>OX463806.1:42717443-45372810 GCA_949825045.1 Argyresthia goedartella | reverse complement strand
AATCACCAACCCGTAAGTATACTATTGTTCAACAATGTACGCTACCATGTTTCGTTACTAGTTAATTTCATAGTTCACAGTACACACTTATGTTTATTTTATTACCCTTGTAAGTTCACTTAGCACGTAGTTTTAAGTCTATTGTTTAATAAATAATGTACGTTTTTAACTTTTACTCGTAAACAACTTCGATGAGGTTAATTCACTTGTTTGAAAAAAAGATTAACCAAACATCATTTTGTATCACGCAGCACCCTCTAGCGGCAGGAATGTGACCATTTAGAAATCATATAAAAACGTGCAAAATCTGTCATTGACTAATTTGGATAGTAAGGGATACAAAGCTAAACTACGAAATATGTAATGCTAACCCAAACAAAGTCAGAAATAGAGAATACTGCGATACTGCGCTACAAGATCACAGACTCGTTAAAAAAATATCTGATATGAGTTGCTAGCTCAACGCCATACAGAGATGCAAGTGAATAGCAAATATTTTAAGGATCTCATAGTGAATAAATAGCAAATATCTAAAAGATATTAGGTAACTGGTAGTCGTACTTATGTAGTTTCATTACCTCGACATCTTTCCTCGTTTCGAAATTTAGAATAGGCGCACGTCAAGTCTAATTTCAATTATCTAATTTCAATGTTTGTTGTTCACTCACACGGTACATTGATTTAGTGCTACGCATTTACTTTTCATGACCTGATAACTATGTCGACACTAAATCATTCTCTTCAGCTAAAGCTACAGCTGTTTGGATAAAAGCTTTTGTCTTCTTCGTTTTCTTCTTAGCCAATTTAAGTCCACTCATTTGAAAAGAACCTGGAAATTAACGTCTTGACTCATGAGAATAATTCGTTGCTTGTCAGCACCACCCAGGGTGAAAGTGCAGGGCGGTGGGATCCAAGTAGGAATTCCTGCGAACGATGTCCCCTAAAAGCTTAAAATGAAGAGAAACCAATCAAAATGCCCCTTTGTGATCTCTAATTGAAATTGAACTGAAATGGTTGGATGACCTGAAACTAAAAAGTTATTTTATAAAAGCACTGGCGAGATGGAAGGGATTAAAAGGAAATGGATCCACTATCCGTCGGAAATTTGAAATGAAATCACTTTTATGCAATTCCATTGATAGTCGCCTGAGGCTAGAGATATTGTCCGTGCCTCCCTATACGTAGCCTGTCCATATAAAAGTGGCCTTTCAATATAATCACTTCGGATTAAAATTGTTATTTCTTCATGGTTATTATTAAATGATTTGTCTGGAGCCAAATTACGGCTCTCTCTAGCAAACAGATGGCTCAATGACAATGCAATGGCGGTTGACTTTAAGTAACCATTACGTTACTGTAACTCCTTCCCTTTGGAACAGCTAATTTATAGGAAAAGCAATTACCTCAATGTTAGATGCCTAAAAAGATTTGCCCGTCATTGTCACTGTGCAGTTCAGATCTACCGGAATCCAGGCCATCGGTGATTTGTTGATGGTGCAATTCATCAAAATCAACAAAGTAAGACCATTCTTTTCCCGCCTAACTCAGGTAAAGCTGATAGGTACAACATGTCCATTATAGGTGCCTAGGTGTGCTGGAAGAAATCTATTGTTAGAGATAGGGAAGTAGGCGTAGAAATATGTTTAGTCAGCAGATACATTTTTACGGCCCCCTGGGGTTGTGCTATTTGTGGCCTTGCTATTACCACCCGAGCTTCTATTTTAAGTCGAAAAAAACCGTCGGTCGTCTGTGTGCAACGGGCATAGATTCTTATCATTAAATATTTTTAGCAAAGGTTGTTAATTAAAGTTTATTGTAATTTAAGACACAACACTAAGTAAAAGATGTCACATTTAATTCATAATGGTCCAAAATCACAGGTAATTTCAAGAAAAATGATATATCTAAGTTGTACTGACATAGCTGATTAAACGATGTGTGATCTGCCACCTATCATTGGTTTTGCTTAACTCAATGATTATAGAATTTTGTATGTTTATTGTTTTATCACGTTGATAGGCTTACTGCTTGGGTCAGGTTTTTTTATTTCTCCGTCTGCCTAGTGAACTTTGAACGCCGTTACCGCCGGGCCACAGGTACCTGTGACTTGCCAATTGCGAAACAAATGTAGCACATTGTATGAATAGTATGCCGCAGCTACTTTTGACGCGAATTCCTACATTTGTTTTCGCCGCTCGACGCTTGCCGCGCCGCACTCCGCAGGTAGTTGTGGCCCGGCGGTTAACATTCTGCACCCGAGTTCCTAACTCTTTATTAATCTGTGACCCGAGGCATGTTTACCTACGCGGGGTGTAGCGACGAGGGAAAGTAAAGGACAGAGCTAAACGCTCAAAATAGCCCTGTCCCTCACTTTCACGCGTCGCGAGCAAAGTTCTATATTGTATATGTACCTATATATGCTATATATTGCAATTAGACTCGATTTTATAAGCTAAGCCGATTCAGTCGATCTATATGATCATCGCACTTTGTGATCTCTATACGCAATTCAATTTCCCTAATTGCACGCTGGACATCGACATTACGATTTTGAGCGCCGTCAAACCTTTTGCTTATGCTTCAGGGCCTAAGGATAAGGATCCATATCAATGTATAAGAGAAGTATTTAAGCAAGCAAAGGGTAGTATTTAAGCGTATTGACCGTAAATCCAGTTTTTGATAAACAAAAATACTGGTTTTGTCTGTCAAACTAGAAATCGCAAAAACAGCAACTTGAAAACCATAATTCGAGTATACCTCGCGCCACGACTTAAGGGCGCTGGGCGACGTTGGCGGGAATTACTACGCATATGTAGAGGTAGAGGTACCTATTGAAAAGTGACTAGTACTGCGTTCTCAAGGCCACCGCTCATAACTCGTGGCGCGACGTATACCTACCTACCTAACAAAACCGCTGTGTAATCACTCATTTTTTTTTATTCTCTCATTTTCTTATCCCCCAAATATTAATAATCTCTCCTATTTGCGAAGCGAAGTAATCAATGTTTCAGATTTAACAGCTAACTGCGTGGGAGTCTGCGGAATTAGATACTGTTGTGGGTCTTACAGACTGACCTGAAATATCGTGTCAGGGGCGGATCCGGGATCCGATTAAATACGTTTACTGTATATGTAAATATCTACAGTAATAGAGACTTTGACTTATGTTAGCTCTACTAGAAGAGGTTCTGCCGCGGACACGTAACTACTATTGGCCGTCGCCTCCCTGCCTCCGTATTGTTTTATTTTAAACAAGATATTGTCAGGCCTTTTACCATTCGGGAGGGCAGACACAGTTGTGCCCACATTTAGCCATTCATTCGAGTGATTCCACATTGCCCCCTTGAGCTGCTTGCCTAAAATTTTGCAGTGGAATCTGCCCCTTTAGGGTTGGCACCTTAGTATTTTATATTTCAATGTGATTTAGGTAATGAAAAAAGAACATTAAAACCATACTTAAACAGTGATTTATTCTTACTGATTCATACATTATTTTCATACGAAATTCAAACTCACTAATTGAGTATGGTTTGTCCATGCAATTGGAAAACAAAATTATATTTATATATGTATAGCTTAACTAATAAAAATCACAGATTAATCATCATTTGGCGTGGCGAAATACAATCTAACAGATCATATTGGCTACATTTAGCAGAACACATCAAATATCAAAATATCAAATTTTGCATGATTATAAAATCAGATGATTCAATATTTTTATGACATAGAGCTGATCTGGCCATGGGAACTCTGTAATAAAACACATTTCTCTATTCGTCTCGACAAGACCCCGGTGAGATATAATATCCAAGGTCTGATGATAGAGGAGGAAGGTGGCCATGAAAACTGTGTAATAAAACACATTTCTCTATTCGTCTCGACAAGACCCCGGTCAGATATAATATCCAGGGTCTGATGATAGAGGAGGAAGGTGGCCATGGGAACTGTGTAATAAAACGACGCAACCACATAGAGTTTGGGCTTGTTTGATTCGTCTCGACAAGACCCCGGTCAGATATAATATCCAGGGTCTGATGATAGAGGAGGAAGGTGGCCATGGGAACTGTGTAATAAAACACATTTCTCTATTCGTCTCGACAAGTCCCCGGTCAGATATAATATCCAGGGTCTAATGATAGAGGAGAAAGGTGGCCATGGGAACTGTGTAATAAAACACATTTCTCTATTCGTCTCGACAAGACCCCGGTCAGATATAATATCCAGGGTACGATGATAGAGGAGGAAGGTGGCAATGGGAACTGTGTAATAAAACGACGCAACCACATAGAGTTTGGGCTTGTTTGATTCGTCTCGACAAGACCCCGGTCAGATATAATATCCAGGGTCCGATGATAGAGGAGGAAGGTGGCCATGGGAACTGTGTAATAAAACGACGCAACCACATAGAGTTTGGGCTTGTTTGATTCGTCTCGACAAGACCCCGGTCAGATATAATATCCAGGGTCTGATGATAGAGGAGAAAGGTGGCCATGGGAACTGTGTAATAAAACACATTTCTCTATTCGTCTCGACAAGACCCCGGTCAGATATAATATCCAGGGTCTGATGATAGAGGAGGAAGGTGGCCATGGGAACTGTGTAATAAAACGACGCAACCACATAGAGTTTGGGCTTGTTTGATTCGTCTCGACAAGACCCCGGTCAGATATAATATCCAGGGACTGATGATAGAGGAGAAAGGTGACCATGGGAACTGTGTAATAAAACACATTTCTCTATTCGTCTCGACAAGACCCCGGTCAGATATAATATCCAGGGTCCGATGATAGAGGAGGAAGGTGGCCATGGGAACTGTGTAATAAAACACATTTCTCTATTCGTCTCGACAAGACCCCGGTCAGATATAATATCCAGGGTCTGATGATAGAGGAGGAAGGTGGCCATGGGAACTGTGTAATAAAACGACGCAACCACATAGAGTTTGGGCTTGTTTGATTCGTCTCGACAAGACCCCGGTCAGATATAATATCCAGGGTCTGATGATAGAGGAGGAATGTGGCCATGGGAACTGTGTAATAAAACATATTTCTCTATTCGTCTCGACAAGACCCCGGTCAGATATAATATCCAGGGTACGATGATAGAGGAGGAAGGTGGCAATGGGAACTGTGTAATAAAACGACGCAACCACATAGAGTTTGGGCTTGTTTGATTCGTCTCGACAAGACCCCGGTCAGATATAATATCCAGGGTCTGATGATAGAGGAGGAAGGTGGCCATGGGAACTGTGTAATAAAACACATTTCTCTATTCGTCTCGACAAGACCCCGGCCAGATATAATATCCAGGGTCTGATGATAGAGGAGTAAGGTGGCCATGGAACTCTGTAATAAAACAACGCAACCCCGTCGTGTTTGGGCTCGTCGGGTTCGTCTTGACAAGTACTTTACAGCCAATAAAAGCTTATAAAAATTACTTATTTTGTAATCGTTTGGAAATTATGAATTATGTTCTGAGTAACAACAAATTTTACACAGAGTATTAGAATGGATTTGGCTTGATCGATTTTTAGAAGAATGTCCCGACTGTTTTCGATCATCTCCTTTTGAACACAGCCAAACTTGGTCGTGACGGTTGTTATAGTAAATGTATAAAAGGGGAGCCTTGCTTGCGACGTTTACTACAGTAAACATTGGCTGTGAAGTGGACTATTTGACTATCGCCATTCTGGCGCTGTACGTAGGTGAAGATCCATGGAACTAACTAAACTATCGTTACCAGCCCGTTAAATATACATCTCTTTAGATTTTACTGGTGCAATGTGGCCCCTCAAAGCCGATTAAGGGGGCAGAAAAAATTTAGCAGCTCAAGGGAGCAAAGTGGAATCACTCGTTCATTCATTATTAGTTTTGTCTTTCACAAAATATACGATAAAACCATATTTTTTCGTATTTTGTAAGTACATAATGTACATGACAAACAGGTCAAGCCATCTTACAGACAAGTCAAGTCAGTTTGCTCCCATCCCCCTTAATCAAATCCTGGATCCGCTCCTGGAATGTATAACATCTACAAGCACAGAAGGAACTGTACGTAAATAGAATAGCAATCAGTTTAATTTCAATACACGACCCAATTGTGCAAAGTCTTAACCCAGAGGTAATGAGATACCTAAGGCATTATTCGACTGATTATTTTATTACCAAAATACAGTTTCTGATGATTGTGACAAAACTTCGTTTCCTTTTACTTTGAGTCCAGGTGCATTGTTTATCTTACAGACAAGAGATATTTAACAAAATCAACAAAGTAAAATGCTATAGTGAATATTTCATTTAAAAATAAAACATGGCCCTTTTCCCGTACGGGGAGGCAAGGCACAGTCACGCCCATATTGAGCCATTCAAAATCAAGGTTTTCTGACGATGTAAGTAGTAAAGCCTAGCAGTAGGTCATTTAGACAGGATGATTCAAACGAAGCCTTGAGTCTCGCTAGACTAGGTCGTCCCTGCCGGGAAATCGTGATACCATGAGACAAGATGACCCCCCCCCAACATGTTGCAACGTTGCAGCGGCATGTAGATTGAGCGTACCGCGATATGTGGGGAGACATTTTGTATTGGCAAGCCTTCTTGTATTTGCGTAGAGACTACTAACGTCAACTAACGGATATTTCGAGAAGTTCGTCGTATGTAGAGAAATAAGCTTGGCTAGGACTGACAACATATAGTATCGGGAAAATAGATGGCGCTGTGTGAATACGATTTGGCGGCATCTCTTTTGGAATAGGTACCTATCTAAAGTAGGGCTTTGCGAAACCAACAACGATTGTGTATTTTGTGCCAGGTTTTGTAGGTCATTCGATATACCTACCTAGGCAAATGTTGCTCTCTGATTTCAACCAATAATATCTGAATAAGTATTTATATTTACTCTGCCCCTATTAATATGCAACTTATACGCTTCGATGAAATCCACATACTGAGGCATCTTTGATTTTTCCGAAAATTAGCTCAATTCGATGTCAGACTACCTCGGAGACGCTATAAAACTACATAAATCAATATGAAAATGTTTATCTTGGCATAAAATCGTCGATAAAGTCGCAAAACTTCGCGCGCGCCAAAGGTCGTAACCTGACGGGTGGTCATTAAAGAGAATCTGTCGATCAAACGGATCTAGATCCCATCCGCTACGCGCGCAGGCGCAGGGCAGAGTTATTCCGGGCGGCGCGGCGGGACGGGCGGGAGGGGCGAGGGGGCGGGGCCAGCGCGCCCGTCATCAGTGTGAGCCGGCGCGCGCCGCCGCCGCCATGGGCAATCACCACTCCGGCTCCCAAACAGCACACAAGCCCAGGAAGAACGTTCATTGGAAGTCTGCAGGTAAACACTCCACTCCTCTACGAAGGGAAAAAGGACCTCAGCGGGTAAAATCAGCGTCACGCCGAGCCATAACCGAGATTCTATTTTTAAACCCGAGCAACGATTCCTAAAGCGTGGCACAACAAAACAAATCGTAAGACGGTTCGCTCGCGTTCATGTAACTATTATCACACATCTAATTATGTAAGGAGATTTATGCCAAATGTTCTATGATGAGCGGACACCGGCTGACGTTCGCTTTTCCTCAAATCACCGCCAAAAAGTTAAAAACTAATTAGCCTGTATCTGTATTTCAGGTCGGCCAGGTCCGCCGGGGAAGCCAGATGTTATCCCTCATGCAGGGGATGACGAGCCGGGGGCGGTGACGCTGCGGTGGGCGGGAGCGGCGCACGACGGGGGAGCCGCCCTGCGCGGCTACCAGGTCGAGTGCAACCGGATCGGCACCCCCGCCTGGATCCGGACCGCGCCCCCCATAGTCCTTCGTCCTGAGCTGGTCCTGTCTGGATTGGAACCACCACATCGCTACCAATTCCGAGTTGCAGCCATCAACGCTGTTGGAATTTCTGAGTATAGCGAGTTGAGCGATGTGTTGACTGTAGGGCCGGACCGCGGCATCAACCACGCGCCAGCGTTTCTGCTACACCTCGAAGACATAACGGTCTTAGAGAATGAAACGACAGAGTTCCGGGTCACGTTCGAAGGCACGCCGCCGCCTACCGTCGCCTGGTTCAAGGACGGCTACGAGATCTTTAGTTCGCGACGTACTGCCATCACCTCCGATGACTCCTCCAGCGTACTCGTCTTCCACCAGACACTAGCGAGCGATGAGGGTGAGATCAAATGCACCGCGACAAACAGAGCCGGCCACGCGGTCACCAAAGCCCACCTGTCCCTTGAAGCGGCACCGAAACTTCGCTACCCGCGACAGTACGAAGACGGTCTCCTCTACGAAATCAACGAAACTGTGTTCTTAAAAACCGCCATCGTTGGTAAACCACCACCAACTATCGAGTGGCGGCACGACGGTCAACCAGTTACACAGGACGATCGGATCATAATCACTAATACCCCAAAGTTCTCGGTACTGAAGATCCTTTCAGCGCGGCGCAGCGATCGTGGAGAGTATCAAGTACACGCCAGCAATAGTATCGGAGAAGATACCGCCGCCTTTCTGGTGACAGTGACAGCACCACCGGAACCTCCGCGCCGAGTCTCAGTAACCCGGCAAGTTGACAAATCAGTGACATTATCCTGGGAGCCCCCGGCAGATGACGGCGGCTGCCGCATCGGCAACTACGTCCTCGAATACTACAGAACCGGCTGGAACGTCTGGCTCAAAGCGACTACCAGTCGAAAGACAACTGCAACCCTCTTCGAGCTGATCGAGGGCAGTGAATACAAGTTTAGAGTGAAAGCGGAATCTCCCTACGGCATGAGCGCACCGAGCGCTGAATCTGCAGCTGTCAAAATCCCGGGACGTGCGGCAGATATGGACTTTCTGGCGGTGGAGTCAAGGATCATTACTGACGTGTTGTTGAAAGAGGATGGAGAGGAAGCGCCCCCCGCCCCCGTCTCCCCCGCGCCGCGCCGCCGCCGCCTCCCGCCCCCTGCTGCCCCCGCTGAGGTGGTGCCCCCCCCGCAGGTCTCCGCGGGGAAGGACGAGATCTTGCTGGTCTTGTATCCTGAGAAGATACCGGTCGCTGATGACGCAGGTGAGTTCATTGATCTTTTCCGATTTTGCTGGCGTTCCGCTATCATGATAAGAGAAACAGACACAAGGCCAAAAGAGAGATAACGCGTTAGCTTTGTCTCTCGAGTCAACTTTGACATACCATAAAAAATGTCGAGATTAGTTCTAATTCGATTTCTGTCTCCCATAGTGGGCCGCGTGAATAATAATAAGTAGAATTAACTATTATTCATTTTATTTCTAATATTTGAAGGAAAATGATTATTATCGATATGAGAGAATATCAAAAGTGAAGCATTTCCTTCCAATGACAGGTTTATATGTTTATTTATTCATTCAGCCCAGTATTTCATGAGTCTTGGTGAGTGGAAAGTTCTGACAAGTATTACTATACTTGTCAGAACTTTCCACCGGACGTTAATCCAATTTTCTGTAACCTTGTTCTCGCAAATCTGAAGATCGCATACATACGTGACGTCATCGTCTATCGTTCATCATCATCTTATCTGGCGACTGGTGGGAATAGTCTGTCTCCTGATGCAAGGTGATTACATTAAGACAACGACGGATATCTCTATCTGTACCATAGCTCAACCTTTTAGCTTTTTAATTAGCACGAAAAGTTAACTTTGAACCATCGTCCAATCGCCGCAGTTTTGCCAAATTCACGCTTGATATATTGGAAAGCAGTCATTTTATCACAAATTTCGGTCGAATGAGTAGATAATAGTGCAGTTTAGATCGCCATATCCACTGGCGCCCATGTCCGTGGGATGAACCGATCCGCATCAATGTTAGTCCATACATTGCGAAACCCTAATCTTTTCTGCTCGCACCACGCCAAGCGAATGAGTCAGCGCGATCAATTATGAAGACTTGCATCATTTGTATGCCGCACCGCGAAATCAATCAGATAAATAAACCATTGGTAGTAGTTGCCGTCTCATTGGTCGCCCGAATTTTGGCTGAAATTGTCAGGGTTTTGGATTATTAATAGGCCGTGGTGAGTGCAAGGATTTGACTGATATAAGACCTAATTCACGGACCGTGCTCAAATAAAGTGCCGCTCAAATGTCATACTGAAGATATCGTTTCCCGAGCGAGATGCAATGACATGCTTTGAGTTTTCGGAATTGAAGCCCTATTGAACGGATCTTGTGCAGTAATCAGACATAATCGGTGGAAGCCCTCATAAAATGCTAAACTTGACATTCGACTACCGCAAGCTAGCACTAAACTCGGGTGAACTTTGAATATACAAAATATATATGGAATGATAACGTTGACCCTAGCTTTGTGATAGCTAGAACGATTTCCATCCTTCGCCCCTTAATAATTAAATCATTCCAAAACTTCACCGGTGAAGCTCATAAAAACTAAACTAACCACAGCAAACGAGTTTCCGTTCCACAGTGTAAACATTATCGGTTTATAACAAAGCTGTGTATTATATTTTCAAATATACTCGTAATGAACGACTTCGCGCGATAAAAATATGTCGACACAATTTGTCCTCAATCAAATGAAAAGAAAAATCTCTGAATGTTCCATTCATACAAGAGTTAAACTTTTATTCCTTTCACGATGAATAAGGAGTTGTTACTATAAAACACAATGCTTAAACTTGATGGGTGTTAAACATGGCCAATTCCAATTTAAATGTTTTGTTAAATATGATGTTCACTCATTAAATCCCACCTATCTCCTCACTTATGGATTTGTTCCAAATTGGAAACGTCCATTTCCCCGTATTGTTCCCCCGTCGTCGGATCAGTCTGGCTCGGCGCGCATATTTGGCCTATAAATACGCGCACGCGGCTATGAACGTCGCACTGTACACTCGGCAACACATCAAGCTTTAATTGTCTGACCTCTATTTAAGTGCCTTAAGTGCGAGTATGTATGTAAAGGTGTATGTTGTTGATTGTACACGTGAGATGGTTAGATTCAGGTTAGATTTCTAAATAAAGCGTTTCTTATAAGTCCTTTATCTTCTGAACCTGTCCCTTATTGCTTAGGGATATGTAAGTGTTGGTAGAAAATGTCCTCCTGAAATTCATATGTTGATTTTATCAGGAGAATGCTGCCTGAGCTGAGGCATGTGTGAAATGAAAAATGAATGAAATGTGATAAAGTTAAATATTTATGTACTGTACATGGCTTGGAAGAAAACACAGCAAAATATGAGATAGTCAAAGATAATATGCTCACTAAACTCAAATAGCAATAAGCAGTCCGACTTCTGAATAGCTAGATGGGTCGGCCACACTATTGAGCGATGTTTGTTTTTCTAAAAACGTAGGTATAACAGTCTACAGATCAATAAGATTTATTGTTTTCTATTTGACAAGCAAAGCGATTTGGCTGAAGCATACCTATGTTCTTTAGCAAAAGCCACGCTGCCGATACAAATATCATCGACCTTATCCCCGAACGAAATAGTCCAAAAGTGCATCAGCGTAGTTTTTGTTGATTGTTGTCAGCATTTTTTGTGTGAAAGACAGCGCAAAATTAAAATAAGCAAGCGAAATCTATTCCCCGTTCAACTATACAATAAAACAAGGTCAACATATTTGTTAACCTGGTTTTATGACGTCATTAGGTACAGTCCTCTAACAAGCAATGTGCACAGATATTGTGACCGGATTGCATTCGTACACCCAGTTCACTAATAATAGTCACAAACTTGGTGTCACAGCAGACTCTTGCGACATGACCTATTCCAGGATTCTCAGTATTTCTAAGCCTCCCGTTTTACTGTTCCAGACAAACGGAGATCGTTCCAGCTGGACCTAGAAGACGTCCTCTCCCCTCCGCCTATCTCCTTCTCTGCACCTGAGCTCAGTTCGCTAAACGCAACGCCCTTCAAACCGCTCCGGTACTCCGTCAGTTCCACAGAGCTACTGCACGAGAGGGCCATGGACCGCTTCTACAAAGCCGTCCAGATGAAGGAGCAACACGACGCCAAACAGAAGCACGAACGCAAACCGAAAAATGACATTCCGCTATACGCCGACGAAAAAGTAGTTGAAGAAGTTGTAGTAGTCGACAAAACTTCACAATTTAAAGCACCAGAAATCATCATCAAATCCGATGCTATCGATGAACACATCAAAAGACAAGCCTCACATGATTCTGAACCGTCCGACATTACCTTCAACAAGTGGCAGAGCAACTCCTTCGAAGAGGATTACACTGCAAGCACAGTCACTACTGATGAGGAGTTCTCAGATGATGGCAGTTACGAGGACAGAAGCTACCCTCACGATGAAGATACATATAACCCACGAGACAAAGCGGTACGACCCTCCCCAGTCAAAGAAGCCCCGGAGGAAGAAGACGACTCAGAAAGAACACCCGTTAAACCCCTGCCGTCACTGGACCCGAACTTCATACCGAAACCCATACTCAAGCGACGAGAATCAGACCCAAAGCCCGAACCGGAAAAACCAAAAGTAGAAGAAAAACCGGAAAAGCCAAAGAAGGAACAGAAGATGTCCATGTTCAAGAAAATAACAAAAATGCCAGTCCAAAAGATCGGTTTCCCGAAAATTCTCAACAAGAAAGATCCAAAACATGTCAAAGAAACGCCAGAAGAATTACCAAAGACGGCACCTGCGGTTGAGGAAACGAAAGATAAGATAAGCGACGAAGGAAGGAGCGTAATAGATTACTACAGCAATATACTAAAAGAGTATGGAGGACAAAAGAAACCGGCCCCAACATTGTATCTCAAGACGGAAGACTTGATATCAGCCGCTGAAGAACAACAGAAACAAAAATTACAAGCGAAGAAAGTAAAACCAACTACCAAAGCAAAGAAGAGTGTAGTGGTGGACAAACAAAATCATGTAGGGACGAGAACAAAACCAAATTCGGTCGCCAAACCAAAACTAAAACTTGCTGATAAACCAAAACCAGAGAGAAATGTCCTCGGCCCCTCCAAGTTACAAGAGAAAGTAGAAAAACAGGAAAATAATATTGACAAATATACACAAATACTGCTAAAGACTGCCGAGCGAGCCACCATCATCATACCCATAGACTACCAGGAGTTGGAAGAAAAGGCCAAAGTAAATGTGCGCTCATTGATAGATTACATGGTAGACGTATGCTTGTTGCTTCTGGCCTTCTGGGTATATCTGTTCAAGGATGAGAGGCTCGCGATTCCCTTCCTAATACTTATCATCTACAGACAGCTGCATGAGACATTATGTATGGATCTACCCCACTGGGTACGACGACATACCCCAGCCTGGATCACCAAGAAAATCTCTTGACCTCCAAAAGACATATCGTGGTGTGAATTGATTGTAATGTGCGTTGTGTGATATTGTGGTTTAATAAGTTATACAAAAAGTTACGCATGGTACTTGAAAATGTTCTTAAAATTAAATTGTCCGAATCTAGTGGGCGACGCCGTCATGAGTCCCATAACACGCGAAAAATGTCATCATTTTTTTTTTCAAAATTTACAATGTTTAATCATCAACACCGGTTTATTCCTCTGCTAAAATCCTGCGCTAGATTCATATCAGACTTCCGTATAAGTCACAGCGACTGCATAGTTAGTCCAGTTCCTCGTCGGGTCATTGACCCTCGAAAATGTACCCCGAGAGACACTGGTCTTGTGCTAGGAGTTTACCACAATGACGCAGTGCCAACTCAACCATCCGTCCTAACAGCCGCTGCCGCCAAATACGATAAAGAAAACTGTGGAAAACTCTGGAAGCTACTGGAGCTGTCACGTGTTCCGAAACTAGGTGAAGTGCGAGTGTTCTATGATGTCGACGACAAGTTTGGATACGTAGCCGTAGCCGGCTTAGGTACTGAGTGTTTCACTTACAATGCGACGGAACAATTAGATGAGAGTAAAGAAGCGATCAGAATCGCGACAGGCACAGCAGCGAAAGCCTTACAGCCGCTATCACCGAAGTCCATACATGTAGAGTCTTTCGGAAACGCAGAGGCCGCCGCTGAGGGCACAAGCCTCGCTATCTGGCAGTTCAAGGAATACCGCTCCGCGGGACACTCCACTCATATGCCGACACCGTCTCTCCATCTGTATGACGACTGTGATATCGATGGATGGAAGAGTGGTATACTAAAGGCCGAGGCGCAGAACCTAGCGCGTTTCTTACAAGAAATGCCAGCTAATTTACTCAACCCGACCAAGTTTGCTAAAATCGCCGTCGAATTACTATGTGAACTCGATATCAACGTAGAAGTCAAGACTAAAGGCTGGGCGGCCTGCCACGATATGGGCGGTTTCGTGGCCATAGGAAACTCGTCGGTACAACCCCCGCTATACGTTGAAATCAGTTACTACGGAAACGACCAGTGTACAAGACCAATCGTGCTTATTGGCAAAGGAGTGACTTTTAACAGTGGGGGCCTACACCTGAAGGTTGGAAAGGAACTAAGACATATGAGGGGAGATATGGCCGGCGCAGCCTGCGTATTAGCCGTAGTCAGAGCAGCGGCGTTGCTAAAACTACCTATAAATATTCGTGGGATTTTACCTCTCTGTGAACTAATGCCCAATGGGGCCTCACCAAGATTCGGAGACGTGGTCACCAGCGGGCCAGGAGAATCAGTCCTCATTCGCCTCCCATCCCGTGAAGGTCGACTATTACTCGCAGACAGCTTAAATTACGCAAGGAACTACTGGCCCAAATTCATCCTGGACATTGGAACCATGTCGAAGGAACTAGTGAGCACCCTTGGAGCAGCTGCCTGCGGGGCGTATTCAAACTCCGAAGAGCTGTTTTGCTACTTAGAAGCGGCCAGCACCCAAACAGGAGACCGTATCTGGCGTATGCCTTTATGGAAATTCTACGAACATCGTGTTAGAGACGTCAAAGTAGCTGATGTAGGTAATACTGGTCGACACGAATTCGGTGACTCACCTAACTGCGCGGCTTTCCTCAAGCAGTTCGTATGCGACTCCCAGTGGATCCATCTAGATACTTACAACGTGGCGTATACAAAAGGCTGCGACTTTCCATACCTGCGAAGCGGAATGACCGGCCGGCCCACCCGTACGATAATAGAACTAATCTATCAGTTAATAGCCGATCAGAAGTTATGAGACCCTGACTGTTGTGAATTATTTACGTTAATCGGTTTCCTTGCCCCTTTGCTGTCTTAATCGTCAGTATTTTGTCTATATTTTTAAACGTAAGAAATTATCTCTAAATCAACGTTATTTTTGGCCAAAAATAAAACCTTTAAAATAAGAATTGTTTAATTTCAATACTGGCACGTAACACTGGAAGATTCACATTAGATTCAGTGTGATACCAAACTCAATGGGGTCTTTACCACAGGGCACTCTGGGGCACGAGTCACTTAACTGATCTTGTTGGTTGTCCCTCAAACGACATGATAGCCATGTGAAATTATCGTGGCGCGGTAAAAGTTCCGCGCTTCCTAATACCTTTACAGGTTGCTCATTGCTCGAATTATGACGCTGGGCAAAAACCGGGCAGTGCAAAGAGATTGTCATAATCTAACCTATGTATATAATATAAGTATATAATCTTCCAAAAATGACAGCTGTGGACCAGGGGTAAAAGGCAGTTTTGTTTCAATTACCCGTAGTCCTATTCTGGAGCAGTGGGTCATCGGGGAGGAAAATCCCGTGGACCTACTGTGGATCATAACAGTGGGACCAGTTAAGAGACCAGCGGTTAAAAGGTGCGAATTTCAAGCCATATGAAACTTAATAACCATGTGAAATGTGACTGAGGGGGGCTTGCACTATGGCTCATCTTTCTCAAGTAAATCTGTCTCTATCTTCATAATATTTTAAAGCTACTATTTGTATGGAAATCGTCAGTAAAATAAAATCGTAACTATTTTTAAGAATCATGTTTGTCACTTGAAGGGCCCCAAATTCTTGTGGCCAAGGGCCCCACCATGGCTTAAGACGGCCCTGACCAAACTGAATCTGTAAACAATCAAAGCGTCTTGTTCCCTTGAGGGTTAGCTGTGGCCCAGCTGCGCCCACGTTAAGTCACTTATTCAATTAAATATTCATTGTTCATGATAGGGGCTAGCCCATTAACCCAATTATAAGGATATGAAGATGAATTGTACTATCTACAATTAAAATATCCCAAGAAAATTACTCCCTATCTTTATTGCCAAAATCTTCACACTTTTCTATTAAAGCGTGGTTCCTAACGCAATGAACAAATTCCTGAACAATTTTGTCACAATTGAGGGTCCGCTGCGATTGATCTCCATAGCAGGTCTGAACGGAGCTTCTCTTGTCAATACATACTGTTGGAATTCTGGGCAAGCTTCTCGCCACTGCATCTGCCACTGTGTCAAATTCGGCTATGTAATCTGACATTACTTTATAATGCTCTTTGAAAATTAGACCAATTTGGTCATCCAGAGAAGCTGAACTATCTTGAGTACCTGCTTTCTTATAAACTTTATTGGATATACAGATTTTGGATGCCGAGTTGTAATTCTTTTCATCATGATGACGCCAACTAAACATTTCACCAAAAATTTATAAAATACCCATTCGAGATTGGGAAGTTAAACTAATCTGTCAAAATCAAGGTGGTCGATAGAAATAAAAGTTCGAAATTATATACCAAATCATATAATGTGTAAGTATATACGCATAGGAACATTTAGTAATGGCACAATTTTAAAACATTATATAAGTCTAATATTAGTAGTTAGAACATTATGACACAGTTGAGCATAATTGATCATTATACACGAGCCGGTATTATTCGGGTGAGCGCGAAAAGTTAGCCGAGTGTCTAATGACCAATGCACACGTGTTTAATACGACGATTTCAACACACTTGCGTGCGGGGCGATTAGCTCTTAGCAGAGATTCAAAATATGCAAGGTACGTTACCGCACCTTCGGTAAAGTAAAAAAGACTAGTGCGTAATAAGCTCCATTATAAAATTAGCCATATATCAGGGACATGATTAATATAACTTTTCTCAGGATACCAAAGTTATCAGGTGAACTTTACCATGTTTAACTATGTTTCACCGGAAGAGTTGTTCAGAATTATGTCCCTCATTATACCACATACACACAACCTTAAAATAGCGAACATAGAACAATAAGATACTCATTTATGATATGATTAATTATTCTTATTCTTATAAGTATTTTTAAGACTAGTACATGTAATAATGTATAACAATAAATGTAAAAGCATAAAAAATATATCATATTATGTTACAGACTCAGATCTTATTTTAGCTTCTTAAATATGAATTTATGTATTATGTTGTAGAGGTAACTAGATAAACTAATGCAAAAAATACATCAGGTAAATGTTTGAGTATTCATATTGCACTGGTGAACCATAAAACGAAATGTAAACTTACAATCTAGAGCTCGGTTCTCTCGCCCCTGGCGC
This sequence comes from Argyresthia goedartella, assembly GCA_949825045.1. Taxonomy (NCBI): domain Eukaryota; kingdom Metazoa; phylum Arthropoda; class Insecta; order Lepidoptera; family Argyresthiidae; genus Argyresthia; species Argyresthia goedartella. The sequence goes on along the minus strand of OX463806.1, from coordinate 45,355,367 downwards.
CATCCGGCGGCAAGATGGTGGAGTCTTCTGTATCGCTGATGTAGCCAGGCTCTCCCGTGTAGTGCGTTGGGTGGACCAGCAGCGGCGCAGCGGAGAAGGCTGCGAGCGAACGGTGAGGGAAGTGGGCCTTCCAGGATGAGCTGGGAACAGATTGTAAAGGTGCAAATAATATCTCTGAGATACGTTACTGGTGAAGGACTACCATCATTCGTTGTGCGTTCAGGAGTAAGGTTGTAGTTAGCTAATATAAATATTGATAAAATGTGTCTGGGTTGCCTAGCAAAATCGATGCTATTAAACAGTATAAATGGTAACTGTTTTTTTTTAAATAATTTTCCTTCATTTTTTATTTGTAAAAATTGAGCATTAGCAAAGAGGATATGACCTATGGAATCTGGAAAACATAGGTAGCCTACCTTCCCTTCGGCTCACAACGAAGTTGCCAGGTATAAATGTATAAGTATTACCAGCAATATCATCCATGTAAACATTAATTTTGGTAGGAATTTCAAAGTTCCGGGCAATCAATAAATTATGATATATTTCGTTGGAATGTATTCTACTAAAAGTGGAGCCTTTAGAAGTAGCATTTGGCATCTGTCAACAGTAGGGACAGAGCTATGCGTGGGTCTCCCTTCATTTTATAAACGAAACAAGGAGAACCTGTCCCTACCGTTGACAGGTTAACATCACGCTGACAAATAGCCACAGAGTCGTGAGGATTGTCGGTGTGAGCTGAGCATGATGAGGGACTCACTTGGGATGCTGGTCAAACATAATGGGCAGGTATTCATCGACAGGCAGCATCTTCGTCAGCGGCTCCGCTGCCACCAGCTTGCTGGCACCGCGCTGGCTCACCAGGTAGCCCAGCGTCCAGTAGGTGTACAGCGGCCTGACCATACTCCTGGAGACGGGGACCTCGTCCGCGTCCGTGAGGATCTTGCGGCCGATGTAGCTGGAATGGGAGATTTGCAGACAGAACATTAACATTTATATGCTACGCCACTAAGTTAATTTGCCATTTGCAACTCCCGTTCTCGCTCGCTCCCGCCCTCGACGCTTCAGTAGTAAAGGGACGGACGCCAAGCTGTCATCTGAGCGAGGGGCCAAGTTAACTTTGGCGTGTAGTACAAGCACTTTGCTTCTAGCCCCACACTAGGATACCCTGTGTCATAGGAACCAGATACAGCAAGGTTTCGTTTTTCTTCCTCCCCAGGCGGAATTCGAACCTGCGACCTCTCGTTTGTGGGTCATATCTTCGGTCTCTACGCCACAAAGGTCATTATTTGGATGCGTGTTGGCACCAGTCCTGTCTCTGGGAGTAGGGATCCTGGTGTGGTCTTCAATAAAAGGCTGGACTGTATATTTTTACGTAGGTTATAATGATGTGGAACATTCCGAGTGACAGATAATGGTGTGACAGCTGTCAATGGCGTTTGGTTTCACCATAGTCTCCCGGCCTTGAAGGATCCTAGGATCTTCAATGATCAACTGGTAGTGGGCAGATGGTGTTGTAAGCACGTCGGATGATTCCATTTTTGGTTCGGATATCTGCGACCCTCGCGATTCCATCCGTCCCTGGTATGATGCGAACAACACGTCCCAAGAGCCACATCAAGGGTGGTGATGCTTTATTCTTGATGACTACTAGGCTGCCTTCCATCAAGTTACCAGTGGATTTGAACCATTTGGTTTTCTTCTGCAGCCATAATACATATTCTTCGGAGAAGCGGGTCCAGAAATGTTGTTTAAGGCATTCGATGCGTTTGAATCGTTGAAGGCTCTTGACGTTGACAGTTTCGATCTGTGGATGGGGCAACATTAGGAGGGATCGGCCGATTAGGAAATGTGCGGGAGTAAGAGGACTGAGGTCCAAGGGATTGTCGGATATAGGAGTCAAGGGCCTCGAATTTAATATTGCTTCGATTTGACATAAGCATGTCGACATTTCTTCGAATGACAGATTGGATTGACCTAAGATCCGTCTTAGGTGATGTTTAATGGATTTGACCGCGGACTCCCATATACCACCAAAGTGTGGTGTGTAAGCGGGAATAAATGAAAAGTTTATTCCTTCGTTTTCGATTTCAGAAGTTGAAACTTGTTTCAGAAGCCGTGACAGCTCGTTAAAAGCTCCGATAAAGGTGGTGCCGTTATCACTAAAAATGTTTCGAGGTTTTCCTTTCCTGGATATAAAACGATGTAGAGAAGCTATGAAGGCTTCTTTGGTGAGATCCGAGACGAGTTCAAGATGTACAGCTCTCGTTGCTAAACACACAAAGACACAGATGAAGGATTTTAGCAATCTACAGCCACGCCCCCTGCGGTCAGCGATCATAATTGGTCCGGCGTAATCGACGCCTGTCTCTAAGAATGGGAACTCAAGGTGAACACGCTGTTCTGGAAGATTCCCCATCACGGGTTGAATTGTTTCTCCTCTTTGCCTGCAGCACCTGACACAAGAACGTACTGTCTTCTTTGCTAGATTTCTGGCGCCAAGAGCCCAATATTTATGCCTGGTACTGGCTAACAGTAATTGAGGACCTGCATGGAGGAGATCTTTGTGGTATTTGTCGAAGATTAATTTCGTTATTGGATGCTTACTGCAAAGCAAGATGGGATGCTTGACATTATAGTCGTAAAAAGAGTTGAAGAGTCTACCACCAACTCGTATAAGACCTTTCGAATCAAGAAAGGGCGAAAGGGGAAGCAGGCGATTTTTGGTTGGTAGATCTTTACCTAAAGTCAGAGCTATATGTTCTTCCGTAAAGGCCTCCTTTTGTGATAATTTCAAAAGGAAATGTAAAGCCTCAGAAAGCTCTGCTGATGTAAGAAATGTGTTCTTTTGTACGCGTTTTCTACATTTGTTGACGAATTTAAAGATGTAAGCCATGATGCGTTGCAATTTAGTGAAAGAGGATATAGTATGCATCATTGACTCAAGGTTATTATTGTCGTCATTGCTGATGCAAAGGGTCAGAACGATTTCTGGTAGCTCTACCTCTGTAGACCGAGGAAAGGCTGGCCACTGTGGCTCATTCAATTTTAAAAATGGAGGCCCTGTCCACCACGTACTACAAGAACCTATCTGGTCTGCGCTTAACCCGCGTGAGGCAATGTCTGCGGGGTTTTCTTGAGACGGGACATAGCGCCAAGTATGATCCTTGAAATCTTCCTGCATCTCAGAAATTCGATGGCGAACGAAAGGCTTCAGCTGTGTGGGTGACGAAGAGAGCCATCCCAGCACGATGGTGGAGTCACACCAGAAGAAACATTGTTGTAATTTTAAGGTAAGTGAACTAAGAACTTTCGTACATAGTCTTGTTCCTAACAAGGCTCCGCAAAGCTCAAGACGGGGCATTGTGGTAGGTTTTATAGGTGCCACTTTGCTCTTTGCAGCCACAAGATGAACCTCAACTACACCATTCTTGGTTAAGGTGCGTAGATACACGCATGCACCATAAGCTTTCTCCGAAGCGTCCGTAAATACGTGTAGTTGACGCATTATGGATGTATCACATGTTATCCAGCGTGGTATTTCTAAGCTGTTTAAGTGTGGCAATGTTGTTTCAAAGTGTGTCCATGATTTGTGTATATTTTCTGGCACACGTTCGTCCCAGGAGCATTTAATTATCCACAATTATTGCATTATGATCTTGGCCTCTACTATACAAGGTACGACTAAACCAAGTGGATCAAATATTTGCGCAATCGTGGATAAAATGTGTCGTTTTGTGACTTCGTCTTTGTTGTTTATGTTGATGACGTACGTAATGTTTTAGACAGTTCATTCTCGCTCAGGTTCAATGAGTCAGGCATGTGGCTATTTTTTGAAATTGTGTGCAAGATATCAGGGGAATTTGATTGCCACTTCCGAAGGTTAAGCTGAGCTGAGTTTAGGGTGTTTGCTACATCACGACAGAGTTTGATTGTTTCATCAATTGTGCTTCCACCTGATAGGTAGTCGTCGACATAAAAGTCATGTAGTATAGTGTATTGTAAGTCCTTGTTTGTACATTTTTGGCCCAACTCCACAAGTTGCAAGAAAGGGTGCCGAAGCTGTGCCGTAAGTGATCGTGTTTAGAGTGTATGTTTTAAGTGGTTGTGTGGGATCTGGTCTCCATAATATTTGTTGCAACTCACGATAACTCTCTTTCACCACTACCTGTCGGTACATCTTTTCGATGTCAGCAGATACGACATACTTATGCTGTCGGAATCTCAGTAAGATGGATTGAAGGTCGTCTTGAACAGTTGGCCCAACCATTTGTATATCATTATAGGACTTGCCCGACGTAGTGACAGCTGAGGCGTCAAAGACTACGCGAAGTTTTGTGGTTGTACTTGATTCTCTATAGACACCATGATGAGGCAAATAATATGAAATGCCTTTATCCGAATGAGATGCGTATTGTGTGTTTTCCGTCATGTGTTTGAGTTCTAAGTACTCATTCATGAAATCAACATACAACGATTTTAATTTTGGTTCTCTCTCTAGTCGGCGCTCAAGGGATAGGAATCTACGTTTTGCCATATCGAAAGAGTTTCCCAGTGCTTGACGAGGTTCATGAAGAGGTATGTTGACCATAAAGCGGCCCTCAGAGTCTCGTTCTGTTGTTTCCATGAATATTTGTTCACATGTGCGTTCCTCAGTAGTTAGATTATGTTTTGATGAAATTGTATCTAATTCCCAAAAGCGAGTTAAGTCGGTAAGTGTGTTGTCGGTGTTGGTGGACAAACACATCGGTGATTGTGAGGTGTTTGATGTAGATTTATGAACGACCCCCGAAATAAGCCAGCCGAGCTTTGTCTCAACTAAAGATGGCTTGTTTTTACCCATGCAGATGCGATTTGCGCCGATAAGATCCCAGAATATTTCTGCTCCCAGTAAGATGTCGATTGAAGAGGGAACATTAAAAGTGGGGTCAGCAAGACAAATCCCTGACGGCAGAGGTAAATCGTTTATGTTTATGTATGTGTTAGGTATTGAAGAGGTGATTTGTGGCATTATGTAGCAGTCGACGTTCATGTTGTAGTCCCCACTGTAAGACCCCAATTTGAATGAGCAAGACTGGGAACTACTCGTAACTTGGCTATTTATGCCTGTCACCGATGTAGACCTAGCAGCGTTTATGTTTAGATGGAGTTTTCGACTGAACTCCTTGGATATGAAGTTTGCTGTACTTCCGTTATCCAATAAGACTCTGGCAGTGTGCTGCTTCCCTTTATTGTCCAGAACCTTGACAAGTGCTGTGGAAAGCAGAACGACACTTGATTGAGTTGATTGATTTGCTGTGAATACATCATTATCATTCGCCACGTGCTCAGGCTCATCATTCATATGATACTCTTATCATATGAATGATAAGAGTATCCCAGTGTTTAGTGGGCTGATCGAGGGTGGATAAAGCCCTAAGATTTTTGTTTGTAGTATCTAGTAAGTGACGAAGTGCACCACTAGATTCTTTGTGGATGTGCTCAACGTTAAAAAGAGCCTGGACGTGGTTATTAACCAGTAGTCGTTTATTGTCGTACCTATCGCACAAGAGTTTCCATGCTGCCTCATAGTTTTTTGCCCTGAAGTCCAGATTGTCGATAATTAGGAGAGCACTATCTTTTAAAGATGCACGAAGATAGTGCAGTTTGTTGATGTCGTCTATGTTTGTCTGGTTATGTATGAGCAAGGCAAATGTGTCCCTAAATTCGAGCCAATTTTGATAGCTGCCCGCAAATTTAGGTAAGTCTATTTTAGGCAGTCGGACTTGATTTTGTCCATGTGTAGCTGTATTTTTAACGCTTGAACTAACCTCGGTCGCGACCTCATCCTTCATAGACTTCTGAGCCTTGTCCATTATATTACGCGCTGTTGACAATGATTTGTAGTAAGAACTCTCAAATTGTTCGCGATCTTTGTATTGTTCGGCTGGCGTTTCCGATAACGTCTCCAACTCCATCTGTAATTCATCGTAAGAAGCATATAAATCTTCAAATTTTGCCAGGCGAGCACCTAGTTCAATAACCTGGGTCTCTGACAATTCTACATCTGTTATTGTTCTTACGTAATTTAAGAATTGTGTGAGTTTTGACTTCATGGAGGCTCTTTTTTTGGTTATTTGTTTGATTGATTCCTCCTCTGCCATTGTTTACTAATGTTTTGTGGATGCAAGTAAGATAGACAAGTTATTTCGTGAATGAAAACGATCAAATTCTATGTTAAAACGAATCCGTATCTTGCATAAACGAAACGGCAATTGCTGTTCGAAAGGTGAATAATTACAAGTAGTATTATTTGTAAACAAATCTGCAGTTTGCTAAAACGAAACGAAAATTTACGTTCGAAAGCTAAATTGTAATTTATTTTTATTGAATCTGAGTTTCTTACTTGATAATAGTTGTGATGATAATTATTGAGAACAAATTGCGTTTTGCTTTGTCAAAACGTGCAGCTGTTCAAAATCCGATAATGTATTTTGTAAATAGATGAACTATTAACTAGATTATAACTGTATTATTATTAGGTAAGAACGTTTTCCTATCTCAAACAAATAGTGTTTTGCGATTAAATACAAAACTAATCAATGATGATGCCAAGTGATTACCAGCTGATTGTTTTTATTGTTAAGATGATAAGACAATGAAATTATTATGTGCAATGAAAATGAATATGATGTCTTATGGTATTTTTCGGTAAGTAAATGTTTAGTAGGTACGTGATTATCTTTGTTGTTTACCTGTTACTGTTCATGATTTGTATAAGCAATGAGTTGGTAGGTATTCTACGGTATTCTAGTATGGATGATTTTGTGCTTTATCTTATCAGAAGCATGATTGGGATGGAATGATTGATGGTATGAATGAAAGGTTATATGAATATGAAAGAAAGGTGAGGTATGGAATGATCTTACAGGATATTTTTTGTTGCTCTGCTGATTCTCCTCAACTTGTTTTCACAAGTAAGTAGTAGATATTATTTCCACAATAGGTTCACTGTAGTGGTATTGTCTTCGTGTTGCTTTGCAGTAGGCTTCCGTGTATACAATGCAGGTTGGTCTCGTCTGCGTTTAGCGTTGCAGTAGTCAGTTGGGTAGAAAATGTAGGCTGCCTCTGTATAGACTTCGTGTGGTTACGTAGCAAGTTGACACGCTTTTCTCGAAGAAGAAAGCACTGTCTAAGAGCTCCACTCGACGGCACGTAACAAGACGTGAAGCTTCGCTCGTAGAAGAGAACAAGATCCAACAGTTCCACGCGACGGCACGTCAAGTATTAAGATGCGAAATCTTGCTCGTAGAAAACAGCAAATCCAAGGGTTCCACTTTCCGGCGGTGATGGACCATATGTCGCTGGTTCAGATCCGGCTCGAAGGACCATATGTTGGCACCAGTCCTGTCTCTTGGAGTAGGGATCCTGGTGTGGTCTTCAATAAAAGGCTGGACTGTATATTTTTACGTAGGTTATAATGATGTGGAACATGATGTGTCACAATAAAGTCTCCATTCCGAGTGACAGATAATGGTGTGACAGCTGTCAATGGCGTTTGGTTTCACCAATGCGGAACCCTAAACATCTCTGTGTAAGTACAAATAGTAAGATAAAGCTTACCTTTACATTCTTCTCTGTATTTGTAACTATAAGTGTAATAAGTTAAGGTTAGTATCGATATTTAATCGAACATTGAAAAAATTGTTAACCATCCTAACTAACCAATTAATGACTTAGCGGCAAAATTAATAAAAACAGCGGCAACATTAATAGCACGGCAAATTTATACCGACGACGATATATACAGGGTGACTGGTAAGTCGACCTACATACGTTGGGAGATGCTAGCACGGATCAAAACCAACCATTGTTACTATGAAACACCCTACCCGAAAATTTACCGTTTTCGAGTTAGGGGCCTTTAAAGATTTTCGAGGAAAAATCCCACTTTACAACATATTTCGCACCAATTTTCCTAATCTAGGTGGTTAAGTCCAGGTATTTTGCTGGTATTAGGTAAAAATAGAGTTAATTTAATATTTAGAAACAAAAAGAACCGACCACAGCAAAAAAAACCTATAATACAGGCTTATGGTGAAAACCGAATATCGCATGTTTACTTAATGGGTTGACTTTGAAGCAGTGTCACCAAAAAAAAAACTAGTAACTGTTAGTGCAAACAAAACCTAAAACGTCTCCAGTTCTCTATATATTCAATGAGGTTCAATAGTCAAATTAAATATTTATTATTCTTGGTAAAATTGGGCGACAAAGTAGATAAGGTAGCGGACTCTAAGATGACCGGTGATTTAAAAAAAAAGGATTTTAAGATGTTGTAAGGGCAAAATTATTTTATTTTTATCGCCCGATGTCCAAAAGGGGGTGTTATAAGTTTGAAGCGTCTGTCAGTCTGTCGGTCTGTCTGTCTGTATGCCTGTCCGTGGCACTCTAGAAGTCAAACAAGAGGACGAATTTTGATGCCGTTTTCTGTAAATAAAAGTAGACATCTCTGCGGTGGTTCTTAGACATGTTTTGTTAAAATCGGTTAAGCCGTTCGAAAGTTATCTGCTTAAAAAGGAATAGTGGTCAAACGAATGGACTGATTTTGATGCGGTTTTCTGTAAATGGCAGTAGACTTCTGATGATGAACATCAAAACAGGTCAATTCATGGGGAAAATGCATTACAGAACAGCTGATGTGAAAAAGTTTTACCATTTAGAATAATCCAAAAATTAATGAGGCCGAGAAGAAAAGGTCAGCTGTCACGTCAAATAGACATATTTTTCACAAAAATACTTCATTTTAATATTATTTCCTTTAGACCCATTTATTTATCAACAAAATCCCTTGTTTTTATTAATCTTTCCCTTATCCGAGAGCTAAACAACAAAATTATAGTGCAAATAGCTCAAGTAAGTAAATACCCACCCATATTTCACAAGCTGACACCGAATGCCCGCTATGCCCCAGGAAATTCAAGAAAAATGGGCTCCAGCGTCACATGAGATCAGCACACAACGATGTACTAAACCAATCAGCATCCGCTACTCTTAAAACAACCACCTATGGGCAAACACCAATGTCACCTTTGGAAGAAGCCTTCGGATCCCCATTCCTGAATGCCATCCAACCCAAGTCTGGCATCTGGCAAAGGCATTGGGACAACGTCTGTAACCTTCATGGCAAGCTATACGACCTCCCATGCGGTACTGCCAGTAGAAAATTCGTACACACTCTGGCCGACGAAATTGAGCATCTAACCAAATCAACCTACCCCTCTGAACGCGTATTAACCTTTGCTGCGGTCATACTGCAAAGAGACAAAAACGTTAGAAAAATGAAAGATATACTGAGACTACTCGATCGGCGCCTAAAACTCTGGGCAGACAAACGTTTCGAGGAACTCATCACGGAATCCACCAAAGCAGATAAATCTATATGGAATACAAGAAACCGGAAACAAAACAACAATGACCAAGAAACAAAATTATTCACACGACTGATACTACATGGAAAAACGCGGGAAGCGCTCAACTGGCTCCTCACAAAAGACACGAGCAAAGTTTTAAACCCAGACACTGAAGTTGATCCATCCGGTAAAACCGTCAGTGATGTGCTGAGAGAAAAGCACCCCCCGCCTAATACTCCAGATCCTCCCACCACTCCTTGAAATCGAAATAACTTGTGACCATGTCGAAACAGTTGCGAGAAAACTACACGGCGGCGGAGGCCCCACTGGATGCACAGCCGAAAACTGGAGAGATTTCCTACTCCGCTTCGGCCAAGCAAGCGCCCATTTAAGAGAAGCCGTAGCGCAGCTCACAACGAAACTTAGCAACGAAACCATACCCTGGACCCAAATACAAGCATTAATGTCAAGCCGACTTGTTGCTTTAGACAAATGCCCAGGCGTAAGACCTATCGGCATCGGCGAATGCCTACGAAGAATATTATCCAAATGCATGATCTTAGCAACAGGCTCTGAAGTCACTGAAGCATGCGGCCAGTCACAGCTCTGCAGTGGACTGGGCAGTGGCATCGAAGGCGCCATTCATGCCATGACCGATGTCTTCCAAAGAGATTGCCAACCTGGTTCAAACTGGGGAATGCTCCTCGTTGACGCGAACAATGCTTTTAACGCCGTGAATAGACAACTAGCCCTCTGGCAAGCAAGAATATACTGGCCACACTGCGCCCGCTTTCTTTGTAATACTTACAATGGCCACGCTGAATTGGTATTTCGCGATTCTGATACAAGACTATATAGCAGAGAAGGCGTAACCCAAGGAGACCCACTCGCAATGCCACTGTACGCGCTTGCAACACTACCAATAATTAACAAACTTAAAACCGAAAACACAGACACACAATGCTGGTACGCCGATGACTCCTCCGCGCAAGGCACTTTCCAAAGCCTACGACAATGGTGGGACAACTTAAACAAAACAGGCCCAGCATACGGATACTTACCACAAGGTAAAAAATCATTTCTAATAGTGTCAGAAACTGACAAGTCTACCGCAGAAAAGACGTTCTCCGGTACCAACGTCTCCATAGTTACCGGCTCCCGCTTCCTAGGAGGCTACATAGGGACAGGAGGGGACGACTTCGTAAAAAAGAATGTAACCGAATGGATATCTATCATCGAGAAACTCACAACAATCTGCAAAAACTCACCTCAAGCCGCTTACACTGCCCTAACTAAAGCAGCTCAGTTTAAATGGTCCTTCCTACTACGTGTCTTAAAAAATTCAGAAGAACTTTTTGATCCCTTAACTAACACATTACACGACAAATTCATACCAACACTAATCGGAGGCGAAATCACAAAACTTGAAACCCAGCTATTTACCCTCCCAGTCCACAAAGGCGGACTTGCCCTTTCTGACCCCTTCAACACACCAAACCGTGCATACCGAATCTCAAAACAGGGATCTACAATACTTTCAACAGCCCTAACCGAGATAAAAGACATAAACCTTGCTGAACACTACAATTCTTTGCGTGACGCAAGAAAGGAAGGAAACAAGGAAAAAGAAACATACGAGAACGAAACTCTAGAAAGCATTCTAACAAAATTACCATCCAAAAAGAAAAGAGCAATAGAAAGATCAATAGCGACAAAAATGAAAACAAAAACATCAACATGGCTTTCAGTAATACCGACAAGAAAAGACAACTTCGACTTATTACACGAATTTAGAGATGCCCTGGCCATAAGATACCACCGCACACCAATCTCCATGCCTGCGACTTGTGACGGCTGCGGCAATGACAACTTCAACGTGGACCACGCCTTGTGCTGCAAAACAGGTGGCCTTATCACACGCAGACATAACGAAATAAGGGATCTTTTCTGTGAACTGTGCCAGCAAGCCTGGGGAAACGTCACGAAAGAGCCAGTCATCTCCGAAGGCGATACTGGGCTGCGCGGAGACTTGGCTTGTCGGGGGGTATGGATTGCCCAGAGGGAGGCGTTATTTGATATCCGTGTCATAGACACCGACGCTCCCTCCCACGCATCACGCCCCGTAGCGGCTGTCCTTCGTTCAGCTGAAGAAGAAAAGAAAAGGAAGTACTGCGACCCATGCGAGACGCGCCACACCACCTTCACCCCTTTAATAACCTCTGTCGACGGAGTTTTTGCTCCACAAATGATATCATTCACTAAACACCTCGCCGAAACACTGGCGGACCGCTGGAACCGGACCCCTGCCACAATAATGGGCTGGCTACGAGCAAGAATTCAAACCGCCATCATCAGGGCTAGCAGCATGTGCATCCGCGGCACCCGCCATAGGTGGAATCGCACAGGCCTATATGAGGATGGAGCGGCAGTCCCACACGTCTTGAACTAGAATGAATATCTTATTTATATTCTCTGTACTTATTTTCATGAATCTTTTGCTTAATAAATTTCTTATCGTTTAATACACGAGTAATCGATGAAATTAATAAAAACTTCGAAAATCCCAAAAAAGAAAAGTTTTGACATAAAAATTAAGGAAAATTATGTTTTCTTCGAAATTTGAATTTTCAGTACTCTAGGTGACGTCTATCAATTACTGGACTGGATAGTCCACGGTTAGGTCCTTACGAGGTCCTTACGCGTACTATCGTAACTTGTGCTATGCGTACCGTAATACCGTCCTCCCTGAGCTAACATTTTCTTTCATCGCGACTATGCTTGTTTTGTGGGCTTTTGAATCTTCTCCTGTACTGTGACCTGGCTGTGTAACTAGGACTTCGACTTGCTTGTGATTTGGATTGTGAGATTTTGGTTCACGATGCCGGTGTTTTCTAATGAAGATTATGCTGATATTCTTATGTGTTACGGGTTGTGTCAAGGGAATTCTCGAGCAGCACGGGCAGAGTATGTGCAACGTTATCCAGGTCGTCGAGTGCCAGATGTGTCTGTGTTTGATGGTGCTTACCGACGACTAAGAGAAACTGGCTCGGTGCAACAACGAAATACGGATATGGGTAGACCACGTGTGTATGACGTCAACGTGGAAGACGACATACAAAGATGTTTCCAAGAGGATCCTACGACATCTACACGTGTTGTTGCTCAACAGCTTGGCGTCTCACAGTGGAAAGTATGGTTCACTATGCACACTGATGGAAACTATCCTTACCACTATACGCCAGTTCACGTGATAGAAGAAGGTGATCCGATTCGACGTATGGATTTCAGTCGCTTTATGCTAAATGCAGATGCCGAAGATCCGGACTTTTTAAAAAGAATATTGTGGACAGGCGGATCAAAATTTGGTAAAGATGGCATATCAAACTATCATAATGCTCACTATTGGGCTCCTAAAACGCTACGGAATCCAAATAAGAAGAGAGTGAAAGGATCACAGCGAAGATTCAGTGTGAACGTCTGGATGGGAATTATAAATAACCATTTAATTGGACCTGTTTTCTTGCCTCAAAATTTGAATGGTGAAAGATACCAGACATTTTTGACGACGGAATTACATGATTTATTAGATGATTTACCGCTCGCACTGATAAGAGACATGTGGTATCAACACGACGGCTGTCCAGCTCACTACTTTAGGGGCGTCCGGGATTGGCTGAATGAAAATTTCCCAGACAGATGGATCGGGAGAGGAGGTCCACTACCATGGCCTGCAAGGTGTCCAGACCTAACCCCGATGGATCATTACTTATGGGGACACATGAAGAGTATCGTGTACCAAGATGGTCATTCTGTCGCAAATCTACATTACATCTACATACAATCCGTTGTTTCAAAATGTCTACACATTTTGAAACAAAGGATTATTGACGCATCTGAAAAAAATGAGAAGGCAGCTCGAGCAGTCAAAAATGAATTGAGAACTAGGTTACGAAATTGTATTAGGAACATGGGTGGTCATGTTGAACATGAATTGTAAAGATAATACTCCCCCCCCCCCTGACTTATTGTATCTTAACAAATCGTATCTAAGAACCACCGCAGAGATGTCTACTTTTATTTAAAGAAAACTTCGTCCTTCCTTTTCGTCCTTCAAAATTCGTCCACCTGTTTGACTTCTAGAGTGCCACGGACAGGCATACAGACAGACAGACCGACAGACTGACAGACGCTTCAAACTTATAACACCCCCTTTTGGACATCGGGCGATAAAAATAAAATAATTTTGCACTTACAACATATTAAAACCCTTTTTTTTTAATCACCGGTCATCTTAGAGTTCGCTACCTTATCTACTTTGTCGCCCAATCTTCCCAAGAATAATAAACATTTTATTTGACTATTGTACCTCATTGAATAGCTAGAGAACTGGAGATGTTTTAGGTTTTGTTTGCACAAACAGTTACTAGTTTTTTTTTTGGTGACACTGCTTCAATGTCAACCCATTTAAACATGCGATATTCGGTTTTCACCATAAGCCTGTATTATAGGTTTTTTTGCTGTGGTCGGTTCTTTTTTGTTTCTTAATATTAAATTAACTCTATTTTTACCTAATACCAGCAAAATACCTGGACTTAATCACCTAGATTAGGAAAATTGGTGCGAAATATGTTGTAAAGTGGGATTTTTCCTCGAAAATCTTTAAAGGCCCTTAACTCGAAAACGGTAAATTTTCGGGTAGGGTGTTTCATAGTAACAATGGTTGGTTTTGATCCGTGCTAGCATCTCCCAACGTATGTAGGTCGACTTACCAGTCCTCCTGTATATATTTATACGACCCGAATGGCCGAGTCGGCAGTGACCCTGCCTACGAAGCCAAGGGTCCCGGGTTCGAGTCCCGGTGGGGACAAATATTTGTTTCAAGAGAACGGATGTTTGAACCCTATTCATGGTTGTTTATCTATCTAAGTATAATATTTATCTATATAAGTATGTGTATCGTTGTCTAGTACCCAAGATACAGGGAATCCTGGTTTGGGGCTAGATCAATGTGTGTAAATAGTGTCCAAGGTATAATTATTATTATTAATTATACCCATAAATATATAGGAAATTGTAGAATCAACACTCTGTCCGAATACTTACACAAGATCCCAATCAAAGTGTTCTAGTTCTTTAAGTAAGTTCAAGAACTTGTGTCGGAAGAACGGCGTGAAGTGGACGTCATCCTCGAGAACTAGCGTAGTCTTGTAGCCTTTTTCTATTATCTGTAAGAATAAACAAATTGTCTCGTTATTTTTTAAGAAAATTAAATATAAATCGGCAATTCGAAGTACCATGCATGAGGGGCGGAATACTTAATACTTGTACATACCTCTTGCCATATGTAGTAATGGCTCAGGAAACAACCAACCTCACCGGCTTTCATAGGCCTGAAGATATAAATCAAATAAGGTTAAACACTGCCGCTGATACACTAAAAGGGGGGTGATATAAAATTAAGGGTCATAGTCCGCATTTTTTAGTGCATTTCTTAGTGGAATTTCAAGGCTCGCCTGCTACGCCGCCGGGTGTCTCCGCCACCTGTGAAACCGGCCCATCTTTATATTGTTGTAAGGAAGTACTTTTTTAATAGTTTTACATTTGTGATTGTCCACGCACAGGGAATCAATGACCTCGCTCGGTAGTTCATTGAGTACTAGCGGTAGCATACATTCTATCGTTCGCCTACCGTAGTCATTGTTAAATCTAGGTACAACAAATGTAGGTATATAAGATAGTGCGCGCAATGATTTCGGTCGAGCACGGCGTTTTACATTAATTATATTTTCTTTTTCTTCACACAAGGAACTTAGTTTTATTATAGATATTGATAATATTACAGTATTCAAATATTGCTGTCTTTGTATTGATTTTTTATCTTTATCTTTTTTATCTATCTACTTAGTCCATAACTTATTACAGAGTCAGTCAATGACATATATATAACAATCTTAATATGTTGTAAGGAAGTTTATATTTTTCCCATTAAAGCCATTAGCGGCTTACTTATAAGTTCGATGTGGGGTCCCCAATTGAATTTACTGTCTATTATCATGCCTAGGTACTAGTACGTATGTTGGTCGACTAGTTCCAGATTGTTACATGTATCGTTACAAATAATGTTTTGATGCATACATTGGTGCTCGTGGGCCACGATCCTGGGTATTGTTGTTGACTTTAGATATGGGGAATGAACGTGCATGAGTTGAGTTTTTTGTTCGTTGATAACTAACCCAACATCATGAGCCCATTTACATAGCATATCATAATTTATCTGTAGTCTATTTTGCGCTTCCTCAATATCTTTATGTGCATATAGTAGGCAAGTATCATCTGCAAATTGGTATACAGACCCTCCATTGAAGATGTTACACATATCGTTGACGTATTTTAGGTACTCGTTTGGTGCAAGGATTGACCCCTGGGCCGAGCCCACCTCGGTAGGTATTTGCTTGCTACCTACGTATTTGACAAGCTATAATATCTTTATTAAAAATTGCACTTACCTCTTATGAAACGGATCTTCATAATTCGGCATAAATGTTATAGCAAACTTCTCTAAATGATTCAAGTCCAGTTCTCTGAAACAGTAAAAGTATTTTTTTTGAAAAATGATTGAGGAATTTTGTATTGTGTTGGTGCATGATATGTGCAGTTGAACAAAACTAATAAGTACGTGTTGAGTAACATCGTCGATACTTGAATTAATCTAATCCACCACCAAAGAACAATTTATTAGGGCTAGTATTTAACCGCACATCAAAAATACTGATTTTCACAGCAAAAAAGGATCTGAAAAATATTTTTTTATTTTTAAATATTTTTGTTGCTCTTCGCTCACCCCCTTAACCCTTCACCTGAGCTACCGCAGTATTTTGCCCTGATATTTGCTGTAAAAATCAGTATATTTGCTGTGCAAATCAGGATTAATTATGTGCAGTTTGATATTTCCCATTTATTAGTGCTTTGTGATAGTAATGAATGTAATTTTATTAAGTAAACACAGCAAACAAAGTTAAGCGAGCGGGATATTTTATGAGCAGGTTTTTTCAAAATCCAATCCATTCATCTTTTCTTCCTTTTTTTCTTGCTAATGTGACACTTAAGGTAGATACCCTAATGCCAAACATTTTTGCTTGTTTAAGTGTCCTCTACCCAAAATTACACACATTCATCATGCGCTAAAGGAAAAAAAGAGCGGTATTCTCAGCGCCATCTATCGAATCCTGAAAAAATCCTGCTGTAAAAGTATCTCATTAGTTTTGCATCAATAGGTAGGTGATTGTGAGAGTAATAAAAACCAAATCATTTAAAAATACTCCGCAATTAAACAAACCCCGAGACCATCATAAAACAGACACAATTTAAGATCTAAATTAAGGCAAATATAACGTTAAGGTTTAAGAAAGGTAAAAGCACACTTATCCGGGCAAAACGTAACGAATTTCAGAGACCTGAGATTCGGACGATTCAACGCGGGCAGGTGTGCGTGCGAGGTTTCAAAGAATGTCAAATAAAGATTTCTAAATTCTTGTCGTTCGACGCCCTCGGCTCGGATAAGTGTGCGTTCACCTTAAGAAGCATCTATCAACATACATCTATTTGTACAAGACACTGATACCTTCCATCCACCGCTTTAAATATCTTGGCGTCCATACCCAGCTCTTTCAAACTACGCTCCATCATCTTCCTCCTTTCTGTTCTCCTCTCAAGATTGATCATGTATATTTGATCGCAGTTGAATTTCCACATCTCCGGGAAGGCTACATGTTCTTCGAACATAGGGTCTAACGGTAAGGGATGCAACTGGCTTATGGCCTCTAGTTTTACATTTAGAAGTTGTTCTTTGTCTACTATTAGGTCAGCGTTTTCATCGAGAGGTACCGGCACAAATCCGTAGATGTTGTCGTTGCATATGTTGAGAGGTATTCCTGGACAGATACAAGTCGATTATTAGGAGTGGAAAGATTTGTATTTGGAAAATTAGGAGGTTCAGGTTCCAGTCCCGGTGCTGATCATGTATCAAAATCAAAATCAAAATCAAAAATCATTTATTTCCATAGGATGTTGTTACATCACTTAGATCCGTCATTACATTTTTTTGGGTGAGTTCACTAACACAATGGCGGAATCTGTGGAGAAGAGCTCACCGAAGAAACTCCACAGTCGTCGCATCTTTTGCGTTTCCTTTTTTAAATAAAATATTGTCAAATTACAAAATGAAACAGCCTGTTACTCAAACAATCTATTCCCATGGAAATCTGTCCTCTAAATAATCAGATATCCTATAGTAACCTTTTTTATACAATTTCTGTTTTATTATTATTTTAAACTTGTCTAAAGGTAAGTTTTTAATATCAGTAGGGACCTTATTGTCAATGAAATAAGTAATTTATCTTAAGTACTTTATACGAACGTTCTATCGATGGTGGAAATCATGCTGGATGAAGTTGGAACTGGGCTGTAGGCCCCTGTCACGCAAAGTAGAGTATTGAATAACAGGCTCGAAGTGGGCAAAATTGTGCCTCTGCCAACCCGTATGGGAAAAGGCGTGACGCAATGTATTATGCATGGTAGAAACCCTCTTAACTAAGTACCTAGACGAGTATTACGGAAATTAATCCAGAAAATGTACAATACAATAATTTCCCAGTGTTGGCCAGGAGTTAGTGAAATGAGCAAGAGGGCCTAAAGGTATGATTCCGAATTTCGGCAGCACCCAGCAGTGCTATAAGCACTCAGATATAAGCAGACAGAGATGCCGGAGGAATTCTGTCGCTATCTCTGTCGGTCACGCACGCGTCACTACTGCCGTGTGGTCTGCGGAGTGTGTTCTCGCGCGGAGCGCGAGGACCACTACGGTTGCGGGGTCGAGGACTTATGGTTGCCTCATGCCCGCGGTCACTACTGTCGCGGCGACCGAGCTGCATTACTGCTGCGGCATTGCTGCCGAGAAACCTTGTATGTGACGAGATAAGGTACATTATTGTTCAGGAACTAGAGTGCTGCACAGTAGTGCTGCCGAGTTCGCACTCAACCTTAGGAGACTTAATTCTAAGATTCAACATGATTATCGAATATTTACCAAGGTTTTTCGCATTTATCGCAAAAGCTATAATATCGTCTTCAGGGCCGTTGTAGTTCTTAATTTTCCTCGGGTCATATGTAACTGAATCTGACACTATCAGCTTCAGGTTGACTAGCACTGCACTGTGCACCATGGGAACTGGGAAGCAGCCAATCTCATCTCTTGACAATATCGGTCTGTATTTATCAGTCCTCTTATAATAATACTGCTCAGTCATTCCACACCTGGGAATATATTTTATTTTACACTACTTATTAACCTCTCCCAAAGTCAGCTCTGGCCAACAACGGAAAGTCGTGCCACAGCCGGCACTTCAAAAGAGACCTTATCTCGTGTGAATTAAGTTGTATTTTGCATAGCATAGCAGTTTTGTTTGGCATGTGATGTGAGTGACACATTTTGTATGTATTGTATTATATTACAGACTAAAACATTGGCGCGACTGTGCTCTGCCAACCCTTATGGGCTAATACCAGTCGTTTGGTTCTGTACCTCTAACATCTATCCTATCCCTTTCAAATGTTTAACCAATCAGAATTTAAAGATTAATTATTATTTTTTCACGAGCTATCTGTTGGCATCACATGAAACAAAAAATTGTTTCATTTTAGGGTTCCATAACCGAAGGGTGCCAAACGGGACCCTATTACGAAGCCTCGTCAGTCCGTCCGTCCGTCTGCGGACTGCGGCCCTCTGTGGCGCTAAGGATAAAAAAAAACCAGGTCTTCGATGTTTATATGTGTGACGTCGCTGTTTCTGGTTCCCACGACACAGGTTATCCTAGTGTGAGGCCAGAAGCAATGCATATACCTGTATGTAAATGTGTATGTTATTGTGGCTTCATCGTTAACACTATCATTTAAAGCTATAGTGATTGGTGAAACATCAATATGAAAGGAATTGGGATGATTTTTGAGATTCAGAATCAAGCCACTGACGCCATGTTTGTATGTTTTAGAAATGAGAGTTTATCAACCCAACCATAGATAGTTGAATTGTATCTAAGAGAAGCTTTTTAAAACATTCTTCGTTAATTATGTATTACAGGATTATGGAAGTATATCTTACCAAAAGTTTGAGTAGACTCCATCGGAAATAAGCATAGGAGCGACAATCTTAAGGTTTTTGCTCACCAGTAATTGAAGAGTGGCTGGATTAGTGAGGAATACATCGGCATCCAGCATCTGAAATCAATTAAACATTCAATGGGGAAGATAATGCACAACTTTTTGGTAGAGGGCACTGTATGTTTTTTAACATAAAGAGTTTTATTCATCTTAGGTTTGTAACTTGATAAACATTGTCAACAGCAACAAAGAGTTTCATTCGTCTTAGGTTTGTAACTTGATAAACATTGTCAACAGCAACAAAGAGTTTCATTCGTCTTAGGTTTGTAACTTGATAAACATTGTCAACAGCAACAAAGAGTTTCATTCGTCTTAGGTTTGTAACTTGATAAACATTGTCAACAGCAACAAAGAGTTTCATTCGTCTTAGGTTTGTAACTTGATAAACATTGTCAACAGCAACAAAGAGTTTCATTCATCTAAGGTTTCTAACTTGATAAACATTGTCAACAGCAACAAAGAGTTTCATTCATCAGAGGTTTGTCACTTGATTTATCAAGTGACAAACCTCTGAAACCATTGTCGACAGTAACAAAGAGTTTAGTTCATCTGATGTTTGTAACTTGATAAACATTGTCAACAGCAACAAAGAGTTTCATTCATCTAAGGTTTGTAACTTGATAAACATTGTCAACAGCAACAAAGAGTTTCATTCATCAGAGGTTTGTCACTTGATTTATCAAGTGACAAACCTCTGAAACCATTGTCGACAGTAACAAAGAGTTTAGTTCATCTGATGTTTGTAACTTGATAAACATTGTCGACAGTAACAGTTTCATTCGTCTTAGGTTTGTAACTTGATAAACATTGTCAACAGTAACAAAGAGTTTCATTCGTCTTAGGTTTGTAACTTGATAAACATTGTCAACAGCAACAAAGAGTTTCATTCGTCTTAGGTTTGTAACTTGATAAACATTGTCAACAGCAACAAAGAGTTTCATTCGTCTTAGGTTTGTAACTTGATAAACATTGTCAACAGCAACAAAGAGTTTCATTCATCAGAGGTTTGTCACTTGATTTATCAAGTGACAAACCTCTGAAACCATTGTCGACAGTAACAAAGAGTTTAGTTCATCTGAGGTTTGTAACTTGATAAACATTGTCGACAGTAACAGTTTCATTCATCTTAGGTTTGTAACTTGATAAACATTGTCAACAGCAACAAAGAGTTTCATTCGTCTTAGGTTTGTAACTTGATAAACATTGTCAACAGTAACAAAGAGTTTCATTCGTCTTAGGTTTGTAACTTGATAAACATTGTCAACAGCAACAAAGAGTTTCATTCGTCTTAGGTTTGTAACTTGATAAACATTGTCAACAGCAACAAAGAGTTTCATTCGTCTTAGGTTTGTAACTTGATAAACATTGTCAACAGCAACAAAGAGTTTCATTCGTCTTAGGTTTGTAACTTGATAAACATTGTCAACAGCAACAAAGAGTTTCATTCGTCTTAGGTTTGTAACTTGATAAACATTGTCAACAGCAACAAAGAGTTTCATTCATCAGAGGTTTGTCACTTGATTTATCAAGTGACAAACCTCTGAAACCATTGTCGACAGTAACAAAGAGTTTAGTTCATCTGAGGTTTGTAACTTGATAAACATTGTCGACAGTAACAGTTTCATTCATCTTAGGTTTGTAACTTGATAAACAT
Organism: Argyresthia goedartella; assembly: GCA_949825045.1. Taxonomy (NCBI): domain Eukaryota; kingdom Metazoa; phylum Arthropoda; class Insecta; order Lepidoptera; family Argyresthiidae; genus Argyresthia; species Argyresthia goedartella. The sequence goes on along the minus strand of OX463806.1, from coordinate 45,334,109 downwards.
TGTCAACAGCAACAAAGAGTTTCATTCGTCTTAGGTTTGTAACTTGATAAACATTGTCAACAGTAACAAAGAGTTTCATTCATCTGAGGTTTGTAACTTGATAAACATTGTCAACAGCAACAAAAAAAAACTTTTCAACACTTGATTAAAGACAAAAATAAATGGGATTTAATGTTTATGTTGAGGTTGTTTAATATTTTTTGTTGTGACACAAAAGAGTTTTATTTATCTGAGGTTCGATAGATATCTGGATAAGTATTTATAAATTTATTAAATTAATTAGGCACATCAGCCAGCACACATATACAATATATTACAATAGAAATATGGCGGTATGAACACAGCATTGTCTAGTAAACTTAATTTGGACAGCAATTTAGCTTAGAATTTGAAAATTCTTTAACTTAGGATAATAAGTATATCATAAATTAATAATAGTTAACAAAATTTATGTTTGGTTGCAAGTTAGTTTGCTCTTTCAGAGTGTAGGTATTCCTGTAGACAGGCAAGCAATCATTACATATATCTATGTCAAATAATTTAAATTTACACACATACAAAAACTTAACACAATAAAAAACACAATACTAAACAAATAAACCACCCTAGGACATGCCTTACCCAAAGTCTTTATCTATGTTGGTTTACTGCAGGTTTTGTTATACTTTTCGCACTTTCTGGCTATGGGCAAGTGTTGTGAGTGTTTAATTTATAAAGGTGTATGGAGGGTGTGAGAGACAGGTTTATGTTGATAGTTGTAAGGGACTGTCAGTCCGATGAGGCTCAGAATGTTACTGACATCCAAGTGATTATTACAGACCTTATGTAGGAATAGGAGGTCCTGTAGGTTTTGTCGGTAGTTCAATATGTCCATGCCGAAGTGGTCTAATTGTCGCTCATAGGTTACCCTGTGGTAGCTGTATGCTAGATGTTTGGTGAATGCGTGCTGGATGCTTCAATACTATCCAGACATATAGGCAACAATTCATTTCTCTGAATAATGACACTCTGTGATTGAAATCAGCAACATTAGGTGCCCACAACACCGTCTTTCAAGCCGAGCATATGGGCATCATAATGCTACTACAGCTATTGCAGAAAGAGAGGTAAAGAATTTCCCTATCCATATACTATACAATAGTAAGGCAGTTCTGCAAGTTCTTCTGAGCAACACCATCACCTCTGGGCTTATATACGAGTGTCACCAAGCCCTGTCAGAGGTCTGTAACCACAGTACTGTTACCCTGCAGTGGGTAAAGGGACACGAGGGAACGACCCAGCCGACACACTAGCAAGGTTGGGTTCTGAACAGATGTTGGAGGGACCATAATACCACTGACATTCAGCTAGCTGGTTGAGGAAAACCCTACGACAGCACACAAAGGTAACTCACCAACTTTATTGGTAAACCTTATACCTGCAAGCAAGCCAGACAGGCCCTCCTGATGATCAGACCCGGATTATCGACATTCATGGAGGTCTAGGAAATAGCCACCCACATCCTACTGGAATGTTCTGGTGTGGCCATCTACTGGGCAAAACACCTCGGGTCGCCGAGGTTGCTCCAGGAAGTTGTCTGCAACGTCAAGGGTTTGGTACCTACAGGAGTTGGGTTGGCAGGAGTAATGCCCCCAACCAACATAACGCAAAATAGGAGCAAAATTTAAGAAAAGTTGAGTTGCGGAAAAGTGGGCCGCGATAAACTATAACAATAACCTCAGATCAAATAAATAAACTCATTGCTTTCTTACACTGTTTATTATCTACAAACTTTAAGAGCCCCTTTATATGAAACTATTTGACCAGTTTGCTTCCCCATTGATACCAAAAACAACATATCGTCAACATTGTGCCCATGTTTAGCCTGCACTTCAATACACTATTTGGCTTGATAAGTTATTCAATACTTCAAAATTAAAAATCTCTTACAAAAATGTACTCAGCCCATTTCTTCCTGGCAACATTCAGCGCTTCGTCTCGAAGTTGGATCACATGTCTGAAATGTCCAGGGCTCCAATGACTTGGCTTTTCTTCATCTGCATGAAGTGGACCTGTAAACTCGTTGGATGTGATGTTGAAACCATGGTACTCGGCACCATACTTTTTTGACCATTTCTCCAGAAGCTCTAGGCTGTTGTCTTCAGTGTGATCAGTGTATGCCCTGAAGAACAAAATCACTAAATAAGTTTGTATGAATTACTCTTTGATAAAATCTGATTGACTATCCTGGTTTAGTACCTACAAGATGCTCTGTGATGGGTTATCATAACAGACACTAAACAAGTTATATGCAATGTGTCGGTCGATAAACACTTGAAACATGTTCCTTATCGCAGGGCGAATGTATGTAACAGTTGAAATGTAATTACCATATGTGCATGTTTTCTTTCGGATAGTCCAGATTGTGTAAACATGTTAAAAAGTAGGGTAACGTATGTGCTTTATTTCGGACTAGAACAGAGATAAAAACTGTAGGCCACTTCCATTCAGAATTTTTTATCTCGACACATGAACTACTATGCCATATTACAACTACTAACAAGAGGAGTTTAGAAGCTTTTGTGCTCATAGTGATTGAGTTAATCTACAGCTCTGATATAATCATATTATTCTTCAACACATATTTACAACAAAATAAAATTATATGACCGCAACTTCGAAAAATATACAAGTGAAACAGAGTGAGAGACGAGTTTGATTGATTGACAATTTGACATTGACTGACATCCATATATAGTCTGTGGACTGACTTGACGACAATAGCGATGGCAGCATAGACAAACTTGAGTGGACGCTAACTTTTAAAAAGTGCAGGCGAAGAATATCTCATAAATCATGGATAGATCGATCGATCGAACGGCGATGTAGCGATATTTTGAGGGTTCCGTACCCGTAGGGTGCCAATTTTTTTTATTTTTAGTTTGCTATCTATTATTTAAATACACCACCAAACGAGGATCGCAAGCCCAAAGTAAGGAATCTACCGTCTGAAATAAAAGCCATGGTACTGGAAAAGCGAAGACTGCGCCGAGTCTGGCACACAAGCAGACTTCGTGAAGATAAAACAGCCTTAAACAAGAAGGCCCGTGAAGTAACACGGTGCATCGAAGAGGCAGAAAACTTAACATTTCAATCACAAATGGAAAGTCTCTCATCAACTCCAGCTACATACTACTCACTCTGGAAACCTCCAATTCAGAAAAGTGACAACTCTTGGGCTAGAACCAACCAGGATAAAGCAGACGTGTTCGGTGCTCATCTGGCTAGTGTGTTTGTCCCAAATGATCCAAAATCAAATAATGACGAATCCCACATTGACAACATACTAATGCAGGACTTTCAGATGGATCTACCAGCTAAACCAGTAAGCCCGAAGGAAATACTCCAGGAGATAAGAAGGGTAGACAACAAGAAAGCACCAGGATTCGATTTAATAACAAAAAGGGTACTATTGGAGCTTCCTAGAAAGGGCATTGTCTTCCTTACAACTCTGTTCAATGCTGTGTTTGAGGCTGTTCTACTTTCCACAACAGTGGAAAATATCACAAACCATAATGATACATAAGCAGAGTAAACCAGAACATCAACCGACATCATATAGACCAATAAGCTTGTTACCTATCATGTCAAAATTAATTGAAAAACTTATACTGAGAAGAATAACACCAGCTCTTAAAGAAAAGCAAGTCATACCAGACCATCAATTTGGCTTCAGAGAAGAGCATTCAACAATCGAGCAGGTCTATAGAGTATGTGACAAAATAAGGTCAACAATAGAGCGCAAGGAGTATTGCTCAGCAGCGTTCCTGGATGTGCAGCAAGCATTTGACCGAGTATGGCACAGAGGACTGCTATGTAAAATAAAGCAAGCTCTCCCGCACAGCTATTTTCTTCTATTTGAATCATACCTTACAAGTAGATTATTCCAAGTAAGAGAGACGGACAGCACCTGTAAGATGATTGACATCAAAGCTGGAGTCCCTCAGGGATCAGTCCTTGGCCCTATCCTCTACACCATATACACTGCTGATCTACCCCAGACACCTAAAGTAACAACAGCTACATTTGCAGATGACACAGACCTACTGTCTAGCAGCACTGACCCCTGTCAAGCATCAGCAAACCTTCAGGTTGCTCTGAATAATATAGATGAATGGCTGAAGACCTGGAGAATAAAAGTATGCGCCTCAAAGTCTACTCATATCACGTTCACCCTACGAAGAGGGAACTGCCCTCCAGTGAGACTTGGAGACCAAATACTCCCACACCAAGACACCGTCAAATACCTTGGTATCCACTTGGACCGCAGATTGATTTGGAAAAAACATATCAAAGCCAAAAAGGATGCAGCAAACCTTAGATTCAAGTCCCAGTACTGGCTCCTAGGAAGAAAATCTAAATTATCGCTAAGCAACAAACTGTTGGTATACAAAGCAGTAATCAAACCGATATGGACATATGGAATACAGCTCTGGGGCAGCGCATCAGACTCAAATATCAACATCATCCAACGAATGCAAAATGCGGTGCTGAAAAGCATATCAACAGCTCCATGGTATATACGGAACACAGAGCTACACCAAACCCTAAGGATCAACACAGTGAAAGAGGAAATTGTTGCCCTGGAACAGTCCTATACAAAACGGCTTGCTAAGCACCCCAACATACTGGCTGCAAAGCTCACAGAGCCTAGGCCCAAAAAGAGGCTAAAAAGACATAATATCTTGGAGCTACACAAAAGGGTGTAGAGTCCATAAACAGAATTTAATGGGCGTTTCCCTCAGTGGAGGAATACCCCAACCCGCCAAAAACTGACAAGCCATCTGCTCATGGCCGGAGGCCGATCGCAGATCAATAATACAAAAAAAAAAAAAAAAAAGTTTGCTATCTACTGAAGAATAATAATATATCATCTTAAATAGGTCCACGTCCAAGGAAACCATATGAGTTTATGTGTGGATCCTAGTTTACGCTACCATACTTAATATATTCTTAAAATTAATACTCTACACTAATCATGTAATTTTCTGGTAGATGAGTTATTTGAATGTTTACACAACTATTGATGTGGGGTTATAGATAGGAAAGGTAGGAGAAGTATTTTTTAAGCTTAGATTTCATGTTTAATTGTTTACTGTTTAATGATTGTTTATTAGTCGCGGAACGCGGAATCAAGTAGGCGCGTGTCCGAGTACCGTAAAAATTCATTGGTTAAATTACCTTGGGCCACACGGCGCGTACCTACGGGTGATCTATTTTACGCTGTAGGGAATTGTTGAACAATTCCTCTTTGAGTATTGATAGTGTAGTATTGTGTGAATAGAGAGACTATGTGAATAGTTTAGCTTCGGGACCCTATTATGAAGCCTCCGCTGCCATATGTTTTTTTGCGTGGTGGTACGGAACCCTTCGTGTGCGAGATAGGTAACTCGAACTTTATGAAATATTTTTATGTATCCATCGGGTGCTTGGTCGGATGTCGATTCTACTATCTTTAGCCACGACGGAAGGAACGAGGTATATGCGTCTGGTGTTAGAGGTTGTTTGTGCCGGTGTGTCTGTATGTCCGTTCCCATTTTCCTGGAAAACTGATGAACCGATTTAGATGCGGTTTTTAGCACTAAAAGGCTATAATTTCAGAGCAGGTTCTTACATGTTTTGCAGTTGTAGACCTACAGGAGCCAGGATACTGGGTGGGAATACGAATCTAAACGAGAGTGACAGCGTTAATTACTACCACATAGGATAAAAAGAGAGCGTAAACAATGCGCTTGACTCAAACTAAGAAAACGTGGCGCCAAACCACATAAAAATTGTTTTAAAATAAACCACATTACTTTTTCAAAAATATTTTTCGGGAGAATTTACGAATACATAATACCTACATTTTGAATGCAATTCCGCAATGAAATTATGTAGGATTTCAGAATAACAGGAAAAAATAAAACAATTTAGAGGTATTTTCGTAATTAAATTCTATCGAGAAAATTGTATCCAATCGCGTTTTCCTTTTGTGAGAATCTTAATCAAATACTCAATAAACGTTAACCCAAAAATCAAATCTGTAGATGACTTTAAAGTGGAGTAAATGGATTTGAAATAAACCCCATTTTTGTTTTTTATCGTCTTAAGGGCTTCTCAGAAACTATTTACGACGACCTCTGTGGCGCAGCGGTTGTGCGTCTGCCTACCATGCGAGAGGTCCCGGGTCCGATCCGGAAAAAAAAACCCCAGGTCTTGAATGTTTATTTATGTGTGTGAAGTCGCTGGTTCTGGTTCCCATGACACAGGGTATCCTAGTGTGGGGTCAGAAGCAATGTATGTGCCTGTATGTTTAATGTTAATGTTATTTAGCCATTTTAGATTGTGTCCGTTATGGTAGCGTACACAACACACCGTGAATTCACATAGCGCATAATCAGTCCAAAAGTAAAAAAAATGTGCTTAAAGTTAAATAAATAATGAGCATCATTTGTGTGTTCGCTACCGTAATGGTAGCGCTAGTGTACGCCACACCGTTTGCAAAAACGGTAAACATTCAAAATACGACTTTAACACACAAAATAGGGCACAAATAGTGCGATCATTGTACAAAGTTACACAACGATTGCTCCAATAGGAATGGAGATATTGAATTTAACAACTCACGAGCCGGCGCGGTGTTTACATAGCTTACACATAATAATACAAGCATGAGGCGACCTTTTGCATTTATTAATGCATTATCAAAAAATAGTGCATCAAATAGTGCCTCTACCATTCCCAAAACATTATGGGAATTTGCAGTAGAACATAATAAAAATAAAATTTTAAGTTCTAGGCTCGTGAGTTGTTAAAATGTAGAGTTAGATATCTCCATTCCTATAGCAGCAATCATTGTGTAACTTTGTACAGTGAAAAAGATGCGGGGGTACGCTAGCGCTACCGTTACGGTATGTATATACACGGAGTATACACTATTTTTGGGGTTGCGTAAAACAAAAGATGGAAAAGCTACCCTTATAGGATCACTCGCAACTTCGTTCATTCGTCTGTAACAGGTACTTTCCTCAGGAACTATAGTCTTGAAATTTTCGGGAAAAATACTTATCCTGATAACCGCCACATAATACAAGTCAAATTCGAAAATCGAATTCACAAATGTTTGTAGAGTGTATCGATTCATTTGATTATTTTTATTTTATTTTATTTTTTATTGTTAACATATCCAACAGCAGTTCTACATATATAAAGCTTAGTTGTTAAGTAACTTAATTTGTCTTAGCCAATAACAGGATATTGTAGATGCCTTAATTAGACCGAACCAATAAGAACTTAATACTTAAAATAAAGGATGTAAGCAGGACAACTTTTATTAATCTAGGTTTTGTTGCACTAAAAACTATGAAAGGTATACCGAGACAAAACAATAGATTTCAAGGTACTCGATTTTGCTCTTTTAATAATATATCTAGTACTTGCTTCTTTACACCAACCTTAGATAAATTGAACATGTCTATACCATTGCTGAATTTCTTATTGAAACACTTAGTAGCTCTAGAAATGTATTCATTACGACCGTAGTTTGTCTTGCTATAGGGTGTGTAAAAGACATCGTGTTGTCGGCGTCGTGCGGAGCACCGACGGGGGACAACCAAAGATGTCAGTGTTGTTAGAGAGGGGCTGTCGATGGTGGAGTTAGCCAAGTCATGTAGGAAGGCCATATCAAGCATGGTGCGTCTATCCACTAGGGTGTTAATACGATGATGGTTGCAGGCTTCTTCGTAAGATGGGAATTGTATTTTCAGTCTATAGTTTAGGTGGTTTATAAACTGTTTTTGTATTCGTTCAATTTTATTAGTGTACACTGCATATTGCGGATTCCAGATGATACTGGCAAATTCAAGGATACTACGGACATATGCGTAGTATACTTTCTTAACACATGAGATGTCGTTAAAGGGTTTACATACTCGGATCACGAAACCGAGGTTCCTGTAAGCTTTATTTACTATCATATCAATATGCTTGATGAAAAGCAATTTACTATCCAATTGAACGCCTAAATCACGAACCTCGTCAACGCGTTTTAAAAGTTGATTGTCAATTTTGTAATTAAAATTAATTTGTTTTTGTTTTCGTGTATAAGTTATTTGAATGCATTTATCTACGTTTATACTTATTCTATTAGATTTATAGTAAGCTGATAATTTGTCTAAGTCCATTTGAATTTTATAGCATTCCTCAACGTTAGTAATTTTAAAGAAAACTTTTTTGTCATCAGCATACAGAAGGTGTTTTGATTGTGTGAAACATTCATGTAGATCATATAAGTAGGCATTGTAAAATAGAGGCCCTAGGTGGGATCCCTGGGGTACCCCGGAGGGAATATCAATGTAGTTTGATTTATATCCACCCAGTACTACAGCTTGCGTCCTGTTTGTTATATATAAACTGATCCAACGGTAAGGGTCGCCTTGGATTCCCAACGTGTTCAGTTTACTGAGTAGGATATCGTGATCCACACGGTCAAAGGCCTTTTCAAAGTCCGTGTAGATCACATCAACCTGAGCTGGCTGTTCCATACTATGTAGAACGTAGTTGGTGAACTCGCATAAGTTAGTGTATACGGACCTACGTCGCAGAAAGCCATGTTGGTGATCCCCAACATTAGAAGCAATGGTGTGATATATAGTGTCGTAGACTATTAGTTCAAATAGTTTTGATATACCATTGAGTATTGATATGGGCCGATAATTTTTTATAAGTGATTTAGATTCCTTTTTGTGTATCGGAACTATATGTGCTTCTTTCCATTTATTAGGAAACACACCCTCTTTGATGGAGCGATTAAAAAGTATTGCGAGAGGTTTACAGATGCTTTTGTAACATTTTTTGATAAATATTGCAGGTATGCTGTCGCTACCGGCTCCCTTGCTGGGATCAATGTTCTTTAGGTATCTTGATAAGGATTCTTCTGTGACATCTAGTGTAAAGACGTGGCCACTATCGCCTCTCGGAGCACCAATGAGTTCTGTTTGTGGTGATTTATTCGACGTAGTTGTAGTGAATACGCTTTGAAAGAAATTATTGAAAGCGAGAGCAATATCCTGACCGTGGCTAAACGTTGTCTGTCCATCAGTCATTATGTTTGGGTAACCTGTATTACCTCGTTTGCCGCGCATAGTATGAACAAAGCTCCATATCATTTTTGGATTATTCTTGATGTTTGTTTGAGAAGTTTTTATGAAGTTATTATAACATATATCCTGTAACTGTTTTTGTCTTGCTCTTAGAAGTGAAAATTCATCATAATCTCTACTATTATTATACTTCTTCCACTTCGCATGTACTTTACTTTTCTTTTTAATTAGTTTTATTAAGGCTGACGTGTACCATATAGGATATTTTTGATTATTTTTGTAGTTGTTGTATGAGATGGGTACGTGGAGTTTAATTATATTATTAATATATTCATAAAAAACAGAGACCGCATCGTTAATCGTACCCGTTGTTAAGATATTATTCCAGTTAATATTGTGTATCTCAGAGTTAATTAATTCGTAATTAGCTTTCCAAAAAAGCAACTTGGGATCTGATGTTTTAGTTAAAGGCGTCAAAAATAAGTCCCTAGCTTCGATTTCCAAGGTTGTATGACTTAGGTCTTCTTTTACGAGCGGAGAGGGAGATTTGTTTAAGTTAATGAAAAAATTGGCAAAAACTAAATCAATCGTGTTACCGTAAATATTTGGGAAAAAATTATACTGACTGAGGTTATGTACATTACATACATTAATAAGCTCGGTTGCGGCTTGCTGAGTCTCTGCGAGGCCTTCGTGCTCAACAGTAGCGCAAGTTTTGCACCATTTAATACAAGGCAAGTTAAAGTCACCGGCAATCAAAATAAAATCGCTAGGACAGGATGAACCAACAAATGAAACAGAGTCAGTAACATTCTGAACATGTTGTGCTTGCTCACTACCGCCACCCACAACATATACAACACATATATGTAGGTCACCTGACAGATCTTTGAGTGAACGTTTAGGAATAGTTATCCATAAGAGTTCGGTGGGAGGGCACGACCATTCGGGGCGTGATTTTGCCATTAGGGTTTTATTAGTGCAGATCATAAAACCGCCTCCCTTAGTAGTTGTGGGCCTATCATTGCGAAAAATGTCATATCTATGGTCGCATATTTCCGAGTCTAATATTCCCGGGTGCAGCCATGTTTCATTAATAATCACAATATCTAAGTCATAATTCAAAAGGATTAATCGATATTTTAAGCAAAATCCCCTCATTAACTATCATCAGGCTGCTGACACCAATCAAACACCTTGTTATCTTTTTTACTTGACGAGCGCGTACTCTCCCTGCCCGCTCTTGGCGTCCATTTTATTTGGAGCCACCGATGCGTTCTGGGGTCGGCTGGATGCTTACTGGGCCCGATTCCGGTACACAATGACAGCTCCATGACAATTACATGACGATTACGGTCAACTTTAGATATCCAATTTCTGACGATTTTGTAATCCCATTCCCTTTGTTGATTAACGTAATTATTGTGCTTACCAATTTACTTCATTCTTACCATAATTGCCAAAAAAATATTCTCCGAACGCCAAATATTGGATATCTAAAGTTGACCGTAATCGTAATGTAATTGTCATAGAGCTGTCATCGTGTACCGGAATTGGGCCCCTGGTTGTTTTACTCATAATACATGTCATAGTTTAGTTTCATTGTTAATTTTTATCAGAATAGAGGTGAAATAATTTTGAAATTAAAATGTGGTTCCAATGTACTTTTCTGTCTCTCTCTATTTGCGGTTCTTGCTAAGAAAGTGAAAAGTCTAGAATAGTCTAGATTTGTTGAACAAACTCATAGGCAGGTACACATGTAGTGAATAATCCTTTCCTTTCGTATTTTCTCGGAAATGTTCGTTTTTGTCTTACTAAACGTCGTCGTCTTTGTCATTTGACACTGATAAATAAAGTATGCGATTTATTTGATACCTACACGTAATTTAATAATACAGTAATTCATAGACACATCGGCACCATTCGGGTGTTATCGTTGTTCCGAGTTTTGCCGATAGGAAAGGATTATTCACTACATCTGTACTAGTAGTTTAGTTAAAATCGTGGGTTAAAGAATCGAACTCAGATTTATACGTCATAAACGTCTTTATCTCGTATATGAACCTCGAAAACATTAAAATGAAAAAAGAAGGTTTCATAGAATTTTTCATGGTTATTTCGTTGACGATAGTACGTTACGACGAGTGAGCGGGGGGGACTCACTCAGCAGTTTAGGTACATTCGACCGGCCAACGCGACTTTCGGGATTTCAGTCACAGAATACATTATATATATTTCAGTTAGACAGGTTGCCGCTCGCTGGCTCGCAGTCGCGTCGCTGCGCGCTAGCCGCTTCTCATAAGCATATTTCCTGTGATGTTTGCCACAACAATGACTTAGGTATCTACCTAACATTTTAGGGTGTCTAAAGGAGTAATTGTTCACAAATAAATTTCGATTCATTCTCGAATACCTTTTTGTTTACCTAAAAGTAAAGACTAGACCCAGTGGAGAACAAATTACAATTACCTAGCCTAATAATTTGCCAATAGCCTGAGTAAGTACTAATAACACCCCTCTTACACACAGTGGGCTAAAATTCACAAACACAAATCGCACGTAGGTATTCGTCGCGCCACACGTTATGAGCGGTGGCCTTGAATGCGCAGTGGTCACTTTTCAATATCTATGCATACGCCCAGTAATACCCGCCAACGTCGCCCAGCGCTCTTAATTCGTGGCGCGAGGTATAACCCCAACGTGAGCGAGCACACACGAGTTTACCGAACGACATAGAGATGTCAGAGTAAAAGAAGCTTTCAGGCGTAGTGATGCGGCACAATCTAGCCTGTACGGGCGGGCCAACCGATTCATGCGAGCTAGATTTCGCTTTATTGCCGAGCAGCGGGAGGATCTTTCTGTACTGTTAAGTATTCTGTAGCGTGAGTAAAATTCGGTGCGCACGTGCGACTACTCCGGGAGCCCGATGCAAGCAAGCAAGCTGAACGCTAGCCACAGAGTAAATTACGCAAGCCAACGTGTAGATGCGATCACAGAGTACATTGTTATTAATTTATTATTACAGAGAGATGTGCCAACTCCATCCCAGAACCCTTTGTTGTCCGTCGAAAAACCGAAAACTCACGGATCGTCGCGCCAATGCAGAACCATTGCAATACCTACAATCATCATTCTAACTGAACAAAAACAAACAACCCTTCTGCACGATGGCCAAATACGTATTCGCCACTGCAGTTTTGGTAGTATACTGACCATTGACATTTCTTTGGTAGGTAATGGGAGTTTAGGTTAAGGATATACAACCGGGCAGCGACTAGAAGGAATTTCGTACAGTAGAAGGAATAGGACCCTGTATGCCGCAGCCAACGCAACTGCCACCGGATCGGTGCGGTGGCCGATACTAGGTAGAACCTCTGTCTAAATGATCCTTTACGGTGCTAACAATGTTTAGCTATTTACAGCTATTTATTACCACATTAAATAACAACATAGTCTAGTCTAGTCTAACCTAGTATGTTTTCTATTCTATGAAGTACATTAGTATTTTAGTCCGAAGCGTAATATTTAGGTAATATTATGTTCTAGTGGTTACCTACAATATAAAGGGCTAGTATTTAATCACACATCAAAAAAACTGATTTGCACAGCAAAAAAGGATCACAAAAACACATTCTATGTGTACTCAAGTTTATGTTTTAAGTATTTTTTGTTGTTCTTGCATGTTCAACCTAACACTTTTTAGAACTTTTACCTTATAGCTCTGACCTCGTGGTGGAATATGTCGATCTTTCTGGATTTCGAGTAAAGGCCTGTTCCTTTCTAGTGATTTAAATAAGTACTTAGTTAGGTGACATTTTAGAGTTCCCTACCTCAAAAGGAGGAACCCTTGCAGGATCACTCGCGTGTCAGTCCGTCCGTCTGTCACAGGCGCTTTCATCAGGTACTATAAGAGATAGTCTTGAAATCTTATCTAGCAAAAATACTTATCCCGATAACCGCAACACAATTCAAGTTTATTATGAAAAAAATATTGCCTACAAAAAAGTGGTGGGGGGGGGGCTAAAATATCAGAACAAAAAAAAACAGCGTAATTAGTCTTGATGTAGGGTATAGTTGAAAAGGGCTCATTACTTTTCAAAAATATTTTATTTAAAATTTAGTTTTGATAACTTCAGAAGTCGTGATCAAAAAAGTGCAAAAACTTAACATTCCCCACCTCTTATCTCTGAAACTATATACAATGTTAAAAAATATGAAAAAAAAAATACAAAATATAGAACTTAAGCCATTGGTTACGTACTTACATGGAGTATGAAAGTAGCAGCACCAATAAATTTGTAAACAACATTTTGCCATGTAAAAACTATTCACTACATTTGATTTTTAGACAAATTGTGTCATATACATTTTTACTGTAGGATCAATACTTTAAGAGCACAGTGGGTCAAAGACAAAGACGGATTTTCACCAGATAAATCGTTAAATGTTGCATCCATTGTTTACCGCTCCACATCCGCATAAAACTGGCGCAACACGATACTACATGCATGTCCCGGAGCACCGTCCAGCTCAAGGTTCAGGGCTTTGAATACCAACTTAATTTTATGCTAAGGACTATAAATGATGGCTACCTAATATATACAGGTCCGGCAAGGCCACTCCTGCCGAGTCATTTTGTAGAGGGCACGTTCCAGATCGCTGTCCAGGCCCAAAAGTTTTTAGGACGATACCCGTTCAAGAGGCTTACCAAGAGGCGATACTGGCGAGATGTGATACTACATCTCATATTTTTTTTCATATTTCATATTTATTTATTGATAACGTCAGTTACAAGTCATTTTGTAAATATAGTTAGTTCAGATGAATGTCAAATAAAAATTACTTACATTAAAATTAAATTGTGTCAAATTAAATTAAAATAATAATAATAAATTATATTGAATTATATAAAAATATTAAAAAAAGAATAATTTACTTAATTAACACAAATGTTGTCTACCTAGTTGGGTAGGTCTAGGAATTCCGAAAAAGAATAGAAGGTTTGCTCGACAAGCCAGCGCTTCAGGCGAACATCTCTCTCTACTTTACCTTTGAAAGGGAAAGTAGATGTAGTATCGCATCTCGCCAGTAACAAGCGGATGTAGCGCAGTTAACAGAATGGATGGAACACTTACCGATTTCTCTACTGAAGAACTGTCTGGATTGTGTTTGACTTATATACAAAAATGTTATATTATATTTTATTGATTATAATTTTGGTGACACATGCGAATCGGCATAAGCTGTTGTAGTAATCCCCCACCAGTAACAAACAAACACACGCACCCACACCGACACAGGCACACACACACCCACACATTCACACACGTTTCGTCGAGCTAACTGTCACCCTCCAGTAATGGAGAGGCACTGGAAAAATCATAATCATAATATCTTGGACACCATTTACACACATTGGTCTAGCCCCAAACTAGGAATCCCTGTATCTTGGGTACTAGACAACGATACACATACTTATATAGATAAACAACCATGACTAGGGTACAAACATTCGTAAGAAGATATGATGTATTTCTCGCGAAGTTAGGGGTGTACCTTTGAATAATAACATCATTATAATTTGCTGCCGTGGCCTTTAATAGCTTCCAATCAGAGTAAACATATACATCGAATGACATGAGTCCCGTTTACAATGATATCCTTAATTCCTAATTTTGTCATGGCTTAGTAAATAGGTAAATTTTATTACCATAATTTCATATAAGGGTAACTTACATCTATGACTAGATACTCTATCTAAATAGCTGCAGACTAGTAATAGGACAGAGATCCTAAGACCTGGACACAACAATGGAAGAGCTAATTCAATTCTATATCTAAATTTGTAGTTGAGCAATACTGCTAAGAAAATTTAGAACATCGCTTTTAGTATGTTGTTTGTAATTTAAAATAAAATAGGTAGGCTAATACACCTACCACAATTGGCAAAGCACATCATTGGAATACTTAAGTATAAAATATACCTAATAGATTATTTTAAGACTAAAGTAAACTTAGAATATAAGTTTGGTCTAACATCACATTGATATTTAAGTCGAATTTCCTCTCATTTAAAAATACATTACTTACATAACTTTTAGGGTTCCGTAGCCGAAGGGTGACAAACGGGACCCTATTACTAAGCCTCGGCTGTCTGTCTGACAGTCTGTCCGTCTGATTGTCAGCAGGCTTTATCTGATGAACCGAAATCCACACTTGACCTATTTTAATAACTTAGGAAATGAGTGCTCAGAACGAAATGGAAAAGTCGAAAGCATTAATGAGTGAATAAAATTTTTTTAAGACAGTAGTTACCATTTTGGATAATAAATACTTTAAAATTTTACTAGACTAACCATTTTATAGGTCAATTAACACTTTAAAAGTATCTTCTATGCTCTTTGAGACAACAATAAATGCAAAATGTTATATCACAGAAATATATAAAGTAAATCAGATATGTTCAGAGTACGACTTACATGAAACATTGAAACATTGGAACATATTTATTGGTAACATGTAGTGTCAGATAATTATAGATGTTTCTTCCAACACCATTGCTTAGTCCAAGAATATTTTCAAGCATTACTTGACCATAGGCTTTGGTGTGCAATTGACTTTGGCAAGCTTTAGTTGGTTGGTTTGGTTTGAGTCTGTTTTCGCAGAAATATCGCACAGAAAGTTAATGGCCAGACACGGACAGACCATTACCCTAGGTAGGTAGTGTTCTGCGCCCGTGAACTACGAACCACTTAGTCGCTCCATGACTGTTCTCACTGTAAGGCGTTTGGACACGTTTGGTCCGCATACATCATGGGGGTGCCCTGTTGAGACGCAGATAACCTAAAAAGGAACTTTTTTGAAAGCCGTCACTTAATTAGTGACTTAATCACTTCTATTGTGGGCATTAGTGGGGCAACAACCAAAAATTGCCTTAATTGTTCTGTCATCTTTTTTCCTTTTCCGGCCTGCAGAGAAATGAAAGGGAAACGCGTCTACTTCTATGTATTGTCTGTGGTAAGTACATATCCCAGAAAGAAGCTTCCAATGAATATTAGACACCTACTAACACCGATTTGGGACAATAAATATTTTAAATTCCGTTCCGTTTTCGCGTGCACGCAGTAGATTCGAGTCAAATCAATGAAATACCATACTGAATAACCAGCGCCTTATGACCTCGTGGGTGAGCAGCATCCAAATCGGAATCCTCCACATTATACGCATTAGACCCAAAACTTTCCTAACCAGTACAATGGACGGTCTACGAGCCTTTCGCAGGTAGATCGCACCTTTAACCAGTTGATATTTAGTAAAGCGAAGGTAAACGGGTTTAGGGCGGTCAGTCTCAAGACTTTTCGTACGCAGCATGTTACACAAAGTGTGCGCAGTTCGCTGCCGCGCTGCACACATCTGCTCATAATCTCATTCATCGACGTGGACTAAAGTCGTGTTCCCGAGATAAATGGTATCAGTTTTGCGGATGTCGGAGGGAGTCATGCAGAAGGGAGGAGGGTGGGACCAGAATCCGTTCTCGGTGCAGACTATGGACGCTTCGCCTACGATCTGAAAGAGCACAATTAAAATAATTAGGTGTGCACTACCCACTCATAGTACATTGTTGCCCAGGTATAGAAAGTAAGCAATAGATGGACGAGTTAGTTCGCGAAGATGCGAGTCCATCTATTGCACTTTCTACCGAGGCATTTACTATGTGCTTTTCACGCCTAATGTAAGGAAATAAAACAGGTTGAGTACACAGTATAATACACAGTTTAATTAAAAGTAATATTGATATTCGCATTAGGGCAGTTGTGGAATGACAAGGAAATGTTTTTTCCCGGAACATTTATATTAGTATTTTGTGTCATTTCGGCCGGTACGGAGTGTGATGCCGACCGAAAATAATCGACCAATAGCAGAGTAGTAAACAGGCCGCTAAACACTACATTTTACTTTGCAAATCTACATTGTTTGACTGTTTTTGAATTGTACTACTAAGAACTACTTTCTACTCTCATTTCAATCCATCTTTAGCCATATTTCCGAACAGTGGCGTGAAAAAGATATTCTTCGACGGTCTCTCGGTCGGTCGGGAACTGACAGCGCCTGCACCACTCGTCGGTCGAATGGATGTCATTGCGCGAAACTCACAAACGTCTGGGACTTATTTGGATGAACTTTTTTTTAAACTATTTTTGAAGTCTTAGGAAGATTCTTACGAAGAGATTCTTTTGAAATGCAAAGGCAACAGCCGAAACATTGAAAAATCTTGGGTTTAGCTCATGCTGCTCTTGGTCGGGTCAGCCAAAAGATCATTAAACATAACTTTTTACTTTGCCGTCAATTTGGTAGCAACGAAACCAGTGTTGCAAGCTTAAAAAATGTGTTACCCAAAAGTTAGAGAAAAAATATATTATCAGTGACTGAAATAGAATACCTACCCCAAATTGATAAGGCATCAAAAATATCTATAGTAAAACCAAGTAAGAATTGAAACGAATGGAAGCAATATTGACGGCCAGTTAGCTGTTGTATACGTTTTTAAATAGTAACTAAGAGGGGCATTATGGGATGGAGTAGGGTCGACGCCATGTCAAAAGGGAAGGGAAATCATCCCTTTTAGGACCATCTGATAATTACACACCCGCCATCAAATATTTTGAAAGTAGGGAATTGTGATTTGAGTCTGGCAACCGGATATTGCTTTGACAGCACTACAGCCTACTTAACGGCGAAGGGAAAAGTTAAATGGTTTAAACTAAAAATATTAACTTATTGGAGTACGTTGTCTACCTGGAAGCCATCTTCGCACGTGTAGCTCATCAGATCTCCGACCGGGAACTTGCCTTCCTTCGACGCTGATTCTGTCACTAGACTGCCGTGTTCCGGCACCAGCGGCTTGGGGCAGTATATTGCTGGGAGATAAAAACAATGGATTAGTGTAAGCTGGAGTTCGGAATTTGGGGGATCCGTGGTCTTACGAATGGAAAGTACTTAACTACGATGAAATGTATTCCATATTCTAGATTTCTAGATGAATGAATGAATGTACCATCATATGTTGGGAAATAAAGAAATGAAATGAAATTGTTTATTGACAGATAGCATGGTTTACACAGGTTCTACTTACAAAAAGAAGGAGACATACTTAATTAGGAACATATATCGTAAAATATGAGGAATCAGAAACAACCGAACTAGTGAAAACACTGTATCTCGGTTGTCAAATGGTGCTCGCTAGATTACATAGAAGGGCAAGCAACTTACTTCACAAGTTGATTTTGTTTGGTACTAAGTACTGGGGCGACAAACAAAACTTTTGGATATAAAATAAGCATAAAAAAATAAGAATTAAAAAAATAGGAATGTTGTGTAGGAATGTAAAGAGTGTGCCAGCTCTTTCAAAAACACCGTGGGTCTGAGGACGGGTTTTGTTTGAACAATTGAGAACTGAAATAACTAACAATAGAAGCTACTGATAAATTAAGCGAAAAATTAATTTTCGAACATTTAAGAACGCTAATAGAAAATCGAGATTTGCAAAAATGGAAATAGGAAATTTAAGTTATGTTACAGAATGCTATGCAGAAATTAGCTACTGTGAGAAAAAAAGCATTTGTGAAAATACAGGGTGATTGCTTATTCGATATATATTGTGAGAAGCAAGCGTGAAACCCATTAGACCACGGAGCTCTTGTATTTTAGGTGTTAAACTTTTAGGTGTTAAAGACCAGCAAACTTTTTTAAAAACTTTCAAGAAAAAAGCCTCGTTTAGTTTCAAATGCAAGTCAAAGAAGATTCGTTACGGAATTTCACTTCTTTAAAAAACATTTGTGAGTGATTAAAAAAAAAAGATGTTAATTTCGAGTATTTTTGACTATAAAAGAACCGTACAACATTACCAACCAATAACAGTAAAAAGATGCAGGTTTTATCAATATTTTATTTATTTATCCAAGTTTAAAGGAGTAATTCTGGAGGGATTTTCAAAAATGCTAAAAATATTAAAACAAAAAAATCCATTGGGCCAAAACTTTTTTTGTGGGCCTAGGAGATAGCACGTGACCCTTTTTATCCGCCATTCTAATTTGGCAACGATGCACCAAACAGCCCATATTTCGAGACAGTGTGGGTTCCTTCAAGTAAAGCTGCTTACAGAAACTGTACAGCCCACTTCTGGCTCATTCCAAAGCATAATGTAAAACCGAATTCCACGCTGGCGGAGCCGCGGGAAAAAGCTAGTATTAAATAAAACTATTATTGAATAATATTCTGATGATCATCATTAATAATATGATTCTACATTTGACAATTTAGTTAACATTCACGAATGGTATGGGAAAAATAAAATACCAAAAATACCATACATACTATTGTATAATGCTGATAGAATATATATGTCATCATTGAATTTCCCCAACCTATCCGAGCAGTAAAACTTTAAAGGGGGATTATCCCTCCCTTAATTTTCAAAAATAATTAATATTATGATCTTCTCCCATAGACACTTTCTTGCCTACCCTAGTTAACCCTACCCTACCCCTTACCCTAGTCGTTGACCCCCCAAGTATCTTTCAGTAGTAATATGCCGTATTCTCGCGGGGTGCAGCCAGTTGAAAAAGTCCCCCTGCCCCTTTGTCCGTTTAACATAAATGGGAGATTGAACTCCCCTTTAATTTCCGAAAATGTTTCTTCTATAAACAATCTCCCATTTTACCTGGTACAATCTCCCATCTTACCTGCTAACAAGGTAGAGTTCATTCTGTTCGTTGATTCGTTGACGCCCAGGTATCATCAGGTATTTTTACATCTCTACTCGAATCCCATTAATTATCGGATAGGGTATTATAGATTTAAATTGGCTGGAATTGGGCTCTGCTGTAGACCAATCTATGTATCGAATAACCTATCACCGTGTATACTAACAAATCGCCGGCTAGCCTGTACCCCTAGACGCATTGGAGTAGTTCAAGTGCATAAGATAAGAGTTTACTGTACATTCTACAACGATATCTGTCTCACTCACGCACACACAGCGGCGGTTCCCCGCTCCACGTGCCATCTATCTCGCACTCAAGTCCCGGCGCCCCCGCAAGCCTGTAGCCCCAGGCGCATTGGAACTGAACTCTGCCCCCGTGAGACGAGTTGTATTCGACGACGGTGAGGTGCGGGCTCGTGGCGCGGAGGGCGGGGCAGACGGTGGCGACGCAGCCCGGGACGGGGGCTGACCAGTGGCCTGCGGAGACAACGGTTACAAATAACCGTTAAATGTGGGTCAGACTCGCACACGAAGTGGTTCCTTACCATTGTACAATGTCCGAACCAGGTTTCGAACATAGCACAACCCAATTGCGCCACCGAAACGATTAATAGGCAATGCGAAATTCTCGATTATATTTCAATGACGATGACTTGGTAATTCGCAGGGGTAGTTCGTTAACCCTTTGTAAGGCTCTGTACACTATATTGCTACCATATTTTCAACCTTATGGCTTGGTAATAAACTCTAAAACCAATGAAAATGTATTTTTCTTCTGCCTTATAAAGGATTAAATGGTTATTCGCAATATCTCTTATCCATATCTCTTGTATGGGACCCTCTATAATATATAAAATGTCGTGTAGTCATTATTTGTTGCTGTAGCAGCAACATAATTACGTATTCAGTGAAAATATCAACTGTCTACCTATTACGGTTACAGACAGACAGACGGACAGTGGAGACTTAGTTATAGGGTCCCTTTTGGCACCCTCTGTGTACGGAAGCCTAAAAAGTCAAGTATAGCATAGCATTTCATCTTTTCACAATGGGCTTTATTGCTTGAGTGATGGCCCTTTTCAACATAAATTCCACGGTATTATAGGCACGAGACGGGCGGTTAGGTTAGGTTAGACATTTTGATGTTCCATTTAAATTGCACCCGTTGGTTATAGACGTAGAATTTGACCAGAATGGCTGCAGATCGCTCAAGTTTGAGGTCTCCTATGGAGGCACATGTTCAAAAGTGGACAAGTTCATGCTGGGGAATAAAATACACATACAGGGTGTCCCATATGTCATGTCTCACAGCGACACCGAAGGTAGACCTGCCTTAGAGATGCATTGAATAAGCCTTACATGACTTCAGTAAAAGTAGCATTCAATTCGAGAAGCCTTTGGTTAAAAGCTTTCGGTTAAAACCTTTAAACGTTAAACGTTTTATTGAAATTACCCATTTTTACATGGTTAGTTTCATGAATCGGCTATCCATGAATATATATTTTTTAATTTATTTTCCCGATATCGTAAGTAGTTACTTAAGACGACACAGTTATTATTTTGTTGATACGAAGCAGAATTGATGACTTAGTCTTAACTTAAATCTTCAGCGAAAACATTGACTTCGCCTTTGATCAGCTGCCGTGAAAGGCAAAGCAAAGCAATTCTACGTCAATTCAGGAACCCTTACAACACTGGTCTCATAATGCCATGAAAGATAAATTTAATGCCACCTTTACTCATCAAACCGGGGCAGAAAGGTTTAAGAACAAAACTGAATATCTCATTTGCTACCAACTTTTCCTTTACTCTTAAGATGTATGAGTGCAAAAGAGATGAATAGATCTATTTAGTTAACTAGAGAGACGGATTCCAGAGGTGTCAGAACGACCTAAATTTAATCAACTAGTTTTATAAGGTATAACCCATGTCAAATAAATACATAAGAGTTTTCGGATTTCATGTTTTCAGTTATGTCCGCTGATTGCTGAATATTTAAGTTAAGACTAAGTCATCAATTTATCGTTTAAAATATCACCTGTGTTGTCCTAAGTATCTATTCACGATAGCGAGAAATAAAAAAATCTAGAAGAGAGGGCTTTCCAAGAAGAAGCTAGGACTAACCGTGTAAAAAATGGGGAATTTGAATAAAACCTTCAAACCAATGGTATCTCCAATTGCATGCAACTTTTACTGAAGTCGTGTTAGTTTTATTCAAAGCATCTAAGTCAGGTCTTCCTTCGGTGTCGCTGTGGGACATGACTTATGGGATACCCTGTAGATGCCTATTGTTTGTTATGAATGAATAAATAATATTATATCCTTGTAATATTTGAAGGAAACTTATTGATATGATTGCGCATTGTAATGGTTGTCTCACCATCGCCCATGCACGTGATGACCGCAGCCCCGTCGAGATGGTAGCCCGGCTGGCAGCTGTAGTGGACGGAGTGGCCGACGCGGGAGCCCTCGGTGTACGCGAGCAAGCGGGGCGGCGCCTCGCCGAGGGCGGGGCAACTGATGTCTGGTGAATCAAACATGGTGTGAAACCAGTAGCCTTACTACGCAATTATAAGATAAAGGCATTTCAATCGCTTTTGAAATAATATGTAACAAAAAAATGTAGGTCCGCAATTTAAAAATCCGTCCCACAGTGCGCCCGCACGCGTCAGGAGATATAGCGATATGTCAAACGAGCATTGGCGTTCGCCTCATATTGCAGTTGATCGGCTGCCCGCCGGCGTCTTAAGATGTTTTCATAGCATCTCTGATTACGCCGGTGATATGTCACCGGTAGTTCTATGTGGTCTATCTGTATTAGGACAATATTATAGTGACTGTGGTAGCACTCACTGACGACGCGTATGGTGACGGTGTTGGTGTGTCCGGCGGCGGTGCAGGTGTACTGGTCGCTGTGCCGGGCGGACATTTTGCTCAGCGTTAGGCGGAAGTGGGTGTTCTTCTCAGCAGCGTCCGTCGACCATGCTGGGTAGGAGTAACGGATCATGAATAAACAAGTACACAGTTGAAGCGGTCAAGTCCTGTCACATCCACACAATGTCATATGCCACAGATGCCCCAACTTGCCATTGTAAGTGGCAACTGGATTATGACGCGTAATGTGGATTGTGACAGGACTGGACCGCTGCAGTTGTACGCTTGTATCATGGAACGGATTAATTTCCGGATTACTGTTTTTTTTTTTTGTATTTTCGCATTTCTCTGCGATATTGTAGAATCAAATATCAGACACTTGTTAGATTTGGTACATGCGGTGATGGGCTAGCCCTCTGTCAGGCAAAATTGACTATTGAATAACTAAAGGTGGTGCTTCTGCCACCAAAACGTTTTTAGTGTAATCAAAAAAGTAAACTTTAGGAAAAAACCGACTTCAATTAAACTTTTATACTATGATATTAGTAACCATTTAATCCCAACCCATTAGTATCCTAGAATTGAGTAGTTCCAGCGGAAATCTGTAGTCTTCATCATCAGTTCTTCACAATGTCAAGCTTTCCAGGATATGCAGCTTCCAATTGCACGAGATACTATTCCAAATACCCAAATCGCCATAGGTGTGCATTTAATATTTGAAGAGTCCTCTCGATTTATCCATGATCCCACCGTCAGGTCCTGACTAACGTCGATAAATTGTTGAACAGTGGCTCAAGCAGGAATAATTACCAGAGTAAAAAAGTGTTCGAGTTCAGATATAAATAACCTTATATCATTGCACATAAGAGTCAATGACAGTTCGATTCGCATACTTTTTCGACGCGTAATTATTCCTGCTTCCTACACAGTTCTCCTTATACGTCACCATCAATCACCACCACTTCACCATAGGCATTATGACGAGCATAGATTACTTAGAAACTAATCATATAGCAACATGAAGGTTGAGTAGTTCCTGTGGCCATCAGCGGTGTTTGTCAAATGGAACTTATAACAGTTCCACTTCACAAAATGACGCTTCCTGAGACTAAATGCAAGAGTTATTATAAATAAATCAAAAACTACTACGGTCTGCCTGTAATATTTGAAGAGTTCCCTCGATTACTCCAGGATCCCATCATCGGATTCTGACCATGACCGGATGTCATGATGTCAATGGCAACCAATTGGAAAGTATACCCTTTAAAACAAAAAATCTAATTTTCATATTGGTCCAGCCGTCTTCGAGAAACCGCTGATCATCAATAAAATAAACATCGTTAAAAATGCCGACGAATTGAGTTTTGACGATTGAATTCCTATGTGCTGTCCGCTGTGGTGGTGCATTTTGGTAGGATGCATATGTCTTGTAGTGGCGGTGTTACCGGCGGTGTGTTGTCCCAGCGCCTGCGTCCACGTCCACTCGGGCTGCGAGGCTGCGCGCGGGCTCACGCAGTCGAGTCTCAGCATGCTGTCGGGGAAGACGTGTAGCTCGCCCGACGGCTCTACGGAGGCTGAGCCCGAGATGAGCGTGTACAGGATCGTGGGGGGGGCGTCGCCTGCCGGGCAAGGTTAACCTTGTTAAGTTGGTCAACTTACGGACCAAGGAATTTCGCTCCAAAGATTCTTCTTGCAGTACTTCTCCATTACTGGTCATGGTTGTTTATCTATCTATGTATAATATTTATCTATACAAGTATGTGTATCGTTGTCTAGTACCCAAGATACAGGGAATCCTAGTTTGGGGCTAGATCAATGTGTGTAAATAGTGTCCAAGCTATTATTATTATTATTATTATTATTACTGGAGGTTGGCAGTCAGCTCAGGCTAGACCAGATGGTCCAAGATCGGACTAAATAGAAAACTGTACTGAGAGCCCTATACCCTTGTTGAGGATGAGACAATGAAGATGCATTGTGGAAGTAATGCACTACATACAAACTGTTACTCAATTAATGCATACCTTTAAAGTTGGTAATGAGCGTGGTAGGCACACACTCGGGAAGTTTCGGCGTCCAGTCACCATTCTCGCATCGCAGCGTGCTTTCGCCTTTCAGCTTGTACAGGCCAAAGAACCGGCAGCGGGCGGAGATCTCGGAGCCGTGGGGGAATTGCGTCGGCTTCTGCAGCAAAAATAGTGTTTATTATGCCAATTTAATAGGGAAGCCAAAATTATTGGCAAATGTGGCGATGCTTTTATAAGTACCAACCGGTATAACAAAAACAATGCTCTTCTGTTAAATCGTGGAACCCTAAAACTATCGTGTTGTGTAAAGCTAGCTTCCCACGGTGCGTGATTCTGCGGATTATCGCGCACGGCCGACGACTACGGACAGCCACGCAACGCACACGAGACTCTCCCAACGGTTCGTTTCAGACTGTGTGGGTCTTGACATTCGAAGCCATCTTGTTCAGCACTCAGCTCGCACCGCAACTTTGAAGTTACCGACTCGCCGCGGATCGGAAGCACCGCGACGGACTTGTCTGCGCTACATCGGACAATACTCTTCCCATGGTGCATCGGTGCGGGTTGGTCCGCGTCCGTCCGCAATATCACGCACCGTGGGAAGCCAGCTTACAGATACTGTAGAAGTAAGCACCCGTAGCTAAAAGAATTTAACCATTTGGGGTGGCCGCAGAACCAAAGAGTTTATTATCACCCCACGTTAAACAGAAATCAATATCAAGCAGTAGAAGAACAGATGCATTTTGCTTTAAAAATTTAGTTTTTGGCATACATACGATGATTGACGAGTTCTTTACTCTTCCCATGGTGCATCGGTGCGGGTTGGTCCGCGTCCGTCCGCAATATCACGCACCGTGGGAAGCCAGCTTACAGATACTGTAGAAGTAAGCACCCGTAGCTAAAAGAATTTAACCATTTGGGGTGGCCGCAGAACCAAAGAGTTTATTATCACCCCACTTTAAACAGAAATCAATATCAAGCAGTAGAAGAACAGATGCATTTTGCTTTAAAAATTTAGTTTTTGGCATACATACGATGATTGACGAGTTCTTGAACGTGATGGACAGAAGTGAGTAGTTCTGAGAGTAGTGGCATTCACGGAGAACTGGTTGGAATCGGCCATCTGCATGTGAGATATTAATTCTTAGGTTGGTATCAAATTTTTAGGTAATTATAAATTGGGTATGTACTTTTAAGCAGGAACACACATTGAACGGTCAATTGTTTAATACACCAATGTCATTATAGGTACTCCTTAGTTAACATTGCAACTTGTATTGATGAGCTTGTTCAAACTTTTCAAAAATAAGTTTAAGTTCAGACTTTTAAGTAAATAAACTATACCTTCAGTGGTTGAGCACAGCGGGCCAACCCAGTTTCCATCGATGCATTTGATTTTGCAAATAAGCTCTTCGTTAAGTGGCCCGATCAAACTAGGAAATTTCACTTCGGAAATCTTAGTGAAGTCATTCTTAAATCGAGTAAGGTCCAGTTCTGTGTCGATGCTGGTCACATCGGGCAGGGCACATTTGAAGTCATCAGCTAAAACACCATAGATACCTTATAGCAGCATTATTTTCAACCAGTGGGTCCCTTCTCACCAGTGAGAGTGACCTCTTAAAGGATTAGTAAAAAAAAATTCGCCCTTTGGGTTCGTCGTCGGTGAAACAAACAAATTGTGCAGGCCACCCTGTACTAACTTTCTCGCATGATGCTTTCGGTGTTGTTATTTAAATAATAGTTTAAGAATAGTAGACTGGATATTCTTGTGCAGGCGTTTAGGAGATGTTTTAAGAAGTTCTTAGATAAAGTATACAGGGTCTAACAGAAAGGGAGTTACAAGCAGAAAGGTGGTTCTTAGGGACATCATTCTTAACAATTTTTACAATGTAACCCGCGTGATCAGAGCAACTTTATTTTTCTTATCTCAGTACATTTCGGGCCTAGCGCTCACCTGAGTTATATGGTGAAGATGAAAATAAAGTTGCTCTCATCAAGTCGGCCCCATACGAAAAGTTGTTCAGAATGATGTCCCTAACAACCACTCCACCATACAAAACTACCCCTTTCTACTTTAACCATGCCCCGCGCTAGAGCTTATTCCGCCCGCCGCCTAATGTACGGGATATATACTTTTAGAGCTTTGTGGTAATAACCGAGTATGCCATGTTATAGATGATATTAAGAGATATATGACGAGAATTTTGAAAAAAATCGTTAGTCCCGTTTTTGAATAAACCCAATAAATGTGTTTGATTTGTATGACAGGTACCTAAATAATCAAGTTACCCAATAATAAAAATAAATAGTCCTAGAAATTTACAAAATCACCCCAATACAAAATTTCATCCATTTCGGTTCAGTGGTTTAGGCTCTAGAGCTGACAACGGAAAACAGCCATCCATACATACATAAATATACACGCGCACACACACACATACACATACATTTGTATTTTTTTTTCACTTTCTCGTACTAAGTTAACGATAGAAAACCTATCCCCATCAAAATCTCAACCTCAATTTTTTTTACGATTACAATACGTCCTTAATTTTCACTTCGTTCAACTCGAAAGTAAAAAGAGAGTGTATGGTAGTACCTTATTATTGTATCTTATTATATGTCTGTGGTGTAGGGGGCCGCGAAATTATTTTGGGATAAGGTGGTCACAACATTAAAAAGGTTGAAAAACACTACAGCTTTGACTCTCTATTCATAAAATTGACTGTCATCATTAGTGAGTCAACGAATGTTTGTCGATAGAAAAGCAGAAAGTTTGACTTCGGAAACAAACGCATTAAAAGTCCTGTGACCCCTTTGAGGTGAGGCCTATGGGAATATGGGGCACAAATTCATAAAATTTACTGCCATCATTAGTGTAGCCAACGAATGTTTGTCGATGGAAAAGCAGTAAGTTTGACTTCGGAAACAAACGTGCTTCGTAGGCAGGGTCACTGCCGACTAGGCCATTCGGGTCGTCGAAGTTGGCAAGCAAGATCGCCTCCCAGTGTGGGTAGCTGGGGATAGCCCACGAGGACCTAAAAAAGCGAATGGGGTATAATCAGTTATCACGGCGCACCCTGGGCGACATGGTTAGTATAGTGAGGGCATTGCCAACACTTTGCAAGCTATGATGATGTCCTGGTTCTTCCGTGGGTTGTAGGCGCCCTAGGTAGACTAAACACGTCTACCTGCGTTAGTCCTGCGCAGTTCAGCGCCGCAAGGACTCCTGGGGGATTGAGTCGAACGGGGTCGGGTCAGTTACCTTTGGGAGACAACACGACACCCTCTTTGGTCCGGCACCGACAGAGGAGCAGTGGGAACTTGAACTCGAGGTAATCAACCTACAAAAAACTAGGTGGTGGGCAATCAACAGCTTTAACTCATTTAAATCGCCTGGACTGGACGGCATATTCCCGGCTTTGCTAAAGTGGGTGGAGACCAACTAGTTCTGGCATGAAACAATGCCATGGTGGCATGTCTGGCACAAAGATATTTACTGAGTCACTGGAGAGAAGTAAAAGTAATTTTCATACCCAAGCCAGGTAAGAGCGACTACTCAGATCCTAAATCCTATAGACCAACCAGCCTTACCTCGTTTCTGCTGAAAACGATGGAAAGGTTACGTGATTGAGGTCTACGAGAGAAGGCCCTGAGTAACATACCCTTGCAACAAAATCAGCACGCCTACAGTCACGGTAAATCTACAAAATCGGCTCTTCATTCTGTTGTTGGCAAAATTGAAGAAGCCATCAGCAGCAAGTCGGCAACATCAAGGGTTTGCTAGGCTTCCTACAGGGGCTGGGTTGGCAAGAGTAGTGCCCCCATGTCACCCAAAATAGGCGCATATTTAAGACGTCGAGTTGCGGAAAAGCTGCGCCCGCGATAAACTATAACTATATGGGAAGAAGTACTGCATATTTATTTTATATTGTTTGTTCACTTCCAGAAGTCCCAAAAATTGTAACATTCATACTGTTTCCCAGTTTGTCTATTATAATTTGAGCCTGTTTAGCCTGGTGTGGCCTGGTGGTTCACAAACCGTGGGCTAAAACGAGAAAGAAACGGCAACAAAACTCGATGCAGCCTCATACTTCGACGCGGATTTGATATCATGCTACATTTTATGTTTTAAGATGAAAGTAACTGTTTTTTTGAAAAAATATAAATCCAAAGTGGTAATAGGTTAAATATTTTTATGGCGACATAGAAAACGCTTTTTTAAATATTATTATGTTGTTTTAGCGCCTTCTGAATTTAGAACTGTTTGTTTTGCCTTGTTCCAACAGCTCCCCTGTTACTGGGAAGCTGGCTACATGCCATAGATGTAAAGCTTTCTTAGAAGTGGTATATTGTGCTGCTGCTGAGTCATTCCAACCAGATATAGTGCACCTCTTATTATTCTTAATGCGGGTCACCTTATAGGCACTTATTGTTGCATTTTGTAGTGTCCATATGATAAAGTGGCAAAGATGATATATTGAGGCTTTGTCTATGTCTATATTTTGTATATTTGGTAGGTATTGTGACATTGCATAATAGTAATGAATTTGTGAGCTTGATCGCCGTCACCATCCATGTAAGTAGAGCTGAGATGCGTTAGTCACAGGTAGCTAATCCACCCTTAGCTATATTTATATGTATCAGTCTAGGATCAGTCCATGTGACCGAGTAATCAATGCTCATGTTTTGTATCGCCTTGAAGTTCGAAGTTTGTTCCAGTCATGATGTTGTGCCGCATATCACTCACAAATGTGTATGAGTCATCGGGTAAAATTAATTTATCGTATTTGTAATTATATTTGGTACAAAATGCTTCTAATTCCTGGCCAAATGGTTTTCGCGAGTCCGCGTTGAAGTCTCCGATAATCATCAATACAATCCAAATTAGGTTAGTTGTCAACTAAGGCATGTATTTCCCCCAATATAGTTGTGAATTCCTGTAGGTTTTCTATTTTTCGGTAGGCTTTCACAATGTTATTATTTGCTTATTGTAAGGAAATAAATATATTAAGGAAACAAACACTTGCTTGTTTGTTTCCTAAATATATTTATTTCCTTACAATAAGCAAAAGACTAAAAGCAGCCACAACTATGCAACATAATGGTTTATGGGCGAGCAGGGAAGACTGCAAAAACACAAAATTATTTCTAAACTGATATATCCATAAATTCACAAACTACCTTATGAGACTGCCACACAGCAAAATTAAAATACTAATTGGCTTTATAACAGGGCACTGTACCCTTAACAAACACTTGAAAATTACAGATGCAATGGATAGCCCCCTCTGCAGAGGGTGTATGGAAGTGGACAAGATAGTAGAACACCTGCTGCTTGCGCCGGTCTACCATAGAAACCAGGATGGCAATTCTGGGAGACGTAACTTCGACCTCAGAGCTCCTCGAACATCCAGGGCTCCTACTCCAGCTGGTACCAGTACCAGCTCCAGAGCTAGGATGGCTGAATTAAGATGAGTGTCGATAAGGGGATTTTGTGTTAGCGATACATCTATTGTTGCTAGTCGCGGGCTGCTAGACTTAGAGTATACAACGATTAGGGATGGTAAAAACTGTATGGAATCAAAGTTCATCATCATTCATCATCATCAAAAGCATCATCATCATCATCATCATCATCATCATTATCATCATAATTTTTAGAGCACAGGCAAGGTCTGATGAATTTACTTTTTTAAATTTATTATTTTTTAATATAAACATCCAAGAAAAGTCGATAACAGAAACTTACGTAAAGCAGATCCATTTTGTTCATCCTTAGGAACGTCAGCGGTCACAGGAAACGAGATAAACGGAATGGCAACCGCTATGAACCACCAGTGCATTCCTGCACATAACAATTTAGCATACATCTTTAGTTCACAAGCGAAAAGCCCGAAAAACTGATATTTAGTTCCCAATTAACATTTCAAAACACAAAACACAAACACTTTCTGACAGTTTACTGACAAAGACAATGAACAAGATAGATTTTGGTCAAAAATCAATACAAAAAGAGGTGGGATTAATATTAAAAACCGGTATTTATCTACACATACACATACACCAAGCCTTGCTATTACCAATAGTTAGTAGTTCCACAATCTCTAACATACGATCCAAATTTGATCCCGATTTGCACAAAGCTACGATGATATTTGTGATTTTTATACTATTGGCCGCTCCCCTCTTCACATTGGCCAACACATTCGCCATCGCACATTGTTGTAGGTACTGTTCACACGTTGGAAGATCGATGTTTTTTTGGGGCAAGCCAAAGTACTGACCTATACTTTGTCCACTTTTTAATGGTCTTTTGACATTTCCTTATTGCGTACATTATAAGCAATATTTTTAATTGCAAACGTCAAAAATGAGCTGTCAAAAAATCATTAGTAGAGTGGACAAAGTTTAAAATAAAAATTTATGTGACAGTCCTAGCGCTAATAAATTTGTATACCTACCTCTAATTATCAGTGATAGGAATAGGTAGGGCTAATTAACCTAAACTTCGAGGAACAGAAGCGAAAAGATGAGTCGTCGTTAGAGCTTTTATTTTTTGGGACAATAATTTGTTATAGTTTTGGGGAAAAGTTTAAATGTATTAAAATCAATCTCGTAGTGTGCTAAGATATTTTTTGAGAGAATATGTAATAAATTTACAGTAAAATAATGAAATTATATTTAGTTTTTTTCTCTGTCAATATTGATAATAAGGTAAAATTACTTTTTTGGCTTAATCGGTAAAGAGAAAACATTTTTAAAGATATCATTGTTATAGCAAGAAACGTGACATAAGCAGAAAAAATAACCTACACGAGGACTCCGAAAACGAAATATAATTTTATTATTTTACCGTAAATTTATTACATATTCTCTCAAAAAATATCTTAGCATACTACGAGATTTATTTTGATATATTCAAACTTGGCCCCAAAACTAGGACAAATTATTGTCCCAAAAAATAAAAGCTCTAACGACGACTACACTTTTCGTTTCTGTTCCTCGGAGTTTAGGTTAATAAGCCCTACCTGTTCCTATCACTGCTAATTATGCACGAAATTAAAATATCAAGATATATAATATAATAAATATATTTATTTTATATATGTGCTATTGTATTTTATATGCTATAAATTCAATTGAATGTTTTATTCATTATAATATAATGAATAAAACATTCAATTGAATTTATAGCATATTTATACATCTTGATATTTTAGTTTCGTGCATAATTTTTTGGAGCATATGATATCGGCAACAAATATAATGATATGATCACCAAAATATATTTTCCCTACCCAAAATGGATAAATGCACACCAAAAGTTGCAAAAAATATCAGCGCAAAATACTGTGGTAGCTTAGGTGAAGGGTAAAGAGGGTGAGCGAAGCGAAGCCCCCTTTATCTTTCGTGTTAGGTTGAACATGTAAGAACAACAAAAAATACTTAAAACATAAACTTAAGTACACAAAACATAAAAAGAAGTTTGGTGATCATTTATCCAAACACAATTTGGTGGACATTTATCCATTTTGGCAGTCATTTCCAATTTATTGGTAGTAAAATAGGTGCGTTTTTGGTAATCGTTTAAACACAAGCCTATGACATATAAAAATAATTTAAAAAATAACTGAGTTTCTGCGGTCGACATTTCGGGCAGCCAAGTCCTGGGACTTACTAACACCAAGAGTCTTCAGGAACTTTCAGACCTGTGCTCTCAATACACTCATAGATAAGACGGCATTTTGCATCACGACACTGGCGAATGCAACGAGTACGGAGGTTTTTGAAAATTAAAAGATTCTCGTTCTGCGGATCCATCATAAATCTACACTTGGTACGGTTTTTCTTAGTCATCAGACCCTTGATGGTGTCAATAAGCCACGGCGCATAGAGATGCTTGACTCTAACCCTCTTGACCGGAGCGTGTTCATCAAACAAGCTCAGGACGATAGAGTTAAAGTTCCGTACTTTGTTATCAAAGGTCTCACTTTCGTAGACGGTGGATTAGTCTACAGAGGAGGCATCTGATTTAAGCGACATTTTGTTTCATAGTGAACATGAACAATGAAATAAACACTGTTTCATTTCATTTTTTATGCTCACTATGAAACTAGTAACTATATTATTACTGTGGGTACTGTACTGTATTGCTTTGATTTCAATTGTTTTTATTAAATTTTGTCGTGACTTCGTGATTCGTATTGGTTAATATATTCGTGTTAGTCTATATTCTTATTTTCACATTTTCAACCGATTTCAAAAAGTTAGAGGTTTTCAATTCGTCAGTTTTTTTGTGGGTGTTTGTAACGCAATTACTCCGTCAATTGTGAAACGATTTTGATGATTCTTATTTTGATTGGTAGTTTATACTTTAGAGGTATTCCCATTTACATTTTATCAAAATTGATTCAGCTTTTTTTTAAATATCAAGAAATACAAAAAAAATATACACAGATGACGTTTAGGTTTGTGGTTCTGTGCAGCAAACGTTTTGATGAGGACTTTTCATGTGCACTGTCTTCATTCGCATCTCGACCGGGGAGGAAGAAATAGAGCTTGAACTTGAAGTCGTTTTTTTTTAAGTTTTAACTTGGTGAATTATGTTTCTCCGACTCAAATAGGTGGAACTTGTTATTTCAACACAGGAAATCTGCCTAAACAGTCCTGTTATTGAAAGAACTCACCTAGAATACTGAAGATTCTACTGTGGGCATTTGTGGAGGAACAATATAAAATTTGCCTTAACTTTTATGTCAGCTTTTTTCCTTTTCCGGCCAGCAGAATAGTGAAAGGGAATCTGATATATTTTGTCACACAGTAATATTTAAGAGTTTGGAATCAACTATGGTTATTTTAATTATAAGTATTGTAATTATATAATTATATGTAAACATATTGAGTTAAACTAACACTGTCGCACGCGAACCGCGCACAAAAGCAAAGTAGTTTGAGTTACGTGGCTACACTACGTATCAGCTCCTTTCTCGTGACTTCCCAAGCTACTCGACGAGTGTGTGGCAGGAGTATACAACTCGCTTCGATTCGCCTAGCGCACGCTTGACCCGATAGTGATTCGGTGTCCCTCGTGCGAGTCGCCTGCGATTTGCTCGACGGTTCGACGTGAAGTTCGTCGTCATCGCAAATCTGTCGCGCCCGATTCGCCTCCGCTCAAGTCCGCTCGTTCGTTCGTTTAGCGTTTAGTTTCCAACATTGTTTGGCACAGGTTAGTCGTGTAACAGGTGGACTAGTGAAATAACTTTATTAGAAACCACATTTGTGAATCGAACGAAACAATGGAATGAATTAACAATCACTCCTTCCACTTTGATGAGTACAATTAGTGATAACATTCCGAAAATGTGAGGAGAAACGTTAGCATTTGCGCTCGTAAGTGGCCAGGGTGAACGAACGTACAGTGTTGCTGGCGGGTGTGGGATAGGAATCTGAGTGGAATACACAGCTTGTCAAAATGTCTAGATTGTCTAGTCCTGGACGAGGTCTGAATGTGCAACAATGTGGATTCTGTGCCTATATGTCGCGGCTGCTACGGCGGGCTATGTGTATCGAAAGCCGACGAAGCAGCGAGTCTTACTACCGAGAGCTGGGTGACCAAGAAACTCTGGTTAGTTTAGTACATGTTTATTATCAATACGCGTTTTCTAACCGCATGACAGCGGTTCAAATGAAAACTAAGATAGCGAAACAAGTTTACAAACAAACTTTTATTTGCTTAAGTAATCGTAAAACTATTTATAGGCTACGTACTATTTCGCACAGCTGGTTTACCTATTTCTGATAAAAAATGTGCCTGCGCTACAACATAGGGTTGTCACTTCTATAACTTATTTTAATTAAATATTCATAGGTAAATGGTATAGGTGCATATTTACCATACATACATTATTTACAAAGGTATCATTTTGTGACATGTATCTATAGACTTTGATTAAACCTTAGATAACTTAATTGTGTATTTTTTTTGGAATATTTGGTGCTGGGCATAAAATGGGTATTCCTGCTACAGATAGACCTCACCTCGCATCACCTGTCTAAATGGGCGGTCAGAGTGTCGATAAGGGGGCGGAGCACCTATGTGCAGCTGCTGCCCCATATTGGAAAAGGATTGACACTGTATTTTTAACTTTACAAAGACAATTTCTCAATCAGTATTTGTTACAGCAAACTCAGCAATCAGCATCCTAATACTAATATCTCTTATATAATTATCTAGGTATATAAACTTTTAAAGTTTTGGAATATTAGCTGTATATAGTGGCGTATGACACCCCTTTTGGGAAATCCTTAAAAATACAACTTCAATCATAATATTATTTTGATCATTGAACTGTCAAATGAGAATATTTACTGGGAGCCATATTTCCTTGCAGGGTAATGATAGGATGTGATGATGTTGATTAAACTTTATAATAAATTAGTACTAAAACTACAGCAAAACCTGTAAAATAGATACAGGAACTAGCAATCATGGAAAATGGTAGTAATAGGTAATTATGGAAATTGAATGTAATTAGGTACCTAGTTGTGGTATAATTATAATAATACAGCAGGTATGTTGCATAGGATAACTCACAGTAGAGTGATGTAGAACTATGTAGTGTATGTATATTATACCTAGCAAGATATTAAATTACCTACGAATGATCTTCATAATTTCATAATTCTTTATTGCACACAGATATTTAAAAGAGAAAACACATGTACGAAGGCATGCTTATCACTAAAAGAAGATTTCATCCAGCACAACAAAGCATAATAGGAAAATATATCTTGAAAGGGTAGGCAGTGCACAATATATATTATCTAATCTGTGATAAAATACAAATAAGTAAATTAAATATGTCTAAAACATACACAAAATTAAATACCTCTATGCCAAACTACTAAATAAGTTCATAAATAGTTATTTGTTGTGTACATAAGTAGTTTGTAACATAAGTAAAAAATAATATTTAAATTAAGATTTATATTTTACCATAACCCAAGGGCCCATGGCTTTGGGTACTCTACAAAACCTACCAAGAGATATTTGCTTATACAAGGGCCTTACCTACTTGCAACTCATTCTTCATTCATCTTAGGAAGGTTTGTTGCAAGAAAAAAAATACTTGTTGTAGATAAGCTCGCCTTTGTACGTTTATTCTCGATTATCCAGCCTGTAATGTATTTTTTTTAGTAAAATAATTTATAAAGTTTGTTTTAAGATAGACAGTATTGATGAAATAAATTTCTTGTTGGAGATAAGCTCGCCTTTGTACGTTTATTCTCGATTATCCAGCCTGTAATGTATTTTTTTAGTAAAATAATTTATAAAGTTTGTTTTAAGTTAGTAAACAGTATTGATGAAATAAATTCAATTTTCGCAAATCTTATTGTAAATGAGCTAAATGAAAAGTAAACATCATTTCTTTGTTGCAGAAAATTGATGACAAAACATCAGTCTTATCAGATGACACCGAAGAAATGAAAAGTAAGTACCACTCAAACCCAGTTTGTCATATCACTTCAGTACGAGTTATAAATAAACACATACTTTCACTGCTTAGTAAATACAGTGAATGTGTTAGTGATGATATACTACTTAGCAGTGTTAACACCACACACACATGCTAGGAAGTAAGGAAGGATATGTTTTCACTGACGCATCGCACCAGCAAGCTTTCACAATTTATATGGAAATACCTACTCACTTAATGCTGTGTACCTGTATGCAAGAATAACCCTAACTTTGGTAGACACTCAACAACAATGTCACTCTCGTTCGGGAACGAACAGCGAGCGTCATTAGGGCAAAAGCGGTACTTAATGTGAGCCGCATTTGTGCATTCGGCGACTATAGTGTTGTCACGGAGAATAATGCTGAGTTGCTATGCTTGTTGCCCTTTCCTGCTCTATTAATCCGGAAAAGGAAGACATAATTTTGATGGGAAAAATCCTTACATACCGCCATTGTTTTTACTTCTTGATAGTCGTTTGCTATCGTATTTATTTCATACGCATTTCTATTACAAACATTTTTAGGGTTCCGTACCCGAAGGGTACCAAGCGGGTCGCTATTACTAAGCCTCCGCTGTCCGTCTGTCTGTGCGTCTATCCGTCCATCTGTAGCCCGCGCTCTACCGGATCAACCGAAATAGGTAGAGCTGAAATTTTCACAGAAGGTTATTGCCCCTTTATTATCAATGAATGAAAAGTAGCACCCATACAATAGATTATTTTCTTAACCATTTTGTTTTATTTGTTTACCGGTGAATGAACTGGACTCTTCCCGGTATTATCGGAAAATCAGTGAACGATAATCGTTCACTGCGGAAAATATATTTAATTACGATATCGAGTTTTGTGCTAAGTTATTTGTCAATATACGATTAATAATTGCTCATTCGAATTACAATAAATAATAATAAGATTTTTAACATATTTGATTTTATTTCTGTAAATTAGTTATTCAATTTCTATCCACTTCCGGTTTCAATGAACATAGAGTTTCGTTAACCTGAGTACATAGTTCACTACTAACATACTTCATGCAAAAAACTCTTTTTCAATGTTTCGATGTATGGTCTTGAATGTAGTCCTACCTAATATTTAATATTAAAATTAAATATGTATACTCGCAAAATACTCTCGTTTTACGTTTTTACGTGTGTATAAGAGTTTCGTTAATCTGAGGAATGGAACGTCCGACGGCCGGTTTTTTAATTTTTCGTAATTGTTTTTCGTATACGACCGTCACGGTAATATAAGTTACACATCGATTCTTACGCAATACTTGGTTCTTATCAGTGACACTATCGATTGGAATACAGTCGGCCCCTATCCTGTCTAAATAATCTTGAATAACTCTCACTAGCATAATAAATATATTGTACTTTTGGAACCCATATAACCCGTAACGGTGATGGACAAAATCGTGAGGAAAGCTTCCTTTACCAATGCGGAAGAATACTGTCAAAGTAGTTCCTCGTAGAGGGCGCTAGAGTTTGTAACAAACACAAAGTAAGTAAGCAAATCTGAGGTTACAAATTAATCACAGAGCATATAAGTAAACCAAGTTTATGCTTCACAGACTATATAGGGATACTATTATGTATCCATGATTTTGATGATCTAACCTCGCTGTTCACAACCTATCGATCGATATGCCAGGAAGAATACATCGTTGTGGAAACCTAAATAAATGGGTTCAGGTACTTCTATTTCTCAAATCCACGAAAGCAACAAACTGTTTTTTTTGTTGACAAACACACAGTGCCAGCTATTAGGCTGTGTGGCTACATCTAGGCTAGCCTATTTTAGTTACTTTCTTAGAATCGTGTCCTTGTTGTGGGGGAAAGCAGCGGATATTCAAACTATTTTACGAAATAAACTTTTGCTTAATATTGTTACAAATTATAAAACATCTTAGAATAATTAATACTCATGCACAAACATAACTTTAGCCACGATGTAAGATAGTATAATAGTATGTGCTTTCTTTAAAAAAAAATATATATTATATTATACAAAGGGATTCTGATTGAAATTCCTTGATGTCAGGGGAGTACATAATACTACAGTCCAATAGCGTATATTGAGCAGAAATTTTTATGATTAGTGCTGTAGTCTTACTTATTACTGTCATTAAAGTACCGAAGGGAAAATATATATAACAGACAGATGTTGTTGTCGGGCCGAAGGATGTTTAACTACCATCGCCGTTTACTTATAATAATTTCTTTATTATTCGGCCTACTTCTCTTACAGCTCTTGCAAAACGGAGTGCGCCCGTTTAAAGTCATTCCATTTTACAGGGAGGTTTGATAAAAAGCATATTAAAAATTCCATGTATTGGGACTATACTATAGGGACGATCCGATCCGGTGATGGAATACATCGCGAGGAATCCTTCATATCTTCATAGCTGTCGCGATGGGCTAGCCCCTTGTCACGTACCCTCCTTTACGATGTACTTTCCCGTGTCTACTTGTTCAAATAGCCAACTTTCCGCTCGGTATACTTTTCCCCCTGATCCGTCTAATTCCCGGTTGGTCTACTTCCGGCATTAGTCTATATCCCGATCCGTCCTCTTTCTCGATCTGTCTTCTGGCAGAAGCACACACAACTTTTATTCCTTTATTCAATATTTGACAGGTGTCACTGTTTTTGACAACTGTCACAATTTTTGACAGGTGTCACCATTTTTGACAGGATACCCGGTCACTATTTTTGACACCTAACCAAAAAGGTGACACCCGTCAAAAGTAGCCTTGAGAATCTGGCTAAACGCTCTGCTATCGCTCGTGAGAAAAGGCGTGTATTCAGGGATTTGTTTCACATGCTTGCTGCACAATCAGCATAATAATTTGCATTACGGCAAATCCCTACCCTAAGGAGATGTAAATAGAACACCGACTGCGGAGGAGCCTTGATATCTCTGAACACTGGGAATTTGACTTAACTACTGTGGCTAATTTCATGAAACAACAATTACATGTTTATTGGCCTGACGCACAAGACTGCTGCTTCACAATTTCGGTTATGTCTAATTGCCATTTTCCGAGCGATAGACAGTGACAGCACGATATTGAGGGTCCGTCTAACTGTTAGTTGTCAGTTGCGCATCTGAGGCTAAGCTGGATGTCAGCCCTGTCATTCCACTTTGTGGAAAAATTACTGTTGACATCTTTACCTATATATGTTACATTGAACAACACACCACACACAATTTTAGGTAGCTTTCAGATAGTGAATAAAGATGCTGTTTAAACCAGACTTGTAACTATTTGCATTAAGAAATGGGTCCTATGGTTTACTCAGACAGGGCAAGTTTGCCTGCAAGTTTTTGAGATATTTAGTATGCATTCAGTGCATATCCTTACTACTGTCTGGTGTTAGGAAAATCAATACCAAGTGGTTTGTGGGAGACAGGATGCATATAGTCAAATCTACATACAAGTATACAGTGAGAGAAAAAATGTAAAATCGTACAAAAAAAGCTTTGTCATTTTTTTGTTGCTTCTGAGACAGTATGAACATAGCGGGCGAGCGAAAAAAAAATGTTTATTAGTTTATGTTTAACATTGTGTTTAACGAACGAATTGTACGACTCCAGCCAGGATTATACCTAGTCCGGTCAAATGGCCGCCATACCAGAGGGCACGTTTTTTGAGGGGGGGAGTGACCTGCTCGCGTGATAGGGGAGGATTGTGAATAGAATCGACCAATTAATGCAACCTTTAGCCAATATAGGAAGATTGGACAGGAGAGGATATGGGATGGGAGAGCAGAAAAAATGTTTCTTCATGTTTCCTGATGCTTTGTTTCATTGTTGTTGTTTGATTTTCTGGGTTTTGTTCTGCTGGGTAGACCGATGTGCTTTCAGTTTCGCTGTCTGTTTCCGGGACCTGGTATATTAGATTGGAGGCGGCCCTAACTTCATCCCTATTGTGTGCTATTTTCATCCAGAACTGGGAAAATAAATTATTTCGAAATCATCTATGAATCCACTAACGAAGCATAGAAAAAATCAGCAGAAGTATCTGATACGGCCGTCTTTTTAAGGGCTATCCATGCACGGTTTTGAAGTTAAAAAGGATGCAGTTACTCGAACCCTCGATGCGATTCTATCCTAGATAATCCTAGGATTCTTTCCGTAATATTTAATATCGTGTTTAAGGGAGTCATTCCAGGTATGGCTCGGCCGACTTTCTTCTTACTAGTTTCATAGTTCGGTATGGCGTGGACTATGTGTTTTTGGGCGTCTTAAGATATATGTATATTAGCGCATTCTGTGATTTTTCGTTTGGTTATTGTTTTCCCCTGTAGGGTGTCGTGTACTTTCCTACGTGGTGTTTGGCGTTCAAGATCATGTACTTTTAGTCCATCACGGTGAAGTAACCATTTTGTATATTAAGCGGAGCTATTTTCCAGTCCATGTTAGCTTTCTTTACAAAGTGCTATATATAGGTTTAGAGTTGAATATTGCTTGTTGACATCTTTTCCTTATTGTCTCTCCAGCGATGTCCTGCAGTAATATAAGTGCCGAGGTATTTTATTTCCGTCACCGGTCGAATTGGAACTCCATCCAATACGATGAACTCTGGTCGCTAAGAATCAATGGGGTCTCTTATTAGAATCTTAGTTTTTGTGTCATTTCTCACAAGGCCTACTGTTTTGAGCAATATTTGTAGGTGGGTTACGATTTGGTTGAGTTGTTGAAGATCTTGACCAACAATGATGAGATCGTCCGCGAAGGAGAGAATTTCTTCCTCTTGGTCCAGTTATATATTGAGGATTTCACCCTCCGATGTTCTGAGGACGTTGTCCTTTAGGATGGTAAATAATCTTGGTGACATTGGGCACCCTTGTTTGACCCCATGACCTTTATTAATACTTGCGCTTTGCTGGCGGAACCATTTGATACACGTGCGCATCAGACAAACATCATCCATTGGTCTCGCGGTTGAACTAAAAGAGTTGTATCTGACCCGGCGGAGCGGGATGGATGTGTTTGTGGCGTGTGAGTGTCTGTGTCGGTACGGTAAATATCAAAGTCATTGGTCATCTTCTCTTGAGTTATAGCATTTTGGGTAGGCCGGGGGAAGGTGTGTAGATTTGCCGCTATCATATTATCTGTTTGTGGGGCGGCTGAAACTTGAGCATACGTTGGGAGTCGCGTTGTATTTTGGTATGTGGAAGGTGTAAATTTGCTGTAAATTTTACTGGTTGTTGATAGATTGTTGATTGGGTTTTAGGGCTATGTTAAGTATGCGCTGTCGTAGTGGCTGTCGGAAAACGTCAGTTGATAGTTCCGAGTACTCAGTGTAAGCTTCTTCGTTTGGTGCTTCGATAGCAAGTTTGATGCGAGGATGCTGTTATCTTCCACGTATGTCCAGTCGCTTCTGATGTGGGTATGGTTGAATGTCACTCCAAACAGATTGTTGATTTAGAGTTAGATTACATTGCTACAGTGATAACGCTCAGTTGTCAAAGGGACATTCTAAGAGTTGTCAGGTTGACCACATTGAAGAAAAGGATAGGTTTAGGTTATATTGCTACAAAGTTAATGTTTAAACACAAAAGTGACTTTATGACAACGTTAAACACGGTACGTAAACGATATACTTCTGACGAAGTGTAACATTGTCGATAAATTTTGTTACTTCGGCAACAAAAATCTGACAATAAAAACGTTGAATTATTGACTAAGTTACTATAAGGGTTGTGTGTGGTTAATGTTTTGTTGTCAAATTGATAATCATTTTCGCTGAGTGAATTCTTACTTTGAGTTCTGTCTCCTAATGGAAGTCGGCTGTCTAGTACAAGTTGGCTATGTCTGTTATAAGATTTTATTTGGTTTCGCCTGTCCCGGGCTATGTCTGTAATTAATTCTTGCAAGTATGACCCACTTCCCGGATTCCGGAGTTTTGGATATCATTCATATTGGGCTAGGCATCTGAAAGTGCCGGCCTAACTAAAATAATGTTATATTTCGTAAGAATATGTAATGACTTGTATTTGTTACTAAGATACCATATCTGTGGGCAATACTTTGCTTTATTAAACGAGTTCTAAAAATCGATATTTTATACAAGACTTGATCAGGAAGTACCGGCCATACTAAAATTATGTTATATTTCGATAAAATTTCATTTATTAGTTTTAAATTAGTAATGAATAAAATTATGTTAATTTATTAATTTTAAAGTACAACTAAAAAGAAATAATAAAGCCATGTGTACTTATCAGTCTCATATTTTAAAATAAATGAGTACCTAATACATTAATACAAATAGAAAATAAGTAACGTAATTAAAAAATTAAAAACCCGACGGCAAAAAAGCATAAAACAAGCAAGACCTAACGTAATTATTGAGATTTTAGAAAATTATTATAGAACAGTTTTAAATTACATTGAATGTTAATGCAATAAAGTGGAACCCACTGTATTAGATTTAATTGTTCCCGCATGTTCGCATTTTTTTAGTTTTAATACGTCATTTATTTCCTGCTTTTTAGTACAAAATTGCGTAAAATCCGTAAATGCTTTGTTTAAAACTAAGGTGCATGGTGGTGCTATTATGCAAAGCTTGTGCAATATTAGTAAATATCTCCGTAATTGCCTTTTAAAGCCATTTATTTTGATACCCCACTCGTAAAAGTCGGGTAAAAATTGGATGTACTAATATAATAAATAAAATATATCAATATGATTATTTTAAAAAATCTTTAATTTTTAATGGCTATTATCTAATCGCATATCAAAAATACTGATTTTTACAGCAAAAAAGGATCAGCAAAAACCCTTTTTATGTTTTAGGTATTTTTGTTGTTGTTACAACCTAATTCGAAGGATAAAGGGGGCTTCGCTTCGCTCACCCTTCACCTAAGCTACCGCAGTATTTTGCCCTGTTTACTGTAAAAATCAGAATATTTGTTGTGCAAATTAATATTGCCCATTTTTAATCATAATATAGCGCCACGCCTTTCCCATCCCGTGTTTGTTTGTGTTTACCATCACCGTAAGCACGTCCGAATATGTATTGTACTTAAGCTTAAGATAATAGTAGATTGTTAACCGAGGGCTGAAAGGCACCCATTCCTGACGAGATGTTTTGGCGCTCGAACGAAGTGAGAGCGCCAATAGTTCGAGGCAGAAATGGGTGCTATCACCCGAGTAAAACACTCTACTTTTCATTACGAATACGAGGAAAGTAAACTCAAGTCAGTTAAAATCAAAATTATTTTATTAAAAACAAAGTCACTTGAAATCAAAATTATTTTATTAAAAAACAAACAACAAACTCAAGTTTAAAAATACTACTCATAAAAAAAGTAATTTCGGTGCCCCCGTTGATGTCTTTTACTTTGAGCATAACATTAAAAAAAATACTTCCGTTTTATGGCTGTTTAGGTTACTACCATTGCGTTGTTCAATATAAACTGCGATTCGTATATATATTTTTTAATAATGTAATGAAAAGTACTTTTCATTACTCATACTCTGAAAGGGGGTCATTGTTCATCCAGGCACCGTGCTGAAAGTGGTACATGCCAGCTCTAAAGCAGAAAAGTATTAAAATATATACATAGTCAGGTCATAATTTCTGTCACATGTGCAATATGAAATAATTTAGACATGTTTATTATTTATGTAAACATTTATATAGCAAAATGAACTTAATAAAACATAGATTCTTATGGTAATAAAGTTTATTCAAAATTACCCCCGCGATTTTGAATACAGGCCTTTATTCTGCGCGGCCAGTCGTCTATCGCAGCACGAACGAGGTCCATGTCAATATCGGCGGCTGCCTTAATCAAGGATGCCTTGAGTGACTCCAAATCAGGATGAGGCTTTGAGCAGGCCTTTTCCTCCAAGTGTTGTCATATCTTGTAATCTTACGGACTCAAATCTGGACTGGAGGAGGGCCAGTCTTCGTGCCGGATAAAGTCGATTTCATGCGCCGCCAGCCAGTCTTGTGTGCTTTTCGCTCTATGAGCTGGCGCAGAATCTTGTTGGAATACCCAGTGCCTGTTATTAAACATGGTATGAGAAACAGGTTCCACAAGGTTCTTGAGGACTGTATTTTGATACACAACTGCATTCGTTTTTACGCCTTTCTCACAAAAATGTACCTCAGTTAAGCCCCAATAAGAGACTCCCAACCAAACCATGAGCGAGGATGGAAAATGACCTCGTTGGACACGCGGAATACGGTTGCTCGCTTCTTCACTGCTGTGTGCGTACACCTTATCATTTTGTTTGTTGTAGCTCTCTTCCACGGTGAAAATTTTTTCATCCGAAAAAAGAATTTCCCGATGCTTTTTTCCCGCGTACCGCTCCAACAAAGCGCGGCATCTCTTCAGTCTCAGGTCCATTAAACGAGCGTCCAAACGATGTCCTGTTTTTCTTCGATATGCCCTAAGCCCTAAGTCTTCATTTAACACCCTTTTCACCGTGGTCCTGCTTAACCCCATCTGAAGGGCCAACAGTTTCTGCTTGCGTATGGGATTTTTTGAATTCGCGCCTTCACAGCTTTT
This sequence comes from Argyresthia goedartella, assembly GCA_949825045.1. Lineage (NCBI taxonomy): Eukaryota > Metazoa > Arthropoda > Insecta > Lepidoptera > Argyresthiidae > Argyresthia > Argyresthia goedartella. Next base: position 45,289,275 of record OX463806.1, on the reverse strand, counting down.
ATCACTGCTGGAGTCCTAACAGAGCGAGGGCGACCACTTCTTGACCTGTCATCTGCACTAGAGTCTTCATTCTATCGTTTTATGGTACGATAAACGAATCTTTTGGTTATATTAAAAAATTTCAGTAAGTCGAAAATCTGAATTGGCGCGTAACCGCAACGATGCAACGCAATAACTGCGACACGGTCTTCTTTAAGTGTCCACCCCATATTTAAAAATGAGGAAAATTCTAAAAAGTACACATTTTTATTTTCATGAAAAATTCGAAATTCGAATTCAATAAACTTTTTTGTGGCCAGCGTTCTAAATTCAAAAGTTTTTATTGTGTGACAGAACTTATGACCTGACTGTGTATATATGAATCGTAGTTTATATTGAACAACGCAATGGTAGTAACCTATACAGCCATAAAACGATTAATTCTTCATTTATTAGTTTTGTTGACATTTAAATTATTTTTGATGTTTATAATTAATATAATGTACTTTATGTATTTATTAGTGGTATTTATTAAACTGGCGGGAAACCTTAAATAAAAAAGTGCAATTTTTTCTATGGAAGTTCCATTAGACTGTGTTTGTGATATTCGAAATTGAGTTTAATATAACAAAATTATTTTATTAAAAAACAAAGTCACTTGAAATTAATATTAACGTTTGTACAGTTATTAAGCTTTAGAGAAATATTTTTTCCAGGCATATTAATATTTGATACTTATTGTGATATTTGACTATCATTCATAGGAGGCTGGGCTGTAAATGTTGGAGAAGGCATTATTTCGTTCGTAAAATTATTTGGCTCTTCTTGTTGCTCGTAATCGTCTCTAGAGGTTCCCGGCTGAGGTGAAGTTGAGCGCAAATGTATAGTCTCCGTTATTTAGTTAGATATCTTCGACTTGTTGTCGACGGAGTCCTCGATATAGCCTTCAACAGTGGCGCTCGATTTCCACCCCCCGTGTCGTTTCAGCATAGTCAAGTCGGCGCCAGAGTCTGCGAAAGCAGTGGCCAGTATACAAATCCGGATTTGGCAGGTTTAAATACGTTGCGATTTCTTTAGGCATGCCTGAAAATAATTTTGATTTCAAGTGACTTTGTTTTTTAATAAAATAATTTTGATTTTAACTGGCTTGTGTTTACTTTCCTCGTATTCGTAATGAAAAGTAGAGTGTTTTACTCGGGTGATAGCACCCATTTCTGCCTCGAACTATTGGCGCTCTCACTTCGTTCGAGCGCCAAAACATCTCGTCAGGAATGGGTGCATAGACATAGACATAGACATAGACATCATTTATTGATAATATTCATTACACGTCATGACATGAATCATAATTAAATGTTATGTACCTAGTATAAATTGGTACATAGGGATGTTTATATTACTCATGTCTATACTATAATAAGCAATTGCTAACAATTTTAAAATAACTTACAAGCAGTAAATTAAATAAGTCAGTATATGTTACAGAAAAAAAATAATTAAATAATCAAACTGTAAATAATAATGTCAATGGTAATTGTAAATTATAACGTCAAATTATGTGACTAGTTCACTAGTTACATACCTAATGCTAAAAACTCATCATAGCTGTACAGGGACTTCTCAATAAGCCATGTTTTTAATTTACATTTAAAGATGGACACACTCGGAGCATCAGTGATAGCTCCAGGTAGCTTGTTGTACACTACCGGACCCATAGCGTGGATTGTTTTTCTAGTTTTTTCCAGTTTGTGCGCGATTGTAGCTAATTTGTTGGAGTTGCGCGTTTCGTACCTATGCCTTTCTCCAAGTCGTTTGTATAGGTGAATATTCTCTCGCACATACGTGGCCACTTGGAGAATGAGTAGGCTAGGCAGTGTGAGAATCTTAAGTTGTTTAAAGTGCGGTCTGGCTGACTCGTCAGTCGGTACCCGCGCCAGCAACCGCACGGCGCGCTTCTGCAGGACAAACACGCGGTGCCACTGCGCCGCGCGCCCCCACAGCTCCACGCCGTACTGCAGCAGCGAGTGCACCGACGCGAAGTAGCACGTCCGCAGCGACTCTGCAGGGAGTGTTGATGAGAGCCGACTTAAGGCGAAACATGCGCTCGCCAGTCTGCTGCATAACTTATTTATGTGCGCGTCCCAGGTTAACGCCTGATCCACCTGAAAGCCCAGAAACGCGGCAGTGTGGGCTTGCTCAATTTGAGATCCGTCCACGACGACTGCTAATTTAGGTCTTCTACGCCCAGATAGATCAAACTGAACGAATTGTGTCTTTGTTGTATTCAGTAGCAGACCATTATGGCGGAACCAAAGGCACATGCGGTAGGCGGTTGCATTAAGCTTCGTCTCCAGTAATGCCAGTGTCGGAGCAGTTACTACTGCAGCTACGTCATCGGCAAATAAGAAAATCTCCCCCTCCCTAAGCACACTTGGAAGATCGTTTAGCAGTAAAGAAAAAGCAATATTTGATAATGAAGAGCCTTGTGGTACGCCCATGTCTGCCGAGAGTCCGTCTGACTTTGCAGCGCCTGCTGCACCCACTACGAACTGCATTCTTTCTTGCATGAAACTCGTAAGTAGCGACAATGCTGGCCCAGTGATGCCATAGTGCTGAAGCTTCATATGTAGTACGTTATGATCTGCGACATCGAATGCCTTCGAGAGGTCGCAGAAGAGAACGGCAACAGCCTGTTGTCGCTCACGAGCATCAAGCACTCGGCGCACTACCTCCCGTGCCAGCTGAGTGGTGGAGCGGCCCTCGCGGTACGCGTACTGCCGGTCAGTGAAAGCGGAGGTGCTATCGAGGAAGCTAGTTAAACGGGAACTGATACCGTTCTCCAGTACTTTTGCTATCGCCGGTATGATTGAGATAGGGCGGTAGTTGCTGGAGTCGTCTTTACTTCCTTTGCCCTTATACAGTGGACTAACTTTAATTTGTTTTAGACATCTAGGATATATGCCACCTTTAATACATTTATTGAACATAACGCAGAGTGGCATGCATATGTTGCGTGCTATACTGTGGACAAGATTGATGGAAATGTCATAGATGTCTTTTGTAGGCTTATTTGCCACTCGCTTTATAATAATAGTGTAGACTTCCGCTGGTGTGAACGGGCGGAGTCGCAGGGATGAGTCACTCGGCGCGCGCGCAGCTACTAGCGCGGCGCGCGCGGCGCATAGGTTGGCTGGCGGAGCTCCGCACAGGCGAGCTGCATTCACAAACTGTGAGTTGAGATGGTCGACAACTTCTTTTTTAGATGGAAAGACTATCCCAGTCGGCTGTTTGATGAGTTCCGTATAGTCAACACTCGATTTCTTGCTTTTACAAGTTTCGGTGCCCACTATCTTCCACATTGTTTTGTAATACGTCCTGACATTGTACTGTAATACGTCCTGCCGAGACGTATACAAGTGCGCTTCCCGGATTTCCTTTTTTCATCTTCGCCGCTTTGTAATACTGGCTGCCCGGGGATCGAGGGAAGACTTCCAAGTACCCCTGAATAACTAGCTCTGGAGTCGACTGGTGAATAAAATCCTCTGCATATATATATTTTTTTTCTTTGACCATTCTACTGATACAGAAACAGTTTTCAAACATTCGAAAAATGTATCAGGCTGACATTAAACCCTAGGAAAGTGGCAGCCTTTATTTCAAAAAGTATGACATCGATATTCATCCAAGAATGTCTAATTTTTATAAAGAAAAAATATACTCGGTTTAGTAGCGCAATACAATTCATCCTAGAAGTTTACGTAATAAAAACAACCTAGCATTATCATTTACTAAATGCGCGCTTTATAGGAATAGCGTATTCTAACATTAGCAATTAACATATTCAACTTGACAATGACATAAAGACCTTATATAATATTAAATTCCTTGAAACGTAATAATACTTAAAAAAAATACTGTAATATTAATAAATTAATTAATAAACAATTGATTACTAACTAAACTCGCATAAGTTATTGGGCTGGCCTGAATTTCTTGCCGTTTTTAGGGTTCCTTACCCCAAGGGTGCCAAACGGTACCCTAACATTAAACCTCCGCTGTCCGCTGCCGTCCGTCCGTCCGTCAGCGGACTGTACCTTATGATCCTAATTAATTACACGAGATTTTATAAATTAAAGGGGTTTCCGTACAAGAGACGTGATTAAATACCACCCGCGATATAACAATAACGAAATACTGGTTTTGCTAGACTGAATTACTGAATAGCGACAAAAAATAAGTGCGACACGAAGTACTTGCTTCGTCTGACAAAATAACTGAATAGCGCGCAGAAATAAAAAAACAAAGCAACTAGAAAACCTTAATTCAAGTATCATAAAATACAAAGCGACCGTTGGATGTTGTCCTTCTTACATGTTGGTCTGCCCTCTGGCTTTGTCGCTCCCCTTGAACGAGGAGCTGTACGAGGCTACCGCGCCAACTACCGTGGTTGCGGCTTTTCGGGCTGTCCGTGTTTAAGATGACCATCGACTCGAGAAGAAGAAGACTGGAGGGTGGGTGATTCAGCTCCCAAAATTCATCTAGGTCTGCTGTGGTGCACCAGAAACAACGCAAAAGAATGCTTCCTTACATTGTTTTAAGTACCACTTAGGGGTGAGCCAAATTGCACTAGCAGTACAAATTGTTCAGTGGTAGAATCTGTATCCAACTACGGTACTTTAATTATAGGACTCAAAAGCTTTTACGTTGTCGCCAGTCGCAATTTATCTATCTAGCTAGCTAGCTGCATGCAATTTCTTTTCATCTTGTTTTGGTGCGGTGGGGAAGTCTACTCTTGTATTGATTTCAGACTTTAGACGGGATGGTATAATGGCTTTATCTAATGCAATGACTTGGTAATGGCCTTTTACTGGGAAACCATAACCCTCCTTCTGGAATACATTCATAAAAAGTATCCTATATATTTTAATCTAGGTTATAATAATCTGTATGTGTGCCTAATTTAATTCAAATCCGTAAAGCCGTTTTAGTGATAGTATCAAAGATCCAAACTATCACATTTATATTTTCTACTGGAAATTGTAGTCGTGGTTATCCCATGTGGCTTATGTAGTCAACCTCGTCCTACGGGGCGGCGGCGCCTACCTGAGAGTAAGTAAGTAGTCAACTACGTCAACAACTAAACGGCTTGCCATTTTTCCTGTGACACATAATGAATGTGGTAAATATGACACCTAAACAAACCAAAAATGATTTATATATTTAAATATATATGAATAAGTTGAAAGGTAATTAAATTAAGTTAATAAATGTAACAGCTGGTAAATACGATTATGATATTGACGAGTGATTAGATTCCTTTTGTATCTTTACTGCTATTAGGGTCATCAATGGCGGCTCAGGAGAAGTTGGCGGCCGTTCGAGAATAATAATATAATAATAATACCTTGGACACCATTTACACACATTGATCTAGCCCCAAACTAGGATTCCCTGTATCATGGGTACTAGACAACGATACACACACTTAAATAGATAAATATAATACTTAGATAGATAAACAACCATGACTAGGGTACAAACATCCGATGAGAACGGCTCATCAAACAAATATTTGCCCCCACCGGGACTCGAACCCGGGACCCTTGGTTTCGTAGGCAGCGTCACTGGCGACTCGGCCATTCGGGTCGTCAATATCAACATAATAAGAATTCTCATGTCTTCTTACCAAAAAACCATCGGATTATTGGAAACTAGGATAGAGCTAGAATTCGGGACAGTTTAATTTGGCTGGAATAGATTGATAAAGTGACGATGACGCATGGGCTGCTCGAGTCGATATGTTCGCAAACATGTGAAAAACAATGAGAGCACGTGCCGCTTTAGAAGCGAATATTTTCCTGTACTCTTCACTTATTATGACTGTACACGTAGATTTTGTATCTGAGGTATATAATTAATACAATTATTTAGTGGAAAATGTGCGAAAAACAGTGAAACGTTACGTGACCTTGAACAGACATACGAAAACGCAATAATTTTACATTGCGGCCGGGTGTCGGATAAATTGCATGATAAATTAAATATATTTTTCTTCTTTATTTTTGCTTTGATTATAAGTTTTATGATTGTCCACCTGTTTTAAAATTTGGGGTTTATTATTCCTTCACTGTTAGTTTACGGCCGCCAGTATGTTATTATTCCTTCACTGTTAGTTTACGGCCGCCAGTATGTTATTATTCCTTCACAGTTAGTTTACGGCCGCCAGTATGTTATTATTCCTTCACTGTTAGTTTACGGCCGCCAGTATGTTATTATTCCTTCACAGTTAGTTTACGGCCGCCAGTATGTTATTATTCCTTCACTGTTAGTTTACGGCCGCCAGTATGTTATTATTCCTTCACAGTTAGTTTACGGCCGCCAGTATGTTATTATTCCTTCACTGTTAGTTTACGGCCGCCAGTATGTTATTATTCCTTCACAGTTAGTTTACGGCCGCCAGTATGTTATTATTCCTTCACTGTTAGTTTACGGCCGCCAGTATGTTATTATTCCTTCACAGTTAGTTTACGGCCGCCAGTATGTTATTATTCCTTCACTGTTAGTTTACGGCCGCCAGTATGTTATTATTCCTTCACAGTTAGTTTACGGCCGCCAGTATGTTATTATTCCTTCACTGTTAGTTTACGGCCGCCAGTATGTTATTATTCCTTCACTGTTAGTTTACGGCCGCCAGTATGTTATTATTCCTTCACTGTTAGTTTACGGCCGCCAGTATGTTATTAAATCCTGTGAAAAATGTCCATATGAAAAGTCTTCAGCAAGTTCTACTGCTAACAAAGTTATTCTAAGTCAAAGGTGAAAATATAGGTTTTTGCATTTTCCTTGAAAGATAGATTGGAGAATGAAGTTATAAGGGAACGCTGTGGATTTAAAGAAGATATAGTGACAAGGATAGAAAAAGGTCAGATTAGATGGTTTGGTCACGTTGAAAGGATGAATGAAAGGAGATTGACGAAACAGATTTATACAGCGGGTGTGAAAGGAGCCGTCGGGCGGGGACGCCCAAGAAGCTCCTATAAAGACCAAATGGGCGATTTGTTAATGAAGGGGCAAATACGAAGTACCCGTAACCGGCGAGCTTGCATGAAGAGACTTATGAATGTTGAGGAAGCGAGAGATGTATGCCAGGATCGTAGCAGGTGGAGGTATTTGGTCTCTGCCTACCCCTCATGCGGGAAATAGGCGTGAGCATATGTATGTATGTCTTTTGTAGGTAAAAAAAAAACCTATTTTTAACAGACTTCAACAAAGGAATATTGGATCGGAAGGAAGGACAGATTAACCTATTTGGAAATTATTATTTTTTGTTCACCTTCCAATTGTTCCCATTGACATCTGGTCAGGATCTGATGAAGCAAAGCTGGAGAAATCGAAGGAACTCTTCAAATATTAAAGGCAGACCTATAGCGATTTTTGTGTTTTCATAGTAACTCGTGCATTTTCTCTCGGGTTGCATCTTTTTGTGAAGTGGAACTGAGATGATGAAGACCACAGATGATCCCAAAGGTTGCGATATGAATTACCTTATTATGGTTGCTATATATACAATATAATGTATGCTCGTCATAATGATTATGGTGAAATAGACGGTGATGTACCAGGAGCGCTTCTCAACGATGGAGACATCTTGGGAACTCTTCAATTGATAAAGACCCATCAATAGCGATTTAAATATTTTTATCTACACACGTATCATAAACCCTCTTTACTGCATCTAAAAACCGTACGTTAAGACCAGCATAATGTAAAACTATTTGGTAAAAACTCATTTCTTATCTGAAAATTTGTACATTATGACCATAATGTACAAAAATTTGTCAAATTATGACATTCAAATTTCGAACGCCGACGCCCGCCTGCGTGCCGCCCCTAGTTTGTCTGTGAAGTTGGTACAACAGAACAAGCTAAACAACTGCAGAGATATGATCAATGCCACAATGCCGGTCAAACATGCGGTTCCTGAACACATCAAAGAGAGCTTATGATATGTGTGTAGATAAACTAGTGTATGTAACTGTACATAATTAGGCATTAAAACTCTCGAGTGATATTATTATAAATGTATATGTAACTTCTTTGACTTTTAGAATCGCAAGATCTCAGGAATGGTGAATTACTAGGGAAAATGAAAAAAATATTTTTGTCGAATATCATGATGTACAACTTTTATTTGACCTGCTATTTAATAAAGTTTACTGTTTACCAGAGAAGTGTTAAGCCAAGTACATTATAAAAAATATCTGGCGGCTATCTGGCTGAAAGATGGTCGCGCATACATGTATTTCTCATTGTTTTAGGTTTTTGATTGTTTTTAATAAAAGTGTGATAATATTCATCATCATCACCATCACCATCATACTCAGCCCACATCGACCCACTGCTGGGCATAGGGCTCTTCTCTAAAGCGCCCATCTCCCCCGTCCTGTGCTAATCGCACCCAGTGGGATGCCGACGACTTGATGATATGGTCGGACCATCGGGCTGGTGGTCTGCCCTCTGGCCTTGTCGCTCCCCGTGGCCACCAGTCTGTGAATGCTTTGGTCCACTGTCCGTCTTCCCGTCTGGCCAAGAATATTCAATTATATTTTATTTTATACACTGACCAGGACAAAGTAATCTCTGTCAGCAAACTTTAGTGATCCCATAAGACGATAATTTCTCCTCAATTTCCTGGCGTAAAATTGGGTACGCCACCAATCGGCCGCCAACTAGCACAATGACATTATTGGGTACGCCACCAATCGGCCGCCAACTAGCACAATGACATTATTGGGTACGCCACCAATCGGCCGCCAACTAGCACAATGACATTATTTTCACCACCTAGTCAAATACGTAATTTTTGGTAGGTACCTATATAAATGTAGGCATTTAGTTGTCGTATACATTCGGTAGCCTTGTTTACAGACCTATTATCATGTACTTACACACCTTAATTACGGAGATGCCTATCTTTCACTGAATAAATCTGATTAAATTGTCTTTTGAAATACGATTTACGTTATCTACAAAGTGTGATTACCTACTTATTTTATGGCACGACTTTTCCAAGTGCTAATTGCTACTTATTCAAAAACTTACATACAAACACTTAAAATAAGTAATAGTAACCCATTAATGTTACCACCGGGGGGCACAGGCCTAACCGGATACATGTAAGATTGAGCCTTACTAGTCTACCACCTTGGTTCAGTGCGGGTTGATAGGGTTGATGGGGGGGGGGGGGGGGGGGAGGGGGAGGTGTCGTCGGACTAGTGGATTAGTGGCCAAAATACACAGAGTGTGCTAAAGTGGGGACCCTTCCGCTCTCTGTCCGTCCGTCGGTCTGCCTGTCTGTCTGTCCGTCAGCGCGCTCTATCTCATGAACTTATATGTATGTAGTTATAGGAAGAGAGTTGAAATTTACGCAAATGGGTATATAACGAGATAGATACAATTCAGGTGATAGGAAAAAATATATTTAAAAGGAATACTAATGTAAACGAAAGTGACAGCATTAATTACTTCCACATGAGAAATAAAAGAGAGCGCATACAGCGCAAACAATGCGCTCCACCCAAACTAAAATAACGTAGTGCTAAACCACATAGGTAACAATTGTTTCAAAATAAACTACTCTGATTTGTCAAAAAGATTTTCAAGTTGATACGAATACATAATATCCACATTTTTAATGCAATTCCGCAATGAAATTAGTTAAGATTTCAGACTTACAGGAAAAAATAAAACAATTTAGAGTACTTTTCGTAATTAAATTATATCGCGAAAATTTCATCCAAACGCGTTTCCTTCAGTGAGAATCTTAATCAAATACTCAATTAACGTTAATCTAAAAACCAAATCTGCAGATGACTCTAGTGGAGTAAATGGATTCCAAAAAAAATTTTTTTTTTCGTGTCACCTTATACAAATTAAAGGGACCTGATTTTCTGCGTTTTTCTTGGGTGATGCTACGGCACCCTTTGTGTGCGAGTCTGAATCGTATTTGGCCAGTTTAAACTACTTCTCTCTTCACAGCTTCGCTATATGCGTAACTTCCGAATGCACAAACTACTGTTCAAATAAAGGGCAACTTGAATATCACACTGGCGCTGACATTTTCCCGAGAGACGGCGGCATGACTTTGACTATCGGTCAAACTTTAAATTAGTAGTGGTGCATCCGGGCTTTAGATCAAAATGATGGTGTTTTCATTGATGTTTGATGTTTTACAGTTTAATTTGATTCACGATTATGCAATGCGGAAGTTTCCTTAGTAATCCAACAGATATAACACATCGTCCTACGAGCACGGTTTAGACACCGGGCTGCGTATATAGAAATGCTACTTCAATACGATTCCGCCGGCTAAGACGAACTGAATAAGCATTTGCTAACGATAAACTCGCGTAATTTATTTTCCAATACGTCTCAGAGGGTGATGTAGATGCAGTAGGATTTTAAGTTTTATAACCGCCGAAATTATTAATTTTCGATTTTTTATGTACTTTACTTTGCGACAAAAGTTGGCGTAAATATCTTTTCCTAAATTCATACCGCTCATCCTCACGTACGCATTTATCAACAATCCAATTGCTTGCTGTCTTATCGGCAAAAGATATTTTACAAAGATTTTTTATAAAATTACAACACTCTTCAACGTAATTTTCACCACACAAATTACACTGAAATGACAGAGTATGGTTTTCTTGGCTATGCCCTTCAAAATTTAATATTTTAGTCCTTTACTATCGGACTAAGTAAGGTTTCCCATTCGTTGATTTAATTGAGATTATCTTTTTGTACTCGCTAATCACGTACATAAACAAATCGCACGTGTTATGTTTGCAATGATGATTGTCGCGCTCAGAGCGAGATAGAAAATATGTAATAACATACTCTGTGCGTGTGGTTATAGCAATATCTGCATAGAGAGATGTAACGTGTTAAATCCACGCCTCAACCGAAAGGGGTGGAATTGGTAGGGTTGTTTTTCAGTGGAATGTCACAAAGTAGTACTGACCTTGACGCCGTGGACCGGCATTCGAAAGCTCAATTCGAGGCAGGAGTACGGGATGAGGAACACAAGGGTGGGGGGTGTCGGGAGTCGAATCTTACTCGTGTCGTAGCTGGTACTAGTGCGGTCGTGATGCTGCCGACTAAAAGGGTCGCTATCCGAACGCGACGAATTGGTGACCGAACCACTTCAACCTTTCCGACACTAAGCACTCACTACGATAACGTGAAATCTACTTATTTCCTGACGATTATTCCGATATTATTACAAATAACATACAGCCAAGGCCCGAATGCCTGACGCCGACAATTTTACCATGTGCAAAGTGACAGCTAGCTAGTCATGTTTTTTCTATGCAAGTGACAGCTAGCTAGTTCCGTTCCGATAACTGGCGGTCCGATCGCGCAACAAAAAAAAGGTGCGTTCCGAAGCATAAATATTAAACAGTCACCCGCCCGGACAGGCCCGAACCTGTCCCTAATCAATAGGAAGGCGAGAAAGTGTTGCGACCGCTCTCTTGATGACCGAGTCCCCCACCTTGACTTCTGCTGATCGAGGCGTGCCATCCCGACCCGTGTACAAATTGACGTTCCGTCCTCGTCTCCATCTCAATGATGGCAGGTTCGCATCCTTAATCAGCACCAAATCACCGACTTGAGGGGGGCTCGTCCGGTCAGTCCACTTAAGGCGCTGCTGCAAGATGTGCAAGTACTCAAGGGACCACCGTTTCCAAAAATCTTGAGCCATCTGCTGCAACATCTGTCACCTAGTTAACCGACTTAACTTAACATCACCGAATGGGTATTCTGGCAGGGCGTTAAGGGGCTGACCTATCAGGAAGTGACCCGGCGTCAACGCTTCCAAATCATTTGGATCCGAACTGATCGGGCACAACGGACGCGAGTTCAGTGTCATTTCAATTTTACAGAACAGCGTCGCAAGCTCTTCAAAGCGTAGAGAGGTCTCACCGATCCTCGTCAGGTGCGACTTAGCCGATTTAACCGCAGCCTCAAAAATTCCTCCCCAATGAGGACATCCCGGCGGACTGAAAACCCAATTCAATCCCTCGTCGGGAGCAAGCCGTACCGATGGCGTCCTGGTTACCGTTCAGGAATTGCGTGACCTCCTGCAGATACCACCTGGCTTCGACAAAATTTGTGCCGTTGTCCGAACGGATTAATGTCGGGAGGCCCCTTCGTGAGACGAACCGGTCCAGACATGCGATAAATGCCTCCGTAGTGAGGTCACTGACCACCTCCAAGTGGACTGCCTTCGTGGCCAAGCACACGAAGACGCACAGGTATGACTTCACTAATCTGGTGTTCCGCAGCTGTGAAGACTTGACCATGAATGGTCCCGCGAAATCCGTTCCGATACCCGCAAAGGGCCGGATTTCGTTAACCCTCATCATCATATATTAAGGGGTCTTGTCGTCCCCTGTCGTTGCAGCAACCTCCAGTACTCTGTCTTGGGCCTTGGTCTTCATCTCCTGGTACGATCCACTATGGCTCCAAATCTTTAGTTGGTCTGTATATCTTCCCCTAGGACGCCCTCGCTGGCGTTTGCCCTCAAGCTTGCCCTCTATAATTGTAAGGAGGAGTCCTTCATGTCTTAGAATGTGTCCTAAGCACTTGGCTCCTCTGTTTGCTATGGTTCTAATGATAGCTCGGGTCTCTTTAGCCATTCTTAAAACCTCTTCATTTGTTCTTTTCTCTGTCCAGCTAATTTTTAGCATCCTACGCCAGCACCACATTTCAAAGGCTTCCAAACACTCTATGTCTTTAGTTGTCATGTTCCAGCTCTCGCAGCCATACAATGCAATACTCCCTACAAGTGTTTTGATAAGTTGCTTTCTTCAGCTCGTACACCTTGATGGGCTGATCTGGTCTCTCTCGCCACAGTATCAGCTGATACCGTCTATCGTTAGGGTGAATGACCGTCTGCCTAAACATCATCCGGATGTCAGCTACAAACACAACATTGTGTCGACGGAACCGTGTGATAACATCCGCGATGTCATGGTTCAACTTCGGCCCTGAATGCAAACACTGGTTCAGGTTCATGCCGTTAGATGTTGATGCCGATCCATCGAACACTACCCGTATTTTGCCCTCCGGGGTCCTCAAGACCGCGTGATGAGGCAGGAAGCAGTGGTCTTCACGCTTCCAGTCGATACCCGAAACCAACATGTGGCTGAGCGACTCGTATTCCCGCATGAAGTCGACGTACTTCTGCCGGAAAATCCCGTCACGCTTCATGCGTCGTTCCATCGACAGAAGCCGCGTCTCGGCTGCATGGTGTGAACTGCCCAGCGGTGGGCGATCACTCCGGAATGGAAGACGTGTGAGAAATCGACCTGACCGAAGGCGACCAGTATTGTTCCGATAAAACTGTTCACACTCTTCTTCAACCGGGTCCAACCGGCGGACCGTAGGTGGTTCCTCCACCTCCCAAAACTTCTGTATCACCTCCGAGAGTACAGAACCGAATAAGGGACTACTAGTCGCTAGGCGTGGGGCAGCCGGCAGGACCGGACCCATTACCGCATGGCCCAGTCTGGTGTTGACCGAAACCAGACCAGTCGCCTGCAACACGTGGACACCTGGCACTAACAGGTATCCCAAGGCATCAACACCCATAAAATGTCTACTGGGCCCGGAATATCAAACTCCGGGTCAGCCAGTGACAACCCAGCGACCAACTGTCGCACCGAGGGCGACAACCGTACGTGAGGGTGTGAGCCCATCACATTAGGCATGACTAATGCCGTGACCGTCAGATTCACCGATGAATCCACCCGTGACGAGAGAGTAATCCGACATACTCCCTTAACGGAACCGACTTCCGTGTTCCCAATTCCCCGAATGGAATGTGGATACTCCCTTACCGAAATGCCCAACCGTCTTACAAGATTGCACGAGACTAAGCACCCCTGGGCCCCCGAGTCCAATAGTGCTCGTGCCACACATGATTTGCCGTCCGAACTCCACGCTATCACAGAGGCGGTGGGGAGCATGACCGTCTGTGGAGTGGCGGTACCCTGTAAGTGGGCGGCGTGTCCCTAGCGGGAACCTCCACGGGATCCGAACCCGCTCAGACCTCCGTCGGCCTTGGAGTAACTCGGCTGCTGATATGCAACCGGCATATCAGATCGTATGTGCATCAAGGGGTCCCAATCCGATCATACCGGACGGTGTACGGTGTGCCCGGTGCGCACCGTGGATGAATGGGGGAGAGCGGATCCAACCTGGGGCGCTCTAGGAATGGGGGCGACATCCAACTGTTCGCCTCCCAGAGCGACGGGCAGGGTGGCGCAGAAGGTGGTGGGCTCCCAGCCTTCGCGCTACTCATAGGTGCCATCTGACACCCGCCCGTAACACGCGGTGAGCCAGCGGCCCGAAGTCCTCGCTGACCGTGGACAGCGGCGACCGAACCCCGGCTATCCCGCATGTTACCCCCCGCGCTGCCCCCTTCCCCTCGGGGGTGGTCCCGTCCGCGGGTACCCCAGTCACCCCGTTGGTGACTCCCGTTGCCCGGAGGGGGACTGGGTCCGGCCCTGGTTGGGCCCTGTGGCCGACCAACCTGAGTCCGGCCCTGGTGACCGTCCGAAGGGCCTGACCGATTCAGGCACAACACTATGTGGTGCTTGCCACCACAGCACTCACAGGGAAACGCGCGCGAGCACTCGCTCAGCGTGTGCGGCCCCAAACAACCGAAACACAATCGGTGACGGAAGACAATCTTCCTGCGGGCAGCTACCCCGAACGCCTTAAATTTGGCGCAACTGGTCACGTCATGACCGGCACTGTCGCAGTGCACACAGCCGTCACCCGACGGCGCGGCATTCAAAACGCCAAAATTGTTTCGACCGCCCACCCCCCCGTGGGGGCGGGGGGCGCGGCCCCTCCCGCATCCGCGCGGGTTGGCGCTGCACACTGGCCTCCGTGTCCAGTGTGTCACATCGCCTACATTCACCCTCCAAAAAATCCGTCAATTGGACGAGCGTGGGCAGTTCCGTGCTACTGCCTCGGGGGTGGGTCTCCGTTACCCTCCCCACGGTCATTCCTTCGCGACCGCTTAATTTTCTCCGCGCGACGCTC
Organism: Argyresthia goedartella; assembly: GCA_949825045.1. Taxonomy (NCBI): domain Eukaryota; kingdom Metazoa; phylum Arthropoda; class Insecta; order Lepidoptera; family Argyresthiidae; genus Argyresthia; species Argyresthia goedartella. Next base: position 45,274,179 of record OX463806.1, on the reverse strand, counting down.
TATGTCACCCAAGTTTTCCATCGCTTGGTCAGCATCCGCGCAGAGCTGTTTCACTGCAGCCACCGAGGCTTCATCAGTAAGCCCGAGAGCTTCAGCCTCCGCAGCCAGCCGACACACCTTCCCGACGCGTGTCATTGCGTCCTCCACACGCTTGAGCAGGACATCATCCATGTCCGGTCGCTGCACATACTTATGAGTATGGGCGAGCCATCTCATTTCCTCCCGGACACCATGCCGCAGTACCGTCACGGGTGAAGGTGCCATGTTGACCGATTTAATACATTCTCGTCTTATACTTCACTACCGAACTAAGTATAGCCAGAGACCAGCACTTGCCCGTCAGCGCTGGGCACAGAAATTAAAACTAAGTTGTCAAAACTAAGGCAACCACTAAAACAATTAAATCCTAAAAAATAATTAATATGGTCGCCCTGTGGACATACACCTTATAACTATACACTCTAAATCAATTAGAGAATGCCACCATAAAGCACAATACAAAATAACACACAAAAATGTATTATAGTGTAGGTAGCCGTGAACCTTCTAGAAGTGGCCTTTCCGATATGACCTGCACTTCTACTGAGGTCAGCAAAATCAGCTTAATACCCCTTAAATAGCCTGACCCTGCTCTGCAAACCGAAATAACACTGCAATACTATAGGACCCGACTGCAATACTATAGTCCGACCGAATGACTGTTCCTTATGCACACCGAGTAGTTTCCGACTACAATTTTATAATAATTGTTAACTAAATCGTCAATTATACGTTCACTAACCGAAAATGAACCTAAATTGTGGTATACCGACCACAAGACTCACTTACAAAATGATTGCCGACCAATCTGAGGTACCCACCCTCTCCCAGCTACAATGTGGCAAAAAAACAACCCTACAACCGTCCGTGAATCGATTTCCTACTAGGAAACCGCGCCTCTGCTACCAAAATGTTAAATTCCACGCCTTAACCGAAAGCGGGTGGAATTGGTAGGGTTGTTTTTCAGTGGAATGTCACAAAGTAGTACTGACCTTGACGCCGTGGACCGGCATTCGAAAGCTCAATTCGAGGCAGGAGTACGGGATGAGGAACACAAGGGTGGGGGGTGTCGGGAGTCGAATCTTACTCGTGTCGTAGCTGGTACTGTTGCGGTCGTGATGCTGTCGACTACAAGGGGTAGTGAAACAAAACGACTTGCTTGACATATGTGTTGTCTAATGTCTTGTTTATTCTTTGTTCATCTGGACAGGCAAATGTCTTCCGAACTTCCGATCATTACTGCCTATTTTTTATATTTCGCATTTTTTATGTACATATATATGGGCACAAGAATTATTAAAATATACGATACTGCACGCGTATATTTTAATAATTCTTGTGCCCACTTGAAAGACCTCACTTTTATTTCCAATTAAGAGAACCTAAGCTCGTATCCGTATCAGACGAATATAAAAATCTGTAGATAATTCGTTGGGCGGGGCAAAAGGGCTTTTTTGTCTGACATACTTTTTTACTTTCTTTAAAACTGTGCGCAACTTTGCCTGTACCAACCGGTATAAGGAAAGGCGGGACGCTATATATTTTGTTTGTGCATTCGCTCTGACCTGGTCCCACACTATTGTAGGTACCTTAGAAACAGCGACAAAGAAACATCGAAGACACGGGCTTACGGTGCGAGATAACGCGAAAAAATATACGTATAATGTTAGTAGTTGTAGTACCATATTACCATATTAGTTATCTTTTGACCCTTACTTTGTTGGTTTTGCTCACGTTTAATGTCCCTAATATTAGATATTTTAGCGTTATTACGATTCCGTAACCTAGTATCGCGTTAAAAACTCGTCGTAAATAGCATTTAAGTTCTCAAAAATTATTTGTTCTGAGTTGACGTCAATAATACTTTTGGAGTGACATGGATTACTGATACAGTTTCGCTTCAAACATTTTTTGCTAGTGTGGGTATGATGACGAGTTGCAAAGGTAAGCTGGGAAAATGACGCAGTCGTGTTGTGTGGGCAAATTCTTGATATCAGCCCAGTATCACCACAGATCTTTAGAATTTTCCCATATTTGGTCCATTTCCACGAAATATTGTTCAGGTAAGCTGCCTACTAAATCCTAAAAATAAAATGGAACACCATCGGGGGCTTCCATCTGTCGCAAATGTCACAATATTTGACGTTTTGTATTCCAATTTTTCTGCGAGGCGCTACAGGTGATTTGCGAAGGATATCTGAATGGTGCGAGTCTAATCTCATGTACCTCAACGTTAGCAAATGTTATCACCTTTACTAATAAGCTCAATAAGATAACTTACAACTACACTCTGAATAATTCAGTATTATTACGTAAAACATAGTGACGGTTCTGGGAGTATTATTTGATGAACAACTGTCTTTTCGTCCCCATTATGAAAGTATTACATATTAAGAAGGCTCGGCAAATGCTGGCTTTCATAATTAGGACCACCAAAGACTTCAAAAGGCCCTGTATTCTCATAAAATGATACAATAGCCTCGTCAGAAGTATACTTGAGTATATCTGTCAGTTCTGGTCGCCATTCTATGCTGTCCATACTCAGAGCATAGAACAGGGTCCAACACAAGCTGCTGAATGCCAACACAAACTGCTGAAGGTATTATCATACCGTTGTTATCTGGGCCGTGAACCTACTGGTTACCATGACTAAATGAACTAATTTAATATCAACCACCTCTCTTGAACTGCAACGTAAGGTATTGGACTTGAAGTATCTACATAATTTGATACATAATACCTAGTATAGATGCCCACCTCTGCTTGAACTGTTAATATTTAGTTACTTCTCAAAAACCCGTTGTTTTAGACCATTTAATGTCTGACGCCCGTCTGCGTGAAGTTGGTACTAAAGAACAAGCTAAACAATTGCAGAACCACAATGCCGGTCAAACATGCGGTTCCTGAACACATCAAAGAGAGCTTATGATATGTGTGTAGATAAACTAGTGTATGTAACTGTACATAATTAGGCATTATGTAGCAGTCACATAAACTACTATTAAACAAAGAAGCGAGTGATGAGATCGACATTTATAATAATCGTTACAAATTTTATAAATCCGTCCATAAATTATTACCTGTCTAGTGTTCGATACCACACTAAATTTCACTTGATATATTATTTTAATCTAATCTGTAATAATCTACTCTAATGTCATAATTGTAATGAAATTCTAAGTATAATCAAATGGTTGAATAATAAATATACCAATTTTAAAATTTTTAAGTTATAATTTCATTACTAAATATTAATATGGTTTTGTGTTCCGCCTACCATATGTTGCTACCTGAGTTTACATACTTTGGAGAGCAGTCGGGAACCATTATGTTGTGGATATCTTAATAAGGTCATTTTATGATTGTTATCCGTTTTGTGACCCTAAATAAAATAAAATGCTAGCGACACTGCATTTCAGTTCCGGTACTAAACTCTGTGTATATTTCATATAGGCATAAGTACGTATAAATTACAGATGTATAGGATTTGGCTTTAGGTTCATGAACGTAACACACTTGAATTACTAATCTTATCTTTATTTGTAACTAAGTAATGTCATACTTTGTTTACACAAAAATATAAGATAAGTCATTTAAGTTTAGTTGTATTGTATGTAGCTTTTACAAAGTATTATTTGGTAAAAAAGTTAAAACCAAATGTGAAAAAACAAGCAACAATTGTTATGTTTGAATTTAACTGCTTGTATTCTCTAAAATGTCCACTTTATAGATAAAAAAAAAATCATATGAAATTGTGATTTGATAACTATAAAACATCTACTTTTCCAAACATTACGGATTCTAGTGCCATCTGTTGACCATAAGATGAAATTGAGATAGCTTTGGAAAACTTTTGTAAAGGACGCCACCATCTATCTAATATTCAATTAGCAGGCAAGTGTCCTCCCCCTGGTTTGCATCGAGCTCTCGGAGTGATCGCACATGCGCACCTTCTTTCAAGTCGTCCATCGTAACGTGCTATATATGTCGCATTTGATTGGTTTGCCAGAGGCAATTATAAGGAGAGCGACATCTTCGGGAGTAAAGTAAAAGGCTTGAGACGCGCGCAAATACTAGACTAGACTACTTTATTATAGGGAATCCTAGCTTATATACTAGGTTGGTACATGTTATTAATGACGTGCATAAGACATAGTGCGTGATGAATATAAATATACCTTATCTGTGACGGTCGTCAACTTATCTTAACATTACGTGAAAATATGACTAACATAGTCGACCGGCAAAGATACCTATAGGGGGGACCCTTTAGGGAAATAAATAAATGAATGTACTTATAACTTAGATACCATAACAAACTTATCAACTGCAATAATAACTAGTAGTATTTTAATAAACATAAAACCAGATCTTAATTGTGCATACTTTAACTTAATCTATTTTTATATATAAGGAAAGTTATTGTCAAATAAAACTAGATAGTAATAGCGCATATTTCAACTTAATCTAAAGGTAATTCTTACACGAATCTAGAAAAATAAAGGAACTACGGTTATGTGAATTCTACATAAGTTTAAAGAATTACTTAATATTTACCTACAGGCAAGTCTTGTGTCGGGCCGCACACTACATAAAATAAACTAAAAACTGGAAAACAGAAAAACACTAGGAAAATGGGGCTTCGCGGTTAGTAAACTAACCTAACCTATAACTGGAAAAGATCCGCAGGAGAGTCGTCTGATGCTGCAGCCGCCCTTATTTTTCAGGAATCGATGAGTCAATTTACATCGCACATCGTTGAAGTTGTAATCACTGTTTGTTTATAATTGCGACCGTACCTACACAAGGATGATTGTGCTGAATCAGCGTCAGCATTAAATCTGTAACCTTGGCTGTAGGCAGTCAATGATCTCGTACGTCATGTGTACGTGCGTGCTCTTCACTCTTGAGTGAATATGAAGTTGTCGATTGATGAAATTTGTGTGCCTAAAAACCTTGGGATTTGGCAACATAGGGCACATCTTGTACACCAATCGTTTATATATATATATATATATATATATATATATATATATATATATATATATATATATATATATAATCTCTCTCTCTCTCTTCAGTGATTTGATTATTCTTCGTGCGATGTTCTTCCTGGGTGATTAGGTATATCGATGATGTTTCAATACTCTTCTGGGGGCTGGAACGGCTTCCTATAACTTGAACTTGAAAAGCTGCTTGCTGTGAATGAATTTGCCGACGCGTTCGTTTCTGCTGGTGCGAGCTCCATTTTGATAAATCAGCAGTCGGCTGACTATCGGGTCATTGTTCTTGCGGTATTTTGAGTTCGGTGCGGGAAATCTTCAGTTGAAATTATTTGGCTTCTGGTCCGTTTTCAAATCTGGTCCGGTCATGGCTTGCTTGATGTCGTCTTGGTTTGGGTGGGGTCTTGATTATGTCAAACCGAAGTCGGGGCTCGGCGATCTTGGACGAAGTGCTATTGCTTGCACTTCTAAGGTGGCAGCACACGGAGTTTTCTTCGCGGCTGGGTCCATGCTGCTATTACCGAAGGTTGCTGATGTTCAGGAGTCGGGTCACCACTTTGCCAGAGGCAATTATAAGGAGAGCGACATCTTCGGGAGTAAAGTAAAAGGCTTGAGACGCGCGCAAATACTAGACTAGACTACTTTATTATAGGGAATCCTAGCTTATATACTAGGTTGGTACATGTTATTAATGACGTGCATAAGACATAGTGCGTGATGAATATAAATATACCTTATCTGTGACGGTCGTCAACTTATCTTAACATTACGTGAAAATATGACTAACATAGTCGACCGGCACAATTGGTTAAGTCAGACACTTAACTAACCGACGTTTAACCAAGTCACTAGCATTTTGATTTAAATAAAGCATCGTCGAAAACGGTTAACAATCTGTCTTACCGAAAGCCGGCGTGTTGGTTAAATAATTTAAAACAAGATAGCTTCACGACAACAGCTGATCACTTTCAGAGTCTATCTTTTCACCACTGATTTGCACAGCTTATATCAGGGCAAACATTGCGGTAGCTTAGGTCAAGGGTAAAGAGGGTGAGCGAAGCGAAGCCCTTCGCTCACCCCCTTTTATCCTTCGTGTTAGGTTGAACATGTAAGAACCACAAAAAATACTTAAAGCATAAACTTAAGTAAGTGTATTTATATTGTATGTGTCTTGTTGCCTAGGAACGTAACGACAATTCGTTAAACGTTTCGTTCACTCCCTTGTCTGACGGTACTTTAGCGACTTGGTTAAACGTCGGTCTTTAATTAATGGTCTAGGGCGTTAGTTAAGTGGTTTGATTTAACCAACCAACTGCGACATATATATTATGCAAGAAAAGGCTGCAACTATGTCTACCGATCCATTTCTTTCGAATTAAACTTTTCCTTATACACACTCGCATAATAGCGGTATGTTGAGAAGACGTTAATGGCAGCAGCCGGTAGCCGTCTCCACATCAATTTTATCGTCCGCAAGATGGCATGCACCGAAGCAAACTGATCGATCTTCCAATCCAACGTGTGGACGCTCTAGCCAAATCGGCTGATACCAGGATGAATGAAATGAATGAAGGATTGACGAATGGGTTGGCCCACGTTAAGAGACGCCTTGCGTCAATTAAGTAAGTACACCTTTGTCTGCTGAGGTGCAAACATCTCTTTCGTCTCTCGTGTCGCACAGCAGATGATATTCTCACATCTGACGCTTATTGTCGTGAGCAAGTGTTTAGGCGTTAAACGATATAAAACCAAGATAAGCCTAACCGAACCAGCAAGAAGCAGTGTAACTTCATGCCACCGAGCTCAGATCCCGGTTGCGACTCTGTAGAGCCTTGCAGAGGCAATGCTGAGCTGATGTAGGTCTCCAAGCGTGAGTAGCCTGACCCAGGAACGTAGGTAAATGATGTTCTCATCACTCTTTGTTGTGCCTAGAAGTCTCTCTGCTACACATACAAACTTACCTCCACAAACCGTCATATAGTCCGCTGTATATAGCGGACTGTTTGACGAATATACAAATATGCTTAGTACATGTATTTATTTTCCTCTTCTCTGTATTGAACTACTGTGGAAGAAGTAGGGCAAATAAACTTCGTGTTGATTTTTAGATCTCCTTTCAAAATAGGCTGTGTTTAAATAGTGCAAAAACTACATATAAATTTTCCTAGAACGTCTTCAACTTCGGAAATATTCATAATGTCACATCCAACTTCAGAAATAGTATTCTATTCTCAATATCAGAGAGGCAACTCCAGATAAAGTAGTATTTTCTCAATGTCTGAGGGCCACCATGTCGTTGTCCGACGGTCGGTCTCCGGTGCGGTCCCGAGAATAGTCCTCAACTTACTTTTAGCTTTTCCCACTATTTCGGTCGGCCATTAACTAGCTTACTCTGTTTTAAGATTGAATTGTTCGTTCAAGCGACTTAATTATCCCTTATCTTAATATAGCGGACAGTCGCTACTGAAATGAAATATGTATTAAATACAGGACATTGGCATTTAAATAGCTGGTCTTTTTGGGAATGAGAGTACCCGTTATTATGAAAAACTTTGCCTATGGAATGTATGGTATGGTGGCAAATAAATAAAAACTCAGCGCATTGACCCGATCAGCTGATTACAATGGCAAACGTTCAAAAGCAGGCTTTTTTTCAAAATCTAGCAGAGTTGGGGTTGCAGAGGGCTCTACCATTTTTTTACTTTGGCGCATGATGAATGCGGTAAATATAAGTAGTAGTCACCTAAACAACCAAGAAATAATTGGTATCATATTACAAGTTACTAAGGAAGGCCCAAAAATGTTTTCGTCTGCGACCATGGCTTTCTTGGAGAAAGATAACTTGAAGTTTTTAAGGTAAATAGGATACCTCCCACATCTTCAATCACTGAAAATAGGTACCTATTTATTAATTAGTGTACCAAATTACGTGGGCTATTAATAAGAAGGGTTTTACTTAACTGGCTGGAATCTAATATAAAAACCAGAAGTCGAAGTCGTCGTGGCGGGACATTGTGCGGAATGGTGCGGGGGGGGGGGGGGAAGCATTGCTATTGCTAGCCGCACAGCTCTGTCCTAGTCCCCCGTTCCATGAACGGCTCAGATACGGCGCAGATTGCAACACGGATTCAGGAGTCGCCGCTCAGTTAACAACAACTTACTGACGTTAGTCGATTTTGTGTCGGAGTGCATGGACAAGGGATGTTAGGTGGACGTAGCCTATATGGATTTCCGTAAGGCGTTCGACAGAGTCGATAACGACGTCCTAATGAAGAAATTATGTGCCATTGGATTTGCCCCACGGCTATTGGTTTTCTTCACTGACTACCTGAAAAAACGCCAGCAATATGTGCGTCACGGCTGTTTTGAGTCCCAGCCGTACCATACACGGTCGGGCGTTAGCCAGGGGTCTATCCTAGGTCCGTTGTTATTTATCATTATGATAAATGACCTGGAATTAGAGCTCAAATACGCCAATTGCCTTCTGTATGCAGACGATCTGAAACTGATACTTCCCGTGAGTTCGGAGGATGATTGCAGTTTGTTGCAGGAAGATCTTGAAGCGGTTTATAGGTGGAGTGTGAACAACAAACTCCTATTTAATACTGCCAAGAAGTCCTTTACGCGCTCTTCTCAGCCTATAAGCGCGACGTATACACTCGGTACGGAGTCTATGACTCGAGTGTACTCGATTAAGGACCTCGGTGATACGTTCGACCCTAAACTTACATTCCATGAGCACATGAGCACTTTAGCACTGCGTGTGGTCCAGCTTCTAGACATGGCCCTAGTGAGAACTAAACTGGAATCTAGCTCGGTTGTTTGGAATCCGCACGAAAGCTCTTACATACTTTTGCTCGAGAAGGTACACAAAGCTTTCCTACGATACCTGTATAAGAGGAAATTTGGATACTATCCTTACCTTTATCCGTCCGCTTTTATATTGGGTATGCTCGGATACAACTCACTAGAGGTCAGACGTAACACCGAACAGCTTCTGACTGTGTGTCGATTGTTGCGAGGCGACAGTGACTGCGTCGCGCTTGTCGGTACGGTATGCGCGCTATTCGTGCCCGACAAATATACCCGCGCGCGCAGGCACCGGCAGCTATTAGCGGGCGGCACGCACCGCACGGTGGCGCGCCAGCAGTCTCCGCTGGTGAGGGCGCGGGACAGTCACAACGCTCTGTTGGCTGCGGCACCCCTGACTGATCTGTTTGGTGATGCATGGAGACATATTGTGCGAGAATGTGGAAGGTTTTGCGAGATGAATGTGTGACTGTGTTTAACTTGTAATTTGAAATATTTATATTGAAGTTTAATTTCATAGCTGACATTTAGAATTAATTGACTATGTTTAAATTGTGTTGTCTTATTTGTAATTTGACTTATTGTAATTTGAATTTAATATTAAGTTGACATACTGATTGACGTGAAATGAACAATTTGTTATTTGATTTCTTAATGTTATCAATGCTATCTTGTTCGGTGTATGTACAACGCATTAGAATTATTTCTGTAATATTGTACGAACGAAATTTTACAAATAAATAAATATATGAATGCTCGTCCGGGGGTATCAGGAAAAAATATTCTTTCTCGCAACCTCTTTAGTTCTCCACTACCGCATACATTAAAAACACTATACCAGGCTATGCAGTAATTGGCATTAATACAAAGTAATTAATTAACTCGGCGATAGATTAAGTACATATGTGCTGTAGGATACAAATAAACAAATACAAATACAAATACTTCTTTATTTCGACCACTAGGTCAATATTCTGTCACATGTCTATTAAGTCATAAAATCAAAACTACAGGATATATTAATAAAAAGTGATTTAATAATTTAAGTTGACTTCAAAAGTAAGAAATATATTTTTACATATACCTACACGAACTTAACTTCCCAGACCAGTTCTCACGTTGGTGCAAACATGCAAACATGTTTTTTTAGTTTGTTTCCAGGCCTTGAGAAACTTAAAAAATCAGAAATACACAGCCTACATTTGACATGTTGGCTGTGTATTTCTGTTTTTTTAAGAAGTCAACATCCAAGTTAACTCTGAGGGTTCTGGACTATCGTTGTTTTATCTAGCGATCCCAATATATAGCCTGGCTCAATAGACACCACACGCACAATCAATAAACAGCTTAGTTAAAAAGAGCTCCGTGGTCTAATGGGTTTCCACGCTTGCTTCTCACACAGGAGATGCAGGTTCGATTCCTGACCATGTACCAATGAGATAATTCATTTATCTTAAGTAAATTCCTTATACGGACGTTCTAACGGTGATCTAAAATATCTGGAAACCTTCATTACTCCATAACTGCGGCAATGGGCTAGCCCCCTGTCACGCAAAATGGAGTATTAAATAACTGGCTGTATGGGACAAGGCGTGACGCTATGTTATGTTGTTATCTTAGTTAACGCACTGTCTACCACTCTGCATTTAAGGACTATCCCACTTTATTGGAACTCCATAAACATCAAACACTCGGAGACAGGCGGAGTCTGCTAGACATGCAGTTTCTCCTCGATGTCTGCAACGGAAGATTGAACACTCCTCCTGAGCTGACTTCCTCAGCACTTCGCTTAAATGCTCCGCGTAAAATAAATAGGCACACCCTTTCCGCGTCCCTTTATCTCGACCGAACAACGCACGAAAGTCTGTTCTGTCTGTAGGAACTAGATCTGAAACCGGTGCATTAACTGCTATTCTTATAACCCTTACTACAATTCTCTGGTACACAATATATGCTTATTTTTTTTAGCTAAGACACTGCTATGAGCGCTTCCATTAATAAAGCGAGGTGCTTAGGGAGAGGGGATCAAGCGAAATCTCACTTGGGGTAGCTCGAGCTTTTGAAACATTCTTCACCAATGCACCCTTACTCACAACAGAGCGTCTAAATTCATCTCCATATAAAGCAGAGGTTTTGTTAAAAAACAGCACTAGCATCAGCATTTTAAATTTTATCATGTATGTCCCCAGGATATTGTCAAAACGTATAGATTACTTAACTTAAAAAATACTGAAGACCTGTGGGGTATGTCAGTCAAAGTCATTGGTTCAATAATACTTGTTATAACACCTAGCTTATATATTTAATAAATGTGTTGATGATGGAGCTTTCCCAGACCTCATGAAACACAGTAAACTTATACCTCTGTTCAAGTCGGGAGACAAGGGTGATCCGTCAAATTTCAGACCAATATCGGTTCTTCCAGCACTAAGTAAAATTTTTGAAAAGATTATACTCAATCAAATGCTCTCACGCTTCAACCGTACAAAACAACTCCACGCCAAGCAATACGGTTTCACTAGGGGTAAATCGACTACGGATGCAGGTATTACCCTTATATCTCATATTTATTCTGCATGGGAGGCCGCACAGGATGCTATCGGTGTTTTTTGCGATCTGTCGAAGGCATTTAATTGTGTTGATCATGACACGTTACTAATGAAATTAAATCATTACGGAGTTAGAAATAAAGCGTTTGATCTACTAAGATCATACCTAACCAATAGAATTCAAAAGGCAGAAGTCAACGGCGTTAAATCTGATGGATCGGGGGTAAAAATTGGCGTTCCACAAGGTTCCATATTAGGCCCTTTCTTATTCCTGGTATATATTAACGATCTGCCCTTTATGGTGGAGAAATTGACTAACATAGTGTTGTTTGCTGATGATACTTCACTGGTCTTCAAAATTGAAAGAAAAAAAGAAGATTTTGATGATGTCAATAGAGTATTATCTTTAACCTTGAATTGGTTCACAGTTAACAATTTATTGTTAAATGCTGGTAAAACCAAATGTATCAAATTCTCATTTCCAAATGTCAGGCAAGTTGGGACCAGTTTAGTGTTGGACAGCAATACGTTAGAATTAGTAAATGACACGAAGTTTCTTGGAATAACCATTGAAAACAAATTGCAGTGGGGACAACACATAGAAAAATTGGCTGGTAAATTAAGTTCTGCGGCTTACGCTGTTAGGAACATCAGACAAAACACGGATGTGGCTACATCTAGGCTAGTATATTTTAGTTACTTTCATAGTGTCATGTCCTATGGTATCTTGTTGTGGGGGAAAGCAGCGGATATTCAAACTATTTTTATTTTACAGAAAAGAGCTATTCGAGCAATTTATAATTTAAAACGCACAGACTCCTTAAGACAGCTTTTTAAAGAAATTGACATACTAACTGTAGCTATTCAATTTATTTTCGAAAATATAATGTATGTACGCAAGAACATTACAAAATTTCCACAGACTACTTGCGCCCCGGTTTAGACTCGCGAAGGTTAGCCATTCTTTCAAGGGTCAATGCATTCTCTACTACAACAAGATACCTCTGGAGATCTTGAAATTGCCATTTGAGCAATTTAAAATCCATGTTAAAGCGACTTTGTCGAAAAAGGGATATTACAATGTTCAAGATTACTTAAATGATGGGTCTGTATGGGGTTAATCTGGCTCAACACAGACCTTGCTGTTAATAATTTTGTAATTATTTATTCCTGCTTATTAATTATGATAATGACTAAATATTATATTTTGTATTAGTTAAGCATAAGCAATTTTTAAAAAGAGATCTAAAAATCAATCTGTGGGAGTTTCTACGCCCTGCTTCTCCCACAGTGGTCCAATGTAGAGAAGTGGCAAAAAATGACGATTGCTATGTATATGTAAATATCTACAGTAATAAAGACTTGGAATTTGAATTTGGAGGGCTTGGTAAATCTCCCGTATTTTCACCTCCCAAAAAACTGTAATATTTAGAGAAAACGAGAAATATTCCCTTTATTGCTGTGGTATCATTTAACAGTACCATCAATGAAACTAGTGTAGTAAGACTTGTGTATCGCTAGTTCTATTGATGTTAAAAATATCTACCCGTCCCTTCAACTTTCCAGAAAGTACCAGGGCAGCAGAGGTTGCGGAAGGTTAATTCTTTCTATCCAAAAGGGGTCACGTTTTGGCACAATCAGCACAGCAATGACAGTCACAATAACATGTCTTGAATTTGTTTACGTACTGTTGGCGTGTCATGAATTTTTTTATGGTACTTATAGTAAGGTGAGCTCGGGTTTTTTAATGATCAGTAGTATCAATGTCATTTGTTTAGCATGCAAACACTTGACATTTTATTTAGTATTGATTTCAAAGGTATACAAGTGTGTCACTAGTTCCTTGATGGTCACATGGTACTACAGCAAGAAACCAGGCGCCCAATTCTGTAGTGAGGATTGCATCGCGATGGCATCGCGACCGCTCCGAGGGGCGTGGAATGCCGTGTTTATCTTCTCGACGGCACCTATTTTGTTTGGAGACTGACTGCCAAATACGGCATTTTACGCCCTTCGGAGCGGTCGCGATGCAAACCCTAGTACAGAATTGGGCCCCAGCTGAGTCGCAGAGAACCCAAAAAGGAACTTTTTTGACAGACGTCACCTAGATATCACGTAATTGATGGATGTCCCCTATACTTACTTAAATTTTCAATATTTCGCTGAGATATAAATAGTAAGGTCAATAAATAAACTACGGAAAAAAATGCATTTTACGTTAAACTTTATTAATGGTACTATTAATAATAATTACCGGTATGACATTCAAGACTGGATCTGTGATTGGTGGAATCTCAGGAAACCCCTAGAGCAAAACTAAATACTAAAGTTTACTAGAATTTACTGCAGTAAAATATACGAGTTACTTCAAACTTTAAAGCGTTCATACGGTGACTTGGGAATACAATAATGTATGCTAGTAATCTACTCAGAACCAAGCTTTTATAAGACAGGTTTCATGCTAAGAAATAAGTTGAGACAAAAACTCTTAACGATAAATACACTGTAGTTCGTATGAGAGCCCCGTGGTATTGCTTCATCACGCTTGCTTCTCCCACAGGAGATGCAGGTTCGCAACCTGACCATGTACCAATGAGCTAATTAATTTATCTTAAATACATTATCGGACGTTCAGTGTTTCGGATGACACGTTAAGCTGTAGGTCCCGGCTACTATCGCTACTTGGTAATGGTCGTAAAACCCCTCTATCGACCCGCACTGAGCCAGCGTGATGGAGTATGGCTTAATCTTACTCGTATCCGGGTAAAGGCTTGTGCCATTCGGTGGGGACATAATGGGCTACATTTATTGTATTATTTATTAGTACGTATGGTAACTTGGCTACTCGCTCTGATGACGTGGTAGCGTCCATCACTGCCCTGCTGACGCGTTAAGGACGAGTGCGAGCAAGAGAGGAAGGAGGAAGTGAAAAGCTTTTCGCGCGGGTTACAAAACCTCTGTGGCCTTGCGGGTAAAGGCTTTGCCGCCCAAGCGAGTGGTCCCGGGTTCCCATCCCGGCTAGGGAAGAAAAAAATCCCCAGGTCTTGAATGTTTATATGTGTGTGTAACTTCGCTGTTTCCGGTTCCCAGAATGCAGAGTATCCTTGGGCTAGGGCTAAAAGCAAATCCCTTTTGATCGTCATCATTTGATCAAATCCCTAGGGATATGGTAAATTTATGTCATAATTTTAGGATTCGGCCAAGTTTATCATTTTATCATATCCCTGCAACATATATATAACTTCCCAGCGGTAGATAGACCTTGGCCAAAAATAATAATAATATAAGGGCATAAAAGAAAACCAAGTGAAAGATAAAAAAAATGCTTTTTTTGGATGAACTGGCCCATGTTGGATGTATATGAATTATGAACTTCTCACTAGCTGCGTCAAACACACAGCATATGTATTTTCGTTCCGCCTCATCTTGTATGGGATATTTACACCCATGTTTGTGTTAATAATTCCACCCCACCCAACACTACTTTTTAATTTACTTCATCTTCTTATCCTTCCTATTAGAGGTTGGTGGTCAGCGCTCCACACTCCTTCCTGTTCTTCGCCACCCGCAGCAACAAGTTAACTTTGTTGTTTCTTGGCCAAGTCAAAAGAAAGATACTCTTCGCTCACGACGAAACCGCGTTGTCTCCATCATGCGTTGAACCACGAAGAGATATTGTGTGACGCACGCGACAAACAACAGATGTAGAAAATGCGAGGGAAATAAAGAAAGCAAAATTTTCATCCGCATTCTTTATATATCGACTTCTGCGTCGCTGCGGTTGTGGGCTTGCGTACCATGTGAGAGGTCCCGGGTTCGATAAAAGAAAAAATCCCCGTGTCTTGGATGTTTATGTGTGTGTGACGTCGCTATTTTTGGTTCCCACGACGCAGCCATCCGTCAGCATCAGCACATCAGCCGTTTTAGCGTGATCGAGGCACGAACACACAAACATCCAAACATCTAAATATAGCTACTTTCACATTTATAATACAGTTGAATATAGTTGGATATTAGTTGGATATGAAAGTAGCCATGTTTGGATGTTTGTGTGTTTGTGCCTCAATGACGCTAAAACGGCTGAACGGATTTGAAAGAAATTTGGCACAGAGATAGTTTATGAGCTACATTGACATTAAGGATAACTTTTATCCGACTGCACCAGAAGGTGGGTAACGCTATCTCGGTAAAGGATACTTCCTAGGAAAACGCAGAGGAAGTTGCCGGCATCAGCTAGTATGCTATAAATAAATGGAAATACCACGAATATTCCGGGTAGTGCGTATTTAGATTTTCCAATATCTATTCCAAATTCCAAATGTCTTTATTACTGTAGATATTTACATATATTAGCAATCTTCATTTTTGCCACTTCTCTACATTGGACCACTGTGTGAGAAGAAGGGCGTATAAACTCCCACAGATTGATTTTAGATCTCTTTTTTAAAAATTGCTTATGCTTAACTAATACAAAATATAATATTTAGTCATTATCATAATTAATAAGCAGGAATAAATGATTAAAGAATTATTAACAGCAAGGTCTGTGTTGAGCCAGATTAACCCCATACATTCCCATCATTTAAGTAATCTTGAACATTGTAATATCCCTTTTTCGACAAAGTCGCTTTAACATGGTTTTTAAATTGCTCAAATGGCAATTTCAAGATCTCCAGAAGAGAGGTATCTTGTTGTAGTAGAGAATGCATTGACCCTTAAAATAATTGCTAACCTTCGCGAGTCTAAACCGGGGCGCAAGTAGTCTTGATTATTTCTTAGGTTAACAATACAGCTATCGCCAAGTTTGGGAAATTTTGTAAGGTTCTTGCGTACATACATTATATTTTCGAAAATAAATTGACTAGCTACAGTTAGTATGGCAATTTCTTTAAAAAGCTGTCTTAAGGAGTCTGTGCGTTTTAAATTATAAATTGCCCGAATAGCTCTTTTCTGTACAATAAAAATAGTTTGAATATCCGCTGCTTTCCCCCACAACAAGTTACCATAGGACATGACACTATGAAAGTAACTAAAATATACTAGAATAGATGTAGCCACATCCGTGTTTTGTCTGATGTTCCTAACAGCGTAAGCCGCAGAACTTAATTTACCAGCCAATTTATCTATGTGGGGTCCCCACTGCAATTTGTTATCAATGGTTATTCCAAGAAACTTCGTGTCATTTACTAATTCTAACGTATTGCTGTCCAACATTAAACTGGTCCCAACTTGCCGGACATTTGGAAGTGAGAATTTGATACATTTGGTTTTACCAGCATTTAACAATAAATTGTTAACTGTGAACCAATTCAAGGTAAAAGATAATACTCTATTGACATCATCAAAATCTTCTTTTTGTCTTTCAATTTTGAAGACCAGTGAAGTATTCATCTTTATTAACCCAGATATAACTGACTTCTCCCATATTCCTTATTGATGAAATGTATTTTAAAATACACATTTCAAAAAGAATATTTTCAATAGGTGGTATGAACGGAGTATATCAGCATAAATATTTATCTCAGGTCTATACTGGGATACCCCGTGACATGACAACCAGAAACAGGGATGTCACACACATATAAACATCTTAGACCTGGGGATTTTGGGGAGTATCTTTGCCGGATGGGCTCAGAACAGTAACGTTTTGTTCTAGGGGCTACCTTTATTCCTAAGCTGGACCTTAGACCCCGTGGACCGTATGCCATCCAGAACTCGAATATCTGCTTAAGGCAATAGCCCCACCTGGCGGTTACTCCAGGAGCGGCATCGTAACGCTACCCTGGTGATGCTCGAGGCGCGATGGTTCTGAAAGGCTACCTGGTGTTGCCCGGGTGCCGGAGGTCCTACCTTCAACCTTGGAGTTGACTTTAGCCTACCGATCAATGGATTCAACCGTCTCGTCGAGCCCTGGCGATGCCCGGGGGACATAGACGGGGCAATATTCAGGTATTCAAATTAATTGGATTTAATTGTATTTGTGTAAATAACTTACCCGTCTCAGTTTGCTCCCACTTTCGGTCATTCATTCATAGCAAAGAGTTTTGTTAAATTTCTAAGAATACTGAAAACCCACCTCCTACAGAAACTACTACAGTGTTGAAGAATATCTAAATGAACAACAATTCTCATAGGTATAAGACTGAACTATATCCTAAATATCAAGTGGTATATCACACACCCACATGTTTGTGTACATAATCTCGAACGCGCACACACCTTCACATACTCACACACACCCTCACAAATACAAACAGAGACACCATATTAATAAATTAAGTAGATATATAAATATATTAATGATCTGATCTTATCGTTATAAAATTCAAATTTTATTAATAATCTTGACATAAACTCTGTTTTAGACGTAAGTTAGTGTGTAAGTTTTCGCACTGCCCTCACAGGGTTCGTTGTTGTCGGAACCTTGTTACCACCTTCATGATGCAATAAACACTGAGTCTTGAGTTTAGACAAAACTTTTTTTTAACCTGGAAGCTAGTCCTAGTTTGTGGTTGGATAATTTGAGTTTTATCTTTAAAATTATAGGGGTATTCACGATACGTAAACATTTAAACATAACATACACATTTACATTTTGCACATACATTGCTTCTGCCCCCACACTAGGATACCCTGTGTCGTGGGAAACAGAAACAGCGAAGTCCACACATATAAACATCCAAGACATGGGGATTGCTTTTTTTTTACCCCCAGCCGGGGATCGAACCCGGATCTCGCATGGTAGGCAGAGCCACAATCGCTGCGCCACAGAGGTCGTCACGTGATTTTTTGTTTGTTTTCTTATACCATGGTACGGAACCCTTAGTGCCCGAGTCTGACTCGCACTTGAATTTTTTTTTCAACACTTTTGACCCGTACTCTATTCTGTATCTGTGAATTTAATTCCGACAGATTTTAAGCTGTTCACCAACTTGAAATTGGCGTCGACCAATCAGAACGCGATTATTTCACAAGAGCTGTCATTTAAAGCTACTGGAATTTCAATTCATGTTTCTTTATTACTGAAGATATTAACATATACGTACTTGTCAAACGTATTTTTTGCCTCTTCTCTACATTGGACCACTGTGGGGGAGAAGGGCGAAGAAACGACCACAGATTGATTTTTAGATCTCTTTTAAAAATTGCTTGTGTTTATCTAATACAATTATTACAATATTAATTATTATAAATATTAAACAGGAATAAATATTTACAAAACCATTAAGAGCGAGTCTGTGTTGTTAGTCGAGTTAGATTAACCTCATACAGTCCCGTTATTTAAGTTATCTTGAACATTGCAATATGAACTGGTTTAAACTTGAATTGCAAAGGAAATAGCAGGGCTAACACTGCGGTAGCTCAGGTGGAGACTAGAGGAGGCGAGCGCAGCGAAGCCCCCCGAATAGTCTTCGTGTTAGGTTGACATGTAAGAACAAAAGAAAAGTTTTAAACGGGCGTATTATTTTTAGTTTTTATTGTTTATTTATAATGTTTTTATTTATAAAAGCGCAAAATATAAATGATTAAGACATAGTCGATGTTTGTATTCGTTAAAACTCAATAAGACATTTAATTGTAAATATATTAATATATTTTAGATTAGGTATTGCAGGGGCGCCCTCTTTATAGACTTTCGACTTTTCTAGATCGTAATATTTACAATAAAACACATCTATAATTAAATAATATCCAAAATCATTATAAGAATTGTCAAAACCGTTAGTTTATTAACTAACGTTGACTGTGACATGGTTACAGCATACTCACTATCAGAAGCAAAACAAATAATGATAAAATAGATAAAATAATAGCAGACAGCAACAGAGAGTTAACAGAGAGTACTCGAGCTTCACCATCATCACATCTGACACCGGTGACACGCCACCACAGGAGTTGGAGGCTGAACATGTAGGTTTACAGTCGGACCGAAAAGACGCCCGAGTAGAAATCCAGAATCTACGTGTCCTACTCGCAAACGCACTCCAATGTTATGCCAAAAAACAGAGTGAGTTAGTCGAACTCAGAGCCGCGACGTCTGAGTTGGTTAAGCTATAACGCCAGAACGCGGAATTGGTGGGCTTTCTAATTGAGGAAGAGGAGGATGAGACCAGCAAGGAGGAGCCCACATCACAAACTCTGGTCTTGCCCCCTCAACGTCAGTGTTGCTGCGTCCACCGCTGTCACGACCAAGAAACATCGTCGCCGTCGTCGGCGAGGAGGCACCTCGCAGTTCACCAGCGAGAGATGTCGCTCGCTAGCGCGAAAGACGCGCCACCCGCCGGCACGTGCACCGCACCGCACTCCAAGACGTGTGTCCCGCCACTCAACTCCACTCGTGTACCGCCAACTACCGAAATAAGTGCTCAGAGAAAAACTCTATTATTCTCCGACAAATTAGGTGCAGGATTTGGATATATTTAATAATAATTCTTTATTGCACAGAGAACACAATGGAAAATATAACAAGAACAAGAAGCAAAGGTAAGCTTATTTCTAAAAATATTTTTTTTACCGCTAACCTACCTCTACCTATGCCTCTACTACATTACCGGCTCAACCAAAAAAGTAACAAACATTTGCTGTCCACATAGTTCATTTGTGGATCTTGTAAATATAATTAGTCGTGGTATCTATGATAATAATAATAATAATAGCCCTCCAACAAGCATTCAAACAAAAACGAGATATTAACGTAATGTATAGACTATCGCAAAGCATATGACTCAGTGCCGCACAGTTAACCCGATAATAGTAAATATCCTACAAAATACCATGCAAAACTGGAACACTCAACTTAACTTGAAACTCAAAGATGTATCCATTGTCACACCTAACATAAAAATACAACGAGGCATATTTCAAGGCGATGCCCTGAGTTCCCTTTGGTTTTGCCTAGCATTAAACGCACTTTCATACAATCTCAATAGACTTCAAAACGGATTTCAAATAAATAATACACATAACGATAGACAATTATTATTATCACACCTCCTATACATGGATGACATAAAATTATATAGCTTTAACGAAATAGAACTAAAACTGGCTGACTGTACCCAAAAGTTTTCTCAGGACATCAATATGGAGTTTGGCATAGTTAAATGCAAAACCATGTCAGTAAAACGAGGCAGTCTAGAACAGAACAGTTATGTACTTGAATCTGGAGATCAAATAGAAGCTATGGATAATGGCCAAAGCTACAAGTACTTAGGGTTTCAACAGGCACGGAAAATAAAATTTAAAGAAACCAGGACAAACCTTAATTTTTGAAATTTAAACAACGACTTAATCAAATCTTAAATATCAATAGCATTAAAGCAATTAACACTTATGCCATCCCCATTCTCACTTACTCGTTTGGCATTACAACATGGTCACAAACTGATATCAAGAAATTACAGACAATAATCAACACCAGCCTTACTAAAAACCAAAAACATCACCCAAAATCCTGCCTTCAGCGTCTCACCCTGCCACGATACGAAGGAGGAAGAGGCCTTATAGATATCCAAAAACATTCTTCCATCACCGGTCCCAAAACTCCACACTACATCAATGCATATCAGAAGCAGATACAAAATACACACCACTCAACCTTCACGCAAAAAACACACAACAAATTGTTTTTTTTTTTACAAAATACTGACAAAATTGCAGTATGGCAGCAGAAGTCTCTGCATGGAAGACACCTGGCAGCCACATGTCGACAAAAATGCGTCGAACGCGTGGCTGCGGCGAGGGGAGTTGTACGTTGCTGCGGCGAGGGGAGTTGTTTCCAGAGACTGAAGCTTTCATGCTCACAATTTAGGACCAAGTCATAGCCACCAGGAATTACCAAAAACACATACTTCGCTTACCCAACCTACCTACAGATATGTGTCGACTGTGCCATAGAAATTCCGAAACCATCCAACACATCACCAGTGCCTGCTCATCATTAGCTCAAACAGATTATAAACACAGACATGAACAAGTTGCCGCGATAATCCATCAATAAATAGCTTATAACTCCAAACTTATCACGGAAAAAACTCCTTACTACAAATATCAACCTTCATCCATATTAGAAAACGAAAATTAAAAAATATATTTGGGAAAGAACTATAATTACCGATAAAACAGTACACTACAATAGACCTGATATAACAGTGCCAGATAAAATTAACAAACTTGTATACCTTATAGATATTGCTATACCCAACACTCACAATCTTAACAGCACGCAAGCTACAAAGATACCTAAATACAATGATCTTTCAATAGAGAACCACGCTCAATGGAGGCTAAAGACAGTGAAAACAGTACCTATTATAATATCTACAACCGGTATCATCCCCAAATCATTACACTCGTACTTAAAAGCAATACATTTACATCCATCAACATATACACTACTGCAAAAGGCCGCTATTTTAAACTCTTGCAGGATCGTCCGCAAATTCATGGGAATCATTCAATCATCACTATGCACTTGGCTTAGGCCCGTGCCGTAAAATAACCTCCTATGAATAGGAGAAAAAAAGAAAGAAATAATAATAATACCTTGGACACTACTTACCCTCATTGATCTAGCCCCTAAACTAGGATTCCCTGTATCTTGGGTACTAGACAACGATACACATACTTATATTGATGAATATTATACTAAGATAGATAAACAACCATGACTAGGGTACAAACATGCGTTCTCGTCAAACAAATATTTGCCCCCATCGGGACTCAAACCCGGGACCCTTGGCTTCGTAGGCAGGGACACTGCCGACTCGGCCATTCGGGTCGTCGATCAGTACAACAATATTGTAATTATGTAACATTTAAACATTAATCGGAACGATTTGCATTCTAGACTTCCATGGTAGGATGAAATGCAAATTTAACTATGCAATTTTCCATGTACCTGTAATTTGATTGAACAGCAAAACAAGTCTGTGTATAGAATGAATATTCATTTATTTAATTTTACGTGTCATCACAGCGATGCTATTTTATATTGCGACGTGAATAATTTTATTCATAACTTTACTGTGACTCAGGATACGTTGTACCTGTCTAATAAATATAGAAAATGGATAGCTACATTGGTGACATATAATATATGCGACGCAGCTATAGTTGGTTTAACTAACTTCAACTTGACATCAGCTGTTTTTGTTGAACCGACTAATCAGAACCTGCTTATGTTAAGAGTAAGATGATATGCACCCCTATTGGGAATTCACTGGTTAATAATATTTTGCATGCAACATTGTAATCTATTCCAAGTAATTGAAATTAGTTCATAAGACAATAGAGGAAATCTCTAGCATACAAGAGCCACTTAATATGTCAAAGGGTAAGCCCCACTTAAATATTGCCTATCAAAACATCCAGGGGCCACCTGGCAAAGAACTTGAATTAGAATTGTTTCTAAAAAATCTGACATCGATGTTATTTGTATTACAGAACACTGGCTAAAGGAATTTATCTACACACATATCATAAACCCACTTTAATGCGTCCAAAAACCGCACGTTATGACCACCATAATGATACACTACTTTGTAAAAACTCATTTTTTATCTCAATATTGATATTTCGACATATTATGACATTCAAATTTCGAAAGCCGCCGCCCGTCCGCGTGCCGCCCCTAGTTTGTCTGTGAAGTTGGTACTACTGCAGAGCAGAGCAATGATCAATGCCAAAATTCCGGTCGAACATGCAGTTCCTGAACACATCAAAGAGAGCTTATGGGTTGTATAGAAAATATCTTTCCTCACAAAACAAATATGAACTCTCTATTATCTATATGGCTACATCGTTATTTGACAAAAGATCAACATGTCTATGAATCTCTTTGCCTCCCTCTCTTCAAACCTAAATCGCGTTAGGTCTAACTAGCTATATGCCTACTTCGAATTATGACTAGTCATAACGCGATGTTGTCAATCTACGCTTTAGGCCTACCCTTCTAAGAACGTGATATGTGTGTAGATAAACTAGTGTATGTAACTGTACATAATTAGTAGTGATCGGACTAGGTAGAGTGATTTGGGGTGAGTGACCTCAAACGTATATATACTACTCAAAAGAAAATAGGGGCCACTAAGTATTTTGATTGCTACGTGAAAAATATAGTAAACAGTAATGTATATTTATTAAAATAACATGTAACAAGGCTTTTGTTTTAACTTATGCTAATAACCATTTAATTGTGTAGTCAATTGTTTCACTTATTTAAATTAACATGAAATTAGTCCATTGTCAACAGCAAAAACTAAACAGAAACTCTTTGCAAAACAAAACAAAAACTGATACAAGCTGTTTTTTTTAATGGTTTAGTAACGGGTGTGTCCTCCTCTCCTGTTTTCACACTCCTGGAGCATTGAATGCATACTCTCGATTAAGTATCTGATGTTTTCATCAGGTATCTCTTTCCACGCACGTTTCAGAGCATCCATAAGCTGTTGCTGGTTGTGAACCTCTTGCTCATGCTCCCTAACCCTTCGTTTTAATTAGTCCCACATATGCTCTATTGGATTTAAATCCGGACTATACGCTGGCCATGGTAGGACACGAATATGGGAGTCATCCAGTACAGTCTGAGTGGCCCGAGCTGTGTGTGGGCGGGCATTGTCATGCATTAACCAGAACCCTGGCCCCACTCTCTGTGAGAATGGAATCACATGAGGCCTGATGACTTCATCGATGTACCGTTGTGCAGTTACTGTGCCTTGATTTAAGAAAACCAGCTCAGTTTTGCCTTGTAAGCTAATCCCAGCCCAAACCATCACACTAGGGCCTCCTAAGCGGTCAATTTCCTTGATGCAGACATCGGAAAATCTCTCACCCTGTCGTCTCCATACTCTAATCCGCCGATCATCACTAAAAAGCTTCTCTTTACACTCATCTGTGAAGAGCACCATACCCCATTGATTCATGCTCCAATCTGAATGTTCGCGGCAAAAACTTAAACGATTTCCACGTTGAACCCTAGATAAAGGAATTCGTACTACTCGGCGTCTCGACCTTTGTTGGTCTTCATGCAGTCGATTACGTATCGTTTGGTCACTAACACGAGTCCCCGTTGTCAACCGTAGGCGATTTTGTAACTTACGTGCCGTCACAGAGCGCTCTCGACGGGCACTCAATCGGATGTAGCGATCCTTTTGTGCCGTAGTCGCTCGCACCCTGCCCGATCCAGGCCTTCTTGCAACATTGCCAGTCTCTTGGAACCGATCCCACACATTTTGGATGGCTCGGCGAGAGAAACCCAACGAAATAGCTACAGACCGCTGTGAATGACCTTCAGCAATCAATGTAACGGCTCTGGTGGCAGTAATGGTATCCATATGCCTTCGTTGACGTGGCATTATTAACAAAAGATGTTAAAAGAAGCAAAAGATGGACAGAAATAGTTTTTTAACAGAATACAATTGTGATTCCATGTGAAAGGAATTTGACCTGAAACTCGTTTTTTTATTTGCTTCAATTTCTGGCCAGCTGTAAGACTTAAACACCAGCATTAAAGAGGTTGGATACTGAAGGAGGCCGGACATCATTAATTAGTCACTTATTAATTAGTTTACATCTAAAAATTTACTCAAAAAAGTGTATTGTATTTACTCAAATATGTAAGTGGCCCTTATTTTCTTTTGAGTAGTATATTAACATGGATATGCCTCAGAGATTCCGGAAATCTTAAAATGAATATTGTTTTTTCGGAATTTCATAATTATTACATGGAACTAGGTATAAAGTGCGAATCGAAACGAATCTTAACGAGCAAGATTTTTACAACATAAAATCAGCACCATCAGCATCGGCGTGTTGTAAGTAAAACAACTGCGTGTCTCAAGGCTTTCAGAAAAATCCAATAAAGTATAAAATGGGAATAGATACCCTTAATATTATTAAATACAACTCGGCAAATAGGCTTTTTTACCTGACTGCGACAGAATGAGGTTATGTTTTTCAAGGTAATGTAGGTATTTCTTTGGAATGCTCTGTAGCTTGATATACTTTAGCTTGAGAGGTGTCGTTTGATTCGTTTTAATTATGAGAGTGACACTAGGTTTAAAAAAACTTAATTGGCGAATTTTTGGCGCCATAATATGTTTTAACATTTTTTTCTCAAAACCTATCTATCTATAAAGGTATATAGTTGGATATCAAAATAAAGTTTTTTTTATAAATAGCTTAGAAAAATATATACAAGTTATATATCTAAATGTAATTTTTAAAGAGATGTTAAAAAAAAAAAAAAATATTTTTTACGCAGTTAGTATTTTTGACTTTATTTTCAATTATTGACTTGTTTACCATATATTTTGTTTGCACAATGCAAAGCTTCCGACTTTGCGACAATCAGAGTATAGTGTCCAAGATGAGTCATCATTAACCTGTTTGTGAGAACAATGTCACACACACAGATAAATCACTCTCTTACTACGTTTCGTACAGTGCGCTTCTTCCTTTGCTGTTTTGTGTTGTTTTAAACGTAATTTGACCCTGGCTTGTGTATTGACTTTTGGAATCTTCATAAAACGACAAACTTGGCTTGGATCAACGGACTTCGATTTGTTTCTCTTGGATTGGACCTATTTGAAGCTACATCGGGATACTACAGGTAAGTTTTTATATTATTTTTCACATGTAAGTAGGTTTTAGGCTTTTTCAGTAGCAAAAACGAGCTATCCAGTTTTATGTCCCATTTAAAACAACATTTTAATCATTGTTTTAGGTGATACACGAGATTGGATCTCTTCAAGGTGCTCAAACATGGCACACTTCAGGGTTGAAACCGTTCTAAAGTGGATATCCGATCATCCTGAGCTTATCTACGCCTAGTGGTATTATATACTGTACAAAGTGTGAGAGCCATGTAAAAACTATAAATAAAACCAACATCACAAGACATATCGAAGGGCGATACACAAAGGAAAGCTTAAGCGGCCTCAAGAGGAATTTTATTTCGACCTTAAGTTTCTGATCCTGTGCAACATTCCTTGGTCTCAAATGAAAAATCTTGTGTTCAAAGAGTTATTTAAAAGATTTGTGCAATACTTGTTGCTTGTGTAAATTGTAACGTGTCCGACGAATCACAGTCACGAAAAGTTTATTAGGATACGTTTTTTTAGAATAAAATCAATTCGATTCATGAACATAATATAAATAACAAACTATCGATATCTTTGGACGTAACCACGGAATTTTTAGGTCGATATATGGTCATTTTTTAATATAACCACTTAGTCCTAATAGTGTAAGCCGCCCTTATTTGTTTGCATCTAAAATGCTGAAAGTGGTTAATGGGCAAACAATTACGCAATTTGTTTTGAAATTTTTTAAAAATATATGGCAAACATCATTCGAGTCTAAAGTTAGCTTTGGTAGTTGTAGTTAGTTACTTAGTACGTACTTAGTTAGTAGTTAGCATGTTTTAATACTATATAGTGACAGTGTAGCGTACATGCTCTCTGCAGGACGAAATTTAAAGAATTATTTACCTGAAATGAAACACGTCACATGTTTGGCACATGCTCTTCATCGTGTACCTGAGCAAATAAGATTAGAACATAATTATGTCGATGTATTGAGAGCAGATGTAAAAAAAAATTATGAAAGCCCCGAGCAGAGTCAAAATCTTATAAGAAAAATATCCTAACATACCGTTGCCTCCGCAACTTGGTTAGAGACAGTGTCGTACTACACTCAGCACTTTGAGGCAATAAAAGATGTTTTATCGACGTTAAACAGCTCTGATCCAGTAGCTATTCGAACTGCAAAAAACATTTTAGAAAAACAAAATTTACAGAATGCCTTGATGTATTGAAGAAAAATACTATATTATACATCAGTCGATAAAACAGCTACGGAAACGTGTTTTATCCCTAGCTGATTCCGTTCTTGCCTTTTACTAAGTCAGAGCTGAAATTAGTACAACTCTGAGAATATAAAAAATTAAATTGAATGTCATGGAACGAAACCCAGATTTAGATGAACTTAGAAAAATAGTGAGCAATTTAAAATAATGAAGCAAATGATTTAATATTGTGTTTTAAATATGCTCCACTGACCTCAACTTTTTCAACTTATAAATGGATTTTAGACGTCAAAAGAAACAGGTTAAAATTAGAAAATATCGAAAAATACATGGTTGTTTATTTTAATTGTACCGAAAATGAAATTTCAGAAATTGTAATGGACGAGGATTAAAATAATCGTAAAAAAATATATGAACAATAAATTATGTATTTCTACTGTATTTTATCTTTTTTTTAGCTGTACTCGAGAAACTTGCAGAAACTAACTAAACTGTTACTATACGACTAACTCTGAAATTGGGAAAAAATTCAGCTGTCACAAAACGACCGATAAAGATAAAGATAAAGATAAAGATACATTTATTATACCGACTATAACGTATTGGGAATTGGTCCCATAGAAAAGTTTTTATGGTTGTTTAGGGTCTTCGTCCTTTCATTAGTGATTTTTTTGCTATTGTTTCACCACTCCACAAGTACTGACTTGTAGTAAAGGGGTTTACCAAAAAAGTACTTAAAATAGCGTACTTAACCTTTACGGTTTTGCACCCAGCAACTACTTATCAAAACTTCGGCTGCCCAATATCAAAAAATAGTATCTTATTCAGACCAAATTGTTCAGGAGAGCAAAAAAACAGGAGCGTTACTTTTTAGGCTTGCCCTAACAATTCTACTAGAGTTATAGTTTCAGGGGTTAGACCAAAAGATACGGGAACTACTTGGCTTCAGATTCACATACTTTAAATTAAAGTAATATCAATACTACAACTTAAATCACACTTACTTTATTTATTTTTGTAAATCTTTAATAATGTGAAAGTAAAAACCATTTTAAAAACCAGCATGTTTAGTTGCTAGGTTTTCAGATAGTTTTTTGTGTAAAAGACAATCTTCGAACTAATTTAAAAACCTAGTATCTTTAAAAAAAATAGTCTAGGGTATACATTCGTTTCTAAAAAGGTATTAATAAAAACAAAATAATATCAGTAGGGAATAATTATGTATTTTTAAATCAGCCTTTTCATTTTAAGTCCCATTGCATCCGTTATCAAAAACAAATAAAATAAAATTGTATCAAAAAATAATAATCTCAAAAAAACTTAGTACTTCATACTTAATCATAATCTTATAATCTAACTCATAATCATAATAATTAAATTACTCGTCATAATTGTGAACTATTTGTCCATCACTGATTAAATCAACCGAAGTGCCACTTGTAGGAAGATTGAACCAAAAATCTCGCCTGTTAGATGGCATAAGGCATAATTCAGTAATAATTTGAAACGATACCATCTTTTTTGGAAACTTTCACTCCTCTTGGTCCGCTGTTTACAACAGGAGGATGTAAACGGGCTTGTTTGCCTTCACAGCAAACTGTGCAATTTGCTTTTTGAAGATCAGCTTTCTGGTTGTATTTGACACCATCCACAGCCCCATTTTTCATTTTCTGCAGGTCGTTACTATTTATGTTACCTAATCTTTTATGCCACTGTTTCGCATCTGTGGTTTTAACCGCTGCTGCCAACACACTCCTTGACTTCTTGATTGTCTGCAACTTGTAAACACCATTCTGCAAGTTTGCTAAACCTATAAGCTCATCCTGTTGATTATGGATATAACAAACATTCTTTTTGAAGGTAACTTTGTTTCCATTTGCTATCAACTGGCTAACTGACAACAAGTTTGTTGTTAGATTAGGAATGTACAAAATGTTGTTGACATTCACGTCAAACTGAGAGTTATTCACATGCGTAGTGATCTGTGTATCTCCGGCTCACAAAACTGGCACGGTCATCTTATTCGCCACTATAATCTCCTTCGTATCATGCACTTTTCGAACACTTGACAATCTGTCTTTACTCGACGTCATATGGGCACTTGCCCCTGAATCGATGTACCAATCACAGACCAGATATCGAGATAGACAGCGAAAGTCTACCTACTTCGCGTGTTTTTAATAGGCGGATTCCGCTCATCCCGGCTCAGTCGCTCTCTGGCTGTTCGAATGTAAGCCGTGTTCTAATAAACATAAAAATGCCTTACTTTGCCGTTGTGAATTGCAAAAACTCAAGCAATGTTGTTTCCAAAGAAAACAACGGCGTTACCTTTCAGACGTAAGTAATATTATTTCTGAAATTCGCCTAATTTATTTAATAATCAATTATTTTTTATTTCGAGTAGCGTCTCCCGTTTTTACGGAGATAGGTTGAACCATAGCGTATATTTCCCATGGACTTCATCCACTGCTGCTTCCACTTTACACAATTCATGGATATCCCTTTCGTAGCCCTCAATGAACAGTGAAGTAAACTATACTTTCGTTAACCTTACAGTTGCATGGTACAGTCGATTTGCTCATTTTTCTGTCGATTTAATCAGATAGTGTTGTACAATGCGACGATTCTTGCAAAATCGCTGGACGATTCGATTTTGTTGACGGAAGAATGATAATTCTGAATTGCATTTTCATTGCAATCTATATTTTAGTAGTAGAATATACTCGGCGCCACGACTAAAGAGCTTTGTCCTTGAATGCGCAGTAGTCACTTTTCACAAGTGTTTGGCGCGGGGAAGTGAGGAGCGACGGGGGCGGTAGTCAGCGCCGGCACCTGATTCGTTGATCAGTCGCTTCCCGATGCCCGCACCGAAAGCACGTCTCGAAGCTTCTTGAGTACAGTCGCATACAATATTACCCAACGTTATCTTTCGCCCCGGTCGAAAATGCCGAAAAATAAAGTACTGACTAGGCAAGCTAGAAAAATGGTTTACGATGTGAACTGTTATATCAAAAAAGAGTCTGATGAAATACTGATGAAGAAGTCTGATGAAAAACTTAATTGTGGTTTAATTGTTACAAATTATTAGTCAGCGGGAAGAAAAGAGTGTGCAGGACTATTACTACAAGTATCTATATTCACTAGGCCCTAGTGACTAGGGGCATTCTATGCTAGGGGGTTATTTATATATAGGTTTCAACCTTGACGTTAACAAATGTTGTCAATAGAGAGTACCTATAGTTTATTTGACACAAAGTCCATTATTTACATCGGCTAATATCCCAATCAACAAAATATCAAACAGAGAAAAAATAGAAGTGAAGAAAGTCCTGAACACTCATTCCTTCACACTAACCCTAAAAACGCACTTCGGAATTATGCCGCGACTGTACACATGCGCAGTAATCCCCGCCAGTTTCTCCGAGAGCTCTTTATTCGTGGCGCCGAGTGTAACGTATATGTGAGTTATGTTAATATATAAAAGAAGACTGAGTGACTGACTGACTGACTGACTGACTGACTGACAAAGCACAGCCCAACCCGCACATCAAAGCACAGCCCAACCCGCTGGATGGATTCTCGTGATTAAATCATGACTTAAAATTTAAGCTTTTTTCGTGTAACTCAGCATTACATAGAAAGTCGATTAGTAATTCATTCCTCTGTCGATACAACATCGATTCACTTCGAGAGAGGAATGAGTAGAAGACAGAGTACGAATGAGAGTAAGACAGAAGACAGACAGGAATGAGTAGGTAGGTAGAACAAGACTGAACAAGTAAGTAGGTAATACTGTAGTAAAACTGAGTGTATTTTGATACCCAGGGGAGAAAAGAGATAGCTCCCAATCTCTCTTCTCTAATACTTTACGGCCTAAGAGTTATTTCTTTTTACCCTTGGTTATCAATACACCCCGTTTTACCATACCTACATTATTCTAGTCAGCCCCCTTAATTAGTAACTTTAATCCAGTGTAGGAAGCAGGAATAATTACGCGTCGAAAAAGTATGCGAATCGAACTATCAGTGACTCTTATTTACAATGACATAAGGTTCATGTTTTCTGAACTCGAAAACTTTTTCGCTATGGTTATTATTCCTGCTTGAGCCAGGTCAAATGCAACGCAGTGTCAATTGATTGTACACATAACTATGGGATCTGATACTATTCCACAGTTTAAGATCGATTCGAGTTACTGAATAAGGGGGCTGGACGGATTTACACATGAATAATAAAAGGTAAATAGGTTCTACAGACAAATACATACTTTAACACTCAATGATGTGATATCCGGGTGCGATGCTACGATACGATCTCCCGCTCGAAACACTGCCGGCTTACTGACAAAAAGGCAACGCGGTAGTAGTACGTGGTCGTGGTAGGTAGGGGATTCCCGCAGCAGGGCGCATTTTGAATCGATTTGGCGGCGCGCCTTTGACTCTTTTTCACGATTAACATGTCAACCCGTCACTAAAAGGCGCTCGTGACGTCACAGTAGGTAGTGAAAAAGTTACACGGTTGGTTCTCATACATTCGACCGTGTTTGCTGCGTCTATCTCGATATCTGGCCTGTGGTACCAATCCTCCGCACTGAATTCGTTATCACTGTAGAATGCGGCACTAAAAGCATGAACTTGCTTTTCTTTTATTTCTGGGCACTGGTTCTTGTAATGACTAAAACATTTTATCGGCTTTTTAGCGGTTGAAGACTGGTTATGCTGGCTTGTTGACGTCGTTTGCTTCGAGTTTTTCGCAGGTTGGCCAACTTTACGACTTTTTGACCACAGAGCAAATTCACTCTCAGTGCTGCCAACTTCACAGCTCATATCAAGCAACTTGCTTTTGATGACGTCAGAATTGATTGCGATTCCAGAATGTTCGATCGCCATGGCGAGTTTTTCGCGAAAAATTTTCTGGAATAACAATGACCCTATCCACTCTTCATTAATCTCAAAACCCGTCCCTTTAAGTCGTTGCACTGTTTCCACTATTTGACTCACATAACTTGTCATAGACTCACAACTATTCAGGCGAATAGAAATCAGTGTACGAAGTAGACTGATTCTCCTCGAATCCACTGTCGTCAAATATCTGCTTCAACTTCTTCCACAAACTGCTGACTTTTTCTTCATTCTTGATATGCACATAAAGCGATGGATCGATTGTCATGATAAGTTTCGCTTTTGCTTTTCTGTCGTCCGCGGCACTCAAATCGGCAGGAATGGCGTCCAAATCCACGCCCTCCAAGATCATGAAGTTTCTGGCTGCGAATGCCCAATTATCATAGTTTTCGCGCCCTTTTAACTTCTGCACGTTGATAAAATAGGTGACCGTCGACATGATGCACTTGAATTGATTTTTAATGTGGAATTGACTTGTCTGGGTCCATAACCTAATAAAAGCGAATGAAAACGCAGGAGATTTCGAACAGACTAAAGGTTTATTATTGACACACCAGATGGCACTGACAATAGCTACATTCATAATTATTTCAATATTGTCAGTTGTTACTATAGAAAGACTGCTGATAGAGGTGGTTCTTTTATCTTACTAAATATAATATTAAGGTGAAGCAACGGAAAGATATCCTTGCACTTACTGTTGAAAGACAAGTATACAAACAATAATATGGCTATCTAACTCAACACAGGATACCTCATCCTGTGTTGAGTTAGATAGCCATATTATTGTTTGTGTCTACAGGCCACCGGGGGATGAAAAAAGCCATGGAAATTCAGAAATATTTGAGAAAATTATGGAGGAAGCCCTCACTAAACTTTGTAATGACAGAAGAAAGTTAATTATTTTTGGCGATCTTAACGTAGAACAATGGAACAACAATTAATTACTTTATTCAAATAATTTAATTTATGTCATGTATTTCTAGAGCCGACTAGAATTACACTTACCAGCCAAACTTGCTTGGATAACGTTTTTTTGACTATGTATTCACAAGTAAAAATGTAATTAACTGCTTACCCTCCGATCACAGCGGTCAAACAGTTTTATTCCCAATTGCTAGTAAGGATAAGACTGGTCCATCATTTTATAGGCCTATTACATCCCATAGATTAGAGACATCTACGAAAAACTTAGATATAAATTTGCCAGTACCGGATTTTAATGAACAGAACCCAAATAAAATCTACTCAGACTTCTTTAACATTATTGAAACAGAATTAAATAAAGTTTTTAAATTGAAGAAAGTCAGTGACTTTATTTAATGACTGGGCAACGTTTGGAATTCGTAAAAGTAGAGTTATCTTCTGTGACCTTTATGAACAAGAAAAAAAAATCATGACTATGTCAAAAAATATTTCGAAATATTCATGTTGATTTGTAGAACTGCAAAAACTTTTCATATTAATAGATAAATATAAAATTCTAATAATATAATGAAAACAGTTTGGAAAATAGTAAACCGTGAAAGTGGCAAAGTTATACCAAGGGACAATTACTTATGCTCGAGTTTTCGAAACATTCTTCACCAATGTACCCTTAGTCACGACAGCGCCTCTAAATTCATCTTCACATGAAGCAGATCATTTGTTAAAAACAACACTAGCGTCAGTTATGTATATTTAAAATTTCATCATGTATATCCCCAGCACATTGTCAAAACGTTTAGACTACTTAACTTAAAAAATACCGAGGACCTGTGGGGTTTATCAGTCAAAAAAGGGATATTACAATGTTCAAGATTATTTAAATGATGGGACTGTATTCTATATGTATGTATATATATATATGTATTCTATATACATAGACTGTATTATAATCTAGCTCAACGCAGTCATTGCTGTTAATATTTTTGTAATTTATTATTCCTGCTTATTATATATAATAATTAATATTGTAATATTTTTATTAGTTAAGCACATGCAATTTTGAAAAGAGATCTAAAAATCAACCTATGTTTTTTTTTCTCCCACAGTGTAGAAAAGAGGCAAAAATGACGTTTGATAAGTATATGTAATCTATATTAATAAATAAATTTGACTTTGACTTTGATTGTTTCTAAAAATTCTGACGTCGATGTTATTTGTAAGACTGCTGATAGAGGTGTGATGTAATCTTAGTAAAAAATAATATTAACCCCTTAATGCATGGCTTTGACCGAAATTGATCGCGATTTTCAACCTTATTGCTTGGTTGGTAAAGTTCAAAACCTATGAAACCCAAATGGGTTACAATGCTTTAAGGGGTCAAGGTGAAACAACGAGAAGATATTCTTGCACTTACTGTTGAAAGACAAATAGACGTGTCGTGGGTTGAGCTTGTATATTTTAATTATTTTCATAGTGTCATTTCCTTTGGTATCTTGTTGTGGGGGAAAGCAGCAGGAAAGATTTTTCAAACTATTTTTATTTTACGGAAAAGAGCTATTCGAGCACTTTATAATTTCAAACGCACAGACTCCATATGAGAGCTTTTAAAAGAAATTGACATACGAACTGTAGCTAGTCAATTTATTTTCGAAAATAGAATGTATGTACGCAAGAACCTTGCAACATTTTCCAAATTTAGCAAGCAAGTATCTTGTTGTAGTAGAGAATGCACTGACCCTTGAAAGAATTGCCAACTTTCGCGAATCTAAGCCCAGGCGCAACTAGTTTGTAATTATGTCTTATAGCTATCGCTAAATTTGGATCAGATCAAATGCAATCGGGATATATAAAAAGATACAAATCGAGCTAATGCATCAGAATCAACAGCCTAAAACTAGTGAAATCATTATAAACAAATATCCCGACTGTATTTTCTTTCAACACGCACATTCAAACTTATGAATGCACCTGGTTACGTACATGGATTATGAAAGTAGCCGCACCAATTGCTTTGTAAACTGAATTTGTCCATCAAAAATCTAACCTATTGACTTTTCAATAAAATTAGATAGCCTATATCACTCCCACAGATGAGACGGAACCAACGACACCTCATTTAATAAAATCCGTCCAACCGTTCCGGCTGTAGCGCCTGCTAACGAAATAGTCATACAAGCAAACATACAATATATGCATGTGCTCGAAAAACTTTGCCATCCTTCTTGTTCAGTCGGGAATAAATATAGGAATAAAGTGGTGCTCGTGTGCCGACGTCGTCAGGAAAAAGACGCAGCAGTAAGTCATCAGAAATCGTAGCTTCGGGTAGTCTTGCTAGGCTGACAAGAGTGCAAGGAGTTACAATAAACTAACTCAACTCAGAAGTGGCAGTTAAGATTATTGATAATAATTTGTAAGAGTATGTAGCTTTTGTACTATTTGCACAGCCTGTGGGCGTATGGGGAAAGTGGATCGATGGCGAAAGTAGACCGATCGTACCGTAGGGGTTGCTTCACCCTTATCTCACATTGGTCCAATGTAGAAAAGAGGCATAAAAATGACGCGTTCAAGCATATTTGTTATTATCTACCAAAATAAAGAAATTTTGAATTGGAGTACAGCGCTGACCGACTTGCTTTGCTTTACACCTTTTTAACAGCCGTTAAATATAGTTTAAATACAATGTTAGATTCAGAATACATTTAGATAAAGTAAGATATGGGATATACCTGACATTCTGTTTAGTAACTCCTCCAAATCTGAGCTTTTCCATCTAGAGCTGCACCTTTAGGGCAACAAAATATAAACCCATACGTGTGGGATTTACTCGAGCGCGTCAGATTAAGAAATGGTGAGTAAATGACATTCTGATAAGTGTACAGTTCAATAAATCTTGACGATTTGTGCGTAACGCGAGGGGATTTATGAAACTTCGTGACGCACCCACTCTAGTTAGTTAGTAGTTAGTAGCTATTTATTTATCTTATGCCGATTTGTACCACACCTGTCAGACAGTCGCTAAATATCCAACATACATGCAAGACGGTCAAGTTATCCGGGTAAGGCCTCTGTAGTACGGGAGCCAAGAGAGGAGTTCGTGAGTTACTCGAGCGTGTCACATTAAGTAAGATATGGAAGATATCTTAAAATCCTCTCAATCTTACCGGATTTGGTAGACGAAAAGCTCAGATTTGGTGGATTTACTAAACAGATTGAGAGGATTTTAAGATATCTTCCATATCTTACTTAATCTGACGCGCGCGAGTAACTCACGAACTCCTCTCTTGGCCCCCGTACTATAGAGGCCTTACCAGGCTAACTTGACCGTCTTGCATGTAGGTTGTGTATTTAGCGATTGTCAGAGGTGTTGTATAAGTCGGCATAAGATAACTAATTAGCTACATACTAAATAAGTCCAACTAAGCCTGTTTCTTATTGCAATGTCAGCCTAAACTTGAAAGAGTATAAATGTAGGTTGTAGTGTTATGCTACTTACATGCCATTTTCCAGTCTGCTTTGATGGTCTGCATTTATCTCACAGCTGGATATTTCGTATCACCTTTATTTTCATAGGACCCTGTAACGTTTTAAACCATAAGAACACAATAACAAATCATTTTCACTTCGTATTTTCACACTATCAGCACTTTTAAATCGATGTCGAAGGGGTTTACCTTTGGTGACCTTGTATTTGGCTTTCTCCGAAACTCAACAATCTCGGGCTTCGTGCGCGCTGTTGCGCTACCTTTTTATATATCGATAATGTCCCAATTTTCATTGTTATCTTGTTGTTTTCTCTATTACGAGCCTGAAATCAAAATCTGACATATTTTGACATCGTTGTTTATCTGGTTGGCATGACAATGTCCTTTCAAACTCATTAGCGGTCCGATATGTTTACTTCAATACTTTTACAAAAATACTTTTTCCCTCTTGGCCATTCACAAATATTGCTTTTAATTTAAATAATTTTTAGATCTCTCCAAAAAGGGTATAAGAGCGGAACATTGCTGAAATCGAAAAAAGTCTCGCTTCAGCTCTTGAAGAGGAAGCATCACCTAAAGGCCTTATCCCGGGGCCGCACTGCCCCGGGATCCTGCGAGCCTCTGCTGAGTCGCCTACTGTTTGCTGCTGCTGCCTTACTGCCGTCTCCAACCACCTATACCCTGACGTGCTGCCGTCTCCAATCCACTATACCCTGACGTGCTGCCGTCTCCAACCACCTATACCCTGACGTGCTGCCGTCTCCAACCATCTATACCCTGACGTGCTGCTGCCTTCAAGCCACCTCCTACATCACCTCCGGATCTCCAACTACTCGCAAATACTCCAGGCTCCGGGCACCACCGCCGCGTGCTCCCTGTTCTGCCCTCCTACTCTCCGTGTCCTGCGCTCCCCTTTTTATATCTTTTGTACCTGTATCTTTTAAAAACTGTGTCACCTCATTCATCCTCATCCTCATATCATTTTTTTTTAATAATCATTGTAAATCAACATAATAAATTGTCATTTCTAAATTTTATTCTGGTTGTTGTTTCTTGTTAAGTTCTGGTTAGGTTCTTTTCGCTACACGACATTTTGGCGCCCATCGTAAAAGTTCTTCTTCACCCTTCTTCACATTTTCTGCGCCTTGTCTCTTTCCTTTTGATTTGCTTTCTCTTTCGCTCTTAAATCTTTATCTATTCATCCTTTTCATATTTTCCAAATTCTAAAACAAAACTTCATCTAGTTTTTCAACTCATCTGGATTATATTTAGGCCTACATTTAACTTACATTACTTCACTTCACTTCACTTCACTTCACTTCACTTCATCACTTTAATATTTTTATTCTAGATAACCGGAAAGAGGTAAAATTTTCAATTTAACTATAACAATGGAAAGGGTTATTAAGTACGAATTCCTTAACAAGGCCGAGCTCGAATACGAAGTAAAGATTAGATGTGAGGAAAAAGCTAATACTGTTTTGCTTCTTAAAAAACAGGTTTTGCGTTTAGTTGCGAATTCTCACCCTGAAGATATTCTGACTTCTCCAGTTCCGATTGAGGATGACTTGTCTCAAATTGGTTCTACTCTGACTTACCTGGATTGTAAAATTGAAAAATGTTTACAAGGTGAAACCAAATACTTACGATTAATAGAAACTTTTATTAATCATGTTATTTACAGATTGGAGCGAATAGATACTGACTTATATCCAGACTCTAAAGCTAGTGTCGATACTTTGAAGATTAAATTTGATGCTATTTCTAAACAATTCGAACCCTTGACTCCACCATCAACTGCAAATGACTCTCCATCACTTGACCTTCCTGCTGACCCGACTGTCATGGAACCCCCTCTTGTTTCTCAAACTTCTGTCCAGACCCATACCCCGTATCCTCCACCACCACCTCAATCTTTCCCTCCAACTAACGTCTTCAAAGATCTGAAAAGACACACCTTCAATGGTAAAAGCTGTCCAAGATCCTTTCTTCAAAAACTTGAAGAATATAGCTTAGCTCGTGGCTTGTCCAAGGACTTGTTGATTTCTCAGGCGTTCGAAATTTTCACCAACAATGCCCTTCATTGGTTCAGATTTAAATATAATCAGAATCCAAACTTAACTTGGAACGAACTTTCTTCTTTACTAATCAAAGACTTTGGTGGTTTTGATTATGATCATAAACTTCTAGAAGCGATTAGGAATCGTACTCAAGGTCGTGATGAACCTATCGTCATCTATATTTCCATCATGTCTGGAATGTTCGCTCGCCTTTCAAAAAGACTTTCTGAAACAGAACAATTGGAGATTATTTTGAGAAATATTCGCCCATGTTATTCAGTCTTCGTAGCTCTAAAAGACATTGACTCTATCGATTCTCTTCTGGCCACTTGCCAAAACTACGAAAAGTTCCTAGACAGAGACAAACAATTCAAAGAACCAAATTTGCAACAAAGTCCTCATGTTTCTGAATTCAACTACAAGCATTCCACTTCAAGTTCAGTTGACTCTCCAAACTCTTCTAATAACTCACGATCTTCTCCTTTCTTCATGAATAAATTCACTCCACCCTACAAATACCCTTCTTACCCAAGTTAATAGTCTCTCTCAAACTGCAGCTCCCCAAGAAAGTTCTTTTTGCGTTCGCTGTAGTAAACTAGGTCATACTTTGAACAGTTGCACTCAACCACGATTCGTGATTTGTTTCAAATGTGGTCTTAAGGGTTTTAAAACTGCAGATTGGCCCTACTTGTTCTCCCAAACCTAATACTAGTACAAAAAACTAACTGCTGACTTGAAAAGTAACTCAAACTTTGATAAGGACGAGTGGACTAATTGGATCAAAACAATTCAAAACTTCTTTGCTTGCTACAAAATCTCTTCTACACTCTACTCCAAAGAACAAGATCTTAATCGTCCATTCGTTAATGTCAAAATTTATGACTTAACTTTATCTGGTTTACTAGATTCTGGCAGCTCAGTAACTAATCTGGGTAATGATTCTCATTTGGAAATTCTTAAACTGGGCTGCAAACTTCTCAAGTCAGATCTTATTACTGTCTCTACTGCTAATAATCAAAAAAATAATTCCTTGGGTTATTTTGACTTACCCGTCCATTTCAATAACGAAACTCACTTGATTAAAGCTTATGTTTTCCCTGAAATATTTCCTTCTCTAATACTAGGTATTGACTTTTGGAGAAAATTTAATCTTCTACCTAGTGTTTTAGCTTCTCTTAACTTTACAGATGCTTTGCTATCGACACTAAAGATATAAAGTTTTACCTTATGAGCATTTAACTCCTATTCAAAAGAACATCGCTAATGACATCATCCAACGCTTCAAGACAATCTCTTTTGAAGAAAAAGGTGTTCTGGGAAACACGCACTTAATCACCCACAAGATTGACACTGGCGATTCTCTTCCGATCAAACAAAGATGTTACAGACTGTCTCCTGAAAAACAAAAGGCTTTAATTAATGAAGTTGACAAGATGCTGGGATGGAACGTCATTGAACAATGCGAAAGTCCTTGGTTATCTCCAGTCCTCATCACTCCAAAGAAGAATGGTGAATGGCGTTTCTGCGTAGATAGCAGGAAGCTTAACTCAGTTACACGTCGTGATGCTTATAGTCTGCCTCTAATAAGCGAAATTTTGGACAACCTGAGAAATGCCAAATACTTATCAAGCATCGACATTGCGAAAGCATTTTGGGAGATTCCCTTGAATCCTGCTGATAGAGATAAGACAGCATTTTATGTTCCTGGAAGAGGTATGTTCAGATTCAAAGTAATGCCTTTTGGTCTCACTAACTCACCTGCAACTCAACAAAGATTAATGGATACGCTATTTACTCCTGAATTTGAGAACAAGGTATTTTGCTATCTGGATGACATCGTTATTATTAGCGAGACTTTTGATGAGCACATATCGCTTCTCATGAATGTTTATGAAAAACTTTCATATGCTAATCTGACTATTAACTTTGAAAAGAGTCAATTCTTCAGGAAAGAACTGAAATACCTTGGTTTTCTAGTGGACGAGAATGGTCTACGTGCGGATCCAGATAAAATAAAAGCTATTCTAGAATATCCTGT
The DNA here is from genome assembly GCA_949825045.1 of Argyresthia goedartella. Taxonomy (NCBI): domain Eukaryota; kingdom Metazoa; phylum Arthropoda; class Insecta; order Lepidoptera; family Argyresthiidae; genus Argyresthia; species Argyresthia goedartella. The sequence continues at coordinate 45,233,562 of OX463806.1, read as the reverse complement.
ACCTACTTGCAGAAAAGAAGTTCGAAGATTCATAGGCACCTGCAGCTGGTTTAGAAGATTCATTCCAAACTTCAGCACTATTGCCTCTCCACTCAATCAACTAACCTGTTCCGGGAAGAACGCTCCTAAATTTTTATGGAATTCCAAGGCAGCAGCTGCTTTCCAGAAACTTAAAGAAGCTTTGGTAACTGCTCCTGTCCTAGCTTGCCCTAACTTCGAACTACCCTTCTCTGTACATTGTGATGCATCAAATTATGGCATAGGAGCAATGCTTACTCAACATCAAGATGACAAAGAAGTCGTGATTGCTTACATGAGTAAAGCACTAAACAAAAATCAACAAAACTACTCAACTACTGAAAGAGAAACATTGGCTGTAATAACTGCGCTAGAACATTGGCGATGTTACCTAGACAATGGTAAAGAATTTACAATATATACTGACCACGCTGCACTTAAATTGTTTCAGAACTTATCGAATTCATCTGGAAGACTTGCTCGCTGGACTCTACGCTTATCATGCTTTAATTTTGTTCTGAAACATAAAAAAGGAAAGGATAACGTTGTTCCTGATTTATTCCTCCTGATCCAACAACCCAGACGCATATCCCAACTACACTATCAGAGATAACAAACTTTACCGCTGCATCCATTCTCCCGATCGTCTAAACGATGACTTTATTTGGAAAGAAGATCCACTGCCGCAAGATAGACATGCACTTATTGAAGTTAGCCATGGTTCCCCTTCAGAACTCCACCTTGGTATCTTCAAGACATTCAAGAAAATATCCTTAAAATACTATTGGCCTGGTATGTTTAAGGACATTGCCAATTTAATCTCGACTTGTGAAACCTGCTTAACCTACAAACACCCTAATCATTCTCCCTATGGTCTTATGGGTAAACCTAAACTTTGCTCCAGACCTTTTCAAACTATATCCTTAGATCTTATGGGTCCATTGCCTATGACCCGGAGAAGAAATCAGTATATTCTGGTAATTAACTGCAATTTTACTAATTATACTATGATCTTTCCCCTTAAACGTGCTACTTCAGCTAATATCATTAATGTCTTAGAAAATTCAGTGTTTCTAGTTCATGGCATTCCCCAAACTATTATAATGGACAACGCTGTTCAATTTCAGTCGCGAGAATTCCACTCATTCTTAAATTCTTATAACGTTCCTTGTATTTTTCACACAGCTTTATGTTGTCCTCAGGTTAATCCTACAGAGAAATTTAATAGTACGATTATTACAGCTCTAGCATCCCTAGTAGGAGACGATCATAGATCCTGGGACAACCATCTTACTAAGATTCAGTTCGCAATGAACAGCGCTACAAACGTTGCTACTGGCTTTACTCCAAACTTTTTAGTCTTTGGTAGGGAAACAATACCTTGTGGTTCCTTCTATACTCCAACTCAGAATCTCGAGGAATTGATATTTATGCCTCGTGATATTTACGCGTCTAATGCTGGTCTCCTCTCATCTATCTTTCACAGAGTTCAAACTAAACTTCACATAGCTCACGCTAAAAATAGCGCTCGCAATGATCTTCGCTGGTCTTTTAAAGAATTTAATGTGGGAGATACTGTTTGGCGTAAAAACCATGTTTTAAGCAATGCTGGCGCATACTTTAATGCTAAACTTGCCCCTAAATTCATTAAGTGTAAAATAATAACCAAACTTTCACCATTAGTATACATTATCGAAGACCCTAACGGAGTTAGAGGCAAGTGGCACATTAAAGATATAAAATCTTAAATTTTCTTAACTTCTATTAACTGTTAATTTGTATATATGTATAAATATCACCATCATTTTCACCTTATTATTTTTATTTCTTCCTTTAATCCAGTGTTCTTCAACACATTTTACTTTAGGACCTCGAATCTTCGTTGGTTAGTCTTCACCTTTTTTTTTATCTTTATTTCAGACACATCTCGTTGGCGATGTTGCTGATCTCTGGCTTCGAGCCCTACCGCTCTGGCCGTTCTTAATCTTTTCTTAAGTCAAAGCGACTAAAGCTACCTTAGGATTAATTTGTCTCTTTACCTCCACTTATTTTTTTTCCACGCAGGAGCGGATGACAACTCCTTAAGTAAGCCTGAATGTCCTTTCGAAAACACACTTTTAGAGTGGTAGTCATTTAATGTGAACTCCACCCTTACCTGAATGAAGATGATGAATGTAAGAGAAGGTATATCTGATTTTGCCTGGTGATGTCTGTTTCTGCAAAGCTGTGTTTTTATGTTTTATTTTAAAATGTACATATCAAAATTTTTGCTGAGTCAAAAAGTCGGGGGGAAAATGTAGTGTTATGCTACTTACATGCCATTTTCCAGTCTGCTTTGATGGTCTGCATTTATCTCACAGCTGGATATTTCGATCACCTTTATTTTCATAGGACCCTGTAACGTTTTAAACCATAAGAACACAATAACAAATCATTTTCACTTCGTATTTTCACACTATCAGCACTTTTAAATCGATGTCGAAGGGGTTTACCTTTGGTGACCTTGTATTTGGCTTTCTCCGAAACTCAGCAATCTCGGGCTTCGTGCGCGCTGTTGCGCTACCTTTTTATATATCGATAATGTCCCAATTTTCATTGTTATCTTGTTGTTTTCTCTATTACGAGCCTGAAATCAAAATCTGACATATTTTGATATCGTTGTTTATCTGGTTGGCATGGCAATGTCCATTCAAACTCATTAGCGGTCCGATATGTTTACTTCAATACTTTTACAAAAATACTTTTTCCCTCTTGGCCATTCACAAAAATTGCTTTTAATTAAAATAATTTTTAGATCTCTCCAAAAAGGGTATAAGAGCGGAACATTGCTGAAATCGAAAAAAGTCTCGCTTCAGCTCTTGAAGAGGAAGCATCACCTAAAGGCCTTATCCCGGGGCCGCACTGCCCCGGGATCCTGCGAGCCTCTGCTGAGTCGCCTACTGTTTGCTGCTGCTGCCTTACTGCCGTCTCCAACCACCTATACCCTGACGTGCTGCCGTCTCCAATCCACTATACCCTGACGTGCTGCCGTCTCCAACCACCTATACCCTGACGTGCTGCCGTCTCCAACCATCTATACCCTGACGTGCTGCTGCCTTCAAGCCACCTCCCACATCACCTCCGGATCTCCAACTACTCGCAACTACTCCAGGCTCCGGGCACCACCGCCGCGTGTTCCCTGTTCTGCCCTCCTACTCTCCTTGTCCTTCGCTCCCCTTTTTATATCTTTTGTACCTATATCTTTTAAAACCTGTGTCACCTCATTCATCCTCATCCTCATATCATTTTTTTTTAAAATAATCATTGTGAATCAACATAACAAATTGTCATTTCTAAATTTTATTCTGGTTGTTGTTTCTTGTTAGGTTCTGGTTAGGTTCTTGTCGCTACACGACAAGGTATAGAATGGATTAAAATAGATGCAAATGTAGCCCCGGATTTTCGCTCTTTGTCTTGTATGCGGTAGGATATCGCGTCAGTGAGTTTCGGACCGCACCTCTCGTTTGAACTATTTTGTAACCGACTTTTGACGTTTGGGAGCGTTCATTTAATTTCGGGATAGTCGTGCTTGCGTGGCGAGCGCCGGTCCATCATTTCAATTTATTGGAAGACGTGATCTCCTGTGGCCCAAGAGTACTTCACTTTGGATGTCTTTTGATTCTGTGCTCGCATGGTTTTTGGAGCGTTGCGACGACGATGTTAATTTTGCGAGGAGTCAGCGTATTACAGGCGAGGTCCATGCTGAACTGAGCACCCCTGACGAGAATGAGATTTAAGACACGGTTTTATGTTGAACCAAGAAGTTGTTAACCTGTTTTTAAGGACGATGTTTATCGAGCCTATTTATTGAATTGATTACATTAATGACAAAGAGGTATGGAGCTCTGATTTTCCAGCGCAGCACAAGAACCACGCACACGACTGTAACACAAGACCTATTTTTGAAAAAAAAAAATAGGTACAGAAAATAAAAGTAGGCCGTGTTGCAGTGTATGAGTTTCTTGCGCCGCTTCTTCTCCGCTGCCATAACTTTTTCCGAAGCGGTAGTAGTTTTTCTTGCATTATATAGATTCAAATGACGTTCAAAAAGTGTTCGCAAGAATCTATTTTAAATAAAATAAAATAAGTTGAAGATCGAAGTTTGAATTTAAAGTATGACTGTAGTAGTTAGTGTAGTCATTTGTAGTAGTGAAGGGTTAGTAGTTTAGTTTTAGTTAAGAGTCCGGTTGCCACGAAATGGACCCCCCTGAACCATTTTTATTCACTCCTGCTCGGACATAAAGCGCTTTGACCCAATATAAACTCATATAAAAATAGAAGTAAAACAGAATATGCATATGTTGTGGCCAGATCATAAAATTGATCATTTCATGTTATGGCCAACTATTGCATAAAATGGTCGGAATGGGTAGATTGAAAACTATCTCTTTATAAGCATTTTTATTCAGCACTGCTTGGTGTCTATTGTTAAATATGTCACGGTTAGATTGTCAAAACCGTTAGTTTATACTTTAACGTTGTTTTTCTCTCGTTAGTTTACAAACTATCGATAAATTGTAAACCGTACCGTACTGCTGACGATATGACGCGTTAGTTTATAATAAAACCGCTACATTGTGAACTGGGTTAAACTTGAATTGCAAACGAAATACCATGGCAAACGCTGCGGCAGCTTAGGTGAAGACTAGAGGGGGCGAGCGCAGCGAAGACCCCGAATAGCCTTCGTGCTAGGTTGACATGTAAGAACAAAATAAACGTAAATTCTAAACCTTATCAGTCTGGTTCACAATTTGTCGATAGTTTACAAACTAACGCGTCAGTTTATAAACATACGGTTTTGGCAATCTTACGGTGACATATACATATCGAAATAACACGCCCTAACCCTCCACCTAAGCTGCCGTAGTGTTTTGCCATAAAATATTTCTTCGTCCAATGAAATATAAATGTTGATGTTGAGTTATGATCTGGCCACGACACAATCGAGATATCCGACACACATTTCTGACCCCGCCCGCGTCAGACCGCGTTAACTAGATTGTGTCATCGATAAACCCCAACACAGAAATTGGAAAATCTGATGGAAACATTTTATGCAGATAAAAGTTTTCGTCTCGAATAATTGGCTTTTGGATTGTCTCCCCCAGTAACTAATAACTTGTGACCGCCGAAAACTGTTCGTTTTCGCTGTGTTATTTTTGTGAGTAAATCCAAGCATTATTGACTGGAGTAGTATTCGATCCGCTGTGCCTTTTTAGATGTGTTGATAGATTGATGAGCCTTTTTAGGTTTCCGTACCCAAAGGGTGCCAAAATTGCCAAACATGACTATTACTAAGCCTCCGCTGTCCTTCCGTCCGTCTGTCCGCCCGTCCGTTCGTCAGCGGGCTGTATCTCATGCACCGTAATAGGTAGAGAGTTTAAATTTTCACAGAATGTGTATTTTTATTGCCGCTACAGCCTACTACTGCAGGAAAAGAAAGATTACACGAGATTTTAAAACGCGGGTCCCCATACAAGAGATGTGTTTTAACACCACCCGCGATTAGAGGTCGGACTAAAGGCTCGCTGAGCTATTTTATAAGAACCGTTATTCAAAACTGCTTTTATATTATAAGTTATTGGTAATGAAAATTACATTCGCACCTTGTAGCTTTTAAAGTGTGTTGCTGTTGTGTTTAAAAATGTGTGACATTGCTTTTAGCTCTTGTTATTAGTAATAATAGTAAACTTTCCTTTATACTTTACACAGGCTTAGGACTGTAAGAATTACTATCTAAAAATTATTGTTATTTTGTTCATAGTGAGATGGGAATGGTATTCTAAATTTTTAAAGGTGTCAAACAAAACTAATCAACGCAGAAACGAACTAACAACTTGAAATTCGACAGATCAGACATCCGGTTCCTTTGCTTTCATATTATTTTTAAAATAAATTTTATAATTTGTTAAGTTGCGACTAATCATCTACTGACTAATCTCTAGAAGAGAGAAATATCTAAAACAGTCTTTCACGACCACTCTTCTACGAGAAAACAGGAATACAAGTAGGCACGCGCACGCGCGCCACTCTAATTGCGTAATTACGCAACGGGAATAAGTGATACACCAAAATCAATTCAAACAACGCCGCATGCACTCGGGCGCGCAGTTGCCAAACCCTGCCTCGCCGAGCGACACGCGATCACACCACATCGCCAGCTGGTTTTTACGAAAGCTGCTAAATTATCAATAGCGGGGTTTCTCACTATTTTAAAAGAACGCGTTATTTTATGCGTTTTGTAGTAACTACCACACCTCTACCCGCGATATAACAAACCAATCCCGTTAATGCCGATCCCTCGCGGAGAGTTGACGCAAAGCTGTGCGCTATATAATGCTGTGTCCCTAGCCTTTAGCGACACACCCGCGTGCTCTTTATAAGATAAGTCTTTTAAGGGAATTGGGAACAGACAGAGCAACATAACTTAATATTTTGAATAAAGATTAAATAAATAAATAACAAGTACATGTATTCAAATCCGGTGCGAAATTGTGAAAATATTAATTGTGAAACACAGATTTTGTGATAACTCCTGAAGACCTTTCTATCGAGCAAAATGAATCCAATTACGTTTATGTTCACGCATCCCTGCTGACACTCAAGCATGATCAACAAGCTAGTATAAAGAAACAACTACTTTAATACTCCTATTTTGCGTAACATGAGATTTAAAAAGGGCTGCTTTGGCCTACTGCGGCGCCTTAAGCACTTTATTGGAGCAGCAGGCTGTTCCCATGGCTAGGGGAGATGCTCGGAAGCCCCGCAGGAGACGGAGCGGCAAGAAGAAGGCCACGTCGGAGCCTTCCGCGGCCCGTCTGGCCACACCTTCGCCGGAGTCAAAGCGAGCCGTCGCGCCCTCTCTGGCGAAGCCGCCAGCATCACCACCGACCAGAGTCAAGCTTCGTTGTTGGCAACCCTGTCGACGATCAACGCAGCAATCCAGGCGATCGTGGTGGGCACGGGCCACTACCAACCCGGCTCCGGGGATTTACCTCGCTGACAGCTGCACTCGCAACGCACATTGCCTGATTCCCGACTCAGCCCCTGAAAAGTAGGGGCATATAAGGACCGGGGGACAACTAACCCCCCCCGAGTGGAAGCCGCGGGCATAAGGCCTAGCCTTGAGCCCGCAACCAAGGAGATCATTCTTCTGGCGGAACACCACTTGCACGCGTCATACTAAAAGTCTGAACGCACTCACGCCATGATCTGCAACATCTATAAACTAGTGGCTCTGTGGGCTGCCGACCTCGCGAGTCTGTCTTTGCATAGCTTAAAACTGAATAAAGCTTCTTCAATCTTGGATAGATACTAGCTATTTTAATTTATCAGCTATGTTGTGCATGCTAGTTTTTTTTTTTACTTTATAATTTTAAGATAACTTTAATATACATTAAGCGAAAGAGACTAGTCCCCACGACGCAGGGTATCCTAGTGTGGGACCTAGAGACACTCTAAAAAGTTGTAAGCTTATTTATCAATAAACAATTTTTATTATTCATTTATTATTTACTATCTCTTAACTACGCCATTATGAAAATTTTCCAAAAACCAAATTGACAAAAAGAAACATGTAATTATGGAACCTTCTCACAAAATTTCACGAGAATCGATAGAGAAATGCGATCTATAGAGGAGAACTGCCGGACCGACATACGAAAGGTCTCTTCTCCCACAGTGGTCCAATGTAGAGAAGCAGCAGAAAATGACGTTTTCTTTACATATGTATACAGACATATGTTAATATTTACAGAAAATAAATAATTTCGAATGCATTTTTGCCCATGCTGATCGAACGCTTCGTCGCGCTGAGCGCTGGCTCAGCCAATAAGCTAGATTTGCCGAGTTCCAATATCACTATCAATAAGGGCTAGACATTGATCTTTTTTGCACAAAACCATCTACAATAAGGAAATTAATGACTAAATACTACTTTACCAATATGGACTGAGCTGTACAATCGTTTTTTGTGATAAAACTTATAGTTGTAGATTTAATTTTGTATTATTACAGCTACATTTATAAGCTCTTCTTGTTTTAATATAGTAGCATACATAAATTAATATAAGGCATATTTAATTAAATTAATATATATTAGTGTTAGTGTAAACCGAGGCAACAAAGTAACTTAAGATATTTTTCTACTCCTGTTATGTTAACGATCTTAGAAAATCGTATGTTAGTAATTAAGAAGTGAAGATTTGTAATTGGCTTAAAGATATTTATATAAGTTACATTACATTCATTTATTGTGCTGTATATCTTCCGAATAAAATAAAATAAATAAAAATAAATAATCACCTGCAAATTAAATCGATGGGTTAAGTAAGTACTCGTAAGTAAGTCGAGTAACATTAATGCTGAGCAGTAGTCCTTATGTGCAATGTCCATGCAGGGTGTAACTTGATGATGTCATCGCGACTGCTCTTAGAGAAGACATTGCCATTAAATCATTACTTTATAATAATGATAATACCTTGGACACTATTGACACACATTGATCTAGCCCCAAACTAGGATTCCCTGTATCTTGGGTACTAGACAACGATACACATACTTATATAAATAAATATTATACTTAGATAGATAAACAACCATGACTAGGGTACAAACATCCGTTCCTGTCACACAAATATTTGCCCCCACCGGTACTCGAACCCGGGACCCTTGGCTTCGTAGGCAGGGTCACTGCCGACTCGGCCATTCGGGTCCTCGTTTAATTGGTATTGAGCTATTCCTTCTGTATAAAGTATACTTCGTGCACCTAGGTGATTCCGTCCAAAGTGAATTAAGCGTACGAACCCTTTATATACATTTTGTATATTCTTACGTAGATCACACTGAACTATATATAAACGAGAAGATTTTGATAGTGTCACATATATTTCTTGGTACTAAGGAAGCAACAATTAAGCTCTTCATTTCATTTATTATGTTATAGCTCATAAAGCTCAGATCATTCAAGTCATTGATTTATTGGCAGTCATAAAAACATTTATGACTCAGTCATATCAATTAACGGTGTGACTCTGAATTTACTTAACACAGGCCTAACATAAGTATAGCTACGATGCGACCTCTGTGGCGTCGAGGTTCGAGGGTCTGCCTACTAAGGGGGAGGTCCCGGGTTCGAATCGTGGCTGGGGATAAAGAAAAAAAAGCCCCAGGTCTTGGATGTTTATATGTGTGTGACGTCGACGTTTCTGATTCCCACGACACAGGATATCCTAGTGTGGGCTAGCTATTTGTCACTAAAAATTGAGTTGTACTAACTGGCTCAACGTGCAACCGAGCCTTTTCCGTATCTGTGGCGGTATGTTTACAATAAGCCCAAACCATTTCGGTTTGGGCTTATTATAGCGCTATTCTCGGATTAAGTTGGACAACTCCATACTGATAGTGCTCACCCAGCTAACCCGCGTTCTATCTTACGGACATAAGTGTGGTAAAAAATTGCTAGTATTTAATCGCACATCAAAATACTGATTGGTACAGCAAAAAAGGATCAACAAAACACTTCTTATGTTTTTAATATTTTATGTGTACTTAAGTTTATGTTTTAAGTATTTTTTGTTGTTCTTACATGTTCAACCTAACACGAAGGATAAAGGGGGCTTCGCTTCGCTCACCGCCGTCACCCTTCACCTAAGCTACCGCAACATTTTGCCCTGATATTTGCTGTGCAAATCAGTATTTTTGATGTGCAGTTTAATATTTCCCGTAAAAATATCCTCTCTAAATCTCAAACAAAATAAAGTCCCTTATCATTATGTACCACTCAGTATTTGGAGTAAGGACATCCATCATGATCGCACGCAACCCGGGGTCCTACTCGTTCGACTTCGAACCAGGTAGATAACTAGGCCCTGCAGTCTCGACAAAGAAAGCGAGCGCTGTACGATCTACGTCGGTGTTTCTGAATCAAGAACCCGCTGTTAATAATTTTGTAATTATTTGTTCCTGCCTATTATCTATAATAATTAATATTTGTTTTAATCAAACACAACCAATTTTTAAAAGAGATCTAAAAATCAATCTGGGGGTTTTTTCGCCGTTCTTCTACCACAGTGCTCTAATGTAGAGAAGCGGAAAAAATTACATTTGCTAAGTATAATGTAAATATCTACAGCAATAAAGAAATATTGTCTTTGTCTTTAGTACATTGTAATGAAAAAAAAAATCCTATGATTCATTTTTATTTACGCCGTAATTATACCGGTTTCATCGAAAAGAAATGAATTTTTTGCAACGCTGTTATGGCCGTATTTCTATTAAAAAGTAATTAAGACGATCGATTTAATCTATTTTCCTTCCTTTTTCTTGAACTGAACAACGAGTTTATATTTATACTCAATCTAAATTTTCATAATTTTTTATGATATACACTGTACTGCGAAGGTTCAAAATGACTGAGGAAAGCAAAATTCCTTTACGATATTATCCATCACTTTTATGACATTCAATAGATCTTGAAAAGTACGTTATTGAGTGTAGAGCTTCCAGTGACAATAGGAAACTATAGGGTAATGGGTATTGTGAAATGCATGGGCAAAGATGGCTTTGTTGAAGCGTTATTCCTGTTATAGGTGACAATTTCCAAATCCAGAAAAATATATGCTAACAAGTTTTCCTGTTCTTCAATCGTAATGTATGAAAATATCATTATGCAAATGAAAAATATAAACTAAACTAAATAGCTCTTTTTCATCTAAAACTTGTTATTTTTTGGGATCTAAAGAGAATATTGATATGGTTCTTGTGTCAAAAAAGGTATTCAAAATATCTTTCATCGTAGTGTTTGAAATCATAAAAATAATCAGTGGTTTTTTAAAAATAGCCCTAACAGTTTCAGACTCAGACTAAAACCGTCAAACGTTAGAAAACTCAGTTACGCGAGTTTCGTAACTAGCGGTTCAATAGCGCTCGGCATCTAGATCTACATTTTATAGGTTATAACATAACATAACACAACACAGCGTCACACCTTTTCCCATACGGGGTGGCAGAAGCACAATTGTGCCCACTTTAAGCCAGTTATTCAACACTCCATTTCGCGTGACAGAGGGCTAGCCCATCGCCGCAGCTATGGAGTAATGAAGGCTTCCTCACGTTGGAACGTCCGTACAGTAATGTACTTGAGATAAATTAATTAACTCATTGATACATGGTCAGGAATCGAACCTGCAACTCCTGTGTGAGAAGCAACCGTGAAACCCATTAGACCACGGAGCTCTTTAGCGGTTTAGGCATACAGTGATTATTGTATCTTTGGGTGCGAATTAACCCAACCCCTAACTTGTTGTCCCCAGACGCGGCCTGCACGTCATCCACGCACGGCGAGTTCGAGGACATCCTCAAACGGCACCTCTGCACGGGCCGCTTCCTCACGATGCACAAGCGGCGCAAGAAGCGGCTGCTCACCAAGTCGCTGGCGCAGGACGTGGCGCTGCTCGACGACCTGCTGATGGGACAAGTTGACGTGAGCACACCCACACAGAAGCAGTGCTCGTGCCTAGTTTCCTTCCGGTCCTATGACAACTTCACATTATGATAAGGTTCCTAATGAAAAGTTGCCATTTCGACTACTTCCCCCTCTGAACACTTCCCAACTCGACCTTTGGAATGGAAACATGTCAAAATTGGAACTTGCCGAAATGGGACACAAATTAAAAGCTGACCTAAAGGCACAGTAGAACTACTCCTGCATATTTCTATTCTTTCATACTTCACTGTTTAATTTTAGAACCGTATAACTGAGTGTCATGCAGTCGAATCGAAAGCACCCATTCTGGAGCCCTAGTCTCTTATGAATCACGAATGGCAATAGTGTATCTGTCACCGTAAGATTGTGAAAACCGTCAGTTTACGATCTATCATTTTTTTTCTCGTTATTTATAAACAGTCGAATAATTGAAAATTGTACCATACTGCTTACAATACAACGCGTTAGATTTTAATCAAATTGTGAACTAGTTTAAATAGGAATTACCAGGGCGAACCCCCTTGATCCTTCGTGTTAGTTCACTTTGTAAGAACAAAAGAAATATAAAGTTTGGACCCTGTCTGTCTCACGGTTTTCACAATATTACGGTGACATATCGTTTACTCCCAGGGCGGAAAATGACATGAAAATTGGTCGACGCGGCCTGTTTTATTGCCTGGAGATTGACGGCAGGTCATATACTACCTAGGTATTGCTATTAGTGTTCATATGAGCTATCGTGATCGTGATCATCGTGAGCTATCGAAGCGAAATGATTAGTATTTCACAGTTGTAGTGAGACACGTCCGTTCGACCGAACGTCCAATCAATCCCTGAATGGTTCTAATAGGATTTAGCGAAGCCAACGATGCGACCATAATGGAATCAAATCAAATCAAAATATCTTTATTGCTGTAGATATTTACATATACAAACGTATTTTTTTGCCTCTTCTCAACACTGGACGACTGTGGGAGAGTAGGGTGGAGAAACTCCCACAGATTATTTTTTTGATCTCTTAAAATTTGTAATAAGCAATAATTAATAAGCAGTAATAATTAATGTTAGTAGTTATCTAGCAGTTGCTTAGCAAAATAATGATCGTCGTGGTTCAGCATTCGCGACTGCACAGAACAATTGCCAAGTCCTCCACAGCAATACGAGGCATTGTTCCATGGCGATGAAATTCAAAAGCCATTTGTTGGTATTCAAGAAACCTTCTACAGGCTGCACAACACGCTCACAATATCTGTACACCTCGATGGAACGTTTTAACACTGGAGCGCTGTAATAGCGTCACAACACCAGGTGCAAAGTTATTGTGGAAGTGTTTACTTCTTGTGACATTGTATAAGTACAAGGCTTTACGTTACGATGGGCGTTTTGCGAAGACGGGTTTTGGCATCAGTTCCTCAAGTAGTTTTTATAATATATAATTTAAACAATAAGTAAAACTCTAGAAAGAACCAACCTAATTGAGTAGCCACAATTAAAAACCTAGAATCCGGTGGTGGTAGCCATCGGCATCAGTTCCACTTCCACCTCACCAAGTCATGCTTCCCAAGAACTGCAGCTGCCAAATGCACGAGATGCCTAGGATACCATAATCAGATCCTGACCTGTGCCGCTACCGCCCAAGCCCCGTCGGCTTGATCCCGATACCGACGCTTCAATTGACTTGCCGTATTGTCATAATGATAAAGTTCATTCTTGCACGAAGCTGTCAAAGTGAAGCCGTCACCGATGCCGACGGCGCTTGCGCGGTCGACCATATCAATGGGACTTATTGAAAAGTATAACCTTTCAAACAAAAAAATATATTTCTAAATCGGTCCAGCCGTTTACGTCCAAATCGGTCCGGACGTCTTCGAGAAATCGCTGAACATCGATAAAAAATATATATTATATCACAAGCATAAAATATCGCACCCTTTTTGAAGTCGTTTGCAGTTTTGGATGGTAGCGATGATGAAATGTTAAAAAATGTTCTCACAATAAAAAAATATCAAAGAAAACGGGTTCTGTGGTATAATGTGCAGCATAGTTAAGGAAATAGCATAGCCATTGAAAATTAAATTAGTTTGTAAGCTGGCTAAGCCAATTCAGTTTTCTAAAGTACAGTAAAACCATGATATGGAAACAAAGGCGTTCACGAATTGAAATTCCGCATTTAATTTACCTCCGTTTTAGCTAGCGGGCACAAAATCTGCGACAAGTGAAGTTCACGCCAATTTTATGAGGCGAGGTTCGTAGCGAGGGTCGTAAAGAAGCCTTTTCGAACGAGTTACGAATATAATTTTTCCACCAGAGAGCCTAAAATCAAGCGGCCAAGGTGCCATTTTGAGGTTAGAAGGCGGAAAAATATAATATGAACATCAGCGTCAGTGGTTTTGTACTGACCAATGACAAATGTTTGTTTACCTTTCTTTAATCTACAAGATTGTTAATGCCGAGGTTAGTTCGGCCTTGTAGTTGGTGGTACTTGTGCTACGGGACGGGTGCTCATGCTGGCGTGTTCTATGTTGGTGGTACTTGTGCTACGGGACGGGTGCTGGCGTGTTCTATGTTGGTGGTACTTGTGCTACGGGACGGGTGCTGGCGTGTTCTATGTTGGTGGTACTTGTGCTACGGGACGGGTGCTGGCGTGTTCTATGTTGGTGGTACTTGTGCTACGGGACGGGTGCTGGCGTGTTCTATGTTGGTGGTACTTGTGCTACGGGACGGGTGCTGGCGTGTTCTATGTTGGTGGTACTTGTGCTACGGGACGGGTGCTGGCGTGTTCTATGTTGGTGGTACTTGTGCTACGGGACGGGTGCTGGCGTGTTCTATGTTGGTGGTACTTGTGCTACGGGACGGGTGCTGGCGTGTTCTATGTTGGTGGTACTTGTGCTACGGGACGGGTGCTGGCGTGTTCTATGTTGGTGGTACTTGTGCTACGGGACGGGTGCTGGCGTGTTCTATGTTGGTGGTACTTGTGCTACGGGACGGGTGCTGGCGTGTTCTATGTTGGTGGTACTTGTGCTACGGGACGGGTGCTGGCGTGTTCTATGTTGGTGGTACTTGTGCTACGGGACGGGTGCTGGCGTGTTCTATGTTGGTGGTACTTGTGCTACGGGACGGGTGCTGGCGTGTTCTATGTTGGTGGTACTTGTGCTACGGGACGGGTGCTGGCGTGTTCTATGTTGGTGGTACTTGTGCTACGGGACGGGTGCTGGCGTGTTCTATGTTGGTGGTACTTGTGCTACGGGACGGGTGCTCATGCTGGCGTGTTCTATGTTTTGTTTGTTTGTTGGTTTTTAAAGAGCGAATAATTATGTTCTCTAGCAGATTTAGAGTCTTGTACAACAGCTTGTACTGCAACAGCGAATGAACAACCCGTTGATGTGCGATCCAATGCAAATGCTAGCGTTCATTCAACTATCTAAAAGTATATGACGACCTCTGTGGCGCTGGGGTTGTGGCACTGCCTACCATGCGAGAGGTCCCGGGTTCGATCCCCGGGGTTACAGGAAAAAAAATCCCCAGGTCTTGGATGTTTATATGTGTGTGACGTCGCTGTTTCTGGTTCCCACGACACAGGGTATCCTAGTGTGGGGCCAGAAGCAATGTATGTGTATTTGTTTAATGTTTTTATTTATTTGATATGTTTGGTGCTTCATCTGTGCTAGTGCCATGCCATATAGAGAGGCAATCAGCGTCCTCAATGTGTTAAATATGACTGAAAAAGTCAGTGCGAATGTTATGATGTCAAAACCAACTAACTAAGGCAGTGAACTGACATCCTTGCATGCGAGAGCTCTTGTGCGGTGATTTCCAAATATATTTGTAACCCAAGGCAAGGGGACATATTTCCACATCATTTTCAACCCTATGACTTGGTAATAGAAAACATGAAAAATCCTGAATGCTCAGGCCCTATTAAAGGTTAAAGGTTAATTAGTTTAGTTATATTTGTTGTGTCTGTGTTTTGAATTGATGAAATTGTCAGAAAGGGTTTTTTTAAACATTTTGTGGATATAGATGTCGACCAACACGAAGACTATTCGGGGGCTTCGCTGCGCTCGCACATTAAGGCTTCACCAAAGCTACCGCAGTGTTTTTCCCGAAAATATTTCTTCGTTCGATGAAAATTCAAATTCAACCATTGTTGGCCATTTCATGATATGCTCAATTCTACGAAATGGTTACGACATCTCCTCAAGCATCAGTCCCAATAACTATTGGTGTGAAATTCCATTCTTGAATAACTGGCTTAACTGTGCACTGCCACCCCATGTGTAAATAGACGCGACGCTATGTTGGGTTAATTGCAAAATTTTGGTCGGTCAATGAAAATTATAAATATCGGTCAAGTGCGAGTCCGGGTTCCCTAGCACGGTACAAGAGCGTCTCTTGTATGGGGACCGCCTTTATAGCCCAATATTTGTCGCTGCAGCGGAAACAGAAACACACATTCTGTGCAAGTTTCAAGTCTCTACCTAAAACGGTCCATGAGGCCCGCCGACGGCTTAATAACAGGATCCTGTTTGGTACCCTTCGTGTACGGAACCCTAAAAACACACCTATCATTATAAACGTACCAATGTGCAAATATGTCACGTCTCCAAGCTATGTGCCGCGAGCGAGTTCAGTTACGTAACTCCAAGCTATGTGCCGCGAGCGATTTCAGTTACGTAACTCAGCAAGCAAACGACTAACACATAACGCAAACAAAATAAAGATGTTCCATACTACACGAGAATCGTGAGTTGAAATGGACCGTGGCGTGCATTGGAACCGACCATGGGCGGTAATCTAATCAAATTGCATTGTCGGACCACGCGCCTGATGTAATATAATTTGCATACATCGCAGCGCCATCTGCCCCATGCGCCGTAAAGGTGGGCGATACCGTGGACACTTAGGTAATTAATTAGATGCAGTGTAACGATTCATAAATGGCTGCGAAGTCATTGTTAGTACTAACTTCGTTTTAAAATTAGACGCGGTTGTATTTGTCTGTATTTTAAATGGACGTGGCATCATGGTTTGTTGTTCAGTGTAGTGACATAACTACATATACATAGACTCTTTATGGCTACACAATTATACAAACTGTTGGTATGGCTTATGTTTGGCCAGGTTCACATCTTCAAGTCGTCTTCACGCAATAAGAGTATGTTCAATAAGTGTGTTCCCGCAGGTTCATCCTTCATGTTTAGTGCCGTGAGCATTACCAACATTGGTGTAAGCCGTTCCAACGTTGGCGCCAATGGCCGGTTTTAATCTCCACAGACACCACACGACACTTTTAAGTAAGAGAGAGAGGTATTCCTCAGACTCCCTTTAATTTTTTAAGTAAAACAAGAGAGAACTCTGTCCCATAATTAACACGCTCTTTTGCGGGGCGGATGTTCAGAGCATTGAACGCAGAATTCGAGATTGCCCTGAACGAAAATATGATGGGGACAACACAGACCTATTTACTGGTGAAGCAGCTGAATGGCTGAATAGTTTTATGTCTAAGCAGGGGCAACTGGACGGCTTCGGCCTTACGAAATAGTTAATAAAATTTAACCGATTAACGTCGCAATCCGACGGGTGCTGAAAACAGTCAACGAAAAGGATCCGCCTCAGGAACAAGCGACGACCTTTGGTAGAGAACCTTTGTCAAGAGTAGTGTAACCAGCAAATCCGCTCAACCAACCAATCAACCGCCCCCCGGAAACTGATCGTGTAAATGTGGTCAATGTAACAGTGGTCCAATGTAGAGAAGTGGCAAAAAATGACGATTGCTAAGTATATGTAAATATCTACAGTAATAAAGACATTTGGAATTTGGAATTTGGAATGACGATTTAAAAGTGTCGTGTGATGCCTGTGCAGTTACAGTTGCAGATTAAAAACGGCCAATGTTGGGCCAGTATGGGAGAATAGAAACGTGTTTTGTCTCTGTGCGATGCTCGGGAGCAATCTGTCGCCCCACACACTATGTACACTATGTACACTATGTACACTATGTACAACTACAAGAATGGCTCAACCGCATTCATTTATTCTATGACTTTGGCGATGCACGCATACTAATGCTATTGCGATGTTGCTGACGAATATCTTTTCGAACACCCTTCCGTTGACACCTGACGTTCGGCCAAGTTGCATTAAAGGCTATTTTCATTTGTAACTGTGTTCTTGTGTAAAATAATACCACTCTCTTTACGATACATCTTGCACAGGTATTAACTGGGCCAGGATATATACTGAATTAGTATAAACAGCCCCGTTAGTTCCGTCTCTAACTATTCTGTGTTTAGCTTAAGGTCGTTTTCCAAGCGAAAAGTTGGAAGCAATGGGATAAATTTTACACCCAATTTTAACCCCCGATAAAAAAGAGGGGTGTTATAAGTTTGACGCGTATGTCTATCTATCTGTGTGTCTGTTTCATACCTCTATGGCACCCTCGCGCTCAAGCGCTGGGACGTTTTATTTTGTGGCAGGCTTGATGCGATGATCTAGGGTGCGGGCCCAACGCCGCTCTTGATATTTATATATATGAAGAGTAATATAATAAATAATAAATAAAGGCGTTTATAAATAATAAATAAAGTAGCCCATTAATGTCCCCACCGAGGGGCACAGGCCTTTACCCGGAAACGAGAAAGATTAAGCCATACTCCACCACGCCGTTGCGGCTCAGTGCGGGTTGGTGGAAAGGTTTTACGACCACTACCACGTAGCGATAGTAGCCGGGACCTACAGCTTAACGTGTCGTCCGAAACACTGAACGTCCGATAATGGACTTAAACAAATTAATTATCCCATTGGTACATGGTCAGGTTTCGAACCTGCATCTCCTGTGAGAGAAGACAGCGTGAAATTCATTAGACCACGGAGCTCATAAGTACATTTATTATCGTTATTTTTTTATTCTCTTTACAAGCCGTTTATGTCTCACTTCTGGGCAAACGACTCACTCACCTTCTTCCACTCCTGGCGGTCTTGAGCGGTCTCCCACCAGTTTTTGTCCCAGAGACCGAATTCGTCACTCCATCTATTCCTGGGTCGGCCACGCTTTCTCTTTGCACCAGAAGCCCATTGCGTGGCTCGTTAATAAAAATAATTATTAAATAATTATGAGAACCTCATCCATCATATCAGACGCAGACGCAATGGGACGGGCTTACTTCTCCTGCAGCAGTACAGTGTTGAGAAAACGCCTTTAACATTGGTTGTGTGCTTAGCCTATT
This sequence comes from Argyresthia goedartella, assembly GCA_949825045.1. Lineage (NCBI taxonomy): Eukaryota > Metazoa > Arthropoda > Insecta > Lepidoptera > Argyresthiidae > Argyresthia > Argyresthia goedartella. The sequence continues at coordinate 45,214,794 of OX463806.1, read as the reverse complement.
TATAAATAACTAAGTTAATATACAACTTTTGAATCATGAATCTTAAATGTCAAATATTTTCCAACTAAAGTCCATTTTCCAGTTTTCCCTACCCGAAGGGTGCGAAACGGGACCCTATTACTTACCCTCCGCTGTCCGTCTGTCAGCCTGTCTGTCTGTATATCCGTCAGCGAGCTGTATTTCATGGACCGTAATAGGAAGACCTGAAATTTTCTGAAATGTATATTTCTGTTACTGTCTTAAGGAGGTCCCCATACAAGAGACATGTTTGTTCGCGTTTTTTCTTGTAAGAAGGTAAAGAACCCTTCATGTGCGAGTCTGGTTTGCTCTTAGCCGGTTTATTTGATAAATACGAGTAGATATTCAATTGGCAGCACAGTGTTTCGTGCAACAAGCTAGCGGGACAAAATGTTTTTGTTGCATATTAAGATGGATTATGTGTAATGTAATACAAATTATTAGTATTTTATCCTTGGGGATAAACTGCTTCTTCTTCCATTGACTATCTTAAAAATAAATATAAGTGAAATCCATTGAAATAGAGCTACCTCAGAGTTTCATGTACGTTCTTCTCTGAGAAGTATCTGCTTTTGGACCGTACACCTAGTATTAAATGAATGACGTGCTCTAAGAGATATGTTATTTTCCAACAGAATAAAGAATATTTTGATTGATTGATGGTAATAGTACATTACTGTCGCGGTCTGTAATGCCTGGTTGCTGGTCGCACTGTTGGTGGCCGAAAGCGCAGCACAGCGCAGTTCCAAGGCCTACAGAGCGCGATCAGCTTTGCAGCCTTTGAGGGACAAGCTGGAATAAATGCCGAGACCGAAGGTCGAGGCTTTTATAGCGCGGACATCAAAGGCTGCAATGGTGACCAAGCTTATAGGCCGAGAGCTAAGCTAAGCTAAGCTCGAGGCCTTCATAGTGTGGCCAGCAGTGCAGTCATTGCGGACCAAGGCTTGTATAGTACTTTACTCAAATAATGCGAGTAATTAAATAAAACCAGCTTATTATAAAAGTGAGAGTTGAGAGTGAGTTTTTTTGTCACACATAACCAAATTCTGAATAAAGCCTTTTTGCAGTACCTTGTGGCGAGAAGATCTCCCGCACTTTTTTTTGTCACACATAACCAAATTCTGAATAAAGCCTTTTTGCGGTACGTTTTTGTTTACCATTTTCGAAACAAAGCTCGACAATCATGGAATTGGAAAACAGGAAATTGCCGGTCGCTAAAACACGACAGTAATGGATTTTCTTGATGATTATTTTTTTCATCGGTATACCGTATATCGGTCATACTTCAGAAGTGGTCCCATATAAATAAATAAAAAATCAGTGCTTTTTGAAAAAATCAACAAAATAAAAATTGTTATTCATAATTTTTATTGCACACAAATATTTTACAAGTTACATAATAGAAAATACATGTACAAAGGCGAGCTTATCTCTAAAAAGAGATCTTCCAGCAGGCCAAGGCATTAAAGGAAATATTATTATAAAAGGGTAGGAAGTGCACAATAACTAGTCTAAATAAAATGAATACGTGACTGTTTCCGGTTGTGTCGCCCGCGGAATCGACGAGTCTCATTTCTGGCTTCCATGCAGTACCACGAATACTGGTCTAAATATCATTTACGTGTTTCACGACACTACTTTTCAAAATCTCAACAATTTATGTTATATCCCGATGACAAGTCCTTAATACTCATGAAATCTTTTGATCAGAGTTACATCCAATCCTGTAACTTCGCTAGTTAATTCCGCATTTGAAAAATATCTTCCAGATGTATTGCCGTCCTTTGAGTCGCCAAAGCTAGGTTTTAGTATATCTACATTATAGAATAGTGATTGAACGCTGTTTCATACAAGCTTTATCTCATCATCATCTCCTCTAACCTGTCACTTTTTTAAATCTAAGCCATAACTTATATGAAGCAAACGTTCAAAAGAAGCGTGTAACCTAGATAAAGCGAATCATCAACAACAAGTTATTACAATATGCTTTACAGAGACTTGCGATCCAGCGACATTGCATACAGTCGGAATTAGATCTCTTATATCAGTTAGCATTTAACACTGTTTCTAATTTGGATGGTATCCTTGGCGAAATAAATCGAATAGGGCGGCAATAGGAAGTAGATGAAGGCAGTGGATTTTCATCAAACAGTCTCAAACGAGCAAACGAGTATACGAACAAAAACTCGTCTGTTGTAGAGGTGTTCTCAAACATCTGTTTCTACGTGCTATGTCCTCATCACAACCCCATTTACTTATCAACGTAAACGATGAACGAGATAATAAACTTCTAACAACTTTTGAGCTTCAACCAAACATTCAGCCGTTTTGTTCACGTAGAGTTGAAGCTCTCTTGGCGACTAAAAGTGCCAATGAGTTACGTTTAAAGATAAACATAAGTACTGCTGAAGAACTTGCTATTCGGCGAGAAAGTCACCGAAATATTGCCAACAAGATAAGGGAATTCAGTGAGAGTCCGAAGAAAAGTAATAGCTTATGCAGTGACGATAGTAGGGCGTTAACTCCGTAAGAGCTTATAACGTGGAGTCCAAAGCCACTCTTAGCTCATACATATCATCACCCAAAAAAATGACCCAAACAATTATTTGAAGTGTCATGTCTTCAAATATGGAGTTTGGTAAATAGTTATTTATGAATGAGTGTCCCAATTTATTTAATAATATGCCTTAGTTTCTTCCAATTTCATCACAAAACATAACAGTTTTGCTTGTGATGTTTTTGTGCGAACCTGAAATCTTGGGTATTTAATTCAAGGCTCGTGGTTGAAGCAGGTCTCTCCGGCTATTGCAAGGAACGTTCGCAGTCACACAAATGATTGGCCACCAAAGAGTCATAGCGTTCCTGATTACTATGAAACTGTTCAAGCAGCTCATCCATGGCCAGAGAGTACTCCTTAATGGCCTCTTGAGATTTTTCATAGCGGGCAGATATAATAGATACAATAGATCTCAAGCAGCCATTGACACTCGCAAGTTCAGACTCAAGATTTAGCAGGTCTTTCTCATTTTTTGTTTTATTAATTTCTAACTCTGCCATACACATTTTAAATTTTTCCAAAATTTCTATTATACTCTTATTATTAAATTTTTATTGAGATTTAAAATTTTTTGATGTTTTAGTGATGTGTTTTTTAATTTTAACTTAACTTCTTGATGCGTATTTGCTGCATGTTGAACCAGTGCCCAGCACTGGCCACATCTCTACATGCAACAGAAACTTGGCCGGACAAATTATCCGCTAACATCAATTCCTCAAATAAATTTTGGGATTTTAGTGCTGCTGAACCATGAGACTCCTCTTCTTCTAATTATGTGATTTGGTTGTGGGCATCAGACAGGTCCTTTTCCGGATAGAAATTGTCTTCAAAGCAAACTCATATTCATCAGCGCACTGATCAAAACCATGAATTATCATTTTTGACCTATTTTGTTCTTCAAGTACATTTTCATATTGTGAGTGAAAAGTAGACAGCTCGGTTTTTAGTTTAATATTATTATCGAATGCTTCTAGCAATATCTTTTCATTGTCCTCTCGTTCACAAGTCAACTGGCCACACAATTCCCTAGATAGTTTTAATTCTTCTAAAGCCAGTTTTAATTGGGATTCTACTTGGCGTGCTTTACGGGTCCATTATAGATCTGAATGAAAAATAGTATGTATGAGTGTCAACAAACTTCTAGAATAATTGTCAGCCAATTGAGGTTATGTCAGCTGAGCCGAATTCGAAATGATTGCCACTTACGTGATTTATTTGGTTGAAATTAGATTCCAGATGTTATGTTTTCGCTTAGAATACACAGAAAGTAGAACCAAATCACTCCGAACCGAGAATAACAATGACAAAGACAACATTCTGTAACCGAAAAACAATTGGCCAGTTTGCATCAAATACACATCACTCATATAAAATATTTATAGTCACACGTATATTTATGATCATTATATGAAATACAACTAGAATTGTAGTTTATTACACAGGAAAACAATTTATATTCTAATTTTACATAGGATAAATCTCAGTCGGTTGTTGACCTCAGTGTTGCCACAAGCTTAAAAAATGTAACCAGTCCTTATTCGTTGCCAGAAACTTGTCCTTGCAGCTCTTGTTGCTCAACTTTGCGCTTAATTTCGAAGATATACTAGAAATTTTCACCTTGAGCGTTCTCAAAGACTCATCGAAAATGACCACAATAGCTTTATGTTGCAGTCCAAAATACGTTGGTTCCGTTCAATTTATGTTCATAACGGTTATACAAGATAACTTTACTTATACAAATTCCAAAAGTTGCCCAGTCGTTGTTGTCACGGACTTTCTTTAACCATGTTTTAACCATTCTTTAAAAACCTCAATTGTCGTCGTGGTTATGACTCTTTCTGTAACAAGATTATTAACTTTACATGCGGGTGGCTTCGGAGTTTAGAGTTCCTACGAAAGTAGCTACAACATGCTAAAGAACCAAGCTGTGTATATCTGGATACAAAAAGTTACAGTCCTTCGAGGATCACATTTATGAAGAAATATTTTAAATTTTGATGCCTATGTTTCCAACTCGTTTCAAAACGAAAATAAACACATAAAACTAAATAAAATCCTCAGATTATAGAGTACATACCTTCAGCAGAATAATCCATCACACAAATCACTTTTCACCTTGCTATAAATCGGAGGAGGTGTTTTCGTAATTGTACCAAAAATGCAACTGATTAGCAAATGCAAATCTAATTTCCTGATCATTTACCTTTACCGCCCGATAATGGTATCCTAATGAGATGCATATCGAATTTGATTGTGGGAAACCGCTACCTGCTATTGGTTGTTTTCGTAATTAGACAGAAATTTCCTGGAAATTCCGTCATGACTTTTGTCCCGCTAGCTTGTACGAGACGAAACACTGTGCCCAGGCTTAAAACTAAAACCAGTGCCGAGAGACGGTAGGTGACCGATAGTATTTCAAGCATCCTCCTTATCGCAAGCTTATCAATACATCGTCCATCTCACTCAGTGTACTAGAGCTAATACTACATTCACAACAGTAAACTGAAACTTAAGGTCGTTGACATTTTGTATTACGCGAATGTCCGAATACAAGACTTTAGCTCAAATAAAGTGCCGAGCGAGAGACAGCAAAGTACATCTTTGCTTCGAAAGGACTTTAGGACTGCAACCTTAAGGCTGATTTAAACAGGTCCAGTAACTGACTCCGAATTCGAGGCAAGTCAGTGCTGACCAGCAAGTATAACTTGCGGTGAAAAATGACCCCACGAAAACGGTAGCAGGCAGAGTTTAACATGACGGCCTCCATGCCCCTTCACGTCCAATCAGGGTTTGCCCAGTGTCGCATGACACAGTATGAACTTTCGCCCTTTTCAGTATCTGGTACCATTTTCGAATGACAATTTGTTAGAAGCGCGCCGTTCTATGTATTTTCTTTGATTCCGAGACTATTTCGTTGCAGTCAGTTGTCGTGGCGACATGTCTGTCTTCTGACTCCAAATCCATTTACACAACGTCACTATCGAGTCAGCACTGACTTGCCTCGAACTTGAAGTCAGTTACTTACCCTGTCAAAATCAGCCTTTACGTCTTTCTAGAAAGGAATCTTTGACGCCCTCTGTGGCGGGCGCCGATGTTCGAGTCCTGGCTGGATTAAAAAATCCCCAGCCTTTGGAAGTATATATGTGTGTGACGTCGGTTTTTCTGGTTCCCACTACAATGGGTATCCTAGTATGGGGCCAGAACAATTTATGTACCGATACATAAATGTTCGATTTCGAACTGGAGACCGGAAATATCTAGAATGTTTTTAGTAACGGAAAGGTTTTTTAAAAGCATTTAGAGTGCATTTAAGCTTTAAATTCCCTTCGCCGTTAAATTAGCGCTAGCAACAAAACCAGTGTTGCTTGCTTTTGAAAAAAATAATATCCAAATGTTAGGGACAAAATATCATAACATCATCGCCGTAAATGTTGTACTAAATAAAAAACTACTTGATTGTCTGGCAGACATCTCACTTCCTAAAGCGGTGGACCTAGAGTCACTAAACTTTGTACAGGAGTTCCTTCGGTAGCGTATGGTAGCACTAAGAAGGGATTTGGCGAAAATAATTTCCCATGGAGGGAAATGGGGAGTTACAGTTTGTATGAAATTAAAAAAGCACTTGACTTATAAACCTTAAAATTTGCACGTAGATAGTTTATAGATGCGAAGTGCCATTTAAGAAGAGTTTTCTAACTTCTAAATTTGTGATGGGGGTATAATTTATTTAACCTGTCATCAGTAGGTAATTTATAACATTACATTTCGATTGTTATTGGCGGATGCCGCCGTTCTCACAGACGACGGGTTAAGAGCACGTGTCGGACGAACATTTGAAGGCTTTTTGGAAGCGCATTGATTTTAAAGCGCTTTTTATCAGGGCAGAATATGTTAAAATGAAAGTCGTAATAAATCATTTAAGGAATTCAACCAGATTTGTTTTTGTTCGAAATACTCCGAAAGAAACAAAAACCCATCTGAAAAGGCCCAGTCTTCCAACCACACAGCTAATTATTTATTTATTTCTTAATTCTTTCTTAAATTCGTGGTTCTTTTCTTTTAAACCGACGAAAAAGCGGAGGAGGTTCTCAAGTCGGTGCTTATAGGGTGTCCCAAAACTCAAGCTCCACAGCGACACCGTAGGTAGACCTCCCTTTGGCGCATCGAATAAGCCAACTTGACCTCAGTGAAAGTTTCATGTAATTCGAGATATTGACGGTTTAAAGTTTTTCATGAAAATCCCCATTTTTTACATTGTTAGGGCATGCCATTACTTGCCTATCCCTTTCTTTTACATGTTCTTTATTTCTAAGCTATTAATGTAAAATACGAGATAATGATCAATTAGTCAAAGCTTAATTCTTTTGCACAAACTTTGACCACTCCTTTGACCGTTTGTCCTGAAAAAAAAAACTTGGCACGGAATGAGGTAATACCTTTAAAAACTTGCTTATGTTATGCCGATTCGGAAATAGTATACTTGTATCAAGAACTAGCATTAGCTGGGATTTCACGCCACATTTAATCATCAATCCGGAGATCCGCCTAGTATGAAAAAGGTTAACAAGAACACTGAATCTCATTTTCTTTTTCATTATTAAAGTTTCTAAGATTTGAGAGCAAGCGAGATAGATAAAATGTTGAAAAATGAGACTGATTCCAGAGGCATCAAACAGATGAGATATCGGCCAGGTAACAAATGTGATATTGGCATTTTCTAAATTGATAACCAAAGACGACATACATTCCTAAACTAATCTAATTTCTTTGTCACAACATAACCTAACCTTACCTCAGGTGAGGTTTGGGTAAGATAAGTGAGATTATTGTATCTTTAGTTTGATCACGTTATGTTAAGTTATGCTGCATAAAGTTACTACGCAGTTCTCGCTTTAAGATAAAAATAATCATAAATTTGTATATTAAACTTAAACGTATTTACAACAGGTTAAAATAAACCTCAACTTTAAAAATAATTAAAACAAAATATCCCTTATCCTCGTCAAAACTTATAAGCCACTGTATCAGATGCTCAAATGGCTTCCTCCAACCCTTAAGAATAGGAGACATCTCCTTTTGAAGTTTCTGCTTAATCGTCTCATGCTTATTGTAGATATGTCTTGAGCTGCGCCGAAAACACTTCGTCGCAATTCTTGTTCCGATTGAATCGGCTTTGCATAGACTTTGTCTTTCAAACACCCCCTATAAAAAAAACTAACGGGTTTAGGTCATTGGAATGCGGTGGCCACAAAATTGGTCCTAATCGACCTATCCATCTGTTAGGATAGGTCTCATTTAGGTGGTCACGGACTAGGCGAGCATAGTGAGCTGGGCAACCGTCATGCTGTAGACACGATCTTTGACGCATTGTTAGCGGCGTATCCTCAAGTAAGGCCGGCAGATCGTTTTACAAAAATTGCAAGTACTCTTGACCCTTGAGAATAGCCGGTAACTCAAATGGTCTAATGATTTGTCCATTGAAAATTCCCTTGCACAGGTTAATTTTTAACTGATACTGTGAACGGTTTTCTCTTGTTTCATGAGGGTTTGATACTTGCCAGCTATGAGTGTTATGCATATTGAGGTACCCATCCCTTTTGCAGAATGATTCGTCACTCCATAACACCTCGCTGAAAAAGTTTGGATTTTTTTCTCATTTTTTGCAGCATACTACGGCAAAATACAACTCGTTGAGCGTGATCACTTGGACGAAGTGCTTGAACGCGCTGAATGTGATACGGGTGGTATTTGTGTCACTTTAAAATCCGTTGGACAGAGGATTTTGATATGCCAGCACGCCGTTCAATTATACGCACTGAAGTGCCAGGCTCCGTTCGTATTTCGTTATAGCAACGTCATCACCTAGAGTTCTCGGTCTTAGTCCGACGTTGCCACTCGTTCCTGGTAGTCTGCCTTCACGAAACGCATTGACGACTCTCAAAATTACATTGTGTCGTTGGTCTGCGATCCGGAAACCTTTCCGCGTACAGTCGTGCAGCTCTTCAAGCGTTATACATCCCAATCCCTCTCGGGGAAACTTGCCTTGCCTCACCACAAGTTAAGTGCATATCGGCGTACTTGCTGTGAGAATATTGGGAAGTATTCCGATTTGCCATAACTGTTCCGAAGTTCTACAAAACTCTTTAATCCCAAAAAAGATATTTCGGTAGTCCAATCTTAGTTTAAGTTCTTATAAAGACAGTTTAAGTAAAAACAAAATCGCGTCAAGAAGAAAATAAAAACGGCAGCCAGTTTGATAAAGAAAAGAAGTATGATCCATAACTAACTTCAATCATATCATAATAATCCAAAATTATTCAACTTAACGTAAAGTTACGGGACCTAATCTAACCAGGGTGCCACTAGTCTGTGTAATTCAAAAATCAATTTGAAATCCGACCAATGAGATCAAACCTGAGGGCTCTGGAATCTGTCTCACTTATTAACTTTTTACGTAGGTTATACGGACTTATCGTGAGGAAACCTTCATTACTTCATAGCTGCGGCGATGGCCTAGCCCCCTGTCACGCAAAATGGAGTATTGAATTACTGGCTAAAAGTGGGCACTGTTGTGCCTCAGCCAACCCGTTTGGGAAAAGGCGTGACGCTATGTTTATTTGTTTGTTTAGCTTTTACAATCGTATCATCTTCTCTATTTTGCATTCTCTAATTTGATAATCGGTGTTCTTGTTCACCTTTTACATATAGGTGTACTTACATTAGTTTAAGAATATTTGTTATTAAGGTTAAATAAAAAATGTTTATTATTATTTTCTTTTCAGTTTCTTCGGCGGTTTGTTTTCCGAGATGCTGTGGTTTACAGATAAATAGATAGATACGAGGGTGGTCCCAGAAGTAAGTGGCCTAACAAAGATAACACAAAATAATTCGAACAAAGCTTATTTATTTCTCATTATAGCCTTTTTTGATCGCAATACACTTTTCCCAGCGATGTTAGATCGCTTCGATACCCTATTTGTAGTGGTCTGTGTCAAGCTCCTCAAAATAGCCATCAACAGTAGACTCAACCTCTTCATTATTGGCAAATATTTTCCCGTCGAGCCACTTTTTCAAGTTCGGGAACAGTAAATAATCCGGGGGAGCTAGATCTGACGAATAAGGTAAATGAGGAAGCAATTCAAACTTTAAACCATTCATTTTTGCCATTGCAATAGTGGACTTGTGAACCGGTGCATTGTCCTGATGAAACAACACATTATATTTTCGCTAAATGCGGCCGTTTTTTCTTTATTTCTTCACTTAAACGCTGCAATAGTTTTACGTAGTACTCGCCGTTGATGGTTTCGCGTTTTTGAAGATAATGAATAAAAATTATCCCATGCGCATTCTAAAATACTGACGCCATGTCCTGGCCAGCAGATTAAACTGACTTCGCCTTCTTTGGAGACGGTTCGGGAGAACCGGGAAAAGGGATTTTCAGTTCATTCCTTCGACTGTTCTTTCGTCTCAGTGATGAAGTGATGGGTTTATCGCGTTGAAATTTCTCCGCACGTTGCTGCTTTTGTCCAATGTGCAATCAAAATGCGATGTAGATCACATTTTGAAATCTCGAAAATTTCTGCTAACTCGCACACTTAGTCTACGGTTTTTTACTATTTCTGGTGTAGTCACTTCATTTGGTCGACCCCTGCGATGTTCGTCTTGGCAGTTCGTTCGACCTCTTTTGAACTCAGCGACCCAATATTTTATTGCTGTGAATAAAGAAGCAGACTCCCAGAGGATAATCCAGCTCACCTTTAAAATGGGTTGGACTTGAACATTTCAAATGAAAGTATTGTATGACATATCGATGACCAATTTTGTCCATGTTTGCAAAATCACTCAGATCAATCTCGGTTAATGGCTATGAAACGAAAACAAAAGAACGTGGATTCTTCTTTTTTCAAATTTACGCGTCAAAAGTTTCAAGCTTTCGAATAAAAAAATAAAAAACTGCCAGTATTTCCTATATGCCAGGTCGGCTACTTTTGGGAGCGCCTACTTAAGTGTTAGGAAAACCTTGATATGCGAACATTTGTGTTCAAGTACGACGCGCACTTGGCAATTTTTACACACTCGCCTCGCTTGGAGCCGCGGTTTGTATACTTATATAATTTATTTAATTCGTGTCGTGACGAGGCTTCAGTTATCCTACATACCTGCTTACTAATTTATGAAAGCGGGGAATCGTAATGTAAACCTGACAACCGCCGGGTATTGCATTTGCGTATTTTTTTTGTGACAGTTGACAGTTGTGCACTGGACTGCGAAGGGAGTTTAAAGCTGAAATATACCCTTCTATTTTTTATCAAAGTTTATGAAAACCAAAACAAAATATGTCGTCACGCCTTTTCCCATATGGGCTGGCAGAGGGACTGTTGTGCCCACTTTAGCAGTTTATTATATAGGTACTCGATTTTTCATGGCAGGGGCTAGCCCATCTTCACATCCCATCAGCTATTGAGCGTTCATTCCACACTGTGCCTGATTATTAAAACAGAATAAAACATACTTGTTGGTCTACACAATGTCACAAATGGTACTTTATAACAGTATCCCCATGGATACTGTTGGAAACATCAGATACTTTGGAATTTCTAAAATCACAATATGTAAGGGTATTTTTTTCTAAATTAAATGTAATCAATGTTCAATATATCTACTCGTTATTTATCGGATCCCAAATTACTACAATTTGAAAAGCCATCAGTGTTCTGTATTCATTTAATCTACTCGTTATTTATCGGATCCCAAATTACTACAATTTGAAAAGCCATCAGTGTTCTGTATTCATTTAATTGCTTAATGTGGTTCAAAATATCTGATGGTGATTAATTTTAAATTCAAAATACTTAAATTAATATATCTACTCGACAATTTGTAAGTTCATCGAAAAAAAATATGTTTCACAATTCGATATAATTAGGACTGCATTCTGCAAACGGCGGAGCCAGCGCGCGACTGAAAGAAATGAAAAGCCAAATTTGCCTAGAGTATATAATTGTAGCTAAATTTAGTTGGGTTGTAGGTTATGTTGGAACTTAGAAGATGAACCAGACCGTAGCGAAGCGAAGCAGAGCAAAGCGTGTGCAAATAAAAACAACATTGATTCGAATATTAGCTGAAATACGTATTTAGCGTAAAGTTTGTTCGGTATTTGAGTATTCATTTTTAAGGCGCTTGTTTTCATGCCTTTCTCTACTTATAATGTTTATGCTTCCTATGTATATGACCAATAGCATCTGTTTTTCTATCTACCCGCATTGTTTTATTAAACAAAACAAGTTGCAGTGTGCCGCGCCGCGCAAGCGCAACTCACTGGATTGTGTTCTGTGCACTGGTGGTGATGCATTTTAGATATTTTGAACGTTCGATTTTACCATTTTGCTTTCGGTATTGCAATACCTATCCATATACATACGTGTATATGCTCTCTAGCTCCAAAGGTTGCCTGGGCGTTGATGAGTCAGTCAGTGAGTCAGGGCTTTCTTTTCACAATATTGATTATTTGCGTACTTGAGAGCTTATTGTTACGGGTTCCGCCCCCAGTCGAACTACGGCAATAGAAATTCACACGGTTGTGAAAATTTAAAATCTCTACCTAATACGGTTCATCAGATACAGCCCGCTGACAGGCAGACGGAAGGACAGACGGACGGGCAGCGGAGACTTGTTAATGGGGTCCCGTTTGGCACTCTTCGGTTAGGGAACCCTAAATATGATTTTGAAAATGGAATTGTTTTACTCCTTTAGATTTCTGAATGTGTCAAACATACATTTCTTTGTTTACATTATTTTAAATACCTGTATATACCTGACGCCAAGTTTCTTGGCGCTCGATCGAAGTGTTACCGTCTCTCTCTCGCCCATGTATGGCATCTCTCTTGTTATTTTGCACCGCTACCCCTCCAAGCGGCACTCAGGCGCCAAGAAACTGGCTTTATTGTACGTGTAGTGCATTTACATATTACTCCGAATATTAGGCCAAATTAATAAAATATAATTATAACCTTTTACTTCTGATATTTGAAGAACACTTCATTATTGATTTCAGCAAACGACATTTCGTTCCAATAACAGGTGATACTTTTCTGTATTTACCATCATTTATCATCGCATTGAGAAGATGGGAATTGGCCATGTAAAAAAAATCTAACTGAGAAAACCATTTCGGGATAATTGTGTTCCAACTAAATTCCGTCAAAAAATATTACCTACACTATTACCGAAATGAAAAATATGATGTACTTCAATTGCCCTCTTCGGCGTAGTTTGTTAAATTCCCTTCGCCGTTAGGTTGGCTGTTCTGTAAAACTGTCAAGTATCAATAGATTTCCTGTCAGTCGATCACGCAGATGTCAGTCGGAACGTAAACAAATATTGATATTTTAGTTTTTTAGTTTTAAAATCGGAAATAACTAGGCTCAAGTATAACCGCTCAAAACTGTGAGCAAGTGACGTCAACAAGTGAGGTGTTATTTGAAAATAATAAGACATCCACTTCCCGAAATATTCAAACTAGTTTCTTAACATAGCCTAAAATTTCACAAAAAAAATTATACGTTTTTTTTAGCATGACCCATTGCGCAACCTCCATCTTTAAAATGGTGTTCCTGCCAAAGGAGACACATTCCATATCCAGAAAAAACATGTTTTAAACATCATAATGTCTATGGGAAATATCTGTATACAGTCTGTTACCGGCTTTTGGGCATTTATTAAAACTGATAATAACATGCTCCGTTAACAATCGTTTGCACGTATTAGTAAATCATAATTATGTTAATTAACTCCACAATTAAACTTTCTAAAATTGTAGCTTAAATGTAGTAGACGTATTGCCTAATAGTCGTAACTCATGTCGTTGAATTACTTGGTACAGGGCATGTCGATAGTGTGACAGGCACGACAAGTGTTGATAGTAACTTAGTACAAGGCATGTCGATAGTATGACAGTGTGACAGGCACGACAAGTGTTGATAGTAACTTAGTACAAGGCATGTCGATAGTATGACAGTGTGACAGGCACGACAAGTGTTGATAGTAACTTAGTACAAGGCATGTCGATAGTATGACAGTGTGACAGGCACGACAAGTGTTGATAGTAACTTAGTACAAGGCATGTCGATAGTATGACAGTGTGACAGGCACGACAAGTGTTGATAGTAACTTAGTACAAGGCATGTCGATAGTATGACAGTGTGACAGGCACGACAAGTGTTGATAGTAACTTAGTACAAGGCATGTCGATAGTATGACAGTGTGACAGGCACGACAAGTGTTGATAGTAACATGCATGCTTTACATTGCGGGCGATTAAAATTTTGTTAGAAAGTTAACAAACTCTGAAATTTAATTTATTAATTAAATTAATGTTAATAGTCAATAGTCAATAGTCAAAGTACTTTATTACTGTAGATATTTACATATACTTAGCAAACGTCATTTTTTGCCTCTTCTCTACATTGGACCACTGTGGGAGAAGAAGGGCGTAGAAACTCCCACAGTTTTATTTTTAGATCTCTTTTAAAAATAGGTTGTGCTTAACTAATACAAATATGAAAAATTTAATTGTTATGATTAATAAGCAGGAATAAATAATTACAAAATTATTAACAGCAAGGTCTGTGTTGAGCCAGACTAACCCCATACAGTCCTGTCATTTAAGTAACATTGTAATATCCCTTTTTCGACAAAGTCGCTTTAACATGCTTTTTAAATTGCTCAAATGGCAATTTCAAAATCTCCAGAGGTTTCTTATTGTAGTAGAGAATGCACTGACCCTTGAAAGAATTGCTAACCTTCGCGAGTCTAAAACGGGGCGCACATACTCTGTGATTATTTCTTAGGTTAACATTACAGCTGTCGCTAAATTTGGAAAATGTTTTAAGGTTCTTGCGTACATACATTATATTTTCAAAAATAAATTGACTAGCTACTGTTAGTATGTCAATTTCTTTAAAAAGCTCTCTTAACGAGTCTGTTCGTTTTAAATTGCTCGAATAGCTCTTTTCTGTAAAATAAAAATAGTTTGAATATCCGCTGCTTTCCCCCACAACAAGATACCATAGGACATCACACTATGAAAGTAACTAAAATATACTAGCCTAGATGTAGCCGCATCCGTGCTTTGTCTGATGTTCCTAACAGCGTAAGCCGCAGAACTTAATTTACCAGCCAATTTATCTATGTGGGGTCCCCACTGCAATTTGGTTTGTTATGGTTACGTTACAGACACGCGTTATTTTAACGTCCTTAATTAAAAGCCCAGCTGCTGGTAACACACTGTATATGTCACCGTAAGATAGTCAAAACCTTTAGTTGATAAACTAACGCCCTTCTTTTGTTCTTACATGTCAACCTAACACGGAGACTCAAATAAGCTACCGCAGTCTTTGCCCTGGTATTTCTTTTGTTTTAAAGTTTCAAGTTTAAACCAGTTTACCATTTAACGGTTTTAACCGTTAGTTTATCAACTAACGCGTTGTATAGTAAGCAGTACGCTAAAGTTTACTAGCTGTCGATAGTTGACTAACTAACGAAAAAAAAAAAAGGTTGGTTTATCAACTAACGGTTTTGACAATCTTACGGTGACTTATATAAAAAGAGAAGGCATGACTCACTCACTGACTCATCAACGCCCATCATCAAATGATGTGTTTAGGCTGACGATTGAAAATGAATGAATACGTGTATCAGCGTTTTTTTTATTCTACCCCTAAGGGGGTAAAATAGGGGTTGCAAGTTTGTATGAAAGTCCGCCAGTTTTGAAGTTAGAATCTTCAAATTCTGTGTTTAGACTGGCGTTGAAAAATTAATGAATACGTGTCTCAGCGGTTTTTTTAGTTCCACCCCTAAGGAGGTAAAATACGGGTTGAAAGTTTGTATGAAACTCAGTTTCAAAACTGACTTTCATACAAACTTTGAAGATCATAACTTCAAAGTTATGATCTTCAAATTTTGTGTTAAGGCTGAAGATTGAATAAAACTGAGTAGAAAACGTCTTGAAAATTCCACCCCCAAAAGGGGGATGAATTTGTGGGCACAAAGTCCCAAAGCTAAAAAAAAATGAAAATTTGCACCTAGATACTTTGCATAGTGTAGGCATCCACTAAGGAAGGATTTTTGGAAATTTTACCTATGTTAATATGGTTGGTGTATAAAGTTTGTATAGTATTTAGCCTATTGGTAATAAATAAAGCAGGACATGTTACAGCATACTTAGAAAATGAAAAATATGGGTGGAAAATTTATATGAGAATTTTGTAAATTTTGTTTCGCATTCAAATTAAACAGCTTTGCTTTCGTTCTGTTGTTCCGTTTAAGAATGTTTTTATTATTCCCTTGGGCTAGGGACTTTATAATTGATTGTGCTTTAATGTGTATATATTAACGTATTTTCATATATAATTTTCAAGCAAATCATCAAAAAAGGATATGATACGCGCGTGTAGCTCCCCGGAGAGTATATAAGCAGCGCGAGAAGGCAGGCTCACAGGTCTACTTAAGAAGACCACCGCCCGCAGGGGCCATCCGATGACCTGTCCACAGGAGTGGACAGAGGCGATTCTTCGGGAAGAGGTCCGTCGACCTGACCCCGACTCCCCACGCCCCAGAAGGGGTGCGTGAGATGACTATGAAGAAGAAGGCTCACAGTTATATCGATTTTATAGATAACTGTCATACAATCCAACAAATGTCTTATTTTTACTCCGTATACTACACGAGATGATGCCCGCTCAATTTGTAGGGTCCCGGACATAGCATGGAGGTCTGACTCCTGGGCTAGGTTAATTCCATATCTCCCCCCTTCAAAAGATAATAAAAAATAAAATAAAAAGGCCAGCTAATTATAGATGCAACATTTGTCTCGATAACACGTCTAGCGCTAACACTGCAATCGTTTACGAAACAATTTAATTGTATTAATTTGTGCAATACTATCTCTTAAAAACTGTGATTTTCGGCGCAAATCTTTTGTTTCCAAATTTACTAAGTGGTTACCTATTCTAATCGTTTCTAAGTTGATATTTTAATTTCTTCTTTATAAAGTGTTCATTTCCGCCCAAATCTTTTCTGTACTCCGGCTTAGATTAAAGTATAATTGAACTTGCTTTATCTATCACTATGACTTTTGAATCATTCAACATTGATGGGACTATGGTGCCTCACACCGTAGTTCCCATAATTGGAGACGGAGCCGTTGAATGCTAACGACCTGACCTATCTCTATACTCCCCTCTCTCTAAGCTACTGGAACGAATCATGAACACTAGACTCATCAGCTACATGGAAAAAAAACAGTTTCCTGGCAGGAAATCAATACGGTTTTCAAAAATTTGGTACCTATTCAAAATATCTTAAAATGAATTGATAACTTAGGTTTTTGAAAAATTTACAGCAAACACACGATTTTCGCACTGTTCTGACGCAGCGATTATCATACCAGCCATGTTTATGTGTGACCTGTTATGAACTTGATTTTAATATGGTTGAGTCCAAAATTTCAACCACCACAAATTGATTTGCTAATATTTCCGACACACGGGCCTTAATTAAGATTTCTCAATCTCGTCGACGTGTTACGAATGTTGCATTTGTATTTTTGTTTGTTTCAGTGCATGCTGGATCAGTCGGCGCAGTGGAGATTCAACGCGTTCACATTGGACAATGTGTCTGGAGGTAATATATTTAAATGAATGTGAAAACCCCCACGATGACGGATGACAAATCACGAGCCAACTTTGACATTCCATAGAAATTGTACTTAAGGCTGGGCTTTACTTTAAGAGGAATATGATTCAAATATTGAACAAAAAAGGCTCTTCGCCGATCTATAGAGGACTAACACAGCAACATAACTTAACTTAAACAATTTTATAACGAGTAAATAAACAAGAAGTACAAAAATCCAGCGATAGACTTTTCTATCAAACAACAATAATCAAATGACGTTAACGTCGTAGCCATATCGCAGCATTGACCATATATCATGAAATGGTCGACATTTCATGATATGGCCGACGATTTCATGACATGGTCGGAAAGGGTTGAATTGCATGAAACATGTCTGATTAAAAACATTTTTATTCAGTAATACCTAATGTTTTTGTGATATACAAGTCAAACTAACACGAATACTATTCGGGGGCTTCGCCTCCCTTTTAGTCTTCACCTTAGCTACAGTGTTTTTCCCTAATCGATTTCGTCGTTCAATGAAAGTTCTAATTGAACCATGGTTGACCATTTCATGATATGGTCAACTCTACGATATGGTTACGACACTCATGATCAACAAGCTAGTATGAAGAAATCAATTTATCATTTTATAATTAAAACCAAATAATCAATTTATAATTTAAAACGAAAAGACTCTTAGAAAAGAAATTTACATACTAACAGTAGCTAGTCAATTTATTTTCGAAAATAAAATGTATGTACGCAAGAACCTTACAACAATTTCCAAACTTAGCGATAGCTGTAATGTTAACCTAAGAAATAATCACAGACTATGTGCGCCCCGATTTAGACTCGCGAAGGTTAGCAATTCTTTCAAGGGTCAGTGCATTCTCTACTACAATAAGATACCTCTGGAGTTTTTGAAATTGCCATTTGAGCAATTTAAAAAGCATGTTAAAGTGAATTTGTCGAAAAAGGGATATTAAAATGTTCAAGATTACTTAAATAACAGGACTGTATGGGGTTAATCTAGCTCAACACAGACCTTGCTGTTAATAATTTTGTAATTATTTATTCCTGCTTATTAATCATAACAATTAAATTTTTCATATTTGTATTAGTTAAGCACAACCTATTTTTAAAAGAGAACTAAAATTCAATCTGTGGGAGTTTCTACGCCCTGCTTCTCCCACAGTGGTCCAATGTAGAGAAGAGGCAAAAAATGACGTTTGTCAATTATATGTAAATATCTACAGTAATAAAGTACTTTGACTTTGAATTTGAAAATAACTGCATTTTATACTCCTGTTTTGCGCAACTTGATATTTGCCAAAACACCGCGCACGTACGAGAAGAATTCTGTAATAGCTCATAAAAATTGAGAGTTTTAGCATACAGACTAGTAGAGGTGTCTAGTTCTCCTATACGACTAATTAATAAACTCTATTCAGACATGTTCGAATTGATGGTGAAACGTAAACACGGTTTAAATTTATTACACAGCATCAGTTACAAGCTAACCACAACATTAAGTAGCGTTCGAAATTATTTGAGGGACTCGTGTAATTTGGAAACAGTGGCTCGATTCTCTCTCTATCTCTGAAAGGTATTGCGACTCGTAATTTAATTGCAATTTTGAAAAGATAACTGTCAAACTAGCGATTTAGTTCATTCACATCCTTAGACGAATAACTCATAACCTGATTCCAGGTCCGTTAAACATATTAAAAAAAGGACTCATAAATGGGTAGTGCTCTTTAGAACGCCGTCAAAAAGATGCGTCACATTTTTTTCTTTATGTGAGTATTGCTCGCACACATTCACATTGTTTCCTTTGTTGGACGAACGCCAGCGCGCGCAGTTGCGTATAAATAATGATACCACCTCATCTTTACTTTCTTTCAAAATAAGCGATTTGAAATCATAGACTATGGCGAGATAAACAAGCGGGTGTGGGATCCCCCTTCCTCACATAACATGATTTCATAGAAACATTGCATTATATTAATCATTGAGTCTTGCAGTTTGATCCCATTCGGTTTTTTGGTATTTAAAGAGATTTTATGGCACCAGTTCTGGGCACAAATCTTCATTTTGAATTTTCTCTTTAGAGATTTTTTCGTACCAAAGCGCGTTCAAATAGTGATTGACGGAGATTTCCATAGGCCACCCTCCTGTCAAAAATATGAACCTTTAATGCTTGTTTTGGCGGTGCATATTAGGATTCGATGAGTTCAAAGTTCACATCTTTCAAAAATCAGTCGCAATCGAAATGTACTCTGAAGGCGTCTACCATCTTTCAAAATGAGATTGGCAGACAGAGAATCGAGCTACTGGATGCTGAATATTTAGG
Organism: Argyresthia goedartella; assembly: GCA_949825045.1. NCBI lineage: Eukaryota > Metazoa > Arthropoda > Insecta > Lepidoptera > Argyresthiidae > Argyresthia > Argyresthia goedartella. The sequence continues at coordinate 45,195,187 of OX463806.1, read as the reverse complement.
GGGTTAGAAAGGGACGACAAAAGCCTGGCATAATAGTTCCCAGATTCAAACTGAACGCCTTTATAGTGAATCTGTAAGCTAACCGCTGAAATTAATCAAATCATTCGGCCACTATCGCCACAATAGCAAGCTCCACATTTCGCCTCTATTACGACGAGATAACGTCGAAATGTGGGACAACTAGGCATTATTGGGTGAACCAGTAGCTCGAAGCGTGTTCGACGCGTGCTCTGCACACAAACAACAGAGGCTGTTTTGCATTTTGCGATGTAATTTACAAAACAATTAATAATAAACCTTTCCTTGTTTTGATGCCCCATTTTCGATATTCTTTAAAGTGAAAATCATTTATTTACTGTTGATGAACAATATGTATTATATAAAAAGTAGGTACATGATAAGTTATTAATAAGAGGCCAATTTCAAGAGGCGTCACAACTAAACTTACAAAATGAATAAAAAAAAATGGTCGGGTGCGGGTATGACTAAAACTTACATAAAAAAAGTTACATAAAGCCGCGTATCTACTGTTCAGATTATCGAAGGTTATGAACAGAGAAACGCGTATGGATGTCCACCAAATTGTGTTTGGATAAATGATTACCAAACTTCTTTTTATGTTTTGTGTACTTAAGTTTATGTTTTAAGTATTTTTTGTTGTTCTTACATGTTCAACCTAACACGAAGGATAAAGGGGGCTTCGCTTCGCTCACCCCCTTTACCCTTCACCTAAGCTACCGCAGTATTTTTGCCCTGATATTTTCTGTAACTTTTGGTGGACATTTAGCCGTTTTGGGTAGGAAAACAATATTTTGGTGGTCCTTATATTTGTTGCCCTTTTAAAACCCTTAAAATACTCCCCCTTCCATCCCTCTACATTTATGAGGTAGCAATATTTGTAAAAAATAATCCCGATCTCTTTGTCAAAGTATCATGCGGGCAACAAAACTCAGTGCGTGTACAAAATGAACACAAGCTACGCCTAAGGCAAGCAAAAACCGCACTCATGCATAAAAATATATTATGTATTTTCAATACTGTTTAATATTTATGCTTCGGAACGCACCTCCTCTTGTTGCGCGACTCAGAACCATGCGTTGTTCACTAGCGGAAACGGAACCGCAACTGTCACTCGTATCAAAACGAGAGGAGAAATTAGAGGTTATCTTTTCTCGTCGGGAGAACAAACATGTCTGCTCAGGCGTCGGGCCAGTGATTGTAATTCGGTGTAACAATTACCAAATACAGGCGTCGGGCCTGGTCGGAGTGCTCATCATAAACATCGTCGGGAAATAAGTAGATTCGCGTCAGCGGTTGAGTGATTCGTGGTGAAGGTTGAAGTTGTACGGTCTCCAACTCGTCGTATGCGGACGGCGACTCCTCGTGTCGGCAAGGTTTGGTTCCTCTCCTATCCCAAACTTGTGCTCCTATCCCGCATTCCTACCTCGAATCGAGCTTTCGATCTCCGGTCTGCGACGACAAGGTAAAGTAACAATCAAGATTTTCTCTCCCGTGCTGGCAAAAACCCAGCCCCTCAAGATTCCACGCCGTTCGGTTGAGGCGTGGAATTAATCAAATACAATACCCAAATTCAAAAGCGCCAAAATTTTTCAATAAGATACCCAACGACATAAAATGTATGAATCTAATACAATTTAAGAGTATGTTATTTAAGCTATTAGTCACAAAATGCTATTATGACATTGGGGCTTTTATGAATGAAAAATGAATATAATATGTCTATCTAATTTATTATTATTTTAAGAAATCATTTATGTTTTTACCAAGCTAACGTACCATTACTATCTAATCCCAAATTGACTTTTTGTATTCTGTTCTACTAAACTTTTTATTTTATTGTTGTATTTTAATTGCATATTATGCATGACTCTATGGATAACTCTTATGACATACCGGACATCTGTAAATGTATTATTACCTGTGATCACAAATAAATTATCTTTATCCTTATCTGTATCTTTATCTTAGTAATAGGGTCCCGTCGAAAATTTAAGGTTCGGAACCCTAAACTTTCTCATTTTGGCAACCGGAGAAAAACTGCGGCATTTCTAGAACCGGATATTTTGACTTATCCCCGCCGGTATTTAAACTCTTGACCTCTCGCTTGTAGGGCAGTGCTAAGGCCTCTATGCTGCAGCGGTCGTCAAATAACACAGTGTATTTTTTATCATTTACCAGAGCCTTTGGGGTTTTGCACACGGCGGATCTAAAACGCGCCGGCGACGCGCGTTGAACGCGATTAGTGCGCTCAGAAAACGCAAGGCCGTCGGCACATAGTAGACCTTTGCGCACGATCTTCACGATTTTCGCGCGTTTATCGCGATACAAACGTGCGTACCATTTTTCATCAACAGAGTTGTATTTTCGAAATAAGAGCTTCCATATTTTTCTTCTAAGCCGGCATTGTTGTTGATAATAGTATTTGTGTCAGGGTTAAGTAAAGATAATATAGGCGTGAAATCTATTCTCAGATATCGGCCCCATACAATCTGGATCTGGCCTCGTGGGTCACATGATGATTCGTAAAAGCTATTTTAATGCACCGGTGTTTAAAGTATGTATACTTGAACAAGTTGGTAAGTTAGTTTACTGGTTAAACTACCTTTGGACTAACTTTGATTTGATTCAGAGACGGATACGTATGTCATGCATCGGACCCGGGTCATTCCGGGAATAGTCGAGGACAGGACAGACTCTAAAGACAGGACTAAATCTGTAAAAATATTCTTACAAATACTAAGTTTATGCAGCGGTTCCTTTAATATATTTTATCTTTTTTGTTATCGCTTTGTTATTGTACATAAATATTTTCTAACCTGTTCATTTTATTATTGACTAAGCGTTTGCTCGTTCATTTAGAATAGTCTAGTTCTTCGATAAGGAGACCTTCTAGTGATTTGACTCAACTTAAGGCCACATACGCTTAACCAGAAGCGAAGAGCTTTGAGCCAAAAAAGACTACAGCATGGTTGACAGTACAACCCTGTATATTGTGTTTCACAGAGTACTTGTCTAGACTAATCCTACGAACCGAAACTTGATAGGGTAGCGTTGTTTTATTAGACAGTTCCCGTGGCCACCTTCCGGGTCATCATCAGACTCTGGATATCATCTAGGAACAAAGTACTTGTCGAGACGAATAAAATGAGCCCAAATTCGGTAGGGTTGCGTCGTTTCATTACAGCTTTCCCACGGCCACATTACGGCTCTATCATCAGAGTTTTATGTATTTTTTCATAGTGAACCAGCTCGAAATTATTAGTGTTTATGTGTGTATTTTCATATCTACACAAAGTCGATAGGCCCTTCCGTTTACTTACACGAGAGATGAGGATTATATCTTAATGTCAAGACGTTATTCTCACCATCTTATATAACTACACAACTTAGAAACTATATGAGTGGACTATTTTTTAATATTTGTGGGCTATTTCAGAACCATTTTTTAACGACTGTCAAATGCCATGAAGATTTCCAATGTGAGGATTACAACTATGAGGACATTAATATCATATTACGTTCACGAATGCATGCTGCCACTCACGAATGCTTTAATACTCATATTTTGCGTAACTTGAGATGCACAACAGGTTCCTTTGTCCTACTCGTCATGAAAGTTGTCAACTTGACCCACACCTTAACTTCACAGTCTGTGTAATCTAGGTTGATACTTAGAACGTAATTTTCGCCCACAGTTGGTGTTATTATTCACTTTCACAGAAGGCGTACGTAATTGGTCTTCAGGGAAGTTTGTTTACAGCAGAGTACAGTTCGCGTCACACATCTAGTTAACATAACATCATATTTACATACAGGCACACACATTGCTTCTGGCCCCACACTAGGATGCCATGAATACCACAAACCTGGAAATATGCAAGACCTGGGGTTATTTTTCTTACACCCCAGCTGGGGTTCTAATCTGGGACTCTTGCTTGTGACGCTGTTAGCTCTGAAGTTGCCGCGTCACGCGTCGCAGTAACAAGAAACAGCCCCTTTACAAATACTTTTCAAATGAACGTTTGGGATATTCACCATTTACAAATCGTGTTCAATAATCGTATTCACTCACTCAAATCGACCGGAAATTGTAGACAAGTTGACACTGTAGGTTTTGACCTGTGACAGATGTTGATACGTTTTACGCGGAACGAACTCTGCGTTTTTTCTTCGGTGATCGTAAAACTTATTCTGTAAATTTAATGGGTAAAATACATAACGTCGAGGCTCCGATCCTACCCGTTATTTTAGGTGCATCACCACAAAAACGTACGGTTGACATTACGATGGCGGACGGCGGACCTTGTTCCTGCTTAGTATGGATTTTAAAGATAAACATTACAATACACATGGTTTCTATTATATATATTTAGCATTTAAATCAGCATTTAGCATTTCAATTACTGGAAAAATATAGCATTGCTTAGAACCTTCCATAATAGTAATGTTTCAATGATTGTTATTTTGTTAGTAGAGCAAATAAACAATAACAATATTTTTATCGAAATATCAGCGACCCGTTCGATCTCGACCTGTCATGATCCCATTCCGAAAATGGCCGAACTGTAACAAGATGTTAGGCGCGGCCTATATCTGTCTGCTACCATATTGAGTTAGGTATCATTACCTATCTATCAATAGGCCTTGATTGGTATTGACAATACATTCCGGCTTGTATATTTTATAAGCCTTAACCGAGTTTGCATTGCAAATTCCGGGTAGCCTTTCTTCAACCATTCAGCCAAAATTGGGACCAGGTATGATGGCGCATATTTATAGGTTTGCATCGGATTATTATTTTCTTGTTGTCACCTGTATAGTGATATGTACGTGGTAGTGTTGTTTGCAAAATTGAAGAGATTTAACTTTAATGACCCGGAGCACAGAGTTAATTGACCGAGCAGGCGAAGCGAGCGAAGCGTCCATTTTCGAGATTGGCCAAAAAATCGTGAAATTTTGTGAGCTGGTTCGATATTATATAGATTTTTTGTCGAGCCATTTTTTTAAATGGCGGGATTATAGCGTTACAAATTTATTGGTGCGGCTACTTTCATACTCCATTTACGTAACTAGCAGCCTTATGGCGTAACTCGTCTGAGCTATGAACTTCACAAAGACTTTTACGTTTGACACCTTGCACCAGCTTCATCTGTCAAATTGGTATCACGCAAGTAGCATCATAATGGAGGCCAAACCCAAGCTCATTGAATGAAGCCTAGAAGCCTTCGGTGATACCCCGCAATCGATGAAATTGTATGAGCATGAGATGAACCATAGACACACGCTACGAACTTCAGAGAGTTACGCCATAAGGCTGCAGATGAATTCCTAAGTTTTTATGGGGTATTGTATACTCATACATACAGATGCATTCATAAGTTTGTATGTGGTATTGAAAGAAAATGCAGCCGGGTTGTTTATTTCTAATAATTCCAGTTGTTCATCCGTAAAACTTCAATGGATCGGGCGTGTGATGGGGGGGGGGGGGGGGGGGAGTGTGTCCAGTTTCTGATTTTATTTCGGAGAAATTATCACTAATCAGACTACGCAGTTCTCTCCGCCTTCTCGAGACGAACCCGTAGACACCAGATTTGATCTGCTAGGACCAAGGAAACGCGATTAATCGCTAAAACTTAAATCTCTATTTTCTTCAAAAGTCATGCTCAAAAATGCATAGAAATTGGAAAATTCGAAGAACTGAAATACAATTAAAGATTGGAATTTCTTCATTGATATCTTGCGCAAAATAAACTTGAATCGCATTATACCTAATTAAGCCTTTTGTCCGTCAGTCTTGACAATAAGTTTAAGTATCTATATACGTCAAAGTGCTCGCTAGGCCTACTATTCTCCCAAAACCACTAGTAATATTAAATTTAGCCCAATAATCCAGCTACCGAGACACTACTTCATATAACTATAAATTAAGAATTGGTCCCACCATGCCAGCCTCAATGACGTCATCCGTCGGGCCCTTGCCAGCTGTGGCATACCGGCCGTTCTCGAACCGGTGACGCTCATTCGCTGACAGCACGGGAGGTCGCTGCGGCAGCAGCAGCAGAGTGTCTCAACCAGCGCAACTGTCGATTCATTGCGTGCGATACAGCGAGGTAACGGTGCCAGCGCCCGGCAGCGATCTAAGCGAAATTTTTGACCTAGTTTAAGTTGTAATTGTTAGTTTCAAATCGGATCCTAATTAAAAGTTTAAAACAACCCCGGATCTGGATCAGCGCTGGATCTTAAAACATAATGGGGCTTACCACAAATAAAAACTCCTGTTCAACACATGTTTAAAGATAAAAATGTATAGGATTTGACGTTTTCTTTTTGTTAAACTATGTGTGACACTTTTTGTAGTAACACGGAATATAGATAAACAGCTTTATATAATTAAAACTATATAATGTAAAAACTGCATCAAAATAGTAGTTTATGTGACTACATATTGGAGGGCATTAAAACTCGAGAGTGGCTTGCCTTCGGCTCGTTTCATAATAATATCACTCGAGTGTTTTAATGCCTAATTATGTATAGTTACATACACTAGTTTATCTAAACACATATCATAAGCTCTCTGTGATGTGTTCAGGAACCGCACGAGTGACCGGCATTGTGGCATTGAGTTGTTAGCTTGTTCTGTAGTACCAACTTCACAGACAAAGCCGGGGCGGCACGCAGGCGGGCGTCGTCGGCGTTCTAAATTTGAATGTCATAATATGTAGAAAATTTCAATTCAATATTCAGATAAGAAATGTGTTTTTACAAAGTAGTTTAACCTTATGCTGATCGTAACGTGCGGTTTTTGGACGCAGTAAAGAGGGTTTATGATACGTGTGTAGATAAATGTCTTAATAATGTCTGGGAAGCCCTAAAGAGTCTAGCATTCTGGCTGATGCAGCGCCGCCTGGTGGTCATTAACCGTAAGATATATCTAATAACCTGCTCTGAAATTATAGCCATTTAATGCAAAAACTGAATCGAAATCGGTCATCACACAAACAAACAAGCTCCAACCCCAAATGCCTATATACCTCCTCCATTCCGATCCATCCGTCGTTGTGGGCGAACATACATACACACATGCACAAACACACACCTTTGCGCGAGAGGGCCTCAATAATAAAAATACCCTTTGTGTATGGGTCACTGGCGTTAGTGATAGTTTATTGATAATAAAATGGTTTTAACTATCTGGATCCTGATCAGTTGATCGATTTAGAATTGGTTATAGTTTCTAGAGATTAATCCGCTATTTTTCGCCCTGGGTGCCAATAGAGGGAACTGCTAATAGGCTATCTGACCCTAACGCATGTTACACGCACAACTCTTCAAGATCCAATAAAATAAATGATGACGCCTCATAGAACTCGCAATACGCAAAAAGTAGTTATAATAAAACGAGTTTGCTTTAGTCCACACGACTGAAGTAAAACTTCTTTGGCTCCATCTGTATGTATATATATATATATATTGAAACAATAAAAACCCGTAGGGCATACTAAAACACAAAATAACTAGTTCCGTAATACAATAACATCAATCACACTTTTAATGACGAACTTATAGAACCAAAACTAAAGCAACCAACACCAATGAGTACTATGCAATACTAAAGACAAATTTAAGTGAATACGGCTCAGTGAAAAACCTATGTAATGGCGCCATTGTGAATATTAGACAATCTTGCTTGCCCTTTGCTCGAATCAGATTATTTTCTCACTTTGGAGTATTCTGTGTGATGTGAATTCAGGATGTCTGATTTCGGTAGTGATTCGGTCAAAGTATAGATAAGGGGGTGGAAGGTTTGGTTTGAAATGTCAAGATTTCCCTCCCTACAATGTTTCGAATAATGCTATGTTATGCTTATAGAATACTACTGAAATCAGAAATCCTGTATCACAACACACAGAATAAAATCTTGTATTTATTTCTATAGTAATTTTTTATTTTACATATACTTACATAGTAATAGTTACTTAGTATCTTGCCTTAATAAATCATTAATTAAATACCAATCACAATGACTGTGAGGCAGCCCGTAGCATCATGAATCGAATCCAGCGTGCTCTCATCTTACTGAGGCACTGGACGGACTCCAGTTCGCCGCCTGCACTTTGAACTGCATTGGTTTGAGCAAACTAACTACTGTTTATTAAATACCAATCACAATGACTGTGATAAGCAATTTAGCTAATGACAATAGTTGAACTGCATTGGCTCAAGTAGACTGGAATGAGCAGGCGGCAAACTGGAGTCCGTCCAGTGCCTCAGTAAGATTGGGACGCGCTGGATTGCAAGCGGAGCGAAGTAATCAAGCAGCCCCAATCTTACCCTACTCTTAGCAATTCAAGAAACGGATAGCCCAGCTGCTCAAAGCCAAGAGTCAAAGAAACGAATTGATTATGTCAGACGAGAGTCAGTCATGCACATAAAACATTTTTAAGAAAAATATAGAAATGCAAATTTTAAAAGCAAAGGTAGGTAGTAATTTCACAAGAAATTCAAAAGTGTTTGAGTTTTACTCATTTTTTATATGGATATTTATATAATATTTTTCTTTTAATTGGAAGTTCAAGAAATGAAAAAACCGGTCAAGTGCGAGTCTAAATCGCGCACGAAGGGTTCCGTATCACCGTTCAATGGAAGCGATGGTGTGGAGTGAATAGTTTGGATTTTACACAGCAAAATATTGTTTACAAAGTTATTGGTGCGGTGACTTTCACACTCCATGTACGTAACCAGGTGCATCCATAAGTTTGTATGTGGTATTGAAAGAATTGTTGTATGGGAGCCCCCTTAAATATTTCTTTTATCCTGTTTTTTAGTATTTGTTGTTATAGCGGCAACATAAATACATCATCTGTGAAAATTTCAACTGTCTAACTATCACGGTTCGTGAGATACAGCCTGGTGACAGACGGACGGACGGACAGCGGAGTCTTAGTAATAGTGTTTAATATTTATGCTTCGGAACGCACCTTTTTTCGTTGCGCGACTCGGACCGCGAGTGATCGGAACGGAACTAGCAGCTGTCACTTGTATAGAAACGTGATGACGAGTGAGAGGTTACTTTTTTGCACATGGCATTCGGGCCTTGGCTGTATTTTTATTAGTAATAATTGTCTAACACAGGTGTCGGGCCTGGTCGGAGTGTTAATTTGTAATAATCATCACGGAACAATCGTCCAATCATCGGGAAATAAGTAGATTCACGTCATCGGAGTGAGTGCTTCGTGTTGTGAAGGGACGAAGTGATTCGGGGATCAATTCGTCGCATTCGGACAGCGACCCTTCGTGTCGGCAAGCAGTACGACGGCGACAGCATCGGGCTACGACGAGAGTAAGATTCGACTCCTCTCCCCCCACCCTTGTGCTCCTCATCCCGTGTTCCTGCCTCGAATTGAGCTTTCGAATTCCGGTCCACGGCGTCAAAGGTCAGTACTCCTGGTGAAAACCAACCCTACCAAGATTCCACGCCCTGTCGGTTAAGGCGTGGAATTTAATTATTTTGGAAGCAGGCGCGGTTTCCTAGTAGGAAATCGATTCACGGACGGTTGTAGGGTTGTTTTTTTGCCACATTGTAGTTGGGAGAAAAGGGTATCTCAGATTGGTCGGCAATCAGTTTGTGAGTGAGTCTTGTGGTCGGTATACCACAATTAGTTAGTTAACAATTTAGTTAACAATTATTATAAAGTTGTAGTCGGAAACTACTCGGTGTGCATAAGGAACAGTCATTCGGACGGACTATAGTATTGCAGTCGGGTTCCATAGTATTGCAGTGTTATTTCGGATTACAGAGCAGGGTCAGGCTATTTAAGGGGTATTAAGCTGATTTTGCTGACCTCAAAAGAAGTGTGGGTCATATCGGAGGGGCCACTTCTAGAAAAATAGTTTTTTTTTATAATACCTTTTTGTGTGTTATTTGTATTGTACCATATGGTGGCATTCTCTAATTGATTTAGAGTGTATAGTTATAAGGTGTATGTCCACAGGGCGACCATATTAAATATTTTTTAGGATTTAATTGTTTTAGTGGTTGCCTTAGTTTTGACAACTTAGTTTTAATTTCTGTGTCCAGCGCTGACGGGCAAGTGCTGGTCTCTGGCTATACTTAGTTCGGTAGTGAAGTATAAGACCAGAATCTATTAAATCGGTAAACATGGCACCTTCGCCCTTGACGGTACTGCGGCATGGTGTCCGTGAGGAAATGAGATGGCTCGCCCATACTCATAAGTATGTGGAGCGACCAGATATGGATGATGTCCTGGTCAAGCGTGTGGAGGACGCAATGACACGCGTCGGCTGGCTGCGGAGGCTGAAGCTCTCGGGCTTACTGATGAAGCCTCGGTGGCTGCAGTGAAACAGCTCTGCGCGGATGCTGACCAAGCGATGGAATGCTTGGGTGACATCGAGCGTCGCGCGGAGAAAATTAAGCGGTCACGAAGGAATGACCGTGGGGAGGGTAACGGAGACCCACCCCCGAAGGGTGTTGTTGGACGGCTGCCACACCTGGAGATTCCGGCCTTCAGTGGGGCAATTCGGCCTTCATCAATTTATTTGATAGCTTGGTCCACGGTCGGGACGACCTGGACAACGCCTACAAGTTGGCCCAACTATTGATGGCTCTGCGGGGTGAACCGAAGGAGTTGGTCGGTCACCTAACGGTCACGGCGGGCAATTATGAGATAGCCAGGTCCATATTGTTTGACCGCTACCAACACAAACGGCGGTTGGTTGATGCGCAGCTGGGGAAGCTGTTTAGCATCCCTAAAGTAACCCGGGATGTTGACATCCGAGTACAGGTGCTCAACCCTGTGCTGGTGGCCACGAAGGCCCTTCAGAACCTTGGTCTTCCGGTAGACCAATGGTCATACATTGTTTTGTGTATGGTTTTGTCACGGTTGCCTGCAGCTGTTCAAAGTCGGTTTGAACAGCTGCATGGGGGCAGTAGCACGGAAATGCCCACGCTCGTCCAATTGACGGATTTTTTGGAGGGTGAATGCAGGCGATGTGACACACTGGACACGGAGGCCAGTGTGCAGCGCCAACCCGCGCGGATGTGGGAGGGGCCGCGCCCCCCGCCCCCACGGGGGGGTGGGCGGTCGAAACAATTTGGCGTTTTGAATGCCGCGCCGTCGGGTGACGGCTGTGTGCACTGCGACAGTGCCGGTCATGAAGTGACCAGTTGCGCCAACTTTAAGGCGCTCGGGGTAGCTGCCCGCATACCTGTTAGTGCCAGGTGTCCACGTGTAGCAGGCGACTGGTCTGGTTTCGGTCAACACCAGACTGGGCCATGCGGTAATGGGTCCGGTCATGCCGGCTGCCCCACGCCTAGCGACTCGTAGTCCCTTATTCGGTTCTGTACTCTCGGAGGTGATACAGAAGTTTTGGGAGGTGGAGGAACCACCTACGGTCCGCCGGTTGGACCCGGTTGAAGAAGAGTGTGAACAGTTTTATCGGAACAATACTGGTCGCCTTCGGTCAGGTCGATTTCTCACACGTCTTCCATTCCGGAGTGATCGCCCACCGCTGGGCAGTTCACACCATGCAGCCGAGACGCGGCTTCTGTCGATGGATCGACGCATGAAGCGTGACGGGATTTTCCGGCAGAAGTACGTCGACTTCATGCGGGAATACGAGTCGCTCGGCCACATGTCGGTTTCGGGTATCGACTGGAAGCGTGAAGACCACTGCTTCCTGCCCCATCACGCGGTCTTGAGGACCCCGGAGGGCAAAATACGGGTAGTGTTCGATGGATCGGCATCAACATCTAACGGCATGAACCTGAACCAGTGTTTGCATTCAGGGCCGAAGTTGAACCATGACATCGCGGATGTTATCACACGGTTCCGTCGACACAATGTTGTGTTTGTAGCTGACATCCGGATGATGTTTAGACAGACGGTCATTCACCCTGACGATAGACGGTATCAGATGATACTGTGGCGAGAGAGCCCAGATCAGCCCATCAAGGTGTACGAGCTGAACACCAACACGTACGGGCTACGGTCTAGTCCTTATTTGGCGATTCGCACTCTGCGGGAGTTAGCGGATCGAGAACGGTTAAATTTCCCTAGAGGAGCAGCAATCCTGGAGCAGGATCTCTACGTGGACGATATCTGTACCGGTGCAGATTCCGTAGAGGAGGCGCTCGCTCGTCGGGACGAGCTAGTTGAGCTCCTACGGGGTGGAGGTTACGAGCTCCGGAAATGGATGTCGAACTCTCCAGAGTTACTGTCTGGTCTTCCGGATGACTACCAGCAGGATCCCCACATTTTTGAAAACTTGGAAAATCCAAATATGTTGTCGGTATTAGGCGTCCAGTACCAGCCGGTGTCAGACATGTTTTCGTATCGGGTCTAGTTAGACTCCCCGAAGGTCTGGACGAAACGGAACGTCCTTTCAACGGTGGCTAGGACATTTGATCCAAACGGGTGGATCACCCCGGTAACATTTCAGCTCAAGTGTTTTATGCAGCAATTGTGGTCTGCTGAGCTGAAATGGGACGACCCGATCGGCGGGTCATTGAGCTCAGAGTGGGACTCGTTCTTTTCGACCCTCCCTGGCATCAATCGGATTTCACTGCCACGGAGGTTGGTCCCCACCAAACGATACACCGCCACCCTGCATGGGTTTTGCGATGCCTCGGAGAAGGGCTACGGAGCTGCGGTATATCTGCGTACGGTCGACTCCTCGGGGGAGGTTGATGTGCGGTTGGTCATGGCCAAGAGCAAGGTTGCGCCGTTGCGCACTCGCCTGACCATTCCCAAATTAGAGCTTTCGGGAGCGGCTCTCCTGACTCGTCTGCTCAACCACACGATGACGGTTCTTCGTGGGTCAATAGCGTTAGAAGATACGGTCTACGCTTGGACGGACAGCCAGATCGTGTTATGCTGGCTGAAGGCTTCAGTTCACAAGCTGGAGATTTTTGTGGCGAATCGGGTTTCGCAGATTTTGAATTCGGAGGTTCCCTTAATCTGGAGACATGTTCCAGGGGAAATGAACCCAGCAGACTGTGCGTCACGTGGGTGTCACGCTCCGGAGTTGGTTGGACATCCCTTGTGGTGGGGTCCAAAATGGTTGACTCAAGCCGAATCGGATTGGCCAATGAGTCCACGCGTTACCTCGGCGAACGGCGCCTTGACAGTCGGTGTATGTACGACGCAACCAGAGCCGGAAGAGGAGTTCAGCCTGCTGGAACGGTACAGCTCGCTCGACAAGCTGGTCAATGTGACCGCCTGGATCTTCCGATTTGCGCGGAATTGTCGCAATTCTGAGGCGCAACGGGTGCGGACACAGGTCCTGACACCACGGGAACGGAACCATGCGTTGTTCGCATTGGTACGGAACGTGCAGACGGTGCACTTTAAGTCCGAATTGGACATTCTGAGACGCGGACGCGTCCAACTGAAGGGAGCTGTGGCTCGGCTCAACCCGTTTATTGACCCTCAAGGATTGCTGAGGGTAGGAGGTCGGCTGCGGAATGCCAACCTGCCTTATGCGGCTCGCCACCCGTTGTTACTCCCTAGGAAAGGGAAGTTGGTCGAACTGTTGATACAGGATCGACACATTCGGAATGGGTATATCGGATGCCACGCCTTGATGGCGTTTCTCCAGCGCGAGTTCTGGATTCTATCGGGAAGATGCTTAGTGCGTAGCGTCGTATTTCGGTGCCTGCCTTGTTATCGGGCCAAGGCGGCTACGATGCAGCCCCAGATGGGCGATTTGCCCTCGGATAGGGTTAACGAAATCCGGCCCTTTGCGGGTGTCGGAACGGATTTCGCGGGACCATTCATGGTCAAGTCTTCACAGCTACGGAACGCCAGATTAGTGAAGGCATACCTGTGCGTCTTCGTGTGCTTGGCCACGAAGGCAGTCCACTTGGAGGTGGTCAGTGATGTCACTACAGAGGCATTTATCGCATGTCTAGATCGGTTCGTCTCACGAAGGGGCCTCCCGACATTAATCCGTTCGGACAACGGCACAAATTTTGTCGGAGCCAGGCGATATCTGCAGGAGGTCACTCAATTCCTGAACGGTAACCAGGACGCCATCGGTACGGCTTGCTCCCGACGAGGGATTGAATGGGTATTCAGTCCGCCGGGATGTCCTCATTGGGGAGGAATTTTTGAGGCTGCGGTTAAATCGGCTAAGTCGCACCTGACGAGGATCATCGGTGAGACCTCTCTACGCTTTGAAGAGCTTGCGACGCTGTTCTGTAAAATTGAAATGACACTGAACTCGCGACCGTTGTGCCCGCTCAGTTCGGATCCAAATGATTTGGAAGCGTTGACGCCGGGTCACTTCCTGATAGGTCAGCCCCTTAACGCCCTGCCAGAATACCCATTCGGTGATGTTAAGTTAAGTCGGTTAACTAGGTGGCAGATGTTGCAGCAGATGGCTAAAGATTTTTGGAAACGGTGGTCCCTTGAGTACTTGCACATCTTGCAGCAGCGCCTTAAGTGGACTGACCGGACGAGCCCCCCCTCAAGTCGGTGATTTGGTGCTGATTAAGGATGCGAATCTGCCATCATTGAGATGGAGACGAGGACGGATCGTCAAATTGTACACGGGTCGGGATGGCACGCCTCGATCAGCAGAAGTCAAGGTGGGGGACTCGGTCCTCAAGAGAGCGGTCGCAACACTTTCTCGCCTTCCTATTGATTAGGGACAGGTTCGGGCCTGTCCGGGCTGTTTAATATTTATGCTTCGGAACGCACCTTTTTTCGTTGCGCGACTCGGACCGCGAGTGATTGGAACGGAACTAGCAGCTGTCACTTGTATAGAAACGTGATGACGAGTGAGAGGTTACTTTTTTGCACATGGCATTCGGGCCTTGGCTGTAGTTTTATTAGTAATAATTGTCTAACACAGGTGTCGGGCCTGGTCGGAGTGTTAATTTGTAATAATCATCACGGAACAATCGTCCAATCGTCGGGAAATAAGTAGATTCACGTCATCGGAGTGAGTGCTTCGTGTTGTGAAGGGACGAAGTGATTCGGGGATCAATTCGTCGCATTCGGACAGCGACCCTTCGTGTCGGCAAGCAACACGACGGCGACAGCATCGGGCTACGACGAGAGTAAGATTCGACTCCTCTCCCCCCACCCTTGTGCTCCTCATCCCGTATTCCTGCCTCGAATTGAGCTTTCGAATTCCGGTCCACGGCGTCAAAGGTCAGTACTCCTGGTGAAAACATACCCTACCAAGATTCCACGCCCTGTCGGTTAAGGCGTGGAATTCAATCAAATAGGGTTCCGTTTGGAACCCTTCGGGTACGGAACCCTAAAAAGGACTGCACTGTATAATGAAGAAAAAGCAAGATTGAAGTAGAAGAAATAAATATGAGACTGGGAAAGCATTATTTTAACTAGATTATACGGTATATATTCATATAATATGCGTGTTTTACTTAAAAGTAAACAAAACATATAAACAGAGTCTCTATATACTCACTTTATACTTTATTTCACTTAAGAATGACAAACACAGGTTACAAGAAAAATAATAACACAATACAATATTTACCTACATAACTGTGTTTTTTTTATACCAGCCAGTCTGGTTACAAAACCACTGACAGTGGTATTTCCTCTTGAAGGAGGTCAATCTTGACTTTTTCAAACTAAACCTTCCGCCCCCTTATCTACACTCTGACCGAATCACTACTGAAATCAGACATCCTGTATTCACAACAAACAGAATGCTCCAAAGTGAGAAAATAATCCGATTCGAGCACAGGGCCAGCAAGCTTGTCAAATATTCACAATGGCGCCCTTTCATAGGTTTTTCACTGAGCCGTATTCGCTTAAATTTGTCTGTAGTATTGCATAGTACTCATTGGTGTTGGTTGCTTTAGTTTTGGTTCTATCAGTTCGTCATTAAAAGTGTGATTGATTGTATTGTATTACGGAACTAGTTATTTTGTGTATATATATATATATATATATATATATATATATATATATATATATATATATATATATATATATACTTTCATTCTCCATGTACGTAACCAAGTGCATTCATAAGTGTGTATGTGTTATTAAAAGAAAGTGTCACTCGCGATGTCTACAGGTCACAGAGCCACTGGTTATGAAGATGCCGTCATCGTTGGAACCACAGTGAGGGAGATACTTACGAAACTACGATTTTTTATACTTTTGCCCTTGAATAATTTATGACGTTATTAATTGTGACTTTTGGTACAACATTAAGGATGCCGATATAAAGGGTTTATAGATGATTCACTTAGTATGTCACATTCCCAGTTGAAATTCCAAATAGTCTGAAGTAAGTAGTCCATTAAGGGTAAAGATACATAAAGGATTTAACACAAAGGTGAAGTTTGACATCTACATGAATATTTACGTAGGCCGAGCAGTCGGCATGGGAAGTGGAAAATAATGTAGGTCTGATCAAAATCTATTTTATAGTGAAAGTTGTGCAATATTTAAAATAACACCCATCGTGACGTCACTTGCTCACAGTTTTGGAACGGTTGTACTTGAGGCTGGTTACTTCCGATTATAAAACAAAAAAAATATAATATCTATTTTAACAACTATTTTAAACTCGAGCTCGGGTTTCTACTCTGGATTCCCGAGCTCCGCCTGGATTTAAAAACCACTCGCCTTATGTCAGGGTCCATATTTGGTACTTCGTTAAATCTGTTCTACCATCTTTGTAAACCTATGGAGTGCAATAAATGATTGAGTATTGAGTATTGAGTTGTTTACTTGGTAAACAATCTACTATGTTCCTAAAAATTAACCCACGCGAACGGCCAAAGTAAAGAAGTTCAGTGAGGTGAAAACTAAAGTTTATCTTGATCATGTTTGTTTTTGGGAAATATTAAACTGCACATCAAAAATACTGATTTGCTCATCAAATATCAGGGCAAAATCCTGAGATTATGACTAAACCTTTTTGTTTCACCTGTAGTTCTTATACGATCCGGTTAGCTTCTAGAATAAAATTACGCGAGCGTTACCAGAAATTATTTATGGTCTTGGAACAAAAACAAGTAGGAATGATAGAAATAACTATTTGGGTGTAAAATGAATGCTGAATTCGATTAAATTATTCGAAATTCTGAATGAAGTCATTCTGAGTCACGCGAGACCAAGTCACGACCGCAGCCAAATTCCTCATTTGAATCTAGAAGGAATTTTGTGCGATCACAATGTGGAATTGAGTAGTAATCGAACAAATCGAGAGTTGGTCGGTTGAAGTTTTGGGTGACCTGGGGATTGGGTCCGATGCTTTCATTAATTTTAACCACTTATGCAAAATAAAGGGGTCTTATAAGTTTTTCCAGTCTGTTCATCATGGGATTAAGTGTCAAGGACTGGAGGGAGACCGCTCAAGGTGGGGTGGAGTGGAAGAGGAGCGAGGTCTTTGCCGGGCAGTGGGAAACAATTCGACAGATTTACTGAACGATTACTATTATGTGGTATTGGCCGGGCAGTGGGAAACAATTCGACAGATTTACTGAACGATTACTATTATGTGGTATTGGCTCATTTCATACATTATTGGCTCTTAACATGATAGTAACTGTTTAATACATCTGTCGTATTTTGCAATGCACTCACAAAATGGATCAATTCAACATTTCTACTAATTTACGGTAATCAATGCGACATTAAATTTCATTTGGCACACATCCTGTTCTAACCTCGCGATACGCGCATGTCACTTATGTGACCAGCTCAACTGGGCTTCTGCCACTTGCATGAGATCACTGCACAGGTCACAGGAAGCTGGTTCAATAGCACTATTGAACCAGCTTCCCATGAATCAGGGCTCCCCAAAGTGACTGAAAGGATTACTGCACCGGTAGCATGCCGAGCGCGGGGGGAGGGTTGTCGCGAAATGTGAGGGACAGAGGTTTACCTAGCGCATAGCTCTGTCCCTCACTTTCCCGCGTCATCACCCCCTAGGAGTTCAGCATCCTACGTGTGCAGGTAAGTGGTAGGCTTTGTTGCATTATTATTTCGACCATTGACGACCCGAATGGCCGAGTCGGCAGTGACCCTGCCTACGAAGCCAAGGGTCCCGGGTTCGAGTCCCGGTGGGGGCAAATATTTGTTTGATGAGAACGGAGTTTGTACCCTAGTCATGGTTGTTTGTCTATCTAAGTATTATATTGATCTATATCAGTATGTGTATCGTTGTCTAGTACCCAAGATACAGGGAATCCTAGTTTGGGGCTAGATCAATGTGTGTAAATAGTGTCCAATGTATTTTTATTATTATTATTTCTACTAAGTTCATGGTCCTTCGTAGCCAGTTAACGATCGTTCACGGTTCGTAGCCCTAATTTCTGGCATTTTCAAGTATTTTCAGACGAACATTACTAAGTTCATAGTTCTAAATTTTATAGTTCACGTTTTGGTCAAAATTTGTTGCGAAAACTGCGGCTAGAGCACCGCCATCTTAGCTTGACCACTTGTCATTAGGTTAGTTTTCTGTTCATGTTTTTTTGTTATTGTACAATACTACACATAGCTTCAGTTCACATCATTTCATGTAAAATAATAACTACATATTCAATTATTTATTCAATAATAGTCAGTTTCGTGCGAGCCAAGTACGTAGTTGCAAAATTGTAAAACATTGTAAACAACAGTTTGTTCGGCGCCTGAGTGCAATTTGTGTTCGTGATATTTTATTGTTCTACAAGTTTATCGAGGCCGAGTTATATGAGAGAGATATTCTCATCAAAACTTTTAGAAAAAATGATATGATGAATGAAAATCGAGCAGTTTCCAATCGGTAGTGTTTCTAATTATCTAGGATAAAAACTGCTTCTTTAAAAGTTTACAGTAATATCGAGAAATCTTACACAATAATTGGCCGTAAGAGTAAAATTCGATCATTTGTATTATCAGGTTCAACTAGCAGCTGATCTGATGATGGACGCCCAGCGACGAAATTCCGTTACAGGAGGACAGCCACGGCATTCCTGCCACACATATCGGAACAAAATAAACTGCCGGCTTTAACACTTCCACAATTTGATGGCCGCGTAACTGAATTGAACCCTCTACAGATCATTAATAGAAGACAATAGTGCCCTGTCATGTCAGGTCAGAAAAGCGCCAAAAACATCTCACGTAATTATTGGACGCCCCCTGCAACTTCGGACAGATGTCGGGAGTAAGCTCCGGTTCACCCGCACAACAGCTGATCGGCGGGGGCGCATGCCATTCTACCACGTTTAATCGACCGCAAATTCATGGGGGATTAGTCCTCCTAATATCATCATTCATTCATGCCGTAAAACAACCTCCTTGGAGTTGGATTAATCGAAGTTTTTAAGCAACATCCCCTCACTAACCGGCTTAGACTGACCCCCGTCAAGCACCATGTTGTATTTTCCATGCTGTACCCTAAAGTATCACGTTCGAGAGGGTTGTCTTCAACGCCATCTATTCATTTGCTATTCGTGTAACTCACAGGCACACAGGACTTATCTTCGCTCAGCGAACTACGGAAAGGAATATATTCCGAATGAATGGTGCCTCTCCAGCCAGGGTTTTAAACCTGTTCCGGTCTTTCGGCCGGTATACCAGAGGGCACAACTTTTGGAAGGAGGGGGTGTGACCTGCTCGTCAGGAAGGAAAGGACGGTGATTTCAATCGACCGACTCTTCAACCTTAATCCAATATAGGATATGTGGAATGGGGATGATATGGGATTTGGAGAGCAGCAGTTGTTTTCTTCAAATTCTTGCCGTCCTTCTAGTTTCCAATATCCTTGTATCCATTTGCTGACTAATCTTTACTTAGTTTTCCTGAAAGCTGTCAGCTGTCATCTATTTCAAGATGATGTTTCTTCATGACTTGAAATATATTTGTCATTATCTCCAAGAACCACACTGAATCCTTCCAATAGCTGCCTAAAAGCTCAGTTTTCTTTTAAAAAATTGGTTGCCTCCGTCTTTTGCCTTCACTGTTTATTCAAAATCTGTCAGTCTCTAGTCGCTATGCTGACATTCTGTACCTGCTCTTAAATCGCACATGTGCTTGGCGCGTGCGCGTGTAGTTTGTATATGGGCCTGAGCTGGGATGACTGTAGCATTGGCCTGCTATTTTTCGTTCTTTATTGTATTCTGGATTTAACATGGATACAGCAACTCGACATTTTTCAAAACAGAATAGAATGTTCAGCTCCCTATACAACACTTTGATTCACAAGGCAATAAGCAGATCACCACTCACCCGGGCTAACACAAATCTACTGCATATAAATCGACTTGTTTAGTTTACCATACTTCATTATGTGATTTACAAGAAAATATAGACTTGATCACATAGGTTTATTGGGTTTTAAAAATGATAACTACGATGCAATAAATATGGCTTTATTCGAGGCCTTTTTTTGTATTCCACATTCCGCATTCCACGCCACAGCTGCATAGCTCCTTGACCGCTGGGGAGTACCTTCGTCTATTGTCTCGAGGAATGTAAGGGTAGGTTTTACCGTTTTTGTTTTGGAAATTTGAGATCTAAATAAAAGCAAAACTAATCGACACGGTATTTATCAAACTGCTTACTCTAGCTCTGAATTGAACCATATTCAAATCACTGAGCAAGGTTATCATACATCATATACCACAACGTCCTATGCCGATTCAGATTAAGAACCTAATCTGATCCGCAAAATTACCGTGACCGTCTTAAAACAAATCTTGGTATTAGGTAAATAAAGCCTATTATGGCGAAATGGAATGGAAATGGTTGCCATTCTTCTTCTGAACCTAATTTGAATCGGAAAAAGGTTGTGGTAACCCCTTATAAATCACTCGCGTCGTTAATAATTAAAAAAAATATATATCATGTTTGCAGCTGTTATGTTATCAGATTTTATATATGTGGAACCTTGAGATTTAAATGAAATAACACGACATTAAGTTAACACTGTCTTTTGAGAAGACGTGACTCTGTTCTTTCTTATTCATTCCTCTACCTCTACAAGACTTAACAAACAGACACGATAATCCTGTTGTAGTAGGTTGTTAGGTTGTTAGAATACGACATGACGGCGGCGCGGCGTCCGCTACGGACCAATATCACTGTTATTACGATTTTCTTGTCTCCCACCGGTGAAAGTAATCGTACCTTGCCAAACGTGTATTCGTAGTGGTTTAGTGATGTGTTAATTATAAATGAAACGGTCTCACCCGAATCTGCGCCATAGATCTCATCATCTTCCTCTCAAAGGATGCCGCCCGCAGCCCCTCTGTCTCCTGGGTCAGGGCATGTACTCCCATTACAGATCTTTGCATCTTTGCACAAACCACAAATAACACACCTCACAAGCACATAACTATCTTTGTTTGAAGTAAAAGCCCAGAATATATTTTAGTGTAAAACTTAAATTCAAGAGTAACTTCACATCACGAAATTACCAGTCACGATGGGTCATTTTGGGAGAAAAAAGGATCTTTTATGCTACGGAGAACCCGGGACACGTCCGCTCGTCTCTGCATCCCCAAGCCAACCTGTCAGTTGTTTGTTAAATAATAATAATTATATCTGATTCTCTGATAACGAGTTATAATAGGTGTGTGTAAATGCGAGTCATTACTTATAGTACTATATATATATAAATTAACGTACATTAATATCAATGGGCGTGTAGGAAACGCGGGTTCTAATCCCGAGGCTGACTATCTACCAAGAACCTCAGTATCATTATACGGTCGTATAAAGGAAAATTCACTCTTCCATACCTTAAAAAAAAACGCATCAACAAATTGCGTGCCATCACCAAACACCACATACAGAAATTTGTATTCATTAGTAAACCAGTCATATGACAGTATTGAAGGAAGTAAAATAACGTTTTCGCAACCTTGAGGCAAAACAGTATCGAGCTACTCTCATATGCATAAACATAAGCGATTAGTCTCACTCGCCTAGGAGTGTATTATGTGCTACACGGTTCCATTTCACGCATATTATAAAGGTAGGTATTTCGGATAGCATTTTACGGGCGAACACAAATATTTAACCTCACGTAACCGAAATACTATTGTGTGACTTAAGTACTATCTTCAATTACAACAAGTGGAATCATTACATAAACAAATAACCCGACTGCATCTCCTTTCAATACCACATACAAACGTATGCATGCACCTGGTTACCTACATGGAGTATGAAAGTAACCGTAGCTTTTTTGAAGAAGCCAATAACTAATATCTCCGCTGCAGCGATGGTCTAGCTCCCTGCAGTATTTAATGACTAGCTAAACTGAGCCGCTGCCACCCCTTTTGGGACAGGATGTGACGTATGTATTTACCTTTCCCACAACACAGGTTATCCTAGTTTGGGGACCAAGGGGTACTACGACCTGAAAGGCGATTCATATTAGGTTCAAAATAAGAACATCACCATTTCCATTCCAATACACCATAATGGGCTTTATTTACCCAATTTCAACACTTGTTTTAAGACAGTCTTGGTAATTTTCCGCATCAGTTTAGTTTCCTAATCTAAATCGCTATAAAAGTTGTGGTATTCCCCACGTTCATAAATAGTATAATTGCGCAGGAGGTCCGCGTGGTGGTACCAAGTTGAAATGTTCAATCTGTGGGTCCCATGAAGATATGATAAAATCTAACTTCTATCACGGAAAGAAAAATGTCTTAAACCAAGTAAATATTTATTGGTCAAGAATAAGTAGTATATGTAGTATGTAGTTTCATATATGGGGAAAACAATATATTGTTGAATTGAGCATTTTATTGTTTTGGATCTCATTCTTGGCCTAACAATTACTTAACTCAACTGAAGAATAAATATTCTGAATAGAAGAAATAACTTATATGTTAAGGCAAGACATACTGAATTCTTGAACTTCAAGATATCTGATTTTCGTGAAACGAGTCGTTATTCATTTAAGACGTTTATTCATTTATTAGTTTTAGACTAACAAAAAGCGGTCTTCAATGAATAAAAAATATTTTTTAAAAAAAAAATTTTTTTCTTTCTTAAAATCAAAATACTCCTTAAATAGAAAATATGAAATGTTTGGTGCAAGAAAATTTTGTTTAGGTTAATAAAGCGATACTCTTTAACCAAAATGTCGTCTGATCATACAAAGAATCCAATGATTCCTTTCAAGTTTTATATATTCTTAGTTGAAATAGTGGTGCATTCAAACTAAGAATTAACATGAAACATTTTGTTTACCCCAAACATCTCGTCGGATTACAAAAATCAGTTTAATATACTGGTCCCTCAGTGAGGGAATTTAAAATATTAAGCTGAACATAATAGATACAACACTTTGATCTTAGCCAAGAGGTCGAGAACCGAAACTGTGTGTCTTTTGCGCCGCGGTAGTCACTACTAGCAGCGAATTGATCACAACATCGCGGTTTACAAATTTGGCGAGGGACATCTAGCGGGCATCGGGGAATTTTTTGGTACCATATTACACCACCACATAATTTATGGCTTGGTGCCACAGTCCTTACCTTCAACAACCTTTTCCAAAACAGCCACTTTAATATATTTTCTTTGATCAAGAATATTTTATTTTCTACTTTTCGTTTCCCAACTCAAGACTACAACAATTTTAGTGGAAAATAATAATTTCTTGAACCTCGTAAACCAATCTTCATTAAAAAGTTGTAAAACATTCGAAAGAATCATGACTTTTGGTTAAAACCACAAATTGTTCCCACCTTGTTTGAAAATAGTTAGTTTGTGATTATATCATTCTTACATCAATACTTATATTTACTTGCTCAAAAACATTTTTTTAAACAAAAAATGAACATTCATAATAAGTAAGGAATGTGTTATTTTCCTTTTAAGAATTTTAAATTCTCAATTCACCATTATTATTTTATTTCATAAAAATATTAGCCTTACAATAATAATAAAATCTTGGTCGTGAACATTCTTATTTTCTGAATATGAGAAAAGTAAATTATTCAAAGGAAGAAATCAAAATTTCAGTTTGAGAAAATATCAGTGAAAATGTTTTAATATTTTGTTTGAAGATATTGTGTAATTGTTTGTTTGTTTGTTTGTTTGTTGTTGTTTGTTTAATTACTTGTTTCACTTCTTGAACTAAGACGTTGTACTCTCTTACTAAGAACCAAGAAATTATTCATTCAAAAAGTTACACATTGTTCACACAACACTAAAACACCTATTTTGACTAAGTTGTAGAGTTTGTAAAGTTAGGGCTTGCAGAGTTAGGGAGTGTAGAGTTAGAAGCTTTGCCCTACATGAGATCTAACAACTTTTTGACAATGCGACCCATATGGTCTCGTTTACATAAAAATGATTTTGATGGGATTTCACTTCTTTTTGTAAGTGCCTAAAACATTTTTTTTTTGTTCATTTTGTCTTTCTTTTTTTGGGGTGTATTTCTTGCTCATCAGAGGTGACTTTTTTCATAGCCCACTCTATCTTTGCCTTTTTCCGATTCGTAATATATGTTTGTGAAATCGGGAATCAGCATTGTCATTTCTGTTTTAGACTTGACTCTTCGATTGCTGTTCAAGTTAACATCTAGCCACCTAATTGTCGTCTAGGGAGCAGTGGCATACAAAAGGATACCCAACAATGTATCACTGGCCTCTAAAGCACCGCACTCGTGATTTGACAACATTCTTAGCCCGATGTTCGTGAGGCGTTTAGTGCGCGCTTAATTGCATCCCCTAATTTAAAGCGTGGGGGGTGATTTACTAAAAATCCTGAAATAAGTATTTTATTATTTATAACAAGGAGTCCCTTTATCAATTGTCAGACCTCTTGCATCATAATTTACGGAAGTCTCGTACAAACTTCCATCCCCTAGTTTAAGGAGTAGGGGGTAAAAATTCCAAGTTTTAAATATATTTTTTTGTTTGTGTACTAATTAACTAAGTACAAAGTATAATATTATTCGTATAATTATGTACTAATATTCTGAAACCTGATGAGATCCCTATTCCCTACTTTAAGGGGTTGAGGGATGTTTTTTTAAAGCCTGAAACACGTATTTTCTTATTTGTAATATACTATAATAAATAATAATAAAATAAATAATAATAAATCTTTATTTACCAAAAAGTTGATACAAAATTCAAATAAAGTACACTACTCCCCAAAAAAGGGCTAAAGCCCTGTAGATTTAGGTTAAGTAGGTCTCAACCCTATATATCATTTTAGGTGACCTCCGGTGAACTAGTATGTTTTAGTTAATGAAGTATACACAAATTAAGAAAAAATAAAACAAATATTTTTAAAATTAATTTAAACATGCTTATAGGGGCATGCATAGTAACTTAACTCTATAAGCATTGTGTTAGGGCGTGTGTGTGTATGTGTGTGTGTGTGTGTGTATGTGTGTGTGTGTATGTGTGTGTGTGTGCATGAGAGTGTAAAGTATCATGAACCCATTTAAAACAACACGTCACTCATCAACCTTCAACAGTGCCTCCGTTTCTTCATACGTCAAGCCGGACAGCCACTTGGCTATCTTGAGTTTACAGTCGTAAGGGTTTAGTTCGTGAATGTTCAATATTCTATTTGCATTATTGTAAAGATATGGTCCCAGGAAATTAAAGAAGTTACAGGTAAATTTAGTGCTGCATTTTGGTAAAGTACAAACACGAGATCTCCCACGTCGCATCTGTGTCGGGTCAATCAGGGGTGTGTTTTCATGCTGTTTCATTAATGTGGCTATAATAAAAAGCTTACGGACGGACAGCACTCCACAATATTCGTTTAAACTGGTGGTCGGATACCTGAAAGGTTTAAATGTACTGACCTTCAGCAGCGCCCTCTGGGAGATTTCAAGTTTTTTAATTATTGTTTTGTGGGTTCCACCCCACGATGTAACACAGTATGTTAGCAAACATTGACAGAGGGCATGATAAACGCGTTTTAGGAGTTCTGGTTGCAAAACATGTCTGATATTCTTAAACACGTGCATCAGTTTTCTTACTCTAGCACTGATTTGACCGATATGTGGACCAAACTTACAGTGCTGATCCACAATAACCCCCAGATATTTGATGCTTGTACACCTTGCCAGTCGATCACATGGACATTGGTTAGGATTAGTACACTGGGGCAGATGAACCACAAGACTCTCAGAAACGGGTGGCTGCGTGGTGCTGACTATAGAGAAGGTGATGTATTTTGTTTTATCACTATTTAGCGTCAACACATTTTTGGCCAACCAGCTTCTAACCTTGTCGAGACCAGCTTGTGCCGCTGCAACTATACTGTCCCAACAATCACCCTCAAATATCAGTGCCGTATTATCAGCGTAGGACAGTATTTCCCCTCCAATATCTAGGTTAGTCAGACTATTTATATATAACAAGAATAGGGTGAGTCCCAAGATACTGCCCTGCGGGACACCAAAGGATACCGACAAATCATCACTAACATACCTTCCAATGTTGACACTCTGGTACCTATTACTCAAGTAATCCGTGAAAATCTTTAATGGTATTCCACGTACACCCACTCTTTCCAGTTTATCCAGTAGAAGGGGGATAGAGACGGTGTCGAATGCTTTGGCCAGATCTAAGAAGACAGCAATCACCCTTCTTTTTTCATCAAGCTTGGTAGAAATATAATGAGTTAGATGATGAACGGCATCAGCTGTAGATCGACCTCTTCGAAAGCTATATTGGTTTTGTGAGAGAATCTTATTTTTTTCCAAGAATCCAATAAGCCTATTATTTAAGACCTTCTCCAGTATCTTAGATAAGGCAGGTAATATGGAAATTGGCCTGTAGTTACTTACACCGCCTCTATCCCCGGACTTATAGACAAGAACTAGTATTGCCTTCTTGAGTTGTTGAGGAAATATACCTTGCTCCAGACAAAGATTAAAAATGTGAACGAGTAGGGGTGCCAAAACGTGCTTCATCTGTTTGAGTACCGTGTTGGAAATTTTATCCCATCCTATTGAGCATTCATTCTTTAGGCCAGTTATCAGTGTATCAATCTCGTCTACGTCTATATGCTCTAGGACAAGGGAATGTAATTGAGATTTCACAGATGAATTTGTTTCTCGATCTGAAGATACCTGTTGTGAGAGTATTCGCTCTGCGAGATTTTTACCTACATCGGCGAAATATCTGTTTATCTCATTTACCGTTTTTGTATCATCATGACCGGTTAGTAATTGATGTGAGCTACTGTCCTTCTGGTTCCCACTTGTAATCGATTTTATTGCCTGCCACAGAAGCCTAGGATTCTTCCCTGCCTTATTTATGAGATCTTTATCATACTGTCTTTTTAGGCTTTTTATTAAATTGAAGTAAAAATTTTTGTACCTTGTGTACGTAGTTTTAAGTATCTCATTGTGTGGATCTTGTTTATGTTTTTTGTGTAAGTTATCCTTGACATCTTAAGAGACCCTGTGTCATCCAGGGTTTAAGTATTACTTTACGGTTTGATATTTTATAAGTTTTTGAGTTATTGTCCAGAATACTTTGTATTGATTCAATTAAGTACTGTAACCCAAAAGCTGGATCGTCGCTTTGTAAAATTGGGTTGAAGTCGAATGATTCAAGTTCTTTGTACACTGCTTTATTATCAACTTTTGTGCGAAGTGATACCGGCTTTGATCGTGGCGACATTAATTCAAGATCCATTAAAACTGATTTATGATCAGTGATCGTACTTGATAGTACGATAGTATTTGAGTTACAATTAGAGTTGATAAATATGTGATCCAAACATGAGCCGCTTGCATCACGAGTGACAAAGTTATGACACGCTATAAGACCATTGTATGCCAGGATATTTAAATACTTTTCGTAGTTCGGATCACTACTACCGGGTGATATGTTTATATTTAAATCGCCAATCAAGATAACATCTCGATAATCACTATGTTTTTGCAAAATATCATTTAGTTCAAAAATAAAAGCATCAATGTTTTGTTGCTTCGTAACTTCATTTGCATCGAAAGCATGTGCACGATATATAGAAAAAATAATAAACTTATCCAACTTTATCAAAAGACAATTACATCTGGAAGTACTAAGCTCCTCGACAAAAACAGTAAGATTATCTCTGAAGTAGACAACGACTCCATCGTTCTGATATCGATTGAGTGTGGTAGCCGCTTTACTGTAACCATTTAAGTCAGGTAGCTGAGGGCAATGAAGCAACCAGCACTCCGTCAGAACCAGTATATCACACTCGAACGTGAGAGAAGTCAGCAACAGTATTAAATCGGAAAAGCGAGTTGCTTCACCAATACTTCGAATGTTTTGTGTAAAAATCTTTAAGCCATGTGGTGTCACATATTTTTTACAGTTTTGTGGTTCACAATTATAGGCATTTGATATCGTATGGTTGTCAATATCTTTAATAAAAGATAAACTGTCCATTTACTGAAATCATTTTGATAAAAGGAGACCACGACCATATGAGACTACTGCAATAATTTAGTAATATAATTTTTAAATAATATTTATGAGATTCAATAAAGGTTGAACAAATCATGACATATCTTTCATTTCCTTGAGGAGCGCACTGTTTGTTTGAAATGAGGGTGTTTAAGCGTGTGTATGTAATGTAAATGTATATAAAATGTGTAAAGTATTTATGAGTGAGAGTAAATTGATGTTAAGTGTTTCATGGGTTAAGTAAATAATTATAACAAGTAAGTAGAAAAGCATTATAAAGCTACTATATCTGAAAAATAGTCAGGCTCTTGTTTTAATTTTAGATAGGTCCGTTTCGTTATTCACACGTATGAAAGGGGGTCCCTCTTTCTTCTTTAAGTAAGTCACGCCTCGAGAAGAAGTATGTGTATTAATTTCAGATCTCTAGGATGTAATTCTGTATGTAAATTCTGTCGGAAAACGGATACAAACTTCCATCCCTTAATTTAAAAGGTGGGGGATCATTTACTTAAACTCCTGAAATATGTGTTTCATTATTTATAACAAGGAGTCCATTTACAGACATATACAGTTTCTGAACTATAGCATCAAAATTTGCGGAAGTGTCATACAAACTTCGATACCCTATTTTAAGGGATCGGGGGGTAAAAATTCCAAGTTTTAGAATTTTTATGTTGTTTGGGTACTAGTACCAGCTTACATACTAAATTTCAGCTTTCTAGGACTTGAGGGAGTACCCTAATAATTTTGATGATTATCAGTGAGTCAGTGACGAAATCGGCGAATTTTAGATATCAATAAAATCTAAATTATTTGGGCTTTGCTATTGAAACTGTCTGTGTATATTGAGGATACTGCTGACATCTGCAATAAATCGATAACTACCTCCACATTTCCAAAACTCTGGAAAACGTCGCTTGTACGACCAACTCACAAAAATAATGATCCACAAGCCGTGAAGGACCTAAGGCCTATAAGTATACTACCTTATTTGTCCAAAATATTAGAAAGAGTAGCATACATATAATCAGATCTCATTATTTCTGGAGAGTAACAATATGCTACCCAAGCTACAGTCTGGTATCAGAGGGGGACATGGCACGGTCACAGTCCTACTAGATGTTGTAGATAATATTTTAGCTTCCCAAGACAAAGGCAGTGGTACTTTCCTGGCTCTTCTTGATTTTTCACGTGCATTTTATTGTATTAATATAACCATGATGCTCTCCAAACATAACTTCTACGGATTTGATAGTATTTCAATCAAGTGGATTGAAATTTATTTAAGCAATCGTTACCAACAGGTTATTATTAATAAAAAAGATGGATCAAGATATTCATCTAAATGCGTTCCATCGAGCAGAGGCGTCCCTCAGGGCTCAATCTTGGGCCCGCTACTCATTTTGAATATTGGGGATATTATAGGTTGTATCAAGCACAGTATGTGTCATTTGTATGCTGATGACCTCCAGTTATATAAAGAATCAAATAATGATAACATCGAGGAGGCTGTCAGACGTATAAATAAGGATTTCGCTAGCGTATCCCTCTGGTCTGCCAACAATGCTTCGGTTTTGAACCCCTCTAAGTCAAAATATCTAATTCTTGGCTCAAAACAACAAGTGAAATCCCTAACTGACTTTGATCCTGAAATCACAATCTCAGGAGTACCCTTGGATCTTGTCAGCGAGGCATGAAACCTGAGCTTACTGATGGACAGTGAACTACGTTTTGAAAAACACGTAGTAGAAGTGGTAAGAAGCTGTTTCTATCCGCTCAAAGTTTTGTACAAGATAAGAAGATTTATCTATGTAAAATGGGTGTATATTATTCAATACAATTTAATCCAAATAAATATTCATTAATGCATTATGCAATTATGCTAATTTTTATTTAAACTAAAGTAAATTACAATAACAATAAATCAATGTTCAGCATCCGCCAACTGCTTTGTCAAAAACTTAAATATGTAAAATGTCACACACACACACACACACACACACGAAAACACTAAGAAAATAAACCGCCTTGGACCATATTAGCTGCAAAGGTCCCCATCACGCTGGCGGCGTTTCCACGCTGCACTGCGCGAGGGAGATCCTCTGCATAAAATAGGACCCGGAGCGGCGGTCATAGCCACGGTCCCTCAGGCAGCGCCCTATTTCCCTAATTAATGCCTTGCCCTGCACTCCCCAGACCCCGGTGGTTTCTATGGCAAGCGGGAAGAATATATACTGGCCCAAAAGTACCCTCTCCCGCTGCGCCCTGGTGGTGGTGGACACGGTTGACAAGGTATATTGGCTGTTACAAGAGCCCGCTTGATGATGTCGTTGAAAGAGGAGTGCCGAAAAAGCCTCCCCGCGATTCGAACGCAGTGTAGACCGTGCCGACCCCGAGCGTCCACACCCACACCACAAACACAGTAATGAGACTGGCAGATGTGACAGCCAAGGCGCAAGGCTACAGCCACGCGCAACATGTCATTATTCAGAAATGTACCTAGTTGAGGTGAAGGCAAGGCCCGACTCTGGATGCGAAACTGCGCGCAGTCGTGCCAGCTCGACCCCCGAACTCCGGTCCAATAGCTCCTCGTATAGCGTGACTCCGCACGATACTTCATCCCAATTGCGCTATGAGTTCGGGTGCTGGGGCGGAGTGCTACCAATCAGGCCACCAATCATGCCATAACCCTAATGCCTCCTCCGCGAACGGGATACGAAAACCATCACCTATATTTAAAATAAGATTTAAAAGGTCTTGCATCCATGCGACGAAGACAAGAAGGCCGGCAGCTCGGTGTCGAGCAAACTGCAAACCTTCGAATGCCTAAACCACCGTGCCTGATGGGCAAAGCTGCTTGGCACCACTGAGTGGAAGTCATTTCGATCTGACGTCGGCTGCTGCGGGCGAAAACGGTGGAAAACTATTGGCCTGTTTGCAGTTTGGCGAATATTATGCTGAAAGGCGTGGTAAATAGGGAAGTTTGTCCTTTCTTATACGGTGTGTCATTGTGTGCCCTTCGAATAAAGGATGGAGGCTTACGGCCCATTGCCATAAGCAGTGTGATCCGTCGCTTAATGGCTAAGCTAAGGTGTCGCGCCGTAAGAGAGGAGATGGCTTCATTTCTGCAGCCTTGCCAATAGGGTTTTGGCGTACCCTTGGTTTGCGAGGCAGCTATACATGCTACTCGGGCCTTTGCCCTGTATGAGGCTGATACAAATAACATCGTAGCAAAGGTCGATCTTCGCAACGCTTTTAATGCAGTCGAGGGTTTTTGTCCATGATAAAGGAGAAAGTTCCTGCATTGTATGATAAAGGAGAAAGTTCCTGCATTGTACCCATTTCTATACCAATGTTATTAAAGATCGAGTAACTTATTTTTAGGAGACAAGTCGGTGAAGTCTCAGGTTGGGCGCAGCAAGGTGATCCTTTGGAACCTTTAATATTTAGCCTTGCAATTCAGAATTTCCCCTCTAAACGTATGGTATTTAGATGACGGTACCAACGGAGGCGGCCCGGAAGTGGTGATCAAGAATTTGAGAGCACTTGTCGAGGGGTTAGCGAGGTTGGGACTGGAAGTGAACCCACAGAAATGCGAATTATACCCCTGTTCCGGCCAGGTCGCCCCGGAAGTCCTATCAGAAGTTTATTCCGTATGCAATTATTATTCACAATTTATTTGTTTTATTTATGTATATTTTGGACCATATCTTGTTTAATAATTCGTTAAGTGTTTAGTTTAGTTTCTTACACTTTCCATCTGGTGACATTAACGAGTTCAAACCTATATATACTTTCTGGGACCTAGACTGAATATCAGCGTCACAGGCCTTCCTGTGACATTATGCTGAGTATGAGCCTTTTTGCTGTCGCAGCATGTGCACATAGCAGTGAAACCACCCACAACTTTCTGGAGAATGAATGGTATGAATGATATGATTATTATTTTTCTGACTTCTGAGCTAAAAATAGCACCTTCGCCGCTTGATTTTGGGTTCTCAGGCGGAAAGCTTCTATTCCTAACTCGTTCAAAAAGGCTTTTTACCAACCTCGCTACAACCCACGCCTTCGGCTCGTGCTGTAAACTTCTCGGTTCGTAAATATAAGCCCTTGCGAACTCCTGGGAAATGTACTATTGTTTGTAGCTGTTTCAATCTCTGTTTTGCCTTGTGTATTTCTTTTAGATGAATGTGTTTATGCTGGTACAGCAAATAAATGGATATTCTATTTTGTTCTATTCTAAATCATTTTTACATGGTTTTTAAATTACCCAAATGGCAATTTCCAAATCTCCAGAGGTATCTTGTTGTAGTAGAGAATGCACTGACCCTTGAAAGAATTGCTAACTTTTGCGGGTCTAAACCAGGGCGCAACTAGTCTACTACTGTGCTTATTTCTTAGGTTAACATAACAGCTATCGCCAAATTTGGAAAATGTTATGTTCTTGCTTACAGTTAGTATGACAATTTCTTTGAAAAGTTCTGTTAGGGGGTTTCTGTGTTTTAAATAGCTCGTTTCTGCTGCTTTCCCCCACAACAAGATACCATAGGATATGATACTATGAAAGTAACTAAAATAAACTAGCCTAGCCGTAGCTTGTTTGTAGCGTGTTTTGTCTGATGTTTCTTACAGCGTAAGCCACAGAACTTAATCTACCAGCTTATTTATCAATTATCAGAGGAGTCCTCTGCAATTTGCTATCAATGGTTATTCCAAAAAACTTCGTATCATTTACTAATTCTAACATGTTGCTATCCAAAACTCAACTGGTCTTAATTTGTGAAGTGAGAATTTGTACCTCCTTGATACAAAATGTTTTGTACCTCCGTATGAATTTAGTATAGTGATTAATTTCGTGTATATGTAAAAATGTTATTTCTTACTTTTGAATTAATTTGAAGGTGACTTATTTTTGTTTTGATTATTATTTTTTTATTTGTGGAAGATTGTTTCTAATACCATAGCTAATACTAATCAGGCAACTATAGTAGATTGTACCACAAGGGCATAAAACACGCCATTTCACCCGAAGCGTTGATATCCACCCGAGCCGCAGGCAAGGGTGGATCGTTAAGTCGAGGGTAAAATGGGGTTTATGTCCGAGTTATTCACCATGCTTTTCACTTCGATACTTTCTGAGAATGTATTGCCTTGTTGGCCGCTTCTCCAGAGCATGACATTGTCATTAGTTTTAAGATAAATTTGCTAGGATTTAGGCGGGAATGTCTTTTCAAAACTCCTTTTGCTTTTGTTTTCATTAGTGTGTTAGGCGTAAGCATTATTTTCTCTTCACTTGACGACATATTAATTTACTTTCGTAAAACAACAAGTTTTGCAAAGAAAACGACTAAATAAAAGTCAAAATAAGTCTCTTTCCCGCCACTGTATTTTTAATTTTTTTTATTTTTATTTTCTGCATGTCATTTTTAGCTTATGTCGTACGCGGTACTGCCCGAATCATAATTGAATTTTTAATGTTTATCTTAATTATACTTGTTTTTTCATAATTTCATAATTTCTTTATTGCACACAAATAATTATATTGACAAGATATATATTAAAATAGTGTACAAAGGCGAGCTTATCTCTAACAAGAGATCTCTTCCAGCAAACCATGTCAGGATGAGATAGGTTAATCACAGAGCACGGGTAGACCGATGTGTACAACATACCTTAAATAACAACTCAATAAACTACATACATAAAATATTCATCCTAAATATAAAAAAATATTAAATATATATACATATATAAATTATAAATACATAAGTACTACCTATATTTCTAAAGAGATAGGAAGTGCTTCTTCACACGACTTTTAAAGATATTGAGAGTAGGACTATCCCTGATGGTGCAGGGGAGTGCATTCCACAACCGAATGGCCCGGAGTCTAAACCCGTGCTCGTAGGACGCGGTGTTATGTTGTGGGGTCGTGAGTACAGAAACTGTGTGGGTCCTCCGAGGCCTGCTGGAAGAAACAAATTGAAAACGGTCTCGTAGGAAGGTTGGATAGCGTGGATTCCGCAAAATGTTGTAGAGGAGGTGGAGGATGTGAGAATCCCGACGAAGACGGATCGGAAGCCACTTCAACTCTTTGCGATGCTGTGATAGATGGTCGTATTTGCGCAGCCCGAAGATAAACCGAATCCCGAGATTTTGAAGTCGTTCGAGTTTGTTCAGTAATTCTTAAATAAGTTTTTATTAGTTTTTAGTCTATTTTTTATGAATGCAAATAAATTAAAGTAAATGTTTTGTAATAACGAATTTATTAAATGCAGTCGCCTCGTCTGTCAGGCTGAATGGCTCAATTGTCTTAGCCTACATTATTAATCTATTGTTTAGATGACACTTTATGCACTAGTGCCTGCAATGCGATTTTTTGCATACTACTATCCTACTACATCCAGCATAAAGAAGGACTTTTCGAGCAAGAGAAGTGAAAAAATATTATAAACACTCAAGAGCCTGTTGCTCTGATAGTGAGAAAGACACAAGCTAAAGTGAGCTCAATTGGGCTTTTGCCACCACGTATGAGAAAAGTGTAACGCTATGTTGCTGTAGAAAAAGTCGCTCGTTTAGTATTTCGGATAAACTTTTTTGATGTTCGCTTTCATAATTCCTCAATTTGTTGTTTGTCCTGTTGTCGCAGGCCGCTGCCTGCCAGTCCTCAGCGTGCACCTATTCCAAGTGTACGGGCTGCTCACCCACTTCCGGCTGGACGCGGCGAAGGCCTGGAAGCTGTTCAGCATGATCGAGGAGGGCTACCACAGCACCAACCCTTACCATACGTCGGTGCACGCAGCTGATGTCACGCAGGCGATGCATTGCTTCCTGCAGCAGCAACAGGTATGTCGCGAACATTTCTATACCTACCTACGTATATAGGCTGTTATGTCAGTCGCTGCGGCAGAAATGCGACCATTGTGTGTGTGAGTGTGTTTTTTATTAAAATACTGATTATTTCTTAATTTCAAGCATGTAGGTTTTTAAATATTCGCTATCATTATCATTATGTTATGGCTGTTTGTGGCCATTTGTGACCGTGGTGTTGCGAAGATAATATCAGTAAACCTTTATCATCAATGCCTTTTTATTCAATTAACTTAATTTTAATTTCCTTCCTCGAAAATGGTATTGATGTCGATATATTTAGAACTTATGTGTTTTGGAACAATTACAATTGACAGTTAGTAGCAAAAACTTCAGACAGCATGTACGTCATGGTTTATTTTTCGAATTTTGTAGGGCAAACAAGAATATCACATTTACACACAGTACAGTCGCCCCAGATCTTTTTATCGAATTATGAACCGTATTACGAGCTTTTTCGGTTGAAGTTCGCATCATTTACTCAGAAACACCATCCAACTGTGGAGTTCACGGAACTTTCAAATAAGTGATTCCTTTCTCAAAATAAAAGCTTTTCATTTCGTTAGATAAATACTCTCCACCGTTGTTGCAATACAAATGAACAAAATTTGTGTTAAATTTTTCTTCACTTTTTGCAACGAAATTTTTGAATGCCACGAATACATCGGATTTGTTAGTTCGGTACGTAGCACAGTAATTTGTTTACCCAAATCAACAAATAACACGAAATAGATTTTTCTAACTTCTGAGCTAAAAATAGCACCTTTGTCGCTTGATTTTGGGTTCTCAGGCGGAAAAATTCTATTCCTAACTCGTTTGAAAAGGCTTTTTACGTCGTCTTCAGCTCGTGCAGTAAACTTCTCTATTCGTAAATACCTTTGCGAACTCGTGGGAAATGTACTATTTTACTTCACATGCTCGCAAAGTTCGTGTTTGTGCTGGATGTGAGCTGCACAAAATCCCGCTTGTATGCTACAGTGCACAAAGTAATAGTACATTATGGTACAAGTGTTTAATGTTGGTGATTACCGCTGAGGCGCCATTGAGACCCGAGCCGTTAGGTAAGGGTCTTAAGAGAGCCGAGGACGGTAATCATCAATACACGCGCGTATCATTCGACGTTTTTCAACACACTTGTGAAGAAAATAATATTAAAGGTCATTTTATTTAGTAGAAAAAAAGTTTATTTTGAGAATCAATTAGTAAATGTGCATTTAATAATATTATAATTAACTGTTTTCGATGGCACAGCGGTCTCATCATAGATTTTTTACTGAAATACTTTCATGTTCTATTACGTTATGCTATTATCTATATGTTATTTGGGATGGTTCATTATTCGTGTAGGAAGGTGAAATCCATTCATTATACACTTGGTGTTTCGCCAGTAGGACGCGCCTCAGAATCAAGTCAATTCATCTGGTGATTTTTGCACAAATTTCTTTCTTGTTTTGTATGGAATCTTCTACGTATGATTCTGCTACATTGTTAGGTCGCCATCCATCATGACGCTTCAAAGTCATTATATCAGCTCCTGAATTAGCCAGCAATGTAGCTGGATTTCTTCTGAAACTATGTCCAGTGTAGTTCTCAGCATCTGCTATATCTAAAAACTTAGGGATTTCTTTAGGCATAGAACCAAATTTGTTTGTACCTATAGGCTCACAGGTACATTTAACATTCTGGTAATTTAGAAAGAAATGGTCATTTTTGCTTTTGGTGAACGCAAACTTTCATACTTCTTAACAATTTCATAGAATGGACCGCGTATGGTGAATGACCTCGGTATTTTATTTTTCGTGATAGGTATCTTCACTAAAAACATCTGGCCATGGTTCTCTATGTCTTTTACAGTTATATTTGTTAATTCTTGTATCCTTAATGCACCAGTTACACCAAATATTAAATCAACCTGAAAAAAATGAACAATAATTAAGTTCAACACAGGCTGAAGTCGCCTAGATATTTAAAATTAATTTAACTAACCTTAGTAGCCAGATATTGGGTATCTGGAGCATCTTTTATATTTTTTTAAATATTGTTAGACGATTAAACCGTTGATTTCTTGCTTTTAAATCCATGGGATAGTGTCTTTAGATAAACTGATAAATTAGAGTATGTTTTTAACTCCCACTCTATTTTTTGTTCGGACTGTACTTTTAACATTGAGTATATATGTATATCACCGGAAGATAGTAAAAACTGTTAGTTGATAAACTAACGCGGTAGTTGATAAACTAACGCGGTAGTTGATAAACTAACGCGGTAATTGATCAGCCACCGACAGATAGTGTTCTTACATGTCAACCTAACACGAAGACTACTCGGGGGCTTCGCTGCGCTCGCCTTCTCTAGTTTTCACCTAAGCTACCGCAGTGTTTACCCTGGTATTTCGTTTGCTATTCAAGTTTAAACCAGTTTACTATTTAATGGTTTTAACCGTTAGTTGATCAACTAACGCTTCATATAGTAAGCAGTAAGCTACAGTTTACTATGGCTTATGTTTAAACGATTACCAAAAACGCACCTATTTTAGTACCAATAAATTCGAAATGACTGCCAGAATGGATAAATGTCCACGAAATTGTGTTTGGAAAAATGATCACCAAACTTCTTTTTATGTTTTATATACTTAAGTTTATGTTTTATTTATTATT
Organism: Argyresthia goedartella; assembly: GCA_949825045.1. Lineage (NCBI taxonomy): Eukaryota > Metazoa > Arthropoda > Insecta > Lepidoptera > Argyresthiidae > Argyresthia > Argyresthia goedartella. The sequence goes on along the minus strand of OX463806.1, from coordinate 45,157,246 downwards.
ATAGTATTTTTTGTTGTTCTTACATGTTCAACCTAGCAACTTTTGGTGTTCATTTGTCCATTTTGGGTAGGAAAAAAATATTTTGGTGATCATTATATTTGTTGCCGTTTACTATCTGTCGTTAGTTGACCAACTTACGAGAAAAAAAAACGTTAGTTTATCAACTAACGGTTTTGACTATCATACGGTGACATAAATACACACCACAAAAAGCTAGGTTTGTACTTAGAAGATAATTCTTTAAAGTACGCCATGAACAAAGTACTAAAAAAGACTGCTATTTCTTGTTGTTTTGCCATTGAATGAAATTTTGGTTCGCTAATAGATATTTGTCCTTGGAGTTTTCAGGAAGTAAACTTTCCGTAACGTTAAGGGCTTCACATCTTATATCGGGCGGTGTACCTACAACATAAATAATTTTCTTCATAACTAGTACTTGTAGACATTTTAATTAATAAATAACTATAATTTCAACAGTGAAAACAGTTGTGAAATTTTCTTCGCAATGACGGGAAAAATTAATCTGTTTACCTATGCGCGCGCATCTAACAATAGCGATCAGCCATAGACTAAAAGAAAGAGGTTTCTTTTTTTTTGGCTTTGCTTTAATTGGCGAAAATGGGGATTTCAAAGTTTTCTTTATTACAGCGAAAACAAAAGTAATATTTAAGTGAAAGTTTTATTAAGTAAAAACGTACAAGTTGAAATTATCTATTTAAATACGAAGTTGAATGAAATTAGCAAGCAATAGGTATATTAATTTATTTTTACTATTGAACACGATCTTTTTTGTATCGAAACTTTTTTCAGAACAAAGCAACTCAACCAATAAAATATAAAGCCCTATTACTCACTTGTGAATAATAGCAATGACAAATTCACAGTTTGATTACAGATGTCATTATGTGCCTAAGTGCGGTGAAATTAGGGCCATTTTATGAGAAAGTGTGTTGAAAAATTGTTTTAAAGGCTGAGATAATCGGGCCTAAAATCTACACGCACAATAAAACTTCGTAGAATAAACTTGTTATTTTAGCTGATTTGCTTTAATGAATTTCACATTCGTGTTTTCTGTTACTAAATTATTAAAAATAGATAAAATAGAAGTAAATTATTATTTAAAAACGTATCAAACCATTAAATGACCTGGCAGTATTAAGTACCTTAGTCTAATATCAGATGTCGGAAATTAAAAACCAAAATAAAAAAGAAAATTTGGCGGGAAGCTTTTGTCATTCTTTTCTTTGCAATTTGTTGTTGTTTTATTAGAGTCCCTGTAATACCCGGCCCAGTATTGTCCGGCCCAGGAATGTCCGGCCCCGGCATTGGCGTCCCGAAAGCCCACGATTCCGGGGTCGGTCATTCCTGGGCCGAGCATTCCGTGGCCGTACAAAAAAGTGCTTGACCCCGGAATGCCCGGCCCCGGAATTGGCGTCCCGAGTACCATATACAACTGCTACATCAGAGATTAGGGTGTGTTCATAGTGTCTCTATCTCAAAAAATCGATTAATATCATTAAATGTTTTTTTAATTTGCATACGCTTCGCTCCACTCCGCTCCGCTACGCTTCGGTTTTGCTTCTTCTAAGTTCTAACCTAACCTATAACCCAATTGAAATTTAGCCACAATAACCTACTCTAGCCAAATTTGACTCAATAAATATAATGCACTTGAACGCAGTCTTCACAGTGTTATTTTTTTGAATACAAATACAAATAGCAGAATTGAGTTTGTTTTTATTTTAAACTAACCAAATATGAATAATTTTTAGGTTATGATATGTGTGAAGAGAATGTTAAACTTGCTTACAAAAAAACCTCACTACTAGGACCGTGGCCTTAGATTCGTCTAAGTTAAATCGAAAATGTTCGACCAATCAGAAGCCAGTATTTCCACCCAATGAGAGACGTCCCTCAATTCCGGGGCCGGGCATTCCGGGGTCGAACAGGCAGTGCACGGCCTCGGAAAGCCCGGCCCAGTAATGTGCGGCTTGGAATGTCCGGCCCCGGAATTGGCGTCCCAAATCCCACGATTCCGGGGTAGGGCATTCCGGGGCCGGGCATTACTGGGCCGTGCATTCCTGTCCCCCGTTTTATTAATCTTGTTTTACGATCATTTCTATGCCATTGTTTCATTTTCTCGCAATCGAAGTGAAAAGCAGTGTGTATAACTCGGTCATAAACCCAATTTTACCCTCGAATTAACTATCCACCCTTGTCTGCGGCTCGGGTGGATATCAAAGTCTCGGGTGAAATGGCGTATTTTATGCCCTTGATGTACAATCTACTATTGGTGTCAAATGTTGAAGGAGTGATGGGTCCACAGTCGTCAGAATAATTTTCTTTGCCATGGTTAAACGGCAGCCGACTCTGTTTCCCGCTTATACACGCTTCGTATAAATCATAGTTTGGCATTACTGGAATAATTTTCTCTGGGTCATCACATCAACCATGTTATTATTCTTTAGTTCCGAGAATTTATTCTTGCTTATATGGCCTACCTTGACATACAGTATAATTATTTTGGCCACTGCTGCATGTTTGGTAAGCCGGGTGAGACGCTACAAAATCTACAAAAATCAAATTATTGGTTGACCTATCTCATTATGATAAATCGTAATGATCCATCAAGTCATCCGATAAGTTGTGGTATTATCATGTAGTGATTCGATCTCACTTTTTACAGCAGTTCGTCACATTATTTCATGTATGTTGTTTGTTTGAGCTTGGTGTGTTGTCTGCTTATTATTAATAAGTATCTATTAATACAGCTTCTCCCTTCTTATTCTTATTCTTCTTGAAGGGGGTGTACCGTCTGCACCTGGCCCACTTGAGCGGGGCCTTTGTGCATGTCCCCTTCGCCGGCACATCTAATTCAGCCATCCCAACTTCTGGCCCAAGGCCCAGTCAAATGGCCGCTTCAAATAGACAAATCAAAACAAAATCAAATAGTTTTAAATTGTTCTATATTTAATTGATAATTTATTAATTTAATTTCGTAACACACAATCTAGGGATTTTTTTTTAATAAATACTTATGAATTACTTATGACTAGGTCTTTCGATTACTCGCCATATTTTGATTCTCGAGTTTCGAGAACTCTTGAGATCGATTTCTCTAGTTTCTCGGGTTGATCGAGAATTTAGTTAAATATTTAAACAAGTGTAACATAAAAACAAATAAAACGAAATCTGTAAATAATTGGTAAACTATACTGAGAGCCTATACAAGGTGACATTTAATTAGCTGACCATATTTTGGGGAATGATAGTACCCATCATTATGAACAACTTTCCCCAAGAAACATATGGTCGCAAATTGAAAATAATGTTTGTCCCTCAGTACATTGACCCGATCAGCTGATTACAAGTTACTATGGGGGACCAATTTTTTTTTTTCGTTTCCGACCATATGTTTCTTGGGGAAAGTTGTTCATAATGACGGGTACTATCATTTCTCAAAATATGGTCAGCTGATTAAATGTCACCTTGTATAATATACGTACTGCTTAGGGGTACCAGGAGATGTAGATCGACGATAGTAGATTTATTTCTTATTCTTGTTAGTTTACAAACTATCGATAAATTGTAAACTGTACCATACTGATTACGATATGACGTGTTAGTTTATAATAAAACCGTTAAATTGTGAAGTGGTTTTAACTTGAATTGCAAAGGAAATACCAGGGCAAGAACACTGCGGTAGCTTAGGTGAAGACTAGAGGGGGCGAGCGCCGCTGTTAGGTTGACGTGTAAGAACAAAAGAAACGTAAATTCTAAAACCTGTCGGTGTGGATTACAATTTGTCGATGCTTTACAAATGTATTTGTATTTAATCACTGGCTTGACATGTGAAAAAATAATATAATAATCATGTTTATTCAGTAATATTGCTACAGTTTTGTCATACATTGGTACGGACAATATAAGAGTCGTTACTCCCCAAAGTAGAGTTTCCCCTGTGTTTTGGGATAAGAAAACTAACTCGTTCGTTTATAAACTAACGGTTTTGACAATCTTACGGTGACATATGTCAGGACATGTGGGATCTACGAGGTCTCGTCGACGGAAGGCAGTGGAAGCGTTCACGCAGAAAGCTGGGATATCGGGGATGAGTTAAATAAAATGCTATACAGGAAAGTGAGGATGCGGGTATCCCGATGAAGATGAATAGGCGGCCATTTTAACTCCCTGCGATACTGTGACACATGGTCGAACTTTCGCAGTCCGAAGATGAAACGAATCCCGAGATTTCCCGAGAAAGTAACTCGAAATAAATATAAATTCTTCTTTATTTACTTGTCTAAGTAAGGCCATCAGAAAAACAGAGGATATATAATTTAGACATCGGTATATCTTCACAATTGTCAAATTAGCCCCGTGGTCTAATGGGTTTCACGCTTGCTTCTCACACAGGAGAAACAGGTTCGAATCCTGACCATGCACCAATAAGATATTTAATTTGTCGTAACCCTTTCGCTGCCTGCTGGCCGGAAAAGAAAAAATAACGACATAACAATTAAGGCAAATCTTATGTTGTTTCCCCACAAATGCCCGCAATAGAATCTTCAGTACTCTAGGTGACGTCTGTCATAAAAGTTCTCTTTTAGGGTTTACCAGTTTACAGGTGTACATTATCGGACGTTCAGTGTTTAAGGATGACAGTGCTGTAGGGCTGTAGTTTCGGGATACTTTCGTTACGTGGTAGTGGTCTTAAGACACGTCTATCAACCCGCACTGAGCCAGCGTGGTGGAGTATGGCGTAATCTTACTTGTATCCGGGTAAAGGCCTGCGCCCCTCGGTGGAGACATTAAAAGGCTACGCTTAAAAAAATTATACTTAGGCTTGTTGAAAGCGAATTGATTTCTTTGGAGCTTAAGATAGACTATCTAAATAGAAGTACCAAAGGAAGCGTCCCACCCAGAGCCCTGTGCTGTGCATCCTAAGGTATTTAAAGTGAATCAAGCGAGTCCGTGCCATATCCCAGTTTCTAACAAAATGGAGAGGTCTCTATAGTTTGATCTAAACAAACTAACTTTCAAGTACGAAGAAAGGACGTACACTGCTACTGACGGGGGAGGACTTAGGTGTGGCTTAAAAGGGGTAACCCAGGGGCGGCAAGTTTGTAGAGGTTGCAAATGTGTCGGTTGCATATATCATGTATTTGTCCATCGAAGTAGTGTCCAAAAAAAACACATTCAGGCACTCATATCGATTCCATTGGCGTTACAACTAATTTCGATTGTTCTTATCATCTGATTTCGAATTAGGGATCGTCCATTGATTCCGTAATGCTTTTTAACCCCGGTCTCCTGGAGATGATAGCAGATAGGGTAGACAATCAGACTAATTATTAAAACTTGTATATGGACTTGGTCTGAAATAAATGATGATGATTATTTTTATTATTATTAGCATTATTTACCCCCCCCCCCCATCCGAATGGCCTCATGGTGGTGGTCTGCTTATTAAAAGCCACCGTATTTATCGATTAACTTCCCACCAACCCAAGCCCATTTTGAGGCATCGCTATTTTGAACCTCAGCCATAGTATTAAATTCCAAACTATAACGGGAAAATGACCTCTCTTGCCCATGGGTCTTTGAGCGGTTAAATATATCAAAGAGAGGGGCAGTTATCGAATAGTTCGGAAGTGTGGAGTAATCCAGACGATTTTCGTTTCTGCATAACGCTTTGTTTTAGAAGTGGCGGTGAGCTTTCTCGTTTGTTATGCATTTATTTATTAACCCCTGTCGAAGAAAAAAAGGGGTGTTATAAGATCGAAGCGTCTACCTGCGCGTGGATCTGTCGGTCCGTGGCTCCCTTACCTCCTCCTCAAATGGGTGGACGGATTATGATGCGTTTTTTTTTCAATTGGTAGTAGTAGTAGGCTTCCGTGCGATGGTTCCTAGCCATGTTTGATCAAAATCGGTTCAGCGGTTCAAAACTTATAAGATTCACAAGGATACATATGAACCTTTTAGACTTTGACCGTGCTACTACAAAAAAAATATATATAGTTTAACCTCAAAACAAACGTCAAATCCTATACATTTTTGTCTTTAAACAAGTGTTGAACAGGAGTTAATATTTTTGTGGTAAGACCCAAAGCATTAATATATTAGGTCCTTACATATGAAAATGGCGTTTTGTATGGAGAAATTGAAGTATACTCAATTTTCAGTACAAACATTTTTGTATTTTTTTTAAGAATGACAGATCCTAATTTTATAAACTTTGTGTGTATGAATGAGACAACATTTAGCTTACAGAAAATTTTATATAATTTTTGAAAAGTGTCAGCTGTAAAAAAATATTACGAATATTATCATGAAAATTGATGACATTTAGGAGGCACTAATTTTGAAGATAAAATTTTAGTTATCAAACTGAAAATTAAAAGAAAATTTAATAAGTAGATGTAAAATATTGAAATTATTTTTAAAACAATGAAAAAAAACTGGAAATGGCTATTGAATTACTCGAATTATGAACTCCTGAATCTGTAAGAAAAATTCGCCAATTTCATAGGTAAGCACCCAATATTATAAAACATTTTAATGCAAGTCATTTTAATGTAAGTCATTTATTTATCGTTTGCTTCTATCTCCATTGCTGTCCAAAACTCCTTCTATGCAAGTTCAAAATGGTGCGCTGAATTTGCAGAAAAGTAAATTGTAACCAATATATACAACGACAGCCGCTCAAAGTTCCGTCATTTCGTCACTGAATGACTTATGACGACCGAGCGACCGACCGACTCTCGACGACCTCTGTCGTGCAGCGGTTGTGGCTCTGCCTACCATGCGAGAGGTCCCGAGTTCGAACCCCGGCTGGGGGTAAAAAAAAACAGGCCTTGGATGTTTGTATGTGTGTGACGTCGCTGTTTCTGGTTCGCACGACACAGGGTATCCTAGTGTGGGGCCAGTAGCAATGTATGTGCCTGTAAGCAAATGTTTATGTTATGTTATGTTCATCATCGATCATCGAAATTCTAATGCACTTCTAGCAGATGTACAAGCTTGAAATGTTAAACAAGCGAGGTCTACTGTTCTCACAGAACCACTATAAAAATAAGAACAAATGCAATAAAAATAAGAACAAATGCGATTCACAAACATAAACATTTACATATAGACACTTACATTGCTTCTGGCCCCACACTAGGATACCCTGTGTCGTGGGATCGAACCCGGGACCTCTCGCATGGTAGGCAGAGCCACACACACTGAGGTCGTGAATGGAGACCGCTTCATTTTTTCTAATTTTCATTATGTGTTGTGTAACGGCAACAAAAACACAATCTGTAAACATTTCAACTATCTACCTCGATAGACGGACAGCGGAGGCTTAGTTATAGGGTCCCGTTTAGCACCCTTCGGGTATGGAAGCCTGAAAATGATTCTGGTCACCCGGAATATATAATTGGTTATTCGTACTATATAAATTCGACAAAACATTTCTAAAAATAATAGTGAATTATGCTAACCAAACCATATGGGAAAAGCATGACGAAAGTGAATAATGAATAGATTTATTCACACAATCTACATTGCAAGTTGCACTTTTATCATTGAATCCAGCAACTACTTTACTTCAGCTGTTCTATAATGCTTCTCAAATTTGGAGTTCTGTTAAGACGCTGTATTGTCAAATTACCATCTTTGAAGTGTTATTCTTCCTAAGGAAATACAGAATAAAAGCTTGTAAAAATGGAAACATACCTTCCTTGCCTTCAATCGTAGTATCGTTGAAAACATCATAATGTCAAAGGAAACTATATGATGAAGAAGTTGTTTTTCATCAAAAACGTATTATTTCTCAGGATCTAAAGGGAATATTGATATGGTTCTCGAGTCAAAAAATAGGTATTCAAAATATCTTAAAACATAGGAAATAATAGAAATAATCAGTGTTTTTAGAAAATAAATAAAAACCTACATAACGCACTGACCTGACTGAACAGCCGTTTTGCAGTATGAGCTGTTATGAACTTTATTTTAATACGGTTACGTCCAAAATTTCAACCTCCACGAATCGAGTTGCTAAGTTTACCACTATTGGCTCCGTGAGCTTTAGATCTCGCGAGCGTCACAGGAAATTTGTGTTTTTTTTTAATCCCTCCCATCACACCTTCGAGCCGTTGATGTTTTTAATAATTCGACAGCATTTTCTTTCTATACTACATACAAACTTATAAATGCACCTGGTTACGTACATGGAGTATGAAAATAACTTTGTGAACAACATTTTGCGATCCAAAATCCAACCTTGACTTTTTACTAAAATTATATAGCTAATGTCAAGCTCATGGTCTTCACGAATCAAAAGATACCTCATTTGTTAAAATCTGTCAATCTGTGTGTTTTTTATCAACCTCATAACTCCGCCATTTTAAAAAATGTCCAGAAACTGAATCGACAAAAAAAAACTATTTAATTATCGAACCTGCTCACAAAAATCTACGAGAATCAGTTGAGAAATGCCACCTGTAGAGGAGAATATCCGGACACACTTCCGGACATATGAAAGCAGCTCGGTCAAATACACAAGACATATAGGCAAATTTTAAAAATAAGATCAAGTTTATTTTGCAGACATTTGCCTCAACGCCGGACGTGACCCAAGGAGATTGTGTTGAGATAGAAATAGCATACACTCCCACTGGCACGACATTTGATACCTAAGTGTATCAGAAAATGTGGATTAATAAAGCAAGTTGAGAATCAAGTACATCTCACAGTAAAGTCCAAAAACACTCAATCATCAAAATAAATTCAGTAGAAAGAGTATACGATGACATTAAATGATAGTTTCAGTTTCAGTTTCAGTTTATTTATTTATAATTGTCAATTACAGGTCAATAATATCTGATGATGATTAAACGATTCATCATGAAGAAAGGTCATGGAAAACTTCATGGCTCCGGCGATGGGCTAGACCCCTGTCACGCGAATTGGAATATCGAATTGCTGTAAAACATGGGCAAAACTGTGCCTCTGCCATGCCTTACGGGATCAGCGGTGAGAAATTGTAACTGTAATTTCTTACCAATCAAATCAATATATTCTTTATTTTGTTGGATAATTAATTACATATCTCTTAGAGCACATAATTCATTTAATACTAGGTGTACGTTCCAAAAGCAAATACTTCTCAGAGAATATCTCACAAGAAACTCTGAGGTATTTCTTTTGCAAAGAAAATACTCATAACTAATAATAAATTATATTTGATTAAATGATACGTACGAATCTTAAGCATTTGTACCTGTAGGTTCATCCACGTATTTATTTTCAGAGCATTATTTCTGCTTTGTCTCAGGGTCGGACACTTGTGAACCAAATTCAAATAGGATGCTAGGCAGGCACTAAAGTGAACTCGTATCGTAAGAAACGGAACTAACTGGGCCGGCCGACCCACGTATAAAATTAGTATGCAACCGGGATCAGCTAATACGTACTATTACGTACGCACCTCAATGTGAAAATGCGTCAAGACATCCGAGGCGCATAACTAGATGACCACATAGCATAGGTACAGTCCGCGCCAACTTTCATTGGCTCTGAGCGAGCTGTGACCTCTCTTTCTCGCATATGGTAAGGTGGAGCGAGAGAGAGACCGATGACAGCCCGCTCAGAGCCAGGAATCTTGGCGCGAATGGAACTGCTAACGAAAACGTCGGACGCGCACACGAAGCGATTACAATAACGCACACAATATGTCACAAAAAAACACGTGCCTTGTATGAAAAACCCCTTTAATTTTTTATCTACACACGTATCATAAACCCTCTTTACTGCGTACAAAAACCGCACGTTACGATCAGCATAATGTTGAACTACTTGCTAAAAACTCATTTCTTATTTGAAAAATTACACATTATGACCATAATGAGAGTTTTTTTACATATTATGACATTCAAATTTCGAACGCCGACGCCCGCGTGCGTGCCGTCCCTACTTTGTCTGTGAAGTTGGTACTACAGAGCAAGCTAAACAACTGCAGAACCACAATGCCGGTCAAACATGCGGTTCCTGAACACATCAAAGAGAGCTTATGATATGTGTGTAGATAAACTAGTGTATGTAACTGTACGTAATTAGGCATTAAAACTCTCGAGTGATATTATTATGAAACTCGCCTTCGGCTCGTTTCATAAGCCCACTCTCCAGTGTTAATGCCCTCCATTATGAAGCAGTCACATAAACTACTATAAAAACTCATGTAGTCCATTCTATGATTTTATAGCAGCAATAGAAATACACTTTGGGAAATCTTCAAGTCTCTACTTATTATGGTTATTGAGATACAGAGAAACCCCGTTGGGCATCTAAACTGGTACTTTTGAAAGGTTCACAATATTAATATTGTTTGTAGGTACTCGTATCTAATGTAATATATAAACTAGTCGGAAGAGCGTTCTTCCCTTCTCGCTGTCAGTAGCGCGATTGTCTATCTCAGACATCGATCCGGATCGCGATCAAATTGTCATTTTGAAGGATGGTAGATATTTTGATACTTCTTTAGGGATCCTTACCTCAAAAGGTAAAAAAGGAACCCTCATAGGATCACTCTCGTGTCCGTCCGTCCGTCCGTCTGTCACTGGCACTTTTCTCAGGAACCAACTATAAGAGTTGACTGAGTCTTGAAATATTCTGCAAAAAAATACTTGTCTAATAACCGCAATATAATTCAAGTAAATTCGGAATTCGGAATATTGCCTGCTGAAATAGTTATTTCATCATCAATTAAAAGCTCTAAAAAAAACTATACTTTGAATTATACTTTCACCACTTTTACAGTAATCGAACAACGTAAACAATTTTTTTTTTATAATGGCGGATTGTGAAGGATTAGGGAAAGGTCACAGATAAAATATTCCTGTGTACTTTTAACAATGTGTAAAAATAATCGAATCGAATATTACAATGTTTTCGGATATCAATATTCATTATATCACAATAACATTCATCGATAGTTTTCATTTTAGTAAAACATATAATTTATTGTGGTATTTTTTTTAAATATTACTAAAAATTCATAAATTTTCATATAACGTTGTTAAAGTTAAAACTTGAAACATGTTGGTTTTTAATCGACTACGATGAAATTACAATCGATTATTTTATTAAGATCTGTGTTCAATTGGCACATTGCGTAAATGCTACATGCCAATGAATATATTAAAAAAGTAGCTTGAACAGAAAAGTAGCATTTTGCTCCCTCTCGTCGTGGAGCAAAACTTACTTTTCCGAATGATAGGTGTGAAAAAAATATAGAACTCCAGCCAGAGAGAAAACCTACCCGGAATTGCCAAGGTTATTTATTTATCTGTAAACAACATACAAACTTATAAATGTACATGGAGTATGAAAGTAGCCACACCAATCACTAAACAACATTTTGTTATGTAAAATCCAAACTATTCACTCCACACCATCCCTACCTTTATACGGCGGTACGGAACCTTTTTTTTGAAGTTATTGTATGAGATAAATCGCTAGTTTAACAGTTGTCATTAGAAAATTGCAACCGATTCTGAGTAGCAATACCTGTCAGAGAAAGAATCGAGGTACAATGCATCCGAGCCAAGCACTCCCGAGTCTAGGGCACGATGCTCCGCGAACACTCCATTTGTCTTTGTCTTCGAAGAGCGCTACCGACAGAAATGAAAACGGCGCATTCAACCTCACGTACACAAGCGGTTTATTTTTTGCCAGAAGGAGGGCTAGTATGTATGTATTTGTATAGTATGAAACAGGCCAAACTCAGATTTTTTCTAAGCCATGGTTAGAATTCGGCTAAGCTTTCGTGGCGTTATTTTTAAATTGACCTATAGTTTTTTTAACCTGATCTTTAATAGTGTTTTAGCTTGCATGTTAGGATATGGAGATATTAACGGATAAAGAGTATATGGCTATTCACTAAATGTGGTCTCAATTGTGCCCCTGCCAACGTGGGAAATTCGTGATGAAATGTTCGTGTGTGTCTGACCACACTTTTCCGAAATTACGCGACGGAAGTTCGGCGTGATTACGCCTGCAATGCTATTTCAATTACTAACAACACGCTTGCCGAAATAACGTCACGTTTTGGCGTCCAACCAAACTTCAGTCGGGCGTATTATTCCGCGTAATTTCCGCGGGTATGGGGCGCGGGTGTCTACGTCAGAAAGTACCTATGAAATCAGCCGCGGAGTGTGTGGTTAGACACACATAGGCTTCGGAATGTCGTATACATAGGGCGCACTGTAAGTTTCCGGAACTGGCCACTTACATAAACAATATTTAAAAATTTATTGCAACATTTGAAAATAGAACTCTTTGGCTGTAGAATGCAGTTTGTTTCATCTGACTGCCTTTTGTTTTTACCTTGTGGCGCCATTTAAAAAATTGTGTGTCTGCATCAACATGGATTTAACTCGGGAAAATTTTCGTAGTATGATTTTCTACGATTTTAAGTGTAATTTGACAGCTCAACAGAGCATCGCTCGGCTTGAAACAGCTTTTGGCAATGAAGCACCATGCAAGACAACTGTTTATAGCTGGTTTGCAGAATTCAAGCGTGGTCGTATCAATCTCAGTGACGAATCTCGCGATGGTCGGCCGTCCACCGCTGTGACCAACAAAAACATCGATGCTGTGCGCCGTATGATTGAAACAGACAGGCATGTGACCTACCATGAAATTCGCGCATCCTTAGAAATAGGCATGAGTCAAATACAATTAATCCTACACAAACATTTGGGTGTGAGAAAGCTGTGCTCGCGGTGGATCCCACACAACTTGACATTTAGGCACAAAAAACGGACCGCGTCACTTGGTGCAGTGCCATGTGTGCATGAAGGTGCGTCAAATTTGGTGTGGGACATAGTAACAGGTGACGAAACATGGATTTATTGCTACGATCCCAAAACAAAGCAGTAATCGAGCGTATGGGTCTTTCAAGATGAGCCGAAACCAACCAAAGTGGCGCGCGTGAAAAGTGCATCTTAGCGGATGATAGCTTCTTTTTTTAATAAAACTGGACACGTGGCTACTGTTGCTTTAGAGAATCGTCGTACAGTGAATAGTGACTGGTACACGACCATTTGTTTGCCGGAAGTTATTGACGAACTCCGTAAAAATAACCGTAAACGCCGTATCATCCTGCACCACGACAATGCTAGTTCTCACACGGCCAGACAGACAAACGACTTTTTGAAGGCGAAAAATGTAGAACTCATGAGTCATCCTGCATACAGTCCCGACCTGGCACCTTGTGACTTTTTTCTGTTCCCAAAAATTAAGAACCAATTACGCGGTCAACGATTTTCATCACCAGAAGAGGCTGTCGAGGAGTATGAAAAACACGTTTCAGAGGTCACCACAGAGGAGTGGCACAAAAGTTTTCAAAACTGGTTTCATCGAATGAAAAAGGGCATAGAGGCCAAGGGAGATTATTTTGAAAAACAATAAATTAGTTTTGTACCTTTAATAGTATTTTTTCATATTCATTCCGGAAACTTATAGTGCGCCCCACGTATCAGCCCAGCAAACCCAATAAATGACTTTATAAAACGTCCGTTTTTTAATGTGTCTGGAATAGTCCATCTTACGGCGTTCATTTTACAAGCTGACCCCTGACATTGATGAAGAGCAGTTGATAAACTTAGCTAGGACGGCCGACTGAGCCTCGATGAGGTCAATTGTATTACTAATTTTCCATTTTGGACCGCGGTTCGCCGCGGAAATGCGGTGAACATGGCAAATGTTCGAAGCGAATCGAAAAGTGTGGTATAATACAGTTATGGCGACCGGTGGTTATGTAATATTTAACTAATTTAAATGTTTGCTTCACCAATCATTCATTCGGGATTTGTCGCGAGTACGGCCTTCCATGCCACCTTTCCTTTCGAAGCCTACTTTTTATAGTTTCATGCAAAAAAATGGCATGCCAACTAAGAAAGGCCACACGCAGGAAGTTGTCGTCCAAAAATGTGCCCAACTGCAGAGACGGCAGCGCATGTAGCCAAGGACCAGACTCTGGCTGGGAGACTGCACGCAGGCAAGCAAGATCAGCTCCCATGCCCCGCGCCAGCAGTCTGTCAAGGGACGACCTGCACGGCTCCCCATCCCAGGCACGCTGCACGCCTGGCACCTCTGGCCTCGGTCGTAAAGCCTCGGCCGCAAAAGGGATGTTGAAACTGTCACCAGTAATGTTCAAAATGCGAGTGACAAGAATAACACACACCATGCGAAGAGGCTACAAAATCAGGAAGTTCCGTGTCCTGGAGGTTCAGGGTTCCCAGGGGGGGGGGGGGGGCCTTCATCAAGGACATTGGGCGCCGCCTGAGGGACCGACCCTAGGTTTTGACAACCGCTCTGAGGCTTCCCTGGTCCAGGGGATCACGCTAGCTGTGGAGTGCGACATCGCAGCCGGTGTGATGGGCACCTTTGCACCGGGCGATACCTAGGACGTTTTGTTTGTGTAATGGTGTATGGGGAAATAGTAAACTGCACATCAAAAATACTGATTTGCACAGCATATATAAGGGCAAAATACTGCGGTAGTCTAAGCTAAGCTAAGTGAGTCCTTTACTAAGTAAAGGAGGTGAGCGAAGCGGAGCCCACTTTACCCTTCGTGTTAGGTTCAAGATGTAAGAGCGACAAAAAATACTTAAAACATAAACTTAAGTACTCATTAAATATTTAAAACGCAAAAAGTGTTTTTGCTGATCCTCTTTTGCTGCGCAAATCAGCATTTTTGATGTGCGATTAAATACTAGCCATTTGTAGATATTTCGTTCAGACGATGCGCAGTGCGGATTTTTTACGTTGTATTTTATTTAAAATTAATTAATTAATGTAAATCTTGTTTGGGTTATAAGTTTTCAACTTAAGTATCTTTATTTTGTACTAAAAAGCCGGAAATAAATGACGTAAAATAAAACCGGTCAAGTGCGAGTATGACGCACCCGCACACGAAGGGTTCCATACCATGGTACACTGAAAAACGTAAAACGACAGTCTATTGTACGAGATTACCTTTATAATTTTTAATAATAAAATATTAAACTATGTGCTCAGGTTAACGAAACTCTTTGCTCTTTGAAACCGGAATTCGATATCGAAATTATTAACTTATTTACAGAAATCAAATCAAATATGATGATAAACTTAATTTAATTTTGTATAATTCGCATGAGCAATTAATTATTAATCGAATGATGACAAATAACTTAGAAAAAAATTCGATACCTGCAATTAAAGCCCTTTCCGATAAGATCGGGATAGTCCAGTTTTCACCGAAAAAAAAAACAAAAACAAAATGGCTTAGAAAGTACCAATAATTTCTTGTATGGGTACTTCTTTTAATTCTTAAAAACCGATATGTTTCATTATGTGTTGTTATTGCGGCAATTTCTATTCACCCTCTGTGAAAATTTCAGCTCTACCTATTTCGGTTGATCCGGTAGTGCCCGGTGACAGACGGGCAGAAGGACGGACGGACAGCGGAGGCTTAGTAATAGGGTCCCGTTTGGCACCCTTCGGGTACGGAACCTTGAAAATAAAAATAAAACAATACAATACCAGCAGAACCAGTAGGTACAAAAAAAGTCACACCAGCAGATAGGAATTAACGTAATTATTGAGACCCGATAAAATTTATATAATACAATGTTAAATAAAAAAAAAAAAAAAAAATGCATTCGGGACCAGTTCAATCTAATAATAATTTAACTCCGTTCTATATTAACACTAGGCAACACTGGCAAATCATATCGCATCTCGTACAAAGTTGCCAGAAAAATATTATTGTTTATTTATAAATCTATAAAATCTCTTTTTCTATACGTTGTTACTAGTTGTAGTTTTAAACAACCTAGAGTAAACGTCAATGGGCAAAATATGTGTTGACTTAAAAGTTGTTGCTTTGCTTCTAGGATTGCAAACAGGGTACACGAAAAACTGTTGTCTTTTATGTGAATGGAATAGCCGTACAAGAGCTGAGCATTATGTTAGAAAAACATGGTCTCGGAGAGCTACATATGAGTCAAGTCAGAAAAATATAAGAATTTAGTAGACCTAACAAAAGCGACTTTACTAGGTTTCATCAAAAACTTTGTCAAAGCAATGAACAAAGATGGAAAAGGCTTCATGTTTCTGAGGCAAAAAATACTGCTTTGAGTAATGCAAAAGTAAAAGCAGCTATTTTCAATGGCCCAGAAGTCAAGAAGTAAATAAAAGCTCCGTTGTTTAGACTTTAACAAAGAAGAAAACATGCTTGGTTGAAATTTGTTGATGTCAAGGAGAATTTCCTGGGAAAAGAGCGGTCGCCTTAATGTGAAAGCCTTCTAAACTAATTGTTACTTGCTTATAAGTAATTGGGTAGCATAAAGTCTGCTGCACTCGCAACTTGTAGATTTTTTAATGACAATCTAGGAACAGAGAATGATGAGTAAGGCGAGCGCTTTCTCTAAGAAATTGCTGCTATAGAGAAACGTTATTATGGAAAATGTACCCTGCAATGCTTGCAGACTACTGTTGGTTGTTGATAGGATAAACACCGACCTGTCCTTACAACAGGCATGCAGGCAACAATACCAAATTAAGTTTATTTAATACGGCTAAATACTGTTTTTTCTCCGAAGTATCTTAGAAAAATGTTGTAACTATATGTGAATGAGTTATTTTATTCTGTCTTAAGTTATGTGTCGGATAGCCATTTCAAATCACGTAATCAAATTCTGGGGGGAAAAGGTATAATTTTGTTGCCTAGAGAAATTTTATCAAATCTCAATAATGGGCCTTGCAAAAAATATATATGAACTACTTTTTATTTTATTTAGTGAAATTTTAGGCTATTTTAAGAACCATATTTTATATATCAACCCTGGTGACCGTTTCTGGTGATTGTTTCCGATCATAAAACAAAAAAAACTATAATATCAATATTTATTTACTTTCCGACTGACATCTGCGTTTATCGAATGACAGGCAAAACTGTTGATAGTTGACAGTTTTACAGAACAGCCAACTCAACGGCGAAGGGAATTTGAACAAACTAAGCCGCAGAGGAAGATTGAAGTACATTATGTTACCTGTAATATTTTTGTTGGGTCTAACAAAATGTAGTTGGAACACAATTATCTCGAAATGTTTTTCTCAGTTTGATACATTTGATTTACTTTCACATGGCCAATTAAGTCTTATCTGCTTGTTTTGTGCATTCTTTTTTTTATCACGTTCTTTCCTTATTCCTGCATAATGATTGTGATATAATATAGGGGTGTTCAAACAACAAAATGTTTAGTTTAGTACATAATACAGAGTGTCACAGCAAGGAGTAGTTATATTTTAGGGGGTTGGGGTAGGAACATAATTCTGAGCAACTTTCACTATGAAACCGTGGTGATCAGAGCAACTTTATTTTTCAATGCCCTATGATCGCCCGTACCAAAATGTATGAAGAGGTAAAAAATAATGTTGTTTCGAGAAAACCCGCTCAGAAAGTACCTTATTACCTCATTGTCAGTACAAAGTAACCTTGGGCGCATCTGTGGCTTTAGCACCACTTGTGGGTGGGAACGTGAGAGACATTATTTTTATTATGAACCCATTTAAACAATTCTCTAATTTCGGAGGCTAGTATTCGCCGCTACTGATTTCTTACGCTCTGCGATATTGCGGCGATAAGGCTGGGCACCCCGCCAGCGGAACTTGCTTACTTTTAGTGGAATTGAGCTCATTTAAATAACTTTAAATAGATTATTTAAAACACCCTCGACACAAACAATGATAGCTTAAGTATTAATTTGGACAGCCTTGTTTCCTTTTTAACAGATATCTTTCGAACCACAGCACCGATTTTATTAAAACAAGGCTAAGAACCATCGTAGGGTGTACTACGATTTACAAACCACATTAAAATCCATCAAACTGTTTAAGCGCTATAGTGACACAGACAGACACACACACATAGAGATTCACAGAAAGACGTCGCAACTCATATCCGAAGATAAATTGAGTCGTCTTAAGAAAAAACTTATAATGATAGCGCCTACGAGTCGACATCATGTATAATGGAGCAAGGGTTTTAAGCAGTTTATGTTTTCGCAAATGGAAAATTATCTGATCAAATATAGGCCTGCATAAAATAATTTGAAACACATTGTTAAAAAATAATCATTGGCAAAAACGCACTTAAATATGTTACCACAACACATGTTTCGCTACAAGCTTACAACGCTTTCTTCCATTCTAAGACAGAAGTCTTGGCATTGTGAGGAGGTAGCGTTGAGATCCAAAAAAAAATCGTTTTACAGAAAAGGGGCGTTCGAATTTCAAGTGGCGTCAAATCTAAAAAAAATACTTGTCACAGCCTATTTTTTGTTAATTACAAATACACACTGTCACATTATCGAGCTCATTATCGAGAGGTGCAAATTAATTAAGCAGCGTTTTCCAGAAAAGTTGCCTATCAGCGATGATGTAAGAGTAGTCAATTCAAGTTGGACCTTGAAACTAAGTTCTGTAGAACGACGTCTTACAGCAAAAGTCCAAGATATATGGCAGTCTGTGCTTATAATAAATTACCGTTTAATTTAAAGCTTCACTCTGGTGATCGGTTTTTGAAGGCCTTAAAACAGTATTTAATGCTTATGTGTCCATAAACGTTTACTTAATTTTACGAATACGGCCAATTTTTGTCTTTATCATGTTTTGGGTGCTAGACAGTATTCTATATAATATTATAATTGAACTCTAGTGAAATTTTAGTTAAATTTAATAATTTCAATTTAATAATGTTTATAATGAAGATGCAGCTGATCGATAACGAAGATGATTAAGAGGTGTTATGTTTTGTAACTTTTATTATAATTAATTTTCTTGTTAATTATAATATTGCCATCAAAAAATTATACGTGGTGTCCGGTAGATCGATGCAAAGACTTAAACCGAAGTTAGTACAGACCATTTAGAACCATTTGAGCCAAACATAAATATGACGAAGTTTTACCGTTAAATTTTTATTGATGATTTAATGCTTTTGAAGAAAATTTCCAGATTTTCACAGTTAATTGATTATCATTGCAGAACTAAACAATAATTGGATTATTTTACAATTGATTCTAATAAATCACTTAATAAGATTCTAATAAATCTTGATTTGTGCATCTGCTACGTCAGACTTGGTTTTTAGAGACCATTGAAGAGCACGACAAATTTCAATCATCAATAAAATAAGTTTTTCGGACGTAATTTAACAAAAACAAGTGAAAGATTTTTATGTGCAAATCTTTATAAAAACATTCTTAGTTAATGATCTTTCATTTAAGGTATTATTGACGTAGGTACCTCACATATTCTTGAAGTTATGACCTACTAACCAGTTTGAGGGAGAAAAATAGATATTTAACAGTCTTTTTAATTAATTAATGATTTGAGATCTTTGCTTCCTAATACAGACACGAACCCGCCTTCGAACTTGTGTGATTGTGATCTTGAGCATCATTTCATAGTGTCGAAAGCCATTCTTATTTTTGAAATCAACTCTTTTGTGTTGATGGCTACGTTGTAATATACCAGTTCTTTGGCTCTGCCCCACACAAAATAGTCCATTGGGGTCAGGTCTGGTGAACGAGCAGGCCAAGGAATAGGCCCGTCTCTGCCGATCCAGCAATTATGTTATAGTATATTATATTTAACTACTTAACATTTGTAAAAATTACTGCAATTTATCGCAATAAAAATTAATTAATTAATGAGTACGAATATAACATTTTTCAAAAATTCAACATTTTAGGATTCAACAATTATATAGGATTGGCATAAATTAAAATTTTTGTTCATTCAACATTTTGCGAATTCAACACTATTATTTATTATTTATTTATTAAGAAAACCAACAGCATTACCGTTAAATTACCTTAATTAAATTGCTTATTTACTATAGCCAATTACAGATTTCCATCAATTACTTAATTCGAGACTCCTTAAATTATGGGGTTAGTAAAGTAGATAAGTTATTTATTCGGAACTGTGTTTTGTGTATTAGTGAGTCAATGAGTGGGAGTTGGTGTGAATGCAGTGTGAGTATGTGTGTGTATGCAAGGGTTGGCATAACTATGAGTGAAACTGTATTGTTTGATTTTATTGTCCGCAGAGAGTGTTAAGAATTTCATGTTTAAAAAGTCTTGGAGTGATGGTGTACGCCAATGTCGGAGAAAGTTTTATTACAGGTTCTAGCTATTCGACTGAGGACATAATTGTTGGCGCAATTGGTACGATGTGGCGGATGGTGGAATAGTGGGTTGGCTGTGTGTCTGGTGCGGCGGCGCGGCGTGCACAGCGGCTGCTGGCTCACCGGTGTGTCAGAGTATTGAATCTGCAATACTGTGTGTGGCACAGAAACCGTCAGCGGGCTCAAAGCTGGGCCAACATTAGAAGGTGGCCAACTTGACCGGCTGATCTCAACTTTTAAAATAACTGGATACAATGTCTGTGGAAATGTTTTAAAAAAACAACTTTCAATATTCAAAGTATATTTTTCAGTATAAACTGAAAGGAGCTTGCTTGAGACGTTTTGCGGTTTTTATCAAGCTCTCATTAAATGATAATCTACATATGTATATTAGTTATTTTTATCAGGTCAAATCTAGCAAGGTGCTATGAACCACATCCTTTTTACTATGCTTACAAAAAATCTTTTTACCTTAACATTGATAGAAAATGAAATGGGAGGGCTTGTTAAAATAACGAGTTGACCAAATGAGACGAATTCCTTTTGGGACACAGACATACGTACGTCGGAAGTTATTCCGGCCGCGTTACAGGGCAGTTTCTATAGCATTTGAAATGAATTTTCAAAGCCAGGGTACCTTTTCCGCCAAATTCCTTTAGCTCCAAGCGAGCTGTCACCTTTCTCTCTCATTCCACCTTACCCTATGCGAGAAAGAGAGGTCACAGCCAAATAAACATGGCGCGGCCTGCATCCGTTCCGTTTGAAAATATCGTAAGTGATATTTTCAAACGGAAATGTAAAACACCGTGAGGAAACCTTCATATATCCGTAGCTGCGGCGACGGGCTAGCTCGCTGTTACGCAAAGTGAACTATTGAATTAGCGGTCAAACGTGGCCACATCTGAGCCTCGGCCACCCTGAATGGGACAAGATGTGGCGTTATATTTTTATTTTCTCATCTTGAACAAAAGGAACTCAAACATTTTCTATTAACTAGTAGTAAGAACATATTAGGTTGCTAGCTTTGGAGCCGGATTCGGCCAACTTCCAACCTACATGCCAGAAAATGACAAATCAGACAAGATGCTTTGTGTCATAATATTCGTTAATAAACCACGATATGTCAAAGAAAAGGAGTTCTACGATATTTCAGATATCAAAATCTGTCAGTGGTTTGAACTTTTAGAGCGAGGTTCGGCCAACTTCCAACCGAGATGCTAGATAATGACATATCAGACATGATGCTTTATCATAAAGATCACTAATCAACCAAGATATGTCATAGAATAGCCGTTCTTGAATATGTCAGAAATTAAAATCTGTCGAGTACTTAGTAAGAAAAATGTTGGTGATTTAAAAATATGTTGACATTGAAATTGATTCAGAAACATTAATAGAGCTTAGAAATAAATTTCTCGCATCCTATAGAATCCTATAGAACCTATAAAAAGTGGTATGACTCTAGATTATGTATCTTATAGATGCCCATCTATAAAAATACCCACACAGATGGCCGTCATATTGGAGACAGCAAACAGGCCACCAAAGGTCGCGCATAAGTTGCTTGCGGTGCTTTCCCCTATACTTAAAACGATACCAAATTTCAGAGAATTGGCGCAAACTGCACTACTCTTAAGAATTTTGAATAATTCCCTCTCAGCTACTACAGCTATTCGAGTTACAAACGCGACGCGAAGCCCAGGTACAAATAATTGCCTTTATTGCAGGGGACTAGGTCATGCAATCTCCTTTGAGACTCAAATTTTTCTCTCAAAGAACACAAGGATTATTATTATACAAGCTGTAATGGAACGGCATAGTCAAATGTAAGTAGAGCGACGACCACCAGAAATAGCGACATCACACACATGAACATCCCAGATCTGGTGATTTTTTTTCTTCGTACCGAGCCCGGATCGAACCCAGCAGCCGTATGGCGTAAGTGGTCTGAGCTTGGCCATCATGTAGACTTTGACATTTCAATGCCATGCATCGGCTTCATCTGTCAAATTCGTATCACGCAAGTAGCATTGTATGAGAGGCCAAACCCAAGTCCATTGAATGGACTAAATTGGTCTGATTTGACGTAAATCGGTATCATGTAATGTTTCAAGCGAAACCCAAGTCCATATCCAAATGTCAAATGAACACGGTACCTACTTCGACATCGGCTTCTTATCAGTGTTGCCGTTTTAGCCAATTTGTCTAGCGGATTTACAAGTGTAGAAGTACAGTACTGTAGGAAGTGGTTGCTTATAAAGGACGCTGCTGACCATTCTTTGTTAGGTATATTCCCTTTGTCGCCTCCTAACACACCCTCGGTAAGAGAAGGGGTGATGACAATGTAGTATGAGTTGCAAATAAGAAGGATCAGACCTCTGACTAAGGATACGTTGTACCTGTCTCAGAAATATAGAAAATTAGTAGCTACATTGTTGGCATATAATATATGCGACGCAGCTTTAGTTGGTTTAACCAAGTTAAACTTGACATCAGCTATTTTTATTGAACTGACTAATCAGAAATCTGCTTATGTTAAGGGTGAAATGGCATGCACCCCTAAAGAATCACCGGTTAATAATATTATGCATGCAACATAGGAATCTGATCCAAGTAAATTAAATTAGATCATAAAACAATAGAGGAAATTTCTAGCATACAAGAGCCACTAAATAGGTGAAAGGGTAAGGCCCCACTAAAATATTACCCATCAAAACATCCAGGGGCTACCTGCCAAAGAACTTGTATTAGAATGATTTCTAAAAAAACTGACAGGAGACTGGTTAACGGAAAATATGATGTCTTTTTACATAACTAATTACATAATTGTCAGTTTTTACAATAGAAAGACTGCTGATAGAGGTTCTTTAATCTTAGTAAAAAGTAATATTAAGCTACAACGGAAAGACATTCTTGCAGTCACATAATACAACTGTTACATTATAGTAAGTAAATAAAATAGAAATAAAAACTTGCGCTTACTGTTGAAAGACAAATAGAGGTATCTTGTGTTGAGTTAGATAGCCATTTTATTGTTTGTGTCTACAGACCCCCGAGGGACGAAAAAGGCCATGGTAATTTCGAAATATTTGAGAAAATTATGGAGGAAGCCCTTACTAAACTTTGTAATAACAGAAGGAAGTTGATTATTTGTGGCGATTTTAATGTAGATTTGCCTGGAGATACAACAATGAAAGAACGATTAATAACTTTATACAAATCATGTAATTTATGTCATGTATTTCTAGAACCGGCTAGAATTACACTTACCAGCCAAACTTGCTTAGATAACGTTTTTTGTGACTGTGCATTCACAAGTAAAAAAGAAATGAACTTCTTACCTTCTGATCACTACGGTCAAACAG
Source organism: Argyresthia goedartella (assembly GCA_949825045.1). NCBI lineage: Eukaryota > Metazoa > Arthropoda > Insecta > Lepidoptera > Argyresthiidae > Argyresthia > Argyresthia goedartella. The sequence continues at coordinate 45,133,651 of OX463806.1, read as the reverse complement.
TTTCATACCCAATTGCTTGTAAGGTTAAGACTGATCCTTCATTTTATAGGCCTATTAACTAATAACTATATTAATATGAACTAACTATTACGAAAGTTTTTAAATAACATAAAATCAGGGACTACAAGGGTAAATCTAAATTTAATGACTGGGTAACGTTTGGAATTCTTAAAAGTAGGGATGTCCTTTATAAACAAAAAACCTATAACTTTGATAGAAAATTTCATGACTATGTTAAAAAAATATTCCAAAACTTTCAAGTCGGTTTGTAGAACTACAAAAACTTTACACATTAGCAATAGCAACATACCAAATTTTAATAATAGAATGAAAACAGTTTGGCAAATATTTAACCGTGAAACTGGCAGAGTTGGCAAACCAAATACTCACTTCCAAATGTCAGGCAAATTGAGACCAGTTTAGTGTTAGACAGCAACACGTTAGAATTAGTTTCTTGGAAAAGACCATTTATAGCAAATTTCAATGGAGACCCCACATAGATAAACTAGCTGGTAAATTAAGTTCTGCGGCTTAGGCCGTCAGGAACTTCAGACTAAACACGGATGTGCCTACATCTAGGCTAGCTCTATTTTAGTTACTTTCATAGTGTCATGTCCTGTGGTATCTTGTTGTGGGGGAAAGCAGCGGATATAATTTTTATTTTATTTTACAGAAAAGAGCTATTCGAGCAATTTTTTATTTAAAACGAACTTAATCCTTAATGGGCTTTTAAAGAAATTGGCATACTAACTGTAGCTAGTCAATTTATTTTCGAAAATATAATGTATGTGCGCAAGAACCTAACAACATTTTACAAACTTAGCGATATAATAAATAAGAAATAATCAGATCATCTGATCAGACTAGTTTAAGGGTCAGTGCATTCACTACTAGAATAAGTACCCTTGGAGATTTTGAAATTGCCTTTTGAGCAATTTAAAAAGCATGTTAAAGCGACTTTTTCGAAAAAGGGATATTACAATGTTCAAGATTACTTAAATGATAGGACTGTATGGGGTTAATCTAGATCAGCACAATCCTTGCTGTTAATATTCTTTTATTATTTATTCCTGCTTATTAATAATAATAATAATAAATATTGTAATATTTGCATTTGTAGTTCAAAAATCTTAAAATCAATCTGTGGGAGTTTCTACGCCCTACTTCTCCCACAGTGGTTCAATATAGAGAAGGGGCAAAAAATGACGTTTGCTAAGTTTATGTAAACAGTAATAAAGAAATTTGACTTTGACTTTGAAGCAAATTAAAACCTTAATCTGGCTGATAATATGTATAACGTCGTGACTATTAGCACAGTGTAATAATTACAAAAAAAAATACTCACGGTACAAAAATACAAAAAATAATACGGTAGATTTTTTATCATTTTTTGTATAGAGCGACATTGTTATATAATGTAAATAATGTACAAAGCTCTTTAAGTTAAGATTGAAAAAAGAACTCTCTACTCCTCTCCTTTATATGCGTTCCATCAGCCACCGTTCTACGAGATTGCCCGCAGCCCCCGCTGATTCCTCCACGTACTCCAGCATCATCATGAACTGCCTCTCCGGCACAACTTACCGTGCTGGTAAGCTGAAATTAAAACTAATTGAAGGTTTTTCAAGTGGGAACTCAGCGGCGCCAGCGCGAGCGCAGCACTCTTTACGGTATCACAGGGAGTGGGTATCCAACTTACGAAATACCTATTTAGTTTTATCAAGCTATGCTTGAACTTGAAGATTGAACCCAAGACATTATTTTGGTTACAGTCGACTGGACAATGTTGTGTTGACTTGACATAGAAGGACAGACACTGTGCTTTTAGCGTTATTAAAACGCACTTGTTAACAATGTTAAAAGTTATTATTATTTAGTATTTGACTGAAAAGTTATAAAAAAGATTAATAATTTTAATTTTAATTATTTCCTCAATAATTATGTAATATATAATATAACAATAATATAATATAATTATGTAAGTAATCTATGCAACGAATTGGTTGATGTTGTGTTTTTCAAAACTTGACTCGTCGATGCACGTCCCTATTTAGTTCGTTCACATGATGAGCTGTCGAAATCCTTCGGCGGTACCCCATAATCGATGAAACAGCATGAGCATGAAGATGAACCATAGACACGACTTGAACATCAGGCAGCTACGCCATAAGGCAGCAGGACCTTTCGCTTTCAACAACGATGATTGCTGCAAACGCTCAAAAAAAAGTTAACTAAATTTAGAAAAAATGGTCGAGATGCGGGCTGGGTAGTAAGAAATAACAAATGTTCATAGTCATCATAATCATCATTATCATTATCAGGCTGTTAGGAACCTAATGTCGAGAATAAGCCTCCCCATGTACACGCCATTCACCGCGGTCTTCCTGCTACCCCCCTCGCTCGGAACAATCCAACTAATATCATAAGTGTGAAAGTTGCGATGTTTAGATGATTGGATGTTTTTGTGTTGATGCCTCATTCACGCTAAAACGGCTGAACGGATTTCAATGAAATTTAACTCACATATGGTATATGAGCTAGATTAAAATACAGGAGACTTTTTATCTGACTGCATCAGAAGGAGGGTAATGTTTTCTGGGATGATGCTAATTCCTAGTTACACGCAGACAAAGTTGCGGGCACAAGCTAGTAAGAAATAAAGAAAATGTTGCACATCATGGTCTTGAATATGTAATTACAGTATACATATATAATATTAACCAGATACGTAAATGTTAGTACACTACAACTCATTTAATAGCTATTTATTTACATGAGAAGTAAATTTATTCCAACTTAAGTGTTAAGTTACATATCAAATTATATTTATAATTTTCTGAGATTGATGGAGTGTGGCGTCGTTAAACTTAAGCCATTTGCTTCTTGGCGGAGACTGGGTATAAGTAAGTAAATAACCACTTAATACCCCATTACATTAACCACATACAATTTTACTACAATTTTTTGTTCAGCCTGTAATATAATTCGACCTAGAAAATGGAAAAATCTCGTGTAAGTTATGGCGACGTATTCGGCCAAAACAAACAGCCTTTTGTAAATCATATGTTCCACTAAATAAAAGTTTTAAAACAGTTGTTTCTTAAGCCTAGCTTGTTGATCATGATTGTCAGCTTTGATTATTTGTGCCCGATAGAAAAATCTCCAAAAGTTATCACAAAATCTGTTTTCCACTGTTTCTTTTTTGCATTTTCTCTCTAGATTCGAATTTATGTACTTGATATATAGTTCATCGCTATAAAAATATTAAGTTATCTCGCTCTGCTAGTCCTCTATACGTCAGCTATTAACCATTCTTAGCCGTACCCGAAGGGTGCCACACGGGACTCTATCACTAAGCCTCCGCTGTCCGTCTGTCCGTCTGTATAGGCTCATTCACACCGAGGTTCTACCTAGCAACGGCCGCCGGATTGGTCGCCCGATGGGTCTTTACACTACTCTTGCCACCGCAGCGGCAACAGGTCGGCGACCGTTGCTTTCTACGGTGGCTGATCCAGCGGCGCGATTCGTTGGCTGCCGCTTACAGAGTCCAAGTCCTTCTACTGTACGAAATTCCTTCTACTTGGTGTTCGGTTGCATTTTCTTAGGCTAAACCCGTGTGGTTAAACTATGCTTATAGCTTATATTAACCTAAACTCGCATTACAATCGCTGTAGATTAAATGTAAAAAAATAAATATGGCCAACAAACAATATAATTTGTACGTCTAAGTCAAAGGTTGTGTTCTGACCTCTGTATTTTTTTGTTTTTCTCATTATTGACCGAGCGAGCGAAGCATCTTCGTTTCAGGATTAGGCCAAAAATGCTTTCATATGTCTGGATGGGTGTGGGTCCGGATGTTATCCTCTACAGGGCGCGTTTCTCAATTTAATAGCTATATTTATCGATTGTTTTTTTTTAAATGACGGTGATGTGGGTGATTTCAAAAAACCAGCACAGTCCAAACAGCTTGACGGATTTTAAGAAATGAGATGTCGTTGGATTTATGAAGACCGTGAGAATAACAGGCTATATAATTTTAGTGAAAAGTCAATAGGTAGTTTACCAGGTGCATTCAAAAGTTTGTATGTGTTATTGAAAGAAGCTGTCACTCGCGACGTCTACAGCTCATAGACGTACTACCACGTTTCATTAAAAATCATACATAACAGTTGTATTGCCAAATACAAAATGAGGTTAAAGTTAGGTAATTAATAAATATTGTTAGCGAACCGAAAATACCACTCACTTAAACCAATAATAAAATACCGTTCTCAGCTTTGAGATTTGTCACAGCTATACCACAATGACGATCCGTCTTACTACTTACGAGTATCAAATCTTTTATTTAATTTCTCTGCAGTTTAATGAGACTTAAATCTATGATATGTTATTAGACGCATTTACCCTATGAGCAAGTCAACGCGTAAGCATCCGGCCGCCCCAGAAAGCAATGAGAAGAAGCCTCTCCAGCGTTTTTGAGCAGGAGTAAGAGTTGCGTCGTAGGTTGTTGTCAGAATACCGCTTATATTTAACCGACTTCAAAAAAAGGGGGAGGGGGGGTTCTCCATTCGGTTGTACGTATTTTTTTATGTTTGTTTCCTCAAAACCGTACTATTTCTGAACCGTTTTCAAAATCCTTTTTTATTAAGGTGACCGTCCAGGTTGGTGCCATTTTTTTGAAAACTAGAAGTACCTAGATGGGTTTCTAAAGCAAGAAGACTGGAATTATGATGTCATCCAGGTAATCGCAATTGCGTATTATTGCGTTACTGTGACTTATCAGTGGTGTTTAAGGTCATTGTCAGTAGATTAATTCTGTTTATAAGTAGCGTATATTCGTTTATGTCGTGTAATACGTGTGAACTTGACTGTCAGACAGACAGACAGACTTCAAAGCCTTGTTTTAGCTTATTTTGATGACATTCGCATCATGACCGGGGTGGAAGAAATAGGGCTTGGTTTTTAAAGTTTTTAACTTGGTGAATTATTAGTGCTGTTTAGTTTCTTTATGTGCCGTATATTTGTATTGTATTAAGTAGACAGGTTCCGTTCGTTTCGTTTAACATGGCAATTTATGACTTCCTGAGTAAAATCATGCCGGACATTGATAGAGGCAAATCAGTCACATCATTATTTATGGACCTAAGCAATGCTTTTCACTATGTTGACCACAAAATACTATTAGATAAACTATATGCACATGGTGTACGAGGTAACGCATATGACCTCATCAAATCCTACTTAACTCTAGAGACATAAAATGTGGAGTCTTTTAATAAACATTAATAAAACCAAATTGATGAAATTTAGAAAAGAACATAAAAATCTTTGACGTTAAACATTAACTATGAGGGTAAACAATTAGAAGACGCAGAGACCACAAAATTCATAGGACTACACATTGACAATAAAATGTCATGGAATACACATATTGATGTCCTTAGTCTGAGTAGTAAGCTGAGTCAATTTTCATATGCCCTATATGCTATCTAAACAGTTCACTAAAGATGCTGTACTTATGGCGTATCATGGATTTGTTGAATCAATATTACGTTATGGAATAATGTTCTGGGGAAATGCAACAAAAAAAAAGATGTAATATTTAAGGCTCAAAAGAAATGTGTACGTGCTATATTTAAATTAATTAGTACTGATAGCTGCAGAGGTCATTTAATTAATCTTGAAATATTGACAGTCCCATCATTGTACATATTTGAAACAGCAGTGTTTGTGAAGTGCAATATCCATCTGTTTAAATACATGAAGAGCAAACACAACCATAATAAGCTGAGCGCTGACCACGAGAATTCACAACAAACTACCAGAGAAATAAAAGGAAATAACAATATAAATATGCTTAAACATAATCTTAAAAAGCTACTGATTGGAAAGGCATACTACTCGATCAAAGATTTTCTTTTAGACATATTATAAAACTTGATAGGACATTTACGAGGACAATTATTATTATGCATCTATTACTTTTATGTGTGCATGTATAGTGTTTTTATTTATTATGTGATTATTGTGTTTCCATTACTTTTTTGTCTGTATTATGTAATTTTAATTTTAACCAATGTTTGAACGACTTACGGCATATCATAGTGATACACTTGCCTTTTTTACGACAACCAACCTATGTTTCATCAAACAAGAAATATCTTTATCTTTGTATCGTTTTCATGTATATGAATAGACGACATTCCCATCCCGACCGGAAAAAAGGACTTGAAGTCGTTTTTTTAAGTTTTTTACTTGGTGAATTATATTATGAAGTCCACAGAAGTAGTAAAAAGAATCAACAAACATTGTACGACAACAATTATCTCTTGTACGAGATCTTTTCTACGTTTCTCAGTGGTGTTTCGACCGGTAGGGAGTGTTGGTGTATAAGCTTGCTTTAGTATATGATTGCCGGACGGACAGTAAGGACAGAGTTTGTTTTATGGTTCTAAATTCTTCGTTAGGCTATACCTATATACATATAATAAGTAACACAACTAACGTATTTAATACAGCTACAGATCCATAATATATATAAATACTTTATCAGGCTAATGGCACCTATAACTATAAAAGTTTAAAATATAGTAAAGCTAACTTAAATTTTAACAGTGTTATTTTATCGATACTTCTTGTATATGGTTACATTCCATAGAAACTTGAACTCATATAAGTATATTTCATTATATTCTTCGTGAATGCCACGATCTGTAAATTTAATTAAATAAATCTTAATCGACATAGGATTGTTATTACATCTCATTATAATTGTATGGTAAGGACAGAGTAATCCTTATATCCTGTATAGGAAGTCCAATCCAAAGGTATATCCAATTTTATTGCATTTGTTTTGTCCCACCCCGTCCTAATTGCGTAAGAAATGATTGGCTGGCAAAGATAGTAATGCATTGATTTGATCAGAAGTGCGTCGTTTAGATTCCGAATGTTTGATGAATACTTACATATTAACTTCCTCACTCTGCCGGTAAAGACGTACCTGTAACTTCCAGTTGAAATGTTGGTTAAGGTGAAACAAAAAAATTTTTTTTTTCTAGTCCATTTACTCCACTATAAAGTCATCTACAGATTTGATTTTTGCGTTAACCTTTTGAGTATTTGATTAAAATTCTCACTGAAGGAAAACGCGATTGGATGAAATTTTCTCGATAGAATTTTATTACGAAAAGACCTCTAAAATGTTTTATTTTTTCCTGCAATTCTGAAATCTCTTTTTAAAAATCTTGTTGACAAAATGGCATAGTTTAAACAATTTTTATGTGGCTTGGCGCTACGTTATTTTAGTTTGAGTCGAGCGTATTGTTTGCACTCACTTTCCTTTCTTATGTGGAAGTAATTAACGCTGTCACTTTCTCTTACATTCCTGTTCCTTTTACGTCCAACATTTATTTAGCTGACCATATTTTGGGGAATGATAGGACCCATCAATATGAACAACTTTCTCCCAGAAAAAATATACAGGATATTTTTTAGTATCACCTTAATAATAACTCTCTGATATATAATCATTGTGGTGGACATAAGGAACAGGCATTAACACCTGGTAGGCTTCTGGCACGTATGCGACAAAAATACAAAGCCTGAGTCAGATTATTCCTCATGCTGGATACAATATACAAATATTTTATTTTCCAAAAAGAAATATAAGAGGGTGGTCCCAGAAGTATGCGGCCTAACAAAGAATAAAAAAATATTCGAACGAAACTTATTTATTTCTCAATATAATCTCCTTTTAACGCTATACACATTCCCCAGCGATGTTTGATAGCTTCGATACCCGATATTATCGATATTATAGTGGTCTTTGTCAAGCTCCTCTAAATAGACATCGACAGCAGACTCAATCTTTTCATTATTGACAAATCTTTTCCCGCCGAGCTACTTTTTCAAGTTGGGAACAGAAAATAATCCGAGGGAGCTAGATCTGGTGATTAAGGTGCGTGGGGAAGCAATTAAAACTTCAAATCATTAATTTTTGCCATTGCAATAGTGGACTTGTGAACCGGTGCATTGTCCTGATGAAACAACACAATCTTTTTCGCTAAATGCAGCCGTTTTCTCTTAATTTCTTCTATGAAATGCTGCAATAGTTTTGAGTAGTACTCGCCGTTGATTATTTCGTCTTTTTGAAGATAAACAATAAAATTTATCCCAATCCTAAAATACTGACGCCATGACCTTACCAGCAGATGAAACTGACTTTGCCTTCTTTGGAGCCGGTTCTACCTTTTCAGTCCATTCTTTCGACAGTTCGTCTCAGGGGTGAAGTGGTGGACCTATGTTTTATCCATCGTGATGAATCGTCGTAAAAAGTCGGATTTTTTTGCGTTGAAATTTCTCCAAACACTGCATTGAAACTTCCTCACGTTGCTGCTTTTGTTCAATGGTGAGCAATCGCGGCACCCATCTTGCGCACTGCTTTTTCATGTCCAAGTTTTCAGTCAATATGCGATGTAGAGCACTTTTTGAAATCCCTACAATGTCTGCTTATTCGCGCACTTTTAGTCTACTGTCTTCCAATACTAGTTTTTGTACGTTTTTCACTATTTCTGGTGTAGTCACTTCATTTGGTCGACCGCTGCGATGTTCGTCTTGGCAGCTCGTTCGACCTCTTTTGAACTTAGCGACCCAATATTTTATTGCTGTGAATGAAGGAGCAGACTCTCCCAGAGTAGAATCTCAACTTTAATATGGGTTGGACTTAAACCTACATACATACATACATATGCTCACACCTATTTCCCGGAAGAGGGGTAGGCAGAGACCAAAGACCTCCACCTGCTACGATCCTGGCATACATCTCTCGCTTCTTCAACATTCATAAGTCTCTTCATGCAAGCTCGCCGGTTACGGGTACGGCCTTTCAAATTAAAGTATTGTATGACATATCAGTGACCATTTTTCTCCATGTTTGCAAAATCACTCAGATCAATCTCGGTTAATGGCTATGAAACAAAAAAGAAAAAAGGGGATTTCCTTTTTTTTATAGTCACGCGCCAAAAGATTCGAACTTTCAAATAAAAAATAAAAAAACAGCCGCTATTGCTATCTATACGCCAGGTCGGCTAGTTTTGGGACCGCCTATGTAAGTACAATCGAACCAACTGAATCATGACCCACTTGCCTGATAATTCGTTTGAAACTTTCAAACTTGTAAGATCTATCTATCTGTCAGTGTCTAATCAGATGATAGCAAGTTCGTTACCAAGGAAATAAACCTTCAAGCGAATTTCGACCTACTTGCATTTAAGGGGTTTAGCAAAATAAGCTTATGGTGGGTCATGATTCAGATGGTTCGATAGTACATAGAGAGCTTAATTTAGGAACAATGTAACATTTTAGTAATAAAAACACAAAGGAACATAAGACCTGAAGTGTGTACTTATGGGATGGGAGACTAGCTGGTATCACATGAGTAAAGAAACTGAAGAGACAAAGATTCATACAACCACGCCGTCGTCGTAGGTGACCTACAAGCATACGGCGTACGTGTGCTTGTCAACAGACCCCGTGTCGCGCACGCGCCGCCACCGGATAAAACCGGTTTACGCTCGTCCGGGATGATGACAAACGGAGGGCCTGCATTGCATAAATCACGTATGTTTCATCTTTGTTTCATCACCTACCTCATCTGAAAATAATTCGATGAGGTAGGCTCATCGAATTGTTTTAAGTGCAATAAACAGCAAATAGTTATTAAAGTGTTCAGAAGTTTACGTTTTGAATAGTATCTACAATGGTTCTTTATTGCATTGTTTGAATGAACAATACGAGGAAAAGAAAAGATATTTCATACTTCAACTATCCCAAGGAGTCTACTAGGTAAGTAAATGAATACCAGATAATACCTATCGCACAAACCGTTATATATAGTTAGGTAGGTAATTGTTATTAGTATTTTATTACATAACTAATTGGGTGAATCTACAAATATTTTGCTGTTTGGCTCCGAATAGTCATTTGAATATGCATATATACATGGCTATATTCCCATAAAGGAAAAGCCAGAGCTGCAGCATCACATAAGCAATCCTACAGCCACGTTCAGCAATTTATTTTATTCTCTTTTGCCATAATATAATAGGTAAGAATTTTGCACGCTCCTTCAAAGGTTTGTCTCTGTTCGTATTCCCTGCTGGTATCCTGGCTAGATTATATAATAATCTGTATTAAGGAATGCCAGGCCCAGCCCCTTACTTACTTACTTACTTGGTTGGTTGAAACGTGTTTTATATCCTATCTCAGATCAGTTTTGTTCAATTTAATTTAACATTTCTTTAACTATCTATAATTTTACTTTTAATTTTACTTAACGTAATTTTATAAGTTTTTGTAGTGTAGTGTTTAGTGGAGTGCGTGTGCAGATATGTGTGTGTGTGTGTGTGTGTGTGTGTGTGTGTGTGTGTGTGTGTGTGTGTAGTGTGTGTAGTGTGTTTGGGTATTATTGCAAGGGAATTGTCAGTTATTTATTAATGCTTCCGTTTCCTCATAGGTTAGGTTGAGAAGAAAAGACAGGATTTTTGTCGACATTCCATATGAGTGAGCCCATATATAGGTAATCCTGAGATTATTTTGTTGTAAAGAAATGGACCGAGATAAGGAAAGAATCTTTTAGTGAAGGTGAAATTTGTTAAAGAGTTATGTGATCCCTGCGTCTCTTAGTAATTCAGTGTAGTGAGTATTAATGTCTTGCGGAATAATTGTGCTTAATACAAAAAGTTGTCTTACATTAAGGACCCTGCACTCGCCATAAAGCTTATTTGTAGGATATCCTCTAGTGTGTGCAAAATCCCGCCACGGGAAATGTCACTTTGGCCCTGTGTGTGAATTTCCCGCAGCGGGACGACTGTGGGTAAGTTCAATTTTGCTTTCATTGCAGCATTCATGTTAATCCGATCTCTTTCTAACCTATTCAATTTGCACATCAACGAATAGGCTATCTTATAAATAAATGAATGATTTTTTACTCTGTAGTCACTCATAGCCCAATAAAACTCACGTTTAAGGGGCCCTATTTTTGTACCTATGATGATGAAGAAGACTCGATGATGCGGCATTGTGATAGTGTATGCCTGATTTTTGATGACGGAGAATATTCAATTCATGTTCAAAATTTAAAAATAACACAATACTTTCGTATTAACATTTCATGCGCGTTTCTTTAAATTCTATTTGATATTTTGGTTATTGTTTTTCCAAACGTTTTATAAAAAATTCCGAGCATGTTTTAGAAAAGTAATGTATTTGGTCATAGATACATTCAGCGTTATAATGTTATTGTTCCAAATTCCAAACGTCTTTATTACTGTAGATATTTACTTATACTTAGCAATCGTCAATTTTTGCCATTTCTCTATTTTGGACCACTGTGGGAGAATTAGGGCGTAGAAGCTCCCACAGATTGATTTTTAGATCTCATTTAAAAATTGCTTGTGCTTAACTAATACAAATATTATAATATCAATTATTATAATTAATAAGCAGGAGTAAATAATTACAAAATTATTAACAGCAAGATTAACTGAGCCAGATTAATCCCTACAGTCCCGTCAATAAAGTAATCTTGAACATTCTAATATCCCTTTTTCGACAAAGTCGCTTTGACATGCTTTTTAAATTGCTCAAATGGCAATTTCAAGATCTCCAGAGGTATCTTATTGTAGTAGAGAATGCACTGACCCTTTAAAGAATTGCTAACCTTCGCGAGTCTAAACCGGGGCGCAAGTAGTATGTGATTGTTACTTAGGTTAACATTACAGCTACCGCTAAGTTTGGAAAATGTTGTAAAGTTCTTGCGTACATACATTATATTTTAGAAAATAAATTGACTAGCAACAGTTTTTGCAAGCATATGTCGTTTATATAGACGAGAAACAAAGTCGGTCCAGGGACTGATTCTTGGGGTTCAACAAATGATACAGATTCTGCAGAACTCATTGCCTCGTAAATAATAACACATTGCGTCGATCAATCAGGTAGCTTTTAAATAGTTCAAAAGTCGTACCTCTTACTCCCAAAAGTTAAAATTTCCGTAATAGGATGATGACAGAGACATCATAGGCTTTGGCCAGGTCCAAGAATATTCCTACACATTTTTGACTCTTTTCAAGTTCCTTAGCCACATGAGATACACGTCATCACTTGCATCCGATGTAGACCCGCTCTGTCTAAAAAAAACATTTTCCAGAACCTTCGACAGCATAGGTAACGGGGAAATCCGCCTATAGTTATCTACACTGTCTCTATCCCCGCTCTCGTATTAGGTATTACAATTGACTTCTTGTATGACATAAGTTGCATAAGTAAGGCTTCATAAGCAAATCTTTAGCAGTTTTAACAAATATAGATAAAATAGCTTCCCACAGCTGCATAGTGTTCTTTAGAGTCATTACGATCTTTCTTACTTCAATCTCTCTGTGAGTAGAAGGACTAAATAAATCAGGCAATTCACGTCAGTCCTGTATTTAGTAGCAAGATTCGTTTCAGTTTGCTCTAGTTTGCTTAGTATTTTGTAGTTTTGTAAAAAATGCTTATTTACTTTATCTATAGATGCGTGTGGATTATGATATTGTTGTAGTAATTCCACTGGCGCATTGAAGCGAGTACCAAAGTTACATATGTCCTCTATAGTCTGCCACGTGTTTTCATATTATGCCTAGGCTTGTTAATTTCTGACTTGTTATAACTACGTTTAACCTTTTTGAGTCAGTTGTAACAGAAATTTCTATATCTTTTGTAGGCAATTTGTGGTGAACCTATGGAATCTTTGGCGATTTTTGATATTTAAATTGCAACAAATCTCGATATCTCATGCATCTTACTAAGCCAGAGGGATCCATGGCTTCCAGATAGCTTTCTTCTTGGGAAATCTCACGATGACTGTGTGTTTTTTAGTGTTCGCGTATTTGGATCCCTTTCGTTCGACACGTCAGTCCAATCTAACAATTGCAAATCAAATCAAAGCTTCGTAGTTCACTTTCTTACACATGGCTGTCGGTTTGGACACAAAATAAATAGTTACAGAAGTAAACCACATGTATGTACTTCACTTTTCATAGCTACGCTTTCACAGTTACTGGTGAGTTACATAATATTTCAAATGTCTGTGTTTATGTGAATAAGCGAATACAACGCTTATTCACATAAACACAGACATTTGAAAGACATACACAAGGCAAAACAGAAATTAATATATCATTCATACCATTCCCATTCTCAATACAGATACCCACATAGAGTTGTGAGTGGTCTCAATCCCATGTGCACATGCTGCGACAGCAAAAGCGCTCAGACTCAGCATAATGTCATCGGAAGGCCTGTGTCGATGGTTTTCAGTCTAGGACCCAGAAAATATTTGTAGGTTTGAACGCATTAATTTAGCAATGTTAGAAAAACCTAAACTAAACACTGAACAAATTATTTCTTGTTAATAATTTGTTTAGTCCAAATATACTTAACCAAACCAAATATAATATTGTCCAAAATAAACATAAATAAATCAAATAAAATGTCGGTGCAAATAGTGAATAAGAATTGCATAATGGATTAGTTAATACATACAATTTAATCCAACTATATATTTGGATTAAATTGTATGGAATAATATACACACATCATCATCGTCATCAGCCTGTCAGGGAACCCACTGTTGGGTATAGGCCTCATCATAAGCACGCCATTCAGAACGGTCCTGCGCAACCCGCGTCCGTACTGGCAGGAAAGTAATATACACACATTTTACATATATACGCATTGCGGCGTCGGGAAAATGATAAAAGCGGATAGCGGATACGCTGTGCGCAGCGCTTTGTCATGGCAGCTTCAGGTATTCAGCTCTTGTTGTTCTAATGACTATTCTCGAATTCGTTTTTGGAATATGTATTTTGATTTGAGCTCTCGAAGTGGGGAATTATATATTCCAACATTTTGTGGCAAGATATCTAAAGCTACCACGTAACGCCGCAGTCGCGTGGCAGGGGACGGACAGATCGCTGGAGGCGGTTCTATTTTGTGTAGTGGCGCGAGGTTCTGCAGGTCAGATTCTCAGCTAGTTATTTAGGTTTATCAGTGTTAATGATGCCGAGCAAAAGAGTAGAAAAATATACATCAAGGCTTGCCTTTATTTTCAGTATGTCGGCACTCTTGAAATACGGTGTAACATGTGTACGTGGAGAAACGTCAAAGCAGTACCGAGCGCAGGCATTTTGTACCCGTTGAATAAACCTCTCAGTTCGTTCGTACAAACATGGGCCATATACCAACAGGCTGTAGTTAATTTTGGAGAGCACCAGAGATTCACACAGCCTGACTTGCATATCGCAATAAGAAATCTTCTTATTTTTTATTTTATTTTATTTTACATTTTTAGGAGAGGTAACAGCTTTACTCACTAAATACAAAACACTATATTAACTAAAGAGCTAATAATAACCTCCCACAATTGTTATCTTGTACAAAACTTGAAGCCGATAGAAACAACTTCATACCACTCCTACTAACCGTAATTCACTGCTCATTAGCAAGCCCAGGTTTGTGCGTCGCTGACAGAATCCAAGCGTATGCCTGAGATTGTGATTTCAGGATCAAAGTAAGTTAGGGATTTTACTTGTTGTTTTGCACCAAGAATTGGAAATTTTGACTTAGAGGGGCTCAAAACCAAGGCATTGTTGGCAGACCAGAGGGATACGCTAATATGCCTTTTAAGTCTCGAACCGACAGGTCGTCGGGGCTGGTCACCCCGACAGCGGAACTCTATTCCCAACATCGCAACTATTCACAATGTCACCTAAAAAGATATACTTCAACTCTTCAATAAATCTATGCAACAATCGTAACCCAGCATTTTGCTCGCTCGTGGAATATCCATCCTCCGCGTCCGATCTGCCCCACTTCTTTCCACTCAAACTTCAGCAGGCAAATGTAACTGAAGTTGGAAACCTGAAAATAAAAACGTTAATTAAAATTGGCCATGCTAGAATAAACTAGGTGCTGCTTTTCATTTCATTTTATGAAATTGTAGCCTATTTCAAGAAACTTATTTGAATATTGCGAGTAATGGATGTCAAATTATTTCTAAAATGTTTTTTTTAATAACATCCCTCGTGACGTCACTTGGTCAAAGTTTTGGAACGGTTTTACTTGAGGGTGGTTGTTTCTGATTATAAAACTAAAAAACTGTAATATAAATATTTGTTTACTTTCCAACTGCCATCTGAGTTATTGACTGACAGGAAAACTATGTACACTTAACAGTTTTACAGGACAACCCACTAATCGGCGAAGGGGATTTGAACTACCCTGTAGAGGGCAAATGAAGAACAATATGTTTTTTACTGATATTTCAGTAACACTATAATAAAATATACGAAATTGGGGCGAAAATGGAGCTAGAGAGAAAGCGAAATATCCTGGATTATGTTAATCGTTGTCAGAGCTTATTCACTGCACCACCAAGCACTGTTTTACGAGTACACTATAATTTACTTTTTACTTTTACTTTATTTAGTGCCAATAAATTCACAACAAATTCATAAGGATGCAAAAAATAATGTCTCATGCATGTCAGAATGTGTGGCGGCTCTTTTATTCTATTATCTTTAGCAATCAATTTTTCCTGGTCTTTCCCATCACTGTTTCTTGATCTATGAATATTATCTCCAGGATGGCCCATTAAAACGACGCAGTTTTGAGTGGTGCTTATCCGAGGCTGAGATGTTTTGATTTGATTCGATGATTGGCGGTAGATTAAACTGACCAGAGAACCCTCTTTAATAGTATTAGTTAAGTTTTGTTTGTATGCTGCCGAATCATCAACCTGTTTGTCATATCCTCCTATTTGTTTACAATCTTTTAAATACTTAATCATCTTGACTATAGTATATCCTGTGCGTCGTGAGAATCAGAAACAGAAAATCACAGACATACCTCTTTTAGATCATCATCTAAACTACTTATTTATTTATTTATTTATTTGTTTGTTGATGTTTCACAGCATAAGTAATTAATTCGATAAAAATAACACTGATATAAATGGGTAATGCCAATTAAGAAACATATCCTTTATAAATTATGATGAGGATTTTTAGACCATAAAACATATGTATAAAAGGTAATTTTACATTATATATAATAAGGTATGTGTTTGTGCGTGCGTGCGTTTGTATATGTGTATGTGTGTGCGTGTGTGTGTGTGTGAGAGACTACTTATCAGAATTCGACAAAAGGGAAACCTCTTTATCGACCACTACCTACTTATATGCTATGTAACGACACACTAAATTCAGTATCCTAGAGACCAAAGTATATTGATTTTAACGAAAAGTTTTTGATCAGGGCCGTGTTGGGTATCAAGTTGAAGGGCTTAATTAGCATATTCCGAATTTACAACTTCTGCTCGCTGCTTTGCTTGCATTTAGTCGAATCGTCGGAAGAGAATTGGTGGTAATCGGTTTCGTACTCTCTAGAGCGCGATGCTTTCGTAATCTGGTTTAGTTTTTGAACTTATTGTCTTGTTAACCTTTAGCTATTCTAATTATGCCTGAGCTCGTATCCTGTGCAAATCCTCTATCGCCGGAGGCAAAATGACTGCGACTGTATGAAATTGGGAAATATTAAACTGCACATCAAAAATACTGATTTGCACAGCAAATATCAGGGCAAAAAGCTGCGGTAGCTTAGGTGAAGGTGGTGAAGGTGAGCGCACCGAAGCCCCCTTTATCCTTCGTGTTAGGTTGAACATGTAAGAACAACAAAAAAACTTAAAACATAAAAAGTGTTTTTGTTGATCTTTTTTTTGTGTGCAAATCAGTATTTTTGATGTGCGAATAAAAGTATTTAACTAGCCTATGAAATATTGGTTTGTTTTAATTACTTTAGTAGAGGTTTAATAGAAATGCTTAGCCTTTAGGGACTTAGTTAAACAGGGGTACCATAGGTATTAATCAAACCACTTCGGGACTGGGCAGCTATTGGGTCAAACAAAATGTGCATATGGGTCGGTGACCACCGTTTGAACTGACTAATGGAATTTACGTAGTATATTAAAAACCCGACAGCTGGTATCCCCAGATACTACCACTGGACTGCCCTTTCTAGTACCTAATTGCTGAATGACGCTTTTGCGCATATTAATTCATGTAATTTTACATATTCTCACCATGCAAGTATATCAAGATTCTATTATTGACTTACAGGTCGCATTTCTCAACCAATTCTCGTGAAATTTTGTGAGCAGGTTCGATAGGTATATAGTTTTTTTTGTCGAATCAGTTTTTAGTTTTTTTTTTTTAAATTGCCGCACTTATGGCGTTACGAAGTTATTAGTGCGGCTACTTTCATACTCCATGCACATACCCAGGTGCATTCATATGCGGTCGGGTTATTTAATTTATAATCATTCCAGTTGTTCATCCGATAAACTTCAAGGGGTCGGGCGTGTGATGCGGAAAGTGGAGGAGAAAGGGGGGAGTTTGTTGTAGCAAACGTATTCGCTATTGCGGATTTCAGTTTTTGATTTAATTTCTGAGAATTTATACCTAATCAGAATACGCAGTTCTCTCCGCCTTCACGAGACCAACCCGTAGACACCAGATTTGACCTCCTAGGACCAATTAAACGCGAGTAATCGCCAAAACTTAACCCCTATTAACCGACGACCCGAATGGCCGAGTCGGCAGTGACGCTGCCTACGAAACCAAGGGTCCCGGGTTCGAGTCCCGGTGGGGGCAAATGTTTGTTTGACGAGAACGGATGTTTGTACCCTAGTCATGGTTGTTTATCTATCTAAGTATAATATTTCTCTATATAAGTATATATATCGTTGTCTAGTACCCAAGATACAGGGAATCCTAGTTTGGGGCTAGATCAATGTGTGTAAAAGGTGTCCAAGGTATTATTATTATTATATTATTATTTTGCTCAGAAGTATGCATAGTTATTGGGAAATTCAAGCACCTGAAATTCGACGACCGGTATAGCCTAGCGGATGTGACTCTGCCTAGGAAGCTGACGGTCCTGGGTTCGAATCCCGGTAAGGACAAATATTTGTATTATGAGCATGAAGATTTGTTTCTTATAGTCTTGGATGTTTTCCATGTATATACATAAGGATTTGTCTCTATTATAGATTCGATCGATAATATCGATTTTCGATGTGTTCAATTTAAAATTGGACATTCTTCGTTAAATTGTTGCGCAAAATAAACTTTTATCGCATTATAATAAAGTCTTGTCAGTCGTGACACTATGTTTAAGCATGTATGTAAGTCGAAGGGCTCGCGAGCTGTATCTACTGTTCTCACAGAAGCACTAGTCATAGTTTGGTTTTGTCAACTACAGTATCACTGCCAATGTTTCGTATATATAAAGGGTCAAGAGGCAGGCGCCGCGTGTTTTTATTGAGCGCATTTCCGTATGCACGACCTATCACGCCATTTGCGAAATAATGCGGCACCGCGAGTCCAGCCGAGACAACAAAGAAACAATTTGGTTGGAATGACTTTATAAAGCCACGTGCTCGCTCTCGGAGCGGGGGCAAGCGACATATCCAGCGACTCGTAAAATGTCGCGGGGCATATTTCGGGACATTTTGCAACGTCATTTCCACATTTGCGGGACATTTTGTCCCATACTAAGGCCTTTTTAAGGCTTAAACCATATATGTGAGTTGTAAAGTAGGGGAGAAAATCACGCGCTAAGATTAGTAACATAATAGATAAATGAATAAATATTAGAGGACAATCTTACACAAATCGAACTAGGCCCAGAGTAAGCTCAATAAGGCTTGTATTATGGGTACTCGACGACAATATATTTAATAGATATGCATATAGAAGACATCCAAGACTAAGTAACAAATATTCATGCCCATCACACAAATATTTGACCTTACCGGGATTCGATCCCAAGACCGTCAGCTTCGTAGGTTCGAACATAACGAGAAATGAATATATCTTATCCATTTCAGATTCTTTATATCTCCATAGCAGCGGCGATGGGCCAGCCCCTGTCATAATGGAGAATTTAATAACCTGCTTAACGTGGGTGCAAATGCCTCCCCCACCCCAATGCCAACAGACTTGTGCTAGGTAACACAAGTGAGTGGGTTTAGTTAGCGAGCGATTAAATAAATGTTTTTTTTTTCCTTTTATTCAGCACGTATTCTATTCTATGAATAGATTTAGATATCTATATTCGCTTTCAATTCTCGGATAGTTTGGCCCAGTCCTTTGTTTGTATTGACGGAATTTTCCATATTCGCGAATACACGCGTAGAAAAAGTATTTTTTCCCACGTTCCTCGGTAGATCCATAGATAAATAACATCAAAGGTAGGATTCTCTTGAAGCTTTGGAATGGAGTGAGAGTATGAAAAATAGAGAAATGCGGTCAAAGAAATCATCATCTCGTCACGACTAAAGCAAATACTGCACTGCCATTATTTATTTACGGGAACTGGTAATAAATTGGGGTAACATCCTAAGCAGCACCACAAGCTGTAGAAATAGAAGCTGAATAATAATTTGATGTTTTTTAAACTAAAAGCTATATTAGAGCTGTCACTTGAGCAGTATAAAGGGTGTGAAAGCTCTTATACAGCCCTTATAAGTGCAATTGGCCCCCAAATTATACCGCTTTTAGCGTTATAGAGGCTATATACTTGCGGAAGTAGCAATAAAGAAGTTGTGTTAGAGCTTTCATTCGGTATAAAGAAAATCATTACCTGTATTAGAGCTATTATTCGGTGTAAAAAGAAAGTAGTGGTTTTATAGGTGTTATTTGGTGTAAAAAGAAATCATAGCTGTATCAGAGATGTTGTTTGGTGTAAAAGGAAACCATATGCTGTATTAGAGCTGTTATTTGGTGTAAAAAACCAGAAGCCGTATTAGAATTGTTATTTGGTGCAAAAAGAAACAATTAGATATATTGGAGCCTGCATTCTGTAAAATTATGCAAAGGATGGGTGTAATGTGGACCAATAAATATCTTTCATCGTCAACCTTGACGTGCAGATTGATATTTATATGAGCCTTACAGCACAGCAATCAAGAAAACTAAACATATATAATAATTATCGGTAGTGTTTGTTTTAGAGTTTAGACTACTAATTTATGCATAAATATGTGAGGCCGTGTGAGTCATCATTATTTTAATTTGGTAATTGTGAAATGACTAGTTATTACCAAAATTTGTCTAGTATATCTGTAATTATCCTTTCCAATATAAACATAAACATTTATACTGTTCACACATTACCTCTGGCCCCACACAAGGATAGCCAGTGTCGAGGAAACTAGAAACAACCACACATATAAACATCCAAGATCTCCTTTTTTTTCCTCCCCAGCCGGGTATTGAACCCGGGACCTCTCGCTTGGTAGGAAGAGTCAGAACCGCAGCGCCACAGATGTCGTCAAGTTATGTTTTATTTATTCGAAAATGGCGACATTTTGTTAAATAGTTTTAACGATATTTGAAGAGCTTAGTTAGCTTTTGACTTTTAATCAGTATAGAATAAAGCCACAAAAATAGTTTTAGAACGGAGTTGACATATACCATGTAACAAGTGTCAAGTGATACTATTATAACACTTAGAGCTGTAATAAGTAACAACAAGCAAAAAACAGCCCTTATACAGCTTTCACGATAGAACTAGCTTGAAGTGTCACACAACCCTTAAAGTTTTATAATAGAGTTATAATATTCTTTTATGGCCCCTTAAACTTGCTTGGGACGGTAACATTCACTGTTAGCTTGCTTCCTGCCGCTTTATTCAATAATTCCATCCATCCACAGCGGAATGCAGTTTCTAACAAAATTATATTTCATGTATGCATGGGAAAGCTGTAATTTTTCAGTTAGTAATGAGAGGACTGCATTCAGAATATACAGGGATGTCGCATAAGAAATGTTGATGGTTACTTATTTACGGATAGCAATTTCAAAGTGTCGACCTCTGTGGTGGTTGTGGCTCTGCCTACCATGCGAGAGGTCCCGGGTTCGATCCCCAGCTGGGGATAAAGAAAAAAAACAGGTCTTGGATGTTTATATGTGTGTGATATCGCTGTTTCTGGTTCCCACGACACAGGGTATCCTAGTGTGGGGCCAGAAACAATGTATATGCCTATATATAAATGTTAATGTTCTTAGGGACGGATCTTAAACTAAAAACAGGAATTTATTAAAACAGGATCTAGTTAAATCTGCCAGCTGTCACTGACAGCATACTCGACTCGAGGTATAGTAAAGGTGTCTGCGGAGTTAATTAATAATTAAAACTTGGCTGAACCGAAAGTTTTAAAGTGCGCTAGAGGGAAATAGCAGCGTCGTCGTACTAGGGAATTTCATCTCTTTGTGTTCTTACTGATAATTAGTTAGTTTACAAACCTTCAGAATTCCATCATAGTGTTTATGTACATGACATAACATCACAAATGTCACAGGGCTCAGTTTCGATTCAATATATTTATTCCCACAATCAATTTTCGCGTTCGGTTTGACAAATGTATAGGTATATGGTTGCGTCGCTACGGAATCGAGAATATGATATTTTGTTAGCGTCGCACCGGACGTGGGCGCCAGCTGTCCCGTCGTAGATCATGTCTGCGAGTGGTTAACGTTGTTTCACTAACCAGTGTTAATTGCTCCAGGTGGCAAAATCACTCAATCGCTAATTTATTTCTCGGTGGAACCGCATAATACTTGACGCGTCTTGTTAGGGAGCTCCCGAACAAAACGAAATACGGAAACGTTAGATAAATAATGGATCGCAAGTGAACTGCCGTTGTCACATCGTAGACATATTAGATATACGTATTAGAATCCAGACCCTGGCCGCTCCTGATACCTAAAAAGGAACTTTTTTTTTACATACGTCACCGGGAGAACTGAATATTCTATTGTAAACATTTGTGGGGAAACAACATTAAAAATTGACGTTTGTCAAAAAAGTTCCTTTTCCGACTTCTGAGCTAAAAATAGCACCTTCGCCGCTTGATTTTGGGTTTTCGGGCGGAAAAATTATGTTCCTAACTCGTTCTAAAAGGCTTTTTACGAACTTCGCTACGACCCACGCCTTCGGCTCATGCCGTAAACATCTCGGTTCGTAAATATAACCCCCTGCGAACTCGTAGGAAATGTACTATTTCGGGTTCTCTGCATCTCAGGAGGGTAGTACTTAGAAACGTAAGGTATATAATCAAAATCTAGGCTCAATGGAACGTTTCTTATGGTAGGTATTGAATGTTGTTCAGAATGATGTCTCTGCCAACCCCATAAAATAGGAAAATAATGAGTGCAACAACAAAAGCTTTCTTTCTTCTATGTAATGTCTTTTTTATATGTAAGCATACGTGTTTATCGAACTTCTTCTGTGAAACTACGTTCCACACTAAATGATCTGATTTCTATATTTATTATCTCTGAGTCATATTAACCTTGGGTTCTATTACAATTATGCGTATTTCCGTATATGTCGCAGTTAGTTGGTTAAATCAGACACTTAACGAACTCTCTAGACCATCAATTAAATACCGACGTATAACCAAGTCTTTTAGCCTTGTTCTCCGGTTATTACTTTTTCGACTGATAGTTTAAAAAAAAAAAACTTAACTTTTGAGCTAAAAATAATTTCTTTGACAAAGATGAAACAAAAATAACTGGAATGAATTATAATAAGTGAAAAATATTTTTGGACTTGGAAAACTTGGCACCTCGCTCTGATGACACAAAGCGTCCATCACTGTCCTGCTGACTCGTCGAGGGCGAGAGCGAGCGTGCGAGGGAGGGGAAACGTATTCCCCGCGGTTGCCAAGCAACTTTGTGGCGTATTACATTTCTAACGTAGCTGAGTAGGTTCCTGCGGTAGTGTGTGGTGGTATTGCCGTGACGTCAGGTATACGCGAGTTTTTTTTAAATAATAATAATAATAATACCTTGGGCACTATTTACACATATTGATCTAGCCCCAATCTAGGATTCCCTGTATCTTGGGTACTAGACAACGATACATATACTTATATAGATACAACAATGACTAGGGTACAAACATCCGTTCTCGTCAAACAAATATTCGAACCCACCCTGACTCGAACCCGGGATCCTTGGCTTCGTAGGCAGGGTCACTGCCGACCCTGTCATTCGGGTCGTCAAATTCAGTGGGGGGTCAGCCTAGTATGTAATGTCACGCCTCACGCACCGCGCCGCTTCCGCAGAGGGCTTATCCATAAACATAATGATATTCAGCCACTTCTGACCCCACACTAGGCTACCCTGGGTCGTGGAAACCAGAAACAGCGACTTTTTTTCTTATTTATCCCCAACCGGGGATCAAACCCGGTACCTCTCGCATGGAAGGCAGAGCCACAACCGCGGGGCCACGGAGGTCGTCGCTAAACTTGTACGGGTATTTGCCAATCCTCACGAAATTTTATATCCATAACGCGCCAAATCAATGATATGTTGTTGATTTTGTCAAACGGTTTTCAATCACTCAGTCGTCGTGAAAATCTGGTCCCAGAGCGCGGCTATACTATCATTTAGCGTCAGATAGATGTCTGATGAGGTGTTTGTCCACAGATCCGAGCCCACATGGAGCCGCTGGAGGTGATGTCGTGCATTATAGCAGCAGTCGCCCACGACGTGGACCACCCAGGGGTCAACCAGCCCTTCCTCATCGCCACCTCGAACCACCTCGCTGCGTTGTACCGCGTGAGTACATTTGGACTGGGCGTGCTTTCAGACGCAGGCGACGCATCGCTGATTTTGAAGGGTACAGACCCGAGGCAGTATTATCGAAATGTCCGTCAAACTTGAGTTGTCGGTTACGCCTCTGCCTCCCGTTATAGGATAATCACCAAGTTAAAACTTTAAAAAAACCGACTTCAAGTTCAAGCCCTATCATCCTCCCCTGTCGGGATGCGAATGTCGTGATGAAGATGATGATGATGAAACCACTGGTCTGAGGCTAAAAGATAGAAACGGTAGCACACCCATACCGTCGTCGCCATACACGACAACAAGGCTACGAAATCTGTCTGTATAACAGTCAAGTCGACACGTATTACAGGACATTATAAACGAATATGCTGTACTTTTAGAGAGAATTAATCTGACAATGAGCTTAACCACCACTGATAAGTCACAGTAAAGCAATAATACGCAATTTCGTTTACCTGGATGACATCATAATTGCAGTATTGATGCTTTAGAAAACAAACTATTTGACCGATTTCTAATTTTCAAAAAAATGGGACCAAACTAGATGGTCAACCTTTCAATGAAAAAAATAATTTTTGAAATCGGTTCATTAATAGTACCAGTTTTGAAGTAACAAAAATTAAATAATAAAAAATACAACCGAATTGATAACCTCCTCCTTTTTTGAAGTCAGTTAAAAAAGGACGTTCTAACGGAGATGGAAAACACCGTGCTTGTGGTGATAGGCTAGCCTCCAGTCAAGCAAAATAGGGTTGTACTAAATATCAAGCTAAACGTGGACGCGAACAAGAAATGGCGTGACGCAATGCCATGTGAATGTGGCATTTGGAAAGTTTGATACACCGACGAAAGTTACGAATTTGATCTTGTTAACGAATCAGGCCTGATTCCGTAAGCAAAATGGCGGTTCAGACACAATGACGCGTCGGCGACGACCCACTTTAACAAATATTTGACCTTCTGAGAAAAAAAACGGCTAAGTGCGAGTCCAGCTCGCGCAGCGAGGGTTCCGGACCAATAGCAATTTATGCGAATTAAGTACCATTTTACTGCTTTCGGATTTTTCTCTTTAGTTATGTTTTAAGACCTTGCTTCGTGCGAAAGTTTATGATTATAGGTCATCGGGAAGTATCCTATAGGTTAAGATTCCCTTGTGAGTGTAAAGCAAATTCATAAAATGTGCGGCACAAACGGTCTTATCTTTTGATTGCGGTGACCTAGAAGTGTGATATTTTCACAGCTCCAAGAAACTAAACACCTGAGTAATGGATGTTATTTTTAACCGACTTAATAATAGGAGGGGGCTTACAATTCGTCGGGGTCTTTGGAAAATAGATTTTTTGTTTGAAAGGGTTTACCTTCCGAATGGTCCCATTTTCATTGGGTCAGGATCTGATGATGGGATCCTGGAGAAATCGAAGAAGCTCTTCAAATATAGGCGTAGTAACTCGTGCATTTACTCTCGGGAAGCATCATTTTGTGAAATGATGATGAAGGCCACAGGTGGCCCCCGGAACTGCTCAATACAAGGTATCCTACAGGTTGTGATATGGTTACTTTATTAAGGTGGTTCAGTAATGTATGCTCGTCTTAATGCATTATGGTATAATGGAAGTGATGGTGACGCACTCGTTACCAGCAGAGCTTCTCAACTAAGTATCAACGTCACTCAGGATCTGATGATGGAATCATGGAGGTATAAAGGCAACTTAAGAGTTGCCTTTATATTTATTTAATGAAGTTTATGGGTATTTTTTGTTACAAATAGGGTTTAATTGAAGTCGGTTTTTCTAAAGTTTTACTTTTTGTGCTCCGTGAAGAGCTCCCTGGTCTAACGGGCTTCACGTTTGCTTCTCACACGGGAGATGCAGGTTCGATTTCTGACCATGACCAATGAGATAATTAATTTATCTTAAGTACGATGTAGTGAATAATCCTTTCCTATCGGCAAAACTCGGAACAACGATAACACCCGAATGGTGCCGATGTGTCTATGAATTACTGTATTATTAAATTACGTGTAGGTATCAAATAAATCGCATACTTTATTTATCAATGTCAAATGTCAAATTTCCCGTTTGACGTATATTACACTGAGATGTTAAAACCACCACGATTCTATCATATAAAGAATTCATTAAGTAAACAAAAATATAACTAGTTACTGAGGACGTTTTATTTCAATAAAACGCACTGATAAAAACCAAATTCCGGTTGGGATGATCTAATGATTCTATAAGGATTGGAACCCCAAAAGTCTAACTATAAGTCAAAACTACAGTAGGATTTTGCAGACCTTTTTTATAACAATATTTTTTTGTAATTAATTAAAAATACTATGACATAACAAAAAAGACACCTCAACATAAAACAAAACAAACCAGCAGAGAAATTAATATAAATAAATATGATTTTCTGATTGGATGAACGACTTCGATTATGACAGCGGGATAAGAGGAGGAGGAGCGGGGTGGACAGTGTGATGCGAAACAATACTTCCAACTTCCATATCACAGTCAGAATCAGACAAGACATCAGATGTCTGTCATTTACAAAAATGACAGACAAGAGTGAAATGTAAAGTCAAAAAAAAAAATATAGGTGGCCTGCATTAATACACGAGTCCATGAAGTTTATCACAAAATCTAACATAAATATCAACAAAATATTTCTGTGGTATTAACTACTCTATATAGATACTTCCTCTTGCAATGCGACCGTTCCCTACGTTGTCTCGATGGGTACTGAGTGCGAGTGAAGTAGTAAGACAAAAATGAACATTTCCGAGAAAATACGAAAGGAAAGGATTATTCACTACATCTTATCGGACGTTCAGTGTTTCGGATGACACGAAAGCTGTAGGTCCCGGCTACTATCGCTGCGTGGTAGTGGTCGTTAAACCGTTCCATCAACCCGCACTGAGCCAGCGTGGTGGATTATGGCTTGATCTTACTCGTATCCGGGAAGGCCTGTTCCCCTCGGTGCGGGCATTCATAGGCTACATTATATTATATTTACTTTTTGTACAAATTATAACTTGCTATCTCCAAGCGGTCCTGAGAATAACGGTCTCGACTTTCGGACAGAGACAAAGATGGACAGAGAAACAAATAAAATAAGTTAGGAACCAAGGTCGATGATAACTGCCTACCTACTACGGCTAGGGTGGTCGCCTAGCGCCCCGGGCAAGTCCGAGCAATGTCCGTCCATAGCGGCGCGGCTGAGTCGTTAAATAAAATGTATCTCACATATACACATATCTTGTGCAGTGATCAAATCCCCACGGTCTATTAAAGTAAGGAAAATATTAAACTGCTCATCAATAAAACTTATTTGCACAGTAAATATCAGGGCAAAATGCTGCGGTAGCTTAGGTGAAGGGTAAAGAGGGTGAGCGAAGCGCAGCCCCCTTTATCCCTCGTGTTAGGTTGAACATGCAAGAACAACAAAAATATTTTCACTTCTCATGCTCGAAAAAGTACTACTTTATGCAGGATCTAGGCGACATAAAGTTGAATTTTATGCTCTTGTGCATAAAAGTAGCTTTTTAAATGTGTCTACACTAAGGCAGTGACCATTTAGCCCATACAGCCAAAAACAATTAATTGTACATGGATAAAACTTGCTAATTTATAATATTTCCATCCCTATTTGCATTTTTGATTTATAATAAGATAATACGAAAAAGAAACTAAATATCAAAACGTGTTTACCACAAAAAAAACATTATTCCAAAATAATTTAAGAATAGGCTGTATATTTTTTTTCTTTGCCCGAAAATTATGCAGGAAAATTAAAAAAAGTAAAGTAGCGGGAAAGAAGCCGTGAACTTTTCGTATTGAATTTTCTCAAATTATTGTTGAATTGGCTAAGTTTTAAAAATGTCAAATGAAGAAGAAGATTTAGAACTTACTCCTAATACTTTAATGGAAATAAACGCACAAAAAGTGGTGCAAGAAATATTGCCGCCAAAATCTCGGTAAATATATATGAAAACTTATGACAAATTTCTAAGCTGGCGGAAAGAAAAACAAGTGAATACATTCGCTGAAAGTGTTCTTTTAAGTTACTTTGATGAGTTATCGAAAAAACTGCAGCCTTCAACACTGTGGAGTGTATATTCCATGCTGAAAGCAACACTGCAAATGAAACATAATGTCAATGTACAGTCCTACACGAAGCTTACAGCTTTGTTGAAGAGGCTTAGTAGTGCACATAAATGCAAGAAGTCCAAGGTCCTTACTGCGAACAATGTGGAAACCTTTTTAAATACCGCTCCCGATGACAAATATTTGGCCACAAAAGTACGTAAACCTATTATTTACATAATTTTTTATTCCTCGTGTTCTCAAAGAGTGTACCAACTTACAGTTATATTTTGTTTTAGGTAGCACTAATATTTGGTATAAGCGGAGCATGTCGCGGCATTGAACTTGCTAATATTACCATGGATGACGTCAAGACGGACACCCTTTTACAAGCAATTAACTTACCCGACACGAAGACCAAACGAGAGCGGACATTTGTTGTCAAAGGAGAGTACCTTGATATAGTTAAAAAATACCAAGCTCTTCGGCCTTCAAGTGTGCCGACAAATAAACTCTTCCTCAATTATCAAAATGGGAAGTGCACTAAGCAAGTAATAGGACGCAATAAATTTGCAGGATTTCCGAAACAAATTGCAACTTTTCTTGAATTGGAAAATCCCGAGAATTACACGGGCCATTGCTTCCGCCGGACCTCGGCCACCCTCCTAGCAGATTCGGGAGCTAACTTGACAATGCTAAAAAGGCATGGTGGGTGGAAGTCGGATCAGGTGGCTGAGGGATATATAGAACAATCAATAGAAAACAAAATATACCATCTACTGTCATGTCATCTTCTCAAATTCAAAAGAATACCGTCAATATGCCGGGAAAACCCATTTCATTCACCATTCAAAATTGTAGTAATTTTACTTTGAATTTTAATTAAAGAAATGTTAATACGTTATGTTACTGTTTTATTTTCTCGCAATCGAAGTGAAAAGCAGAGTTTATAACTCGTCCACAAACCATTTTTATCCCCGACATTACTATCAGCCCTCGCCTTCGGCTCGGGCTGCTAAAAGTCTCGGATAAAAATGGTTCGTTTTGTGCACTTGTTGTAAAATCTACTATTAAAACATACTCCTCAGAACACATAAAATATTAAAAACATAAAAAGTATTTTTGCTGATCCTTTTCTGCTGTGCAAATCAGCATTTTTGATGTGTGATTTAATACTAGCCATAAAGTAAGCCACTTCAAGCGGCTGTGAAAATAAGACTAGTGTATTTCATTATATTACAAACATATGAATGCAACTCGTTACCAACATGGAGTATGAAAGGTGCCGCACCAAACTACATTTGGCCACCTAAAATCCAACATATTATTTTTTATTAAAATTATATAGCCTACTAGCTGGTGCCCGTAACTTTGCCTGCGCGTTCCTAGGAAGTATCATTTACCGAGATAACGTTACCCTCCTAATGCAGTCAGATAAACTATCTGTGTGCTAAATTTCAGTCAAATCCGTTCAGCCGTTTAAGCGTGATTGAGGCACAAACAAACAAACATCCAAACATCGCGACTTTCACATTTATAATATTATTTGGATGGATTATTTATTTGGATGTCACTTTCACGATCTCAAGCTTCCTTAAGGTGGGGTACATCATATTGAGTGAGATGATTTGTCATTATAGGTACCTACAGCAGATCCTACAGTAAACAATCATGCTTGAGTAACATATACTTAATGTCAGTACCTAAAGTCGTACTTAAACCAATAATACGTATAAAAGACCTCCGTGGTCTAATGGGCTTCACGCATGCTTCTCACACAGTAGATGCAGGCTGTAGTCCTGACCATGTGCCAATGAGATAATTAATTTATCTTATGTACAGTATCGGACGTTCAGTGTTCAGGTCCCGGCTACTATCGCCACGTGGTAGCCGTTGTAAAACCCCTCCATCAACCCGCACTGAGCCAGCGTGTTACAGTATGGCTTAATCTTGCTCGTATCCGGGTAGAGGCCTCTGCGCCTCGGTGGGGACATTAATGGGCTAGATTTATTTTATTCTAATGTAAGTGAAAATGTAGCAATAAGCAGCAGAAGACTGATCCTGAGCTGAACCGTAATTCGCTTATGCGAAACAGATTGTGGCATGTTTGTGTGTGCGTGCGTGCGGCCGTGAGCGCACGTTTCTATGATAATTACCGAGCGTGACGAAGTGGTCATTTATGGGCTCATTTTCCTTTTTAGGTAAAGAACCCTACAAAAATCTTTTGTTGGTAAAAATTAAGGAAAAGTAATTGCGAAAACATCAGATAATTTATGTATCGTATACCTAAACACGTTTCAGTTTATGTATGTAGTGTCATTCAGTCGCAGTTATGTTAACTGAATCTAGAGCCGCATGCCGAGCGCTATTGGACCGCTAGTTAGGAAACTCGCGTTACTGAGTTCGCTAACTGAGTTTACTAACCGGATGACTGAATCTGAAACTGTTAAGGCTACGTTCGTAGCTCACCGCAACTGTGACGACATGAATCGCCGACGCGAGTGAGCGGGACAGCGAGCGTATTTACCTAGCGGGTGAGCGAGACTGTGAGCGTAGTTCCTCCCGCTGTCTCTCTAACTTAATATGTAAGTGGACCCACGCACTAAGCGGTTGCGGTTGCGGTTGCGGTTAGCAGCCGTCAGTACTCAGAGCGAATGCTGCGGTTTGGCGGCACAGTGCGAAGGAAATATAGTTTGTTCGTACATTTTTGTTACATATATGGCCAACTGCAACCGAGTGATATCCGAACCACTCTCGAGTATTACAGCCCTCCATTATATAGCAGTCACATAAACTACTATTATGGTTCCATTCCATAAAACGGAACCATTATAGGATCTCTGTTGTGTCTGTCCTAGGTATGTAAAATTAATATGAAACGACCGAATTCTGAACCGATTGAGCTGAAATTTGGTACACTTATGTATTTTTGTGACCCAAACAGGAACGTGCTCATTAGCAAATACATTTTGAATTTGGGTGGGCATATTTGGGAGTCAAATCAGAAAATAGAAACAAATATTTTTCTTACTGTGACGTGTCAAATGAAAGTGCTTGTTGCCAGTATTTCAAATATGTTTTTTCATAAACCTGAAATGCTTATTTAAAAAAATATTTAATTAAAAGATAAAAAAAGATTATTACCCTTCCCCACCCCCCTTATTTCCAAAAAAAACTGGTCTAAAAATCTATAAAAAAATATAGTTCGTTACTTAAATATTAGGCCCTTACATATGAAATTGGCGTTTTGTATGGAGAAAGTGAAGGAAACTCAATTTTCAGTACAAACTTTTTTGCATTTTTTTTAGGAATGGCAAATCCTAATTTTATAAAACTTTGTGTGCATGAATAAGACAACATTTAGCTCATAGCAAATTTGATTTAAGTTTTGAAAAGTGTCAGCTGTAAAAAAATATTACGAATCTTATCATGAAAATGGATGACACTTAGGACGAATTGATTCTGCAGATTAAATTTTTATTATAACACTGGAAATTAAAAGAAAAATTAATATGTAAATGGAAATCATTAAAATTTACTTTGAAACAATGGAAAAATAACGGAAATAACTATTAAATCACACGAATTATGAACTCCTGAGTCTGTAAGAAAAAATCGCCAATTTCATAGGTAAGCACCCAATATAACCGGAAAAATAATGACTAATGTATGGTCTAAATAGGGGGGGGGGCACAATTTCATTCAATACTACATATAAATGCACCATGTTACATACATAGAGAATGAAAGTGGCACCAATAACTTTGTAAACAATATTTTGCTTTCTCACGAAAATTAATGATGCCCAATCCCAATGCAAGAAACTTGAATACCATTGCTCGGTGGTACGGAACCCTTCGTGACTTCTTCAAGACACCCCCGGAACCAATACTGGGTGACTTTTGGTTGACAACATGGAGTATGTTAGAAAAGTTGCAAACAAGTTTCCGCTGGAAAAGCGTATAAGCACAGAGGAATAATTAGGAACAGAGAGAAAGGTTCTAAGGAGCCTGCAAAATTCATAACTATATTAGTAGGGTTGGCAAAAGAGAAAAAAATAAAATAACAAACAGTTACGAGCTTTTATTGACCGAGCGATTTTATTATCTTATTCTTAGGGCGGTATGCCATTGAAATGGGTGCGCCAAAATTGACCTAAGATTTCTACCTCGATTATTGTAACTCCGAAAATTTTGTTACTACAATTTTTCATCCTAACAATCACTATTAATAACTACTCTGTTCCTAATGTTATTAATTCCGAATCATTCAACTTCATAATGCCGGTAACAATAAACATCTATTGTACTACTATTTGTTTTCCTATATTTTCTCAAAATATCTGTTTTTTACACTATTATTCGAAATCATATATTTGTTATGTAGAATTGTTTTTATTCTAAAAATTGCAGATGAAAGATAATTGCAATTAATTAGGTCAATGTCGCTACCGAAATCGACATCTGGGCAGTAGGTAGGTTAGGTTAGGTTAGAACATGTAAAAACAACAAAAAAACACTGTTTTCAGAACGAAACCCTCCTACCTATAAGTCAGAATAGGATACTATTCGGTCAGTGACGCTACCGAAACCGACATCTGGGCAGTAGGTAGATTAGGTCAGAACATGTAAAAACTACAAAAAACACTACTTTGGAACTAAACATATCAACCAAAAGTCAAATTATGGTCCTGTTAGGTCAGTGTTGCATATGCTATAACAATATTATGAAAAACATGTTTATGAATGACAACGTTATGGTAAAAAACACTAAGGAGTTTAGATCAGTTTCAGTAGTAATATTAGTAATAAAAAAAATCGGAAACCAGAGTGTTATGATATTCGTCGGTAGTACTAGAAATTGTATGAACGAAAAAAATAGGCACCAACATTTTAGGAAGAGTGATCATGCGGAGTACAAATCGTTAGTAACACCATTTTCGGAACTTAGACTTTAGATGAGCCAATATGGACCCCATTGAAATACTTAGATATCTAATACAGTTCGTCACATGAGGTCACCCACTTATAAACTCATTTACTCATCATGGAACATAAATATTTGTAGGGTAATAATACTAATAACAATTACCTAACTAACTAACACGGTTTGTGCTGCCTACTTTTACATTTTAAATAGGTATACCTAGTCTGGTATTCATTTACTTACCTAGTAGACTCCTTGGGATGGTTGAAATATGAAATGTCTTTTCTGTATCTATTATTATTCATACAAACAGTACAGTTCACCACTTTGAAAGTTCAAAACGTACACTTAAACACTTTAATAGCTATTTACAGTTTATTCTACATCAAACAACTAGATAAGGTAGGTGACAACAAATAAGACGTGGTTTGTGCAGACCCTCCGTATGGGCACTAGCCGAACGAGTGTAAACCGGTTTTATCCAGTGGCGGCGCATACGCGACATAGCGGCCAGTGCTCTCTCACACATGCGCAGTATGCTTGAAGTACCTACCTACCTAAGTTACCTACGACGGCGTGGTTCTATGAACCTTTGCCTCTGAAGACTATACATTTTTAGATTTGTGTTGAGCTAAGCTAACTAAATGTTTTTCCAATATTTTTAGTTATTTTTTGAGAATTCGTAAAAAAAGGAAAAAAAAATTGCGAATTTTTACCCCATTTTGCAAAAAAAAAACATAATTGCGAAAATATATAACTTTATCATTCAGTTTCTCTTTTAGTAAAATCTACTGCACCACTATGCAACCTGCGTGTAATTCCATAGTGAGGTGTCTATTTTTATTTTACAAAGTATCCCCCCCGGCTGCTTGTGACGAGAACATTTTCGGCATCAAAGCCTAGCCTACACAAAACAAACTTAACGTCACGCCAATTCCCACACGAGGGGTGATACTCTTATTATACACATACGAAATCCTATTAAGGGCTGAACATAGGCCAATGGCATTGAAAATTAGACAAAGAAAACAAATACCCGTCGCATCGCGTCGGAGCAGACTGACGCATGCTCCCGCGCAGAGCCCCGCGGTGCAGCCCGAGCTCCAAGACCGAGAAAATTATAGAAAATATTACTAAACTCCTGTAAGAATAACATTAAAAATAAAGTAAAACAACCTAAAATTTTCCCTTTTTTTACCTATTTTTGCGTGTAAGTTTCATATAGGAAACTGATTTCGTCTCCGAGCGCTTGTTCATTTAGTTGAATAATAATGCATTGAAAAATATTTTTAAGTATTAAATATAACAGATATCCGGTAATTTTAAAAGTCCATTCTTATCTCTAATATACTTTTTATAACATATATTTATCCTACATTTTTATGTTGTCTAGTTTAGCCTAGAATTGAAGCTAAAGAAGCATTTCTGGCCATATTTAATCCCTTAATCGTCCAGTCATCGAACCAAGCCTCTCTCACTCCTAATTTCGTTCGTCAAACATTCCCGCCCCCCCCCCCCCCCCCCCCTCCCCTCCTTCATTCCTTCATCAGGCTAATGGACTCTTTGTGACAGTTGTCGGCTTTGTGGTTCTGTGGTTTGTCGGGGTCACATCACGGGCATAATATATAGGTATGTGAACCTGGTTATGTGACGTCATTACGGCGCTCCAGTGTTGAAACACTCCGGTGAGGTGCAAAAATATTGTGGTTTGTGCAATTATAATTCGCTCCTTTGGTCGGGTCCCTCGCAACAAGCCATTTCTCAACCCGAGGTCCAAAATCAACATAAAAGTCGCAAACATTATACAGGCACTTACATTGATTCTGGCCCCACACTAGGATACCAGAATCCGCTCTCACAAACATCCGAGACTGAGGACTTTTTCTTCCTCCTCGGCCGCGATTCGAACCCGGGGCTTGGGAGGCAGAACCTCAACGCTGCAGAGGTCTTCACTGAGTTCAAATCAAAAATCCATGTAAGATCACAACTTGACTCAAAAAATGTCCCCGCGTTCGATTTCCCAGCGCGGCGTTTCCGTTCAGAAAATTGACTAAACAATATTCCAGAGTCGCACCGGAAGCGCCCCACCGGCTTCCGCCGAAGTATTTCAGTATTTTCGAATTTAGCTCTGCTTGGACCCTGGCTCAGATTACGGTGCAGGCGGGTTACCACAACCTTTTTAGGGTTCCGTGCCTGAAGGGTCCAAACGGAGCCCCATTGCTGTCAATCATGTATCCGTCCGTCCGTCCTTCGTCTCACACAGGTTTTACCATGAACATGAACTAAGTTTGTGGGTTTTACAGTCAAACTGTTGAAGCTACAGTCTTCAAATTTTCACAGTTATACTGTTGTTGACCCAAAGCCATGCGAATTGTCAAAAGTAATTTTAAATGTTTTTAAGGGGGGCTTCCATACAGGCAAAGGGGGCGCGATAAAACAATATGACCCACCCCATCGCGTGGGATATCGTGGTTTGAGTTGGTTGAGTAGATAAATATTGTATTTTTTGTTTTAAAAAGATTGGCGAACAAAGGAATGAGAAGCCACCAAAGACAGCATTTTATTTCAAAATGTTGTACCGAAGAAAGTTTTAACTTCCCAATGACCCTAATTTAACTTCACATTCCCCATGACCTTAAAATTTGGTGTTAATATTTATTATTACGTATATTTTACTGAAAACACCAATATATTGATAAATCACTTTTTTTCTACAGAATTTCTTTATTTTTAGGCTTATAGTCTACATTAGTTACGCAACCCAAATGGGCGAAGTCCGACACGCACTTGGCCGGTTTTATAAGTAATTGGGATTAGTTTCAAAACCAGAATATCACCATGACAACCAGTTCCATCCCAACACGCCTTCATCATCATCATCAGCCTCCCAGGGGAGCCACTGATGGGTATACGCCTCCGCATAAACACGCCATTCATCATGGTCCTGCGCAACCCGCGTCCGTGGCATTCCCGCCACCCTCGCCAGATCGTCGGACCATCAGGCAGATGGCCTGCCGACCGATCTTTGGCCTCCTCTTGGCCACCACTCTGGCGCCGATCTGGTCCTTCTTCGGTCTTCTCGCCTTGTCAAGTGTCCTGCCCACTTTCACAATACGCCATAATTTAATATACCTAATACCAATAATCAGCATAAGTCGTTGTACACGTGGTAACCCCCCAGCTCAGCCGTTCTCGGGTGATACCAACAACATCTATAAATGGTAGGTTGAAATAGATATTTATCCTTTAGTACGGAAGAAGGTGATTTTCGACGAGTGGATTTTTTATTCACGAGCGACAGAATAAGACGACAAGAATAGGAAACCATTTTATGCACTTGTATTGTACATTGCGGGAGGAAATAAAAAACATAACAAAAAGTAAACAAGAAATTTGTAAGATGGCGAGCTATTTTAAATACTTGCGCGCTCAACATAGTCCGCGCCACCACCCATGTCCTGCGAAGGAAAGTGGAACTAAATACGTAAATATCACTGGCGAGACGACACGGTGGCGCCGCGCTTATCGGACTTGAGCGGTGGCGGGGCCTCTACGACTGCGCATGCGCAAATAGCTGCCACTTGTCGCGTAGCAAAAAGGCATTAGCTAAATATACGTTCGGCCAAACATATTTAAAGTTAATTAATTGACCAAAATCGAAACCCTGCTGAGCAATATAAGAAGGAAACTGACAACGTCAAACAAGAAATAATGTTACCATCTACAGTTTGATAGTGATGTTCTGATTCATTCTAAATACAATGAAAAACTGGTTAATATGTTACAATAAGTATTATTGAGTTATATTTTACAATAAGGAATTGATAAAATATTTTACAAATTAATTGCTGGTTTGGGTGTAAAAACAATCATTTTGATTTTCTTAAAAATATTCCCATGGGGGGCAGTAATTACGTCATATTTTTTGTGTGGGGTATCAAATGAAAGGGCTTCATGAGCCGGTTCTGCAAATCAACAACGCTATTACCTTTCGAACACCTGTTTCCTAAATATCCAAGAAATATTTTCAAAACATATCTAGTCCGGGCTCCCCCAGGTAGGAGACGGCTTAGTAATTTTTGTAACACATATGCCAAATGTCACATATTATATTCATATCTAAGTTAA
The DNA here is from genome assembly GCA_949825045.1 of Argyresthia goedartella. Taxonomy (NCBI): domain Eukaryota; kingdom Metazoa; phylum Arthropoda; class Insecta; order Lepidoptera; family Argyresthiidae; genus Argyresthia; species Argyresthia goedartella. The sequence continues at coordinate 45,096,774 of OX463806.1, read as the reverse complement.
AAAAGCGAATTCAAAAATGTTAAGAATTACTATTTATTTTTATTTAATAAAAAGTTTGAGCCTCAAAATATTTTGAAACTTATCCAACTGTAAACTTTTCAAAATTGAAAGTGGAAATGTAATGTCTTCCCCTTCGTCTTCTGTGTAACTTTGGCTGCAAAAAAGAGAGCCGTAACAAAATCTCGTAACTAATCAGAGGCCAAAAAAGACAATAGCGCACCTAGTATTGTGACAAATCCCCATGGCAAATTTTGCAGGCCAGGGTATAAGGAAGGTTGTTTTTCCTGCATGAGCATCGGTTGGACTGGCATCCAGACTGACATCCACACCTACCCAACTCCTTGGCTGCTTCCCATATCCAGTGTAGCTGTGTCCAGTTAGGCTTAAGAGTTAGTCTCATTCAGTCTCTTCCACCCCCACTGCTCCGGTGCAGGACGTATGGCTCTGGCTACGTCACTTTCAAGTACACGGCCCCATCTTTCTCCGGCCTGATAAAAAAAACGTAGCCCTTTAATGTCCCCACCGGAGGGGCACAGGCTTTTACCCGGATACGAGTAAGATTAAGCCATACTCCACCACGCTGGCTCAGTGCGGGTTGATGAAGGGGTTTTACGACCACCACCACGTAGCGATAGAAGCCGGGGCCTACAGCTTAAGGTGTCATCCGAAACACTGAACGTCCGATAATGTACTAGATAAATTAATTATGTGATCGGTACATGGTCAAACCTTACAACAAACATTACAAACAAAAACCACAGAATTCTTTGAATCCTTGATCTTGCAGCCACAGACATCTTGCGGACAGCCTTCGGACGTAATGCGCGGCGCGGAAGCGTGAGCTAACATAGATAATACCATAAAACACAATAATAATACTTTATAGTACAGTTCGATAAGTTTTTAAAAATTCTGAATCTCAAACGAGACATTTGGCGTATGTTTTACTTATATTGACTAAGCCATCTCCTACCTGGAACAGCCCAAACAAGGTCGAAAGATAATGGTGTAGTATTCAGCACCGGCTCATAAAACCCGATATATACGACAGGTTTCTGAAAAAATATATTCAAATCCCATACAAAAAATGTATGACGTCGTTACTGCCCCCCCATGGATATATTTTTAAGAACGATGATTGTTTTAACCTAAAGTACCCGTATGGCTATCCTGAACATCGATTTGCGGTTTTTTTTACCATAACCCACTTAATCTTGACGATCAATTTAATTAATATTTGGTTAAAAACCCACCCGAGTTTAAACCCGTCGGGTTAAACCCCATCGGGTTAAAACCCATCGGGTCTTTCGACCTGGCATTTCGGTACCTGCTTCAGTTTTAGTTTTTTTACCAATAGTTTAAGTTAATGTTTTTTATATTTCTATTACCAAAACCCACATTAACTAATAATAAACCCACTTTCCTTTAAATCGTTTTGTTTTTCAATTTCTTGTCCTTTGTTGATCTTTGAGGGCTAACTAACCCTGTCAAACATCACTGTGGTCAAGTTCTAAAGTCATTCCAAAAGCAACTTTATTCCGCCTACGCACAACATAAAGACGAACTTATAGAGTATAGAGAATAAAAAGTGAAAAACATGTCATCCCTTTTCCAATATGGGCCACAGAGCCACAGTTATGTCCAATTATTAGGTTGAATTTTATGGTTTTAGACGGGAATATCCCGCAGAGTTGTTCCTTTGTTCGCCTTCCACCTAACAAGCAAAAAGCGGTTTCATGAGTATCCTAGAACCAATTTTCAGCATCCTTCTAATGAACTCATAAGCGCAAGCTCTTAGCCAGGAAAGCGGCCCACTTTACTAGTGTATTCTGTCTGAGAACGCCTTGATTGTACTCTCCTTGAATTCGACTTACGACTATTACATATACATTACGACTATTACAGTAGCTTTTCTTTCATTATATAGATTCTAATGACATTCAAAAAGTGTTTAGTTGTTTTGGTGTATTTGATGACATTCGCATTCCGCCCGGGGAGGCAGAAATGGGGCTTGGTTTTTTTAAAGTTTTTAACTTGGTGAATTATGTGTGGTGTTTACGTTCTTTGTTTGTATTTTTTCATCTAATGCCGTATATTCGTATTGTATTAAGCTCACTTTTCACTGTGGGATATAATATATGGGTATTATATTACATCCCCTAGTGAAAAGTGAGCTTTATTATACTCCTAAATGATGCCCGCAACTTCATCTGCTTGCTCCTAGGAAGAATCGTTTACCAAGATAACGTTACCCTCCTTCTATTTCAGTTAGATAAAAAGTATCCTTTATGTTAATCTAGCTCATAAACTATCTCTGTGCTAAATATCATTTAAATCCGTTCAGCCGTTTTATCGTGATTTAGGCACGAACATCCAAACATCGCTACTTTCACATTTATTATATAGTAGTTGGATTGATTATCGGAAGACAGATTTTGTAGTCTCGTAATTTCCGACAACGATCTGTCATGTGATCTAATTAATAATTTGTTGGCTTCCAATGAGGGCTTTTCAATGACTGCTGTCAGTTGAGTTTCATTAAAAAATACTAGATAGTGCTTCAAGAAGAACAAATGTCATCATCATCATGATACGTTTTAAATCGGTATTAATCTGTGATAATCTAAACATCTCTTTGTAGTCTGTGATAAACTTTGTTGCTACTTTTTACTACAGCAGCTGTTGAATCTTGAAGGTTATCGATGTATTTTTACTTTGTTCATTACTTTTACAAACCACAGAACACAATCGTCAACGAAACAAGCAAGCAACGTAACAGAAATCACAGAGAATGTCATGTCAATTTGACATAATATGTGACGTCAGCACCGTCTATCGGTAACTTGCGGTACTATATTTTTTTTTAATGACTTATCGAAAAGCCCTTATTCTGACAAGACTATGCCTTACAAACATCTGACTCGGCTTAACGCAACATATATTTGTCCTTTTGCAATATATTTTTTTGCCGAGGTAAATCACTGCTCTTTCGAGGGTTGTACCCCGTCCCGTAGTTTGTTGTCTGAGACGTAGTACTTGATGGCGGTATCGGTGTGCAACCGTTTCTATATTTTAGCCTCAGAGCAATAGTTTCATCATCATCTTGTACAAAGACGACATTCGCAACCCGTCAGGGGAGGAAGAGCTAGTTGAACTTGAAGTCGTTTTTTTTATATTTGTAACTTGGTGATTATAAATGTTCCCAACTCTTTTTTTCTGAAGGTCGGTCTTCATGTCTCTTTCTTCAGTCTCGCTTGATGATTTGAACTTTCTTAGCAGTCCAATAAAATACTGAACACTGTCTAGTTTCTTTGAAAAAAAAAACTAAGTTTATTTGGACAATTATAATAATATATTATATTATATTAATATAAGTTATGCTCATATAAAAGTATTACGCCCGCTAGTCTGTCACACGGACACATTTTGACCGATGCGTAAAAGGCGGTAAATAAGGACCGTTTTTTAATCACAGTCACTTAGTGTTAGTTTTACATATGGTTTTACAAAGAACAATAAAATCCTTTACTGCCCTTCAAAAGAAAAAAATATAAAAATTTGCATCAGGACTGGAGTTCAGAGCAGTGGCGTCAAATAATAATAATAATACCTTGGACACTATTTACACACATTGATTTAGCCTCAAATATGGAGCGATGAATGGAAATTTGAGGTGAATGTTGGCGATGAACGAAAAAAGGTCATCATAAATAAAAGTGAGGCCTATCATAAGGACTGCATTAAGCGAAAAGTGAAGTTTCCAGTATCAGTAATGTTATGGCGTTGCATGTCAGCGCAGGGTTTGGTTTGGGTAGGCTGCAATTTGTCAAGGGTAACGTTAATGCTACAAAGTCCAGGAAATTCCAGGAAAATTTTTAAATGAGTATTAACGGCCATTCTGAGTTTGCAACATCAAGATACCTTAACTGATCAACAATATAGGGCTTCATGTCACACTGTGAGGACAACGAAAGCATCGCTTAATTCTAAGCAAGTTCCTATGATGATTTCGACGCCGAGCAGCCCAGACTTGTCTCCTATCGAAACTTTATGGTTGAAGATTAAGAAAAGATTGAGGGAATATCCATCGAGATCAGAAAAAACATTAAAACAGAAGCTTCAGGCAGTTTGGGATTACATCACCCCTGAAGAGTGTGCAGAGCTGGTGGCGTTAATGCCACTGCGGATAAAAGCAGTTATTAAGAGCAGAGGAGACACAACTATGTGGTTATGGTGGGCGAACTCATTTGCTTTTTAGGCACTTAGGAAATTATTGTTTTGTATGTTTATTAATTCAGAAGTTATATTAAGTTATATGCAAGAATAATTGTACATTTCTGAAGACGCCGGGAAAGAAGGGCTTTATCGGCTGATTAGGTATAGACGGCTGACCGTAGGGAGGACGGATAGTGATGCGAAGCCAACCCTTTTCACGGCCAGAGGCATATATAGTGTTTTTCTAAAACATATGCAATGAAATAAAAAAATACACCACTCAAAAAACAAAATTAAGTTTAAAAATACTACTAATCGTAAGTTCCGTGCGCCCGTTGATGTATTTTGCTTTGAGCATAAAATTAAAAAAAATACTTCCCGGCCTAGGCCTGCAATTTTGTATGAAATTCCTTTACAGTTATCTCGAGCTGTGCGGCCCGTACAACACGTGATACTTCCAAGCCTGTTATAACGCACGTAATGACGACATTTCATTGCATGTTTGAGAAAAGTATATTTTAGACTGGAATATATGTATTATTCAGATTTTGTTATTTAAATGGGTTATCTTAATTTCAGACCCATAAAAATTCATAATACATTTTACATCAACCAGTCGAGAATTATTTTAAGAAATAATAAAAATATTTCATATTCATATTCTCTATTGCACAGAAATCTTAATGGCAAGGTAACAAAACATTTTATGAGCAAAGATGAGTTTATCTGTAAATAGAGATTACTACCAGCAAACCTAGACAGGACAGGAAAAGTTGTGCAACAGGAGAGTCCTAGTACGCAATAAAACTATATACCTCTAATTATTTACGAAGCTAAAACATAATAATAGAATAAATTATGAATATACGAAATAAAACACAATAGCACATAAATAAAATATATCAAACTACTTATATATATGTCACCGTAAGATTTTCAAAAGCGTTAGTTGATAAATTAACGTTTTTTTTCTCGTTCGTTGGTCAACTATCGACAGATAGTAAAATGTAGCGTACTGCTTACTGTATGTCACGTAAGTTAATAAACTAACGGTTAAAACCGTTAAATAGTAAACTGATTTAAACTTCAATTGCAAACGAAATACCAGGGCAAACACTGCGGTGCAGGGCAAACATTAGGTGAGGACTAGAGTTAGTTTTAATAGTTTTCGTGTTAGGTTGACATGTAAGAACAAAAGAAACGTAAATTCTAAACCCTGTCGGTCTGGTTCACTAGCTGTCGATAGTTGATCAACTAACGCGTTATTTTATCAGGTAACAGTTTTGACTACCTTACGGTGACATATACATGTGTAAAAATACCTATCACGAATGAGAAAGGAAAGGCTCTTTCAAAATTCAGGGACTATCTCTAATAGCGCTGGGAAGTGCGTTCCACAGTCGGATCGCCCTTAACCTAAACGAGTGTTTGTAAGCGGCAGTGTTATGCCGAGGTTTTGAAAGGAGAAAGAAACTCGAAACGTTCTCTAAGACATGTGGGGTAGCGGGGATTTTGAAAAATATTGAACAGATTAGAGAGAATGTGCATATCACGACGAAGGCGGATCGGAAGCCACCCCAAATCCTTGCGATACTGTGAGACATTGGTCATAGTTGCGCAGCCCGAAGACAAACCGAATCCCGATGTTTTGAAGTCGTTCGAGTTTGTCCAGTTGTTCTTCGTTCGCACTGATCCAGCAAACATCCGCGTAGTCGATTAAATGTAGTAGGAGGGACTGAGCAAGGGTGATTTTAGTCTGCCGCGGCAGGAAGTACTGCAATCTCCGTAGGGAGTGAAATGACGCAAAGACTCGCCTGCTGACCTCACAAACATGGGGTGACCAGGACAACAATTTATAAAATACAACCCCAAGATCCTTGGCCTTCACTATAAGGTCGACGGGCGAAGAGTACCCAAAATCAAGCAGACCATATGAGATAGCCCATTTCCTGATGTTATCGAAGTATTTCAAGTATTTAAAGTATTGTTTCAATAGTTGTTGAAACTAATTACAATGGTTTATTGTGGCCCCACACTAGGCAAAGCCTGTATCGTGGGTACCCTCTTTGAATACATACAGTTTTATGGTTTCTTGCGACTATGTGTACTACTTAAAATGAATGATTAAATATCAGCATCCTAGCATGCAGAACTAAACAATAAAAATAATAATAAAAACCATCTCGTCTTAATCCATAAGCTCTACACAGTAATAATAGATTCTGTATCACTGTAAGACAGTTTTAAAAGCCATATATATAATTTTCTTTTAACTTCAATAGTGGTGCACTCACTTAAGTTACAAACATGGTTAGCTTGGTGATACAAATACGGGTGAATAAATCTGGAAGACGCTGTGCGAAATAGGTATGCCTAGTCGCTAAGTAGCTTCTAAACCAGTCTATAATAATGCCCCGGACTCCTAAGTTTTCAATAAGAATTGGCGTGGACACCGTATTGAACACTTTTGTAAGATCCAGGAAAACGCCAAAACGTTGTCGATAGTAAGGCACCGACAGCATCTTCAGTTGATCTCCCCTTTCTGAAACCAAATTGTCCATAGTAGAGTAGTTTGTTACTTTCCAGCAAGGTAATTAGACGTTTGTTAACAACCTTTTCCAGAATTTAGGAGCAGCGAAATAGGACGATAGTTTGAGGGATTGTCTTTTGGCCTTGCCTTGTGGATCGGACATACTACTGCTTTTTTCCACACGTCGGGAAATTGGCCGCAAGACATACTCAAATTGTCGATATGTATTATAGGTGTAGTGATAAGACTCTTTACGACTGTGTTGTTTATGTCATCTATTCCGAATGCGGTACTCGATGATAGTTGCCGAATTTTAATATAATACCTTGGACACTATTTACACACATTATTAATTATTTCGCTTAGTTCTTGTTCGTTAGTAGGATTTAAAAATATTGACGCACTCTGTGATGTCCTCTTTGGTGAAATCTTTGCCAGGGCATCTTCGCTTATTTTCATGTCATTCAGAATTATTATTTATTATTATTTGCCAGATCTTTCCCTACAGAAGTAAAGTACTCATTGCATTTCGACAGGGATGAGATTGGGTCTTTTTTTGATTTTGATCAGGTCAGTAGCTACACTGTTTTGTTTTTTCGAATGGAAAATCTCCCTGATGGCTTCCCATAGCTTTTTGGGATTATCCTTGTTACCCTCTAGTTCCTTTTTTTCAGAGACGTTCTTTAGCTGGTGTAAAAGAGTGTTGCAAAGGTTTCTATAGCGTGTATATGTCAATTTTATTATTTTCGCACTTGGTGTTTTTCCGGAATTTTGCGTGAAGCGCGTCACGATTTTTCATACACTTCACTATGTCTGCTGCAACATTAACTGATAAATTAGAAGACACGCCGAACCAGTCAACAGAACCAATTTCTTCAAAAATTGCTGCGTAGTCAACCGTAATACGCATTCTATTTACAGAAGGTTCCTTAAAGGCAACATTTATATTAACCAGGTCGTGGTCTGTGATATCTATCTTACATACTTCTGCTTTGAGATGTGATGAAAGAAAAATATGGTCCAGATATGCGTTAAGGCGGGTTGGTATCGTGATTGCTGTGAGCAGTCGATTTTGAGCGGTCATGCAAAGGTATTTCGATCTCATGCATCTTTCATCGTCCGATAGTAAGTATATCTTAACGTCACCAATTATAATAACAGAAGTCCCTCTCTTGATACCAACAAGGAAATCTTCTATAGAATCAATAAAGTTTTGGGGGATTTTCGAGGGTGAACGATATATTGCCACCACATTAGCAATGCCAGGTATTTTCAAAACAATACAGTTTGCCTAGATGATAACAGGTTTAAAGGAAGTGGCGTTGAGATTATTTTTTACATAGACTACAACTCCGCCAGCTTTGTTAATGAACTTGGTTGATTTGTGAATTGTGTAACTATCTATTGTTCCTACTAGTAAATAATCCTGAAGTCAGCACTTTGTTAGTACTATAACATTAAAACTCAATTTTAAGCCTTTTCAGTAGTACCTGAAATTCGTAGAAGTGCAATTGAATACTTCGAGTATTATACGTTAACACTTTTAACTTTGAATTGGTGTGTATATAGCTTTCACATTCCTCTGGTAAATCTAATTAATGGCACATAATTACAAGATTATTATCTAAATAATTCGCTAATTCGATGTTATCCCTACCCATGATTAATTTTCGGTTGTGGGTTCGTTACTTGAGTGTTGGTGAGAGATGGGTACACACATAACAGAAGATAGAACGCACAAACGTATACACCAAGCATACAAAACTAATTACTAGGGCAAACTGGCTTAAATTTATGTAGTAATATAACACTAAATTAAAATTTATGGCTACCAGCTTCTTTATATCCAAAAATATGAGCGATATCCGATTCCACCCTCAACATAGGTTGCGGATGGAATCGGATATCGCTCATATTCTCCATAGCCTGCCGTAGGGCAGGCCTTAGCTACGGCTTGGCGAGCGCATTACGGGTTCAAACAAACATCCATTGAAGTTGTTTCACCCGATCTCGCAAGCTCGGCCAAATAGCTGCCGATTGGTTTTAGTCAGCCTTTTTTCATGCTGAACTTGTGCGGCGGGCCGGGCAGCGGTAGATCCATTCCTTCAGTGGTGGTTCTGTTCAGTGCCGCGGCTTGCCGCCCACGGCGCCGTGCATGGGGCCCACGTGCGCCGCCCACACGATGTCCCGCTCCTGCAGTTCCACCACCAGCACCTGCAGTCACCACGTGTGTAGAGTTCTCACCGCTGGCCTCTGGGATCTCAGCGATCTCGACTTGTTGAGGAGTAGTTCCGGGACGCGCTCGTTATTGATCGCCCTCAGCTCTTTGTTACTCTTAGTTAGCGCCTTGTTGCTGCCTCGCACTTCCTCCATGGTGGCTTCAAGATGTCTGATATCAGGTTTCTCTCCGTCTTTTCTCTCCAAAGCTGCTAATTGGGATTTGATGTCGTCCACCTTCTTATTACAGTCGGCCAGGGACAGGTAAATATTATCCATCTCCCCCCGGAAACCGGCCATTTCGTCGCGTATGCACCTCATCTTCTCTCGGCATAGTCGCAGCTCCGTGGCCAGGTCAAGCTCCGCTGTGGTGTTTGATACGGTGTCATTCAGATTGACAGATTGCTCTAGATGTGAGTGGGCTACACTGGCGTGTTATCGTTTAGGAGCCATATAGCCTTGTCTCTAGGCATCTGCCTACTTTGTTTAGTGGTACCTCCTTATCCGTCGACAGGCAAATACTACATGGAAGCATGCAGCGCCATCTACATGGGACATGAATTTTCCACATCCAGCACACTTATTTGCCATTGCTGCGTTATTGTAGACAGCGCTCTCTATCATCTGACAGCGTTAATATTGTGAGAACAAGGGACGTGGATTGGTCTTGATTGATTCTACGTGTCACGCATACAAACTGCTCCGCTCTGCGCCACGGGTGCTTGACGTTGACCGTGTGAATATTTGATACCAGTTATCGCAATTATTGATAGATGATTGATGATGAATATTACTTGATAGATGATTATGCGGAAGTTGATAATACTGTTGTGATACTTTTTATTGAAACACCCCCGGTATCCATCTGTTATTGCAACGATCTCACACAATTTCACAGATGTATGCACTAAATCCCTTATTTTCACTTAAGTCAAAAGGTGTTTTATATAGCTACTTAGGTCTGTTTGTTTCGCGATTTTGAATTGTTAGCGATAATTTGAACGGGTTAAAAGTATTTAAATATGGTAAACTGTATGAAGCTTGTCTACTCAGTACAAAGGTCATGTTGAGAACCCATACCGTATCGAGATCAGCATTTAACGCCTCTACAGTCAGATTCTCACCACACGGAGAGAAGTGCCGATATATTTGAAGGTCATCTGCGTAGAGATGATAAGAAGAAGTAAGAACGTCAGAGATGGAGTTAATGAATACTGAGAAGAGGAGAGGGGAAAGGATACCACCCCGCAGAACACCCTCTGAGAGATCACACCAGTTCGTCGAGATCTCCTCAGGCTTAATGCGTTGCTGGTCTCTCATGTAGAAGTTAAACCAGCGAGCCGAGTGCGTAGAGACATTAAGCGACTTTAAAATTTCAACCACTAGTATATCGAAATCGACGCAGTTGTAGGCGCTACTGAAATCAAGCAGTGAAAGGACCGTAAGCTGCTTCTGAGCCATGGCTAATTGAATGTCGTCAGTGACTTTGAGCAGTACTGTGGTAGTGCTGTGACCCGTCCTAAAACCTGATTAGTGGGGATTGGGTAACATTTTAAGGAAAGGTATGAGGAGAGCTGGGAGTGAACAATTGATTCCAGGACTTTGGAGAGGAGAGTCAAATTCCAAATTCCAAATGTCTTTATTACTGTATATATTTATATATACTTCGCAATTTTTTGCCACTTTTCTACATTGGACCACTGTGGGAGAAGAAGGGCGTAGTAACTCCCACAGATTGATTTTTAGATCTCTTTTAAAAATTGCTTGTGCTTAACTATTATAAATATAATAATATGATTATCATAATTAATAAGCAGGAATAATAATTACAAAATTATTAACAGCAAGGCTGTTGCTAACCTTCGCGAGTCTAAACCGGGGCGCAAGTAGTCGGTGATTATTTCTCTCATTACAGCTATCGCTAAGTTTGGAAAATATTGTAATTTTCTTGCGTACATACATTATATGTGTGCGTACATACATTACTGTTGCGTACATAAATTACTGTTGCGTACATACATTACTGTGTTGATTTCGACATCCTCGTTGAGATACTGAAGTCTCTGAATGTCTCCCCGGCCTCAGCCAGCTGGTTCGACTCCTACCTGAGAGGTCGTCAGCAGCGTATAAGGTCCGAGGAGACTTCAACAGAATGGTGCGACCTTTTTGCAGGGGTGCCTCAGGGTGGTATCCTGTCCCCTCTTCTCTTTTCTGTCTTCATAAATTCTATCTCAGATACTCTCTCTTCCTCTTATCATCTCTATGCCGATGATCTCCAAATTTACCGTCATTTTTCTCCCTGTGATGTTAACTCTGCTGTGGCCTTGCTGAATGCTGATCTTGAGTGTATCAGGGATTGGGCTCTGTCACACGGGCTACTCGTCAATCCTTGTAAGTCGCAGTCAATGATTATCGGGTCCAGGCACTCTCTCCAAGTGTTACAGCATATGTCCACTGCACCCATAATGTACGATGGAATCGTAATTCCCTACAGCTCCAAGGCCAAAAATCTCGGAGTCATCTTTGATAACCTGCTGTCTTGGTCAGCGCATGTCTGCGAGGTTAGTAGGCGTGTCTTCGCTACGTTTTACTCTCTCAGACGACTTCAGCACTTCTTACCTCTTCAGACCAAAATTACACTCGCCCAATCTCTGTTACTTCCCCTCATTGACTACGCAGATGTCTGCTGGATCAGCGCAAACGAAGAGCAACTGGACAAACTCGAGCGACTTCAAAATCTTGGGATTCGGTTTATTTTCGGTTTGCGCAAATTTGACCATGTTTCTCAGTATCGCAGGGATCTGAAGTGGCTTCCAATCCGTCTTCGCCGGGATTCCCACATCCTCTTCACTCTCTTTAAGATTTTACATAATCCTCATTACCCTGGCTTCTTACGTGATTCGTTCACTTTTCTTTCTTCAGATAGGCCTCGGAGACCTCACACTCGGTCGCTGCTCACAACACCGCAACATAAAACTGTCGCATATGAACATGGGTTCCGACTCCGGGCTATCAAGCTCTGGAACAAACTCCCCAGCACCGTCAGGGACAGTCCATCTCTTAACATCTTCAAAAGTAGTTTGAAGGAACATTACCTTTCTCTTCTGTAGTAGATTATATTTTATTTATATATTGTATAGGTATTTATTGATATTTAAATATAGTATTTATAGGTATTATATTATTATGTAGGTTCTCATTTATTTATATGTGTAAATATGTAAGTAATTTATTATAAATATATTAAAGTCACTCTGATGTTTAGTTTTTTTTATATGTTGTGCATAATAGGTCTATCCCTTCGCATGAAACTATTTTTCCCTGTCAGCCCTGGGTTTGCTGGAAGAAATCTCTATATAGAGATAAGCACGCCTTTGTTTACTAACTATGTTTGTAATTGTCCACTAATGTGTATATGCAATAAAGTATAATAATAATAATATAATAATATATTTTCGAAAATAAATTGACTAGCTACAGTTAGTATGTCTTTTTTTTAAAAGCTCCATTAAGGAGTCTGTGCGTTTTAAATTTAAATTGCTCGAATAGCTCTTTTCTGTAAAATAAAAATAGTTTGAATATCCGCTGCTTTCCCCCACAACAAGATACCATAGCACATGACACTATGAAAGTAACTAAAATATACTAGTCTAGATGTAGCCACATCCGTGTTTTGTCTGATGTTACTTACAGCGTAAGCCGCAGAACTTAATTTACCAGCTAATTTATCTATGTGGGGTCCCCACTGCAATTTGCTATCAATGGTTATTCCAAGAAACTTCGTGTCATTTACTAATTCTAACGAGCTGCTGTCTAGCACTAAACTGGTATCAACTTGCCTGACATTCAGAAGTGAGAATTTGATACATTTGGTTTTACCAGCATTTAACAATAAATTATTGACTGTGAACTAATTCAAGGTTAAAGACAATACTCAATTAAAATCATCTTCTTTTTGTCTTTCAATTTTGAAGACGAGTGAAGTATCATCAGCAAACAACACTATGTGATATCAGAGGAGGATTGCAGAATAGATATGGGCCGGAATTCCTTAAAGGAGGCGGGACTGGACGTTTTGGTTAGGGGAATCACAAGTGCCATTTTCAACTGGCTGGAGTGGCAACATTGGTCAAGCGACACATTTATTATGTGGGTGATGAGAGGAAAGAACACATCAACGATACTTGCTATCATCTGACAAGATCTTGTCCTCAGCTATGGCCTTCGACGAGATTGCTAGAATTGCCCTCCTTACTGCGCAGATTCCAACACGTATGAAGTTAAATGATGAGTTTAGGCTGTTGCCTTGGACCGTAGGTTACGAAGGGTAGCATCTTTGACGAGGGGGTCAATCGAGACAGGGGGAGTAGCAAATAATTTATTGAGACCCCAGAGTTCGACATTTCCGGCAGCCAAGTCCCAACTTACCAACACCAAGAGTCTTCAGGAACTTTCAGACCTGTGCATCCTTGCATTGCATGTTTTGCATTGTTATGTTACAAATATTGTGGATTTAGTGAAATATTTTGGATATTTTAAGTTTTTTTAAGTTAAAAAGCTTATCTCAACCACTGTGCAACTGAGGACTGAATTATAAGGGTATGTGTGCTCACTACAACCCTCTACTCCCCAAAAACTTTGTCGTATCACTCTATGTACTCTCTCAGCTATGGCAGCTTATATCAAGCGCGTGGAAATTACAGATTTGATATGGCGAAATGTCATTGTGACACAGCTCAGACAACCCTCATAGTAGAGAGCGGTTTATTATTCTGCGGTCAGCAAATGATGGATTCGAAAAATGGTGCTCTTAAAAAACTGCGAGGCCTGTTAGCAAAGCCTGTTAGTAAAGTCACTTGTGTTTGGTTTTATAATTCGACCAATTTTATGGTACGATTCTTCCGCACTTTAAGCTCTTAAAATTTTGATAAGAAGTGTATAATCCGGAGAAAAATAAACGATTTCACTGAACCTTTAGTAAGTAGGCTAATCCCCAATTAGACAGGTACAGTTAACTCTGATGTTTCGAACGTCTTCGGGCTTACTACAGTCACTCTTACGATGATATCTGTAAATATCGTGCATTGCGTTTTGCATACTAAAGGCGTCTGATGTCGGTAGTGGGCAACACGCAATGTAAGTTAGGCTATCAGGGCCGTTCGTCACTCTTACGATGATATCTGTGAATATCGTGCATTGCGTTTTGCGTACTAAAGGCGTCTGATGTCGGTAGTGGGCAACACGCAATGTAAGTTAGGCTATCAGGGCCGTTCGTCACTCTTACGATGATATCTGTGAATATCGTGCATTGCGTTTTGCATACTAAAGGCGTCTGATGTCGGTAGTGGGCAACAAGCAATGTAAGTTAGGCTATCAGGGCCGTTCGTCACTCTTACGATGATATCTGTGAATATCGTGCATTGCGTTTTGCATACTAAAGGCGTCTGATGTCGGTAGTGGGCAACACGCAATGTAAGTTAGGCTATCAGGGCCGTTCGTCACTCTTACGATGATATCTGTGAATATCGTGCATTGCGTTTTGCATACTAAAGGCGTCTGATGTCGGTAGTGGGCAACACGCAATGTAAGTTAGGCTATCAGGGCCGTTCGTCACTCTTACGATGATATCTGTGAATATCGTGCATTGCGTTTTGCATACTAAAGGCGTCTGATGTCGGTAGTGGGCAACACGCAATGTAAGTTAGGCTATCAGGGCCGTTCGTCACTCTTACGATGATATCTGTGAATATCGTGCATTGCGTTTTGCATACTAAAGGCGTCTGATGTCGGTAGTGGGCAACACGCAATGTAAGTTAGGCTATCAGGGCCGTTCGTCACTCTTACGATGATATCTGTGAATATCGTGCATTGCGTTTTGCATACTAAAGGCGTCTGATGTCGGTAGTGGGCAACACGCAATGTAAGTTAGGCTATCAGGGCCGTTCGTCACTCTTACGATGATATCTGTGAATATCGTGCATTGCGTTTTGCATACTAAAGGCGTCTGATGTCGGTAGTGGGCAACAAGCAATGTAAGTTAGGCTATCAGGGCCGTTCGTCACTCTTACGATGATATCTGTGAATATCGTGCATTGCGTTTTGCATACTAAAGGCGTCTGATGTCGGTAGTGGGCAACACGCAATGTAAGTTAGGCTATCAGGGCCGTTCGTCACTCTTACGATGGTATCTGTGAATATCGTGCATTGCGTTTTGCATACTAAAGGCGTCTGATGTCGGTAGTGGGCAACACGCAATGTAAGTTAGGCTATCAGGGCCGTTCGTCACTCTTACGATGATATCTGTGAATATCGTGCATTGCGTTTTGCATACTAAAGGCGTCTGATGTCGGTAGTGGGCAACACGCAATGTAAGTTAGGCTATCAGGGCCGTTCGTCACTCTTACGATGGTATCTGTGAATATCGTGCATTGCGTTTTGCATACTAAAGGCGTCTGATGTCGGTAGTGGGCAACACGCAATGTAAGTTAGGCTATCAGGGCCGTTCAGCCTACATCGCTACAATCCTATGAAAACCAAATTAGCACTTGCTGTAGAAAAATCAAATATCTAAGTACATTTGGTGAGTTGTTTTATCACTTTATTTTGTGTGACAAGCGACAAGCTCATCGTTTCAGCTACAGAGTTGTGAAACTTTCCTCGCGATTTAGAAATTGGAACCCGCATCTCCCGCGTATTAAGCGCCCTTGTAACCCTAAGATCAGGTACATTATGCTTGAATATAAATGTATACTTAGATAACAATTTGTGCCCCGAGTTATTATTATCGTAGAGCCAGTATAAAATAATTCGTACAAAATAATTGGCAAATAGGATCTCAGGTTGATTGAAATATTACATTTTCACTAAGCGGATTTTCTGACGAAGTTTCTGTGCGGAGTGGATTTTCGTGAAATGGGTTTTCATTTTCCAACTTTTCCTTATCGGTTTGCTATTCCTATTTAATGTGTGCTATTCTAAAGGCTTTAAAACAAACTACCTCACTAAACCGACAGCTGGAAATCTGACAGCTCCTATCAGGTTGCCATAGGTTCTATTCTCAAACTAGTTTTTTTATTAGATATCTTGTTACGCCTCTAGAAGCGGCTTAAATTTTTAAGTATCTTATCTGATAAAAGGATTCCAACATTTGTGCTTGGAACTGGCAGTGGAATTCCTACGTTCCGACATTTTGAAAAAAATACTGCTTTTGCGCCCGGTGGGTATATCTCGTAGATACTTATTGTAATACTTTATTGCACAAAACAGTGAAAACAAAAGAAATATAAAGGAAAGAACATGTACAAAGGCGAGCTTATTTCTAACAAGAGATTTTTTCCAGCAAACCTAGAATTGAATTGAAAAAAAACAACTAAAGTTAGAACTATGTGCACAACAATAAAAACATTAATAAAAATATTTAACTACTTACCAATATCTAAATAATACTAAAAATATTCTATATATAAATATGTAACACATACATAAATAGTAAATACAAATAAATACTAATATTTATCATGGAAGAGAAAGATAGTGTTCTTTCAAACGACTTTTAAAAGTGTGAATTGACGGACTGTCTCTGATGGCGCTGGGATACTTCTAATAATAACCCAGTAATTAAATAATAGACTGATATAGTGTTTTTTTTTTGTTGGAGGGGAAAAAATGGAAATGCCGAGGAGTCAGACCTCCCTGCTATGTCTGGGTCCCCACATATTGAGCGGGCATCAGCTCGTGTGCTATACGGACTGAAAATAACCCCTTGAGTTTTACAGTTATCTATATTTGATTTTACTGTGAGTCATGGCGGATATAGTGGGATTCTCTTAGAGCCGGTTTTCTTTAAAATCCAACAGATGGTGCTGTGAACGGCTTTAGTTTTGTAGAGTGAACTTCAGCTTCCATTCGCCGCCGTTAAGTTGGCTGTAGTGCACTGCACACTGCACTACTTTCAAATGTCACGAAACAAATTGCCAAATGCAATATCCGGTTGCCAGATTCACATGAAATTCTCCGCTTTCATAAATAGTTCGGGTTTGTAGGTTACCTGCAACCTCGTCACCTACAACGTCGTCACAACACGAAATACGTAAATTATATACAATACCTACGAGTATCGGCAACGTAAATGAACATTCATAGTATGAGTTAGTTATGCTATTTTTTCCCTAACTTTTGGGTATCACATTTTTCAAAAGCTAGCAATACTGGCTTCATTGCTGCCAACTTCACGAAGGCGAAGGGAATTTAGAGCGTGAGGTACTATGTGTATTGGCTGAACTTAATCTGTGATTGAAAGCTGTCAACTTCTGTTTCGCTTGACACTCAGACGAACGAAACTCTTTGCTTACTTATTTACTCTGTGATTCGGCAGATTTCCAACTGATTTAATTTTCCGCTGCGATAGTGGCTTACGACTATCGTCCTGGCTCAGGATTCTTGGACACCGATAACTGCTATATCTCACGAAAAGTTCACTACAGCCTGCGATTGAAATGAGGCTAACAGCTTGTTGCATTTTTCTCCGTAACCACAAAAGTAACATTGAAACTAAACGCGGTAAAGATACGGAGATGGGTACATTTGATTGCCGGCACTTTTGTAACTATACAGCTTATGGCCAGGCCATCCGGATTTTCGTTATCAGATTCTGCGTGCCAGCTGATAAGTTCTTCTGAAGACGCAAATATGTGGTCTTGTGTAGGTACGTATTCCACGGAAAAATGGAGGTATGTGTGTCTTTTCTAGTAAGTTTTTTTTTTCCTTACAGTAGACAATATCATGAAAACCAAGGGTTTCTCTTTCACTACGGTAACCAAAGAAAGGTCACTCACTAGACTGATAGTATGAATCCATTAAATCTGTTTCTTGCAATGGATGGACATGTCCTAGCCATATCGTAGAATATAATGATATGGTCGACCATTTCATGAAACACCAATCCATGGTTGACCATATCATGATATAGCCAATTCTACTTTACGGTTACGACAGACATATCCAAAGCATTTATTTGTTCTTCAGAATTTTCTTTTCTACACGGCTATCATCCTGCGATCTTCGAGTCCAGTCTTTTTGAAAACTTTAACCCTTCCTATTATTACACAATACAAATTGGATTACTAACTAATTGTTGCCAACATGGGTACATATGATGTTATAATTATTTATTTACGAAGCAGAACTGAGCAGAACCTCCCACGATTGAAACTCTTTGCTTAAATAGATGTATTTGCGTCACAGAGTAAGTAAGTAAATAAAGGGAGGCCTATTTTCCGTGGACTAAATAAATATACGACACTCTTTACTCTTACGGCCTTTTTACTTTGTATGACTAAAACCAATATAGTTTTGACAGGACACGTAGATTCTTTTCGCTTAAAATTTTAGTGACAGGATGGGATCGATATAAGTACGGCTATCGACAAAAATGATAGATAGTTTACCTACTTTGTTTATCGCTATTATAGAAGAGTGGTATTTACCTATGAGCTAATAATCACTGTTTAAATAGTGTGGATAAACAAAGTCGAAGTGATAATTTATTTAAATACTACGACAGAAATAAACACAGTCTTTAAATGAAATTATAGGGTAGTACACTTAATAACCAATTTCACATACCTTGGTCATATAGTGACTGAGGACCTGAGGGATGACCTAGTGATAGATTGAGAGCGCAGCGCTTCGGCAGTTCGGCCGAAATCGTTAGCTCGTAGGCAAGCTCAAGGCACGCCGTCAATCATTCACTCTCGACTCAACGCCCTGCTCGTCCAGTATAACAATGCTTTAAGGATGTTGCTGGGGCTGCCACGCTATCGTAGTGCATCGGGCATGTTTGTTGAGGCACTGTCTGATCGATTCCATGCCACCATACGTAAGAGATCAGCCTCCTTACTGAAGCAGGACGTGCGGCAGCACCAACAGCGTCCTAGAGGTCATTGCAAGTCGGCTCGACGGCCCAGTACTCAAACACTTATGCCACAGCTACTTATATGAAATATATTGAGTTGAGCGTAATATGATGAAACAAAGATTAAGTATTTTGTCTGTTACTAACAACATATGGATCCTTTTGTGCTCCGAAATAAAAATGGTATTATAATTGTAATGAAAAAAAAAACTTTAAAAAATAGAAAATCAAACGAACTTACCTGTAAGTGAAGTTCGATGACTATTAAACGAGGTGATTCTCCCGAAGAGATTACACATAATTACTTGTAGTAACGTCCAGTTGCTGCCATTGTACACAAGATTTAAAGCTAAAAAGTAAATAGCTGAAATAAATTTTAGCGGTAAAACAAGTTTTTTACATCCCTATGTAAACCTACCCGGCATCGCCCATCACTAATTTTCTTCATACACGTTGACCAATCGGCCAGAAATCTATTTCGTGCAAATAATATCTTCAGGGCTATACTTGCAAAATATTTTTAAATATTTAGAATAGGGTAGGGTGGGTTGTAATCTCTTCGGGAGAATCACCTCGTTTAATAGTCATCGAACTTCACTTACAGGTAAGTTCGTTTGATTTTCTATTAAACTCAGTGATTCACCCTCGAGATTACACATAATTACTTGTAGATGTTTAGAGATGACATTATACGAAATAGATGTGTTTTAGGTCCTTTAGGTTTGTAAAATCAATAAAATCAATAATTGAAATAATTGAAAAAATCGAGCATTTATTGCACTTCACAAATATTCTAACAAGCTCAATTAACAATAGATAACAAAAGTAACAACATAGACTTACAAATTGTGTCTATCAAAACTAAAAATAAGCTCTGCAAGAGCATTATATATTAAATAAAATCAATGTTTCGGGGTCACTCCGCAGAGAGTGCGGGCAAAGGATTCAGATGACTCCGTAGCAACTTCTCTATTATAGAATCTGGCAAAGGTGGCAGAGTTGCCTGACCAACCTGCAGTCTTTCTTATAAGATCCAGGCTCACGCCAAGCCTCTTCGCGGCGGAGGTGGCTGCGTGACGGGTGCTGTGCGCACCGAATATGGAGGTGTCAATACCACTCTCGCTTAAAGTGACCTTCATCCATCGACTCAATGTCTGGGAAGAAACTTTTCTAAAAGGTTTCTTATAAGTAATAAAGAGAAAATCACAATCATTGGGTCTCTTATTTGCTGATTTCTGTAAGTAATGTTCTAAAGATCTAGCAGGGCAAATAGAGGGTTTATCACTGAAATATGGTAGTATAAGCATGGGTTGAGATCTATTTATAGCGGATGTTTTAATCTTATCCGGTATATGTATGACAATCTTGTCCGACATCTGTTTTATATTACTAATGCGAATAAGCGATAAAGTTTGGACGCGATGAGCCGTTACAAGAGCCAGTAAAGTGGCAAGTTTTTTTGACAATGTTTCAAAAGACAAAGATTCATTAGGAAATAACCCACCTACGTAATTTAATACATTTTCGGGATCCCAAGTTAGGTTATATCTTGGTAAAGGAGTACGCAATTTGAAAACTCCCTTCATGAAACGCTTGATTACGCAGTCATTCATTATGCTGGTCCCCAGCACAAGAGCTAGAGCAGATTTAGTACTATTTAAAGTGCCATATTTACAGCCCCTATTATATAATTTTGTCAAAAATTTTAACACATCTGAAACTGATGCTCTATAAAAATCAATTTCATTTTCCTGGCAAAACTGATGCCATTGCCTAAGGCACGGATTGTATTGTTTGATGGTGTTATCTGATAAAGATGCTAATATCACCTCTATTGATTCTACAGAAATGCCCTGATTCAGATACTTTTGCCTGATAGCAGTCCTGCTACCAAGGTAAGGCTCCTCTGGAGTTTGTGCTCGTGACTGAAAGGAGATGATAATAAATGAATGTTAGGGGGGAATTCAATGTACTCAGATACAAGGTATTTTCTGAAAAGGGGGAACCACGGCTGTGTGGGCCACCATGGCACCACCACGATACCCGTAGCTTTATCATGAATTATTTTCTGTATAACTCGAAGAATAAGGCAGAATGGTGGAAAGGCATAAAATAAATATCCATGCCATGATATTGTAAAAGCATCTACTGTAAAGGCCTCTGGGTCTCTGTGCCACGAAATGAACTTTGGGCATTTATTATTTAGACGGCTAGCAAACAGGTCTATTTCAGGTTTGCTGAATTTTTCACATATGGTTTTGAATGCTACATTACTAAGTTGCCATTCTACGTCTGCGTGAATTCGCCGAGATTCAGCATCTGCAGAGTAGTTTTCTTTGGAGCTGATATAAGATGCAAAGATGAAGAGCTGCCTCTGCTCACACCATTGCCATATTTCCCTACTGATTTTAGTGAGGTGAGGGTATTGAATACCGCCCATCCTGTTTATATAAGCTATAGCGGTAGTGTTGTCTATCCTTAAAAGAATTTCACAGTTTTGATATTCTTTTGCATAGATTTTTAAACCGAAAAAAGCTGCTCTAAGTTCTAAGGAATTGATATGTTCTTCTAATTCTGTGTTTGACCATTGACCACTTGCAGAGTCACTTAAACATTTTATTCCCCAACCTGTCCGAGATGCATCGGAGAAAATCTCCAGTTTATAATTGCCAGTTCGAATAGGATTTTGACATGAGTCTATATTATGCAGCCACCAAGTGAGATCCTCTGACAATGATTTTGGAATGGTAAGATGCGAATCATAGTCATCATTATTTTGTTTTAAACAGGAACTTTGTTCTTTCAAAGTTTTTGGTATATAGCCATCCATATGGGACACCCGGGCAAGCTGAAACTAAAAGACCAATGAAGTGTGCGAAGTGGCGAACTTTGCATCTTTGTATGGATAAGTAATTTAAAACCTCTTTTTTAATTTTCTCTCTATTCTCATCAGTTATGCTAATAGTAAAGTTTACAGAGTCAAAAATAAAACCCAAGAATTTTATTTTCTGAGAAGGGGTACAAACACTTTTTTCCCGATTAATGGTAAAGCCCAAAGATTCCAATAATTGTTTAGTTATTAAGAAATTATTCTTGCATTCAAGATAAGAATGTCCTATCAAAAACAGGTCATCTAAGTAAATAACCGAAATGAAACCCTGGCTGCGTAAATATTGCATCACAGGACGCATAAGTTTGGTAAATACTAAAGGGGCAATGTTCAACCCAAAGGGTAGAACTTGAAATTCATATATCTCTCCTAACCACTCAAAGCGAAGGAATTTACTGTCATTTTTGTCAATAGCCAGAGAAAAGTAAGCATCTTTGAGATCAATTGAGCACATAAAGCAGTCTTTAGAAATAAGCTTCATTGCAGCGCGGTAATCCTCTAACTTAAAATGAGGTGCAGGTATAAACTCATTTAATTTCTTTAAATTGAGTATGAACCTCTTTTTGCCATTCTCCTTTTCAATAAGAAAAATCTTTGATAAGAATTGATCCTGACAAGGATTACATTTTTTGATAGCACCTATTTCTAAAAGTCTAGACAATTCCATATTCATGGAGTGCTTGTAACAATTTGATTCAGGAATATTATAAGGGGCCTTCAGCTGATGTATTTCAGTAGAAATAGGCAAACGAAGGCCCGAAATCCAAGACAGTACTATGCCATCGTTCGTCATAGCCACCCAATTTTTATAAAAGTAGGGTAAAGTACCCGCCTGAGTTAGCGTCGCGACGTCCTGCTGGGTCGCGGAGCTTGATAGTATTGGCGCTGTTGCGGCTGCGGGGCCGGCGTCGGTGGCGGCGGCTGCTGCTGTCTGCGCCCACCAGCCGTCGAGTTCGGCCTCGGGTACGCGCGCCGAGGCGGTGGAGGCGGCGGTGGCGGGCCCCTCCAGTTTAAAGCCCTGGATGTAGTGGGCAGAGCGTTTTCAGTGACTGGTTTGGGTCTCGGAGCAGGTGCCTTCATTTCCGTACCAACCCTGTTAATAATTTTCATATTTTTTCTTTTTTCGGACAAGTTCGAACCGAAAAGCAGGTGGTCCCGAGGTAGATCCTTTATATTCATACTGTCCTCTTTGTTAAGGCATGTCCTTATGAAGTGCCTTCTGGACATGGTTTGTGCGTGGTGGACGTGGCAAGCCAGACGTCCAGCATCACTTAGTACTTTAAGTAGGTTTTCCCTACCAGCCTCTTTATGCTCTATTACAAGAGAAATTGCATCACCAATACATGTTATTACTTTAGCCATTTGATTTTGGTTTTCCACCAAGTAAATATCTCTTTTCTTGACAAGGTCAGAAGCAGCTTGTAAGAGTTCGGGATTCATATCCGGGGCTTTGGCAAGTTTTAAATTTTCTGGAATGTGCCGGTTACATATTTCCTTTTTTGTCTCATTTTGGAGTCCATGTGTCAATATCTTTGACCACCTTGTGGCCACATGATCATTTATCTTCGGACCGAAACCAATATCCTCCACATTGGGTTCTTCCCCCAGAATGGACAATATTTCTGGAGAAATATCATTCACTGGGTCGATCATTGGGTTGTCATTCATTAGGTTTTCATTCACTGGGTTGTCGTTCACAGGATTGTTATTCACTATAGGTAACTCTGGCTCAGCTTCTGTAAAAACAAAAAACCACAATACCAAACTTAGGGCATCCAAATATCCTTGACAGGCCTGTATTGTTTGAGCGTTGCAACTACACCAAGGTACAGACATGCAGTGTGTACACAGAGGTGATGTGTATGTCATGCCATGTAGACTGAGATTGGCCAGTAGACAAGCAGCAAGTGTATTCACATTGCCTGACAATCTGAGATCCAGATTGAATTCACACCAGGGAATATCCATGCAGAATAAACTCATAGGTATGGTGGAAAACCTTGATACTGTGGTCAATCTCACGGATTGACCTAAAGTAACATCTGGTCGGTTTAACCATGCAGATTAAACTCAAGTACCACAAAAAACCGACCGGCCTATGTAAGAATGGCTGATTATGTTGACTTGCCTTCCATTTGGACTACTGGCTCATCGTAGACTGTATGCTGAGGGGTGTCTTGATGATAATCATCATTTGACGTCTCGGACGACGCCTCCGAAGCGCTCCGACGACGCTCGCGCAGGAGACGCGCTCTTTTCTTCTCTAATCTTCTTATCTTCCGAGCGATTCGATCCTCGCTTCTTTTTCGTTTTCCCATTTCAAAAACAACTGGAACCTTGTTTTTAAACTATAAATTCACAATTAAAAGATTAAAGAAGAATTTTATGCGTACAAAATGGCCGCCACAAGAAACGTGTATGAAGAAAATTAGTGATGGGCGATGCCGGGTAGGTTTACATAGGGATGTAAAAAACTTGTTTTACCGCTAAAATTTATCTCAGCTATTTACTTTTTAGCTTTAAATCTTGTGTACAATGGCAGCAACTGGACGTTACTACAAGTAATTATGTGTAATCTCGAGGGAGAATCACTGAGTTTAATACTTATCATTGTAAATCGAAAATTATATAGCAATAAACATATGTCTTTACAAATTTTACACTCATTTACACACCATTAATTAACATAGATCGCTAATCACGATTCAATACCGATTCGTTACCTTTGACGTACCGTGACGAAGTAAAATATCAGTAAAATATAACGAAAAATATCAGCAGCATCTACGAGTCAAAGGTCTATTGTAATATTTTTATGCCGAATCGTGAATGTTAGATCCTGTGTGAATGAGCTCTTACTCTAATAACAGATGTGAATGGGAGTTCAGTATTGGTGTAGTAGTTTGATTTAGTCTGCATTTTTTTATTGCTGGTAAAATCTTGGGAAGATACCCTAAATGATTTCTGCCCAGAATTATCAGTACGTGTATAGTAGCGTATTTACAAGAATTTATATTTTACAAATTTGTCCAAGAAGTACCGATAGTGATGTGAATAAATTATTATCGATAAATCTATAGTGATGATTTGATCTGTATCTATTAACCTTTTTCACAAAGTAACATTTTTGTGTGAAATTTGATGTGCGATAAAGTACTATCGTCTTTATAATAGATTTCCTAGTGTGCCGGCACATACGCCCGCCACAGATATGCGGAAATATCTATTTCCACGTAATGTTAAGATAAGTGGACGACAGTCACAGATAAGGTATATTTATATTCATCACGTAGTTTTGTAGTAAGTTGTATATAAGCTTAGTATATCCCATAATAAAATAGTCTAGTCAAGTCTGGTATTTGCGCGCATCTCAAGCCTTTTACTTTACTCCCGAAGATGTCGCTCTCCTTATAATTGCCTCTGGCAAACCTAGTGAAAAAATATTGTTAAATGCGTCGATTGCGGCGGTCTCTCCCGGATCTGGACACAAAAAAACACGCGCTAATATGCTCAAGACATTTTACTGCAGAATATTTTACAAGCAATAAAAAAATTGCAGGCTGCTTTACGAACACTAAATCTCCTGTTCATATCTGTTAAAAGAGTAAGAGGTCATTCAACCGGGTTCCGACATACACCATTCGATAAAATATACCAATAGACATTATAGATGCTGTTGATATTTTTCAAAGGTACGTAGTTTGTCGCAGTACTTCTTCAAGGCACGTCAAGGATATTGTCAAATCAAAATCAAATATCATTTATTTCTCAGAAAGGAAATGTACATAAATTAAGGTAGGAACAAAGGTATTATAGTATAGAATTATAAATGCATGTACATTTAGGAAGGGACTGTGATTAGCGATCTCTATTAATGGTGTATTAATGTTTTGTAAATTGATTGATTAATTTATAATGACATGAGTTTATTTCTACGAAATTATCGATTTCATGATGTAAATATTTTGTTAATTGATTATATTTTTAAAGACATGTGTTTATTTCTATCGTAGTAAGTAAATAAAGTAATACTTCTGAAGAATTTGTTCATTTTTTCATGAGGAAATCTAAAATTAAAATCAATCTAGTACGGGTCGGACTCCCACACGAAGAATTCCGTTCCATTGTACAAGAAAACTTTATAACCACTAAAAATAATAAAACAAAAACATTAAAAATACACAAAAATTATAATAATCAATAATATTAAGTCCGAACGTGGATTAGAACCCAGAACCCTAACAAAACCGATATCAAACCAATTGCGCCACCAAAACCAGCCGCGTAATCTATGATCATATTTGAATGATGTTTCTTTATTTCTTCTTTCTTTATTTCTATTTGTTGCTGCAGCGGCTTCAGAAATACACATTCTGTGAACTTTTGAAATTTCTACCTATTACGGTTCATGAGATACAGCCCGCTGACGGAAGGATGGACAGACGGAAGGACGGACAGCGCAGGTTTAGTAATAGGGTCCCGTTTGGCACATTTCAGGTACGGAACCTTAAAAAGCTTGTTTTTTTTATTGCACATCAAATTTCACACATCAATGTTACTTTGCGGTACATAAAATAACAAAGCGTCACGCTTTTTCCCATACGGGCTGGCAGAGGCACAGTTGTGCCCACTTTAAGCCAGTAATTCAATACTCCACTTTGAAGAAAAGGTTCATAAATACAGAGAAAATCATTGCATTTCGGTATGTAAAATATTTTCAAAGGCATCAAACTGAGAAAACAATTTCGAGATAATTGAGTTAAAAAAAACTACAGGATTACGGAAATTTCCGTCAAAAAGAGAATATTCTTCAATTTTCCTCTACAACGAAGTTTACTCAAATCTCAGATGAACGAAACTGTGGCTCAAATCTCCTTTGCCTGTAAAACTGTCTAAAGCTTTTCCGTCTATAAATAACTCAGTTGTTCGTCAGAACTTAATCAAATATTGATTATGTAGTTCTATAGTTTTATAAGGTGGTGGGATGTCAGATTATAAATGAAGTCTTTGTGAGATCCTAATACTAGAACGGGGCAATCATGCCTAGTGGAATAAATGAATTTAAGGTCCACTCAGGGAGATCGATTAAGCCACCTTTAACATTTCGGCAACATTCGTCATGAGTTATCTATAGTATTAAAATTGATATTATTTGGGACATGAGCTAAAGATACGTAAAAACTGTAAAACAATGTAATTAGTCCATTACTTTAAAGTAAAGTTTTGTTTACCGTCTTTTGCTCAATTGTTTGAAATTACTTTGTTGTTATGAATGTTCAATAATGACACGTGAGTTGATGTCAGCGACATTGTTATTTTTTTCTTACCATATAATTTATCGATAATGTATTGTTCACATCACTGTCGATATTTCTTGGAAAAAATTGCAAAAGATAAATAGTTGTAAATACGTAAATACGCTACTACAAAGAAATATATTTCTGAAAATTGTTTGCGATAAGTGTATCTTGGCCTCTTGGCGAATACGGATTCCCCCTAAAATACCCAGAAATTCCTTACTTTCGACTCAACTTTTCGATTCAATTCAGTGCACATTTGCACAGCATTCTCCTTTTTGGTAGGTACATCAGGAAACAGAAAGATAAGCCCAAGCAGACTAAACCAAAAAGGGCAATCAGCGGCAAAAAATCATGTCCTTTCAAAAGGATTGTCTTGGGGAAGGTACTCAGAAAAATGTCAAATAACCTTTGGAATGTCCCTGTACAGCGAATCTCGTGGACCCTAACGAGTCCAAGTTTCTGGCGAAAATAAACTTTCAATCGACTTGCGTTATGAATTTGATAAGTTTGTTAGGTTATTTTATTAGTTTCCTAACATGTTATGTACCATAATAAAGTTTATGAAATTACCTATCTTGTGATGTATAGTACTCACATGTGATAATAAAGTTGATAAGGCTTTTCTTCGATTGTTTGCAGAATCCATTATTTGATACTGACACCTCTAATTATATTTCGTTCTTACGGGCCAAACACAAAACTTACACTATTTTCCATTTTTCACATCACCACTATTAATTTCTCCAGCGATAAGATGTATTATTTTATTACAAAACACAGTAATTACTTCACAATAAATAAATATTGACAAACATAAAATGTAAGTCTGCGGCCGGTCGCCTGCCCAAAATGGCGACATGGCTTGCTATTTATTTTTTTTTGATAAATAGGCTGTCTCAATGTCAGTTCCAATCATATCACACGGTTGCCAACTAAACTACTCATAATCTAAGACTACTTCCGGGAACATTCTGAAACTTGAATTTGCAAATAAACGTCGAAATTTGCAATACTTTCTATGCGCTTATGCAGCGCACAGGACGCTAGCCGCCCAAAAAAGTTATGCGCTTATGTAGCGCATAGGAGGTTTGACGGGTTAAATTCCTCTGAATTAACCCCACCGCCAGGGTGGTGGGGGGCCTTGAAGGTTCCTTTTTCCAGTTTTTCGCTTATAATTCTACAACCATTAATAGTTATTTGTGTCACAAGGGAGCAAAATGATGTATTTACGGCGAGGGCGGTACATTGAATCCAGAGTGAAGGGAAGGATTCTACGATACGACATTCTAAGCTAGAATCCTGAGCGTAACGAAGGATTCAAGCGTTAACGCCCATGACGAAAATAATTTTGCTCCTGAGTGACACATTCAACTTTTCACACCGACTATTACCGACCCATTACCGACCCATTTCTATCTTAAACACGTTCGGTGAAATGCTAGAGAAAATTGTACTTGAACATATTTACCCCGTAGTGATGCAAGGCATCCCAGAAGAACAACACGGTTTTATCAGAGGTCGGTCCACCACGTCCAACCTGGCCATTTTCACCAGTGACGCCCTCCAAGGGATGAGTTCTCATGGTCAGGTCGATGCAGTGTACACCGATTTTGAAAAAGCCTTTGATCGTGTGGATCACGTGATCCTGCTCCGTAAACTTCACGCACTGGGCATACGCGGGGACTTGCTGCGGTGGACTGACTCATATATATCCAACCGTCGACAGGCCGTGGTTATAGGTGGATTTCGGTCTGATTACATAAACGTACCCTCTGGTGTCCCTCAGGGCTCTCTGTTAGGACCCCTACTCTATGCAGCATACCTGTATGACATTAAAGAGTGCTTCGAAAACGCCAAATTTCTGTTATATGCTGACGATAAGAAAATTTATATGAACGTCCGAAGCAGAAATGACTTAAATCTTCTACAAGAAGATTTAGATAGACTGACTGCCTACTATGATAAAAACCGAATTGGCGTCAATATGTCAAAATGCGTACACATAACTTTTACAAGAAAGACCAATCCAATTTCTTCTGACTTTAGCCTGAACAATACAGTAATAAATAAAAGTGACACTGTGAAAGATCTAGGGATTATTCTCGACCCAAAGTTAACATTCACAGCTCATTTTGAACATATCATAAAGAAGGCCTACCGAAACTTAGGATTCGTCTTTCGTACATGCAAGGAATTTACGGATACCATCTGTATTAAAATCATTTATTTTGCCTATGTGCGTAGTGTTTTGGAATATTGCAGTCCAATTTGGAATCCACTTTATACCACACACGAAAATGATATTGAACACATCCAGATGAAATTCCTTAAATTCTTGGACTGGCGCACTAAAAATACTCGTACAGAATACCCCGCCACATGTAGCCGCTACAACTTACTAACATTAAAAGATAGACGTGTCCTGGCTGACATGTCACTCTTACACGACGTATCCAGCGGCGCACTAGACTGTCCAAGACTGGTAACAGAGATATTATCACTTGCTGCTCCGGCTAAACGCACTCGACATACTAAACTTTTCTTTATACCCTACAGTCGCACCAATTATACGTCGAACTGTACCTGTCAAAGGCTTCCCCGTACTTTTAATAAACGTTTTTCGGACCTGGACCCATTCTGCACGTCAAAGGCTCCATTTAAATGGCAAGTTACACAAGTACTGTTGGGAGAATCACAGGTAGACTCACTTTAGGATGTTACAGGAATCTGTCCCATGTCAACCCTCCCTATATGCGAACGTGGCGCGCGCGCTTCCTTTTTTTATTACGTATAGTCATTTATTTGTTTTGTTTTTGTCCTCTCCACTGCACTCACCGGCAAATACATACATACACACACACACACACACACACACACCCTCGCACACAACACAAATACTTACCACATCCACACGCAATCACTGTTTTTTGATACATTGTTCTAGATATTGTTGCTCTTTTAGCTCAACTTCATAACCGTCACTTAATTATTGTAAACTGTGTACATAGTGAAATCCGTAATTGGCCTTATTTTAAGTTTATGTTTCCGACTAGCTGTAAGAATGGCTGTGTGATTTTTGTTCATTAATAAAATAAAAATAAAATAAAACTATGAGGAAAATTTAAATTGCTCTAAAAAAATTAAATAACTATACTTTGAATTATACTTTTACCACTTTTACAGTAATCGAAAAACGTAAACATTTTTTTTATATAATGATGGATTGTGAAGGATTAGGGAAAGGTCACCACAGATAAAAACTTCCTGTGTACTTTTACTATTGTGTAAAAATAATCGAATCGAATATTACAATGGTTTCGGATATCAATATTCATTATATCACAATAACAATCATCGATAGTTTTGATTTCAGTAAAACATATAATTTATTGTAACATTTTTTTAAATATTACGAAAAATTCATAAATTTTGATATAATCTTGTTAAAGTTAAAACTTGAACCATGTTCGTTTTTAATCGACTACGTCATCGTTGTCGATTGTAATGCAATTTCATAATTACATTCTATTATTTTAATCTGTGTTCAATTGGCACATTGCGTAAAAGCTGCATGCCAATGAATAAATTAAAAAAGTAACTTGAACAGAAAAGTAGCATTTTGCTCCCTCTCGTCGTGGAGCAAAACTTACTTTTCCGAATGAAAGGTGTGAAAAAATATTAGTTTCTTCTTCATTAATTATAATAAAAAATAAATGCAATAAACGTAGCCTAATAATATCCCCATCTAGGGGTACGGGGCTTTACCCGGATACAAATAAGATTGAGCGATACTCCACCACGCTTGCTCACTGCGGGTTGATGGAGGAGAGTCGGGCTGGCGGCCAACCCGACTGTCAGAAGTTATGAAGCTGCCCCTATTAGGGCCTCTGATACAGCTCTACAACTACTACAACCGACTAGTGGCAGTAGCCGGGACCAACAGCTTAACGTGTCATCCGAAACAGGGAAGCGCCCGAATCAAATGCCGAGACGGACACCCATCCAGTACTCGACTGGGCCAGATGTTACCCCAACCGAATACCGCTAGGCCACGGACGCTCCTAGAAACATGCAGTAGGGACTGGATATAAACTAGTATTTAAAGTCCTAAGTAGAAAATCGAGAGCCCTAAACGACTATTGCTTGAAACAGTTTTGGACCCACACAAACCATCAGGCTATTAGAGAGGGTCAATCGTTTTACTCCAACTACAAAAGCCTTACGAGTGATTACGCCAGAGTGTGTTTGTCGTTAACAGGGAATTGCAACAATTGTGCAACAGGTTCTAGAAAACTTTATCAGCCGATTGTTCAAACTCCAAGCAGCAGTGCTGTCACCGAAAGTATTTCTAGTGAGCTGATTCTGTCTTTGCTTGTCTACTTATTATATAAAATAAACTTGAATTTTAAAGGCTAATCAGTTAGTTATAAAACAATATTGTTATAACTTGAACTATACCATACAATTTTTATCTACCCTTATATTATTATTATATTATCTACCCTAAGATACTTATCTTAAACCCTTTTTATTGCGTCCAAAAACCGCACGTTCCGACCAGCATAATGATATGCGAATTGGTAAAAACTCATATCAATATTTCAACATATTATGACATTCAAATTTCAAACTCCGACGCCCGCCTGCGTGCCGCCTAGTTTATGAAGTTGGTACTACTGAAAAAGCTAAACTTGTGCAGAGCAATGAACCGGTCGAACGTGCGATTCCTGAACGCATCAAAGAGAGTTTATGATATGTTTGTAGATACACTAGTGTATGTAACTGTACATAATTAGACATTAAAACTCTCAAGTGATATTGTTATGAAAAGCCCTCCATTATGTATCAGTCACATAAAACACTATTATCTGTCTTCAATGACTTAGGAGCCCACAACATCTGATAAATTTTATGCACCAAAGAAATTGCTCACAGAATATAAAAGATAAGAGTCCAACGCCTTTATCGCAATAAGAGTTCAAAGAGGCATAAAAGGACGAAATCTGATTCAGTCTGGACGCCCATCTTATGATGAAATATCCAAAAGAGCTTGCAAAAGGCCTCGTAATTTAAGCCTAAATATTAATTTTTGGACAGCCTAGTGCAAAATATGAAATCTTAGATAATTACTTTCTTAAGTAATTACATGTTCTTTTGTCATAAAAGTGCAAATTAATTTTTTGTACTACTAAGAATTCATTTGATATGCCTTGCATTAAATTAAATTACTTATATTTGTTGTTATTCCTACTACACCGTCTACATTTATCTATCAGGGTTTTGCAGTGGTGGTATTTCGGCCCTTGACTGGCCCAAACAATCTGGGGATTAAAGTTAGTTTGCCTACTCTAAAAGTCTCGAGTGATCAGACTAGATACCTGGCCGAGATTAACAGGCTGTTTTGTAGTCAGGCAACTCTCTTACTACTAGGTTACAGAAATTTTAATTGTTATTTCTATGAATTATACTGTGAAATTAAGTAAGTTTTTATTTTTTCACTTATACCACTTTCAAATCCGTCTTAAATGAAACATTGTGAACCACATAAGCCCTTCTAGTAAAGAGCTACAGTTGTTTTGTTTCGTTCGGGTGCATTATGATGAACCTTGCACTGTTAGGACTTCATCACTTGAATTCTAAAGTCAATGACAAAACATCGTGAGGAAATGATCATATTTCGATAGCTGCGACGATGGGCTAGCCCTCCTTGAGTAGGGAATGACTAGCGAAAGTGGGCGCAGCTGTGCCTATGCCACCCCTATGGGAAAAGGCGTGACGCTATGTTGTTGTTATTAAAGCTGAATCCATATTTACCTTTTCATTGAAATTTATTGATTTTTACTATAGCGGAATCATCCCCGCAAATCTCATAAAAAAACTCACTAATGTGAGCGAAAACTATTATGACAGATGACAGAAATACGAAGTACTTATACTAGAGTGCATTTCAGAATCCCTTCGCCGTTATGTTGGCTATAGTGCACAATTGTCAACTGTCACTATGTTCTATTATTTTTTGTTTCATTTTGCAATCTATGTTCTATTTTTTAGCGACACACTCAACAGAAAAATGCAGTTGTCTGTAACTGGAACAAACAACTCGAAGCGACACTTCAGAAAGCCAATATATCACTCTTCCAGTGTCGTAAGATTGTGGTCAGAAGATCGACAAATGGGAGCTTAAACCGAAGATATGTCGATGGATGTATCCGGCAATAGTCAGACCAATTATCACATACGGCTGCTTAATATGGTGGCAACCTACCACGCACGGCACGTGTGGCCGTTGCAGGTTGTATGAGGTCGATGCCTATAACAGCGCTGGTAATTATGCTAGGAATATCACCATTGCACCTTTGTATGCAGCAAGAGACAACTTCTGCAGTTCTAAGACACGGAACAGTGGAAAGGGCAACCAGCAGACAGTGGAAACTGCACCAATCTGGCAAAGGCTGGCCATTTTTTATTTTCGTATTAAAATTGCTTTTGCATCATTCTAATTTTATCTATTGTAGTTGTAATTTTATGGGTATGCTCAATGACGTGAAATAATCGTTTATTATTTATTATTATTAAACGCCCTCGAAGAGGTCCCGCAGACAGACCGCATAAAAAAAAGATAAAAAATCTTGTAGATAAAAAAAATACAATATACAGTGATGGCTCAAAAAACTGTTGTCACAATGGGGGGGTCATCTTCTCACCTAAATTGAACATTGAGATTAATTTATGCACAGAATAAGAAGGTAAGTGCAAATAGTTTCGATCATTAGAGGAGGTGCGTGTTACGTCACAGCCACATGACATGGACAGACCAAATCAAGATAGCTATAGATGATCCCCTGTACAAATGCACCAAAAAAGCAACCTTTCAACTAGCTGCAGTCGCAGTGGTCGAAACCGGTCAGGAGCATCATCATCGTCAAAAACATCTGAACAATATGAGAGCACACCAACGAAGCTCTCAATAGCCAAAAAAAGATACCATGGCCAGTAAAAAAATTACTTGGACATGTTATTTTTCTTATATATAAGGCTGAATTTTATATAACTAAGGGTGATTACTGTGAAGATTACAATAGTTTCATGGATTGTTTATTTTTGTAATGTAATTAATTCATTCTTTCATCAAACACCTTTTTTGCAATCAGGACATTGTGCGAAACTATTCACATCAACATAGGATATTATATCTATACCTACCTACCTACAAACTCGTCACAATATACATAAAGAGATAACGATAATGATAGCTAAGAGTTTTGACAACGGGTATGGAAATTTGTAATATGACTTTGATTAGATACTTTCTCCCCATCTTTTGGGTTACACATTTTTGAAAATCTAGCAACACTGGTTCCATTGTTGGCAACTTAAAGGCGAAGGGAATTTAAAATCGAAATGCACTCTAGAAGACTTGAATTATTATATTAACTAGAAAAAACTGATATTTTTATAAAGGCGCACAATACTTTTGATTTTCTATTAATCCAACTAATAATATGGGGATCAGCTGTGACAGGACTGATGTAATCTATACAATAGGCCTCAAAGTCGAAATTGTGTCATTCAACAGAGTAAATTATTTATTTATATATTTTTATTATTTCACAAACAAAATTATGTGAATTAGTTGACTTTTAATTAGCTGACCAAATTGTGGATAATGATAGTACCCATCATTATGGACAACTTTCCCAACAGAACATAATTATGGTCGCAAATGAAAACGATCCTCAGTACATTGCCCTGTAGGCTTTTTATGCATTATTAAATAAAAATCTACAAATGAGAACACTAGTCGACAAGCAAAATCGCAATAAAAGAGCTCGTGTCAAATTATCGTGTTCTGATTGAACAATTCTTTAATTGCGATAAATATCAGAATAACTTAATCAGACTACTAATCATCTGATTACAGGTTACTGTGGGAGACTCAAAAAATATTTAAAAAATTAGTTCACCTTATTAAATGTCAACCTGTAGTATGAATTTATGAATTACGTATATGATATGATATACTTTCCGAAAAAGGGTTTGAAGTGCGAAAAAAAGGCAACATAAAAGACAATCATGGATATTTGATATTAAAATTACAATTGCTATTTTCTAGCGATAGTCACCGGTTTCTCTGGCCGCAAAATGCCAAGATTATTCGAAATAGCCGACTGCTAAGCATGCCAGATTTATTATAATCATGCTCTTTAATTATTAGGTTCTTCAAAAAAAATTAAAAAAACATAAACATAAATATTTATATACAGTCAGGGTACACTTGCGCCTAGGTTTCCCCATCCTTTTCTTTATAATAGGATATCTCAAAATTGTAATATAAAATTTAAGTACATGCTAAAATGAAATAAAAAGTTGACAGTCTTCATTGTCGTACTCCGATACAGAAAGGCTGCTTGTACGAAGCTGCTAATCAAACTAAATGCAATAATAAATCAACTATCAATATTAAATTTTTCTTTTTGTTATTTATAAGATTTATTTTTATAATAATTAATGTACGATTCCCATGATACAGGCTTGCCTAGTGTGGGGATCACAAGTACTGTGTTTGCTTAATTTTAATTACGCACTTTAAATCGTCACATAACAATTTGTTATATTAACTGTGTAATTGTGTACTTTTTTTAGTGAAATAGATATAATTTTATTTTTTTAGGTGTAGTCTAGCCTAATCAATAAATACTCGATTTTGCGTGGCATGGCCGCAGCTGCGGAGATTTCCTCTGATTGCTCTCCGGGTGCTTTTGTAACAACAAATTAGACCACTTTTACTAATGTTTTGGTGCTTAGTGTAAATAAGTTCTTACTCTTTGGGTATCTTAACCATCCTTTGTACATCCTGCTATTTCCCTAGCCGGGAATCGAAGCCACATATATTGAAATGTTTATTAAATCAACCTGTATTATTATATCACTCGATAGTGTTGCTGATAAGAATAAATTTGTGGGAAGTAATCTCGTTTGGCAAAAGAGTTCCACTCTGGTGTCATTTTTTTAATACAATTATTCAATTTCCTCTCACTCCATACGAGTAAATTATATCCTTCTTCTTCTATCCAGCCTCCTGCACCCTTGCTGCACTTTAACCTTGCGATTCGCATACCCTCATCTACGACCTTGATGATGATTATGAGGTGGGACTCCCGCTGAACCACAGCCGGGTGATCGGTCCTCCATCGTGACTATTTCACCATTCCCAGTGTTTGGGCACTGGTTACTGTTGGATCAACAGATGTCCCTCCCCAAATCTTCTTGTTCGTTTAATTAATTCAAGGATGTCGCTAAACTTTAAGTTTGACAAATCTTCTGCTTTAATGTTATCCATCCTTAGTGTTCGCCATCTTATGTTTGAATACATTACGCATTCTCCCAAGAAGTGCTGGCTACTTTCCTCCAAGCCACAGTGAGGGCATGATGGGTCCTGTAGGAGTCTTAATAATGATAGGTGTCTATTTAGTTTGCAGTGACCTGTCACCACACCTGCCAGTATTGCTATGTTTTCCCTATTAGGATTAAGTAAATACTTAGCCTTTTTGGGGTCTTTCCTTAAGATAAACACCTTCAGTCTTTGGTCTTCCGGTTCTACGACCTTGGTGCGTCGTCGTATCTCGACGTTGGGTATGTGATCGCGAAGGGAGATTCTAAGCATAGCACGCTCCATTGCCCTTTGAGCTACTCGGATTTTATGCATGGATTCCTTTGTGAGAGGCCATGCCTCAGATCCATATGCAAGTATAGGCAGGATACATTGGTTAAACATCTTGGTTTTCAGGTATTGAGGGATTTTGGATTTTAAGGACGAGTAAATTAATCAATTAAAAATATTCTTCACTCACATCTGCCTTGTAACCAGTTGCGAATGAGTTTTTTTTTTGAAAATGAACACTTTCCACTGTTTTGCCAAATTAATTGTATCTATTTAATGCTATTAAAGATCAATTATTTCCCAGTAATTGATCCCCGGTCCAGCACCACACCTACGCGCGATTTTGAACCTTATGTCATGGTAATAAAATTCAAACCATATATCGGAAAAATCATTTCTGGAAATACCATGGGAGGTGAGCGTTTAATAGCAAAACATTGTTATAAAACAGGTGTAATTTTTGTAAAATCGATGGGTTCGATTCCCGGCTAGGCAATATATTTATTTTTACAGTTAAGGATGCTGTTTTGCTTTTTATCAAAAAAAATATCATGATCATAGGTTCCTGCCAACAAAAAAATCCGATTTCGAAATGGGGCACTCTGTATAAATGCTTAAAAATATATTTAAAACAACATTTTCGTCCACAGAACACCTCAGTTCTGGAGAATCACCACTGGCGGTCCGCCGTCAGCTGCGTCATCGAGAGCGGCCTCTTCGACGAGGTCAGCGACCTTCGGAAGCAGCTGGAGAAGCAAATCAGCTCTCTCATCCTGGCGACTGATATTACGAGGCAGCAGGAGTACCTCAGCAGGTTTAAGGTGAGAAGGAAACTTTGTCGAGATCGGTCTATCCGTGCTAATATAGAACCTGAGAGAATTTGGAACAAATGGTGCAACAGTTTGGGAGGTACGGTTTACCTTTACAAATACCACAAACTACAAACACCTACACAATGTAAGCAAACAGTTTTGTTATTCTGAGGATACGTACATAAAAAACATCAAACCGATAAGCACCTTTCAACGCGCTTATCGGTTATCGTGCAGAACTTTGTTACCTTTTGCGGACTTTATAGCGAGCTTATTTCTTGAGTCAAATGACTGAATAAATAAACTAGAGGCTTCTAAAGTGGCGCCCTGGTGCGCCGTAGAGAGTAAACAGAGGCGGCAGGATGCTATTATAGGCTGTAGAACTATTGGCGAAAATTACGGCTTTTTTAAAATGCAGATGTCAACGCGGTGGTCAAGATTGTATTCGTCCTCTATTGAGCTTATTGTCTCACAAGAAAAGAGACATCAAGTCTCTTTTCGCGGATCACTTTTCGAAGCTCACTGAAAAGTTTTCGGGATATTTAGTCGAAGACGATGTCGAAAAGATTGCGTGGTTCCAAGACCCTTTCCAAGCTCCACCAGATTTCACTTCGCAACATGAAGAGAGTCTCATTGAACTCTCTTGCAGCTTTCAAATAAGATTTACGTGTTCCGATTTCGCGGACTTTTGAATATAGGTCCAAAATTAATATCCAACTTTGAGTTCAAAGGCTCTAAGAATTATCATTCCCTTTGCAACATCTTATTTATGTGAAGCCGGCTTTCCAGCTGTAGCTGAAATTAAGATCACCAAAATGTACACGCGTCATATTGATTAAGTTATTGAATTATTCATAAAATTCTTTTTAATGTTGCATAATAAATGTAGTCTTGAGTGTTAATAAATATAAAACGCAGCTTCATTTTGTAGAAGGCCTCCGCTGTCCGTCCGTCCTTCTATCTGTCCGTCTATCCGTCTGCTCGGTATTTTATGGTCCATAATAGGTAGAGAGTTGAAATGTTCACAGAATGTGTAAATAGAAGGGCGTCCCCTGACAGGAGCCGAGATGTTGCTATTATCGTCCGTGGCCTGATGGGTTTGACTGCGGACCCGCAATCAGTGTAGGAAGCAGGAATAATTCACCAAGTTAAAAATAAAAAATAAAACGACTTCAAGTTCAAACCCTATTTCTTCCTCCCCGGTCGGAATGCGAATAAAGTTTGTGTAAAAAAGTCCTCATCAAAACGTATTTTTGTATATATATATATATATATATATATATCTTTTTTAAAGCGCCAAATTCAAATTTGTATGGGACCACCTCTGAAGTATGACATACCAATCAAAACAATAATCATCAAAATCGGTTCATAATTGACGGGAGTAATCGCGTAACAAACTCACACACAAAACAGACGAATTGAGAATCTCCTACTTCTTGAAAAGTCGGATGAAAAGTATGCGAATGGAACTGTCAGTGGCTCTTATGTACAATAACATAATTTTATCTCTGATCTCGAACACTTTTTCTTTATTTCACTCTGGTAATTATTCCTGCTTGAGGTAACTACTCTGTTGCAGTTAGTGCCTTCGTGTGCTCGTTTATTTTCGTGTCTATCGACCTAGTGTCACTGTACGATATTTCGTGTAGCTAGGCCGCCGAGACAGTGCACTTAACCTGTAAGGAGGCGCCGCGCCGCGAACGGAGAACGTTTGGGAGCCCCTAGCTCAGACAACAGGAAAAAGTGCCGCATAAATGTCTCACTAAGCGCCGGTTTCTGAATTGAGAAATTTACTTAGTTAATTTCAGCGGTTGTGGCTCTGCCTTCTATGCGAGAGTTACTGTACTATGTTTATATGTGTGCGAGGTCGCTCTTTCTGGTTCCCACGACACAGGTATCGTAGTGTAGATCCAGAAGCAATGTATGTGTCTGTATGTACGTACATCTGAACGATACTTAAGTATTTGATTAGTGAAGTTCTCAATTCAGAAATCGGAGGTAACACTGTCAGTTACCGAGCGAGCGACAGCTTGAGAGCTCGTCAAATTCTGAGCGGGCCCTAGGGGACTACGATCGTACACCATTCAGATAATTGCTATCGTGACTGCACGTTCAGCTATTTGCTATTTCGGACTTAACACATACAGTCTTGACGACCTCTCTGGCGATGCGGTTATGGCTCTGCCTACCATGCGAAAGGTCCCTGGTTCGAAAACCAGGTCTTGGATGTTTATATGTGTATGATGTCACTGTTTCTGGTTCGACACAGGTTATCCTAGTGTGGGGACAGATGCAATGTATGTGCGTGTTCATAAATGTTTTTGCTGTTTATGTTGATGTATTCACCACAACGTGCACATCGAGTTTGTAGTAAGGTCGGAGTCTTGTTTACGTTTCGGTAAACAGCTTCGTTTTTATTTCGAAAGTCGTGCGTAGTATGACAGACAGGACTACGGATCATTTTGATGATTCAATTTGCTCAGGGGGTAACATAAGGTGTGGTCATATTTTTAAGGATTGTTAGGACATCATTCTGAACTGATTTGATCAGCATACATTTATTTTTCACCTTTCCAAGCTCGGTAGCTCGGCCCAAAACAGGGACCATCAATAATGGCGCCGCAAAAACACACCTTTTTTTAAACAAACAAACACAACATAATAGTAGTTTATGTGACTGCTACATAATGGAGGGCATTAATACTCGAGAGTGGGTTTATGAAACGAGCCGAAGGCGAGTTTCATAATAATATCACTCGAGAGTTTTAATGCCTAATTATGTACAGTTACATACACTAGTTTATCTACACACATTTCATAAGCTCTCTTTAATGTGTTCAGGAACCGCATGTTCGACCGGCATGGTGGCGTTGATAATTCCTTTGCACTTGTTTAGCTTGCTCAGTAGTACCATATTCAGAAACAAAGCAGGGGCGGCACGCAGGCGGGCATCGGCGTTCGAAATTTGAATGTCATAATATGTAGAAAATTTACACATTATGGTCATAATGTGTAATTTTTCGGATAAGAAATGAGTTTTTACCAAGTAGTTTAACATTATGCTGGTCGTAACGTGCGGTTTTTGTACGCAGTAAAGAGGATTTATGATACGTGTGTAGATAAACTTCATTACGCGTGTTCGAAGTAGAACTTTTCGAATATTATCCGGGTTGAAAGTGCTGCTTTCCAAAAAGCCGCAAAACGGTTAGCAACAATCCAACAGGCACTTGTCACCTCTTTGATGAATAGCAGGTCAGCTTGCCCCGTCATTCATCACTTGTCGCTTATTTCGTGCAAATGAAAATAATTAATGCATATTACATATTTCGTGAGGCAGTGTTTGACGTCACTATAGGAGTACTGGCTGTATAGGTTGGGTATTTACCTGTGTACGGGGGACGGCGGATGAATTATCTACTTCGTTATAGAATGTCTTGAGAATAGCCATTTTTATGATAACTCATTTAACATCATTTATCATTAGTTGTGGTTGGTGAGACAGGTTTTAATTTTTTTCGGGCCAATTTTGATGTTGATTGAGTTAGGAAAAGCTGGTCTGTGAACAAGAACGGTCAAGTGTCAACAACAAACAAAACTCAATTTTTCAACAACGCTCCTTTTGCGATATGCTGTTTTGTAATTATTACGACCTTTGACCTCAAACTCTTTGACCCTGGCTATTATTTCGGACCTATTGTGACTTCATTCCTTTAATGACTTTGGATTACAAACCGAAATCCGGCGCGAAATATACGGAAAAGACGGGAAAAAAAAAACATCATCCTTGCGTCGTTAAATTCTGAAAATAAGTGGTACTCACCTTTTCCCTAGTGATGAACGTCGAAAAATATTAAGCCTGGATTGAGAGTAGGAATGCATACGATAATAGGCTCCGATCAGTTCAAGCCAACCGATTTTATAAGCTACTTATTTAAGATGTCGTTAACAATCAAGTTTTTAGAAATGTCCTTTCTTAACATGTGGGTTTTATTAATAGACATTATTCCAAAAACTTTGAAGAAATCTATTATTCCTTCGGTGTTTTCATTGAAAACAACTCTTTTACTAATTTTTTTTTCTATAGTGAGCAAGTAAGTGTGTTTCTATTCTCATTGGATATTATCACAGACTTATAAAAGAAAGCCAGAGCTCAGAAAATCAGAGCTGGTCTTGATATTGTAAACTCTAGTTTATTTAGTATCGAAATTTATATCTAAAAAAACAAAATGATGAAAGAGCATGTAACGTTTTGGCATACCTAACTGCCGCCCCAAATATGGAAAATTCTTCAAGATTCTTAGGGAGAACGCGTGTCAAGCCGGCTACCCACTATGGAGACATTCTCAAGTTGTTAAAAATATCGCTCGCCATACTGTGACTATGAGGCCGTTCCCACTGTGTGCTATTGTAGTTTGGGCTATATAATGGTCAAGAACTATAAATATTTTTATCTACACACGTATCATAAACCCTCTTTACGTTACGATCAGCATAATTATAAACTTCTTGATAAAAACTCTTTTCTTATCTGAATATTGATCATCATGACCATAATGTACCAAAATTTGGCAAATTATGACATTCAGATTTCGAACGCCGCCGAAGCCCGCCTGCGTGCCGCCCCTAGTTTCTCTGTGAAGTTGGTACTACAGAACAAGCTAAACAACTGCAGAGCAATGATCATTGCCACAATGCCGGTCGAACATGCGGTTCCTGAACACATTAAAGAGAGCTTATGATATGTGTGTAGATAAACTAGTGTATGTAACTGTACATAATTTGGCATTAAAACTCTCGAGTGATATTATGAAACTCGCCTTCGAGTCGTTTCATAAACCCACTCTCGAGTATTAATGCCCTTCATTATGTAGCAGTCACATAAACTACTATAATGTAGCGATATTTGGAGGGCGTTTTAAGGGGTTTATTTTACCTTTCCCCTCACACCGCGCCTCTGGCAACGCATCTCCCTATGACGAACTGTTTCAAAATATATATAGTAATATATAGCTCGGGATGTTATATATTAAATAGCTTAGTGGGAAGCCGGCTTCAGATACTAATTCCGGTGCTAACCTACGAGATAGATACTTGTTATATATAGGGATAAGCTCGTCTTTGTACATGTTTTTTTCTTTATATTTTTGTTGTATTCACTGTTTTTGTCCAATAAAGTATATAGAAATGAATAAATCGTTATGTCGTTCATTATATCTTATGTTCGCATTTATACATTTTTAACCGACTTCTTGCATTACTATTATTATTTTATGTTTGTAACCTCAAAACTGGTACAGTTTATGAACCGATTTCAAAAATTATTTTTTTATTTGAAAGGCCCTTCCAGTTTGGCCCTTTTTTGAAAATTAGAAGTCGGTCGTAGTTGAGTTTCTAAAGCAAAACGACTGGAATTATGATATAATCCAGGTAAACGCAATAGCGTATTATTGCGTTACTGTAACTTATCAGTGGTGTTTAAGGTTATTATCATAAGATGAATTCTGTCCATAAGCACCGTGTATTCGTTTATGTCGTGTAATACGTTGCCTTGTTTTCGCGTATTTTGCATCCCGACCGGGAAGAAAGAAAAAGGACTTTTGAAGTCTTTTTTTTAAGTTTTTATCTTGGCGAATTATATGCACAATGTTTTGATTGCCACTCCCACGGCAAAGTGTAAATAATGCGGAGTTTGCTGACACAGGAAATATACTGAACAAAGGGCATAAAGGGATTATTGACATTCTGTCCAGGGCAGGCTATCCTGGAGCCCTATCATGTATTTCAGATGTTAATCGCAATGCCAATCAACTTCGAAATCGAAAAATCAGCTCGTGTTGAATAATAGTGTTCTGATCTCATATAATTCTGATATCTCATTGTATCGTTTTTGAAATTCGAACATCTCATAACAAGCAAAGTTGCAATAAATGTCGTCTCGTGTGAAATAATCGTGTTGTGATTACTCAATTTGCCGAAAGCGATTGTATTTCCTTGACGTCTGAGTCACGTGACAAGGCTTGACAGGGATTGCGAGGTAAATTCCTAGATGCCAGAGGTAGAGGATAGAGATACTGAATCAGTAACTGTAGTTGGAACAGTATTTCGGAAATTAAAGGACAATAAATAATAGGCAGCAAGACCTGTTGACCTATAAAGTTGAATTCCCGTACGCAATATTGCTCAATATTTTTTAACCATACTGTTTGCAGGTGGCAGTCGCCATGCATACTAAACTAACTAATGCGTAAAGATTTTATTTCCAACAGTGCTTTGAGCTACAGATTTTTTAGTTTATTTAACTCAAATGAAAACTATGGAAGGAAAATAGGTATTGGTGGAACTAATTGGTAAAATCATGATTTATATATTATTCAAATGCGCATTCCGCATTTAGTCTATCTTCCGATTGCACTCAAGCCGCGAGAGAAGGGTTGAAGGGAGAAGGAAGAGAAAGTTGAATTCCCGTACGCAATATTGTGACCTATAACAACAATACGACCACAAGCTAACTCTGCTGGTGCAACAGGTAACAACAACAACAATACGACCACAAGCTAACTCTGCTGGTGCAACAGGTAACAACAACAACAATACGACCACAAGCTAACTCTGCTGGTGCAACAGGTAACAACAACAACAATACGACCACAAGCTAACTCTGCTGGTGCAACAGGTAACAACAACAACAATACGACCACAAGCTAACTCTGCTGGTGCAACAGGTAACAACAACAATACGACCACAAGCTAACTCTGCTGGTGCAACAGGTAACAACAACAACAATACGACCACAAGCTAACTCTGCTGGTGCAACAGGTAACAACAACAACAATACGACCACAAGCTAACTCTGCTGGTGCAACAGGTAACAACAACAACAATACGACCACAAGCTAACTCTGCTGGTGCAACAGGTAACAACAACAACAATACGACCACAAGCTAACTCTGCTGGTGCAACAGGTAACAACAACAACAATACGACCACAAGCTAACTCTGCTGGTGCAACAGGTAACAACAACAACAATACGACCACAAGCTAACTCTGCTGGTGCAACAGGTAACAACAACAACAATACGACCACAAGCTAACTCTGCTGGTGCAACAGGTAACAA
Source organism: Argyresthia goedartella (assembly GCA_949825045.1). NCBI lineage: Eukaryota > Metazoa > Arthropoda > Insecta > Lepidoptera > Argyresthiidae > Argyresthia > Argyresthia goedartella. The sequence continues at coordinate 45,052,115 of OX463806.1, read as the reverse complement.
CAACAACAATACGACCACAAGCTAACTCTGCTGGTGCAACAGGTAACAACAACAACAATACGACCACAAGCTAACTCTGCTGGTGCAACAGGTAACAACAACAACAATACGACCACAAGCTAACTCTGCTGGTGCAACAGGTAACAACAACAACAATACGACCACAAGCTAACTCTGCTGGTGCAACAGGTAACAACAACAACAATACGACCACAAGCTAACTCTGCTGGTGCAACAGGTAACAACAACAACAATACGACCACAAGCTAACTCTGCTGGTGCAACAGGTAACAACAACAACAATACGACCACAAGCTAACTCTGCTGGTGCAACAGGTAACAACAACAACAATACGACCACAAGCTAACTCTGCTGGTGCAACAGGTAACAACAACAACAATACGACCACAAGCTAACTCTGCTGGTGCAACAGGTAACAACAACAACAATACGACCACAAGCTAACTCTGCTGGTGCAACAGGTAACAACAACAACAATACGACCACAAGCTAACTCTGCTGGTGCAACACCACCAGCAATATACAGTTGAATTCCCGTACGCAATATTGCTCAATATTTTTTAACCATACTGTTTGCAGGTGGCAGTCGCCATGCATACTATACTAACTAATGCGTAAAGATTTTATTTCCAACAGTGCTTTGAGCTACAGATTTTTTAGTTTATTTAACTCAAATGAAAACTATGGAAGGAAAATAGGTATTGGTGGAACTAATTGGTAAAATCATGATTTATATATTATTCAAATGCGCATTCCGCATTTAGTCAATCTTCCGATTGCACTCAAGCCGCGAGAGAAGGGAAGTTAGTTTGCACTGATTCCGTCAGCTTTCACGGTCCACAGAAAATATCTGATTTCTCTGGCTGTGCTGTTATAAATCTCTGGTAATGCTGCCAACGTTATTGGAAATGTCCCGGGGCGACTCATTTGGTAATTTGTAGTTTTGATGTTCTATATAATATTGGTTTTAAGATGTTTCAATTCATGTCGACGATACTGTGTGGACAGTATTTTGTTTATAATTATTATTTAAATGATAAGGAATGCCGAAGTTGACCCGAGATTAGTGCAAACTCGCATCCTATCTGTCTGCCCTAAAAGTATGCTGTTTGTCTTACAACGTGGTCATAGAACGCCGCCGAGGCAAACACGCACACCTGTGAAACAAACATGCCCCAAAATAAGAAGAAAGATGGCTCACATTCGTCTGTAGAGTTGGCTTGTTCGAGTTACAACAGTGTTCACCGACCAAATGATACAAACTCGGCGTAATGATAGCGGCCTAAAATATTCCCGCGAGGTTAGTGGTGCACACATAAATCTCCCGAGCACGGTCGCGAGATATTCTCGGGTAGCCCGCGCCGGGGTCAGATTCCCATCGGTGTATTCGTTTCAGTTCGTTGTCAGAGATTTCAGTTCACAGTCGGAGCTGTACAGTGCGGCTGGGGTGTGTTTTGGTGGCATGCCTTTTTTGCCATATGGGCCGACAGAGGCAGAGCTTAGCCAGTCATTCAATTTACACAATGTGTATGACGTCTAATTAGCTGACCAATTTTGAGGAGTCATGTAAGATATGGACAGCTTCATTCAAGATATTCCCCTTCCCAGCTCACTAAAAGTCAGCAGCTTACTAAAAGTCAGTAGCTCACTAAAAAACAGTCCTTTTGCGTGACAGCCATAAAGACACGAAGTTTCCTCACGTTGGACAGAGCGGTATTTTCACCTTAACCGTGGACAAAAAATGGCACTTTTTTGACACGTGACACGACATCCCTAATCGAAATATATCTTTCGATTACGTGCCAGATAATTAATCTTACGAAAAATAAAATTAAGTTTGAATATATTTTTATTTCAAATTACACAGATTTGTTACCTCAATATAATATACCTCTAAACAAACACTATTTTTTCCACTAAATCATTACGTTTTTTGTCAAACATCGTTGGGAGCTTGCACTAACCAACTTGTGCCGCTGTTTTCTCGTCAGAGACATGACAGCATGAGCAAGATCTGGATCAATGTAAATATGTGTTATTTAGAATCGCATTAAGCCAAAGCGAGTGCTTTTTAGTGTAAAAGGATAAAAGGAACCCTTTTAGGATCACTTCCTTGTCCGACTGTCCGTCTGCTAATCTGTCTGTGTGTCTGTTTGTCTGTCTATATGTCTTCTTCTCAGGAACGCGTGGAGTTACCAATTTGAAATTAAAATCAATTATTCAGTTATGTGGTCACTTGAAGTTATCATAAAATTCATCTTCTATGTCAGGGCCATCAAAAGATATGGCCGTTCATGCCGCAAATGTGATTAACTTGCTGGATACTCGCCAGGGTACTTCCCGTTGACCTAGAATCATGATATTCGGCAAGTCTTATAGCATAAATAAAGGAAAAAGTCCGAAAACTGTGATTTGAGCGGAACTCTTGGTGCACTAGTCCAACTCGCAAGTGGCCGGTATTTTTTTCTGTAGTGTGGATACTCGGGGATGATTTTTATAGCTACAGTTATAGTACGTATCCTGATGTTTATAGCTACAGTTATAGTACGTATCCTGATGTTTATAGCTACAGTTATATATAGTACGTATCCTGATGTTTATAGCTACAGTTATATATAGTACGTATCCTGATGTTTATAGCTACAGTTATAGTACGTATCCTGATGTTTATAGCTACAGTTATATATAGTACGTATCCTGATGTTTATAGCTACAGTTATAGTACGTATCCTGATGTTTATAGCTACAGTTATAGTACGTATCCTGATGTTTATAGCTACAGTTATAGTACGTATCCTGATGTTTAATATCAAACAAGTATGATGCTGTTGCGGGCAGTTGCCTATATAACAATAACTATTTTAGGTACGTAGTTATACATACTATTTGATTGAAAACAGGTTTAAAACACCAACAAATTGACTCAAAATGTGGTGCATACCAAGATTGATGATATTAATTCCAACCTCCTTCACTAAAGTTACTAACTACCACTAAATAAAATAAATACATACGGCGAAAATACGTTTTTTTTTATCAAATTTTGCGAGTTAAGACGTTCTTAACAGTGAGTGCTAGGTTCCGACTCCGTGGTGCCGCGGATTGGGGTGGATTCAGGTACCAGGTGAATGTGGTTAGGTTATCAACCTGCTTTGGGACTCAATCTTAGGCCTAGAATTGAAAGTTGTTTTTTAGGGCATAATATTGTCCATCATTCGCCTGAAGCCCCCTCATCACGTTCGCCAACCCATTCGCCAATCCTTCGTTCCTTTCATTCGACCTGAAATTGTCCAATTTGGCGAGAGCGTCCACACGTTGGAAGATCGATCAGTTTGCTTCGGCGCAGGCCGATGTGCGGCAGTTACACTGGATATTGACACGCTAACGGCTCCTGCCGTTATCTTTTCTCAGCATATATACCGCTATTTTATTTTGGCTAGTATTTAATCGCACATCAAAATTACTGATTTTCACAGCAAAAAAGGATCAGCAAAAACACTTTTTATGTTTTAAGTATTTTTGTTGTTCTTACATGTTTAACCTAATGCGAAGGATAAAGGGGATTCGCTTCGCTCACCCCCTTTACTCTTCACCTAAGCTACCGCAGTATTTTGACCTGATATTTGCTGTGAAAATCAGTATATTTGCTGTGCAAATCAGTATTATTCATGTGGAGTTTAATATTTCCCTTTTATTTTAGGTACAAATTGCATATATTTTTATAATGAGCTTTAAAAATTGTTCCGTTTGATAACCCAATCTTCTAATCTTATCGAGTTATAAGGATTGGAGAATGTTTTAGAGACCTTGAAGAGGAGGATATAGACGTGCAAGTGAATGAATGAATGAATAGTAAAATAAACGATTAATTTCACGATTCAGGCTTGGGGGCGTAATAATATTTAAAAAAATAACAAATATAAATCTATTACATAGTAATAACATAAATACTATATCTAAATATAAAAACACCTGCACTACAGCATGTATTGGGACCTAAATGTATGCCTCGGCGACAATGCGTTTGCAATCTGTCTTTTTGCCGACTTTCTCATCAAAGGTTCTCATCATATGGGTTTCTTTTTGATCCGCGTTTTCATCTATCTGCAGCTACTCGAACTTCCACACAAACGAAAGCTTCGATATCTCCCCAACAAACAAAGCAATGTTTTACATTACATTTACAATATTTTGCTTAATAAATTTCTTATCGTTTTTATGTTTTACATTTCAACCTATGGTCATTACATTTGTAGTGTAAACGATAATACACAATGGGAAAGTGGCGCTCTGATGACCTTTATTGGGCGCGTAATGATTAAATAAAGGTTTTGATGATGACCTGTTGGACCCTTAATGGTTTAATAATGGTTTATTTGACAACAAAAGTAGTTAAGTAAGAGTCTATAAGAATCGTATGAAGGTTGGAAAACTGACAATTGAGACTTATAGATGATGTATCTTTAGTTAATTACAATCGCCCTTCAATAATATTCGAAATTGTCTCTACATGATCATATTGGAAATAAATTTCTTATATGTTTTATTCGGCCGGCCACGTTGCTCGGATGCACCCGAATCGATGGGCAAAGATATCCTCGCAATGGGCTCCAAGTGCAAGGAGAAAGAAAGTGGTCGAACCAGAAAAAGATGGGAGTGATGAGTTCGGTCTCTGGGATACGAACTGGTGGGTAACCGCTCTGGACCGCAAAGAGTGGGAAAAGGGGAGAGAGGCCTTGGCCCAGCAGGGGTGTCCCCCTTGGGCTCTTAATAATAATTATTATTATTATTTATTCGCCTAAATGTGTCGACACACAATACCGAAAAGGCGACCGAACTTCGGCATGATTTCGCCTGCAATGCTATGTCAACTACGTAAGGTTCAAAGGTTCAGGAACGTAACCATCTGAAGATCCGCGGCCATCCGATGTTCCGCGTCTGATTTTTACCTTCCTATATTGACTGTTTTTGTTAGTGTACAATAACTGTGGACGTTCACATGATTCACATCATAAGATTTACTCATTTGTTGGCACCGCATTTTTTTTAAATTAGCAACACATATTAGTTTCCTTATTACCAAGTAAGCGGCGAAGGGTATTATTTTGTGAAACACACTGTGGTAAACAGACCCGTCCGAAAACCGTAATTTGATAGCTCCTTCACAAAATGATGCGGTCTCCCACTAGGCGGGATATTCCTTTCATTGAAGTGTTGATTCAACATTTATTAAACTTGTTATTATACATATGCGACCTTACTAACAAAAGAAGTTATTCACTGTGTAACTTATACACTGTTTTGTCTTGCTTCGACATTTGACATTTACTCGACGTATGAAAAGGGCAAAACACTTATAAGTTAAACAGAGAATAACTTTTTTTATTAGTAAGGCCAATGGAATATAACACCCTCATCAAACTGCAAGTCGTGTCAAATGTGTAATGTTACCTTATCGAAACGAACTGTTAAATAAGAGGCAGATCCTCGTTTCGTTTTTATCGAAGCTTTATTGTTTTTGACGACAAAATCCAGAATTTTACAGTTAATTGGGAATCATTTGAACAATAATCGGTTTTATTTTCAATCATTTCTAAATAAGTACTGTTAACGTTATCTAACAATTGTTAGGCATCTGTGATTAGATACTTGGTTTTTGCATACCTTTGAAGTGCTGGAAAATTTAAAATATGTTTGCCTATTGTTCTATCTTTTGGGATAGCATTAACATCGGTATCTCATAAATTATTGAAATTAGGAACTCCGTACCAAATTGAGGAAAAAAAATCGGTCTACTCCCATCTGCCCCGGAAAAATTTCCCGGAAATTATTAAAATTATTAATTATTATTATTAATTATTATTATTATTTATTATTAATAATTATTAATTATTATTATTAATTATTATTGTATGTCTAAAAGGAATACTATTACTTAATACGACAAATCTGCTGCTTGGGTATTCTCCGTTTGAAACAACTTAATTTCTTAGATAACATTATTTCTACAATGGTGGACATACTTAATTAGCAAACACACTTCAGATTAGGAGTACATGTAAAGTGGGCTAAGATTGTGAATGAAAGAGCCGTTCACACGCACACCAAGTTTATTGCGAAGGTTGCAAGGAATTATGTAACAATCTTTAACAAGCACAGGTATGCACAATAGATGAAGCGGGAAACAATATTATAAGCACGGCAAGCAGCTAATAAATAGGTTTGAGCGAAAGAGAACTACGAATCTGAGCGGGAGGCCGAGCGGCGGCATGCGCTCCGCGTCGTGTATGTGTTTCGACTGGCGAAGGTGAGTGGAGGTCGCTCGCTGCCGGCGAACGGGCTAAACCGGTATCTGACTGCGCCTGCTATCGTCGGGCGCAATATCCTAGGTAAGTAAGTAGTTAGACAGATATCAATATATTATGTATATAATTATTAGAATAGATATAAGTAATAGTTAAGAGTGGCGGATGCCACATGACTCCCCCGCGGAGACCGTTACTACGGGCGATAGTAATTTGGAGGCCGAACTTGACGGCCTGATCTAGTAGTCTTTGTCAAGGGCTTTGATATCCTTTTTTCGGATTGGTCGTCTCCGGTGTCATTGGTGTCTGTCATGACATACGCTGGTTTTAAGCGGTCAATTGATATTGTCACCGTTTTTCCTTTGATGCGGATTTTAAATACCTTATCTTTTCTTTCCAGTACTTCATGTGGTCCTGTATAAGCGGGCTGTAAAGCCTTTCTTAATGCATCTTCTCTTACAAATACGTGAGAGGTAGTCGCCAAATCTTTGTAGACGAATGTATCTTGCTTACTGTGGCGTGAGGCCGGTGACGGTCGTAATTTTTCGGCAAACGACCGTAAGCGGCCGGTGTACTCCGTAATGTCTGTTGTCCCCTCTATGGAAGTTTGGAAGAATTCGCCGGGTAGGCGGAGGGGTTCTCCATATACGAGTTCCGCCGAAGAACTTTTCAGATCCTCCTTGTAAGCGCTTCTGATTCCCAATAAAACCAGCGGCAGACTTTCTGTCCAATCTCCAGTACTGTGGCACATGATTGCTGATTTTAATTGTCGATGTAATCTTTCTATCATGCCGTTACAAGCTGGGTGATAAGCAGTGGTTTTCTTGTGGTCGAATCCCGTGATCTTACTGAGGTGTCCAAATAAAGCGGAGTCGAATTGTCTCCCTCTGTCTGTTACGATGACTGCTGGGCAGCCAAATCTCGCAATCCAGCCTGATAATAAAGCTTTTGCCACTGTTTCTGCTGTTATATCTGGTATAGGTATCACTTCTGGCCATCTCGTAAATCTGTCGATAGCTGTTAGACAGTAGCGATGTCCTTGTGAGATGGGTAGGGGTCCGATAAGGTCGATGTGTATATTCATGAACCTCGCACGCGGTAACTCGTATGTGCCTAATGGTGCTGACACATGGCGAGTAATCTTGGCGCGTTGACAGGGCAAACAAGTTCTGGTCCATTCTCGGCAGTCTTTTCTCACTCCAGGCCACACGTAACGTTGTGCTACTAGTTTTGCGGTAGCGTTAGCGCCTGGGTGGCTGAGTGAATGTAGATTTTCAAATACTTGTCTTCGCAGAGTTTTTGTTATGAAAGGTCTTGGATTGTCTGAGCTGACGTCACAATATACCTCTATGTTTGTTCCTGGAAGTCTGAGCTTTTCTAGTCGTAGTGAGTTGTCATCATGACGTAGTGTTTTCAGTTCCGTGTCGGATTCCTGTGCTTTTGCTAGACCGCTGTAATCAATCGGTGGCTCTAGTTCTTCAACCCGCGATAAAGTGTCGGCCACGATATTGTCTTTTCCAGAAATGTGCCTTATATCGGTAGTGAACTGAGCTATGTAGTCCATGTATCTATACTGTCTCGGCGTGCAGTTCTCTTTTCTTGTATGAAACGAGAAACAGATCGGTTTGTGATCTGTGTAGATAACAAAGTTAGTAGCTTCCACCATGTGTCGAAAGTATTTGATAGACTCGTAGATGGCGAGTAGTTCACGGTCGTATGGGGAGTACTTTTGTTGAGATGGGCTCAGTTTTCTGGAAAAGAAGGCTAATGGTTGCCACGATCTTCCTTTGTACTGTTGTAGTACTGCTCCGATGGCTGTATTGGAGGCGTCCGTCGTCAAGCTTATTTTCGCTCGGCAATCCGGGTGTGCTAGGAGAGTTGCTTCACACAGACTTTGTTTGCAGTCCTCGAATGATTTTAAGGTTTCTCCTGATAATGTAATGGGGTGGTTGCCTTTAACTGATCCACCTAGCAGTGAGTTGAGTGGGCCTTGTATGTGAGCGGCTGCGGGAATTAATCGTCTGTAAAAATTTATCATTCCCAGAAATCTTCTCAATTCTTTTACTGTTTTGGGGGTAGGGAAGTCTTTAATGGCTTGGACCTTACTGTCTAGAGGTTTTATCCCTCTTGTGGATATTGTATATCCAAGAAAGGTAACCTCTGATTCTCCAAAGATGCATTTGGCGGTATTTATCAGCATTCCATAATCTTTCATCCTCTTGAATATTTGACGTAAGTGGCTTTCGTGCGTCTTTGCGTCCGGTGAGAAGATGAGATAATCGTCCAAGTATGCGAAACAAAAATCTAGCCCTCTGGTCATTTCGTCGACGAATCTCTGGAATGTCTGACCCGCGTTTCGGAGGCCGAAAGTCATATAAGGAAATTCGTACAATCCAAATGGTGTTGTAATAGCCGTCTTTGTAATATCCTGTTCATTTACAGGTATTTGGTTGTACGCTTTTACTAAATCAATAGTGCTGAATATCGTACTTCCTGATATTGTCTGAGTGAAGTCGTGGATGTGACGGATCGGATATTTGTCTGGAATTGTGCGAGCATTCAACATTCGATAGTCCCCACATGGTCTCCACTTATTATCCTTTTTTGGTGCAAGGTGCAGAGGAGACGCCCACGGGCTGTTTGAAGGTCTCGCTGTTCCATTTTGTAACATGGCTTGGAATTCATCTTTGGCGATTTTTAGTTTTTCCGGAGCCAATCGTCTAGGAGAGCAAGATACTGGGGGGCCGGGGGTGGTGCGTATGTGATGTACTGTGTTATGATGCATAACACGTTGCGCCCCAGCTGGTCTCGTTATCTCTGGAAATTCATTGAGTATTTGGTGGTAACGTGTGCTTCCGGACATAATCTTCACTGAATGTATGTCATCCAAATCCAAGGGACGGGCTGGTGATGCTTTTGTTGAAATTGTGGTAGTGTTATCAATGAGGTGTTGATTTCTGCAGTCTACCATCAGGTTATAAAACGACAAGAAGTCTACGCCAATAATAGGTTTCGTGACGTCTGCTACCACAAAGCGCCACGTGAATTTGCGTCGTAGGTTGAAGTCGAGGGACAAGTTTATATATCCATATGTTTCTATAATAGATCCGTTGGCTGCGGCCAATTGGTAATTTGATTTAGGGCGGCGCTCCTTGATTGATGACCGTGGAAAAACACAGATGTCGCTGCCTGTATCAACGAGAAACTGCGTTTTGGAATTGCGATCAGTTACAAATAAGCGACCAGGTGAGTTGAGGCAGTCGTCTGTCGCCATTATCGACTGCCCTGGTAGTTTTCCGGCTTATAGTCGCATGGCTTCTGACATCTCTTCGCTTTATTTCCAAACTTGTAATGGAACCAGCAAGTTGAAAACCTTTTCTGTGATCCTGAATTTTTCGTGGTTCGAGATGTAGATCGTCCCTGGTTGTGAGCTGCCAGTGCCTGCACTTGTTCTGTCAGTTCTGCAATTTGTTGCGCCATGGTGTCCAAAGTACTTCCTATAGTAGACGATGTTGATGCCACTTGTGGGTTGCCAGAAACTGAGTCATTGATTTTGTCAGCTATGTCTGCAAGCTGCTCGAGTGTGGCTTCAGGATGTGCTGCGATGATAGCTTGCATGTTGCTGGGGAGGCGGCTGGTCCATATTACGCGCAAAAAATCCTCCGGCGTATTGGTACCTGCTAGGCTTTTGAGCTGTCGTAGGAATTGTGACGGCTTTCTGTCACCCATTTCTTCGTGACTCAGTAATTGTTGTACTTTCTTGTCTTTAGATAATGTTAGTCTCTTAATCAATTCAGTTTTAAGCTTCTCGTACTTATTGGTTTCAGGGGGGGAAGTGATTATGTCCTCTACTTCGGTTGCGTACCGTGGTTCGAGATGGGCCATGACGTAATAATATTTGGTTTCATCTACCTTAATGTTGCAAATCGCAAATTGTCCTTCGATTTGCGCGAACCAAATGGCGGGTTTCTCCGGCCAGAACGGCGGCACCTTTATCCCGACGCGGCAGACATCCGGTGGGAGTGCAGCAGAGTTGACCGCTCCCGCGACCTGTTGTTGATCGTTGTTGCTCATCTTGTGTCCAGTTCGGGGTCACCAGTGAAGTGGGCTAAGATTGTGAATGAAAGAGCCGTTCACACGCACACCAAGTTTATTGCGAAGGTTGCAAGGAATTATGTAACAATCTTTAACAAGCACAGGTATGCACAATAGATGAAGCGGGAAACAATATTATAAGCACGGCAAGCAGCTAATAAATAGGTTTGAGCGAAAGAGAACTACGAATCTGAGCGGGAGGCCGAGCGGCGGCATGCGCTCCGCGTCGTGTATGTGTTTCGACTGGCGAAGGTGAGTGGAGGTCGCTCGCTGCCGGCGAACGGGCTAAACCGGTATCTGACTGCGCCTGCTATCGTCGGGCGCAATATCCTAGGTAAGTAAGTAGTTAGACAGATATCAATATATTATGTATATAATTATTAGAATAGATATAAGTAATAGTTAAGAGTGGCGGATGCCACACATGGAAGACAACTACCTTAACCCTTCACAGCGCCTGGAGGTAGGTAATTTTTCATTGGTATCCGCAATTATTACCAAGGTTATTATTAAGGTTGAAATGATGTGGGGAATATATTTCCCCATGACCCATTAAGGGTTAACAACCGCTAACGCTGACTAAGTGACAACTGACCCTCGGACCCGTAGGAGAGCACCAAGGGGCGGGGGCGGATCCAACTTTCAATTCAGGTGGTGTTGATACAGTCGAGGTCTAGCCAGGATCAGCTCCAATTAGTTTCAATCTGAAAGCGCACACACACCATTTCCGTGTAGCCAGCACGTTGAGTAAAACGTATGGAACGAGATCGCTAATTGCATGCACTGGAAATATATTGTTCTACAATATAACAACGAATAGTTGAACAAAATATTGTTCTCCTAACAAAAAACGAGCTGTGACTTGTCTAATTATCGTAACTTCTATTATGTATAACTATATGTTTTTCCGACTTCTGAGCTAAAAATAGCGCCTTCGCCGATTTTCCTTGGTATATTCCTAACTCGTTCGAAAAGTCTTTTTACGAACCTCGCTACGACCATCGATTTCGGCTCGTGCCGTAACCTTCTCGGTTCGTAAATATAAGCCTTTGCGAACTCGTGCGAAAGGTACTATTTCACCTCAGCCAGCCAGCAGCTCCAACAAGAGGCTTTTGCTGCGAGTAAACAGTGGGCACATTTTACTCACTGAGTGAGACAAAGTAGCTTTTTAATTTTGAATGCCGCGGACATATATAGGCGAAATTGCAAACAGCCAACGGGCATCGAGTTATAATTTGATATTCTTTGGCTGTTTGCGATTTCGCCAATGTCACTGGTATTGCTATCGATTGTAATTCATTTGCAGTATCTGTGCTATTAAATTCCAAATAATCGAGCCATTCTAATTGATAAATAATACAATTAGAGAATTATTGGTATGTTCCACAGATATCGAGAGATAGGCCCTTGGCGCTAAGCTTGTATCGCCGAAAATTAGGACACGCACAAATCTACACGACTCATACATCAATCTTTCCGCTTTTATTGGTCAGTGCAATGTCATACACCTATTGTCCGAACACACCTACACTACCGCAGATACACTAGCTAGCCGAGCTAGTGCCGGGACATTGCAAGGACAGCGTGTTTCATCAATCCATTATAACTTAAATAAAACTTTCTTTGTTAATACGACATATTTATTTTACAAGAAATACCTATTACTATGTTTACAGGCTGTAACACATACGGGGTGCCAAGCCGAAAAGGATTGTTTGGGACATGATTTTGAACAACTTTCTCAATGTATCTGATTTGATCAGAGAAACGTTTTTTTTTACTTCCCCACACAAATCAGCTGACCGCTAGGCCCAAAATGTACTGCAAAGTGAAAAATAATGTTGCTCTGATCAAATCGTTTTAATAGAGAAGGATGGTCAAAGTGATGTCCTTAACAACCGCCTTTCGGCATATATACCCTGTTCAGGCTTCTCAGCACCTAATGACCTCGTAGGGGCCCATCAGCTACGAGGTAGCGTAACGATCAGTTGCCAAGAAGTGTGAACGTCGGCGATTCACCGAGCTGAAGTTAATTGGGGTCGATCTAACCTGGTCTGTGCTTCGGTCCCGTCAACCTCCTGTCTCTCTGCAAGGCCCGGGTGCACCCTAGGCTCTTCTTGGTAGACAGGTTCTTCAGCCAACCAGGTATGACTGGCGGGCCAGTTTCAATGAGCACAGTGTTCCAACACAGGTTATGTTACGTGGTAAAAACAATCGGGCACGAAAATGCGAACTTTATCTGATTCGAGAAACAATAACACACTCAGCTATATTAGCAATCCTGAGGGAAACCCGAATACATTCCAGATGGCCTGCGATTTAATTTCAATACCCTACCAAAACGCGTTTACATTGCGAGGGCTTTCGTCCGTCAGTTGTCAAAAAACTGCTAGGTTGGCAGCTAACGTCAAATTCAAAATGGCCGTTCAGAAACCATCGATCGAATATCGATTTGGAATCGAACAATCACCCGCCCGGACAGGCACCCACCTGTCCCGTAATCTACGGGCAGCCGAGACAACGTTGCTACCGCTCGTTTTAGAACCGAGCCTCCTACTAGAACCTCTGCAGACCGGGGGGTCCCGTCCTTGCCAGGGAACAAGTTAACAATGCGCCCCCTGCGCCAACGTAGTGGCGGTAGGTTAGCATCCTTAACCAGAACGAGGTCACCAACACTAGGGGGGCTAGTTTTGTCAGTCCACTTAAGGCGCTGTTGTAAGATATGCAGATACTCGAGCGACCAACGCTTCCAGAAATTCTGAGTAAACTGCTGCAACATCTGATACCTTGACAACCGATACAATTTCACTCCCTCGAAGGGGTGCTCGGGCAACGCGTTAAGTGGCTGTCCTATCAAGAAATGGCCTGGGGTCAGAGCCTCCAGGTCATTTGGATCCGAGCTGAGCGGACACAACGGTCGCGAATTGAGAACGGCCTCGATCTTACAAAACAATGTCGCGAGCTCCTCAAAAGTCAGCGCGGTCTGACCTACTATACGCCCCAAGTGCGTCTTAGCTGACTTAACTACGGCCTCAAAAATCCCACCCCAGTGGGGGGAGATCGGTGGGCTGAAGGTCCACTGTATACCCCGACGGGAGAGGGCCGTTCCAATATCCACTTTATTTACATTCAAAAAGTTGACTATCTCTCGTAAGTATCGTTCCGCACCGATGTAGTTAGTGCCGTTATCAGAGCGGATCAAAGTTGGAAGTCCCCTTCGAGAAACAAACCTATCCAAACAAGCAATGAAAGCCTCTGTCGAGAGATCAGCAACGAGCTCGAGATGTACCGCCTTGGTGGATAAACAAACAAACACACATAGGTACGCCTTGTATTGCCTAGCGGTACGCAATCGTGAACTCTTCACCATAAACGGGCCTGCAAAATCCGTACCAACACCTGAAAACGGTCTGACCTCATTCACACGATCAGGGGGCAAGTCCCCCATGAGAGGTTGCATCGTGGCAGCCTTAAGTCGATAACAAGGCATGCACCGAAACACGATGTTCCGTATGACACGGCGGGCAGATAAGATCCAAAACTCCCGCTGGAGCGTGGCCAACAACGCGTTACAGCCGGCATGCGCGTTTTTAATATGACGATCAGTCACCAGCAATTCAACTAACTGTCCCCCCTTGGGGAGCAGAAGTGGGTGACGAGCCGAATACGACAGATTCGCATTGCGCAATCTTCCTCCTACCCGAAGTAACCCGGTCGAATCAACAAAGGGGTTGAGACGCGCGACGGCTCCCTTCAATTTCGAACGTCCACTTCGTATAATCTCCAATTCTGCCCCAAACTTCGAGGACTGTACCAACCGGACCAAATTCAATAGCGACTCGTTTCGCTCTGCCGGAGTCAGAATAGGGTTCAACGTTCGCTGATCGCGAGGAGTACGACAATTTCGAGCGAATCTCCTAATCCAAGTGGACACGTTTATCAACTTGTCAAGTGAGCTATACCGGTCCAGCAGAAACCCGGCGTCAGGGTCCTCAGCCTTCTGGGTAACATGCACGGCCGCTCTGGGGCCATGATCCGAAGATACTACTACATTGCTGTGGGGCCAGTCCGATTCTCTCTTGGCAAGCCAGGGTGGTCCCCACCACAAATGGTGTCTAACTAGTTCAGGAGCCTGACATCCCCTGGATGCACAATCAGACGGGTTCAATTCTCCTGGTACATGTCTCCAGGTCAGTGGGACCTCAGACGACACAATCTGGGAGACACGGTTCGCAACAAAAACCTCTAAGTTATGGACCGAAGCCTTCAGCCAGCACAAAACAATCTGGCTGTCCGTCCAAGCGTACACCGTATCCTCCAAAACCACTGACCCACGCAACACTGTTAGAGTGTGATTCAAAAGTTTGGTCAAAAGAGCAGCCCCGGACAGTTCCAGTTTTGGAATCGTCATCCTTGTCCGAATAGGCGCTACCTTGCTTTTTGCCAAAACCAAACGCACGTCGACCTCCCCGGTGAAGGTAACGGTTCGCAAATAAACCGCTGCCGCAAACCCTCGTTCAGAGGCATCACAAAACCCGTGAAGGGTTGCCCTGTAATCCCCAGCAGGGATCAATTTCCTCGGCAGCGATACATTATTTATGTCCGATAGCGAGGTGAACATTCGCGTCCAATCAGTCAACAAATCACCTGAGAGGTGGGTGTCCCAGGTCAACTGAGCCGCCCATAGCCTTTGCATAAAACATTTGAGAGCAAAGGTGACTGGAGAAATCCATCCATTCGGGTCGAACGTTCTCGCAATCGTTGACAGTACTGACCGCTTCGTCCAGGCCTTCGGTGTTTCTAAAACCACCCGATAGGTAAACTCATCATGGACGGGCCGGTACTGAATTCCAAGTACTGACAACATGTTAGGGTTGTCAGGATTCTCAAAAACGTGCGGGTCTTGTTGAAACTCATCTGGGAGACCAGCCATCAACTCAGGGGAGTTGGACATCCACTTACGTAGTTCATAGCCGCCTCGTTCCAGCAATTGAATGAGCTCGTCACGTCGGTCCAGAGCTTCCTCTACACTGGCTGCCCCTGTGCAGACGTCATCGACGTACAAATCTTGCTCCAGGATAGCGGCGGCTCTAGGATAGCTCACACGGTCACGCGACGCCAACTCCCGCAGGGTACGCATCGCCAAATACGGGCTAGACCGTAACCCATACGTGTTCGTGTTTAACTCATAGACCTTGACTGGCTCGGCCGTGGACTCACGCCAAAGTATCAACTGATACCTTCTGTCAGCCGGATGAATTACCGTTTGCCTAAACATCATCCGAATGTCTGCGACAAATACAATCTGGTGCCTCCGAAAGCTCGTGAGAATATCCGAAATATCACGACTCAACTTGGGTCCCGAATGTAGACACTGATTCAGGGACATCCCGTTCGAGGTAGGTGCTGACCCATCAAAAACAACTCGAATCTTGCCGGTAGGGGTTCGTAGGACGGCATGGTGTGGAAGGAAACAATGATCCTCAGATCTCCAGTCCACACCCGATACCGACATGTGTCCTAACGACTCATACTCCCTCATGAAATCAACATATTTTTGTTTAAATACGGCGTCCCTTGTCATCCTACGCTCCATCGACATCAATCTCGTCTCAGCCATCTTCCTAGATTCTCCTAGTGGCGGTCGATCGGCCCTGAAAGGCAGTCGAGTTACAAAACGACCAGAACGAAGGCGACCAGTACTATTCTGGTAAAACAACTCGCACTCTTCTTCGTCTGCGTCGACTCGACGAACGGTGGGAGGTTCATATTCATATTCTTTATTGCACAGAAATCTTATAGAAATAGTAAGGTAACAAAACATTTTATGAGCAAAGGCGAGCTTATCTCTAAAGAGAGATTTCTACCAGCAAACCTAGGTTCCTCTATCTCCCAGAAACGTTGGATAACGTCTGACAACGCTGAGCCAATAAGTATGCCATCTGACTCGGCAGGCCTAACCATTGGCAATGCCGGACCCATGATCACGTGACCAAACTTAGTATCCACAGCAATCAACCCGTCCGGCTGAAGAACTTGCTGATCCGACAACAGAAACCTACCCAGAACGTCTGCTCCCAGTAGCAGGTCGACCGGGGCTGGAGTGTCAAAATCGGGATCCGCCAACTTGAGTCCTGATGTCAGGAATCGAACGGCCGGATTCAACTTCACCAAGGGGTGTCTGCCCATGACATGCGTCATTACTAAAGCTTGCACGGATGTTTTTGTCAAAATGTCATAACGTGGAGAGAACGTGATCACCGATTGACCAACTACATTCGTAACCGTAACATTCCCCACGCCCCGTATTGATTTATTATACCTATTTACCTTGAGGCCCAACCATTTTGCTAAATCATTCGATACAATGCAGCTCCAGAATCTAATAGGGCGCGAACGTATGTTGGGTTGCCCGCCAAATCCCAAACAAGCACAGAGGCGATCGGTAACACCACCGTCTCCGGTTGGGGGGCAACAAATGGTTGGGCCGCAAATTCCTAGCGAGGACCCCCGGGGCCCCACTGTGCCTGTAACCGATCAGGTATGCAGCTATACGCCAGAGGGTCCCATTGTACAAATGGCCCACGCGCCGGTTCCATTTCCAACCTACGATTCCCCGTAAAGGGGGGTGGGCGTGAATTCAACCGTGGCCGCTCCATGAGCGGGGGGGACATCACATGTGACCGACGAGGACGAGGCGACGAGCGGGGCGACAACTGAGGCGGCGTCCGAACCGCACCCGCATAGCTCGAAGGTGTCCCATGACACCCGCCCGTTACGGCCTGCTCAACACACCCAATGTCCCGCTGGGTCGGAGCTGAGTCGCAACCGAAAACTCAGGGCCCCCCATGTAATGGTCCTGAGTGCGGCCCTGCACCCTGGTACTGCCCTGTGCACGTGGGGACGTTGGCCCCTGAGTTGCGCTCCGAGTCGCAAACGAATTCTCAGGGCCCCATGCCGTGTCACCCTGGGTACGGCCCTGTGGAGGCTGTTGGCCGGACCGGTTCATGCACAACAGATTGTTGTGGGGCCCACCACAATATCCGCACATTTGTGTGCGCGTGCAGTCCCTAGCCATGTGTGGCCCGAGGCACAGGAAACACCAGCTCCGCTGCTTGGCCATCCGGCGCCGTCCCTGAACCCTAAGTTCCCCGAACTTATTGCAATTGGCCACAGCATGGCCAATCTGCCTACAACATGGGCAGGTCTCACCATGTGGGGTCAATTCACTCACAGTCCCATACGACTGCCGGTTGGTGCGGTCCTTCCTCGTCGGAGGGCCCCTACTCACAGCGCTCCCGGCAGCTCTCTGTGGCTCCGAAGGATGGGTGACCGTCAACCCCAAATTCTCTGCCCGTCGAGCCTCCTCTTCCAAGAATCCGACCAAGTCGGAGAAGGCGGGCAGGTCCTCGGCCGACCTCCCGTGAGACTGTTCGAAACGAGTCTGCACGTCAGCGGGTAGGCGGGAAAGTACAATGTACAACAGTAGGTACGACCATTCACCAACCGGAAGTCCAAGATTCTCTAGAGCCTTGGTGACGGACAACAATGGGTTCAAAACCTCCGTCTGTATGGCCCCGACCTTGTTCACAACCGGGATACTAAACAAACGGTTCAGTTGGGCATCGGCCAACCTCCGTTTGTTATGGTAACGTCTGACCAACAATTGCCTGGCCGTTTCATAGTTACCCTCCGTAACTGTCAAATGAGCGACCAGCTCCCTAGGCTCACCCCTCAATGCTGCCACCAGCTGAGCCATCTTGACAGACTTGGTGATGTCCGATCGCATGTGCACCAAACTGTCGAACAGATTGATGAAGCTCATCCATTCACCGGACACGCCGTCAAAAGTAGGCATAGTTATGGCAGGTAACCTGGACCCCGATCCCTGAAGCGGCAGGGGTGCTTCAATGTCACCACCATGGCTGGACTCGCGCTGTCTACGTATGTCCGCAGCCTTCTGCGTGATAGCAGCTGCCATCTCCATACATTGGTCGACATCCCCTATCAACCGTGACAGCCTGTCAGGTGCGCAACCATCAACTGATTCCGCCTGCGCGGACAATTCGAGCACCCTATTGTAACGTTCCTTAACGTCCATAGACCGCTCCAATACCACATCATGCCTATCTAAACGGTCTATCAGACCGTGTGCGGAGGAAAACCATCTGAGTTCCTTAGAAACACCCTTCTGGATTTCAGATTACGACATGATCGGAACGATACTTACTCACAATTTGCAGTAACTCAATTTTATTGGACCCTCCAGTCTACAACCCAAACGAGGGAACCCTAAACCACAACTTAAACAATGTTGTTTTCCTTAAACAATAGGAACCGAGTTTTATATCTATATAAATTCTGTAAATACAATTTAGTTTCCCTTTATCATTATAACACACACAGATAGACAATATTAGTTCAAGTTATAAATTGCTATAAACTGAAAACAATGTAATAGCCTGCTATCAATAGATGTAACTACCTATGTTAACCAAAACATTTATTCAGTAGCATTACTAGACCACTAATAGATTGACTAACTGGTAATTCAATGCAATTTTCAATTCAATATCTGTCTATCTACTACCAGCAATAGACCTATAGCTTACAATACTACCAATCTATGTGGATATAGGAACAACAACCAAGTTACCTAATAACCGCCTATACCTACAGATTGATAGTCCCAAATCGTGCCTTCCTGGAGCCCTTGACGGCTGCAAATCTCAGGAAGCCACGCTCTACTACCAAAATGTTCAGGCTTCTCAGCACCTAATGACCTCGTAGGGGCCCATCAGCTACGAGGTAGCGTAACGATCAGTTGCCAAGAAGTGTGAACGTCGGCGATTCACCGAGCTGAAGTTAATTGGGGTCGATCTAACCTGGTCTGTGCTTCGGTCCCGTCAACCTCCTGTCTCTCTGCAAGGCCCGGGTGCACCCTAGGCTCTTCTTGGTAGACAGGTTCTTCAGCCAACCAGGTATGACTGGCGGGCCAGTTTCAATGAGCACAGTGTTCCAACACAGGTTATGTTACGTGGTAAAAACAATCGGGCACGAAAATGCGAACTTTATCTGGTTCGAGAAACAATAACACACTCAGCTATATTAACAATCCTGAGGGAAACCCGAATATATTCCAGATGGCCTGCGATTTAATTTCAATACCCTACCAAAACGCGTTTACATTGCGAGGGCTTTCGTCCGTCAGTTGTCAAAAAACTGCTAGGTTGGCAGCTAACGTCAAATTCAAAATGGCCGTTCAGAAACCATCGATCGAATATCGATTTGGAATCGAACATACCCTTTCTGTATAATCCTGAAGAGTACAGTACTACCTATTGACAAGAAAAATGGAACGTGGCGTTTTGACAATTTAGGCGTAGCATTTTTTGCTAATTAATGCAGTCTTATATTAGTATATCTTCTCATTAGAGCTTTGATTAGTAATATTAGATAATTACCCAATGGGTTTTGTTCGAGTTGGTAAAAAATCTATTTCTTTCCATCGATTCAAAAACATAATTCTCACTATCACTATTCCCATCACTATACGTCGTCTCTGCGTGAACAGTTCGCCTCCGTATCTCGATGCATATTTACTTTCGTATTTAGATAAGTGTGAAATATTAATTGCGTGTTAGCTTGGCAATTTGTAGTGAAATTAAGATACATAACAAGCAATGGACAATAAAACCTAGCGAGAACAATATGACATTGTCACTTTAATGATCTACTCGTGACGATTTTTTGTGAATGATTTATTGCCGTAAAAATGTTTATTTCTTGTGTTTTAAGAAGAAATAATAGTTGGAATTAGACTTACAAGTGATATGTTACTCCGCCGTTCTTGGAGTTCACAATCCCGCTTTTATTTTTGCACAAGAGTATTGCACAGGTCGGCATTTTCGAAACCCAGCGGAAATGAATTGGTCACTGCGGTCGCCCGGTGACTACCGAGAATTTTTAATATCAAGACTATCGGGGCTAGATTTGTTCGCACGTGCAACGCCCCTCAACCTATCTCTCGATATCTGTGGTATATTCTCATTGCTGAGATGAAAAGTTGTATATGCAACACGAGACCACAGTTATTTGCATCTCGTGCCATTGAGTCCCTCGCTCACTCAGGATTCTGACGTAGAATCACTTTCTACGCTCGTGATTCAAATATAGAATCCTTGCTCACTCGGGACTTAAACAAGCACCTGCTGCAAAAATCAACTTTGGTCTCTTATTGCACAAATAACTATTTGTCCTCAGCAGTTTGAACAAGAGGCTTCTGCTGCGAGTCAACAATGTGCAAAAGTTGCATTTTGGTCACTGAGTGAGACAAAGCAGCTTTTTAGTTTTGAATGCCACGGCCATAGGCGACATCGCAACGGGCGTCGAGCTTATTGTATTCTATCTACTAGCCATTCTAATTGATAAATAATACAATTAGAGAAATATTCCGCAGCGTAAATTGGTCGTAGTTTATGATGAAAAATTAGAAAAAAAAAACCTATTACTCTGTTGTCTGTCCGTGAGTCCGTCTGTCACCAGGCTGTATCTCACGAACCGTGATAGTTAGACAGTCGAAATTTTCACAGATTATGTTTTTCTGTTGCGTCTATAACAAAATATACTAAAAAACGGAATACAATTATTTATTTATTTGTAAACCACATACAAACTTATGAATGCACCTGGTTATTTTTTCAGTTGGTATGTTGTCATTGCTTAGATGAAAAGTTGTATGTGCAACACGAGACCAAAGTTATTCGCATCTCGTGCCTTTGATTCCCTCGGGACTCAAACAAGCACTCGCAGCAAAAAACAACTGTGCTGTCTTGTTGCACAAATATCTATTGTAGTAGGGACTAGTTGATATTATTTAAAAAAGTTTTGTACTATTTACTAGATAAAATATAAATATAACAAAATATGGTAGTGTAGACGATGAGGTCCAGCCCCCCCCCCCCCCCTAACCGCAAGCCGCAACCCGTCCCCGCTGACGTCCTTTTGTCAGTTTCCTCTTGGCGGTTGTCAAGAGAACCCTGAAAGTTTCTTGAAGAGAAATGGAAAAATACTTTGAAATCAAGACGAAAGACATGTCCATTTCAAGGAGCAAAGGATAATTTGTTCGAAATGTCCCTGATATGAAAAATCGTATATCAGAATTGGCTATTACAAGCAACACTGCGATGGTTAAACCGAATTACTGGACGGAATCACAAGATATGTAGCCATGGCTATCAATTCGAGTAGCGAGAAGCCGCCGGTACGAACCGATATAGACCGGTGAGAACCCGGAAATTGCATATGGCTTGCAAATCGAGTAATGAACACGAATATATCCTGTTGTAGAGGCGACGCAAATTGCACATGGCTCACAGGATATACCCCACCTCCGCCCAACCTCATTCCGCTACCGCCATTTTACCATGAGGCATACTCATCAAGATGTGGTAAGAAGGGCGGTATAAGCCATCCCGGAGATTTTACCAATCGAGCAATGAGCAAGCAACTGGCCTTGTTAAAGGGGCGGCGCAAGCCACCCCGGAAATTTTACATCGCTAGCCAATCGGGCAATGAGCAAGCAACTGGTCTTGTTAAAGGGGCGGCGCAAGCCACCCCGGAAATTTTACATCGCTAGCCAATCGAGCAATGAGCAAGCAACTGGTCTTGTTAAAGGGGCGGCGCAAGCCACCCCGGAAATTTTACATCGCTAGCCATTCGAGCAATGAGCAAGCAACTGGCCTTGTTAAAGGGGCGGCGCAAGCCACCCCGGAAATTTTACATCGCTAGCCAATCGGGCAATGAACAAGCAACTGGCCTTGTTAAAGGGGCGGCGCAAGCCACCCCGGAAATTTTACATCGCTAGCCAATCGAGCAATGAGCAAGCAACTGGTCTTGTTAAAGGGGCGGCGCAAGCCACCCCGGAATTTTTACATTGCTAGCCAATCGAGCAATGAGCAAGCAACTGGTCTTGTTAAAGGGGCGGCGCAAGCCACCCCGGAATTTTTACATTGCTAGCCAATTTAGCAATGAGCAAGCAACTGGTCTTGTTAAAGGGGCGGCGCAAGCCACCCCGGAATTTTTACATTGCTGGCCAATCGAGCAATGAGCAAGCAACTGGTCTTGTTAAAGGGGCGGCGCAAGCCACCCCGGAAATTTGATATCGCTAGCCAATGGAACAATGAGCAAGCAACGTGTATTGCTAAAAGCCGCCCCGGAAAATGAACATCGCTAGCCAATCGAGCAATGAGCTATATAGGATCCGTTATGAGCTAGCGCCGCCCACGTGGCTAGCAAGTCGAGATGCTCAGCCTGATAAGGGAATAGTTGAATAGGAGCATTTAGAAAATGAGTGGATTATCCAATACTATCTCTAAACTTGCATCATAATTTCGCACTTTACGATTTCGTATCTTTGATTATTCCGATCTAGACTATGGTGACGTATTAAAGAAGAAGCATTTAAATGAAATCCGATTTTTCTGGCTGAAGGCTGAGTCCACGCACATGTCATTCAAACATATTTGCGAAATAAGCAGCCCAGGAGAAGTGGGGTCAAGACCCAATGACGTTATTGAGTCCGCTCTTGCCAAGAGGCCTCATTAAGCTCACAGTGAGCGGCTGGCTGTTGCCTGACTGAAGAGTCAGCTCAGAGGAGCGGCGGCGCACCAAAAGGAGTTTTTGACATTTGCATCCTAAGCGGAGAACTGTGCCTTACAGTTTATTCTTTCAGTCTCGCATTTCCTATACGGAGTTGTAGGGGCACAATTGTGCCCACTTTTAGCCAGTTATTCAATCCTTCATTTTGAGTGACAGAGGGCTAGCCCCTCGCCGCCGCTACGGAATAATGAAGGTTTGCACTGCGGTTGTGGCTCTTCCTACCATGCGAGAGGTCCCGGGTTCGATCCCCGGCTGGGGATAGAGAAAAAAAGAATCACAGGTCTTGGATGTGTATATGTGTTTGATGTCGCTGTTTCTGGTTCCCACGACACAGGGTATCCTAGTGTGGGGCCAGAAGCAATGTATGTGCCTGTACAATTTTTTTTATGTGTACTTAAGAAAAATTACTTATCTCATGGTCAGCACCGGGATTCGAAACTGCATCTCCTGCGTGAGAAGCAAGCGTGAAACCCACTAGACCACGGAGCTCTTTCATGAATATTATAATATATATGGACGGAAAAATCCAGTAGCCGCGCTGTAACGGAGCGTGGCACGCTATTCGCGATCATGTTGACATAATTTCATTTGTTGTGCGATCGGTCGGTGTAGTGTCCTTGCCTTGCGCATGCGCATGCTGCGAATGTTGGCGCGCTCGTGCGGATATGTTATGCGGGGTTAAATTTTCAGCATCTCTGAGTCAAATATCTTAGAGATATTTTTTTAAACGTAAACATTTTTGTACAGACAAAAAATACGTTGCTTCTGGCCCAACACTGGGATACCTGTGTCGTGGGAACCAGAAACAACGTCGTCACACACATATGAATATCCAAGACAGCATCGTTATGTGTATCTATGTCCTAATAGTGGAAAATCGCGTGGTTTCCGATACACTATACCTATTATTAGAAGAGATCTAGCAACGAACAATAACCTCATAGTAAATACTCTGCAGTTTAGGAATAGGTACTAAGACACTATTAACACTTTGACCAAGCGAGCGAAGGGCTCCATTTCTACAAGATAGGAGGCCGATTTTGCTTTCGTCTGTTTCTGTGTCTGTCAGTTCCGGTCCAGGGGCCACAATTTTCAAGCGATCCTCACAAAACTTGGCACACGTGTTCCTTGAATTAAGAGCTTTTCTCGATTTTCCCCTTGGGAGGGGAGTTATGACGTCATAAATTTTTTGTATGAGGTTTTTTTTTTTTTTTTCTGGAACCAATCGTGTGGGTTAGCAAATTAAAGGGCTTCATGAGCCGGTTCTAAAAATATACCACATCATTACCTTTCGGCCACCTGTTTTCTAAAAATCCAATAAATCTTTTCAAAACATACCAAGTTTGGACTCCTCGAAGTAGGAGACGGATTAGAAAATAGGATCTATACAGACCATGAGAGTGAATGAAATAGACTATGACTATTTTCGTGAAAAGTCAATAGGTTGTATTTTAAATCGCAAAATACTTTACTACTTGATTTTGATTGAATCTAAAATACTTACCTAAAAAATGGGTTTCCCCCCTGTTAGCGAGGTCTACTGCCCACAGGGCTACTAGTAACTATATAATAACATCTAAGACACTGAAGTTCCACTTCTTAGCTATTTTATCGTCATTAACTTGGCATATTCATGTCATACTTTTATAGCTCCACCGAGCTGGTCTATTGTTGGAGCTTGCGCGTGGGAGACGGAAGCCTCGGATGTTCACTACCCTGCCCTGCCCCTGGTATAATTGACAAATCATTTGTTACGCGATCAATGCTCAGATGGTGTTGTCCTTTCACATGCTGCGAAGTGTAGACGCGCCCGCGATTGAGTTTCTTCAGTTCACCGAGTTTCTTGCATCTTTAGATGGAAAGATAGATAGATAATCCATTTGTTCAACGTTAAAATACACACAAATACAGTTTCAACATAAACCGCAATATATAAGTGAGCTAGGTAACCTATATACCTGTGAATATTTTAACAGCGAATAGGCCCTGGCTCAGCATATGCTGCAGATGTTACGTGGGTATGGACGCTCTAGTCTAGGATATCTTTCGGTTAGCATTTGTGTTATGTCTCCATAGCTTCAACTCTGTACCTGATACGGTTCACGTACAGGCGGCTTACCGACCGACAGTCAGACGGACACACGGACGGGTAGATTAGGCTTAGTAATAGGGTCCTGTTTGGCAGCCCTCGAGTACGGAACCCAAAAAATGGAAGTACCTAGGCCGGGTTGCTTAAAAAATGAGCCTCTAGGCTGGCCCAGCTCATTTCGTTACTTTCTTTACAGGTTTCCGGTTGTGGCAAAACATACGTAGGTTTCAGACACATCTTTTTTGGTTTAAAATTGATTAGTGGAGTGGTTCGGAATATTGGCCACATATTTCCGTAAAACCAAACACATACATTACCACTTGCAGAAATGTTTATGATTCCGCGCGATAAATTGAAATAAGGCGCGCAATTTCGACGTTGGAAACTCCGTCGTAAATCTATTCTGCGTTCAAAAAGTAGGTACAGAGACGCTCCCTGTCTCGCTCACACGCTAGGTAACTACGCTCGCTGTCTCGCTCGCACGCTCACGCGACACGTCTGTTGTTGCGTTTGGCTACGGAATGACACCTTCTCATTAAGTCCATTATGACCGGTTTATTTGCCATTTCGACAAGTCCTCATTATGCCTAGTTTAATAATGCGTTAGTTAGATCAATTCCCGATTTGCCCACTTCCCATATTGTCAGCTTTTTACTTACATTTAACCCCGTAACTCGTGGTGGAGCCCCATAGAGTTCATAAGGCTAGAGAGAGGAGGTTGACTTACAGACGAAAAGCTGACGATTTGGGATGTGGTCGAATCCGGAAGTGGTCAAGATGGGAACTTGTCATTATGAACCTTTACATAATGGAAAGTGGTCATAATGGGCCTAATAGTTATAATCTATATTGTGGCGTCCTCAATCCCTGTTTGAGGTCGGCAAACATCAGTTTTTGGAGCAAGCCGGCGTCACCGGCGTTCCTAATAACAATCTCGGTGTTAGAACGTTATCTCTCTAAAGCCACGGGCATACTGCGAGGACACTTCTAAAATAAATATATAAATGTGACCCATTAGTGAGCACATCGAGGGGTCAGTGCGGGTTGCGAATGGGTTTTTATGGCTACTACTACCTACTACCAAGTAGCGATAGTAGCCGGGACCCACAATTTAACGTTTCAACCGAAACGCGAATGTTGTGACGTGGCCTTCACCAAAGAGGCCGTATACTATTGTCATGCGCTGGCTAATTTTGAATTACGAGTCGACACTCTTTTGTTTTTTTCACGGCCCGCGCCTTTCTCGGGGGATTCTGCACACTGAAGACATGCTGTAATTTGCTTTGTCAATTTATTACTTTAATATGAGTATTACTTTAATATTTAGACTTAAAACGCGAATGCATATATACTATCGAAAGAGGCTGCTACCATATGCAGGTATTTACACATTGTATCAAAATAATTTTATGTTAAACGTTATCCAAGTGTCATCCGCGCCTGTGAGTGGAGTCTGGTCCGCCAATAGAAGAGTGCACACCTTTGGTTGCTGCCTCAAGACCCTACCTACTATCATTTGTTCCTGTCCCGTCCTTCCTCTGCCTTTTCCTGACAACATGATCTGCGACCCTCTTCCTGCCTGCCTGCCCTTCCTGACTGTATTGGTGCTCACCCATATGTATGACCTCCTAGTCTCTACATCTACGGTTGAGGCCTGTACATTTATTCTCACTCACCTATCGGCTTACGGCTTCTTCACCAGCTCATTTTCTTTATTATACCAAAACTTAACGAACCACACCGTTTCACTTATTGTGAATAGTCTGATAGTTTCACTCTCCCGTCGCAATGTCCATTAGTGTACTTAAGATAAATCACATATCTCATTGGTACATGTTTAGAACTGGATTTGAACCTGCATCTCCAGCGTGAGAAGCAAGCGTGAAAACACTAGACCACGCAGATCTGTTCTCTCGGATGAAACTATACTACTTCGGAAAAAATATAACATTAATTTGAATACTCAAACTGCTGTGCTTCTACCACCAAGCGCTGGCTCAGTTTTCAGCCGTGGAAGCAGACAGAAGTTTTTAAGCTAAACATTCACGGTGGTACTCGAAGTAATGATACATCTCACAGGCCCTTGTAACAGCTGATGCCCGCAACTTCATCTGCGTGTTCCTTGGAATTATCATTTACCGAGACAACGTTACCTTCCTTCTGGTGCAGTCAGATAAAAAGTATCATATATGTTAATCTAGCTCATAAACTATCTCTGTGCTAAATTTCATTCAAATCCGTTCAGCCGTCACATCCAAACAACTAAACATCGCAACTTTTCACATTTATCATATTCGTTGGATGAATGAGGAATTTTGCAACTATTTTTCAATTTAGGAATACTCCGCCGTTTCGAAAGATATGGATCTCGGGGTAACTGCAGGAAAGGAATAACAAGTGAATTTCAGGAACCTTGTTGTAAATATGTAAATATTGTACATTTTAGGATTCTCTATATCTCAAGAACTGCGTTAGTTAGAGAGTTGAAATGTATTTCTGTTGCCGCTACAGCAACAATTATTTAACTGCACGAATTTAAAAAAAACCGTTTACCTTATACATAAGACGTGTTTATTTGCGTTTTTTTCTTGCACGATGTTTCGGAACCCTTCGTGTGTGAGTCTGACTCGCACTTGACCTATTTTTAATATTTGTTTCAAGCCGCAAGATGTTAATATTTGTATTCGTATCAAACCGTTAAAATTGCAAGTGCGGAGTGAGCATACGATGTTACTGTGTGCAATCTGATAAACAAAAAATTAAGTCTAAACCGGTCGCTACGTAAAGTTAAGGAAAAATAGTAAGTTGTAAGACAACCCCTGAAAATATTATTGTTTTTTGGGCAGTCGTGTAAAGTCAGGGTTCCTAATAAACACTGGTTAGTACGCGTCGTGAATTATCAGGTAAGTGTGTTGAGGGCCAGACTCATCCAGCCACCGCCAGACATTTTCTCGAGAATATCAGTCCAACTGACCTACGTTTGCTGAGGTCTCCAATCGAGAAGCCATAGTGGCCAGTAAATCTTTTTACCAAAATAGATTGGTTCGATAATTACAGCTCGGCAAATTAGGTTAAGATACTCCAAAACAAGATAGATAAAGTAAGCCGTAGATAACATACTAGCAACACCCACAGAGCTTCCGAGTAGGTTACTGCGGTGGTGGCGCGGAGCGGGAGAGACGGCAAGACATCGTCCGGATGAAGTCTCGCTCAACATTCGATTCAGGTATCCACTGCCAGGAATGCGTTTGATGGTGGGGTGTCGGGCTAGTGGCCAACCCGACAGTCACAAGTTATCAGGGCCTCTTATAAAGCTTTAAGAATACTGCCACTGAGTAGCCATATAGTAGTCGGGACTGATGGGTTATCGGATATATAGGTGGAATTATTATGAAAACAAATAACCCGACTGCATTTTCTTTCAATGCACCTGGTAACGAACTTAAGTATGAGAGTGTGGCGTCACCTATCAGACGAACCACATACTAACATACAAGATGGATGTCAAGCAAATAAACGCAGCAATTCAAGGAAGTTGTCAACATATGACATCACGGATCGCAGAAACAATTGACAATCTATCCTGCATCGCGGAAGAGAAGTTTCTTCCGTTACTAACTATATATAGAACGTCCGAGCATTAGCTGTTGGACCAGTGGTCCCTAGGCGTAGCAACCTGGAGCGGAGATCTCCCTTTTACGGACCTAATATCCACAGCGGACGTAGCCACCGGGGCCTCTTCCATATATATAGTCGCCCAAATCGCTTTAAGAGTATCCGATGGTATCCGTATGAGGTATATGGTTCCGGAATACCTATATTCTAAACTGAACTGGTCCCGCAGGAACCCGGTCAATTCAAGAGCATTCTCGTTGCTATTGTCCAAGACGCAAAACTGCTGCATTCTGTGGTAATTTTCGCTATGCTGCTACTAAGTGCTGGAATAACATTCCACCTCCCCTCAGTGACTTGAAATCAGTTACAACGTTCCGACACAAGCTCAAGCACATTTATTGGCAGCTCTTAAAGCCACACTTTGAGTCACAACACCATGATGTACACCACCACCACATATACTACACTATAATACATATACCTCAACATTTATTTATTATCCACATTGCTTTTTCCCCTGCATAGAGTTTTCATTGCAATTGACGTGTCTTTTGACTGTACAATGGACATGATTCATCTTCATGTGACATGAAGTGGCGTGAGCTCATTATTCATAATTTTTTTCTAACTTTTTATTGTATTTTTATGTTTATGACAAAAAATATACTTTCTTTCTTTCTTTCCGCACCAATAACTTTGTAATCCCATATCTTCGCCATTTTGAAAATAGCAAAAAAGTGATTCGACAACTATAAACCTACAGTTATAAAACCTGCACACAACATTTCACGAATATCGATTCAGAACTGCGACCTGTAGAGAAAAACAGCCGGAAAGCCAGACAGACTTCCGGACACACGGACATACGAAAGCATTTTCATGCGGTCAATTAGCGCCTAGCGCCATCTAGAATTATGTTGACTGAAGCTTGAAGCGTTTAAATTACAATCGTTATTACTCCCAGCGCAATCTCTGGGTTACGAAGGGTAACTAATTCTAATCTGTATGGGACGAGCACCCTATGATAGTGCTCAGTTCAGTTACTCGCTAAGTCCACAAGTACAGCCTGTGGACTACAAATCAGGTGCTAATCTAGTACTTAGGTGACGACATGCGTAGCATTGTGCGCTTGCGCGTCGTTTCGAAACCGTTCGCTGGCGCGCGTCTAGATAAAGATAAACCGTATTTTGCAACCACTTTCGAAACAGCTGTGTCGGCGGGCGTACCCAGGATCTGGGGGGCGGCAACTTGCACCATCGGCGAAACCCACGTCTGCATGTGGAAGGTTCGGTGGTTGATTTGATAGCGTAACAACAAATTTGAGGCTGTCAATTAAATCATTTGTCGGTTTGGACACCTTCGTAATGTTACAGATAATGTCAATATTTTCACGGAACGCAGTGTTTGTTGTGTAACTATACAAACTGCGTCATCAACAAGTAACATAGTAATCATGGTAATCGATCAATTATAGACCACCTGCGTTGTAGCCTTACGCCGACCTAATAGCTCGTAGGACCACCACAGAGCAGCCGCCGCCGCCGTCTAGGCGTCAGTGTCTATGTAGGTATGTATAGATTACGTATGTTTACGACTTAATTAATATTGTAGATATACAACTGACAGCGTCCGCGGTCTAGTGGGTACACATTCGTTTGCCACACAGGAGATGCTGGTTCGAATATCGGCGGTGACGATGGCCTTGCCCATGTTATGCAAAATTGAGTATAGAAAAGCTGGTTCACGTCGGCACATCTGTGACTCCGCCAACACACTTAGGGGAAAAGGCTTTCTCGATGATTCCATCTAGCAATCACATCTGTACCCCCTGATTTGTTTTATATCTCCCCCCAATCCCCCTTGATCCGCGCTATCTGTTAATCAAAATCGGTACCGCCCCAAACCTGTTATAGGTATAACTACTATTATAAAATCCCTGCGTGCGACCCTGGCTTCAGAAATATGTATGTTAATTTAATATTTATGTCGGGTGTATCATCGTGTCGCTCATGTGCGTTACGTGGTAAGGGGCAAGACTATCGCACATGAGGATTAGTGATGTAACAAATGCTTTTCTTTACCAATTGACATACTGAAATACACGGCCCCTGTATTGCATTGCACCCGTTTTCAAACAGTGACAATCGAATTATGAAAAATAAAAACGGTATCGCGAATCTGTGTTTTTGCCGTAGAATCTCAGGCGCTACAGTACATTATTTTATGTTTTATTTTTTGATTCTATTTTGAAAATTATAAATTGGATCTCTTATTTGGTGCACTGATATATAAAAATATAGTTAGCACCCCCCTATCAGGGTTTAATTTCGGTCGGACCATGAGCTGGAAACATATTCATATTCTTTATTGCACAGAAATATTAGTAAGTAATAAATAATTTTATGAGCAAACGCGAGTTTATCTCTAAAGAGAGATTTCTACCAGTAAACCTAGGCAGGACAGGCAACCCGAATGGCCGAGTCGTCAGTGACCCTGCCTCGAAGCCAAGGGTCCCGGGTTCGAGTCCCGGTGTTGGCAAATATTTGTTTGATGAGAATGGATGTTTGTACCCTCTTAGTCATGATTGTTTGTCTATCTCATTATTATATTAATCTATATAAGTATGTGTATCGTTGTCTGGTTCCCAAGATACAGGGAATCCTAGTTTGGGGCTAGATCAATGTGTGTAATTAGTGTCCAAGGTATTATTATTATTATTATTATTACAGGAAAAGTTGTGCAACAGGAGAGTCCTAGTTCGCAATAAAACTATATACCTCTAATTGTGTACAACTACAACAAAAAATGTAATAAATGATGTATATAGCCATGATGTATGTATATATACTAAATAAAATACAAAAGCACAAAAATAAAATATATATCAAACATATACATATATGTATAAAAGTACCTATCAAGAAAGAGAAAGCAAATGCTCTTTCAATCTTTTCTTAAAAGTGAATATTGAGGGACTTTCTCCAATAGCGCAGGGAAGTGCGTTCCACAGTCGGATCGCCCTTAACCTAAACATGTTACTTGTCACTGAACTTATGTACCTATATGTACTACTGATAATCATTTACTATATTTATTTTTCAATTGACTGCCCGGATGGCATATTGAATGTGTCGTTTTGTCCGAGGACCTGCATCCTTTGCATCTTGTATTCTCAACCGACTTCAAAATGGAGGAGAATCTCACTAGTTTTTTTTCTTTTTTTGTATGTTTGTTACGCGATTATTCCAATTATCAATCAATTCAATCAATTATGAATCGATTTTGATGATTGGTAGTGTTTTGATTGGTAGGTCGTACTTTATAGGTGGTCCCGTATAAATATTCACAAAATAGATTTAAAGCTTTTTGAAAAAACCAACAAAAATAAAAAATATATACACAGGTGACGTTTTGGTTGTCGTTCCGTGCAGCAATAGTAGTTTATGTGACTGCTACATAATGGAGTGCATACTCGTTCGGCTCTCACTCGACAGTTTTAATGCCTAATTATGCACAGTTACATACACTAGTTTATCTACACACATATCATAAGCTCTCTTCGATGTGTTCAGGAACCGCATGTTCGACCGGCATTGTGGCATTGATCATTGCTCTTGTTTAGCTTGTTCTGTGGGAGTACTACACTTGTAAAGCTTACTTATACATATTTTGTGATTTGTGTAAAAACTGTATTTGTGTGGATTTTTGTTTGTACTTCACCCACGTGGTCCAATGTAGAGAAGAGGAAAAATGTTATTTGCTAAGTATATGTAAATATCTGCAGTAATAAAGTTTTGACTTTGACTATTTTAAGAGCGAATAATGGATTATCTATCTCTCTATTTATCATTGATATTCGGGGAATCTCAATGTGAGAGCTTTGTCATGTTTTGTTTGTAATGTCAATGCCAGACACCTTCAGTACAAGACCAGTTCAGTTCAGTTCAGTTCAAAGATTTTTATTCATAATAGCACAAAAATTGAGATTTAATGAACGTCATAACATAATCAAACAAGCATAATAAAACATTAAGTAGGTGCCTAATTATTAGTACATAATATATAGGGTGCAATGAACTGGTTTAATGCCAGATGTTGGTGTCTTGTAAAAAGTCATTAATTTTGTAGTAGGCACAAAGTGTGCTTTACATTACGTACATTTTTTGAATCATTGCGGAATTTTATTGTAGAAGCGTATACAGTGTCCCATAAAAGAACTACTAACTTTTGTGAGTCCGAACATTGGAAAAGAAAGTATATGTTTATTTCTAGTTTGCACATTGTGGCGGCTATCAATGATTTTAAAGCTACTGATATATATCCTCACATGCATTATGTTTTCATAGATATATTGACTTGCAATTGTTAGGATGTTGGTTTCTTAGACGAAATCTTTCAGAGAATCTTTATAGGTTTAATAGTTTCTTCATAAAGTGTACCCAAAGTGTGTAAAGGCGGGCTGGATGTGACCTAGTGGTAGGTTCGCTTCGCTCGCCCAATAATGTAGTACATCACGGTCACAATAACTGTGCACCTGGACCCGTGACGTCATTGCGGCACCCTTAAGGTTATTGCATTCCAGCGAGTTCGCCTATAATGCCTATTAATAGAAAATAGGAAATATTTTAACATAAGAATTCACTTACTATCGGTGCGTGTAAGGTAAATCCTATCGGTATAATACATTTATATTTACTTACATACATACCTATCTAAGCTCACGCCATTATCTCGGGAGAGGGGTAGGCAGAGACTAAACGCGCCCACTTGCCTTAGCAATCTCCTGGCATATATCTCTCGCTTCTTCAACATTCGTAAGTCTCTTCTAATTTTCCCCTTCATAAATGGCCAATTTGGTCTGTTTAGGACCGTCTTGCTGAAAGCTGACCTTTGGTTATCTTCTTTCAAGCCACAGCGTTCCCTTATAACTTCATTCTCCAATCTATCTTTAATGTTACCGCATTTATTCGGCTTTCATGCTTCTTCTGCCATACCCAACATCCGCTCCCATACATCAATGTCGGACTCAACACTCCGTTTGTAATAGCCAAACGTGCCTTTGATGACGCAGTTTGCCTTCTGTGACATACGTCAGATGCATAATTACGGAAGTCTAAACGACCTGGCCCTCAATTCTCTTATGGGAAACGCATAGCGATAGGGCGGCCAATGCCGTATTTGGCATGTGGGCGGCGCCTATTTCGCGTGAAGAGACTGCCCAATACGGAATTTGGCGCCCTTGGGAGTAATCGATACGCTCCCAATTCTGTGTATCAGCATTTTTACAGTATACCTTGGACACATTAGCTGCTTAAAATTGAGGTCTATAACGCGGCACATTGCTGTACAATTGAATTGTAATAGCATTAGTAATGATAACAGCTACTCCAAGTGCTGAACATTGCCTGAGTAACAAGGCACGTGGTACTTATTATAGTTAATATGCAGCCATTCTCATACTCATTCGCAAAATTGGAATAAGTTTGGACATCTTAAATGCTTTATCGAAGCTAAAAGTTCATTATCAGTGAAATTGTTGTATGCAGTAACGCATTTTGATTTTTTATTCAGTTTGAGAGCGTTCAATTGCAGTAAGTGATATTGTGCGTGCAAATGAAGATATTTTATTTGCCATTTTGTATTAATAAGTTAAGTATAACTTTGGGTGATTTCAATTATGTGTTAAATTTTATCGGGAATGTAACTTTATTGCGTAATACCATATGTTTTAGGTCAATACTTTTACGTGCTCTCATAATATCCACGTAATATCCACAATGCGTGGTAATAAAGGTAAATTACTATATGCCTATATAAATTCCATTACTCAGCCCTGGTTTGAATTGATGGGCACAAGTCTCCAAATCAGGTGCTCTGCTGTGTAACTGCATAAAAGGTTACAATTGGTACAATTTTGGCCTAAATAAATGTTTATGTATATAAGCTGAGTAATGGTGTAAAAGTGCACGTTTAAGCAGCAAAGAGCATTACGTCTCGACGACCAGAATAATAATAATAGCTTGGACACTATTTACACACATTGATCTAGCCCCAAACTAGGATACCCTGTATCTTGGGTACTAGACAACGATACACATACTTATATAGATAAATATTGTACATAGATAGATAAACAACCATGACTAGGGCACAAACATCCGCTCTCATCAAACAAATATTTGCCCCCACCGGGACTCGAACCCGGAACCCTTGGATTCGTAGGCAGAGTCACTGCCGACGAGAATTATGCATTATATGGGTCTCGTCATTTTCCTGTGCAGCTATTGCAGCGAGTGTACACTAATAAGTCGTTAAAAGTGCTTAAACAACCGATGTGGCGCTTGTGTGGAACTATATAATGCAGCTTTGTGCTAATTGGGCTATCGCTGTGCGTTTGCCATAACAGAATAGGGACCCTGCAATGCAACCCCGTGTGCGAAGGAAAAGGCGTAACCTTGTTTGTTTACTTGCGTCTAATATTAGTTTGTGTTTTTATTGAAGGCTCTGCTGGCCTCCCCGACACGACAGCGGAACTAACAATGTGACCTTCAGCGTACTTTTAGAGGAATAGGATTAAAAAATCAAAAATCGGCCAAGAGCGGTTCGTGCTCGCCCACGAAGGGTACGTACCATCGTACAAGAAAACTTCTACAAAAGAATAAAATAATTTATGCCGAAAGAAAACTTCAGAAAAAAAACACTTCAATTAAACCATATTTGTTACAAAAAATACTAAAATAGATAATCCATTTATTTAGTGTTAAAATACATCCATCCATGATCCCATTATCAGATCCTAACTGACGTTGATAATTTGTTGAGAAGCTCCCCTGGTACCCTATGTCACCATCACTTCTATTTCACCAGCATGCATTATGACGAGCATACACTGACCACCCTTAATAGAGTTATCATATCGTATCCTGTAGGGTACCTAGTAGACCAACCTAGTATAGAGCAGTTCCGGTGGCCATCTACGTTATCATATCGCCTATCATATACCTAGTATAGAGCAGTTCCGGTGGCCATCTGCGTTATCATAGCGCCTATCATATACTTAGTATAGAGCAGTTCCGGTGGCCATCTGCGTTATCATATCGCCTATCATATACCTAGTATAGAGCAGTTCCGGTGGCCATCTGCGTTATCATATCGCCTATCATATACCTAGTATAGAGCAGTTCCGGTGGCCATCTGCGTTATCATAGCGCCTATCATATACTTAGTATAGAGCAGTTCCGGTGGCCATCTGCGTTATCATATCGCCTATCATATACCTAGTATAGAGCAGTTCCGGTGGCCATCTGCGTTATCATATCGCCTATCATATACCTAGTATAGAGCAGTTCCGGTGGCCATCTGCGTTATCGTATCGCCTATCATATACCTAGTATAGAGCAGTTCCGGTGGCCATCTGCGTTATCATATCGCCTATCATATACCTAGTAAAGAGCAGTTCCGGTGGCCATCTGCGTTATCATATCGCCTATCATATACCTAGTATAGAGCAGTTCCGGTGGCCATCTGCGTTATCATATCGCCTATCATATACCTAGTATAGAGCAGTTCCGGTGGCCATCTGCGTTATCATATCGCCTTTCATATACCTAGTATAGAGCAGTTCCGGTGGCCATCTGCGTTATCATATCGCCTATTGTTCCCTCGATAGCTCTGTCCCTGTTGCTGATACCCCAGGTGTGATGATGTGGAATGAGAACGCCGTGGTTTTCTCAATATTTGACTTTTAATTACAACTTTACAAGGTCAGGTGCGTATCCTCGTATGGTTCGAATGCGTATAATATAATCGAGCTACGTAGCTAAACCCGATGCCATTAGTCCATTGCGTGATGACGTGATCAGCGACCAATCAACGATGCGCCTGATGACGAGATGCGAAGCTAATTACAGCATACGACGTCACAACATGGCCCCGGCCTTGGAAGGAGCAGCTTCCAACGGGAATAAAGGACATATCCTGGAGAAGGCACGTCGAATCACCCCCCTGCTCGTGCGTATGTCCGCCACCCTGGCGATACCGTCTCTCCCTGGCAGCACAGAGACGACTCGTCCGAGATGCCATCGTAGCGGGGGGGCGTTGTCCTCTTTTATGATGACCAGCGTGTCTGGCTGCAAATCCTGGCTGTTGATCTTCCACTTAGGTCTGCGCTGCATCTCCGAGATACTACCTAGGTACTCGCTGCTCCAGCGTTTCCAGAAGTGATGACAGAGCTGTTCCACACGCTGGTACCGCGAGAGCTGGCTTGTGTTGGCATTGGCGATCTGGGAGTCAGCGTATACTGGAGCAGTCAACGGACGGCCAACCAGGAAGTGACCAGGACTTAGTGGTAGGAAATCGTTTGAATCTGAGGACATTGGAGACAATGGGCGGGAATTTAGGATCGCCTCAATTTGTGCAAGAACGGTACCAAACTCTTCTTCTTTATTCTTTACTTCTTTATTCTTTATTGCATAGATAATATAAAGTTACAGACAATTAAAAGTAATGTAATAAGCAAAGGCGAGCTTATCTCTAAAAAGAGATTTTTTCCAGCAAACCTAGGCAGGACAGGAGAGTTAATTATACTGGAAAGTCCTAGTTCGCAATAACACTATACATACGGACGCAAATTACTTTCAAAATATATATAAACTATACCAAATATAAAATAAAAATATATATATATATACTTCCACTACATAAAATACAATGTAAAGCATGAACATACATAAACTATAATAAATCATACATATACCTACATAAATATGGTACCATTTACGGAAGAGAAAGGAAATGCACTTTCAATCTTTTCTTAAAAGTGAAAATTGAGGGACTTTCCCTAATAGCGCAGGGAAGTGCGTTCCACAGTCGGATTGCCCTTAACCTAAACGAGTGTTCGTAAGCGGCAGTGTTATGCCGAGGAGTTGAAAGGAGAGACACCGTGTGGGATCTCGGATTGCTATCCCTGGGGAAAAGAAAGTCAAAACGTTGGCGTAGATATGTGGGGTATCGGGGATTTCGCAAAATATTGAACAGATAGGAGAGAATGTGCATGTCACGGCGAAGACGGATCGGAAGCCACTCCAGCTCCTTGCGATACTGGGAGACATGGTCATACTTGCGCAACCCGTAGATAAACCGAATCCCGAGATTTTGAAGTCGTTCGAGTTTGTTCAGTTGTTCTTCGTTCGCGTTGACCCAACAAACATCCGCATAGTCTATTAAAGGTAGTAGAAGGGACTGAGCAAGAGTGATTTTAGTCTGCCGTGGCAGGAAGTACTGCAATCTTCGGAGGGAGTGAAATGACGCAAAGACTCGTCTGCTGACCTCACAAACATGGGGCGACCAGGACAGCAAGTTGTCAAATATAACCCCAAGATTCTTAGCTTTCTCACTGTAATTAATTATGGTACCATCATACAATACAGGATCGACGGGCGAATTCTGTAGCAAGTTAAGCGAATGCCGTGTACCCATAATCATGGCTTGAGATTTTCCCGGGTTGACTTGCAGTCCATATGAAATAGCCCATTTCCTGATGTTGTCGAGGTCAGCATTCAACGCCTCTACAGTCAGATTCACATCACACGGAGAGAAGTGCCGATATATTTGTAGGTCATCTGCGTAGAGATGATAAGAAGAACTAAGAACGTCAGATATGGAGTTTATGAATACTGAGAAGAGGAGAGGAGAAAGGATACCACCCTGCGGGACACCCGTGGAGAGCTCACACCAATCCGTGGAGATCTCCTCAGACTTAATGCGCTGCTGGCGGTCTCTCAGGTAGGAGTCAAACCAGCGAGCCGAGTGCGAGGAGACTTTAAGCGACTTTAGAATTTCAACCAGGATATCGAAATCGACGCAGTTGAAGGCGCTACTGAAATCAAGCAGTGTAAGGACCGTAAGCTGCTCCTGATCCATTGCCCATTGAATATCGTCAGTGACTTTAAGCAGAGCCGTGGTAGTGCTGTGACCCGGCCTGAAACCTGATTGATGGGGATTTAACAAGTTATTTGAGGAAAGGTAGGAGGAGAGCTGGATGTGAACAATTGATTCCAGGACTTTGGAGAGGATAGGCAGAATAGATATGGGACGGAATAATAATCTTCGTATGTCAAATTCGCAGTGCCCATCATGCGAAGCAAATGATGTTTGCAGGATTTTACCCCAGCCTCCCACAAACCACCGAAATGTGCTGCATAGGGAGGAATAAAGCTGAATTCTATCCTATTCTCAGTTGCGTAATCTATGATGTCTGAAGAACAGTTACTTAAAAACCTTTCAAATTCATTCCTGGCGCCTACAAGGTTTTTTCCATTATCCGAAAATATTTTCGAAGGTTTCCCACGCCGCGAGATAAAACGTTTGAGTGCAAGTAGGTAGGCTTCTGAAGAAAGATCAGTGACGAGCTCCAAATGTATCGCGCGAGTACTAAAACATATGAAGAGACAGATGTAAGCCTTAATCGTTTTTGCTCCCCTCCCCTTGCGATTCAGTATTATCACTGGGCCCGCGTAGTCTACACCACAATGATAGAAAGGAATGTTAGCAGCAACTCTCTCCTCAGGAAGATTACCCATCAATGGAGACACTGATTTTAATAAATAAATTAAATTCAATAAAAGTCAATAAATAAATAAAATTGAGATAAAGAATGAATTTTACCCAGAACACCGTTAGCGCTTAATATTTTGTGTTCTGTAGGAAATGACTCTAATTGACTCAATCTAGCCAAAACCAGTTCTGACTCCAACAATTCACTCACATGTAGTGCGCCACTACGACGACCGATTTTATTGCGCGTATTGTAAACAAATCGAAGTAGGTACGCACAGGCGCGAATCATGCGATTATATTGAGAGTATCTGTGAAAAGGATAAAGCGAGTTTTCTTTGTTTACATTAACTTTCGCGTTCTGCTTGACAACAAATGAATGAATCTTTGCAGGTTTTATCTCAGGCAAATCATCGTGCGCGATTTCCAACTGTGAATTGGTGACATTGTAATTAGGGTCACGTAGGTATTCTGGTCCCTCCCACCATAGTTCGCACGAAGTTAGCGAATCTAGCCCAGCGCCACGCGAAACTAAATCGGCTGGGTTGTCTTTCCCCCTCACGTGATTCCATGGTAGGCCCCCAGTTAGTTATTGTACTTCAACCACACGATTTTGCACAAAAGTTTGCAGCCTGTAAGGTTCCATGCGCAGCCACCCTAGCACAATGGTTGAGTCGGACCAGAAGGCTACTGACTGAAACTCGCAATGCATAGATTCCTTAATTTTACTGTACAATTTAGCACCTAACAGAGCGCCGCATAGTTCTAAGCGTGGTATATTGACAGATTTGAGAGGCGCGACCTTGCCCTTAGCGCATAGCAACCTGACTGATACTGTCGTTGTGTTATTATTAATACCTACAGATCTGATATAAGCACATGCACCGTAAGCAGTTTGAGACGCGTCTGTAAAAATGTGGAGTTGAAGATGCCCTGTCTCACATCCAATCACGTGTCTCGGCACGCGCAGCGAATTAAGGTGCTTAATGTTATCTACAAAGCGAACCCATATCTTGACAACGTCTCGCGGAACTTGATCATCCCAATCTACTTTAGCGAGCCATAGTTTTTGTAGCAAAACCTTTGCTATCATGATAGTAGGACTTAACAACCCTAGTGGATCGAAAATCTGTGAGACGGAAGATAAAATCGAGCGCTTTGTGATCTTATCGCTATCGTCGCTTGCCAATTCCGTATCATAATAAAGGTTGTCGCTCGAATTGTACCAATTGATACCTAACGTATTATTGTGACTGCTTTCTGAAAGCGCAAGCGATTTAGAAAAATCTAACGGTACCTGAGCCATGTCGCAATCAAAATTGAATAACCATTTGCGTAAAGGAAAACAGCCGTCCATTAAAACCGATGACACTTTTTTACATAATGCTAACAGCTGATCCTTGTCATCGTGACCAGTAATGTAATCGTCAACGTACATGTCCTCCACGATGGACCGCCGCACCTGTACGTCTGCGCAGTCGAAGCTACACGGAGTCGAAGTCCAGACGTGGAAGCAGCACTCGCGTCGAATACTACACGGAGTTTGGTGGTCGTGCTTGGTTCTCTAAATACCCCATGATGGGGCATGAAATAGTGTGGGGTTAGGTACGAGTCTATACGGCACATGTGACCTAAGTCGATGTATTCACGCATGAACTCCGTGTAGCGTTTTTTGAACGTTTCATCGCGGTCTAAACGTTTTTCTAAAGCGAGGAATCGGCGTTCGGCCTGGACATGCGTATCACCTAAAGCTTCTTGAGGTAATTTAAAAGGTATAGTTACGATGAACCTGCCGTCGTCGTTACGCTTTGTTTGTTCGACGAAGCGGGATTCGCACTCCTTCTCGGCCTCACTGCGCGTATCATGAAGCTTAGGGAGTTCCTCTAGTTCCCAGAACTGCCGTAATTGTGCGTCTATAGTTTGAACAAAGTTACACTGGATAATGCCATCTTTGTACGCTTTATGATAGATTGGTCCCGAAACTATCCAACCTAACCTGGTTTCTTGTAGGTAGGGCCCGTTAAGCAACCGAATCCTACCTATCTTCAATAGATCCCAGAACGAATCGGCGCCTAATAGAATATCTATGGGATTCGTTTCAAAGAATGAAGGATCTGCTAATGTGCATTCCTTGGGAATATCAAATTGTGCGCGTTGTATAGGTACAGTTGGTAGCGATGATGTAATGACGGGCAAAACAATGCATTGAAGGCGCTGTCTAAATATATCGTAAAGTGACCGTATTACGATGTCACATTTAAGCGCTGACTGTGTGACATTATTACCAACTCCCTTTATTTCTTGTGTGGACTGTACTAAAGGTAATTGCAATGATTCGCATAAAGATCGTGTTATAAAACAGCGTTGGCTTCCACTATCGAGAAGTGCGCGGGCTAGGTGAAATGTATTGTTTACATCAGCGATTTCGACCAGCGCTGTGGATAACAGGATCGACTGTGAAGATATGGTATTATTATTTGTGTGAGCGTTGTTTACGACTACGGAGTCTACGGCATAATTAGCGCTGACCGCGGCATCTATGTGTGACTCACCTGTGCCTACATTTTCATGCAGCACGGAATTATGTTTTTGATTACATAATCTGCATGGTCCAAATCGACAATCTCCGATCGAGTGTCCTGATCGCAAACAATTCTCGCACAACTTATTATCGCGTATGAAATCCCGTTTGTAATTAATCGACGCGTCAAGGAATTTTTTACATGAGTATAGTGGATGATTTGCCTTACACATGTAACACTGCCTACTTCGCGGCGTACGACGACGCTCGTCCTTATCCACAGTCACGTTACAAAGAACCTTGCTGTTATTGTGAGAAGGAATAAGTTTACTCGAGCTAGGCACCGACTTACAGTGCGTTACTGTTATCGTATCTAACATATCCGCTCGCGATTTTAGAAAACTGAGCAAATCGTCCGTCCGGCACTTGTAATTAGGGTTACATTGTGATTTTAAGGTAGTGGTTTTGTGCTGCTCCCACTCTCGCTCGGTTATTTCGTCGAGTTTGGAAACAACAATAAAGATAATCAGAGTATCCCAGTGCTCGGTGGGTTCCCCTAATGACTTTAGTGCGCGTATGTTTTTTAATATCGTGTCAATAAGTTTCCTAAGCAAAACTGGGGACTCTTTACCTAACCTTTGAATTGAAAATAAGGCCTTCACGTGATTATGAATTAGCAGGTTATTGTTATTATAGCGATTTAGAAGCAATTCAAGAGCAATGTTGTAGTTACTTGCAGAAAATTCTAGCTGGTCAATAACCAAAGCAGCACTACCTTTAAGCGATGATTTTAGATAGTGGAATCTCTGTATGTCGGATAGCTGCCTATTGTCATGAATCAGAGAAAGATATGTGTCTCTAAATTCGAGCCAGTGATCACACGAGCCGTCAAAGCTAGGAAGCGTTATGGAGGGAAGCTTTACCGAATCGACCTTTGACCCTACCGAACTGTCACCGATCTTGGCCTCTTTAGCACCCAACAAACA
Organism: Argyresthia goedartella; assembly: GCA_949825045.1. Taxonomy (NCBI): domain Eukaryota; kingdom Metazoa; phylum Arthropoda; class Insecta; order Lepidoptera; family Argyresthiidae; genus Argyresthia; species Argyresthia goedartella. Next base: position 45,009,268 of record OX463806.1, on the reverse strand, counting down.
CTCGGCCTGAGCTACAAAGCTATAGAAATTATTCTCCATCTGCTCGCGATGATTTAACTGAGCTTCGATATCTCTGTCAGGCACTTTCTCTTCTATCAATGTTTGAATCGAATTATATTCTTTGAACAAGCTGTGAGCATTTTGAATGCGTAAGTTGAGATCTGCCTTAGCTACTTGTGATAAGGGAATCGTAGTATCTAACGTATTAAGTTGGTTAGAAAATTTAGTAAAACGTCCCTTAATTATGCCTCGTTTTTTAACAAGATCGCGACACATCGTTTGAGCGCCTGGTTCATTGCCCTCGACAGACGCACTTGATGGAGACCTCGACCTAGAGGGCTTATCGTCATCCCCTAATAAGACCATTTCGGTGTGTTTGATGGGTAAGAACTGGGTTTACTTACGATTGGTTTTGTGACACTCTAGAGGCACTTGCACACGGTACACTGATGGGCACTGCGCAGACAAACCTGCCGACTTCGGCTCAGCGATGCAATGATGCGGCAAATCACACACACATTACACAGATGAAGCGAATAGGTTGGGATAGGCGAACAAGATGGCTGACCGTACCGAAGAATAATGCGTCGATGCGATCTTTGCGTTGTTCGCTGCCAATTCAACTGCTGACGATGATCGCCGATTTCCTTGCACGAGTTCAGGAACGAAGCGACGTCTTCCAATGAGATGGATTCCGATCCTTAGCGTAGATCCTTTGTGGGTTAAACTGCATACGCGCCACATCCACAGGTCGAAGCTTCGCGGTATTCGGCTTAGAAGGTCCAGATGTTCCCTCGATAGCTCTGTCCCTGTTGCTGATACCCCAGGTGTGATGATGTGGAATGAGAACGCCGTGGTTTTCTCAATATTTGACTTTTAATTACAACTTTACAAGGTAAGGTGCGTATCCTCGTATGTTTCGAATGCGTATAATCGAGCTACGTAGCTAAACCCGATGCCATTAGTCCATTGCGTGATGACGTGATCAGCGACCAATCAACGATGCTCCTGATGACGAGATGCGAAGCTAATTACAGCATACGACGTCACAACACCTATCATATACCTAGTATAGAGCAGTTCCGGTGGCCATCTGCGTTATCATATCGCAACCTGCAGGATACCTAGTTTAGAGAAGTTCCGGTGGCCATCTGCGTTATCATATCGCAACCTGCAGGATACCTAGTATAGAGCAGTTCCGGTGGCCATCTGCGTTATCATATCGCAACCTGCAGGATACCTAGTATAGAGCAGTTCCGGTGGCCATCTGCGTTATCATATCGCAACCTGCAGGATACCTAGTATAGATCAGTTCCGGTGGCCATCTGCGTTATCATTTCGCAACCTGCAGGATACCTAGTATAGAGCAGTTCCGGTGGCCATCTGTGTTATCATATCGCAACCTGCAGGATACCTAGTATAGAGCAGTTCCGGTGGCCATCTGTGTTATCATATCGCAACCTGCAGGATACCTAGTATAGAGCAGTTCCGGTGGTCATCTGTGTTATCATATCGCAACCTGCAGGATACCTAGTATAGAGCAGTTCCGGTGGCCATCTGTGTTATCATATCGCAACCTGCAGGATACCTAGTATAGAGCAGTTCCGGTGGCCATCTGCGTTATCATATCGCAACCTGCAGGATACCTAGTATAGAGCAGTTCCGGTGGCCATCTGTGTTATTATATCGCAACCTGCAGGATACCTAGTATAGAGCAGTTCCGGTGGCCATCTGTGTTATTCGTCATCAGTTTCACATCACAAAATGATGCTTTGAGTTACTATTTCACGACCCCAGTGGCGCTGCGATTGTAGCTCTGCCTAACATGCGAGAGGTCCCGGGATCGATCCTCGGCTGGGGATAAAAGAAGAAAAAAAAACACGTCTTGGATGTTTATATGTGTTTAATGTCGCTGTTTCCGGTTCCCACGACACAGGATATCCTAGAGTGGAGCCAGAAGCAATGTATTGTAGATTTTTTTTACTATGAAAAATTCAAAAATCGCTGTTTATATATAATATAATATTTGAAGAGTTCCCTCGATTTCTCCAGCATCCCTTCATCAGATCCCGACCTGGTGTCAATTGGACCAATCGGAAGGTTAACCCTTACAAACAAATAACGATATTCCAAATTGGTCCATCCATCTTGGAGAAATCAATGAACATACAAATCACAGATCTCGACGAATTGATATCCTTCTCCATTTGAAGTCGGTTAATAAAACAAAAAGTAAAACGTTAAAAAAAGACTTCATAACCTATTTAATACAAAACAAACTTATTCTAAGCGACCAACACAACTAGGCGCATGACAGCTAAGCGTTCATTGGAATTACGGAGGGAACACCGGAACGGTGTTTGATACCATGTAGTAAGTACTTACTTACATGCCAGTGACTTGTGCGTACAGGTACGTACGTATACGTTACGTTTTTTAGGCGGGTTGCAGGAGCCGAAACCGCAGTAATGTCGTGCGTGTAGTTGTGTTGGTTGCTTAATACGTGTCTTTATTAATTAAAGAGCTCCCTTATTTCCCCATATTCCTATCATCACATCCTGACGTTAATATATTGTTGAGAGCTCTCCTGGTACTTCACCATCACCTGCATTTCACCATTATGCATTATGATGAGCATTATTGCCCAACATACATTACTGGCCAACCTTAACGCCCAAGATCACACAAAAAAATATATGCCGCTAAATTCATAGGTCCCAAAAAAATATATGTTATTCACAATGAGATAAACTAGTTAAAATACTATGTCGTTACGCGATTGGCTTAATTTTCCTCGATCGTAAAAAATCCTGAACATAGTCTATATTAAAAGGGAGATACAATAATTTTAATATAAAATTACTGATTTTTCATATATTTTTTTACCTTCGTTTTCCTATTTTTGAGCTCCATATCAATCCTTAAATTTTATCAATTAGCTTAATTCCGTTTTTCAGTAAATTCGAAAAAACACCTAATTTTTTACCTCGACGGGCGGCTACCCACCCAAGCTATTCCGCGCCGCCCGCTATCCCGCCAATGCCGCTACCCCGCCAGAAGGCGACGGGCGAATGCGGCGCCCCTCACCTCAACAGCCAGAACTGGGCCTTAATAAAGTTACCATGTCGCAACCTGTGAAATACTTAGTATTGAGCTGTTCTGGTGGCCACCTGTGCTCTTCGTCATGCTTCCCGAGAGTATATGCACAAATTACTATGAAAATCTCTGTCTGCCTATTTTTGAAGAGTTCCCTCGATTTCTCATACGGGTCTTGAATTAATATCAATTGGTCAATTCAGTGACATTGTCTCCTTACACGGAAAGACGGGTCCGACGCTCCAGAGACCCCCGGGATCATCTTGTGATCAATGAAGACGGACTCCACACGGATTAGGATTCACCATGCTATTCGCGCCAAACTTTGTAACATCAGAACCCCGTAGGAACCCCGGAGTTATTCACCACATGGCGTTGTTTCTCTGAGTTTAATTGACCGTGCGAGCGTAGCAAGCGAAGTGTTTTGAGATGGGCCAAAAATGCCTCTGTCGGTCTGTCTATTTTCGTCTACAAGTCGCATTTTTCAACCGATTTTGACGAAAATTGTTTTGGGGAAAAGTGGGGAAGTTTGTTGCAGCATTATTTATCGGCGGATTTCAATCAAATTTGAGAGGCCCACTAAGTAAGGACTTCATTCTACGCAAGATGAAATGAAAAAACATTTAAAAGGGGGGAGTGGAGAGGGAGGCACTTCGAGGTATTTTTGACCCCCCTGTAATTATGTTGTAGATAAAGCTAGATACACTTTTAATTTTTATAATTTAATTTTAATTTTTAACAATTTATAATTTAAAATTTATAATTTAAAACGAACAGACTCCTTAAGAGAGCTTTTTAAAGAAATTGACATACTAACAGTAGCTAGTCAATTTATTTTCGAAAATATAATGTATGTACGCAAGAACCTTACAACATTTTCCAAACTTAGCGACAGCTGTAATGTTAACCTAAGAAATAATCACAGACTATGTGCGCCCCGTTTTAGACTCGCGAAGGTTAGCAATTCTTTCAAGGGTCAGTGCATTCTCTACTACAATAGGATACCTCTGGAGATTTTGAAATTGCCATTTGAGCAATTTAAAAAGCATGTTAAAGCGACTTTGTCGAAAAAGGGATATTACAATGTTCAAGATTACTTAAATGACAGGTCTGTATGGGGTTAATCTGGCTCAACACAGACCTTGCTGTTAATAATTTTGTAATTATTTATTCCTGCTTATTAATCATAACAATAAAATTTTTCATATTTGTATTAGTTAAGCACAACCTATTTTTAAAAGAGAACTAACAATCAATCTGTGGGAGTTTCTACGCCCTGCTTCTCCCACAGTGGTCCAATGTAGAGAAGAGGCAAAAAATGACGTTTGCTAAGTATATGTAAATATCTACAGTAATAAAGTACTTTGACTATTGACTATTGACACATAAATTTTCTGTGCCTAATAGTTCACAATTTCTATAGGGAAATTCCTAAAATTCAGTAAATTTTAACCAATACATTGTAAACGACAGCCGTCCAAAATAATGTTCCGTAAGTCACTGACTGACTCATAATCGATCATCGAAATTCTAATGTACTTCTTGCAGGCCTAAAAGCTTGACATTTTAAACAAGCGAGGTCGACTGTTCTCCCAGAACTACTAGTTGTTTAACCCGGGTTCGAGTCCCGGTGGGGGCAAATATTTGTTTGATGAGAACGGATGTTTGTACCCTAGTCATGGTTGTTTATCTATCCAAGTATAATATTTATCTATATTCCCAAGATGCAGGGAATCCTAGTTTGGGGCTAGATCAATGTGTGTAAATAATGTCCAAGGTATTATTATTAATAATAATAAAATTACGAACCAATGAATGGGTTTTAAAATAGCTGTTGAAGCCCTCAGCCTGTAAGCCTGCTAAACCCATAGGGCTGTAAATGATGGAACGGCCGCGTGTGCGTGTGGTGCGCCGACACTGCTTACGTATAGTGTCAAAGAGTATATATTATATAAACCCATAGGGCTGTAAATGATGGAACGGCCGCGTGTGCGTGTGGTGCGCCGACACTGCTTACGTATAATGTCAAAGAGTATATATTATATACTCTTTGACACTGGTATCTGAAATTATGGTTTTTATGAGTTTCATTGGAAACGATGGCGCAACGAATTGAAAACGAGTATCAGCAGAAAGCAGAATTCATGGAATGATCTTGCAAATTCACGTCAGCGGCAGGGATATCGGTTCCAGTCTGTAACGAAAACATGAACACACATTACCATTATCCTTGAATCAAAATTTTACTCAGGTTCGAAGGATTGCATAATTTTGAATTTTTACTTCACCGAGAAAAATCCGAATGCAAAAATGGCGTCGTTGAGAGAAAATGCGTTTCGAGTGTAAAATGCGTTCTGAAATATATCAAAGCGCATTCGGGACACGTTCATAAAAAACTAAAGTGATTGACAACAACAAAAAGTGTGTTACATAAATTCATGAGGACTGAGTGGTCGAACGCTTTCACGCTGCAAGTCCTACAAACAAAGTAAATCGAATGGTAGGTAAACGGGGAGCAAAATGTTATATCAATAAAACCTCAAGTCAAACTCCATAAATAAAATCGATTGTGATAATTAAATCAATTCAGCAACGCAAAAGACCTGTCAAAATTTAATCCACTCGCGAAGTAGACCGATCAGATCGAAGAATCCATATAAAACGTCGTTGTCTTGCTAAAAGGAACCTTATCTTAGATTTACGAGTATAAATTGCTTCTGGCCCTACACTAGGACACTATATGTTGAGGGAACCAGAATCTGCGACGTCATCCAAGACCTGGGTTTATTTTTCTTCGTCCCCAGCCGGGAATCGAACCCGGGACCTGTCGCTTGGAAGGCAGAGCCTCGAACCGCGACCCCCCCCAGAGATAGTCCCTTGTGTGTATTCCATTGTTTTGTGAAATAAATTTTACTCGTACAGTCAGAAACATTTTGCCGGGTTTATTAAATTATACTCTTAGAATCAGAAACAATTTGCCGGGTTTATTAAATTATACTCGTGCAGTCAGAAACATTTTGCCCGCTTTATTATATTATACTCGTACAATCAGAAACATTTTGCCGGGTTTATTAAATTATACTCGTGCAATCAGAAACATTTTGCCGGGTTTATTAAATTATACTCGTGCAATAAGAAAATTTTTGCCGGGTTTATTAAATTATACTCTTGCAATCAGAAACATTTTGCCGGGTTTATTAAATTATACTCGTGCAATCAGAAACATTTTGCCGGGTTTATTAAATTATACTCGTGCAATCAGAAACATTTTGCCGGGTTTATTAAATTATACTCGTGCAATCAGAAACATTTTGCCGGGTTTATCGGCCCTCAGATCTGATCTCCCTGCCAGTCGCTGGACAACTATAAATATATTTATCGGCCCTCATATCTGATCACCCTGCCAGTCGCTGGACAACAATAAATATATTTATCGGCCCTCATATCTGATCTCCCTGCCAGTCGCTGGACAACTATAAATATATTTATCGGCCCTCATATCTGATCACCCTGCCAGTCGCTGGACAACTATAAATATATTTATGGGCCCTCACATCTGATCACCCCGCCACTCGCTGGACAACTATAAATATCTTTATGGGCCCTCAAATCTGATCTCCCTGCCAGTCACAGGACAACTATAAATATCTTTATCGGCCCTCACATCTGATCACCCAGCCAGTCGCAGGACAACTATAAATATCTTTATGGGCCTTCACATCTGATCTCCCTGCCAGTAGCAGGAGAACTATAAATATCTTTATCGGCTCTCACATCTGATCTCCCTGCCAGTCGCAGGACAACTATAAATATCTTTATGGGCCCTCACATCTGATCTCCCTGCCAGTCGCAGGCAGGACAACTATAAATATCTTTATGGGCCCTCACATCTGATCTCCCTGCCAGTCGCAGGCAGGGCAACTATAAATATCTTTATGGGCCCTCACATCTGATCTCCCTACCAGTCGCAGGACAACTATAAATATATTTATCGGCCCTCACATCTGATCTCCCTGCCAGTCGCAGACAGGACAACTATAAATATCTTTATTGACACTGACTAAGGTACAGTACTGCTCACCTACAGCGAGGCTCTATAATAGCATGTTTAACTTCGCATTTTCAAATATAATAGACACTTAACTCAAGGCTAACTTGGTAGTCTTGGTACATTATGCGTTGTTATGTTAAGTAAAGCTGTTAAGTGTACTGGACATTTGCATATGGTATCTTTGATGCTGGTGAAACCACTTCTGTGTACACAAGTTAAAATATGGATATAGACTTGAGAATATTCAGAGCAAGATTGACTCAATTGTTTGGTTAAAATATATATTTGTCATAGTAGATGACACAGGTTTTCTTTTCACATTTAGAATACAAATATTACAATCGATGAAATCTTATGACGACGAGTGTATGCGTTTAACGCGACTACTGTGAATTTCCATTGAAGTTGATGGTAAAAGGATTATTTTTCATTTTAAGTTGCGGAACTGTAAATGTGTATTTTGTTCTTAAGCCTCGGTGCGCTCTCCGACTCGCATTTGGTCGTTTTTTTATTAACCTCAAAATCTTGCGCCCAGATTACTGTCGACGAAAACTGATATTTAATGACAGATTCTTAATGTATAAGAACTATGAAGATATCCCAAGTTCCAGCCGAACCATCAACCGATAACCTAGTTGAAACTGTTCATGTCATCGCGCTTACGCCTCAGCAACCCCAGATATTTAATCTCAGCAAATGCATTCATCCCGCTAACACGTACCTAACGCTACATAACATTCCCTATGCAACGGTAGACGCAGCTCAAAAATGCAATAACGAAACTGCAGCAAATTCCATGCGAGTTTGCACAATAACCGAGCCGGTACAAATGAAGTGGCTCGCTATAAATTAGCTCGGATGCACAACAGACAACTCAAAATTTAACGCACACTCAAAGTCTGTTGCTCAGGAAACGACAGCGCCAATAAGGCATTTAAGCGGCACTTCATTTGATTGAGCAGAAGGCGGTTGTGCGCCTTTAATACGAACCGGAAACAAGGAGGTAAAGCATTTACAATGTAGAGAAACTGTTGAGCTTCGAAAATAATGGCGCAGGAAAGAGGGGGCGCCATTTAATACGACTCGTAACATAATAGTAGCTGTTGTTTGTGACAAGTGGGTTAAGGATGCCTGTATAATCGGTGCCATTATAATGCAAGTGGAACATGGGCGTAGAATTGTTTCTACCCTGAATAGAGATTATGGATGTGACCTACAGCCCTAGGGCATTAAATAGATACCTGATGCCCTATTCCAGTAGACAATGACGGCTCGGTAACGATAGTCGACACGTCGACGGTCAACTTTAAGTACCTATCCACAGACCATTACTCCACGTGGCCGCCGCAAAAGTACCTATCTCGCGTGTCTTACGTTTTGGTGCATTGCACTCTCATAACTCTTAGATAATAGTGTATTTGCTATGACTGTTGTAACTCAACGGGACGATTTATCATATGAAAGAATTGACTCGGTTCGTTCGCGTACGTCTTGGGTTCTGTGTACCTATCCATTAACTTTTAACTGTTTGTGTTTGGTTAGTAACCAATTTCTATACGTATTAAATGTTGATGGATCCCTGTCTCCCTAACTGTATTTAGTGAAACTGTTCTTCCCGATTTAAGGCAAACGATATAGAGTTTGTGAAATAAAGCTATAAACATCAAGTTCATGTTACAAAAATCAAAATTTAGTAATGTGGAAAAAAATAAATGATATGACAACGTTTCAATATCTGCTTATATGCTTAACAATAAGATTAATTTCTATTAGTTATTGCCTGAAAAAACACCAACCGCCAAATAATCAAAACCTTGAGTTGTGATCGTCGCCATCGCGTCATTGTGACTGAAACGTCATTGTCTACCGGAATAGGAGCCCCTGCTCACACGACTGCGTGAACTAGGCTTCACTCGGTCAGCTGTTAGCCTGTCATACCATTGAACTGTCGGTTGTGTTATGTCATGGCGGACAATATCCATGCTGATGTAGTCATGTAGTCGCTAACAAAATAATAACTACAATCAACCAATTTTCTTTTTCTTTTTTTCTTTCAAACTTTCGAACCACTGAACCGATTTTAATGAAATATATCTGAAAGCCATCACAGTGAAGTCTACTGCCAATAAATAAATAAATAAACATATTAAAATCCGTCCACCCTTTTGAGGGCTAGGGCGCTACAGACAGACGCTTCAAACTTCTAAGTAACACCCCTCTATTTTCGTCGTGTGTTAAAAATGTCGTGCCCTTTTCCCATACATTGCGGGAGAGGCACAGTCGTTGCTCACGAGATAGCCAATACTAAGCAGCAAATCTGTAAGAAACCACCAGAGCAGCTCAAGTTTTATTATTACGAGTCTTAGTCCGCCGCAGAAAGACCACTAAATATCGCCATAAAACGCCGCCACTTCAGCCACATGTGGCCGGTGGTCGCCACAAGTGGTCGGTGGCCGCTACTTTTTTACCCCGTTGCTTGCAGTGTCTTAAACGACTTCATGCGGGTTGAAGCGTTGGGAGAAAAGTTGGGCTAATCGCACGAGTGGAGTGTAAAAGTGATTTGTGGCGGCACAAGAAGCGAGCAGCGGCGATTTGTAGCTTGTGGCGGCCACTGGCGTTTACCGTGTGCGCGTTTGTGGCGACGACTTGTGGTCCGTGTGCACCTAGACTTAGTGAATGTTTAAACGTTAACACCCACGGGCATCTAAAGATGCCATTTCCCGTTATAGGTTTTGAATTTTATTACCCTGGCATGAGGTTCTGAATCGCGATGCCTCAAAACTTTAGGTTTTAAAAGGTTCAACGGAATTTGTTTATTTTTACCCGTAAGTCTCCTGAACTTACAAAATCTATAACATATTTTTAATACAATTTTGCACCGGATTTGAATTTATACGTACTTGATATTTATATAATCGTTGCATACATATGAAGTTATGTTGCTTCGTTAGTCCTCTATACATCCGTGAAGTTCTAAGCCCAGCCTTAAAACCGATAAACTTTTAACGGATGATTAAATTTTGATCATGTCTCTGAACCATTGCAAGAAAAATTGTTCTAAAATCGGTTCACCCGTTTAAAAACTACGATGCTATAAAAAGATATTTGAGTTAAGTAGTGGCTCAAAAGGGCTGTGATGTCGCTGGTCGTTGGTGGAATGCTGAACTTCTAACAAACAAAGTTATGAATATACCTGGTTACCTAAATGGAGTATGAAAGTAGCCGCTACAAGTCGGTTAACTAAAGCTGGCACGTTCAACACATTTACACCTTGCGTCTGTGAATAAGCGCGTGGCGTGACGTTGCACTGCATGGACATTAAGAATAGTCTGTCTGCCTCTCACGCGCGCGGTCAATTTTATGAGTATGAACGAGACAGTTATTATTTTGCTTTTGCTACTGCGTATAAATATAGAGTGATCTTTTTTATTCGCGTCACGTGTCAATCGACGAGCGTTATTGTGATTGTTTACTTTTTTAGAGTTAGAATAAAATCATTGACCTGTATAGTGAAATTGCATTAGTGTGAGTACTGTGAACGTGCCTGCACTGTGAACGGTGCCAGCTTTAGTTAACCGATCTGTACCAATGACTTTGTAAGCTACATCTTGCGATCTTACCTATTGACTTTTCACCAAAATTATACAACCCATTTCACTCTCACGTTCTCCACGAATCCAACTTTATTTATTGAAATCCGTGAAGCCGTTTGGTAATATGTTGATTTCGAACCGGTTCACAATTGCATTTTTTTATGAATGTTTAATGTTTGTTACCTCAAAACTGGTACTTATGAACCGATTTCAAAAATACTTTTTTTTTAAAGGGTGGCCTTCCAGTTCGGTCCCATTTATTGAAAATCAGAAATCGGTCATTTAGTTTGGTTTCTAAAGCAAAAAGACTGGAATATGATGTCATCCAGGTAAACGTAATTGCGTATTATCGCTTTGTGTGGCTTATCAGTGGTGTTTAAGGTCATTGTCATAAGATGAATTCTGTCTATAAGTACCGTATATTCGTTTATGTCGTATAATACGTGTGGACTTGACTGTCAGACGGACAGACTTCGAAGCCTTGTTTTCGTGTATTTTGACGACATTCGCATCATGACCGGGGAGGATGAAATGGGCTTGAACTTGAAGTCGGTTTCTTTAAGTTATTACTTATTATTACTTTGTGAATTGTTGAAATTAACAAACCCCATACCTCAGCCATTTTGTAAACATCTAAAAACTGAATCGACAAACATAACGATATATAATTATCGAACCTGCTCACAAACTTTCACGGGAATCGGTTGAGAAATGCGACCTAGGGTTACCCACCACAACCTTTTAGCGATTCAGATAGGGTTCAAAACTAGGACATCACCTTGGCAACCATTTCCATTCCGATGTGCCTTAGTGGGCTTTATTTGCATAGTTCCAAGACTCGTTTTAAGACGGTCATGACTGTTTGCGGAACAGGTTATAGGTTTCTAAACTGGATTGGCATAAGACGTTGTGGTTGCCCTCCTGTAGAGGAGACACCTGGAAATCCGGACAGACGGACATACGAAAGTATCTTTGCTCAAGCTGAACGGAGACGCTTTGCTCGTTCGGTCAAAAATGTAAAGTAAAGCCAATATTTCAAGTGAATAAGACAACACGAGTATTCCAGAGTAGCGCGAATTTCGTACAATTATCACAATTATAGAAAATATCTCAATATTGAAAGCCATGAGTTACTATACCGGCAGACAATAACGCGTGACGACCACGTTCAACTTTAGGTACCCAATCTGACTTTTTTGCAATCCGTTTCCCGTCAGTTTATCTAATTAATATGATAAGCATTATCCTTTTTTTCATAATTAATTGCTTTAAAAAAGATTATGCAAACGACAAATAAAATTGCGCGTCGTCCCGTCATTGTCATTGTGCTACCGTAATAAGGCCCCTGCACGGAACAGGTAAACTAATTTTTATTGGAGGAGCTTACGTGGAGCGTAAATTATATTTCCCGGGAAATTAAACAATAGATAATATAGGTACAGACAAATTAAGGTTTGAATGACCTTCAATCAACGTAAGACTTATCGTCCTGATTATCTAGTTCGTAAATGACCGACAGTAACATATTCAAGCTGCACTTCAATCAATCGCCCGGCAGGTTGCCCGACATGCATCAGGCTATTCGTGCTGGCTGTCAGTTAATGAGAGTGCTACATTGATAGAGTGCGTTGTTACTAGTTGACCCTGCAGATCCATATCGGAGTATAAATAACCTGATCACAGCATTCCATCCATTGACACCGATCCTTATCTGATGTGAACGCTGTGCCCCCCCACGCCCCCTTCCCCAGCCCGCCACCTGAAGTCTCGCGGCATACAGAGGTCATGTCAACACGATGTGACATGTGACCCATTTCAGTCTGATAGATCTCTTAGAACGCAGTGATCATTTCATGATTAATTCTACACATATCGCACTACCTTTTCCCAGGGCCTGCTGGACACAGAGACCCTGGACCTGAGGACGCCCGAGCACCGCCACCTGTGTCTTCAGATCGCGCTGAAGTGCGCCGACATCTCCAACCCCTGCCGCCCGTGGCAGATCAGCCGCAAGTGGAGCCTGAAGGTACAACATGATTATGAAGTGCTCCCACCGATTTCATATGAGGCGACCAATCTCGTAGATTCAAGGTAAACAAAGAAACGTCATTGACGGGGATATTTTTATACTGGCCAATGACATTTCCTTGTTTACCATTCATCTACAAGATTGGTAATGCAAGTATTACCGTATACGCTCGATGGCAGCACAAAATGTATGCGATTTGTTTGACATTTGTCGTAAAAAGTCACGTGATAAATTTTGTTGGCAAATGTCAAATCCGATACGAGCCCCTCCCATATTTGTGGAATGCCGCAGTTATATACTCTTTGGCCGCAGCGACCGCTGGCTGGATATCGCTATACAAACTATCATATACTTCTTTGAACTTGAAGGTGTGTGAGGAGTTCTTCCGCCAAGGCGACTACGAGCGTAAGCTGAATCTTCCAGTGACCGCTCTGTGTGACCGCCACACCACTTCCATACCGAAGATACAGACAGGTACTGGTCATAAATTATGCAGACTTCTGCAAGGTCCATCTGGGCATTTACGATAGAATTAACAAGCAGTATTTATATGCATAGCGGATAACATAGTAGGTGTCCTGCGGTAGTGTTTCGGTGCGGGAGGAGTGACATTACCTGCTGCGCCGAGCCCGCACTGATGTCTCGCGTCATACAGGCAAACGCCACGGCAACACAACCCCTCCCGCACCAAAACACTACCGCAGGCACCTACACAGTTAAGTGCAGGATTAAGCTCTGTATTATTACTGACTTTAGTGACTTGTGCTCGTATATTTTAGGTTTCTTCAAATTCGTCGTGACGCCGCTGATCACGGAATGGCACCGTTTCCTGCACAACGACTTATCAGCTCAAATGCTCAAAAACCTCCTCTACAACCAAGGGAAGTGGGACATGTTAGTTGCCGAGGAAATCGCCGAAGAGACCACGACGGAGATATCAGACGCCGACTTAGTTGACGATGATCTCGAAACTTGCTCAGGGACTAACATTTCCGATAGTGCGGAGTTACTTCTACCACCGTTGCGCCGCAGTTCACTCAACCCAACAAAGCAGAGCGGCCTGAAAGAACAACTGAGGCGGTTCTCGGTGCCACTCAACGTGTTCCAAGACAGCAAGCAGAGGAAGAATGTGGGGAGTCGTGAAACTAGTCTCTGCGGGTCAGAACACTCCCTCCATTCTCAACTCAGCGTCCTGGGCACCTGCGGAACCCCAGCAGCTGCAAGGATTTTGAGCTCAGAGAAATTGCTGCCTGACTCATCAATCGCCTCAATAACGACGCCAATAGAAGCCACGCGACTGAGCAGCGTTCTCAAAGATGGCGGCACCTGGAAGCTGATCCGCCAACAGACGTTTCCTCCATTAGAAACAGCCCGCACCGCCGCCGCGCTGACAGCTCGCCATTTGTACACGAGCAACGAATACGACCTCTTCCCGACCCGAAAGACTGAAATCAGCCAAAGATTCCTTAAGTTCAAAGAGAGTAGGTTCAGCAGTATGTTCAAACGCGAGAAGACTGATGACGACGCTTCCGAGAGTGGAGCGGAGAAGGAGAACCTCGGTCCGTTGATAGAAGCGGACCCGACGGGGCTGGTGGGTTCGCGGCGTGAGTCGGCGCCGGTGGGGAGCCAGCTGCGGGACAACCTGGTAGCGCCGCTGGTGCCGGAGCTGCTGCTGCAGAGGAGGAAGTCCATGCCCTCGGATACACATCGCTTGGGTGAGTTGATACTGTATGTAGCATTCGTGAAAAGGAGGAATGCAACAGACGTTCTAACGCTGTTGGAAATCGTCGTGAAGAAACCTTTATGTGGCTGCTATAGGTATAATTGCGGCGATGGGCCAGCCCTCTGTCACGCAGAATGGAGTATTGATGAACGCATGCGCATGTGCCTGCGCAGAGAGTGTGAATTAATTAATCTACGTGCCTCAAAATCATTCAATTCGTTTTCAAGGAATAACTGCATTTCAGCAGCAATTTTCTTTCGTGTTTTAATTTTTTCCACTTATAGATTGTTATGTAAGTCATCAATTTCATCCGAGCGCAATACTCTAACTTTCATCACTAACGCGAGGAAATACTTATTTCGTTAAAAGCTTTTATTCAACTTGCAATGTATGTTGTATTTTCATATGTTGTATGTTCGGGCCAAATCAGATTTTCATGATCAGCTGATTTTCATGACATGGAGCTTTTGGAGCTGATGGAGCCGGAAGGTGGCCATGGGAACTCTGTAACAAAACGACGCAACCCTACCGAGTTTGACCTCGTTTGATTCGCCTTGAAATGTACTCTAGTCCTAGATTAGATATTTTTAAAGTGACTTCTTCAGAATTTCGCTATTCCCGTGGTGGCACGGAAAACCAATTTTCTTAATTATCATCCGATTTCATTATGTTATATCAAATTGCCACATCCTACAGTTTTATTGCCATAATAACTTGGATTATTAAATTATTAAAATTTAAATGAAATGAACATTTAGAAACATTTTGATGCAACACATCGATAACTAAAAATAGAGAATAAATTAAAAGTAAAAAATAGTAGTTAATGTGACTGCTACTTAATGGAGGGCATTAATACTTGAGAGTGGGACTCGCCTTCGGCTCGTTTCATAATAATATCACTCGAGAGTTTTAATGCCTAATTATGTACAGTTACATACACTAGTTTATCTACACACATATCATAAACTCTCTTTGATGTGTTCAGGAACCGCATGTTTGACCGGCATTGTGGCTCTGCAGTTGTTTAGCTTGTTCTGTAGTACCAACTTCACAGACAAACTAGGGGCGGCATGCAGGCGGGCGTCGGTGTTCGAAACTTGAATGTCATAATATGTAGAAAAATTACACATTATGGTCATAATGTGTAATTTTTCAGATAAGAAATGAGTTTTTACCAAGTAGTTTAACATTATGATGATCGTAACGTGCGGTTTTTGTACTCGGTAAAGAGGGTTTATGATACGTGTGTAGATAAAATACTTTTTTTAAATGATTTATTACTTTTAATTTAGTTAGTGTATCTCTATCTAGCGTCTTGTCGGGGTCTTGCCTCAAATATGAGGTGTTGTCCCAAAAACAAAGATTTTAAAATTTACCTACCTCCCGCATATCGAGTCAAATACAACTTGTTTTCAGAGCATTGGTGATGACAGTGTTTACTGTTCTAGCTACCGTAGTTTAACATACCAAAATCCAAACACCATCTCCCTCCACAGCGAACAGCTCCGAAAAGCGGTGCGAGAAGAAATTCCGCGAAATGACCACAGCCCTGCCGCAGCTCCTACGCCGCACCCTATCCAGCAAAGAGAGCTGGCAACGTCGCCGGGGCTCCGCGCCCGCGCCTATAGCGCCTTCCGACCTGCCCCGGCTGGTGGCACGGCACAGCATCAACGGTGGCCGCCGCAAACCCAACCCCATGACGTCGTGCCAACAGTGGCTGGCCAAGACGACATATTCGGTGCAAGAGCGGACCTTCAATATGCCGCGGCGAAGTTCGTTGCCCGTTGAGGTGCTGACAGGTGCTACGAAGGGCTGAACAGCTTTTGTTTTGTTTTGGCTTTCATTACATTTCGATGTTCTATTTATTTTCTTATTTTCATTTCAAGAGCGTGTTGGAGATGTTAGTCTTGATTCACATGCTTGCGAAGGTTTTCCACACTCCCTCAACCAAAAACGTGTGAATAGGTAAATTGCGCGTTTGTGTTGACATCCATGAGTTTCTTGAGCCTGTCACCGTACAAATATTGTAACAAGCCTGGACAAGCATGTAAATTAAGTACAACAACTCTAATGAGCAAGTTGCTTCTGAATAAGTGTTCAAATTCGTCGCCGACCGCAACTGCAAACGACGTGTCGCGTGCGCGTGTGAGCGAGACAGAGACATCTTGCAATATCATTTGGACAGCTTTTTATTTCACGTTATTTGCTTCTTACTATTGTTGGCATAGATATTTATTGATCGCGAGATTCGTGATTCTTCTCACCGCTTGCGTAAATAGTTTTGAGGGTTCCGTACCCGAAGGGTGCCAAACGGGACCCTATTACTAAGCCGCCGCTGTTCGTCTGTCTGTCCGTCCGTCCGTCCGTCCGTCAGTCACCGGGCTTTATCGGATCAACGGAAATAGGTAGAGAGCTGAAATTTTCACAGAACGTGCATTTCTGTTGCCGCAACAGCAACAACTAATTAACTACACGCAATTTTGAAAATCAAAGCGGTCCCTATACAAGCGACTGTTTTTTTAAATCCCTGCTCCTGCGAAATACCTCATAACATCATGATTCAATATCACCATAAATTTCGCTGTTATTACTTTAAGATGGCTCAGTCGGTTTCGCATCGGTTTCACAATCTTAAAGTTCCTGGTGCGATTCCAAGAGAACACATGTTTTTTCTTTTTGTTTTGGTTTAATTATTTAGGATTTAGTGTTCTTTTTCATGTACGATGGTGCGAAACCTTAACTTGACCGATTTTTATTTTTTATAACACTAATATCTGAGACTAATGTACAATTAGAACCTATTCAGTTATTAACAAGCTCTAACTAAAAGATCGACAGCCGGTTGATAGTGCTAGCGAATAGCAAATGTCATGGTAGATCTATATATATCTCTTTGAAAAGCTGTGCAGGCAGGCGTGGTGGGTGGCATCGTAGGTAACTGTACATCAGGAGCACGTCTGCGCAACTACAGTGGCAACCTGTGGGGACCTTAGGACAACAAAATGATATGTGGGTGCGCATATGTCCTTAGCGCTCATCTGAGTATGTTGCCGCGGTAGTGTTTCCGTTACTTTGAAACCTGCCTAAGGAATGATATGACGATAATTTAATCGGCTGCGTATCACTACCTTGTGATACTTGCCCTTGATATCTTGATATTGCTGTGCAAATCAGTATAATTGATGTGCAGTTTAATATTTCCCTTTCGGTTATCTAACAAGGATTTCTCTCAACAGGTACACCAACCTACTGAATCGGTGAATTCGCCCGACGCAACGTGAACTCATTCAATGGACTGCGCGCCATCGGGCACTGCTTATCGACGACGCTTCAATTTGTATGCCAACGTGTATCGCAGGCGACAGCGTATTTGCCACACTGTGCCGCGTGGAGATAAAACCGCATATTTGGGGAGGCCTCCCTTCATTGGTTACATAATCTAATCGTAGAATTTACGAGCAATTGAACGTGTTTTTTCCCAATATTGACGCTCAAAGCCCTAACTGTACGGGCCATATCTTATTGTTGTGATTTCAGTAATGGAGTTTTGGATTACCGATAGACGTCCGAGGGAAGCCAACTTCTCGTTGAAAGTACATTTTTGACTCAAGCGGCGTTGCAAACATTTGTAATAGAACACCAAACACTAGGTCATTTAGGTCTAGTCCTTGGTTGCAAACAAGAATTAAGGCTACAGCGCACTGCCCGACATTTCATTGCGAGCGGCGACTGTATGGACTGCGCAGAACTCATAATGGTTAACAACCAGTTCGACTAGGTAGGTGTATAAAGAAATGTATGCAATGACAGTCAGCAGACTCCTCAGGCCTCGAAACAAGACGGATTAGGCCGCCCAAGAGCTACCGGATTTCTGTTAGCTATATTAAGTTTTGACGCCTTGAGTATTCCGCCGAACATGTCTGAATGTTTACATTCTTTTGAATGCCTACCTGGTTTTACTATAAAATTGCTTCAACCGAAGCGAGCGAAGCGGACTGAGCGAGTGCCAGGAGTCAGCAAAGTGGTCACAAAGTGGGATTTGTTACGAGAACAACCATTTGGTGGTACATATTTAATTGCAGAATTCCACGGCTACGCCATTCCGCCGAACAGCCCAAAAGTGATCCCGGTCACCTGACGTGCAATGCGGGCATATAGTCGCACTATATTTTTGGAGACTGATTTTTCTTAGTCTCAATTTAGAACCCATGAGTATTTGCCAATGGGTTGACGGTAGCATAATGTATTTTTATACACGCCACCGTGTTGTTGCAGAGGTGATAATAAATTGACGTAAATGCACTGTTATCAACCACATCACAAGTTGGAACATCCATCACACTCTTACGGAGGAAGTGTCAAATAGTTTTATGAAAATAAAATAATTTTTTTAGTGTTAAGAATCTTAGATAGATATGTGCAGCGATGTAAATATTATGAGGTTGCCTGAATGTAACCTATTGCTAAAATTATTGTTTTTTTAGATTTATCTTAGGTAACTAGTATATTTGTTCTGGTATCCCCTACAATTATGTAGGTATTACAAATCTCTACACTTCGTAATTGACGAGTTTCGGGGGGAATATTTCGGTAATTTTTACATAGTTTTTGTACAAATTATATTCCATTTACTTTCACACAGGGTAAGGTATGTTCGAGTTTAAACTAAAAAGCAGGAGCCTTAGGCCCGAATGATGGAGAGCAAACTAGCACTCTTCTAAGACTACGTGTTCTGTCTGACGGGCCTTATCGGGACCATTCTCAGCACATCATTACATCTTCGAAACGTGAAATGGTTTTAAATAACTGCTTTTCTCACCACACGTCTTGGGAAGATTTTGGCTTCTCATTTCAGAAGCATATTTTCATTATACATTGTGTACATCGTTACACCAGTGATTTAAAATTTCATCACATTGCTATTTTATATTATAGTCTAGCCATAATCTCTCAGTTTTGTGTGTCGCAAATTACTTGTAGCTTTTTATGTAAGCACGCATTCATCGGCGTAATGAAATAATAATATCGGTCACTCTAAAATAGATATGAAAAACGAAAGTCTTACGATTATTATGTATTCAAGATGAAACATCACAGTTGACACTGTATCAAAATTCAACAACGTAACCATGTGACGGAGCGCAATATTATTAATTTTTTCAAAGTTCATACATTGTAATCATGATAAAAGAAGGCAATTTTACTATTTACTTTGACCAATAACACATTATAAACATAATGAACAACTTGTGCTATAAAAATCGGTACATTCGCTACACGGTTACGTCGGTGAGCCCTTTTGCATTACAACCATTTTTGAGATCTACGTGTATTGATATCAATATTGTTGTATTATCTGGCGCTGTTTACAATGTCAGGAGGGGAATGCTTATCCGGGGACTTGTCATCGACATTGCAAAATCTAGCTGTTTATAATGTATATATGGCATGTATAAATGGGTAGGTAGTGAAGCATTTTTATTAAATGTTCTCGCCCTGATCGTAACAAAATGATGAATGCATGCAACTGCTTAAACCGGGTCCATTTACGTATCGTGTAAGTACTGTAATGTTACAACGATTGTAATGCTATTCTGTGTGTGGACGGCACTACGGGCGGTCGCGGCGGCGGGGCGGCGGCGGCGCGGCGGCGGGGCGGCGGCCGCACGGACGGTCCTGGCAAGGATAGCATTACCCTCATGCAATGCTCCAAGGGCCATCTTCACTCGGAATACGCGATATATTTCACGTTACAATTACATATTAGGCTTTGTTATCACTTCGTCTGACAGTAGCCGACTGTTTTGCTTCAATGTGACGCATCGCCAGCTGGCGGCGGCGCACAGTGGGTCGAGGTCCGAATTAGCGGACATTCGATTTTTTAAAGTTATCATTGTTTTCTTAATGGCAATCGATAGCCCTCATTAAGGCGATTCGATGTTTTGTACTAACTTTTTGTTGTAAATGTTATAATTTACGAGATATATTCATTAAAAAAATGGAGCGATATCTAATAAGCTCCATAAGTACCAATTCTTGGTAGATCTCAAGCTGGTTTTTGTGGGCTTAATCTACGGGTGTTTGTGTATACCATAACATAAATGACATGCACTCGCACTTGCCCGCTCTCCGGAGAAATTAACCTGAACTTAGGTACTTTTAGCTGAATTCCGAACTACGATATCAGAGTTAAATTTACGCAATAAATAATAAATGAAGCAAACGCCTTATTACTAAATTGGCAGATTTCGGTTTTGTGATAATTTTTATCATATACGTGCTGATTGAACCACTAATTTTAAACAAACTTTTATAATCAGTGATTTCGTTCTACTGTTTGAGTGAAACAGATAAGGGGTTATCTAGATGTACGTGACCTATTTCCTCAATCAGACCATACATTTTTAGAAGAGATTAGGCACTACTATTGTCCGACTTTATAATAATTTGAACTTTATTAACAAGCAATAATGTTAAAAATCGCGATCCATTTTGGGTTAGGCCATACATTAAGGGGTTAATTAGGACTATCGATTGCCATTAAAAAAATGATGATATCTAAAAAAAAAACGCAAATTCGGACCTCGGTCTCTTTTTAGGGAAAAAAAACAATTGGCCGCTCACTAGTGTCATGTCAACCGTAGTTAGAACTAAGCCTTACATACTTGTTCACCCGGTATGTAAGGCAATTAAGAAATGTCAAAATATTCATAATGGATTTAAGAGTCTCATAGTAAGATTGAATTGAATGTTATAAATTAGTCATAGTTTAAGACGTAATACTAACTGTAGGTAGGTTAGCTCGTTTTGAGCTCGCGTTGTAAGAGACACCCCCTTGTGGTGGGGGGTGGGTGGATGTTAGGTAAGACGAACTCAGTATTAGCCTCTTCAGTGTTTAAAACACAAATCTATCAATCATGTCACAATGTCGCGTTGAAAGTTAGTTCGTTGAAATTTATGTGTTCCTTTGTTATTGTTTTTTTCTGTATTTGTCTCTATTGGATGTTATGAATTGTTTTATTTCCATTTGAAATATAATTTTACTTTTTATTTATATTATATGTGGTTTTTACACCTTTTGTTAGACATAAAAATAATTACTAGGTACCTCATAAATTAGGCTATAACGACATATTTCAATGATATTTGCCGTTTTTATATGAAATATTCTTGATATTGTACTTGATGTCCTGGCACCCTGGCACCCTGGCACCCTGACACCCTGACACCCTGGCAGCGTGCAATGCCCCAAATTTATATTCTTTAATAGTATTTTAAGAAACTGTTGCATCACACGAGTGTTTCAATATCTAGTTTCGTGCTGTTTTATACAATACATTATCTTCTCTCATACATTGAACATACTAAATAAAAGATCAAAGTGAAGAAAAAAGAGTAAGATAGTAGTTTGCTGGTAATCAATTATGACATGAGTCATTTCTTTCGAAGCATTTAAATCATCGGGCTGAGTAAAATTTTCTTCACAATTTCCACAAAATTCAGTAAAATCAGTTAGCATCAGATAAATGTGAGCACTCTAGCTTGTCAAATAGATCTACACATCATAAACAACCAGAAATATCTACACAGCCAAAGTGTCAAAATTATATCAAACTCCATGTTAACACGAGGGTGTTGAGATAATTTTGACACTTTGGCTTTGTAGATATTTCTGGTTGCGATGTGTAGATCTATTTGAGTAGCTTGCGCGCTCATATATATCTGCTGCTGACTGTACAACAAAACGTATGAATGGCGCCAAAACCTAGCATATCACCGCGCTTGCGCTGATGATATGGACGCTGCCACAGACAAGTCAAACTGTATCGTAATGGAAAAATAAATATTTTATAACGTAATTTTGTCTGAGGAAAAGTGTTATAATTTTATTATATTTTTATGGCAATATAGATTCGTTTTGAAGTGTTGTTATTTGAATTTTACGTTATGAGAATAGATAAATTTATTTAATACCTAGGGGGTTCATAAGATTTTAAATATCCACATTTACGATTAAACGAAAAGTACAACTACATAATTGGATTCGGAATTTCCAGGGCATTCTAATTTAGTGTCAGGCCCAACTAAACCCCATTCATACTATACTCTAGCGCCATAGTCATCAAGGTAATTCTGTATCTTTTCTCGTATCCGACTGTACCTGCATACATTGTTGATAGAGTCAAACACACATTTGTACAATTGGTATTGCAGTTTAAGGTCAGCTCAGTTTAAGTAATGTGAAATATGAAATTAAATTGGTCTATTTTCGTGCTATCATGTTCAACAGAACAAATTGTATATCCTATTAAAGATTGATCACATTCTCACAATACGATAAGTGTAAAGTAAACTACATATTAAATAAGTCAGTGATTTTTCATCCGTCTACAATCTATCCCAAGTTTTCGTGGGTGTTAAAAGGTCGTTGACCCCTTTATAATTTGCTCATTAATACATTCATTTCCAGTAAAACCTAGTACACCGGCGAGTTGGCCAAAACAATTGGTTTCTGTAAAACGGTTTGTCGGTTTACAGCAAAGCGTCGGCTCTCAGTTCAATGTTATTTACATTGTTCTCCAATTCCTTTGACGCCGAGCGAACCTTGGTACAACTCGCGTCCAGCATCTTGTCAGCTCTGATGTTGACGCTTTCGCGTCGCAATAACGGAGAATGGCTAAAAAATCGTGCTATAAACATAAACATTAACATACAGGCACACACATTGCTTCTGGCCTAACACTAGAATACCCTGTATCGTGGGAACTAGAAACAGCGACGTCACACCCATATCAACATCCCAAGACCTGGGGTTTTTTTTTCTTTACCCCCAGCCGGGGATCGAAGCCGGGACCTCTCGCATGGTAGGCAGAGACACAACCGATGCTCCACAGAGCTCGTCTCTGGTGTTTCCGACGACACAGCTTGACGATCGCCGAATACGGAATTGTGCTGCTTTGAATTGATCGCTTGCTAGCGGCTTGTCGGCGGCGTCTTTTTGAATAGGAGACTACGAAATGCGTCATGTGACGCCCCGTTGGGAAACAATCGATATCTGTTGTTTTTCTTGCCGATAATATATCAGACCCGGGCCCCAGGCATCAGCGGTATAGATGGCCATTTGGTCGCTACTTAATTAATAGCCCAGGCCGTTCATTCAGGACCGACGTTTGAACAAATGACTAGCCTTTGCAACGCCGCCATTTGGATGAATTAGCCACTTAGTCAAAAGCTCGTTCCGTTTACCTTTAATGTGACAGAGGCAATATATTTGCCGTCATATTTAAAAAAAAATATGGATGCCTCTACCACATAAGGGGTTAACTAAAAGCCAAATCAAGAGGCAATCAAATAACGGACCGAAACGTTTAACAAGTTGCATAGATGTGTCTAGAATAATGATTATCACAAGACGTATGGGCCTTAAACCATGGGATTGCTTAGCTCGGCTCCAGATTGTGCATACAGTTGTGACCTAACACAACCCTTAGGCCCAGGCCGCATCACTGCGTTTCGGCGTCGCATCGCAAAAATCTGCGACATATACGGCCGGTAAATTGGTTAAACTGATTTCAGCCAATCACGTGTCGCTATTTTGAATATTAGCGGCACGTGATTGGCTTGATTTTCAAAATTAATACTATTTTGAAGTATCGTGAAAAGGAATTATTTCTAAAACGCCCATCAGCGTCTAGTGACAGTAAAACACTTATTGTAAGGGACAGAGACTATGCGTC
The DNA here is from genome assembly GCA_949825045.1 of Argyresthia goedartella. Taxonomy (NCBI): domain Eukaryota; kingdom Metazoa; phylum Arthropoda; class Insecta; order Lepidoptera; family Argyresthiidae; genus Argyresthia; species Argyresthia goedartella. Next base: position 44,985,036 of record OX463806.1, on the reverse strand, counting down.
AGTTTAGCTCTGTCCCTTACAAGAACAGTTTTAGCATTCAATTAAATTTTATTTTTTCAATTTGCTCCGCTCGGCTCGACATGACATACGTGAAAAAGAAAGCAAAAATAAATTCAATTCATGTTTCCTATTGGGCCGTTTCTCCATTCCTCGAAATCAAAAGCCTGGCTTTCGGTAAAGCTGGTTGTTAAAAGTTTCCGACGATGCTTTATTTTAATCAAAAGGCTCTAGCCATTTCCTCAAACGCCGGTCCTTAATGACCAGCCCGGGCTAACGACAGGCACACTGCGGAATGCGCGGCGCAGCAACTTCAGAGCTAACTAGATGTTTGGCGCGAACTGTAACTATACGAGATAACGTCGATATCCATATGTACCTAGGTAGGTATATCGATTCTGAGCAAACAGTTGGGCAGATGGAGTAGATTGATCAGCAGTTGCCAAGCGAACAACACTTAGTGCAATGCTGGGAATTACTGTACAAGACGACGACGACCCGAATGGCCTAGTCGGCAGTGAACCTGCCTACGAAGCCAAGGGTCCCGGGTTCGAGTCCCGGTGGGGGCAAATATTTTTAGTCATGGTTGTTTATCTATCTGAGTATTATATTTATCTATACAAGTACGTGTATCGTTGTCTAGTACCCAAGATACAGGGAATTATCCTAGGTTGGGGCTAGATCAATGTCTGAAAATAGTGTCCACGGTATTATTATAGATATATCCAAGGTCGGCGGTGTACCGAAGGAAAATTACTTACGATCCTAAATAACTTTTTCCGAGAATCTTTTGGTGGTATTTGGTGGTATGGAAAAATATTTGTTGCGGTACCTAGGTATGTACTAATAGAAACTTATAATAAGACCAGATTATCATAACTTTTTCTCTGTTGCTACTACCTATTTTTGACGTGTAAAGTTGTTTAAATTTTTTAAAGTCCTGAGGTATTAATTAAACTTATTACTTTGTTACATCGAATATTTTTCGTTATTCTTTTCCATTGCTCTATTGGATTTCACATGAGACATTGAGAAATAAAACTTATTAGGCTATGATTAATCGTGTTAATTAAGAATAATTTTAATTTTTGAAATGCATATCTTGATCCCAACACATGAGTGTGTAAGAAACTGAGAAATTGTTGTCTTTGGGAATGTGTTCAGATTAATTTGGATCTGCAAGCTCATCTTTAGATATCCATTAATTTACTACAATTTCAATAAGTGTTTGGAAATTTTTAGACTAAGGTGGAGCCTTATACATAGAATGCAGCCTGGCCCAGCTAGAGTGGACCGATTCTTAGAAGTTGCATTTCTTCCTTTTCTGAGCGAAACAAGGAGAAGACTGATACAAAGCTTTGTCCCTTCTGTTGACAGATGTCAATGCGACTTCTAAGAATGGGTGCACTTTATCTGGGCCAGGCTGCAATCTTATTTATAATGTAGGTGTCCCAGCTTATTGCGTTTCTAACTATACCTCTACATATATATTTGCGCAGTCTATAATGTATTTAATGTGTTTCGTATTCGAAATCCGAAGTGAACTTTTTCTAATAAGAAAATCTCAAGAGGCGCGTTAACGGTATTTTCTGAAACTATTTGACACCTGTTTTTTAGTCTAAAAAAAAACCCCGCCGATCACGAATATGTCCGGTGCATCACCCTAAATTATCCCCTTCCCTCGTTTCTACCCACAATGTGTCCCTACCTGCGGGTTTTTATTTATATTTACTGAATCTATGTCAAAATAATGTTCAAATTCTCTACAATCTTTGTTTATAAATGTTTATATTACACTTCTAAAATAATCGTTATAATATCTACATTGTAGAGAATTTTATGTAGATTATTTTTGTCATAGGTTTTCTAATAGTTTCGTTAATAAATTAAAAAACATTTTAGGGGGTAAGGGAGCAAGTGGTCACTTTAGGGTGACACTGGATATAGTCGTGTTCAGCAGTCTAATGAAAAAAAAAGGTGTCAAGCACAAAAAATGCCGTGATTTTATTCAAAAATTCTACCCTACTATGTTCTTACTTATCACACAAAGTTGAAGATGTCCTCCCAAGCCAATTTGACCACAATGTTAGTCAATCACAGTTATGTTATGTAATTACTAATTAGACAACCAAAAAATTTAATTTAAATTGAAAACAAAACTAACATAGCATTTTACTTTACCTATTTACAAAAGATGTCGGTAAGCACGCAAAGTAGTGCAATATGTGTACTTAAAATCAATGTTCAAATAAATGTTTTAAATTAATATATTATGCTTTATTTTTTATATTCCGCTAAAAGCTCTAGTATACTTATAGTAAATTCGTTAAGTACAATGAATGAGCATTTAATTAAAAGGACTTGTCTTTAGATATCTACTAAGCATAGATCTAACACCTCGTCTCCCTGTACCTGCCATGTTTGTGTTGTTTAACTTGCCACCAAACCAACCCCATAATGAGCCACCCTGATTTTGAACCTCATGAAAATGACCTCTATTGTAGTGTTGGGTCGCCGAGAGGTACATCCAAGGACGAGGCGTTCAGAATGTGCGACTGCCCTATGATTTCAAGACCACATAATGTGATTTTCGAATTTACGTATATCTGTAGTTGTGTGAAATATTTGGAGATTTGAGCGAATGCGATTAAATTTGAAAGACTGCGCTTAATTTGTTATTACGATATTCAAGAAGATACATGTTAAGTGTAGGAGCCTGTGGCACAAAAATACTTAAACTGCTGAGTGAAACTGATCAGTAACTTGAGTCACATCCTGTGTAATCAAATGGGAATAGAATAGAACGGAAATCAAATGGGACAAACGGTGATCACGGTTCCCAGTTACCAACCGGTTTAGTTTGTTTTCAGTAGATCCGTGTGCAAATGGGCTAAGGTACTAGATACCGTCAGAATGGCCGGTCACTAGTCGTATTCAGCGCGGTGAAATCCTGACCTTGCTGCCCGATTGCTTCCTTTATGTAGACAATTGCTTCCATCGTATCAAAAGAAATCAAACAATTAAGAGTGACATGCTGCGTGGAATCACTGATAATTTAATCGGCCCACAATTGCTTCCCAACTGCTTCCTTCATATTTTTAAACTTACATCCCGTAGCTATCACGGAAATAAAGAAAATAATTAAGTTTGAATTCAATACCTCCAGTGCCTGACAAATAAAAAGAGCAAAACGCGTAACTAAGTTTATTTTTATTCGGTCAGGCACTGGAGGTATAGAATTCAAACTTGACCATGATCTTTGTTTCCCTGATAGCTACGGTATGTAAGTTTAAAAAATGTAAATAAAGCAATTGGGAAGCCATTGTTGGCCGATATTGTGATCCCACTAAACATAGGCACCACAGCACGCTGACTGACGTCAGAACCGCCGGTCACTCTTAAATGTTTGATTTCTTCTAAAATACAAGCAATCGGGCAGCGATTATTGGTCACACAACTAGTGACCGGCCATTCTGGCGGTAACTAAGGTATAGGTGGAATCACTGGAATGAACGGTGTAGCAATCTAAGGACGCGCATCGCACAGACATGCGAGTGAACTGGGTGACCAAAGCCTTATCACGAATGCTTCTATTACTCGAACAACAGAACTTTTGGCAATGGAGAAGATTACGGAAAACTTTTTTATAGAGGGCACAAGAGATTCGTTTATCTGAGGCAGTGCATGTTTGTAGCACAAAGTCTCTCATTCTTGTGAGGTTTGTAACTTGTTATACATTATCAACAGCAACAAAGAGGTCATCATTCATCTAAGGTTCTATGGATATCTGGATATTGATAATTCATTTATTTGAATAACGAAACTCTTCGCATAAATTTGCTTTACTTACTTTTAGTCTGTGATTCATTTCTAAGTAATAAAGTAACATTAGATAGCTGAAAGAGAAACTTTTTGCGCCGACTAAGTGGAACGAATTTGACAGTTTGCTTCGCCATTGGCATTGGCATGACATTAAGCGGTACATTATTTGAGGATAAGCCCGTACATTCGACGATTACTGCCGTATTCATATAACATTAATCATTTACATCAAGCATGCATGCAGAGCATTTTAGCATGCCAAAAGTTTAATAGAAACATTCGGAATAGGTCACTAAACACTTTCTTTACAATATTGTGTTAGATATGCAGGTCAAATTGGAGCATACCTTCTGGAAGTCCCATGAAATTTGTCCGAGACTTCTAGTCTTTTTCTATAGAATACCAATATGCCTACTGTCCTTTTCCAAATTACTTTGTGTGTAGATCAATACAAAATGTACATACCTAATTCTGTTTTACATACGCGAATGTAAATTGTTTACTATATTTAATCAAGTTATACACAACTCTAGATGTAATAAACGACTGTGTGATCTTGGTATCTGTAAACTCTAATATTCTAATACTTAGTGCTAAACATCGGTGTTACCTGACCCTACTATTGTACTTACTTACGATAACCATGTCTTGATGTAACTAATGAAATAAAAACATTTATTCAATCAGGTACTTTTTTTGCAACAAGTTCTAAATAAGAGAAGTGAACCACATTGTTCCAAATACGAGATTACGATTGGGTATAATGTGTGCATTTGCCGTACATCTTCAGAATTCCCGCAGACCACACGTTTTTTATCTATATAATGATGTACGCAAGTGCACAGTTCGTAACGATTCGGTATCGTCGAATACGCTGGCAGTCCAACCAGACCAAACTATCGGCGGATCAAGAAGTGTGTGGTGTGCGAGGGCTCTAAGTATTGTTGATCCCTTGCGTCGTCTCGCCTTTCATGAAACGTATGCGGATTCGAATCCTGGTGCTGACCACAACCAGTGGGACAAGAAGTTCATCTCAAGGTCAGGATTCCCTACTTCCCACTAGTTCGTTTAACAGAACTAAACTAGTGCCATGCCATTGCATCTGTCAACTTTCTTCTCCTCCATGTTTCGCTAGGAAAAGGAAAGGAGACCGACGCGTAGTTCTGTCCCTACTGTTAACAGACGACAAATGCTACTTCTAATAATGGCTCCACTTTAGCGGGAGTTATAGGTAAAACAAGCTTTTTTCCTGGTTTCACTTTTTAGGTACACTTCTAGTACTACAAGTGCGAATAAACGATTATATGGAAGTACAGGCCCCGCCAGGTTTCTTGGCGCTTCAGCGATCTGTCACCTCTCTCTTTCGTACTTAGGTTGTGAGAGAGGTGACAGCTCGCTCAAGCGCCAAGAAACCTGGCGGGGCCTGTACTAACGTTAATATAAATTACCCTAAGGAAACCTTCACATAGGTATTCACAGTGGCGGCGATCGGTTTGGCTCCTGTGATGCAAAATTATTGAATTTCTGTATAAAAATCTGCTAGACAGCTGGGCTTTTTCACCCCGCAAGGGATATAACGCCATGATTGTTTTGGATCATGGAAGTACGGCCTTCATGAAATCCTCGGTTAAATGGTGTAACTGTGTGTCTCTCTCTTGTCAAATAACATGCACGGGTTAATTTACTACATTAGATTTATATTTAAAACCAGCAACAGAAAACAATTATATCTATACACAAGTCAAAAACTGTCAATGGAGAAAGCTAACAGAGAAATGGTGCCAAAATGTACGCTCCCTTGGCTGTGTTCTTTACAGCTGATCGTCCGCGCTGAATGTCATATATGTATTTAAAAATAAAGAGACGTCGCAAACTAGCGACGAGTCACAGGACATGGTTAAATAGATTTATGAACGACTGCCCCTGAATATACCGGCATTGTACAAGCGACACACAATTCTGAATGGCTGAATATCAGTATTTCATGTTTCAAAAGTCTAAGGAACTTATCAGAATTGCACAATTAAAAAAAAAACATAAAACTCATTGAGAGAAGTTGTTTATTTATTTACAGAGTCGTAATAGACAGATTATTTAAAAAAATGGGCACAAAAAAGTAAAAACATTGAAACTGTTTCAATATACAAACTTCAAGGTGATTGAAATCGTGATTGTTAGATATGCAAACAGGCTCGCTAGTAAGAAGCTTCGACGTTCAAAATATTACATAGACGCATCGATATAAATACTAAGGATAGGCCTTCCCGTACTAAATTTCTTACCATTTTGAGGCTAAGAAAAATAGCGCCCCTGTCGGAATTCTTCGGAACCAAGACAGTACGAAAAATTGTAACGGCGTCACGGTCGGTCACGTTCCGATTTGTGGTGTATAGACACAATATTAGGAAAGTTGATCTACGGATAACTCTCAAATACCCGGTGACTTTTAATCGGTGATTAGGAGTAGAAATAAAATATATCTAGCTAAAATTTTACTTAAGGGGCGAGGTCTCACGCAATTAGCTCATGTTTAATTAATAAAAAGTTGAAACATAATTAAATAGGCATATTAATTTTTGTCTTTGCCGTTAAATTATGAAAGAGGATGTAAGCTCACAGATACACATTAGTAGCGTGACTTGGAATTTAAGATCTTGATTTTGATTTATAAGTAATAAAATACCTAATCACAGAAAAAGTTATGAATTAGTTAGGGGGGGGGGGTAACCAAATGACATTACGAATAGTAATCTAATGACATTACGAATAGTAATCTTGACATTACGAATAGAAAAATAACCAAATCGGATCGTTTTTCAAATATAGGAAGCGGGCAGTTTCACTGTGCGTCGCGCGTCGCTACAAAGTTACGTCAGTCGAATGGTTGATTTTCGTTTGAGGATTTTTTCGAGAACAATATTTTATAGATAATCAATTTAAAGCCAATAGTAATTGAAAATATAATATTTACTTGTGATACGAAACTCCCTGTTTTTGTGTTTTGCGATTTGGGTATGATTTACACCTTTTTACGTCGCAGGTCACCATTTTTGTTTTTGCTGCCGATATGTCAATTGGCTGTCACCGTCCAAGCGCGACTGATTGCAAACAGTACAATTTTCCCGATTTTGTACTGTTTTTGTAGCGACACTTTCAAGCGCTCCGTGCCTGTCCCTACTATTCAAGTCTGTGCATAGACGTAATATTTATAACGTCGAAGCTTATCTGAGTCTGACAGATGTTATACTGACGTTTTTGTTTACAAACGTCCCGGGAAAAATAGAGCAAACAACTATTAATAATTGAATGATTTCATAAAAGTTCTACTAAATAATAGATGCAAAAAATTATGAATTAATATTTAAATACAAATAAATTGGCTAGTGTGACGTCTTTATACATTGGTGAGGAGTCGTTTAGCCATCTCCTTAATACGGAAACGAAAGAGTCGGCGAAGACTGTCGGTCGTAATGTGCACAAAGCCTTATGCACTAGCTCCAATGAGGGTTTTCGATACTTTTTCTGCCACCAGGCGGCGCCTCGTAGGCGTCAGGTCTAGATAGTACAGTCAGAAAACCCTCGAGGGTTTTCGATACTTTTTCTGCCATCAGGCGGCGCCTCGTAGGCGTCAGGTCTAAACAGCTGTCAGATAGTACAAAGTCAGAAAACCCTCATTCACAGCGAAATCGACGCTGTTTAAGTCAAATTGAAGGGCAGAGTATAGTATGGAGAAACCAACACTTATTGGCTGATTGGTGATGTATGGCTTATAGATGGGTAAAAGAGCAATAGCTATAAATAAAAAATGAAACACCATCGACACAATATATGAAGTCAAAAATTTGGTTGACTTGTTTTCTTGTTAAGCTGGCTCTCCGACCACTGCAGCGATTTTAATAAATCATGGCTAAGAACCATAGCAGGGAAATCTAATACCAATTGCAAAAAAACGTATTAAAATCCGTCCACCCGTTTGACAGCTCGGGTGCCACAAACCGACACAAACACACAGCGACAGACGCTTCAAACTATAACAACCCTCTTCGGTCGTCGGGGATTAAAATATGATAGTGGATAAACGCATCATGTTGTTTTTTTTTTCGGATGACAACCCTTTTTTATATATTTTTTGCTCTTTTATCCATCTATACTTTGGCTAGATTGATAGATGACCCACAATTCGTAACGCGGATTTGATACACGAGTTAGAAAGTACACGTTCGGGCATCAGGCTTGTTCGGCCTGGTAAAGAGTTTTATTTGATTTAGCTGAAGGTGCGTCAAGAGGCGTGTCCTCCCCCGCCCCCGCCCCCGCCCCCGCCCCCTCCGACGCCGCTCTTTCCATGTTATCCAATGAGTTCTGAAACTGCACAGGGTCAACGAACTTCTTCTTGAAGGGCGGCGGGCCGAGTATGGCTTTTACTTGCTTGGCATCTAACGTTTCTTTCTTTAGAAGTTCTTCGGCGAGCTGCAAAGAAGTAGTTTTGCATACATGAAGCATACTCTATTGTAGCAGTTATCTTAACAATGTAACGGTAGACCTTTAAGTTGAGCAGTTAATATGATTGACCGAGCGAGCGCAGCGTCTCCGTTTCGGGATTGGGTAAAAATGCTGTCGTATGTGTCGGGATGTGTGTCCGGGTGTTATCCTCTACAGGCCGCATTTCTCAACTGATTCTCGTGTTTTTTTATCAGGTTCGATAATTAAATAGTTTTTATCTACACACGTTTCATAAACCCTCTATACTGCGTCCAAAAACCGCACGTTACGACCAGCATAATGTTATACTACTTGGTAAAAACTCATTTCTTACCTGAATATGATCATTATGACAATAATGTATCAATTTTCGACAAATTATGACATTCAAATTTCGAACGCCGAAGCCTGCCTGCGTACCGCCTCTAGTTTGTCTGTGAAACTGGTACTACTGAACAAGCTAAACAAGTGCAGAGCAATTATCAATACCACAATGCCGGTCGAACATGCGGTTCCAGAACACATCAAAGAGAGCTTATGATATGTGTGTAGATAAACTAGTGAATGTAACTGTAAATAAATAGGCATTAAAACTCTCGAGTGATATTATTATGAAACTCGCCTTTTTACTGCCCTCCATTATGTATCAGTCCCATAAACTGCTATTTTTTGTCGATTCACTTTTTGGAAAATTTTCAAAATGGCAGTGATGTGCTTTTTCAAATATCAAAAAATCGCTACAGTCCAAACAGATTGACGGATTTTAACAAATGAGGTGTCGCTGGATTTGTAGAGATCGTGAGAGTACAATGCTATATAATTTTAGTAAAAAGTCAATACGTAACGAGGTGCATTGAAAAGTTTGTATATGTTATTAAAATAAAGTGTCACACGCGAGGTCTACAGCTCACCCAGCAACTAGTAGATATTTTAATTATTTACAAATTGAGTAATTTATACTTCATTAATTTGAGTTGATTCATTAATGCATAATAATTATGCATTAACAAATGCATAGTTACTATCCATATTATTTTGGTGACTAACCAACCAACGCTTGATTTTTTAGATAATATCGTGGCAGCTGACAGGTATATAATATAATAGCCGCCATTCAACCCAAACGAACAACTCCGCCCCGCCGCGATCTGCAAGAAGAAACGGCGCCCTCCTCGCCAACGGCGCAGGCGAACGACGGAGCACCCAAGCGGAAAACGAAGCGGCGGGGAAGGCGGTACTGTCCCCGCCAGCGAGACTGCGGGCGCCGCCACCCCGGCTGCGGCGATGAGACTTGCCCTGCCCGCCCTCCTCACTGCCCCGGGCACTCTCCGCTCCGCTCCGCAATGCATGAGCCGCTCAGGGTCATCCACTGGAACGCCCAATCACTTACAGGGAAGAAGCGGCTACTCCACATGTTCCTACTGGACTACCGCGTCGACATGATGCTCATCAGCGAGGCATGCCTAGCCGGAAACGATAAGCTGTCGCTGCCGGGCTGTTTCGTCCATCGCAAGCCGAGGTAGGAAATACTTAGATTGTCCGTTGTGTACTAATACGAGGACGAAGCATCTAACGACACCCAATTTGATAAAATCTGTCAAGCTGTTTGGGCTGTAGCGGTGTTTTTTCTATTATTCGCCATATCTCATCCATTTCGAAAAAAAAAAACAAAAACTGAATCGACAAAAATATGCATATAATTATCGAACCTACTCACAAAATTGCGACCTGCAGAGGAGGACTGCCGGACAGAAATCCAGTCATATATAATTTTTGTCCAAACTGTTACGCTTCAATCAGTTATATTGTGTCACAAACAGTTACAAGTAGTAAATCTGGTGGAGCCTGGTATGTATTTTGAGGAACCAAGAAATATATGCCAAGATCATATCGATAGAAGGTCCTCGGCCTATCTTTCTGGGAAAACGTACAACGATCTACTCACAGCTTTTAATTTGTCCTCGTTCTTCCTCAGAATGTCCTCGGTTCTGTAGTAAGCGCTGGCGATCAATTTCCTTGCTTCCAGATCTATGAGGTTCTTCAACTTCTTGCTGTAGAATGTCTTGCTGAAGTCCCGCTGGTCCGGGAACGAGACGAGGCCGACGTCAGCATTCATGCCGTATACTCGGACCTAGAAGGAAATTATTCGTATTACATAATGTATCTCTGTACTTACCTATAATAATAATAATAATACCTTGGACACTATTTACACACATTGATCTAGCCCCAAACTAGGATTCCCTGTATCTTGAGTACTAGACAAAGATACACTTACTTATATAGATAAATATTTTACTTAAATAGATAAACAACCATAACTAGGGTACAAACATCCGTTCTCATCATACAAATTGCCCCCACCGGGACTCGAACCCGGGACCCTTGGCATGTTGTCGTCACCTTGTCACGAACATATAATTCATAATTCTTTATTGAACACAGTTATTTAAAAAAGATACATTAAGAGAAAACATATGTACAAAGGCGAGCTTATCTCTAAAAAGAGATTTCTTCCAGAAAACCAAGGCATGACAGGAAATTTTATCAATAAAGGGTAGGCAGTGCACAATATCTAAACAATAATATAATACATATAAGTAAATTACATATCTATAAAATACAGTAAATAAAATACATACTCGTATATACCAAACTACTAAATACGTATCAATACAAACATAAACTTGTACATATAGTTTACACATAATAATAATAAACATACTACAACTATCACAAAAGAGAGAGGAAGTGCTCTTTTACCCGGTTTTTGAAAGCGAAAAGAAAGCTGTCTCTTATCGTACAAGGAAGTGCGTTCTACAGTCGGACCGCCTGCAACCTGAAGGAGTGCTCATATGCGGATCTTGGAGTGGCTAAGAATGAGACCGTGTCAGATCTCCGGTGCCGATCTCCTGAAAAGAGATACTTAAAGCGGTCTCGAAGGTAGCTGGGGTAGCGCGGATTTTTCAATATATTGAAAAGGTAAAAAATAATATGGGAGCCTCGGCGACGACGAATCGGAAGCCACCCCACCCCAAACCTTTGCGAAATTGAGAGACATGGTCGAATTTGCGCAGCCCGAAGATAAAACGAATCCCGAGATTCTGAAGTCGTTCGAGTTTGTTCAGAAGATCTTCGTTCGCGCTCGCCCAACAGACATCGGCGTAGTCGATTAGCGGCAGGAGAAGGGACTGAGAAAGGGTGATTTTGGTCTGCCGCGGCAAGAAGTACTGCAGACGCCTGAGGGAGTGAAAAGACGCATAGACGCGTCTGCTGACCTCGCTGACATGTGGAGACCAAGACAGCTGGTTGTCAAAAATAACGCCAAGGTTTTTCGCCTTATCTGTGTACTCTATTGTGATGCCATTATATGATATGGGAACAATGGGTTTTTGTAACAAGGAAAGAGTGTGCCTGGTTCCTAAAATCATGGCTTGTGATTTATTCGGGTTTATTAGCAGCCCGTATGATGAGGTCCAGTCCTTCACATTCTCGAGGTCAGCATTCAGTGCCTCCACGGATGAAACTACTTCGCAGTGGGAAAAGTGGCGATAAATTTGTAGATCATCTGCGTACAGATGATACGAAGAAGAGAGGACGTCTGAGATGGAGTTTATAAAGACTGAAAAAAGAAGAGGAGAGAGAATACCACCTTGAGGCACTCCTGAGGAAAGATCACACCATTGAGTTTCGGTCTCTGCAGACTTAATGCGCTGCTGACGACCTTTCAGGTATGAGTCGAACCAGCCAGCAGCGTGGGAGGAGACATTCAGCGATGTTAATATAGCGACAAGAATGTCAAAATCGACGCAGTTAAAGGCATTGCTGAAGTCAAGCAGGGCCAGCACCGTAACCAACCTCTGATCCATGGCTAGCTTTATATCATATAGTATCTAGGCTATGTATATCTAGGCTAGGTATATCATATAGTATCTAGGCTAGCTGTATATCATATACCGGGTGACTGTAAAACCTCTCGCTATATCAAAAGAGCGTACTCCTTGATAAAAGTACAAAATGCATGTTTTGTTACTTTCGTCTGCTTTCATAGTAAAATATTAAGTAATCAACCGTCAAAGTATTCCTACTAGTCCCAAAATCAAATCAAAAATCATTTATTTCCATAGGATGTTGTTACATCACTTAGATCCGTCATTACATTTTTTTGGGTGAGTTCACTAACACAATGGCGGAATCTGTGGAGAAGAGCTCACCGAAGAAACTCCACAGTCGTCGCATCTTTTGCATTTCCTTTTTTAAATAAAATATTGTCAAATTACAAAATGAATGCTAATTATATATCGAAACAGCCTGTTACTCAAACAATCTATTCCCATGGACATCTGTCCTCTAAGTAATCAGATATCCTATAGTAACCTTTTTTATACAATTTCTGTTTTATTATTATTTTAAACTTGTCTAAAGGTAAGTTTTTAATATCAGTAGGGACCTTATTGTAATAGCGTATACAATTGCCTTTAAAAGAATTACTAATTTTATGTAGTCGGCTTACATAAGCAACCAACTTGTCTTTATTTCTAGTATTAAAATTGTGTATATCACTGTACTTCTGAAAATTAGTTATATTTCTTTTTACATACACAAGATTGTCATAGATATATTGAGACACAAATGTCAGAATATTGATTTCTTTAAACTTTTCCCTCAGTGACACTCTAGGCCCTAATCTATAAATTGCACGAACAGCCCGTTTCTGCAGAATAAATATACTATTAGCATTCGCAGCGTGACCCCACAATAAAATACCATAGGTCATTAGACTATGAAAGTAACTAAAGTAGACTAGTCTAGCGGTGTCTACGTCGGTAAGAGCTCTAATTTTTTTAACTGCGAACGCTGCTGAACTCAGTCTGTTCGACAATTTATTTATATGAGGATCCCATTGTAGTTTGGCGTCTAAAGTAATGCCCAAAAAGACAGTCGACTGCACAAGGTCCAATCTCTGTCCTTTTATAAATATGTCTGTAGTTACCGGGTTCACATTGGGTAACACGAATTTAATACATTTAGTTTTCTTTTCATTAAGTAATAAATTGTTAACAGTAAACCAGTTCACTATACTAGAGATAGCATTGTCCCGAATAGTGTTTTTGCCATATTTACCGCCCGCCCAGTGTTGATAACATCGCACCGCGGTTTCGCTTTGTGTAGCGCCGCGCTTTCACTTTGTGTAGCGCCGCCGCCGCCGCTGCGATCGTCTCGGCATTACGTAGGTAATGGTGAGACGATCGCAGCGGCGGTGCGGCAATTTGTAGTTAAAATGATTCCTGCCTAGCTACTAAAGAATACGTAGATTTACTTGTAACAAACCTTCAAACTACTAGCTACCTTACAACCTATCTACCTAACTACCTAACTACCTACCTACCTTACTACCTACCTACCTACCTACCTAGTCAACATTTCAAACAAAACAAATGGATTTTCGACCCGCAAACGACCGCTCTTGAGGTGAACGTACACTTATCGGCATCGGCACGCATCATCCGCACGGAGCGGATAGGCCTTGTCTAAGGAATCTTCCCTGCGACTCGTGTTTTGCTCTGTCGCACGCAACAGAAGGCAGAATGCTTCGTCCGCATACTCCGCGCCAAATCTGATGACGTCATCAGGATTTCTCCGGATTCCGACGCGGATAGGTGAGCGAGGTTTCGTATGCGGTGCGGTATTTCGGTGCGGACTATGCCGATAAGTGTGCGTTCACCATTAGATAGGTCAGTTTAACTAGTTTTTTGAGTGGGGGTCAGTAAGTTAGGGTGGATCAATCAAGAAGCTACTAACCACCGGTGGGCCGCGATTATTATTTAGTTAGGTACCTACCTACCTACCCTAGCTACTGAGTTCTGGTGTAGGTATACTTATTTTCATGAGATGAGCACGAGTTTAGTTAAATACTGTACGTAGTTTGTAGTTTAGGATCAACTTGATGTGCTGCGAACTGAAGAAATTATTAAAAACAGTGATATTGAATACGTACCTCAAACTTAGCTGTACTTCAACAACTGTTCAAAATGCAATCCGTTCCTTTCTAAACACAGTCTTGCACGTTTCACTGCATTATGACGCACTTTTCTTAAGACTACCACATCACTTTTTGCAGCGTCAAATGCACTTGTGATGCGGTCTTTAAGTTCTTGCCGGTTCTGAACCTCGTCCCAGTAGACACGCCGTTTTATTTCGCCCCACAAAAAGAAATCACAGGGTGTGAGGTCCGGTGATCTGGCAGGCCAAGGCACAGGCCCTCCGCGTCCTATCCACCGACCACTGTACTCATCGTCCAGGTAGTTTTGAACAGGTCGCGCGAAATGAGGTGGTGCTCCGTCTTGTTGGAAGAAAAAATCTTGCAGATATGCGAGCGGCACGTCCTCTAAGAAGTTTGCTATTACGCCTCGCAGCATATCTAGATACGTGCCCCCGGTCAGGCGGCCTTCGATGAAGTACGGCCCAATGACTTTATCTTCCACGATGCCGGCCCACACATTCACACTGAAGCGCACTTGGTGATGATGTTCTCGTATACATTTTGGGTTACTGTATGACCACCAATGTTGATTGTGCTGGTTGTAGAGCCCTACACGAGTGAACATCGCCTCGTCTGTCCATAGGATGTGCTTGTTCTGATTTTGTACCAGCCATTCGCAAAAATTGCGACGACGTGGCGCATCATCTTCATTTAATTGCTGCACTTTTTGAAAGTGGTATGGATGCTGTCCAGTAGAGTTCAGCAACTTCCACACAGAATACTGGCTGATTCCGAAACGATGAGCTGCGTCTCGCGTACTGTTTCGAGGGTTGCGCTGAAAGTACTCCAAGCTAGCGTCTTCTACCTCCACAGCCAAACGCGGCGCGCCTCCACCATAAGCATGGCTTGGCACTGTGAACTGGCCATAATCCAGAAGCCGTTGGTTTGTCGCTAAGATGGTTTGACGGTGGGGGACAGTGGCGTTAGTGGGAGGTAGTCCTTGTGCTTGGAGCCGAGGGATGCTCTGCGTCTCGTACAATCTTCTGGCTTCGTACAGGTTTTCTCCACTTTGGATGTACACACGCACCATCTCGTAATATTCACGATTAGAGTACATCTTGTATGAGCGCATCAGACGGACTCAAAGATAAAAGTACCCGCGCGGCGAGGGGAATTTGTAGCGTGCGCACGACAAACCGCGATAAGGTTGCGCAGGCGACTGGACTGGCGTCGGGCAGTCTGGCTGGCGGCGGCGGCGCACGGCATTGCGGGGGTGAGCCGGGCGGGTGCGGGGTGTGGTGGGCGGATTAGACAGCGCGAGTCACACAACGCCGCCCTGAGCGCGTAGGTTGTCTTTAAATTCGAATATGGGAGCTATTTCCTATTAATCAAATATGAAAAAAAAAAACGAAAAAAATGCTTTTTTGTTTTCTACTAGTGATTCTGATTCCAAAATTTTATTATAGCTAGGGGTTTTAAAGTCACCCTGTATGTAGTATCGGTGTAATGATGTCTGAAATATTCTTCTTCATAAGCATGTTATTGTCCACTGCTGGTCATATGCCTCCCTAATAGAGAAGGTTCAGTGAAGATATTTACCACATTTTATAATATTTATCCACACACGTATCATAAACCTTCTTTACTGCGTACAAAAACCGCACGTTACGATCAGCATAATGTTAAACTACTTGGTAAAAACTCATTTCTTATCTGAAAAATTACACATTATGACCATAATGTGTATTTTTTCTTCATATTATGACATTCAAATTTCGAACGCCGACGCCCGCCTGCCTACCGCTCCTAGTTTGACTGTGAAGTTGGTACTGACATTCAAATTTCAAACGTTGACGCCCGCCTCCATGAAGTTGGTACTACAGAACAAGCTAAACAACTGCAGAGCCACAATGCCTGCTTCCTGAACACATCAAAGAGATCTTATGATATGTGTGTAGATAAACTAGTGTATGTAACTGTACATAATTAGGTATTAAAACTCTCGAGTGACATTATTATGAAAATCGCCTTCGGCTCGTTTCATAAACTCACTCTCGAGTTTTAATGCCCTCCATTATTTATCAGTCACATAAACTACTATTTGAGACCAATAGTTTTATTGGCCCCCTTAAAAGCCCCTCTTTGCAAGTTTTTATTTTATATAGTATTTATTTTCAACAAGAGGTTGTTTTTGGGAAATTGAAGCGCGCGGACGTGTCCTCCCCCCCCCCCCCCCCGCGGCTGCTCCGAAAACAATAGACCCTTTTTTGACCAAAGGACTTATTTGTGAATTTTTGGAAAGGGACTGTCTTGAATCTAGGTTTACTAAAAATTTACTGCGTGTTTCGGATTGTGTTTGTAAATTGTTTTACAAATGGTGCAAATTTCAATAATGGGACCCATGGACCTGGGTCTGAAGATGGAGGGAACGCGAAGACGCAGGCGCGAGAAAGAGATATGCTCGTATGTACAAGATAAAAAAATACTAAAGCACAACAAACCTTTTGTAACAAACCCTTCAGCTTCGAACCTGTTACGACTGGCGAAAATCCTGTGTAGGAAAAGATTTGTTTGTTTAAGGCTCAGCAGGATCTTACCTGGGCATAAGCGATCTTGGTAACTTTCTCGAGGTCATTTTGGGCGCCGCTCGTGACAGAGTTGAATGTTATCGCCTCGGCGGCGCGACCGCCCAGCGCCATGCACATGCGGTCGAACAGCTGAAACCAGACGTCATCACGTCTCGTCGAGTCAAGTAGATCAAAGCAGCCTGTTGTAAATCTCAAGTTACGCAAAATAGGAGTATTATAGCAGTTGCTTCTTTATACTAACTTGTTGATCATGAGTCAAGTGATCAGGGATTCGTGAACGTATAAAACGATGGCAAAACCCTAGACATTGGATGTTTATATGTGCATGACGTCGCTGTTTCCAGTTCCCACAAAGCAGGGTGTCCTAGTGGGGCCAGAAGCCTCCTATCAAAAAATAACTCAAATAAAGCAAAAGTTTTGGGTTCAATTTTATAATAACTTTAATAATAAATTTAAGTGAACTACAACCAAGAAGCAAGTGGCTGCGACATTTGGGTAGTATTTAATAGCACTTCAAAAATACTGATTTGCACAGCAAAAAAGGATCAAAAACACACTTTTTATGTTTTAAAAATTTAACTACACACGTATCATAAACCCTCTTTACTGCGTTAAAAAACCGCACATTACGATCAGCATTATGTTAAACTACTTGGTAAAAACTCGTTTCGTATCTGGAAAACTACACATAATGGTCATTAAGTGTAGTTTTTCTACATATAATGACATTCAAATTTCGAACGCCGACGCCCACACGCGTGCCGTCCCTAGTTTGTCTGTGAAGTTGGTACTGACATTCAAATTTCGAACGCCGACGCCCGTCTGCGTGAAGTTGGTACTACAGAACAAGCTAAACAATTGTAGAACCACAATGCCGGTCAAACATGCGGTTCCTGAACACATCAAAGAGAGCTTATGAGATGTGTGTAGATAAACTAGTGTATGTAACTGTACATAATTAGCCAATATGCAGCAGTCACATAAACTACTATTATGTGCACTTAAGTTTATTTTTTAAGTATTTTTTGTTGTTATTCGCTTGGCTTTGCTGTCAGTCTTACCAACACTTGTTGAAAAAAGGGAATATTTATTCAGCTTCGTTGATTGAGTTCAGCTTGTGCTCGGAACTAATGCACTGCGGGAATAGGTCCGCGACAATATGCTCTGAGCAGCGCGTCCGTACGCTCTCGCAGCCAGCCCACGGGGGCATGACCCGATCCTCTGCCACCTGCACGCGAAACTATTGTCGCGAAATATCGCGAACTCAACGCTCTGTTTTGACGGGAATTAGAGAGAGAACCTCGCCTGTTATTAATACAGCCCCTTTTTACTTCAAAAGGTGAGTCAGCGCACTGTACGGCTGTGTGGCATTGCTGTGAGTTTGCTCATTGGGTGAGTAAGGAGGTGAGGATGGAATCTATCTCGTTGAGTTTGCTTACATTACCAAATGGTAACTGTCTGAAAGTGATGGTGACCGGGAGATGGGATGTCCTCATTCTGTTATACAGATTTCAGTGCATCCTAAAGACCTTGAGCCGGTGGATGGGTAATAGAAATTCTGTCGGTGGGTTCGGCTGTGGGAGGTAGGAGGCTAACCAACGGAACAGTAGAGGTTCCGGTAAGCTCAGTGGTCGGAGGAGGTAAACTTGTCCCTCAGATCACTGGAGCTTGAGAAGCACTGGGACGATCGGTGCAGTCCATAGGCCAGGGTGACTGTAGCGTTGCTCCTTCTCAAGGGAATGGTTCTAATCCTATTAATGGGGCATTTTGCTCCGGGTCACCAGCAGTTTCATTTAACCCTGACAGTTGTGTTGTATTGCCTGTGGATTAAATCTCCGCCACAGCTTTGTGTTGTTTACCTCTTCTTTAGAGTACAACTTCTGATCGGAAGTAGTGTACTGCGCGAATCCGAGCGTCATATTGGTTCGCGGCACAATGGTCACTTTGAGCAGCGCGTCCGTGTGCTCTAAGAGCCAGCCCACGAGCGCATGCCCCGATTCGTGGTAGGCGATGATTCTCTTCTCAGCCGGCGACATGGCGTGGCTGCGTTTCTCCGTTCCACCTGCGAAAGGGTTGACACCCTATTTAGGGTCCGTGGTCCAGTGGTTTCAAGCCCGCTTCTCACACATGTGTTGCGGCTTCCGATACGGTGCTGACCGTGCACCGTACCAATGACGTAAGTGATTTGTATTAAGTACATTATACGGACGTTCTAACGGTGACAGAAATCTTCGTGAAAAAAGAAACGAAAGAACTAGACGTATGTGGCTTACATTGTTCTCTCGAACATTCCAACTTGTAGCTAGAGGGTTGTTGCATTGGTTAGTTAGTTTGTTGGAAATTGGACAAGATGTGAACTTGTCATTATGAACGACGTCATAATGAAATGTGGACCTACAGGATTCTGGCATCTTCAGAATTTCAGTGTTTATTTTCAATGTGCCATACAAAACTGAGAAAATCATTTCGAAATAATTGTGTTGTTAACTATATTTTGTTACTCCTATTAAAAAAATATTACAGGAATATACACTCATCAGCAAGTCATTGACGCGCTATGTCGTTGTCTGACGCGCTAGAGTAAATCTAATTTGTGTGAACTAATTTCTTGTTGCCCTAACGGCGCGGCTCTAGGTGGAAAGCTGAGATTTGGTGGAGTTATTAAACAGGGTGTCAGGTATCCCCCATAGCTCAATGTGACGCGCTCGAGTTACTCACTAAATACCTTCTTGGTCTCCGTACTATGGCCGCGATGCACATGTGACGACAAAACTAAATAACTAATGCTCAGTTCACACGCTAAACATTGCGTTTGATGGACCGCTCGCCGTGCAATTGACAAATCTTAGCAAGCATGTGAATCAAGCATCAGATCCTTCTGGATGCCAGAGGTTTCTGGGCCACTTTAAAGAAATTGACACACTAATGTAGATAGTCAATTTATTTTCGAAAATATAATGTATGTAGGCAAGAACCTTACAACATTTTCCAAACTTAGCAATAGCAGTAATGTTTACCAAGAAATAATCACAGACTAGATGCGCCCTGGTTTGGACTCGCTAAAGTTAGCAATTTTTTCTAGATACCTCTGGAGATTTTGAAATTGCCACTTGAGCAATTTAAAAACCATGTCAAAGCGACTTTGTCTTAAAAGGGATATTAAAATGTTCAAGATTACTTAAATGACGGGACTTTATGGGGTTAATCAAACTTAACACAGAACTGTATGTTAATTTTGTAATCATTTATTCCTGCTTATTATTTATAACAATTTATATTGTAATATTTGTAGTAGTTGAACACAACCAATTTTTAAATGAGCTCTAACAATCAGTCTTAGGGAGTTTTTTCGCCCTTCTTTCCCACAGTGGCCCAATGTAGAGAAGAGGCAAAAATAAAACATTTCTCACGAGTTCGCAAAGTTTTATTTACGAACCGAGAAGTTTACGACACGAGCCGAAGGCGATGGCCGTAGCGAGATTCGTAAAAAACCTTTTCGTACGAGTTAGGAATATAATTTTTCCGCCTGAGAACCCGAAATCAAGCGACGAAGGTGCTATTTTTGGCTCAGAAGTCGGAACATTACATTTGTTAAGAATATGTAAATATCTATAGTAAGTAAAAAAACTTACCAACAACTCTTTCGACCGCATACTCGAGGTCCGCAGTCTTGACTATCGTCTGTTTGTACCGCGCCGCGTGTAGGGCCGCTTCGTTGCACACGTTGGCTATGTCCGCACCGCTGAACCCGGGTGTCAGGTATGCTAACCTGAAATCGGCAAAAAACCATTGTACTACGCGACCACCACAAATAGGCGCATGACAGGACTGGGGTGTCGGCTCCTGCAACCCGCCTACAAAACGTAACGTATACGTACTTCCTGTACGCACAAGTCACTGGCATGTAAGTAAGTACCTACTACATGGTATCAATCACCGTTCCGCTGTTCCCCCCATAATTCCTGTCTAGCGCCAGTTATGTTTGTCGCGCAGTATGTGGAGTCAAACACGATGCTTCCAGCTCCACACTAGATATCCATGACCAGAATGCAAAGTAAGTCCTATCATGCAATTCAGAATGCAAAGTAAGTCTTATCATGCAATTCAGAATGCAAAGTAAGTCTTATCATGCAATTCAGAATGCATAGTAAGTCTTATCATGCAATTCAAAATTCAAATTAAGTCTTATCATGCAATTCAGAATGCAAAGTAAGTCTTAGCGATGCGACCGCAACTCCTGCACCAATGCAGTGGATATGCACAAAGGCTCAAGTGGGCCAAGTATAGCCGCTACGATACGACCGCCCGATAGAAGTAGAAGGAGAAGATTCCTCGTCGTCTCCAGTTGAGATCGGCTACAGAATAACACATTAAAGCTTAAAGTCCCCTTAATCCACCCAGATGAGCTTGTTAGGTGGACCACGGGTAGGAAACGTAATTTACATGCTTGCTAAGGTAAGCCGAACAACTGCAGGCCACAAGTCCAAGCAAACCTCCATTATACAGCGAGAAGCACAACAAACCTCTATTGTACAGCCAGAGGCCAAACAAACCATCGCAAACCACAAACTTAGGTAAATCTCCATTAAATAGCGAGAGGCCAAACAAACTAACGCAAGCTACAAGCCCAGGTTAACTTCCATTATATAGCGAGAGGCCAAACAAACTACCGCAAGCCACAAGCCCATTTTAACTTCCATTATAAAGCGAGAGGCCAAACAAACTACCGCAAGCCACCAGCCCAGGCAAATCTTCATTATACAGCGAGAGGCCAAACAAACTTCCGCAAGCCACAAGCCCAGGCAAACTTCCATTGTAAAGCCAAAGGCCAAACAAACTACCGCAAGCCGCAAGCCCAGGTTAACTTCCATTATAAAGCGAGAGGCCAAACCAACTACCGCAAGCCACCAGCCCAGGCAAACCGCCATTATATAGCGAGAGGAAACACAAACTACCGCAAGCCACAAGCCCAGGCTAACCTCCACTATATAGAGAGAGGCCAAACAAACTAACGCAAGCCACAAGCCCAGGTTAACTTCCATTATATAGAGAGAGGCCAAACAAACTACCGCAAGCCACAAGCCCATTTTAACTTCCATTATAAAGCGAGAGGCCAAACAAACTACCGCAAGCCACCAGCCCAGGCAAATCTTCATTATACAGCGAGAGGCCAAACAAACTACCGCAAGCCACAAGCCCAGGCAAACTTCCATTGTAAAGCCAAAGGCCAAACAAACTACCGCAAGCCGCAAGCCCAGGTTAACTTCCATTATAAAGCGAGAGGCCAAACCAACTACCGCAAGCCACAAGCCCAGGCTAACCTCCACTATATAGCGAGAGGCCAAACAAACTACCGCAAGCCACAAGCCCAGGCAAACCTTCATTATGTAGCGAGAGGCCAAACAAACTACCGCAAGCCACAAGCCCAGGCAAACCTCCATTATGTAGCGAGAGGCCAAACAAACTACCGCAAGTCACAAGCCCAGGCAAACCTCCATTATGTAGCGAGAGGGCAAACAAACTACCGCAAGCCACAAGCCCAGGCTAACCTCCATTATATAGCGAGAGGCCAAACAAACTACTGCAAGCCACAAGCCCAGGCTGACCTCCATTATATAGCGAGAGGCCAAACAAACTACCGCAAGCCACAAGCCCAGGCAAACTTCCATTATGTAGCGAGAGGCCAAACAAACTACCGCAAGCCACAAGCCCAGGCAAACCTTCATTATGTAGCGAGAGGCCAAACAAACTACCGCAAGCCACAAGCCCAGGCAAACCTTCATTATGTAGCGAGAGGCCAAACAAACTACCGCAAGCCACAAGCCCAGGCAAACCTTCATTATGTAGCGAGAGGCCAAACAAACTACCGCAAGCCACAAGCCCAGGCTAACCTCCAAACAAACTACCGCAAGCCACAAGCCCAGGCTAACCTCCAAACAAACTACCGCAAGCCACAAGCCCAGGCTAACCTCCAAACAAACTACCGCAAGCCAACACAATCGCACCGTTTACAGTTCGTACTTGCGGAAACCTTGGCCAACATACATCTCGCGTAATCTCCAATGTCGCCAGTCACACCAACATAACATGTAACATGGCGTCACGCCTTTCCCATATGGGTTGGCAGAGGCACAATTCTGCCCACTTTTAGCCGTTCATTCAATACTCCAATACCCACGATGTTATTGTTACTTAAGATAAATATAAATAAGATAAATTACTTATGTCATTATTATTATTTTTCCAATTCGCAATACCTGTGTGAGAAATGCACGTGAAAACACTAGACCGCGGTGTTGTTGACACAAACCTTTTGACATAATGTGTGGGTAGGTCTTCTAGAACGATGTTCTTCAGATGTCTCTCGAAGATCTCCTCGCGTTCCTGCCGAGTTGGCAGATCGATGAGGATGTGTCGATCGAAGCGGCCTGGACGCAGTAGAGCCTGGGGAAATATAATAATTATATTGTTAACAGCACTGAAATTTGGAACCGTCTAGGCAAATATTTATTTATCTACACACGTATCATAAACCCTCTTTACTGCGTACAAAACCCGCACGTTACGATCAGCATAATGTTAAACTACTTGGTAAAAACTAATTTCTTATCTGAAAAATTACACATTACATAATGTATAAATTATCTACATATTATGACATTCAAATTTCGAACGCCGACGCCCGCCTGCGTGAAGTTGGTACTACAGAAATGCTAACACAACAGAACAAGCTAAACAAATGCAGAGCAACAATGCCGGTCAAACATGGGGTTCCTCAACACATCAAAGAGAGCTTATGATATGTGTGTAGATAAACTAGTGTATGTAACTGTACATAATTAGGCATTAAAACTCTCGAGTGATATTAGTATGAAACTCGCCTTCGGCTCGTTTCTTAAACCCACTCTCGAGTATTAATGCCCTCCATTATGTAGCAGTCACATAAACTACTATTTTTGCTACAGATACTACAATATTATAGTATAAGTATGAGTAGAATAAAATTTGTCACCGGCGTAATAAGAGATGCTACGAAAGCAATTTTTGTTCGAGGCCTATATCGCTTGGTGTAGTATTGCAAATAGCACGAGATGGCGCTAGGAGATTACATTTCAAGTCAACAATGACCGATCTTTCATTAACGCTTTTATTTACATTTAATATGAGTGTTATAAATTTGAAGCGTCTTTCTCTTTGTTTCTGTGTGGGTGTGTATCTGTCTATGGCACTTTTCAGTAAAAGGTAATAAGTAGACTTCCTTGCGATAGTTCTTGTCAAAATCGGTTTAGGAGTTCGAAAGAAATCAGCTTAACCCCTTAGTTACCACCGGCGTTAGCTAACGCCACTTTTCCGTTACAGAATTTAAATTTTATTACCATGGCGGCGGGTTCACAATCGCGATCTGTCCCAACTGCCCTCGGTTGTTGAGTAGTTAGCTCTGTGCAACTGCCCTCGGTTGTTGAGTAGTTAAGAAGTAATAGCGGTAAAACGGGTGTACGGATTTTAATGCGGTTTTCTTGAAGTTGGCAGTAGACTTCTCTGCAATAGTACTTATCTTTGTTTTAGTAAAATCAGTTCAGCGGTTCGTTAGTCTTGAGCTTAACAAGGAAATAAGTTATTTATGTTATGCTCATAACTTACGAAAGAAAGCGAAATGGTTCAATTTGGCTGACTTATTTCAAATAAATCAGCCAAATTAACACCTTTCGCTCGAGTAAGGACACCCTCAGTCCAATTTCAAATTCATAAGGTTTGCACGCTATTACCATGGCAGAAGGTTGAAAAAGTTTTGCACGCTATTAACATGCCATAAGGTTGGAAAGTTCGAAGCAAATTTTAAGGGTCTACGAGCGAATAAGGTTTGATTTATATTTTTTTTTTAAATGTTTAACATATATAGTTTATGATGCGTGCAGTGTCACCTTGTCGAGCACGTCTGCGCGGTTGGTCGAGGCGAGCACCACCACCCCTTCCCGACTCTTCATGCCGTCCATCTCCACCAGCAGCTGGTTGAGCGTCTGCTCGCTCTCCCCACCGCCCGCGCCTCCCGCCGAGCTGCCGCTCCCCGTCGCCCGCGCCCGCCCCACCGCATCCATCTCGTCGATGTACACGATGCACGGCGCGCGCGCAGCCGCCTCCTTGAATAGGTCGCTGCACGAGAGTGTGTAAACATTTACATACATGCACATACGTTGCTTCTGGCCCCACACTAGGATACCCTGGGTCGTGGGAACCAGAAACAGCGACATCACACACATGTAAACTTCCAAAACCTGTTTTTTTTAAAGCCCCAGCCGGGAATCGAAGCCGGGACTTCTCGCATGGTAGGCAGAGCCACAACAACAACACAAATCGTCGTTATACAAAGAGAGGGTTAGGTGGAGGCTAGTAGATAAACAGAGGCAGCCCACCTTAAAGGCATCCCGCACACCACAAGCGGGGAACTCTATGAAAGCATGTCACACAAAATTTGAAAGCGAGCGTGCGCTGTTGTTTTTGTGGCGGTCGCTCGATTTTAAATTCGGCAACATTGACAACTGCCCCCGCCCCGTTCCCGCCAACAGTGTTGCGAAGCCTTTGACCAATATTCAATATTCTATTTTATTAAGGTTTCCTAAATTTGTTTTCGATCACCATTATTAAAATGCCCATATTGTCGAACCGACTACGGATTACTATGATAATAATGATGTAAATGGATTGGATGACAATGATTATTCAACACAAGAAATGTTTTGGTAATTTGAAGTCTTGAACTATGGACGACAGTTTCAAAGTGGGCGATAATCCAGAAGCATAAAATAAAATAAAAACCCTAAAGAATAGCAAGATGCCTTTACACGATGTTGACTGATATTATATGATGAATATGATAATAATAATGATGTAGATGATGATGATGTTGATAATGATAATGATAACAAAGCCTCACCGAACCCTCGCCGCGCCGAGCCCGCCGATCATCTCGATGAACTCGGACCCGTTCATGGACAGGAACGGCACGTTGGACTCCGTGGCCACGGCCTTGGCCAAGAGGGTCTTGCCGCAGCCCGGTGGGCCGAGGAGCAGGGCTCCTTTCGGCACCTGCGGATCACACAGGAATCATCGAACTTTATTTGAATATCAAGCTGCCAGTTCCAAGCCGACCTCAACTGCAGAAGATGTGCCGCGTGAGTGCGTGAGCGAGACACTGAGCGTAGTTACCTAGCGAGTGAGCGTGACGGCGGTAGCTACATACTACACTCGCTGTCTTGTTCATTCGCTAAGTTGCACTTCACTTCGGTCTCACTGGCGCCTTCATGGCTTCAATTAGGGTAATTAGCAAAGGAAATACGAGCAACGTAAACACAAGTAATTTTCGGGAGCCGCTCTCCTAAATGGTCTTCATCTTCACTGCTGGATACATGCCTCGCCTCTACCAGGCCATCCACTCCGGTCGTGATCCTCCCGCAGCCACTGCCTATCAGCTATGGCGATGATGTCGTCCGTCCACCTGGCTGGTGGTTAGCCCACTAAACGTCTTACATTGTGGGTAGCCATTTGGTACCGGTTTGGTCCACCAATCATGGTGGTCCAAAGCGGTTTGGTCCACCGTCCGTTATCTCTCCTTGCCAGGGAAGTCATTACTGGTTTTACCACCTATGTTTCAGAGACAGCTTACTTTCTATCCAAGCTCCTGACAACTCTATACAAGCTTAAAATCCGTAAATCCAATTGACCGAGGTCAGATTCCACCAAAATCTGATCATAAAATTGTGATCGGTGGTTAGTGCCACGAGCACGAAGGCGGGCTACCAGTTACCACTATTCTCTAATGGTCAATTGTATCTACGGTCAGACCTACATACATACAAACATACAGGTCCAACTTATTACCCTTCTCTTTTTCGCTTCGCTGTAGTCGGGTAAAAATAGATGCGGCCGTTCCGACCACAATTATTTTTAGTTATGAACAATACAAAAGCAGTGCGAGTTCTGTGGTGTGCAATCTCCCCGCGCCCCCCGCGCCCCCCGCGCCCCCGTGTCATCAAATTATAGTATCAAGTAATAGTAACTCAATGCTCGTGGCTAACCCGACTGTCGGAAGCTATCAAGCTGCCCTATTAGGGTCTCTGACACAGCTTCACGACTACTGCTACCTCCGAGTAGCGATAGCAGCCGGGACCTACAGCTTAACGTGTCATCCGAAACTCGGGGGCGTCCGAAACAAATGCCGCATCGAACGGACACCCATCCAGTGCCCGTCTCGGCCAGATGTTGCCACCCGCACGATCGTTTCCGATGTGCGAATACCGCTAGGCCAGACGCTTTTTATTTTAAATATTCAAAAGAATTTGAAATATTCCATTTTTATTTCTATTTGACATATATATACATCTGATGGTTTGACTACAAAAAAAACTCGCACACTAAGGGTTCTTTACCATCATCGCACGAGAAAAAATAGGAACTAATATATAAAAGTAAAACTAAAAATATACTCCGAACTTGGTTTTGATACCAGTCCAGTACCATATTGCGGACTCGATGTCAATCCATTTGCGCCACCGAACGACGTTATGATATATCGTGAATTCTTCGATGATATTTGAATGATGATGATGTGGTAATTCGCAGTGGCCAGGGGTATCAAAACTCCTCTCTTGAATTTGTTGCTATAGCGGCAACAGAAGTTCAAATTCTGTGAAAATGTCAGCTGTCTACCTATTGCGGTTCATGAGATACGGGCGCTGACGGACAGACAGACGGAAGGACAGCGGAGGCTTAGTAATAGGGTCCCGTCTGGCACCCTTCCAAATGTTTGGCGTGTGACGTTTGTTTTGAAGTTAAGACTATGTTTAGTAAATGTTTTTGTGACATCTAGTGACAACCAGTGCTTTCGAGATGGAAATTAGTCGTGATATATGTGTTATTAAGTCGATGACTGGCTCACCTTCGCGCCCAAGTTCTTGTAATGCTCGGGCCTCTTCAGGTAGTCGACAAACTCCATCACCTCAATCTTGGCCTCCTTCAACCCTGCCACGTCGTCGAACTTGACGCCGCGCCCTTGGCCGCTCATCGAGTCCACGAGGGTGAACTTTGCGCGGCCAAGCTGACTCTGTGGAAACAAACAAAAATAGCGTAACAACTTTTCGCATACGAGTTGGCAAAGCCTCCCCCTTCAGCCCTTGATCCCACAGGATCCACCGTCTCGTACCACCGATGGATCTATAGTAAACAAAGGTGTATTTTTAATTAGCAGACTGGTTTTTCGGGAAAGGAGGTCACTTAGGCCACTTTCGAAACCAAAAGTTCGAAACCAGTTTAGGAAACAGAATTATTTATATTTTTAGGAAACCTTGTTTTTTAATAAAAAAATAATTCTGTAGTGGTCTAGGTCACGTGGGAACCAATGACGTAAGAGGTAACGAATTCATTTTAAGTAAGCTCTTCACCTTCATCTTAAATAAATCTATCCGTGGGAGTTTCTTTGCCCTGCTTCACCCACAGTGGTCCAATGTAGAGAAGGGGCAAAAAATGACGTTTACTAAGTATATGTACTTACAAGCGTTTGGCATAATTATGCAGTTATTTTACAGATCGGTTAACTAAAGCTGGCACGTTCAACACATTTACACGTTGCGCTTGTGTAGTGTCTGTGAATAAGGTCGCGGCGTAACGTTGCACTGCTTGGACATCAAGAATCGTCTGTCTGTCTCTCTCGCGCGCGGTCTAACTTATGAGTATGAAGGAGACAGTTATTGTTTTGCATTTAATACTGCCTATAAATATAGAGTGATCTTTTTGCATACGTGTCACTTGTCAATCGACGCTGTGAATGTTTGCCTATTTCGAGGTTGGAATAAAATCATTCATTTCAAAAAAAAACTGTACAGTGAAATTGCGTTAGTGTGAGTAGTGTGAACGTGCCAGCTTTAGTTAAGCGATCTGTATCTATCGGAATATTAAGGTTATAGAGAGAAGTTAAAACTTATGTACATTACAGTAATAAAGAAATGTTAACGTTGACTTTAATACCTACTGACGTTCAAAACATCATGTGGAAACCTTGATTACTCTTTAGCTACGGCGATGGGCTAGGCCCCTATTACACTGATTAACTAAATATTGAATAACCGGCATGTTTTGACCAGCTGATATAGTGAAAAGTGCTGCTGGATCTCAAATTGTAATGCTGAATTCTGGTGATAATGGTGGTGGACTCTCAAGGCTTCGGCACATCGCCGGCGGTTCTGTACCGTGGCGGGCGGGTGTCAAATAAATGAAACTCTATGAAGCCACACCAAGCTGGGGGCGGTTCAAAAGCGAGCCTGCGCTGATGTGATGTGTCAGTGTGGCGGCCATTTGGCCGTACAGTTGACGAGATTGACAGCCGCTCCGCTACCGACTTACCGACCTGCCACGGCGGTGTGCCGAAGTCTTTAGGCCTACTACCTTGCCAACTACACAAAAAGCTCTATATTTTTTGTGTAGTTGACACTGATAGGCCTGTAAAGGGCTGTAAAGGGTTATCATATCGCTTACGATTCCGCCGAGGTTGATATTCATCTTCATACTCTTGGTGGAGTAGAGGAACGAGAGAATGACAACGGCGACCAGCATCGTTGTGATCAGCTTGCCGGCGACAGAGCCGTTTCTGCAACGAGGTGAAGGGTAGTATTTAAACGTATGACTGTAAATCGAGTTTTTGTTTGGTAAAAATACTGTTTGCCTGTCTGAATTAATTAATTGCGAAAAAAAATGGGCGCGACTAGAAATAATGGCTTCGCCTGACAAAATTTCTTGCGCGGCTGAAAGTCAGCAGCTTGAAAACCTTGATTCGAAAAACATAAATTACAAAATCAGCGTTGGATTTTGTTGTTAACATCCTTTATCCTTCACCTACCCTGACCCACCGGACTGGCCAGACAGTCTTTATTTAGCCAATCAGCGGTGGCTAAACTATTCAGTAGCTTAGTAGCGCAAATCAGTAATTTTGTCGCGCAACTTAGTATTTTTTTCGCTCATTTCAGGAAATTCCGCTGTTCAGGGTCATTGGCTCAAGAAGATTTTTACTGTACTGTAGTACTGTCATGTCACCGAAGATACGAATGTGATCAGACGGCAGAGTAAACATTATCTTGCATTTCCCCATACATTTAGCCCGACCGGGGAACATTGTATGGGAAACTGAAAAAGGAGGCGGTAAAGGTCAGTCAAACCCGAGTCGCTATTTTACGACATTAAATAGATAAGATATGCGTTTATTCAAGCTTCGCAATACACAGAACACGACACAGAAAGTATAAGTAATAAGCATAGAAACATATAGATACCAACAATGAAGGAAATCAAAAAATGATATAAAATAAGTTTTATATCATTTTATTATGATACAGACAGTACATACAAATATTCATGATCACACTGTCATCCTTACCTGTCATAGATAACTCTGACTCCCTCCTTGACTCCGAGGCTCTTCTCCACTTCTCTCAACTTCTCCTCGAAGCGGTGAATATCTCCCACGTTCATGTGATACACGCGGTGGTTAGACTGTAAAGTTTTGGGTACAATTAACTATTAATTGATTTAAGTTGAATTCAAAAAAAAATCTTAATCCGAAGATATGATGCTGAAGTATAAACACAGATATTGTGACCAGCCATGTTGAATCTACAATGCATACAACACGCAGCACGATGCTTTTTACGCTCATCCTTACGCCGGAGAAATACGTCCTTCAAAGTGACAATAAATGGTACTACATGGATGACTGAAGATATCACACTCTGGTATAGAAGGCACGCGGCAGAGGCAATGTCTTAAAATAACAACCAGCTGCCGAGCGCAGTCACCAAGTCTGAGTGCGCAATTGCTTCGCAAAACAACGAGCACAATCATACCTAAAACTTCCCAACGGCAAAACTTCTTGAACTGGCAATAGACGTTGTGTACAAAAATACGAATTCAGTGCGATAGGCAATGATATTGAATGTAACAGATGTCAAAATGGACGGACGGACAGCAGAGGCTTAGTGATAGGTATGGGGTTTGTCTGTAGAATATATGCTACAGGATAAGAGGTATCGGATGTCACTATACCAACTATGACTATATAACTCCTTGAGAATTAGAAATAATGTGACCCACTCAAATAATCGAGCGTTCATATCCCACCCTTTTTCCTTTAACAACGGCTCCCTCATGCAGCACAATGGTAACCACCTCCAGGTCAGGCCTCACGATCAACTCCTCGACTTCACCCTTACTCAGCATGGAGTAGACGAAGTCATTCCAGGATACGTAGCGAATCATCTGTTGGCAATAACAAACATAGCTTACACTTTTCTCATTGGGATAGCAGAAGCAGATAAATCTTTTTGACACTCGCGATACGTGGTTTAGCCTTTTCGTGTGAGCACGGCGATAGCGGTCAGTGACCCGACTGCCACTGCGAAACGAATCATACATGGTAACCATGGTAAACGTCGCTAACCATTTGGCGACCGCTACTACTCGGGCGAGCTAAGTTGGCACCTGACTCGAGTGTCGTTTGTGCAAAGTACAGTGTGTACAGTACAGTATTATATATTACTAAATCGAAATTCGATGTACATAATCGATATTAGGTTTTGGTTGTGTGTTGTCTGTCATTCACTGTCAGTCAGTTTAGCGTGTTGCACCAATAGGTGCATTCAGCAGAACATATAATTGATGGATCGTTCTAACGGTGATGGAAAACATCGTGAGGAAACCTTTAATCTCCATAGCTGCAGCGAGTGGCTAGCCCCGTGTCGGGAAAAAATGGAGTATTTAATAAATAGCGAAACGTGTACAAAAAAAAAGTTTCCATTTACAGATTTAAGGTTTTTAGTAGATACATATTATTACTAAATCTAAATTCGAATAGGTGTATAATCGATGTTCTGTTTAGGTTGTGCGTTGTCTCTCGCTGTCAATCGGTTTAGCGTTGTAAGATGATTTTATTATCACGAATATATTACGATTCTGGGATTAAGATTCAATATTGACACGCTTGGTTCTCATACATTTATCCGTGCTTAGGTTGTCTATTCTATATAATTTATACCTAAATACATTAAAAGGCATGTCATGTAGTTCTGTTGGTATGGCATTAAATATTTGTATCGACATACAGTAACAGTTCCGTTTGAGTAGACCTGTATGTGCTATCGGAAACGCTAACTTATTGAAGTACCTGGTGTTAAAGTTACATACCAAAAGGCCAGTAGCCTTTTGGTAAAAATATCTATATTTTGTCGCACAAATACACAAACGTCATAAATATGAATTCCAGTTAGAATTAAAAACAGATAAACTTATTTCAAACATTGCACGTAATAAGTAAGTATCGCTAACCCATTCACGAGCATACAGTGGTAGACAGGAGTCAATGACCGATATCGCAGTGCTAACCCGAAAAGACTATAGTATTATGGACATGCCCGGAATCTATTCAGCTATATATAATAATAATACTAGCTGAAGCCCGCAACTTCTTTTGCGTGTTCATAGGAATTATTATTAACCGAGATATCATTACCCTCCTTCTGGTGCAGTTGGATAAAAAGTATCCCATATGTTAATCTAGCTCATAAACTATATCTGTGTTAAATTTCATTCAAATCCGTTCAGCCGTTTTAGCGTGATTGAGGCACAAACACACAAACATCCAAACATTCTAACATCGCTACTTTCACATTTATAATACACACACCGGCACAATTAGCGACACAGAAAAAAAAGGGAGAAAAAAGAGGGAATTTAGAACAATGAATGTAATTTCTAAACAATATATTATTTAAAATGAAACAACAATTAAATTAACATGTTTTGACATTTGTAACACCATACTTAAAGTTTAATTAAAATAAAAATTAAATTAAACAAAATGCATTTTTGTTCGATTTTTTAATTATAGAGAAACAGCAGAAAATTCAAGATTTTCCAAAGGTTAACAACAATTTCAATGACTGTTCAATATCGAGTGTTTCCTCCTCGTGCTCTGATGAGGGTTTCCATCCGTCTGGGCATGCTGCGGATGATGTTATCAATGGTTTCTTGGAGCAACCTCTGCCATTCTTCAAGTAATGCGTTTCGCAACTCGTTGAGATTATTGGGAGGTGGCATTCTTGACTTTACACTCCTCTTTAGCAAGTCCCAGACGTGTACTATAGGGTTCATATCGGGGGACCGTGCTGGCCACTCCATTACCGTTATACCAACATGGTTTAGGTATGTCTGTACTGTGCGAGCACTGTGAGCCCGAGCATTATCCTGCATTAGAATGAAGTTGTTACCAATAAAGGGGGCAAATGGCACATGTTCTTCTAAAATCTCCCTGATATACCGATCAGCATTCAGATTCCCGCCATCGACCACTACTAACTCCGTACGAGCTCCTAAACATATTCCTCCCCAGACCATAATTGAACCGCCGCCATGTGTCACTGTATTTTCAAAATTAGACTGGATATACCGTTCTCCTTTGCGTCTCCATACTCGCTGCCTTCCATCAATTTGATTTAACATAACTCTGCATTCATCAGTAAAAAGAACCTGTCCTCAGTCGTCGAAGTCCCAATCACGATGTTCACGACCAAAGTGTAGATGGTTTGTGCGATGATGTCTCTCAAGTTTTGGGGCTTTGGCGGGCACATACGAGCCTATACCCATTTCTTCGAATCTTCTACGAAGTGTCCGCTCACTCATCCTTACTGCTCGTACCTCTTCCAAGTACATTTCGAGCCTGCACCGCCGTTAGTCTCGTGTTCCGTCGGACTTGAAGTTGGAGAAAACGGTCATCCCTCCTTGAAGTACACCTTTTCCGGCCTTGTCATCTCCTTCTCACTAGAGTATTCGTCAATCTGTATCGTTGGATGCTACCATGAATCGTTGATAACGATCGACGAAGGCTTCTGGCAATCGATCTGTAGGTTTGATCATTTCTCCTCATTTGATCTGCCCTAATGATTTCTGCGTTAAATCAGGCATATTTAGATGCTCGTAAATTATCAATATGCGAAAAAACCAAAAGCCTTAAAAAACTGCAATTCAAAGCTTTTCAAATGAAATGCACGAACCTTCTAAAAACGGACAAGCTGTCGAAAAAAATGAATCAATGAAAATTAAAACAAAAGAATGAAAAAAATGGCAGTCGCTTAGTATTCCGTTTTTAAATTAAAAACCAAATTAAAAAAAAACTTGTTTAGCCGGCCAGTAACACGAAAAATGCGTAAATACTCCCTTTTTTTTCTGTTCCGCTAATTGTGCCTGTTAGCGACGCGTTCTAATATTTCTCATACCTATTGATTTGTGTTGGCAACAAGATTGTTCACATAGTTTTAAGATTTAGATAATAAGGTAGTTAGCAATTAAGACCGAAATATGTAAGTTTACCCTATTCTGTTTTGTGATCGCCGGCCGGGGCAGTCCGCTACCAATCGCGAGCCACCCCGCACGGCTCTGCTGTAATTTTGGAAATAAATAACCTCATAATAGTTTTCACCGCCTTTAATTCCTCGCGTCAGTGCCTACAATCAACAAAGTGGTCTTCGAACCAGATCATGTTCCGTACGCCAGCTAAAATGGAAACACGCAGTGCAAAAGCGCGTCGGGAACAAGCCGAACACATGGCGCACGAGCGAGAACAAAGGCCCGAAAGTGAGGTTATGCCGCTAAGAGACCAAACCGCGCCCGAAAAACCGTTAGATCCCATGGTGAAGAGGTTTTTAATTGATAAAACTGCTACAAGTAGCATAAAATCGGAACCGATGATACATAATAAACACGTTCCTGAGACAAAGCCTGCCACATCGTACGTCGGCGCACCTTTAAGCAGTAAGAGCTCACGGAAATCGTCGGCATCTAAAGAAGCCAAGCGGAAACAGTTACTTCTAGAAGCCGCAAAAGAGAAGGCTGCGATAAAAATGGACCTAATCGATAAGACTTTAGACGCGCAACTTGCAGCACTTAATGAAGAGGAGGACCCAGAGGAATACAGTTCACAAATCGATGGCAATTTACCTCCTCGGCCCCGCAGTGAAATAGCGGAGTGGGTCGAGCACCAGAGTAACCATAAGGAACCACTAGAGGAGCAGCAACCCCCCAACAATGGTGAAATAACGGGCGCGCTGCACATTCCGGTTCCAGTATGGAAACCAGCGACTGCCGTGCCACATGCATACACCGAGCCTGCTCAGCACGGCGCTGGGCCCAGCTCGGCCCCGCACGCCGCTGGCCCCGCGCCGCTCGCGGCCGACGGCACCGTCAGCGCGCTCAACCACACGGTACAACTATTGGCCGGTGCACTTAAGGACCTCTCCACCGGCAGCAATCAAGTACCAAACGCTAGTTTTCTCAGCCGCATCAGCACGCCTAAGGACTTACCTGAATTTTCAGGCGATCAGTTAGAATGGCTACAGTTCAAACAAGCCTACGACGAGTCTACTGAGGTCTGTAAATTTACCGATAAGGAGAATTTATGGAGGTTGCGAAAATGTCTTCGCGGAGCCGCAAGAGATGCAGTCGCAGCATTGTTTATCAGCGCCACGTCACCCGATGCAACGGCTGCAACCCCTGCCACTCGAGTATCATAAGGAAATAGTTATGTTCGCAGTAAAAGTTCAAAACTTTGTGGAAGCCGTTCGAGCAGTAGGACGTGAGGAGTACCTACAGGGCATGAATATTGTCTCCATCATCCTGTCCAAGCTGCCCACTGTGCTCATATCTAAATGGTCAGACTACAGTTTTAAACTAATTAAGGATGCACGGAAATCAAGGTTAGTCATTCTATCGGACTTTCTTAATGACGAAGCAATGAAGATATCTACGACGGCTAGTTTTTTTACAACTACACGCAGCGATAGCTATAAAAACAAACATAGCGACCAGTCATCTTCACGCACACATACTGTTTTACTACAAACCGAAGAAGGTGATTCTAAATGTCTATTTTGTCGTACATTTGTGCATAAGCTAACAGAATGTAAACAATTCAAGAAGGCGCTTTGTAAGGTGCGATGGCAACACGTTAAGAGAAACGGCTTATGTTACAAATGCATTATGTCCAAGCATGAGCGCGACACGTGTAAAGCCCCTGCGTGCGACAAGGACAGCTGTGGAGCTCCGCATCACCGCCTGCTACATTATCCGGTAAAAAACAACAGCGCGCGTGACGTCACGCCGCCCGCGCCGTTATCAAGTGCAAGTGCACCGAATAGTAGCCCCGCGATGAATGGACTCGTACCGCGAGAACCCGCGTCCAAACCGGTGCCAGAAACATTAACGCACATTAACGCGAGTGACAGTAAGGTGTTGTTAAAAGTGGTACCTATCCGCGTTCATGGACCTAATGGTGTGTTCTCGAGTACCGCTCTTCTTGATGACGGTTCGTCTGTCAGTTTACTGAGTGCGGCATTGGCGCGGCGCGCCGGCTTGCGCGGCGACGCGAGCACGCTGCGAGTGCGTGGCGCATTCACCGATAATGAACTGGTATATGAATCGACCGTAGTGAATGTGGACCTTATGGGTATAGATGATAAGGTGCATAATATAAGAATGCGCTGTGTTGATGAATTAAATTTACCGCTGCAAGGCCTATCTTTTGAATTGTATTAAGTCTTGTCATTTAAATGAAATAAAAGACAAATTATGTACTTCAGATTCAAAGCCTGAATTGCTGATAGGTCAAGATAAATTTGTTGTTGCCTTCACAGATTAAAGTAGGTAAATCTAACGAACCGTGTGCTACTCTTACCCCCCTAGGTTGGTGCGTCCATGGAAAGGTATACGTGCCACAGGGCGTCCGCCCGCCCACCGAGGCCGAGTCTAACTTTTTTATTGCAGAAAGTGAAGAAGGAACGGCCACTGCAGAGGGTGAACACCTGTTACGGCAGATCCACGACGAGGTACGCCGCTCGTTCAAGCTCGAGGCTATGGGCGTGACGAGTGCGCAGCGGGAGAACGCCGAGGACGCGCGCGCCGTCGCGCTGCTGGAGCAGTCGGCGGAGCTGCGCGACGGCCGCTGGCATGTCGGCCTGCCGTGGCGGGACGCGCGCGCCATGCCCGACTCCCGCCCAAGCGCGCTCATCAGGATGAAGGGTATCGAGCGCAAAATGAGCAAGGATCAAGGATTCGCCGAAAGGTACCGTGAACGAATCAGTCATTTGTTAAAAAATGACTACGCCAGGGAACTAACGGACATCACGGCCACGCCGAGGACCTTCTACCTTCCTCATTTTGGCGTGGACAACAAAAATAAGAAGAACCTTCGTTTGGTCTTCGACTCAGCTAGTCTGGTAAGTGGTCGTTGTTTGAACGATTACTTGCTCACAGGGCCGGACCTTTTGTCATCACTTTTAGGTATAATGCTGCGCTTTAGGGAACACAAAATATCAGTCACCGGTGACATCAGGGACATGTTCTTAAGGGTCAAGATCCGAGCAGAAGACCAGCA
Source organism: Argyresthia goedartella (assembly GCA_949825045.1). Classification (NCBI taxonomy): domain Eukaryota; kingdom Metazoa; phylum Arthropoda; class Insecta; order Lepidoptera; family Argyresthiidae; genus Argyresthia; species Argyresthia goedartella. The sequence goes on along the minus strand of OX463806.1, from coordinate 44,947,706 downwards.
CGCACTGAGGTTTCTGTGGAGAAACAGCCCCACCGACGACATTAAGACGTATGTGATGACGTCACTTATCTTCGGTGCCTGCTGTTCTCCGTTTGTCGCGCAGTTCATCAAAAATAAGAATGCGCGGCGGTATGAGTCATCACATCCCGCCGCCGTCGATGCCATAGTGAACTCGCACTACATGGACGACTACATCCACAGCCTTCCAGACGAAGAGACGGCCATCGGAATGGTAAGGAATGTTAGTGATATCCACAAGGCGGGCGTGCGGCGCCGAGATAACAAATTGGACGAGTAATAGCGTCGCAGTTTTAGTCAGCGTACCGAGGGAGACCTTAGGTACTGCTGCTGTAAGGTTCAAAGTCGGCCAACAACACGAAAGCGAGCGTACCTTAGGTCTCATTTGGTATCCTGCTGAGGACATGCTAGGTTTCGATATGTCGTTTAAACGCATATCGGACGACGTGCTAACAGGTGAAAATAGGCCTACAAAACGTCTTATGCTAAGAGTTATAATGTCAATTTTTGATGTACTAGGTTTCTTAGCACCGTTCACGATTCAAGGTCGAATTATGCTACAAGATGCGTGGCGATCGCATATGGATTGGGACGACTACATTCCGGACGACTTATATCAAAAGTGGCGGAAATGGGTCGACCTACTTAAAGTAATTAACGATATACGCATACCTAGATGTTATAAATCAGCTGATCGCAGTCACTATGCGGGCACCTCGAGCGCGACGCTGCCCCGTAGCACAGGTCTCGCGCATGGCAACAGCGCGCCTACGCCGAGCGCTACGATCGGCTACGAATCTGCAGCGGCAGCCACCAGTGCTACGATGGCCGCAGGTTATAACAATCTTCAATTGCATTTATTTTGTGACAGCAGTACTCGAGCTATGTGCACTGTGGCTTATTGGCGGTGGGATGTGAATAATCATATTAAAGTTGCATTTATTGCTAGCAAGTGTAAAGTAATGCCTGTAAAGTCATTAACAGTACCCAGGGCCGAGTTACAAGCTGCTTTATTAGCTGCAAGGCTAGCTAATACTATAGGGAAGGAACATAAGTTAGTTCCGGGCAGTCGATTTTTTTGGTGCGACTCCACTACAGTACTGCACTGGATTCGCAACAACACGCGCACTTATAAAACGTTCGAAGCGAACCGACTGGGTGAGATCGACGAGTTATCGCGCGTGGACGAGTGGAGGTACATACCTACGAAATTAAATGTCGCTGATTTATCCACGCGGGAAACTTTCGATCACACTCAGCTCAGTGAATGGTTCGCGGGTCCGAACTTTTTATATGAAAGAGAATCTTCGTGGCCCAGGGATGTTATTGCATCACAGTTGACCTCAACAATGCCTGAATGCGTCACTATGGTACAGGAAGCTTCAACTGGACTGGCAGTGCCAGACCCTCTACGGTTTTCTTCTTGGCTTCGCTTAAAGCGGGCCACGGCCAATGTACTCACGTTTATAGACAAGTGTAAGGGCATTTCAGGTCAAGTAGATTGCAGCACAATGGATCGTGCCGAGCAACTGTTGCTAAGGCACGCGCAGGCGGAATCCTTCGGCGAAGACATAGCTACAATTAAAAAAGGTAAACCTTTACACCGCAATAGCAGATTGATCGCTTTGTCACCGCTACTTGACGAACATGGTCTGCTGCGCGTGGGTGGCCGCATAGACGCCGCCATAGGTGTAGCCATGGACGTGAAGCGGCCGGTGATACTCGATGGTCGGCATCCCGTGGCTAAGCTGATTGTCCGATATTACCACATACAGGCAGCCCATGGAAATCAGGAGACAGTGGTCAACGAGGTGAAACAGCGGTACTGGATATTACGCCTCAGACCTACCGTGAAGTTCGTGGCATCCAGGTGTATGCTGTGCAGGATCCGCAAGTGTCAGCCTCGAGTACCGCGAATGGGCGACTTACCTAAGGGTCGCATGGCACACCACCAGCGCCCCTTTTCGTACTGCGGTTTAGACCTGTTCGGCCCGATGGAGGTTGTTGTGGGTCGCCGTCGTGAGAAGAGGTACGGAGTTTTGTTCACTTGCTTGACGGTGCGCGCGGTCCACATTGAGCTGGTCTCCTCGCTGACTTCAGACTCGCTCATAATGGCGCTGCGGCGGATGGCGGCAAGACGTGGCTGGCCGTCACACCTGTACTCTGATAATGGTACAAACCTGAGGGGTGCCCATACTGAGCTGCAGCGGTCGATGCGCGAACTAGACACCGAAGAGCTGGAACGCCAAGGTGTTAACAAAGGTATGCAGTGGACCTTTATCCCCCCTTCCACCCCTCATTGGGGTGGGGCGTGGGAAAGGCTCATACGTAGTGTAAAGACGTCACTTAAAGTCGTCTTGAACGAGCGTGCACCACGGGACGAGGTATTAAGCACGCTTTTGGCGGAAGTAGAAAATATAGTTAACAGCCGTCCCCTGATGCACGTCTCCGTCGAGACAGGTGTAAAATCTCTTACTCCAAACCACTTTCTTCATTTGACGGTTCGGACCTGTACCTGCGGAAACATTGGCGTACAGCTCAGAGGCTGACCGATATGTTCTGGCAGAGGTGGATGAAGGAAATTTTGCCCAACCTTTTACCGAGAAGAAAGTGGCATGAGGAACAGAAGCAGCTGCAAGTGGGCGACCTCGTTCTTGTGGTAGACCCGAACTCCCCTCGCAACTCGTGGCCTAAAGGCTTGGTCACACAGGTGTTTCCCAGCAAGGACGGGCGCACGCGGCTGGTCGAGGTGAGGACCGCCACCGGGACGTGGCGACGGTCTGCGGCACGCGTCGCACCTATCTCTCTGGGAGATGAGTGCTGATTCAGCACTAGGGTGGGGAATGTTAGCGACGCGTTCTAATATTTCTCATACCTATTGATTTGTGTTGGCAACAAGATTGTTCACATAGTTTTAAGATTTAGAAAATAAGGTAGTTAGCAATTAAGACCGAAATATGTAAGTTTACCCTATTCTGTTTTGTGATCGCCGGCCGGGGCAGTCCGCTACCAATCGCGAGCCACCCCGCACGGCTCTGCTGTAATTTTGGAAATAAATAACCTCATAATAGTTTTCACCGCCTTTAATTCCTCGCGTCAGTGCCTACAATCAACAGTGCCGGTGAGTGTGTATTAGTTAGATATTGTTAGAGAAAGATGTGTGGGCCAGGTGCAATCTCTTTAACCCTCCTGGAGAAGAAGAACAGTAAGAAGGAGTGCTCATATTTTAGAGGGTAGTTATGGACATCATTCGAAACAACTTTCACTACGAAACCGATTTGACCAGAACAACTTTAATTTTAGTTCCCGCTTCGGTCAGATGTTGCTTTAACCCAGTGATTCCCAAAGTGGTCCAGCACGAGAGACTCGACGGGGGTCGTGGCGTGACCAAAAAATGGGGGCAATGGGAATATGGTAGAAATGTAGCTGCAGGGTGGCCACCGGAACCAGCAAAACTTTGAAAGTGGTCTAAGATATAAAAAAATGGGAACCTCTGCTTTAACGGCGTGATCGTATCCAAAGCGCGAATACTGTTAGCCCATTTCTACATTAAAATTAGTTTATATTTTCTTTATATCTCTATGTTTGTCTTTTACCTTAAACTAAAGGAAAAATAAGGAACACCAGCAAAAATTCATCATAAAATTAACAACCTATTGAGAACCGATAAACTTAAGGAGATGGAATCGCCATATGCGTCGCTGCCAGAGGGAAAGAGGGAGACTGTAAGGTGCCCAAGAGACGAAGAAGGGTGGATGGCAGGATGAGATAAAAATTACCTTGGGTCTCTTTTGGCTAAGAGTATCAGCAGACCTAGCGGTACTAGCGTAGAAATAATAAGAGGAGGCCTATGTAAAATTCACCGAGAGGAGAGACATTCTATAAGATACTAAAGTAAAGTAAAAAAGTAGAATTTGTAAACCAAACAGCAATATCGGAAATAAAGGCTTCTATAATTATTTATTGTTATTATTATAGGTATATCTCGAAGCTTTAGTCAGAATTCAGGGGCAAGGTATTTTTATTTATTCCACCGTCCTAGATCGGTGGAAACAGACATTAATTTGAGACAGACAGGTCAATTCTACACACAATGTCACGAAATTGTACCTCATTCTGAGTGTTATCTCCGGGGGTGAGCAGCGAGCTCATGATGACCAGCACCATGGTGGTGAACATCCAGAAGGCAACCTTCATCAGCAGGGACAGGTTCTCATCGTTCTTTTTGTTTTTGTCGTCATTCTCCTGAAATTGTAGAACAAAAATGCATTACCTTTCATTTGTGTCAATCTGGGCCCTATTGGAGTACACAAGGGCTAGATGTACTTTATTGCACATTTATCTGGCTTATAATATAGGAAACACCTATATAATCTTCGTTCGTCACTGGTTAATCCGACATTTATGATAAAATCTTCCATCTCTTTTTCTATTTCTATATCATTTCGCAGTGCGTATTTATTTTCTAGTTATATCTAGATATATTAGCTAGTTCTCGTGCTTGAGAATTGATTATTGGATTTTACCTTTTCATGCAGCCGAAGAGGCAGCCGATGACATTTTAAATACACAGGTTCAAGTGCAAGCCTCAACGTGAGCAAAATCTTTCGGTCGATATGGGCTTGAGCAGCAATATGACAGGGTCTTTGCGGGTGTGCGGGACGTCACCCCTCCGCGATTTCCTCTTTCCCCTCTGGCCATCTGTCCTGACTTGGACTATAGAGATAAACTACGATAATATCTCAATAATAAAATGGCTACAATGATTATTTTACATGAAAACCTATCGCACCCAATACATATTGCGCCCATATTTAGTAAGTAAGACAATACAACATTTTTTGTAAAAGGGGGTTAGCCCATCGCTGCAGTTTTTTCACCATTTTTAAGGCAGCTCACCTTTCCCTTTTTGTCTTGCTGGTTGAAGTTATTCTGTGTTGTATGCAGGCCCCGATAAAGTATAGAGTTGTGTATCAAGGAGTTTAAGTTGGGCAAGTTTGACCTCCTTAGTAGCGAACATGCTGCTCTGTACTCCGCGTGGAACTGCCGATGTTGCTAGAACGGACAGAAGAAAAGTTGTATCACAGATAGGGAAACTTGCGCTTTGTATCGCACATAAACATATACATTTGGCACAATATCTATAGATCTAATTCATTTTAAATATTCTCTATTTCTTAGTCAATAGTACATAGCGATGGGCGGCCTAATTAAATAGCATTCAACATGCATATATTTTAATATAACCTTTTGTCTTTTATAGTTACATAGCGTTGTCTGATTGATTATGATAATATCTATTACATTAAATATATTACTCTATCTATACATTAAATACAAGTAGCTTGGCCAAAAAAAAGATTTACGCCACAATTTACTACAATTTTACTTTTATGACAAAATTGTTGCTACACCAGAAATTAAAGTTTAATTGTTCTTTAGAATCCCGAACACAAAGACCAAACATTGGCTGATAAAATCACAAGAAAAACAATAGTTTTGTTTTCTGTCTACATTTTATGCCAATAGGCTTATTGTGTCAGCTTTTTAATGTTTTATTTAAAAAACGTAACGTAATTATGTTATTCTGACAAGATCCTAGAATAATATAGTGTGATACAGTAGAATCCGGTTATAGCGAAACTCAAGGGACCGGCAACATTTTTTAGAATTGTGCCTGTAGACAAGTGACATCGCTAAGGATAGCGAGTAGAAGCGATAACTTTTTATGTATGCGATTTGACATTTGGATTCGCTAGGTGACGTCACCTTAGCGATTCCAAATGTCATATCGCATACATAAAAAGTTATCGTTTCGACTCGCCATCCCAAGCGATGTCACTTGTCTATGGGGGCAGGTTACCGTAAATCTACCAAATCCTTATCATCATATAATAATAATAGTTTGTTAAAATTCGAATGAATTTAATCATAAAAGCTTACGCTTAATAATTACTCATGGAACTCATTTTGCGAACGTGTTAACTTTACATCAAAAACCTTGTGACATCACAACAGCTTTAAAATACTGTGATTTTCGCGCGCCAATCAAAATACTATGAGAGGGTAAAAGGCTGGGGTGCGTCGGACGCGGTGAGTGAGGCGGCCGGGGTATTTTATGCGTAGGTTTTTTAAGCAAGTTCGCTTTGACCGGTAGAGTATGTTCAAAATACTTTGCTACATGCAGTTCTTTGCTTTATCCAATTTCATATTAAGAGGGTATGGTTTTTTAGTACCTAACTAAGAAACCATTTACTTCAGTTTACATTGTCTTCGCTAAAACCGGTTTTACTTAATAAACGAGATCATTATACACATGTTGATATGATTGCCAATAATAATAATAATACAGCGTCACGCCTTTAACCATACGGGATAGCAGAGACACAAATGTGCCCGCTTTTAGCGAGTTATTCAATACTTAATTTTGCAAGAGAGGGGGCCCATCGCCACAGCTGTGAAATAATTATGGTTTCCTCACGATGTTTCCCATCACCGTAAGAACGTCCGCATAATGCACTAAATGGCTAGCATTTAGAAAGACCGCGGTTTCAGATGCTTATGCTGATTTTTTCTATGCATAATTAGTGTATTCTAAGACGATTGCAAAATACGCGAACCGTCGGAAATTATTAGTTTTCGATTTTATTTTTTTTAAATGCCATTTCAAGCATTCGGGACACGTGGGGATGTAGGGTGGGGAAGCGACAGATTTGTCCGATTTTTGACCTCAGATATAGAGAAAGTTTATTACTTGAATTTTCGGTCATTTTCCTTAGAAAAATCAAGTGACATCGGTCAACGTTCATTGACCTCGAGGTCACCGACGTTGAAACATAAGGTCATTGACCTTGACCTTGAACTTTATAGATTTATTTGCAGAAAATTGGCAATTTTGCAGTGTCGTTAACTAATTAGCTCCGATGGTTAAAGCTTTGTATAAATATTACTATTACTTTAAGGTACCTAACTGTTAGAAACACCGCGGCCCCTTGGAAGGAGGAAATATAACCGTGGCAGACAAGTAGAAGGCCTTTCGGTGCTGGTAATGATCGACGATGAATGAACAAATGAACTGATAAAAGTGTGTCCCGCTATTGTGAGTTTCACAGAGGTATTAATACCTATTATTAAAAACATGTGAAACCAGGCACATCAATCCATACAGATTACTGGAGCGCGTATGATGCCCTGGCGACCCACGGCGACATACACAGGAAATTAAACCATTCTGAAGAATTTGTGGCAGAAGATGGGACACACACCCAGCGCAAAGAAAGCTAATGGTGCCACTTAAAAAAGCGGTTCAATAAAGTTAACCACAAAGGAAACTTTGAGGTTTGGCTAATAGACCACCAATGGCGACACCATTGCAGATGTGGAGCGTGGACTGTAGTAGGGTTTTTCTCTTCTCAAATAAAAGATGCCTCCGAAGAAGGTCTCCGGTCGCCGGGGACGTAGGCTTCGCTCTTCTCAAGGGGAGATGGGTTTCAGTGGTGTGACTCGACTCTTCGCCGCAGCCAGGACCACTTGCACGCTCCCGTCGGCTCGTTCGATCCGCCAATACACGGCGGCGGCGTAGGCTTCTTCGCTCGCGTCTACGAATGTGTGCAGGTCGCGCGCGCTCGCCGGCTCGATGTCGTAGCAGCGCGGGATTCGTAGCTCTTCTATGTTTCGTAGTACTCGTAGCCACTCGTACCATTTGTTCTGTAGTTCGCCCGGCAGCGGTTCGTCCCAGCCCGTCCCCGTAGCGCCACGTTTCTTGCATTATTCGTTTCGCCGGGGTTGTGACAGGCGAGACGAGTCCCAGCGGGTCGAACAAAGACATTATTATGCTTAATGCCTCTCTCTTCGTCGGTGGTCGCTCGGCGTCGAGTACTTCTGGTTAGGTGTCTTCAGTGTGTTTAGCTTGAAACCGATGCAATCTGTCTTGACGTCCCACAAGAGGCCAAGTGTCTTCTCCGTCTCGCTCCCGCCGATAGCGACGGTGGCGCCGCCCGGGTTGGCGGCGAACTGCTGTACTACCGAAGTCGTATTGGACACCCATCCGCGTAGCTCGAAGCCGGCTTGCCGATGTATGTAGTCGACCGTTTTCGATACTTCTTTTGCTTCATTTTCGGTTGGAAAACTTGTTATGTAGTCGTCCATGTAGTGGTCCTTCTCGATGGCTCGCGCGGCCGGAGGGTACTTCTCCTTGAAGTCTGAAGCATTTCTGTTCTTCACATACAACGCTGTGCATGGTGATGACGTCGCTCCGAAGATCACCGACGTCATGCGGTACTCTCGCGGTCGTCCGTTGCCTCTCTCGTCGCCTCGCCACAGGAATCGCAGCGCGTCTCTGTCTTCGTCAAGGATCCTTATTTGCATAAACATTTCCTTTATATCAGCTGACACGGCGTGATGATGTTGACGAAAACGCATCACGACTTCCGGCAGCGATTGCAGCAGGTCTGGCCCGGAGAGCAGCATGTCGTTCAGACTGCGTCCGGCGGTCTTTGCAGCGGCGTCGTGCACGACCCTTATCTTCGGCTTCGCGGGGTTGATGACCGCGAAGTGTGGTAGGTACCATGTCTTGTTTGGTACCGGTGGTGAGGTAGCTTCCTCGGCGTAGCCCGAAGTGAAGAGGTTCTGCATTCTTTCTTCATATTTCATTTTCAGGTCTTCATCTCGGTCTAGTTTCTTCTCTAGGTTGTGCAGCCGTTTGAGTGAATTTTCGTAGTTATTTGGAATCTTCACGTCGTCTTCTTTCCATAGAAGTCTTGTTTCGAAGCGTCCATCGGGCAGGCGGCGACTTGTATCGTCCAATATTTTCAATGCGCGCTGCTCTGGATCGCTCTTCTGTATTCGTTTTTCTATCCCGATGGATTCTAACTCGAAATAATTCTTCATCATCTTCTCCATGCTGACTTCGCTGTCTTCTTCGAGGCTGATGTGACCGCAGAAGGTGACTGGATACGCCATAGATGACCGGCAGCCGTGAAGAACCCATCCCAGCTTTGTGTACGATGCGACGGGTTTATCTTTCCGTCCCGCTCGCACCGCGCCTGAGATAATTAAATCCCAGTTGTCTTGACCGATGAGTAGCTTCGGATGCGCCTCTTCGTATACGTCCTATCCTAATGAGAAAATATAACTTTATTTCGTGACCAAAACTTAATCTAAAAACAAAATAAGATAAAAACTATGTACAAAGTAGTCATTTCAGGTTCTGTCGTGCACAGCAGAAAAAATCACATTATTCCTTTTATAAATATTATTAGGGCTATAAAGCAGGTTTATAATAAATAGAAAATAGCATACTGTATTATTTAATGTATAAAAAATATGCAAATATTGTTTTTATTCCAATTCTTAAAAGCTAGTGTGTGTGAAGCGAGCTAGGCTACCCCATGTAGTTTCTCAGAACCAAGGTTGCTATAGGTCACTTAGGTCACTGTCGGTTTGAATACTAAAGATAGGTTTGTTAGGTCACAACGTTGAGAACCACCGGGAGCCGAGCGAAGCGTAGCGGAGTGAGGCGACCTCATGTAGTTTCACAGAACGGAATTGGTGGCTATAGATCACTTTCTGTTTAAAAACTAAAGATAGGTTTGTTAGATCACAACGTTGAGACCCAACGGGAGCCGAGCCAAGCGGAGCGGAGCAAGGCGACCACATGTAGTTTCACAGAACCGAATTGGTGGCTATAGGTCACTTCTGTTTGAATACTAAAGGTAGGTTTGTTAGGTCACAACGTTGAGAACCATCGGGAGCCGAGCAAAGCGGAGCGGAGTGAAGCGACCCCATGTAGTTTCACATAACCAAATGGGATACTGTAGGTACCTTTCTGACTGAAAACTGAGTATTTTCTTCAAAAACTCAACTAGATAAATTTGAAGGTCAATGACCTCGAGGTCAATGAACATTATGTAATCTGCAATTTTTTGCAAATACATAAATCTATAAAGTTCAAGGTCAAGGACAATGACCTTATGTTTCAAGGTCAATGAACGTTGACCGATGTCACTTGATATTTCTGGGGAAAATGATCAAAAATTCAAGTTCAAGGTCAAATCAAAGGTCGATGACCTTGAGGTCGACATAAAAAAATCTGACAAATCTGTCGTTTCCCCACCCTAATACTCCCACATCCCCACGTGTCCCGAGTGCTTGAATTAGGGATTTAAAAAAAATTATAACTCGAAAACTAATAATTTCCGACGGTTCGCGTATTTTGCAATCGCCTTAGAATACACTAATTGTGCATAGAAAAATCAGCATAAGCATCTGAAACCGCGGTCTTTCTAAAGTCCTTCCCAATAAATTACTTATCTAATTGGTTACGTGAGAAGCTAGCGTGGAACCCACTAGACTATGGAGCAGTTTTTTTACTAATATTAGCTTTCATAAATGCTTATATTATGTTGATTTAGTAAGCAAATAGTGTGTTTTTACTGCCTACTATCGCATTTACCAATATTAGACTCTGACTACATTACCAGGCAAATTGGGTCTCTGCTGCTAAATTAATTAATTACTTCAAGACCCAGACAAAATTGTTGTCCATTTTAATGTTTAATTAGAATCTTAGATAGTTTTATTACAGGGAGAAATCTATAGCTAACATCTAAAGTTGTTAACTAACAAGATTACATCTTAAGACTAACAACTTACAAAGTTTGATGTGTGCAATACAAGGCGCTGTTACCCTACTAAAGCTACTAAACTTTTAACATTAAACATTGACATACATGATTCTGACCCACACTAGGATACCCTTTGTTGTGGGTACCAGAAACAGCGACGTCAAACACATATAAACATCCAAGACTTTTTTTTCCCCAGCCGGAGATCAAACCCAGTACCTCTCGCATGGTAGGCAGAGCCACAACCGTAGCGCCACAGAGGGTATACCAAGAACCGAAATTGAATGAGTTCCATGTAGAGGGTGATAAAAGTTTGTGGATAATAAAGACAGAACAAGTAAGTAAAGAGTTTCGTTCATCTGAGGTTCCTTAAAAATGAATCACAGAGAAAAAGTATCATAGCAAATACATGCAAAGAGTTTCGTTAAAGTACAGACCTACCAAGTTACCTGTGAACTGACGGGTGTCATTAGTGAATTTCTAGTATTGCCCCTTTACCTCCAGATTTGTCATTAGATTTCGTAGGCGAGACTTTTTTTCATGCCAGTTGCTAGTTCATAAGATATGAATATTTTGACAAGAATTTTGATAGTGATTGAGCTCTGGTTGTTTCCTCTAACCACAATATTTAGGGGACGTAATATAGTAGCTGTAAAAAAACAGCCGTTGACGAGACTGACAACGTTTTTTTTACGGATAAAACCACAGTCCATAAAGAACATTTCAACAGTGAAAAATGGATGTTGATATTCATTTTACAATAAATGTGACACTGCTACTGAAAAAAAAAAATTGTGACTAATCAACATCATCATGACGACAGCCGCGTTGATTTTTGACATGACAGTGTGAAATACCTATTTTAGGAAATATCCATAACCAGATATCTATAGAACCCCAAATAATTGAAACTCTGTGTTGCTATAGACAATATTTATCAAGCTCAGATGAATGAAACTCTTTGTGTTACAAACATACAGTGACCCCTACCAAAAAGTTGAGCATTATCTTCCCCATTACACATCTTAAAAATTATGGGATAATTATCGACAATCATTTGGTAAATTTTTTCCTAACATTATTTATTATTATTATTTTATATAACTTTCTTCTAACTCAGTAATTGATCAGCATTGATGGTTTTTAACATGTAGGTCTTGCGCGGCAAAGCAAGGGTAAGGAATAATTTCGCAAATACCCTGGTTTAATGATTCATATTCGCGAGCGCAAATCTTTGTTATTTTCAATTGATAATTTTTCAACTGTTATTCACAATAATTATCACGAAAATTATAATTGATAATAATAATTTCAAACCCTATTGTATACAGTTTTATTTTATTTAATATTTATAAAGCAGTACAATTGATTTTTCATTCGCACAATTCACACATTGCTTGCATTTGTTATCCAACATAAAGATTACACAGTAAGGCCAACAGAAAATACATTATGCAATCTGACAATAATATGTATTTGCAATAATATGTACATGCATTTGCACATATGCACACTTCGCAAGCATTAATTCACTAGGGGGACCACAAGAAGGTGTCTGGCAGCAATGTGAGGCGTTTCTGATATTATTATGGCAGTCAAATACTTCTCAAAACTCACCGGATCCCGCGACTTATTAGTCAAGTTGTGCAATACAGAGACAGTTCTGCAGAGGTTTAGGAAACTTCCTGGGTACTGCTGGTTTACTTGTCTGTCCAAAAGCGTACCACATCTTTTATCAAGATGTATTTTCGGTCGGATCGACGAAGGCGATAGTTTTGCTAACCTCTTAGCAGACAACATTGCTGCGGAAAACCAGTCGAATGTGTATTCAAAAGCTCTTGATTATGTTTAAATGTAAGATAACCATTTTCCATACAACACTAGACAAGAATTATTTATTTCTTCATCGATCGAATTTACACATCACATCACATCCAGAAAAATCATGAAATTAATGGGCAAAAATATTGTTGGTTTTTGGTAATGACAATATAAACGTCAAACTAACGTTGACAGTCCGGTCCGAATAACTACTTTTAAATATATTATATATGCATCCGAAAAAAAAACATGCTATGAAACATTTTCCACATATACAGGTGACCTTTAATCAGCTGACCATATTTTAGGGAATGATAGTAACTATCATTATGGACAACTTTGCCAGAGGCAATTATAAGGAGAGCGACATCTTCGGGAGTAAAGTAAAAGGCTTAAGATGCGCGCAAATACCAGACTATACTAGACTAATTTTATCATAGGAAATCCTAGCTTCTAAACTAGGTTGGTACATGTTATTAATGACGTACATAAGACATAGTGCGTGATGAATATAAATATACCTTATCTGTGACGGTCGTCAACTTATCTTAACCTCCTAAGACCCAATGTACTCATTTGATCCTAAATTAAAGACATCCCTCATACCCAAGGCATATTTATTTTTCGTGCGAGTTAAGACCCAGTGTGATCATTTGATAACAAATAAATCATTCAGACAATTTGAAAATTGGCGCGTAAATCTTACTCGAAACATCATTTCCTGATTGGTTGGAACGTATACGTCAGTTTAACAGGAGTAAATTTATTTACCAATCACGTGAAATCTGTCTTTTCCTTGCAAAATGGCGAACCGGGAGCATCGGCGCACACGAAGTAAGTATTTATCGTGATTTATCCGTGAAATCTTTGATCTGCCAAGACATCCAATGCATTAATTTGGGAGACAAAATGTAGGAGTTTATTGTATTAGGAATAGTTTTATCAAAGGTCAAAACTTTGCATCGTAAAATTATGTGATCATTTGTTCATTGTGGGCATTACTTATCATACATGTTGTGTTATTTTTGTGATTATTTGATCACATTGGGTTGTACTTTAGTATATAGTATGGTTTAATATTTTCGTTTGTTTTATAGATTTGAGAGATGAAGACGTTGAGGAGCTGCTGCTGGATCAATCAGATTTGGAAGATATTGGACAAGAATATGGGGGTGACATATATTCTGACCCAGAGTTTCAACCCACCGAGGAACGTGATGACACCAGCGAATCGGACTCTGAACCTGAACCTGAATCTGTACATGACGTGACAGTCACACGACCGGGACCAGCACGCGGTAGGACCAGGGGCAGCTGCTCTTCAAATAGAGGACGTCAAGGTCATAACATACCAGCTCAGCACCATTCCATGAATACAGGTTGGTCACATAAAAACTTCGCTCCTCAGGAATTAGAAGTGCTACAACCTAGTTACTTACCCAACGTTCTAGAGGCAACCGATATGATGAGTTTGTTTAGGCAGTATATTGATGATGATATTATCAATACTATTGTTCAATGCACAAATCGAACATCCGTAAAAATACACGGCAAAAGCTTGAATCTGACGAAAGCAGAACTGTATATGTACATTGGCATATCATTTGTGATGTCAACTATAAACTATCCTTGGTTGAGGAAATATTGGGAAAGAAAATGGCGAGTAGCTGTGATCGCTGACAATATGCCTCGTAATCGTTACATGCAATTGAGAAACGCCCTTAAATTTGTTTATGACGATGATATTGCTGCTGACGCTCGGGCTAAGGATAAACTCTGGAAAGTGAGACGACTAATTGACAAAATTCAAGCCGGCTGCAAAAGACAACATAAAGAAAATAAATTGTCAATCGACGAAATGATAATTCCTTTCACGGGTTCTTGTGGAATCAAGCAATATTGCCCTGGAAAACCTAATCCAGTAGGTGTAAAAGCATTTGTGCTTGCCAATCCTAATGGGTTAGTTTGCAACTTTGACGTATATCAAGGGAATACGACCTATCCGCAATTCGAATCTACAAGTTTTGGGTTAGGAGATAAGGCAGTACTGTCTTTAGCCGAGTCTCTTGTTCCTGGACATACACTATACATTGACAAATACTTTACCACAGTCAAATTGGCTGATAGACTCCTTCAAAATGGTATTGGGTGTACGGGAACTATCCAAAAAAAAACAGAGTACCAGCTGTTGCCAGAGATAAGTTGATTGACGACAAAGTCCTAAAAAGACGTGGCAGAGGAAGTGTGAGCTCAATTGTTAGGGAAGACGACAAGGTTGCAATAACTAAATGGTTTGACAACAAACCGGTACTAATGTTGTCTACAGTTGAGGCTAAAGATCCTGAAGATCTATGCCGACGGTGGTGCAAGCGCGATAAAAGGTATGTCGATGTCAGCAGGCCGAGAGTCATTCGCAATTACAACGCTTTCATGGGGGGCGTTGATTTGGCTGACAGAATGTTATCTGTCTGTCCTTTTCGATACAGGACAAGAAAATGGACTCAACGTTTTTTCTCGCACATGCTGGATTTAGCGGTATCTAATTCATGGATACAGCATAAAAATGAGCAGATTACAAAAGGCGTGCCAGTAAAGAATATACAGCAACTGCGCAATTATAAAATGGAATTAGGCGAAAAAATTATTGAGCAGAATACAGAAGAAGACAGCACTGATTCAATCAACGAAGAGGAATCAGAATCAATCTTAAAACGTAAGAAAGGAAGACCTTCTACTGAAGTTCCATCGAAGAAACGCCGTCAGAAAAGCTCAAAACATATGCCTCTACATGAAACAAAACAATCACGATGCCGTCATTGCCACTATAACAAATCTCGGACCAAATGCAGCACTTGCAATGTATTCTTGTGTCTCAACAAACAAACAAATTGCTACAAAGAATTTCATGAGTAGATTTTTTTCCTTGATACCTTGGTTGTGAAAGGCACTTTATTTGATAGAGTTGTATAGATAAAAGTATATGTATAATTAATGATAAGATTAAGATTGTTCCTAGCGTTTGAAAAACGTACAACTGTTCCTACTATTTCAAGTTTTTTAAAATAAGTATTCGACTGATTATGACGATTATAAGAGACTGATTATGTTATTGTGTTTTGATTTTATATTTTTGTTTGCTATTAATAAGATTATAAATAATAAAAGAAGAATAAACCACTTTTTCATTTACTTTGTGATGTTTGTATTAATACCCACTGTTCTTGAATGATGACATAAAAATCAAGGTTATTTTTACAACTAACGCCCAATGTACTCATTTGAGAACAAAAAAAAACGCAATTTTGCACATGTGAAAATGTTCTCATAACCTATTTACACATGTAACTAATAGGGGAACCTATTAAGATATAGCTAAGGTTGTTTGTTTCTATAAAATATGTGTGGGTCTGAAGCACTTCGAATGTGTATGTCCTCAATTAAGCACATTGGGTAGTTATGCATAAAGAGCCATTTTTGCCTTGGGCCTTAGGAGGTTACCATTACGTGAAAATATGACTAACATAGTCGACCGGCACAACAACTTTCCCCAAAATGCATACAAATAGCAAAAAAAAAAATTTGGGGCCCTCTTAGTAACTTGTCAAAGGGGTGTTGTGTAACGGGTCAAAGTACTGAGAGACAATTTTTTCCCATTTGCGACCATATATTTCTAGGGGAGATTCAGATTCATTTTTTTATTGTATATAAATAAATAAATTATCTTATTCAACGTCAAAATTATACTTACTTATTACAAGTAATTTTTTTTATATAAAAAAAAGACTGACACCCTTTCGGAAGGTGGGCCTCGGGGTTAAGAGTAGTATCCCTTTATAGTCTGTGGTTAAGAGAAACGGCAAGAAAATCCCCCATACCTTCTTTTTTTTAAAGTGACTTCACAATAGGTACAATACGATTCAAATCAGTTAAAGATTAGGCTTTTCTCGGATATCATCGCCTTAATCCGGAGACGGAAATGACGCGAAATACATAACCGCCACTTTATTAGGTAGCAATCAATTTGAAGTATCATGAACGCAATGTATAGCACCTGCCAAGATGACATTACTAACAGGTAGACCTAAAAAATTTATTATGCAGAAGCGACATGAATTTGAACATTAATAACATCTATAACATTATACTTCTATAACATCTTTACATGGGACCATCTCGGAAGGGTACCCTATCAAATACAAAAAGAATTTTGTAAATCGGTTCACGTGTCTTCTAGAAATCTTATAACATACATACAAAAAAAATATTCACGTCGAATTGAGAACCTCCTCCTCCTCCTCCTCCTCCTCCTCACTATCAGTATCTGAATCATTTACATTAATTATAAAACGCTCGATAAACACATCTAATTTCTCTTCTTCTGTTAAGAACACATCTTCACACTTTATTGCATGATTACAGACTTTCGTCCATTCTTCGAGTCCTAACATTTAAATTTTTTCCATGAGCAGTTTTTTCACTGACGTTTTTTTTTCTTTCGAAATTTCTGGGGGCGACATAGCCTTTAAACTGTGCCCATATATTTTCTAAGGATATAAAAGGTGATATGGAGGCAGTCGTATTGCTGTATGTCCATTTTCAGCCAAAACTTTATCCACTCGAAAAACGCTGAAGTGTTCTTTGTGGCGTTGTATTACGCTATACAGTTCCGGTTTTTGTTATCAGGTGTAAAAGGAATATCGTGTCTTGTTAACCACTCGATCATGTCGGCCTATCGAGTATTGCTATTAGGTGGCCTTTCAACAACTTTTTTACCACGCTTTAAAATTGTCGAAGCCATGATACATAACTATTGTAAGTTAATTTTGATAAAATTTGATATAATCGAATATTTTCACGAATATACTAAATTACCAAACGCATCCTGTGATCCTTCCCACGCACTATAAATGTGTTCTACTACTCCGGCGTCTGTTGTTGATCTGCCTTTAGTGAACTGTTTTTTGTGGAGTTGCCTAGATGCATTGAAGTGAGAGAGTAGTTGACAACTTGCTGTTAATAATTTTGTAATGATTTATTCCTGCTTATTAATTATGATAACGATATTATAATATTTTTATTAGTAAAGCACAAGCAATTTTTAAAAGAGATCTAAAAATCATACTGTGGGATTTTCTACGCCCTTCTACTCCCACAGTGGTCCAATTTAGAGAAGTAGCAAAAAATGACGATTGCTAAGTATATGTAAATATCTAGAGTAATAAAGACATTTGGAATTTGGACTCTCAGTGAGGGGAAAGTTGTTCATAATGATGGCTTCTGTAATGACACTAGAAATCATGGAATTGACTGAGATATGGAATGAGAAATGTTAAAAAACGACAAAATATGTTTTACGCGGTCAGTATTTTTGACTTTATTTTCGTACACAAAGGAAAGTTTGAGCGACCTCAAGAGGAATTTTATTTCGACCTTATAAAGTTTCTGATCCTGTGCAACATTCCTAGGTCTCAAATGAAAAATCCTGCGTTCAAAGTTTTTTTTATTAAATATATATGCAGTACTTGTTGCTCTGTATGTGCTAATTGTAAAGTGCCCGTCGAATCACAGTTACAAAAAGTTTATTTGGATATTTTTTTTAAGAATAAAATCAATGCGATTCATGAAAATAATAGAAATAAGAAACTATGGATATCTTTAGACGAAACCACGGACTTTTTAGGTAGATATAAAGTCCTTTTTTTAATAAAACCATTGAGTGATAATAGCATAAGCCACCCTTATTTAATTGCATGTAAAATGCTGACAGTGGTCAATGGACAAACCATAAACCAATTTGTTTTGGAATATTTAGAAAATCTATGGCAAACAGCATTCGAGTCTAAATTTAGCAACATTTTAATAATATGTACTAATACACTGTTAGTACATATTATTAAAATGTTGCTAAATTTAGACTCGAATGCTGTTTGCCATAGATTTTCTAAATATTCCAAAACAAATTGGTTTATGGTTTGTTTGCTACAGCAAATGCTCTCTGCAGGACGAAATTTAAAGATCTATTTACCTGAAATGAAACACTTCACATGTTTGGCACATACTCTTCATCGTGTAACTGAGCAAATAAGATTAGAACATAATGATGTCGATGTATTGATAGCAAATGTAAAAGAAATATTTTTGAAAGCCCCGAGCAGAGTTTAAATCGTAAAAGAAAAATATCCTAACATACCGTTGCATCCGCAACCAGTCTTTACTCGATGGGGCACTTGGTTAGAGGCAGTGTCTTACTACACTCAGCACTTTGAGGCAATACAAGATGTTTTGACGACGTTAAACAGCTCTGATGCAGTAGCTATTTGAACCGCAAACAAATTTTAGAAAAACAAAATATACGAAATGACTTAAATTATATTGAAGAAAAATACTAATTTATACAATAGCCGATAAAACTGCTACAGAAGTATGATTTATCCCTAGCTGATTCATTTCTTGCCTTTGACCAAGTCAGAGCTGAAATTAACGAGTGAGAGCAACTCTGAGAATATAAAAAAAAAATTGAAGATGTCATGAAACGAAACCCAGATTTAGACGAACTTAGATAATATAGTCCCAGTCCGGGTAGTCACCGTGGAAGTAGTAGACCAAACCCCTCCATCAATAAAGCAGACACTGACAATAGTGAAATATATGTGGGTGCATTCAATGTAAGAGGCCTAGTCGGAGTCGGCAGACAAGACGAACTAGAACATGATATCGAGACGATTAAATGGGACATAATTGGACTCTCTGAAACAAAGCTAGACGGTACAAAGATACTCGAATACAAATATTACATAATGATACATGATGGTGAAAGGAGTAGCCACAATGGTGTTGGCTTTCTCATAAAAACAATTTGGAAGAAGAACACAACTAATTTTACCAGCTATCCCGACAGAATTGCTCGACTTGATCTGAAATTTGGAGAGAAAACGATACACATAGTTCAAGTATATGCTCCACACTCGAAAACCAAGAGAAAGGGATTCAAGATTTTTACGAAGAAATTACTAAAGCCCTTCAGAATACCTCAAATTCAGTCATGGTGATCGGAGATTTAAATGCCAATATAGGCCTACCAAGTCTCGAGGATAGACCTGTCATGGGTCGCTGGGGATATGGAGATAGAAACGAAAGAGGCGAAAATCTGGTTCAATACTGCATGGAAAATCAGCTATTCATATCAAACTCATTCTTCAAGAAAAATCCAAAGCAATGATGGACATGGATATCACCAGATGGTAAAACCAAGAATGAGATTGATTTTACTCTAACAAAAACATAACTAAGATTGAAAACATTCAAGTAATTAACACCCCTTACCATTCTGATCACAGGCCCATTCAGGCAACTTTAAATCTGAATATAAAAAGAACAAAGACAAAAGCTTACAAAGGTGGAAATAAAGATCTACTCCCAATTAAAAAAGAACATGTGAAAAATGTGTTTTCAGATCTTACACA
This sequence comes from Argyresthia goedartella, assembly GCA_949825045.1. Classification (NCBI taxonomy): domain Eukaryota; kingdom Metazoa; phylum Arthropoda; class Insecta; order Lepidoptera; family Argyresthiidae; genus Argyresthia; species Argyresthia goedartella. The sequence goes on along the minus strand of OX463806.1, from coordinate 44,927,779 downwards.
GAAAAAAGAACAAATTTCAAATGTTCAAGAGTCATACACAAATCTAATTAACATTATCAAGCAATCTGTCATGACAATGCCTAAACGAAATCCAGAATAACTATATTATACGCTCGACCATCAGATAAAAGAACTTATAGCCAAAAGAACAGAACTAAAGAATAAAGAACATAAATCCAAGAAAGAAAAGAAGTTACTTACAAGGCAGAAACAAAGGCTTGCCATTATTGAAGAAGAATTTGAGAAAATAAGCTCTGTGAAAAGGTCTCAATCTCGCCTTACAACCTCGAAACAATGCATAACCTCTCTGAAAAACCCAGAAGATAACGTGGTCACAGATAGAGAACAAACAGTGGACATTGCAACAAAGTACTATAAGAACCTATACAACTATAAACAAACGACAGAAATACTACATTCAAGAACAAATGCAGATGACCAGAACAGCATACCACCGTTCCTGTGTGTCGAGATTTCCCACTCAATAAATAAACTAAAAGCGCAAAGAGCCCTGGCGAAGATGGAATTTCGAACGATATCTTGAGGGGGATAGTAGACCCCATTTCATCAATACTTACTGAATTATTTAATGGCATTTTAGAATATGGAATAATACCCAGTGCATGGGAAAACTCGCTCATAACGCTACTATACAAGAAAGGAAACCATATGGACATTGGGAACCACAGTTGGGAACTACAGACCAATAAGTCTACTACAGACCATTTATAAGCTATTTACCAGTGTCATATTAGGGAGACTGAGAAAAACATTAGAACAATGTCAATCAATAAAACAAGCAGGATTTAGACCAAATTTTTCAACAACAGATCATATATTCGCTCTAAGCCAAGTGATAGAAAGATATGAAGAGTACAACAACAAAAACCTTTACATTGCTTTCATAGACTATTCGAAAGCCTTTGATTCTATCAGTCATAATTCTCTATGGCAAGCATTAGAAGAACAAGGAGTCTCTGCGAAATATATAAAAATTCTGAAAGATATACACAAACGTAGTAAAGCTATCGTAAAAATGGATAGACTTGGAAAGACATTGGAAGTTAAGAGAGGCGTAAGGCAAGGTGATCACCAAATCTTTTTACGACACTACTGCAAAATATATTCTCGAAGATGAACTGGAACAAGAAGGGGATCAACAACAATGGAGACTATCTGAATCACTTACGTTTTGCAGATGACATAGTTATACTAATTGAAAACTGTGAAGACCTAAGATATATGATTGAAAACTTCGGTACAGAAAGTCGAAAATGTGGTCTTCATATGAACCACAGAACATTTAATAATAGGTTAGAAAGGCCCTATTCCATTTTTTGAACGGGAACCACCGTCGCCGCTCCAGCTGACTACTACTAAGATAAACAAATACGTGCAAGGGTTCACATGTGTGCGTGAGGCAACAATACGGGCTCGCGATTGGCTAAGCAACTCACGCCAACGCAACTGTTACTGTCGTGCGTGTGTGCGTAAAAGCAATTTATTTTTCATACACGTTAGGGATTGACTAACGATAAACTTTTATCGATGTTTATATTTTTATTATCGATGTTAATTTTGATAACATAATGTAATATGTATTTTACTCAAATTGCTTATAATTTCGTCAAAAACTATCGGCAAAAACAAGGGACTAAGTTTACGGAAGCGATCGAAATAGGAATCGACATAAGAATCGAATCGTATAGGACATTATTCTGAAACACGGGAATAGTCGTGTTTATAATTTTCAAAATTTGTGTCATGGACGGTAATATCGTAGGAAGTAAGGGACAGAACGGTGCGCTTTGATTAGCTCCCTTATTTCCTATGATATTACCATCCGCGACAAAAACCATACTTATTGAAACAAGACTTGCATAAGAACGATTGGTAAAATTTAAAATTTCATCTGCAGTCGTACCTATATTAGTATATGTATTATTATTTTGAAATTATTTTATTTTTACCTTTTGAGGGAATTAACCACTCACGGACCGATGCCACGATTTCGGGGCATTTGGCCGTTATAGGTTTTGAATTTTATTTCCATGAAATATAATTCAAAATCGCGATGCGTCAAATGTATGGCCGGTCCTGGAGTAATTAAAACTCACAACGTTTATCGCAATATTATTTATTGGCCTTGAAATAAAACATATTTATTAAGCAATTGCCTTTTCGTTTCTTTTGAAACGTATTCTTTCAGTAAAAAATGCACTCTTATATTAATATATTTTTCAATGACGGCTTTCATTAGATCTGTGATATGATTGCCAGTTGGGTACTCCCCAATCTGATGAAATGAGATGTCCTCAAATAATTTGGTGCCGACTAAACTATGTAGGATTTTTGTGACCAAAAAATCTTTGTTAAACTTTCTCGAATTATCTGTGTAATATCGGATTACCGATTCTGCTTTTTTGCAAATAGTAATGACATCATCCGACGGATACAAGAGACCGCCTTTATCTTTACAAATGATGAATTTATGCTGTGAGGTACGCCAGCGACATGCCAGAGCACCTACACATACATCACATTTTTTTTTTTTTATTAAAACGTGAACAACATTTCCCGCTATGTGACTAAGCACCTGTATACTGAAGCTAGACATGTTTTTGTAAAACTCAGCAAATTCTCGCTCTTCAGATCCATCGTCTTCATTGCCCTCTTCTAATTCATAAGTTGCATCTGTTGTCAAATTTATCCTTTTAACAGCAGAAGAACAATTGAGGATCGACAAATTCTCCAATGCTGTACAGTTGCCATTGCCGTAGTCTTTTAGCTCCACATGTACCAACAGTTTTTTATACGCAGCTTTAAATTGTCGTGCTGTTGGATTGTTATTTGCACCACCATGACATCTTATGTTGCAGAATAGAAGTTCGAGATGATCTTGGCTGACTTTATAAAAAGGAAAGAATAAAAGTTCTTTCGTTTCTATTAGTGTCCTGTAAAAATGCTTGGAGGCCTGTACACAACCAAGAAAGCCCAAAAATCCGACTTTTCTTGGACTTTTTATCAACAACGTCCCATCTTGAGCTTTAAGGGTTGAAATATATTCAACCGCCTCATCCAAATAGTCGAATATTGTGGGAGCATTCCACTCATTTATAGCTTTCTTATAACCATACTGATTGAGGCTTCTAGAGTTTAAGATGTCAAACAAATTATTGATGATTCTTAAAAATTTTGTTGTGGCAGAACTATCTTGAAAATCCGACATATTTAACTTTTCTTCACAAAAGTCAACGGCATCAGCCACATTCAAACTAAACAGCTGGGTGGCCAGCTTCACTTTCATTTTTTTGTTCTGGAAGTGAATGTGACGATGTCGTAATTTGTTACGTAAATGGAACTTTTCCTTTTCTTGAACTTTATTTAGTTCTTCCAGGTAAGCCCACTGTATTTTTTTGCCGTTCGCATCCACAAATGTTTGGTATACCTGAAAAAGTATGAAACATTTTAAATAAATGCTGTAAATTTTAATATTTAATTAAATTTTTGTATCATTATTGTTTATTAAAAATGGAATCTACCTGAAAAGCGTTTCGAATTAATTTTATCATATGTGATGGATCCAATACTGACATCACTTCTTGTTTTGTGACGGGATGTTCAAATGTTATCTTGCCATTTTCAAAGGAGCAACCCAAATTTTTTATCATTGCTAAATTAGATGCACAACCATCAAACGTGAGCGACACTATCTTTACTCCTGTATCATGAATCCTTTCCAAGCATTGTTTTACTAGATCAGAGCGTTGATCTCCAGTTACACCATCAACAAGGAAGTAGGCTACAGGCACTTTAAAATTGCAGTTTATTCCTGTTACCAAAAATACCAAAGCCTCTTTAGCTTCAGTTATGTGGTCACTGCATTGTTTATTGCCAATTTCCACAAAACCATGCAACTTGTATCCATCCCACTCTATCCGGCGTCTAATTGCCATCTCATCCATTACAAGCCCCGCGATAATAGGGTATTTGGTTGATTCCACTTTCAATTTCAGTGCTGCAAATGATTCAGATGTAAAGCCGGGTTCTCCTTCAATACTTGAGTACCACTTTCGCAATGTACGTGTATGAGGCAGGCAAGTATCGAATGTGTTGCGAACATATTCGTACGCTTTCGGTGAATAATAATGTAGAGTCAATGCAAAACTCCGAATTGCTGGAGAGTATTGCTTGTTTTAGTTTCATCAGATGTACTTTCCAATTTGCGTTTTTTTGCTTTGGCTGCTATAAACGACTCGATGTCCTGTAATAATCAATAAAATAATGTTAAAAACTTTTTGTTACTACATGATATTTCTATTATACGTACTACAATGTTATGCTGTACTTATATTGAAATGTTATACGCACTGCATTGGTAGAACATATACGGACAACATTTTCTTGTGGCACTGCACCACACTTTAAGTATTTATGTCCAGATTTTTTTATTAAGTAATCTTTTTCCTTGAAATGTTTTGAGCAAATTGTGCTTGATTTTGTAGGCATCCAATGTTCTCTACCAGTAACATCAATCCACTGTTCTTTTATTGTTGGCTCTTGAGGAAAGCTGAAAAAAAAAGGTAGGTACACAGAGCAAAAAAACATATCTTTATTCTACAATTACATTTATAGGGAAAATTACGAGATTATAGTACCAAAACTAACTTCAATATAAGGTTTTTAAAAATCCATAAATAAAACCCTGGTTTGCGACAAATAAAACTTAAGCGGTGGAGGTCCCCTCTACCCCCTCACCCCCTCCGCCCACTTTCCTTCCAAAAATCAGGTGTCCGTGTTCGAGACCTTTACCTATAGTCCTTAAATCCCGCCCCAACACGCACTGAGCCAACGTGGTGGAGTATGTCTCAATCTTACACGAATCCGGTAAGAGTCCTGTGCCTCTTGGTGGGACGTTGGTAGCCTATATTTATTTATTTAAAAGGTACTTAGAAACAACCATTTATCGATACGATGGCATAATGTGTCCCCACCCTATCACGAAAATCGTACCTCGATTGTATTTTCGATCAAATTATTAAAAATCTACGTTTATTGAACTTACCGATGAAAAGAAATCCTTCCATTATTCACATTAGCTTGTTGGCATCTGGCTCTGCAAGTTATAATTGCGCAACTCGGCATTTTAGAGGGTTTTCGCGGAGTAACGCCTTCAACGAAAGAACGCGGCCGACTGAGGGGAGGTGAGGAGCGTTTTAGGCTATGTATGAGCGTTTGCTCATACTCGCGGCGCGCCTGAACCGCCCACACCGCCTTTCTAACCTATTATTAAATGTTCTGTGATATGAACTCAAATAAAAACTGTCTCATGACCAACAGTATAAAGCATCCACTTGAACTACATGGCCAGAAGATTGAAAACGTGCAGGAATATGTTTACCTGGGTCAAAATATAACATTCCAAAACCAAACTTGAAAAGAAGTACAACGAAGAATAAAGATAACTTGGGCATAATATTGGTCGCTGAAACACATATTTAAAGCCAAAATACCAATGAGACTGAAAAAAAGGCAAAGGACAATACAATACTTCCCACCTTGCTGTACGGCTGTCAGATGTGGGCTCTGACGCAAAAGATCATAAAGAAGATACAAGTATTCCAAAGATCCACTGAAAGAAGTATACTTAACATCAAACTTAAAGACAAGCAAAGGAATAATGATATAAGACAAAAAACTAAACTGATAGACGCCGCGAAACTTGCCTGTAAGCTCAAATGGAGATGTGAAGAACATGTGGCACGAGCAGTAGATGGTCGATGGACAGAACGAGTCCTACATTGGTACCCAAACGAGGACAAGAGGCCGCGCGGACGACCACGACGACGCTGGAGAGATGACATTGAAGTGATTTCTGGGGGAGTCACCTGGACGAGACTGGCAAGGGATAGAGTACTATGGAGACAGAAAGGAGGAGGCCTTCACCCGAAAATGGTTGTCCCAATAAAATGAACTTTATAATTTAATAATATATCGATTATGTAATTCAAAAATAAAAATAATAATGTAAAACTAACAATAAATACGACATGCATGAATAATTAACACAATGAAATTTATATTATCAAACAATGTTATGTAAGAAATATTTTTTATCTGGGAAATAAATGGCTTATTATTATTATTATTAGATAATATAGTGAGTAATTGAAAAGAATTAAGCAAATGATTTTATATCGTGTTTTAAATATGCTCCACTGACCTCTACAGATCTTGAGAGATATTATTCAACTTATAAATGGATTTTAGACGTCAAAAGAAACAGGTTAAAATTAGAAAATATCGAAAAACTTATGGTTATTTATTTACATTGTATAAAAAATTAAAATTCAGAAATTGTAATGAATTAGGACTAAAACAATGTAAAACATTATATAAACAATAAATTATGAGTACCTGTACTGTATTTTATCTTTATATATTTTGCTGTACCCGAGAAACTTGCAATTGAATCTATACATTAAATTTGAATAACTGTTACTATACGACTAACTCTGAAATTGCGAACAAATTCAGTTGTTACAAACCGACCGATTATAACGTATTATTAATTTCACCTGAAATTGCGAATCGGTCCCATAGAAAACTTTTAAAGGTTGTTTAAGGTCTTCGTCCTTGTATCAGTGATTTTTTTGCCAGTGATTCATAACTCCACAAGTACTGACTCGTAGTAATCAGGTTTTCCAGAAAAGTACTTAAATAGCTATTACGGTTTCGCACACAGAAACTACTCAACTAAACTTCAACTCAGGTAAATTCATAGGGAAAAAATAAAAAGTTTAATAATCGATTGCTAAATAAAATTCCATTTAAAACGTTTTACTACCGCATCCTGCAAGTTTTAAATATAGTAGCTACTAAAACACTATTTTAATTCTAATTAGTTTAATCCGGAAAATTCCGGAGAAAAGGCATATCCATGTTATGACATCATAACGCAAGTACCAAAAATCACTCTACCTAGTCCGATCACTGGATCATCATAATGGGCATTGTCTTAAATATTTCACTTACATTTTTTATTACTGTTTTGGTATCTTTACATAATTTTAAGACACTAATATCAGTATTTCTGAATTATATGGTTTATATTAATTTATATATTTATATGAAATTTTGCTCCTATGACGTCATCGCTGGCCTTACAATGCTGTATATGCTTAAAAATCTGATATATTTATTAGAAAATAAAATAATTTACTGCATATTTTTCAAATTTGAATTAAGAAAATTTAACACTAAGCTTATTCCTCCAAATGGTTTTTAGCACAGAACTACTTTCAAAATATGGACAATGCCCATTATGTATTTTTGCAGGTACTCGTGTTTTAGTTTATATTAATTAGGGTAACATATTCTATAAGTTTTAGGTAAAGTATGTTTTATGTTGTACACCAGATCAACAATTAAACTATGCTAACGTAACACTTGGTTTGCCGGAAGCTTTCTTCTTAAAGATAAGCTCGCCTCAATTTATACGTTAATTATTTTACTATCGTATGTTGTTGGTGTGCTTTGACCAAGTAATGATACCTATCATTTTTCTGTTTAAGTCAAATACAAACTTCTCGTCCACCTCCGACATCAAGCGGAATATCCGCTGCTCTTGTTTAAATTGCTCTGTTTCGGGCAACGTAAGCATCTAGTTTAGATATAGCCAATATCACAATTATACCTTCTTCAGGATCAATGTTAGCCCTAGGTTTATTATAGAACACCTCCTGTAGATCTTGTTGAGGTTTTATGTAGAAGAATAAGCAAACTCTGTTATTTATCACAAGCCATATTATTTTCATAGAAACATTACCACGACACAATCTACATAACAAGAGAATGTAACCATAGCAACCAGTCAACATTACTAGTGTGGAGACACGCAGCTAGTGCTGTACATCTCAACACTCCTCCTAAATGATAACATGGTTTACAGTTATTATTTAATACACAACTATTTCTAACTTAACTAAACAAACAGTAAACTAACCAACTAAGAAATAGCACAAGAACTTATCAATGCATTTATAAAACTTCTCTTTGCTCAAACTTTTAGTCATAACATCCGCTAAATTTTCATTGGTACAAATATGTTCTATACTGATCACCTTATTGACAACCAAGGCTTTTAAATAATGAACCCGTATAGCAATGTGTTTTGTACGCTTAGAATTCTCGTAATTCTTGGCCATTGATATCGCACTTTTGTTGTCAACAAGTAACACGGCATTTACATCACAATTTAAGTGTTTACATATGCCTTTTAAATTAACGATTTCCTGTGCTAATGATGCGGCAGCTATGTACTCGCTTTCGGCAGACGATAAAGCTACACATTGTTGCTTCTTTGAAAACCAAGCAATGGGGTTTTGCCCTTGTAGGATAATACCACCGCTAACACTTTTTCTGTCGCTTCTATCTCTAGCCCAATCGGCATCAGAAAATCCGTATAAATTATTGTCATTTGTCTTTTTAAATAACAATCCTTTTTCCTTCGTTTCTTTCAAATAACGTACTACTCTTTTTCCAGCTTTCCATAATTCTTCGTTCGGTTTATCTAAAAATCTGCTCAGATATGATACTTCAAATGTTAAATCCGGTCTTGTTGTAACAGTAAGATAAATTAAACTTCCTATTAGTTCTCGATATGGTACATCTAAAACTTTTGTATCGTCCTTTATTTCTATATTGTAATTTCTTTCCAAGGGAGTTTTAATTCCGTTACATTCATCCATTTTGAATTTAGTCAATATCTTTTCAATAATTTTAGTTTGTTTAAGTTCTAAGGTATCTTTATTTCTTTTAACTTCCATTCCAAGAAAGTACTTAATTTCGCCCATACATTTTGCGTTAAATTCCTCCTTAAGTGCTTTAATAGTATCTTCCCCGTTTCCAGTGATCAGGATATCGTCAACATAAATCAGCATCCAGCAATCTTCTTTGTAATACAAACAGTAATCATATTCTGATCTTTGGAATCCATTAGCTTTCGCAAATTCGTCAAGTGTTTCATTCCAACACTTTGGTGATTCAACCAATCCATACAATGCTCTCTTTAGTTTTAATGCTGTATTATTATGTTTTATTTCTAGTCCTTGAGGTATTTTGATAAATACATCAGACTTCAATTTCCCATTTAGGAATGCAGTAGAAATGTCCAGTTGAATAATCTTTAAATCATCGTGTACAGCTTTTGATAAGATCTTTCTTATTGTAGAATGTCTAGCAACGGGTGCATAAATGCTGTCGAAAATATCTTCTTTCTTTTGTTGGAAGCCTCTAGCTACCAGTCTTGCCTTTTTTGTTCTTTATGCTTAAATATCCATTTTGTATTTATGAGCTTTCTTCCATCGGGTATTTCTTGTTCTTCCCACGTTTGTAATCTTTGAAGTGCATCTAATGCTTTATTAACAATCCTTTTTACTTCGTTTCTTTCAAACGTTGTTCTTTTGGGTCTAGTTGGTTCTCCTTCAGTTTGATCATTGTTCATTTCTGCATCTTTAAATTCATCTTCATTTTCTACTATATCTTTCTTTTCTGTATTGATTTCTTCTTCTTTGTCTTGAATATACCTTACTTGTTTCACTTCTTCGTTATTTTTGAACTTAATTTCGCTTTCATCAAATCTTACATCTCTGGAAATAATTATCTTATCTTCTTCTGAATCCCATAATCTGTAACCAACACTTCCATAACCTACCATTCTTGTTTGTTTTGCTCTCTTGGCTAACTTGTCCGGTTTGGGTACTATAGTAGCCCAAGCTTTGGAACCAAATACTCTTAATCTCGATAGGTCGTTTTTACCAAAAAATATTTCACTGGATGTCTTGAAGCATATGGCCCATGATGGCGATCTGTTCAATTGGTAAATTGCACATTGTATCGCTTCGCACCATAGATGTTTTGGAAAATCGGTTTCCGCTAATAGAGTCCTCGTTTTGTCGCATAATGTGCGGTTCATCCGTTCTGATATGCCATTAAGTTGTGGCGTATACGGTAATGTATATTTTAAAGTAATCCCTCTATTTCTGCATAGAAGTTTCAAACTATTGGCAGTGTACTCTCCACCATTATCGCATCTAATTTTTTTTACTTTCTACACAACACAACTAATTTTACCAGCTATCCCGACAGAATTGCTCGACTTGATCTGAAATTTGGAGAGAAAACGATACACATAGTTCAAGTATATGCTCCACACTCGAAAACCAAGAGAAAGGGATTCAAGATTTTTACGAAGAAATTACTAAAGCCCTTCAGAATACCTCAAATTCAGTCATGGTGATCGGAGATTTAAATGCCAATATAGGCCTACCAAGTCTCGAGGATAGACCTGTCATGGGTCGCTGGGGATATGGAGATAGAAACGAAAGAGGCGAAAATCTGGTTCAATACTGCATGGAAAATCAGCTATTCATATCAAACTCATTCTTCAAGAAAAATCCAAAGCAATGATGGACATGGATATCACCAGATGGTAAAACCAAGAATGAGATTGATTTTACTCTAACAAAAACATAACTAAGATTGAAAACATTCAAGTAATTAACACCCCTTACCATTCTGATCACAGGCCCATTCAGGCAACTTTAAATCTGAATATAAAAAGAACAAAGACAAAAGCTTACAAAGGTGGAAATAAAGATCTACTCCCATTTAAAAAAGAACATGTGAAAAATGTGTTTTCAGATCTTACACAGAAAAAAGAACAAATTTCAAATGTTCAAGAGTCATACACAAATCTAATTAACATTATCAAGCAATCTGTTATGACAATGCCTAAACGAAATCCAGAATAACTATATTATACGCTCGACCATCAGATAAAAGAACTTATAGCCAAAAGAACAGAACTAAAGAATAAAGAACATAAATCCAAGAAAGAAAAGAAGTTACTTACAAGGCAGAAACAAAGGCTTGCCATTATTGAAGAAGAATTGGAGAAAATAAGCTCTGTGAAAAGGTCTCAATCTCGCCTTACAACCTCGAAACAATGGATAACCTCTCTGAAAAACCCAGAAGATAACGTGGTCACAGATAGAGAACAAACAGTGGACATTGCAACAAAGTACTATAAGAACCTATACAACTATAAACAAACGACAGAAATACTACATTCAAGAACAAATGCAGATGACCAGAACAGCATACCACCGTTCCTGTGTGTCGAGATTTCCCACTCAATAAATAAACTAAAAGCGCAAAGAGCCCTGGCGAAGATGGAATTTCGAACGATATCTTGAGGGGGATAGTAGACCCCATTTCATCAATACTTACTGAATTATTTAATGGCATTTTAGAATATGGAATAATACCCAGTGCATGGGAAAACTCGCTCATAACGCTACTATACAAGAAAGGAAACCATATGGACATTGGGAACCACAGTTGGGAACTACAGACCAATAAGTCTACTACAGACCATTTATAAGCTATTTACCAGTGTCATATTAGGGAGACTGAGAAAAACATTAGAACAATGTCAATCAATAAAACAAGCAGGATTTAGACCAAATTTTTCAACAACAGATCATATATTCGCTCTAAGCCAAGTGATAGAAAGATATGAAGAGTACAACAACAAAAACCTTTACATTGCTTTCATAGACTATTCGAAAGCCTTTGATTCTATCAGTCATAATTCTCTATGGCAAGCATTAGAAGAACAAGGAGTCTCTGCGAAATATATAAAAATTCTGAAAGATATACACAAACGTAGTAAAGCTATCGTAAAAATGGATAGACTTGGAAAGACATTGGAAGTTAAGAGAGGCGTAAGGCAAGGTGATCACCAAATCTTTTTACGACACTACTGCAAAATATATTCTCGAAGATGAACTGGAACAAGAAGGGGATCAACAACAATGGAGACTATCTGAATCACTTACGTTTTGCAGATGACATAGTTATACTAAGTGAAAACTGTGAAGACCTAAGATATATGATTGAAAACTTCGGTACAGAAAGTCGAAAATGTGGTCTTCATATGAACTCAAACAAAAACTGTCTCATGACCAACAGTATAAAGCATCCACTTGAACTACATGGCCAGAAGATTGAAAACGTGCAGGAATATGTTTACCTGGGTCAAAATATAACATTCCAAAACCAAACTTGAAAAGGAGTACAACGAAGAATAAAGATAACTTGGGCAAAATATTGGTCGCTGAAACACATATTTAAAGCCAAAATACCAATGAGACTGAAAAAAAGGCAAAGGACAATACAATACTTCGGTGCCCCAGACACGGGAATTGCGGTCGCGGCCGCCGCGGCAAACGACACTGCGGGAGAGCACTTATTAGGTGAAACACTCGTACCTGTCATTTGTGTTTATTTATTTATTTATTTATTTATTTATTTATTTATTTATTTATTTATTTATTTATTTATTTATTTATTTATTTATTTATTTATTTATTTATTTATTTATTTATTTATTTATTTATTTATTTATTTATTTATTTATTTATTTATTTATTTATTTATTTATTTATTTATTTATTTATTTATTTATTTATTTATTTATTTATTTATTTATTTATTTATTTATTTATTTATTTATTTATTTATTTATTTATTTATTTATTCTAGGAGAACCAACAGCTAATACATCACATGAAGAAATTTTGAATAGAAATATGAAGCCAATTACAGGAACTCACAAATAGATATCGCACAAAAATAGATCAGTGATACGCACATTCAAATAACGGCGCGCACACACAGCAGATGTAGGTATATAAAAACTACGAGCATATAATTTATCTTACAAAGCCGAAATAAACAAACAACCTAAATACCTAATACATTACACTACAATAACACTACATAAACATGGTAAACATATGGTAAACAAATCGCTCAATCAAAAAATACACTACTTAAATTTCGCCTCACAGATGGAACTACACAATTAAATATATCAATCTCAAGCTCTTTCGTCGCAGCTATAGTAATATCCACAAATTCCATCCCGCCAATCACTAGACTCATTTTTCAACAAGACATAAGTGTAATATCGGTGCCTTGATCTGATCCTGCCTCTAAGTAATGCTGTCTCATGTGATGACATTATTCCAGGGACATTCAACATTTCAAAGCTTTCACTTATATCAGCAAAGGTACCATTTGCACGAATAACTGTTGGCAGAAAAATGGCAGAAGTTAACGGCGTAAAATCTGATGGATCTGGTGTTAAAATGGGCGTTCCACAAGGTTCCATATTGGGCCCTTTCTTATTCCTGGTATATATTAATGATCTGCCTTTCATGGTGGAGAAATTAACTGACATAGTGTTGTTTGCTGATGATACTTCACTGGTCTTCAAAATTGAAAGACAAAAAGGAGAATTTGATGATGTTAATGGTGTATTGTCTTTAACCTTGAATTGGTTCACAGTTAATAATTTATTGTTAAACGCTGGTAAAACCAAGTGATTCAAATTCTCACTTCCAAATGTCAGGCAAGTTGAGACCAGTTTAGTGTTAGACAACAGCACGTTAGAATTAGTAAATGATACGAAGTTTCTTGGAATAACCATTGATAGCAAATTGCAGTGGGGACCCCACATAGATAAATTGGCTGGTAAATTAAGTTCTGCGGCTTACGCTGTTAGGAACATCAGACAAAGCACGGATGTGGCTACATCTAGGCTAGTATATTTTAGTTACTTTCATAGTGTGATGTCCTATGGTATCTTGTTGTGGGGGAAAGCAGCGGATATTCAAACTATTTTTATTTTACAGAAAAGAGCTATTCGAGCAATTTATAATTTAAAATGAACAGACTCCTTAAGAGAGCTTTTTAAAGAAATTGACATACTAACAGTAGCTAGTCAATTTATTTTCGAAAATATAATGTATGTACGCAAGAACCTTACAACATTTTCCAAACTTAGCGATAGCTGTAATGTTTACCTAAGAAATAATCACAGACTATGTGCGCCCCGTTTTAGACTCGCGAAGGTTAGCAATTCTTTCAAGGGTCAGTGCATTCTCTACTACAATAAGATAGATACCTCTGGAGATTTTGAAATTGCCATTTGAGCAATTTAAAAAGCATGTTAAAGCGACTTTGTCGAAAAAGGGATATTACAATGTTCAAGATTACTTAAATGACAGGACTGTATGGGGTTAATTTGGCTCAACACAGACCTTGCTGTTAATAATTTTGTAATTATTAATTCCAGCTTATTAAATAAAAATAAATCATAATTGTATTAGTTAAGCACAACCTATTTTTAAAAGAGATCTAAAAATAAATCTGTGGGAGTTTCTACGCCCTTCTTCTCCCACAGTGGTCCAATGTAGAGAAGAGGCAAAAAATGACGTTTGCTAAGCATATGTAAATATCTACAGTAATAAAGTACTTTTGAGTTTGAGTTTGAGTTTGAATGTGTTCTCCATAGTATGACCTGGCTTGCTTGATTTGGTATGTTCCAAGACTTAACAAGATTAAGTCTGATATAGACATTACAGGGAACACATTTATGTGCTGATAGCAGTAATGGCGATGACAACTCTTCTGTTAGTTCAACTTAATAAAGAATTTCGATTCTTTCTGATTGTTTTCGTAACATCCGTAGTGTTTAAAGAGTAGATTTTATGAAGTTTTAAGTTAGCTACCAAGTTGGTTATTATCTTGGATAGAGTATACAAAACCATTTTTTAACACCCGTAGTCCGACAAAAACAAAAAGGTCAAAAGTAGAATATCACTGACCGACCACGAACGTGCGCAGTGAGCGGGGCGGCGGGCTATATTATTTATTACATTAACTATGTAGTTTTTTTTTTGTATTTTGATTTATCATAGTCTGTGACTTGTGTTTGAGTGTGAGTCTACTCGATTCCCAAAAATTGCGACTCGGTGACTCGGAACATCACTAATGGACAAGAAATGGTGACCTGTTGACATTGACGTTACATACCAGTGTTGCCATAATAAATTATTGTTCTGGGTGGCAGTTTTATTTAAAATAATAATTACTTTAAAATCACAAAAACTACAAAACGGCTGTCTTAAAAAAATATCATGATATATATTTAGAATCCCCAGATTATATTCTTTCATATAAATACGGTTTTAGCTCGGTTCATGACTATTTTGAATAAAGTACCAACTCTCTAGGAAAAAGTACACATCTCCTTTTATATCAAAGTTATAGGTTTTTTGTTCATAAATCTCATATAAGATAGCTCTACTTTTACGAATGCCAAATATTACCCAGTCATTAAATTTAGATTAACCGTGGTTGGCAATGACTTTCTTTAATTTAAAAACTTTATTGAATTATGTTTGAATAATGTAGAAGAAGTCTGAGTAGATTTTGTTTGGGTTCTGTTCATTAATCATCCGGTACTAGCAAATTTATATCTATGTTTTTCATATACATCTCTAGTCTATGGGATGTAATAGGCCTATAAAAAGTTGTATCAGTATTATTCTTACTAGCAATTGGGAATGAGACTGTTTGACCTCTGTGATCGCAGGGTGCTTGTGAAAGCACAATCACAAAAAACGTTGTCTAAGCAAGTTTGGCTGTTACCAGTAACTCTAGTCGGCTCTAGACATACGTGACATACATTAAATGATTTGAATAAAGTTATTAATCGTTGTTTCATTGTTGTTCCTACAAGCAAATCTACATTAAGATCACCACAAATAATTAAGTTTTTTCTGTTATCACATAGTATTAAGGGCTTCCTCCATAATTTACTCAAATATTTTGAAATTGCCATGGCCTTTTTCATCTCTCGGGGGCCTGTATACCCAAACAATAATATGTTTATCTAACTCAACAAAGGATACCTCTATTTGTCTTTCAACAGTAAGTGCAAGAATATCTTTTCGTTGATTCACCTTAATATTATTTTTTACTAAGTTTAAAGAACCACCTCTATCAACAGTCTTTATATTGTAACAACTGTCAATTCTGTAATTATTTATGTTAAAAGACATCATATTTTCCTTTAACCAGTGTTCTGTAACACAAATAACATTGATGTCAGTTTTTTTTAGAAATAATTCTAAAACAATCATTTTGCCAGGTAGCCCCTGGATGTTTTGATGGGTAATATTTAAGTGGGGCTTACCATTTGACATATTACTTACACTTACACGTATTTTGATAAATACATCAGACTTCAATTTTCCATTTAGGAATGCAGTAGAAATGTCCAGTTGAATAATCTTTAAATCATCGTGTACAGCTTTTGATAAGATCTTTCTTATTGTAGAATGTCTAGCAACGGGTGCATAAATGCTGTCGAAAATATCTTCTTTCTTTTGTTGGAAGCCTCTAGCTACCAGTCTTGCCTTTTTTGTTCTTTATGCTTAAATATCCATTTTGTATCTATGAGCTTTCTTCCATCGGGTATTTCTTGTTCTTCCCACGTTTGTAATCTTTGAAGTGCATCTAATGCTTTATTAACAATCCTTTTTACTTCGTTTCTTTCAAACGTTGTTCTTTTGGGTCTAGTTGGTTCTCCTTCAGTTTGATCATTGTTCATTTCTGCATCTTTAAATTCATCTTCATTTTCTACTATATCTTTCTTTTCTGTATTGATTTCTTCTTCTTTGTCTTGAATATACCTTACTTGTTTCACTTCTTCGTTATTTTTGAACTTAATTTCGCTTTCATCAAATCTTACATCTCTGGAAATAATTATCTTATCTTCTTCTGAATCCCATAATCTGTAACCAACACTTCCATAACCTACCATTCTTGTTTGTTTTGCTCTCTTGGCTAACTTGTCCGGTTTGGGTACTATAGTAGCCCAAGCTTTGGAACCAAATACTCTTAATCTCGATAGGTCGTTTTTACCAAAAAATATTTCACTGGATGTCTTGAAGCATATGGCCCATGATGGCGATCTGTTCAATTGGTAAATTGCACATTGTATCGCTTCGCACCATAGATGTTTTGGAAAATCGGTTTCCGCTAATAGAGTCCTCGTTTTGTCGCATAATGTGCGGTTCATCCGTTCTGATATGCCATTAAGTTGTGGCGTGTACGGTAATGTATATTTTAAAGTAATCCCTCTATTTCTGCATAGAAGTTTCAAACTATTGGCAGTGTACTCTCCACCATTATCGCATCTAATTTTTTTTACTTTCTACACAACACAACTAATTTTACCAGCTATCCCGACAGAATTGCTCGACTTGATCTGAAATTTGGAGAGAAAACGATACACATAGTTCAAGTATATGCTCCACACTCGAAAACCAAGAGAAAGGGATTCAAGATTTTTACGAAGAAATTACTAAAGCCCTTCAGAATACCTCAAATTCAGTCATGGTGATCGGAGATTTAAATGCCAATATAGGCCTACCAAGTCTCGAGGATAGACCTGTCATGGGTCGCTGGGGATATGGAGATAGAAACGAAAGAGGCGAAAATCTGGTTCAATACTGCATGGAAAATCAGCTATTCATATCAAACTCATTCTTCAAGAAAAATCCAAAGCAATGATGGACATGGATATCACCAGATGGTAAAACCAAGAATGAGATTGATTTTACTCTAACAAAAACATAACTAAGATTGAAAACATTCAAGTAATTAACACCCCTTACCATTCTGATCACAGGCCCATTCAGGCAACTTTAAATCTGAATATAAAAAGAACAAAGACAAAAGCTTACAAAGGTGGAAATAAAGATCTACTCCCATTTAAAAAAGAACATGTGAAAAATGTGTTTTCAGATCTTACACAGAAAAAAGAACAAATTTCAAATGTTCAAGAGTCATACACAAATCTAATTAACATTATCAAGCAATCTGTTATGACAATGCCTAAACGAAATCCAGAATAACTATATTATACGCTCGACCATCAGATAAAAGAACTTATAGCCAAAAGAACAGAACTAAAGAATAAAGAACATAAATCCAAGAAAGAAAAGAAGTTACTTACAAGGCAGAAACAAAGGCTTGCCATTATTGAAGAAGAATTGGAGAAAATAAGCTCTGTGAAAAGGTCTCAATCTCGCCTTACAACCTCGAAACAATGGATAACCTCTCTGAAAAACCCAGAAGATAACGTGGTCACAGATAGAGAACAAACAGTGGACATTGCAACAAAGTACTATAAGAACCTATACAACTATAAACAAACGACAGAAATACTACATTCAAGAACAAATGCAGATGACCAGAACAGCATACCACCGTTCCTGTGTGTCGAGATTTCCCACTCAATAAATAAACTAAAAGCGCAAAGAGCCCTGGCGAAGATGGAATTTCGAACGATATCTTGAGGGGGATAGTAGACCCCATTTCATCAATACTTACTGAATTATTTAATGGCATTTTAGAATATGGAATAATACCCAGTGCATGGGAAAACTCGCTCATAACGCTACTATACAAGAAAGGAAACCATATGGACATTGGGAACCACAGTTGGGAACTACAGACCAATAAGTCTACTACAGACCATTTATAAGCTATTTACCAGTGTCATATTAGGGAGACTGAGAAAAACATTAGAACAATGTCAATCAATAAAACAAGCAGGATTTAGACCAAATTTTTCAACAACAGATCATATATTCGCTCTAAGCCAAGTGATAGAAAGATATGAAGAGTACAACAACAAAAACCTTTACATTGCTTTCATAGACTATTCGAAAGCCTTTGATTCTATCAGTCATAATTCTCTATGGCAAGCATTAGAAGAACAAGGAGTCTCTGCGAAATATATAAAAATTCTGAAAGATATACACAAACGTAGTAAAGCTATCGTAAAAATGGATAGACTTGGAAAGACATTGGAAGTTAAGAGAGGCGTAAGGCAAGGTGATCACCAAATCTTTTTACGACACTACTGCAAAATATATTCTCGAAGATGAACTGGAACAAGAAGGGGATCAACAACAATGGAGACTATCTGAATCACTTACGTTTTGCAGATGACATAGTTATACTAAGTGAAAACTGTGAAGACCTAAGATATATGATTGAAAACTTCGGTACAGAAAGTCGAAAATGTGGTCTTCATATGAACTCAAACAAAAACTGTCTCATGACCAACAGTATAAAGCATCCACTTGAACTACATGGCCAGAAGATTGAAAACGTGCAGGAATATGTTTACCTGGGTCAAAATATAACATTCCAAAACCAAACTTGAAAAGGAGTACAACGAAGAATAAAGATAACTTGGGCAAAATATTGGTCGCTGAAACACATATTTAAAGCCAAAATACCAATGAGACTGAAAAAAAGGCAAAGGACAATACAATACTTCGGTGCCCCAGACACGGGAATTGCGGTCGCGGCCGCCGCGGCAAACGACACTGCGGGAGAGCACTTATTAGGTGAAACACTCGTACCTGTCATTTGTGTTTATTTATTTATTTATTTATTTATTTATTTATTTATTTATTTATTTATTTATTTATTTATTTATTTATTTATTTATTTATTTATTTATTTATTTATTTATTTATTTATTTATTTATTTATTTATTTATTTATTTATTTATTTATTTATTTATTTATTTATTTATTTATTTATTTATTTATTCTAGGAGAACCAACAGCTAATACATCACATGAAGAAATTTTGAATAGAAATATGAAGCCAATTACAGGAACTCACAAATAGATATCGCACAAAAATAGATCAGTGATACGCACATTCAAATAACGGCGCGCACACACAGCAGATGTAGGTATATAAAAACTACGAGCATATAATTTATCTTACAAAGCCGAAATAAACAAACAACCTAAATACCTAATACATTACACTACAATAACACTACATAAACATGGTAAACATATGGTAAACAAATCGCTCAATCAAAAAATACACTACTTAAATTTCGCCTCACAGATGGAACTACACAATTAAATATATCAATCTCAAGCTCTTTCGTCGCAGCTATAGTAATATCCACAAATTCCATCCCGCCAATCACTAGACTCATTTTTCAACAAGACATAAGTGTAATATCGGTGCCTTGATCTGATCCTGCCTCTAAGTAATGCTGTCTCATGTGATGACATTATTCCAGGGACATTCAACATTTCAAAGCTTTCACTTATATCAGCAAAGGTACCATTTGCACGAATAACTGTTGGCAGAAAAATGGCAGAAGTTAACGGCGTAAAATCTGATGGATCTGGTGTTAAAATGGGCGTTCCACAAGGTTCCATATTGGGCCCTTTCTTATTCCTGGTATATATTAATGATCTGCCTTTCATGGTGGAGAAATTAACTGACATAGTGTTGTTTGCTGATGATACTTCACTGGTCTTCAAAATTGAAAGACAAAAAGGAGAATTTGATGATGTTAATGGTGTATTGTCTTTAACCTTGAATTGGTTCACAGTTAATAATTTATTGTTAAACGCTGGTAAAACCAAGTGATTCAAATTCTCACTTCCAAATGTCAGGCAAGTTGAGACCAGTTTAGTGTTAGACAACAGCACGTTAGAATTAGTAAATGATACGAAGTTTCTTGGAATAACCATTGATAGCAAATTGCAGTGGGGACCCCACATAGATAAATTGGCTGGTAAATTAAGTTCTGCGGCTTACGCTGTTAGGAACATCAGACAAAGCACGGATGTGGCTACATCTAGGCTAGTATATTTTAGTTACTTTCATAGTGTGATGTCCTATGGTATCTTGTTGTGGGGGAAAGCAGCGGATATTCAAACTATTTTTATTTTACAGAAAAGAGCTATTCGAGCAATTTATAATTTAAAATGAACAGACTCCTTAAGAGAGCTTTTTAAAGAAATTGACATACTAACAGTAGCTAGTCAATTTATTTTCGAAAATATAATGTATGTACGCAAGAACCTTACAACATTTTCCAAACTTAGCGATAGCTGTAATGTTTACCTAAGAAATAATCACAGACTATGTGCGCCCCGTTTTAGACTCGCGAAGGTTAGCAATTCTTTCAAGGGTCAGTGCATTCTCTACTACAATAAGATAGATACCTCTGGAGATTTTGAAATTGCCATTTGAGCAATTTAAAAAGCATGTTAAAGCGACTTTGTCGAAAAAGGGATATTACAATGTTCAAGATTACTTAAATGACAGGACTGTATGGGGTTAATTTGGCTCAACACAGACCTTGCTGTTAATAATTTTGTAATTATTAATTCCAGCTTATTAAATAAAAATAAATCATAATTGTATTAGTTAAGCACAACCTATTTTTAAAAGAGATCTAAAAATAAATCTGTGGGAGTTTCTACGCCCTTCTTCTCCCACAGTGGTCCAATGTAGAGAAGAGGCAAAAAATGACGTTTGCTAAGCATATGTAAATATCTACAGTAATAAAGTACTTTTGAGTTTGAGTTTGAGTTTGAATGTGTTCTCCATAGTATGACCTGGCTTGCTTGATTTGGTATGTTCCAAGACTTAACAAGATTAAGTCTGATATAGACATTACAGGGAACACATTTATGTGCTGATAGCAGTAATGGCGATGACAACTCTTCTGTTAGTTCAACTTAATAAAGAATTTCGATTCTTTCTGATTGTTTTCGTAACATCCGTAGTGTTTAAAGAGTAGATTTTATGAAGTTTTAAGTTAGTTACCAAGTTGGTTATTATCTTGGATAGAGTATACAAAACCATTTTTTAACACCCGTAGTCCGACAAAAACAAAAAGGTCAAAAGTAGAATATCACTGACCGACCACGAACGTGCGCAGTGAGCGGGGCGGCGGGCTATATTATTTATTACATTAACTATGTAGTTTTTTTTTTGTATTTTGATTTATCATAGTCTGTGACTTGTGTTTGAGTGTGAGTCTACTCGATTCCCAAAAATTGCGACTCGGTGACTCGGAACATCACTAATGGACAAGAAATGGTGACCTGTTGACATTGACGTTACATACCAGTGTTGCCATAATAAATTATTGTTCTGGGTGGCAGTTTTATTTAAAATAATAATTACTTTAAAATCACAAAAACTACAAAACGGCTGTCTTAAAAAAATATCATGATATATATTTAGAATCCCCAGATTATATTCTTTCATATAAATACGGTTTTAGCTCGGTTCATGACTATTTTGAATAAAGTACCAACTCTCTAGGAAAAAGTACACATCTCCTTTTATATCAAAGTTATAGGTTTTTTGTTCATAAATCTCATATAAGATAGCTCTACTTTTACGAATGCCAAATATTACCCAGTCATTAAATTTAGATTAACCGTGGTTGGCAATGACTTTCTTTAATTTAAAAACTTTATTGAATTATGTTTGAATAATGTAGAAGAAGTCTGAGTAGATTTTGTTTGGGTTCTGTTCATTAATCATCCGGTACTAGCAAATTTATATCTATGTTTTTCATATACATCTCTAGTCTATGGGATGTAATAGGCCTATAAAAAGTTGTATCAGTATTATTCTTACTAGCAATTGGGAATGAGACTGTTTGACCTCTGTGATCGCAGGGTGCTTGTGAAAGCACAATCACAAAAAACGTTGTCTAAGCAAGTTTGGCTGTTACCAGTAACTCTAGTCGGCTCTAGACATACGTGACATACATTAAATGATTTGAATAAAGTTATTAATCGTTGTTTCATTGTTGTTCCTACAAGCAAATCTACATTAAGATCACCACAAATAATTAAGTTTTTTCTGTTATCACATAGTATTAAGGGCTTCCTCCATAATTTACTCAAATATTTTGAAATTGCCATGGCCTTTTTCATCTCTCGGGGGCCTGTATACCCAAACAATAATATGTTTATCTAACCCAACAAAGGATACCTCTATTTGTCTTTCAACAGTAAGTGCAAGAATATCTTTTCGTTGATTCACCTTAATATTATTTTTTACTAAGTTTAAAGAACCACCTCTATCAACAGTCTTTATATTGTAACAACTGTCAATTCTGTAATTATTTATGTTAAAAGACATCATATTTTCCTTTAACCAGTGTTCTGTAACACAAATAACATTGATGTCAGTTTTTTTTAGAAATAATTCTAAAACAATCATTTTGCCAGGTAGCCCCTGGATGTTTTGATGGGTAATATTTAAGTGGGGCTTACCATTTGACATATTAAGTGGCCCTTGTATGCTAGAGAATTCCTCTATTGTCTTATGAACTAATTTAAATTACTTGGAACAGATTCCAATGTTGCATGCAAAGTATATTTAACCGGTGAATTCCCAATATTCTATATTTATTAGACAGGTCCAACGTATCCTGAGTCAGAGTAAAGTTATGAATAAAATGATTCATGTCGAAATATAATATAGCATCGCTGTGATGACACGTTAAATTAAAGATGAATGAATGAATAAATATGAAATTAAAGAAAAAATGAATATTCATTCTATGTACTGATTTGTTCTGTAGTTCTGTGAAATTACAAGCGTACGGAAAATTGCATAGGATAAATTTGCATTTAATCCTACTATGTAAGTCTAGAAGTGTTTCAACACTTTTATTCAAATCATTACGACCAATGTTTGAATGATATCCCACCATAATTACAATAGTGCTGTACTCATCATAGTTACCACGACTGATTATCTTCACAAGATCTACAAATGAACTATTTGGACAGCGAATGTTCGAGCCGGTAATGTAATAGAGGTCCAAGTCCTGCACCTAATTTGTCGGAGAACAATACAGTTTTTCTCACACCTTGAGCACTTATTTCGGTAGTTGACGGTACACGAGTGGAGGTGAGTGGCGCGACACACGTGTTGGAGTGCGGTACGATACACGTGGCGGTGGGTGGCGCGGCAGTGAGCGGCGCAACGCGTGTAACAGCGAGCGGCGCGGCCCGTGCAGCTTGACACACGCCTCTCAGCAGGCAGCGCAACAAGCGCGACAGCGAGCGGTGTTGCGCTCGCGCTGTTAAGCTGCGAGGTGTTTCCTCCTACACAGCCCGCTGTACTTTCAGTGGCCGGAGACGCGTGATGTCGAGGTCAAGGCTGAGACTGTGGAGACTTGACGACGATGGCTGAGATGGTAGGTGCCTTCAGAGAATGCGGTGTGGCGACAGAGGTCTGTGACACCAGAGCCGTCGCCTGCGGCGCGGGGGCGGGTTAGCCCCGCCGACTGCACGTCGTCGTCAGCCTCGGGAACGGGGGGCGCGGGGCAGGGCGCACGTGATGCACCAGCACCACGCCCACCGCGACGTCCTCCACGGCGTGCAACAGCTGGAGCAGGTGCGGTAGTTGTGACAGGTATGACGACATCCGTCCCAGGTGAAGCAGGCGCGGCAGGCGCAATATTTGTCACGCCTAATGCCAAAGCTACCTCATTGTCGTCCAGCAGTAAGCCTTGCATCCCTGTCCTTTGCTGCTGGAGCTGGAGCAGCTCTGATGCTGTTGTGGATAGTTCTTCGAGGTCCCTTTGAATCACTTCATCTCTGCTGATAGTATCTGCGAGTTGTGTCTGCAGTTGATCAATATAACCCTCACTATGTATTTACATGTAAGCACCACTGAAAGAATGGACCTACCACTCTGCCCGGCCGCATTTTCTTAGATACCCCACGCTGTAGCTACTCGGGAAGTTTTGGGCTGCTGCTCTGGCGTACAAAAAGCACTTCAGGATCTTGTAAATAGCTGACGCTTTAGTTTGACGTGTCTGTCATTTATGAAGCAACTTCGGGCGTTTCAAATGTTGTTTTTATTTGTACACGCTCCGCTCCACTCCGCTCCGGTTTTGCTTCCACTAAGTTCTAACCTAACCTTTAACCCAATTGAAATTTAACCACAATAACCTACTCTAGCCAAATTTGGCTTTTTCCGTTACATACATGCATACATACAATACGCGTACAAAAGGTGCACGTTCGGGGTCTTGTAAATAGCTGACGCGTTAGTCCGATGCGTCTCCTAAATACGAAGCTACTTCGGGCGGCTAAAGCGTCGGGTATTTACTAATATACTGTCCAGCCCGGCGCATAAATGTATTAATAGAATACATATATTCATACATAAGCTTAATTTTAGTTTTAATTACAAGCGGGATTTTGCCTCTTTTAGGGTAATTATTTTTAGGTGTTGGCAACCCTACTCTGATGTCATGTCAAAGTCATTGTCAATGTCATTTC
The DNA here is from genome assembly GCA_949825045.1 of Argyresthia goedartella. NCBI lineage: Eukaryota > Metazoa > Arthropoda > Insecta > Lepidoptera > Argyresthiidae > Argyresthia > Argyresthia goedartella. The sequence continues at coordinate 44,902,696 of OX463806.1, read as the reverse complement.
AATTCATCATTTTATGTCTGTCTGCATCATTCCTTGAATTTAATTCATTTAGGTACATACATTGGTTCGCTCCTTGACCGGTAATTATTAGCTTGTAGCCCCTTCACCAAACCGCGACAACCTTGCCGGTGACAACTCCGGACCCTTGGCTAACTAAACGTCTACATAAGCAGGACTCGTGATATTCAAACCTTGGACATAACCTGTAAAACAAAATGGCACAGTAAGTAAACTCTCCTATCTTTTACTAATCTTTTACATTCAGCATTGTATTTTCAGTACATTTTATAGGTAATTACTCGTGATATTGTTGTTCAATCTCTTATGATCAATATCTACACATCCCTTGAACATGAAAAACATGTAGTACTTCCATATTAGACTTATTTTGCTGACCTCAAAATTTCTTCTGTATTTCTCAGTAATCACTCAATAGTCATCAGTGTCAATTAGGTCATTGAAATAGTTTTTCATATAGCACAATGCTGTATTGCATTATCTAATGACTATATGTTTGTTGTTGTAAAATAGTTAATATTGCAAGTCATCCACAGGTCCTATGTTTAGCATATTCAATGAAACTACTTCCGAGTTTCCTGAATTATAAAACATCACATTTTTAAGTTCAAGCAGAAAGTTTAAATTAATGCCAAGTAAGGTCACTGATAATCTTTGTATGTTTGACAAGGTTATATGAAGGTGACTGATTTGCTGACTGCATAACTATATCATTTATTTATTTATTTATTTATTTATTTATTAGCTACTCCAACAGTATTTTCACATTTTATTTAAAGACTACATTCTAATGTATAATTCCGTGTGAAACACCTTTACAGGAGTATACATCTTTCAAAATTGTGTGTTCGGTAAAAATTTAAATTAGTTCATGACATTAATTAATTATTTACACATTTTGATTAAAATAAATTAATACATTAATATAAATTAGCATTTAGAATAAAATTAATCAGATTATATTAAATTACATTACATTGCTGATTTTTTTTTAACCTAAATTTAATTAGGTTAGCAATAGGTTAAATTAACAATTCAATTAGATTTTAAATTTGAATATTATTAGTTAGGAAATAAATTTTTAGTTAGGTTCACTAAGGCATTAAAATTTAACTTTTCATCAATTTTTCCCTTAATAGATAGAATGGCATTCCGAAAATGTCAAGATCGGCTGGCATTGGCGAGGTTGCCTGAAGATTATTATAAGTCAGCATTGCTCTATTGAGAGGAGAGAATTTACCCACATTCGTTCTATATGGATGTACAGAAAATGACCGGGTGAGAGGATTACGTGGAGGAGCTCTTGGGACCGTTAATGCTACCTTATTCAAAAGATCAGGTGCATCTAGCACTCCATTCACCAGCTTATGTAGTGACATCAGATCAATATTCGTTCTTCGCTTCTCTAATGTCTGTAAATTAAAGTGATTTGTACGCATTGCATAGTTTGAACGGTATGGACAATCTAAACTCTTAAAAGCCAAGAATTTTGTAAATTTTCTTTGAATTTTTTCTATGCGATCAATATGTAGCTTATATGAAGGATTCCATACGGCCGAAGCAAATTCCAGGTGACTTCGTACCAGAGAATTATATAAGCACATAACTGTATCCACGCTTTTGAAATCCCTACAAGTTCTTTTAACAAATCCAACCATTCGCCAGGCTTTAGTTACTATAGCGTCTATATGGTCCCGGAAAGTTAACGAGCTATCTAGTATCACACCGAGATCTCGAATTTGTGTTACTTCTGTTAAAGGTGTCTGATTAATTGAGTATTGCGCAGGGATACGATTGCGTCTTTTTGAAAAGTTAATACAGGAGCATTTACTAGCGTTTAGAGTCATCCTGTTTGCTGTGCACCATAATTCGATAGCATTTATATCTTCCTGTAGTAATTTTACGTCATTAACATTTTCTATTCGACGATACAGTTTTAAGTCGTCTGCAAATAGAAGACAGTTGCTGTATTTTATATGTTCAGTAATATCATTAATAAACAGGAGAAAGAGCACCGGACCAAGATGGGATCCCTGGGGAACACCCGAGACAGCAGAGAAAGTTGTGGAGCTGTACCCAACAGTAGTAACTCTCTGGACACGGTTACTTAAGTAAGACTTAAACCAGGAGAGTAATGGGTCATGGATACCATAGAATTTTAATTTTGATATTAGTATACTGTGGTTGACACGATCAAAAGCTTTACTGAAGTCAGTATATATGGAATGGATTTGTTGCCCAGAATCTACTGAGGCAGATAAGTCAGAAATATAATCTAAAAGATTAGTTATCACCGATCTATTCTTGCAAAAACCATGCTGTGATTTCGTGATTATACTATTAGTGTAAAAAGATAGCTCTTGGTGTACCAAACATTCAAAAACTTTGGAGAATATGCTTAAGATTGAGATCGGGCGGTAGTTTTTCACGTCTTTCTTATTACCACTCTTGTAGATAGGAACAACATTAGCTTGTTTCCATATGGCTGGAAATGTAGAACCCGCAAGAGACTTCTCAAATATCAGCTTCAGAGGGAGTGCTAGATTGCGAAAGGTTTTTTTGATAAATATTGGCGGTATTTTATCTGGGCCAGCTCCTTTGCTGGGGTCAACAGATTTTAATATGCGTGCAATTTGTCCTTCATATACGTTTAATTTACCAAGGGATTTTTGAAACCACAAGTCTTCACAAGACATATGATTTACTTGTGCGTCATCGTCTATATAAACTGAGGAAAAGTTTTTAGCAAAAAGATTACAAATATCAACGCCAGTACGCGCTACATCAGCATCAAGTTTCATTTCACTAGGAATATTAGATGAACTACCACGATTTGCCTTAACAAATGACCAAAATTTTTTAGGGTTTAATTTTATAGAACATTCGATTTGACCAATGTATTCATTATATGATTTCTTAACCATTGTATCAATGCGTTTTTTTAAAATTTTGAGTTCTAAATTATCTCTTGGATTTTTATAGATTTTGAACTTTTTTCTTAATTTTTCCTTCTCGGCAATAGTTTTTATTAGGTTTCTATCAAACCAGACGGGATATTTGAGGTTACGTGGTTTTGTTTTTGGTACGGTAGAATCAATTATTGAATAAAGTATATTGTAGAATTTACGAACCATGCCATCAACGTCTGCCCCGCCCTGGAGCTCGGAATGCCAGTCTATCTGATACAGTTTACTGTTTACAATATCATAGTTGGCTTTTCTAAAATTGTGAGTTGCGAAAGGAATTTCTTTTAAAAATGACATACTGTTATCAAGGATTATTTCAGTTTCCAATGCAGGATGATACAAGTCAAGTTTACTTAGCGGATCAGAACATTCTTGAACAAAAACAGTACCAATATTTGAAAGAACTAGATCTAGTGTTTTGCTATCTTTGTTTTTAACAGCGTTGTACTGGAGCAAGTTACTAAGTGACATAAAATCAACCAGCGATAATCCTAAATTATAGTTATAATTAGACGGTACCAAGCTACTACCATTGGGCTCCGTATCCCATGTGATACGACTCATGTTGAAATCGCCGAAGATAAGGGTATCGCTAGGATTCGATTGCATCACTAGGTTAATGTTATCCAACACGGTGTCTAGCCTGTCCAAGGCCACAGGAGGCTGTATGTATATAACACAGAGCAAGATGCTCCTGATGGCGTTGCCAGATTTGAAAGTCAAAGATACCCACAGGTCTTCGTGTTCGCTTTGGTAGTGGTCAATACATTTTGATGGGATTGATTTGGACACGGCTATTAAGACTCCGCCGCCCTGTGATCCGCGCAAGTATGTACTACTTCGGTCTCTTCTGTAAATGTTGTAATTTTTTGTAAATAATTCATTGTCTTCAATACTATCATCCAGCCAGGTTTCAGTTCCTACTATCACGTCAAAGTTATTTTTGATAGTTTCAAGATGAATATCTCTCAGTTTGGTTTTCATACCACGGAAGTTTTGATAGTATAATCTTAGTTTTTTTTCCATAAAAGTTATTAAAAAAAAAAAGTGCCGGGTTACTATATTAAGATTTTTTTTTTTAGTTTCCTTGTAAAACTTTAAGCGAGTCGTAGCATTTTATCTGTTTTGCCGGAGAACCGTCATCTTTTCGTATGTTTATACGACCGTTCCGGATCCACACATACTTGATATTATTTTCACGGGCAACCTTTCTTGTTTGAGCATGGAGAGCTTTGTAGTATGGGGAGAGATGCTCCGAGACATATACCGGAACCTTGCTACCCGCATACCCAAGAAGTCCAGAATGCAGCTTTTCGGTTGGGTTGCTCCGATTATATTTGGAAACGGATGCCAGTATTCCGTCTCTGGTTCGGGTGTTTGCCAATTTGACGATAATAGAGCGCGGTCTATTACTGGATTCGTCCATTTTTCGAACTCTGGAACACGACTGGATCTCCGACTCTTGGATAGGAAAGGACACAGCCGAGCCAAGTTGCTTGGTTATCATATCAGTATTAAATATTAATTTTCTTGTAAACTATTGAGCAATTTTAAAAATATTGTTTTTTTATTAATATCTTTGTTAGGCTAAGTACCTACATACATTCAACTTAAGAGATGTATATGTATATTAATGAAATAAGCACAATGTTAAGAAAACTTGATACAGCTTCAAACATTGGAACACATCTTTGACTGTTAAGTGTGGCAAGGGACTTTAAATATGTCTTCAAAGTTTGAATAAAGTATTGCAATTTGCCATGCAATATTGGTTTTTAGCGCACATCAAAGTATTCAAAGTTGGAATGTGTTCAAATGCTTGCATAGCCTGCTACACTTCACACATCCATTAGCATCTTCTTCTCGGACGTTTTGGTAGATTTAGCATATGTAATAAATAAATAATAAATGCACTCTGAGTCCACAAAATCCTCATCCAACTTGTGTGTTGTTTGCCAGCATATTGTGGAGAACAATGTTTACAAAGCATGTCTGGCAGGTTGCGACAATATGTGTTCAAATGTGTTTTCAAAGTCTTCAAAGAAGTTTTCAAATGTTTGAAGCTTTATTTGGCGCCGGCTTAATATATGACCTCTTTACAAATAACATCTGAGTGTTATGCTCAGTATATTTCCTACAAAGAAATAAAAAATAAATACAAGTTCTAAATCAAGAAACGGACGGAATATAAATAACACTAGCAATTTTTTATTTTATTTGAGCAAAATAAATTATTTCATATATAAATAACACTAGCAATTTTTTATTTTATTTGAGCAAAATTAATTATTTCTTGCGGAATTGACAAGCCCCCTGCCACACAAAAAGAAGTGTTGTAGAAACAAACAAAAATTTATTTACATACACATATAGGTGGGTCAAACAACTTTCAAACCGACAATTGTAGAATGGGTCGACAGATTTTTTCGTAATAAATATGATATGTTTTTAAGTTTTAATCAATACCTACCCAAAAATCATTTAATTTTCAATCCTTGAAGAGGCGCTTTGTTGACAAGCTTATAATTCCAGAATTCAAAAAATAAACCAAGGTGCCAATATATTTGTTTACTGAGTTACCATCACTACCTTTCGAATAAAACAGCACAAAAAGAGTTTTCATAATTATTTATTTAGGCAAAGGATTACAAAAAACTTAACAACTATATTCTCCTTATTCAGTCTGCAAGGTGAGATTCATTAAGTAAGAAATACTGAAATTATTGTCACTACCATGAGCGTCTAAAAGTACTTTTTTTTGTTCCTTCAAAAATTAACAAACTTTTACCGAATTCAACCATCATCATTGGTAAATCAAGAAACTTTTTCTTTATTTTATGATCCTTATTACACTACAAATCTATTTTTGACATGACGAACAGCCAAAATGATCTCAGAAAAAAATGGGACAAAGGTAACTCCAGAGACAACCTTGGTAACTCTAGATTCTATAAAACTGCCACATGCTAACTTCAGTCGCACTATGAGGCTTATGTTCACATTGTAACCCGCCACGTCTCGTCGCCACTCCATAGGAATATCTTTTGTAAACAAATAAGATAATAGGTAGAGGTATCTTATTTCCTGCATATTTCTGCCTTTCTGTGTACCTTTATAGATACTTAGAAGAGCATAAATCCGTAGTAGCCTGTCTCATCATCTTAATAATCGTTAGCCAGTCAGGGAACTCAGTTGAGTCTACAGTTCCTTGCAACCGGCATCCGTTGATTTATATGCCTACATTGGGCTTTCTGCAGTTTTGTTTTCCTTAGCTCGGCCTTTGTCCTGGCGTGTCTCTTAAAGGTGGTGTCTCTGGAATGTGGTGCATATTTTGTTGCACATGGCTCTTACCTTCAAATGGTGGAGTATTCATAGCGCTTAACTCAGCTCTCAGTAGTGTAGTATTCTTAATTTTAACGTGGCTCGGCCGACGGCCTCATTCATTCGCACTTCAATTAGTTGTGGAGCGTTTTGTTGTAGCTTGGATCAGCCTTCAGCCTCGCACATTTCTGCATTTGTTACTACACTATTAGCAGATATGGCTCGGCCATCGGTTTTGCACTATTATGTTGCATAACAGGATTTCGTAATGCATGGCTTGGCCGGCCTACGGCCTAGTGTGCGTATTACATGTGGTATGTTTTCGTTTTTCTTTTCTCGGCTTCCAGCCTTGCCTGTGAGCCACGCACTTTTCTTACATATGGTGGAGTTTTATTACACATAGTTTGGTATATTCAACATAAATAAAAGCTTCCAAATAAAATAGCAATGCGAAGCCAGAGTCTGCGAAGTTTTGTTATGATTAGCTCAGCCTTCGGCCTCTCATTTTTCTGTAAAATGATATCGTATTCATGACACTTGACTCGTCTCTTGATGTGGTACTATTCTTGTAAAGTATGATTTATAATTTTTTAGCACATGGCTTGACCTACGGCATCACGCCGGTGATATATGTGGTACGTTTTCGTTTAGCTATTCTCGGCCTTCAGCCTCGCACTCTTTTTAGGTATATTGCTGTTTTATTTCTTACACAAGGCTTTGCCTTCAGCTTTGCACTGTTCTATTATATGATATTACAGGTTTTTCTAATGCTTGGCTTGGCCTCTGGCCTTGCATTTTCTAAAAAAATCTGGCCTATGTGTGACATTTGACTCTTCTCTTGGTGTCGTACTATTGATAGGCGAAAACTATTTTTGTAAAAATAAGTACTGTGATTTTAAAGCTCTTAGTAGCTGTAAATCAAGGAATACGGATGAAGCAATGAAATGGCTTTATTGGTTTTACAGGCTTAGAAGCAACATTTTCGAAAAGTTTCTGCGCTGCGCTAGATCTGCACTGTAGGACACTGCTTTTTATATGGAACAAGTACTTTGTAGAAAAATTGACAACTGAGTTACCGAGGAATTCTAATAGAATTGCCTCATTATCTGGAAACTAAAAATATAATTATATTCTAGTAAATATTTTGTGTGAATTGTAGTTTCTTAAGCAATTTGATTTTTATACCGACTGACACTAAATTGTCGGTTTAAAAGTTGATTGACCTAGGTACATTGTTTCTGGTCCCACTCTAGGATACCTAACATGACCCCGCTTCGGGCGGGACAGTCCTGCTTTCCCCCGAAAGAGTAAAAATATCCCGCTTTAGCAAATAAATCGAAAGTTATTTTTAATGGCCCTACATTTAATATTTTACAAGAATTGAGAAAGACAGTTTTGAGGTAACAAACATAAAAAAACACCGAAAAAAGTACCCCCTTCTTCTTTGAAGTTAGTTAAAAAGGCAGTAAAACGTAAAAGTAATAAAGTAAAAATCGGTCTGTTTATCTGTCAAGCCTAATTTTAAGGCCGTGTGCGGAAATTTTGCTTAATTTACGATATACTCGCATGGGAATCAAAACCATAGGGTACTTCTCGTGGACCTAGAATCATGTACAAGTACATGGCAATATCCTAAAAAGGTAAATTTGTTTTTCCTCTACAAAAAATGCGATTTGTGCGGAACCCTTGGTGCGCGAGTCCGACTCGCACTTGACCTTTGTTTTTTCAAATATCCGCATGCGTCCCGCTCTGACGACAAAATAAATGGTCACGTTAAGGGAGTGTCCCTGTGTGGAGGTCCCCATCAAAGACCTGGGGGTTTCTTTCTTTTCCCCCGCTGGGAATGGAATGCAAGACCTCTCCCTTGGGAGGCAGACTCTAACCGCAACGCTACAGATCAAAGCTAAGATAACTTGCTAAACTTGTGGACAACTGTCCTCTGCCACTAGAAAAGATGGCGCTTTGTATATTTCTGTTTAACCTCTTGAATACCACCACCACTTAGCTAACGCCACTTTTCCGTTACAGGTTTTACATTTTATTACCATGGCATACGGTTCAAAATCGCGACCCGTCCCAACCACCCTCGGTTTCTCAGAGGTTAATAGAATAGTTTTCTGAGCAGATTGTGTTGTTTCAGACCGAAAGCTGACATTGCCCTGATCGGCCTGGCCGTCATGGGACAGAACCTGATTCTCAATATGGACTCGCGCGGGTTCGTGGTCTGCGCCTACAACAGAACTGTGGAGAAGGTAAACCATTTACATATGTTGTATGTACATGTAGTTTGCATTTTTATTTGCCTTTTTTCACATCCCACTAATATTATATATTTTTATTTTTAGTTTGGATGTTTGTTACTGAATCACAAAAAAAATAATGTTTAAAAGAACTTACCTGTACATGAAATTCAGTTAAGTTCAGGTGAAAATCTGAGTATTTTTATGTATATGTCACCGTAAGATAGTCAAAACAGTTAGTAACAGTTACTAACGTGTTAGTTGATCAACTATCGACAGATAGTAAAGCAGACCGACAGGCTTTAGAATTTACGTTCCTTTTGTTCTTACATGTCAAACTAACACGAAGACTAATCGGGGGCTTTGTTGCGCTCGTCACCTCTAGTCTTCACCTAAGCTACCGCAGTGTTTGCCCTGGTATTTCGTTTGCAATTCAAGTTTAAACCAGTTTACTATTTACCGGTTTTAACCGTTACTTTATTAACTAACGCGTTATTTAGTAAGCAGTACGCTATAGTTTACTATCTGTCGATATTTGACCAACTAGTTTATCAATTAACGGTTTTGACAATCTTTCGGTGACATATACACAATGAGTTACATGCGTAAGTGCCACCACTGCACTATTTTATTCTTCTATAAGAAGGTTGTAGCGCCTGTACCTGGCTCACCTGAGTTGGGCCTTTGTGCTTCAACAGCAGGCCCCTTCACCAGCACATCCAATTAAGCCATCCCGACTCCTGCACCAGCTGGAGTAGGAGACCTGGTTGTTCTAGGAGCTTATGAGTGGATGTTGTATCTCCCAGGATGTTGTATCCTGGTTTCTATTGTGGATGGACATGCCAACAGCAAGTGGATTTGGTAATCTGTGTTCGGTGTGTGTGAACTACGCCACGTAATATTTTTCAAATAGGGTGAAAAGTCAGATATTGACTATTACAGACCAATCAACATTGTATCACACCTGTACAAGGCTTTTATAATAGTGATAAACGTAATATATCTGGACTGCTCGATCAAACTCAACCACCGTAACAGGCAGGATTTATACCAGGAATGTCAACATCCAAACATTTACACTCATTGAAAAAAATCAAGAGTTTGAACTTCTTCTCTATCTCGCATTAGTAGACTACAGTAAAGCATTTTACAGTTTGACACAGACATCTATTTTTGAAACACTCCACAACCAAAAAATAAATGATTTTTATTCCGAAATTATTAAACGCATTTATGATAATATTACAGCCGCCATCAAACTACAAACGCCGGCTCTTGCTTCACAATTCTAAAGGGCGTAAAGCAAGGTGATCCGCTTTCCCCGAAACTCTTCACAAGCACGTTAGAAGACGTTTTTAGAAAAATAACACCATGGGAATAGAAAGGCATCGAAGTTGGCGAAGTAAGGTTGACAAATCTTCGCTTTACCGATGACATCGTGTTATTTTCTGGTTCGACAGGAGAGCTACAGTCGAGGTTACAATACCTGAGCGTGGCAAGCCTCAAGATGGGACTGCGGATGAATATGTCGAAGAGCAAGATCATGGCAAACAGCATTGAACATGCAGTGTAAGTGGTTGGGTCAAGAGTTGCAAATATCCGACAAGACAAAGAGGCCGAAAAACGAATTGATAACGCTTGGAAGAGCGTGAACTTATGGATATGTGCATTCTTCCCGTCCTTACCTACGGAGCTCGGACTTGCTCTTTGGCTGACATCCAAAAGTCCAGACTTAAGGAATGATGGGCCAAATTAACAACTCTCTAGTGCATCCTGGCTCAAAACTGACAAAAAAAACACGCGGTAACTCCTTAATTTATTTGGGATGTATGATTAAAACTATTTTGGCGCCAAAACGGTCGAGCCACATCATCAACATCAATGCCTTTGAAATTTTAGAAAATTCTGATAGGTATTAATCTTTGCTGTTTGTTACGAAAGAATTTAAGAAAGAAAGAAAGAAAGAAACATTTATTATAAAGACAGTGAACACACTACAATTACAACAAAGAAACAAAACACAAAGATAAATAGTTGCATTGACACATGATATAAAATGAAATGACAGTCGTGGTGTGTCACTGTCATTATAAATGGCGTCTGACTCAGCATTATGTTGAAGGCCAAGCCTTCAATGCTGATTTTCAGTCAGCGCCAAGTGTTACCTCGCGAGCGCCCCAGACCGCGGCGTGATACAATCCATAAATACATAAATATAAAGAATATATGAAAAATAGGTAACAATAATGGTAAATATAGATATGGCTGTTATATATGACACATACAAAAAGTTAAATAAATAAACATGGCCCGCGCTTTTCAATCCCTCTTTTCATTAAATTTAAGTGTTGGGTTTTCGGTCCCACTGGCAATGAGCGACCACAGACTAAAGTCTTATTGCGGCGTGAGGTTGGTACGGGGGGAGGAGTAGTCTGCTGATCTAGCAAATGTGCCCTGAGTTTCCGCCCAAAGGCACACCTACTAGCCGATTCACGGACTGGAGGGGGAATATCATTCCAACACTTAGATGCCGCAAATCTGAAACTCCCGCGGAAAGTCGAAGTCGTTCGATGCGCCGGTGTAAGTATTCTATGCTTGTGCACGCCACGTTGCCTGGTCGCCCATTTTATCTTGGTGAACAAGTAGGGTGGGGTTTCCGTGTGTATTACACCAAAGAGTAGTTCGGCTAGGTGTAAATGCCGACGAGCTTCCATGTTCAGAAGTTTAGCTGCATCTAAGTATGGGGTGATATGGGATCTAGGAGGAATTTTAAAACAAAAACGTAGACATGCGTTTTGTACACTTGAATTAACCTTTTCGACCGACCAAGTATACAGCTACCATATACGACATCAAATAATCTAGATAATATCAATGATTCACTTAGCCTGACACGCAACTCAGTGCTAAGGTAATCACGTATATTATAAGGAATCTTAAGGCGGTAGAAACAATTACTGACTACGTTTCTGATATGATTTTCGAATCAAAGCTCACCGTCCATCAACAACCCAAGATTTTTTGCTTCTACGACACTTTCCACCGGGTCGCCCCTGATAGCTATATCATTGGGGGCTAGGGCTTGGACAGTATTATGGATCTGACATTTTGTACCAAGGATCATGTACTTAGATTTTCTAGGGTTTAGCACTAGACAGCTCCTCTCTGACCATGACGTCACCCGCTCTAGATCGTTATTTATGGACTGGACTGCAGTGTTGATGTCGGAAGGGACGGATGATATATATAGCTGGGTATCATCTGCGTAGAGATGGCACATGCTGCTCTCCACGACAGAAACTATCTCTGCTGTGTAAAGAATAAATAAAAGGGGGCCTAATATCGACCCTTGAGGCACGCCCCTTGTTAAGCGCTTTGTCGAGGAAAACAACATAGTACCATCGCTTTTTTCCAATCCAATAACCTGCGCACGGCCCGAGAGGTAGCTGTCAAACCACTTCACCGTGGTACTGTCAAAACCATAATAAGACATTTTCGATAATAAGAGGGGCGCGCTCAGACAGTCGAAAGCTAATCTAGCAACACCAGAATTGTGCTTCTACTTTGGTCAAGCTCCGACAGGATGTTGTCCACTACGTCAATAAGGGCTGTTGAAGTCCCTCTACCCTTCCTGAAGCCTGACTGCAATTCCGGTAGTATGCCATTTCCCTCCAGATACCCCGACAGCTGAGCACATACTGCCCTCTCTATTATCTTGGAGAGACAGGGAAGGATACTGATGGGACGGAGATCGGAGATATGAACGGGATTAGGAATTTTAGGGAGTGGGGTAACCTTTGCAGTTTTCCAGTCAGTCGGGAAAGTGTTGGTCAGTATGCTGCGATTAACCATGTCAGTCAAGATCGGTAGTGTCCGCGGCATGGTCAATAGCAGCATGTCGATGTTAATATAGTCGAGTCCGGTAGCATTTGTCTTGATTTTCGTCAGGATCTTCGATACAGCCAAAGGAGTCAATGTATTTAGAGTGAAGTTAGAAGCCCTATGGTGTCGGTTAAACTCAAAGTAAGTAAGCTGTGATATAGTCACGTCGGGTTTTCCTGGAACATTTAGAAAGTGGTCATTAATCATGTCAGGGTCGTTATATATGTAGTGTGAGGGTAGCTCCGCATTCCGCTTGTCTTCCACAAACGTCTCGGGTCGGAACAGCAACGATTTACGTGCGCCTCGAAAAAAGCACATTTTTCATGATACAAGGCAGACAGCACCAGGTGTTTTAACTCTAGGTGGTACTTTCTGTGCCCTTCTAGTCTTGTAGCCTTGTACTTCCTATGTGCTTCGTCTCGTAGGCGCATCATCAAACGCACGTTGTTCGTGAGCCATGGTTTAGGAGCATCCCTCACAACTATAGTCCGTATGGGCGCGTGTCTGTCAAATAGGTCTGTTAAAAGTCGAGTAAAAAGTTGTACCATATCGTCCACGTTGTCCAGTAGTAAAATACTATCCCAGTCTAATGAGTCTCGGTCTTTGTCAAATTGATAGCGATCTATGTCAGTTATGGGTCGATATTTCACATACCTAGGTTGAGGCTTTTTCGGCTTTTACGTCGAGGTCGACGGTAAGGAACGCATGCCGGCCTAGGTCTGGTATGTGATGAACGTCGGTCCCACGAATCCGCGCGTCAGTACATATCAAGTCAATAGTCGTCTCACTGTGGTCTGTGAAATGGGTCGGTCGGTCCACAATTTGTGTCAATTTCAGTGTGTCAAAAACTCCGTCAACCGGGAAAAATTTGGGTCGCGATTGTCAGACACGTTAATGTTAAAGTCACCTAACAGTAAGACAGTATCGTAATCAGTCATAGAAGTCAACGAGTCTGTAATCGCATCAAAGAAAGTGACAGCGCCAACCCAGCGTGGCCGGTAAGCCGTGCCGATTAAAAGTTTTTTTCCCCCGATGTTGACTCGCATAAACATCTGCTCAACCGCAGCGGGGCGGGGGTATCCGCGGGCGCGGGGGGGAGCGGGCAGAGCCGGGCCGCGACGCCGCGCTTCACATAGAAGCCGACGCCACCACCGCGCGCACGCGTCCCGCGCGGCCGCGGGGTGTGACGCAGACGATAACCAGACACGACGGGTGCGCAGCCCTCTTGGCCCTCATGAAGCCAGGTCTCATTTATTGCCGCTAAGTCAGGACACAGGTTGGACATAGTTACTATGAATTCGTCGTGACCAGTATTCAGTGAGCCAGCATTAAATAGACTAACACGAAACGGCTTTGTGCTAGGCATAGCGGTCGTATAATACATATGTTAAAGGTGCATAAAATAGAAGGTAAGAGATACATACAATAAGAATAATAATGCAATTAATGATAACTTTGAGGGCTGACATATTAATGAGTAGTTTTCGTACAACATAAATATTCGATTGCAGGCACACAACGCAAACCGGTCCGGCCGCGTAAGTAAACAACACTCGCTCTGATACCAACAAAAGCGACACACCACGACCTTTCTATAAAAATAAAGCTACTAACGATAACACAAATAACTGAAACGTATGAAAAACACTCAATGGGGCAATTATATACTGGACATGAAATAGGCAACGTAAACAGCGTATATACGAATAAAACAAGTTGATCACGATAGGTCGACTTAACATGACATAACATAACATAAAACTCTTCAATTTCAGGCTTTTGGCGAACTAAAACTAACACCCGCAAAAATATTTTTAATGTCCAATTCTTTGCGGATATGGTGATATGGTTGACCCTCGGCACGTCGGGCCAGGATGCGCCCTTCTCTCGTCCACACCCATCTCCATCCGTGAACTTGGGCCTGCTCCCGCGCCTTGGCAAAAAGTACCCGGTTCAGCTTAGTGAGTCGCTCATTCACGTAAAACTTCTGCGGCTTACCGGGTAGTCCCAGGTCGGTGGTAGTAGCGGTTCGGCGAACGCGCGCCGCGCGCAGCAGCGCATCTCGCGTCGCGCGCCGTGCCAGGCGCACCACCAGCGGCCGGTGCCTATGCCCCCGCCAGCGACGGCGGGCGCGCCAACCCGTACCGCGCTCATCACGTCGCGTTCCTCCACCGTCACTCCCAGCTTCACCGCGAGGAGCGACACCAGGTGCACCGGGTTCTCGCCGCTCACGTCCTCTACTTTGGTGAACTCGAAGTCGTTCGCCAACATGTCCTGGTCCCTATCATTAAGCTCCAGCTGGAGGTTGGTGATGGCCTCCTCTAACATCTTCGTGCCCGAAGACACCACGGCATCGGCTACCCTCTTCTCGATGTCGTCGATCCGCCGCTCCACCGCAACAATGCGCTGGTCGCAGGCTCCGAGGGCGGAGCGGAATTCTTGTGTTTCGCGCCTGAATTCCCGCATTTCGTCGCGCGTGTCCTGCATTTCCGCCCTTAGCAACCGTACCTCGAGCAGAAGCGCTTGCAGTGGGTCGGCGTTATCGTCGTCACGGTGTCGCGGCCGCTTATGGCGTATGGTGATGCTGCCGCCATCCAGCTGCTGCTTCTTAATTTGCGCCAGGTCTGGCTCTGACGCCGACATTGGAGACTTTGGCAGCTGTAAAGGGGAAGCCGCTGTCGGCGTTAGTGGTGGAGAGCGCTGTACTCTGGACATTTTTGTGGCACAGACGAAGACGACTGTACGAGCAACACACCCAAGGAGGCAGACACGCGTATCACGTAGCCGATGACGTTGCCGCGGCGTAGCGCGCGTAGCACGCTTGCGTAGCACTCGTAGGCAGGCGCATGCGCCGATAGTGAGACGCAGATTCGGCGCACCGATGATCACCCTGATTGGCCGAGCGGTAGCACACCCGCCTCGCACACGCGGTGCACTGGTTCGATCCTCAGCGAGGCCAAAAACGAATAGCCGATCTTCGACCTCGGCTCAGCACACGGAGACCAACTATCTCGCTCTAGGACCGCCCAGTGGAAAGAGCTAGTCCATAAGAGGTACACAAGTGTGACAAGGAATTAAAAATTCAGAACTGGACCAATCACAAATTTACTAACACCAATTTTTTAAAAAATGTGTCACTGAGGATTGTACGCCCGTCCTCACGGCGCTGTAGCTCGCGAGACAATCCTGATGACTTTTGCATGAACGCAAACGAAATGTTACTCACAAACTTTTCTGTGACAATTTAGTATTTGGGTTGTTATTTCATCACACTCAACGGATGTTGCTACAACGGATATTGCTACATGCACAAAGTTATAACTTTGTGCATGTAGCAATATCCGTTGTACTTCACAGTTGCGAAACTGACCTGGGCTGCACAGGTTATGTGCCGCGAGGCAAACCAAAATCTGTTCTGGGTGGCTCTGAGTTGCGGCGGGACAGCCTCAAAAACTCAAATTTGTACATTTTGACCTGTTGTGCCCACGGCGGGAAACCGCTGGCGCAATGGCGCCATTCCTGTTACGACTACGTTTGCAGATGCGACGACAGCGATAGTCAGTTACTGCGTTAATTTTACATGATTATGTATCCAGCTGACCGTCGTCATCCATAAATCTTGGCATGATG
Source organism: Argyresthia goedartella (assembly GCA_949825045.1). Taxonomy (NCBI): domain Eukaryota; kingdom Metazoa; phylum Arthropoda; class Insecta; order Lepidoptera; family Argyresthiidae; genus Argyresthia; species Argyresthia goedartella. The sequence continues at coordinate 44,886,639 of OX463806.1, read as the reverse complement.
ACTGCACTATCTAAATTATCACAAAAACACAAAAAATACGGGACACGTGTTGAGTGGTTGGGCACTGAAACGTGAATAACGAAACAGCAGGATTGAAAGCAGAGAGAAATAGTTATTTGTGCAAAGTTGATTTTTGCTATGAGCGATGTTTCAATCACGAGCGGAGCGAGAATACATTTGGTCTCGTTTTCACCTACAACTTATCATCTCAGCAATGAGAACATACCAAATAAGAGAATGAAAAAAAAACAACTTTGATTAATCAAATAACATTTTCATGATAAACTACTACGGATATATTTATCTAATAGTACGATTTATCAAACAGATACTGAAATCGTGTTAAAAATCGATAGCAGTATCTGTGACATTGGCGAAATCCCAATGGCCAAAGAACATCGAATTATAACTCGGTGCCCGTTGGCTTTTTGCAATTTCGCCTATGTCCGCGCCATTAAAAATTAAAAAGCGACTTTGTCTCACTCAGTGAGCAAAATGCAACTTTACACACTGATTACTCGCAGAAAAAGCCTCTGGTTCGAGCTACTGAGGTGAAATAGTAGATTTCCTACGAGTTCGCAAAGGCTTATAGGTATGTACTAACCGAGAAGTATACGGCACGAGCTGAAAGCGAGGGTCGTAGCTAGGTTTGTCAAGAAGCCTTTTCGAACGAGTTAGGAATAGAAATTTTCCACATGAGATCCCAAAATCAACCGGCGAAGTTGCTATTTTGAGGTTAGAATGCGGAAAAAATGTTGCTATAAGAATGTTGCATGTTGCGAGGGAGAGGTCCGATAAAAATTATTTGTTGAGCCGCCTCGACGCTCAGTTGCTAATGGCCCTATTATAGGGAAATATTACAATGGTGACACTTACGCGAGTTACTACAATGTGTGAGTGTATAGATAGTTTTTCCGAAATATTATTTTTCCGAAGTATATTTTTTCCATTTGCGTTTTTTCCCACGAATTATTTTTCTATACTTTTTTTACTTGTAGTATAATTTTCTACACGCTCTAATTTATTCCGTTTCTTTTTGCCAGTATCCGTATTATTCATAAAAATATGTTTTTCCGATATAATAATTTTCCAGGTGCTTATTTCCTCATACATTTTATGCTTGATTTAACTTACATCCATACACGTCACGCCTTTTCCCATAAGGGGTGGCAGAGATACAGATGGGCCCCCGTTTAGCCAGTTTTCACTTCTACTTTTTGCTTGACAGGGGGCTAGCCAATCAATCTTAATACATAGCAATCCTCATTTTGCCACTTTTCTACATTGGACCACTGTGGGAGAAGAAGGGCGTAGAACTCCCACAGTTTGATTGTCTGTACATTTATATTTTCATTGCAATAAAGAATATGACTAAGACCGTACAAATGAAGTTGAGGGCACCACTCAGTTCTTAAACAAACCAATAAATATGTTTTTCCAGGTTGACCAATTCCTCGCGAATGAGGCGAAAGGAACAAAAATCATCGGAGCAAAGTCTTTGGAAGACATGGTCAGCAAACTTAAGACACCCAGGAAGGTCATGCTGCTGGTCAAAGGTGAGCTTATTTCTATAAGCACTATTATTTACAATTTAGCTAACCAGACTTCAAAAGAGCCATGGCAAGTTCCATTAAAGGCTTCAGGTCCATATTACTATGCTACAACAATATACCATTTGAGCAATTTCTAAACCATGTAAAAAATACTTTGTCTAAAAGGGATATTACAATGTTCAAGATTACATTACAATGACGAGTGTGTGGTGTTAATCTAAGTCAACACAGAAGTCGCTGATAATAATTTTGTTATTATTTGTTCCTACATATTATTTATCTATCATAAACATAATTCATGTTGTAATATTTTTATAAGTTAAAAACAACCTATTTTTAAATCTGAACATCAATCGGTGGGAGTTATTTCACCCCTCTTCTTCTACACTGGTAGAGTCCTTCCAATATAAAGAAGAGGCAAAATATGCGTTTACTAAGTACATTTAAGTTCAGTTTTATACGTAAATATCTACAGTTATAAATATACACTGGTCAACAAATAAACCGAGCCACCCGCTACCTAGGAACTCTGATTCGATTTTCTCAAAAAGTATAAAACTTACAACTATCAAAGTTATACCTACAAAAAGTGCGTTTCATGGTGATTAAAATGACTACAAATTAATTCGAAAGTACCGTCAACTCACATTGTAATCAAGCAACAAACACAATGCTAACGATTTGCTCTGTTTTCACCAGAGTTTGAAATTAGTGTTCTTTTTCTCTACAATGAGGGTAGTCGGATATTTCTTATCATTTCTTTAGTTTTTGCCCATCGTTTGCTCAGACGCGTGTGTTTTTGCTACTTTTTTCGATTAATAATGGATGCAACACCTCAGGAAGCAGCTCAAGCTGTAGCATTACTTCAAGCAGGCATTGCGCAACGTGAAGTCGCTCGAAGGCTTCGAATCAGCAGATCTTCGGTGCAACGAGTTTACAGACGATACCTAGAGACTGGAGCATTCGATCGCCGTCCAGGTACGGGCAGACCTAGGGCTACATCAGCAGCAGATGATCGTTATATCCACCTTACTGTTCTGCGAAATCGCCACCTCAACGCAATTCAAGTCCAACAAAGTCTGCGTGACGAACGCCAAGTGGTCATAAGTTCAGATACCGTCAGAAGGAGACTTGCTGAACGGAACCTGACCCCAAAAAGAGCTGCAACAGGCCCAGCATTAACGGTAGCACACCGTCGAGCACGACTTGAATTTGCTCGAGAGCATAGGGATTGGACATTAGAGCAGTGGAGTAATGTACTCTTCACTGATGAGACCAGGGTGAGTCTACATGGAAGTGATCGACGTCAGAGAGTATATCGTCGCCCTGGAGAACGTTATTCTCAGTGTTGCATCGAGGAAACTGTTGCTTATGGAGGAGGATCTGTAATGGTCTGGGGCGGCATCTCGTTAACAGCACATACGGCGTTAGTTTTCATCGAACCGACGGGCCGTACACGTGGACTGACTTCTCATCGCTACATTACTGAAATCCTCGCAGACCATGTGGTACCTTACGCAGGATATATCGGACAGGATATGCAATTGATGCATGATAATGCACGGCCTCATGTTGCTCATGTGGTGACCCAGTATCTACGCGACGTCAGCATTCGTACGATGGACTGGCCAGCTCGAAGCCCGGACTTGAATCCGATAGAACACTTATGGGATGAGCTGAAACGTCGGGTTCGAGCCCGGGTACCTGCTCCAACAAGGCTTCCAGAGCTGCGAATCGCAATTGAAGAGGAGTGGAATACAATTCCTCAAGATTTTATCGTCAGGCTCGTAAGGTCGATGAATACAAGGATGCTGGCAGTTATCCGAGCAAGGGGAGGGAATACGGAATATTGATCAAAAACTTTTTTTTGATTTTATCTTTGTTTTTGGCTTTAATTTTTTTTTCACTTTATCATTACTAACGATTGTCACGACTGGAAAACGACTCTTCTTTGTAAAATCCTTAATAAACACTGAAATATTGATTAAACCCAATGAGTTTCCTTTCATTTTAATCACCATGAAACGCACTTTCTGTAGGTACAACTTTGATAATTGTAGGTTTTTTAGTTTTTGAGAAAATCGAATTAGAGTGCCTAGGTAGCGGGTGGCTCGGTTTATTTGCTGTCCAGTGTATTTAGACTTAGACTATGTATGATTCGTAATAAAGAAGACGTCGTTCTAAGATTGTCGATGTCGGCCAGCGAATCGCGAGACTGAAGTGGAGGTGATCATTGGCTAGGAGAGAAATATGAAATAAGAAAGAGAACAATTTAAACGACCACCAAATTATATTTTTCTACCCAAAATGGATAAATGATCACCAAAGGTTGCAGAAAATATCAGGGCAAAATACTGCGGTAGCTTAGGTGGTGGGTAAAGGGGGTGAGCGAAGCGAAGTTCGTGTTAGGTTGAACATGTTAGAACAACAAAAAATACTACAAACATAAACTTAAGTACACAAAACATAAAAAGAAGTATGGTGATCTTTTTTTAAACAAAATTTGGTGTTCATTTAACCATTTTGGCAGTCATTTCGAATTTATTGGTAGTAAAATAAATGCGTTTTCGGTAATCGTTTAAACATAAGCCAATAAGAAACATGACGAATGACAATATTGTCATAGCTGGTAGGCAGTGGCTGCGGGCACCCTGTCAATTATTTCAAACAAAATGTCTGTCAGTTAGAACAGTCATAGCAATTCTTTTCTATGAGTCATACGAGCGACTGAGAGGTGGTGCTATGCACCGACGGATGACGCCCGAAGTAGGTGCATTTGCTGCGACTACGTAGAGTAATAGTCTGTATGCACATCCATTGCTAAACGTCTAAACAGAGATAAATATACTATGGCGCCATTTCCCACACGAGGTTGCAGAAGCATTATTGCGGCCACACCATTTATTCATGATACCAGTTTGCATGATAAGATAAGTTAATAATGTATCTAACAAATAGATTACAGATAGACATAAGTGCTCTTTTACACTAAGCAGCGCGTAGGTCGCGCGACTGCCGAGCTGTTCCGAAGCGGCTGATTTCCATATTAATGATAGTAGCGCGACTGACTAAAAGTGTTGCAAGATAAATGGTTTCCTACTATTCTATTATTAATATAAATAAAAGAACAAGGTCGGACCACATCATCATCATTTCCTAATATTTTACTCCCTTTAGAAAAGTTTTTCCGTCATTTTCCCAGCCGGCTCGGCTGTGGACGAGTTTGTCCGGAAGCTGGAGCCTCTTCTGCAGAAGGGCGACATTATCATTGATGGTGGCAACAGTCAGTACACGGACACGCAGCGCTGGTGCAAGGAGCTTTCCCCTACAGGCATACTCTACATGGGCATGGGGGTAACTATCAGCAGCAGCTAGAATGAAGTTGCTGGAACAAATATTTTGTTAGATATAAGCTTACCTTTGTATATGTTTTTCTGCATTGCGTATCACACGAATACCGTGGGACATGCTACAAATACGAATTCGATAGCTCTGGCCTCCGCGAGGAAAGCGATTTCCCGTCCCTCTCACTCGCTCTCGCCCTCGACGCGTAGGACAGCGACGGACGATATGACTCAGAGCGACCTGCCAAGTTAGCTTCGCTTAATAGTATGCGCATGAATGTAATAGTTAATGTTGTGTAGGTGAGCGGCGGCGAGGATGGCGCCAGGTACGGGCCTTCGCTGATGCCCGGCGGCCACACCGCGGCCTGGCCCAGCGTCAAGCCTATCTTCCAGGTAACCATCGCAGCATCATGAGCCACAGATTTGACGACTATCCTAAGAAACTTTAGTATTGAGGGAGCTTGGTATTTTTAACCGACTCCAAAAAAGGTCGGGGATCTCAATTCAGTTGTATTTTTATGTTTAATGTGTTTTGCCTCAAAACTTGTTTAATATATCACCCAATTTAAATTATTTTTTATTTTTTTTAAGGGGTGGCTACTTTAATTTTTTGAAAATAAGATTTATTATTATATTTAAAGTAAGATTTCGTAGCCTCGTTTCCGTGTACATAGACGAAATTCCCTTTCCGCCCGTGAGGTAGAAATAGGACACAATAGTCAGGTTAACTAAAACAACTTGGTTAATTATTATTTAAGTCAAATAAGCGTCCCGATCCGGTGCCGTTGTTATTTTCGTCTTATATTATTAGAGGATCACATCTAAAATTATTATTATAAGACGTATATATTTTCAAAACTTACCTTCAGTGCTTTCTGGCAATAGGTTGGGACAGAAACGAAAGATGAGCCAGGGGGCTGTTTCAGAACAAGCTGTATGAAACAACAAAATAGCGTCACGCCTTTTCGTATACGGGGTGGCAGAGACTCAGTTGTGCCCACGTGTTGTGCCAGTTATTCAAGTCCATTTCGCGTGACCTGCCACGGGCGACAAGATTTTGTTAACACCCCCTGCGTCCAGATGAATGTTCTCACTTTCGCTCTGTACATATTTCTGGTTGCTTATGATAACGTCTACATCTATTTTAGTATCTTGCGTGCTCACATATATCTCATGCTGACTGTGTATACAATAAAAGAGATTACAAATTGAACTTTATCCCACAGGCAATTAGCGCCAAGGTGAACGGGGAAGCCTGCTGCGACTGGGTGGGCGAGGATGGGGCTGGTCACTTCGTGAAGATGGTCCACAACGGCATCGAGTACGGAGACATGCAGCTCATCTGCGAGGCTTACCACCTTATGAAGGATGTCCTAGGTATAGTAACTTATCAGTTAGTACCTTAAGAAAGACGTCCCGCTTTTTCTTATCAGTTAGCACCTTATGAAGGACGTCCTAGGTGTACTTACTTACCAGTCAGCACCTTATGAAAGTCATCCTAGGTATACTCATTTATCAGTTAGCACCTTATCAAGGACGTATAAGTTATACTTACTTACCAGTGAGCAACTTATGAAGGACTTCCTAGGTATACTCACTTACCAGTCAGCACCTTATGATGGGACGTCCTAGGTATACTCGTTTACCAGTCAGCACCTTATGAAGAACGACGCAGGTATACTCACTTATCAGTTAGCACCTTATTAATGACGTCCTAGGTATAGTCACTTACCAGTTAGCACCTTATAAAGGACGTCCTAGGTATAGTCACTTACTCGTTAGCACCTAATCGTGAAGGACGTCCTAGGTATCGTCACTTACCAGTCAGCACCTTATGAATGACGTCCTAGGTATACTCACTTACCAGTTAGCACCTTATGAAGGACGTCCTAGGTATAGTCACTTACTCGTTAGCACCTAATGGTGAAGGACGTCCTAGGTATAGTCACTTACCAGTTAGCACCTTATGAAGGACGTCCTAGGTATACTCACTTACCGTTAGCACCTTATAAACTTTGGTTTGGTTGGATTCGTTGAGACCGTGAGAGTGACTTAGGCTATATTATTTTAGTGAAGAAACAAAAGGTAGAATTTTAGGTCGCAAAATCTAGTTTACAAACTGTGTATGGTAGAAGTTCAGATTTCCACCGATAGAAAAGTGACGGATTGAAAATGCAGGTGGATTTAAAATTGTTGTTTATAAAATAATTATACTTGTTTCACAGCGTCCTATATCTGCCAAATAATAATGTGGTTCCTCCTTGCTCCATAGGCATGCAGCAGGACGAGATGGCTCAGACCTTTGAAGAGTGGAACAAGGGCGAGCTGGACTCCTTCCTCATCGATATCACCCGGGACATCCTCAAGTTCAAGGACTCTGATGGTCAGTTTATAGACTAAAGTCTTTGCTCGAGTACGACTCAGACTAGTTTCCCTACCGAATTGCCTGCTTTGGTTAATGTAGAGACCCAGACGGACAATTTTGAAATTGATTATAATTGTACTACAGCAAATAAGATCAAATATATAAATAGCAATAATGTGATAGCAATTTAAAAAATATTGATAATAATGCGAAACACATTAATGATAAAAATTTAAATAATAATGTAAATGAAAATGATGATAATGAGAGAAACAAAAAAACATTTTTTTTCGTAAATAACTGTATAAATGTATTACACCAAAATATTGACGGCCTCATAAATAAATCGGACCTATTAACTGTACACTTAGAGGAGCAAATAACAAATGGAGTATCAGTTGATATTATAGGAATTACAGAACTGTAATATTGTGCTACTTACATGCTATTCTTGCTTCCTAACCCTTAGCTCCAGCTCCACCATCAGTCCTTTTTGTTTGTCCTTCAGGGTGCTTGCTCTATTACGCTGGATACTTGGTGAGCTGTGCTGCTTATTATTGGTCATCACTTTTATTTCCATAGGAACCTGTAATGTTTTAAACCATAAGAATACATTAATAAATCATGTTCGCTCTGCATTTTCATGTTATCAGCACTTCTAAATCGATAGGGAAGGGGCTTACCTTTGGTGACCTTGTTTTTGGCTTTCTCCGAAACTCTACAATCTCGGGCTTCGTGCGCGCTGGTGCGCTACTATTTTTCCTTTTGTTGTCATATAATTTTGGCTAAGTGAACTGTTTAAATTTTATATTACGAGCCTGAAACCAACAATTGACATTTGATTTGTTGATTGTTTATCTGGTTGTCATGGCAATGTCCATTCAAACTCGTTAGCGGTCTGATATGTTTACTTTAATACTTTTACAAAAATACTCTTTCTCTCTTGGCCACTCTCAATAATTACGTTTAATTTAAATAATTTTTAGAACTCTCCAAAAAAGGTATAAAAGCGGAACATTTCTTCAATTCTGAGAGTCTCACGTCAGTTTCTGAACTGGAAGTACCAGTAAAGGCCTTATCCCGGGGTCGCTCAACCCCGGGATCCTGCGAACCTTCAAACTCCCTCAAAACCTTCAAATCAATCTTCAAACAACGGGATCCTGCGAACCTTCAAACTCCCTCAAAACCTTCAAATCAATCTTCAAACAACGGGATTCTGCGAGCCGCGCCTACGCCGCTACCATTCCTACAACGAAGATTTCTACAACGGGATTCTGCGAGCCGTGCCAACGCCGCTACTGTTCCTACAACGACGATTTCTACAACGGGATCCTGCAAGGCGTAACTACAAGTACGCCCGCTACTGTTCCTACAACGACGATTTCTACAACGGGATCCTGCGAGGCGTAACTACAAGTACGCCCGCTACTGTTCCTACAACGACGATTTCAACAACATCTACAACAACAAATACACCTGCACCCAGGTCTCCGCTTCCTTCTTTCTATCCAGACATCTGTATTTTATAAAACCTGTTTCACATCTCATCCATCCTCATCTTCGCATCATTTTTTTTATAGACTTCACTGTAAATACCTAACTTCTAATAAACTGATACTACTAAATTTTATCTTGGTTGTTTGCTGTTAGGTTCTGTTAGTTTCTGTTAGGTCGTATCTTTACGCGACATTTTGGCGCCCAACGTAAAAGTTCCTCTCCACTCTTCACCTTTTCTGCGCCTTGTCTCTTTCCCTTTGATTTGCTTTCTCTTTCACTCTTAAATCTTTATCTATTCATCCTTTTCACATTTTCCAAATTCTAAAACAAAACTTCATCTAGTTTTTGGATTTCATCTGGATTATATTTAGGCCTACATTTAACTAACATTACTTCACTTCACTTCACTTCACTTCACTTCACTTCTATAACACTTTACTCTACACTTTGCTATAATTTACATTAATTTATATTTAACTTACTTTACTTCACTTCACTTCACTTCAATTAACACTTGACTCTACACTTAACTATAACAATGACTCCACCTTCAACTGCAAATGACTCTCCATCACTTGACCTTCCTGCTGATCCGACTTTCATGGAACCTCCTCTTGTTTCTCAAACTTCTGTCCTGAAGGTGATACGAATCTTTATTTAAAATTTTTGCACGTAAGTAGCATAAATTTTCTTAACTTCTAAACTGTTAATTTGTATATATGTATATTCTTCATTTCAGACACATCTTGTTGGCGATGTGGCTGATCCCTGGCTTCGAGCTCTACCGCTCTGTTGTATATATGTATATTCTTCATTTCAGACACATCTCGTTGGCGATGTGGCTGATCTCTGGCTTCGAGCTCTACCGCTCTGGCCGTCTTTAATCTTAAGGCAAAGCGACTAAAGCTACCTTAGGATTAATTTGTTTCTCTTTACCTCTACTTAATTTTTTTTTTCCACGCAGGAGCGGATGACAACTCCTTAAGTAAGCCTGAATGTCCTTTTGAAAACACACTTTTAGAGTGGTAGTCATTGAATGTGAACTCCACCCTTACCTGAATGAAGATGATGAATGTAAGTGATGGTATATCTGATTTTGCCTAGTGATGTCTGTTTCTGCAAAGCTGTGTTTTTCTGGTTTATTTTTGTACATATCAAAATTTTTGCTGAGTCAAAAATTTTTCCAGGGTCGGGGGGAAAATGTAATATTGTGCTACTTACATGCTATTCTTGCTTCCTAACCCTTAGCTCCAGCTCCACCATCAGTCCTTTTTGTTTGTCCTTCAGGGTGCTTGCTCTATTACGCTGGATACTTGGTGAGCTGTGCTGCTTATTATTGGTCATCACTTTTATTTCCATAGGAACCTGTAATGTTTTAAACCATAAGAATACATTAATAAATCATGTTCGCTCTGCATTTTCATGTTATCAGCACTTCTAAATCGATAGGGAAGGGGCTTACCTTTGGTGACCTTGTTTTTGGCTTTCTCCGAAACTCTACAATCTCGGGCTTCGTGCGCGCTGGTGCGCTACTATTTTTCCTTTTGTTGTCATATAATTTTGGCTAAGTGAACTGTTTAAATTTTATATTACGAGCCTGAAACCAACAATTGACATTTGATTTGTTGATTGTTTATCTGGTTGTCATGGCAATGTCCATTCAAACTCGTTAGCGGTCTGATATGTTTACTTTAATACTTTTACAAAAATACTCTTTCTCTCTTGGCCACTCTCAATAATTACGTTTAATTTAAATAATTTTTAGAACTCTCCAAAAAAGGTATAAAAGCGGAACATTTCTTCAATTCTGAGAGTCTCACGTCAGTTTCTGAACTGGAAGTACCAGTAAAGGCCTTATCCCGGGGTCGCTCAACCCCGGGATCCTGCGAACCTTCAAACTCCCTCAAAACCTTCAAATCAATCTTCAAACAACGGGATCCTGCGAACCTTCAAACTCCCTCAAAACCTTCAAATCAATCTTCAAACAACGGGATTCTGCGAGCCGCGCCTACGCCGCTACCATTCCTACAACGAAGATTTCTACAACGGGATTCTGCGAGCCGTGCCAACGCCGCTACTGTTCCTACAACGACGATTTCTACAACGGGATCCTGCAAGGCGTAACTACAAGTACGCCCGCTACTGTTCCTACAACGACGATTTCTACAACGGGATCCTGCGAGGCGTAACTACAAGTACGCCCGCTACTGTTCCTACAACGACGATTTCAACAACATCTACAACAACAAATACACCTGCACCCAGGTCTCCGCTTCCTTCTTTCTATCCAGACATCTGTATTTTATAAAACCTGTTTCACATCTCATCCATCCTCATCTTCGCATCATTTTTTTTATAGACTTCACTGTAAATACCTAACTTCTAATAAACTGATACTACTAAATTTTATCTTGGTTGTTTGCTGTTAGGTTCTGTTAGTTTCTGTTAGGTCGTATCTTTACGCGACAGAACACAATATGATTGACACCGATATCTACTCTTTGAATGTTGCAAATTACACACTGGCCACATATTCTGCCAGGAGCACACGAAGTGGCGGTGCTGCTATACAAGTAAAACAAGAACTTAAATATAATGCAATAGATTTAGTGGACTGTAATATTCCTAATATAATAGAATGCTGTGGTATCACACTAACTGAGCACAATATAAATTTAATATGCGTATATAGAAAAGCGAAGTATGATACAAAGACTTATAACATCTTCTTTAACAACATAGATAAACTATTATCTAGACTTTGCCAAGGTAGGAGAAAAACTATTGTGTGTGGAGACTTTAATATAGATCGACTTAAACGTAATATAGTCTCGATTTATTTCGAAGATATGTTACAGAACTACAATCTAAAGCTCACATTCAATAAGCCAACACGTGTAAGCAGTGGCACATGTTTGGACAACTTCATCCATAATATCAAAGGCTGTAAGGGCGAGATAGTAGAGTTTGCGCTTTCAGACCATACAGGACAGTTACTAAAATGTCCAGTAAAACATTTCAACGTCCTCCAGAGTTGGTCAGTTTATAGACAAGACTACAGTAAAGATTACCTAAAGAAGTTCAAAGAGCACCTTTCAAGTCTCAGTTTCAGTGAGGTATTCAATAGCAACGATGCTAATGAGGCGTTTGCTGTTCCATAATACTTTTAAACTTTTGTATGATCTCTGTTTTCCTAAAATCAAGGTAAGGATCTCAAGCAACAAACGACCACAATGGGTATCGAAAGGTATCAAACAATGTACAAAAAGGAAGCGAGAGCTATTATGGAAATCTAGACTGCATCCAAACCAACAAAACAAACAAAGCTTTAAAACCTATTCAATAAGACTCAAAAAAATAATAAAATTAACGCAAAAGTCCCAAAACGAATATCAAATAAAAACATCAACTAATAAATCCAAAGCCACATGGAAAATAATAAATAATTATCACAACAATAAAACTAAACCAAAAAACTACATAAAACAAATAAAAATGGAAGATCATCTTATCACTGATCCACATGAAATTGCACAGTCATTTAATAACTTTTACATCGATCAGACATCACAACAACGTCAAGCAAATGCCACAAATAACCATATAAAGATGTCTTTCAACCCCAACTCATTATTCCTAAATCCGACTACTCCATACGAGGTATATCAAATAATAAAAAATCTAAAAGACACAAACAGTACTGGATATGACAATCTATGCACAAAAGTTATTAAATACGTATCGGATTTAATAGCACCGGTTTTGAGCAGTATATTTAACCTATCGATACAACAGGGTGTATTTCCAGAGAAGTTGAAAACTTCGATTATTAGACCGCTCTTCAAGAAAAAAGACCGTGAAGACATGAGTTTCTATAGACCAGTTGCGCTCATCCCCATAATATCAAAGATCTTCGAAAGAGTAATTTATAATAGTCTCTACCAATATTTTGAGAAAAAATGTCTATTCGCAAAGGAACAGAAGGGTTTTAGAAAGGGTAAGACGATCGACATGGCCATTTATGATTTCTTAATGCAGGTAGTGACGTGTTTAGATAAAAAATACCTATTTCAGCGTTGTACATGGACATGACGAAAGCATTCGACTTCGTCGACCATGAAACACTAATAAACAAACTGGATGTTTACGGTGTCCGAGGTAATGTGCTTGAACTTATTAAAAGCTACCTGAGTGACAGAACACAGTTAACACAGATTTCCAGAATATGTCAGAAAACAAAAACAGAAAATCAATACATATCAGGCCCGAGAACGGTTAAATGTGGCGTACCACAAGGTAGCGTATTAGGACCACTACTATTCCTCATCTACATCAATGATCTCCCTATGTCAGTAAGTTACCCAATGGTATTATTTGCAGATGACAGTACGATGATTGCGGATTGTCGAGATGAAAATACATACGCATCTGAAATTAATAATTCCCTTAACGATATTATTGAATGGCTGAGCCGTAATAATCTGATAATCAATCTTGATAAAACTAACATAATGACATTTAAAAATAATTACAATCAAATAACAAACACTCTTGACATCCACTATAATAATAAAAAAATTGACAAAATAAATGTATTCAAATTCTTAGGACTTAATATTGACTCACATCTGACATGGAAACCACAAGTAGAGCATGTTTGCAAAAAACTAAGTCAGTTTTCCTATGCTCTATATATGCTTGCCAAAGTTACTGGGCAATCAGCTTTATTAACCGTGTATCATGCTTTTGTCGCCTCGACTTTAAGGTATGGCATTATTTTCTGGGGTAACTCAACCGACAAAGATAAAGCTTTTAGAGCACAAAAACGGTGTATAAGGGCAATTTGTAAATTGAAACCTACAGACAGCTGCGTTCTTCATTTTAGAATGTTAGGTATATTGACATTGACATCATTATATATTTATGAAACTGCTGTATTTGTAAAAACAAACTGGTGCTTGTTTAAGAAAATGAATAGTAAAAGAGATACTAAATTAAGTGCACCTCCCCGCTCTACTGCTTTATTCAGCAAAAGTATATTTGGTATGGCGCCAAAAGTGTATAATAAGCTGCCTAAATCCATAAGAGACATTGAGCAACTTCATTCATACAAGGCTGGACTTAGATATTTCTTAATCAAAAAATCATACTATAAGATAGAGGACTTCTTGGAGGACAAGTCAATCTAACGCAATATTATAAATATAATGATAGGTACATAAATAGATAAGTAACATGACCAGAATAATAAATTTATTGTGAATAAAATTAATGCTCATTCACTCTTAGATGGGTGCTTACTTTTCTTTAATTTTAATTTTATGATAATTGTGTTGTATGTACATCATAACATTTGCACGTCTGCATGGCAGAATATAGCGAAACTAAGTGACATTATAAAATACCCGATGTACACCTATATTCATGCAAATAAACATTACTTTACTTTACTTTACTTTACTTTAAAGAGTATTTGCTTAGTAAGTGCCGCACACCCCCATGCAAATATGGCTATTATCCTTATAGAGACAAGGTTATATGTCCTTTGACAAGAGATGGCACGTGCCAAGGCGGCAAGACCGTATCTAAGCGAAAGCACTTTACATCTTTGCTGAATTATTTACTGAAGATAGCCGTTGAACCAGACGTCTAACGGACAGGCCAAACTGCAATAAAGAAAGTCCTACAATAGATTCTATAATACTGTAGTCAAGACAACTAGATATTTAAAATAATGTAAACAAAATGTCAGTCGGTGATGCCGCAGACAAAACCAAACCGATTAGAAATGAGCTTGAAAATAGATATTTGGTTAGTTGTGACCTTCGAAATTTTGTCAAGTGTCACTGATACATGTTTTGTTTACATTATTTTAAATACCTCCTTGAATTGACTATAGTCCTACATGTACCAAATTGGGATTTAAAATTAGGGGGCAAATTAGAAGTACCCGTAACCGGCGAACTTGTATGAAGCGAGGAAGCGGAAGATTTATGCCAGAATCATTAGTCAGTGCCTACCCCTCTTCTGAGAAAAAAACATTAAGTACGTATGTTTCCTGACATATATAGTCTCGTCATTCGCTTGTCGACATCGACGATGTTGTGTCTTTGGATAAAAGCTAGGTAAAGACGGGTTATCGGCGCATGGGTATATATGTAAGGCAACAAATATAACGATCACCAAAATATTTTTTTCCTACCCAAAATGGGTACATGATCACCAAAAGTTGCAGAAAATATCAGGTTAGGTTGAACATGTAAGAACAACAAATAATACTTAAAACATAAACTTAAGTACACAAAACATAAAAAGAAGTTTGGTGGTGATTTATCCAAACACAATTTGGTGATCGTTTATTCTGGCGGTCGTTTCGAATTTGTTGGTAGTAAAATACGTGCGTTTTTGGTGATCGTTTAAACATGATTCTATATATAATACCCATAGACTTACGAGTTAAATTTGTAAGAAGGCTTTTAAATAGACATGTTTCTTGACATATTTAAGGAAACTTATGAGGTCACTGACCCACCTCAGTACACTTGTAAGCTGAGTTTATTTCTGACATCTTTCCTGAGTAAAGTCGTATGTTTTTGGAAACTTAGCAGTTGCCGAGCCGTCAGCAGGGCTGTTGGAAATAGAAAAGTTAAATGTACGCTGATTTGTGAATTTTGTTACAGTGTGTTAGTTTGGGTTGTGTATGATACATGTATGTATGTATGAATGTATGTATGTATGTATGTATGTATGTATGTATGTATAATACTTGTACATGTAAATGCCAGATCAGACGTTGAAAGGATAGAGTTAACAAAAGACATGAGTGCATTTCAACAATTATTTGTAATATAAAATAGTAAAGTATATGAACACACACTTTACACCTCGCTAGATGTGTTGGTAGGCGCGAATTTCCCAAACGGCTGGACCGATTTGTATGAACTTTTTTTAACTATTCTTTGAGGTCTTAGGAAGGTTCTTACGAAGGGAAAAAAACTCAAAACACAAATGCAACAGCCGACAACTCTCTACTAGATGGCGTTGGTAGTCTTAGCTTATAGCGTTTGACAGAACGACGTCTGCTGGGTCAGCTTCTCAATAAATTATCTTATGTTTCAGGCAAGTTCCTGCTGCCGAAGATCCGCGACTCCGCCGGCCAGAAGGGCACGGGCAAGTGGACCGGCATCGCCGCCCTGGAGTACGGAGTGCCGGTCACTCTAATCGGAGAGGCGGTGTTCGCTCGCTGCCTCAGCTCGCTCAAGGGTAAGCTTCTTC
Source organism: Argyresthia goedartella (assembly GCA_949825045.1). Classification (NCBI taxonomy): domain Eukaryota; kingdom Metazoa; phylum Arthropoda; class Insecta; order Lepidoptera; family Argyresthiidae; genus Argyresthia; species Argyresthia goedartella. The sequence continues at coordinate 44,870,605 of OX463806.1, read as the reverse complement.
GTTTTGATACTCGATTCCAGTGAAGACCTTTGCTACTCGGTGAGGATATTACGGGAGGGGAACTTACCCTTAGGGGTAGAGGGGGAAAGGCGCTGGTCCCGTTTGTTATCCTTTGGGTACGGAACCCTAAAAATGGGGCTTTTAGGTTAACCTTTCTTTTCGTACAGAGCAGAAACTTGAGGAATATTATACTTTCATAACATATTTATGCAATTATATATAATAACTATTGACGATCACAGGCGGGCCATGCTTCTCTCGGTTGCGAGTTGAATAAAACAACTTTTAAAAAAATTGATTGTAAAAAAAGTAACACTTACGCACATAAAACCCAAACGAAACGAAGCTTTGGATTGCATTTTGTCTCATTAAAAATATGCAAAAACTAATCTCTATTGTCTTATCTTACAAATTATAACAGCCTTGGAAGGCGGTCAGTACCTACACCACAGAATACTTAATAGCCTACACCAGCCAATTGACCGAAAAACCGAGTTCCGAGACCAATAGACCTGGTCTGGTTGATAAGGTACCTTTCTGTTATGGGTCGCCCGCCACCCTGTCGGGAAACGTTTCCTTTCGTTCATTGCAAAGTAATCCGTTTCCTAATCGTACTTCGTTCATGACCGACACAAGACTACCAGCGTGGGAGAGCTCATGCGCTTGGCGAAGATAGGAGAGGAGTATGGAGAGCTGACTGCCAACCTGCAGAAATGAGAGGCACGATAAGAGTACCTGCAGACCATAGAGTTTTTGATCCTCCTGCCAACGTAATTCGGCCGATATCGAATCGTTACAATGTGCGTACCTACTTGCATACATCTACCTACATACTGATTAAGAGCCCGACTCAACTATCGGCCGATAGAAAGTCTGTGGTGTTGTCATCGTGCCTCTCTATACTACTCCCTGTTCTTCGCCAAGCGCATTAGCCCCCTAGCCAAGTTGCATTCGCTTACTTATACTTTGTACGACAAACGACACATCAAACGTGAAGTGAAAAGTAAGCATCTTGGCTTGGGAGGCTGACGCTGCACAGTCTCGACTTCCTGCTTCTGCCAGCGTGTAATTCCTCCGTTACCCCTAAGGGTATCTTCCTCTTCTATAATGTCCCCACCTAGTGGCACAGGTATTAACTGGAATTCGAATAAGATGGAGCCGGTGTTGAAGAGGTATCGCGCTATATTTAGTTAGTGTTAAAATGCAGTGATTCATCTTTGTCCGCCGTCCTTGCCTCGCCCCGTAACTATTCAGGTTGCTGCATTCACTCTCTTAACGCGGACGAACTAAAGTGGCCAACACGACTGTCAGAAGTTTTAAAGCTGCCCTGTTACGGCCTCTGACACAGCTTTACCACAACTACCACCGAGTAGCGATATTACCAATAAGTATCGAAGGAAGTCGCCAATTTTGGTTCCTGTTCCTTGAATTTTAGCAGCAGTAAGAAATGGATTTGCGGGGCTAATTCGGTTTATGAACCGGCCCAGCCAATTCCATATGTTACTTACTGAGCAGTCAGAATCAGATATACCTAGATTTGTGCACGCAAGCTACTCAAACATAATGTGTTATATATAGTGTAGATGCACATCTTAACAACCAGAAATATCTACGCAGCGATAGTCTCAAAAGGAAATCAACATCTATATTGACGCAGTGAATGTATGTTATCACAAATTTGAAACTTTGGCTTGGAGGGAATCTCTTGTTAGAGATAAGCTCACCAGTATTCATTATTTATCTATCATAGTTCTCAGTTTGACTGTTATGTGTAGTGGAATCAGCATCAGAGCTCACACAGAGCCGAAGTGACAAGATTGTGTAATAACCCCTGCGTCATGCGTCAGCCTGGATGTTGTCCACTTTTTGACACTTCTGGTTACTTATGATGTGTAGATCAATTTGAGTAGCTTTCTTGCTCTCTTCACAAATATCTCATGCTGACTGTACATTAGCTACCTATTCAGATCACTGAGGAATGACGTTGTTGATAAGTGACATTTGAACTATGAACGATATTTGAACCCACAGACGAGCGCGTCAAGGCTAGCGCCAGCCTGCCCGGCTCCTCCTACAAATTCACCGGAGATAAGAAGGAGTTCCTTGTCCATCTGCGCAAAGCGCTCTATGCCAGCAAGGTCATCTCGTATGCGCAGGGTTTCATGCTGCTCAGAGAGGCAGCTAAGGTATGTCACAGGTAGATTCAAGAGGCAGCACAGCTAAACTAACTAGAATTATCAAAAAAAACAAGTTTGAAAATTCTATTTTACCCATAGCAACTGGAGAAGAGCTGACGGATCCGAAGTTGTCAGTTTAGTTCGTTAGTTAGTTTTGCCGCCTTTGATATCCAATCACTGCTGGTCACGAACGATACTACTCCACCAAGCCAACCTGCCGCCTGACAGGCATCTGCCGTCTCACTCAAGTCACACCTGTAAAACATAACATGCTCCGAGGCGTCTGTGACATGAGACACGCATGAGGTGCCTGACATGCGTCTAGTTGGCTTGGTGGGGTCTTGGTTACTTCATTAGGTACTCAATGATTTATTAACTCATACTTGCCTAATGCTACATTAATATATCCACAGCTTATCGTTCAATAACCATGTCTCTTACGGCCGATTTTTTATTTATTCTTATAAGGCCAGATTCCTAAAACCTTGGGGACTATGGCTCAATCTTACTCGAGTTTTGGTAGAGGCCTGTGGCCCTCGGTGCGGCCATTGATGGGCTACATTGATTGTTATAAAAGTAAAGTTAACGAATCAATCACCCGCAATTATTATAGCACTTCAGCTGTAGAAAGAAGATTAATTGACCTAATGGTGTTTTTGTGGCTGACTTGGCAAATTTTAGGCTAGGAATCCGCCCTATTAGGAATTCACCTTATAGGAATTAATCCGGATTTTGCAATCTTTAGGATAACGTTTATCTCTCTCTTTATCTCGAGACGATTGCGTATGCGATGGCTAGTATTCTCGTCAATGGGGAATAAAGCTGACAAAACTCGCCACCACAGGCGCTGCTAACGTCGGACCCATAACAGTCGACGAGATCTGTCAAAATCTACACAAAAAGTTATTACTTTTGTACGTTTCTATCGTTTTATGCCGCATTGTGTGGCAATAGGGTGTAATAAAAATGGTAATCACCTCTTTCTCAATGATGTTTGTCTGAGAAAGCTATGGGGAAAATGCCACTAAGTTTCGAAATTTCAAGGCCTCCTCAAATTCGAGGTATGGTGCTACTATTTAGGTCACGATAGCTTTCCAACAGTAGCAATTTTTTTTTTAATAAATCAATTTTTATGTCATCAGTTTCATAGTTCTGAGGAATTCTAAAGTTACGATTCCGGTCAAATCACCCCAGTCTGTAAAATAAATATATTATTTATAGATTATGTTTACTGGTTTTAAATACAGAAGGCAATGTTGCAAACTTGAAAAGTAGGTGTTACTTCATTTATAATTTACTTGAAATATACGAAATACAATCGGAGTTTATTTGTTTTCTAGCATACATAATTCATCAATTTGTTTACCTTCTGACTAAGTCCTCAACTCGTCTTTTAATTGTTTGCCAGTCCAATTACCATACATATGTTACTCGCGAAAACAGAAATACCACAATTTCATCAAATATCGCAAAAAATAGCTACCGAACTGTCAAACTCAAAGTGACAGATTGATTGTTACAGGGCTGACGAATGCAACGCCATCTGTAATAAGCTTAGCGTTTTCTTCCCCATTGTGATTGAAATTCCTAGAAGTCAGAAATTTTTTTTTTTTTTTTTTTTTTTTTTTTTCAAATTCAAATTTCTTTATTGCACACAGTAAAACAACACAGGACAGATAATACAATCGTAAAGGTGTACAATATTCTTCAGGCGAGCTTATCTATTACAGTTTTTACAGTTATTACAGTTTTATTACAGTTTATTAACATAACAGAACAAAATTGATTTACAATGGCCCCACACTAGGCGAACCTGTATCGTGGGTGCCAAACATTGGATTATACATTTGAGAGTATGCCCGGTTTCGGCATCGGCGCATATAGTGTTATTATTATTATTAGGTAAGTAGGTGTAATAGGTTATATTTATTTAATTATTTATTTATTTAGTATTTTTAGATTAAGCATGCATAATTGTATTGTGTTAATTGTGTATTAATATAAGACTTTTATATTAATATATTTGAAAATGTATTTATAACTTTATTATTATTTATCTTTTCAATAGGACCTATCGAGATCATCGTAAACGATTGCTACAGGGCCTCATTCACCCAGCGACTTTAATAATATTTTCTATGGCTGTGTAATTAAGTTTCATGAGATAGTTGTTCAGCTTTATTTTTGCCTCTCTCATTGTGAGGCTAACTAGGTCAGTGATTTCTTTAATTAGTTTGTTGTAGATAAACGGGTGTAGAAATTCTGGGAGTCTCTGCGCAAAAGATGTCTTTACCCGTCTAACAGGAATTCTAGGAACCCGCCGCCGGTCTAGCTGTAAGCATTGGAGAGAAACTCTGTGTTTTAGAAGTGCTGACCTATAGACGAAGAGACCGCGCACGCTTAGAAGTTTCGAGTCTTTATGCAGCTTTTCTGTGGGGTATTTTATTTCTTTCTTAAGCATAACTTTAATGACTGATCTCTGTGCCCTTTCTAACTCAATCAGATGAGTTTCTGCGGCTCCGCCCCAAATGGGAAGGCAGTAGCAGATCAAGGACTGGCATATGGCTATATAGATTTCTCTTAGTAGTTCCTTTTCTGCGGAGTTACGCAGCAGCTTCATAATATTAATTACTTTTCTGACCCTACCAGACATAATGTGGATGTGCTCTTTGAAAGACAGAAATTGGTCCAGCGTGATACCCAGGTATTTAATGGCGCTGGTTCTGAAAAGTTCAGGACATTGACACGTTACGCTGTTTGGTGTGTTTTGTTCATCGCCAATCTCAGTCCTCCACTTGCCACAAAAATGAGCCTTGACACTGAGTGGTGAAGGCGGCTCGGATGCCCGGGTCTTGTGAAACGTTACAAATTTCGTCTTATCAGTATTAAGTGTGAGTAGATTCGCACCCAACCAGTCCGCAATCATGGCCATACCCTGATCCGCTCTTCTGGCCGCTGCTTCCCACGAAGAACCACGAAAAACTACCGCAGTATCATCGGCGTAGCAAAACAGTTGTCCGTCGCAGTTTCTGACTGAGGAGATGTCATTTAGATATATTATAAATAAGGTAGGGCCCAGGATACTTCCCTGAGGAACACCAAAAGTCACAGTGTTTGAATCACTTACACTGTTATTTATCTTAATCCTTTGCCTCCTCAGTGACAGGTAGCTCCGAAACCACTCCAAAACAACACCTCTGATTCCGAAACTTTCCAACTTATTTAGAAGAATCGGCACCGAGACGGTATCGAAAGCTTTTGCTAGATCTAGAAATACTCCGATACAAGCTTCGCCTCCGTCCAGCACCGATGTGACGAGATTTACCAGGTCACCGACCGCATCCTCTGTCGACATTCCACGCCTAAAACCATACTGTCTGTTAGATAATAAGTTGTGATTCTCTATAAAGTTTACTAGTCGCTTATTAACTATTTTCTCTAGTACTTTTGAGAAGGTGGCCAGAAGAGATATAGGGCGGTAATTGGCTGGGTCATTTTTAGGACCGGATTTATGTATAGGTGATACTGCAGCAGTTTTCCATACCTCTGGAAATTTCCCGTCTGACATGCTGATGTTGCAGATATGAGCTAGGGGGCCCGCCAGTGACTCGTTTAATCTTTTAATTAACTTATTATTAATCCCATCAAGACCCGGAGCACTCTGCGTTGGTAGATTTTTTATGATGGTTTTTATTTCTAATGCGTCTGTTGGGTTTAGGAATAAAGATGGTACGGATTCAGCTGCGACAGTTCTTTTTGAAGCCAAGGAGTCCTCCGTTTCGCCCAGGGTACTGAGGGTCTTGTTCGCTAGTTTTTGGCCTATCGTTGAAAAATACTCATTACATTTATTTATCGATGCTAGTTCATCAATTTCTATCGTCAGTAAACTTGTAGCGGAACTTTTAGGTGTTTTTGTGTAGCAGATGTCTTTTATCGTAGTCCATAGTTTTTTCGGGCTATAGCGGCTTTGCTCTAACATTTGTTTTTCGTGTTCGTGTTTTAGTGTATGCAGCAAGTTTGTAAAAAAGTTTCTGTATCTAAGGTAAGTCGTTTTCTTTATTATGCAATCCGGATCTTTCCTGTATTTGGCGTGTAACGTGTCCCGGTTTTTCATACATTTTATGAGACCAGGAGTGATCCACGGTTTAATGTTATACTTTGATCTACTTACAGTGATGGTTTTTGTGTTTTTATTTATTATTGATGTTATAGTTTCCATAAAAATATTGGCTGCTTCCTCAAGATCATCTAATTCTGTAACCCTGGTCCAGTCAATAGCTTCTATTTCCGATTCCACGCTTGCATAATCGATTTTGGTAATAAGACGTTTTTTACTGGGTTTTGTTGCAGCATAATTAAGACCAACAATGGCTACGTAATGGTCTGTTATGTCTGTTTTACAAACAATAGCCTCTGCTTGAATTTTTTGAGAAATAAAGATGTGGTCTAAGCATGAATCTTGTCGTGTTGGTTGTGTTATAGCTGGAATCAGGCCATGTTCTGCTGTTATGCATAAGTAATCAAATTTCTTTTTCTTATTTGTATCTGCTAGGATGTCTATATTTATATCGCCTGCCAGCAATATTTGTTTCCCTTTACTTGGCGTGGAATTAAGTAATTCTTCTAGGGATTCCAAGAAGGAGGTTGGGTTCTCAAAAGAAGGGGAGCGATAGATGCCCAGCAGAGTGACAACATCCGGTATTTCAATGACCAGACAATTGGCCTCACTCACATTGGGTTCGTGCATGGTAGCATTTAAGTTAGATTTTACATATGTGACCACGCCTCCAGCCTTGTTGAATTCTATAGTAGTTCTAAACACAGAGTAACCCTCAATAGTCCCAACCAAAGTATTTTCGTTCAGCCAACATTCGGTGAGAATGATAATGTCAAAATCTACATTTATTCTTTTAAGTAGAACCAGGAAGTGGTCGAAGTGGTTACCAATGCTCCTTATATTAAAAGTGAGAACTTTTAACTGGAACTTCGATTTTAGTATATTCTCGCACTCTTCGGCAGTATCTAATTTATGACATGTAATTAAAAATGCACTGTCCAATTCATCTGCCGCGGTCGTACTAGCCATTAAAGAGTGATAGGTGGAACTGGGGGTGATAATTCTTTAGGTTCGTAGCTAATGTACAAAAGTTGCGAGAGATATTATTTATTGAGTGACTTGATAATTTTGGTTTATGTTGTACATACATTTTATTCGTATAGTGTATGATATTATTATGTATGTATAATAAAGGTATTTGTGTAATAAGTATTGGGTCGCGTAAATAGATATTGTTATAAGTGATTGTTATAAGAAAGATATTAACAATAAGGGTGCCGGTTGGGTTGCGAGTTATACACAGGTTACTAAAAACACACTGTCTACAAAATGGGGTTAAGTCGAGCATCCAGTTCTTTAATTGATTTAATGTGGATAGCCTTCTCTCCTTCAGCACGTCGTATGAAGATTTTGCCATTGATGACCCAGTGGTGCTTGTAATTGTGTAGCTGGGCACGTGATTTCGTCTCTCGAAATAACAATCGATTCGATCTAAATACATAATAAGGCTAGCGATAGCATTCAAATTTCCATTTTGAAGGGTGTTCGCTTACTTGATATTGAAGTTTGACCAATCAGAGCGCGACTGCTGTTTGGAGATGACAATCTGTGTAAGCAAGGATCCATGAGGAGTGTACCCGGCCTTCTTTTATGCAATTTTAATGTTCAAATAGAGTATAAAATGCACTGGAAAATATAGAATAAATAAATAACGACCAACGTCGAGTATTAACGAAAAATAAACAAGCGATCAGTCGGTCGGTATTTGTCGCAATTCCAAATATTCGCGCATGCCTATTGGCTACACAGACATGGTGCAAAATAGTAGACCCTGCACCTAGGGATTAAAGCACTGTTTTATGTCACGGGCACGATATTGAATCCTGAACGTAACGAAGGACTCCAGATTTAACTCCCGAGCGAAGTGAGAATTAAGACAGGCCTGAGTGCAGTGAGGGATTCAAGCCTGCCCAAGACAAAACAGCTTTATCCTCGAGGAGTATACTCTACTTTTCGCACCTCCTGCGAGAAAATATAAAAGGCAAGGCTTCTAAAAACAGCATTTTAAATTAATGTGAAATGTATTTTTGATAAATTGGTCCAGTTGCAGCGTCTTGCAACAACCGTGGGTTTAATTTATTTAAATTGTGTTCGATTTTCGGTTAAGTTTGAGCCTCGCCGCTGCGCGCTGGAAGCATTTTCCCTTAGGGAGTGGCAAAAGCAGTTTTCAATAAGTAAAAACATTCGTCTCCTATTGGCAGGCCAACAAGTGGAACCTGAACTATGGCAGCATCGCGCTCATGTGGCGCGGCGGCTGCATCATCCGGAGTGCCTTCCTCGGAAACATCAAGGTAATCTCGCCTCATTACGAAATATTATTGACAAAGCGAACCAAGAGTCTATATGATTTCCTATGTCCGTCTGTCCGGAGTTCTGCCTCTACTTTACAGGTCGCATTTCTCAACCTATAATTTATATTTCTTTAAATTTTAAATTAATGGTAATTTATGTTATTATATTGGGGGCATTCTCGTTAATTTTACTGAGCAGCATAGCATCGACTATAGTATGGAAAATTTTGTCGATTCGGTTTTGGAAAATCTTCAAAATGGCTGAGATATAACCGAAATAAAAGGATTGTCACTACATGCTCAGTTAATGTATATTTGAATGGAATGCAATCCTAGCTTATATACTAGGTTGGTACACGTTATTAATACACATAAATACATAAGACATAGTACGTGATGAGATATTTTCGCATATCTGTGCCGGCCGAAATGTTATTGTGGCAGTAAGTGAGGTCCGGCATATCAACAAAAACAAACAGTTCCTAAAAAGTATCTATGTTGACTAGCACTCAAATAGCGTATTATGATTTGTGACAGGACGCGTTCACAAAGAACCCGCAACTCTCCAACCTGCTCCTCGACCCGTACTTCAGCTCTTGCATCCGCGAGTGCCAGGACTCGATGCGGCAGGCGGTGGCCAACGCGGCCCTGGTGGGCGTGCCCGCGCCGGCCTTCTCCACCGCGCTCGCCTTCTACGACGGGTACCGCGCGGCCATGCTGCCGGCTAACCTGCTGCAGGTAACAAACATATCGCACTAGACCACTAGTGGCCGCTGAAGTGCACGCCTGCATTGTCACTCCGCACGGGAAAAGGCCGGGGCCCCTTCTGATGTACTCAAAATGTTACGGGAGCCGCAGCTCCGCTCGGTATCCTTCAAATATATCTCGAGTCCTTCCAAATTCAAATTACAATCGCTTGAGGTGACAGCTGTTGTGAAACAATCGCTTTCTAATTGGTGAGCATCAATATGAAGTTGGCGAACAGCTTTCAAAACATCTATTTAAAAGCAACATCTATTTGAAAGCAACAGCTTTCAAAACATCTATTTGAAAGCAACAGCTTTCAAAACATCTATATGAAAGCTACAGCTTTCAAAACATCTATTAGAAAGCGATCAGTGTTGATTCCTCAAATACAGAATAGAGCTGTCGCAGTATCTATGGTCCTATGATTCAAATGGCCAGCCTACGTAACACCTACGCTTGTGGCTTGGTTGCAGGCCCAGCGGGACTACTTCGGCGCGCACACGTACGAGCTGCTGTCGAACCCCGGCAGCCACGTCCACACGAACTGGACCGGCCACGGCGGGAATGTGTCCGCCTCCACCTACCTGGCCTAGGCTGGCTACCTGTACTGGCTACAAGGGCTGCAAGGATACAACACCTTATCGCGACCATCAGACTTGGCACACAGGCATGCGCCAAACATCTTGGTGAAGCCAATTAGTATTTACGAATCTCTATGGACCCAGCTTATCCGCAGCAAGTCAACTTGCTGCGGATAAGCGGATGTCCAAAAGTCAGAATATTAATATATTAGGGTAACTAAACGGAACCCTAAAAATCTTGTAATAAGCTATGTCTTTATCATGGATTGAAACATTTTATCCTTGCACTTCCCTTGTAGGCGTACGTTGTTTGACATTTAGTGGACGCTTTTATCTACGGTTGATATTTTTATGATTTTATTTATAACAATGTTCCTAAGTATCTTATTTCGCTTTTAATCAAGGTGTTAATACTTTATATATCGTTGTTGGTATAATAGGATTATTATGTATGCGGTTGTGGCATATTTTATATTTACGTTATTTAACGTTTTAAAATGTATTCCAATAGAGCGAATTGTGATATGTAGTGGACCAAAACGGCTCAAATATCTATAAGTGAAATATTTTGTACCAACTTAATGACATTCCTTGCGTTATTTTTTATGTTTAATATGATATTTAAATATTTCTACGTATGGGTTTCATTTGTCTATTCACATGTAAGATCTAGGGCGGCTTGCTGAAGCTGCTTAAAACTAGATTTAATCGTCTTAAGTGACGACTTAAGTGGGTAGGTGAGAATAAAGCGGTGAGCGAAGAGAAGCCCCGCCATGTTAGGTTGAATATGTAAGAACAACAAAATCCCACGCTTGTTTAGGTTTTCAAGTTGCTGTTTTTCAGACAGTCGCGTGATTCATTAATGTTGTCAGGCAAAATCATAATTTCTGGCGCGCACAGTTTTATTATTTCTTTATTGTACACTAGGAAACAAGAGTTGCATGAAAATAATGCGAACAAAGGCGAACTTTCTCAAATAAGATCTCTTCCAGCAAATCAATATAACGGAATAAACAAGTACAAAGTATTATATAGAGAAAATTGTGTAAAAAAATATATTAATGAAGGTAAAAAAAAGCGCTTGCGCCTCTGGACACCCCGTTTCTGCTCCAAAAGGCACAAATATGACCCTGGAAATGACAAACCTTTCCCTCCCAAATTTTGCTAGTTTTCAATTGAATGGACAAAGGAAATTTAAGACTTCGTCGCTTACAAAATCCATTTAATCTAGACCCGCGGGGCGCAAAGATAATTCAATGAAACTTATTGAACTCGGAGGTTTCTTTAAGTGGTCGGAGGATTGAACAAGTTTAACGCATTTGAATTATATTGTTGAAGTGAAATCATTTTATGGGGCCAAAAACGAAAATTGATTCCATTTAAATATAAATTAAAAAGGAAAGACAATTTTTAAAATAATAATTTAGGGTGTAGGTAAAACAGAAAGCTCATTAATTTGGGGCTGGTATGGGGAAGTAATAATACATTTTCTTTGATCAAATCTGTTCCGTAGTAAAATGTTGTTGAGGAAGACGTCCTAGACATAGCAACCTATTCAAATATGACACTTACTTCGGGCTAAGGATCGGAATATTTGTAGAGAAAGGAAAAATAAAATTGTTTAAAATCGAGTAATCTTGTCTTGAACTTTGCATTTACTTAGGGGTAGTACTCAGACGAGTGTCTGTGAATTAACTTTTAAGTGACATAAATAATTAATTTACGTTATTGTATTACTTAGTGAGCGACTGACTGCGAGTGACGAGATATCAACATAACAGCAACTTAAAAACATTAATTTAAGTTACTTAAAATACAAATTGAGAAGCTTTTCTTTGTGTACGCTCCGCTCAGCGACGCTCCGGGGTTGCTTCTTCTAAGTTATAACCTAACCTATAATCCAATTAAAATTTAGCCACAATAACCTACTCTAACCAAATTTGGCTTTTCTCTGCATACGCTCCGGGGTTGCTTCTTCTAAGTTCTAACCTAACCTACAATCGAATTGCAATTTAGCCACAATAACCTACTCTAACCAAATTTGGCTTTTCTCTGCATACGCTCCGGGGTTGCTTCTTCTAAGTTCTAACCTAACCTACAATCGAATTGAAATTTAGCCACAATAACCTACTCTAACCAAATTTGGCTTTTCTCTGCATACGCTCCGGGGTTGCTTCTTCTAAGTTCTAACCTAACCTACAATCGAATTGAAATTTAGCCACAATAACCTACTCTAACCAAATTTGGCTTTTCTCTGCATACGCTCCGGGGTTGCTTCTTCTAAGTTCTAACCTAACCTACAATCGAATTGAAATTTAGCCACAATAACCTACTCTAACCAAATTTGGCTTTTTGTGTTCCGTTATTGAAGTTGCCCTCTCTGTATTTCTTGTCGCTCACTTAGTAATTTCAAGGCATAAATAGGCCCTGTTCGACGGCGGCTGCATATTTGCACCGTTTGTTCCCCTCTGCAGCGGACACTGCCGCGCCAGCGTTGCGGGCGGCCGCCTGGTATGTGGGACTATGACAGCGTATCGTCACAAGTCGCGTGCCACACAAGCGACTGCCTGTTATTCCACGGAATGAGTGTCATCCCGTCGGGCCTTCTGCCATCGTCCCGCGATATGCCTGCTAGCTCTGTCTGGCCTTACCACAAAGTTGTGCAGCGCAGGACGTAGACACATTTTGGGACGAATAAACCAAATTTTTAAATAGCAAAATTTTAAAATTTGGTCGCTGACAAAATGTGCAGCGGCTAGGAGGCGGAGCCATCTCTTCTATGATTATGAAATTGGGAGCTAAAGTTTTAAATTGAGTTATATGTATATATTTAGGTTGGGAAAAAATTTCTTCGCATTTAATCTGAAAACTCAAATTAAGATATTTTTGTATATTAGATTAGGTTGGCGAAAATGTTTCTTCGCATTTAATATGAAAGCTCAAGCCTTTTTTTTTCAAAGTAATAATAATAATAATACCTTGGACACTAATTACACACATTGATCTAGCCCCAAATTAATCTTGGGCACTAGACAACGATACACATAACTATATAGATAAATATTATACTTAGATAGATAAACAACCATGACTACGGTACAAACATCGGTTCTCATCAAACACATATTTGCCCCCACCCCATGACCAGTTTGTGAAGATAAGACCCAGGTCTTTAGCGTTATCGCTATATAAGATTGTGGTACCATTGAAAGTATAAACAGGCAGGTGGAATGGGCTGTTGTTTGTTGACCAGGAGTATTGTAGCATAAAGATCAGCGTTAAGTGCCTCCACAGCAGAGTTTGCAATATTAGGAGAGAAGTGCCAAAAATCTGGAGATCATCAGCATAAAAATGATATGAGGAAGACAGGGCGTCCGCGATGAAAATCGAGAATAGAAGAGAAGAATGAATGCCACTTGTAAAGAGATCACACCATTCAGTGGATGCCTCCTCCCAGCATATCTTTTGAAGTTTGTTATGGCGTTTACGAAGCAGTCGTAATCACAAGGATTACTGTACTTCTTCCATTTCTGGGGGGTTTTTGTTTCGGTGAGTAGGTATGTCTACTCACCGAAGGTTTTGAATACCACACAGGGTAGCCGACGGGATTACTGTAAAAATAGGGAACGAACATTTTCATCTGTATGCCTCGTTATTACACCGCTTCGTCCACAGACTTATTATAAAGAAAAGTGAGCCAATCGATTTTAGATAATTCAGCTTTAATGTTTCTGTAATCTGCGTTTTTTAATTGACATGCGCGTTTCGGGCTTTTAGTAACAAACTTTATACCGATGTTGGGTAGTTTTATTTCCAGACTAGGGTAATGGGGCATATCCTCACGGGTAAATGGATCGACCGCGCGGCATACCTCCGCATCAGAGTCGCGGAACACGAGATAAAGCTGCCTATCGTTATCATTCAGCTCATCACTAAACTGAGTCCTGCCGGCCAGGGATAATTCGTGGATAAGGGTATACTGAGAATCGTTGATAGTGCCAGACGGATGGTCCAAGCTTCCATGTAATAGCGGGCAAATTGAAATGTCCCAATAACAGTTGAAGATCAACAGGACAACAACCGCGAATGTAATTGTCAAGACTTACAACAAGCAGCTCATCGTGCTTCGCTCCAGCTCCAGGCCGGTATGTACAGATGATGTGCAAGTCGCGATCAGCATGCAGGCTGCGAGCGGGCACGGTCACGTGAACTAACTCCAAGTGCGAGTATGATGGGAACGGGAGTACACGCCGGGCAGTGAGCTTGTGCCTCGTGAGAAGCATAGGTTTTCCTGTGATCTTTGGCTGAAGTTCTATATTCTGTATTTTTTTCATAATTTTAGCCTGTAGTTTCGGTAAATTTGTGCACTATTTTGATCATAACTTTATCTAGTTATCAAAACTAAAACAAAAACATATTTTTGAAAAGTTTATAAAGAGCCCCTTTCAACGATACCCCGCCCCTACATGACTTATTACGGTGTTTTTTTACGTTTTGTCATTTTGCCCTCCTCACTTTTTTGTAGGCAATATTTTTTACATATTAGACTTGAGTTATGTTGCGTTTATCAGGATAAGGATTTTTGCAAGAAGATTTCTAGACTTACCTCCGATTTCTGAATTGAGAATTTCACTAATCAGTACTTAAATATCTGTACCGTCTCTGCAGATCTCTCAAAAAAGAACTTTAAAAATATTAACTTAGTGAATTTCTCAATTCAGACACCGGCCGTCTATATCTTAGTTCCTGTGACAGATGGACGGACGGACACGCGAGTGATGGTATAAGGGTTCCCCCTGTTGAGGTACCTACGGGGACCTAAAAACAACAAACAGGGAAAACTACATAAAACCGTTTAAGAATGCAAACAAATATCGAAAAATCTTAGGTTCAGTCCATGATTTGGAAATTGGTGTCATAGGTAGCGGACCGCCGCAGTCGGCAGATCGGGAGATAGCACACACAAACAATGGTTCTGGTCTGGCCTCACATGTGCCGTATGTCGTGAGAACCAGAACGAAGAAGAAGAGAAGAGACGTCACAAACATATAAACATTCAACCGCTGTGTTGGTACCTCCAACTGCATCGTTTAATAGTTTACTGACTGAAATTACTACTTCGATAAAAGCTGCACAATCTTTTATTGGTGTTGAGATGATCATATTGTAATACATACAAATAAATAGCATTCTTTTTCGGGTAAATTCATTACAAACATGGAAATATAAAATACATTTTATGACAAGAGACTCAGGTCATGCCCGCCCGAACAACAACTCGCAAGTTTGACGGACATTCAAACGCATGCTGGCCCTGTCTCTCACTCGGGAACTGACAGCAACAGTATGATATTAACCACAGCGGGCCCAAGACGCATATTCCTATCCTGCCACACACACACACTCGTTTGTTTGGACAAACGAGTACACACTGTTGGAACGTAGACTTTGTCTAATAGCATATATACTAAAGTCTGGCAAACGAAAGCGTGACCTGAGAAAACGTGGCAGAATTCATAAAACCTCTATGTGGTATCACTAACATAAATCACTACAATCCGTTCAGTTATTCAAAGATCTTTGCCTCTCTTTCTGCTGTTCGGAAGCGTTACAGCTAGAAAGAGAGTTAGAGGTTTAGAATAACGGAACGGAGTGTGACTATCTATCACTTTGTCGTTTGACGTGCCTTTGACAGCATAATATTGTTGCCATATTGAAACTTTTAAGAAAACTCCAGGTCACGCTTTCGTTTGCCAGACTCTATAGGTAATTACTATACACATACTTTTCCCTTCGCCGTTAAGTTCAGCAATGAAACCAGTGTTACTAGTATTTGAAAATGTGTTGCCCAAAATGTAGGGGTAAATATCATAAATAACTCATATTAAAATGTTGTTATTGTAGCTACTTATAAACCTGCTATTCCTTTAAAACGGCGACTTATGGTCAGAATCTGGCAGCCGGATATTGCTTTCCCCCATTATTTTTTTGACAATTGTGCAGTACAGCCAACTTAACGACGAAGAGTTATTTAGAAGGGATATAACGGTATCATCTGACTTAATTTCTAAGCAATATCATAATTATACACATCACGAACAAAGTTTGCGTTTTCGAATCTATTAACGGAATCCGGCTAAATAATTAATAATAATTAGAAAAATACTACGTTACCACGATATTACATTAATCTGCGAATTACGTATCGTGGCCTCAAAGTAAAAACACTTATTTAGAACATTATAGATAACGCTCCTTAAATTGAAATATTCCTATTAAGTCTAAAATTCTATAACTAAGCTAACCGCAGGCATCTTAAAATACTAAATTTACAGGATAAAATAGCCTACTACATAAAACTAATTTTGATTACACCTACATCCTTATATCCGTCTCCTGCAAGCAGTGAATAAATTAAATGTTTTATAAGGCTAGCACCGAGGTGTTTCGTTTGTACTAACAAATACGCGAGATTATAAAGACTACTTCTTCCATGTGCATTTACCGAGTTTACGCGTATCAGGGATTGTTGTAGAGACTGTAAAGTGAGCAATAGTTGGACGAGTGAGTTTGAGACAAGTCCATCTATTGCACTTTTGGCCAAGACATTACATTGTGCTTTTCACGACTAGAAAAAAGAAAAAAAAATATGCCGAAAATTATTCTAAAGATAAATTAGGTTTGGAACACCGCCTGGCGGAGTCCGCCATCTACTTTGATTGACGGCACACATCAAGCTCGCTTTTACCGACGCAACGAAACGCCCTCACGGCATGAAGCGCCATTTGTTCGGCCAACATCTGACAGAACCATAACAAAGCAAGCTAACATTTTTTTTTCTGTCCTATGAACCAGGCCAGAAATGTTATTTTTGTCTTGTTTAACAATTCATTGTTTTGGGGCCCCCATAACAGACCAGACATCTTAAGCCACATTTCCGAGCAGTGGGCGTGAAAACTAATGTTTATGTCACTTATATATAGAAAAACATCAAAAATAGCAATACAAACGCAGTAGCAAAGCGAAACGCCCTTATAAACTCGAGCACTCGTAATGAAGGCTTATTAAAAACACGCTCACAACATCTGTGCCGTAGCGGCCTCGTAGGTAACCTATGCTTCGTAACCAGAAGCGATAGAATACTTTTTGTATTTGTACGAAACCAGTTGCCATCAAAGACTATTTCGTTTTGTGACGAAACATTCTTTTTCTAGTCTTTTTATTTTTAACCTCCAGCGAAAAATAGGGGTCTTAAAGTTTCTCTGTCGCTGTCGCCGGTCTGTCTCTCCGAGGACACGGGTGGACTGATGTCAAAGCGTTTTTTAAATTGGTAGTAAGTCACTGCGATGGTGTATGTAGCTGGTTACGTACGCGGCCGGTACATTAGGGAGCTCGAAAGCCTTTATCTCGCGATCGATCGCGTACAACGCTGCGGACTGTCAAGTCAGAAAGTCTGGCAAAGTTGTAGATGTACAGAGACCGGGACGAGCCGGAAGCACTCCTCATTAGAAATTTAATGAAGGTGATGTCATCGATTCGATATGATAGCCCGAATGATAGGCTGTTTGATGGTGCACCAAATTCTATATGGCGCCATCACAAGGACATATAAAATTCACGTGGTATGTCACTCCCGGCTCATCTGATCTCCGTTCATCTACAACTTTACCCAGTTGGATTTCAGTATGCATCGTCGCACATACGGTTATTAGAGCAATCTAGCTGGCAGATTTTTTTTTTTTATTTGGGTGGGTTTTGATAAATAAATTTATGTGATACAAGGAAAGCGCATAGAAACTTTTCGAGTTATAGGGTCAAAGCCTTCCCATTTTTTTTAAATTCTTTCGCGTACGCTGTGTCTGATATTGGATAGAGATCACCAAAATGAACAAAAATTTACATTTAATATAAATAACCTAATGTGTTGCGTTTGCGAGAAAAATGGGAATAGAGGCCATCTGCTACTAACTATATTTTTTCAATACTTCCGCGCGCAATAAAGGTTGTTTATATCGGTAGAGGACACAAAAACTTTATATAATACAGTAATGTGTCGCGTCAGCGAGAAAATTTGAAGTAAAGATTACCTCTAGAATATTACGATCCATTTTCGCTAAGGCGCCACATTACCATATTATATTACATGACATTTTTTATATACACATACCAGAACCAGCAGGATCTGGTGCAGTCGGATGAAAAGTATCCTATATGTTAATCTAGCTCATAAACTATCTCTGTGTTAAATTTCATTCAAATCCGTTCAGCCGTTTTAGCGTGATTAAAGCATAAACACACAAACATCCTAGGAACACGCAGGTGAAGTTGCGGGCATCAGTATAAAACAAACAAAGCAGCAAAGCCTTAAAACAAAATCGTAGACACAACGTTCTATAGTTTTTGTTGTTTTATTTGAGCTAAGCGGGCGGAAGAGTTACGTTCCCGTGGTACAACCAGTTGAACATAGCTGTTGGACCACGGGTCGGTAGTGGGAATTAATATGTGCAGGAATTTCGTCAAAATACGATTTTCCCTAAAAAAATATTCAAAAGGACAAAGAGGTGTTTGAAAAAACGCAGGCCGGCGCGAACCAAGTTTATCTCAAAATAAAGAGTATAAATATTATGGTATTCAAAAAATTATTACCGACGAATTTTAAGGCTAAAGTGTTTTTTTTGGGATCTGTACAAGTGTCTATAACTTAATATTCATTGCGACCTTCGATTCCGGAATTTCGTGAACTGTGATTGCCTTACTACTTAGATCAAGTGTAACACAACGACTTTATGTCCTTTCGTTCTTGGGTGTCATATAAGTTAACCACCTCCCACCTAAATAAAATAAAATAATCTGACTTAGGCTAGAATGCCCAAAAACCCGTACATACGAAGCAGCGTAGTGTATTGTCGATTGCGAGACTAGCCCTCATGGATGTTGTTCACCAGCGCGGTCCGCATATAATGAGACCATGTTGTAATTGTTAATGCCAGTTGGCATCATATATATGTTGCCACGCAAGCTACTCAAAAACAACCAGTAACATCTCTACAATCATGTCAACGTACGTCGACGGAGAACATGTTATCATATTTTTTACACTATTGCTGTTTAGTAATTTCTGGTTGTTTAGTATTGGTAGATCTATTTGAGCATCTTGCGTGCTCAAATCACAGATATCTGATGCTGGGAGTACTTGATTGATAGTTACAGGAAAATACCACCAAGTATTTGAATAATTAATAAAATACATGCTTTAACAGAAACATGGTTAGTCTTATTTCGAGGGGTTTGGACATGGGGTTCTACTTAATGCTTTTTTTACATAGATTTATTGCTCTCTCAGAAAATTGAATGCGTTACCCGTAAAAGGGTCTATCGTTATTTTTATTTAACAGAGATATAGCACTTTATTTGTTTATACATGAATAAAATGTTCGGCCATTGTTGTCCGTATAGACCCTTGTACCCAGTGTTGTTATCGCAAAAAATTGAATTGCCGAATCTAAAGTTTCAAATTGCCGTATTTGTGGAAAAAAACACAACATTGCCGTATTACTATAATGATTTAAGACATGTTTACTATATTAATTGCCGTATTTCATAATAACGGTAGTGAAAACCCTGCCGTACAATCTCAAAAAAAGTCATGGAATGCCGTATATTACGGCAATTGCCGTATGAATAACAACACTGCTTGTACCGCTAAACTATCAAATGAAATAAAAAAAGGTCCCTTATTCCACAATAAAATTGATTTTGTGCAGAATGATCTGAATGGACCCTTTTACGGGTAACGCATTCAATTGTTACATTAGGTATGACTAATGGTCCATTTATGCGCCAATTGACAAGCCAATTTATCAAATTCAATAAGCAATTAATTAAAATAGTTTTTATATTGGCTTGTATGAGTACAACCCAATGCAGTGGATTGCCTCTATTTACACCAGTGGTTCCTAACCTGGGGCTAATTTAGTTACCGACTAAGATGGTTATGAAACGCGGAACCAGGGGTGGGTCCTTGCGAGTCATGACCTCCCCCCAGACTATACAGACAATACACAGTGACGGCCCCTGATTAAGCCTAACATCCGAGGAAAGATGCCACTCAATTGATAGCCGTGACAGACACTTAAGTATATGACTGAAGAAGATAAAATTGTGATATCTTCAGGTGAACATGACACAAGCCCTAAGATGGTTGAGAAGTATTAGGCGCAGCTCAGAAATTACTAAAACATAATTATGTGTTAGTGCTAGGCTTACAGCATAATAGTGATCACTTCAATGAAAATAAATTAAATGACACATAGAGATTGATTAAAACAATTACCCCAATACATAGATGCAGAGATATAAAAAAAATACGTGAACAAAAATTAATGCTAACTTGATAACGCCGATATATAAATCGGTCCACCGTCCCCAATAAGAGGCACAGGACTTTACCCGGATACGAGTAAGATTAAGCCATACTCCACCACGCTGGCTCAGCATAGGTTGATAATAGCCGGGACTACGTTACTTGTCATCCGAAACACTGAACGTCCGATAATGTACTTAAGATAAATTAATTATTATGTACACGGCGCTCGATGCGCCGATATAATGATACAAAAAAATAAGATTACAAAAGTTGTGTAAATCTGTTAAGGCAAACAAAACTAACACCCAAACCAGTAAACATCAAATCAATGAGATACACAGACAAGGCACGATTCCATACTACTTAGAAAATATATGTCAACAATGTAATAATAAAGATTCGAAAAATGGGCCATGATTTCGTTCTAATTTAAAGTTAACAAGAAAACTCTTAAAAAAATAATATAATGTTTTCACATTTAATAATTTGATTATAGTGTATATAGTGTGATAATAGTGTAACATTTCTTGGAATCGTTATTGACCTAACTGGAAACAGTATATTGACAAGGTTTGCAATAAAATTTGTATTTGTTCTTTCAAAGTTAAGAAAAACAACTACTACTCGAACAACACTAGCTTTGCCATGGATACGTGGAAGGTATGGCATCATCTTCTTGAATCCCTCACTGCACTCAGGACTCAGTCGAGAACTTAACTCATAAACCCTCGCCTCGTTCGGGGGTTAAATCTGGAGTCCTTCGTTACGTTCAGGATTCAATATCGCGCCCGTGACATAAGACATTGCTTTATCCCCTTGGTGCATGATCTACTATTATAATTATAACAACTGATATGTTTACCTAATTTCGCAAATAAATTAATCTTAAATCTTGTCCGAAATCTTCAACGGTAGATGATAAAATATATTATTAAGTGCAATTTAACTCTATTACTATTCTTTGGGGCACTTTTTCCGCAGATGAACTAAAGTGAATTACGTATTAAAGTGAAAAAGCAATGTAGTGAAGAACACATTGTTTTCTGAGAACGATTGGGAACGATATAGTTTTATCAGCTTTCATTATGCTAAACAACAATTTTTACTATGAAGCTTTATTTTCGAGATGTAAGCAAAAATCAAAAATGGGAATTTCTTTGTGCCCCCCTCCTAGGCCTCAACTCATGGGGCACGACCTCTAATATGTTTGACTCCTAACTAAACTAAACTAGACTAAACAAAGTTCCGCAAACTTTCTGTTTTGGACTTTTCTATTTAGAATCGCTCATTGACCAGTCTACAATACTAGCAATTTGTATCATAACGGCCTTAGTTGGTGACTATCTACGAGTATTATTACCTATTTCTCTACTTGCATTACTCAAAAAAATATGAGTTTGCAAAGGGGAATTGCTAACAATCCATACAGAGGAAAGGATATATTTCATAAATTTCACTTTATTGGTTGCCTTTGTTAGGAGGGGTAAAACCAGTTTTCCCCGTAAGCCATAGGGGTGAGTGTGACAATGACAAGATTGACAAGTTTAGGAACCACTGATTATAGGAATGGCATTCATGGACTGGCTGGGATATTTATTGGCCTCGTGTTCATACATGACTTTTGTTAGCTGACCAATTCTCAGAGTATAGAGCTAAATAGAATAAAATCGTGCAAATCATTTAAACATTAAACATTTTATCTACACACGTATCATAAACCCTCTTTACTACGTGCAAAAACCGCACGTTACGATCAGCATAATTAAACTACTTGGTAAAAACTCATTTCTTATCTGAAAAATTACACATTATGACGATAATGTGTAATTTTTCTACATATTATGACATGCAAATTTCGAACACCGACTCCCGCCTGCTTGCCGCCCCTAGTTTGTCTGTGAAGTTGGTACTGACATTCAAATTTCGAACGCCGACGCCCGCATGCGTGAAGTTGGTGCTACAGAACAAGCAAAACAACTGCAGAGCCACAATAAATGTTAAATGTTATAAATATCTTAACGAAGCTTCCCTATTATTGTTCCTAAAGTAACAAGTGATCAGAATGGCCGATGAGCCAGATCAGCAGATCAGAGAGCCTTATTTATTATGTACTTTTGACTGCAATCGCGATTCTAGTAACATTTAAAAATCAACCATTTTACACGAGGTGTATTCTTGCTTTGTTATTTAGTCGATTTCGAATCTCATTGCGACTGATATCAATGATACATAATAATAACGCTACCGTTACTTTCTTTTGCGACTACAATGACAAAGTTGTACATAGGTAACGTGTACGTACCTACTTAGTTTCACCTATCTATAGTTTGGTCAGCTAACTGTCTGAAGCCCAACGTAGACAGAAGACGGCGTAAGGCATAAGGCGTAAAGTACGTTTGATTGCGTTCTGTTGCGAACGCGGCGAAGATCAAACGTACCTTACGCCTTATGCCTTACGCTGTCTTTCATCTGCGATGGGCCTAAAGGTTTTGTTGTCATTACGGCTAACAGCCAAAGGACGACTGTTTAGTTTGTTTTATTTATATGGAAACATGTCAGCCGTTATGACAAGAAAGCTTGCAAAGCGATGTAGTTAATCTATCTCATATTTTGATTAAAGAAAATTTAATGTAATTGAAACACGGTCAACAAATTCCTGTACTAATTGATTCCTACTCGTTGTCTCACTTGGAGCGGCAGGGCTTCATTAATATTCACTTGTATTTTAGTTGTCAACTGTACACTAGTTCAAGTCAATGTGTTCATACATCGCCGCACTGAAAAATAAAAATAATTAAGTTCAAAACGCTGTACTTGGACATTTGTATTCGCAACAGTAATGTGTAACTGTGAAATATCTAAAAAAGAGTTGTAATGATAATAATAAAAGAAGGGCCATGTAACATGTTTGAAAATACATATTTTAAATAATATAAATACATTTTTCAAGTAATATTGGAAATAATAGAAAGGTAATATTTACCAGCAACCAGTTTATATTCGCCACCCAGCAATTTAGCTCAAATATCACACAGAAATAACTTTCGCTTAAATCAGATCATGATTCACACTATTTTTACTCTAGGGAGATTCTCGGTGCAAGGCGCAAGCATGGTATGAATGGCGTAACAGGTTGCTAAAGTATTTTTGGAATCTTTAGACTCAGAACAAGTAGTAAAACAAATTTTCGTACTCGAAACGTTGAGGAGTAGTGGTTAATATAGTATGCACTAACTTTTAGGTATCAACTTAGTATGCGAATCGAGCTGTCTGTGTCTAATGAATAGTCTCTCGACTCGCTTACTCAATCGATTGTGTTCACCCTAATTCTTTGAATTTCGGAAGACGGGCATGCCAGCAAGTAACTGAAACTGCATGTTTTTATTAAAATATTGTTTAATTAAAATACTGTCTAATGATGGAAGAATCAGTCACGTTTAAGGTTTAGTGAATAACTGTATAAAATTATGTTCTATTTCATAATATAACAAAAAACCCGTTACAAAAGAATGACACATATATGTAGTTGCAATATTGGCATGTTTATCAATTCTAATTTATATTTATCGTGTTATACAATTCATTTTTTCATTGTAAGATATATGGAGAAATGACAAGGCACATGAGGTAACAAGTATCAGCCATCACAAATTAGACTAAACTTAATTCTAATGACACACGAATAATAAAACTTAAATAACTAATGGCACCTATCGAACAATATATTTTCCCAATTCATAAGCCAGACCAGTGAGGAAGTAAAATGAAATCTCACTGTTTGTATAAATAATTAAAGCTGGTGTAGTACATACAGTCAGTCTCGTGGCTTGGCATATGGTTAAACCTCGTAATACCATTGATGTTTCAAATTTGATATTATAATTTATTGTAACATTGGAGGGGGGCTCCCTAAGGTTAAGGCCACACTATCGAGCCTCACTAATTGCTAAGAGCCAAGCTACTCGCATAGTAATTATTACGAATTCCATTGAACTTACATTAGTGACAATTAGCCACACAAGCTTGGCTCGAACAGCGTGACCTTAGCCTAAACAGTGTTACCGCATCGCAAAGCATGGATTTGATTCTTCAAATTGAAGGAAGTAAGGGGAGTTTCTGGCTGATAAATCGTGATGTTGCCCACAATGTATACATAATACGATTTATCTGTCAGAGTGTTTATCCAGCTTCTACCAATACAATAATTCAGGGAATACACATTTTGGCTAAGTAATAAATTCGTAAAAAACTTATAAATTTAGACTAACATATTTGAAACAGACAAATTACCACAAAAACCATTTACAAATTATTATATTATTAATTTCCCTTATTAATATGAGATCGTCAGTAGACTATTAAAATGTACGTCGTCATATCGTAGACTTTGACAGTATAGCATACTATTTTTGGTACGCGTGACTGGTGCACTCAGCTTGCTCGAGAAAAGCGTTATTTTCCGTCTATTACTAAAGTCTATACACTAGGTCACGTCTTCTGAGGTTTTGTGGGTGATCGTTTTAACTGATATTCCGACTGTCAAATTGAATACAATGTTGTTATTATTATTTCTTAATTAATGGCGGTCTAACATCGAGGTTAATTTCACCAATGTCACGTGTTTTTCTAGATTTCACTGTATATGGACAGGTTCTCGTGTTTATTTGTTGCTCC
The DNA here is from genome assembly GCA_949825045.1 of Argyresthia goedartella. NCBI lineage: Eukaryota > Metazoa > Arthropoda > Insecta > Lepidoptera > Argyresthiidae > Argyresthia > Argyresthia goedartella. The sequence goes on along the minus strand of OX463806.1, from coordinate 44,845,652 downwards.
TTAGCATTGACATATGACCAACAATAGAAGAAAGTTATTTTGTTGGTGATATACATTAAAATTTGCACCAACTGAATACAACATATGCAAATTACGTACATTTCGATAGTATTTCCTAATAAAGAGAGATTTTCCGATGAGTCGAATACCAAAGACTTACAAACATTACTTTAACATTGTATTTACACCCTGTAAATTATATTCCGAATTTGAGTAAAGACTATAAAGTTTATATTTATTTATTGTATTATACAGGATGTTTGGTACATCGATGCAAAGCCTTAAAAGGAAGATAGAACATACAAAATAGTATTCGCCGATGTTTTTCAAGTTTTTTCATAAACCAGAAAAGCTTAGTAACTAAAATTTTGAAAAAATACCTAATATAGCGCTTTACTTAAATATTATAGGGAAAATAATATTGTATGGTTTAAAAATGTTTACACGCAAAAACCCCTCTGTTTTTTATAGCCCTTCAAAAAGCCTTGCTTATATTCAGAGGACAGTAATGTATAAAAACTGCCTCAAGGCACAAAAACTTTTCTCTAGGCATAGAAATATAACTATTAATTTACGAACTATTGTTGATGAGCTGACGCACGCTAATATTTATTTTGTAGAACTTGTTACTAAATAATTAAAAGTTGTTATTAGACATCATTACATAGAAAATAGCGATATCTATATGTAATAATATGTGTAGGCACATAATATTGAAAGAGTTTTATTGTTTGAACTTATTTGTGCGAGTTTTTTATCTGTCATTTAAAGACTATAAAAAACTTCTCTTACAGGAGTTTTTTTTTTTCAGAATTGTGAATACCGAGCTAGGTGCAATGCCCGTACATCTCTGGAGCAGTGGTCTACGCATCGACATTTCCATCTCCTTTTCTAGCAGTTCAAAAGTCTGTAAAACCAAGTCTTATTTCACAGTTGCTTAAACGTTCTGTTAGATTACTTAGAGCATTAATTTACAAATTATTGAAAAAGTAATCAATTATTGTTTACAATCGTAACAATTACGAATTAGGTAAAATTCCGGGGTTTTTCGTCAACAATAATAAAATATCGATAAAACGAAACGGTAATACTTCGGCTGACATAAATTTGGCCAAACGGATCTAAATGGTTTAAACTACATTCTCGAGGTTTTGCATCAATCTACCAAATACTCTGTATTTTCAGGTACTGAGGTAGATAATTAGTATTAAGTCGCCAGCGTGATAGGATTATCTAACATTCGCAGAGCACTATGCTAAGAGTACTAGCACTAGAGCACCACATAATTCAAAACGTTCAGTACAGTAACAAATATAATCGGGCAGGCCAGGATGCGGACTTATTTTGAACCTTAAAAACCATTAAAAGAGAAATTACATGCATCACTGTTGAGTGTTTATGTAGCCTGCCCAGTCAATTCCGTTACTCACTGTACTATGTTAATGTTATAAAAATATGTTCTCTTATTCTATTATGCCTCTAATTTATGTATAAATGCGTTAATTGACTTAGAAATCTGACTATTGGTGGGATTAATAATCTCATATGTTGTTTTACTATTTATGTTTAAAGATAAATAGGAACCTTGATGTTTGACTAATAATTAAGTTGACTATTTCGGTGTAACCTATGCTTATACTAGTAGAAAATATAAAATGAAAACACTCCGACATCAGTTGTTAAATACGGCCATACTATGGTGGTATTGCGGTTTCCAAAATATGCCTTGGGTATTAAAATATAAAGTGGACACATTGTTCCGATAGTCTGGTGTTTTATAAGCTGTTTTGATGCCGTCGATATGCATTTTTTTTCTTAAATTGGTAACATTAAAATGATTCTTAACTGTCTAATTATTAAAATGAATTTCCCATTAGTCCACGGTCACAACACATTTTAGCCTGATACCTAACCTAAGACATACCCCGCTAGCGTGCTTACAACCTATGTAGGCAAGCGCAAACTAATTGATTGTTAGGTGGATTGGAATAAAATCTAAGCCAAGGTTTGAACGCACTACCTCACTGACAAGGTAAGTGCTTGACGACTGTCCTATCGGGGAACAACACGTCGGCGACCACTCAAAGTTTAACGGACACTCAGGTCATGCTCTCATTGTATCTCGCTCGGGAATTGACAGCGACAGTATGACATTTAAGTTAAGGCTTAGTTAGAAAACTTGCCTTGCAGCAAGGTTCCTATTTACGGACGAAGATACGGTAGAGGAGTGGTATTTAAATGAATTGAAAAAGTGATTTGACGTCGATTTTACTATTAGTGGAGAAGTAAGGAAATATTCTTATTTGGTAAGTACTTGATCTACTCACACCCATCGGTTCGTATGAGTAAAGTTTAATCATATGTAATTAAATCATTTGTTGGCTAACATAGTACTAGTAATATTTATATTGAGATCAAAAAATTGAGCATTATTTAAATAGCACCGTTAAAACAACTGAGCCTGTGTTGAAAATAAGTCTAACTTGGAGCGGTTTATAAATATAGGTGGAAGTTCTGCTGTCTCGCTTACCCGCGTCGTACTGCGCTCGCTGTCTCGCTCGCACACTCACGCGACACTTCTCCTGCTATTGCGGCCTTCTACGAACCAGCAGCGTCTTAACAGTGTTTGTTTAGTATTAAGATGATATTTTGATGCGAGAATTTCGAGTTTCAAGAGAAATGTTCTGGGAACCGATTATACGGCCGGTGAAAATAGTTTTTATGGTTTTACTTTTTGTTGATTGTATTTTTTTATCCCAACCGCTCCCTAAAGTCATGACATTAAAAATTGGACGGATTATACTTCGCTTACAAACTATGTGTTAATCATACTTGACTAAAGTAAACAATTAATGGAGTGTAAATAAACAAGTGACGTTTACAAAAATGTCTTGGAAGAGTGGTCCCATTGATGAAAGAATTCTGGAGGCGTCAAATATAACGAACTAAGCTGACAGCTTCAAATCCGTGTTACTATAGCACGACCAGGGCGGATTTTCGCTTTTTTATTTAAGTACAAATTCATGAAAGCAAATGTTCTTAATTGCACTATTGACATCTAAAATGTTACTAGAATTGATGATGAGAGTTAATTTAGTTTAGTAGCCGTGCCAGAAAGCACTTTCACAGCACGATTCACGCAAAATTTAAGATATTGAGACCAATTAACACGGTGAGTAATTGATTACAGTAGTAATAGATGTCGCAACAATACCTGCAGGTGTTGCAAGGCGTATAGACATGTATCACACTGAAATTCGTCAGTTTTTGTACGGTCGGCGCCGCCGGAGCTATAGGATTTCAAGCCGTCGGTCAGTGTCGGTTTAGTTGCTTGTGCCTTCAGAATTGCATGATAAGTTACTGCTGCATGCCAGTGGTACCGCGCTCAACTCACCGCTAAGGTCTGGCCGCTTTTAAAGTACCGCCGGAAGCTCCAAGACACACTGAAAGTTAGGTACAGAGCCATACTTGATCTTAGGTCCGATATATAGAACACGAGTTTAGCAACTGCTTTGACAACTCAATACAAAATTCGAGAATAGCTTGCGTTCTATCGTGCCTTACTTTACGTCCATTGTGTCTTGCAGGTACCGTGGAAACTTTAAAGACATGGAATCACACAGATACATTGTAATGTTGACATTTGCATTAGCTAGTTCGCCGTGCAGCGGTATCATCTTCTAGGGACCGACCTTGCCGCCGCTAGGATATTGCTAGGTTGTGCCGTGCTAGGACTGCGGAGGCGCGCCGCTAGTGCCGCTCACGTCTTCTGGAAACAAATGTGCATTATAAATAATAAATAAGTTACCTAATAGAAGTTGTTAAAATTTAGTCCACTTCAAAATCGGATGGAGTTCTCTGTCAGTTTTTTTTAACAGACTTCGTAATAGGAGGTTTACAATTCGTCGGGACCTGTTTTTTATGTATGTTCATCAATGTCTCCAAGACAGATGGACTTATTTGGAGTATTGTTTTGTGTTTGAAAATTTTTACCTTCCGATTGGTAACTTTTACATCAGGCCAGGATCTGATGATGGTAACCTGAAGAAATCGATTGCCCTTTTTTTTGGAATTTTCATCGTAACTCGTGTATTTTCTAAGACCACAGATGGCCACCAGAACTCCTGAGTACAAGGAAGCCTACAGGTTTTGTTATGGTACTTTATTAAGGTTGGTGAAATAAAGGGATGGTGACGTGGTATCAGGAGAGCCTCTCAACAATATATCAATGTCGGTCGGTCAGGATGTGATGATGGGATCATGGAGTAATAAAGGAAACTCTTTACTTAAAGAAGAAGCGTATAGGTATGTTTTTTTATCAAATAGTAAGTATTGAAGTAATTATTTATCGGGTGCTCTGCCGTTACACTAGCGCCCTGGTGGCGAATCAACACGTGATATTAAGGCAGCGGCAGGAGGTTCGAGACCAGAGACGAGGACAGCGTCGTGCGTTTCAGATAGACAGCGAGAGACAGGTCGGTTTTCTGTCGCGACCTTTACACATGACTGTAGCTGGCTTGCATAAAAGCTCCTTGCACAAGTACCACCCACTTTCATGTGTACACGCTAACTGGCATGCCTGTATCTGGCAAGCTATTTGAAAGCACAAAATTTGTTTTACTGACATGTAACATGAGGGAGCGGGGTGCTGCGAAACCAGCATGTGGAAACCTGCGCGACACTCAAATCTGTCTTCTCTTATGTTTTTCTGTCATCAATTTGGCCACACGTTGTAATACGATGCTATACTCTATTTGCCGAAACAAGTAAATAGAGCGTTGTCCCTGTTATACAATTTCATAAAAAAGACAAGGTCAAAAAATCGCTAGTTGGCTTAACCCAAACTGGATAGAAGTAAAGGCGCATTCATGATGTGCCGACGTTTTATACTCTCAGCTAAACATGTTTTTGCTTTGAGTAACTAGACAGTTATGAGGTGTATTACTAGAATAAAAATACTTATATGTATAGTATAAATTAAATTAAAAAAAACTTCATATTAACCATTATTTATCAGAATGTCTGTATAGTACGAATCGCACGAGCAGACTAAAAAATTCTCGCACTGTGAATACTGTCCTAGCGTTGCGTGGCTCTACCAATCAGATGCCAGTGCATTTCTTTCCGATGAGCTTGTTTAGGCAAATAGAGTACAGTTAATGCACATGGCATGTGTGTGCGTGCGGCGACACTAGTGTAGAGCAGTGCGTGTGCGTGCGGCGAGACTAGTATAGAGCAGTGCGTGTGCTCACCCCATGGCGGCGGGGTGCGCGTACGTGTGTGTGCATGTGTGTGCGTGCGGCGAGACTAGTGTAGAGCAGTGCGTGTGCATGCACATGGCATGTGTGTGCGTGCGGCGAGACTAGTGTAGAGCAGTGCGTGTGCATGCACATGGCATGTATGTGCGTGCGGCGAGACTAGTGTAGAGCAGTGCGTGTGCTCACCCCATGGCGGCGGGGTGCGCGTACGTGTGTGTGCATGTGTGTGCGTGCGGCGAGACTAGTGTAGAGCAGTGCGTGTGCATGCACATGGCATGTGTGTGCGTGCTAGTGTAGAGCAGTGCGTGTGCTCACCCCATGGCGGCGGGGTGCGCGTACGTGTGTGTGCATGTGTGTGCGTGCGGCGAGACTAGTGTAGAGCAGTGCGTGTGCTCACCCCATGGCGGCGGGGTGCGCGTACGTGTGTGTGCGTGCGGCGAGACTAGTGTAGAGCAGTGCGTGTGCATGCACATGGCATGTGTGTGCGTGCGGCGAGACTAGTGTAGAGCAGTGCGTGTGCTCACCCCATGGCGGCGGGGTACGCGTACGTGTGTGTGCGTGCGGCGATACTAGTGTAGAGCAGTGCGTGTGCATGCACATGGCATGTGTGTGCGTGCGGCGAGACTAGTGTAGAGCAGTGCGTGTGCTCACCCCATGGCGGCGGGGTGCGCGTACGTGTGTGTGCATGTGTGTGCGTGCGGCGAGACTAGTGTAGAGCAGTGCGTGTGCATGCACATGGCATGTGTGTGCGTGCAGCGAGACTAGTGTAGAGCATCGCGTGTGCTCACCCCATGGCGGCGGGGTGCGCGTACGTGTGTGTGCGTGCGGCGAGACTAGTGTAGAGCAGTGCGTGTGCTCACCCCATGGCGGCGGGGTGCGCGTACGTGTGTGTGCGTGCGGCGAGACTAGTGTAGAGCAGTGCGTGTGCTCACCCCATGGCGGCGGGGTGCGCGTACGGGGCGGCGGGGTGCGCGTACGGGGCGTAGGCGCTCGGCCCGGGGGGCGGCGGCGGCGGCGGCACGTGGAAGCTGAAGGGCGCCACGGCCGCCTGGCTCGGCCCGGCCTCCTGAAAGCGGGGGAAATGAGAAGTGTTGCTCACTTATAATGTTTGTATTGTAGTTTTCAGCTGTAGGTGAAGCCTTCGAAGGCTATTTGCCTACTTTATCGTGTAGTTGGAGGCAAAGAGTTTCATTCTTCTGAGGTTAGATTAAAAAATACATCACGTGATATCTTTCAAATATACTGGGCACGGTCAAAATTAAACTCAGATGAGGTTAAAACGATTTCTCGTATAGTTGGAGGCTGTCTATCTGCCAAGTTGTCGACTTCTATTTGATTCTTCTTATAATATATGACATCTTAACCTTATCTTAGGTTAATTTTGCCAGTGTCAAATGCATTTGAAATATCACGGGAGCTGTTTTTATACTTAACCTCAGAAGAATAACTCTTTGCCTCCAACTATGCGCCACCAAGCGGGAGCAATGGCAGCCATAGATTCCTGTGGGATGTACAGGTTACTACATACCTGATAGTTGTATCCGCGCACCGTGGGCCTCGTCGGCGGGGCAGCATGGCTAGGCCCGGCCTCCTGGTAGCCGTATTGGTAGGCCGGCGCGGGAGGCCTAACCGCCACTGCAGCGCTGGGCCCAGCGACTGCGTCAGGGTAGCCGCCGCGCGCGAACTCGGCCGGCGGTCGGGGCGGAGGCGCCTCGTTTCGAGCCGCTTCTAGAAGATTGTGTTTGCGTTAGTTGAGTTCGCTCAAGTTGACATTTGGTAATAAGTAAGGGGTGATGCCTCACGGCCCCGAATCCTGCCAGCCCCAAAACTGTTATTATTTTCGTTCGTTGCACGGCTCCGACTTGACTGAAAAAAATATGGGACAGTCGAAGCCAAATTGTTTAGTAAAGCATTGAAAATATCCACCAGCCAGGACCATAACATCCTTCAACACATCACATAGCTGGAAGATGGATCGGACCATGGCGACTGATTAAATTCCACGCCCCAACCGACAGGGCGTGGAATCTTGGTAGGGTTGGTTTTCACCAGGAGTACTGACCTTTGTGACGCCGTGGACTGGAATTCGAAAGCTCAATTCGAGGCAGGAACACGGGATGAGGAGCACAAGGGTGGGGGGAGAGGAGTCGAATCTTACTCTCGTCGTAGCCCGATGCTGTCGCCGTCGTGTTGCTTGCCGACACGAAGGGTCGCTGTCCGAATGCGACGAATTGATCCCCGAATCACTTCGTCCCTTCACAACACGAAGCACTCACTCCGATGACGTGAATCTACTTATTTCCCGACGATTGTTCCGTGATGATTATTACAAATTAACACTCCGACCAGGCCCGACACCTGTGTTAGACAATTATTACTAATAAAAATACAGCCAAGGCCCGAATGCCATGTGCAAAAAAATAACCTCTAACTCGTCATCACGTTTCTATACAAGTGACAGCTGCTAGTTCCGTTCCGATCACTCGCGGTCCGAGTCGCGTAACGAAAAAAGGTGCGTTCCGAAGCATAAATATTAAACAGCGACCAACGAAACGAATGCTCAAACTATTGACCCAACCAGAAAACCAGAAAGTTTTTATCTACCGCGAAACCTATGGTGCCGCCTGAACAGGCTGAGGACGGGCCCTGGCCGTTGCTGCTGCTTCTGGCACAAGTGGGGATGGAAAGATTCCGCGCTGTGTGAATGCGGAGGTCCATACGATGTAGCACAACATCTAGCGATGCCCAATTCATCGGTTCGATGCCCAATCGATCCACCCGAAGACCTGCTAACCCTTGACGTAGTCAACTGGCTAAAAGATCTTAAGTCACAAATATAGATTGCCTATCTATAGCATAAAATAATGCCATACGGAAAAAAAAAAAAAGAGATTCATCCACCCGCAGAGCTGTTCCGCAACCCCTGACGTAGTCAACTGGCTAAAAGATCTTAAGTCACAAATATAGATTGCCTATCTACAGGATAAAATAATGCCATACGAAAAAAAAAAAAAAATAATAATACAGTCATCCACCCGAAGACCTGGTCCACAACTTCTGACGTAGTCAACTGGCTAAAAGATCTTAAGTCACAAATATAGATTGCCTATCTACAGCATAAAATAATGCCAAACGAAAGAAAAAAAAAAAAAAGGAGAGAGTCATCTACCCGAACACCTGGTCCACAACCCCTGACGTAGTCAACTGGCTAAAAGATCTAAGTCACAAATATAGATTGCCTATCTACAGCGTAAAATGCCATACGAAAAAATATAATTAAAAAAATAAAAGACAGTCATCCACCCGAAGACCTGGTCCACAACCCCTGACTTAGTCAACTGGCTAAAAGATCTTAAGTCACAAATATAGATTGCCTATCTACAGCATAAAATAATGCCATATGAAAAAAGAAAGAAGAGAGTCATCCATCCGAAGGCCTGGGCCACAACCCCTGACATAGTCATTAGTCAACTGGCTAAAAGATCGTAAGTCACAAGTATAGATTGCCTATCTACTGCATAAAATAATGCCATACGAAAAAAAATAAAAAAATAAAGTTCCTACAGCTAAGTATTATTTGCAAATAAACTGGTTTACTAGCTATTATATATTTTTTTAACTTAATAAAACAAAACAATCACGGTAGAAGGTATGCGTATCATTACATCTGGTTTGTAGAAAAAATGAAAGCTCCCCGTACTAGTATAAACTGTACTACGGCAGAGCAACAAATAAATGTTAAATTAAAATGAAAATGAAAATAAAAACGTGATACAAAGTGAAGTCAAGTCTCCTATTAGACCCCATTGGACATTTAGATACAATGAACAAGTTATTATTACAGGTATGGATAGAAGTAGGTAGTCAGAGGTAGATATAGATTGTATATATAGAAATTTTATTTGTAGATAGATACATGTGTACATTTATATAGCTTTATACGGTACAATAATGTCATCACTGAATGGTTTCTAGTAACTTCTCCGTTTAATCATAATGTAAGTTTGGCACAGACAGTAGTAAATTGTCTTGATCAGAGAAGAATCATTCGAATGTCTCTTACTCCTTTGAAAATACAGATCGATATATACATGTACAACCTATTGAAACCTATGTCATCATAATTTTCAGGTTTTTTCAGCGTGTGGATAGAGCGAGAGGGATAAACAACCTTTCATCTATAACCTTGTAGTTTGCAATGAAACTGAACTATATTATTATATATTTATCATAATAATAGATAATTAATATTTATTTTCTTGATCGCTGATGCTGTAATTATTTTATTTTTGCAGAGGTTTTTTATTTATTTTTAATATTTTTATATTATTGAAAGAAGACACTCTTATCCTTGTGCTCCAATATCATCAATATATAGGTAACCTATAGTAAGTGTTTCCTTACAATTAAAATAATAATCGTTGTACGGTTTTTTAATTACCTGTACAATAGTTGGTCAAACATGACATGCTCAAATCATTTAACTTTAATTTTTGGGGCTATATGAAAGTGGGCTGCCAGACATTAGGACGGCTGTGAGGCATCGCTCTAAGTAAGACTACCTTCTTAGGCTTTGACTACAATGACTTCTTCATTTAGGTTATTATGACTAATGAAATATAATCACAAACACGTATATGACGGATTCTTTGAAATTGGGAGTCTTTCACTATGATTCATCAAAAGCAGTTCAGCCGTGATCGATCACATTTACATATACATAGTTCTCAGATTAATGTTATGTAAATATTTATTAGCTCACCATTTTGGATCATAGCCAGCATCGAAGCTATATCATTGTTCTCCGGGACAGCAGGTCTGTTTGCCAGCAGACGATTGACCGTGTTCATCAGCACGCTCATAGGTGAGTTGTCTTCCACGGCAAACGGTCTTTGGGCCGGGTTCTGGCGGATAAAGGGGGGGAGGTTGGGGCTCTCCTCCAGGCATCTGAATAGGGGGGCAGCTGACGGTAGCGATGCCCCCTCGAACGTCTTGTTGAGGAGCATTTCCATTAGCTGCATGATCATTTGCTTGGTATTCGAATGATTGTTCTGGAAAGTAAGAGACGGTTATACTATCAAAATCATTTTTCACGCCAGCTCGTTTCGCAGATATGAAGGTTTCCTTAGAATGTTTTCCGTCTAAATAAATGAATGTATGATAGAAGTAGCGGGGCGACACGCGCGAATGATTGAAATATAAAATTTCATGTCCTTGACTGAATATCTGTGTGCGTTGCGTTGTATGAATATTTACTTTTGTAGTCTTGTTATTTGTGGCTAAATAAATAAGAAATCTATAGTGTTGTGGCTAAGGGAGCGACAATACGAGCTCACTAGCTGGGTCTACGTCAAACGGTCCGGCGCGCTCCTAGCGCCCGCGACAAGAGGGCGCTCCACTGTAATTGATTCTGCAAATAAATATCTCTTCATTTTTCATTTTCATTTAGCTGTCTCGCGCGATCCAAGCGGCATCGTCAAAGGTGCCTCAGTCGATCCACACGCGCGGTGTAGACGATTGTGTGAACTTGTGTGTGGATCGTGCGATCGAACTGTTCGCGAATATGGAAAAATTGCAATTTCGTCGTTTTGTCGTCGTCGTTTCCGTGTTTTTTGTCAATATTTGTTATGTTGCTGCTACGGCGCCATTGTTGACTCCATAGCGTGTCACTGATCGGATCTATATGGATCGGCTGGAGCTGTTCGAGCAGCCCGACAGGATCGCAACAAGTTGCGGCTGGAGCGGACGAGTATGATCCATGCTCCACGATCCTAGATCGCGAATCGCGTACTCACCGATCCAGTCAATCCGCGCGGCTCTTGACGGACGGACGCGTGTCACGAACCTACCTACTGTTATTGCGCTCTGAGACTTCTGGGACGATATTTATCATGGTGCAGTGTAAAAAGTGTCGGCTATTTGTTTCCACCTCAAAGAGTGATGTTATAAAATGTGAGGGATCATGCGAGGGTTATTCCCACAAAGCGTGCATCAAGGATATGAAACAATTCAAGGAAAACGGAGCATGCTGCTTGTCTTGCTCAAACAAGACGCCGCAAAAAACACCGGAGTTCGCTGATGCAGATTCTGAGCCGATGTCAATGGAGACATTTCTCAAGGACATCAACACGAAGCCGGAAACCATGTACCGTATCGAAAAATCGATCACCGAACTAGCGGAGAATGTCGATTTTTATGCAGAACAGTACCAGAAGATGGAAGAGCGGATCGAATTATTGGAAACCAAGGAATACGAAAAGAAGATCGAGATAATAGGTTTAGAAGAATACAAAAATGAGAATGTGAAGGAAATGGCATCAAAAATTGGTATCTGCCTAGGATTGTCAGGAGGAAACATCAACGATATAGAATCGGCATGGAGGGTAGGCGCACCGCCGCACGAGCGCGGCACCCCGCCATAGTACAAATAAGAAAACCCGCGACGCGAAGCTAGACCCAAGAAAACCTCTCCTTGCGTACCATCGTCGGCGCGCCTCGCTACGTGAGAAACGCAACGATCGCAAGGAACCTAGGATTGGAGACACTGGACAAGTTCGTCCAGAGGCTGGCAACGAACATGTTCGCACGAGCGGACGGCTCTCAACACCCGCTCGTGCGAGACCTGGCGCCATACCACGCGCGCCCGCCTGACCGTCGCCGCCTACCCCGAGACCTGGTTGCCGAGCCGGCAGCACCCCTGGATTGAGGCCACACAACCCGACGAACACCTCAGCCACCCAATGACCTGGCCGTAGTCACGGACAGCGGAAGAATCCGCGGAAGGGGGCCATTGCCCCGGGACCGCAACCCCGCACCCTGGAAGGGGTGTGAGAAGATCACCAAGCGAAGCTAGACAGGCCGGCGCCAGCGGCGGCGGTGGTGAGAAGTCCCCCCCGCCGCCCCGCAGCAGCCCCCGAAGCCACGCCCCATCGTGGAGGCAAATTGTAAGATTCCACATTTTACAAACGGCGTAGTCCGTTTACAAACGCGCGCTGCTATGTAATATGCCGAAGGCAAATTGCAAATTGAAATTAAAATAGCAAATTCTCAGGGCAAAACGCTGCGGTAGCTTAGCTTAGGTGAAGGGTATAGAGGGTGAGCAAAGCGAAGCCTCGTTTATCCTTCGTGTTAGGTTGAACATGTAAGAACAACAAAACATACTAAAAACATAAAGGAGTGTCAATTTGCCTTCGGCATATTACATAGCAGCGCGCGTTTGTAAACGGACTACGCCATTTGTAAAATGCTGAATCATACAAATTGCCTGCAACATATATAAAAAGAGACGGGGATGGGTTTAGTGTTAGTGTTTAAAATAAGTTGTTAAGTTAAGTTAAGCAGTTGGTCGATGTGGGCTGATAATAATAATGACAGACGTCTTACCGCATTTAGTTGACGCGCCAACTGCTGATACTGATTGGCGTCTTGAGGGTGCGCCGGTATACCATCAATGTATTCCTCGATTGCCCTCTGGTGTTCAGGGCTAATTAAGGAGAGAAGGATTTTCTTCTTCTGAAGAAATTGCTCTCTCTTCTTTCTATATGCCAGCGATAGATCTGCCTCTTGCACGATCATCTGCTGGATCATCCTCTCGATCTCCGCAGACCTACGAATAGTGTTCAGTTGTTACACATTCATAAGCGTCCTAAGCAGGGCGAAATCGCTGATTGTTTTGATCACAGTAAAATAATAATAATTATGTGGAATTAAGAATTCTGCAATAAGATTAGTTTTAACATTATATAACCGGCATATTACATAATAAAAGAGAAGATTGATAGTTTTTAGCTTCCAAGAGTTTGCAGGGGTTTAACCTTAGGAAATATAGTAATATACACTCGAAATGCTCGCTGTATGAAAGGAAGATAAGCAAAAGGCGATTTGCCTAGTTTGTGTTTGAACATAGTACATTGTTTTATAAGTTTTAGTGAGCGTTAGCAAAATTCGCTCAAGAGCTTATGTAAACTATCACGATATGTTTGTATGTGCGTCACGAATCTTGAACTTTTTTGTCGCAGCCTAGCATAGATATGTTTTGAGGATGTCTTTGTTGAGACCGATTCCAGAGTCGTCGCAACTAAACTAATGTAAAACCGGACAAGAGCTGTCGGATTCCTAGCTGTCAGTTGTTTTGACGCCTTGGTAACTCCTCCGCTTAACATATTATAATACCGGTCTGTATAGACGGTAGGTACCGTAACCCTGCGCCGGCTCATTTGAATTAAAAAACAATGTACATTTTCCGTTGCTTGTTGACATCTTCAGTCTTTTCGCACGGCCCGCCCGCTGCGTTCGTCACTTGCAATCACCCAGCACGGTGTGACAAAGCCGCGTATCTATAATTAGCTACACAATCGATTGCAATGATAGATGCTATAAATTCGCATACATAAACATCCTAAAACAACAAATAGGATACATAGTTGAACTGGAAATTTTTGTTCAATCAGGTTAATGCGCTATGGATATCGCCGTTACGCTGTCCTTACATTCTTACAAATAGCATCATATTGAGACCCTGTAAATGAAGTATTATGACATGCAGGCTGTAAATAATAATACAAATTGCGTGGTAGCCAAACCTGATTCTACGGAGGTTACATTGCTCGCACTGACGGTTCGGCGTGGTCTTCGCCATCTTACGAGGAGCGGCTGGGAACAAAGTCAATCAGCGCAAAGCCAGACACGTTATCATCAATACACCAGGTATACAAGCATTGCAGTAGGAGGAACCATTGTGAGTCAGACGAGTAAATGACTCCGGTCATGATAGCGGGTTAGGCTCAGGATGTGAGCTACTGGAAAGGAACTGAACCCGTTAGTAACACGACGAGTCCTCAGTTGAGGACTCCTCTAGGAGTTTCTGCGTTCTATTTGATTACACAGGAAGTTAATCAAAGGTACTAGTTAGTAATTCGCGTCACTGAACAGTCCCTTTCCGGTAGCTCCGTGTGCCTACCGGCTAACAGTTAAATAGACCGAGAAAGATAGCTGGGTGTTGGTTGGTAATGTTTTAAGGCCTTTTTCACGTTTTTTATGGCGCAAAAACAGCATTTATTATGTAAATGGGACAAAACGGTTGTATTCAATGACAACGGCACTTAACCTTTCGCTTGATAATTCGTAGATATACATATTTCTAGTACAAGCCTTATTTTAAAGAATGTATATTTATTATTGTACTAATTTTGGACCCCTCGTTATCTGGTTAATGAGGTACAAGGTCCCGGTAATGGCCAGGCATCATGATACTCTATCATGTCATTGTGCAAACATCATTGCTATCGTTTTCGATTTATTTATTTGCATCGCCGCTTTTTGGACAGATGAAATACGTTTTTGAAACAATCAATGACTACTTCGTCCCTGGTGTAACACAGTTCGTAAAATACCATTAGCGGTCACTCGGAACGAGTTATAAGCGAGTCATTACATAATTGCATTAATTAGTTGTTGCCAATAACAATACTAAAGGCAGTACAACAATCAGTAAACATCGTGAGGAAACCTTATCGCCATAGCTGCGGCCATGGGCTTGCCCCCTGTCACGCAAAATGGTGTATAAAAAAACTGGCTAAACATGAACACAAGTGTACCACTGCCACTAAGGCGGGGTGCTACAATACAACAAGTGTACCACTGCCACTAAGGCGGGGTGCTACAATACAACAATCGGATACGTCAAACAATTTGTATAACATAACAGCAAATAATATGCAGCAAAGCAAGAAAAGTTATTCGATTAATTTACATGTTAGAACTATTATTGATGTCAGTAATTTTGCTTGTTGACATTAAATGGACGTATCGCATTGTGAAAGGAATCGCCATATCATTTGAGCACAATTAGCGACAGTGGATTTATAACCGCGAAAATAATACACGCTATAGTAAACTGACACGCGGATTATTTGCGTTCATCTTGTCCTCTTCTCATTTCTTGCATACGATATATTCGCTTATGCTTTGATTAATAGATGTCGTGTGATACACTCGTCCTCTGGCGCTGAGCAAATACAGACACAGTAACTAGTTGTTCGGTTTCCCAACAACAACTCCAGGGAGCAATATTGCATGGCGGTACTATGAGAGGTATGCTGTTACCTAGTGGTATTTCACAGTGAATTACGTGTTGTAAAGGAAAGTAGGCATTTAAAGGAACATAAAACAAACATGACCCTCTGCCGATCCACAAGCTTGAACACTAAACTAATTAAAAAAGTGAGTTTAAAAATGGTACGGCACGGCTAGGCCAGCCGTGGAGCTGTGTTCTTAGATTCACTTATCGTTAGTTAGTTTTGATGCCTTGGTAATTTCGACAAGTGTCACTGTACATTTTAGGTGGTTAACATTTTTGTAAATACCCACTTAGTTTTGCAACAGTATCGGATGCTTACCTCCTTCCGGGTCTCCCGAGCGTCGGCGCTTGGTACCAGAGACGGTTTTCTCGGGCGCGGGGAAATTCGGCGGGGGTCTAGACGCGTCGAACCTGAGGATAAAACAGGGTTTTGGATCACAAAACGATGCCAGACGTGATCTGTCGCAGAGCTAACTGATGCCACAGGGTAAAAGCTATCGTGTGTTATACATACGCAGTTGTATAGTAATAATCGTTGTCTGCATATAGCTGGCACACAAATCTTATGTCGGCGATAGCAGAGAAAACGAGGTCGCAGACACCAGCCCTTTGTGCCACAAAGCTGAATTTGTATACTCGCAAGGGAATCAAAACCTGTGGAGTTCCTTTCCGTTGGCATAAGAATTATGAAATTTGCCGAACCAAGATCTTATAGCACAAGTGAAGGAAAAATTCCAAAAACCATGTAGTTTCAGAAAAAAAAATGCCATTTGGGCGGAACGCTCGGTGCGCGCTTTGGCCGGTGCTTAGCCAAAAGTATGCACCTAATAGTTGAATTATTCTTTCTCGGTTAGTGCTCTGTTTAAAGTGTAATTACGACGCTGACTATAACTGTACGAAAAATAAATAACAGCAATATAGTAATAAAAACAACAGTTAAGATAACATTTAAATTGTATCAACTTACACGGGGATTGTTGTGGCAACGTTTGGTGGCGCGGAAGCAGGGTAGGTGAAGGTAGGCAGAGATGGGTTGAAACCGTGAACTGAAACAATGCACATAAAATTAGCAATGCCAAGGTTATTTTTTATTTTTTTATGCCAGGATTAGGCCTAGCCTCAAGAGCTGCCTGAAACCCATTTATACAAAAGCAAAACAAAAAAAAACACGGGAGGAGTTTGTTAAATAGTCCCTCCCGAGATTTCATCATCATATACTGGCCAAAACGCCAATAATCATCTGCTTATTTGTACAAGTTGGTATTTACTAGTGGCCCTGTGGGCAGTAGACCTCGTTAACAGGGGGGACTGTGAACCAGTTTATAGGTAAGTATTTTAGATTAAATCAAAATCAATTAGTAGGGCCGCACCAATAACTTTGTAAACTACATTTTGCGATTTAAAATATCTATTAACTTTTTACGAAAATAGTTATAGTCTATTTCACTCACTCTCATGGTCTGTATAGATCCTCTTTACTAATCCGTCTCTTACTTCGAGGAGTCCAAACTTGGTATGTTTTGAAAATATTTCTTGGATTTTCAGAAAACAGGCGGCCGAAAGGTAATTATCTAGTATAAGAACCGGCTCATTAAGCCCTTTAATTTGATACCCCACACGACAGATTTCAGAGAGAGAGAGAACCCCCCACCGGGGAAAGTCGAGATAAGCTCTCGACAAGTTTTGTGAGGATCGCTTGAAAACTATGGCCCCTACACCGGAACTGGCAGACACAGACATAAAAGACAGACGACAGCAAAATCGGCCTCCTATCTTGTCAAAATGGAGCCCTTCGCTCGCTCGGTCAAATATAACATGACAGTCTTCCAATTCCGCAAAGTGTTTTTTTTTTGTAGGGAACAGACTTCTGCTTGAAATTCGGTCCTCTGTTGCAAAGTGTAAAATACCCAAATCACTAAAGCCATAATATTTTATTGTTTGTAATAATATCTGAACAAAACATCTTTTCCTGTGTTGTTAAATAACTAACTTTTCTAAAAACATCATAAGTATCAACAACTAGTGAATGAAAAATAAACTTATGGACGTCATAAATTATTAAATTTTAAATCGTCAATGTAAGAAAATTATTTCTATTTAGTTCTTTATGAATGGTGAACAAATCAAGATGAGTCTCCAAGGTCGGCTTATCGGCTCCTCGAACAAAAGAATTAGATTCAACATGGTGCAAACGTTTGCGTAAATATTTAGGTTTGGTCCGAGAAAGTCGGACCAAACCTAAATATTCATGATAATCAATGGAATTGTGTGAATAAAGATTTGCTTAGTCTGGCCTCTGAAAGAACGCGATCCTGACATCTCAAAACCCATATTTTTTGACATCTGCAATGAAAAATATTGCTTATTATGTACGCATTAAGAAAACGGCCGAAGTGTAGTTATAAAAACAACATTCTATGCTATTTCCACATATTTTTTTAATTCTGCTAAAGCTCACTTCCTCGCCGGTTGATCCTAAATCTAATTAATATTAGAACCAATAAAATAAACAATTCAAGAAAAAAAAACGTTTTTTGTGATCAAACGAACACGTTTTAGTCATCGATATAAAAGACAATTTTGTTAAAGAGACGCGTACGGTCGCATAAAATAATGGTTCTATATGAAAAACAAACTGTAGTTTCCAAAATTGCTAATATCAAAGTCGGATCTATCAGAATGTTGTACTAATACCTCTTTGTGAAGTAAAAAATTATGCAAAAATAAAAGGTCGTAGAAATAACAATGAAGCATTGCTATCAAAATAATTATTAAAATATAGGTTATTACCTCCTGAAAGGGAATCCATCGCACAAACCAAAAATTTATCAAAGAAAACGATGAATCTGTAAGCACTTATGTAACACTCTGGGAGCCTTAAACGTTTCCGTTGAACAAGTCGAATTTAGAAATGAGACCGAGGACCGAGGACCGAGACCCGTAGATGACTCATCGTTCGCGCTACCCGCGCGTCTAGCGTGCATTGTTTACCGGGTTGACCGATAAGACTGGTTATTACCTGCTTGGGGTACATTTTTCGCCTGTGTGCCGTTAACAATCTTTCTTGGGGGACTTTTGTTCACGTCTGCAGGAAATATTTGGATCCCATCACCTACCGAATGTCAAGCAGAAATGTGTTCTACACCCTCCACTCCCAAATTTTTTTGTCACACCATACTCGGGACACCTTTATAAATTTGTTTGTTTCCACTCTTTTTGCACCTACTTGGGTTTGCTTTACTTAAATGGCTAGTAGTGGTCAGCGATTACATATAATATATCTTGGACATCGTTTATCCTTCGACCAGCGGATACAACTGGACCAAACAGCTAGAGTGGTGGGCCAAGGGTAGCAACAAGGTGCCCGATGTTCCGACGATATCTTAAAGTCGACAGGATCTCAAAGTCAAGGATGCGGGGTTGGCGCAGGTCGGTTGATGTGGGCCGAGCATGATGATGATGCTAACGTAAGCAAAATTGAGTGTCATACCATTAGCGTTATTGACGGTCGCCCGCGGCGCTAGTGCGGCCGGCGGTGGGGTGGCGGGCGGCGGCGGGGGTTGCAGCTGCTGCGCGGCGGCGGCGGCGGCGACAGGCGGCGGCGGCGGCGGCGGCAGGAGCATGCTCTCCGCGTCCGGCATCATCGTGTACGCGAACCCGGATGTCGGCGGCGGCGCGGCGGTGACGGCTGGCGAGACGGCGCCGGCTTGCGCTGCGTATCTAAACAAAACACAGTGTCGCGAATTATCCCAAACAGTGTGGCAAAGGCAGTTGTGTCCAAAATTTGATAGTTAGGTGTGTAAATAAATATCACGTGTGCAAAAATGTTTCTCATTTTTCCTTGGTTGTTTCGGGCGCTTCCCTTTTTTGGATGGCATGTTAAGCTGCAAGTCTCGGTTACTAACGCTAAGTACTTGGACCTAGTAATAGGAGATCAGAGGCAGCTTGATAACTTCTTGCAATCTAGCCCGACACCTCTCCATCAACCCTCACTGAGCCAGCGTCGTGGAGTTTGGCTTGCTCAATCTCACTCATATTCGGGTGAAGGCCGTGCCACTCGGTGGCGACATTAATGGGATAGATTTATTAACATTTATATTTCTTTTCTTACCTCTCTTGCAGCACACGTGGTATAATCCCCTCGGTCTTGAACAAGAACTCTTCCTGGCTCGTCGTGTGCAGATACGAGCAACGGTCGAAATCACACACACCCTTGTTCTGGAAATTGTGGCAGAACTTGAGTATTTCTAACATCTCTTCAAACTTGTGCTCGTGACGGAACCGGCAGTTGGTGAACTTGTTGCATGTGCCCCAAACATATTTGCGGCAGACTTCTTGAGCGACCCGGGGCTCCACAGGATTAGGCGCGGGCGCGGGAACCGCGGCAGGTGGCAAGGGAGGCTGTCCATTCTCCGCCATTTGCTGTGAGGAAAAAAGTTGCTTGTTTATTGTTAAGCATGAATCATTATGCCAATATATGTATGAAATCAGCAGGACCTTGATTATCAAATAGGTATCTAGACTATATCATTTCTCCATTAATCTGCACCTGGCCCAATTACAATAGTAATAGTCCACCAAGCTAACTAGACAACTGTCTGTCATCTTCCGTATAGTTCACTCCTGTGAATTGAATAATGCTTCAAGGCGTGTGACACGAAACGCAAGATTCCTGACAGCTGCCTAGTTGCCTTGGAGGATAGTACAATCGAACCAACTGAATCATGACCCACTTGCCTGATAATTTGTTTGAAACTTTCAAACTTGTAAGATCTATCTAAATGTCAGTGTCTAATCAAATGATAACAAGTTCGTTACCAAGGAAATAAACCTTCAAGCGAATTTCGACCTACTTGCATTTAAGGGGTTTAGCAAAATAAGCTTATGGTGGGTCATGATTCAGATGGTTCGATAGTACATTATGATTTAAGCCCCTAAGAAAGGTAATGACAGTTCACTTCAAAGTTGTTATTTGACGTCATCGCCGAGAGACATGAAGACAGTGTGAAGAAAACCTAGTACGGTTGTTAGCAACGATGTTGATCAAGTGTGATCGCAAGTGAAAGAGAGAGAGAGGAAAGTTTTATGATTTCATTAGGTACTTATTTGATTTAATTATCACCTGTGAAAGTGTTAAATATTGCATAACCATGTTACATTTGTGAGGGCTCGTGAAATGTTTTACTTATCCTTTACTGTATCCAACTTTCTTTGGGGTTGCTACTTTATCCTACTGCAAGACCTTGGCTAGAAAATCTAGAAAAAAGATAAAGGCAACATAAGTGACACTTTATATCACGATACTGCGTTTACGTTTAGACTGCGTTTAGACAAACCTAGTATTTCATTAAAAACACGCATCCACACACGTTGCCATCATTTATTTTCTTGGTTTTCATGCCAAGATGGAGCTTGGCACGGCTCTACCTACGGTTTCGGAGGAAGCCCTCACTACACAAACCATGTAATAACAAAAAAAGTGAATTATTTGTGGAGATCTTTATGTAGATATAACAATGAAACAACAATTACTAACTTTATTGAAATAATTTAATTTATGACATTTATTTCTTAGCCGACTAGAATTACACTTACCAGCCAAACTTGTTTAGATAATATTTTATTGTGACTGTGTGTGTGACATATTCACAAGTAAAAATGTAAATAACTGCCAACCATCAGATCACAGCGGTTAAACAGTTTCATTCCTAATTGGTATTATATGAAGAAAGATATAGGAATTTTATTTACTAAGAAAATAAATTGTGGCCTTACTGAAGTTACTGAATGGTGTCAGGGAAGACATTCATTTTCAATCAAAATGTGAGACTATTCGAATTGAACTTATTGAATATTGAACTATATACTCAACTCAGGTTAACGAAACTTTTGATTAATATTTGCAGAAATAAAATTAAATATGATAAAAAACTTAATATTATTTATTACTAGCTGATATGCGCAGCTTCACCTGCATGTTCCTAGGAAGTATCATTTACCGATAACGTTACCCTCCTTCTGGTGCAGTTGGATAAAAAATATCCTTTATGTTAATCTAGCTCATAAACTATATCTGTGCAAAATTTCATTTAAATATGTTCAGCCGTTTTAGCGTGATTGAGGCACAAACACATTATATATATTATTATTACATATATTAGTTGCATAATTTGAATCAGCAATTAATCCTATCTTGACAAATAACTAAGCACAAAACTCGATACCAGAATCCAATTCAGTTCTCCACAAGACAAATAAAACAAAATGGCTATAAAAACAATCTCTTGTGTGGTTTCTACTTTTAATTCTTAAAAACCCATATATTTCATTATTTGTTGTTAAAGCAGCAATAGAAATACACTGTCTGTGAAAATTTCAGTTCTCTACCTATTTAGGTTGATCCCGTAGAGCATGTTGACAGACGGAAAGACAGCGGAGGCTTAGTAATAGGGTTCCGTTTGGCACCAGCCTGAACAGAACCATAAAAAACGAAATTGAATTGGAATGTGCTGTGTGAATGTAACGACGTCGTTGCGTGGGAGCACCATATCAACTTAAAATAAAGGGAAATAAGTGTGGAGAAAACGGCGCAATAGTCTGGTGTCCACAAACCAAACTATCCACTGTCGAAGCAAAACTACAACAACTCCACAGGCTGGCTTCCATGGCAGCAATGGAATTCATCACACAGGAGGCGGCTGCAACAGCTGTGTCTTAAAAAACTCAACCTGTGGAGACATGCTAGGGTACCCCACACCGAAATACTCGACGAGTACATAAGTAAGGATCTGCTACGAGAAGAGGCCCCTGACAGGATACCAAAGCAAAGCAAGCTACTGCAGAAAGAGCGGCAAAGGATTTCCCTTACCGCATACAATCCGATAACAAGGCAGTCCTGCAAGCCCTACAAAGCATCACCTCCAGGCCATGGGAGTGCCATCAAGCCTTGTCAGAGGTATGTAACCACATTACCCTGCAGTGGATTAAGGGACAGTGGCTTGGGTGGCAACAACGCTGCAGACGCACTGGCAAAGTTGGGTTCGGAACAGGACTCACAATACCACTGCCATTCAGCTGGTTGGCAACATCAAGGTTCTAGGCTTCCTATAGGAGCTGGGTTGGCAGGAGTAGTGCCCCCAACCCAAATCAAGCAATAGTCAAGTTGCGGAAAATTAGTCCGTGATAAACTACAACTTTCCTGAGATTCTAGTCATTCCAGTTTGTTCAGTAGGTCTTTGTTCGCGCTCACCGAACAGACACAAGCATAGTTGAATAGCAGCAGGAGAAGAAACAGAGCAATGGTGATATTAGTCTGCCGTGGCAAATGTACTACAGGGAGTGAAAAGAAGCAAAGACCCGTCTGCTGACCTCATTGACATGTGGAAACCAAGACAGCTGTTTGAATGATTTGAAAGGGATTCCATAGAAATTCGTAGATGTCAGGGAATACATGATAAGACTACTGGTTTGCACTTCTCTAGCAAACCAACAAGGGGAACAAGCTACCCACCATTTTTGGAAACTACCCACAATTTTATTTTATCTTTGTTACAGCTACTGTTCAAACTGTAATTTCATTGTAAATATATTTAGTCCTTTGTTAGCTTCACCTTCTTAGTGTTTGATAGCCTCATTTAATGAAGGGAAGGCGGCTTCTTGAAAAGAATGAACTTCTTGAAAACTTTCTATTCCTATACTGAATTCAAATATGTATTCTATTCATATGCAGCTAGGAATAGCTTATTAATATTTAAGCATACAAAGGCATATAATACTCGTATCCCACAAAAATCTGAGTAATAATGGTGATAATAGTGAGCATTCAAGAAGTAGGGCGTAGCCTGGCCTATTTTACTGTAGAATACTACAAAATTACCACGCCGATATGAATTATAATGGTGATAATAGTAGACATAGAAGAAGTAGGTCGTAACCTGCCGAATTTGGTGTAGAATACTGGAAACTGAGAAAGCGACGATGGTACAAAATTACCACGTCGATATACCATGCGGTGACACGAAATTGTCCTTATTTCACAAGTAATAATATTCTGATGGTAATAAATACTTAAATTGATTTTCTAGAAGCTTACGAAAGATGGGAAAACAAGAAAACTTACCTCAAAAGGTGCTATTGTATTGTCTTCAGAGGACCTCGAAGAATAAACCGCCACCGCCGCCGCCCGGTTCAAAATGGATGATGATGCTCAAAGTTGGGAGAAATATGTAGTGTTCCCGTTAACCAGTAATTTAGTGTTTCAAAATAATTTCACATCTACCCCAAAGATACACAACATTTTCAATTTCAAGACATTTTGTTCAAGCAGCAATCCAAAACTTTCTCAATTCCAAGACGTCACGTCACTCAACTCAACAAAATGGCGTCGCTCGCACGGTCTCTATTGTCTATGAGTTTAACTATCACAGAGCCACAGAGTACCTTACCCCATAGCATATGAAATTTTATAAAGAACCCTTTTCAACGATAGCCTATATCACTTGAAACGTTGTTTTTTTTTTGTAATTTTCCCCTTTTTGTAAGCAATATATTTAATATTAGATATATTTTAATGCATTACAAATATAATTTATATGTTTTAAATTATTGCAGGCGGGGGGACATACAAATCCACAAAACATGGTAGTCTATAATTTTTCGAACATTGACAAAACCATTTACTGAATATAATGAAATATATTTGGATCATTAGTTTGTCTTCCCTGCTATAATGAATATAATAAAACAATAAAAAATATAATGCATTAAAATATATGTGTTATTTATGTAGGTACCTAATAAAATATAATATACGGTCCTCTGTATTTCTCTTCTCACAAATTTATAGAGCATGTTCTTTCCTTTTTAGGGTTCCGTAAGCCTCTTCTGTCCTTCTTATTCATATACCGTCTGTCTGTCACCACCACCAGGCTCTATCTCATTAACCGTGATATTAAAGCAGATAAAATTTTCACAGATGATGTATTTATGTTGCCGCTATAACAACAAATACTAAAAACAGAATAAAATAAATACAACCATACAACAATTATTTCAATCACATACAAACTTATGAATGCACCTGGTTACGTGCATGGAGTGTAAAAGTAGCCACACCAATAACTTTGTAAACCACATTTTGGTATGTAAATCCAAATTATTCACTCCACACCATCCCTACCATTGTACGGTGGAACCGAGTTAGACTCGCACTTGACCAATTTTTATTTGTACTAATATTATTTCTAACGCTTGATTGCGGGCGTCTTTGATGGAATATAATTTGTGACCGGTATCCCATAAACAAGGGAAATCTTTATATAATTCTAAAACACCTACAATTATTCGTTTTTCTGTAATATTTGACGACCCGTATGGTTGAGTCGGCAGTGGCCCTGCCTACGAAGCCAAGGGTACCGGGTTCGAGTCTCGGTGAGGGCAAATATTTTGTTTGACGAGAACGGATGTTTGTACCCTAGTCATAGTTGTTTACCTATTTAAGTTTGATATTTATCTATATAAGTATGTGTATCTGTTAAAACCTTCCTAGTTACTAATTTCTCATATACTGGTTGGCAAGAATTTGAAATATGGAATGTAGTATTCTGTGTCATTAAGTCAATATGTAATACAATGATGTTTTACTTGATCTTGAAATAATATATATTATAATTTATTACGGTTATGTTGCTGCTTATATTTATATAGGTTATGGAAAATACATAGCCGTAAAATCAGTGAATATTAATTTATTACTAATCTATTTCAGTAAATATTATTTACGTGAAATTTTCGTGTGTATACTTCATAGTGAAATATAATTTTACGAAATGGAAGGAAACGACACTTTATTAAATATCCTGATCGTAAGTACCGGTTCCAATGTGCCCATCGGTAAATTGAAAGGTCTGAATAATTACGCGACTTGGAAATTCCAAATGAAGTTGTTATTGATAGATCATGGATTATGGGACTTCGCTTACGGGTCTGATGATGCGGTAAAGAATCCCATGAAAGACCAAAAAGCATACGCAAAAATTTGTTTGAATATTCAACCAATTTGCTATCCCATGTAAAAAATG
The DNA here is from genome assembly GCA_949825045.1 of Argyresthia goedartella. Taxonomy (NCBI): domain Eukaryota; kingdom Metazoa; phylum Arthropoda; class Insecta; order Lepidoptera; family Argyresthiidae; genus Argyresthia; species Argyresthia goedartella. The sequence goes on along the minus strand of OX463806.1, from coordinate 44,820,237 downwards.
CAAAAGCAGCTTCTGAAGCATGGAATAATTTAAAATCAGCATATGAGAATACTGACATAAGCCGTAGACTTTCTTTGAAAAGGAAATTAGCTCAGATGAAATATGAAGATTTTAACGGTATGGATCATTATCTTGGAAATAGAATTAGCTGATATTGGCTGCAGTATTGATGACGAGGAGCTAGCAGAGTTGATGCTAATTGGTTTGCCAAATAATTTTGATCCTCTGATAATGGCAATGGAAGCTTCGAATACAAAGCTATCATCTGATTTTGTGAAATATCAATTCAAAGCGAATTCAAAAAGGAGTCAAGTTCAAATTTGGAACCATCTGAAAAGGTTTCAATGACAAAGAACAAATTCCGATATGTTACAACTGTCATGTGAAAGGACACATCATACCGAAATGTCCTAAATTGAAGAAGAATTTTAAGAAGAATTTAAACAATCATTTAAATCAAGAACCTTCATCATCTAAAAAGGGAATTAATGCTTCTTTATTTTCAACAGACACTGCTCTAGTTACTAATGTTTGTGATCGCGATAGTTGGTTTTTAGATTCTGGTTGTACTAGTCATATGACAAACAGAAGAGATTGGTTGTTAAATTACTCTTCTGATGTTAAAACCCAAATTACTACTGCCAATAGTGATACAATGTATAGCGAAGGTGTAGGGAATGTTAATGTGACATTACGTAATAACGATGTGAAAGTTATTACTGATGCTTTATACGTATTAAAAGTAGCAACGAATCAGTTAGCAAAGTTGCAGCAAAACGATATGTTTTAATATATGATATTAATAAATGTAATGTTTACAGGAGGGATAACGTATCTGTTACTGGTTCCTGTGAACTGCAAGCTTCTAATGTGGGAGGTATATACAAAATTGATCAGAAAGAGGAATGTTATTCAACTTTATTAAATTACCAAGCCTAAGTCGATCACCGAAGTTAAAGCTTTTGTATCCAGCATAGATTTGTTGGAGCTTTGGCATCGTCGTCTTTGACACTTAAGTGTTAAAGGTATGTTAACTCTTCGTGATTCCTTAGCCCGTTATATTAATTTTCCAAATGGAAATTTGAATTCATGTCCTCCTTGTATTGAGGGTAAACAAAGTGTAATGGTACACGAGAGTCAGTACATTTAATACTTCATTTTGCGTGACAGAGGGCTAGCCCATCGCCGCGCTGTTTTGAATACGAGAATCGGTTCATATAACGTTTGGGGTTTTAGTAGCTCAGGGGTAAGTTAGCAAGTTGCATCTTTAAATTAAATGTAAATTTCGTTGGAGGTCTAATGTGTAGGCTGAGTCAAATATATATGATCAGGCTCAGTCGAGGACGTGCTGAGGCTAGTGGAATTCATAGATCGGAATTTACTGAAGTATGCATTTCGCTATGGTGTGGGTTAGATCTCCTAAAGCGCTAATGACTACGTTTCGATAACATCCAGCTCAAATTGCGCAGAGTTGAAGGTTTCAAAACGTTACGGACCTTTTGAGGTAACCGCTAGTTCAAACCCATTTCGGAAAATCAAATCGCAATTGTGTAAACCGGTCTTTTCGGATCGTTATTGCCGTGAACCAAATATATAATTGGAACCACCACAAGCCGCTTCTAGCGAGCACATGAAATATCATTGAGTACTCACGTCGTAAAACTACGACGGATATCTATACGATATCCCAAACAAATATTACAAATCGTGGTCGACCACTAAAAGAAGTTCCAAGCGCCCATATATACAAAAAAAATAAATGGTACCATCACACAAAATATAACAAAGATCGATCTGGCGCAATACACCGCTGACTGATGCGAATTACCGGCTTGCGGACATATATGCTTTCTCTATCTAACTTGAAACTGTAACTTCCTGAACCAAACTTCGTTCGACTATTGTACGCCTAACGAACTTCTCAACGAACGAGAAATTCAGACTTATCATTCTTAACTTACAAATCTTACAGCTGAATCGGGACATCTCATTTTGGGGTAGATAGAATAGACGATCATAGCTACTGATAGCGGTGGCTCGACCTTAGCCGTTAATGCCGTTATAGATTTCTGGTGCCGTGACCGAAGGATATCCTAGATAGTCTGATACCTAGATATTCTAAAAGAATCAAGGTCTAACGCGTTACTTTTAAAAATAACACAACGTAGAAACGATTTTAAACAGTTCAGTTTTGTAAGTAAGAAATAAGCAAAAAAAAGGGGCATTGTTTTCATAATTCTTTGGACGAGCTACGGCGGTTTAGTGTTCAGGAATAATGGCCGGCCGGCTTAGAAAAAACGTTAGTCGGGTAGTACGAGACGTTTCACTTTCGCAGACAAGTGAAATGGCGTCAGGACAGGTGACGCAATTGTTATCTGAAATAGTGAATAGATTAGATAGTTTGGAAAGGGGTTCGAGCGCGAGCAATACAAGTAGGACTTCGGACAGACAGACTGACAGACAGGAACTAGAGGCGTTTGAACAATCGGTAGAAAAACGTCAATCATGCATAGTGAAAATGACACAGAAGTTGCCGACATTCGATGGGCGGAGTTCGGAAAATCCGATGATTTTCTTAAGAGATTTAAAGGCTTATATTAAAGTCTCGGGAGATAGTTCGAGGGCTTTGATATGGGCAACGGATAGTTTGGTAGGAATTGCAAAAGTTCGAATTAGCATATACAGAGACTCATGGCGAACCTATTCGGATTTTGAAAAAGATTTCAGAGAGGTATTCTGGGGTGATAATGAACAGGAATTAATTAAACAAAGATTCCTAACTGCGAACTTTGATTCTAAGAAAGGTCAAAGTATGGAAGAATTCTTTGCCTCTCAATTGAATAGCATATATGAGCTTACGATACCGTTTACTGATACGGAGAAAAACAACACGATTTTCAGACAGTTGCCGCGTGATATTCAGGTAGCGTTTTTTGCTAGAAAGGAACCGATGACTATACGAGATGAGGTCGAGTTCCTTCGGCATTTAGAACGGAATGTCGATGGGTAATTAAGTGCGTTGCATGAATATGAATACGAACGACGTAAGGCGGAATAGCTACATGCGTGGGCAATATCGAGCTATGCGAGTAAATACGTTAAGTTATAACGCGGTGAGTCGTAGGAATAATTATAACGCGGGAATTTGGGACGCGCGCTCGCGGTTATTTCCGCGATAGAGGTAGACAGCCTCAGGCTAGTTTCAAGGCAATAGGGTTCCACAGGGGCAATGATAGTTCAGGAGATACAGAGGCAGGGCAAAGTTCAAGTGACAGAAATAATGCTATAAGTTCGAATGCAAAAAACTAGTAGACTCGCGCGGGTCGTTCGCGCTCAGATATTTATTACGCTTCGGGTGGACAGCCGATCAAATTGAAAAAAAACATAGACTGAATGAATTTATTCAATTATTAGCGCATAAAGCGCATGGATATGCCGTGTGTTTAGATGAAAAATCGAGATCGAATTGTAGAGATCGAAATGACAGGTGTTTACATACGATATTCAGAGACGACGATTCGACTGAGTGTGGGCGCGATTTATGTAGTACATTGACATTACCTGAGATAAATGTGCGTATTGGGAATATTGTTGTAAGGAGTTTGATTGATTCGGGCAGCGAAATCAGTGTAATTAGTCGGAGAGTGTACGAAGAAGTGTGCAGGCAATTGGGAAAACCGACGGAAATACCGATTCCAAGTTTGAGAATCACAGGTGCATTTGGGGTTAGTAAGGAAAAGGTTGATAAGTTAGTTACGTTGACATTAACAATAGGTGAATGCGTTATCGATACTCCAATGCTAGTATTAACAAGGGTGCCTAAAGATTTAATTTTAGGGTTTGATTTTATACAACAGACGCGAGCCAGTTTAATGTGTGAGGGTAATAAGAGGCTAATTATACGAAGCGCCGGGCGGATGTGTGAAATACCATTAGGTACTGGCCCTAATCAGGATTCTTGCTGTTGTACAATGGAAGTACAGAACCAAGATACCAGTAGAAATATGATAGAGGAATATGTGAATAATTCATCAATACCTGTTGAACACAAAACAAAGTTATTGCCGGTGTTAAATAAACATGCAGAGTTGTTTAGCGATAGGGTAGGTCGGACAAATAAATATATACATGAGATAAAAATGAGAGATGAAACGCCTTTCGTAAAACGAAGCTATCCCATACCGTTCGCATATCGCGATAAAGTAACAAAACGTTTGAAAGAAATGGAACAGATAGGTATTATAAGCAGGCAATCTACGGATTTCAGCAGTCCATTGACTTGTGCACTAAATAAATCAGGGGAGGTCCGTATCCTGCTAGATGCACGACAATTAAACACGGGAATGGTTGGGGAAGTTGAAACTACACCTTTAAAGAGTGAGATATTGCAATCCGGGCGCCGAATAAACTACATAGGGGTTATTGATATCAAAGATGCGTATTTTTCTATACCATTATCAGACGAATACACGGGTTTTGTATATCAAGGCAGAAGTTATGTTTACAACGTTTTACCTCAGGGGTTGAAAACCAGTGTGGGTTCATTTTCGAGGGCGATGGACTTAATTTTAGGGCCAGAGGTTAGGTCATATTGTTTAAATTTTGTTGACGATTTGGCGATTTTAACTGAGGGTGACTTCGAACAGCATTTGTCTCAAGTGGACACGGTTCTGAGTAAATTGAAAGACGCGGGCTTCACATGCAAACTAAAAAAATGCGAGTTCGCACAAAAAAGGTCAAGTTATTGGGGCATATTTTGTCTACACAAGGTTTGCAAATGGACCCGGACAAAATTGAAACACTTAAATTATATCCGTCACCCAGAACTGTCAGGCAATTAAGGGCGTTTTTGGGGTTCATAAATTACTTTAGGAGGTTTATAAAAAATTTTGGAACGTTAACACAGCCCTTGTACAATTTATGACGGTCTGGAGTCAAGTTCGTCTGGAGTGCGCAGATGCAGAGTGCTTTTGACGAGATAACAAACCAATTCTTAGAAAGTATCATTTTGAGTCAGCCATTGGCGGGAAAAACATATTATGTTCAATGTGACGCCAGCGCTATAGGAATTGGGGGCTATGTTTATCAATTAGATGATTTGGGCCAGGAGCGAATTATAGGGTTTAGTTCGCAGGCATTTAAGGGAGCTCAAACGAGATGGGCTGTCAGTGAACAGGAAATGTATGCAGTTATATACACTTTAAAGCGATTTGAGATATATTTGCGGGGAGAAAAATTTATTATTAGAACTGATCATAAAAGTTTGACGTTCATTAAGTCGTGGACTTTATTGGGGGCACGCGTAACTAGATGGGTTATGTTTTTAGAGCAATTCGATTACGACATAGAATTTGTGCGAGGGACTGATAATCAAATTGCCGACACGCTAAGCAGGCAAATAGCGGGACCTGGAGGTATGATTGACAGTACAAATGTTCAGCCGGGGATATTCTGGTTTCAGGCATCGAATACCGCAAGTGTTATTTCGAGTTTACGGGACATTGCGAGATTACAAAGCGAAGATGAGCGGTTAAATCGAATTAGCGGTTGTATCAGACGTAGGGTGGTAGATACGGAGACGAGAGGGTTTGAAAATTACAAGCTAGTAGGTGATACGTTATATTTTCACGCGCCGAAGCGGAACGTACAGTTGTTAGTAATTCCGAAATCACTACAGGAGGAACTAACTTTACACATACATGAAGAAATAGGTCATTACGGCAGATATAAAATATTAGCACTGATGAAGGACAGATATTATTTTCTTCATATGAGTAGGGTGATTAGCGCGGTGATAAGAAGTTGTGACATATGTCAAAAGGTCAAACCAAGTACTAACAATACCGTTGGTCCTTGTACACCGGTGTTGGCGGAAAGGTTGGGTGAGAAAGTTTTCTCGGACCTTTATGGGCCATTGCCCGTAGGTAAATTCGGATATCAATATATATATGTGATTCAAGACGTGTACAGTAAAGTAATTAAATTATATCCAATGCGAAAAGCGACAGGTAGGAGCGTGCTCGCTTGTACAAAGAGATTTCATAGGGAAATACCTATCGAAACTATAATTACGGACTCAGGACCACAGTTCATATCGAAAGTTTGGGAATTTGGTCTCAAACAGCTAGGAATTCGGGTCACTCATACGTCGGTGTATTGTCCAAATTCTAATAGCGTAGAAAGAGTGAATCGCGAGCTAGGTCGGCTGATTAGAACTTATTGCGGCGGAAGTAATCGTAGTTGGGTCGACGTGTTACCGGACATTCAAAATTGCTACAATAATATCAAACACACAAGCACAGGCTTTGCGCCTAATGAGTTAGCGTTTGGTAGGCGGGAACCGTTAACTATTGACAAGGAATTAGGCGATGAATGGTTATTAGGTCATAGTGCGCGAGATACGGAACAGGTGCGGAATGTAGCGATAGAAAACTCTAAAAATTCTAGTGAACGACGTAAGCGACAGGCAGACAAACGGCGTAAGTTAGAAGTCTATCGTATAGGTGATTATGTGAAACTTAAGACCTTTGTGCGTTCAAATAAAGAACATAAAATCATGCGGAAATTTTCATTGTTGTATAAAGGGCCTTATGTTATTTCGGCAGTGGTATATCCGAACTGTTATACTTTAGTAAATCCGGTTTCAAATGAGATATTGGGTAACTTCAATACTATAAATATAGCCAGGTATTATGTGAGGACGAATAAGGGCGTAGATAAATAAGATAGTGTATAAAAGTTATATAATTAAGCTGTAAGCTGTAAATTTGAGTAACTACTTTGTAGATTTAAGGATCTGGCATGGTTTAGAAAGGAACAAAAACGAAAAAAAAACAAAAAAATAATAATTGTATATATAAATAGTAATACGAATTAGGATAAGTTGCGGGTAAGCGAGGTTGTATAGTTAGATAGATAAATAAGATAAGACAGGAGAGAGCTCAATCGAGTTGTGTAAATATTATATACATAATTGACAGATTCATCGGTCTGTGTACATGATTTGAGATGTCCGTACATATAGAGTAGATATGGACAAAGCATGGGTAGCATAGTGGTAATGAGATCCTTGCGCCATGTTAACTGAGATAAACAGTGTCTCAAGGTCTGGGAGGGGGCTGTAATGGTACACGAGAGTCAGTACATTTGATACTTCATTTTGCGTGACAGAGGGCTAGCCCATCGCCGCGCTGTTTTGAATACGAGAATCGGTTCATATAACGCTTGGGGTTTTAGTAGCTCAGGGGTAAGTTAGCAAAAAACAATGAGCCGACGCGTGGGATGGTTCGAGGAAGGTTACAGGTCAGGTTTTTTTTGTCGCATTCCTGCGAGATGTGTAGGGATCAGAGCCGATTTGGCTGCGCGCTGAATAAAATATGAATAACTAAATAATGGCAGGTTATTATGGAACGATACGGAGAAAGCTATTATGTTGATTGCAAATATACAATTGCGTTTGGTTGGTATGAGATGGAGAGTTTGACGCGACTAGTATGAATAGCATTCTAGTGGTCTTTGTTTCGCGCGCTAGCGGTCGGGAAGGCTTAATTAATCGCAACAAGCTTTTATTGGTCAGCGATCAACAGATTCTGTGTATCGGCAGTACCAAATGATTTGAGTGATAACCTACGGTTGATCATAGTGAATATGCGTACACACAATTTGTAGAACGGCGGATCTGCATGGCATGGTTGAAATTAGACCCTGTGTAGTTAGTGATAAGGAGCTTCACTTGGGCAGAGCGTGTTCGCAAAGGACGCCATTTTTTTTCAGATATGTGGGGTGTATAAATACGATTGCGGGGGAAGGGAGAGCATTCAGTCTCAGCGTCTAGCTACTGTGACAGTCGACTTTCACGAGTTCGAAACAGTTTTGGTCTGCCGTGTTACGCGTCAGAGCTGAACGAATTGTGATTGCGTGTTTCAGTGGTTTTTCGTGAGTGTCTGAAGCGCCGAGATATACCTCGGTTCCTATCCTTTATATCAACCTACCCCAAATTCCAAAATTATCCTTGGGTCGTTAGATAAGAACTTGTAGGTAACATATCTGAGTCTGAGTCTGGGCTTGGAGCGACCCTAAATTCCTTTTTTCCTTCACCATAGGGTTCCTGGATTGGCTCTTAGGATATTCGCGGGCTAATCCTCTCCTCATTCCTTTCGAGTAGCGAGTTTTGAAATTCCCACACACACAGTCATTAAACATACAAGCACATTCAAATCAAACTCAACCATTTTCGAGTGGTGTCGATAATGGACATGGTATAACACTAGGATTTTAGACTAGGCTAGACAGGAGTTTAGTTGCGGCTAAACCTAGGTTGGCAGGGCATAGGGAGACTGTTTGATCGATGAGGTTCCGCGGATGGAAATAACAAATTCAGAACAAAGTTAAACCGGTGTCAACACAGATAACCTATCCTGTTGATATTTTGACATTTGAGTGTTGTCGGGGACGCGCGAAGAGATCAAATTACAGTCTAAAGTTCATTGTTTAGGAACGGGTAGGTTGTTTTGCTTTGCCTTGGGTCAGGTTGGATTCAAGTTGCATCTTTAAATTAAATGTAAATTTCGCTGGAGGTCTAATGTGTAGGCTGAGTCAAATATATATGATTAGGCTCAGTCGAGGACGTGCTGAGGCTAGTGGAATTCATAGATCGGAATTTACTGAAGTATGCATTTCGCTATGGTGTGGGTTAGATCTCCTAAAGCGCTAATGACTACGTTTCGATAACATCCAGCTCAAATTGCGCAGAGTTGAAGGTTTCAAAACGTTACGGACCTTTTGAGGTAACCGCTAGTTCAAACCCATTTCGGAAAATCAAATCGCAATTGTGTAAACCGGTCTTTTCGGATCGTTATTGCCGTGAACCAAATATATAATTGGAACCACCACAAGCCGCTTCTAGCGAGCACATGAAATATCATTGAGTACTCACGTCGTAAAACTACGACGGATATCTATACGATATCCCAAACAAATATTACAAATCGTGGTCGACCACTAAAAGAAGTTCCAAGCGCCCATATATACAAAAAAAATAAATGGTACCATCACACAAAATATAACAAAGATCGATCTGGCGCAATACACCGCTGACTGATGCGAATTACCGGCTTGCGGACATATATGCTTTCTCTATCTAACTTGAAACTGTAACTTCCTGAACCAAACTTCGTTCGACTATTGTACGCCTAACGAACTTCTCAACGAACGAGAAATTCAGACTTATCATTCTTAACTTACAAATCTTACAGCTGAATCGGGACATCTCATTTTGGGGTAGATAGAATAGACGATCATAGCTACTGATAGCGGTGGCTCGACCTTAGCCGTTATGCCGTTACAAAAGAAGTAAATCTTTTCCCCGTGGTCAGGCACATAGAAGCGTGACAAAATTGGATTTAATTCATACTGATATTTGTGGACCGATGTCTATTAATAGTTGGAGTGGTAGTCGTTATTTTATAACTTTTACTGATGATTTTACGCGAAAAGCGTTCATTTATTTTCTGGATCGCAATGATCAAACTAGTGCTTTAAATACGTTTATTGAATTCAAAAACATTGTTTAAAATCAAACCGATCTAAAGATTAAGTGTATCAGAAGTGATAATGGCACAGAGTATTGTAACAAAAGTTTCGAGAATTATTTTAAGTAATGCGGTATTGTTCACGAAACTACTGTTCCTTATACACCTCAACAAAATGGCGTCGCAGGACGTTTAAATAGAAATTTAATGGAAAAAGCTAGAGCAATGTTGCAAGAAGCTGGTTTAGAAAAGAGATATTGGGCTGAAGCAGTCAACACTGCTTGCTACTTAAAAAATTTTAGTCTAACCGCTGTTTTAAATAATGCTACTCCTGAAGAGCTATGGAATGGTTCTAAAGTTAATATTAGCCATCTAAGAGTTTTTGGTTGTAAAGCATATGCTGTTACTCCATATTGTCAGCGTACAAAACTTGATCCTAAATCAAAACCTTACATTATGTTAGGATATTGTGATCACACGAAAGGTGGTGATCCAGCTGATGGCAGCAAAATGATTAAAGCTCGTTCGGTAGAGTTTATAGAAACGATTAGAGGTATTTAATTCAAATTTCAGACTCAGACTTCGTAGAAAATTATAGACCTGTACGTAAACATTGTCCTCCTAGACGATTCAACGACTATGATATGAAATATTTCACTGTAATAGGCTTACTGGGACGAAGTGAACCTCAAACGTACAATGAAGCTATAAAGTCTGAGAAAAATAAAGAATGGTTAGAGGCTATGCACGAGGAATATAATTCTTTAATATCGCATAATGTTTGGGAACTTGTAGATAGACCAAAAGATGCTAACGTAATTAAATGCAAATGGGTTTTCAAAGAAAAGGTTGATCCGAGTGGCAACTTTGAAAAATTTAAAGCCCGCTTAGTCGCAAAAGGCTACACTCAAAAATACGGCATAGATTTTGAAGAAAACTTTGTTGAAACACATGTCGTTAGACATGGCACATTACGTTTACTTTTGGCAATAGGTATTCAAAATGACATGGATATTGAACATGTTGACGTTAATACAGCGTTTCTGAATGGACACCTCAATGAAAGCATTTATATGGAACAACCAAATGGTTTTATCATTGAGGAGCAGAACAAAGTCTGTTTACTTAAAAAGAGTTTATATGGACTCAAACAAGCAAGTAGAGCTTGGAATGAAAAAGTTAATAAAGTTCTAGTTAGCAATGGCTTCACACAACTAAAAACTGAGAATTGTGTTTACTTCAAAAACAAGGTAATCATAGCCTTATATGTGGATGTCTTCTTCATATTTAGTTCTAATGAACATGAAAAGAAATCATTATACAAATTGCTCAGTTCTAACTTTAAAATTAAACTACTTGGACCTGTGTCACAAGCCTTAGGCAGGAAGGTGTAGAGGAACCGAGAGAAAGGCGCCACCTCTGGAATGTCCCTGTACAGCGAATCTCGTGGACCCTAACGCGTCCAAGGTTCTGGCGAAAATAAAATTTCAATCGACTTGCGTTAGGAATTTGATAAGTTTGTTAGGTTATTTTATTAGTTTCCTAACATGTTATGTACCATAATAAAGTTTATGAAATTACCTATCTTGTGATGTATAGTACTTACATGTGATAATAAAGTTGATAAGGCTTTTCATCGATTGTTTGCAGAATCCATTATTTGACCCCGACACCTCTAATTATATTTCGTTCTTACGGGCCAAACACAAAACTTACACTATTTTCCATTTTTCACATGACCACTATTAATTTCTCCAGCGATAAGATGTATTATTTTATTACAAAACACAGTAATTACTTCACAATAAATAAATATTGACAAACATAAAATGTAAGTCTGCGGCCGGTCGCCTGCCCAAAATGGCGACATGGCTTGGTATTTTATTTATTTTGATCTGATTTGGCTGTCTCAATGTCAGTTCCAATCATATCACACGGTTGCCAACTAAACTACTCATAATCTAAGACTACTTCCGGGAACGTTCTGAAACTTGGTGAATATTCATAAAACGTCGAAGTTTGCAATACTTTCTATGCGCTTATGCAGCGCACAGGACGCTAGCCGCCCAAAAAAGTTATGCGCTTATGTAGCGCATAGGACGTTTGACGGGTTAAAGTTAAGTCAGTCTGAATACTTGAAAAACCTTTTGAATAAATTTGCGATGGTTGAATGTCATAGCATAGCGACTCCAATGGAAGCTAATTTCAATCTTCCACAAGCAGATACTGTTGATCCAAGGTTTCCGTATCAGGAACTCATAAGTATTTTAATGTATCTTGCTGTTTGCACTCGTCCAGATATAGCGTTTGCGTGCAGTAAGCCTAGCCAGTATAACACATGTTATAATGAGTCCCACTGGATTGCGGCAAAGCGTGTACTACGGTATCGTTTGGGTAAACTGACTATGGACTCAACTTTGAAAGAGGAAGTAATGAAGTTATTATTTCATCCGACGCAGATTGGGCGGGGGATACCAACGATAGAAAATCTTATTCAGGTTTCGTAAGTAGGTCAGGAGGCTGCAATATAAACTGGCATAGTCACAAGCAGCAAAACGTAGCTTGTTCTAGTACAGAAGCTGAATATTATGCTCTTGGAAATGCTGTTAAAGAGGCGAAATTTTTTCGCAATTTTTACAGGGCTCAACTAAAGAGAATTGTTAGAATCAAAGGTCATCACCATTTACAATGATAATTGTAGTACGTTACAAATGGTAGAGAATGAGAGTTTTCGTAGGACCAAACACATAGACGTGCACCATCACTTCATTCGAGAATGTGTAGATCGTAAACTGATTCGTTTAGATTACAAGTCCTCTTCAGAGTTGGAGGCAGTTCTACACTCGCGAGCATTAAACTGGAATCACTTCATCGCGGGTTGCTCAAGACAAGTTTTTGCCTTTTTTATGCAATGTAGGTATTACAAATTATGGCATATCAATTGAAAGGTAATTTTATTAGCTTTCAAATGATAAAAAGATTTTAAATTAATGAAATTTCCTACCTAAATAAAGGTGATTGTTGCAAATGGTTAAAGTTGTAGATGTCAAAATGAATACGAGGATTATGATAAGATATGTTTTTTTTTAAATTTACAATGTGTAATTTATCCCCTCTCAATATTTTGTATTACCCCTATTATATATTGATGTATCTTTCCGCGGTTAGACCCCCTCCCCGACCTCCTCCAGGTACGAATATCAGCTCCGTTTTTGCTTCTATAGAAATCCTCGCCCATAACATACAGGACCCGCCCCCGTATGCCCTTGTCTTGAGCAACCCGCGATGAAGTGATTCCAGTTTAATGCTCGCGAGTGTATATACAAAAGCTTCACCTAAGGTGAAACACAACTATTTTATTAAGTGCTTAGGTTTAATTTACTTTAATTTATTTGTTGCTCAATTTTTGGATTGTACTCTCGCATTAAGTATGCTAGTGCTTGATGTTACTTAGTTACTAATATGGTTATTAACTTGGTTCGGAGCGTACCAAGTTCAATTTGCAAACCACCGGACCAGCCGGACCGATGTTAATAATAACAATGTCCGGCGGACCGCTCTCCACACGATCGGATATGGTCTGGAGCGTACCAAAGTCGTGGTATGGGCCGGACCAAATCCGATCCTCTGGTACTACTTTTAGAGTGCCAACATAAAGTACAATAACAAACAAAATGTTTTAAAAACATAATAATTATTTTCATGGGAATCCCAACAAAATCGTAATACCTACGCCAATACGGGCGTCCTGACCTTTTTATCATATTTACGTGTAATTATCGATGGAAAGACATCACATTTTACCCTACCAAAAGTCACACGATCGCAAAGACATTATAGCTAGGGTGAGCCACCTAAAGGTAAAAAGATGATATCTATTCTAACCAAAAGTAATCTGTTTGGGGCGATGCGTTGTTTTATATACTCAGTGGAATGGCAAAAATGGGGCCTTCCTCACATTCAAATATTGCTATGGCTAGTGCAGGGTATCACCCCAGACAAGATCGACAATTTTATTACTGCCGAAATACCAGACTCATTGTGAACATGATACATGGTCCTTGTGGTAATTTAGACTACACATCATCTGCCTGAGAAAAAGTAGTTATAATAAGAATTCTTAAGGACACCCAGACAGGAGACGATGGGTATCCGCAATATAGGAGGATGTCTCCAGCTGACGGTAGTAAGAAAATAATGAAATTTATTTGGGCAATCGCTGGGTGGTGCATTAAAATCCTGACCTGTCACGGACTATTAATGCTCATATTAATATGGAGTATTGCATCTCTCTTAAAATTTGTCAATTATATTTGTAAGTACGTAAACAAGGGTGCGATCAAGCGGCCTTTACTCTGGAGAATAAGAAATATGAGGTGAAAACCTACGAAAGTGGCCGGTACATAAGCAGTTCCAAAGCATTTTGGAGGATCTTAACCTTTCCCATTCATGAAAGGTTCGCCCCGTCTTACTTCTTGCTATTCATGTTGAAAATGGTCAGCATGTATACTTCACCTCTAATAACATGCCAGAGAAAAAAAACAGCCCACCTTAGACAACACTACTAGCTTATTTTTAAATCTGCAAAATGGACTATTTTGCTAAGACGCTGTTGTACTCTGATGTTCTATCAGAGTACAACAAGAGTGAAGTGAAGTAGCAGAAGTGGAAGCCCACTTTAAAACTTATTTCCCTTGCAGCTAGCATGTGGCGGTTAAGCCTTGCTTTTGTTAAACTTTTTGTCGAATTTTAAAAACCATTTGTTTTATGACTTGAGTGTTGGGCTGCATGGGAAAAGAATCCTTACAGTGGTCTTCCACAACTGCTGATGATGGTTCCTTCTTACTTTATATGGAACAACAAAAAATATTCTAGAAAGAAAAAAAAGTTGTAGAGGGCTGCCCAGGAGTGAAAAAGAACACGCACTATGTAGGGTCTACACGGTTCAAACAAACAACACCGAATGCCACCACCTACGCTTTCAACCAAGTTATTCAAAGTATCAATTCTACGTGTTGTTCAAAGACGACTACACCGGCTACCGTTTGGTATACTTCCTGAGACGCAAGTCAGAGGTTTAGGATAAGCTCGCTTTAATGTTAGCTCAGACCAAAACTGCAGGATATATTATACAATGCCTGTTAAGCGACAATGGTGGTGAATTTGACAATAAGTCAGACTGCCATGGAATTGACAACATTTCAAATTATTATCCCCCTAATTTTGATAGCTAATTCAAAAATTGGTCTAGAGCTTCAGGGATTTAAATTTTACCATTTTCAAACAAACATATTTTTCATATTTAAATACATTTTTAGGCTTGAGTTTTTGGAAAAATTTTGTTGTTGGCATAATAGACCATGTTACCTTTGCCAGAACATAAAAACATGTCTTTATCAAGGCTTTGTCTTTGCCTGTCCCAGAAAAAAAAACAAAGGCTGCGTTCGGTTTGAACGTCTCAGTTGACGCCCGCCATGAGCCCACCTTTCATGCTATCTCTTTTGCAGCCGTAGAACTTGTATAGTGCTATTATTCTGTTCGTTTTATGCGGGTGTGGGTGGACGATTAAACAAATCGAACGTACGGTTATGCTAAATTCGATACAAGTTAGATGTTATGGTGACAGTGACAGCTAGAATTTTTCTAATGCTAGGCAAAGGTATTTGTAGTTCTTCTGCCTACATCGTCGATATCTGAACTATTTTCGAAGTATCTTTATAACGAATAAATAGAAAAATACATTTAAATGTGTTTCGTATTAAGCATTCCAATATCTCAATGGACATTAACTCTTTTTACCTAAACAAAAATGAAATGTTGTCAATTATACTATGCCTTACACCCCAGAATAGAATGGTGTCTGCGAATGCGAAAATCGTAGTTTGGTGGAAACTACGAGATATATGATGTATGCGCTGAAACTTTGCCTCAAGAACTTTGGTCGGGACTAATAAAACGGCCTCATATATCCTCAATAGAACTGGTCCAACGAATACGAATGACAAGTCATCATACGAACTTTGGAGTGAAAAGAAACCGGTTATCAAGAACTTTGGTCGGAACTAATAAAACGGCCTCATATATCCTCAATAGAACTGGTCCAACGAATACGAATGACAAGTCATCATACGAACTTTGGATTGAAAAGAAACCGGTTATAAAGCACCTACGAATTATAGGTTGCAATTCCTACGTCCATATCCCCAAACAAAAACGAAAGAAGATGAATAAGAACTACCGAATTTGGATAACTGATGGAAAGAGAAACACGCTAATCCGTTCGCGTGGTATAACGTTTGATGAGAAACCATTACCTAATAGTGATGATAATCCACCTTGTGTAAATAATTACGCTAATACGAGGGAAGGAGAACACACTGTGACTGCCGATGGATAACGCTGTCTGCAACGAAGGACAGCTTCACATCTTAACGTATATCATCATCCATTATCTATCCCACACGAGAGAGACTCCGATATAAATCAATCAACAAGCACGATCCTGAACACGTTCTTGAGGTAGAAGACTTGGAATCTCAAATAGTCCAAGAACACCGCGTTCATAAATCCAAAATTAATCTTGAGAACTCGGAACCTCAATTTGTCCAAGAAGACCACAACAAGGTGTTCGAAAACTATGGAGCGGATATGGCACCTGAACCAGTCAGCGAAATTCATGGTCATGAATCAGAGTCACATCATAATGACACTAATGACTCTGAAGATGAATATTATGACGCAGAATCGCCACGTGTTAATTTGCGCAACCGCAGCGAAATACCAATTATGTAGAATGGAACTTTTTCCAGCGTTGGAAAGTGAAGGGGATCGCCACAACAGATCAAGTAGCTGACATTTTGACAAAAGGACCGCCGCGGCCTAGATTCTCTCATGCCCTTGTAATTAACCAGTGTTGAATAAGGGAAAGTGTTAAAGAGAATTTTTTTATATACCTATTCAAACTCTTTGACTATTGACTTTGTAAAAGAAATAGTGTTCTTCTTGTCACTGGCTTGTGATTGAAATTAAAACAAGATACAATACCCTGCGTATAAGTTGGACCAAAATGGCGGTGTCTGCCAGGGTAAAATGTATCTATTAATCTATCTACCAACAGACGATCGTATTTGGTCCGGTCCGGTCACCGGACTGTGCGCTACGCTCTGCGCAACAGACCATCGGAAAACTTATCGATCGGACTGTCGAGTCCAGTCGCTTTTGAGCTTGACAGAAGACGGCCGTCCGACATGCCTCCGCTTTCAAATATGATGTGAATACGTATCTACAAAACCCCAATGAATAGGAATAGAAAATAACTACTTTTATTGATTAATTGTTAATGTAGGTTGTAGTAAGTTGGTTTCTTTTGTTTATGTAATAAATAAAATATTAATTAAAAGGGTAATTTATTTATAGACTTCCGCCTAAAAATATAACCATATAGCCGTAATATTTACGGCTTCAGAGTTGGACTCCATTTTGAGAGACGATGACGTATTTAGCGCTTGGAGGTAAATTTATGACCACCGAACGCTACGGTGTGACGTTCACACGACCAGATTTAGTCCGGAGCGCACCATGTTCAATGTGCAAACGACCGGACCAACCGGACCGATGTTAATAATAATAATGTCTGGCGGACCGCTCTCCACACGATCGAATATGGTCTGGAGTGAACAATGATTGTGGTAAGGGCCGGACCAAATATGATCGTCTGAAAGCACTTTAAAACAGTCATTTTTACCTGCGCATTTGTGCTTATTTATTGCTATAAAATTGAGTAGAATCTCCGTCAGTCCATAAGGATAACTATCTTCAACACCACTGCGTACGTAAATTTTTATTGAAATAACAAACGTCCTACCAATATCGCGCCATATCATTTTGATCTACTGCGCCTTACATACAGAATCATACTTCATCAAGCAGGAGGAGTTATCATTTGATTTTAGGATCTGTGATCACCAAAAATATATAAAAAATGACGTAAAAAAACATCGTAAAAATACATACCTTTTATGAGAAACTCGAGACTTAAATTGAATATTGATAAACTAAACAAACTAAGCTACCTCGAATTATAGACCCAGTAAAAGTAGATAAATAAACAAGGTATGCTTTTGTAATTATTCCTGAAGTAATTTCAACCTGCTTTCATGGCTTTTCAATTTACCTTGAAATCAAATAGTGCCTGAGCATCTTGATTATTCCTGCAGAATACGGTAAGAACTGCCTATAATAAGAAGTATGATTGACTCACTCGAAGCCAGGAGGTTTTGACGCCACAGAGAAATCCTATGATTTGGGTAGCTAAAATAAGTTATTTCGGCATTATTTGGTGTATTGCTATTACGAACTACCTAGGTACCCTAAGAGCAACACTAAACAACAAGACCACTAGCACCCCATTAAGCTTTTTTAGGATTCCGCACCTGAAGGGTCCCAAACGGGACCCTCTTACTAAGCCGCCAGCTGTCCGTCTGTCCGTCAGCTGTATCTCATTAACCTTTACCATTAAGGTAGAGCGGGGGCTTCCGCCCCCTTATCGACACTGACCGATTTTTTTGCAGAATGTGTGTTTCTGTTGCCCTACAGTAACACATAATGAACTACACGAGATTTTAATTATAAAATCTTGTGTAGTTCATTATATGTATGGGGACCCCTTTAAATTATTAAAGGGGTCCCCATACAAGAGACATGGTTGTGGTGGCGCTTTTTTTTAAAATTCGTATCATAAGCTTAGGTTTCTGGTTCGAATCCACTTTTGGACATAATATTATTCTCTGTTTGTTGTTGATTTATTATTTCAAGTGGTCTTGTACAATGGTATGGAAGCCTTTGTGTGCAATTCCGACCCGCACTTAACAGATTTTTATTATTTTCAGCAGCAATCTCCATGCAAATGGCAAATGGAATCAACACATGCAATAGCCCTCATCTCCCAAAATTCAGACCTATAAATCAGCTTCAATCTTACTAACTTGTAATAGTAATTAAATTATGCCTTAACCTAAACAATATTTACAATTACAAAGCTATGTTGAAATTGACTAATAGTTTTTACAGATATTTGTGGCTCACCTATGAACATTTGTATTCTCGCATCCATGTGAAAACATCAACTCATATAAGTTGCAGGAGGAAGTCATGTAACATAAGTAATTTACCATCAAGCTTATCATTATTGACTACCTCACCAACAACCAATCAGCAGGCACGTCTATTTGCTAACATAAAGAAGAGGTCAAGGAGTAAATCCAGTACTCAGAAGACCAATGACCCGAATAAATTCAAGCAAATGAGTGAGAATTCATTGCAGCCGACCCTGAACCACACCAGTTATGGAGGACGATTTGACATGTGAGTATTTCTGTCTTACTACAAAAAGGTAGATTTCTGTTAAAAAGTGGTTTTGTGGGTTGTCTGAAAATACTGACAATTTTCATCACAAAATTTTAATGCACCCTTTCAATTTCTTTGACTCGAGCTTTGTCAAATGTATGTAGGGCATATAATATCAGATGAATTTCAATTCCGATACTGATTACCGATATTAGATCTCAATATTGGAATCCTGATATCAAAATTGGAATTTAGAAATTGCACATTTTCTTCATAAACTGCACAAATTCGGAGGTAGTCCACAAACAGCACCTGTCTGAATAGCAATTATGCAATTAGCATCTAGACTATTTATTTTCAATTTTTGTCTGTTCAATACTGGGATACTGGGATGTATACAGGACGTTATTAAATGAAAGATATCGGTAAAAATTACTAGAATGTTTATAAATATTAGGCTAAGTACGTAGTTATGTGTAATACTTACCTACATACCCTGGCTGTTTGAACGAGAATTATCCAGTTAAAAATACAACCAAGTTTTTTTTTACTTTATCTCGTCCAGTATATATATATTTATAATCAAAAAATCTTTCACTACAAACCTCTACGAACCTTCCTTAGTAAAGTCTACCGTTTGTAGTAATCTTATATTCCTTTAAACGAGAAGTATTTTGTGAAAATACTCCCAAACAAGTTTTCTTCGACCTCATCTCTTCCAATCAAGTTTTTTACAACTACTCTACTCTACTAACCTTCCTCTGTTTATTATTACGTTTGTGGTAATCGTATATCTGTTTGAACGAGAATTACGCAGTATAAATACGACCAAACAACTTTTTTTTATTTTATGATATCCAAAAATAGGTTTTTACAACTACTATGATAAATTATTCCAGTACAAACCTCTACGAATCTTCCTCAGTCAATTCTAGCGTTTGTAGCAATCGTATATCCTTTTGAACGAGAATTATTCAGTAAAAATTAAGACCAAACCAGTTTTTTTAACTTTATCACTTCTAATAAAAAAAGCAACTTCTATCAAAAAATAATCCACTGCAATCCTCTGAGAACCTTCCTCTGTTCATTCTTCAGAGGAAGTACTCTTATACACTTAACACGTAAGTACACTTATATTAAAACATCCCTATCGCCTCCCTGTCTCAGTTGCTTCATTACGGGAATAAGTTTCCTTGTTCGAGCTGCTAGAGAAGATGTGTGAGCTCGAAAAGCCAGTTTCGTTCGTTCGTCCATTATTAGAACCAAGTTCTTGAAACGGTCACTTTTTCTATAGATGGACAAGCATATGAGAGCAGAGAGTTGCATTTATGTATGCTTAGATTCATGTTCTAAGGAGGACTAGAGGCAGCTGTTTTCTGAAACTACATGCATTTTGTTATTTGTTTATTGAGAGTAAGCAGGTTTTCACTCAGCCAGTGAGCCACTTCGGTCATAAAACGCTCCGCCGCCGCCTTGGCGCCATCCCAGGTCCGTGAGCTTATGATCAGGGCCGTGTCGTCAGCGTAGCATAGTACGTCAGCATCCTTTTTATCTCGGAAAACTCTTGCCAGCTTGTCAATATAGATGATAAAGAGAGTTGAACCGAGGATGCTGCCCTGTGGAACTCCGAATGAGATTATACTCGGGCTACTAATGTTTTCGTCTATTTTTACGTGTTGGGTACGGTTTTGAAGGTAGCTGTCGAACCAGCTCAGAGGAGTACTTCGAACCCGAAGCCGTTCTAGTTTAATGAGCTTTGGCCAAGTCCGATCGAGTGATGTACTCACGGTTTTAAGAATTTGTGTCACTGCGTCCTCCGTGGACCGGCCCTGTCGGAAACCATACTGCCTCTCTGAGATAAGCTCATTTGTCTCAAGGCATTTTAGGCATTATTTTTTCTAATATTTTGGACAAAGAACTTAGGAGGGATATGGCCTATGCTTAGGTTACTAGGTTTCTTCTTACCACCACAGTAGTAAATAGGCACCACAGCTGCCCTCTCTAACAGGACGGAAATTCATCATTTTTTAGGCTAGTGTTATGTCTAATGTTATACGAGTCAAAGCAGTCAAAATATTTGAACAAATTGCCTTAATTAGGCCGTTTCCAATTTCCAATATAGTGGAGTCATCGGGAACTGTATTTTTTTAGGTTTCTTATGATTGAGCCCAGTTCCACTGTTGGGCTGAAAGAAAAGTGACTGCTGTTAAGGAGGGTCCTGGTTCGTGGGAGCTCGTCTGGAAGTATTTTGGGAGTTCAAGATATAATTTGCGAGATTATGGCCAATATTTGCGAAGTATTCGTTGCAGTAGGTTAGAGAATCTTCTTTATTTGGTTTCGAATTTAATAGGTAGTTTTGTACTTTTGGCTGATGTCTCGTTAATATCACACAGATTTTTAATGGTCCAAAATTTTTTTTATTGAAATTTAAGCCTTTTTAGTAAATCATTACAGAAATTGCGATATCTCTTGTAGCTGACCCGTGGGATATCATTATTTGGTTCCTTACGTGCTTTGTTGTGTAACCTGTCTCTTTGCAGCATACATCGAACTAAACCGGAGGTGATCCATGGTTTGATTGTAAATTTACTACAGTTACCTCATTTTATGTTTACATTGTATCTTCAAGTATTTACATGAATGATTCATTTCTAATAAATGAATAAATATTAGAGGACAATAAATATTAGAGGCCCACGGTAAGCTCAATAAGGCTTGTGTTTTGGGTACTAGACGATGATATATTTAATAGAGATAAATACTTTTGTAAATACATAGAAAACATCCAAGACTAAGAAAAATATTCATGCTCATCACACAAATATTTGCCCTTACCGGGATTCGAACCCAGGACCGCCAGCTTCGTACTCAGGGTCACTAGGCTGAACCGTCGCATAATGTGTGATTATTTATTAGTTTATGCTGTTAATGGCAGATGATTACAAAATGTGGAAGACTCATTGGTAGTTAAAAATAATGTTAACTTCGGCGCTATGTCGCATCTCTGTAGACAAACGCTACTAGCTACCCCAGTACGATGTACTGGGGCGCCGACTTCAACTCTGACCCAAACAAATATGCGACTTAATTTTACAGTTTTTTGCTTCAGTGTCCAAAACGAGCATAGATCTAGATATTTTTGAAAAAAATGATAGGCACCCATACTCTTCACTCCTTTGCAACATTACACTGGCGAAGTTTGAAGTGCAGAACGCCCTAGTCGAAGTTAGCTTAAAAGTGCCAGACCCGACAAGCTACCTCCTTTCTTCCTCAAAATGGCGAGATATGCTCTGGCCCCGCCTCTGACTACATTGTTTAAAAAATGTCTGATAGAAGGAGTCTTTCCTGAAGCGTGGAAACATGTGATTTAATTTAATTCAAATAGATAAATTTATCTGAATCCGATATAGGTTCCGTTATTACACTTCAGTATCGGAATCGTAATAACGGATCTCGCATTCCAAGATTCCGATATTACAGACATTCAGAGATTCCGAGATTCATGCCCTAAATGTATGCTTTGCATCTTTTGCTCTAAACTACAGTTATACTTATTTATTACTTGTCATATAATATATAATTAATATATAATATATATTGTTTAATCGACGGTCATTTTTCAATGCAATAACAATATCCATCAGTGCGTCTACAGATGATACACAGCCATCAACGAATCAATGGAGGAAGTGTCCCACCCAGGCTGGCACGAGCCAGAAACCATTGCAGATACCACCAGACTTCAGGATATGGGAGACGGTTA
The DNA here is from genome assembly GCA_949825045.1 of Argyresthia goedartella. Lineage (NCBI taxonomy): Eukaryota > Metazoa > Arthropoda > Insecta > Lepidoptera > Argyresthiidae > Argyresthia > Argyresthia goedartella. Next base: position 44,797,599 of record OX463806.1, on the reverse strand, counting down.
CCAGCGAAAATGAATGCGGTAAGATAGGTAAATATTTATTGTTTTGTTATTTTTACAAGAACTAGTGGGCTTCGGACTTGGAAAGATGCCTATGCCCTTTGTGGCTTGGCCCAGTGGTATAAAAACAATATAATTTTTTTTGTAAATAATTTCGGTAATCTGAGGTTGTAGGCCATGATAATTCGAATCTTCGTCAATGCCTGTCGTTGCGGTGTTGGGCTCGCCCCCTGTCACGCAAAATGGGTATTGAATATCTGGCTAAACCTGGGTACAACTGTGCCTTTGCCATCCGTCTCCACCCGGTTTCTTAAACGATCTTTGTTTAAATCTATCTATTAGCGGGGGTGGACAATAGCTGCATTTTTAGGTATAATTTTTCAAAGATAATGAAATAATATAGTAATGATCCGTTATTAGACAATTAGTTATTCAATTAATGAAAGAAAAACAATCAAGGTTAAGTCTTAAAATAATGAGAGCAATTATGGAAATTCCGTGATACAATTCCTCTGGATGGGATGCTGAAGATACGTTGTTTATGATTTGCAGGTTCAACGGTCAAGTTTAGAGTGGTATCATATAATGTACTAGCTCAGTGTTTACTTGAATGCCATCCATATCTGTATGCCGAATGCTGCGCGGTTGACCTAAAATGGAATGTTCGATCGGCACGGTTGTACGATGAAATTTTAAGTTTAGCTCCCGATGTAAGTACCTGTTCCAGCCTAAGTTTGATTCTGATGAATATGATTATGAATATTTTTTGAAAATGAAACAAATTTTCAGTATATGCCGCGAAATATTCAAGAGAATGCTTGTTTTGTACCTTGTGGTGTATGTTGTTAGAATAAGCTCGCCTCTTTAGACTATTTCACTGTTAGATATTTGTGTGCAATTAAGAAATTATGAAGTCTACGCCAGGTAGCCATAAGCGCTTTGGTTAATTGACTGAGCGGGCGTAGCGTCTCCGTTTCAGGTTAACCTCTACAAGCCGCATTTCTCAACTAATTGTCGTGAATTTTTGTGAGCAGGTTCGATTATTAAATAGTTTTTTTTTGTCGATACAGATTTTGTATTTTCTTCAAAATGGCGGTGTTTTTTTTTTAAACCGCTACAGTCCATAAAACTTGACGGAATATAACATATGAGGTCGGTGTGTCTGCATATCTGTCCGTGGAACCCTAGCGGTCAAACAGGTGGTGTTTTGATGCGGTTCTCAGTAAAAGAGTGTAGCAGACTTCCCTGTGATAAATCTTAGAAACATATCTATTATAATACATGTATTAAAATCGGTTTAGTACTTCGAAAGATCTCAGCTCAATACGGAATAGCGGCCTAACGTGAACTAATTTTAATGCAATTTTATAGTTGGTAGTAGACTACACTGAGATGGTTCGTCGTTATATTTTATTAAAATCAGTTCAGAGGTTCAAAAGTTATCAACCTGAATAGGAAACAAGTGAACCACATTTTAGCTGTAAAGTTAAATTAATGTTCGAACTAGGTCAGAGTGCTCTCGTTTGATTTACATTCTTTTAAATATTACATCTGAAACCCGATTATGAATATTGGTCGCTATGAAAAAGTGAGCCAGAGAAGATTTTACAAGACAATTGTTTTATTCCTATGAAGCGAGATTCCTGTAAAGACAGATTCCTAAAAGGGCAGAATCCTAAAAGTGCGGTTTGTTATAAGCCCGGATTTACAGTATTTACCAGAAGTTTGTTTGTGCTATTATTTATTATTTACAGCCTTACTTATAAAAATTGGTTAATTATAGCGAGATTTAATGTTGCCACACGACGAAAGAAGAAATAAAATAAAAAAGTTACCACAAACGACTATAGGTACTGAAAATCACTTTAAACACGCGTTAAATTTAAACAAAATTGGCCTAAAAGGACTAGTTTCCAGGGCCTTACAAACAAACAAAAAATATATATTTTTTTATTCCACGGGTTATTGTTTTTTGTGGTTTGCCTCAGATAAACGAAACTCTTTTAGCATTGTGGTTGTGTTCTTTCTTTGGTTGTTGGCTGAAATCTTGCAGTTCCAGTAAATAATTTCGAAACTGTCGAATATCACTAAATACATCCATTATCAGCGCCGCAATCACAATAAACTAAGAAACCACAAAAATAAATCAATCCAAATACAACACACACCTAATGACACCTATGCGCAAACTCGGTGAGGGGAAAGGCCTCTGATGAACGAAACTCTTTGCTTATACTTACTCTGTGGGGCAGACTTAGGAATAAGTCGATCGAAGAATGACAATTGTCAATGACATTAAACAGCTGTTCGGTTTCCGCCATTTTGTGCATTAGGAAGTTAAAAAAGGGTCCGAGGGTTAAACTGGCAGCTACTTACGCATCAGTGTGAGCGGTTCATTAAGCTAAATTATCGTTTATAAGTAACAAAGAATAGTAGTTTATTTGACTGATACATAATGCCTAATTATTTATAGTCACATACACTAGTTTACCTAAGTAGACACATATCTAAGCTCCTTTTGATGTGTTCGGGAACCATGTTCGACCGGCATTGTGGCATTGATCATTGCTCTGCACTTGTTTAGCTTGTTCAGTAGTACCAACTTCACAGACAAACTAGTGGCGGCACGCAGGCGGGCGTCGGCTTTCGAAATTTGAATGTGATAATGTGTCGAAATATTGATACATAATGTTCATAATGTATCAATATTCAGATAAGAAATTAGTTTTTACTAAGTAGTATATCATTATGCTGGGCGTAACTTGCGGTTTTTGGACGCAGTATAGAGGGTTTTTGATACGTGGGTAGATACAATAATTAACATATTAAAACGGTGATTAAAGTTAATTAACGTTTTTAAGACTGCGGTACTTACTGTCCGCGTCAAGTTTAATTGCCATTTTTACTGAGTTAGTCAATGTAGATTTTTACCAAAAAAGTATACGACAAAAGGAAGGTGGAATATTAGCATGGACCAATAATTGGTCCATGATATTAGTACCTTTTTATTTCAACTAAGATTTTATTTGATCAAAATCGAAATCAAATATAATTTAAACGGTATCAATGCTGTACTGCAAAAAAAGAATTTCATGGCAAGACATTCTTATGGAATCTCCGTTAGCTGGTAAATCTTCTACCTGTTGATCTATTCCTAAATTATTTGATAGCGGGTATTCATTTTATAGTTTCTGAACATAAGAAGCTAGAGAAGTCCATTTGGATTATTCGATGTTACCATTTCAAACAGACGAAGAGCCAGCCGCAGCCATTTTAAATACACAAGTACATGGGCAATTTTCAACGTGACGCAAGGCCTTTGCGGGTGTGCAGAACTTCACCCCCTCCGTGACTTCCTCTTTCCCCGTCAACTCTGACTGTAGGTGCCAGAAGCTCCTCCAACACTCACTGAGCCACAGTTTTCTCGATTTCAGATATTCTGCCTTCAAGAGGTGCAAGCATCGCACTTGAGGAGTTTCTACAACATGTTCGAGTTCAACGGTTATGTCGGGGTGTTCAAGCAGAAGACGGGAGACAAGCACGACGGATGCGCGATCTACTACAAACGGGAGCTTTTCAACATGCTTGACCACATCAGCGTACGTATTCTCGAAGAGATATTACCTCTGTGCATGTACAAGCTGCAAACAGCTTTATTGGTCCTTGGTTTTAACTTGATACTTGAGTGAGGCCCGAGTGAATGAAAGAAGAATAGCAATAGTGTATCGATTGTTTGTCGACGGAGCCTAATTTGTTTCATGACTGGCTGCCAAATACGGCATTTCTACTCTTGGGAGTAATTGATTTACGTGTTTCATCATAACATACTTGGGCCCCGTGCATGCGTTTCCGAGAGAAAGGGTCCTTAATCTTGGACGGCTGACCAGGAAGTACCTTTTAAGGTAGTGAACCTTAAAAATTAACAGTACTGTGTTTGACGTTGGCTTAGTCTAGTTTCATATTTTTAGGGTTCCGTTGCGTAAAAAAAAAGGAACCCATAAGGTTTCCTTTTTTTTGATCACTTCGTTGTCCGTCTGTCTGTCCGTCAGTCCGTCTGTCATGATCCTTTTTATCAGGATATCAAGTTGAAATTAATAACGATAACTCAGGAATGTGGTCTGTTAAAGTTGTGAAAAAATCAAACTTATAGGTCAACGCAATGAAAAGTAACGCCTAATAACATGACACAATTTTGCTGAAATTGCTTGATATACACAAGGATTATGAAATTTGGATTTTTCCCTATACTGTTAGCACAAGTAAAGGGAAAAATCTGAAAACTATAAATGTCTGTCTGCCTGCCTGTCTGCCAAGACCATTTTTCTCAGGAACACGTGGAGGTGTCAAGTTCTCATTAATGTCAGTATTCAAGTCTTAGTCTCTTGAAGTTGTGAAAAAATCAAACTTATAGGTAAACGCAATCAAAATATATCGCTCATATTTGTAACAATTTTGCTAAAGTTGCCTGATATTCGCAAGAGAATCAAAACCTATAGGGTGTACCCTATAGGTTTTGATTCTCTTGCGTTCTCCCGTTAACATAGAATCATGAAATTTGGCAAGAAGAAAACCATAAATTTTGTAGTTCCTTCACAAAAAATAAAACTATTTTTGCGGAACCCTCGGTGCGCGAGTCCAACTCGCATTTGGCCGGTTTTAATCTGTAGTTAAGATAATATAAGGTTGTAATCTATTATACCCCCAGGTAGAGTACTTCCAGCCTACACTACCCATTCTGAACCGCGACAACGTCGGTCTGATGGTGAAGTTGGCGCCAAAATGTGCGCCCGAGTCGCCGTTCGTCGTCGCCACGACACATCTCCTCTACAACCCGAAGAGAACGGACGTGCGGCTAGCGCAACTGCAGGTGTTGCTGGCTGAAATCGATCGATTTGCTTACTCCGGGAACGGGAATGCGTGAGTGTTCACATTCATTCATATCATAAATTTCTATAGTCCATGTCAAGCTTAATGGCAAGTTTTAGTGAGGTAGTCGATATCGATAGGTACCAAAAAGGTTCACGACAAAATGGATGTTGAATATTATCACCTTTATTTAAACGAATACTTTTATGCACCGCAGTAAAAATAAAATTTACCAGATATACTATCATCATCACAAGAATCCCACCTAAGCAATCTTCGTTCGACACAGGTTACTCCGATTTCTATGATAAAATCTTGCATATCGTTTTCTATTCCAATATAATTTGATACATACCCAGCAGGTACCTATTCATTTCCAAGTTTTAGTAAATGTTTTTCAAAAATAAACTCGTTCAATGTCACAATTTGCCAGTACTTTTCTAGCTAGTTCTCGTTCTCTTTTGAGCATTTGGATCACCTTATCATAAAGAGTATACATGAGGAGGCAGAGGAAAATGGTACTAGAATTCACAAGCATGAACAAGCTAGAAAAGTCCATTCGGATTATTGGATGACACCATTTCATAGAGACGAAGGTTACGCAGGGCCTTAGGGCTTGTGCGGGAGGGTGCGGGGCGTCACCTCCTCCGCAACTTCCCCTTTCCCTTCCGGCCATCAATCCAGACTTGGACTATAGATAGCTATGCATCTATCCAGGCGTCACCACAAAGCACAAAACACATGTTAATACAAGAAGTAACTAGGATAAAGGTATCATATCATGATCAGGTCCCGGGTTCAAATCCTGGCTGGAGATGAAGAAAAAAATCCCCAAGTCTTAGATGTTTGCATGTTTGTGACGTCGCTGTTTCTGGTTGCCGCGACACAGGGTACCCTAGTGTGGGACCAGAAGGTTTGTTGTCGCCTTTATGTAAATGTTATGTTATACTTAGCCCACACCGACCCATTAGGCATAGGGCAAGCAACCGCAGTAGACCCCGTCAACTTGATATCCATTTCCCAGTGCGTGCTCAGCAGCTCCCTGAGTTAAGTATTTTTTAAATGGGCTGTTACCTGATAATAAACGATAATAATAATTATTATTTATATATATGTTTGTTTTCTCCCTTTTTGAGGGGTTAACCTAATCTGCTGCGTGGGCCGAGGCCAAGCGTCGCTGACCATACTCCTGCTGCATTTTTTTTCTGGTGATGCGGCAGGTCTTGTTTCACGAGTCACAGCCTGACTTGTGTCTGTCAAAGTTTGAGATTTGCACTCAGGCCTAAATGTTAGTTATTATAATAGAATAAAATAAAATTGTAAGGGTTGAATACTACTTGAGAACTGCACTCTTTTTTGAACTTTAATTGAATATAGCTGATTTTAATTTAGATAATAATAATAATAATTTGATTTGACATTGATCTAGCCCCAAACTAGGATTCCCTGTATCTTGGGTACTAGACAACGATACACATACTTATATAGATAAATACTATACTTATATAGATAAATACTATACTTAGATAGATAAACAACCATGACTAGGGTACAAACATCCGTTCTCATCAAACAAATATTTGCCCCCACCGGGACTCGAACCCGGGACCCTTGGCTTCGAAGGCAGGGTTACTGCCGACTCGGCCGTTCGGGTCGTCAGATATAGCCATAAATACTGTATAATGAGTAGATAACACCACACACAAACCTCAGTGGTTTAAGTGGCGTTCAAGCATGTAACTCTGTTGTTTTTTATATGTCATTAATTAATAAATAAATAATAAAAATAAAATTTTCAAATATTTTCAGTGCGCGTCATCTGCCTATAGTGCTGACTGGAGATCTGAATTCGACGCCTGACAGTGCTGTCATCAAGCTTCTGGAGCATGGGCACGTCAGGTAGGCTAACTACAAATACCTACATTCAAATTCAATACAAATCCATATACACAATCATATCTGTAGATCCCACTTCACTACGTCAGTCATGTACTTCAAGAGGGTGATTGGTTAATGGATACATATAGAGCCCATTTACAGTAATTTTATCCCTATAATAAATACCCTAGCCGAAAATTTATGTTTTTATTAATTAAGATTTTTAACTTTTTTCTTCTTCCGAAATTGGTCCCATCCTATACTGCCCAAGTTTGCCGCCTTTGCGCATAAGTGTTACTGTATTTTTACTTATTATTTACCGGAAAAACTAAAATAGCTAATTAGCTAATAAATTAATGCGGCTTTGGAATAGCTTAAAGTAAGTAAATTACTCTTAATTTTGACCCCATTTACTCAAAAGATAAAGAAATGTTCTTTCTACAGTGGGGTCAGACAGACTCAATTTACAGTACTCGTACTCTACTCTTACACAAAGCTATCCGAATCTCCAATATCCGGCAACTTTAGTATCTAGGCATATTCACAGAGGTTCGTACTCCGACACGCGACGCCTACATCTCATACTAACGTCTGTGAATTTGTATTCCTACACAGTTCATACCCTCGTAAGTCTCAATCAGCTTTTAAAAGAACCAAATAAAATTCTGCTTCATACCCAGATTTGTTTAATTGTAATTTGCCTTAGTACTTTATTTTTATCTTATTTTAAAATTACTGAAAGTGATTGTGACTGCCACCTTTAGGTTCTTATTTTGGTCATATTTTTAAAGGGAATTTTTAACTGGAGCTCAAAATGAAAATTATGCAAACCAATTAACTTCACTGATTAACCTAACGTATACCAAAAAACTGACAACTCTACAAATCAACCATTTGATTAACAAAACAAGCATCACCAAAAAAATCATAAATCCTATAAAAACAAGTTAATATTTCTTATACGGTCCACAACAAATATCTGGCTTTTCGAACAAAAATTCCGTTTTCAATTCAAAAATATTCCTAGTCAAACTAAAATACTGACTTGCACTCAACATTCTTCATGTAACGGAATTTCTAAAACCTTACTTTTTTTACTTTTACGTTTACTTTACCAAATTATATTTTAAAATTTTATGATTCTTGTACCTAAAAAGCTTGCTACTATTGATAAGTTTCTTTTTTCCTATCTGTTTTAATGAAAATTATATATAAAACATCCCTGCTGGCACAAAGCGAAAACGTGGACGTCCTGCTTAAGCAAGACCTGCCTTCATCATGCGATGAAAAGTTTGAGGCATTAATTAGATTTTATTGGGAAATATTAAACAGCACATTAAATATCAGGGCGAAGTGGTGCGGTAGCTTAGGTAAAGAGTATTGGGGTGAGCGAAGCGAAGCCCTCTTTATGCCCCGTGTTAGTTTGAACATGTAAGAGCAAAAGAAACATACAATGTTTGAACATGTAAGAGCATAAGAAGAACATTTTTGTTGTGCAAATACGACATATTTGATGAGCGATTGAATACCACCCGATTTAATTTTGTTTTTTTAATATTGCAATTGCAAAAAAATATGTTTCAAAATCTGATTTATCGGTCTTTGTTGTTGTTATGTTTGCATTTAGGTGATATTTTGATTGATTGATAATAATAATTAATAATAATTGAATAAATCGTGTTTTTATTATTAAAACTTAAAAAGTTTATTTTGTTTTATTGGTGAATTCTGTGGTGCAGTCAGTATTTTGTTGCAGTTTTGAGATATTTTGATGAAAAAACCGGGGATTATTTGTTTAGCGTTTAAATACATGCCTATTTTTAATTGTGCCTTCACCTTCGTTCGGGCATATTTTTAATTGGGCCTTTTTAGTTCCTTGTTCTGAAGCGTAACTGAAATTTGGACCTTTTAAATGGTGTACTGGATCACAACTCACAATGCTATTGGTACTGAAAATAGTTTGGTCTTTAAAAGGATAATGTGTATAATATCGTTTATTTATCAGTTACAGAGGCGGCTCAAGGCTGGACAGATCTGGTTGGCACCGGATCGGAGTGATGGACAACTGTCAACATTTGTCCGTCTACTTGGCGCGACAGAATGGCTGCGATGAGGGCGGTTACACCCATATAAAGGTAAGTGATTGTCAGTATAATGGGAAAGATTATTTTCCAGATAGGCCGCGCCAGGAGTCCGTTACATATCCGTTATTCACAGAATCGCGACAGTATCTCGAATGACTCATCGATACCTATATAATATTCAACACACTTTTCAGTGTGACTGGAGGCCAACTCATCATCGCAATTCTGAAAAGCAATGCCTGATACCAAGGCCATTGTAACAAGTCAAATTTGACACTTCATCAAAGGTAACCTTGTAACAGTGTATGGTTCACGTCTGTATAAGCGCACTGAGAGCCTAGTACAATGTGTACAAAATGCTTGTCCTCGGTATTGCTTCTCCGTTTCTGGAATAACCTCCCACCACCAATTCGCGACAAAGTTTCTGTAGCCATTTTTAAATCCTCCCATAGAGAGTATTAACTGGTCTTACAAAGGACTGAGATCTGGGGCTATATCCGCTGATTCTTTGGGCCCTTAATTTGGGAAAGTACTAATAATAATATATTGTACTTAACTCAATTATTAAAATGCGCACATCCCTTTCCAATTCTGAAATATGTGTGTTTCTTCTCACAAATCACGTCTCACACCGAGACACAAATATTACCTAGTTTCTTTCCCAAAGCTTAACCTCTTTATCCTATTTATATATTTAATCAATGTAAACCACGTAGACAAATCAACACTTTAAATATCACACCAAACAGATAATCATAAGCTCTCTTTGATGTGTTCAGGAACCGCATGTTCGACCGGCATGGTGGCATTGATCATTGCTCTGCAGTTGTTTAACTTGATCTGTAGTACCAACTTCACAGACAAACTAGGGACGGCACGCAGGTGGGCGTCGGCGTTCGAAATTTGAATGTCATAATTTGGCAAATTTTGGTACATTATGGTCATAATGTATCAATATTCAGATAAGAAATGAGTTTTTACCAAGAAGTTTATGATTATTCTGATCGTAACGTGTGGTTTTTGTATGTATATTGTAATATTTGTATTAGACAACCAATTTTAAGAGATCTTAACATCAATCTGTGGGAGTTTCTTAGCCCTTCTTCTCTCACAGTGGTCCAATGTAGATAAGAGACAAAAAATGATATTTGCTAAGATTAAGTTAATATCTACAGTAATAAAGAATTTTTAACTTTGATGTCACTTTTTCTGGTTTCCACGACAAAGGGTATCCTAGTGTGGGGTCAGAAGCAATGTATGTGGCTGAATCTAAATGTATATATAAATATCTGTATTTGTTTCATTGTGATCTAAATAGGGTTCGGTCTTCGGGAAAACCCTTACTTGATCGCATCAATCCCAGCTGGAGAGATTGAGTTCAGTCGACATTTTCAAAGTCCTAAAGTATCTCCATATAATATGAACACGACTGTACAATCAAAAGGTTCACTGGGATGTACTCTTATCGATAAAAGAAAAAAGAGGAGACTGCAAGAGTAAATTTTTGCAAACAAGGCTTAAAATCAAAGTCATAAAGAGATCAGTCCGTCATTTTAGAACAATTGTGATGCCACTGATGCAAACTTTATTTTCCAACCAGCATTTGATATTCCAACAGAACATGCTTGCACACAAAGCGCGAACTATGCAACGCTGGTTTAAGGACAATTTACCCGATTTTATTGCCGCCGAAGATTGGCGCTCAGGCAATCTTTACCTTTTGAATTACCGACTATGGGATGGTTTAGAGGAGAAAGCCAGGTCGAAGCTCATCATTAAATCAAGTCTTTAAAGCGAAAATTGGTGGCAGCAGCGGCTTCTATACCTCTGAAAGTAGTGCGTCGTTCGACAGTGGTGTGGTGTGGTCCGACCGTTTGATGCAATGTGTATAAGCAAAAGACCATTTCGAGCATTTTGTATTTTTATCTGATAAAATAGGAAATGTCTAGTGGAAATACGAGTAGAGTTCCAAAATGGGAAGATTTCCGGGAAAAAACTCAATATTGGGGTTTTTTGTGTTTCAAGTATTTCGCGCACTATGAGTGTGTTTTATTATAGCTAGAGGACATATAAACAAACAAAAATTTCATGTAGTCATGTACCCTAAAAATTGGGAGTCCCCTGCTGCGGGGTGACAGGATGAGACGATTATGATGATGAAACTAAAGTGTCGCGTGGGCGAGAAAATTGGGAGTAAATATCAGCCGCTAGATTCTTGCATATGAAAGTGGAGATTGGAATTAATTGCAAAATTTTATATGGCAACAAAATTTCGTACCTAGAAACGGTCTTTTGTTTGCCAGACTTTAGTATATATTTTTTCAATACTTCCGCGCTATAAAAAGTGGTAATAATGGAAAACAAAGGAATGAGAAAAGAAAGTATTTTGTTATAAAATATTTCTTCTTAGCAATTCTTAACGTATTATTGTTCTAGGACCTTATAATTTGATGATATTGTTTATCATTACGTATATTTTACGAACAAATACCTAGATAATGATAAATCACATTTTTCTTTGGATATCTCCTTATTTTTAGGCTAGTATTTTACATATGGTACGGAGCCCGACATATGCAAAGTCCGACACGCAGTTGGCCGGTTTTTTCAGTTTTATTATAATAACGACAAAAGAAGACAATTTTACGATTTGCTTTCACTTACAAACCATTTTATCTACACACGTGTCATAAACCCTCTTTACTGCGTACAAAAACCGCACGTTACGATCAGCATAATGTTAAAGTAATTGGTAAAAACTCATTTCTTATCTGAAAAATTACACATTATGACCATAATGTGTAATTTTTCTACATTTTATGACATTCAAATTTCGAACGCCGACGCCCGCCTGAGTGCCGTAGGGGCTACTTTGTCTGTGAAGTTGGTACTACAGAACAAGCTAAACAACTGCAGAGCCACAATGCCGGTCAAACATGCGGTTCCTGAACGCATCAAAAAGAGTTTATGATATGTGGGTAGATAAACTAGTATTAAACATAATAAAAAATTTTTGTTCTAAAAAAAACTGAATACCGTTTCAAGTTTTCATCGGTGAACCCTTCTTATTTTTAAACACTAGGGACGTTAATCTATCGATTGACCGATTCTAAATAATTGAATCCAATGCTGACTGCATGCAAATCACAGATGGTGTTAAGTGCGTATCCATTCATTTAATTTAATGTTTTTTACTCAAACAAAGCAAGTAATGATCTCATTATTTTGACAACCTTCTTTGAGCAATGTCGACATTGCCGCGCTACTTGGAGAAACAAGAAAAGGTGCCGGCAATTTCCTATGAAAATCCTGTCGTGTTTTAGCGACCGGCAATTTCCTGTGTATATCCATGATTGTCGAGCTTTGTTTCAAAAATGGTAAAAAAAAGGTAGCGCAAAATAGCTTTATTCAGAATTTGGTTATGTGTGACAGAAAGAAAAGCGGGAGATCCGCTCTTATATATTTTTTTTGTCTTGCCACTCATTTTTATTAAGCTGGTTTTATTTAATTACTCGCTTTATTTGAGTAAAGTACTATACAAGCCTTGGTCCGCAATGACTGCACTGCTGGCCACTCTATGAAGGCCTCGAGCTTAGCTTAGCTTAGCTCTCGGCCTATAAGCTTGGTCACCATTGCAGCCTTTGATGTCCGCGCTATAAAATAATCTGCTGCGCTGTGCTGCGCTTTCGGCCACCAACAGTGCGACCAGCAATGCAGTCATTACAGACCGCGACAGTAATGTACTATCGAACCATCTGAATCATGACCCACCATAAGCTTATTTTGCTAAACCCCTTAAATGCAAGTAGGTCGAAATTCGCTTGAAGGTTTATTTCCTTGGTAACGAACTTGTTATCATTTGATTAGACACTGACATTACGATAGATCTTACAAGTTTGAAAGTTTCAAACGAATTATCAGGCAAATGGGTCATGATTCAGTTGGTTCGATTGTACTATAAGCTGTTCACCTTACTGTGAAGCTAAGACTGACAGATGTCAAATGTGACCTGTTACAATGCCCTGTAATAGGGTCCTTTTAGTGCCGTGCGGATTTGATCACGCACGCGGGTTTGACGTAGGATTGGCCCTGCGCGTGCGCGTGGTAGCTGGCCAGTATAGCAACCTGCCTCCCGCTTGGGTATTTTCACACACATTACTATAAATAATTGTAAGAAAAGGCCGCTTGCGGGTGATAGGCACGCGGGCCGATACAAGCACGACACTAAAAAGGCCGCTTGCGGGTGATAGGCACGCGGGCCGATACAAGCACGACACTAAAAAGGCCGCTTGCGGGTGATAGGCACGCGGGCCGATACAAGCACGACACTAAAAAGGCCGCTTGCGGGTGATAGGCACGCGGGCCGATACAAGCACGACACTAAAAAGGCCGCTTGCGGGTGATAGGCACGCGGGCCGATACAAGCACGACACTAAAAAGGCCGCTTGCGGGTGATAGGCACGCGGGCCGATACAAGCACGACACTAAAAAGGCCGCTTGCGGGTGATAGGCACGCGGGCCGATACAAGCACGACACTAAAAAGGCCGCTTGCGGGTGATAGGCACGCGGGCCGATACAAGCACGACACTAAAAAGGCCGCTTGCGGGTGATAGGCACGCGGGCCGATACAAGCACGACACTAAAAAGGCCGCTTGCGGGTGATAGGCACGCGGGCCGATACAAGCACGACACTAAAAAGGCCGCTTGCGGGTGATAGGCACGCGGGCCGATACAAGCACGACACTAAAAAGGCCGCTTGCGGGTGATAGGCACGCGGGCCGATACAAGCACGACACTAAAAAGGCCGCTTGCGGGTGATAGGCACGCGGGCCGATACAAGCACGACACTAAAAAGGCCGCTTGCGGGTGATAGGCACGCGGGCCGATACAAGCACGACACTAAAAAGGCCGCTTGCGGGTGATAGGCACGCGGGCCGATACAAGCACGACACTAAAAAGGCCGCTTGCGGGTGATAGGCACGCGGGCCGATACAAGCACGACACTAAAAAGGCCGCTTGCGGGTGATAGGCACGCGGGCCGATACAAGCACGACACTAAAAAGGCCGCTTGCGGGTGATAGGCACGCGGGCCGATACAAGCACGACACTAAAAAGGCCGCTTGCGGGTGATAGGCACGCGGGCCGATACAAGCACGACACTAAAAAGGCCGCTTGCGGGTGATAGGCACGCGGGCCGATACAAGCACGACACTAAAAAGGCCGCTTGCGGGTGATAGGCACGCGGGCCGATACAAGCACGACACTAAAAAGGCCGCTTGCGGGTGATAGGCACGCGGGCCGATACAAGCACGACACTAAAAAGGCCGCTTGCGGGTGATAGGCACGCGGGCCGATACAAGCACGACACTAAAAAGGCCGCTTGCGGGTGATAGGCACGCGGGCCGATACAAGCACGACACTAAAAAGGCCGCTTGCGGGTGATAGGCACGCGGGCCGATACAAGCACGACACTAAAAAGGCCGCTTGCGGGTGATAGGCACGCGGGCCGATACAAGCACGACACTAAAAAGGCCGCTTGCGGGTGATAGGCACGCCCTTAAACAACAACCAAACATCATTTATGAATTCTGCGGTCAGGGTAGTGACCCTGCCATGACTAGCAAAAGCATACTCTGGCTCTGCCTACGACTCCTGCTGGGGACATAGAAGCGTCATATACCCGATTTCACCAACAATTAAGGGACACTTAGCCCTTTTTCTTAGCTGTCTAGCGATTGTTTCGGTGGCCGCACTCTTATATTTAGGGGGTCCCCAAGGAGCCTAGATGACCTTACACTTAGGGCAAATCGTAACAACCGCTAGGTGGCCCCTGAAAGAAATAAAGTATCCCCTAAAAGATAGGGACCGTTGGTGAAATCGGCCATTCGATGTTTATATGTGTGTGATGTCGATGTTTCTGGTATCCTATTGACCCCATACAAAATTATTTATTACAAAATAACTCTCCAGCTCCGACACACCGAGCACAACACTACGAGCTCACGCACGAGCACTGACGAGGGGCCCCACAGTGAGCTGTTCAACAGTGGGGTCCTGGGCCACTCCCTCTGCTTCGCGTCCGTGTACGACCGCGTCAAACCGCAGGGGCAAAGTGAGGCCAGCACGTATCAAGACTATTGGGTCACGGTGGACTATATCTACTTCAGGTGAGTGGTTAATTTAGATCCACTGGCCGGCAAGCTAGGGGCAATGAAAACTCTTTAATTCTGAGATAGGGGTTAGTCTGGCTCAACACAGACCTTGCTGTTAATAATTTTGTAATTATTAATTCCTACTTATTAATTATGATATAATGATATTATTAAATTTGTATTAGTTAAGCACAAGCAATTTTTGAAAGAGATCTAAAAAATCAATCTGTGGGAGTTTCTACGCCCTTCCTCTCCCACAGTGGTCAAATGTAGAGTAGTGGCAAAAAATGACGATTGCTAAGTATATGTAAATATCTACAGTAATAAACACATTTGGAATTTTGGACGGTTTTATCATTACGATCTATACAATACAATACAATACCTTGGACACCACTTACACATATTGATCTAGCCCCAAACTAGGATTCCCTGTATCTTGGGTACTAGACAACGATAAACATACTTATATAGATAAACAACCATGACTACGGTACAAACATCCGTTCTTATCAAACAAATATTTGCCCCCACCGGGATTCGAACCCGGGACCCTTGGCTTCTTAGGCAGCGTCACTGCCGACTCGGCCATTCGGGTCGTCGATTACCCACATTCATCCTCAGCTGGTTAAAGGCCTCTTTGTCCAGTGCGGACAATGTACCCACGGGATAGGTAGGTACAGCTGTATTTTTTAGGTAGCTGTGAAGTTGGCAGCGGACTTTTGAAAGCTATGTTCCATTTTGTAGCCAGAGCAATTTCAACAGAAAACTGCACTATTTAACAAAATAAAAATAAAAATCGATGTCGGCAAACAGTTGAAGTGAATATATTCTTTATCCGTGAATTGGAAATTGAAAAGTGCATGAGACAACCAACAGCTAAAATTGATGCCCATTTTTTCGGCCATCAACAAAACCATTAAATGTGGACTATGTAACAAACAAAACATATGTATCCCGAAACCCTTTAGTTTGGGCTTAAGGGTGACTTACTCTAAAAATGGGGTACTTTAACTTTACCGTTCGACACTTGTTCGTTTTTAGTCGCTGAAAGTGATCAAGATGTCCTGTAAACTAGAAATTTGGCACAGAGGTGTATCGTGAAGAGTGTATTAACCTTTGAAAGACAACGGACATTTTGAGGCATCGCGATTTGGAACCTCTTGCCATGGTAAAAACTCAAAACCTATTACGAGTAAATCCATGCAGAGTTCGTTGAGAGGTTAAGGGAAATATCTGAAAAAGAAAAACGTAGTATTCTTTACGATTAAAACAAATCTAAACGCCGAGAAGTGTCGATGGGTAAAGCTAAAATAATCCTAATGTGGATCAAGCAGGATTAATTATAATGTTCGAGTTCAGTTAAAATGAATATTATGTCATTGTGCATAAGAGTCATGAGTTCGAGCTTCTTGGTTGATTTTTGTTGTTAACTAGTGCAATTCATTCATTCGTTCATCCATCACCTGTTTTGCTATGAGTACTTGATGTGATACCATTCACATAAACAAATTTAGCTGTACATTATTTATCTTACTTTACATTATATTGACGTTCTAACGGTGATGGAAAACATCATGAGGAAACCTTCACTACTCCATAGCCAAGGCGATGTGCTAGGCCCCTGTCACGAAAAATGAGAATAGAATATACGACTTAAGGTAAACGTGTGAGAATTGGGTGAAATAGTCATAATATAGAACCGATAACCCGCTTGTGTTTCAGCGGGCGCCGCACCTCAGCTTCTGCCAAAGTCAAAGTCAAAGTACTTTATTACTGTAGATATTTACATATACTTAGCAAACGGATTTTTTTGCCTCTTCTCTACATTGAACCACTGTGGGAGAAGGAGGGCGTAGAAACTCCCACAGATTGATTTTATATCTAACTGGCTTAATAAGAGGGTACAATACAGTATTTGACAAGGTGCTCCAATATATCTAGAAACATGTCTCAAGCTGAACCTATTTGAACTAACATAACAACGTTTGACAATATCAGAATTGTATATTTACAGCAGTTTTATTTTATAAACTCAATTTGTATTAACAACGATGACGACTATGACGTCACATGCTAGATTTCATAGAACTCGTGATCTAAATTACCGTTTTGGCAGTTCCTAGAAAGTATGTATTTTGACTAGCAGTCAAATACCGTATTGTTCCTCCGTTTACCCCGTATGATAAAAGGGGTGACTCTATGTTGTGTTTTTAACCCCCGAAGAAAAAGAGGGATAATACTTATAATATAAGTTTGAAGCATCTGTAGCGCTCAAACGGGTGAACGGATTTTGATGCGGTTTACATTTATTGGTAGTAGACTTAACTGCGGTGGTACTAAGTTATGTTTAATTAGATTCGTACAGTAGTTCGAAATGAATGCCTTACAAGAAAACAAGTGAACCAAATTTAGACTAACCACATTTTGTTTTGAGGTAAAACTATGTTAAGTATTTTTTGTAGTAACGTGGTTGAGGTTTTATTACTAATCTCTCCCGACGCACGAATATCATGTGTCGGGAGTTTTTGTAAATTTTTAATGGGGTCTAAACTGAGTAGTTCTTGAAGCACCCACTTGGTGCTATCGCCAATTTTTGATTGGTATAACAGGACCAACACAAACCAATCAACATTTTTTTCACACACACTATCGCCACCAGTGGGAGAAATAATAATAATTTTAGAATCAACAGACTTTAAACTCTACTGGGACAGAACTATAATTACAGACAAAACTATTCATTTCAACAGGCCTGACATAACTCTCCACGATAAACAAAACAAAACAGTATTTCTCATAGATATAGCCATACCAAATACACACAACCTTACCACAACGTTTACAGAAAAAAACACAAAATACACAGACCTTGCCATTGAAATTAAAACACAATGGCATGTACAATCTGTCAAAACCATCCCAATAGTCATCTCATCCACAGGAGTCATCCCATACACATTACACACTAGTCTCAAAACATTAAATATACCCAGATCCACACACATACTTCTTCAAAAAACAACAATACTAAATACATGTAGAATTGTACGGAAATTCATGGGCAAGGACCGTGATCTTTAGTAGATAAGCACTTGGCGTAAGCCCGAGTATCAGAACCTCTTTATTACAAGAGTGAAATGAAAAATTCATAAAAATATAATAATAATAATACCTTGGACACCATTTACACACATTGATCTAGCCCCAAACTAGGATTCCCTGTATCTTGGGTACTAGACAACAATGCACATACTTATATAGATAAATATTATACTTAGATAGATAAACAACCATGACTAGGGTACAAACATCGGTTCTCATCAAACAAATATTTGCCCCCACCGGGACTCGAACCCGGGACCCTTGGCTTCGTAGGCAGGGTCACTGCCGACTCGGCCATTCGGGTCGGCAAACATATCCCTCATCTAAAGTGATTGCATTAATTCCTCTCGCTTGCTCCAGTTCCCTGCGCCTCGTGGAGCGCCTCCGGCTGCCGACGTCACAGGAGTGCGAGGTGCTCGGCTCCCTGCCCAACCAGGTCTACGCGTCGGACCATCTCGCCCTGGGCGCGGTGTTCGAGCTCAGGCGAAATACGCCATTATAGCAATACGTGCGCTCGCGGCTTTAAGGAGCAAGCTGCTTTGAATTTGAGGCTGCCCGGTCAACTCTGGCTCGTGTGCGCAGCGAAATGACACAGATTATCTACAGAGCGGCATTAACGACCGATCCATTCTTTATCTGTCGAGAACCTGCCAAATGAAAAAGTCGACCAATCAGTGGCTCAAGCAGGAATAAATAGCAGGGTCAAAAGGAGTTCGAGTTCAGATAAAATTAACCTTGTACTTTGAACTGTGTTGAACTGTCATGGACAGTTCGATTAGCATACTTTTTCGGTGCGTTATTATTACTGCAACATAATTATTTTACACGAGCAGTCTTGTCTGGCGATGTGCTTGTGTGTGTGATGCTATTGATATCAGAGACACATATATTTGACAAGGTAGTCCGATAAATCTAAAAACGTGTTTCAAGCTGAACCTATTTCAACAAAAACGTTTAACAGCAGTTGTATTTTACAAATTTTGAGTTAAAAAGACAGCACTTGACTATGACGTCACATGCTAGTATTTCATAGAAATCGTGAACAAAATTACCATTTTAACAGTTCCTAAAAAGCATCTATTTTGACTAGCAGTCAAATACCGTATTGAAGCTCAGGTAAATCGATCCTGTATTTTTTTACATATCCAGATTACATTCAATTTCAAATAACAGCTTTAAACCAACGTAAATCACATAAAAACATCAAATAAAAAACCTATTGAAAAGGTCCTTTTGATAGAAAACAGTGATACATTAGTATGGTTCATTTCTATTGAGATCGTAAGTATTTCAACAACGAAAATAATCGCGTTCTGGTTGCTCAAACGACAACTTGAAGTTTGCAAACATCATCCAAAAACAAATTTGAAATGGATTGCGGTAGAAATTCCAAGCGGCGCTCAAGAGATACAAAATAGGTCTTCAGAATATAGCTACCGGTAGGGTAGGAAAATGTCAACTCTCTAGAGTTGACATTCTCATATTATGTGTATGTCCGTTGCCGCTACAGCAACAAATTCGAAAATTAAAGAGTGTTCACAAGACATGTTTTTTGCGTTTATTCTTATATGATGTTTCGGACCCTTCGGTGACAGATCACATTTCAAAATGGCGACGAGAGCTCTCATCGCCATTTTGAAATGTGATCTGTCACCGGGTCAGATATGTAAATGGATTGTTCAGAATGAGTGGAGCATTTTTGGTTCATTGACGCCAAACGTAGAGTTGACATGGACATGCCCCAGAATTCGGACCACGAACCCAAAATAAAATCCGGCCAGGTGCGAGTCGGAATTGCACACGAAGGGTCCGAAACATCATATAAGAATAAACGCAAAAAACATGTCTTGTGAACACTCTTTAATTTTCTAATTTGTTGTTGTAGCGGCAACGGACATACACATAATATGAGAATGTCAACTCTAGAGAGTTGACATTTTCCTATTACGGTTCATGAGATACAGCCCGCTAACAGACAGACTGACAGACAGCAGGACGGACGGATATATATAAATATAATATTTGGAACCTTTTGGGTAAGGAACCCGTAATATGAAGAAAAATTGAGTTTTAATAAATCAATGCAGAGCTAGTGGTCTAGCGGTGATCGCACATCGGAATTAATCATACGGATTAAGCAACACCTGGCTGTGTCGCGTATTAAAAATAAAGTTGTTCTGATCAAATCGTGGAAATTGAATGATGTCCATAAGACCTTAAACCTTTGTTACACACTGTATATTAAATCCTGGTATTCCGGATATGTCCATATTATTACCACGTAGCGCAAGTGTCAAAAATAAAGAAAAACCATTTAAAAGATTTAGATTGGTCAAGATAATCGGTCGATTTCGATACTCGTATTAGTCATGACTTAGTAGAGTAGTCGCACTATACATGTTTGAATCTATAATCATCGGCAGAATTAGTGCACATTCAAAAAAAAAACTCTTTGTAAGGCTCTATCCACTATATTGCCACCATATTTTCAATCTTATGGCTTTGTAATAAATTCTAAAACCAATGAAAAATTATTTCTTTTAAGCCTTATAAAGGGTTAAAAAAAGTTTTTTTGTTATTCCGCTGATTTTGACGCTGGTGTGTGCATTTCTATTTTTGTGGGCAAAGCCAAATGGGTTGATTTTTTGTAATAATTATTATGTTGATTATTGTGTAACTTTGTTTAATTTGATTTAATTTTAAACAGTGTTAATGACAAAAATATTGCAGGATTCCGAGAAAGGGGAGGGAGGATTGATAGTGTTTGGATCAAACGTACCGCAAGCAAGCAATACTTACGGTCTGTGTTCGTAATCTTGAGCCAAGTAGTAAACAAAACTGGCGGAATTAGTTCGGCGGACGCTCCGAGAATCTGTGTGCAGGAATATCGCCAAATATTTTTTTGCCTAAAAATGTTATTTAACAGGAGGATTTAAAGATTTTTTGAGTGGCAATCAGTGCATGAGTGTACTACTTATTGCGGTAATCTACGTTGCGTGATTCTTTCGGAATGTCGTGAAATGCGTTTGTTTACCACTTAACTCAAGTATGAAAACACTTTAGAATAGATTATGTCGGGAATATTTTTTATCGCTAAAGTTGCATGCCTGCCAATGTGCTTATAGCTGTTTTTATTCACCGAAAGGGAACTGTAATATCGTAGGAAAGTGAGAGACAGAGCTATATGTCTGTCCTGCACTTTCCTATATTACCGTTCACGATAGTACTATAAAACCATCCAATGCTGCCTTCAATCAATGTTATCAACCGATATTTGCATTAGTTAGATACAAGGCATTTTTACTGAAAATAATAATATTAATACAGTTCCTGATGATGTGATATAGTTTTTTTTTAAATTTAATCTTTAACACACAATATCTGTGCACAGAATTGTCGTACAGATTGTTCTGACCGTGTTTATGTACAGTAGGAAGCGAAATTATCAGGATCAGGCTACATATTGATCAGCCTAAGTAGGCTAGACTAGTTAAATCCCGGGCAGGGCGTTGGTAATACTTTGTAGATTTTTGTAATTAAGTGGTACAAAATAAAGCAATAATTTATTGTTTTTATATCTTTAGTGACTATTGTAAGTAGTGACGAAAATTTAATAAAACAATTGAATATACATTTTATAATTTGGCTGGTTTCATTTTCATTATAAACACGATTTAAAATCGGTCAAGTATGTGTCGGGCTCACACACGAGGGGTTCCCCAAATAAGATGTATCTTCCACGGGGACCACTTTTTTTAATTGCATGTATTCTTTATTGATGTAGCGACCCTATACGATACAATATATTCAAGCAGAATTATACCTTACTAACTTAGAATACGGTTATCTTATCTTCTCACTTCGTATGCTAGAAGAGAAGGGCTGTCAAACAAAATTAAACCTACTATTTAATACGGTTATCCTAATACCAAGTATACACAGTTATTTTCCGCCAGAGGGCGCCGTTAGAGCAACATCTCATTGTGACTTTGTCTTGCCATACTTATTTATTATAAAATAACCCTAAGCACTTGGCTTCTCCTGAGTCCAACACTATGATGGATAATACTCCGAATAATGGGTAAAAGTGTTATTCAGGTTCTACTCAGCGTAATTTGTGACTAATCTTAGTATAATTGACACTCGTATACGCAACCGGCATCTGACGGCGGATGACGACTGTTTGTGTGCAAGTAAGTTAAGTGGACGTTAACGCTAACACTGGTTGTTCAGTGTAGAGTATATCCCGACTGTTAACGAGTATACCGTGAAATATAATATCTCAACACAGGTGTTGACCTTTGGACCTTCCACCATGCCAGCTTAAGCGCGACGAGCGTGACATCTACCAGCGGCTTACTGTTCTTGGCGGATCACTTGTTTAAGCACGTGCATCACTCGTCGCCGCGTCTCGCTACAGTTAATCAACTAAGCTAGGTCAATACATCGCGCCAGACTGCCACTAGAGGGCGCTCGGTCACCACGGAATGCAGGATTTGGAGCTCTATTTTTAAATCACTCGCCTCGGAAGCGAGCGCCCGCCAAGCGACACGATTGATAGAGACTAGTTAAATCGAGAGATATGAACCATTAAGCACGTGCATCACTCGTCGCCGCGTCTCGCTACAGTTAATCAACTAAGCTAGGTCAATACATCGCGCCAGACTGCCACTAGAGGGCGCTCTCTGCACTCGGTCACCACGGAATGCAGGATTTGGAGCTCTATTTTTAAATCACTCGCCTCGGAAGCGAGCGCCCGCCAAGCGACACGATTGATAGAGACTAGTTAAATCGAGAGATATGAACCAATCGTTGCGCTTGGCGAGCGCTCGCCACGACGCGAGTGATTCAAAAATAGAGCTCCAAGTCGTTGCTGGAGGTCGATCTCATAATTATCACTCATCGCCGCCGCCCCCGCCCCTTCCTATGTCAGCTGACCTGAACACCTCCAAATCACGCTCACCTATGAGAGAACCTCACGATGACTTATCCAAGGCGCTGTAAAGCGATAAATGTTTTGGTTGTACACCAATAATTCTCTGGGCATTCATTTAGTAGGATAATTTTTGATGGTGTAAAGCCCGTTCTCATCAAGCTTGGTTTTGTCGTGGAAAGTGACAGTTCGGAATTCTTGTCGTTGTAGTTGGTGACCCGCCTTCTGGAAAGTTCGGTGGATTTTGTCGCTATATAAATACGGAGATTTCGCCTGAGGGCGTCTTTTTTTCATCTCCAGTTGACGTGTTGTTGTCAGCCCCTGCCTGAAGCGCTACCCAAATATTGACCCGAAGCACTGGTAAGTGCGGAGTTTCGTTAGATTTTGAGGTTGCCGGCTTGTTGTTATAGTTTAGGATTTTCAACCAGTTTATTCTTTATTGCAATCCTTGACCAAGGAAACGAGGCAAAAGGCAACCCGCCATTTTGTACACGAATTCGCCAGGTTGGCTCGCGAAGGGCTAGCAGGAGAACGCCCCGGACGAAACCCGGCGGCGTTGTGAACACGAGCCACGAGCTGTCGGCCTCGAGCTGGTCAGGAAACATATGAAAAGCTATTGCGTGGACGAGGTCTTGCCAGCCGTCTAACAAAAGATCAACCAACTGGCGTCCCGTAAGAGACCCCGCCGCGAGGTCAACGACCCGCAGGTCGATCCCCCGTTTCACTGTGACGCTGTGACTGCTCCGACCGAAGAGTTGTGTCTAAAGAGTTTAGTAAGTAAGTCCTTAAGTTAAGCTCGGCCACCAAAGAAACCTTATTTTATTGAATAACCTAGTAATAAACTTTGACCACCAGTAAATGTTTTTATTGGCGAGGGCCATCCCAACATAAGAATGTTCAGTATACAATTGGCGTCGAACAGGTTAATTTCTTTGGTGGTTGTTTAGACCCTTATTACTGAGTCCCTAGCTCAGCACAAGAGGGCGGGTTTTATATTGTTGTGTTTTGTTTTACCTTAGAAGGATAACATGATCGCTTGGAATTGTTTTTGTATATTTCTACGCTGCGATGGCTACTTTTGAAGATAAACCAATAAATTTTTATTTACTGAATAAAGACGAACTTGATTATGAAATTTATTATGATTATGAAGTTGCGTGGGGGAGAGGCTGCTGCAAGCGTCACGGAATTCACGTCGGACTCGTGGTCACACCGTTTTGCTACACTGGTGTGACTACGAGTAATTTCTTTTACTCGTGGTTACACTACTCTGAAAAGGATCGTACTTGAAAGATTCATAGAGAGTTAATGAAGTGCTCGAGTCGATAGATAAGGTCGATTCTAGTACTTTCATACTCCATGGTAGATACATACTCCTTGTACTTAGGTATATTATTGGCACTTGATTAGTCAGATTCTGTGATTCTCAGTCAGATTGTTATTGTTTACGGTACATTGATATATTTCGGATATATTACGGTATTTTTATTATTACTGAAAATGGGAACAAGAATTAAAAGAAAACGTGGTGAAGTCCTTTTAAGCGATGGATACCAATACCATAAACACAAAGTTTATGCAAACCAAACCATTATATGGTTTTGTAGTCAACGCCGAAAACTAAAATGTACGGGTTCGGTAACGGTCACTGCCAAGGTAAGAAGCAGTTCAACAGCTACCTTCTTCACTTTCGCATTCATAGCACTTCTTTGTCATATTAAGATTAGTGGTATTCTCCGAATACGAACTCGCGAGGGTTCGGTGAAGTCATGTCCGATCAATCTTAATGGAATTTGGTATATGGGTAGTATTGGGTAGGTATTCGCTCGCTCGTTTAATAAAACATCTAGCTACTAGTAACTCACCGTTTTTTTTCAGGATGATCAAATTTTAAAACATGTCGACCATATCGAGGAGTGTATGCCGAATCACGCTAAAAATGAGTTAGCGATGTCTATAGTCCATATGAAGGACGAAGCCAGTACTTCATCGGATTCTATGCCTGTTATCTACAAAAATAATGTAAAATCTCTATATGACAAAGGCATTCACTTAGTCACTGATGTACCTCCGTTTAGCAGTGTAAAGTGCAGCTTATATTCTGCGAGGAATCGCACACTGCAAATGGACAAAACTGTTTTTAAAAAGCCGAGCGATGTGAAAGTTCCTGCACCATTTGAAAATTTCAAAGTGGCTGATTATGACTACGAGGATACCAGAATATTGGTATTTTGTTCAGATGAGGCCAAACAGTTATTAGGAGAAGTGAAAGAATGTTTTTGCGACGGCACGTTCAAAAGTGCACCCAAACCATTTTATCAGCTATTTATTATTTACGGTGATTTAGGAAGTTCATCGGCAACAACTAATGTTGTTCCTCTTTTTTTCGTCCTAATGAGTGACAAAAAAGAAAGTACGTACTCGGCGTTGTTTGATGTGTTGCATGCCAGATTTCCCGAATGGAAACTGGAAAAGATCCACCTAGACTTCGAAGTAGCAACTTCAAATGCTCTAAGAATAATTTTCCCAAACATCAAAATTAAAAAGTGCTACTACCATTTTACGAATAGTTTATGGCGCAAAGCTAAATCTCTAGGCATAAAAACAAAGCTTTATCGCCGCATAGTAGGTTTGTGCACTGCTCTCCCACTGTTGCCCGAGAGCCATGTCAAAGGGGGTTGGGATTATATACAATTGCAATGTGCTGATCTAAAAAACAATAAAATTAACACTTTTATTGCTTACATGAAGAGAACGTGGCTTAAAAGTGATACGTGCATCAGAGAGTGGTGTGTCAGCAACGAGCGCCATCGCACTAATAATGTCGCAGAAAGCTACAATTCTGTAATAAACAGAAAAATTAACAAGAGTTATGTCACAATAAATAAATTACTCCATGTTTTACGGGATGATATAACAGTAGACCTGACTAATAATAGAACAGCTAATTTCAGCTTAAAAGAACGAAAACACTCGGAAATAGAAAAAGACAATGTTATTTTGAATACACAGATGCAGCTTCTTCATAATCAAATAACTATTGGCCATTTTTTGGAAATATTACGTTAGTTTTGAATGATACCTATTTTTCATCTTAAATATAATAGTAATTGTTTCCCGACACTAGCAGGGTGACCACGAGTCTTTTATTTTAATCATTTACTGTTGATCACACCACACAGTGTAACCACGAGTAAAAGAAATTACTCGTAGTCACACCAGTGTAGCAAAACGGTGTGACCACGAGTCCGAGGTCACGGAATTGAATACAGAAATGGGCACAGATGAATTGATGTAGTTCCAGGGCGATTGTGATCAGGAATTAATCACTATTAGTACGAAGATGGAGTCACTGCAAAACCTTTTGGTTGGTACAACTCAAAGACCGTAATTATTCATTCACTCATGATTTTGGGTAGGCAAGCGTTAGGGCATCATCTATACTATACCTTTGATCGAGTGAAGGTGAATGCAAGGATGCGTCCTTTGACATGAGTGCAAGCATGCAAAATGTAATAAACCGGCTAGATATACGTTGTCACCACCAGTGGAGGTCGATGGTTGAGGGTCCCTGTATATATTATTATCATTTTGGCACCTCTGATGGCTGAGTCCATATTTGAAAGTTGAGTTGAAGAAAGTGCGACTACCTGGCTTCTTCTTGAGAAAGTTGGCAAACAAAGAGTAGTCCCTTCGACAAAATGTTATTGTTCATAGTGTATGAAGTAGGTACCAGCTCTGTAGGAAGGGTAATTTGGGTTGCTAGTTAATCTGAATAAGTCCCAGGCCATGTTTATAGGTACCAGACACCCTTTAAACACGTTGCAGCAATTGTCTGTCCCTTCTGTAACTTATAACGGTACTGTAATCATGTACAGCGATAAAGCTAAAAACCTGGGTGTCATCTTTGATTATCAATTGTCCTGGTCAATGCATGTTAATGGGTCAGCAGGCGAGTTTACGCAACCTTTCACTCCCTCAGGAGACTTCAGAACTTTCTTCCTCGCCAGACCAAAATAACTCTCGCTCAGTCCCTTCTTCTCCCCCTCATTGATTATGCTGATGTTTGCTGGGTCAGCGCAAATGAAGAACAACTGAACAAACTCGAACGACTTCAAAATCTCGAGATTCGGTTCATCTTCGGACTGCGCAAGTATGACCACGTATCACAGCATCGCAGGGAGCTGAAGTGGCTACCGATTGGGCTTCGACGGGACTCTCATATCCTGTGTTTCGTTTATAATATTTTGTGGAACCCTCGTTACCCTAACTTCCTACGTGATCGCTTCGAATTTCTTTCTTCTAGCAAGCCTCGGAGAACTCATATGGCGTCTACGCTCAAAGCTCCAGATCGCTCCACTGCAGCCTACGAGCACGGGTTCAGAATCCGAGCCATACGACTGTGGAATGAGCTTCCTTGCACTATCAGGGACAGTCGATCTCTACAAATATTTAAAAACCGGCTAAAGAAGCACTATCTCTCCCTTTAAAGTTAGATATATATATACTACTCAAAAGAAAATAGGGGCCACTAAGTATTTTGATTGCTACGTGAAAAATATAGTAAACAGTAATGTATATTTTTTAAAATAACATGTAACAAGGCTTTTGTTTTAACTTATGCTAATAACCATTTAATTGTGTAGTCAATTGTTTCACTTATTTCAATTAACATGAAATTAGTCCATTGTCAACAGCAAAAACTAAACAGAAACTATTTGCAAAACAAAACAAAAACTGACACAAGCTGTTTTTTTAATGGTTTAGTAACGGGTGTGTTTACCTCTCCTGTTTTCACACACCTGGAGCCTTGAATGCATACTTTCGATTAAGTTTCTGATGTATTCATCAGGTATCTCTTCCCACACACGTTTCAGCGCATCCACAAGCTGTTGCTGGTTGTGAACCTCTTGCTCATGCTCCCTAACCCTTCGTTTTAATTGGTCCCACTATTGGACTTAAATCCGGACTATACGCTGGCCTTGGTAGGACACGAATATGGGAGTCATCCAGTACAGTCTGAGTGGCCCGAGCTGTGTGTGGGCGGGCATTGTCATGCATTAACCAGAACCCTGGCCCCACTCTCTGTGAGAATGGAATCACATGAGGCCTGATGACTTCATCGATGTACCGTTGTGCAGTTACTGTGCCCTGATTTAAGAAAACCAGCTCAGTTTTGCCTTGTAAGCTAATCCCAGCCCAAACCATCACACTAGGACCTCCAAAGCGGTCAATTTCCTTGATGCAGACATCGGAAAATCTCTCACCCTGTCTCCATACTCTAATCCGCCGATCATCACTACAAATCTTCACTTTACACTCATCTGTGAAGAGCACCATACCCCATTGATTCATGCTCCAATCTGAATGTTCGCGGCAAAAACTTAAACGATTTTCACGTTGAAACCTAGATAAAGGAATTCGTACTACTCGGCGTCTGGACCTTTGCTGGTCTTCATGCAGTCGATTACGTATCGTTTGGTCACTAACACGAGTCCCCGTTGTCAACCGTAGGCGATTTTGTAACTTACGTGCCTTCACAGAGCGCTCTCGACGGGCACTCAATCGGATGTAGCGATCCTCTTGTGCCGTAGTCGCTCGCACCCTGCCCGATGCAGGCCTTCTTGCAACACTGCCAGTCTCTTGGAACCGATCCCACACATTTTGGATGGATCGGCGAGAGAAACCCAACGAAAAAGCTACAGACCGCTGTGAATGACCTTCAGCAATCAATGTAACGGCTCTGGTGGCAGTAATGGTATCCATATGCCTTCGTTGACGTGGCATTATTAACAACATCTAAAATTTACTCAAAAACAGAAATATGTAAGTGGCCCTTATTTTCTTTTGAGTAGTATATATATATATATATATATATATATATATATATATATATATATATATATATATATATATATATATATATATATATATATATATATATATGTACTATATATATATATAAGTATGTATTAGTTTATTATACGGTTTATTCATATTGTTACGTTGTATTTAAGTAATTGTGTCTGCAGTCTATTTTTAGCAATTAGGGTTATCAGTATAATATTGTTTGTAGTACATATTACTCGTAGTATTAATTAAGTAAGTACGCTCACGTCTTCCCCCGCTAAACCATGACCTCTCCTACCATCTTGGTTTGCTGGAAGAAATCTCTTTTGAGAGATAAGCTGTTATATGTTTTATCTATTATAAGTTATCTGTGTCACTGTTTTGTGTAGTACAATAAAGAAATTACGAATCTAATGTTGAATTTCCAGTCGACAAGGAACCCTACTCCTCCCCCGGTCCGTGTCAGTCCCTAAGATATCAGGCGGTTCATACCATTAACATACAATACCACGCGTCATGTCATGACGGTATTATACATCATTGTGTTGGTACGGAGGTGCCATTAGCGAGGTTCACATTGGCGGAATATGTGCCGTTCGATTGTGATTTCCGGATAATGAAGGAGATTAGGGAAAGAACCCAGGGACAAGATGAGAGCACAGTAAATTATTTGAGTTTAATGCATAACTATTCCTCTTAATGAATAAAAACTGCATCAGGGGAGGAGAAGTTAGTGATAGTTCTACACGACTCAGTAAGCACTGCATCCAGTCAACTTGATCTGGCTGGCTTTATTTCACGCGGGGCGATGAGTAAAGTTAGATTCAAACAAAAACTAGATGTATTTCTGAGCGCAAAACTTATTCCGTGCCACCACAACGCTCTGTGAGGGATTAGGGAAACTCTGAAGACGACACTTTAAAAAAACAAATTTAGACCAGAGTACTTGTCAAGACGATTCAAATAGCTCAAACTCGAGAGGGTTGCGTCGTTTTGTTACAGAGTTCCCATGGCCAATTGGTTGCGTCGTTTTGTTACAGATTTCCATTGGCCACCTTCTGGCTCCATCATCAGATCAGCTCAATGTCATAAAAATATTCTATAGGACCAAAGGGCATGCTAAGACGAATCAACGCTCCCAAACTCGATAGGTTGCATCGTTTTATTACAGGGTTCCCATAGGCAACTTCCAGCTTCATCATCAGATTAGCTCCATGTTATCAAAATATTCTATTGTCATCCGATTTACGGCTAGCCTTTAGAAAGCCGGCCGTTTCAGGCTTTTGCTGATTTTTGTATGCTTTATTAGTGGATTTATAGATGATTTCAAAAACGCGAACAGTCGGAAATAATTGGTTATCGAGTTTTTTTTTATTAAATCGCCATTTCAAGCATTCGGGATGGTGGAGATGTGGGAGTATCAGAGTGGGGAAACGACGAATTTGCCTTTTTTTAACGTTAGATGTCGTTATCGTAGGTTTTATTTATTTACGTATTAAGTGTATATATATATATATATATATATATCATTATCTTCATAATGATATATAAAATTCTTATAAAGTATTTTTGTAGTTCTTCGTGTGACATGTGTATTGTATTCTTATTTTAATTTTAGTTGCTGTTTTCTTGTTTGTATAAATATTTTTAGCTATTAGCTGAACCCGCATTGTCTCTCTGCACATACTTACTGGGTTGGCTGGAAGAGATTTCTTTTAGGAATAAGCTCGCCTTTGTAAATTTTATTTCCCACTGCGTCAATTGTCTTATGTAATAAAGGATATAATAATAAAGACACACATCGTATGTGATTTCATAGTAAGGCGGTGAGAGCGCGGCCGGGACGCCGCGCGGGCGCGTTATCGTCTGTACAAGGCCAATAGCGAAAAAATAGCGATGTCACCTGTAAAAAATAGCGATATTCTTCTGTCAAAATAGCGAAAACTGCCAAAAATAGTGACTCCTGAAATATCGTGACATAGTGATACCTGTCAAAATCATGACACCTTTCAAAATAGTGACAACTGTTCAAAAATGATGACACCTGCAAAATCATGACAACTGACAAAATCAGTGACACCTGTCAAACCAGTCACTACTGACAAAAATAGTGATACCTGCCAAAAAAAATTGACACCTTACAAAAATAGTGACACCTGTGAAAAATAGTGACATCTGTCAAAATCATGACATAGCGATTCCTGTCAAAATCATGACAGTTATCAAGAATAGGTACAACTGTTCAAAAATAATGACACCTGTGCATATCATGTCGAACCAGTCACAACTGTCAAAAATAGTGACACCTGCTAAAAAAGTGACCCCTGTCAAAAGTAATTCAACATGTAAAATTGTATTCATAAATATTTAGGACCGTCTACCATAATGTGTGTGTGTGTGTTTAGTGCGAACACATAAAAATGAAGATTCTTACATCGTCGAATAAAAGTAAAAAAACAATTTGGAATATCATAAATAGAGAAGCAGGTAAAACAAAATCAGGAGACCGTAGCTATTTACTTAAGATTGAAGATAAACTAATAACTTCCAACGATGACATCGCGGCCGCATTTGAACAGTTCCTAGGGATGACCCTAGATCCAGACCCGTTTCGGTTCTACCCGTTTTGAGTAAAATATTTGAGAAGATCATATTGGGTCAGTTACTGGCGCACTTCAATGCGCATCAAATTCTCCATAACCAGCAGTTTGGATTTACAAAAGGGCGGTCAACAACAGATGCTGGAGTCACGTTAATTAAACATATTTATAATGCGTGGGAAGATCGTAGGGACGCTATAGGTGTTTTTTGTGACCTGTCCAAGGCATTTAACTGTGTAGACCACGTAACATTGCTCTTAAAGCTAAAACACTACGGCATAAGAGGCAATAGCGCTTATGAGATCGTATTTAGAAGGGAGTGTTCAAAAAGCTGACATTAATGGGATAAAATCGTGTCGGGTTCTCAGGTGAAGATGGGAGTCCCACAGGGATCTACTCTGGGTCCGTTCCTTTTCTTCGTGTATGTAAATGATTTGCCATTCATGGTAAAAACATGTCAGAGATAGTATTAATTGCAGATGACACGTCACTAATTTCTAAAATTAGGTGACAGAAAAATTACTTTCAGGAAACAAATAATGCTGTCTTGCGAGTACTAGACTGGTTTACTGCCAATAGCTTGCTTCTGAATTCAAAAAAGACACAGTGCATAAAATTCACTTTACCTAATGTAAGGCAAGTTGAGAGTAACATTGCATTGGGGAAAGACAAACTAAAACTAGTAGATGAAACTGTATTTCTCGGCATCACTCAATAGTGATGCCGATCAATATGCCAAACTACAGTGAGGTCCCCATATTTTAAAATTAGCACATAGACTTAGCTCCGCAGCATATGCGGTTAAAAGAATCAGGGAATTGACTGTAGACTTGTATATTTTAGTTATTTCCATAGCATTATGTCCTACGGCATACTACTATGAGGATGGGCTGCTGACATTGAGACCATCTTCATTTTACAGAAGAGAGCGATCCGATTTATTTATAAGCTATGTAATAGAGAATCTCTGAAAGAATTCTTCAAAGAAACCACCATCCTAACAGTTGCAAGTCAATATATCTATGAAAACATATTGTATGTGAGGAAAAATATCAGTAGCTTTAAAACCATTGATAGCCACCACAATGTGCCAACTAGAAATAAACATTAACTTTCTTTTCCAATGTCCAGACTCACAAAAGTTAGCAGTTCTTTTATGGGACACTGCATACGATTCTACAATAAAATTCCGCAAGAAATACAAAACTTAACTGAAGCTCGATAAAAAAAACTATAAAGCACACTTTGTGGACTAAGGCCTGCTACAAAATTAATGACTTTTTACAAGACACCGACATCTGGCATTGAACCAGGTCATTGCACCCAATATATTATGTTCTATGTAATAATTAGGCTACTTAATGTTATATTATGCTTTCTTGATTATGTTATGGTATGACGTTCATTAAGTCTTAATTTTTGTGCTATTATGATAAAAATCTTTGAACTTGAACTTGAAAAAATAGTGACACCTGTCAAAATATTGGCATCTATCAAAATCATGACAGCTGACAAAATTTGTAACACCTGTCTATAGGGACACCTGTCGAAATCATGACACTTGTCAAAATTAGTGGCACCTGTCCTAATAGTGACAATTGTCAAAAATAATGACACCTGTCAAAAATAGTGACACCTGTCAAAATTAATGGCATCTGGGTAGTTCTTATTATGATGGAATAAAACTACACGCTTTAGGTTCCAAACATTTTTTTACTAGATTTGGTATACAAACTAGCCAGACGTCAAGGACATGATATACACAAGCTACAGTATTATGGGTCAGCAAGATATTCGTAAATTTTCAAATTATGGCCGATTTAAGGTTTATTCAGGTATAACAGGAAAGTGAGATATGGCGCAGGATAATGATATCAATGGTTTAAAACATATAAATATGCATAATAAGTAACCAGTATATTACTTACTTAATAATAAATATAATATCATTAAATTGAAAACCAACATAAAATGTAACTATGAGAACGTTAAACTACTAACAGGATAATGAGAATAACCGGGAAAGTGAAATATTTACATACAAATGTCCATATTTATTGTTTATTTAGAAACAAATAACCACAAAGAGTCAACAATAAAGCTCTATAAATCATCAAACAAGTCTTTGTATCAAAGTAGGTATTGTAAAGCTTAATAAGCTAAGATATTAGGCAGATATTTTCAGGTAGACAACAACGGTATGAAGGGATAGTTGTAACTGTTGCATCAGGGGAACCTCCGATGTGAAATGACCGAATCTCTTCATTGTATTTTGTTGCATAATTTTCAGAAAAATCCGTGTGCACGACTGCATCTATTTCAGTAAAGGATTCCTTTAATTTTTTATGGACTGTTACTGGTGCAAGATATCTTTTTCATGGTTGTTTTTTTAAGGGGCTCACCAGCAGATGTTTCGTAATTGACCTTTTTTGTTTAACAATAGTACGATCTTTGTTGGTTTTGGCATAGAGTAATAATGGTTTTAGTATCTGTTATCAGTTCACGTTCCGCAACCCATTCTTGATATTGAACTACAATTGTGTTGTCAAATCCATCACACAAGGGAATAGATTTTATGTAGCAACTATCACAAATACGCTAAATATACACAAATACTGTTGCATGTCTCTCTGGCAATATTTTTTGGAGCTACGACACAAAATGGTGTGAGTCTTGTTAACGTTAAATAGCTGACTGTTCGTCCTGTCTTCAAAAATTCTTTGTGTAACTTGCGGAGCGTATCAAGTCTGCAAGTCCTTTTGTTTCCTTATTTTCTTTTTTTGATCTATTATTTTTTCCCAGCTCTTAATCTACTGTACCTACATATCGTCTTTCATAACAGCTTTAATTGACTGACGTAGCCCTTCTTTTATTTTGTTTTACTCTCTCTCAGCATTATATATTTTGTCAGCTAACTTTTTTGGATTATATTTCATTCGTTCATAGCATCATCAACATATTTTCTCGCATTTTTTGCTAATATTTTCCCTGCTCTTCTTTTTCTTAGGTGGTGGCATTTTGGTTTCTGTGGAAAAAAGTCCTCAATAAATTAACAATTTAACCATAATAATTAGTAGAAAATTGCAATGTAATATTTTCGTTTTGTCCTGGGAGCCGAATAATATACCAATAAAACATAACAGCATAACACGTATATATATTTAATAGTCTATACTTACCTTCAATTTCCATCCATTCAAGAACATTCATCACTCACGTACGCTATTATACTGAATAAATACAGGAACAGTAAGCCCTATGAATGTTTATCACTTTCCTGTTATCATTTTCCTGTCTAAGTGGACCCAGACAAGTGATACACAGAAAAGTGATAATTTTGAGGTATTTTTTTTAATACTACAAAAACTTTGTCTTTGATTGCAATTTTAAGGCTTTTTTATATGAACTCTGGGTATATTAATTAAAACTAATAAAAATATTGAAAAAAAACAAATATTTTTTACTTAATTACTTACCATACGAGTGAGAATTTATCTGACCCGAACACATCTGCACTCGAAGAGAGCTTCGTCACGAACTGTCTGATTATTTGATTGGCTGCGGATCGAGCGGCAATGGGCTCATTGGGCCACGGACTTTGTGTCGGGATTCGGGCTACTTCGATTTTTGTTTAAATTGTCGGTAACATTAATCTATTTTTAGCTGACAGGAAAGTGACACGAAATTCTTGTCGCCTCTGTTCTCTTAGGATAAAATGATTGAAATTGGTAGATACGTGTAAATTTTCTCAAGCATTTGCAAAGTTATATTATAAGTTACTGTATTGTGGTATAATCTGTTTGATCATGAATGCTTGAGTTAGGTAAAATCGCCTCACAGTGCCCAAATTGCCCATTAGTTTCCTATCTAATATTAAAAAATTAAGAAACTATGAATCAGGCCCACTGAAATTCCTCCACTGTAAGAAATAACCATCTGT
Organism: Argyresthia goedartella; assembly: GCA_949825045.1. NCBI lineage: Eukaryota > Metazoa > Arthropoda > Insecta > Lepidoptera > Argyresthiidae > Argyresthia > Argyresthia goedartella. The sequence goes on along the minus strand of OX463806.1, from coordinate 44,762,193 downwards.
TAAAATCATGACACCTGTCAAAATAGTGCATCTATGAAAAATCATAAAGTTGTTATATTTTGTGAATTTGTACCTCTCAGATGTGGTAGCCAGTAACTATATAAAACTTCGGTATTTTCAATTTGGTATGGTTACATCAGAGGGGCTACTGGCAACAAGCGCAAAACATTTCCACGGAACTTGTTACTTCGAAGACCGTTTTACCGGTGCCTTGTTTCGTCAATGCTTGTTACTTCGAGACAGGTTTATCTGATGCCTTGTTTCATCGATGCTTATTTCTAACAAAATGGCAAATTAGAGTGATTCCCATACAAAAACACTCGAGAGTCACCCCCCAGGAAGGTACCTAAATCACCGCGACGCGACCTTATAAGCTATACCTACTCGGAAATCATCCTCATCAATCAAGTGAACGCCGTCGAGCAAAAGTCGTCGGTCGCGCCGCCCGCCGCCGCCACATTAATCGGAGTCAACTATTCGTCGAGTCCACAACTCTTCGAGGCAATGGTCAACTTAGCCAATTATGGACTAAATCATGGAATTGGTTGAATGAAGAAACCCAATGTTTTGAGTGTGTTACTTGTTAATTTGTAGTGTGGTGGTGTGGACTCGACGACTCCACCCCGAAGAGTTGTGGAGTCGTCGAGTCCACTACTCTTCGAGGCAATGGTCAACTTCGCCAATTATGGACTAAATCATGGAATTGGTTGAATGAAGAAACCCAATGTTTTGAGTGTGTTACTTGATAATTTGTAGTGTGGTGGTGTGCACTCGACGACTCCTCCCCGAAGAGTTGTGGAGTCGTCGAGTTCACTACTCTTCGAGGCAATGGTCAACTTAGCCAATTATGGACTAAATCATGGAATTGGTTGAATGAAGAAACCCAATGTTTTGAGTGTGTTACTTGTTAATTTGTAGTGTGGTGGTGTGGACTCGACGACTCCACCCCGAAGAGTTGTGGAGTCGTCGAGTCCACTACTCTTCGAGGCAATGGTCAACTTAGCCAATTATGGACTAAATCATGGAATTGGTTGAATGAAGAAACCCAATGTTTTGAGTGTGTTACTTGATAATTTGTAGTGTGGTGGTGTGCACTCGACGACTCCTCCCCGAAGAGTTGTGGAGTCGTCGAGTCCACTACTCTTCGAGGCAATGGTCAACTTAGCCAATTATGGACTAAATCATGGAATTGGTTGAATGAAGAAACCCAATGTTTTGAGTGTGTTACTTGATAATTTGTAGTGTGGTGGTGTGCACTCGACGACTCCTCCCCGAAGAGTTGTGGAGTCGTCGAGTCCACTACGCTTCGAGGCAATGGTCAACTTAGCCAATTATGGACTAAATCATGGAATTGGTTGAATGAAGAAACCTAATGTTTTGAGTGTATTACTTGTTAATTTGTAGTGTGGTGGTGTGGACTCGACGACTCCACCCCGAAGAGTTGTGGAGTCGTCGAGTCCACTACTCTTCGAGGCAATGGTCAACTTAGCCAATTATGGACTAAATCATGGAATTGGTTGAATGAAGAAACCCAATGTTTTGAGTGTGTTACTTGTTAATTTGTAGTGTGGTGGTGTGGACTCGAAAACTCCACCCCGAAGAGTTGTGGAGTCGTCGAGTCCACAACTCTTCGAGGCAATGGTCAACTTAGCCAATTATGGACTAATATCATGGAATTGGTTGAATGAAAAAACCCAATGTTTTGAGTGTGTTACTTGTTAATTTGTAGTGTGGTAGCAAGTGTTCCGAGTATTTGGTGCCGCTTAAGTACCTACCTACCACCTTATTAGACGATTCGGGTATTTGTCGTGTATATTTCTGTGGTGGGTTGTTGCCATCGTGAGGAATCCTTCATATCTCCGAAGGTGCGGTGACGGGCTAGCCCTCTGTCACGCAAAAGGAGTTTTGCATCACTAGCTAAAAGTGGCACTACGATGCCTTTGCCAACCCGCATCGGAAAAGTCGGGCGTGACTCTTTTTTAGATTATTCTGAAAAAATAAACATATAGGGACTTTCCCGATAATACTTACCTAGTTTTACACCCTGCAATATGGCAACACCTTCCTGCTTACCGGTATAAGCTATTGTAGTTAGTATAATATTAGTTAGTAAAATAGAGATAGAACAACCACAAAAATAAGGCGTTTCATTAGAAAGCATACATGTAAAGTTTTCGCTGTAAGTAACAAGGCATGAAACAAACAAAGCATCTATTTTATTGTATTCGAAGACATAAGACACCGCACTATCATCATTCAGCGATGAATAGTATTTCACAGAATGAGTTTTCGAAGTCAAATAGGGATCCCGTAAAACAATGTCTGAAATCACGATGTCAATTAATCAAAAGGCCTTTTCTGTGTTTTTTCATAATGCTACCGTTACCTTTGCAGTAAGTCAACAAGCAACAACTAATCAGACACTGTACACATTTTATTTAACTGCTCAGCGCCACATATTGATCAATAGCGTGATGATACTAAGTTTCATGATATCTTTTTTCATCCTGAAAACTGCATTTAAATTTCATAATTTCAAGAGTTCCTGTCTCCATTACAGTATTGTAGTATTTTTTTTATGTAGCCGAAATAGAAACCTACTGCTGGGCAAAAGCCTCCCTATCTTGAGTCCACACTCCCTGGTCTGTGCCACCTCCGACCACCCGTTTAGGCCTGCCCCTCCAGCTGGTGGCCGGTCTTGGCGCATCCATTCAGTGGCTATTATAGCCCATCTGTCTGGGCACATCGCCGGCCGTCACACACCACATCATTAATGCCAGTTGGCGAGCGGAGTGTGGTGTTCCTTACGCAGTCCGTCCTGTGAACGCTCCATTAGTCGCTGGCAAACCTTATTGAAGTATCTATGAGTTTGCGCTTGAGGATATGCGGAAGGTTTCCCTTCATTAGTTCCTTCATGGATAAGAAGCTGTTCCACGTTTTATAAATTTCGATTTCTTTATCCTGTCTGTTTTCGAAGGGGGCTATCTGGCCCAAGTAATAATCCACATAATGTATTTTCTGCCCATCTACCTCGAACCTAAGTTTCTCACTTTTAGTCATGGCCTGGGTTTTTGATCGATTCATCTTGAGTCCAACCTCAAGTTGATGAGTTCGTGTAACATACGCTGGAGCTCGGGTGCAGATGGGGCATACGGGACAATATCGTCGGAGAAACTAAGGTTTTGTGAGTTTTCTTCCACCGATGCTAATCGTCAGACCATGGAACCGCCAGCTTCTTCAACACTTCCTCGAGGGTGCAGGTGAAAAGTTACGGAGACAGCTTGTCTCCCTGTTTGACGACTCTCTCTATCGGAAACGATGGGTGCTGATGTTGATGTTTGATGTCTGCTGTGGTTTTTCGGTAAATGGCTTCTAGAATATTAAATAGAGTCTGATCAATAGTTCGGTTATGGAGTACGGAGATGTATTATAGGCATATAAATTATGCGGATTTTTTATCAGCTTTCCAAATCCTTTATTTTGATACTCAGGCCCACTCGACGGGATTGATTATTTTTTCTTCAGGCCACACATTTTGTCGCACAAAATCCGCCATGTTGTTTTTATTAAACGTAAGGTACTTAACATGTCTAAATCTGTTTCAGCAGCATAGTTAAAATCGTGAGCTAAATAAACTTACTCAGATACATACATGTAGAGGATGTTTGGAGTATGGAGCAACATTTTTTTGGGTAGTATAGGGAGTTGTAGTGAACACAGGCCTGGTTGAAATTTGGTCCTCAGTTGCACAGTGATTGTGATATGATTTTTTAAAGGTTCTGGACAAAAATACTGTAAATCTTCCAGCTATTTCATAATATTTTTATTATTTCTTAACAATTGTACAAAACATGTTTTCCTGCGTTCTTAGATTACCTTTCGCAACCATTTCTTTTGTTCGAGACTTACTACCCGATAAGCTGATCTTGGCGACTAATCTTGATTTATTCACTAAAGCACAGTTCAGTTAAGCATTACCTGTTGTGTGGTGGAATTATTACCATTAGAATGGTCATGAACTGAAGAAGTTTTTATATAGTGATAAAATTCTTACTATACTATGTACATTTCATTATTTAACTTTTGACGTTTCCTTATTGATTACATAATGATATTGTTCAAAGCACTTGTCAAATATATAAGTAATTTGAACTGCCAAAAATAAAGCCATTCGCTGACTAGATTCATTTAACCCTTAATTTTCATTTAGCAGAATTTAGAAATAATGTACTTACCCTGAAAATTTACAATTTAAAAACATTCGAATTACATAACTTTCTTTTGACATAATAACGTCTTATAAATCGATGAACGCAGTCTGCACGGACGAAAAAATATCACGTTGCGCCTGAGCCGAGCGTGCAAGCGAGAGCGCGGAGCAAGCGACAGAGAGGCACGATCGGCCGAAGCATTTTTTATGACGTTATCACGTAAAATTATCGTCCGTAAACCGACTTTACAGACAACCAAATTTGTTTTTGTTTACTAATTGCTCGATATTCTGATTTATTTAGAATGTATAATAATCTAATGACACAGGAAAACATGTTTTGTATAATTGTCATAAGAAATAATAAAAATATTATGGATTACGTGGATGATTTTGGGCATTTTTCTCCAGAACCATTAACCCCTTGGTTACCACCGGCGGCGTCAGCTAACGCCACTTTTCCGCTATAGGTTTTAAATTTTATTATTATAGTATTGCTTTTCTTTTGACAGGTCCAAAGCCAAACGAATTTTTGTAAAGAAGCAATGAAACATATCGCTTAAGTACGCACTAAGGAAATGTCAGAAGTAAAATGAAGGATTGGACAGAGTAAGCTTGGAATTCAGCAGATACATATATCTTAATGTTGACGCAAGTGGTTGCTCAGCTTGTGAGGGGTGCACATTTCCACAACACTGAAACATTTTAGAATAGCTAGTACCAACCTATTTATGAAAACACGATACAATATTGTACTGTACGTGGCAATAGGCCAAATTTGAAAGAAACATAATTTGCGAAACTATTCTTGTTTAAATATTTCCTGTACGTTTCCTATTAGCTACAGAATTTTACTTTTATAATAATAAAACAAATTTGAAACGGATTTATTTACACACACAATTATGAAACGAGATGTACAGTTGCGTATAGATAATAATTATGTAGATTGATTGCTTACACTAATATATATAGTCTAATTGGCAGGCTACCACGTCTTTAAAAAACTAACCAACAGCAAAATGTTTATAAGGATTTTTACTGTGCTTTATTTAATTAAAATAACATAAAATTAAATACCTAAACTTAAATCTTCTCCAAATGCCGTTTTCAACTAACCACTGCCAAGTCACAGATATTCCAACGGATCTAAGACCCTTGTATGACGAACATGTACTCGTATAACAAATCAGGAAATCTACTAAACCATAAGTTAAACACGTATTAGTATATAGCGTTTTACTAATACGTGTGTAAACCGTAAACCGTTAAGTTTAATGAAATATCGATAAACGTTTTTAAATATTTACTAAAAAGTAAATGACATGATAGATGTTAATAAGTAAGGTTACATCTATGCACAATGTACGTACTCGTGCGCCTTATGGTCTGGATTATGCACGAAGAGATCAGATTCATACAAATAATAACTTAGGATATGAATTTTTCCTCTGTATTGTACAATGGTCTCTAAGTATATGCTGCCTAAACACCGGACAGGAAGATAAATACATATATTTTTTAATTTATTCTGGCGGGTAATATAACAATAATAAAATGTGAATAAGGTAAATACGCACGCATTTAATCATTTCGTGACATTATACATAATGGAGACCAATATTTGAAAAAAAAAGTTATGATTCATTGAATTAAGATGCCTTTGTAAAAACTCGCTAACCTTTTGTTTTTATGAACAAGAGAACAACGGATTTAAGTGAAAATAATCAGTCTTAAGAAGAGGAAGGGCCTTAAGAAAATAAATTGAGTGAGTGCCGTTCTGGGATTAAAATGTGATGCTTTGTAGTCCTGTTCACATTGCAGATCACCACAATGGAAATACAAACCCGGGTAAATGGCGAAATGCACGCGCCTATAACTCTCTGATCGAAAACTCACCATTTAGAGGTAGGTAGGTAGCTATTATTAGTATAGGCGGGGAAATTAATCAAGTGTAGAATCTATTATATTGCCCCTATCTGAATAAAGCGTTAGCGCATGAATTAATTTACATTAAATATCTAAAGGTAGGTAGGTAGCAGGTACATATTCAAAATGGCGCGAAGTTCGTTGGCCGTTTTAATGTCGTATCCCTAAAATCTAATAATACTGGACTTGAGACGAACGGTCGTATAACGCAATGTTCGGCGAAATTGTAATTTTTTATTATTCATAAGATTCTGTATTAAAATTATACTTACTATCCGAAAAGCTCTTATTATTATAATAACCTTAATATAAAGTATTAGGATATATACTATTTTATGTATTTAGATTGTTCTTACTTGGAAATATTTTCATATATTATCTGGCCAAGGTAATAAAATAGCAGACACTTATAAAACCACTCGTTTAGTTTCTAACTAGTAACCAAGAATGTTTAAGCTCATGATTGAAGCCAACTTTACCTGCAAGTATGGTACCGACAGTTTGGCTTTGCAATCACCCGGATTCATTTCAGGAAATGTAAAGACACAATAAATCAACATCTTCATCATAATATTTGCCCAGGGGACTGACTTACAGGGGAACGTCAAAAAAGTTGTCTGTTCAAATTGCTTTCTTCGGAAACTGTTCCATTGATGTGCCTGAAGAGTTCCTAAAAGTTTGCCCGGTCATTTCAAAATCAACCTGTACCTGTATACTTATATTTCATATCATATAGATATCTAAGAATTAGGTCCGATTGTAAAAAAAACGCCGAATATTTATTGCAAATTACTTGGTATTCATTTTATTATTATGAACACGCATTCACCTGGACGGAGGGGGCGAGTAACAAAATGGGGAAAATCGTATTGGTCACAATTTTCTGATAATCGGCGGTTGTATATGTATAATATGTCTTTACTGATAGATATATACAAACTTTGTTTACCGGGCTCCGTTATTCCGCTGAGCTAAGTTTTCTTTTTTATATATTTATAAACACATCGGAAGGGAACGAGCTCGGAATTGCAACGCCACAAATAAAGCCAGAGCCAAATCATCGTTGCAATCGTCACTTACTAGCGACCTAGCACATTTGTCGTGGCCTACGGAACCCTTTGAAAGTAAGGCTAATACTTGAATAGGTAAAATAGGCGAGTTTATTTTACCTACCAGAACTGTTATTTAGCATATTATCTAACAGGATTGAAAAATTAATAACTGATTGGAAGCCAAAAGATAGCATTATAAAAGACAGATTATCTATGACTCATCAAGGCCTTCTTTGACATTCTTTAGATATTTTATTATATATATGTCGAAGATGAATCGAGATTGGTGCTACCTAGCTTTCTATCTTTCGGGCTTACTTTAACATGGAGATTTGGTAACGTGGGCTAAGGAGCTGTCAGTGATCCTTAAAAGACGCAGATACACTATGACAAAATGTCCCCCCAAATGTCGCTGCAAAGTAACATAGTTAAATGTCGCAGGACATATTTCGGGACCTGTGTAACGTAGCAGAGTCATGTAGATTGAGCGTTGCGCGACATTTTGGGGGACATTTTGTCCCCTAGGATATCTGAGTATTTACTTACAAAGAACTCGCTTCCTTTTGGATACGTCAAATGTTTGTGTTTAGTTCACAAGAGTCGGATGCAATCAGTAAACTGTTCATGTTTTGTTTCGGAAAAATAGTTCCTTATATAGTACGATACACGCATACGGTGTCTGTTGCAGTTCTGGTAAGAAATGGTATGCTAACTAAACTGAATATTATTCTCGAGAAATGAAACGAATAAGGCATATCGTTAAAGTAATGACTCAATCAAACAACAGAGCGTCACTAATTTTCCTGTACGGGGTGGCAGAGGCCCAGTTGCGGCCAATTAATGAATTGACTTATTTGTGCCAGCGTATAATACTCGTATGAACATGTCGTGATGATATGTCAGGCGTCTAAATTCATTGAATCAGGCTAATTAGCGGAATTAAAAAAGACAACAAAACAGACAATCTAACAAGAATCATTATATAATTAAATCCATTGATTAATTACTGTCACTAAAGATAAAGACTGTTTAATATAGTCCCTAATTACACGCGACGAACTTTCTAAACTCTTCAGACTTCTTCAATAAATTTTAAAATTCCCAACCTACCTATTCGGATTTATACCTACAGATAGGATAAGAATATTTAAACAAGTTAAAATATTAAAAAAAACTATGTCGCCTAAGCCTGATATAATAATTTTTATTTTGTTTATATTCCACTTAACTTAAAAATATCTGTTCATTTCGGTACAGGCTTGCTGTCAACCTACTCTGTACACATACATTTGGTATTTATCACATAAATATAACATTTATTGGCTTAGACTTTGACAGCAATAAGGGGGCGCTCAACACTAAGACCTAATTAAAATATTGAGCTGAAAACGTTGCCATCTTCGGCCATAAACGGAAAATATAGTTAATTATAACCTCACTTTTAAGGTTATATTGTTGGCCTCAACGTGCTACCGCTATTGCTTATAACCATGTAATTGTTACAAATATACATATAACAATATACTTGTATCAATTCAAATTGTTGTTTCCTGTAGATTTCTGTTTCATATTGTGTGAGACAATGAAACATCAAATAAATAAATAAATAAATAAAGCGAGTTAGATCTGAGTCAACGAGTAATTTGACACTCCATAGGTTAGGGCTTTCTCGCTTCTTGTCTTACGTATAAAGGGACGTAGATAAAGACTGAGACAGGCAGACAAAGTTTGGTCATATAAAGAGTGACCAACGAGTTTTTTTTTCAATTTCACTTTGTGAATGAATCTCGATACTCATTCTAATTAGATTGAGGCCCAAAGATAGAAAGCGAGACAGAACTAATGTCTTGTCGACATTGACCGTCCATAGACGTTATCATAAGATCGTCATTATTTACCCGAGTTTCGAGCTAACTCACTTTCTATCTTAGATTTATTGGGCTGAGAATAATTCCCATGTATTTTGTTTCATCAATTGATTATGTATTGATTTTTTGGCCAACCGCAATATTTTAAACACGTTGTTCACGGTCTAAATTGACTAGTCCCAGTCTTACTTATAAAACTAAGTATATCATACATCCAAACAAAAAATCTTACAAGGTGTTTAAAGATTTTGGCGTAGCGCTTCGTTTTTATCTCTATTTGCATTTTTTTCGTTTGTCGATCTATGTAAGATTCAAAGTGTGCCGCCAGCTGGATAAATGTTGACACTGTCACAGTATAATGGTTACAAGTGCCCTGCGAACGGAATCCAAACATTTTATTTATCAAGAACATTACATATATATACAGATACATATACACTCATGCTATGCTGCACATGAAATCGTCGGATATGTACGTAATTGGTTGTGGTCGTAGACATAATTTTTATGTGATATTTAGATGTAAGAAATTGCAATTTCTCTTCCAGATGTCACCACGTTCACTCCATGACATGAGGCCCCAAGAATAGCAGGCGAGTCGAGTATTTAAACTCTGGTCAACGACTACTTTCTATATAGTCTATACAAAATGTCAAAATTGACATGAAATTAGTGCTGACTCGCTTTCTATCTTTCGGCCCTATCGATTTGAATTGTTACATTTATTTGTAGTTTTTTTTATTTAAATTAGTAATTCATTAATATTTCAAAGTCAAATGAATGGGCCGCACGAAAAACAACATGACCTGTCATTTCATTAATGATAATTTTCGTTCAAATATTTGAAGCAAAATACCCAATACAGCGAGCAACGAGCAGCGATACGTAAAGTATTTCTCGGTCTCTGTTTTCATTTGGTTGCCCTGTGGCGATCAACTTCATCTTTTTTAAACCATCGGGGAAGAAAATTTGGCAGATAGCGGGCGTTGTGCCTTCAGGAGGTCGTGTCCGTCAAAGTCAGATTACAGGAGCTAATTAATTCTAGGAACACAGAACATTCAATATAACTATCTTTCAGCGTTAACGTAATACTAGAGCCACAAACTAAGACCCGGCGGCCAAAGCCGTAAGTTCTCCACTGCTAGCATGTGATCAGATGGTGGCACTTCTTGCGTGCCGGCTATACCCGCGAAACTAGCAAATATTGATGTTTGTTTTTTAAATTCAGCAGAAGAGGACGATGACTACTAATTTATCATTATCACACCAATATATAGGTATGTATGTATTTTGTTAGACAGGAACACCAAACATTCATTGTAAATACTTAGGACTTGATTATATTATGTTTGTTTCGAGATACACGTTGTAGGTACTAAACATAAAAAAGGTTTGCAAAAATTTAGATATATATCTATACCTAAATATTTCTATGCTAAAAACCGACGACGTAGGCAGTCGAATCGGAACTGTCAAAGATGATCTTGCTGCCGGCCGACTTTAATATACACCGGTAATAGGTTTCTACTTTTATTATACAACTTATGTTATACAACATCACCACAACAGTCTCAGATTTAATCAACATTTCGACGAACATGTACAACAACAAATTAACGTTTTATTGTTTCTGTGAATACTCAAATAAATTTTAAAGAATTTGATTTTGAATGCAATGAATGTAGGATAATCGGGCTTTATAGTTTGCGAGTGTGCACATTTTGATGAGTAAATCAGTATTACAAATTTACACATTATGATTATCGGTATGTTAAGTAACTATCTTGCTCTGTAGGTTTTTTTTTTTTGTTATTTTGGTTTTTGGTTTGAAACAAAATGTTAACCTACCTAAACATAAGTAAAATGACCTATGCTATCACGTTAATTTGAGAACGATGATTTTAAACTACTTGTGATTATGCTGTCTTTTCAATACTATCAACAATTTACCTAGAATATTAAAGTATAATAGTGATATGATATAGTTTACAATGTCATATTGTCTCTACTAAATATAATTTACACATGAATGATAATGGTTGTATGGACACACCATTTCGTATTATTCAATCTCAGTTAGTACTATGTACTAACAAAATATACGTTCTTACTATGTTAAAGTTTGATGATGATATGTTTTAAAAAAAATATATAATGGAGATACCTACGTACTGACTTCTGAACAAGATATCCATGATAACGCCTTAATATCAAGACTAAATGAATCCTGTAACTTTGGTGTACGTAATATTTGTATGTCAAATTCTATCAGACAACAAATACCGTATCTTTAATAATTGAATAAGTTTTATTTTTATGATAGAGTAGGTGACGAGGTGCCTGGCCTCATTAAAATATCCCACGATACAATGCCTCACAATTCACAACCCTCAAAATAATTCATATTTGTTGGCAAATAGTGTTTTGTTGATTAAAATATATTTTGAAAGCAAAACTCTGTTAATTACTGCAACGTGTCTTCTTACCTTGCATGGCACGCAAGCTTCACAACATATAAATGATCTCTTTAAACCTATACATCGACTTATTATTACGGATTACTTTACGAGTCGCAATATGTAGTTATAAATAATAATTAACATTCGATACGCATCTGTTGCGAGTTCATTTACTCCTATGCATATAAATTAATATTTAAAGGAAGAGTAATGATATGATATGAAAATTCTTGATAGAAGTCTGAGACCGTTGCCTTGATTCGAACAATGATGTTGTATTATACTATATGTATATTTAAATTAACACCAATTTATCTATCGTAATCATTTTGAGAAGAGTCTTTAGTGGCATTAAATCTGTATATGAAAATTAAAACTGGAGGCCCTGGAAATAATATTAGGCCATTTATCGCACAGAACGAGTTAACTGATTCAGTCGCACCTCCTCATAAATCTCTGTTCATCATCTGCATAGAACGAGTTAACTGCTTCAGTCGCGCCTCCTCACAACTCTCTGTTCATCCATTATGTGTGTCCGAGTTGAATCAAATCAAGCTTTTAGCTTACCTACAAATGAAGTAGGCCTATAAGAGATTGATTTATTTGAAGGTAGATTCCCTAACAGTAGAACTATATGCGTGTTTTGAAAAGCAGCAGAAGCTGCCTCGATTTTTAAGTCCCATTTAAAACAGAGGACGGTAGCGAGCGCGATGACGCTCTATGTAAACATTTTGCGGTAATTGGAATTAATTCTGAAAACTTATTTTTTACTAACTATACCTTCAACTCTTCGTTTGACGAATAAGCACTTAGTAATACTATAGAGTTCCTAACTTTAAACATTTGTGCTGCTCGGGGCGGCGGAAAGGGTGTGCTCGGAGGGTGTGTGCGGGGCGGGGGGTAGCGGCGGCGGGGCCGGAGGGGGGGCGACAGGGGGGGTGCGCGGGGCGGCGCGGGGGGCTCGCTGTCAGACGGTACAGGGTGGCGGCGAGCGCGCCGGCAGCCGCGCGCACCACGGGCACGCCTCCCCTCCGCCGCCGCCGCCGTCGCCGTCGCGTACGTCCAGACCGGGGCCGCTGTGTCTCGCCTTGCCTGGAATCGTGCAACGCCATGGTTAGATCGAGGAGAGTTGCAACAAAGTTTTAGGTTGTCGCTATGATTATCGATGAAGCGACAGCATCCACGTCATCAAAACGGGAGAACCTGCCTGGATTATTCGTTACCCACTCAAAGTCGAAGGGCTATAATAATCATGACATCATGTCATCCAGTTACCTCAGCAGGTCTCAGTCAGCATCAGCTATATGTGAGCACGCAATAAACTCAAATAGATCATGCCTCATAAATAACTAGAAATATCTAAACAGAGGATGTTATAATAATTTTGACACTGTTGCTGTCCAGATATTTCTGGTTCTTTATGATATGTAGTATTTGAGTAGATTGCATGCTCACAAATATCTGATAATGAATGTAGTCTCAGAACGTGTTAAGTTTCTTACTACTAACGTTAAAAATAATCAGACATGTATAACAATTAAAAATGAGGAATTGGAATTGGTAACCAGCACAGTGTTTCTAGGTATAACGTTGGATTCCAAACTCCAATGGGGTCCACATATTGATAAGCTATCGAACAGACTGAGCTCTGCAGCTTTTGCATGCAGGAAAATCCGTCACTTGACAGATTTAAAAACAGCCAGATTAGTTTATTTTAGTTATTTTCATAGTATTATGTCCTACGGTATTCTGCTCTGGGGCAGTGCTGCTGACATAAATACTATTTTTGTGCTGCAGAAGCGGGCTGTTCGTGCGATTTATAAAATTTATAAAATGAATAATAGAGATTCTCTTAGAAATAAGTTTAAAGAAGTAAATATATTGACAGTCCATAGTCAATATATTTACGAGAATATTATGTATGTCCATAAGAACATTGTTAACTTTCGAAGAAACTGTGATATACATAACTTTAATACTAGAAACAAGGACAAACTTGCAGTGCCCACTACTCGGCTCCATAAAATAAAAAACTCGTTCAAGGGTAATTGTGTAAGATTTTACAATAAACTCCCAAGCACTTTGACAGATCTATCAATTAATAAGTTCAAGAAATACATCAAGCAAAGGCTTATTTCTAAAGCTTACTACAGTATTAAAGAGTACATAGACGATAAAAATGCTTGGGACTGAATTGTTCTAATTAATTGTGAGCATCCTCACTGCCAGAGTTTCTTTTACTGGACACTTGGAGGCCTTTTACACCTCCAAAGATTAATTTAATTATACAACTCTTGACTGTGGGGACCATTTACATCTCCTATTATCATTGTATTATTGACTAAAGAGACTATACATCTCTGTTATTTTAATTATTTTATTATGACATGAGACTCTTTACATCTCTCAGAAACAATAATTAAGTACTTTTTTTTTTTTTTTCTGATAATATGATAATAATACCAAATGTTCTGTAAAAAATGAAATGAAATGACATGTGAAAGTGCCCTTGTGGCCTATTTACAGAATAAACGTTTTGAGTTTTGAGTTTGAGTTTGAACAGTTTTACATTTGTTCCAATCTTGGGCCATCCGCTCTAGCTCCGCCCATTTCCTTTGCGCAATTTGTACTGCGGCTTACTATGTTTCTATTAAGCTGTTCAATTTTCCATTAATACTAATAAGTTCATCAAAAATAGTGTGTTCTTTAGATCAAATCTAATCAGTGTGGCTATCTGTCCATCAAACTGGTCAATCAAGCGAAAATATCGTGCTAAGGCGACTCTAAAAGTAAGTATGTATTAATAACAAAAATGAAAATTAATATTGCTAGTCGCTTCCGTTTCTTTTGTAGCCGCATTCACTACCATGACCAAAAATAATAACCAAATCCCATACATTTTTGACATTTGCATTTGAAATGAAAAATATTTGTTAATTAATATTCATGCATTAGGGTAAGATCAACGCCACTACCGCACCGCCACAGAGGTCGTCGCCCCAAGGAGGTTACACCCAGTATACAGGCACATAAGTGAATAATCCTTTCCTATCGGCAAAACTCGGAACAGCGATAACACCCGAATGGTGCCGATGTGTCTATGAATTACTGTATTATTAAATTACGTGTAGGTATCAAATAAATCGCATACTTTATTTATCAATGTCAAATGTCAAATTGCCCGTTTGACGTATATTACACTGAGATGTTAAAACCACCACGATTCTATCATATAAAGAATTCGTTAGGTATACAAAAATATAACTAGTTACTGAGGACGTTTTATTTCAATAAAACGCACTGATAAAAACCTAATTCCGGTTGGGATGATCTAATGATTCTATAAGGATTGGAACCCCAAAAGTCAAACTATAAGTCAAAACTACAGTAGGATTTTGCAGACCTTTTTTATAACAATAAATTTTTGTAATTAATTAAAAATACTATGACATAACAAAAAAGACACCTCAACATAAAACAAAACAAACCAGCAGAGAAATTAATATAAATAAATATGATTTTCTGATTGGATGAACGACTTCGATTATGACAGCGGGATAAGAGGAGGAGGAGCGGGGTGGACAGTGTGATGCGAAACAATACTTCCAACTTCCATATCACAGTCAGAATCAGAACTATTTTCTGGTGTATCATCGTCAGAGTTTTCATGAACGGTGATTACAAAACTAGCCATATAATTTTCCAACTCAGGTTCGTGTTTTCGGTACTCGTTTTCGCATTTGATGGCGTGGTCACATACTTTGGCCCAAACATCGGAACCAATCATATTAACCTTTTCCTGTACCAATTGTTTCAAAGTAGTCATATTCATACTGATGTTTCTTTTGGATACGTATCCCTTTATTTGAGACCATATGTTTTTAATCGGATTGAAATCAGGATGATATGGTGGCAATCTTAGTACGCTATTCTACAAAGTCTTGTTTGTACTTGCAAATAATTTCATATATTTCAAGTTTTGTTAATGACGGATCAATCGGAACGTTATGTTTGGATAGCCAATCAATCATGTCTTGCTTCCTGGTATTTGAATTAGGAGGTTTTTCTACGTACTTATTATGATATGCAGCATTATCTACTACTAGTACCGAATGTAGAGCTAAGTTTGGAATGAGTTGATTACGAAGCCATTTTTCATAGTTTTCATTGTTCATCGCGTTGTGATAGTCACCTGTTTTATCAGTAGACTGATACATTAACAATGCCCCAGGTATAAACCCCTTTCTACTACCAGCGTGCACTATTATAAGATGTTGTCCTTTAGAAATTAACTGTTTCACTCCGTTTTCTGACGAGTCAGCCCAGCTTTTACCTGCCAAATGTGAGGTATGGATGTATGTTTCATCCATATAAACAATCTCTCTCCCTTGCAATCTGTACTTTTTTATCGCGGCTAAAAATTTTACTCTTTTTAAACGAACATCATCTTTCTCGATAAGTAATTTTCTGTTGTTTTCAACTTTTTTATACCGAAATCCCATTTTTCTAAGAATTTTTCTTAGCGTAAAGTCACATCCCTTAAAATTTATGGCTTCGGATATCTTGGACTTCAGGGCTTTAATTGTAGGTACTTGTTTGTATATCAAATGGAAATTATACACTAATCGGCGTATAACGTTGTAGTCAAAATCGTCAAGACCTAGACAAAATAATTTATTTGGTCTACCCAACTTTGCCGACTTCGGACTATTGGAGGTGGATTGATTTATGTATTCTTTTTGCAATATTTTATTTACTGTTCGTTGAGAAATTCCACTGGCCTCCGAAACTCGTTTTTGGACTTTACAAAAGTAAGCAGTACAGTTGGTTTGTTTGAATTTATCATTTTCAGTTAAGAAATATAAATAAATATTGAAAATAACTTCGCAGGCTTGCCGATCTAAACGTTTTCCTTTTCTTAGTGCTTTCGGCATGTCTGTTATAAATTGTTAATGTGGATCGAATAAAATCAATGTTTATTATTTACAAAAATGACAGACAAGAGTGAAATGTAAAGTCAAAAAAAAATAAATAGGTGGCCTGCATTAATACACGAGTCCATGAAGTTTATCACAAAATCTAACATAAATATCAACAAAATATTTCTGTGGTATTAACTACTCTATATAGATACTTCCTCTTGCAATGCGACCGTTCCCTACGTTGTCTCGATGGGTACTGAGTGCGGTGAAGTAGTAAGACAAAAACGAACATTTCCGAGAAAATACGAAAGGAAAGGATTATTCACTACATCTACCTTGCTTCTGGCCCCTTTTTAATTCTAATTTATTTAATAAATTAATTTTATTTAATAATATTTATAAAACGAAACTAAACTAAATTGAAAATTTCACTGAGATCACTGCCGGAGGGTGCTCAAGACGCTGGCATCGTTCCCTCGCTTTATCGCAATGCTGATGCGTTGAGCGAGGTAGATGCCAGCTCTGCGGTCCCCTGACGCTTCGACGAGCCGCTTAGAGATGTCTTTGAGGACTCGTTGAGCTTCAGGGCCCCACGGCCCCAGGGTCTCAAAGCCGAACGGCATAAACAAATAGTCGTCGCCCAGTGCGGCGTATTTGCGGCGTTTGAGACCCTCTGCTGTTTCCTCCGCAGCGCCGGCTGTGGCTGAAGTCACTGGTAGATGACGGTGTCAGCGTATCTACGCAGGTTGCCTCCCATACCAGGGCCCTCCCGCTCTGCCAGGGAATGAGCGTCATTCCGTCCGGCCTCTTGCCATCGTCACGTGCCAGTGCCAGCCCATTGGGTTCAAGTATTGCTGGCACGCCGCAGCTGGCAAGGGCCCGACGGATAACGTCATTAAGACTGGCATGACGGGACCACCGACCGGCGCTGCTTGGGCAGGGAGGCCGTGGTTCCCTAGTTGGTCCACCCTAAAATCGCAGCGGCAGTAATGGATTTCGTTTGTCTTAACGCCGAGTCGCAGGCAGACGGCGAGGGTAACGGTGGTACGGTCAAGCAGGGTGCCAATGTGCTTTGACGGGATTGCGCGCAGCCAGTGTCCTGACTCCTTCTCTCTGGTAGCTAGGAACCGCACGCGCTCTGCTGAACGACTAGCCGTGTTTACTAGTTCTTCGCAGGTTTTAATACAGAGTGGGTCGTCCCATTTTTTGGAAAATTTTGCCTCAGACAGGCTTGCGTCCAGGCATTCCTGGCCTCGGCCAGACACGTGATCCACATCACCGAGAGATGGCTTTATGATTTTACCATAGAGATCACGTGGGCATTATGGGTCCAAGACAGAAAGGCCGGGAATGCCACGTCTGAGATTATCCGGCTCCCCAAGCCACCGTGTCTGATTGGAAGGGCGGATTGGGTCCAGCTTCGTTCATCGATATTAATGTTTAAGATTTTTGTTAATGTGCTTTTGGTCAAATCGTCTAAAAGTTTGAGAAAGGGAGGGTATTTCCAAAGAGGAGAGCATCGAAGGAGGTAGGTAAATTTTGTGTATAAAAAGGCAGAACCGCATGATAGACAGGGCCATGTGGGGGTTAAGGTCGGTCAGTTTGATAGAATTTTAATTGAATTTAGAGATTTGTTCTTCCATGAAGCTGGCGATCCCGTCCCCCATCCTGGGGGCCCCTAGGAGGCGAAGTGAGTCTTTGTCTAGGATTTTTATGCTGGGGGCGGCTAAATTGAATTTACAGATGATCTCAGGAGGGTAATATTATCTGATATGAAGAATTCGCACGTCGAGAAATTGAAGTCTAGGTATTTTTCTTAATTCTGATGTTAAAAATCTTGTTATGCGTTTCTAAATCTTGTTAAGCGTTTTCTTCTTTGCCTCCTATGGTTCCGTCGTCTAGGTACCAAATGTGGAATTAGGAATTTAGGCTGATAATTAACATCAGACAATACACGGATGTGGCTACATCTAGGCATATTTTAGTTACTTTCATAGTGTCATTTCGTATGGTATCTTGTTGTGGAGGAAAACAGCGGATATTGAAACTATTTTTATTTTACAGAAAAGAGCTATTCCAGCAATTTATAATGTCTCTTTCTTGAATTGAGATATTTTTTTTCGAAAATATAATGTATGTCCGCAAGAACCTTACCACATTTTCAAACTTAGTGATAGCTGTATTGTTAACTTAAGAAATAATCACAGTCTATAGAGAGTAATGTGCATTTGACAGGCAGGTCTGGGCCGCTATTGCAGCTGCTTGTACCTATCATATTTTGAAAGACAATTATGTTTTATTTTTATTTTGGACAGTTGCGCCCCCGTTTAGATTCGCGAAGGTTAGCAATTCTTTCAAGGGTCAGTGCATTCTCTACTACAATAAGATACCTCTGGAGATTTTGAAATTGCCATTTGAGCAATTTAAAAAGCATGTTAAAGCGACTTTGTCAAAAAGGGATATCACAATGTTCAAAATTACTTAAATGATGTGACTGTTTGGGGTTAATCTAGCTCAACGCAAGTGTATTTTTTTTTATTATTTGTTCCTGCTTATTAATAATAATAATAAATATTTGTATTAGTTAAGCTCAAGCAATTTTTAAAAGAGATCTAAAAATCAATCTGTGGAAGTTTCTTTTACCAAAGTGGTCCAATGTAGAGAAGGGACAAAAAATGAACTGTATGTGAAGCCGAAGCCACAGGCAGCTAGTATAAATTAAGTACATATAAATATAACAGTTAGGTTATTGTACCAGTGTACATTTACATACATAGCGCGACCCCTTTTCTCACAAGAGGTGGCAGAGGTATGGTATGTGGTCAGCATCGGGATTCGAACAGCATCTCCTGTGTGACAGGTGAGGGTGTTGTCACTAGCCCACGGAAGCTCTTACTCACGAAAGTCTGTAAGTAGGTAGGTATTTTCACCAAAAAAAAAAGAGGATAGCCAAAAAAAAAAAAAAAAAAAAACAAGTTGTTGTATCTCATATTTTTGAATCCAATAGTTATAATAATTCTGCACCCGAGGCTACACGTCAAAAACAGCTGTGCTGTATTTTAACTAAATAATTTTGTTTAAATTCGTCTATTTGTGAATATAGTGTTAGTTTTTAGTGTTTGTTAAGTCAATTAATAGTGTCCCAGTGATAAACGTGGTCAGAATTATAATTGTGATAAAATAATCGAACACGGGCCAACAGACCAAAGGAAGATTCAAACTGTCTTGACACTGTGTTCAACTGACATTGTCTTGCCTTTCCCTTGCTACATAGCGAGTATTTTTTGTCTTTGTTTTCACATTACTAATCATAATGATGACTCGCAATGCTTTGTCTCGCCAAGCGGAGTCCAGGCTCCAACTGGTTTTGCAGGAATTAAAGCAAGCAAAGGGACAGGTGGAACAATTAGAAGCAGAAAGAGATGAAAATGAAAAAACTATCTTGGAAACCTTAGAAAACAATCAAAAATTAAAGAGGGAACTGTCCGCGCTACATTCCATTAATATTTCTATTAGTGAGGAACGGGATAGGCTGCAACTAATAATAGATGGGTTTGATGAGCACTGTGGCACTGAGTTTGAGTCCGTCCTGCACAGAACTTCAATCCTGGAGAAGGAACTGTGTGATGCCCACCAACATATCACACAGCTGGAAGAAGCGGCTATTAGCTCTGCCACAGTGACCACGCAGAGCTTATTTGATGAATTGGTAGCAGTAAATACTTCCTTGGGCCATGTCTCTGTTGCGGGCTGTAGCTTGCCCACTATGACTATTGACCTTACTAAGGATGACTCAGTGTGTAATGTGGCAGCCAGCAGCAGGGACAGCACACACAAATTGAAACTCAGTAAAAATAAGGTAAGAAAATATGTCAAAATTAATAAGTTTATAAAAAAAACCAAAAATATGCTAAAAAAACAAAAAAGGTTGTAACAAAGCTTCATAATAAAAGAAGGGTTTTAGATAAACTGGAGCTGTGTACTGCTCAGCTTAATTATAATCAGATTAGCTATGAGGACAACATGCATGAGCTAAGATGCAAACTTCACCAGGCAGAGCGCTCCCTGGGGCGCTACATTAGCCTCTATGACAAAACCAGAGCGGAAACCAGGGAACTGAATCTAGTTCTCAGTAGCCAGGTTAGCCTAGAAACTAAAATATTGGAGAGCTGCTGTTGTGTGCCGGACTGTGCTCCGTCAGCTACTTCCCTCCTGGATGTTAGCACTTCATATCCAGGTATAAAAACAATTATGTACAGTGATGAACTTGGAAAAAATATGGGTCAATTATTAAATATGTATATGGAGCATACGGTAATAAATAATTGTTTACCCAACTGTAATCTGCATGATATTATGCAAAAAGTAGATAATGGTACATATAGTGATGAGTGTTATTTAATCATATGCCTCGGTAATAGGGGTAATGTGAACAAGTCTGACTTAATTAAATATTTAGACAAGCTCTGTTCTTTAAAAGTAAAACAAATTGTTATGTTCACATTCCCTTACAGCGACAGCCTGTCACAATCAGAAAACAACCTTAGATATAAGCTGAATATGACCTTGCATACTATATCATGCAATAATAATATACATGTAATGGATACTAACAATTTTGTTAGTAGAAATAAATATTATTTGACTAAAGGTAAATATTACCTTCCTAGTTATTATAAAAGACAAGTAGCAAATTCGCTGTCCTATTATTTTAATATAACAGCCAAAAATTTGGCTATACATAATGCCTCTATTGAGCATTATACTGATGTTTCAAACAAAACCTTGGAAGCTTTTCCAAGTCATTTAAATTAGATACAACGACAATAGAGGAGGTCTCTAGCCCGTCAAATAATATTAATAAAGTACATAATAAAAACAGAAAAATTCAATATTGTAAAATAAATGCAAAGTTTACTAATCTGGTCCACCAAAATATTCAAGGTATTAGCAGTAAATTATTAGAGTTGGAATTATACATGAACTCTTTTAATATTGATATTTTATGTCAATGTCAATGTACAGAACATTGGCTAAAAAGCCATGAGCTCATGTTCAATTTCAGTAAACACCAGGTTGGTAGTTCTTTTTGCACATCACATGCTGCTCGTGGAGGCTCTCTAATATTTCTAAATAAACACATAAAGTTCAAAAATCGTAATGACATAGTATGTTTATCAGTTGAAAGCCACATTGAAGTAGCATGTGTTGAATTGGAGCGCATAATTGTAATAAGCGTTTACAGCCCAACATCAGGTTCATTTGATGTTTTTGAAAAAGTCATGGATGACATATTATTTAAAGTATCAAAATCTAATAAAACTCTTATGATATCTGGAGACTTCAATGTAAATTTATTAGAAACTTACTCCCTTAGTACGAGACTAACTAACTTATTTAATTCTCACAACTTAAAGCCACTTTTCATGGAACCTACTCGAATAACTGAAACCTCAGCAAATTGTATAGACAATATATTTGCTTATCCAAATGAAAAAATTGTACTTAAAAAAATTATAAGTAATTTAAAGTCAGACCATTTAGGTCAATACATTAGACTAGAAATTCAACTTAAAAAAAGTTCTACAAGAAAGATACAATACATACCTGTGACTGCACATCGGTTAGAAAGGTTTAAATTGAATTGGGACAGCAAACTACCTATCAATTACTCTAATAATAAACCTAATGAGTCATATTGTATTTTTTTTTACAAATTCAGCAATGCGTTCAATGCAGTATTTACTAAGAGATCGATTGTGGTCTCAGACAAACTTTAGTAAGTGGGCCACAGTAGGTATACTTAAAAGTAGAAAAAATTTATATGAATTATATAGTGAAAAACAATGGAATCATAGTGAAGAGTTCATGGATAAAGTAAAAAAGTTCTCAAAAATCTTTAAAAAGTTTGTCAAATTGCAAAATCAAATTATATCAGATCTAAAATAAGAAAAAGTGATAACAAAATTAAATCAACTTGGGATATAATTAAAAGTGAGACTGGAAAGGCCAGTATTAAAAATAATGAATATGAATTAAAAATTAATGATATTACTTTCAAAAATGATATTGATGTAGCTGAAGCGTTTGAATTTTTTTTACTGACATCCCAATCTCTACTACAAAGTCTTTAGACTCTTCCAAAGTAATCGCTGAATCTTTGCTAAAAGACTATGTACCTAGATGTGAAAATCAATTCTCGTTTAATTATGTAGATGATAAAGATATTATTAAAGCCTTTAAATCAATAAATGTTAAGAAAACTGCAACTCCTCTGCAAACCTCTGGGATATTTCTGTTCATGTTGTGAAGCCCCTTATAAATGTTATTGCACTTGATTTAGCTTTCATATTTAATGCATCTATTGAATCTGGCGTGTTTCCTGATTTAATGAAACACAGTAAAATAGTACCTTTGTTTAAATCGGGTAGTACATCTGACCCTTCTAACGTCAGACCGATATTGGTATTGCCTACATTTAGTAAAATATTTGAAAAAGTAATTTTAAATCAATTTCTTACACATTTCAACACCCACAACATGCTCCACTGTAAACAATTTGGTTTTACACAAGGCAAATCAACTACTGATGCCGGTATTGAGTTAATATCACATATATATGATGCCTGGGAAGAGTCGCATGATGCTCTAGGAGTATTTTGCGATATGTCTAAGGCTTTTGATTGCATTGACCATGGGACATTGATCAGGAAATTACATAACTATGGAATTAGGGATAACTCTTTAGATCTTCTCTCTTCTTATCTAAATAACAGGATACAGAGAGTTGACATTAATGGAAAACGATCTCCAGGGTCTGTTGTTACTATGGGTGTACCGCAGGGTTCCATACTCGGGCCATACCTGTTTTTGGTTTATATTAATGACCAGCCACATCTTGTCAGAGATAATCATGAGATTGTACTGTTTGCAGATGACATTTCACTTTTGTTTAAAATGAAACGACGCAGTTTGAACTTTGACGATGTGAATAATGCAATCTCAAAGGTAGTCAATTGGTTTAGTGCTAATAATCTTTTACTGAACAATAACAAAACTAAATGTATTCGGTTTATACTCCCCAATGTTAAACAAGTCTCGGCTAATGTTAATGTTAAAGGTGAAAATTTAGAAATTGTAGATAGCACAGTATTCCTAGGAATCACCTTAGATAGTAAGCTTCAGTGGGGCCCACATATAGATAAGCTATCAAAAAAACTCAGTTCCGCAGTTTATGCAGTTAAAAAAATCCGTCTTTTTACGGACGTGGAAACAGCTAGACTAGTTTACTTCAGCTACTTCCATAGCATTATGTCTTACGGCATACTGCTGTGGGGGAACGCTGCAGACATTAACATAATATTTGTGCTGCAAAAGAGGGCTGTTCGCGCAATCTACAATGTGGGTCCCAGAGAGTCACTGCGTTGTAAATTTAAAGAAATTAACATTATGACAGTGCCGTGTCAGTATATTTATGAAAACCTAATGTACGTCCACAAAAATATTGATAAATTTCCTAAGAATAGCGACAGGCACAATGTCAACACTAGAAATAGGAATAAACTAGCTATACCTACTACTAGGCTCCATAAGGTTAATGTATCTTTTAAAGGGCAATGTATTCGCTTTTACAACAAAATACCGACAGAGTTACAAGAATTGTCTGTAAATAAATTTAAAAATGTTGTTAAAAATCACTTATGTAAAAAAGGTTACTACAAAATATCAGATTATGTAGAAGACAAGAAAGCTTGGGAAGGTGTTTGCTCCAATTCTGTAAAAAATAACGTATAAAGCTGGAGGTTTCTAGTCGCCTCTATGCCTCCAGCATCTAAAACATTGAGGTGACGGAATTCAAATTGAGTTCTATATTTCCCTGTACATTAAACATGTGTTAGTTTAAGATTTGACATTCTCCAAATGTTACCTATGTGTTTCTTATGGAAATAAACTCTTTTTGATTTTGATTTTTGATTTTGAATTATCAGTTTTCATAATTTCAAAATTCAGTAGCTAACATGTTTTTTGTTGAGAATTGTAGTTTCGTATGAATTTGTTTGACAGTGCGTCTTTCACGCTATAGTGATGGCTTTAGAAACTGTAAGATTGCTTGTAATTGTCGTGTAATGAATCATTGTCATGAAACACAACCATACCAACTCCTACTAGTAGCCTTTGTTTTGAAAAAATATGTTTTTTTTATGCATAACACAAATCATACTCTTTTAATATGATTATTATTTGTAATATTTTGACACCGCATGCCTAGTTAGGTGCATATTTACCTGCTAGGTAGACATTTAAACGTTCGCGTTTACAATAGTATAAATAAGAAATATTCATTTCACAAGGCCTCTATTCGAATTATAACTACCTACTCTATGCATTTAGAAATTGTTTTAGTAGATTTGGAAAACCATTAAAGAACAATTAGAAAGAACGTTTGTGATCCAAATATCCGGGCGGAGAATCACTATCAACATTATCGTGTCAGATAATAAATCAGTTGTGCTGACAGGGTTATAATATTATTACTGTACTTGTACTGTTATGAACTTTATACATATAAATAAACATTTTGTTTATTTATATGTATAAATCATTGTTAAAACCATAATTATCCATTTAGAAATCTTGTAGGGATGTGACAATATCCCTACAAGATTTCTAAATGGATAATTATGGTTTTAACAATGATTTATACATATAAATAAAAATATTGTTTATTTATATGTAAAAATCATTGTTAAAACCATAATTATCCATTTATTTTTTATATATAATACGTCTAATATTATATATAATTATTAAATGGATAATTATTGTTTCCAATAAAATATGTTCGAAAACCTTTTTTTCCCCAAAAAAAGTTAGATACTCATTACTTTTATGAGTTGGTATGGTTGTGTTTCATGATAATGGTTCATTACATGACCATTGCAGGCAATCTGACAGTCTTTAAAGCCATCACTATAGCTTCAAAGATGTTTATTTTGCGTAGATATAGGTGGTAACATAACATTTATCGGCACTGCACATCTAGCCACGTAGTGACATCATGCAAAAATAGCACTACAGTAGTGCAATACAATTCTTAAATATTATCTAAAACAGGTCGGTGTCTATTTTCAACTAAAGAGATCGATAGGTACTCAAAGAAATTAATTAATTGATTAATTAAATTTATACACTATAGATTAATTGTATTAACACGAGAGTCTAAAAATTCTTTAACGTTATAATAGCATTTAGTGATCAACCATTTACGTAATTTATACTTCAATACATTAAAAGGCATGTCATGTAGTTCTGTTGGTTTGGCATTAAATATTTGTATCGACATACAGTAACAGTTCCGTTTGAGTTGTGCTATCGGAAACGCTAACTTATTGGGATACCTGGTCTTAAAGTTACATATACTGGATTTCTTGGTAAAAATATCCATATTTTGTCTTACAAAGCTACATACTTTATAAATATATATTCCTGTTTATAATGTATAAGAAACTACAGTTCTCAAAAAAATATGTTAGCCCCTGAATTTATAAATTATTAAAACTGTTAATTATTATAACTATTGTATTCTAAATATGACATACATAACTTTCGCGCCGGGCCTGGGCTTTTTTTTTGTATGGACTTCGCCCATTCTCCTTTGATATAATAACCAAAATAGTGACATAAAAGCCGGTAGTTTTTTATCGCCTTAACCTCTATGTTTGATTTTTTCACAACTTCAAGAAACCACAGACTTGAGCAATTGATATTAGTTTTAACTTGATACCTCCACGCGTTCCTGAGAAAAATAGTATGGGCAGGGAGAGGGGCAGACAGACGGAAATTTCCAGTTTTCGGATTTTTCTCTTTACATGTGCTGTAAGACTTTGCTTTTTGCCGAATTTCATGATCCTAAGTCAACCGGAAGTACCCTAACAGGTTTTGATTCGATTGCGAGTATCAAGCAAATTCAACAAGTTCAGCAGGTCCTTTTTTTCTTTTAAGGTACGGAACCCTGAAAAGGATTAAAAAGGCCAATTTCAAAAGGTCGACGTTTGATAATAGTTCATGCAGGGAACGAAAAAAGCCTTGTACCTGGAGCTTGTCTAACGTATAAATCCACGGAGACTACAGGTGATTATCGTAATGAAATGAATAACGATAACTACGACAAATGGCTAGTCAATCAATGAATCCCAAGTGTACCCCCTGGCTCTGTTCTAGTTATCGACAAAGCACCAATATGTCACAAAAGACCCCCGAAAACAGGAAATGATCAATCGGTGAAAAAATTGACTATACCCCATTTGCGATATTAAATGTCAGCACAAAAAAAGGTTTACAGAGTTTTCCTTGGACAAAGTACGTACACAAAAAAAAACAAAAAAAACGGTCGAGTGCGAGTCGAACTCACGCATGAAGGGTTCCGTAACAGCGTACAATGGAACCCTAAAAATATATTACCAACAAATCATCCGGACTTCAATCCCATTGAGAATATATGGTATCAACTAAAAGGCTACGAAGCCGCTAGAAATGTAGATAAGAAATTAACTTCAGTAAGAAAATATTGGATGAAAAAGAAAACATGATCCGGGCTGAAGAATGGAAAAAAGTTTGCGGTAGTGCCATAAAAAGCGAGAATGAAATCTAAGAATTCAACCCCATATGGACGATTACACTGATTACCCTTTATCCTTCGTGTTAGGTTGAACATGTAAGAACAACAAAAAATACTTAAAACATAAACTTTAAGTACACAAAACATAAAAAGAAGTTTGGTGATCATTTATCCAAACACAATTTGGTGGACATTTATCCCTTCTGGCAGTCATTTTGAATTTATTGGTAGTAAAATAGGTGCATTTTTGGTAATAGTTTGAACACATGCCTTTTTTAACTGACCTAGAGTTGTTTGCTGATGATACTTCAGAGATGATACTGGTCTTCGAGATTCACAGCAGAACACCGCGTCCTATGAGCACGGGTTTATACTACGGGCCATTCGGTTGTGGAATGCACTCCCCAGCACCATCAGGGACAGTCCAATGAATGGAATGCGTTGCACTGACAGGGGCCCAATTCTGAACCAGAGAATGCATCGCGACCGCTCCGAAGGGCGCAAAACGCCACATTTGACAGTCAATCTCCAAACAAAATAGGTGCCGCCGACAAGCCAAACACGGCATTCCGCGCCACTCGGAGCAGTCGCGATGCAATCCCCAGTAAAGAATTGGGCCCCACGGGTCAAATGGGAGTGGTAGGGTACCACAATAATCCAAGTGTGCGATTTCTGATTTAAAAATTCACATCTACGGCTGTCCGGCTTAAAGTCTCTTCTGGCACGCTCGAACAAACTTGAGGTTAACAATTTCAAAATTGCCTTCCTTTTGCGTGACTTGCTTTACAGTATCTATGGCCATGTCAACTTCTTCCAAACTATCTATATAATCATCCATATAGTGATATCTGAGTATAGCCTTAAATGCTCCGGGAATTTGCTTCGCTCGCTCGGTCAATAATAGTAGAAGTAGTATATGATAAGTATATTTAGTTTAGTTATTAATATAGTCATTTATTTTTTAATATGTGTGTAACTACTGTTTTATTCCGTTATATTGTTGTACATAGACTTACCCCTGCTCAGCAATATACCTTTTCCATCTTTAGAGATAATCTCGCCTTTGCACACCTATTTACCATGTAACTCTTGTTTTTATATGATTTGTGTGCAATGAAGAAATTATAAATGAAATATGAATTGAAAGAAGAAGAGAGAAGAAACAATAGTTGTATTGTCTTTATACTTGAATTGGTTCACAGTTTATAATTTATTGTTCAACGCTAGTAAAGTTTACATTTTACCAGCCTTACCTTACGGTAAGAGTTGTCACATGGGCAGCTTACGACCGAGGCATTCCACGGAGCGCATATCCTTTGAAGTGCATATAAAGAATACCAACCGTACGAGGCGAGGCGTTGCGGGTCGGGTGCCGGGTGGCTCTAATGAGCTGTGACCTTTATAAACAAAACCGGCCAAGTGCGTATCTAACATCCCACATTTAGGGTTCCTTACCAAATGTAGGAAATAAGCCTAAAAGCCAAAGAACAAATCCTGATTTATCAATATAATGGTATGTGTTAGTAAATATGCGTAATAATAAATATCTTCACCAAATTTTAAGGTCAGTGGGACGTTAAAATGTCTTCCCTACAAAATTTTATAATAAAAAAATGACTTTTGTGGCCTTTGTTTTCTAATATTTCTAAAACAAAAAATACAGTATTTACAACGAGCTCTAAATAATAAAACCACCCCTATCGATGGGGTAGGTCAAATTAATTTTTCACGCCCCTCTTTATCTGTATGGAAAGAGTCCCCCTTAACCTTTTGAATACCACCGGCGTTAGCTAACGCCACTTTTCCGTTTTTAAATTTTATTACAAATGCATAAGGTTCAAAATCACGACCCGTCCTAACTACCCTCGGTTTTTGAGAGGTTAACAGATTAAAAAATTAAAAAATAAAATATTATGTGACGTGTTATCACAGAGGTTTACCCATACATTGATAACGAAAGCACACGGTCGGTAGGAACGACAGAAACCTGACTGTTAGCAACCTGTCAAAAGCCATCATTTTCCATCCATCGAAGCGACCATCATTGAAACAACCGTCAAAATGTGACAGTCAACATAAAATAACTGGCAAAAACTAGACACCTGTCAAAAATCATTCAGTTATGTGTGACATTTGTAGCTTGTCAGCCATAGCCCATTAATGTGCCCACCGGGGTATACGAGTCAGATTGAGCCATACTCCATCACGTGGGCTCAGTGTGAGTTGATGGAGGGGTTTTAACGACTACCAACTACTACTACCAAGTAGCAATAGTATCTGGGACCTACAGCTTAGCGTGTCATCCCAAATACGGAACGTCAGATAATGAACAAGATAAGTAATTATCTATTTGGTTCCGAGCCTGCATCTCCTGCGTGAGACGCCAGTGTGGAACCCACTAAACCACTGCGCTCCTCGGTTGTTTTGGTTTATCTGTTTATTTATATTTTCTTATTGTCGGACGGACAGATAGCGGAGGCTAGGTAATAGGGTCCTTCGGGTACGCAACCCTAAAAAGTATATATCTTGAATAGCCTGTCAAGAAGCCGATTGTGATTACTCCTCTCGCTTTCTATCCGTCTTGCGTGCGAGTAGAGGGTCGTATCCGTCACGCCCGCAGTGTAGCAGTGGTGCCATCGATTCGCGGCCGCGACCCAGCGCGACCCACGTGGCGGGCGGGCCGGGCGGGAGGCCTGACGTCACAGGTCAGTACCGCAGCGCTATCGATCCCGGCCGCACCGCATTCATTCAAGCCGCGCCGCTCGATAGTCAGTTGGCTGCAGCGGGCGGGCGGGCGGGGCGGGGCGGGATAGATGCACCTGTCAGTGTCAGCTGGGTTTGCCGCCCTTTTTGACAGTAGGAATGATGACGTCAAAATGTATGGGTTATATAAACTTTTGAAAATCTCTGTGATATTGGAGCGATTTTACAAAATGCCTTCGCTTTCTTATGCCACATTACCTTAAGCGAGAGTGAGGGGTCACTGCTCTCTCAGACTCAAAGAAAATTGGTGCGGACTATAATAATGAAATACCTAAACGGATCCAAAATAAAACATCCGAACTAAATACCGTTAAATGAATAATCTTCTTTGGTTTATCGAATTTAGAGTTTAACCCAAAGATCAAATTGTACGAAATGGATAGGAAGGTGTTATTATGCTGAATGAATAGCACTTTTCAGTTTAATAATAAGACACTCTGTAAAAGATTTCGCGTATGTATTTGGTTGATTTTCCTGACTCTTTTCATTATTATAGACGTGTAGTGTCATAAAGTTACGCCCAACATAAGGACAATATAGTTTACACATAGTTTAAAACAAAAAAAGTTTGTTGCCGCGTCAATTTGTCCTAAATCAACGCAACGCATCCGCAACGTGCGGACACGCCCACCGGCCGGTCTACGAAGTGCGCGTGCGCCGCGCGT
Source organism: Argyresthia goedartella (assembly GCA_949825045.1). Lineage (NCBI taxonomy): Eukaryota > Metazoa > Arthropoda > Insecta > Lepidoptera > Argyresthiidae > Argyresthia > Argyresthia goedartella. The sequence goes on along the minus strand of OX463806.1, from coordinate 44,731,707 downwards.
CAAGTACCTACTCAATATTTGGAGGGGGGTAGCAAGTGATAGAACTGAGATTTAATGATTCTTAAGAACTATTCCCTGCAAAAATATTTTTCACACCTTTCATTCGGAAAATTAAGTTTTGCTCCACGACGAGAGGGAGCAAAATGCTACATTTCAATTTAAGCTACTTTTTAAATTTATTCATTGGTATGTAGCATTTACGCAATGTGCCAATTGAACACATCTTAATAAAATAATCAATTGTAATTTCATCGTGATCGATTAAAAACGAACATGTTTCAAGTTTTAACTTTAACAATGTTGTAAGAAAATTTATGAATTTATCGTAATATTAAAAAAAAATGTAACAATATATTATATGTTGTACTGAAATCAAAACTATCGATGACTGTTATTGTGATATAATGAATATTGATATCTGATACCATTGTAATATTCAACAAAAATATTTCACCTGTGGTGACCTTTCCTTAATCCTTCACAATCCGCCATTATAAAAAAAGTTTTGTTTTCGTTGTTCGATTACTGCAAAAGTAGTGAAAGTATAATTCAAAGTATAGTTATTTCATTATTTTTAGAACATTTTATCTCAATGTTCCTCATAGTCGGTGTGAAAAGTTGTATGTGTCACTCACAAGCAAAATTATTTTCGTCATGGGCGTTAACGCTTGAAGCCTTCGCTACGCTCAGGTTCGCTTCACTCTGGATTCAATTCAACGCCCTCGCCGTAAAAACATAATTTTGCTCGCTTGAGACACAAATGACTATTGTATCACTGTCGTGTAAATAAGGACCCCTGAGTCGGGAGTAACTTTACAAAACAACATAATTGGTCATCGCGAGATGGTCCTATCAAGAGGGTCAGCCGGCCTTCCTCGCTTCAGACGGACCGAGAGACCGTGACCCTCGAGGTTCTGTTAGGTTAATATAAGTGAGATTTATGTCAGGTAACGTTTGTTGGGTTAGGTCAAGTTGTTGGTAGGTTAGATTTATAACACTTATATAACACTTATTTTTGTTTCAAGAGAGGTTAGGTTAGGTTAGGTTAGGATACATTAGGTTATTGACAGGTTAGTCGACGTTAGGTTAGGTTAGGTTTATAGTTTAGGAGTGTGACAGGTTATGTTAAATAATCAGACGGACTTACTCAATAGTCAGACATCGGTCTCCACCGCGTCGGCGGAGTGCAGCTGGTTCACCCTCACGGTGCACCGCGGCCGATCCTCGGTCCGCTCGGTAGCGGTCAACGCGATTAAGTCCTCCGGCGCCGACAGGGCCGCCCGGCCTTCCGTCGGCTCGAAAACCAGGCCTTCCGAGCCGAGGGCCAGCCGGCCTTCCGGCGTGTTTAGGACTAGCCTGCAAGGAGGTTTGACGTGTAATCACCGCTTTAGAGAGATAATATAAACAGATCATCGTATAGCGCCTTTTTACCCGACTACAGAGAAGCCAAAAGGCTTATGTAGGAATGTTCAGTTGTACCACCAGAACACCTTAACTACTTATCAAAATTTGACAAATGAGGTATCGTTAGAAGAGTATTGATCCGCTGGTTATAGGCTATGTAACGTCAAACAAAATTTAAAATGGCATCCTCTAGAGAGCATAAAGTTATGAATAAAAAATAAACAAAATTTAACAGGGCCGTGTTGGATATCAAAAAAAGGGCTTGTAATTAGCACATTCCAAAAATATTAATTTTTCTAACTCTTTAGATCGCGATGTTTTAATAGTCAGGTTTTAGTTTTCAACTCATTGTCTTGCTCTATGAGGGGTGGCAGAGGCACTGCTGCCTCACATTTAGCCACAAATATCCTAACATCCGCTCGGGCGCGGCCGGCCAGCACGAGCCGGCCATCATGGATTGCTGTTTCTCACTGGAGTGAGAAACAGCAATCCATGATTACAAGTTTGGAAACTTGTAAATCGAAAACAGCGACGGTACAAAATTAAATCCGTCCTCACGGGATTCATGTGTTTTACTACTATATAATTCGGGCACATGAAATAAAATAACAGCGCTCTACAAGGTTCATATAGGAATACGTTGCAATTTTACTAGTCCCGCAGTACTCAGTGTCATTCAATGAACCACTAATCTGATTCTAAATTTACTTACTTACAAAATTGTTTACTAAGTAATCCTTTCTGAATCATTAAACGAATCTGGGTAAACGGTAAGATTGGATACTGAGGCAGAGACCGCACAGATTGTGCATACCCGGATGTGTTATAAGGCAAAACTGAGTTGCCTGCCGCTTCTGCGACAATCATGTTCATTTACAAACGAAAAAAAGGTTATGTTGACTTGATTTGAATGAAACAAACGAAAGTAGACGTACTCTAACCTCCCGTCGGGCATGTCTAGGACAAGCCTGCTCTCATGCCCGTTGACTGCGACGCGTGCGCATCGTGGTGGCTGCGCGCGCGCAAGCCGCAGGTGGTGCGCGCGGTGGCGCTGCAGCTCCAGCTGCTGGATCTGCGGGGCGCGGGGGGAGGCATTCAAGCAGTCAGTCCTATGACATTTTAACATTCGTAAATGATGTAACTTTAAGGGTACTTGTGTGAAGGTAAGAAGGGACAAAGGGTACATGATTCTACACAATGTTTGTTACAGAACAGTATTATAATTATAAATGAACATTTCTTTCAGATTTTATATAATACACTTTTACAAACAATAATAATTAAAATTAAAGTTACATTTAAATGGTGGGCGAATGGGCAATCCCATCTCTTTGTAAAAGCCTTGAGGATACCTGTCCAGCAAAGGCGCAGCTCTTTTCTTGATAGCAACACTCTCTTTCTTTAACTTTGCTTTGACATAGGTCAGTCCACCGGCCTTGCCATTTCCCTCACCTGGTTCAAACGCAGCAGATCTTGATGCTCCAGCACGGCAAAGTCATCCATCTTGTCCATATCCATAGCAGCCTGTCTCTCTATCATCAGTCGCTCCTCCTCTTGAAGCCTTCTGAGGTCCACCTCGAGCTGAGGGTCTGCGTTTACAGCCGTCTCGTCCAACTCCATGATGTCGGAGCCAGAGTCGCTGACCGAAGACTTCTTGTGGACTGGCCCTGAAACTGCAATGCGGGGGCGGTAAGCGGCGCTTCATCATTCATTGCCGACCCCTGCCGATTCATTGACTCCAAGACCAACGTCTCTCCGAGAAGAGATTACCCTGACAATCTATGTCAAACCGTTAAATTGTGAACTGGCACACGAAATATCAGGGCGAAGCGGTGGGTCAGGGTACGTCAATGATAAAGGGGGTGAGCAAAGTGAACCCCCTTTTCCTTCGTTTTAGGTTGACATGTAAGAACAAAATAAATCTCTTTTCAGAACGAAGTAGTGTCTTGTCGGAGTACTGATTCAAATTCCAAAGAGAAACACAGGTTTTTGTTTCACAAAACTCGGTAATTTTTAGTGAACTAAGGGTATGTATGACTGACACTTAAGCCGATGTCTTATGAATTTGTATCAAGCGTTCTTTCTAAAGATAGGTATTTCTAGCATACGTGTTAATTCTTGGACTGAATTGATTACGCAGTTAGTCATAGCATGGTATCTTGTCTATTTTGCACCTTTTGAATTTATCCATCTAATAGCAAAGATACAAAGCAAGTCAGCATTCACCTTGGCTAGTTATGAAATTTCAACATATTTTCTATGGATTTTTTAAGAATTTTGCCGTGATTAGTGCTGACTGGCTTTCCATCTTCGATCTTTCGCGCCTAAAGGGCCGATTCCAGACCGCATGACCTGCATATCAGGCTTACTAATTAGACTACAGTTGGAGGCTAGTACTAGTCTAGACTTGACGATGAAATCAAAATAACTGGACCAAAATAGCAGTTGCTGGGTTGCCGCTGAGAATACATTATTTTATACGTTATAAGGTAAAAAATAATGTAGTCTCAGCTGGCCAATATATTCATTACGATTATTCAATTAATTCCCATTCCTAAATTGATTATAGTTGAGTGAGGTACCAACTGTTGTAACTTGTATTTTAAAATACTGTTAATAAACAAACGTAAAAAGCAGACAATATAAATATTAAAAGACAAGTTTTTAGTATCAAATCAGTCAACGCATTTTTCTGATCGAATCGATATGTCTCCGATTTTACTGTGTCGATCTTCACAAAACTAGGAGTAACAAGCCTGCAAACATAAAAACCGGTCAAGTGCGAGTCTAAATCGCGCACGAAGGGTTCCGTACCACCGTTCAATGGAAGCGATGGTGTAGAGTGAATAGTTTGGATTTTACACAGCAAAATATTATTTACAAAGTTATTGGTGCGGTTACTTTCACACTCCATGTACGTAACCAGGTGCATCCATAAGTTTGTATGTGGTATTGAAAGAATTGTTGTATGGGAGCCCCCTTAAATATTTATTTTATCCTGTTTTTTAGTATTTGTTGTTATAGCGGCAACAGAAATACATAATCTGTGAAAATTTCAACTCTCTAGCTAGCTAGGTTCTTGAGATACAGCCTGGTGACAGACGGACGGACGGACGGACGGACGGACAGCGAAGTCTTAGTAATAGGGTCCCGTTTGGAACCCTTCGGGTACGGAACCCTAAAAAGAAAGGCGAATCTAACTGTCATGTTGGTCCATTTATTCTAGGGTAGATATAGGTAGGGTAGACATAGGTAATATAATGATTAGACGCCTACAATATCAGTGAGTGCAATATTTATCGTATAATCGAGGGCATTGCGTTGCTGATTTCCAAAATTTGTGAAACATAAATTGTTTAATGAACTAGCTTTGGCCGACTGCCACGATCTGCTTCACTGGTATTCTCGTCGTATCGAGATTTATAACTTAATCAATTTGAATTACTGACGGTGAAATACAGGCAATGAAATGTCAGCTAACCGAAACTTTTAATTATACCATTGATTAGTTTTGTTACACGTGTATTTAACTTTTGTAAAAATAAATATAAATAAAAATATAAAGTGCGAGTCGGACTCACAGAGCGAGGGTTCCGTACAAATCGTATTTTTTGTACCCAGTTGTTATTGATTCCATTGCGAGTATAGAGAAAGTTCTGCGAATTTGTGGCATAAACAGCCGTATCTTTTGATTGAGTTGATCTTGAACTCTCATTTTGTCACAATTCCAAGGGACCACGGACTTGAGTAATTGATATGAATTTGAACTTGAAGCCTCTACGCGATCTAGAGATAAAGGGTCATGAATTTATGTTTTTGATATTCGTTTTGAGAACTTCAGACATTATGATCAACAAAGTGCAAAAAACGACAATACTCACCCCCTTATCTCCGAAACTACAGTCTAAAATTACGAAAAAAATACAGAATATAGAACTTAACTCAAGCCAAAAATTACAGGAAAACCTACCCGGAATTGCCAAGGTTTTTTATATATCTGTAAACCACATACAAACTTATAAATGCACCTGGTTACGTACATGGAGTATGAAAGTAGCCGCACCAATAGCTTGTTAACAGCATTTTGCTATGTAAAATCCAAACAATTCACTCCACACCATCCCTACGGTGGTATGGAACCCTTTGTGTTCGAGTCCGACTCGCACTTGACCGTTTTTTCCTTTTAAGGTACGCAACCCTAAAAAATGGGAAAAACACTCGGCAAAAAAAAAAACCTACCTACTGTATTGGAATCACTACCTACTTGTAGTTGCCACTTGACCAGCTAACGTAAAGTTTATTACTCTAATGAGCGAATGCGCAAACTGCTGCTCTCGCAAAGTGCCGATCACGGGGATGACAAATCATTGATTTATGTATATAAATGATTGCGCTAGTTCCATGAAGTTAAGTTATACATAACTTCACCAGCAGTGTATTTGGACATGTGCTGTGTATAGCTAAGTACTGGCTCTGTACTGCAAGCTGACTAGCCCTACTAGCCTCTAGAGTTAATTATTAATCCGCATACAAACGTATTTAATCATTTCTAAAATTAAGTTGCCTTTAGAAGTAAAATAATGCGTCATACGCAGTACTTAAATCAGGGGCATGTTAGATATGTGGCAGGCAAATTGTAAGATTCCACATTTTACAAACGGCGTCGTCCGTTTACAAACGCGCGCTGCTATGTAATATGCCGAAGGCAAATTGCAAATTGAAATTAAAATAGCAAATTCTCAGGGCAAAACGCTGCGGTAGCTTAGGTGAAGGGTAAAGAGGGTGAGCGAAGCGAAGCCCCGTTTATCCTTCGTGTTAGGTTGAACATGTAAGAACAACAAAACATACTAAAAACATAAAGGAGTGTCAATTTGCCCTCGGCATATTACATAGCAGCGCGCGTTTGTAAACGGACTACGCCGTTTGTAAAATGCTGAATCATACAAATTGCCTGCAACAGATATACCATCTTATACCTTAGTTAGTTAACGAAAATATAAAATGAACTTACGCAGTTTTTGGACAAACAGAAGACTCAAAAGCGCTGTAAAACTAAGAACGGACGAAATGGGTAATAACATAAATGAATATCTCCGAAGTTCTGAACCCAGTGTGTACAAATATGGTAGAACAGAAAAGTCGAAACAAATCAACAGTTGGATAATAAAATCGTAGTAAAGGTACATTCGCGTTAAGAAAATAGTGACGCACTTGCAACTGCAGTGGTTTTATTGGAATTTGATTCTCCTGGCTTATCCGTCGATTGGTCAAAGTCAACCTGAAAAAGATCTGGCGACCAGATTCAGAGGTCAGGCCCGAGGACGTAACGATGATTCAGTATTTTCTTATCGCTGGAGAACTAAAAATGTACGTCATACTACCCTCGTGAACTTGAAACATTAAAGTGTTGCAAAAGAACCGGGAAAGAACAAAATAAGTGTAACGATTTTATTGCATTTTTTCAACATAGCTTAAAACCCTAATATTTACAATAACACACTCCACTGCGCTCTCGCTTAGTCTTTAATATCACAATGCTAGTCTCTTTTCACGAATTTATCCTTATGCAAAGTTATTTTAAGGGTCATTTGGCACAACACTGTCACTAGTCAATGGACACTGTAGACCTCGTCCTTCTCATCTTCCCGCCCACCTGAAATTGTGGAAAATAAAAGTAACGGAAATAAAAAGCGTAATGGAAAGGCATGCGTAAATAGTCTAAAATGAACCTAAGATCCGGTAATCCACTGGGCGACGTCATCACCCATCATGCCACTGCCATGCCATTTTGATTACCCTGTGAAGGGCGGGCGGGGGTGAGGCCGTGCCCGGTTTAGTCATGTGACTAAACCGGGCACGATTGCCAAACCTTACGTCCTTCTACCATGGCGCCAATCAATAAAGAAAATTGTGCAGGTTGTGTCTTTGAAAAGAAAAGAACTCGTTTTTGCAACCAACCGTTACAAATGGGTCAGAAATAAAAAATATCATAAAAAGTGAGTCTAAACGTGGGATTTCAGTGTTTGTGTAAGGAATACTTTCAGATGCGAAACTCTCAACTCAATTAAGTCACAGGCGAACAACTAGTCGCACGATCACCAAGTCGATCAACTAGTCTTACATTATTACAGTTTCGGTTCTATTTGTTTACTATTTGTATTATCTATAACTCACGCAGATACGGCTCGCCCATGCTGCCAGGCAGCAGCGGACAGCTGGTCACGTGGTTGAAGTTCTGCGACTGCATCTCCTCCTGGTCAGTCTCGCGGTGGTAGAAGTAGTTGAAGTTGGACACGATGACAGGTACCGGCAGAGCGATGGTCAGCACACCAGCAATGGCGCATAGGGAACCCACAATCTTGCCCCATACCCCGACGGGCCTGTATAATTGAGGACACTATCAACACATCGCTAACCAACACACTTTGACTCCACTCCGCAGTCACATCGACTTCTGGGATGTCTTCCTTATAAATTTTATTTAAAAAAATGATCTCGATGGGATTCCTGCAGAGAAGGGGTTTTTCAAAATCCAACAGATGGCACTGACTGGGCAGGCCCTCTATTTTGTGCGTTGACACCTAAAAAAAACTGTCACCTTGTAGCGTGATAATTGGAAGTAAAGATAAGTATTTGAGAACCCTGATTCTTTAACCCCAATTATCTCTCTAACGTGACACTTAAAGTTAAATATTATCAGAGGTGTTTTGTTGGTTGAGATGTTCTCAATTGTCCTCTACCCATATTTACAACATACATCATGCGCCAAAGAAAAAAATGGACAGGGCATCTACAGCGCCTTCTCTTGCATTTTGAAAAAAATAACCTGCTATGAAAGAATCCCATTGAGAACCTCTTTGTTGAAATCGATAAAAAAACATTTTTAGTAAAGTGACTTCTGCCTTTTTGGTATGGATCTGAGTTAGCAAAGAGGTCTGATCTTTATGAAAGCAATTAATTATACACGTAGAATGAAGATTCATGATGGACTCGTGTGATTTTTGTTAAGATGATTAGAGCACCTACATACTATTTCCGTCTGCCCCGATATTCAATAATTTCGAATCTTGCATATACATTACATTTCTGTCTAAAAACATAATTTAGGTAACTTCACAATTTTTAAACGTTTGCACTCAAAAGGGTTTTGAAAGGGTATATGGATAAGTAAGTACGTACTGTAATTCTGTTGATTGATAAACAATAATGTAATTCACGATCGTACAACATGCAATATGACGTCAATACATACCTAGTCCGAAGCACAATGGACAGCTACTACCATTTCCAAAAATTAAAAAACAACAACGGATATTATGGGTTTTAAGAAACCGAAAGTAAAGGTACAGATCCGAATTCACTACTATCAATCGAAAGTTTGACTGTAACTCAAAATCATACTGACACTTGAAATGACAGCGCCAATATGGCATTTAAGTTGCACTTCACTCGAGTAATAGTTAGAGCATTCGGCCAACAGTTTCATAGATCGCAATGCCAGATGGAGGTCATAGTTCGCGCAATACAATATCATCCGTCACCAGACATACTCGCCAGCTGATGCTCAGAGCATCGGGGTTCACGCACAGCAGGGCCCGGATTCCGCTAACGGTAAGCAGTGTCAATAGAAATGTCACAATCGCACTCCACTTTAGTGATACCGTGGTTAAGAAGCCGCGTGTAAGGTAAACAATTCGCCCAAAAAAGAAGGAAGAACGAAACAGTCTTTTGTTTTACCTCTGAACAATCACGTCATCACGTCTCGTTTGTGATCAACGAACTACTCCAATAACGATTGGTTCGGTAAAGAACTGTCCCAGCGTCAGTGGATACCCAGTGGAGCGCCATTGTACTGACATTACTACGGAACACCGCCGTCCGCATCAGCCGCGCGCAGAAACTTTGGCGATGACTGGCATACCTCTATGTAATCATCGGCAAACCTTCAGCATACGACTAGTAGAACCAAGGGTTGGTATGCGCCGGAGTGTTCGACCGTAGGATTCTTTTGTTCTCAATTGACGTGTCTAAACCAACGCGTTAATTGATACCAAAACACTAAAGGTGAACAACTCAAGCACAGGATAAACTGGAGTATAAATAATAACATAATGTGAAATGTATAACATTCAACATTAAAACATTTTCTTACACAGAAGCCCGTTAATCGTGCCAAGGCGTAAAGAAAAATAAGGCGATTAACATTAACACGTCATGCACTACCTTGAATATACCACTTTTACTATTAAAAATGAGAAGTTTAGTTTAGTTTTTGAAGTACTCGATTCGATCTGGTTAATAAAAATAACACCAATCCATGCTATCATTGAATTGAACCGATTTTTCTAGATCAAATTCAAGTCTCAATTTCCTGTGACCAATTACGATCCCAATTCAAACAACCGATTTAGTACAAAAGCTAGCTCATGCGAAGTAAATGAGAATAAGCAGCGATTGAACTGTATAAACAATTAGAGCAAAGATATGTAAAATTTTGCCATATTCGGTTCGCTACGTTGGTCAAATCGAAAACAAAACAATAACTTCAGCACATTACGCCGTTATACAGTACAATAACAGTGTACTATTGACAAACAAGCAAGTCCTTAGTTCTCGTGTGTCATAAAACGAGTGTATGTTTCTACAGAGATAATTTTGTGCCAGTAAGAGTGACAACACTGAAGAGATGCCCACATACATCAGCATCGGACGACAGTAGCGTTCACTTCAACTCTATCCGTGGTCCAAAGGACGAAGCAATATTTGGCAGAAGTGGTAACGTCTGTTTGAGACGGAGTTGAAGCGGGCGGTAACATTGAAAGCTGTCTCGTCCCGGCGATTACGTTAGACCTTGGCGAGCGATCCTGACGAAACCATATTTCATGGGAAATTTTACAAATCTTGTTGAAACAGATTAAAAAACAAAATTTAAAATAATACAATGATCGATTGCGAACGTGTTACGTGCGTGGCTTGAAGAGAAGGAGTGAATGATGTTGGGGATGTACTTCTGATTGAAACTAATGAAAATAACAGAAGCGATGACTTAAAGTTGCGGAAGAAGAATGCTATAAATTTAAAGAACGAGTTAAAATACCAAATGTGGTTTTGTGATAAAATATTGTAACTATGCGTGATTTAAGTAAGGGTGAATCTATTGATATCGTACGTCATGTCTCCGTATCCTACGGTCGTCATTGTCACGACCGCCCACCAAAACGCGTCTGGGATCGATTTGAAGAAGGAGTTTTCGCTTCCCGCTTCCGCGAAGTACACCGCGGACGAGAACAGGACCACACCTAAGAACAAGCACAACATACGAACGTAGAGACAGTGAGAGCGGCAGGCCAGGGACAGGACAGGGAAAGGCGGGCGAGCAGCGGCTCGGGTGGCGCGGCGTACCTCATGTCTCCGTATCCTACGGTCGTCATGGTAATTAAAGCCCACCAGAAGGCGTCCGGGATGGACGTGAAGAATGTGTCCTCGTGGTCCTTGTCCGCAAAATAGACCGCGCTCGAGAATATGACGACACCTGTTTTCAAAATAAGTTGCTGCATTCTGTATCTTGCTCGTGAGTCTTTCTTTATTTTCAGATGTTCTCCACCGTTCTGATCATCATAACGTATAAAAAAGATTTAGTAGATCGCGCAATTGCAGGTAATTTGCCGCAACAAACAATATTTGGAATGAATGGGTGAATGAGGACAAAATATTCGTAAATATTGGGGAATTGCATTTCAAGCTAAGTATTCTTTGCGGTAGATCTGACACTGAACAGTACTCAGAGTTGAAATAGGGGTAACTCCAAGTAGTTGAGTCCTTACGAAATCCTACGAAGCTACGGGTCTGTACAATACACTTTTATCACATCAACAATGATGTCACCATGTCTTTCTCAACGGATCTCTCTACAATGTCAAGGATCGTTCTATAAAAGCAATAAAACTTACAGCATAGGATGCAAACTCAGTGAAACCAAGAACCCAAAAATCTTAGCCTATTTTACCCACATCATAGTTTCAATAGCTATTTGTCATCTCTTCTTATCAGACATAGACCCATTGTATTCTGAAATGAAAGGAGAAAGGACCTAGCCTGGGCCCAGCCCTAGGCCGCGCCACCACCACTCCGCATCGTCGGGGCCCTGCAAAACTAGTTCCTGAATGCACAACCGTCAACTCAAAGTATGACTGACACTTAGCTTATACGACTTGAACCAGACTGTTGACAGCCGCTAAATACAATTTGAACAGAACTTATTTGGTCTGGTGCAAGTCGGCCTTAGACTCATGTTGTCACAGTATCTCGCTCAGGAGATGATAGCGCCAGTGTCTCATTTAAGCGCTAGTTTAATTGAGCTGCAGTTAGTGCACTCGGTTTATAGGAATCTTCTTACTTATGAGAATATGGTAGGATCATGTCAGAGAAGACGTGTTTACTTTATAAACGGGTTAAGATTTTCTTTACGGGAAGCTGTATGGTCGTGAGGTAACAACCATTCTCTCACCTAAGCGTTTAAGGCCGAAAGATGGAAATATCTTCAGCACTAATATCGAGTCAACTTTGACATTACATATATATTTTGTATAGAAAGTCATCTTAGACTAGATGTAAGAGCTAAGTCGCTTTTTATCCTCCGGATATTAAATAATTGCTTTATAAGTAGCACGGAATGCTTAAATTTCGTGTGATTGTTAACCCACAATAACCAAAACGCGACAGAGACTCACCGATGAACAGGAAAAATATGAGCAACCCGAGCTCACGCATGGAGGCCTTGAGCGTCCTCCCGAGGATCTGCAGCCCCTTGGAGTGGCGAGACAGCTTGAAGATCCTGAACACCCGCACCAATCGAATCACCCGCAATATGGCCAAGCTCATCGCCTGGTTGGTAGATTTGTCCTGCGGCGACACCGGAGCCCTCGGCAGATTCAGCGTGTCTTCTTCTTCAGCCACAACAGTAGCCAGCGTGATGAAGTACGGAATGATGGCAATTATGTCGATAATATTCATTACGTCCCTAAAGAAGTTGAACTTGTTCGGACAGGCTAAGAACCTGACTATGAGCTCGAACGTAAACCAAATGATGCAGAGCGTTTCTATCAAGAAGAACGGGTCTGTGATGTCGGGGACCTCGTCTTCCTCAATCTTAGTGCCGTTTGTTGTGGTGTTGAAGACTTTGTAGTGTTTGAACTCTGGGAGAGTCTCCAGGCAGAATATCACGATCGAGAGCAGGATGACGAACACGGAGATAATCGCGACGACGCGTGCGGCTTGCGAGCTCTCTGGGTACTCGAAGAGAAGCCAAATCTTGCGCTGGCGCTCATTGGATGGCAGCGGCTTCTCCTCCTCCTTTATGAAGCCCTCATCCTCGCTGTAACAAAATATATTATTTGTCAACGGTTATTCTCAAAACAACGGATTTACATTATGAATTTAAAGCAGTAACGAGTGCAACAGATAATTTTAATTAGAGCAGTAGAATTTTATTTTAGGTCGTTCCAGATACTGTTGTGAGAAATTATGTTATCTCTTCATAACGATGTGATATCACTGAATAGTTTTAAGTATTAGTTGCAATCCAAAAACCACTGTTAGGTTATAGACGTTTAGGTGGGTCGTCCGTTGAACACAGTCGGGATCAGTCCTGTAAGGATTTGGTTGGGACTTTAATACGTGATTGACTCCCCTACAGTCCCCTATTAGTCACAATTCCAGTGCTTGGGCTACTACTTTACTTTACTGTTGGTTCAGATGTGTCACATATTAACCATAAGTCCTTGGTCATTAAAATAAATCAAATCATATATATCTTATATATCACTTTGTGTACTATCTGGTATACTAGTCAGATAACTTTCCCGCAACACTCTTACCGGAATTTGTTGGTCGCCTGCTCGCCCAACTCGTAGAATTTGATTTCTTCTGAGAACACGTCTAGTGGTACGTTGACGGGTCGCCGTAGCCGCCCGCCGCTCTGGTAGTAGTAGAGGATTGCGTCGAAGGAAGGTCGGTTCCGATCGAAGAAGTATTCGTTCCTGGGAAAAAATGGTGTTTAAGTGTCATAGATTTTCAACGAACGCGTTCGGTGGTTGCGCTGTACCCAAACGTGTATCGTCACCATCGTCACATCTTCCCTCTGCTGCGCATAGGACTCTCCTCTTTAGCTCCAACCCGCACGGTCCTCGTATGACGTGCCCGTCAAGGTCCGAAAACTTTAAGCCTCGGCATTATTGAATTGTACGTCGAGGTATGCAGGCCAAAACAAACGCAACGCTTCAATTTGTTCTTCATTCCCCAAAACATTGTCAGCAAATTAAGTCACTTTGTATGTAGGTCAGGCGAGGTGGGGTGGGTCAGTGGTTATATATTGTCTCGCGAGTACTAGAGGGACCGAAATATCTACGGCCTCGGCATGGAAATAGAGCAGAGATTGTTGTCGAAAATAGCCCAGTGTGGGTGATGGAGGAAGCGGCGGCGGATGCTAGACCGGAAGAACTTGAGGAGAGGTTTTTCGATTGGGCGGTGCTGGGTTCTAGGTTGGTTCTAGGGCAATCATGGCGAAAGCTGAGTCTAGCAAAGGTTTAGCATCACTTAAGAAACTCCATGGAGCCTAGAATGGAATCCACCGATCTGACTAATGCATGGCTGTACTTTCGTTGCAATATAAATATTTGAATAATATTGAAGTGCAGGTTGGGCCCGCGATCTCAACGGAAGAGGTCAACTATGCTGGAGAATTTGAAGCGGTTAGTGGGTAGACCACATAGCGAAGATAGCAGGAAAACAATAAATAAATAAACTTGGACACTATTTTACACACATTGATCTAGCCCCAAACTAGGATCCCTTGTATCTTAAATAGATAAACAGACACGACTACGGCACACAGATCCGTTCTCATCAAACAAATATTTGCCTCCACCGGGACTCGAACCCGGGACCCTTGGCTTCGTAGGCAGGGTCACTGCCGACTCGGACAATGGACGCGGGATGCACAGGATCTAATTGAATGGCGTGTAGGCGAAGGGCTGATGATGATGACGGATGAATGTAGACTAATTGATAATGATGATGCAGATGATGAGGGTGTCAAAGCTGTATTTACCGCAACGAATCGAAGTATCTGATCCGCCGCGTCGGGTCTCCGAGCAGTGTCTCCGGGAACTGGTTCAATGTCCGCAGCTGGGTCTCGAAGCGAAGCCCCGATATCTGTAAACAAACATATAAACATAAACATTTATATATAGACACTGCTTCCATCCTACTGGCGTGGTCACAACAGCGACGTCCATACAAATACACATACAAAACCTAAGCATTTATTTTTCTTAATCCCCAGCTTGGATGCGAACCCGGGACTCTTATCGAAACGCCACGGAGGTCATTACAAATCATAATGACACTCTTTCGCTCGTGCGGCAGCGCCTGTCGCTCCAGAATTGATTGATGCATAGAGTCGCGAGCGCGGGTGGGTCTCCATCGGGCGCTGCTGCTTCAAACATTCTGATTATTTCGGATACAGTTGCTATTAATGCCTATCTAGGCAAAGGTTTGCATCCAGATGTCTAGAGGTATAGTAAAATTTGAAGGGGTGTATATGAGAGGGTATTCTTCACTTATCCATAGTGTGATGGCTGTCCGGCCCAAAATGTTTTTACGTTACACCATTTCTTAAGGACTCAACGGCATGAGATTCAAAATCGCGATGTCTCGCGCGTTTTGGTTTAGTAAGCTTGTACATTGATGTAGACTAGTGAGTTTGTACATTGATGTAGACTAGTGAGTTTGTACATTGATGTAGACTAGTGAGTTTGTACATTGATGTAGACTAGTGAGTTTGAGCACCAAACGCAGGCGAGGCCTTCTAAGATACTAGTCCACCTATTACTCTTTAGGCCAAGACATCACATATTTTCATGACTACTACGAGGTTTTTTTTTTCACACAGCCTATTCTGTGTTCCACTGCTGGGCAAAGGCCTCCCTTGTCGTACCCAATATATCGTGTGAGAGAGCGATGGAGCGCAGCATCTTGGGAGTAAAACTCACAGACCGCATCAGAAACACCATGCTGCGCTCTTAAACTGGCGTTGCTGATGTAGGCGTGGAAACCGCGAAACTCAAATGGAACTGGACCGGTCTCGTGAGACGAATGCACCCAGACAGATGGGCGAAGATAGTCACTGACTCGGTGCCTGCAGACGGACACCGGCGTAGGGGAAGGCCCAGAGGGAGATGGAGGGACGACCTGGATAGGTTCCAGTTAGATTGGGTCGGCATGACGGCCGATAGGAATTTGTGGGTACGGTCAAAATCAATTATACTGATTAAAAAAAGAGCTTTGAAACTCCGCCTGGAGGTGTGCGCCATCAGATGAACGGATCTCTTTGGTCCGCCATCTACAGAAATTGACAGCACAAGTCGGGCACGCTTTTACCGACGCGACGGCATGATGGACGCTGTGTCGTTGAAATCCGACACGGTAAGAAGCGTCATCTTTTGACATATGACAGAACCATAACAAACAAGCTTTCTTATACAATATTACTTGTAACTGTCTGTACCTTTATATTTTATTTGCATTAAAGAGTGTGAATATGAACCATTGAGAAGAGCGCACCTCGCTCCTTGATTGGGATTGATGACGTCATGAATGGTGGCCCATTTTGAAGGGAACAAGGAAAGAGAACAAACAACATAAATAAGGTTTTTTTAGAAGGGGATAGTTTCTCGCTACGAGCGTTCGAATCATGTTTTATCTATCTGTAATTGCTATTATTTATTTTTTATGAAGAGTCTTTGTTGTCATTAAGGCTAACAGTCTGCGCCGACTGTTTAAAAACTGCATTTAAGGCTATCAAAGTCTGGTGCAAGTCGACCTTAGAGTAGAACTGTAAATTTTCTGTTTAAAACACCATAACTTGAAATTCAGCTGAGTTCTCACACGAAGGTTTATCTTAGTCTCAAATGCAAATAGAATTCCATGGCGAGTATAATAAGGTATGCTCATTAGCAAAGAGTAACCAACTGCTGTAATGTCAATTCAAATAAAACCTAGAGTCGTTACAATTTTCAATTTTCTATTCCCTGGACCCTATAACACAAAACGTACATTGTGATTGTGTACAAAGTCTACAAAATGATTAAGTTGACAACAAAGTGATCTAACACAATCATTACAAATGGGAAATATTAAACTGCACATCAAAAATGCTAGGTTGAACATGCAAGAACAACAAAAAATACTTAAAACATAAACTTGAGTACACTTAAAATATTTAAAAGTGTTTTTGCTGGTCCTTTTTTGGTGTGCAAATCAGTATTTTTGATGTACGATTAAATATTAGCCATTACGAATATGTACCTATTCTTTTTTTCTTTTTTTTTACGTAGCCGAGGTGATAGTGTCCCACTGCTGGGCAAAGGCCTCCTCTCTTTGCCTTACCTATTGTTTACTTTTCATTTTTCATTCATTACAAAATTTATATTCAAAAAATCTTTTAGTATAGAGCTTTTGTATTACACAAAGGCTTGTGTTTAAAAGATTACGAAAAAATTCGAAAATTTACTAGTCAATTTGTAGAAAATACAACAACATAACATAGCGTAGCATAACACAGAATGTTTATTTCTGTTACCGATGTAAAAATACAACAACATAACATAGCGTAGCATAACACAGAATGTTTATTTCTGTTACCGATGTAAAAATACAACAACATAACATAGCGTAGCATAACACAGAATGTTTATTTCTGTTACCGATGTAAAAACAAACTAACGGTTTGTTATGATACAACAACAACAACATGGCATTACACCTTTTCCCTTACGGAGCGTTTTGGGCACAATTGTGCCCACGTTTAGCCAGTTATTCAATACTACATTTTGCGTGACAGGGGGCCAGCCCATCGCCGCAGCTATGGAGGTTGAAGGTTTTCTCACGATATTTTCCTTCACCACTAGAACGTCCGTATAATTTACGTAAGATAAATTACCTAGCTAATTGGTACTTACTCAGCACCGTATTCGAACCCATTTCTCCTGTGTGAAATGCGGATGCGAAACCAACTAGACCATGGAGCGATGTAATACAATTACGTAAGATATGTGCTTTAAGGCCCCTCCCCAGTTCTTCTTTTTCAATAAAAAATATTTAATTTGTATTGAATGTAGACAATGAGATAACGTAGTTACTTTTACGGTAGATACGAATATTTCAATCCACAGCCAAATCGTGAAAGTTCAATGTCAAACAATTTGATTTTCGAATTATTACACAGGTATCCGTTTTAAGCGCAACCTCTTTTCTTATCTAACCCAACTTTATTCGACCTAACAAAAGGCAATCAAATCATTATTTACAAGCGACGCGAAAGCGCGGTGATTGGAAATTGGTGCTGAAAACCGATCAACGTTTAAATGATCAAGGATCTATTGGCAAAGGACGAAAAAACTTTACTAAATTAGTGATTAAGGGGGCTGACCGACAGGTTAGTTAGTTTTAGCGCTTTCAGAATTCCACAAGCATTTGCCAACTAACAATATTAACAATACATTTCCATGCCGACGACTATCGTTCTTTTGTTTCACGCGATAATTATTTCACCGTAACGCGTTACCTAACTAAATATCTAATTGTCCGAGCGAGCGGAGCGCACGAAGCGTCTCTATTTCAGGTGTGGACAAAAATGCTTTCGTATTTCCGGATGTTTCATTTTACATTAGCATTTTTCATGTTGTCCTACAGGCCGCATTTCTCAAATGATTCTCGTGAATTTTTGTGAGCAGGTTCGATATTTAAAATTTTTTTTTGTCGATTCAGTTTTTGGAATTTTTTCAAAATGGCGGAGATGTGAGTGTTTTAAAATTTAAAAACTCCGCTACAGTCCAAACAGCTTGACGTGTCGTTCGATTTGTAGAGACCGTGAGAATAATACCCTCTACAATTTTAGTGGAAAGTCAATAGGTAAAGACCGCAAAATGTAGTTGCAAAGTTATTGGTATGGCTACTCTCATACTGCAAGTACCTAACCAGGTGCATTCAGAAGTTTGTATGTGTTATGAAAATAAAGTTTCACTCGCGAGGTCAACCGCTCGCAGGGCCACTAGCCTAACTAGTTTTCACGCCACAGGGATACCACAAACTACAGTGTTGCAAACTGAAAGCACTGACAACAGTTCCGTGCCCGCCCCTAGTGTCGTTACGTTACACGCGATAATTCTTTCGCCGCCACGCGTTGAGTCTGCGGTTGGCAATGGAGCGTTCCAGAAATACATTTTGTTGTGAACGTAGGTTCCCAGATTCAAGGGCACTGGAGTTAGGGCTACAGCTAAAAGCAACTTTTCCCATATCGGATGCCATACACATTTGGCCAGTTAATAAATTATCTTTTCGGACTTCTGAACTAAAAATAGCACCTTCGCCGCTTGATTTTTTTTTCTCAGGCGGGAAAATTATATTCGTAACTCGTTCGAAAAGGCTTTTTACGAAACTCGCTACGACCCACGCCTTCGGCTCGTGCCGTAACCTTCTCGGTTCGTAAATATAATATAAGCCTATGCGATCTCGTGGGATATGTACTAATTTCACACCTTTCATTCGGAAAAGTAAGTTTTGCTCCACGGCGAGAGGGAGCAAAATGCTACTTTTCTGTTTAAGCTACTTTTTAGGGTTCCGTACCCAATGGGTAAGAACGGAACCCTATTACTAAGACTTCGCTGTCCGTCCGTCCGTCCGTCCGTCCGTCTGTCACCAGGCTGTATCTCGAACCTAGCTAGCTAGAGAGTTGAAATTTTCACAGATTATGTATTTCTGTTGCCGCTATAACAACAAATACTAAAAAACAGGATAAAATAAATATTTAAGGGGGCTCCCATACAACAATACCACATACAAACTTATGGATGCACCTGGTTACGTACATGGAGTGTGAAAGTAACCGCACCAATAACTTTGTAAACAATATTTTGCTGTGTAAAATCCAAACTATTCACTCCACACCATCGCTTCCATTGAACGGTGGTACGGAACCCTTCGTGCGCGATTTAGACTCGCACTTGACCGGTTTTTTAATTTATTCATTGGCATGTCGCATTTACGCAATGTCCCAATTGAACACACATTTTTATATAATAATCGATAGTAATTTCATCGTAATCGATTAAAAACGAACATGTTTCAAGTTTTAACTTTAATAACATAATATGAAAATTTATGAATTTTTCCTAATATTTAAAAAAAAATGGCACAATTAATTATATGTTTTACTGAAATCAAAACTATCGATGACTGTTATTGCGATATAATGAATGTTGATATCCGAAACCATTGTAATATTAGATTCGATTATTTTTACGCATTGGTAAAGGTAGCACAGGAATATTTTATCTGGTGATCTTACCCTAATCCTTCACAATCCGCCATTATTTTAAAAAATGAGTTGTTCGATTACTATAAAAGTGGTGAAAGTATAATTCAAAGTATTGTTATTTCAAAGTTGTATGGTGTCACTCAGGAGCAAAATTATTTACGTCATGGGCGTTAACGCTTGAATCCTTCGTTACGCTCAGGATTCTATCGCAGAATCCTTCGCTTCACTCTGGATTAAATTTACGGCCCTCGCCGTAAACACATCATTTTGCTCCCTTGACACACAAATAACTATTTTACTCCCAATGAAAAAACAGGGGTGTTATAATTTTGAAGAGTTACTTTGTGTGTGTTTGTCCGTATCGCTCCAGCGGTCAGAAGGTAAATGGTAGGTACTAGATTTATCTGCGGTGGTTTTTAGCCACGTTTCGTTAACATCGGTTCATTGATTCCAAAATTCCAAATGTCTTTATTTCTGTAGATATTTACATATACGTAGCAATCGTCATTTTTTGCCACTTCTCTACATTGGACCTCTGTGGGAGAAGAAGGGCGTAGAAACTGCGACTCTGACAAGGGAACAAGTCGGACAAAGTTTAATCCCCCTCCGTTGATTTTAGGTTTCCTCCACGAATGGGGCCAAACGGGACCCTGGGGCC
This sequence comes from Argyresthia goedartella, assembly GCA_949825045.1. Lineage (NCBI taxonomy): Eukaryota > Metazoa > Arthropoda > Insecta > Lepidoptera > Argyresthiidae > Argyresthia > Argyresthia goedartella. The sequence continues at coordinate 44,711,269 of OX463806.1, read as the reverse complement.
TACCGCCCAAGCCCCGTCGGCTTGATCCCGATACCGACGCTGGAATTGACTTGCCGTATTGTCATAATGATAAAGTTCATTGTTGCACGAAGCTGTCAAAAGCGGTAGGCCCACCTATTACTAATCCTCCGCTGTCTTATTTACTGTCGATACGTCCGTCTGTCACCGGGTGCTACGATGTAGTGAATAATCCTTTCCTATCGGCAAAACTCGGAACAGCGATAACAACCGAATGGTGCCGATGTGTCTATGAATTACTGTATTATTAAATTACGTGTAGGTATCAAATAAATCGCATACTTTATTTATCAATGTCAATTTGCCCGTTTGACGTATATTACACTGAGATGTAGACCATGAGTATGAGTGAAGTAGTAAGACAAAAACGAACATTTCCGAGAAAATACGAAAGGAAAGGATTATTCACTACATCGATCATCCGAAATAGGTAGTGAGCTGAAATTCCCACAGAGGGCGTATTTCTATTAATTGTCGCTTTAACAACAAATAATGAAACCGGTTTTTAAGAATTAACAGAAGTACCTACCTATACAAGAAATGATTGGTATGGCCATTTTCATAGCCATTTTGTTTTATTTGTTTATCGGTGAAAACTGGACTTTCGGAAAAGATCTTTAATTGCAAGTTAGTGAGTTTTATACTTAGTTGTTTGTCATTATATGATTAATAATTGCTCATTCGAATTATGTGTATATTTTTATTATATTTGATTTTATTTCTGTAAGTTTACTCAATTTCTATCCACTTCTGGTTTCAATGAGCAAAAAGTTTCGTTACCCCGAGTAAACAGTTCCATACTCACATACTACATACCTAAAACTCTTTTTTCAATATTTCGATGTAAGGCCTTGAATGTAGTCCTACTGTTTAGTATTGATATCTTATTAATAAACATTAAATAGGTATTATACTCGTACAAAAGCCCGTCGTTTTACGTTTTCCCGTGTACAATGGTACGGAACCCTTCGTGTGCGGGTCCGACGTCCAACTCGCACTTGACCGGTTTTATTTTAACACGCTTTTAATAAGGTCACTTGTAACTATACCCGTATTCACATAACTACGAAGTGAAATGACAGTTCCAGTGTTACCGCTTTTTGGTAGAAAAAAAATAGTGATGGGGTTAAGAATGATTTAGTTTATTCTATTGTCTCAATTAATAATACCTGGACATAATACCTGGACATTATTTACACACATTGATCTAGCCCCAAACTAGGATTCCCTGTATCTTGGGTACTAGACAACGATACACATACTTATATAGATAAATAGTATACTTAGATAGATAAACAACCATGACTAGGGTACAAACATCCGTTCTCATCAAACAAATATTTGCCCCCACCGGGACTCGAACCCGGGACCCTTGGCTTCGTAGGCAGGGTCACTGCCGACTCGGTCAAATCAAATCAAAATCAAAATCAAATCAAAAATCATTTATTTCCATAGGATGTTGTTACATCACTTAGATTCGTCATTACATTTTTTTGGGTGAGTTCACTAACACAATGGCGGAATCTGTGGAGAAGAGCTCACCGAAGAAACTCCACAGTCGTCGCATCTTTTGCGTTTCCTTTTTTAAATAAAATATTGTCAAATTACAAAATGAATGCTAATTATATATCGAAACAGCCTGTTACTCAAACAATCTATTCCCATGGACATCTGTCCTCTAAGTAATGAGATATCCTATAGTAACCTTTTTTTATACAATTTCTGTTTTATTATTATTTTAAACTTGTCTAAAGGTAAGTTTTTAATATCAGTAGGGACCTTATTGTAATAGCGTATACAATTGCCTTTAAAAGAATTACTAATTTTATGTAGTCGGCTTACATAAGCAACCAACTTGTCTTTATTTCTAGTATTAAAATTGTGTATATCACTGTACTTCTGAAAATTAGTTATATTTCTTTTTACATACACAAGATTGTCATAGATATATTGAGACACAAATGTCAAAATATTGATTTCTTTAAACTTTTCCCTCAGTGACACTCTAGGCCCTAATCTATAAATTGCACGAACAGCCCGTTTCTGCAGAATAAATATACTATTAGCACTCGCAGCGTGACCCCACAATAAAATACCATAGGTCATTAGACTATGAAAGTAACTAAAGTAGACTAGTCTAGCGGTGTCTACGTCGGTAAGAGCTCTAATTTTTTTTACTGCAAACACTGCCGAACTCAGTCTGTTCGACAATTTATTTATATGAGGATCCCATTGTAGTTTGGCGTCTAAAGTAATGCCCAAAAAGACAGTCGACTGCACAAGGTCCAATCTCTGTCCTTTTATAAATATGTCTGTAGTTACCGGGTTCACATTGGGTAACACGAATTTAATACATTTAGTTTTCTTTTCATTAAGTAATAAATTGTTAACAGTAAACCAGTTCACTATACTAGAGATAGCATTGTTTACCTCGTCATAATTTGATTGCTGTCTTTAACTTTAAATATCAAAGAAGTATCATCGGCAAACAATACTAACCCATGTTTTGCTTTAACAAGGTAAGGTAAATCATTAATATATACTAAAAACAAGAAAGGACCAAGAATTGAACCTTGCGGTACGCCCATACTTATTGAAGACCCAGGTGATCTTTTCCCATTAACATCGACCATCTGAACCCTATCTGTTAGATATGACTCCAGAAGGCCAAGTGCCTGATCTTTTACACCATAATGGCGTAACTTCCTGACAAGAGTGTCATGATGGACGCAATCAAAAGCCTTGGATAGATCGCAGAAGAATCGAAATATTGTCGATTAGTTCAACACCAGCATCAGCTGTTGAACGACCCTTTGTGAAACCAAACTGAGCAATATGAATTAAATTATTGAGATAAAAATGACTTTGCAATTGATTAAGTATGAGTTTTTCAAATATTTTGCTAAGCGTTGGTAGTATCGATATGGGTCTAAAATTGGTGGGGTCTGATGTACTACCAGCTTTGAATAAAGGTATAACTTTACTTAGTTTCATCAAGTCAGGAAACACACCATTATCTATACATTGATTAAATATACAACAAAGGTGAGGTGCAATACAATCTACAATGGAAATAATAATTTTTACTGATAGACCATGGGCGTCAGCTGTCTTTTTCATTTCCAGGGATTTAAACGCTTTTACAATGTCTTCATTATTTACGTGCCTAAATTTAAAATCTGTTTTACATTCCTCAAAGTTTTGTTTAAGTATAGATTCAGCAGCAGCGGGAGATGAATTTAAAGACTTGGTTGTTGAAACTGGAATGTCCGTAAAGAAATTTTCGAAAGCTTTTGCTTCTTCTAGGTCTGTACTTAGCAATTGATTATCTATCTTAAGCTTGAAGTGATTATGTGTAGCTTTGGCCTTTCCAGTCTCTCTGTTTATAATTTGCCAAGTCGTTTTCATTACATTGCTACTAGATTCAATTTTGTTTTTAATGAAATTAGATTTAGCTACGGCACAAACGCGTTTAAACATTTTTGAATAACTACGAACATAATCTAGAAAGGCCGTATTTTTGTTATATGATTTCTCTTCATAGAGTTCATATAATCTTCGTCTGCTCCTATGAATTCCAACTGTCGCCCAATCACTAAACAAAGCTTTGTTATTAACTTTTATAGTTTTTGATTTAAATACCGTATCATATTCATTTTTGACAAGGTTAAATACTGAGTTGTACAACAAATTTGGATCGTCACTGTAGGTATGGTATTTCCCATAGTTTATCTAAAATATTATTCCTGTAGTGTTCAAGCCGAGTGTCACTAACGGGCACACATGTAATATCCTCTTTTTGGTCCTTTTTTATTTTAATATTGAATATACCTACCTATCTGACCAGAGTGATCAGAGGTTAATTTATTGATAACCGATTTGAAAATGGGCGTAATGTTAGTAAATATATTGTCAATGCAGGTAGCAGATGTTGCAGTAATTCTAGTAGGCTCCAAAAACAGATAGATCATGTTGTGACATAAAAATAAAGATTTTAATCTAGTACAAATATTATTATCCTCTAACAGATTAACATTAAAATCACCACAAAATATAAAAAAAATTGTTTTTATCGCTGATTTTAATCAACACTTCATCCATTTTCTTTTCGAATAAATCAAAGGATGAATCTGGTGGTCTGTATACGCTCATTACAATAAGTTGTTCAAGTTCAATACAGGCTATTTCCATGGTACGCTCAACAGACAGGTTCACTATGTCAACTCGTTCCTTATATTTAAAACTATTATTTACAAGTATTAAGGAGCCACCGCGATCAGCTGTTTTTCTGTTGAACGAACTAGCAACGTGGTGGTTATTAAAGTTGAACATGAACTGATAACTCTTTAAAAAGTGCTCTGTTATACATAAAATATCAATATTATTACAGTTCATGAATAACTCAATTTCCAGTTCTTTACTTAACATGCCCTGTATATTTTGATGAACCACGTTTAAAATATTCTTACTTTTACATTTTTCATTACTAGTAACTTGATTTAATGGGCAAGATGAAGGTATATTTATACAAATATTAATATTACTGCCAGAGTTACTCTCTGTTGTCCTATGGGTTAATTTAAAGAGGTCATTCGGGTCGTCATATTTTATTAAGTATGTAAGATTTTTATTTATATCTTATCGACTGCACTTAATGTGAACAAGCTATACTATGAATAAAATGAAAAGAAAAATGTTTTTATACCATTGTGGTTACCGAGAGGGAGAATAGCATTAGTCGGTGCATAAGTTTTCTTACTCATTGTTACTATTACTCACAAAAAGTGGGAACAATTGGCTTCTGCTACCTCAAATGGAAATAAAGAGTAATGCAATCTAATGTCACATTAAATTGTGACAAACATTAATTACAAATTCTGATTGTAAAGAATCACTCTATTCAAAATATACAGCTTTTCATTACATTTAGTATGAAGGAGAACATCATTACCAAACTGTACATGGCAACATTATTATTTTAAGAATTGTTGTCGGTTTTCTTCGTTTTTATGTGAATAAGGGTATAAAGAACTAAGTAATAAATTAACTGTGTAAACAAATGTTGTAAGTTAAATTTGACCCACTTCCCGGTGTCCGATTGAGCTAAAAATTTGCATAATTATGTAAGTTCGGTGACAATGCACTATTATGATACCTACGATTACCCAGTTATTCGATATTCGCAAAAGAGGCCCGTCTCTCCAAAGAAAGACGAATGGTGATAGTGTATCAATTGCTCCGAGGGACAAGCCAAATCCACCATCGCTATTCCAATTTGTTTTACATAAGAGAGGAAGCTAACCTATCGCCCCAGCTTAAGATATGAAGGTTTCATGATGCGTGCGAGTAATTAAAATTAACTCCTCACGCATGCACGTGGCAGACGGCCGTGACAACGTCGCTTGCGCTTGCGCCGGTGTACCATTTCCCCCTCCCCTCTACGAATCACGAGATGCTGTCACATTGCCCCGGCTTTTTCTTCAGGCCTAAGCAAGTTTGTCTTATCTAATTTTAATTGTTTCTAAATTGAAAATTCGTCGTGGGAAGAAGCAACATGACACGGTAATTTTCTCATGCAAACCTTGAGCGAACGTTTTGGTTTGAGTGTTGACATTGGCAGTAAAAATTGAGTTCACGTCAGCCAAAACGTAAATACGTAAATACAAGAGTTACTGTTCCATTTTTACCTCGTATCTCTTATTCACGACGCCTTTGCGGCCCTGACGATTGACAGTCCGCGCAAACTGTTCAGCCCCCATACAAATTAAAGTGGGGTCAATGGGGTCAATAGGTCCTATATGACATCTGTCCATCTAAGCTTCATTGTGCTTGCAGCAGCTTAAAACATCGATTAATTTGAATGAATCAATACGGTCTTCAATTATCTGTGAACTGAACGCAGTCACATCATTGCATTCAATTATTTTTGATCGATCGATCGATTTTTTGGGTAACATCCCTAGTATTTAAAAAGAAATACGGTTCACTGGCGTACAACCTTCTAACCTTGTGACGATGTTTAGTTTTGTAAAACAAAAATAGTTTATATGTTTAGAATGATATATTAACCAAAGTAAATCGTAAAATTTCCTTCTTTTGTCATTATTACAGTAAATATGTATAAAAAATAATGTTAAGCAACTGTGCAGTTACTTAACATTAAGTTAGAAAACTTTGAAAATAAATAAAGTTGTGTGCCCTCCGTTACAAGGTTACGTTGTTGAATTTTGCTGAAGTGTCAAAATACTTTAGGCATATCACTAGCTTGCGAAATATGACAGTTTTTTGCGAAGACATCAGCCGTTGTGAGAATAAGGCGATGGCTAACAGAAGTTCCTGAAATCGATCGAAAACTGGAGATTTCAACACGATTTCAGTTTTACCGTGTAATGTCATCGGATTTATTTAAAAGCGCGCGTTTCATGGTTGCTGGAAGACTCATCAACAGTATCTGAAACCATAGAGATATTGAGTCAACCCACACCAGACTTTTTACAGCCGCAAACTACAGTTTAAGCCCAACTTAAATATGGCACAGCTGTGTTAAGTGTTAACATTGAACCTGGCTGACAGGCAATAACCTTGCCGTAGTTTCTTCTTATCTTGTACTTAAGTTGAGTTTAAATTGCATTTAACGCCCAGTGCAAGTCGCCCTAAGCAAACAGTTGATATTCTGAGCCGTTTGTCCCTCATAGCCTTTGACAGCGGCTTCTTTACCTCGAAGTTTTGCTGTGTTGTGTCGCAGGAAAGTGAGGGACTGAGCTATGTATAGTCACTTCCCTACGACACAATACAGCTCCAACAGCAATCGGCTTGAGATAGGAAAAGGCACTGTAATGCTCAAACATCACAACGATACGGTTGAAAATAGTCGGAATTACGGTAACTCAGATCATTACGCTTGAGTGTATTTATTTCTGTTTATAATAAAACGCAATTTCAAAACCGTAAAGCAGGAGTCTCATTCGTTTCATATGTTGTGGCCTGTTTATTTTATTGGGCGAATAAATAATGAATTGTAAACATTGATGTTAGTCTAACAAATAAAACTTTCCAGTTATCTCAATAGATTCTCTTCAAAAGCAACATTTCCCACGCCTTTTGGCACATTACGCTGCGTTTAGCCGGCAATCAATTATGGTGTGTGGTTGACAGTTAGTGAATAATGGGACAGATCGAAAATATCATTTATCGGCTAGTCCAGCAGTCATTAATATAATGCCCTTTGAACCGATTTATCCACAACGTAGAAATGGCCAAGGAGCAAGCCGCCATTAATTAATGGCACTTATGCTCAAAAGCTCATTGCAGATGTCGCTGGTGTAGTTGGACGCTGTCTATCTGTCAAAGTTGTCAATTTTTATTCACTTCTTCGTTTAATATATGGCGTGCTATTCACAGATACGGTTTATTTTGCCAGTATCAAGTGTACTGGAAAGATCACAACCGGAAGTGTATTTGAAGACGTGACGTCTAACCTCAGATGAATGAAACACTTTGTGTCCTACTACGCCAGCGACACCTAGCGTAGTCGGTTTGGAAGAAAAATGTACCAAATGTTAATGAGTTGCAAAAAAGGTTATATATCTACCATTATTGGCAATATTTTTGTAGATGGCGAAAGCAGTTTGTAAATATGCATTGCAGGCAGAGATTTGGTAATGAAATGAGTCTTTTCTGGATCTGCCATGCCATAGAGGCATGTGAAAGGGGCAGGCGGCTCGCAAAAATATCAGCTTGCCAGTAAAATTATCATAGCTCAAACAGCGATGCTAATAAAATAAAATAAAACTAATGCTCCGTGGTCTAATGGGTTTCACGCTTGCTTCTCATACATGAGATGCAGGTTCGATTCCTGACCATGTACCAATGAGATAATTAATTTATCTTAAGTACATTACACGCACGTTCGAACGGTGATGGAAAACATCGTGAGGAAACCTTCATTACTCCATAGCTGCGGCGATTAGCTAGTCCCCTGTCACGCAAAATGGAGTATTTAATAACTGGCTCAAAATGGGCACGATTGTGCCTCTGCCATCCCATATGGGGAAAGGATTATATTTATAAGAAAATAATTTGCTTTTTTCAAGTAATGGATGTCCTATTACCTATATTTTTTTTTTTTTTAAATAAAACCCCTCGCGTCGTCACTTGTTTAAACATTACTTGAGGTTGGTTGTTTCCGAACGAAAAAAAACAATGTGACTATTGAACATTCACAAATAAAAACATTCAAGAAAATAGAGCAAAAGATGGTCAAAAATAACTATTTACTATAAACAGGTGGACTGTTAGCCTATATATAGCATAGGTCCCAAATAATATGAGTATAAACTGTAAAACTGTAGTCAACGCACGATCGTTGCTTGCGAAATACTAAAGATTTTAGGTGGACATAAACTCCTTGGGAAGAACTTGGGCCCATTTATTACACTAGGCACGATAGCATTGTTCTTAGGATGTCGTAAGGCCGGTTGTCCACCGCCGCGCCGCCGATACCGACACGATAACGATACCGAGATGTCGGCACCGATGTAGCGAAACATACATTCACTATGGCAGCTTGTCCACCGCACGCCCGACGCATCCCACCGCCGATATATTGAATAGATCGGCGTGACCGCTAGAAATCGGCCCGACTGTGACGTCACACCGCGCCGGTTTTGTTTTCTTAGAAGTTATTGCTTTGATTGATTACATACATATTGAAATTATTATCTATCTCTTTATACTACCTTATATCTTATTCTCTTATCTTCTTATACCGGGTGACTTTTAATTATCTGACCATATTTTGGGGAATGATAGTGCCTACCCCATCATTATGAACATTTTTCTCAAAGAAATATGGTCGCAAATGTTTTTTTACTGATCCTCAGTACATTAGCCCGGTCAGCTGATTGCAGGTTACTATGGGAGATCCAATTTTGTCTTTCGTACGCGACCATAGGTTTCTACATTCCCCACGGTCAGCTAATTAAATATCACCTGTAAATAAAAATAAAAGGTTAAGTGCGGGCCAGACTCACAAAAGAAGGGTTCCGTACCATCGTACAAGAAAACTTAAGCACTAAAAATAATAAAACGAAAAGAAAATAATACTATGTCCGAACGAGCTAGGATTCGAACCCGGAGCCTAGGGATTGCTAAACAGATATCAAACCAACAGCGCTATCACAACACTAAGATAAGCTGCGAAATTTACGTTTATATCTGAATTATGTGGTATAGGACATAATCAAATGTACTCGGCATCTTATAAAAGTTATAAAACTTGCTATCATGTTGTAGCAACTTGTCGTGCAGTACATAAAACGCGCCATTTATGTATCTTTCACGTATTATTGGATGGATCCAAAATTCTTTGCATCGCCTACGTCTTCGAATGTATAAAAGCAGAAGAAGTTAGCCATTCCCTAGTTTGTTTTATTTATTTCTATTTCTACGCGCTACCACGCACGACAGCAACAATAAACCGACTGAACCACCGATATCGTCGCGGAGGACAAACGATCGCCGTCACGTTATTTTGAAATCGGCCCGAAATAATGTCGGTGTCGTGTCGGTATCGACGGCGGTGGACAAACGGCCTAAGACGTGAGATACCTATCAGATGATAATAAAATGATTCCGCACTTTTTGTTTTATTTATTTACTTACTAAGATTCATAGCTATATTTTAATATTTTAGATATTTTTAGGGTTCCGTACCCGAAGGGTTCCAAACGGGACCCTATTACTAAGACTCCGCTGTCCGTCCGTCCGTCCGTCCGTCCGTCTGTCACCAGGCTGTATCTCAAGAACCTAGCTAGCTAGAGAGTTGAAATTTTCACAGATTATGTATTTATGTTGCCGCTATAACAACAAATACTAAAAAACAGGATAAAAGAAATATTTAAGGGGGCTCCCATACAACAATTCTTTCAATACCACATACAAACTTATGGATGCACCTGGTTACGTACATGGAGTGTGAAAGTAACCGCACCAATAACTTTGTAAACAATATTTTGCTGTGTAAATTCCAAACTATTCACTCCACACCATCGCTTCCATTGAACGGTGGTACGGAACCCTTCGTGCGAGATTTAGACTCGCACTTGACCGGTTTTTTATATTTTACTATTGCAATTATAATTAAGACATATTTTATATTCACTGTATTAGTTAGACTTGTAAGATTGATTGTAGTATCTAAATAAAATATTATATTCATATGACATTATTTAAAGTCTGCCCCAAAAACTTTAATTCCCATTTTTATTGGTGAATTTCTTAAATGCCAATATAAAATTCTCGACTAGCGACGCTATCAACTGAAAAGTAAAAATGGTGGGACTGTACTTGTCTATTTATGCTTATTGTCAACCTGCCAATAATATTATACTTGGCGGTGATAATCGGCAGGAGTATGAAGACTTATATGTATTATTCAAATTAAGCTTCATTAAAACCACAAAAGATCAAAACAGATTACGAAAACAAACATTGCGAAATTTTCAATTTACACTGAATAACATAGGCTTATTGTCACTAGCAACCCAACTTTTTTTCTTCAATATCTCCTTTCAACAAAGCATTATGAGTTCTGGGATCCTTCTGATCCTGGGCCTTGGTAGTGGCTTTGTAAAAATGTCAGCCAGCTGGTTCTCCCTGGGTGCCTTGTTGACCAGTATCTCAACATTGGTCACCAGCTCTCTTACAAAAAAGATTCGGACCCGTATATGTTTGGTGCTCCGGTGAAATTCTCCGTGAATTGCTCCGTTGACCACTCTCAAGCATGGTGTTTCATTGAAAGCCCCTAGATCGCTCAAAAGCTGAGACAGCCATATGGCTTCCGTGGCTCCTCCACTGGCAGGTACGATCTCTGCCTCCGTGTTCGATATCGCCACGCTTGCCTGTCTTTGGCTAAGCCATGTCGTTGCGCCAGCCGCATACATACATAACACCTCACTCGTGGATCTCCCCTGGCTAGGGTCCCCTGCATGATCAGCATCAATAAAGCATTCCAAGGTTCCTTTCTTGTAGTCCTTTTTATACATGATCACTAAATCTGGTATGTACTGTGATAGCGCATTAGGCGCTTCAGGCGGACGCAGTCTACCTCTTCTGGTTTCACCAGACTTTTTGAAACTATGCTTACTGCCTACGTAATATGTGGTCTGGTGCGTACCATCAGGTAGGCCAAAGCCCCAACAACTTGCCTGTAGTTATTTTTCATTTAACTAATATCTACTTTTTCACTATATTTATAATCTTCCACAATCGAGACTGGTTTGCAACTTTCCATTCTTTGTAATTAATGTATTCTGAATAAAAGCATTAAGGCGCTATCTCGTCCGTGCAAAGGTCCCCGTTACTCCAGGCGGAAAGACCCGCAGTGCGAGAGGGACGGAATCGGGAAATTTTTAAAAAACGTAGCGCTGAACCACTGAAAAATTGTTTAAAAATAAACTACGCTGTTTTGTTAAAAAACTTTTTAAGGAGATTTTACGAATACATACTTTCTACATTTTGAACGCAGTTCCACAATTAAATTAGTTAGGATTTCAGGAAAAATTAAAACAATTTAGAGGTGTTGTCGTAATTAAATTCTATCGAGAAAATTTCATCCAATCGCGTTTCCCTTTAGTGAAAATCTTAATCAAATACTCAATAAACGTTAACCCAAAAATCAAATCTGTAGATGACTTTATGGTGGAGTAAAGGGATTCGAAAAAAACACATTTTTTTTTCGTATCACCTTAATGGAAGGTGCTACTTCAGGCGCCACGATCACGGAACTATTTATTAATATATTAATTGCCCAGACCGACCGACAGCCCATGATGATATGCATAGTTTAATTTACTAGTTTCATTTAACTTTAGTCCGTCCGACGACTACGTAATTAAACTTGAAAAAATAGCCGGTAAAACAACTGACGGTTTAAAAAAAACTAATTTATAACTATTATGAGAGTTAGGAACATTATCGTAAAATGTGAATAGTTTTTAATAGTGTGGGCAAGGAAAGCCGCTCCTATTACCAAGACTGAGCCTATTACGAGCTGAGTTATATGACGGACTGGACGACGGTCCGTACGAGTCACGGAGTGTGATTACCACGGATTACTAAAAGTTACCGCCTGGGAACTTGTGTGACCAAATTGTGGAAATCTTTCTTTGGAAGACACTGGGCCGTTTGAATAAAGAAAAGTATTCTATTATTTGTAGAAAAACAGCTATGTAACTTTTAAGAATAACCATTTACATAATCTTCTGTGGTTCTTGACGGTGTTCCTTAAAAAAATAAATTAAAATAATTAAAGCAAACATCCTTCAAAGAGAACAGAACAGTAGCTCGCTTCAGGTTGGGATGGCAATAGGGGAAAGAGGAAGTCGCGGTGGGGGTACCGTCGCGCCCACCTCATTCATCAGTTGCCTCTTCGTCATGTATGAAAAGGAAAACCAATAGTCCATCCTCATGCACGGGAACTCGCAAGAAAACAACTGAAAATTGTGATATTCAAAATTTTCGTGTAACCTTTATAGAAACGAATGCATGATGGTTGAAGGTTATAAAATTAGAAAAATAAATGGAATATTTTATCAGAGAAGTTGGAGAAACCAATGACGAAGATTACTTAACCCGGAAGCATTAGGTGAATATAAGTTACACCAAGAATGAGGCAGGGTATTTCATGTCCAGAATAAAATGTGTCTCTAGATATTTTTTATGCATTTATTCCATTTCCTTCAATGGACTTATAAAAAATTAGGGGCCTTTTAATGAAATTAAATGAAAATAAATTGTATAAAACAAACTAGCCTTTTAAAATATGTCCCTGATAATTTACTGCTTGTCGCTAGATGGCGCTGTGTGTATCCTGAATCGCAGTATGGTTGTGAATCAACAGACAACTTTTATTACTTGGAGCATCACGTTTACGATGATGTGATTTTGAGCGGTAGCGTGCGTTATGTATTTCGTATTACATATTTAGTCATGCTACCTAAGTATATCATTACACGAATGCAGCGTAGCGAAAAGTGAAAAAGAAAAATTACGCCATCGTCTTTTTCTTAGACTACGGATTTACAAGAACAAAATTTTGGGGTTTTATAAAATCAAATTAAGTGACGAGAACAAAAAAATATAACTTAGAACTTAATGATAATAATATTTTCTTCTTGAAAATGATTAAACTTTTTTTTTTACAAAAATAATAAGTTACTTGTGTCGTTATCAGCACAGATTTTGTATGCTCCATGCATATCGTCTGGTGAAAATGTTTTCTTTTCATAAAAATATCTATCATATGACAAAAAATACCCAACTTTTAAATTGTATCTCGTTATGAAATGCCTCGTGCTCGCCGGGTTAAGTGTTTCTCGCGATGATCGCTTAGTAATTGTTTAATTGTGATCAATACAATATTACTGGTGGCTCTGTGAGCTGTAGAACTCGCGAGTGACATTTTCTCTTATAAACACATACAAACTTATGAATTCACCTTATTACGTACATGGATTATGAAAGTAGCCGCACCAATAACTTTGTAAACTACATTTTGCGGTCTTAAACCCCACCTATTGACTTTTCAGTAAGTTATATAGCCTGTTACTCTCGCGGTCTCTACAAATCCAACGAAACCTCATTTGTTGAAATCCGTCAAGCTGTTTGGACTGTAGAAGTTTTTATAAATTTAAAAACCCCCGCATCTCCGCCATTTGGAAAATTTTCCAATAACTGAATCGACACAAAAATAATATTTAATTATCGAATACGATATATATATATATCATAAGCATTTTTGCCCAATCCTGAAACGGTTCCTGAACCAATGTAAAATGAGGGAGCCCAGTGGTCGGCTCCAAGAGTAGGGGGGGGGGGGGGGGGGGGCGCCTAGTTGTTCAGACTCGTTCGTAGACTACGAGTAAAATACTATAAACGCTTAATTTGTGTGTATTAACAGCCAAACACAATTTTATACAAATATTATAGTAAAAAGACAGCACTCACTCACGACGGACAAACCGGAAGAATGTGAAAATATAACAATGTTGCCACACATAAAATATTAACTTTGGTGTTGCTAACATGCTCGCCTCAGCAAAGAAACTAAGATTAACATGAGTTTTAGTCAGATAATACATTGAACACCTACAGTGATCTTATTCTTGTTTACTACCTAAATGAATGAAACGTAGGAAAATAGAGAACATAAAAAAACTGTAAATCCTTAATCGCTCACTCAATTAGTTAAAATCTAACAATATAACATAGCGCCACGCCTTTTCTCTTACGGGGTGGTAGACGCACAATGACCTGCTCGCTCGCGTTAGCTCCAAACAGGGCGAAATGTGATACTAAACCTAACCTAGAGACCTACGGACATGTTAAATCAAATGGTGATCCATATTATCATATTGGGTGTTCTAAACTTAATTTAATTTACTATTTTATTATTCTTCCAAAACTCAAATTGGAACTTAATGTTGCTAAGAATTCTTTATATGCCAATACCATACAAATTATTTGTAGCCTGCTATAAAATTACTAGTATTTTCTGCAATTTAGGAAGACTTACTTTTAACATTTACCTATTTAATACTTTTACTTCTAGAAATCTGTTATTGATGTAATGATTATGCTGTTAGTCGTCTTAATAAATATATATACACGACAAAATGGACGCCAGCATAAAGATAGCATAACATCTATATTGTAACCAAAAATCGAACAAATACATATCTTTATCTTTATCTTATCTTAAAATGGAGGTTGACCTCTATATTGTCGTGTTACATTTTGGAACATAAATAGTGCCACCACAACTTGACCTGCACTATTGATATGAGCAAACGTCACAAATGAAGCATTTAGTTTAAATTGGAGATAATGCTTTTCTTTATTATTTAAGCCCGCTGAGATACTACTCGTCGATTTTGTCAGAAATAACGTATTACGGGGCTCGAAGATGTTTGTATAAAACCATAAGTTTTTAGATAATAATGTACCAGATGAAAATGTTGCATGCTAAGATAAATCTTTTTCCTGGCATTATAAAAAATCTGTCAAGTCCGACTCAGACTAATTCACGAAGGGTTTCGTAACCTCGACAAGAAAAGTCGCAAAAAAACATATCTTGTATGGCGACGCTCTTTACCTATAGGTTTTAACATAAAAATTTCTAAACATGACCATTGTTAAAATAAATCGTGTTGTTCAAATAAAAATGTATATAGCCAATCACCAAGCTGGGACCCACGATACAGGTTAGACCTGGTGTGGATCCCAACAGTAACATGTACCCGCAAATTTTAATTCTCATAATAAAGTTTTTTGTATTTGTATTTTGGTATTGTATTCTTTGATAACAAAAGTGCATTTAATTTAGTATGGTTAAGATTTTATTTATCAGCTAATAAATACCTATTTGATTACCTAATAAATCATGTTAGTTCCTAAAATAGTAGATCGGTCACCTTAATTGCATCACAAAATAATATAAAATTGGTCAGCCAAAATCCATTTAAAAATCAGCGATAAATAATAACCCGAATGGCCGAGTCGGCAGTAATAATATAATAATAATACCTTGGACTCCTTTTACACACATTGATCTAGCCCCAAACTAGGATTGCCTGTATCTTGGGTACTAGACAACGATATATATATTCTTATATAGAGAAATATTATACTTAGATAGATAAACAACCATGACTAGGGTACAAACATCCGTTCTCATCAAACAAATATTTGCCCCCACCGGGACTCGAGCCCGGGACCCTTGGCTTCGTAGGCAAGGTCACTGCCTTTAGACGACCCGAATGGCCGAGTCGGTAGTGACGCTGCCTACGAAACCAAGGGTCCCGGGTTCGAGTCCCGGTGGGGGCAAATGTTTGTTTGATGAGAACGAATGTTTGTACCCTAGTCATGGTTGTTTATCTATCTAAGTATAATATTTCTCTATATAAGAATATATATATCGTTATCTAGTACCCAAGATACAGGGAATTTAGTTTGGGGCTAGATCAATGTGTGTAAATAGTGTCCAAGGTATTATTATTATTATTATTATTATTATTGTATGTATTTGTTTTATTTATCTCCAATGAGGTTGTTTTACGGCACGGGCCTGAGCCAAGTGCATAGTGATGAATGAGTGATGATATTATGATGATGATGAATTACTCCCCATGAGTTTGCGGACACACCTGCATGTGTTCAATATAACGGCCTAGTGGTTAGTGCAAATGTGGATGGATGTAAGTGAGTTGTTTTTAAGTATGATTGTAATGAATTAGGAATGACGCCGGTGGTAGATATATTATCATGTAAGTGAGTTGTTTTTAAGTATGATTGTAATGAATTAGGAATGACGCCGGTGGTAGATATATTATCATGTAAGTGAGTTGTTTTTAAGTATGATTGTAATGAATTAGGAATGACGCCGGTGGTAGATATATTATCATGTAAGTGAGTTGTTTTTAAGTATGATTGTAATGAATTAGGAATGACGCCGGTGGTAGATATATTATCATGTAAGTGAGTTGTTTTTAAGTATGATTGTAATGAATTAGGAATGACGCCGGTGGTAGATATATTATCATGGGTACTTTTTTAACTGATTTTACATTCCATTGGTCTTTGATTTCTATTGACAGATCGGTATATTTCGCTATCTTTGTAGATTGGGTGCTATTGAGATTGTGATTATTGGGTATTGCAATGTCTTTAATGTATACAGCTTTTTTGATTTTGTCCAGCACGGTTATTCAGGTCTATTGAAGTGTATTGTTTTATCGGTAATTATAGATCTGTCCCAGTATATTATGTAATTTTCGTTTGTAATTATTATTATTATTATGATATTGGTCATCAAGTAATTAGATTGGTCACCTAAATAGGAGCTCTGTCCCCTAACGTGTACCACCAAACAATTACCAATTGGTCACCAATTGAGTGTTTTTAGGGTTCCGTACCCAAAGGCTAAAACGGAACCCTATTACTAAGACTCCGCTGTCCGTCTGTCTGTTTGTCTGTCCATCTGTCACCGGCTGTATCTCATGAGCCGTTCATTGACATGACGTCACTATTTTCTTTCAAGAATTTGAAATTTAAATTGAAAAAAAAAAAAACTTTACGTATATTTTCTAACACTCTATTACTATGCAATGGCCCTTACTCCCAAACTAGGAACTGAAGTTTACTGTATGTCAGGAGTTAGGACCTAAAGAAAATGATGAAGAATGTCAGTGACGTGACAATTGGGTATTGGGTAATGGACTAGGTAATCAAACAAATATAAAAGAAAAACATGACATTGAAGCATTATTTACAAAAAGTTTCCTATGCCTACAGAGATGTGACCCATATCATTGTAATCAGGAAACAGGCATTCCAAATATGCAATATGTAAATGATCACCA
Organism: Argyresthia goedartella; assembly: GCA_949825045.1. Lineage (NCBI taxonomy): Eukaryota > Metazoa > Arthropoda > Insecta > Lepidoptera > Argyresthiidae > Argyresthia > Argyresthia goedartella. Next base: position 44,693,831 of record OX463806.1, on the reverse strand, counting down.
GTCAGTCTTGACCCAGGGATCTGGCCCTAGGATCAGCGCTGGCCTGCGACCCTTTTAACCTCTTGAGTACCGCCGGCATTAGAGACTTCACGAACCCCAAATAACTAAAATACTGAATATAGGTATGAATCTACCCGGTGTACCATATGGTAAATCTAGATACCTCTGGAGATCTTGAAATTGCCATTTAAGCAATTTATAAACCATGTTAAAGCGAATTTGTCGAAAAGGGATATTACAATGTTCAAGATTACTTAAATGATGGGGCTGTATGGGGTTAATCTGGCTCAACACAGACCTTGCAGTTAATAATTTTGTAATTTTTTATTCCTGCTAATTAATTATGATAATTAAGTATATATATATATATATATATATATTGTATTAGTTAAGCATAAGCAATTTTTAAAAGAGTTCTAAAAGTCAATCCGTGGTAGTTTCCCTCTTCTCCCACAGTAGTCCAATGTAGAGAAGTGGCAAAAAATTACGATTGCTAAGTATATGTAAATATCTACAGTAATAAAGACATTTGGAATTGGAATACTAGGTTAGGAAGCTGTAAATGGCCACATTGTGTATGGTCAACATGAACGGCAACACTAATCAAGATAATTGTAAAGATAAAGATGAAGATAATTGAAAAGGGAGAGAGACACAGCTCGCCGGAATGGAGAATAAAACTGATAAAACTCGCCACCAGAGGCGCTGCTTCTGACCCATAACAATCGACGAGATCTGTCAAAATCTATACAAAAAGTTGTGTACGTTTACGTTTCTATCGTTTTAACGTAGAATGCCGCATTGTGTGGCAATAGGGTGTAATAAAAATATTAATCAAATCTTTCCCAAAGATGTTAGATTAAGAAAGTTATGGCAAATTAGACTAAGATACGGAATTTCAATTCTTCCTCAAATTCAAGATATGGTGCTACTATTTAGGTCACGATAGCTTTCCAACAGTGGTAAATCAATTTTTATGTCATCAGTTTCATGGTCCTCTGAGGAATTCTCAAGTTACGATTCCGGTGAAATGACCAGCCTGTAAAATAAATATAATATTTATAGGTTATGTTTACATAATTTTAAATACAGAAGGCAATGTTGAAAAGTTGAAAAGTAGGTGTTACTTCGTTTATAATTTACTTGAATTATACGAAATACAACCGCAGTTTATTTGACTGCTTGTTTTCTCGCATAATTTATCAATATTTATCTTCCGACTAAGTCCGCTTTCCAACCCTTTAACGTCCCTCCCCGGGTTTTAACCCGTCTTTTAACTGCTTCGTTCGTTTTAACTGCTTGACATTCCAATTACTGTGCATATGTTACTCGCAAAAACAGAAACACCACAATTTCACCAAATATCGCAAGAAACAGCCACCGAACCGACAAACTCAGTGACAGATTGTCTGTTATGGGTCGGACGAATGCAACGCCATCTTTAATTCGCTTAGAGTTTTCTTCGCCATTAGAATTTATTTTCGTGGTCCATATTTTAGTATTGAATTTATCGTAAAACGCGTCAATATTGAGACTCTCTCGTGTGGGATCGGCTTAAAGTCCCTAGAGCAAATGGCTTTTAGCGAAAAATTACATCAAAACAAAATGCGTTAAGTGCATACTGAGCTCTATCGATGTAGAATTTGATAGAATATAAAATGGTCTTTTCCACTTTCGAACATTAGAATATAACGAGAGTAATCCTCATTTCATTCACTACATATTTTACTCCCTCGACGTTTAACATTGCGAATAAGTAAGTATTCAGTATAAAGAACTCCTTGCTTTTAAAACAAGTAAACCTTTAAGATTGCGGACGTTTTCCTCTCAGGGCGTTATATAGGTAGAGCGGATAAGATGGCATATGTCACCAAGAATGTTTTGCTTCGAGAACCTTCTGACTCTAAATCTAAAATTGTGTAAAAGTGCCAGAATCTTTTCCCCAAACGTCAGATAAAGGAAACCTTTTTACTTACTTTTTTTCACTTACTTACTCTGTGCCCCAAAAACTTTAATAGCATTTGACACATGTCTCAATAAGAGTGCGCGCTTAGTGCGCGTTTTAAAAGTTGTGTAATTTTTAGGGCCCATTACCTTAAAAGGAATAAAAGAACCCTAAGAATCACTTCGATGTCCGTCGGACTGTCCGCCTGTTCGTCGGTCTAGATCCTTTTTCCTGAAAAGCATGGAGGTAACAAGTTGAAATTATTATCAGTAACGCATGTTCCCTCTGGGTTGTGAAAAATATAACTCTTGGGTCATAGCAATCAAAAGATAAGGCGGTTTGTGCCGCAAATTTGCTGAGTTTGTTTGTAACTCGCAAGGGATTCTATGGGGTACTTCCCACTTCCCGATGACAGATCATGAAATTTGGTAAGAAGCAATGCAATGAGCACAAGTAAATAAAAAAACTGAACTCCGTACATTTTTGGTTCCTTCACAAAAAAATGATTTGTGCGGTGCGCAAGTCCGACTCCCTTTGGCCGGTTTATTCCGTGTACGTGGAGATGCACTTTCAATCTTTTCTTGAAAATGAAAATGGATGGACTGCCCCTAATAGCGCAGGGAAGTGCGTTCGTTCGGGGCGGTCGGATCCTTCTTATATCTACTCTTGGAACGGTTCCTCTTAGTCATCGGACCCTTGATGGTGTCAATAAGCCATGGATATACACAGGAAGGAGAATAACTTTAACTTATTTGACCAGAGCGTGTTAATTAAAAAAATTCAGGAACATCGAGTTGAAGCTGCGGACTTTGTCATCAACGGTCTCTCTACCAAATACCCCCTGTACCAGGTAACAGTCGTTGCGGGAGAACTATGCGAAAATTTCTAGCTAGATAATAGCTATTTTGAACCATATCAATATTATTTTTATATCCCAAGAAATAGCAAATTTTGGGTAAGTCTTGCGTCTTCTTCTTTTCATGTGGGAGCGCTAAAGAGTAAACAAAAATATTATGCTGTATGTTTCCAAAAAAATGCCACAGATACGGCATTCGCCGATGCTGCATGAGATCCTCCCCATGACATTTGGGACCGTCCAGGCAAGCTTTTGGGTAGTCCGTTGTTTGTTCAGCCCCGCATTTGCACATGGAGATCAAGGTTTCGGACATTATCCCCCATTTATGTAGGTTATCCTTCGTTCGGGTGACACCCGCACGTAGTCGGCTGAGCGCTCTCCGAACCTTCCACTCCTGTGTACCACCAGTAGGAAGACGTTCTGCCGTCTCACATAGCCTCTGAGATGTTGGGTACAGCCTCTCCACTTCCCCTGTGAGGACCTCATTGGTGGCGAAACTCGCCCTTGATTTGAGACGCTGTTGGAGAGGAATGTGGTCATGGAGCGGATGACGAGGATCGTAGAGCTGTCTCCATCGTTCATTGGCCGTGGCCGTCTCCCTTCGGATAAATGGTGGTCCTATCTCGGCGAGAAGGTGCACTTTATCATTCAGTGTAGGCTTTAAGCAGCCGGTGACCAGGCGGCATGTTTCGTTGAGAGCCACGTTCGCCTGACCGGTGTGGGCGGAGTTTTTCCAGAAAGGGCACTCATATTCCTCTTCCCAGTAGCTTAGAGGTAGCGCTGTTGTTCGCAGAACATGGGGGTTGGCTCCTCATGTACGACCATGCCTCGGATCAGATTGTTTCGTGTGCAGACCTTCATTTTGATGTTAATACAATTGTATGTAAGTGCTCTGTCCAGAGTGGCACCGAGATTTTTGGGTGTGGATGAGTGTTCCTTTTGTCCTTCCCATTTCACGTTGAGGGCACTTATCGCTTCAATATTTTTGGAAAGGAAACGCAGAGTTGCGTTTTACCAGGGTTAGGCCGGAGTTGGTTGGCTACACAGTATGATGACAGGACCGCGAGAGCTGGATTTAAGTTATTGGATAAGGGTGCTGAAAATGTGTATTCGCAAAGTCGCTATTACTATTATACAATGATTTCGGCCTGGAAAAGCGGACGTAAAGTAGCGGATAAGTCAAAATCGGCGCGTAAACTATGTATTTTACGAAGCGTTACGTATCACACGTGGTGAACAAAGAGCCGAGACTCGACATATAATGCGTAGGTCTATTCTTGGCGCCATAACAACAACGTAAAGTATGAACTCAACAGGTACCTATTTACAACTCGGTTACAATTATTTGTTGGGAGTCGTTGACCATCGAAGAATAGCCTCCGAACACGCCATCAAAATGTTACCATAATTTATATCGATTTTCCCGGGCGAGTAAGCCTTTTTAGGGTTCATTACCCGAAGGGTGCCAATCGGGTCCCTATTACGTCCCCCCCTCAGTCTGTCCGTCCGTCAGCGGGTTGTATCTAATGAACCATAGTAAGTAGAGAGTTGATTTTTCCACAGGATGTGTATTTCTGTTGCCGCTGCAGCAACATATTGAACTACACGAGATTTTATCAATTAAAGAGGATCTATACAATATACGTGTTTTAACATCATCCGCGATATGACAAACCATAATATGATTCAAATATAATTGTAGATTTCGCGGCTTAATCAAATGGATTCATTCTTAGGGTTCTGGGTTCGTATCCTCGTTCGGAGATAGCATTATTCTATGTTTGTTTTTGTGGTTAAGTTTTCTTGTACGATGGTACGGAACCCTTCCAGTGCGAGTCCGACCAGTACTTGACCGATTATTTAGACACACACGCACACACACACACACACACACAGGCAACATTTAGTTTAGTCACGCACTGCTCCGTTCTCACGGAATATCTTTTCTTCCCAGCAGCAGGGTTGTAACGATGCGTTAATTTAGTGTCTTGCTTATTTTTAAGTCGTAGTTAACTCAAAACAAGATTCTACTACAATATCTACAATATTGTAGTAGAATCTTGTTTTGAGTTGTATCTGTCAAATTTTTTATGATAAAGGTACCAATATAGTTTCCAATTTTAAATATAATAATAATAATAATACCTTGGACACAATTTACACACATTGATCTAGCCCCAAACTAGGATTCCCTGTATCTTGGGTACTAGACAACGATACACATACTTATATAGATAAATATTATACTTAGATAGATAAACAACATGACTACGGTACAAACATCATCCTTTCTCATCAAACAGATATTTGCCCCTACCGGAACTCGAACCCTTGGCTTCGTAGGCAGGGTCACTGCCGACTCGGCCATTCGAGTCGTCAACTAGGTAAGCATATTAACCTATCAAGTGGGGCGAGAGCACCGGCGCTTTTGAGAGTTTGACAACTTGTGGCGGGAGCGCCGGCACTCGTTTGACAACTTGTGGCGGGAGCGCCGGCACTCGTTTGACAACTTGTGGCGGGAGCGCCGGCACTCTTTGACAACTTGTGGCGGGTGCGCCGGCACTCGTTTGACAACTTGTGGCGGGAGCGTCGGCACTCGTTTGACAACTTGTGGCGGGAGCGCCGGCACTCGTTTGACAACTTGTGGCGGGAGCGCCGGCACTCGTTTGACAACTTGTGGCAGGAGCGCCGGCACTCTTTGACAACTTGTGGCGGGTGCGCCGGCACTCGTTTGACAACTTGTGGCGGGAGAGCCGGCACTCGTTTGACAACTTGTGGCGGGAGCGCCGGCACTCGTTTGACAACTTGTGGCGGGAGCGTCGGCACTCGTTTGACAACTTGTGGCGGGAGCGCCGGCACTCGTTTGACAACTTGTGGCGGGAGCGCCGGCACTCTTTGACAACATGTGGCGGGTGCGCCGGCACTCGTTTGACAACTTGTGGCGGGAGAGCCGGCACTCGTTTGACAACTTGTGGCGGGAGCGCCGGCACTCGTTTGACAACTTGTGGCGGGAGCGTCGGCACTCGTTTGACAACTTGTGGCGGGAGCGCCGGCACTCGTTTGACAACTTGTGGCGGGAGCGCCGGCACTCTTTGACAACTTGTGGCGGGTGCGCCGGCACTCGTTTGACAACTTGTGGCGGGAGCGCCGGAACTCGTTTGACAACTTGTGGCGGGAGCGCCGGCACTCGTTTGACAACTTGTGGCGGGAGCGTCGGCACTCGTTTGACAACTTGTGGCGGGAGCGCCGGCACTCGTTTGACAACTTGTGGCGGGAGCGCCGGCACTCGTTTTCCGATCACAAGTAAAACTAATACCTGTACTGAAAAATTGTTCGGAATAAGTTTAGGCACTTAGGAAAATATGGATCTATTGCCGTTACTACCTAAGTTTTAAAGTAGATTTCTAAATTCATACTACAACTTGCAGAAAGTATATTCGGTCGCCTCTGCCTAATAGGGTATTTTCGGCTGTTCATTCAACCAGAAATAAGTATCATTGATGTATCCAGGTTGTATTTTAGAGCTTTCATTCAAATTCAATGGCATAGAGGATTTCAAAGTTTCTCGATTATGTATCTTATGGCCTGGATGGCCTTTTCCCGCAATTTTCGCTGCAATCGAGCGAGAAACCCTCTCCGTAAAAATAAGCAGTTGTGATAAATCAAACAAAATTGTCACGCGCCATGCCGACGCGTCACGACAACACCCTCCACCCGCAACGCTCCACTACCGCAGGAACGTACTCAACTCCGGTATGACTGTACGGTACGGACTTTGCATCTGATACAGATGCTATAGCCTTGAGGGTGTGGCTCCACTGCTCAGCCAGTAAGCGGCCGACTGTTTCGCAGGCTGACTGATAACGTTGCAAGTGTCATTGAATGAGTCGGCAGGCACAGACATTGCTTCTGGCCCCACACTAGGATACCCTGTGTCGTGGGTTCATCCAAGAGCTGTTTTTTTTTTCTTCGTCCGCAGCCGGACTTTATACTCGTTTAATCAGAAAATAAAACTCTTTTTTATACCTTATACCTTGGACACCACTTACACACATTGATCTAGTCCCAAACTAGGATTCCCTGTATCTTGGGTACTAGACAACGATACACATACTTATATAGATAAATATTATACGATGATGAATTATGATGCAAAAAATATCATTCATTACTTAGATAGACAAACAACCATGACTAGGGTAAAATTCTCATCAAATATTAGGTCCTTACATATGAAATTGGCGTTTTGTATGGAGAAATTGAAGTTAACTCAATTTTCAGTACAAACATTTTTGTATTTTTTTTGGGAATGACAGATACTAATTTTATAAACTTTGTGTTCATACACACATAGTTTATAAAATGAGACAAAATTTAGCTAACAGAAAATTTTATATAATTTTTGAAAAGTGTCAGCTGTAAAAAAATATTACGAATATTATCATGAAAATGGATGACATTTAGGAGGTACTGATTTTGAAGATAACATTTTAGTTATCAAACTGAAAATTAAAAGAAAATTTAATAAGTAGATGTAAAATATTGAAATTAATTTTAAAACAATAAAAAAAAACTGGAAATAGCTATTGAATTACTCGAATTATGAACTCCTGAATCTGTAAGAAAAATTCGCCAATTTCATAGGTAAGCACCCAATATGTAGAAATCTAAATATTATATTATTACATATTATGAATATAAATATTATTATATATATTATATATATATAATAATAATATATAATATATATATATATATATATATATATATATATATATATATATATATATATATATTATAATATATATAATAATATGTAATAATATAATATTTAGATCTCTACATATTATATATTATATATATTATATATTATATATATATATATAATAATATTTGCCCCCACCGGGACTCGAACTCGGGACCGACGACTCGGTCATTCGGGTCGTCTTTGATGTGCCTCCTTGTTAAATGTGTTTTTAAGTACAGGGCCATATATTGTGAGGGGTTAAAGTCATTTCCAGTAAATTTAACCCTACAATACCCTATCCGATAATAACGGATTTTGAGTAATTTTGATTGAAACTTTTTTCATTTATTTGTTATAAATAAACTAATTAGGGAAAATCAAAATTATTTTGGTTGATTCTTTGACTGTCGTTTGTTATGATTCTTTCGAATATATAATAATATGTAATTGAGCATATATTGGTTAAAAAATATTGTTTTATCATCATCATCAACATGGTAAAAATATTGACACTGACTTTAAAGAAAACAAAGTTATTACAATAACCGTAAAGTAGTTTCCACTACTTTGCATTTGTTGATAACTTGTTATGTTTCAAAGTTTGTGTGTAACAATTAACCATGTTGGATTTTATACGCTACAATTTTTTGATAAAATCGTTTTTAAGCAATTTAAAACCTGCTAAGTTTTCTCATCACGTGAGTTGAAGGGCTCACTGTATCAAAATTGACAGTGAATTATTAACTTTAAGCTATTCTACCGAATCATTAATATATTAGCTAATAAAAGAAAGTTGAAGAGTTACCCAAGGTAACTTAGTTTTTCCGTAATTAATAAATGTATGACTAATATTGGAAAAATAAATAAGTTGGAAAACTAAATTACTCGGAACCCATAAATTTTTGGATAGGTTATTATAGGGTTAAATTAACTGGATATGAGCCCTACTTTAATTCCTCATAATACAAGTATCGATAAACCAATCACCTGTATGAGCTCTTTAACCTTCCTTTTTGCACGGTGTATTGTGGCTTCTTTTGCGAGCGTAGTAGCAAGCTGTCGCAGCCGATAAAATTACTACAGTCTAACGCCACGAAGTGTTAAATTTTGACAAATGACATTTTGCCGCTCACTGAGCAATGACAATATAGCCTAACAAGGTTCACTGAACGATTTGTCAAACAGATATGATGGCGAATCAGTCAGGCGCATACTGCCTGCCGTAACCGCAGTGGAGCCATGCCGTTATGATTATGGGTATACTTCATAATAGTATCTACTAGTGCTTGTGGAAAAAATGCGGGTGGAGGTGCCGTTGTCGCATCGGATAGTTTGATTTGGTTCCTTGACGTCAAGACCCGCCACGTCGAGTAGCCTCTACGTCTACTCATTTACAAAAATACCATAAGTCGACAGTTTGTAGACTCGACGTTGAGGGTATTAGACGTGGCGGGATTCCACATCAAGGCACGAGAGGCGGTGCCCTTTCCAAAGAGACCTAGCTTGAACCAGCTGTCTGGCCTAATGATGATGAAGAGGACAGTACTCACGTTGATGACCACTCGTTCGCAGAAGTCGTGGTCGTGCTCGATGGGCTCGAACGTGAGGACAACGCCTTGCACCTGCCGGCCAGCCTCGTCTTCCTGACTGCACAATTTGGGCAGCGACCTGCAACACAAATAGCATTTTAGAACACACCTGTTGAAGAAAAAAACACTCTTGAAGCCCCGTACAAAACTGAACAAAACAAAACCGAAGAAATAAATAAGCAGTGGCTAGATGGCCAGAAGACTTTTGCCTGTCCAGATAGACGAAGAATAAACATAAAAAAAAACACAAAATGTGTTTGTTGTAGACTATTTTGAAGAAAACTATATGTATAATATATAACTAGTAGTTGAGTGTTTTTGTTTCTTACATGTTACCTATAAAAAAACTACAATAGTTTGTACAATTATGGTTCCAGTGGATTCCATATAAGAGCTAATGCTTTACGTTATACAAACAGATGACCGGCTCTCCCAACACATAACACGTAATCAAAATCTCAGTGCGACGCTATTACAAGGCACCGATATGAAGTTAAGATGACTACCAAAAGCTATGTAAACACTGTGACCTTTTATCTACAACTTTAATTGCTCCACTCGCGCTATTGAATACACGCCTTTAATGAAATAAAACAGGCACAGTGTGGACATACCTGTCCACCAATCGTTATTAGCTTATCAGACATCTTCCGTTTCACTCTTGTCACAGCTGTGAAAAAAACATGCTTCAAGCAAGGCGTTCGTGACATGATGAGTCGGAAGATGCCAGACAGTTGACAGGCGTCTCGTTGGCTTAGTGGAACGAATGACAAAAATCTCAATGTTCTCAAGTACAAGATTCACTAACGCTGGCCTTCGCAGGCTGGCCGATGCCGACCGACCAACAGTGCTGTGCGACACCCCCAAATGTGTCACGTGAAGCACGTGTCCTACGGTCACGTGGCTTCCGGTTCCGTGCCGGGGCACCGACGCGCCCGCCCGCCCTCGCGCCTCACTTGCAACTGGAGGGAGGTTGCCCGGCCGCCCAAGAAGCCTCCATCTATGGCTGAGATTCAAAGCCGGGAGGGCCGGATGCACAGCTGATCACTCAAAGTTTGGGAGACAGTATGACATGGCGGCATTTCATTTGAGCAGAAGTTGTGCAGAATATAGTATTGAATAACATCTGAGCGTCTGCGACCTGGTACAGGAAAAGTTACGACAAGAAGTTTGTTTGTTTTGTAAAATAAAATATTAAATTGTTAATTTCATCTCATTAAATCTGTTCTGATGAGCAAAGTCTTCCTTTTATCTGACCTGTATATTACTATCAGCTTCACCTTTTTAGTCTGAGCAAAAGTATATGTTGATTCTTGTTAAGAACACACAAACACACAAACACGCGGACAATATATTATTCTTACTACTCATGCTCGGCAAGTCCTTCTTTATGCTAGATGTAGGCTGCATAAAATCGCATTTTATGCACTGGTGCATAAAATCGCATTTTATGCACTGGTGCATAAAGTGTTGTCGTCATCTAGACTAAGACAATTGAGCCATTCAGCCTGACAGACGAGATCTCTGCTTTAAATAAACTTGATATTTTAATACATTTACTTTAATTTATTTGCATTCTATTTGAACAGTAAAAAAAAGAAACTAATAAACATATTCAAAACAACTATTATTAACAAGAACATTAAAAAAACAAGGTATGACTCGGCAAAAAAAATTACATGCAGAAAAAAAAAACACAGTGGCGGGGAAGAGACTGTCTTGTTTTTGACTTTTATTTAGTTGTTTTCTTGGCAAAACTTGTTGTTTTATGAAAGTTCATTAATATGTTGTCAAGTGAAGATGAAAAAATGCTTACGCCTAACACACTAATGGGAAACCACAAAAGTAGTTATGGAACAGACGTTACCGCCCAAATCTAAGCAAATTTGTTTTAAAACCTAAGTATTTTTTACATTATCACTGTTATATTTCCTCGTGATCGAAGTGAAAAGCAGAGTATATATCTCGGTCTTAAAACCCATTTCATCCAAGACTTGTGGTATCCAACCGAGCCGTAGGCGAGCTTGTTTTATGCCCTTGTTGTACAATCTACTGTTTCAACAGAGTGGCACATAAAGTGACTCCTTGTATAAACGAATTTGGGTTCACTAGAGCTTTTTACCGTAATTTACCGCACTAGTGCTTTTTCTTAACATATTTTTTCACTAACAATTTTTATGCCTGCAATAAATTAATATTTTTTGAAGTAATATTTTTTAAGGTTAATAAGTACGTATGATTATAAATCAATCATCATTTTTTATAGTTATTTCATCAAATTTTATTTTTCCATTACAAATTAACTTTAATTTGCATATTTAAAACATTATTTTAGTAGGCTGTTCAGCGGTTTTACCAGTGCCTTTATTTAGTGCGGCGTTCGGAAAAAAACAAAACCAGAGTGCTAATTTCCATTAATATTTTTTATCGTTTTTCTTGTGTGTTTGTAATAAATACAAGTCTAATTTGATCCTCGAAAGTGTGGTGAAAAACGTCGTTTGAAACTAGCGTTGATTATAGCTACTCGGCTACCTTACCGCGCTCGTCTGACGGCTTACGCGATAATAACCAATTTAACACACTTGTACGATAATATACTTATTTTTTCAAATTTTTATATGTTTATTCTGGCAACGTTAAAAAGACGAAGCCTAGATTTTTCAGAAGCTAGGCTTCGTCTTCGCCAAAAGTCTTAAACAAAACCTCCCATTCACAAATTGAATTCCAAAATATTTCCTAATATTCTTAAGGCTTGTATTAATTTAGTCCATCAGATAGACTGCAGTGCTGATGTGCTGATATGTTAGTTAATTAACTTATTACTGTTTTCTCTATAATTAACAAAAGTGGAAAGTGTGGTTTTGTTCTCCACCTCCTCAGACGCGTTGCCACGACGATTCACTTTACGAGCAAATGTGTTGAAATACTCTTAACTAACGACTAACTAATTAAACTGACAGCATGAAATCCGACATTTGCAAATCCGTTTTTGGGGTTCCGTACCTTAAAAGGAAAAGAGAAACCCTTATACCTCTTTGTTTTCCGTCTTTCAAGATCCTTTTCCCCAGGAACGTGTAGAGTTGAATTAATATGAATTACTAAGTTCTGTCCCTTGATGTTGAAAAAAATGAAACTTATTGGTCAACGTTATCAAAAATTTCCCGCGGTTTATGTCACAATTTTGCCGAATTTATTGTAGTTTGCAAGGTAATCCAAACCTATAGAGTACTTCCCGTTGACCTAGAATCATGGAATTTGCCAAGAAGGATTGTCCTTCAGCACAGTTAAAGGGAACCAATCTGAAACGGTATATTTGTAGCTCCATCAGCAAAATGGGAATTTGTGAGGAACCCTCCGTTCGCGATTCCCCTCGCTCTTGGTCTGTTTTTTAATAAGTTTATTTGTGACGCCTCTGGAATTGGCTAACTAACTCTAACTCCATGCCAGCGGGCATCTCTCATTTCATTATTCTGCGGCGCAAAGAATATAATTATATTATGTATATTTTTCCCGGGCATACAGCGTCTGAGCTCAAAATATTGTCCATAAATAAAGAAAAAGAAGAAAGACTCATTCATATTGATCTCAGAACTCACTCAGGAATAAATGGACCGAAGATATTTCCTCTTTTCATATTTTTTTCATAATTCCTTCAATGTACTTCGATCAACCTATTTAGAAAACTTATAAGATAAAAGCGATCAAAAGCGAGCTTGTCTCCAACAAGATATTTCTTCCAGCAAACCATGGTTGGACAGGAGAAGCAGATCAAGCCTAGGAAATAATTTGCATAGGTACAGATATAAACATACTATGGGACCCCCCTTTGAAAGAATAAATTGTTGCCTTTGCGCAGCAGTGGGTGGGACACAGATTGGCTATATAAAAAAAGAAGTTATTAAGCAGATAGCCTTAGAAGAATGTTAAACAACTGTCAAAATGAGGGCGCTACTGTCAGTCTGCCCGTCGCATAGTAAAAGGAGTGACGTATTTTTTTATTGGCACAGGCATACTCGTGCATGTGAACGCAGCTTTATTTATGTGAAACCGTGTTCTGCGAGCGTACTATGCGGATAGGTTGCTAGCCAGAATCTTTTACTATCCGGAATAGGAAAAGCTGAATTAATGATATTTATCACACTTAGGTCGGCGTGCAGAAGCTGCTTAAATCTAGAATTAGCGTCTATTCGATTTTACTTTGAAATAATCACACATTTTGACATCGATTTAAGACGCTAAATCTAGATTTAAGCAACTTCTACAAGCCGCCCTTTTGATACCTAAACACATAAAAGGCGCCTTTTTATTTTATTTTGGTATTCAATGAAAAAACGAATTGAAAGTAACGTGAAAAACGTTCCGTTTCATCAGCTTCTTGTGACAGGAAGACACACGAAGTAAGGGACGGAGCTATGCGTCAATCTACCTTTCCTTTTCTAAGCGAAAGAAGGAGGAGTTGATTGCAGCCTAGCTCTGTCTCTTACTTCCGGTGACTCCTGTCATTAGACGCTGATGGGTCAGGTTTCGCGCCAAACTGTCAACTGTCTGTTTAAACCCGCGATTTTTGGCAAAAAATCTTAGATTTTGTAGATTTTCGTTTTCTATTCGATATGTGATACGTGGACATGACAGCAAGTTAAATTAATACAGGTTCTGTATTCGGTTAACATCCCTATCCGGACGGGACGTGACGAAATACAACCGGAAATCAATGTACCGTCTACAGCGAGTGCCCTTCATATCACTTGCACTGAATTTTCGCTGCTACGCGTTTCAACTGCTGGGTTTAGGGCTGTTTCAATGGGATTTCTGTGATTTTTTACAAAAAATCTACTCTACTACGAACTCACGATAATATATAGTGGAGTTTCTGATACAATCTGCAGAGTGATATTTGCGATATGCCTTTATTTCCCTGTATCTAGTACCCAATATACGGGGAATCCTAGTTTGGGGCTAGATCAATGTGTGTAAATAGTGTCCAAAGTATTATTATTATAATTATTATTTATTATTTATTATTGGAATATTCTTCTTGTAGGACGTTGTGATGTGGGTAAAAAGTTTCATAATTTTCATTTAACGATGTGATGGTTTGAAACCTATTTTCTTATTTTTTATTTTTATTTTATGTATATATTTTTTTGACTTTAAAACGCAGAGCAGATTAAGTCAAAAATAAATTTGTAAATAAACATTTTAATTAGTCAGGGAAAATAATAATAACGGCATAAAATAAATGTATTATGATTAAGTAAAAGCAGATTTCTCAGAAATACTCCAAGCAACTAGCCCAATTTGATCAATTTTCATCGATTTCTCGAAGACGGCTGGGCCGATCAGAAAATTAGATTTTTGTTTGAAAGGGTATTTTTTGTAATTGGTCCCATTTAAATCAGTTCAGGATAATGATGAGATCCTGAAGAAATCGCAGGAACTCTTCAAATATTAGAGGCAGACCCAAAGCGTTTTTTGCATTTTCTAAAATGATGATTCCCGAGACCAAAGGTGCACGAGTTACTATCGTGCATTGGATCTCGGCAAGCATCATTCTGTGAAGTAGACCTGATGATGAAGACCACAGATGGCCACCGGATGTGATCAATACTAGGAATCCTGCAGGTTGCGATATGACATTTATTACGGTTGCTAGGTAGGTAATAAGTGACGTACCAGGAGAAATGCTCAACAATTTATCTGATGGGGTTTAATTGAAATCGTTTTTTTCCAAAGAGTTTTTTAGGGCATTATAATTTAAACGGAAGAAAGAACCCTTATGGGATCTCTTCGTTGCCCGTCTGTCTGTCTATCCGTCTGTCAAGACCTTTTTTCTCAACAACGCGTGGAGGTATTAAGATGAAATTAATCTCAATTACTCAAATTTTTGGTCCCTTGGAGCTGTGAAAAAACCAAATCAAACCAATGCAAAGCTAGTCCGTTTATACCTCAAATTTGCTGATTTTTCTTGATACTCGCAAGGGAATTGAAACCTATAAAACTATGAAATTTGGCAACAAGCAAGGTGCTGTATCACAAGTAACGGGAAAAATCCGAAAATGGTATGTTTTTAATTTCAACACAATAAAAAAATGTGATTTGTGTCTGTGACCTGTGATTGTGAAAAAATGTGACCAAGAGCGAAGTTCGCTCTTGGTCGGTTTACCGTCCATCTGGAGAGGCAGAAGTCTTCTGACCACACAGCCAAATCATTTTTATTTAGATCTTCGTTTCCTATGTTCTTTTCTTTTTATCTTCTGCCATAGACAACAAAGTTTCAACGTGTTTCGAATTGAAGACGGGTACTGTGCTGGACGAATATTTTTAATGAGATTCAGAGTCGAGAATACGGCATTTGGTTGGTCAATGTAAATTACTAGAAATCTTACATCAGAATGTAACTAGGAAAATAATAAGTAATACGATTTAAAAAAAGAGTGTTTTTTAATTTAGTCGCTTACTTTTACTTACAAGTGTATTCTGTAATTTCGGGTTTTCTTTCAATTTCCAGTTTAGTTTATTTATTGACAGATAGCCCTAATCGGACAGTCTCATGCAATAGTGAAGGGCCCTACGCCGCGCTGACACGGCCCTTCATAAGACAAGTGGGCGCAAGAGGCTCTAACAAAAGGCCCATTGTCAATACCCCTCCGAGGTAACCTATCAAACGAGATATCGTTATGAGATTACGGCAACAAATTGCTGACTGGCTGATATTTACAAACTCTGGACGTTAAAGTCAAGTGTCAGACGTGACAGCTGAAAGGTGAAAAGTTCGTGTGTGTTTTGCTTAAAGTAAATAAATATAGAAAAAAAACTGAATTCAAGAGTACGTGACGTGATTCCGTGGACTAGTGGTTTCAGTGGAGACGCGGGCTCGTTTCCTGCCCTGGGGGTAATGATACTATCCGACAAGCCTCTCACAAGCATATCACACGCAGCACACACGCATATCACACGCTCTATCCATTAAGCAGAAACGTGTGATAGGCGCGTGATATGCGTGTGTGCTGCGTGTGATAAGAGTGTGATCCATTACCCCCCTGGGGCCCAATTCTATACTAGGGAGAGGGGAGCGAAATGCCGTGTTTGGCTCGTTGGCGGCACCTTATTTGTTTGGAGACCGACTGTCAAATGCGGCATTTTGCGCCCTTCGGAGCGGTCGCGATGCGAGCGCGATGCAGTCTCCAGTACAGAGTTTGGCCTCTGTTCATTTACCAATGAGATTTTACGCAACCAACGGTACTTAGAATTTGAACTTTAGCTTAGGTACTTTGTGAGGTATAGGATTCAAATGTTAACAAAGGCTCTTCACAGATGTATACCTAGAGGTCTAACAGAGCAGCTTAGCATTAGGGGTGCGTGGGCGTGCGATGAGTTTTGCTGACATGATAGGAGACAACAGATACTCCAAGCGGCCAATGGAGAACTACATGGGTCGGGCCATACGTTTTGGCACATGCTTGAAACTTCGAATTTAGAACGCAAACCAAAAAAAAGTGATGGGCGTTTGAAATACTAATATTTTAACGGACTTCATTCATTGATTTTCTGTAATTTTCTTTATTTTCAAAGATGAAGTGGACGCGAAAAGACGATAGAGTCGCGGTAATTGTATTTCCTCGCTGCGCTCACGCGCCGACTGAGATTTTCAAACTGCCGAA
This sequence comes from Argyresthia goedartella, assembly GCA_949825045.1. Lineage (NCBI taxonomy): Eukaryota > Metazoa > Arthropoda > Insecta > Lepidoptera > Argyresthiidae > Argyresthia > Argyresthia goedartella. The sequence goes on along the minus strand of OX463806.1, from coordinate 44,677,033 downwards.
AAAATTAAAAATAACATTTGAGGTTCGTTTATAGTACTATCAAACGATTCAAGAAAGAATCAAGATTAGAAGATAAGCAGAGGAGCGGTCGTCCTCGTACTGGTCGGACCCCAGCAGTGACCAAAGCAGTGAAGGCGCGAATACAAAGGAATCCCTTTCGGAAGCAAAAACTGTTGGCTCTCCAGATGAGGTTAAGTAGAACTACAGTTAAAAAGGAAATTGAATGAAGACCTTCAACTAAGAGCTTAACGGAAAAAAACTGCACATTTGCTTAACCCACGACTGAAGATCAGGCTCGATGGGTCCCGAGTCTTGCTAAAGCGATACGCGGGAAAAAATACCGCGACATCCTTTTTTCGGACGAAAAAAAATATTTGGTCGAGAAAACTTTGGCAAACAGAAAGATAGAGAGAGTGTATGTGCATAACATTGAACCAACAAGCCGACGTGTCCCACGTGTTCGGCGTGGTCACCATGCTTCGCCATTCAAGGTTTGGCTTGGGGTTTCCTGTCCGGGTCCAACTGAGGTGAATTTTTGTGAAAAGTAGTTAAAACAAGTGCACTCGTATACCAAAACACAGTCCTAACAAACCTCGTGGCACCTCTTTCACAGACAAATTTCAAAATGTTCAGAAACTGGGTATTCCAGCAGGACTCTGCACCAGCTCATAAGGCAGAAAGCACTCAAAATTGGCTCTCCTCCCGTCGAATCGACTTTATCAGACACGAAGACTGGCCCTCCTCGAGTCCAGACTCGAATCCATTGATTTGCGCTAAACCTCATTGTTTCATTTCGCGGAGGCGCGCACCGCCTGCTTCCATACAACCATGCGCAAACGGAGCGCCTCTCTGGTGCGCAGGGTCCGGGCGAGCTCCAATGCAATCCTGGAGATGATTGCCAATAGACTAGACTGTCCCTACATGCGGCATTGCTATAACAGGCATGTTCCAGCAGTACCGTTTGTGAGGAAGTTTTAAGTTTGTAGTATCGTCCGTGTGTTTTGTCTTTTTTGTAACTTCATAACTCTTTTAATTTTATTTTCAATGTTTTGTCTTTGATAAATTTTTTGGACATGTACCTATATTATTTTAACTTTAAGATGATAATAATAATTAATTCTATTTTATGTTGATTTGAATTGAATGTAATGTGATTTTCCGATATGGGTCTCAGTAACCCGAAATAAATGAATTTTAATTTAATTTAATTGTAATTTGGAGTCTCTCAAAGCATCCCTGATTAAAGCCGTGGCTAATATTGACATGGATTTATTAAATACATTATACGACGTTTTAATATTGATGGAAAACATCGTGAGCAAAACCTTCAATCTCCTTAGCTGCGGCGATGGGGTAGCCCCCTGTCACGCAAAATGGAGTATTGAATAACTGGCTAAAAGTGGGCACAATTGTGCCTCTGCCACCCCGTATGGGAAAAGGTGTGACGCTATTTTTTGGCGCATGCCGAGAGCCAAACAAATAGCAAGATGAATGTGTCATCTGGTGACCGTGGCGGTTTTACTGCTGCCCAGAACCCAGACACGGGTATTTAACGATAACAATAACATAGTTTACCGATTCCAGAGGCGTCTCAGCTAAACTAACTGAACAAACTAAAATTAGGACATCCTGTGTGAGAGTTTTTACCCATAACATGTGTTTACATTCAACACAATTACAACCAATGTTGTATTGATATTGAATGTTGATGAAATGTTGAATTGTGGCAATATTTTTCAGGTGTACATTTTTACCAGTTTGATAAATTGAAATTTCACTGACGATTGGTTACACATATCGTTACAGATATTATAAATCAATTGTTTTACTGTTAATAGCTGAACATAGTTATCAGTGCTGTGAACCGGGGACTGAAAAGCGGGGACTTGTGGGAAGGTTAGGTTATTTTTAGTTTATTTATGCTTTTTTGAAACTGGACTCTTCGCTCGCTCGGTTAATTACCGGTCCTCTTAAGGCGATACCTCGTCCGTGCAGAGGGCCCCGTTACTCCAGGCGGAACGACCTCCAGTGTCAGAGGGACAGAATCGGGTAAAAATTTAAAAATCGTAGCGCTAAACCAGTTTTTTTTTAAATATATAAAGATTTTGCGAATACATAATTCCACAATGAAATTAGTAATAATTTCAGAATTACATGAAAAAATAAAACAATTTAGAGGTGATTTCGTAATTAAATTCTATCGAGAAAGTTTTATTTAATCGCATATTCCTTTAGTGAAAATACTAATTAAATACTCAATAAACGTTAACCCAAAAATCAAATCTGTAGATGACTTCATGGTGGAGTAAATGGATTCTAAAAAAACCCCATTTATTTTCGTATCACCTTAATAAGTTGAATTCTAATAGGAAAAAGGGCACTGCATTTTCTTTGACTTCACTTCACACACTTGCATTTTCTGTATTCAATAAACTGAAGGAATGCCTAATAATTGCGCCTGTACTTGCTTGTCCGGGCCGTAGCCTGCCGTTTGAAGTTCACACTGATGCCAGTAATTACGGTGTCGGTGCGGTGTCGACTTAAACGGTGGATGGTGTTTACGACCAATTGCTTACATGAGCAAGTCTTTTACAGGAGCAGAGTTTAGTTATAATATCACTGAACGTGAACTCTTGCTGTTCTTGCTACTTTAGGGTACTGGCGATGCTACGTAGAAAATGGCCAAACCTTCACTACAGATCACTCGGCACTGATTGAAATGGTTTCTGATATTTTCCAGTCCAACAGGTAGATTGGCCAATTGCGTTGTTCGAATGTCCTCTTTTAATTTTGAAATCAAGCATCACAAACTTTATCTGCGACGTGTTATCTCGAGCTCCTGTTTCAGTTATACTACAAATTATAATAAAAAAACATAAACGTTTACATACAGGCACATTGCTTCTACCCCACACTAGGATACCCTGTGTCGTGGGAACCAGAAACAGCGACGTCACACACAGAAACATCCAAGACCTGGGGATTTTTTCTCTACCCTTAGCCGGGAACGAACCCGGGACCTCCCGCAGTAGGCAGAGCCTCAACCGCTGCGCCACAGACTTCGCCATAATTATGATACAACATGACACAAAAATGGCTCTATCTTTCAACTTAGTAAAAACAAATGCTCTCTGCCCTCAGTGTTTGCTTGGTTACAAACGAGTTGGATGAACAAGTGATTTCTGAAAATCATTTAGAACCAATTGCGAGTCTTTTACGTATTCACAAAACCTATAATGGTTTGGCTCCGCACTAATTCTGGCCTGGTATGCGCGGATACATTGTCAAGTTCGTGCCAGATCGTTCCGTTTGAATTTCACACAAATTGCCAAACCACGCTCCTTGGGGTGGGATGCGCACGCGCAGTGTTCTCGGCCGTTCCCCAAGATTGCCATCGATTTTGTCGGCCCTCTTGCACCGAGTCGGAAACAAAACACGTTTTTACTTGTGTTGTTTTGGTGTTACTCAAAGTATGTGATGGTGTTTCCGCTGAGGAAGGCTACAGCGGACAGGTTAATTAAACATTTGGAAGATTCAGTTGTTTTTGTTCATGGCGCTCCTCAAACAATATTTTTAGATAACGGCAGCGAATTTGTTAGTAAAAGTTTAGATTCATTCAAACAAAATACAAAATTCCAAAAGTTTATATCACACCACGTTATACGCTTCAAATTATTATCTGAAACTGTTATGACTTGTGTTTCGAGTTTTATCTAGAATGATTGCTCCTTGATGATGGAAACTCTCTTTTCTCTCTCTTTCTGTTATTGTAACACGATTTTATTTTTAATTGTGAGACTGTGATAACGTACTTGGTTTTATTTCTTACGTTTAGGGTTCCATACTCGAATGGTGCCTGCCATACGGGGCCCTATAACTAAGACTCTGATGTCCGTCTGTCCGTCAGCGGTCTGTATTTCATGAACTGTTATAGCTAGAGAATAGAGATGAAATCTTTACAAAATGTGTATTCCTGTTTCCGATATAGCAACAAATTAACGGTGTGTTAAGATACAACAACAAAGACAAAACGTCACGCCTTTTCCCATACGGGGTGGCAGAGGCACACTTTTGAGCCAGTTATTCAATACTTACTCCATTTTGCATGACAGGGGGTAGCCCATCGCCGCAGCTATGGAGTACTGAAGGTTTCCTCACGACGTTTCCAATCACCGTTATAACGTCCGTATAAAGTACTTAAGATAAATTAATTATCTCATTGGTATAGGTCAGGAATCAAACCTGCATCTCCCGTGTGATAAGCAAGCGTGAAACCCATTTGACCACGGAGCGTTATGATATTACAATAAATAGCTACGGCGATATTTAATTTATTCAAGTAGTTTTTTAGGGTTCCGTACCCGAAGGGTTCCAAACGGGACCCTATTACTAAGACTTCGCTGTCCGTCCGTCCGTCCGTCCGTCCGTCTGTCACCAGGCTGTATCTCAAGAACCTAGCTAGCTAGAGAGTTGAAATTTTCACAGATTATGTATTTCTGTTGCCGCTATAACAACAAAAACATTCTTTCAATACCACATACAAACTTATGGATGCACCTGGTTACGTACATGGAGTGTGAAAGTAACCGCACCAATAACTTTGTAAACAATATTTTGCTGTGTAAAATCCAAACTATTCACTCCACACCATCGCTTCCATTGAACGGTGGTACGGAACCCTTCGTGCGCGATTTAGACTCGCACTTGACCGGTTTTTTTATTTAAAATACTGCGAACGAAGCAAGCACCATTTTATGTATTTTTTATATTCTTCGTCCATCTAAACTGGCGAAAGTCTTACGACCATACAACCAATTCGTTCATAACATAACCTAACATCCCTTTGTAGTTTATTATACCCTGAAGTTTTACGAACTCTCACGTGTACGGTGCTGCACGCGTATTTCGTTTTAAATTTGAATTTAAATCACATTGGTCAAATTGGGAGCAACTGTGCTTCTTCCCTGTCGTGATGATAATTATGTTGTATATTTTAATTATTACATATATATATTTATTTCACCGCGCCGGGGCCTTGACTCCCTCTTCACTGGGCCTGGTAAATTTGGTCATTATGCTGACAGCGCGGCCCCGAACGAGGCTACCACTAAAATCTGCTATTTATAACATAAACGCTCTAATCCTCTTTTAAACGCGACGCAGAAATATGGTGTTATAACAAGGTTGGGTTTCTGTGACACTCCGATGGAAGACCTGATGAATCGATTTTGAAAGAGACTACATCGTTTTTACCCTTTTTAAGTTCTTATCTATCTGTGATATTCAGACTTTTGAAGATCATCGCTGTGGCTGATGATTCATCTTAGCAATGTTTTAATACAAATACACCTTGATCTTTAGCACCTATTCGTACGTAGATATAACCCAAACAAAACAATCAGCAAATCGGTGATACTTAACTTGGTATTGATGTCATAAATTTGCTACCAAATTGTATCTCCTGAGCTTCTGCCATAGCATATTAAGCCTCGCATGTCGAAGCATGCACGTAAGTGTTTCGCTGCTGCAAAGCTTTTGTTGTGGATTATACAAACTCGTACCAAACATAAGCTAGCTTCATAATTTCCGTGCAATTGGTCTTTGTTCATCGTAACGTGTAAATAATGTTATTGTTGCCGTTCTCTTTATGATTTGAGTCATCTTTAAAGTGCATGGAACATTAACGTTGGGTGTGCATTCCCATTTCAAGGCGAGTGAGAGTCTAAATCCGTGTCTTATGAGTATTCGCACACTGCAAGGCAGCATACTATATCTTTACCCCATTTGACCGTTATTAGATTGGGCGTGCGCCGTGTGCGTTGTAATGAAGCTCTGATATTCCAGCGCAGCACAAGAACCATGCTCACGTTTGTAACACAAGACCTATTTTTGAAAAAAAAAGAAACCTATAGAAAAGAAAAGTAGGCCGTGTTGCAGTGTACGAGTTCTTGCACCGCTTCTTCGCCGATTTAAATGACGTTTAACGTGTTTGTAAGAATCTATTTTGAAATAAATATTTTTAACATTCGGAGTTTCATTGATTTCAGAGATTGCGAAGCGTCCAGTTTCGAAATTGGCCAAAAATGCTTTTGTCCGGATGTCTGTCTCGCCTTCAGGTCGCATTTTTCAACCGATTTTGACGAAAATTGGCACACAAGATCCTTGATTAAATTAAAAATATCAGTCGGTCGCAATTGTGATTGGGGGACAAGGGGCAAGTTTGCTGTAGCATTATACATTGACGAACAATTAAAAAGTTCCAGTGACATAGCACCACATTACTCCTAAACGGGAATGGCTAGCTTAATGACGCCGTCTGCAATATTGAAGTACATTTAACAGCGCATCGGAATATTACCAATTAAAAAAAATACTTTTTAATTTATGAAGCTAGGTTCTATGCCTTAGGAGATATTAAGGTGTTTGTCGGCATTTTGTGGGTGGAACTTTTTCAGTATATGGACGGATTACAATTTTTGAAATTACAGCGAGGTCTTCTATTTGTTGAAACAACCTTGTTTATTATGTTTAGAATTGATATTATACTACGTACATCGTAAAATTGCTTTAATTGTCATTATTACCCAAAATACGTTTTTTACCAATTTTACTTTTACAATGAACTACTTCGTACTTGTAGAAGCTTACCAGGCATGGCGAAGAATCTCAAAGTCAAATCCACACGATACGTCATCACGCCTGTGTTGCTGTACCTGAGCATCATCACACCTTACTGGTGACACAGTTCTTCACAGTTCTTCTCCAAAGTGCTCCAAAGTAGAGAAGCGGCAAAAATTACGTTTGCAAAGTATATGTAAATATCTACGGTAATAAAGATATTCGATTTGATTTGATTTGTGTTGGGATGACGTATCATGGATTTGACCCTTAGCTTCTTCGCTATACCACAATCTTTTTCCGATTCAAATTAGGTTCAAAACAAGAACATCACCATGGCAACCATTTCTTTTCCTATTCGCCATGATAGGCTTTATTTACCTAATACCAAGACTCGTTTTAAAACGGTCACGGAATTTTGCGGATCAAATTAGCTTCCTAATCTGAATCGGCATAAGACGTGGTGGTTACCCCCCTGGTATGCGTACAAAAGCGGGGCTGTAGATCATTTCAATCGGGTTTTGATCAATCGTCAGATATTTCGTTCCGAGTGTGTGTAAGCAAACCCACCGCGGCAACGGCACACGATCGATCTTGTAAACAGTTTCTGACTTTGAGCGAGAATGATTGGCTTGATACGAAGTTAGACTTGCTACAGAATTGGAAAATATCGGCGGTAACCCTTGGTACCTGGATTCAATTGGCATCGGACCGGATATATCAGCACAAAATACGAGTGGAAGCTTACGCTTTGCAGACAAGATGATGATGATGACGAAATGTATTACGTGGCTCTGTGAGTGCAGACCCTGCGCACTTGTTGGTGGAAAGCTAACATACAAACTTATGAATGCGCCTGGTTACGTACAAGGAGTACGAAAGTAGCCGCACCAATAACACCTAACGACTATTCACGAAAATTATATAGCATATGTCACTTTTACTTAGCGAATTTATCACATTTTCAACCCCATCTCCACCACTTGGAAAAATTCCAAAAACTAAATTGATTAAAAATTCGATATAACTTTCGAACCGCTCACAAAATTTCATGAGAATCGGTTGAAAAATGCAACCTGTAGAGGAGAACAGCCGGACAGAAACCCGGGCAGAAACCCGGGCAGAAATCCAGACATACCAACCATTTCTGCCCAAGCTGAAACGGAGACCGTCGGTCGCTTCAACGGCTCGGTTAACAATAGGTGAGCCTTTTGAAAAAGCCGAAGTAGTTTATTAGCTGGGCCAGGCTGTACAGGGCAGCGAGGCCAATCGAACTCCTTTTCTGACTGTTCTAATAGACACATCCTACCGTAACGTCAATACGCCCCTCTATGGCAACTCAAAGTTGACTGACACTTAGAGTCATGTTATCACTGTCTCTTGCTTGAGAAATGACCGCGCCAGTATGCGGAACTTTTAAGTTGCACCTAATTTGAGCACCAGTCGTGAATTCGGCCATGCGGTTAAAGCATTCCAGTGAAGTATCGAGTCTGGTAAAGACGTCCGAGTTAAAGTAACTATTTTCCAAGAAAGATGTACAAAATTTGTCTGAAAATAACTGCGAAATAGGTAATAATAAATATGCGGCGCATAGCATGATGATAGTACATTCACATGAGCCAATTACTCAGTTATTATCGTTATGATTGTGTTCAGGAAAATGCATATGAGTTTTCAGGTGACGTATGGTAGAGCGGTGCTGTAATAATAAAATAATGGTTCACTTCCGCTGCGGCGCCGGCGTACAGGGTTTTCAATGTCTGGGGCCCTATCCCACTAACGGCATGGAAGCACATTGCCGATTAAATTTCATTACATACAACCTTATCATGGACTTCTAAGAATTTCAATCACTTTTAAAAAACTTGCCTGTCAGGACTTCGCATCAAGCTCGATTCTGTATCTCTTGACATATCCCGATTCCTGTCAAATTGCAGTTTCACCAATGACAGTCGATTGAAACAGGCCTGACATAACTCTCCACGATAAACAAAACAAAACAGTATTTCTCATAGATATAGCCGTACCAAATACACACAACCTTACCACAACGTTTACAGAAAAAAACACAAAATACACAGACCTTGCCATTGTAATTAAAACACAATGGCAGGTACAATCTGTCAAAACCATCCCAATAGTCATCTCATCCACACGAGTCATCCCATACACATTACACACTAGTCTCAAAACACTAAATATACCCAGATCCACACACATACTTCTTCAAAAAGCAACAATACTAAATACATGTAGAATTGTACGGAAATTCATGGGCAAGGACCGTGATATTTAGTAGATAAGCACTTGGCGTAAGCCCGTGCATCAGAACCTCTTTATTACAAGAGTGAAATGAAAAATTCATAAAAATATAATAATAATAATAATCGCGCTCTGATTGGCCAAGGGTCAATTTGAAGTAAGCAAACATTCTTCAAAATAACAATGGGCCATGCTAAAAAAATATTTTTTTTTGTGAAATTTTAAGCTATTTAAAGAAAATCATTTGAATATGTTTTTTAATTGAAATCTTATTTTTTTCCTAAATAATAGATAGATAGATAGATAGATAAATTAATTTATTCATTGCAACATGGTACACACACAAATACATAATTTTAACTCAAACTTTAAGAAAAAAAATCTGCAAAAAGAAAACAAAACACAGCAGTTAAATAAAACAAACAATAAATAATAAAATTATACAAGCAAAACATTAAGGTACGGTAAGGATAACTATGTGGTATTGTGACTGTACCGCGACAATGAAATGGCCCTGACTCAGCAATGTCACAGACGAATCTGTGACGCTGATATTCTGCCAGAGCCAGTACGGACGAGACAACGGTCTGCTCAAGTACACATTTAACAACGTAAAATATGATGATTTTAATAAAATTGTTGAATAAAATAAATTGTATTCTAGAAGATTTTATTAAAATTATAGCATTAAAATTATATCATTAAAATGTATAGTAATAAAAGAAATACAATTAAAAAATATAGCAATTTGTAATAAAATTGATGTCAGGGTTACAAGTAAGATTAAATTGAAAATGTCATTAGGATTATAAAATAATAATAATCAGTAGGGAATTAATCATAGTAATAATATAATTGGTAACAATATAAATATCACAGGTAACAGGTAGATTAGCTTCGTGCCGTTCCCTAAGTTTTCTGCTGTAGTATCAAATACTTTCTATAGGCACTTCTAAACCCAGCCTTCCTAGTAAGCAGCCGAAGGGGAGGTGGGGTGTTATTCCAGCACTTGGTGGCACGGTACTTAAAACTGCCACGGAAAGCTGCACCCTTGTGTCGAGGCATTGAGAGAAAAGGAGCAACTCTCTGGGACATACGCCAGGTAAGTTTGTCACAAAGATAAGAAGGTGTCCTCTTCACTATAACCTCAAACAACAGCGTTGAAAAATACAAATCCTGTCTAGCTTTCATCCTTAAAATATTTGCCCTGTTTAAAAATGGAGTAATGTGCGTTTTGGGGGGAATTACGAAACAGAACCTGGCACAGGCATTTTGTACTCTTTGTATGAGTTTTTGTTAACCTTCGTGACATCTCTTGCTCACAGTTTTGGAGCGGTTGTACTTGAGGCTGCTGGTTGTTTCCGATTATAAAACAAAAAATAACCATAATAGCTATATTTGTTTAAGTTCCGCCTGACATCTGCTTTATCGACTGACAGGAAAAATGTTGATACTTGTCAGTTTTACAGAACAGCCAACTTAACGGAGAAGGGAATATGAAAAAACTACGCCGTAGAGGTCAAATAAAGTGTATTATGTTTTTTGTTGATATTTCGGTAATTCTGTAATATTTTTTGATGGGGAAATCGGAATTTAGTTAGCAACACAATTATCTCGAAATGGTTTTCTCAGATTGTTTATTACATTACGATCTCTGTGGCGCAGCCGTTGTGGCTCTGCCTACCATGAGAGAGGTCCTGGCTTCGATCCCCGGCTGGGGGTAGAGAAAAAAACCAGGTCTTGGATGTTTATATGTGTGTGACGTCGCTGTTTCTGGTTCCCACGACACAAGGTATCCTAGTGTGGGCCAGAAGCAATGTATGTATGTATGTATGAAAAACAAAAAAAACAGGGCTTATTTAAAAGGGGTCTGTGTATGTAATTACGAGTCGAATATACAATGTAACATAAGGTGAATTTTATCTGAGCTCGAATAGTGTTTTACTTTGGTATTTATTCTTGCTTGAGCCACGGTTCTCGATCTCGATTCTACATCTCTTGGTTCTTTCAAGTTACAATTAAAATCGCTTAAGAAAACATCGCGTTCTAAATGGTCAACGTCATTTTTTAAGTTGGCGAACAGCGTTCAAAAGCTCAAATTCAAGCCTATCGGAAATGATTTCAATGATACAGACTGGAGCTACTGGATAGATGTCAGAGATAGATAATTGACCGAGAGTGCGAAGCGTCTCCGTTTCAGGATTGGGCAAAAATGCTTTCGTATGTCCGGATGTTAACCTCTACAGGCCGCATTTCTCAACTGATTCTCGTGATTTTTGTGAGCAGGTTTGTTTTGTTTTGTTTTGCAGTTATTGGTGCGGCCACTTCAAACTCCATGTACGTAACCAGTGCATTCATAAGTTTATATGTGTTACTAAAAGAAAGTGTCACTCGCGAGGTCCACAGCTCACAGACGATCGAGGTCGATGATTGCCGACCCGAATGGCCGAGTCGGCAGTGACCCTGCCTATGAAGCCAAGGATCCCGGGTTCGAGTCTCGGTGGGGGCAAATATTTGTTTGATGAGAACGGATGTTTGTACCCTAGTCATGGTTGTTTATCTATCTAAGAATAATATTTATATATATAAGTATGTGTATTGTTGTCTAGTACCCAAGATACAGGGAATCCTAGTTTGGGGAGAGATCAATGTGTGTTAATAGTGTCCAAGGTTATTATTATTAATATTATTACAGAGCCACTATTATAGCTACTGGTCACATATATGTGCACCTGACTGGAGTGTAATACTATTGAGTAACACTATTGAATAATTGAGTTCGGTCGCACGACTAAGTAAAATTGTCCTTTCGATGGCGCCATATGTAATTTAGTATACCATCCATCTCACAGCCTATGCCATTGGGGACTAATGAATGGAGAAATTTATAAAATTCACGTCACTTCACTTCCGGGTCCTCCGTTCTACACTCACACCTACAACGTTACAAGGCATGTGACCTTAGTCGCACGACCGATCTCAATTAGGCCAGCGCCCACTCGATAAATGGAAAGTCCAGCACAAATTTCGGATTAATTTTGATATTCCATAGATATTCTGGGATTGTCAATGTCGACTCCAGATTAGTGCGGACTCTCTTTCTATCTTTAGGGCCTCAGAGAGTCGTGATGACGTCACAAAGCCAGTATCCTTATTATGTTGACGAGCTCTGTGGCGCAGCGGTTGTGGCTCTGCCTACCATGCGAGAGGTCCCGGGTTCGACCCCGGCTGGGGGTAAAAAAAAACAAGGTCTTGGATCTTTATATGTGTGTGTGTGTTATATGGTTTTCCTAGTGTGGGACCAGAGGCAATGTATGTGTAGTATAAATGCTTATATTATGTTATGTATTACTGATATCAGTCGCAATGCCAATCAAATTCGAAATCAACCAATCACATCGCAAGAAAAGACTGCTCGTGTAATATAATCGTGTCCTGCATCTTGATTGGTCTATTTTTCAATTTGCCTGGTTGTGATTGATGGCAAAAATACACAATATATATAGCGATATTGTTACGCCTTTTCCCAGTGGTAGAGGCAGAGGCATACATTTAGAAAGTTCTTCAATAATCCATGTCGCGGAATGGCGAATAGGCACTTGAATTTTGGTTGAAAAATTCGCAATAGAGCAGAGTTACTCACGTACTACCAAGCGGACACCAACAGCTTTCTGCGCCACAAGTTAATTAGCCCGCGAGGTTACCACATGTTCTATTTGCGGCTCCCACACTCTGATAAGAGCCATTAATTCACGACCCCGTAGAGCTCTGTGGTCCGATGTAGGCAGGCAAGAGTTTCAGCAGGCCACTCCTGAAGCGTCACAAGTCAGAAATAAACTAATTAATGAAACAAGTTTGGAAATAGAACTAATGGCCACCGGACAAGAGCTATAGGCTCAGCTGAACGGAATTCTTCTGTAGGATTTCAAGCTGTCATTTCAGTTGTTTTGGCACGTCGAGAATTTTTCCAAATTTTCGACAGAATGGGAAGGAAATATGTTATTGTTGTGATTGCAATGTGTCTCTCTCCCGTCTGTCTCTCAGCTGGCCGGGCTTTATTTTATGGAGTCCCTGCAGCGTCAAAATACCCCCTGTGAAGCAAATACATGTTGTGATGCGCACGATTCGAATTCTAGCACACGTGTTTGTGTAAAGGCAAAATATTGTTTAATTTAAGAAGCCGAATTTGGCGTGGAAGCATGCCAAATGCAGCTTTAACCGCAAATCATATAACAAGCTGTTTGGTACTCTTTAAATCAACAGGATTATCTGGTTGTGCTCCATCGGGATTGTTTATTTGAGAATCGCGTCGAAGTGTGTATTGAGCGAGATGAAAAAGTTATCGTATTACCTTCATGGATTGAATCGAGGAGGCCTGCTTGTCTGAGACGATGACGCGTTTTATCATCGATATTTTTACATGAGAATAAGACTCGATCTCGGTCGGCTGTGGCTGCTTTCTCGTTTTATTTTTTACGTTACAGTTTAGCTGTAGATGTATGCATGTGACAAACTTTACAGCTTCATGAGAAGGAAAAGGAATCTTTTATTTGCGTGTCTAACCTCTTTTGAGATGTATTTTGCCAGTGTCGAGTGTTTTGAAAATATCGGTCAAGTGCGGCTCGGACTCGAACGAAGGGTTCCTTACATCGTGCAAGAAAACTTAATGACTAAAAATAATAATAAAAAAGATTATAATAATATTATATCCGAACGTGAACCCAGACCTCTAACCAATTGCGCCACCACAACCTTGTGAAAAACCGCGAAACCTAAGATCATATTTGAAATATGTTATGATTTGTTTTATCGCAAGTGGTGTTAAAATAAGTCTCTTGTTTTTAATTTAATTTATAAAACCTCTCGTTGTTATATTTTTTTTGTTGTATCGGCAACACATTCTGTGAAAATTTCATCTCTCTACCTATCTCTACCTATATTACGGCTCATGAGATAGAACCCACTGACGGGCGGAGGGACAGCGGAGGCTTATTAATAGGATCCCGTTCGCCACCCTTCGAATACGGAACCCTAAAAACAGGTTAGGGACCCAAACTGTCAACCTAGAAATTGACGCCCTGAGAATGTTAGGGGACACGTGCAGTTTGGTGGGATTCCGGTGGACAAGTACTCTTGCTTTTTGTTTTTTCTCTGCAGACATTATTTCAAGATGGCGGTCGTCCTACTACTGACTTATCGCAGTAGACAGCGTATCAAGTGCCGTATTCCGCTAAGTATGTCACGCTCTCGAAGAGTTCATAAAAATAAAAATATAGATAGCGTCTGCGTGTAATATTGTTAACGAATGTATTTAGTGAAGTATTAATCACGGCTCTGGGTATCTGCGACAGATCTACCAATATCTATACAAACAGCAAGGTCACTATCTGAGTACCTGGATTCGTGACGTCATCACCGCGCTCTAAGGGGATTTATTGCATTACAGCGAGATGCACGGATAATTCAACCGCGTTAGCTCGCTGTCTCGCTCACACAGTCACGCGACACGTCGTTTGCAGTTGGAAGCTACGGTATTACACCTTTATGTAGACAATTTAAGAAGAGATCAGATAGATAGATGGTCCATATACTCTTTGTGTGGATTACATTTACATACAGGCACAAACATTGCTTCTGGCCCCACACTTGGATACCCTGTGCCGTGGGAACCAGAAAGAGCGACGTCACACACAATATAAACATCCAATACCTGGGGATATTTTTTTCTTTACCCCCAGCCGGGGATCTAACCCGGGACCTCTCGCATGGAAGGCTGAGCCACAACCGCTGCGCCTCAGAGGTCGACAAATCGTACTGTAAGTAGTACTGATCTTTATGTGTATGATGATCCTATCTTCTTGTGAGAGCTGTCTCAACCCTATATACATCTCTGCATATTTAGGAGTACGCGTGTAATCTAGAGCAAATTGATGGTAATGTAATGGTACGGAGTTCTGGTTGATATCTTAATTTATATCAAACAGGCGATAGATCGTAATGGTGGGTGACATCGGCGAACTGAATCCACCTGTGCAAAGATCAAGTATATATTGCCCAGATAGTTAACAAAGTGATGTTAGTTCAAATGAGTGTAGATAAGATGCGATCAGTAGTTAGTGTCGGAGTCGGGCGGAGCGCTGCGGCGGCGGCGGCGGCGATGTAGGTCAGGCGGGCGATCTGAGACGGACGTGGAAATAATTCCCGACATCATGACACTCAGCAGGCGTCCCTCGTGCCCGTGTCACACCGCGCTTGTTAGGTAATGCGGTTAGCGCGGCCGGTATTAGTGGAGATGACGTGCGACTCACCGACAACAACACATATCAAAATATTCCATTATCGTGAGAAACATCAGTTCTCGAGACCGCCAGCCGGCCGCAGCGTGCGCGCAGACAACCAGAGACATCCCATCATCGCGGCCACAGACTTTACGAGCGTCTTTACGACGCGGAAGGTACCTACACACGCCGCCGGGGTCGCGGCGCGAAGCATCCGACATGCACGCATGCAGGACTCTCTAGGACACGTACCTTTGTTCTGCGCTTTGCTCTTGGGCCCGGGGGCATTCCTGCCTCGGCCTGAGGACAGGCGTCAGCCCCCATTTCTCGACCAACTCTATGCGAGCAATGGTGGCTACTCGGTGTCAATGAGTCATCGGGTCGCGGGTCGGCGGGTCGTGCGTGCTGGTCGTGCGTGCGGTGCGGGTGCAGGCGCGGGGCGGCGGCTCGCGGGCGGCGTCAGGGCCGCGGGCCGTGCGCGCGCCGACACCCGCCCGCCGGCGCCGCGGGGTGAGCGCTCAGGCCCGGCGCCGCGCGCCCATCGCGCTCATTGCGACGCGCCGGCTGCGCATATATACCTGTCCACCCTGATCGCGCACTCGCGCCTGCTGGGTACTCCTGCTAATGATTATGTATCTCGAGTCTCTCGGTGATATGTGTGTGTTACGTAACGCGTGGCGGGCTCGGCGCGTGGCGTGCGGGCGCCTCACCGGGCGCGACGCGGCATGGTGCGGGACGCGGGGCGCGGGGCGGGGCGCTACGGGCGCGTGTGTCTCCGGCCGCGGCGACGTCGACCGTGCTACTGGAGTCGCCACCCGCCGCCGCCGCCGCCGCCGCGCGTGCGTCCCCCGCGCCGCCGCCGCCCCGCCGCGCGCCGCGCACCCCCGCGCCGCGATCGACACCGCTCGGGAGCGACAGATCGCTCCTCCGCCCTGCATCCTCGCGCAGATCCTGCCCCGCCCGCCCCGCTCCGCCGCCCCGCCGCCGCCGCCCGCAGGTGAACCCGAAAACCCGCACTGCCACAATGATAACTCTTATCGTTTGCTTCGGCTTCGCGATGGTAATGGCTGAAGCGCTACCTGTGTCGGCTACTTCTAATCACTTCAAGCTGATGAGGATACGGATGATAAGGCCGACTGATATACAAAGACACTGTTATAATTACATAAACGTTCATGTGTGAGCCGCTGCTTGACTAGGGGTTGGCGGCGAGGATGCCAGGCTGGTGGTCCGGCGAGCACTGCAGTTGTTGTGAGGAAGCCAAGTGGCTGCGAGCCGCGTAACCTTGGCCCGCTGCATGACAGGCTGGCGCCGCCGCCGCCGCCGCCGCCGCCGCCGCCGCCGCCGCCTCGTCGCCGCTGCCAGACCCGCTGCCAATTCACTCAGAACCCCGACCCACACACAAACACACAGTATGTGTGCATCCCGCCGGAACGCCGGAACCTAAGCGCGATGTGGTGACGTTGCGGATCGAGCCGCAAAGATATTGTGCGCGCTACAAAGGTTCCAGCTCCCGTAGCAACTGCAGAAAAGCGCGCGAAATGATAGCACTAACACTTTCTATCGTTAGTGCTATCTTAATTTATGAGTGTGCTGTTGGAAAGGCGATGTCCGAATTCTCACACTCTGGCGTTTTAGCCCAATTGTAAAACTGCAATACGTTTGTGGTATAATCTGGCTAATCCTTCTATCCCGCTATTACTTCACTCAATCAACGCAAAACGGGATCCCCGGGTATATCAGATACCCTTTCTCCAGGTTTATGACATCCGAAGTCCACGCAGCCGATGTTGCGGGCACCAGCTGTTGACCGTAATGTAACAAACAATCAGTCTAGAGCATCCATGGTCTAATGGTTGGTTACACACTCGCCTGTCATTCTGGAGATTCGGGTTCGAACCCTGGGGCTGACTGTGTGCTAATGAGACATAACTCATTTTGTATCTCCATTTGTGGAGTTGGCTCTTGGACAGAACTCAGGTATATTTTCATCCATTGGGCAACCAATTCATACTATATATTCTTCTAATTGCTTGCGGTCCTCCACTAGACAGCATGGCGTTGCGGCGGCGGCGCTTCTGCGGAGCGATGGGCAATCCTGACCCTGGGGTCAGAACCTTGGCACGAGCCTCATCCGTCAAGCAGACGTGTTGAGGCCATTGAAACCGAAACCTGTCCTACATAGTGTAAGTGTCGTTTACGAACACAGGCTCGCTGGTGTAATAGTTTTTTTACTAAGCCTTTTCGCAAACGACGAAAAATAAGACACGATTTTTAGAGCGTTTCTAATCGAGCGGATGCTCTAGTATTTTGTTATTTGGCTTGTTAGGTAAGTAGTTACGAGCTGCTTGAAGTCAAAAATATAATACTCCATATTCGCAGCTCTGGGGTTAAATATTTTTCCTCATTTTTTCCATTATTCGATGGGATGTCCATGAAATGATACGTTATAACTCAATCCCATTTCCTGGTCTGATGGCCTCTTTTCATCATGAAATTAGAGCTTAGTTTAATAGCTCTAATTTCAGGTCATTTTATGAGTACCATAGTCAAGACAAGTAGGTATTTAAAGGAATGTAAACAAACATGACAGTCTGCCGATTCCACAGTCAAAACTGAACTAATTAAATGAGTTTGGAAATGAATCTATGGTTAGTTTTGACGCCTTGAGAATCTCATCATTTTCTTTAACATTTTTTTAAATACCTACTTGTCTTGACTGTGCCTACAGTCATTGCATTTGAATGCAATCACCATAGGTCTTGCGCATGTGCAATCACCTCAAGTGTGGGCAGGCCGACAGCGTTACATAAAATTTCACCTTCATCTTAATTTTAGGGGAACAGGGGAATCACTTGCTTCACACGGGAGATGCAGGTTCGATTCCTGACCATGGTACCAATGAGATACTTAATTTATCTTAAGTACATTATACGGACGGTCTAACGGTGATGGAAAACATCGTGAAGAAACATTCATTACTCCATAGCTGCGGCGATGGGCTAGCCCCCTGTCACGCAATATGGAGTATTGAATAGCTGGCTCAAAATGGGAACAATTGTGCCTCTACAACCCTGTCTGGGAAAAGGCGTGACGCTATGTTATGTTTTAATAACGGTTAAAGAAATAATAAGTATATATATTCAAATCCGGGCGAAGGGATGCATTTCTTTTAAGCAAAAATAATCTAATAACGTATTCATGTTAGCAAATGTAAGCTGACACTCATTATAAACAAGCTAGTATAAAGAAACAACTAAATAGTTGTTAAGTTAAGATGTTCGGGCCTACTGCGGCGCCTTAAGGTGATACAAAAAAAAAAAATGTTTTTTTTTTCGAATTCATTTACTCCACCATGAAGGCATATACAGATTTTGATTTTTGGGTTAACCTTTATTGAGTATTGGATTAAGATTCTCACTAAAGGAAAACCCGACTGGATAAAATTTTCACGATATATCGAAATACCTCTAAATTGTTTGTTTTTTTTATGTTATTAGGAAATCCTAACTAATTTCATTGTGGAACTGCGTTCCAAATGTAGATATTATGTATTCGTAAACTCTCCTTATAAACTTTTTAACAAAATAGCGTAGTTTATTTTTAAACAATTTTTCTGTGGTTTAGCGCTACGTTATGACGTTTTTTCCCGATTCCGTCCCTCTCACACTGCGGGGCTATCCGCCTGAAGTATCGCCATAAGTAATAATAATAATAATACCTTGGACACCATTTACACACATTGATCTAGCCCCAAACTAGAATTCCCTGTATCTTGGGTACTAGACAACAATACACATACTTATATAGATAAATATTATACTTAGATAGATAAACAACCATGACTAGGGTATGTAAACGTCCGTTCTAATCAAATAAATATTTGCCCCCACCGGAACTCGAACCCGGGACCCTTGGCTTCGCAGGCAGCGTCACTGCCGACTCGGCCATTCGGACAAGTCGCTTGCTACGGGATAGGCAGAGATCTAGCCGTCAGCATTTGATAATTTTTACGCCGAAAATTTTCGATTGGATGTGGATATGTTGTAATCCTACAGCTCTCTTACTAATGCATAACACCAACGTATTGTGTTTACCTCACCAAGCCTAAGTCATAAATTACGACAAATTATTTATTTTCACGATTTGATTTTCGCTAGATTTAAATTGTTTTTGATAAAATAAAAATTAACAAAATACAGCAACCCGGCATGTTCTGTTTAACACCACCAGAGTGGAAGTTATTTCCTGACTGCCTTAACCTTTTCAAGCTTTTTGATGTTTTCTGTGGTCTCATTTACAAATTAATGATGACAAAGCTACGCCATGATATTCTAGAGCTTTTTTGGCGGACGTTCTTGTAATTTGAAAAATAAATCTATTTTATTTTTTCACAAAAAATATTTTTGTTAAAACATGATTGAAATAGTAAATAGGGCATAATGAAACAGTTTTTCATAATAACTGATATGGCCAATTAGATATTTAATGCGACATTCAGAAACTAGACAGAGGTATGAGAACACTTTGTTTGCTTTCACGTGAAAGCTTCAACGCTTGAAGGGAAAATGAGCTCGGCCGCTTCCATGAAAAGCTTCAGGCGCAATCACGTAGACAAGAATTCTTTAGAATCACGGCACTAAAAATAATTTTGCAACTCTACTTAGGAGACTCTGTATAGGTATAGGTAAGGTATAGGTAGGTAAGGTAGGTATAGGTATAGGTAAACAGGGTCACATTGAACTAGCTGACCTTTTGGGAAATGTTGTGCTCATCATTATGGACTACTTAGCCTGTGGAACATAATGAATTGGTTATGTCCCTGACTAATCCACTGTTCCAATGTGCAACATCTATTGAAACCTAATCACTAGTTGTAATTAAAGGTTTCAAAAAATATTAATTTTGATTTAAATTATATATTGGTAATAACTCTATTTGGTATTTCACTCCATCTTATAGCAATTAGTTATATCCAGATCGCTACGAATCGCTACAGCGTGCTACGAGCTTAGCGCACTTGTGGTCTGCTACGAGCGTCGTAGCAGGCGGCGTAGCGAGCGGTGTCGCGATCGCTACGAAATGTGTTAGACAAATTGTTGTTGTGAGGTTCTACCTAGTTTGCTGGAATAAATCCCTTAAGACTAATTTTCTTACAGTGCAACATCCCTTTTGTCTCTCCACTGAGGGATATATGGCTGTACTAAATATTTTTGTGGATAACATGGCTTTTTACATCAATAAGGCACGATTTAAATGGATAAGTTTTCCTGTATGTTTTATTGCAAATCACGAAATACTACCTCTACCACCCCTTGCGAGAGAAGGCGTGAAGATAAATTAAATGAGCGGAGATGGGCTAGCCCCAAAAGGCAAACAAAACGACTTCCCAAACGAGGCTGCAACCCTCTGCCACCCCAAGAGGGAAAAGCGTAAATATATCTGCAATGTTTCAGACTTACCACCCAGCCCTGTTTCGGTATTATCTGTACTGCAGTGGGGGGGCCAGTGACGTCACCGTGCGGACGACGCGGGGGGCGAGGCAGGGGGCGAGGGAGGGGAGAGGGGGCGGCGCCCTATTTATCCCGGAAATAAAGGACCTGTCGCGGTCCGAGCTCGCAACTCCGCTTGCTGTGAGTCGAAACAGCACGTGAATATTTATTGGATCGCAGTACCTGGAAAA
Organism: Argyresthia goedartella; assembly: GCA_949825045.1. Taxonomy (NCBI): domain Eukaryota; kingdom Metazoa; phylum Arthropoda; class Insecta; order Lepidoptera; family Argyresthiidae; genus Argyresthia; species Argyresthia goedartella. The sequence goes on along the minus strand of OX463806.1, from coordinate 44,656,192 downwards.
AGGCGACAGGGAAAGTACTCGACATAGTTTCTTCTGTTGATTAACTAGGTAAACGTGGGCATAATTTGCATCTGCCACTTCGTATGGGAAAAGACCTCGTAATAAAAGGAAAATTTCGTTGTCTAGCGATACCATTTTCCTTAGGAATGCTTAGAGGTATTAAGTGGAAACTAATATCAATCATTGAAATCTTTACTCCCTCAGAGCTGTGAAAAACTCAAACTTCTAAGACAATGCAATCAAACAATACGACTGTTTATGCCGTAAATTTGCTGTGTTTGCTTGATACTGTTAGGGAATCCAAACGTAAAGACACACTTGCCGTTGACCTAGAATCATGAAATTTAGCAAGAAGCACAAGACATTTTAGCACAAGTAAAGGGAAACATCCGAAAACAGTAAAATTAATTAAATTTGTACGGAACCCTCGGCGCGCCAGTGGACACATTGCCGTTTTTTGTGATACATTGCGGCGTCACAGGCCCTTACATTGATCCTGACCCCACACTAGGATACCCTGTGTCGTGGGAACCAGAAACAGTGACGTCACACAAAAAAAAACATCCAAGCTTTATTTCTTTATCGCCAGCCGGGGATCGAACCCGGGACCTCTCGCACGGTAGGCAGAGCCACAACCGGAGCGCCACAGAGGTTGACATGTTGAAGGAAAATTATCCCCTTCTGGTGTATCTGAGTCTTTATTCCCAGTTAGACAAACTTCCTAGTGAGGCACACTGCGCTACGCCCTCTGTGGCGTAGTTGTCGCCGTTCTCACAAACGAGATGTCCCGGGTTAGAATCTCGGCCACCGAAAATAATACCGCAACATCTTGGATGTTTACCCAATTGCGACGTCGCTATTTCTGGTTCCCGCTGCACTGGGTATCCTAGTGTAGGGCCGGAACCCTATTTATAAATGTTTATATTTTATTCAAGGTGCATGGCCCGTGGAAATAGGTGAAGTTGTTGCCATGCAAACAAGCTGAAGTCTACCGCATCACGCCGCCTTTAGATTGCGACCAATAAACTCTGACCCCTCGCCTCCTTCTGTCTCACTGCAGCCGGAGGTGCCCCAGCTAACTGGACGGAATGGAAGCCTTATGTACTAGAAGCCTCCCCGTGCCTCCTCCTTTGAGGGGCGGGGGGGGCGGGGGGAGGGGGGGAGGGCGGTTGACTGGCGTCACGCGGGCTAGATGTGACAAAAATATCCCGCTTCTGTAGGACTAGCGTAATGAACGTCTTTCCGTATCAAGAATCAAGTTGACGAGATCTCGCTGGATCCGGTTGGCAGGGGCTGTTAGAGAAGAGCTCTTTCACTGTCACTCTTTTAAAACGACTTCACAAATGGAGAAGGTTAACAATTCGTCGTCTTAGTTCTATTTTTTATGTTCATCGATTTCTCAAAGATAGTTAGACCGATTTGGAAAATTGTTGTTTTTTCGTTTTAAAGGTTTTTACCTTCCGATTACGTCATCAGGTCAATTTCTGAATATGGGAATCAGATTTCAAATATAACAGGCTGACCTACGGAATATTTTTCATAGTAGATCGTGCATTTCAAGTGGAACTGATAAAGAAAACCATAGATGGCCACCGGAACAGCTCCATACTAGTTAGATTGCGATATGAAGACGCAGTAAGGTATTTATATATTTATTTATTTAGAAGATTTTAGGAAAGCCATCGACTATCACCAACTGATTACGAGGCAACTTAAGAAACAGAAAGTCATTTACAGGATACCACTTATAGCAACATAGTATTATATGAAAAACACGTAGAAAATGTTCGCTGCCAGAGGAGTGTCAAACCTTTATAAAAAAAATATAATGATAAAAAATAAAGGAAGAAATTTGCTAGCTCACTACTCACTCGCCTCCGAAGAAGTTCAGTGTTAGTCTTCGCCTAATCTTTGCAAGGCTTTTATGATTTACATATGACGACCTCGGTGGTGCAGCGGTTGTGGCTCTGCCTACCACGCGGGAGGTCCCGGTTTCAAATCCCGGCTGAGGGTAAAAAAAACAAAAAAAACAGGTCTTGGATGTTTCTATGTGTGTGAGGTCGCTGTTTCTGGTTCCCACGATGTATCGTGCCCTGTAGGGTATCCTAGTGTGGGGCCAGAAGCAATGTATGTGCCTGTATGTAAATGTTTATGTATTCATGTCTATGTCGGTGCCCAGGTCATGGATTAGGATGTTGAAAGCGAAACAGGCACGTAATAGGTACGAGTTGGTGCTGGAGTTCCTTGCAGTCTGCGGTACTAGGAATGTGTACTTACCTGAGGGTTATATTAGGTACGTGGAAATTGATTCGAGATAGCAAATCTGGACATTCAATAATGCCCGTGGTAATCTTTAACAAAAACACTATATCAGAGATTTGGTGTCTCTCGATCAGGAGGAGAAGGTGCATGGAGCGACAAGAACAAAAATAATCTTTATCTACACACGTATCATAAACCCTCTTTACTGCGTCCAAAAACCGCACGTTACGATCAGCATAATGTTACTTTTGTAAAAACTCATTTCTTATCTGAATATTGAACATTATGACCATAATGTGTAATTTTCTACATATTATGACATTCAAATTTCGAATGCCGACGCCCGCCTGCGTGCCGCCCCTACTTTGTCTGTGACGTTGGTACTACAGAACAAGCTAAACAACTCAATGCCACAATGCCGGTCAAACATGCGGTTCCTGAACACATCAAAGAGAGCTTAAGATATGTGTGTAGATAAACTAGTGTATGTAACTGTTCATAATTAGGCATTAAAACTCTCGAGAGATATTATTGTGAAACTCGCCTTTCGGCTTGTTTCATAAACCCACTCTCGAGTTTTAATGCGCTCCATTATGTAGCAGTCACATAAATTACTATCAGTAGACCTTATGCGTCGGTTTATAATTGTAACAAATTTCTTCTGGATCATTTCGATTGGGTTAATATAGATATCATACTGAGGGTTCCAGATTTGTCATGCGCATGCGTATTCCAATATGCTTCTAAAATACTAACAATATAGTAATTTTACTATCTTAATTTTTATTTATAGGTAATAAGTTTTAGCAAGCTCGTCATTATACTCGGTAATGTTTTATGGTGAAATAGAAGTGATGGTGTGGTAGTACCTATACTAGAAGTGATTCTCAACAATATATTATATGCGCGGAAACTACACATGGTCTTATATTACTACGTCAAAGCTCAAACCTAAAGGTGCAGTAGGAAATAGAGACGGATTTTTCAGAAATAAAACCCGACTAAAATAAGTTCACGTTCGCGAGTATGAAACAGATTAACACCGGGTGGTCAATACACTCCTAACTATTGTTATGTTGTTCAAAGATCTTTATTTACTTGAGACATAAAATGATACAACCCAGTGTAGATTTAATCCTAGGTTATAGCTAGTTCATAAGTATTAACAGATGTTTGGCAGGCTAAAAAGAACCTCTTAAAACTTATTTTTGTATTGTTTTTTTTTATTGGAGGACAAGCTTACATAAATCGAACTAGGTCCATACTAAGCTCAATAAGCCTTGAGTGATGGGGACTATACGACGATAATTCTTATGTAATACAAACATCCTTACTTACTGTTTTAACTCGATACACGATACTCCTAATGATTACACTAAATGCAAACAATGCAGCGAGCTAATAATTACACTATAATATTTAGAATTAGCTAATTAAACCATGTAATTTGATACGCAACACGGCCCTATTTTTTTTTTAAGTCATGGCGTTATGCCCTCTAAGAGGGCGCCATATTTAATTAAGAGTGACGTCACATAGCCTATAACCACTGGACAATACAGACGCTCCTAACAATACATCTTTCATTTATCAAATTCTGATAAATAGCTCAGATGTTCTGATGACACAGAGCAGCACACGTACCTTTTTAATATAGTAAATTGTGCTAATTATAGTAATTAATTAAATCTGCAAATATAACCGAAATAAAATCAAAATCCGTAAAGTGCATCGTGAATTAAAATACATACAATATATGTGAAAAATTCAAAGTTCAAATTACTGTAGATATTTACATATACTTAGCCACTGTATGTATGTTACAAGTTTGACGACCGGTTTAGCCTAGTGGGTAGTGACCCTGCCTACGAAGCTGACGGTCCTGGGTCCGAATCCCGGTAAAGGCATGTATTTGTTTGATGAGAAGGAATATTTGTTTCTTAGTCTTGGATGTTTTCTATGTATTTACTTAAGTATTTATCTCTATTAAATATATCGTCCTCTAGTACCCAAAACACAAGCCTTCTTGAGATTACTATGGGGCCTAGTTTGATTTGTGTAGGATTGTCCTCTCATATTTATTATTTATTTATTATACATACCGGCCAAACACACAACCCTCCTTTTGTCTTCGCTGTAGTCATTTTTTAGCTACCAAATTGTTGAGTAAGCAATTACATTCTATCGATGGATATTAAACATAAACATAAACATTTACATACACACACATACTTGTTTCTGGCCCCACACTAGGATACCCTGTGTCGTGGGAACCAGATACAGCGACGTCACACACATATAAACATCCAAGGCCTAGGTTTATTTTTTATTTCACCTCAGCCTATTACTACTACTATTACTAAGACTCCGCTGTCCTTTCGTCCGTCCGTCTGTCTGTCACCAGGCGGTATCTCATAAAGCGTGATAGTAAGACAGTTGAAATTTTTACAGATGATGTATTTCTGTTACCGCTGTAACAACAAATACTACAAAACAGAAAAAAAAAAAACTGTAACCACATACAAACTTATGAATGCATCTGGTCTGTGAGTCTGAAAATAGCTCACCAATAACTTTGTAAACATTATTTCGCTATGTAAAATCCAAACTATTCACTCCACACCATCCCTACCATTGTACGGTGGTACGGAACCCTTTGTGCGCGAGTTCGACTCGCTCTTGACCGTTTTTTTTTTTAATTCCGTCCTCAATAAACATTACGTAACGTAGGCCCGGATGCAGTAAAGAAAAGTAACATCTGCCATTGCAAATAATTTTTGACGTCCACTGATATTAATAATGATTTTCCTACAAATATTGGAAATTGGAAGTACAGTTCGTGTTTTGTTTCTGTGTTTTAGCGAGATGTGACTCTTTCTCGCATATGGTAAGGTCCGAGAGAGAAGTGAAATCGTGAAATCAAAGAACTGTAACAGGTTTTCTTTAATAATAGGGCCCAATTGTATCTCATTTGGGAAATGTCGTGTATTCGTCTATCAGCCTCCCGTGAATAGTACATCGTGAAATACTACTAACGCCATCTGTGTTCATACACCGTAGTTAACGGTCTCCTTTGGTGTAACAGTCACATCTGGTGGCGAAAAGGCGAAACACTATGAACGTTCCTGAAATGCTGAAAGAACTATCAACCGCGCATATAATGTATTCTGTGAACCGCGCTGCCAAAGTGCAATCAGAGTTTTCAGATTTACTATTAGTTATTATTATTCATCAAAATCAGTATTTATTACGGATGTGAAATTTTGTATCGTATAGAAATAGATACCGGATACTAGAAAATACAATTTATTCAGGAAACTTTCACCCAGTTAGTTCCGCTATCCGACGCTAGATGGCGGGTGTAGTATTTGCGTGTCAAACTTGCATTAGTGGCCACGCTAAAATATTTACAAATTACTAGTATAAATACGCTTGAATGCTATTTATACGTTTAAACCGAGCATTGTATCGGAATGTTATTGAAAAATATTGAGAGCCGTTGAAAGTGAAACATTGGAACAATTGAGATACAAATAAAATTATATATTCAATCAGTTGTTTGTATTTATGTTTTTTTTTTAATGTTATACGAGCTGACTCTACCAGTGAATTACGCGGATTAGTCAGGCATTAGTATGAACTGTCCATACTAATGTCCGAAAGACAGAACTCGAGCGCTTTTCTAGGGCTAACTTTGACGACACCATACAATATTATATGGAGCGTTGTGCACATAGGTTGTGTCTTTGCCTGTTGTTAAATAAACCATGTCCTTCCTAGGTTTACTGGAATAAATCTTTGTTTGAGATAAGCTCGCCTTTGAAGCCACCTATTTTATCTGTCTGTACCTTTTGTTTTGTGCCAAAAAGTATTCAGTAACTGGCGTACTATTTAAGATTTAACGTTTTTTTTAGTATAACTACGTCATTTTTGCCTCTTCTTAACCCTGGATCATTCTTGTTTGGAAAATGTTGAAAGGTTCTTGCGTAAAAACATTATATTTTCGAAAATCAACTGATTTGCTGCAGTTAGTTTGTCAACTTCTTAAGAAAGTTAGTTTATAGGGACGTGCCTTTTAATTTATTAATTGCTCGAATAGCCCTTTTCTCTAGCCGTTGCTCGCGGCTTCACCTGCGTGGAGTCGTTCATAAATAGTTAACTGCTAAGTTAACTGCTAGTCGAACTCAAAAGAGGTTACCAGTCAAGTTTTTATAAAACTTATCCGATAACCGTCAAAGGAATCATGTTTCTTCAAACTTTTCATTTCATTTCGTGTTTGTACAATGAATCTAGGTGCACCGTTTTATGCTGTGCCTGTCAGTCTGTCAAATATCGTTTTATTAATAAAAAGTTTGAATATCCGCTGCTTTCCCCCGTAACAAGATACATAGGACATGACATGACGCACTATGAAAGTAATTAAAATATACTAGCTTGCTGTAGCCACGTCCGTATCCTGCCTGTCTGATGCTCATAACCAGACCTTCATATAAATGGAAGGCGTCTTATAACGTTATACGGCTATAACATTATATTCTTGTTTTAAAGCGCTATATTCAGTAGCGCTATGCACAAAGTAACGTTATAAATAACGTTATCATAACGTTATAAGACATCTCTTTCACGCCCACTCTCCTTCGTTATAGTCCATCTTTTCTACGCATTGAGCGCGTGAGTAGTTTAGGTACTTAAAACACAGCAGACATATCGTACGGCAACAGCGTAACTTTATTCATAACGTTATTTTGATTTCGTCATGTTTCTCCTGCAGTTTTGTTATCATAACGTTATAATAGCGCTACAATATAGCGTTATATTTTATAACGTTATGAAGGTCTGCTCCTAACAGCGTGAGCCACAGAGCATGTTCTGATAGCTAATTTATCAATGCGATGTCACCACTGCGAATTGATATGAACAGTTATTATATTATGATTATTGGTTGCTGTTTAACACTGGTCTCAATTTGCCTGACATTTGGTAGTGAGAATTTGATACACTTTGTTTTAACAGAGTTTAACAATAATTTATTAACTGTGAACCAATTCAAGGTTAAATACATTATTAAAAAAATCAAAATTATCTTGTTATCTTTTACCTTGAACACCGGTATCATCAGCAAACAACACAGTGTCAGACAATTTCTTCACCATAAAAGGCAGGTCATTAATATGTACCAGAAACAAGAAATGACCTAAAATGGAACCTTGTGGAATAGTTTCATAGCCAATCCATCAGATTTAATGCCGTTAATTTCTGCCCTTTGAATTCTATTTCTTCAGTACGATCCTAGCAAATCCATCGCTCTATTTCTTACTCCGATTTCATTAGTAGCTTATCATGCTCAACCCAATCAAATGCCCTCGACAGATCGCCGATGGCATCATCCGCCGATGGCGGCCTCTCAAACAGATAAAATATGAGATTTATGGGTAATGCCTGCATCTGTTGTCCATTTATCCCTAGTGATTGTTGTAGTGATTGTTTGGCGTCAGGTTGTATCATATGGTCGAAATGTACATGGGCTTTAGAACGCATATTTTTTTGAAATATTTTACTTAGTGCTGGAAGAACTGATATTGGCCTGAAATTTGAAGGATCATCCTTGTCTCCTTACTTGAACAGAGACTATGCTCCTCATGCTCTGGGAAAGCTCTTGATGATGGGTCAACACACCTAATAAATATACAAGCCAACCATGGGACCATATAACCAGAATTACTGAACCAATTACTTTTACTGACAAGGCCCACAGGTCTTTTGTATGTTTAAAGTTAAGTAATCCAAAAGCTGTGACAATGTCCAGGCAATATTCATGATTTAATTCTAAATCTACAATAGGTACTGCCGCTAGTGCTGTTTTTATTAACAATATCTCTGCTTCATATGGAAATAGGTATCTGTTGGGCTTAAGAATAGTTTCATTAACCTGAAAAGGTAGGTATTTGAGATATTTTTTGGAGATATTTATTGTATTAATCAAACATAGAGTCACCTATTTTCCCATACAGAGTGGCATAGGCACAATTTTTCCCGCCCGTTTCGCCAGTTATTCTGTTTATTTTGAAGGTACATAGTGGATTGAAGATGTGTTTTTTTTCGTCCAGCTTTTTGTTCTATTTCTTACTACGCAAGCGATTGGCGTTATGGCTCACATTTTTACAATTCGAACACAGATTTCAAAGGTTCTATCTAAGCTAATTAAAAAACTATTTTGAAAATAGAATCTACTGCAACCGGACATCTGTTGGTTTTTATTTTAGCCCGTCAGTTTAGCATGTTAGTGTGCTGCCAGTGATAACCAACAGGAGACGTTATAAGAGGACTAACTGCATGATCAGTTAATGTCTGTCAATTTGATTATAATCCTAGCTTTTGTACTAAGTTGTAACATGATGACGATGTCGGACGTGAAATTTTGTATCACACTTCCTGTGTCACCGACGTAATATTGCTACAGTGTCAAAGATACTTTTGATGACTCGACAATTCCACAGATTGTCCACGAGCATTTAATCTCCGGCTTCAATTATCGCAGGCAGCAAATCGTTAAATGCCTACACATTACGTCACGATATCACCAATCAATACTGACTTTAAACACGCAAGTATACGAAGCAGAAGCAAATGAGGTTCCCTACATCTTCGTCTACATCGGCTTAAAACTATGTCACTAAGCTATAAGGCCCGACATATAGAACCTGAATTGGCATTGTTCTCGAATTAAGTTAGACGTATGGAATTGTCAAAGTTAATCCGGGTTAATTGATTTAATGAATAAAAGACGTGCGTCATCGAGAAAAAACGGATTTTTACTGGCCTATAATATTGTTTTTTTTTTCAATAATTATAAGATTAGTTTTTTTTTGTTTAGGCATTAGATATAGGTCTAAAAAAAACCCTGCATAGGCAGGGTTTTTTTTTCAAAATCTGGTGGTTCGATTCCCTTGAGCATTTTCTACAATCCCTTATATTTTCTGATTTGGCCCTGAAGACCCAAATCAACCCTGTCGATCAACTGAAACGTGAACGCTTAGAACTTAACTTCGTTTGACTCCAACATTTAACAAGTTAGTTCGAAGACAATTTGATCGAATCTTGATCGAGCTTGCAGTCTCGGGTGATCGTTAGTCTTCTAACGTTGGTACGAAACAAAGTTCGCTACTTGTTCCGCCGAAGGCTGTTTTTAAACTAACATTAACGTAATACCGAAATGTAAAAGCCGTGTTTATGTAGTAAAATCTATCAATATTCGGTCAATTAGTCAGTAAGATTGATCTCTTGATTACTCGAGATACAAGCACTATCCTTCATAATAAGTAACTCCATTATAACTGGGATATTCTGTGTAACTTGTCAACTAGATACCAGGGCAACTTTTCAAATGAGGGCCTGTGAATCGGCTCGGATGCACTTATCAACTCTTTTTCTCAAATACTTAAATTAATAGCGTTGTCTCTACATCTTTTATTAGGGAAATGACAGTTACAATATGATATTTAGATCATCATATCAGATTGCGCTTACAGCAGCTCACATTAAAACGGTCGCTCAAACTCATGCATGCTCTTAAGCATCACTTTATTTGAGCAGCAGTCTTTGCATCCCGTCATAAATCTATCAATTAAGGAGTCGACGAAGTTATCTAGCCGTAGGTAGCCCGAGCAGCCCGGAGCAAAGTGGGAAACCATCGCGATAGCAAACCGCCATTTTGGGAATACACCTTCGGTGTATACCTCTGTATGTTTGAAAGGGTTCATCGTTTCTTGTTCGGGTTATTTCGGCGCGATGCGACTACCTGCAGTGGGGGGTTAGGGGGGAAAAGCTGCTTATTAGCGTAAAGGGCGAGTCGCGAGTGTAGCTGTGTGTGTCTGTATTGTGCTGTATTAGGTTGCGTATTTTAACTAGGTCGGTGGAAGCCGCGTAAGGTTCTTGGTTTCATAACTTTTGTTGAAATTTTTACACTTAAACCTAAGCCCACAGATAGAACGCGAGTTGGAGTTATTCTCTGATTGACTTGGACAATTCCATATATTTTTTTATCTAATGGTGAAACAAAACAAAACAAATACATCGACAGGCTTTTTCCCATGGCACATTTGAGCATCAGGTATAAACGGAAAATGCGAGCAGGAAAACGTCGTGTGGAGAAGCCCTCGTATCTCCATAGATTGGGCTATGGGTATTGACTACTAGGTCGGGAGGGTGGAAGTTTATTACCATTTCTTTGACCCACCTCTAAGAGAAGCGTTAAGATTTACGAAAGGCTATAAGTAATGGTCGTCGTATAAATTATGTGTATCTATTAAAGTTGTATCAAATATTACGTAATATCGTATCGTTAGACTGAAACTATTTATAGCATTTTATAGATAGTACCTATGTTTAGATACCCGTAAGCGGAAAGTTTCATTAGAGCTCACACAAACACACTGATACACTCAGTATCTGCAATTCTGTGTACCAATACACACACACACACTGACGTAGGTTGCCTTTGATGCGAGTAGGTACACACTGGGAACATCTAGCTTGAGTACTCCTATAAATTGCGTAAAACGACGTAAAGTAAGTTAGGGGTAGTCATTACGCCGGGATAGCCTCCAAGCTTTCATCTTGGTGGTTGTAGTATAAGGTGTTATAATCTGAGAATTTGCTTACCGCTTGCTCACTTGAATGTCAGGCATAATCATGATAGAACCCGCTTTCTGGGAAATTCAATTCAATTTATTTTGATAGCCGTCTAACAACACGTATTTAATTTCGTCATGTGTTTTTGTGGAATTCACTCTATAGGAATATGGAGAGGTTCTCTTTGGATAACCTGGAAATGTTCGCGTTGATTTGCTGCTCGCCAGCAATACCCAAGGGACACGGGCAAGGCGACGGGTTACATGTGTTTACTGAAGACGAGGTAATCGAATGATTCTAGATGGAAAAGTTGTTTGGACTAGTTAGGACTACACGTATCAAAAGTCCTGGCCCCCTGTGGTGAGCCCTAGGGAGGGCCTCTCCCTCCTCAAGTCCTCACACACAAAGAAGATCCCGGTTTATGGTTTTTCTTACATCTCAAATGGAGTCGTCATAGGACATTTTCTTATACTCCATAATGAAAGCTAATAAAATATCTACAACTTTGATTATTTACACTGTTAACCTATTCCCAATCGTTGTCTACGTTATGAGCTCCATCTAGACCCCCCTTTGTGAGCACTTATTTTATTAGCTACTATTTACCCTAGCTGTTATCAGTGTGTTTCTAAAATTAGTATGTAGGTGACAGTAAACATAGTGCAACTACAATGAAAACAATGATGAATCGATAAAAAACAAAATGAAATACAAAAAGAAACCCGAACAAACCATACCGTGACGTTTCCCAGGCCAAGGTTGGTTGACTAATATAATATCACTAAGCTGCATTAAACTATTTGACTTTGACTTTGAAAGTGTTCAGAACGATGTCCCTAACATTCACCCACGTATCTTAATTCAATAAATAACGGGGAATAGCTCCTGCACCGCACATTTCTATTTCATCCTATAGATATAGTTGCTTGTACGTAAGTAGGTAGGAAGAGCGCTAAACTGTTCGAGCGTAATCCTGTTAGAAATTTGATTCCATTAGATAACGAGCAGCGAGTCAGCAAGTCCCAGTGTCCAGTAACTTAGAACGTTCAACAAGAAATGGACGTGATTTCGCAATCGTACTTAGATACATAAATGTGTTAGCGGCAAACGTAGCTCAGATTTCACCGTCGAATATAAACATAAAAATTTACATATAGGCCACATACATTGCTTCTGGCCCCACACTAGGTACCCTATTTCGTGGGAACCAGAAACAGCGACGTCACACACATATAATAATAATAATAATAATAATACCTTGGACACTATTTACACACATTGATCTAGCTCCAAACTAGGATTCCCTGTATCTTGGGTACTAGACAACGATACACATACTTATATAAATAAATATTATACTTACATAGATAAACAACCATGACTAGGGTACAAACATCCGTTCTCATCAAACACATATTTGCCCCCACCGGGACTCGAACCCGGGACCCTTGGGTTCGTAGGCAGCGTCACTGCCGACTCGGCTATTCGGGTCGTCAACAATATAAAATATCCAAGACACGTTTTTTTTTCTTTTTTCTCCCAGCTGGGGTTCTAATGCGGGACCCCTCGCATGGTAGGCAGAGCCACAACTGCTGCGCCACTGAGCTCGTCATATCATATAGTGACAGATTGTTAAGTTTTATGATACACTCTTTGAATCTCAGATGGGAACACTGCAAAAAAACTCCAGTATCTAACTAGTTTTAGATTTATTTAAAGTTATAATATTTTGTCAAAGTAAGCACTGTAGCTTTGTTGATTGTTTGTTGATTAGTTGGCTTATAAAATAAATAAAATTTAAAAAAAAAAACGTAGCCAACTAAGCCAATTATATATATAAACCGGCAGGTCTGCTGTCAAAGAAACGGCAACTGATTTTAATTGTAATTTTATTCGTATTTAGAGCAAAAATATAGTGCAACATTATTCAAAGAGTAAAGAGTAAGAATTATTGTTAGGGTGTTTATAAGGGAGACAAGTGTTTGCGGAAAGTTTTCTCAAGATTGCATCATCCATTGAGCCGTAACCTAATCGAATGTGAATTTGAATATTAATATTACAAATGTGAAAGTAGCGAGAGTGGCGTTTGTGTTGCCGGACCGAATGGACGTGTACCCCCGAGATCTCCCAAACGCATTTCAACAAACAATAGTTTTCATCCCCGGCGCGCGCCTTTTGTTCTGCCTCCGGAGGCCCGAAAACGAGCCTGGCTTATAGGCTGGCTTATACCGCGTGTTACTGTAAGGGTTACCTGGGGAATGTGCGCGATCCATCTAAGCACCCCATCTGTGCAATACCACGCATTTCAGTGATTGTGATGATACTAGTGCGGTCAAGTGTAATGAATTCCCAGAGAACTGCGCGATACTCTTAGGCATCCCATCTGTGCAAGACCTAGAATTTATTCTAGGCCAGGTGCACGTCTGAGCCACGCAGCGACAGGCCGGCAGCGAGCGACGCCTACGCAACACACCCTCAACGCTACTGTCCCCACCACCACCGCCGCTAAACACACCAACCTTGTGAGATCATTCCGATTAGGACATCATTGATAGTGATTACCTACCTCTAACTTTATTTCTCTCAGCACCACTCGCCGCCTGACAATAATAAACCACCACTTACCGCGGCCGCGGTCGCCCCTATTGACTAAGGCATAATCACATTTATAGGTGCGTCATAGGCAGGATATAACAATTCCCTACCTACGCAATATCAAAATCAACTAATAAAACATTATTATAGCTACATATACTTATATTGCTTTGCCTGAAAATAAATTCGAGATAATTCTTCTCGAGATTTATTTTCTCCTCATCTTCGAAAGACCATTCAAAACAGTCATTAACAATAACCATCCACTAAACCCTGAAACTCAGTGAATAAGCCAACCCAAAACTTAACAATCCTAGAATTATTTTTATGTAGCTAAACTGCAAATATACTAAACCCGACAATAAACAAAAACTAAACAAGTGCATGCCATAAAAGGGCCATCTCACCAAACTCCCAGAAACTAGACAAAACAATTGACTGCTATTTAGGAACAATTGAAAAAGCTTCGAAGCACAAAAGGCTCACAACGTTCCCTCACACATCTGGTACCCATTCTATGGTGTCAGCCCATCTTGGAAATACCGGGAAACATTAGAATAAAAATAGATCGTAAAAAGCCAAACAGCGTCTCTCATCATACCGGCCGTACACCTTTTAGAAACAACCCACACACACACATTCATATTAGTTAAAATACCACGAGGCTTTCTCCTGTAGTAATATATCACAATGGAAACTCTACCAATGCCCAGAGATGGAAACTGCCTGTTCCATGCAATTGCAGACCAAATCAACCATCTGTTTGGAGCGACATTCAACCATACCCACATCAGAAGCGACTTAGCTAGATACGTGGAAGCTAACAGCAATTATCCACGCATCGAACATGCGATCGACGCACCAAACGCAGAAGCTTTCACTGAGTACATAAAAAATCTCCACATACAGGGCACGTGGGGCGGTGAAGAAATTATCATAGCAGCCGCGGAGTTCTACGTAATAAGTGTAGCGATCCATCAACAAAATGGCCCATCAATCGTATATAGCCCCCAACAAGAATATAACTCAGTCGGAACTATCAACTTGACCTTTTCCGACAGCCACTACGACAGCGCATACATAATAGAGCCCCAAAACGTAATCAACAACCAGTCAAATCTACATCGCAGCATCTCACTTTTCCCATACCAAAATACAGCGCGACTACCAAAGTACCCTCAAGTTCCACCCGCCCCAAAAACAGATAATATGATAGCGGTAAATCTAAACACCTTCCCCCGGCCTACCCAAAAAGCACAACTCAAGATAAGATGACCAATGACTTTGTTACTTACCGTACCGACACATACACTCACACGCCACAAACACATGCATCCCCCTCCGCCGGGTCAGATACAACCGGGTACTTCATCTTTGGGGCCTTGTTCACGGACTGAACCTCGACCCGAGTCACGGACCTAACTAATATGCACTAATGAAGTGAATTGAAGTAGGTGATATCAGTGCAATGAGTCTCACTAGGTGATCCAACAACCTGGTGAGATCGCTGCGATTATGATAGCCCTAACTCAGATCAAAAGGCAAAACGAACTCTATATCTGGCAGGTAACCCCCTTCGTAATGCTAAATACCATTTCATAAACAGATACGACGCTCGCTTCAAATTACTACGCCAACTCCAAACTATTCCACAGGCACAGTGCCGTACTAGTAGGTAGGAGATAGGTATACCTAAATACAAAACTAAGCAGGAACCTACCCAATAACAGTAAAACAAAACATAACCATTTCTAACTTTATCCGGTCCGACAAGCCCACAAAAATAAAACAATAATGCAAGCCCGTCTACTACATAACTGCATATTCTGAGAAATAGCGAGAAACAGCAAACAATTGCACATCATAAAAGGATCATTTCATCATCTTCCAGAAAACAGGCAATTAACAAAAGACTTCCACTGATGAACAATAACAACAATAAAATCGGAGACTTTTTGTCCTAAGCGGCTCTCTATGTACCGAGAATAAGGGCGCACGAAGATACGCACAAACTTTGACAATCGCAACCCGTACGATCTGTTAATCGTAGACAAAGGTAGTTCAAATAAATCACGCTATCTCTAAGTTCTTTCTTTCAACAACATCCCAAGAAGATAACCTAATGGAAGCCTTACCAACGCTGAGATGGTAACTGCCTATTCACCGCAATTGCTGACCAAATTAATCACCTATGTCAATTAACATGCAACCACACTCACGTTCGTAAGGACCTAGTTAAATATGTAGAAGAAAACGGCGATGAACAGAACAAAGCTCGCAATCACTGAGCCTGAAATCCTTAACAACTCAACACTGAAAATCTACGCAATTACGGTACTTGGGCTGGAGAGGAGATTATAATACCAGCTGCCGAATACTTTCTACTTAACGCAACAATCCACCAGCAAAATACACCATCGCTCACATTCACGCCCAAGAATCCAGCGGATGCAGTGAAATCTATCAACCTCAACGTCACAGGACACCACTACGACAGCGTTTACTTGCTTGAATCGCCAAATTTACCCACGGATCAAGCAACCGATAACCAAACTGATAACACCATACTTTCGCCGATACTTAATGCAACACCCATGACCTCCTCAGGGTCAACCATAACATCAACAGAAGACATCCCAGACAACACCGGATATACGATGATACGAAACAGCCATATTTAAACCACAAGTCACATGCGAGCGTATGCGCATTGCTACTTGGAAGGTTAGAGGATGCGCCGAAATAACTAAAAGACTCAACATTGACGCGGCATTGACTAACAAAAACATACACATAGCCTATATACAGGAAACAAACATGATACATATGTCAAAACACTATCTCTGGTATCTGTATGCACGCATCGGACAAGACGCTATAAAGAAATATGGGAAAAAGGGAATTATAGGAACAAACCTCCTTCACAATATTGCACACAAATATTTTAAAAGTTACATCAAAAGAAAATGCATGTACAAGGGCGAGCTTGTCTCTAAAAAGAGATTTCTTCCAGCAAAACAAGGCATTACAGGAATCGCTATCATAGAAGGGTAGGCAGTGCACAATAATTACTATAACTAAAATGCCTAGGAATATATTAAAATATCTGTAAAATACAGATAGCAAATACGAAATAATTACCGATGTATACATAAACCTTACATATAATAAAATAAATACAATAACTTTTACGAAAGAGACATGTAGAGCTCTTTGATATGTTTCTTAAAAGAAAAAAGAGTCGGACTGTCTCTTATAGTGCAAAGAGGTGCGTTCCAGAGTCGGACCGCCCGCAACCTGAAAGAGCGTTTATACGCAGCGCTGCTATGCCGCGGAGTAGCTAAAAGTGAATAATTAAATATCATCGGAGAACTGCTCATGGCAAACTTAAAAATAGAAAGACGAAAATTCTTATAAGAGACCCCATAAACAACCAGTGAATTGGACGTAGTTCCAATACGAACCGTAAACGAAATCAAATATCTCGGCACATATATTACGGCAGGACATAGGACACAATAAAAAAGAGGTGCCGGCAAGCCATATGCAATTCCAAGCCCCTAATGCATTTTATAAAGAAATCCAACATAGACTGAAATATAGTGCGCCTGATTTACAAAATGGTCATTGCACTGTTTATAAAATACGGACAAAAAGCGGCAACCCTCACTAAAGCAAACAGTTGACAGTCAGTATATGAACGCCTGATCCTCAGAGACATGTTTGAGAACGCCAGAAGCTATCCAAGATACCACAAAATTCATGACAGACTACAGGGCAAAACGATAACCAAACGAATCAAAAACCACCGGATATGTTACTATACATATTCTGCGACGCCCACAACAGCACTTACTACACGCTCCATTCAAATACGAAGCAAGGAAGAAGAAAGTCGGCTGACTTATATACACCTGGAAAGATTTCCTTAAGCATGACATCAAATACTACGGTGAAGAACACAGTTACTGGACAGAATCACCACACATCAGGGACGAAGTCAGGATGGCCTAGAAGCAAATATACCGTATCCCAGAAACAGACAGCAAAAGCGAAACTGGGAACTTACCGGATATCCCAAACGAACACGACTCAGGAAACTCAACTATTAACAATAACTGAAAATAGAAGAAAAACAAGAACTTGAAGAAAACAACAGCTGCTCTCCAAATCCCACATCCTCCCCATTCCACATATCCTATATTGGCTTCAGGCTGAAGAGTCGGTCGATTGAATTCACTATCCTTCCCTTCCTACAGAGCAGGTCATTCCGCCCCCCCTCAAAACTTGTGCCCTCTGGTATGCCGGCCGAAAGACCGGAACAGGTTTAGAACCCTGGCTGGAGAAGCACCATTCATTCATTCATTCATAATATTACATATGTGAAAGTAGCGATGTTTACGGAATGGATTTGAATGAAACTTAGCACATATATAATTTATGAGCTAGATTAACATATAGTATACTTTTTATCCGACTGCAACAGAAGGAGGGTAACATTATCTCGGTAAATCATAATTCCCGGGAACACGCAGATAATGTTGCGGCATCAGCTATCATATCTATATATTCGTAATTATCATTGTATATTGTGTATTGTTAAACGCTGGTAAAACCAAGTGTATCAAATTCTCACTTCCAAATGTCAGGCAAGTTGAGACCAGCTTGGTGTTAGACAGCAACACGTAAGATGTAGAGACACGTAGAGGTTAGACGTAAATGACACGAAGTTTCTTGGAATAACCCATAGATAAACTAACTAACTAACTGGTAAATTAAGTGCTGCGGCTTACGCTGTTAGGAACATCAGACAAAACACGGATGTGGCTACATCTAGGCTAGTATATTTTAGTTACTTTCATAGTGTCATTGTTGTGGGGGAAAGCAGCGGATATTCAAACTATTCTTATTTTACATAAAAGAGCTATTCGAGCATTTTATAATTTAAAACGAACAGACTCATTATGAGAGTTTTTTAAAGAAATTGACATACTAACTGTAGCCAGTCAATTTATTTTCTAAAATAGAATGTACGTACGCAAGAACCTACAACATTTACTAAACTTAGCGATAGCTGTAATGTTTACCTAGGAAATAATGAGGTAGTCCACGAATAGCACCTGTCTGAGTAGCACCTACGCGAATAGCACCTAGCCTAGTCCACGAATAGCACCTGTCTGAGTAGCACCTACGCGAATAGCACCTAGCCTAGTCCACGAATAGCACCTGTCTGAGTAGCACCTACGCGAATAGCACCTAGCCTAGTCCACGAATAGCTATTCGTGGAATAAAATTTATTTCTACATTTTTGTCCACGATTAGCACCTACGACAGCAGCCTACTGGGATGCTGCGATGTATACAGGACGTTATTAAATTAAAGATATCGGAAAAAATCACAAGAATGTTTATTAATATGAGGCTAAGTACGTACGTATGTGTAATGCTTACGTACATAGCCTCATATTTTAAGAGTATGGAGATACTTACTACCTACTTACTCAATGTACTATTATTATTTTTTATTAATAATTTAACAATTTAATTATTTTTTATACTAATTTGACGAGTTATGAATAAATGAAATATTGAACATATGAAATCTGTCTAGGCGCCATTTAAAAATTTAAAATAATAAAAATCACGACGACAATAATTATTAATCTTACCGAACAATATTCTGATTTAATAATAACTACTAATATTCCCAATGTAGCAGTAAAGGGATGCTACTTTCATTTTAAGAAGGCATTAAAAAAGAGGGAAAGAGCTAGGCCTCAACGATAACAGCATATATAGAAAGCACGTTGCGTTATGTACTGTACTCCCTTATTTGCCACCGGATGATTTGGATGATGCTTGCCTTTAGATTATGAGTGAGAGTCCTCAAGATGAAAAAATAAAAATAAATGTATCGACTATATGGTGGATCGACTAACAATTTTACTGAGACTGATTATTCTGTCATTGATAAAGCAATTAATAAAAATAATGAGAACATAGCTATCGTTTTAAGAGACCTACAGGAAAATTGCAAGAATTACGCTGAAATTCGCGAAAAAATGGGACTTTCTAAAACCCAAATATTAAACCAATGAATATAAACATGGATTTATTTCCCTTGGTCAATGCATTGAAAAGCTGCAATTTTAAGGGTTATTTGTTTTCATTTTTATTTATTTTTTAATTATAATTAGAATATATAACACCTGCGCAAACCACGGACAGTGGCGGACATTACGTTCCACTTTGTCCACGCAATTACCTCATGTCACGCCTGGCGGTATACGCAGACCAAAGTGCAACCTAATGAGAGTAATATTAAGAGCACACACAATAAAAGCGAACATTTGTCTAAGCAGGCTCTAACGCTGATTTTGCAATGAACGTGGAGACTGATTATGATGTGATATATTAAAAATAAGAAAATGTTATTATTAGGTATGATTTAATTAAGACAGATTTTGCTATAAAAGTTATTTTTGGAGACTGATTATAGAAAATAAGAATATTATTTGGTAAGATTAATACTTATTGTCATAGGAATATTTATCATTTTTCATTTTAAATGTCGCCTAGACTGATTTCATGTGTACCTACGTAAGTTAAGTATGTATAATTAATAAACATTCTAATGATTTTTATCGATATCTTTCATTTAATAACGTCCTGTATACATAGCCCAGTAGGCTGATAAGTCATAGGTGCTATTCGTGGACAACAAAGTAAAAATAAATTGTAGTCCACGAATAGCACCCAGGTGCTATTCGCGTAGGTGCTATTCAGACAGGTGCTATTCGTAGACTACCTCGAAATAATCACAGACTAGTTGCGCCCCGGCTTAGATTCGCGAAGGTTAGCAATTCTTTCAAGGGTCAGTGCATTCTCTACTACAATAAGATACCTCTGGAGATTTTGAAATTGCCATTTGAGCAATTTAAAAAGCATTTTAAAGCGACTTTGTCGAAAAAGGGATATTACAATGTTCAAAATTACTTAAATGACGGGACTGTATGGGGTTAATCTAGCTCAACACAGACCTTGCTGTTAATAATTTTGTAATTATTTATTCCTGCTTATTAATCATAATAATTAATGTTGTAATATTTGTATTAGTTAAGCACAACCAATTTTTAAAAGAGATCTAAAAATCAATCTGTGGGAGTTTCTACGCCCTTCTTCTACCACAGAGGTCCAATGTAGAGAAGCGGCAAACAATGACGTTTGCTAAGTATATGTAAATATCTACAGTAATAAAGTACTTTGACTTTGACTTTTGTCATTAAATTTCCGGCAGATAGAACTCATTAAATGTCAGTGAGCATTGGAAAATTAACAATGCAAATTAAAAATAATGTCTAGAATCGTATTAATCATATAAATTGGTAAAATGTAAAATATAAATTATCGTACGGTTAACGTAAATAATTTATTGCAATGGCCACTTACCTAAAAATGAAAATCAAATATGTAGTTCCAAATTTGTCATTAGATGTCGTTGGCGAGACATATGTTTATTTTTATTTTTCATGCCGGTTCAAAATATACGTATACCTTGGCAGGAAATACTATTTGGATGATGATTGAGTTAGGCTAAAATAAAATAAGTGTGCTACCATGGAGCAACGGTACTACATTTGACGACCAGAATGGCCGAGTTGGCAGTGACCCTGCCTACGAAACCAAGGGTCCCGGGTTCGAGACCCGGTGGGGGCAAATATGAGAACGGATGTTTGTACCCTAGTCATGTTTATTTGTGTATCTATATATCATTATCAGTCATTTCATGATTTCGCCAACATGGTTTTTTGGCGAAATCATGAAATGATCACGACATTCCTTCCATAGCTGCGGCAATGAGCTACTCCCCTACTATCAAGCAAAAGTGATCATCGTCAATTACTGGATACGCTCGGTCGCCTCTGTGCCTACCATTCCGTATGGGAAAATGGGTAACGCTATGCCGTCATACAACTAATTTACGAACGAGCTGTGTTATATTTTCTTTACGGCCGGCGCATAGCTGATGCAGCTTATCGATTATAGTTAATAGCTTTATAATCATCGGCCTAGGGGGTTAGGACGCGCTCCAGAATGCGGTAGTTTAGATTGGATTTAGACTTAATTACCAAAGTACTATTAAGTATTCGGTGGCAATATAGTGCAGAGGGTACAAATTTCCCAATAGGTATTAGAGATAGACCAAGGAGGTTGGAGAATGGAGTATTAAAATATAAGATGTTTTGAGAGATAATTCATACGCAGTCTTTTCAAAGCAAAATTTTAGTTGATTTGGGATCAAATAAAAAAATTATAAATTTTATTAGATAGGACAACCGTTATATACTTTATTTCAATATAATTGTGTCCAAAATCGTGTTCAAAAGGTCACATTTACACGGCATGCCCATTTTTGCTACGCAATCCTTCAAATCCGATTGTGAATAAATGCCGTGCAAACGTAGCTTTTTATCACGTAAGTGGGCACGCTGCCATACCCTCCATGAATCCTCCATGCCATTGAGCTTACCCTCTCGGTTTTAAATGTTTAGGGTCCCGTAAGTTACGGAACCCCTCCGGCACAAATAATTTGGCTGACTTGTTTCCTTCTTAAGCGGATTGCTTTCGAAACAATGAACCGATTTTGGTAAAACATGGCTAAGAACCGTCGATGGTACTATAATTTACAAACCGCATTAAAATCCGTCCACCGTTTAAGTGCTAGAGTGCCACAGACAGACAGACACACATACAGACAGGCGTTTCAAACTTGTAACAACACTCTTTTTCATCAGGGTTTAAAAAAAGATAGAGGATCACTTAGTTGTCCGTGTGACCCTTTTTCTTAAGAACGCGTGTGCGGAGCGTAAAATGTTGCATTTAGTATAATTTACTCAGGTCTATGGTCGCTTGGAGATGTGAAAAGGTCAAACAAACATCTTGGTAGACGCAATCAAAAGAGACGCCCATTATGCTACAAACTGAATGGCAATCAAAAACTATAGGGTATTTCCCGTTGACTAATTATTAGAACCATGAAATTTAGCAAGAACGAAGGTATTGCAGCACAAGTAAAGGAAAAAACCCAAAAACCGTAAATTTGTAGTTCCAACATAAAAAAATGTTTGTGGGGAACCCTCGATGCGCGGGTCAGATTCACATTGGCCGGCATTTATTGCGAGTCTGCGCAAGAGTGCCAAAAAGTACCACTGTGTTTCGAGGGAGGTAGTTTGCTTATGTGTCGCAGCAAATGGCAGAACTCCTGTGGCAAAGATTGACTTGAATTTGTTGTCGTGTCGTTCAAAATTGATAGAAGTCTAGTGGGCATCACGCTTGCTTCTCACGCAGGAGGTGCAGTTTCGAATCCCAAAACCAATGAGATAAGTAATTTATCTTAAGTACATTATGCGGACGTTCTAAGGGTGATGGAAAACATCGTGAAAATGCCTTACTTACTCCATAGCCGCGGCGATGGGCTAGCCCCCTGTCTAGCAAAATGGAGTATTGAACAACTGGCTAAAAGTGGGCACTATTCTGCCCCGTGTGGGAGAAGGCGTGACGCTCTGTTAAGTTATGTTTGTAATAGAAGCGTTAAAAGTATTGGAAAATCTGAAGAGCAGTTGTTGTGTAGCCTATATGGTGCCCGGCCCACTGCGGGGCAAAGGCCTCCCCGTTTTGAGCCCAAACTCTCTAGACAAACTAGATTGACCCACTCTGGTTGGAACTTGTCCAGGTCGTCCCGCCATCTTCTTCTGGGCCTTCCTCTGCGCCTGTGTCTGTCTGAAGGCATCCACTCAGTCACTCAGTTAATAAGCTAATAAACTAACATTTCTGTAAATGGACCAAGACTATACCGATCTCTCGCTCAGTAGCCCACTAATAGTTATTGTATGGGCCACACTGACTAGTTGGCTCCTACACTCGTTGATTATGACAGCACTGAAAATGTGCTATTTAGTAACACATTTAAAAAAATCCCGTAGATTGTGTAGATTACTATCCCCAATAACATTTCATTCCTACTACCTTACCATTTTAACTATTTTTTTATCCTTCTATTTTAATTGTATCGATTACTAATGAGCTTGCTAGTTCAATATAGACTCTGTTAGTTGGCTATTCCTTACTACAAAAAAATCAGCTTGGATAGGTACTAGCTATTTTAATTTATCAGCTGTGTTGTGCGTGCAATTTATTGTTTTTAACTTCATTTAAATTTCTAATTATAAGATAACTTAAAGTACATTAATCGAAAGAGACTAGTCCCCACGACACAGGGCATCCTAGTGTGGGGCCTAGAGACACTGTGAAAAGTTGTAAGCTTATTTATTAATAAACAATTTTTATTATTACTATTATTATTATTATAGTAGTGGAGGAAGAGGTGTGGTAGTCGAAGATGAGCACCACGTAGAGACGAGTAGTATGTTGTAGTATTCTGTCCTACTGTTCATTGGTAATTAAATAATACTATGTACAATGAGGTATAACATAAACTAAGAAATGGAACCTAAGATATAAAAATTGGATGAATGACGCGCTCGGAATATGTACACGTTGACAAACCGAACAGAAACAATGTTCCAGTCATAATCACACAGTGTTTTAATTGCATACTATGATACTTTTTTCAATCAGCTTATAAATAAGTGGTCCTTTATTTCTAAGTAAAAGGGCGACAAACGCGAGCAGCGTAAGTAATAATAATGATAAATAGTAGAATAACCATCAACTTGACTGACCCATTGGATAATTGAAGTCGCCGGTAATAAAAGTAAAAAGTCATGGTCAAATAAGTCGGTGGCACTTTATTTTGAGTTGTATATGTCACCGTGACAGTGTCAAAACCGTTAGTTTATAATCTAACGTTTGTTTTTTCGTTAGTTCTTTTCTCGTCTTGTTTGTCGATAGTTAGTAAAACTAACTATCGACAAATTGTATACTGTACCGCACTGCCTACGGCATGTCGCGTTAGTTTAAAACAAACACGTTAAATTATGAACTGGTTTAAACTTGAAATGCAAAGGAAATACCAGGGCAAACACTGCGGTAGCTTAGGTGAAGACTTAGTCTTTTGGTTAGGTTGACATGTAAGAACAAATTAAACGTAATTTCTAAACCCTGTCGGTCTGGTTTACAATTTGTCGATTACTGTTTACAAACTAACGCGTTAGTTTATCCTTTTATAGGATTTAAAAAGGTTTAAGTAAAATGTTAAAGCACAAAAACGCGGTCCAATTTTGAGAATACCGGGCTATCTGGAACATCCACACACTTATATACACTTTTGTACAGTGCCAAAGGAAACAGCTGAGCCATGCGATTAGTTAATACCGGAACAGCTAATGCCATTAATTATTTTATTGTACAATCGAAACACATGCCTTACAATCACATTTCTGTTTTCTAGTGAGGATTTAAAGGTAAGAAAGGAGCGTAATAACATTAACAATGTATGTACAAAAAGAGAAAAGTTTGACCAGGGAATGCTTAACCTGATACTTGCGCGTAGCGTTACACTGGAGGTAATGAGATAAGTCCATAATTGTGACATTTATAGGTAAACTATAACAAACATGTCTAAGTTAGTCAGTAGTCAGGATCAACACGCAATGGTCAAACTATACGCGTCAACTTCACTCGCTCTTGCTCTTATCCAAGCACGGAACATAAATAGAAAGAGACAACAGTAGCTCAGTGAAGACGTCTGGGCCCAGATTACGCTGAAAATTGCGTTGCAGTGTCAATGACGTGGCAATGGTGGTCCATTAAGTATTTATTCAGATGATTCCGGAGACGTCGCTATTTAAATAACTAAACTAACTAGAAAAGCGAGTTTGAAAAGGGGAATAATAAAAAGACCGAAAAATAAACTAATTTAAGCGGGATTTTCTGAAATGTGGGACTGAAATACTGAATTGCGCGACGAAAGTACTGATTTTCGCGACAAAATAAAACCTGTCTGGGCAAAGTGGTGGGTCAGGTTATGTAAAGGACGAAGGGGATGAGCGAACTTCGAGTTAGGTTGAACATGTAAGAACAACAAAATCCAATCCAACGCTCGTTTTGTAATTTTTGAATTAAGGTATTCAAGTTGTTGTTTTTAGATTTCTAGTCGTGAAAATTCGTTAATTGTTAGTTTAGTCCTTTGCTTATTTAGACGTTTTCAGAATTGCACATATTATCTGATGTCTTTGAAATCCATTACCCATTACAATTGATAAAAAAAACATGTAAGCGATTGATGTACATAATCCTAATTCTTACGTTAATTGCCTAAGGCAGGATTCCCGCAATAGAAGTAATAATCTACCTGACTCCTCCAAGCCAGAGACCTATCAGGCATCTTCCGTCTCACGCCACACCTGAGAAACAAAACCTTCATGAGACGCTACATGCTCGATAGGTTTCTATACTCCGTTCACAGTTATTTTACCTCTGACATGTGCCAGCCATCAAAGCACAGACAGTAAGGGTAAGCTTGCATCAGCCTTTCCCCTTCTAAGCCCAACAATGAGGAGGAGATTGATGAAAGGTCTGATGATCCTTATACCTCTGCCACACATACGTTGCGTAGCGTGGGAAGAAACGAGGAAAGGAGGCAGACACGCAGTGTGGCCACGTTACTCGTCTTGGCGCACGTCATGCTCTCCCTTTTTGGCGCGAAACGAAAGAAAGGGAGAACATCGCGGCAGAGCGAGGAGCAGAAAGGGGGGGTAGTGTAGCAGGGCCATTACTTGCTGCGTTTTGATGACGCAGGTCAGAGGTAACATAACTGTCTGTAGTTGGCTTGGTGGAGCAGTTTGTAGAACCACCATTGTCGCGTCATCGTCGCTGGGCCGACATTTTCACCGTCATCCGGCTATTGTGGAGGTGAACTGGCATCATAGGCGCATACCTTTTGAATGGATAAGCAACGGATAACCAGGCTAATACAGTCGGTAAACATCTTTCGTCTGGTGGGTGCTGAGTTGATCTGTTGCAAAAAAGAGCAGAGTTACATTCCTGAGTTAAAGGTGATGTATGCTTTGATGGAGATCGTGCCTTAAGCCTCAGACACACAAGCCGGGATGCAGAAGCGACAACTCCACTACTTAAGGGCACTCGTGCCGGACGGATGGAAAGCGAGTTAGCGCTAAAATCGTGTAAACTTTAAGATTCCATGGTTTTTTTTTATGAAATCTCAAAGTTGACCGGGGATCAGTCCTAACTCGTATTCTATAGGTCGGGCCTATATGTCATAATGTCACTGACTCTGGCTCGGTAAATGACAGCGACAGTATGACATTTAAGCGACACTCTATTTGAGTTGCAGTCTGAGCATTCGACTAATAGAGTGGAACACAACTTTTGGGTATCTATGCATCCTGTTGTACGGAAACTCTTCATTGGAAATGGATAACGCTCCGTTTTGGCTCTGTGTGTTCCGAGCTTAATTCCTATTTATGAGTGTGAAGTGAAAGTGAAAATAGTGAATAACTTGATAACTCTGATAGGAAATTCATTCAGCAGATTTTCTTAAAGGGCTATAAATAAACTTGCAATGTATTTTGGTGTAAACAAATACGGAAGGATGCACAAAAGTGAACTACTGGTTCAGTAAAAAAATGAATTAGCTGGTGAAAAATTCTGTGCAGGCCCAGCTGATTTGGTTTATTACAGTACACTACACAGTACAGTCAGTTGAGCAGTAACAGCCGTACAAAGTGTACACGATTATATGCCTATCAGTACTCAACTGAAAGCTCTTTATACGGTCTAATGCGAGTAATAATCAAAATATGAATGAGTTGTAAAGTTCAAGACAAACAGAAAATGGAGAGGAGGGTGTATACCTAGTCTAGATTCGATATCGACCGAGTAGCTTGATCTTTCAAAATCTACTTTCCCCGAGTATCCCCAGTGCCATTTGTAAGGTCGACTAGCTAGACGGCGAGCTAATGTTAAACTCGAGTAAATTTGAATCCTCCATAGAATTTCCCATGCAGTTGGCAAAGTTTCTATGCTTAACTCACCCGCTAGCTAGTCACCTCATTAATCTAATGAGGTTTGTGGGGTGTGTTGAGACATATCCACTTGTAAAATGAATGGGGAAGAATACCTTTTAATAAAATCTATTGTCTTGTATTTTAACTCTCTTCTTTTGCCATTAAAATTTATACCATTTTCAAGTCACTCCGTCGATAAAGCAGGGTGCAACAGAAAGCTGTATTTGATACATATTTGTGCGCACACACACAGCAAACCGATAACTTAATAAGATGTCCCTAGCTAGAAATCTCTAAGTAATCCCTGCAGTAGTGACGGGGAACTGGTGGGTTATTTGATTATGTCACCGTAATATTGAAAACCGTAAGTTTATTGTTTGTGAACTGAACAGACTGCTTACAATTTAAAGCAAAATGTTTCGATAGTTTATAAACTATTCCGTATCAAACGGCATGCATCTTGCGCGCTGATTGGTTGAATGTCTTTTGCCCCGGGCGTCTTTGGCTGTCATATGTTTTCGCCCAACGTAACAAACAGGGGATTTTGTTGTTTTGAACAGTTTTCGTGCTGAAAATAAGTAAAGCTTTAAAAGGGTGACATTTATAAAGAAAAATAAGTGAAGTTTTAGTGATAAATAACTGTTAGCCGCCGAACTTAAACCCGACTAGTATATTTAAGTTAAACTCTTCGTTTAAAATTATTTTTCCTGTATGTTTTCTGTTTTATGTTATCAGTGCAGCCATATCCAATCGACAATGTTGCTGGTCGTCGAAACTATGGCTACAAACCGCCGAAATTCCAGATAATGTTGGTCAGGAACAATTTACCCAAGAATTACAAATGTATTGCAGTGGGCAATATGACCGAAGCAAGAAATCAAAGTGCCATGAAAAGAATAGACGACTTTAATACAGCAAATTCACAAAGAAGAGGGCCAACAAATCACCAGTTACGCCCGACTTAGGCTCGGTAGCTTACGTGTCGCTTGTAACAATAAAAAAAATGTTTTATTTTTCACTCCCATTATTTTTATTCACAAATTGCCATGTTCAATTAGTCTTGTAGTAGCCGTATTGTGTGGGAGGGCACCCTGAGCCCGGTCCAAAGAGCACGCGCACGCCGCGCGCCGATTTCACGATATTACGAGGCCACCATTTTATGATTTTAAGGTCTTTAGGTATTTGTTCAATTAAAAGTATTTATTTATATATTTTTAGCTTCAGTTGCGTATTAATAACCACCCTTGAGTCTAGCTTAACTTTACAAAAGAACACCCTGTTAAATACTGTACTAGTTACTGAATACTGTTTACAACACCCTGTTAAATACTAAAATAATTGTTAAATTGTGCCCTGGGAGCAATTTTTTCAAAGTACTACATGATGACACAACTAGTTGTGCTGTGCAGTTGAGCTATGGGGTCGACGGGATTTATTGTGTATTAAAAAATATATTATTAGATTTGAAACTACCATGTTGTTCTTTATTTGACTCTTACGTTAGATTTCTATCTTTATGGACACAGAATGAGCTACCGCCAAGTCCGACCAATCAGGGACTAGTATGATGCCAGTAAACACTTTTACGGTTTGAGGCGGATCCAAAATTATTACGTTGAATTGTAAGCAGTGTGTTCGCAGTTCATAAACTCCCACGATGGATTCTAAACTAATGGTTATCACAATCTTACGGTTAAACCGCACTAACAACTATGCCGGTTGTAATTGATATTCGAAGTATTCTACAGTATTAGTTACTCTGTAGCTTAAAGCTTGTTAATCAAGCCAGTTTGCAACAAAGGTAGTGACTCTAGCTTCGTGTAAACTAGTGAAGTAAGTTAGTTCATCCGCGATATGAGATAGTACCTCATTGCACGATATTCATATACCTACCATATAATATGAATGAATGTATATAAGGCTTTCTGTTACACCGTGTCGAATATATGTAGACTGATGTAAGGGATGCATGTGGTATGATAAATAATCCATTGTCATCAGGATACATGACTATTTCAAAGCGACGTCATCACGATTTTTGTTACCAATAGTGATCGATCACAAATAGGTACTCAAAATCATCACTGCATATTTCGAAATTCAAAAGGCAGTTATAATACTTTAAATCTTAATTATTGTGTTATAAAATATTTACGACCGATCACATAAACGCCTAAGTTACGGTGCTTGCATAACGCGGCAGATAGACCGGTACGGGCTGCATTGTACCCTACTTCATAAAGTTGTCCGTACTGGTAAACCTGTCTCGTTACGCAAGCACTCTTAATCAATTGTTTTAACAAATCAATTGTTTAGTGACGTCGCCTTTGTGAATTGCAAGACCCTTGATTTAGATACTTGCCAACTTTAGCTAAACTGCCGCAAGCACAATCTTGTAAATGTGTTCTCAAACAGTGCCTCTAATCGTTCAATTGACGTGTACCGAGGCTTGTGGCTTGCAAGACTTTGGCTAAGCTTGGCAAGCATGTAAAAATGAAGCATTAGGTCTAACCCTTCCACTTCCAGCCCAACTCAGGTGTCATCATCATCATCAGGAAAAACCCCAAGTTAGTCCATAGTAGCGGCGACTAAATGATAACCTGAGTTAGGTGTGAAGCGGGCGGTGAGACACTATGTTGACGCTATGGGTTTAAAAAGGGGGATGCAATGTTGCTAGCCTACAAAACTCACGCTTCAGTGTTGTCATCTCTCGACTCGGAGCGTTCGGCCGCTGCGGCGTTGGCCTGCCCGCGCCGATGCCGGGCTCGCTGGTCGTCGCCCAGCCCGTACAGACCGGCCACGGCAGCCATGGCTCACCCCCTCCACCCTCCACTTCACACTCCCATCAGGGCACAACTCACGGACCCGTCTCGGCACCCATCACGCCTACCTAACTTACTGCGCTACATCACAACCGGAGGTTCGAGCAGTCTTCGACGATTGTTCCTGGTTCCGTTGCCGGAAGAACTGGCACTACATCTAAATATCGGTAGGTGGATAAACCTGTTTTAAGTCTGGTAAAATGGCAATATTTTTAGCTTAATCGAAAAATTTTGGACGCATTTATTGGTACAGCATTTCTATTTTATAATCACATTTTAATTATTGTATCATTTGTCATAAGTAATTTCGTAAATAAGCGAGAAAACTTTGTTATTCTAACTACCTAAATCGTCTAATTTACTTGTTATCTCGCAGTGGGTGTTTGTCTCTCAGGTGAGATTTCAGATTTCATAAGGGAAATGTCTTTTTTAGTTCCGTGTCATTGGTTTGTTGCCGCTGCTGCATCTGAAAGGACAACCAAGGTTTCCATGATATTTCCCATCAGGTGTATCCCGCTCGTAGGACCAGTTTTTGTGGCGAGGACAGGCGGGGCGTCGTCGGTGGCGGACCTCCCCCGCGCCTCGTCCCGCCGCCCCCCTCGCCGCATGCTTCCCGCCTTCCCTTCACAACGCAGAGCCGCTGCATTCACACAAGCTGCACTTTTTCACTTTTCATACCTCATTAAAATGTGTCGTAGTTAAGTATGCGAGCGACGACGGCATTTGTTATTGAGTTTTACGCTTATTCTCCCAAACAAGAAGGTGAAGAGCCCAACTTCTGTTATAGCGAGGGCACTAAAGCGCTACTGTGCCCCAAATAACTTTTAAAATAAAAAAACATCTTTCTTAGTAGACTGCCTGACATCTTGATTTTAATTGTTTAATTGCTGGTACGCGCGAAAATATCCAAACTTATAAGTAGATGATTATTTTGTTTTCTTACCTACCTGTAGTATAATTAATTAATTACGGCTTATGTTTAAAAGATCACCAAAAACGCACCTATTTTACTACTAATAAATTTGAAACGACCGCCAGAATCAGTTAACGACCACCAAATTGTGTTTGGATAAATGATCACCAAACTTATTTTTATGTTTTGTGTACTTAAGTTTATGTTTTGAGTATTTTTTGTTGTTCTTACATGTTCAACCTAACACGAAGAATAAAGGGGGCTTTGCCTCGCTCACCCCCTTTACCCTTCACCTAGGCTACCGCAGTATTTTGACCTGGATATTTTCATTTACAACTTTTGATGACCCATTTTGGGTAGGAAAAAAATATTTTGGTGATCATTATATCTATTGCCATTAATTATGGCTTTAAGAAAATACATGGAAAATATTGAGTAATCGCTGATATTCTCCGGCCTAGCCAATCGACCGGTATATTAAAATTTTAAGTACTAATAGATCAATTGATGGAAACTACAGATGCTAGCATCGTCATTATGAAACCGGCTCTCTTGCATATATGTCACTATATACCCGACTACAGCTAAGCGAAGTCAAAATTGTGTGTTTGTCCGGTATGTACGTATGTATGTTCATTTGTGTCACCAGAACATCTAAACTACTTAACAGAATTAGACAAATGAGGTATCATTAGAAGCGTCGTGATTATAGGCTATGTGATGTTAAGCTAAATTCAATATGGCGCCCTCCCGAGGGCCAGGGCCGTTTTGTGTACCAGATAAAGGAAGCCCTTTATACACTGGCCTGCAAAACTAAGTAATAAACTTTTTTTTTCAAACTATGGTAGTTAGAGATTTAAAATAAAAATAACGTTTTCATAGCAAATTTTATAATTTTTCCTTGCAGCAAATCAAATTCTTTTTTGAGTTCTTTTATTTTGAAAGTAAGTATTTCTTATATACTTAAAAAGTTATTGCAATTTTAAAAGTGGGATACTTAGTTTTGCCTCGAAAATTCACGATTTTAGTAAGTGAGGCCGATTTTATAAATTACAATTTGTTTTTGAATTTATCTATTTATCAATATGCACCGCAATGAGGGACACAGTTTTACCGAGCGCGCTACTGGCGAGTAAGGTCTTAAAGTATGTAGTAACTGTCACAAATTAAACAACTTCTTATAACTATACTGTCGTAATTAAGGTTGGAAAAAATTATAATATAAAAAAATAAATAAATAAATTATGTCCGAACTAGGTGTCGAACCTGGCACCACCCCTTCAGACAGCGGCTCCGAAATGATTAACAGATGACGCGAGATTATCGATTTGCAGGGGCAGAGTATTGAAATATATCTCTTGTACGAGAACCCCCTTTAATTTATAAAATATCGTTCAGTTAATTATTTTTTGCTATAGTGGCAACAGAAATGCACATTCTGTGAAAATGTTAACACTCGATCTATTTCAATTCATCAGCTGAGCCCGGTGATGGACAGATAGACGGACGGAAATTAGTAATAGGGTCCCGTTTGGCACCCTTCGGGTTCAAGGATGAGTTTATCACTCCCTTCTGTAGCGAGAGACCTCATGATCCACCAGCGCCCATAGCGGCGAATTAACACGCGATTGCCTTGATTGGTAGATTTTGTGACTAATAAGGAGCAACCCAAAATGGATATTATCAGTGACGTGAGTTTAAGGCCCTCTGCACACGCAGCTAGTGTAAACCTGAGTATAGGCGTATAGCCCGCGCCAAGTTTCTTTGGCTCTGAGCCAGCTGTAACCTCTCTTTCTCGCATAGGGTAAGGTGGCTTGAGAGAGAGATAAAGGTGAGCGTCGCTCACACAATCACAAACAACTCGTTGTCGTTTCCTTGGTTACCAGTTACCAACTGGTTTCCAGAAGCTTTGCGTGCAGAGCCTGGATTCCTCTAGAAACAGATCGTGACGCGAAAACGACGAAGGTCAACTTTAAGTTATACATTATTTGGCGTTTGGCTAGATATTTAGATAATTGCAGAACATTTACTCGTAAATTAGTTATTCGCCAAAGGATTACAAAATTGATGGATATAGGATACCCCAAGTTGAATGACATCGTCGAGTCATTGTCACTGAGCCCTCATTTTGCTCGTAGAATTGGGCCCAATTTAGGCTAACTAACTTAGCTAACGACTAGAGTCACTTCCTGTGTAGTCGTGGGCTACTGGTTGAGTACTCGCCGATACAAAATGCGGAACCGTAAAGCGATTTAAGTAATGACATGACGCTAAGCACTTAACTCATACATAACCCATTCGAGAGGGTATTCAAAACAATCAGAGCGAGCGCTAAACACGCTCTAAACACAACACATAGTCATAAACATTAAGCGAGGCGTCATCGGCCCGCGAATAACCTAATTGTTGGAGCTGTAAAATTGTGTTGCAATTCTGAAGGCCTCAAAACTAACTGAGTAAACTGACGGCTTGAAATCCGCCAGCTCTTATCCGGCTTGTAGAAGCAAAGGAAAAAGATTTTTGTCATTTTTATCTCCAAAAGAAAATGTACAAAAT
Organism: Argyresthia goedartella; assembly: GCA_949825045.1. Classification (NCBI taxonomy): domain Eukaryota; kingdom Metazoa; phylum Arthropoda; class Insecta; order Lepidoptera; family Argyresthiidae; genus Argyresthia; species Argyresthia goedartella. The sequence goes on along the minus strand of OX463806.1, from coordinate 44,622,426 downwards.
TTAGTTCTAAGCTAACGCCACCTAGTGGCAGTAACCACAATAGTTGCACTTTGCAACTGCTCTCATTGGTAGGCTATTTAATAGCATGTATTAATTAAAAGCAGGCTCATTCCTCTAATGTATGTAAAATAACGATTACATACGATTAGTGGCGGCAAGTACCTAAGAATTAAGGTTAGCTAAATGAATATCTATTAACGTAAGATTGTCAAAACCTTTAGTCGATAAACTAACGTTTCTTTTCTCGTTAGTTGATCAACTATCGACAGATAGTAAACTGTAGCGTACTGCTTCTATGACGCGTTAGTTGATAAATTAACAGTTAAACCCGTTAAATAGTAAACTGGTTTAAACTTGAATTGCAAACGAAATACCAGGGCAAACACTGTGGTAGCTTAGGTGAAGACTAGAGTCTTCGTGTTCGGTTGACATTTAAGAACAAAAGAAACGTAAATTCTAACCCTGTCGGTCTGGTTTACTATCTGTCGATAGTTAATTATCTAACGCGTTAGATTACCAATGAACGGTTTTGACTTTGTTACAGTGACATATCCATGTCTGCTTTCCGCGACCACAGATTAATAAAGAGCTAGCCGCGACACAGGGTATCCTAGTGTGGGGTCAGAAGCACTGAATATGCATTTAAACAAATTGTTGTTTTATTTTGAAACTCATTTCGGAAATAGAAAAGTGGACAAGAGTGAGGGAAAAATTCAAAGAAAAGCAACGACTACGTCATTTCATTTCTGTTACATTTTCGAATTTCGAATTTAAGAAGAACTTCTTCGTATTTTATTGATAGTTTGGTCGGTTTACTAGTGACGCCTCCGGAATCTGCCCGATTGTTTTATTATTTCGCATATTCTCCGACAGTGCAGTATTGGGCGGGCGGCGCGCGGCGGGGCTCGGGCGGTGCACTGCGCCACTGACGTTGGGCGGGCGGATACAACGTGCTGATTGCCGTGAAGCTACCCACTATGCAGATAATACTGGCTTTTACACCTCATGTTACACGCAGTGATAATGGACCGAATGTTTCTGGGCACATGCACACCGACCTCCTGAAAAGGAAGTGATCACCAACTTTGAGTCACGTCTCCAGGAACCCCAAGAAATTGACTGCAAGATTCTTTACATCCTGCTGTAGATGTAGTTGAAATCACGACGGCCAGTGTGGAAGAGGAAAGTATAGCGATTCAACCACTGTTTAGTGTTAACTGAGAATCAACAACGCGTCCACACCAAATATGGTGGAAACCATTAGATTATTTTAATGTTTCCATAGAAGACTAATTATTTTGTTCTTTGATTAATAAATACATTATCTTCATTGATTCTTCGAAATAGACGACTAAGATTTTGTTTTTGATTACTAAATACCTTAAATTAAATTGGCATTTTATTTACCACTTTAAAAATTGTACTTAGCATTGTTTAGCATTTTTCCGGCGAAAAGTAAGAATTTTTCTAAATTATAAAACGGCAACACTGGACAATACAGCAAGCCAAGCCAAGCGGAGGGAGGTCGTTCGCTTCGTTGCACTGAATTTGGGTTGAGTTGGTGTTTTTATGTAAATACGTTCTCAAAATGTCTAAAAACATTACTAATGAAGTGCGGGATATTATATTGAAGGTGAAAGAATTCATGGACGAAGAGAAACGTATGCAATCGCCTATAATTCCGTTGAGTAAAGTGTATGTGAGGGCTGCCGCTGCCACAGGTGAGTTTCTTGAATTTTTGCCGTAGCAGCAGTTATTGTGGTTTATTTTACTCCAGATCTGAACCTACCTGTGTACAAATTATAAGGTTCGCAAGCTAGATGAGGGATTAGATAGGTGCTAAATGAGGGATTACTTGATGTTGTGTATAGTTTTGTAGGATACTCATCAATTATATCAGATAAGTCATGCAGTGGAGGGTAGATTTGTATTGAATGTGATCTCAAGCAATAAACATGTGAATTTCCTAGTTTCAACAAAAATGGCAACACTGGCTGTCAAACGGCAAACAGCTGATTTCACTACGTCCCTAGAAAAATTTATATTTTAATACGATTTAGTGTAATTCTGAGCCCAATTTAGTGTTATTTTAGGATTATAGTGTAATGTTAAGTATTTCTATTGTTTGCAGTGTGTTTTAGTGACGTTTACTAGTGTCTCGAAACATGTTAAATTTGTGACCGTTGCAGGTTATAAATTTAAAAGTATTTGTTATTTCCGTACACTTTCATCGCTTTTTGTTACCTTATTGTTAAATTATTATATTTAACAACGTTTAAAATATATTTCATAGCAATTAGTGATGTGCAAACGCTGAAAAACGTTACTATTCCACGTAAGTAATTTCGCATTGTTTTGGTGTGCAATTCCTTGATTCTTATCTCAACTGTAACCATGATGACCCGCAGAGCTGCTGCTGTCGCCTCCCGACAGCAGGAAAATGACAAGCTCAAAGTTACCTTACTAGAATTTAAAAAATCAAAGGAGATGGTCACCGAATTACTCTGTGAAAGGGAGGAAAATGAGAAAGAGCTATTATCAGTACTTGAAAGTAGAGATAAGCTAAAGAAACAATTATGTGTATTAGAACAAGAATGTAGTGATGTAATTGTTGAGCGGGACAAGCTGCAGGTCACCGTAGATAGCTTCACTGTATGTAGTGCAGAGTACGAGCAAGCCCTGAAATCGATTGATTCCCTGGAGAAAGCATTGTTCGATGCCCATGAACAAATACATGCACTCCAGGAGGAGAAGGAAAACACCGCAGCGTTGCAGACCCAGAGCCTCTACAGTGAAGTCGTAGGGATCAGCCCGCAGCTGGTTACTGTTGCAACTGGAAGCCTTGATGATGTCATTGATTTAACTAATGACACATTGCCCACATCAAGGTTATTAGGTTGCAGCAATAACAAACTGAAAAAATACATTAAAATAAATAGGTATATACGGAAAACTCAGAAATTAATAAAACAATAAATTGTGTACTAAAAACTTAAAAGTAAGCAAGAAAAATGTAAACTTATTACATGATTTGAATATGTGTGTATTAGAATTAGAAAGTACTAAGTTGATGTATGAAACTGACACACAAAACTTACATTTGAAAATCCAAAGCTTGGAGGATTCATTGAGATCACTAAACAGTGCATATTTGAACTCTGAGAAAGTTATAAATGAATACTCATTGGCTATGGATGATTTAATTCAAGAAATGAACCATAATTGTGAGCGGTTTGAGTCGCTGACCAACAACCATACTTGTCGCTGTGAGCAGAAAGGTGGTTGTTTGACAGCGGGCAACTCTCCGGGCTTGTGTGACAGTTTACCAACACAAGGTGTTACTGATAATAGTTCTGCCAAGTCTGATATGACCACAACACCTGATATTATAATGTACTGTGATGAGATTGGAAGTGGCATGGGCTCAGCACTCCACTCATACTCTAAGGGACATAGTGTTATTAGTAATTGCTCACCTTTTAGCACTGTAGATAATATTATAAATCAAATTTTGAATGACAGCACTATCACAGCCAGTGCCACACTGATAATTTTCATGGGCAATAGGGGAGATGTGAACAAAAATAATTTAATAAAATTTTATGAAACATTGAATGGTCTTAGTGTGAAAAAAATTATATTGTTCACATTTCCCTACTGCAACCAATTGATACAAAATGAAAATGTATATAGACATAATATGAATATAACTATGTACAATTTATGTACATATAATAATAAGTTTGATATTATTGACACTAACAATTATGTTAGTAATTATTTTACTATGACTAAAGTTACATTTTACCTTTCAAATTATTGTAAACGACAAATAGCTATGTCATTATTATATTTATATGACATTACAGCCAAAAATTTGGCTTCTAACTCTGCTTTTACTGAGCAGCCTAATATGAATCTGGTATCAGACCAGAATAACAGGATGCATTTAAATTAGTTCATAAGACAACAGAGGACCCAGGCTCTGGCAACATATGTTCTAGTATATTAGAAAACCCTAAGAATAAGGGAAGCTCACATGCTAAGTATATAAGCCTGGTTCATCAGAATATTCAATGTATTAGAGGCAAAGATCTACAAATAGAGTTATTTTTAAATTGTAATAAAATTGACATTTTGTGCATAACAGAGCACTGGTTAACTATTAATGAAATTATGTTTAGCTTTAAAGATCACCAGGTTGGTAGTTCGTTCACCAGACTTAATTCAATACATGGTGGGGCATTAATCATACTAAACAATCATATGAAATTCAAGGAACGTAAGGACATTGTTTCCTTATCTGTTGAACGAACTATAGAACTTGCAGCTGTGGAATTAGAACAGTTCATCGTTATATGTGTCTATAGGCCACCCTTCAGCGACTTTGAAATGTTCGAGAAAATAATGGAATCCGTCCTAATTATTTCATCACACAGTACGAAACGATTAATTATATGTGGTGACTTTAATGTTAATCTGTTAGAAAGAACTACTCTCAGCGTTAGATTGATAAATCTTTTCTCATCATTTAGGCTTAGCCATTTATTTATGGAGCCAACAAGAGTGACTGCTACTAGTGCTACATGCATTGACAACATTTTTACTGATGTTATTCCAATCAGTAAAAGTGTTATCAGTGAATTGGATTCAGATCATTTAGGTCAATTATTTCAATTTGATTCTATTAGAGAACCTGTCATTAAAAAGAAAATTTTGTTTGTGCCAATAACTGCTGACCGGTTAGAAAGAATGAGATACTCTTTAGCCCAGGAACTACCGTTTTTGGCTGCTGAACAGTCTCCTAATATAATGTATAACTTATTCTTTGAAACCTTTATGAAACAGTACAGCGCGATATTCACTTCAAAATCGGTTGTGGTTAGTGGTTCAAACGACTTTAGTACGTGGGCTACTGCAGAGTTGCATAAACGCAGGCAAGCATTGTATGCATTGTATGAGGAACGACGGTTCAACATGAGTGACGAATTTAAAGAACAAGTCAAACAGTTCTCCAAACAATTTAAATTAGACTGTCATACAGCTAAACGTAATTTTCTGAGTAGTAAAATTAAGAATAGTTCCGATGTTATAAAAACTACTTGGAAAATAATTAATGAGGAGGCCGGTCGTAGTAAAAAAGCGAGTCACGATTACGAACTAAAAATCAATGGACAGCTTACGAGTTCTAGCTTAGAAGTTGCAACTGAATTTGAATAGTTTTTTACTAATGCACCGGCTTCCACGACTAAGTATTTAAATTCGTCACCTTTGTCTGCTGTTGCAATATTAAAAGATAATGTCTCAGAGTGTGCTTCATACTTGAATTTTAAGCACGTCACAAGTTGAGATGTCGTAAAGGCATTTAAATTGATAAATGTTAAGAAAACGAATGATCTTTGGGGACTCTCTGTTCACGTCGTTAAATCCCTGATCGAATTAATTGCACCTGACCTAGCGGTCATTTTCAACAATTGTATAGACTGCGGTGAATTTCCTGATTTAATGAAACAAAGTAAGATAATTCCCCTCTTCAAAGCAGGTAGTACTCAAGACCCCACCAATTTCAGACCTATATCAATACTACCAACTTTTAGTAAAATTTTTGAGAAATTAATCTTATCACAGCTATTACATCATTTTGAATCAAATAAGCTAATGCATAACAAACAGTTTGGATTCACTCGCGGTCGTTCAACAACAGATGCCGGAATTCAGTTCATTGCAAGTATTTTTGATGCCTGGGAAGAGTCACAAGATGCCCTAGGCATTTTTTGTGACTTATCTAAGGCTTTTGATTGCGTTTGTCATGAAACATTGATCAGGAAATTACATCATTATGGAGTTAGAGACACGTCATTGAATTTGTTAAAATCTTATCTGAACGGAAGAATACAAAGGGTAGATGTAAACGGAGAACGATCACCAGGATCATTGGTTTCTTTGGGCGTGCCACAGGGCTCAATATTGGGACCCTTCCTATTCCTCATCTATATAAACGACTTACCCTATCTAGGAAGGGACTGTCATGATATGGTACTGTTTGCTGATGACACCTCACTTATTTTTAAAACAAAGCGAAACCAACACGCTAATGATGATCACGTGAACAATACCATATCAAGAGTGGTAAATTGGTTTAATGTTAATAATTTGCTATTAAATGAGAAAAAGACTAAATGTGTTAAGTTTCTTACTACTAACGTTAAAAATAATCAGACATGTATAACGATTAAAAATGAGGAATTGGAATTTGTAACCAGCACAGTGTTTCTAGGTATAACGTTGGATTCCAAACTCCAATGGGGTCCACATATTGATAAGCTATCGAACAGACTGAGCTCTGCAGCTTTTGCATGCAGGAAAATCCGTCACTTGACAGATTTAAAAACAGCCAGATTAGTTTATTTTAGTTATTTTCATAGTATTATGTCCTACGGTATTCTGCTCTGGGGCAGTGCTGCTGACATAAATACTATTTTTGTGCTGCAGAAGCGGGCTGTTCGTGCGATTTATAAAATGAATAATAGAGATTCTCTTAGAAATAAGTTTAAAGAAGTAAATATATTGACAGTCCATAGTCAATATATTTACGAGAATATTATGTATGTCCATAAGAACATTGTTAACTTTCGAAGAAACTGTGATATACATAACTTTAATACTAGAAACAAGGACAAACTTGCAGTGCCCACTACTCGGCTCCATAAAATAAAAAACTCGTTCAAGGGTAATAGTGTAAGATTTTACAATAAACTCCCAAGCACTTTGACAGATCTATCAATTAATAAGTTCAAGAAATACATCAAGCAAAGGCTTATTTCTAAAGCTTACTACAGTATTAAAGAGTACATAGACGATAAAAATGCTTGGGACTGAATTGTTCTAATTAATTGTAAGCATCCTCACTGCCAGAGTTTCTTTTACTGGACACTTGGAGGCCTTTTACACCTCCAAAGATTAATTTAATTATACAACTCTTGACTGTGGGGACCATTTACATCTCCTATCATCATTGTATTATTCACTAAAGAGACTATACATCTCTGTTATTTATATTTTAATTATTTTATTATGACATTTGAGACTCTTTACATCTCTCAGAAACAATAATTAAGTACTTTTTTTTCTGATAATATGATACAAATAATAATACCAAATGTTCTGTAAAAAATGAAATGAAATGACATGTGAAAGTGCCCTTGTGGCCTATTTACAGAATAAACGTTTTGAGTTTTTTCGGCTATTTATTGCAATATAAGCAAGAACTCAATACTTGAAAACCAATGAGAATTATAATGTGAAGTAAAATAAATCAGATCTTTATTGATGCCTTTGATTCATTTTGTGATCCTTTGCCTCATGTATTAGGTTTCACATATTTATAGGCCAGTTAATTATATTTTAAAACAGTTCCTAAAAAGTATCTATGTTATAGATCGCGGCAAACTACTCGACCATGATTTGGATATAGTGGGGGAACTCATTCGCTCTCTAACTTACTACCAAAGAGACGCCTTGTCTCGCTTGCGCAGTCAAGGTCGATGTTCAAGAAGTTTGCCATTAGTTATAACTACCGATAAGTGTTTACTTATTTTTTGTCCAGCCTATACTGTGTTCCACTGATGCGAAAGGCCTCCCAGTTTCGAGCCCACACATATCTAGACAAAGCTAGATTGACCCACTCTGGTCGGAACCTGCCCAGGTTGTTCTGCCATCTCCTTCTGGGCCTTAATATGTGCCAATGTCTGTCTGTAGGCACCCAATACCTGTTACGTCAGACAATTGAATTACTTCATTGTATCATTACAGGTGTTTCAGAAAGAACAGTCCGGAACATTACCACAGAAGCCAGACTGATTGAACAGGGCGTGCTAGACCCTATGGCCAGGAAGACGCCCAAGAAAAGGGTACGAACTAAAGGAAAGATTGAAGTGAATGAGTATGACCTATCTGTAATACAAAGAATATTTCACGAATTCTATGTTTTTAAAAAGGAGGTGCCTACCATTAACAAACTTTTACACATCTTGAGGGATGAGATTAATTTCAAGGGATCCCGAGAAACCCTCCGGAAGATCTTACGGAAACACGGGTTCCAGTTGAGAAAAACCAAGAGCAATAAAGAGAAAGAGGCGCCACTGCTAGAGCTCCAACTGATGCAACAGCATCCGCCTCCGATGCATAACCCCATGGCTTCTATGCCACCAATGGTCCCTTTCATTCACACAATGTTTGCTCACAAACCTATTGGTCAACCATAAGGTTGTGAGCAGCATGTGCAATTTTGGCATTGTTTACAAATAGTTTAAAGATCTAAGTGCCAATATGTGATGTTCAGGGCATGATCACAATAGATTAAATGTGGTAACCAATTTAGCTGTGAGGAGTTTATGTATTACAGTAGAATGAAGTTGCTTACATACTATGCTATAGTACGAAAATTTTATATTATCTCTTGAAAATTGGTCATACAATTACTTTATCAGCATGAACTCCTTATTTGAATTTCACAGGATATATTAAGCTATAATACACAATTTTCATATGTTAGCATGGTGTATGACCAGCTTAATGGTACATGTGGTTTATCATATTATGCAAAATAAGACTGGAGCTTGCAATGCCATGCAAGGGAATTTCAGTTAGTCGACAAATCATGCACTGTTTTACCTCTAAGACTAAATATTGTTTCCAGGGGAACAGTAACTGTCATGTACTCTGGCTATTCAGCTTACTACATGTTAATGTTACACAAGTTGTCTTTGTAGAGTGTTTCATTGTATACTTCCCTAGGAATTGATTTTAATATTTTGTGCTTTAGGTATTATTAGTGTTTAAGTTAAAGGGTAGATCATTTCTCATTTATAGTATAAGTTTTTCCTCTCTAATCAACATTTGTTTTCTAAATTAGGTTTTAAGGCGATGATGGAATAAAAATGCGCTGTCGAGTGGAAGTGAGATGCAATAATTACTCGCGAATAAGAAAAAGCGGGATGCCAATAATGCACTCGCGACTAATCTGAAACATCGTAAGCGCCAAAACGTAAAAAAAAATCATAAAAAATAAACTATTTCAGGGAATTAACTTTCAAATTGAAAATCGTTAGAAATAACAATTGTTCATACATTGCAATTATCACACAGTCATATTCACTTACTACTGCGGTGTAATAGGATAAAACCATAAAAAAAGGGTTGACTTTGTATTTATTTTGTATCGAGAAAATTTTATCCAAACATGTTTTCCAATTAAGAATCTCTAGATTATATAGTCAAATTACATATACCAGAAATTAATTACGATTTGCCCAGTATTTCCTGAAAAACACATGAAAACAGCACCCCATATTTATTTCATCAGCGTCTTAAAATATGTACTCTACCAAATAAACAAATAAGGTCAACCGGGGCAAATGCAACTGAAAAATATTAAGTTCCAAGTTTGAACAAACTCTATTCTGTCCTACTATATTTGCTCATTTATTTGACTAGTTTACTTTATTACATGTTCATTAAAGATTATTTTAAACCAACCAAGCATTCAAATAGTCATATAAGCAACTGGTAGTGACAGGATTTTCTCAAATTGGAAGAAAAAGTTTCATTTACCCCTAGTCGGGGGTAAGTGCAACTAAATACCATTGTCTATAATCTATTTAACTTATAACAACCAAAATACAATGTCATTGTGAGCTCTTATATTATTTATAAGATTTTAAACTTTATGACCATGCAGCAAGGCCTATGTTTAAGTAAAAACAGATTGTATTGAGTGTGGGGGCAAATGCAACTGTTTCTGAAGAATTAGTGCGGGGAAAGGGGAAAGGAATAATAAAAAATATCGACAGTGCTAGTTCGTTAGCACTGTCGATATTTTTTATTATGCGTGTGATTTGTATTTGGGAATACGGACTATGGATGTATGTGATATTGCTAAATTACCTTGAACCAAATCAAATAAATAAAATTTGATAATCAACCGTTTATTATTTTTTTAACTTATTAATACTTGTACAATCACAGAACTACCTTTTACAGAAACTTTTACATATATATCAACTTTGGTTCTTATAGAAAACGATATTCTATATTACACATAAAAATCACTAGAAAAATTAAGTTTTAACTTTAATATTTTTACTGATTAATGCTTTGCAATCACATAAAGACTACCTTTTAAAGGAACTTTTACATATACATCAACTTCGGTATAGAAAACTAATAGCACGTCGTTATATTCTAACATTACACTTAAGTTTTTTTTCACTAAAAATGTCAATTTTTACCTTTAATATTTTTTTTACTAATTAATACTTGTAAAATCACAGAACTACATTTTGAAGAAACTTTTACATATTTAACAAATTTGGTATAAAAAACTAATGAGACAGGTCATTCTTATATTCTAACATTACACTTAAAAAATCACTACGAATATCAAGTTTAAACTTTATTTTTTACTAATTAGTAAAAAATGTTCAAGTTAAAACATTATTACTTGTACTTACAGTCACATAACTACCTTTTAAAGAAACTTTTACACATTTAACAACTTTGGTATAGAAAACTAATAGCACAAGTCATTCTAAAAATACACTATAATTTTTTTCCACTAGGAACATCAAGTTTTAACTTACTGGAAAATACTTTTATTTGCTTTCAATAAAACCACTAATAAGCATGTAATCAATACAATAAAATATCACTTACTCGTATTCTTCTAATCTATCCATAGTTTGGTAAACATTTTTATTACTTTGTTTAGTCTGGTTTAGTCTTTTATTATTTATATTCAACAATATCAACGTCAATAGGAAAGGTCACAATTTGTGAATTATTTTCTTGGCATATTTTGATAGGTGATGGAAGGCTCATGACTATATCATTTTTGTCTATTATTGATATGTCATTTTCGATCGTTTTAAATACTCTTTTACTATTCTGTGACAATAGTCCCTTGACAACAAATTTGTGTCCCTCCACATTGTCCACTAAGCATACATATTTATAGGTCTTTTTACCCTTAGACGATTTAAATGTGGCCAAAATATATTCGTCTGCTTTTGGAGAGGCTACGGATGTCACTTGTTGCATTCTAGATGCTGACGGTTCTGGGGTCGTCATCTTGTTCTGTTTTTTTGTACTCTTGGGTATGTTTGGAGAGGCTACGGATATCACTCGTTGCATTCTAGATGTTGACGGTTCTGGGGTCGTCGTCTTATTCTGTTTTTTTGTACTCCTGGGTATTTTTTTTACTGTTTTCCTGTTTGTGCTTTGTTTTTCGTCCTTAGGAATCGTAACGAACATTTCACCTTCTTTACAGTCTATTTCGTCTTCTTCACGATAAGTATCCAAGTCTTCTATTTCTTGAGATTTTTTGAGAGAGATGTATTTTTTTTCTCGGACATTCGTTTCTTCTTTATCCATAGGTATCGTAAACAACGTGTCTTCATCTTCTGAAAAGTCTGCTTCGTTTAAAAGTTGTTCACGATAAGTATCCATGTCTTCTATTTCTTCAGTACTTCTCGAAGTATATGAACAAGTACTGTCACTATCTGTTACCTCCTTACTTATCTTTTTTTTGATAGTTTTTTTTGTTTTTGTTTCTTTTTTTTGTTTTTTTTTTAGGTAGTTTTTTGTTGTCCGTGTTTTTAAGTTTTTTCTGTTGTTTCCTCATTATTTCTTGTTCTCTTTCGTTTTTTTCTATTTTCATACGAGTTATAACATCTTTATATGTTAGTATCTCAGCACCATTATTAATGCGTTTTCTAGGGATTTTCGGGGGATCATTACTTCGAAGGACACAAGCTCGTTTTCTTTGTTTGATGTCAAAGTGAATTTTTCTACATTTGTTTTAAGAATAGTCGAGTTATTGATGTGAGCTACATTTTTAATATTTTTTCCTGTGGTAGGTTTAAATACTTTGCAGTCTAGTATTTTTAGTTTTTGCACACCAGTCGACTGGTTGGTTGAAGTTGTAACAGTTTGTGTTAATACTTTCTGACTATTTTCTTTGTATGGTTTGCTAAGGATGAACCTTTTAGGATCATTTACAGTTCCGCAATATTTGCTAGCAACTGGCAAGTTGTTTTTTTGTAAGATTCCAGTGTTTTTTTTTATTGATAACTCTAAGGGTTAAACTCAGAAGGCTTTCTACTTTTCGAGCCCTGGGTACTTGGAAAAGCAGTTCTTTTTTATCAGTCTGTATTATTTGATGAGATTGTTTTGTTTGTTGCTGTGCAGTCTGCTGACAATGTTTTTCCCATTTTGACCAAGACCAGGAGTCAAATTTGCTTGACTGATTGCGTTTCGATCGACTGGATAGATTCCAGTTTTTCTAAAACCGTTTTGCATTATGATTGGATTTAAATTCTCCCAGATGTTCGTCAGTATTTTTGCAAAACATTTTTTAGGTAATTTGGCCCCCACATGTAATCTTTGCCATTTTATTAGCTCTTCTTCCCAACGGTCTTTCATGGGTTTCATAACACTACAATCAAGAGGTTGTAGTACATCGGAAGAGTGTGCTGGTAACTTAAGGATGGTAATTCCTTCAGCAGCAGCGAGTTCTATAACATTAAGATCCACATGAGTGGAATGTCCGTCATAAATTAGTAAAACCGGTCTTTCAGGGCCGATAGCAGGTATAAATACGTCTTTGATATACTTCTCGAAGATCGTCGTCTCCATCCATCCTTTTTTGCTAACAGCGTATGCTGTTTTTATGGACTAATTTTCGTACATCCACTGGTCCCAAAGATGCATGCCTTGAAACACTATTAAGGCCGGGATTTTTTCGCCTAGTGCATTTGTAGCCAAAAGAACACTAGTGTTATCTCTGCCAGGTGAGCTGGTTGTTCTTGTCGAGCGCTGACCTTTCTTCCCCATGGCTCTACTTTTTGACGGGTCATTGCAAAAGCTGGTCTCGTCCAGGTTGTATATGTTTTTTGGTTTGTGAGTCAATCCCAATTCATGCTGTGCTTGTTCTAGTAGATCAAAGTAATGGTAAACCGTAAAAGGATTACAAGCTTTTCTCCTGGCAAACTCAACTGATTGAGGTTTTTTCAATGAAATGTTATTGCGTTTTCGAAACCCTCTAAACCAGTCGTCTCCTGGAACATCGTTCTTGAACGGTGTGATAATTCCGTTGCGCCGAATGTATTCTGCAATCAAGATCGAGACTTCTTTTTTCGTTAGAGGTAGACCACACTTTTCCATTATATTAATATATTCAGCAATTTTTTGTTCCATTTCTTTGGAAAATACACCTGGTCTGCCAGGTTTCGGCATTTTGGCACCTCTCGTTCCATAGATGCGATGTATGATTGTTGATCGCGGCACCCCATATTTTTCAGAAGCTGCGTAGCTATTTAATTGCTTACTACGCACAGCTTCCACTGCTTTCATTAGATTTTCTCGCGTATAGCTATCCTCTTTTCTTCGTTTGTAATTTCGCACCATCTGTAACAAGAAACTTGCGTTTTGTGAGGTATTCCGGGACAAAATGATGATTCAAAATATGTAAGTATGTATTGCCGAATTGCTAAAATATTTAAGTTAATTTAGATATTACCATCATATAGGTAACGTGGTACTGCTACTTACTACCTACTACCAGCACAGAAGTTTTATTCTTCAATATATTTTTATTATTAGTTTTATTTTAATCACACTAGTTTTATTCATCTAAATGTAGTATATTTTTTTACCTTTCACGTGCTTCTTTATGCCTGGGTACGCCTTGGGGTAAATATCGAATATGAACTTTATCATCCATAAAAGCTTTCAAAATGTCGACACTGTCACATCACTAGTGTAAACAGTTTCATACAACAATATACGGGGCTATTGTAACTAACCTCAAAGTTGCAATTACCCCATGGCGAGATTTTTGTGAGGAAAATGTAACTGCATCCATTGTATTAGATTGCTTCAACGAAAGCACTGAAAAATATAAATAAAATCACTTACGGTTTGTATTTAATAGTATCCAGTCACAAACACTTGCTAAAATCACTTAGAAATATTTTTTTTAACAGCAGGAACAACAACGTGATTTCACGTGCTGCACCTTCAAAATGGCGGTTTGACAGGATGAGCTGTCGATCAAACAGTTTTCATCCCAGTAGCGCCATCTACCAATTGTAAGGTCTAATAATCGTTCAGGTATTAGATTATAGGTGGCGATGTATTAAAAAAGCTTCATTAAATGAGTTTTAACAGGAAGTTGCCATAGCCCCACAGTTGCATTTGCCCTGGTTGACCTAAGTTAAAGGGTAGATCATTTCTCATTTATAGTATAAGTTTTTCCTTTAATATTTTGTGCTTTAGGTAATGTTAGTGTTTAAGTTAAAGGGTAGATAATTTCTCATTTATAGTATAAGTTTTTCCTCTCTAATCAACATTTGTTTTCTAAATTAGGTTTTAAAATATGTACTCTACCAAATAAACAAATAAATGAACAATATTTTGTAGTAAATCTGTATTTTAATTGTGAATCCAGGTTTTGGTTCTATAAAATCCATGCCGGATGTTTAGTTTCATTCAGCATGGTGATAGTACTATTACTACCTACATATATATGTAGGTTAGTATAGTATGGTATTATTTTTAGGAAGTGAATAATTACTATTCAGATACTGACAAAAATATTCATTTGCATTGCGAACATGTCAATTTTTAGGATACCTACCTGAATAACAATGATTGAAATACTGAGCGAAATCATGTAAAGCTACATATTGATATTTGCATTGCGAATGTATAGTAAATTATATAGTTACGCTTTTTATCTAGTAGAAAGGCTGACCAAGCTGAGCGTTAGACCACCGTGACGAGTGACTTCTAAATACATCACTTTAAGCCACTTGCTGTTTAATTAAATTAAATAAAGCGCCACTAACATGCAAGACAAGATCCACACCTCCAGGCTCCAAAACCTCCGAGGATAAAGCGTGATGAACACAACGTCCCTATTCCGGGCGGCAGTAGGTATCACGTGTGCAGATCAACCTACTGCCTGAGGTGATATGTTACACGAAGAAGAATAGTGTGCTTAGACGACATAAATCACGGTGACACTGTGCAGACGCTGGAATTTTTGCCTCGTTTCTATCGTACGTCTGCTGCATTGGAGTTGATATGATTATGAATTCGTGTTTTTCGTGATATGATTATGAATTCGTGATTCTTTGTCCTAGCCTACCCTGCTTAAAGTTATTATAATTTAATAAATAAGAAATCTCACATTTTGCACATAAATATTTCATTTTATTCATAACTTCGTATTACTTATATTAAATTACTATTATTTACACTATATTTGTAACAACATGAAACAGACAATTTTCATAGTATAAATTATAAGGTTGTGGGTCAAACATCAACAACAAAATCTTTTAACAATTTAATTTGTCGTAAAAATTAGTGTGTCGTTCATAGTCTATGTGATGAATAGCTTTAGAATTAATTTAAACGTAAATTCTTACACCTGAATTGCGCCACTATAAAACTGAAAATCAGCAACTTGAAAACTTTAATTCGAGTGACAAAAAAATCTAAACGAATGTTGGATTTTGTTGTTCTTACATGTTGAACCTAACACGAATGATAAAGAGGGTTCCGCTTCGGTTACCCTCTTTATGCTTTACCTACTTACGTAAGTAAATGTAACTCAATGTGCTCAAATGGCAATTTCAAACGCTCCAGAGGTATCTTACTGTACTAGAGAATGCACTGACCCGCGGTAGAAACGAGATTCCTCCCATTTTAACGTTTTTTAACGTGAAATTATGCAATGATGTGTTGTAGTTTTAAACACAAGATATTTATGAAGTATTCAGATTTTCATTACCTATGACATTTCATTACCTTGACCAGTAAATGTTTAGTAATATTGAATAGTTTCCTCGTGAGAGCCGTTTTACCATCGACCGTTTATTAATCAAGCCGTAAAAGGACTTTTTATTCTTGAAATATAGACAAAATTACCAAAAAAGACAAATGAACATACGATATTTTCAAACTTAAGTTTCTGCTTTCGTAAAATGACCAATCAAAAACACTAGTCCTATGAACTTTCATTCATGAAAATTACAATAAAAATAGTATTTTCAATGAGATGTACACTCGGCGCCACGAATAAAGAGCTCTCGGAGAAACTGGCGGGGATTACTGCGCATGTGTACAGTCGCGGCATAATTCCGAAGTGCGTTTTTAGGGTTAGTGTGAAGGAATGAGTGTTCAGGACTTTCTTCACTTCTATTTTTTCTCTGTTTGATATTTTGTTGATTGGGATATTAGCCGATGTAAATAATGGACTTTGTGTCAAATAAACTATAGGTACTCTCTATTGACAACATTTGTTAACGTCAAGGTTGAAACCTATATATAAATAACCCCCTAGCATAGAATGCCCCTAGTCACTAGGGCCTAGTGAATATAGATACTTGTAGTAATAGTCCTGCACACTCTTTTCTTCCCGCTGACTAATAATTTGTAACAATTAAACCACAATTAAGTTTTTCATCAGACTTCTTCATCAGTATTTCATCAGACTCTTTTTTGATATAACAGTTCACATCGTAAACCATTTTTCTAGCTTGCCTAGTCAGTACTTTATTTTTCGGCATTTTCGACCGGGGCGAAAGATAACGTTGGGTAATATTGTATGCGACTGTACTCAAGAAGCTTCGAGACGTGCTTTCGGTGCGGGCATCGGGAAGCGACTGATCAACGAATCAGGTGCCGGCGCTGACTACCGCCCCCGTCGCTCCTCACTTCCCCGCGCCAAACACTTGTGAAAAGTGACTACTGCGCATTCAAAGACAAAGCTCTTTAGTCGTGGCGCCGAGTATACGAATCGTAACAGTTCCGTAACAAACATAACCAATTTTCAAAATATTTTTATCCAGGATGTGAAATCAGTTATGGCTTAAAATATTGGGTATTATTTTTCATCACAAACTTATTTGGTTATTTTACTACGATTTTTATAAAACAACTATATAATCCACTCTCGACTGGACTCCCGAACCCGAGTCCCGCTCACTCAACGCTCATACCCGGCTCAAGCCTCTCAGAGGTAGGACGTATGTTGCCGTTCCTGCGAAATTCGACGATTCGCCGTCGCAATCGACTTGCGCTAGAGTTTTTAGTGCGACGGGCAGTATTTGATCGTTTTATTAGATTGGATAAGTACTGTTGTAGGTGAGTATTTAGGGTATGTGACTTTCAAATAACTTTATAAGGATGGAATTAAACTTGTCAATGGGTTTCGCTATTTTTTAGGATGGGGAAAAATATATACAGTTTGGGTTAGGCAAAAAAAGAAAACGTCGTAGATTCTTGTCCAAGGCAAATGAATCTAAAAGGTATGGTTACCTAGATAAACTAAATGGCGGACTTATGGCGTTACAAAGTTATTGGTGCGGCTACTTTTATTCTCCATATTATAAGTAACCAGGTGCATTCAAAAGTTTGTATGTGGTATTGAAAGAAAATACAAACGGGTTATTTTATTTATAATAATTCCAGTGATTTTATTTCGGAAAATGTATAACTAATCCGCAATTCTCTCTGCCGCAACAAGACCCGTAGGCACCAGATTTGACCTCCTAGGACTAGGACCAGGAAAACTTGAGTAATCGCCAAAACTTATACCCCTATTTTGCTCAAAAGTCTGCATAAGAATTCAAGCACCTGAAATTAAAATTGGACTTTCTTCGTTAATTTTGTTGCGCAAAATAAACTTATATCGCATTATAATAAAGTAGTCGCGAAAATATTTTTAAGTATGTATGTATGTATAAGACGACCCGGATGGCCGAGTCGGCAGTGACCCTGCCTACGGAGCCAAGGGTCCCGGGTTCGAGTCCCGGTGGGGACAAAAATTTGTTTGATGAGAACGGATGTGTGTACTAGTCATGGTTGTTTATATATAAGTATAATATTTTTCTATATAAGTATGTATATCGTTGTTTAGTACCCAAGATACAGGGAATGCTAGTTTGGGGCTAGATAAATGTGTGTAAATAGTGTCCAAGGTATTTTTTTATATTATTTATGTCAAAGGGCTTGCGAGGACTACTGTTCTCATAGAACCACTAGTAATATTAAAAATACATTATTACGGGTAGGGATAGAATGCACGCAGCTAGTACAAAACATTAATGGCAAAATTGTTGGAAAATGCATGTTATTTAGCCAATCATTCCAAAAGCCTACAGCGTTAACCTAACAACAACCGAGCGGAGCAGTTTAATGGTATCGTCGCAAAATATGTAGGAGGGAAATGAGTTAATTATGCTTTGAAAGATTCGTACACTCTAAAATGCTATGCGGCTGTAGGCTCTTATAACACGGGAAGCCCCATCTACAGCCTTCACAAAAGAATTTTTAACAAAAGCCCTTCGGCTGCCGTAAAAATATTTTAAGCCCTGAAATGCAAAAACAGGCTAAGAAAAAGGCCATTGAAGGGATTTATTGGAATATATTGATGGCATTGTGATATTTGAAAAAATCACGATTATTTCTATCAGGTACAAGGTCAACTACAAATAACAAATAAAGACATTTGCTTATTGCTGTAAGGACTGGAGGAAATCACCGTCTGAAGGTGGACATGATGCAGAGTAATGATGATTTTTAGTCCAACAAAATAAAGCAAAAGCTGCATATTTTTAAAAACAAAATGTATACTGCCAGAGCTAGTACTCGTAGATTCCAGAAGAGCGCGCTCTATGCCTCTTCCTAACACATTTTACTGACTCGAATACTTCGAAACATAATGTTGGTAAGCTCTTTCCTGAATATATATGTACGTATGTGTATGGTTAGATATTCCTACTTATCTTTAGGGTTTCGTACCCAAAGGGTACAAAAATTACTAAGACTCCACTGTCCGTCCGTCTGTCACCAGGCTGTATCTCATAAACCGTTATAGTTAGTCAGTTGAAATTTTCACAGATGGTGTATTTCTATTGCCGCTATAACAAAAAATACTAAAAACAGAATTAAATAAATATTTAAGGGGCTCCCATGCAACAAACTTGATTTTTAGGGTTCCGTACCCGAAGGATGCCAAACGGGACCCTATTACTAAGCCTCCGCCGTCCGTCCGACTGTCACCAGGCTGTATTTCATGAACCGTTATAGTTAGACTAATGAAATTTTCACAGATGATGTATTTCTGTTGCCGCTATAACAACAAATACTAAAAAACAGAATAAAATAAATATTTAAGGGGGCTCCCATGCAAGAATTCTTTCAATACCACATACAAACTTATGAATGCACCTGCTATCGTACATGGAGTGTGACAGTAGCCGCACCAATACCTTTGTAAACAACATTTTGCAATTCTTGCTTGACCGGTTTTTTTGCTCGATTTGCTCGATATTGATAACGGCAATAAGTAGACGCTTGAAATATTCACAGAATATTAAGTTATATATTCACTTAAAAATACTTAATTAAATTAAAATAAAAACAAACATTTAAGGGGGGCTCCCATACAAAAAACGGTTTTTGCTCGATATTGATAACGGGCTACAGGGCTTGAAATATTCACAGAATATTGAGTATGTGATTCACTTAAAAAAATAATCAAATTAAAATAAAATTAATATTTAGGGGGGCTCCCATACCGTACCGTTCCGTACCGTTTTCATAGATAATGGTACGAAACCCTTCGTGCGCGAGGCCCACTTGCACTTGGCTGGGTTTTTAATTATTTCGTCTTAACCTTGAATTACCTACTCAAAACAACTCGTGAAATTCAAGTAGATGAATATATCGTAACTTACGGAAAGAGAGCTAATTTAAGAGCCCTGGATGCATATCATATCAATGTCGTATGATGTCAATACATTTACAAAAAGGCATGAAGCTGCATGGTGGTAACGGCAAACAGGCGATAGGTAGCGCGTAAAGTATCAACTTCGCATAGTCGGCGTTGCGAGAAAGCAACAGACTTTACACACACAAGCGCACTGACTGCGGCATAGGGGCTCTTAAAGAATTGCTAACCTTCGCGAGTCTAAACCGGAGCGCAACTGGTCTTTGATTATTTCTTAAGTTAACATTATAGCTATCTCTAAGTTTGGAAAATGTTGTAAGGTTCTTGCGTTTATATGCTACGGTCAAATGATGATTCGGTTATTAAGCATACTGACCGGCTATTATTCATACTTACCAATATCGATAGTTAAAGTAATTAATCCAGCAAGATTTATCACATTAATCGGTTAGTATAGGTATATAATCACCACACGTCTATGGTGAATATGTTTAATACTGATTTGCACAGCTAATATCATTAATCACATTTTAGCAATTAATAAATGTTTAGTTAGAAAAATAAGGGAAATACAGTTCAAAAATATTGATTTGCACAGCAAATATCACTCTACGGTAACTTAGTCAAAGGGCAAAGGGGGTGAGCGAAGCTAAGCCCCCTTTATCCTTCGTGTTAGGTTGAACATGTAAGAACGACAAAAAATACTTAGAATACTTAAGTACACATACAATAATTCACACCTATCTAAGTAACATCCTGTGCAATACTGTGCATCATAGACAGACAATATTAAGAAGAATTTAACTATGTGTATAAGATTGTAAGATAAGATAAGATGTAAGATTACATAAACCATATTAATTTAAAAAAATAAGATTGTCTTTGTTGATAAGAAATTGACTAGCTACAGATAGTATGTCAATTTATTTAAAAAGCTCTTTTAAGGAGTCGATCTAAAGCCATACAATTTAGCATTATTTTTACAAAATTACAGTGCGCCAAAAAGCTATTTGACCTTCCCCATCGCGTAGGGTATCGCTGTTTATAAGTAAGATCGTTTTCTTCAAAATTTGTGCCGGAGAAAATTTTAACTTCTTAATGACTTATGACTTTAAAATTTGGGTATAATGTATTTTATCTACACACGTATCATAAACCCTCTTTACTGCGTTCAAAAACCGCACGTTACGATCAGCATTATGTTAAACTACTTGGTAAAAACTCGTTTCGTATCTGGAAAACTACACATTATGGTCATTATGTGTAGTTTTTCTACATATAATGACATTCAAATTTCGAACGCCGACGCCCGCCTGCATGCCGCCCGAACGCCGACGCCCGAAGTTGGTGCTCTAGTAGACTATATCCCTTAGGAATTGTTTTTATTTTTATTTTATTTATTTGTTTGTTGATGTTTCACAGCATAAGTAATTAATTCGATAAAAATAACACTGATATAAATGGGTAATGCCAATTAAGAAACATATCCTTTATAAATTATGATGAGGATTTTTAGACCATAAAACATATGTATAAAAGGTAATTTTACATTATATATAATAAGGTATGTGTTTGTATATGTGTATGTGTGTGGGTGTGTGTGTGTGTGTGTGTGAGAGAGAGAGAGGGTATGTAATATGTGTGTGGATATGAGGTGTTTCTATGTCAAATGAGAGAGTTCAATTTCCTTGAATAAATGTTATTGATTTTTGTTTATTTTTGATGATCAATTATCTAATTTGATTGACCTTATCTTCGCACAAACCTGTGATATAAATTGAGTCCGGTTCAGGTAAAAGACATCGGCCCCCGCAAAGTGTTTCTCGTACATATCAATGCTCCTATTTAGCGGTGAATTGGAGGCATAGTTGGTGCGCGCGCGCTCGTACCCAAGCAGCGCCGGTGTGTGGCGACGCGACCGCGCTGGGGCGATGCGCAGCAGCACTGACCTCACCAGCCACTCATTGTCCAGTCTGTTGTTGATGACGTCATGAAGAAGTTTCTGATCTGCCAGCATCCTCCTGCTCTCCAGGGAAGCCATAGAATGTCGAGTAAGGCCCTCATCATAGTCCACCGAAGACCCGTCATATCTAATCTGCAGTTGCCTCATGAACGCTTTCTGAACCGACTCAATTCTGATTTTATGCGACTGGTAGGATGGTGACCATACCGGCGACGCATATTCCAGCACACTGCGAACTTAGGCGAAATAAAGTAATTTAAAAGCAAGTGGTGAACGCAGCGGCCTCGTCACACGATTTACGAATCCAAGCATTTTAAAAGCTTTCGCTATAATATGTTCGTAATGAGGTATGAATAAAAGTTTAGAGTCCATTATAACCCCAAGATCTCTAACCTTGGAGACACGTTCAATGGGGTGGTCATTTAGAATATATTGGTGTGTTAGATTAGATGTTTTTCTACTAAACGTGATTAGTTGACACTTTTTGGGATTTAGATCTAAGCTGTTGAGACTACAGTACTCGCAAAGACGGTCCAAATCTTCCTGCAATCTGTGGCAATCTGAGGAACTTGATACGGGCATAAATATCTTGGTGTCGTCGGCATACATAAGGCAACTGGCGGATCTAAAACAAGATGCTATATCATACAGACAGACATTGAATAGAAGTGGCCCCAGATGGGATCCTTGAGGAACGCCTGAGGGGATTGGAGCAAATCGCGAGCAATGGCAGCCAATTCGGACAGCTTGACTACGGTTACGGAGGTAAGACTCAAACCATCTGAGCAGATCTCCATGTACACCGACTTGTTCCAGCTTAAAAAGGATGATGTCATGCCTCAGCCGATCGAAACACTTAGAGTAATCGGTTTATATAGTATCGACCTGGTAGCCCTTATCCATAAAACCGGTCACTGATCCTACGAATTCTGCCAAATTTGATGTAGTAGATCTTTTACGCATAAAGCCATGCTGGGCCGGAGGAATACTACGCGCTAAAATGGGATACACCTGATCATGGACTATAAGTTCCAGCAGTTTACTACAAACTGGCAGTATCGAGACCGGCCGATATTGTTCTGCTTTGGTTTTTGGACCACCTTTGTGTATGGGTACAATATAAGCCATTTTCCAACGTGTGGGGAAACACCTCTCGTCACCGGAACAGCATACACAAAGGGACGGCGAGATGATCGGCACAATTTCTAATGAAAATCGGTGGGATCCGGTCGTGCCCTGCGCCCTTATTAGTGTCAATGTTTTTGAGGTACTTAAGGACAAGATTGTTAGTTAATTCAATGGCACCCACACAGCTCAGATCATTTGTGCCGCCGGAAGGTGGTGAAGAGCGGTGGTTCGAGTCCACATACACAGACAAAAAATATTCTAGAAAGATCTCACAAGCCTCCTGAGCACTGTTAGCCGTTTTGGCGCCATACGAGATCTGCGCCGGGAAACCATGATCACGGCGCATGTCCTTAGCGAAGCGCCAAAACAGTTTGGGGTTGCGGACTAAAGCCTCATTGGTTTTTAGTACAAAATTATTCCAACATCGTCATTGAAGCTTCTTGTGCCGCTTCCTCAGCAACGAAAAAGAGTCGTAGTCGAGAGGGTTACCAAATCTTTTCCATTTATTGTGAAATTTGTCTTTTTCTGCAACTATATTAATAAGCGATTTGGAATACCAGACCGGATAGCCCTCGGGATTTCCATAAGTATATGGAACATATTTATCTATAAGCGTATTCAAAATTTTGTAAAAAGTATCCATGGCTTCAGTAAGTGTACATTTGTTTAAAATAGAAGACCAATCTTTAGTGGCAACTTCGTTGCGGATCGCTGGGTAATCAGCCTTTTTAAATCTATACATTTTAATGGGGTGAGAGCGTAACAATGGTATGCCAACGTTTGGGAGCTCGATGTCGAGGGCGGGATGATGAGGCATATCTTTGCGAGTAAAAGGGTCACTCGCACGCACCACAGAAGCATCAGTGTTACTAAAAATTAAGTCCAAGAGCCTGTTATTTCCATTCAGCACATTACTATATTGGGTCAGGTCAGACAGACAAATATCGTCAATAAACCGCTGCTGACTTTTTCTAATTGTTATGTCCCTTATTTTCAGAAACACACGATTTAGTATGTTATAAAATGTCCAATCAGCAGAAACTGCCATTAAACTGTCAAGACATCAATGGGCCATGCTAAAAAAACATTTAGCCCATTTTAAGAAACTATAGTTTGAATATTTCAATCATTTGACGTCTAATTATTTTTTAAATAATTTTTAAAGTGACACTCCTTGTGACGTCACTTTCTTACAGTTATGGAACGGTTGTACTTGAGGCTGGTTGTTACCGATTATAAAACAACAAAAAAAAACATATAATATCAATATTTGTTTAGGTTCCGACTGACATGTGCGTTATCGACTGAGTAAAAAATAAGCGTATGGTCGTAGGCCTGACAGATGCAACGCGAATTAGCATAAGTCTTGGTAAATGAAGGGACTGTATGGGGTTAATTTACTTTAATTTTAATCTATAAGTTATTCCATTATTTACAAAAATGAATATTGTAATATTTGTACACTTATCTAATAAGTGGGACACCCTAAGGGCTTAGCTTTTTATTATTGTGTGTTTATCTTCTGTCTTTTTCTGTACTATAATCTGTCCTGTTGTAACCCCTTAAATAAATAAATAAAATAAATAAATAAAAATAAATACTAGTTAAACACAACCAATGTTATAAGACATCTAAAAATCAATCTGTGGGAGTTTCTGCGCCCTGCTTCTCCCACATTGGTATAACGTAGAGAAGAGGCAAAAAATGACGTTTGCTAAGTATGTGGAAATATCTACAGTAATAAAGACAATTTGAATCACGCAACGGCGACGGTCAACTTTAGCTATCCAAAATTTGGCATTTGGAGAATCTTTGTTTATGTGATTAATGGTACAAATTGAGGTTATTGCTAATCATATAAATAAGTTACAAACCAAAGAGAAGGGATTACAAAAACGTCGGACAAAACAAACTAAAGTTAACCGCCGTCGTCGCGTCATTGTCACTGTGCGATCATTGTCTACCGGAATTGGGCCCCCGTCGGTTTATATGCTGACTCCGATAGCGGAATCGGCACAGTTTGTGACACATTGACGATATTTGCTAATGAAAAGTGACACTATTCTACAATTTTCGGTAGATTTGAGTTAGTTAATAAGCTACTGATGGGCTAGGGGCTACGCCGGAAGACAACACACAAAGTACGAAGGAACCTATTTTTGACCGAGTGAGCAAAGCGAGCGAAGCGTCTCTGTTTCAGGATTGGGCAAAAACGCTGTCGTATGTCCGGATGTGTGTCCGGATGTTATCCTCTACAAGCCGCATTTCTCAACTGAATCTTGTGATTTTTTGTGAGCAGGCGCAGATGTGGGAGTTTTAACAAACAGCTTGACGGTCCGAACAGCTTGAAAGATTTTATCAAATGGGGTGGCAGAGACCGCGAGAGTAACAGGCTATATCATTTTAGTGAAAAGTCAATAGGTTGGATTTATAACCGCAAAATGTAGTTTACAAAGTTATTGGTGCGGCTACTTTCATACTCCATGTACGTGACCAGGTGCATACATAAGTTGGTATGTGTTATTAAAAGTAAGACTCGCGAAGTCTACAGCTCCCAGAGACACTAGTTAATAATCTACTGATTGGTAAGGGGCTAGGCCGGAAGACAACAGAAAGTACATTGCAGGTAGGAACCTATTTTAATATTTGTGTCGGCGGCTTACCAAATAACTATATAGTAAACAATATACAGCCTAAGTGTGCGTGCGTGGGTATTAATAAATATGTCAGCCACAAACAAGGTCACGGAAACCAGCTCGACACAAAATTATACAATCGATTGCTTACATGCCACATGAGCAGTTAGTTTTTTAAACTCATTCATTTACGTTCACAAGTCAAGTATACTTTATGCTGGATAGATAATAAGACGAAGAACAGTACAGTGTCTCACGCAGTTACAGAGTGAAAAAGTGTTCGAGTTCAGATAAATTTAACCTTAAGTCATTGAACATAAGGAGTCACTGACATTTCGATTCGCATACTTCGTATACTATATACCTATCCTACATAATATGCCATGGTAATACACATTCAAAATCTATAACGGCATTTTGTGTACCCAGGGTGCCCTAAGGCAATCGAGTTGTTAATCGCGCTGTCTTTTTATTGGTCGATTTTTCTCTCTCTCAACATGTCTCAAGTCAACATTGTCTTAGCTAAGATACAATTGACCCGTAGAACGTCATCGTTGAACCGAAGTTAGTGCGTCCTCGCTGTTTATCTTTCTGGCTTGGATAGTATGTAAAACTGATAACCTTAGATGAATTATATTACTCGTATATTTGATAGGAGAATAAGAATACTTTAGCATTCTGACCTAAAAGCAAATGGTCCTTAAATCAAAATAAACTTAGATAAATTGCATATAAGTCGTCTATTTTCGGTCCTTACATCGAAATGAACTTAGTTATCCTGCTTATAAGTCTTATATTGCTGTGTTTTGTCTCCACGTGTATTTTCTTCGTCTTTTATTTCCTTCTAGTTTTTATTTATTTTTATCTTTTTGCTGTGTCTCGTGTATTGCGACAGTTGACCCTTCTATTATCCTATCTATCTACGATCTATTATCCCTTCGCTTATTTCTTATTTGGCACAAACAACTGGGTAAAAACTTTACAAATGTCATAATCTTTGTCAGTCGCATTGATTCCAAACCTTGAAATTATATCCACTTTTAAGGTGTTTTAAGGTGATTTGACACTAACTGGGAGACCAAAATTAAAGTCATTTTGCCCTTGCCCACAGTACTAAAAAGATAATTAAGGGCTGAAATCGTGTATTTTTTTAACTATATATGCATTAAATCGTTTGGCAGATTTTTTGGCAAAAATGCTAAGTAAGATATATCCTACCAAAAACATTTTTATGTAAAATGTTGCCAAGACGAGAGCATACGGCTGGCACTGTCAAAAAGTTATCAGATCTCATATAGAGCCAAGTTTTTAACTCTAGACGCCCTAACTCTACAAGCCCTAACTAACTTGACAAACTCTACACCATAGTCATTATATGTGGCTTGGCCGTGTCGCTACCGTCACATGGTCGTAAGGCGTCATATCCCCAAAATCTTATTCAACTGCTATAATCCAAACCCAAGTTGTAATGGTTCAAAAATCGACGAAGCGCTTCGAGAAAAGGTAGGAGTGCCCAGCGCTTCGCTTGCTCGTCCTGGCGGGGGACTGCCCTGCCCCCAGATATAAGATAATTCGCAAGTAAATATTTTTTGAACTATTTTTAATTAGTCTATGGGATCCTTCGTTGTAATATACGATGTAGTAGATATTTTTTATGTATATTAATCGAAATTTAAATACGTACTCAGAACAATACAGTGAATTTAGCCAAAAATGTCGATTATATTTATAAACGTAACCTGCCGACCCGATAGGTACCCATATACCAGATTGTGCAATATGAATTGTGCCGAACGCGATACTGAACAGGTACGGAACGAGTTTCACATTGCAATATCTCCAAAGCTTGGCAAGAAATGATAGAAAATAGGAGACGGCAACATTTGCAGACTACTGCGAGTTTAAAACATATATATTTGGTTTTTAAATTGAACAACAACCTCTGTGGTGTGCTGTTGTGGCTCTGACTACCATGCGAGAGGCCCCGGGTTCGATGCCTGATTGGGGGATAAAGAAAAAAAATCCCCAGGTCTTGGATGTCTAAAAGTGTGTGATGTCGCTGTTTCTGGTTTCCACGACACAGGGTATCCTAGTGTGGGGTCAGAAGCAATGTATGTGCCTGTATGTATATATGTCACCGTAAGATAGTCAAAACCGTTGGTTGATAAACTAACGGTTTTTTGCTCGCAAGTTGGTCAACTATCGACAGATAGTTAACTGTAGCGTACTTCTTACTATATGACGCGTTAGTTGATGAACTAACGGTTAAAACCATTAAATAGTAAACTGGTTCAAACTTGAATTGCAAACGAAATACCAGGGCAAACACTGCGGTGAAGACTAGAGGGGGCGAGCGCAGCGAAGCCTCCGAATAGTCTTCGTGTTAGGTTGACATGTAAGAATAAAAGAAACGTAAATTCTACTAAAAATCGACAGGGTTTAGACCCTGTCGGTCTGGTTTACTATCTGCCGATAGTTGATCAACTATAGGTTTTAACTATCTTCCGGTGATTTATACATGTTTGTGTTAGTTGGTGTTTGTGTTTGTCCATTTCAAATAGAAGAAGCAGTAGACTGCTAATGTGCCACTATGTTGCCTTCATTTCATTCCAAGACAGTGCGACATTTGAGGGCGCCACCATCCTTGTTTGTTGTTATTTTAGCCGAAATTAGACAGACTACAGACTCACCTCTGGATGCGGAAACAGTTTAGTTCCGAAAGTTGCGTTTTCTACTCTCTTACGTAGGTAGCACTGTACATTGCCTCGCACCTGATTGCACCTTATTGTTGGTTGGTAATCGAACACGTCGGCTGAATCCGTGCGTTTCAATCAGTTCTGTATTGCGATGAGCTTGCAACTTGTCAATCGTTATTCTTATACAGTGTGTAACTGATAGTAGAAGTCGTGTTTTAAGAGTTTTTCAGGGCGATCATTGTAACCAACTTTTACTATCAAACCGATTTGATCAGAGCAACCTTGTTTTTCATTTCTCATCTTATTCTGACATCTAGGACTTGCAATCGGTAATGGAAACAATATCAATCAGCACATCGATAAACAAGCAAAGTTGCAATAATAGCTCTTTCACATAATCGCATTGCGATAACTAACGAACTGTGAATAGATTATAGCCCATATAGAACTGATTGCAAA
Source organism: Argyresthia goedartella (assembly GCA_949825045.1). Lineage (NCBI taxonomy): Eukaryota > Metazoa > Arthropoda > Insecta > Lepidoptera > Argyresthiidae > Argyresthia > Argyresthia goedartella. Next base: position 44,593,743 of record OX463806.1, on the reverse strand, counting down.
CCGACAACGCCTGCAAGCTCGGGGGACTTGTGATCTATTTCCAGAATCATATTTTTATTCATTGCATTGTGACTAGTGGTTGACTCTTAGATAGTCTTTGGAAGTTACGTAAATAATTGTGTTCCTTGCTCCGCAGATTTTTACAGAAATATACAACTTAAGAAATTATTATTAACTAGCTGATGCCCGAAACTTCATTTGCGTGTTCCTAGGAATTATCATTTACCGAGATAACATTACCCTCCCTCTGGTGCAGTCGGACAAAAAGTATCCTATTTGTTAATCTAGCTCATAAACTATGTCTGTGGTAAATTTAATTCAAATCCGTTTAGGCGTTTTAGCGTGATTGAGGCACATACACACAAACATCCAAACATCCAAACATCTTTCTCTATCACTTTCACATTTATAATATTAGTTGGATAATATTTATCAATTTCATTTGAATTGTTTTGTATTATTTACCTATGTATGTCTCGTTTAGGTAATTAACGATGTGGGGTTATTTCTTGAAATGAACAACGAATGATTCATTGATTGTTTGATGAAATAATTGCGTCTTGGAATTTCATGTGTTGGTGAAGCCTTTGAAAGAGAGTTTGTAAGAGACCTGTGCCTGCTTAGGTATACATACATACAAATGTAACTGCGTTTTTATTTTAAAATATATCTACAACTAGTGGCCCTGTGGGCAGTAGACCTCGCTAACTAGTGGCCCTGTGGGCAGTAGACCTCGCTAACTAGTGGCCCTGTGGGCAGTAGACCTCGCTAACTAGTGGCCCTGTGGGCAGTAGACCTCGCTAACAGGGGGAAACCAATTTACAGGTAAGTATTTTAGATTCAATCAAAATCAAGTAGTGAAATTGCCGCACCAATAGCTTTGTAAACTACATTTTGCGATTTAAAATACAATATATTGACTTTTCACGAAAATAGTCATAGTCTATTTCACTCACTCTCATGGTCTGTATAGATCCTCTTTACTAATCCGTCTCCAACTTCGAGGAGTCCAAACTTGGTATGTTTTGAAAAGATTTCTTGGATTTTTAGAACAGGCAGCCGAAAGGTAATGGTGTAGTATATTTTAAGAACCGGCTCATGAATCCCTTTAATTTGATACCCCACACGATATGTTTCAGAAAAATAAATAAAAAATCCCATACAAAAAAATAATGACGTCATAACTCGAACCCCAAGGGGCAAATCGAGAAAAGCTCTCGACAAAAAAACTTTTATTTCAAGCAACACGTGTGCCAAGTTTTGTGAGGATCGCTTGAAAACTGTGGCCCCTAGACGGGAACTGATAGACACTAGACATAGAGACAGACGAAAGCAAAATCGTCCTTCTATCTTGTCGAAATGGAGCCCTTCGCTCGCTCGGTCAATTAACATAGGGGAGTATCTGCCCGTCTGCCAAGTGGTTCGATGTTGGGTAGAGGCGGAAAATGACGTTTTCTTCCAACAACGCTGCAATTTAATCATAAATGCACTCATATCCAGCACCAAGTGGCACTTTACTGCTTAAGAGCAGAAATATTGCTTGGAAAACCTTTACAGCACTGTTTTAGTTTTTTTTTTAATACGCGCAACCATTGGCCATAATTGGCATATGCCAAGTCAAAACCCTAGCCGCCTTACTATTAAAAAGTTATTCACTGATAACCTAAATAATGTTTTGTCCTTTTTATACGTCAAATGTCAAAGCAAGACAAAACACTGTAGAAGTTACACCGTGGATAACTTATTTCATTAGTAAGGCCGTAGGTTTACAATGCGTTCGGTTGGTTGACCTGACGGCCATATGGAGTTACACAGTTTGCGTTACACGTGTAAAGCGATATGTGTGCTTGGCTTAAAAATATACTGGCCCTAAAGAATTTAAAAAAAGAAGCCTATTAACGTCCCCTCCCAGTGGCACCGGCCTTTACCCGGACATGAGTAAGATTAAGCCATACTTACGACGACGCTGGCTCAGTGCGGGTTGGTGGAGAGGTTTTACGCCCACTACCACGTAGCGATAGTAGCCGGGACCTACAGCTTAACGTGTCATCCGAAACACTAAACGTCTGATAATGTACTGAAGATAAATTAATTATCTCATTGGTACATGGTCAGAAATAATAATAATACCTTGGACACTATTTACACACATTGATCTAGCCCCAAACTAGGATTTCCTGTATCTTGGGTACTAGACAACGATACACATACTTATAAAGATAAATATTATACTTAGATAGATAAACAACCATGACTAGGGTACAAACATCGGTTCTCGTCAAACAAATATTTGCCCGAACTAATCGAATCGAACCTGCAACTCCTGTGTGAGAAGTAAGCGTGAAACCCAGACCACGGACTTTACGGACGGAAGGACCTTAGAGTTGCACTTACAAAAAATAAAAAAGACGGGAAAGTAAAAGCAAATTTTTGCTTAGAAATTTGAACTAAGTACTTTCTGTCACTACTTTTATTTTTAACCTGCTTTCCTTGCAGTAATTGAATCTGCCTTTCAGATTATGCACCTCGAATTAAGTAATTTATATTGCACTCGTGTCTTTTAGAGCCCTCGCTAGTGCTAGGGCTACTACTATTTCTAGACATATGTATGTACAGAAAATAACGAAAAGTTGCGCTCTTGAACTTCGAGACACGTCTTACCACACACGACCACTTTCTTTGTGTGTAACCCCATCGACGCAGCTATGGAAATATAAGGGTTTCCTCACGATGTTTTCCATCGCCGTTAGAACTTCCGTATAATGTACAATAAATGAATCCAAAACAAACAATATTGCCTCTCAGCGAGCTGTGGACTCTCTTTCTCGCGCGAGAAAGGGAGGTCACATCATTCGCTGCCCAAAAAACTAAACGCGGAGGGTATTATAGTTTATTTTCTTATTTGCAAAGTCATGTGCACAAGACAATACATGGGTTTTTATTACGGCATTCTGCAGATTCCCACAAACCAATTGAAAATCGCTGAGTTACGGACAAAGGCAAAGCCCCGGCACCCGACATAACATACCACAGGCGGTGTTGCCAGCTGGTTGAATACTACTGTTTTTACCCGTCTGTAGCGAAGCGGAATTGAGGAGCAAAATGTGTTTGGCCTGTATTGTATGTGACTATATGTTAGTCTGTTCATGTGACTACCCAACTCTAACTCGTGACTACTCAACGGTTCAACTGATTTTGTTAAATGATACATCATTAGATCCGTGTTGTAACCCAGTGTCTCTGGGTAATTTGAACAAAAAGCCGGATTGTATGAGCTTCAATGTTTGGGCAAGGTTTCAAGACCTTCGAGTGGGATATCAAAATAAAGGACTCAACGACCCAATCCAATTTTGAGGCATCGAGGGAAAATGACTGCTTTTGTAGTCCGTGGTCAATGTCAGGATAAAAGGCGAGTACGAAAATATTAACTGATCTTACACAAGCTATGAATACTTTAGTTTTAATCCAAGCATTTACAGGTTGTTCGTAATTTTGTACTAAAATGCGGGAAATAAATGACGTTATAAAAAAAATATAAGAAAACCCTACTACGGTACACTTAAAAACACAAAACAAGCAAAGGCTCAAAACTTGTTATTTGCTCACCATAAAAAAAAAAACATAGCCTGTTACCTTCACCTATTCGGGGTGGCAGAGGCACAATTCAGCGCACCCAGGTTTTACAGTTTTGAATATTAGTTGACAGAGCGTGCGAAGCGTTGCATCGTTTGTCGATTAGTTTTTGGACATTTTTCAAAATGGCGGAGATGTGGGGTTTCTAAATTTCAAAAAACCGCTACATTCCAAACAGCTTGACGGATTTCAACAAATGAGGTCTCGTTGGATTTGTAGAGACCGGGAGAGTAACAGGCTACATAATTTTAGTGAAAAGTCAATAGGTTGGGTTTAAGACCGCAAAATGTAGTTTACAAAGTTATTGGTGCGGCTACTTTCATACTCCATGTACGTAACCAGCTGCATTGACCTAATCTCAGAAGTCTATTACAGATGTCGCTGTTGTAGTTGGAGGGTGTCATCTGTCAAAGTTGTCAAATTATATTTACATATTCTTATATTTTTGACGTGCTAACCTCATTTGAGGTTAATTCAGCCAGTGTCAAGTGTTTTTGAAGCTAACCTCAGATGAATGAACTCTTTGCCTCTAACCACGGCAGCGCTCCCAAGTGGGAGCCTAGGCGGGCTTAGGTGCTGTTGCCGTTGTCACAAAGTGCACTTTAACAGTTTCAAATTGGTAATTATGGAACATTTAATAGTTGATAAAGTAGATAGTCGAATTTGAACCTGGCAACACCGACAGCCGCACGCTCCCCGCACCCCGCCGCCCGCTCTACGAACCTCATCCATTGTCTGCCAGATTGCGTGCGCGATTTATCTACGAGTAATATTGGACATATCAAACGTACATCAGATTGATTTTTAGAATTGTGAGGAAAAATAGTTCTATTATTCTAGACAGCGATGCCTTTTTCTAGCGTTTAATGTCTGCCTTACCTAGTTTCTGGGAAACTGAGGACAGCAGCCGATGGCGTGGTGAAGAAGAGGCATATACCAGCAGTGGGTGAATACGAGCTGATTGGTGATGATGATGAGGACATGTTTCTCAGGAATCTTATTTAGAAATAATCTCGCTTATGTACAATGTTTTCATGTAACTTTACCAATAAATGGTAAAGTTAAAGCAGGGCAATAAAGAAACATATGAACGGATGAAAGGCAATCGTTTTTAGGGTTCCGTACCCAAAGGGTAAAAACGGGACCCTATCACTAAGACTCCGCTGTCTGTCTGACCGTCTGTCTGTCTGACCGTCTGTCACCAGGCTGTATCTCATGAACCGTGATAGTTAGACAGTTGGAATTTTATGTATATACAACAAACAAACAAACGCTATAACACGCTGTGAAAGTAGCCGCACCAATAAATTTGTAAACAACATTTTGGTAAGTAAATCCAAGTTATTCCACGCCATCCCTACCATTGTTCGGTGGTACGGAACCCTTCGTGCTGGAATCTGACTCGCACTTGGCCAATTTTTTTTTCTAGTTTTATGCATATTTGTATTCAACGAATTTTTTCCGTCGGCCGGGACCCAAAACAAAATATTGTCGCTTAAACAACCTTCACCCGACGATATGAGAATAATGCAAAGCGTATGCTAAGGTGATGCTGTGAGATTTTTGTATTATCAGGGTACCGTATTCAAATGAGTAAATGGAAAAAATAACACACTTAAACCTAATCGAATTGAATAAAGGGAGCACAAATATTTTGAATATAATTATTATATATTTTGTCATAAACATATGAATAACATTTATTCTTTCATTATTATTCTTTAACTTTTTATTGTATGTTAATGTTTATGACAATTTAATTTATTATCTTTCTTTCTTTCTTTCTTCTTAATTACATTTATATTTTTTCCTCTGACTACTAAACATGTTAATTTAAAAAACAAAAAACAGCTATGTTAAAAGTTGTTTAAAAGTCCACATGATCTTTAACAGGCTGGAACTGACACGTCGTCACCCATAAATGTGACATTCCATACAAATTCTATAAATGTCATTGCAAATCGACTTGTCTTGAAGTATTCATTTCAAAAACGTTTTAGTGTATTTCATGCGGTGAACGAAAAAATAAACCATAGAAGGAAACGGTTCTAACAAATTGTCATTCGAAAACGTTACCAAGTTAATAAACCGACTTGAAGTGCAAGTTCTATTTCTTCCTGCCAGGTCCAGATGCGAATGAAGTCGGTGTACATGAAAGTCCTCATAAAAACTTTTGCTGCACGGAACCACAAACCAAAACGTCATCTGCGTATATATTCTATGTTTTTGTTGATTTTTTCATAAAGTTCTTGATCAATGTTGTTAAAAATTATATGAGACCACTTCTGTAGTAAGACCTACCAATCAAAATAAGAATTGTCAAAATCAATTCATAATTGATGGAATAATCGCGTAACAAACATACAAAAAACAAACAGTCGAATTGAGAACCTCCTCCTTTTTGAAGTCGGTTGCAAGGCGCGATAGTCTGATGATTGGTTCATACTGTGTCATGCGACACTGGATCAGCCCTGATTGGTCAATCTATCGACCCAGTGAACGGCCATTGGAGTACCTATAACCTCTTCCCTGGTACAGTTTTTGTAGGGTAATTTTCCCCGCTAGTTATACTTCGTTATGTGTTTTCCTTCGCTGATTTTATGCCACATTTAAGTGAACCAACAGGGTAGCTTGGGTCCTACAGCGTGCCTAATCCTGTAGGCTACTGGCAAAGACTGTATAATCCAGCTCTTTGCTGGAATATGCTTGGCTAAGCTGTGTCCGATGCAGCACTGAAACATATCACTGGCCGAGCAAACCGCAAACCGCGATCTACGAGTAGGGATCACCTGTATACTGACACTGCAAGTACCTTTAAATTGCTTAAAATAGCGTGTGAGAGAAAGGCATAGTCAAATCCATCAGGTCACTGGGAAATCCTTCTAAATAACTTTTTTCTGAAGGTGAAAGGACAAATCCAACTAATATTATAAATGTAAAAGTAGCGATGTTTGGATGTTTGGATGCTTGGATTTTTGTGTGTTTGTGCCTCAATCACGTTAAAACGGCTGAACAGATTTGATTAAAATTTTCCACAGAGATAGTTTTTGAGCTAGATTAACACATAGCATACTTTTTATCGGACTGCACCAGAAGGAGGGTAACGTTATCTCAGTAAATGATAATTCCTAGGAACACGCAGATGAAGTTGCGGGCATCAGCTAGTGAATAATAAAAGGCAATCATGTAATAAATTATTTCCTATATTTATCCAAGTATTTTGTTATGGATTATTAAATAAACGCAGGCACCACTATACCTCTGCCTATTTTAGTATTACCACTATTTTATTTCCTCATTTTATTTTTACTTTATTTTTATTTCAACCAAATCGGTTCAGTAGTTTCTCTATGCTTTGACAGGTCAGTAAATAGATAAAATGCCACGTATCATGCACTGGCGAACAAAGGTCACAATATTTCACGTTCAATGGTTGGAAATATAGGACAGGCTGCCGTTCAAGCCAAGCCATCTATGCAACTACAAATACATACATGCTTGTATACTGTAAGCGAGCACATATAGTAAACGGTCCGGCCGAGCGAATGGATCACACATCCTGCTAAAACCTTAAGCCATATTACTATCTTCTCTGATGCTCGTATTTCCGAAGCACTGGTAGAGTTAATGGAGTTTCCCTTTCCTGTGCAATATTCAGCCGTGAATCACCACATGAAAGCGAAATTTACTTCTTCAAACTTAAACCCTAATTAGTTACTCATTAGTTTAGCTGGTGTAAAACTTACCAAGGGTTTTTGGTGCTGAATAAATTGAGAAAGAGATAAATAGCAGCAAGCAGGCCTCGGAGAACTCTCATGTTGTCTAGGCTCAAAGCCCCCAGCGCTCCACTGCAGCCTACGAGCACGGGTTCAGAATCGGTGCCATACGACTGTGGAATGAGCTTCCCTGCACTATCAGGGACAGCCCATCACTAAATATATTCAAAAACCGGCTAAAGAAGCACTATCTTTACCTTTCAAGTTAGATATATTGGTATGTATTAGTGTATTATATGGTTTATATATATATCAATACGTTGTATCAGTAAGTGTTATCAGTATTTAGTATATATTACTCGAAGTACTTATAAAGTTGTATTGTACGCGCAGGTCTTCCCCGCTCGACCATCACCATTCCAACCCATCATGGTTTGCTGGAAGAAATCTCTTGTTAGAGATAAGATCGTCTTTTTACACTTTTTTTTCTATTATATGTAATATGTATATCTGTTTTGTGTTTTGAGTAGGTGACTAACCTATCGAACTCGTAGATTTACAATTTAGTCGAGCTGTAATATATATGTATATTTCAATGTTATAGGCTAGTGTGGCGCCGCTTTAATGTTCTCCATTTCAGAGGGACATGAAAAGAGACGTGCTCAAATTTTACCTATTGTTAGATGAAGCTGAGTGATGCTGCATGCAGATTGCAGATAAACGAGCAATGCTCCTATGTATTTTTGTAGGTTTTAATACCTCGAAAGAGGCCCTAACTGTTTGGTTGATCTCATATCGGAGAAAATGCGTTTTGTACGATTTTTCACGTTGATTGGTGATTGTGAAAGGTAATTTTAATGCAAAATGAACAGCGATAAATACATTCCGTGCTATCATCATCACTCAATCGTCACACCTTTGTCCATACGGAGTGAACCAGGCACAATTGTGGCCACATTTAGCCAGATAATCTCTTAATCCGTGGTGATCACTTATAATCGGCTATTTTAGGTTTTATAGCTTAAAGGGGTGTTTACAAAATCGTGCAATCGAGAAGGGCATTTGAAATAATTAAAGCAACCAATTAGCCTTTAACCGGTTCGTCGCAACAAACAAAGTTAATATTTGATTAATATGCTCTAAAGCTGAAAAGGTTGATATGAGCAATAATTCGCCGATACGCCATACCGTGAATGATAACGAGTTTCCGCCTATCCGTGCATCCATTGCGTTTCTTCCACCGTGGTGCAAACATCCAGTGGCATAAACCGGCGTTGGAAGTTTGAGCTTTGTATATATTAGTTTATTTATTTGTATTTTATATTTTTATATAATATTTATGTACTTGTTAATGTAGTGTATCTAGCAGTTAGTTCTATAGTTCAGTAATATAAGTATGAATGTATCTTATCAGAGCACATAGGTCTATCCTGTATATTAAATTATTCATATCAACCTTGGGTTTGCTGGAAGAGATCTCTATTTAGAGATAAGCATGCCCTTGTAGATGTCCTTTCTGTCTTATTATGTCGTTTTATGTGCAATAAATATATACGAAATATACGAAGTAATTTGCTTTAAACTCACACTGCCCGTGCCCGCTGGAGTCTGTCTAGAAACCGGTGGGTGTTTGGCTGAGGGACCAAACGAGGCAGCGATCCGAGGGTCCAAGCGAGACCCCCACCCCCGCCCCGCACCTCCCCCCACAAGCGACACCCTCCTCTGTGTCTGCGGTGTTCGAAAATAATAACCGGTAGCACGGACTGCTTAAGTATACTCCTCGCTGGAATGCAGTAAACTTGAGCGGGGTGTCTGAGTACACATTCTGTGAAAATGTCAACTCACGAGAAAAAGCCTGCTGACGGTCGGACGGACAGACAGCAGCCTCGGATCCTGTTATTAAAATCGCACTTTTTAATAGTAGTTTATGTGACTGCTACATAATGGAGGGCATTAAAACTCGAGAGTGTCAGGCGAGTTTCATAATAATATCACTCGAGAGTTTTAATGCCTAATTATGTACAGTTACATACACTAGTTTATCTACACACATATCATAAGCTCTCTTTGATGTGTTCAGGAACCGCATGTTTGACCGGCATTGTGGCTCTGCAGTTGTTTAGCTTGTTCTGTAGTATCAACTTCACGCAGGCGGGCGTCGGCATTCGAAATTTGAATGTCAGTACCATCTTCACAGACAAACTAGGGACGGCACGCAGGCGGGCGTCGGCATTCGAAATTTGAATGTCATAATATGTAGAAAAATTACACATTATGGTCATAATGTGTAATTTTTCAGATAAGAAATTAGTTTTTACCAAGTAGTTTAACATTATGCTGATCGTAACGTGCGGTTTTTGTACGCAGTAAAGAGGGTTTATGATACGTGTGTAGATAAAAGCTTTTATCTAGTTTCACCTGTCACGGTGTCTGTCTGTAATTAAATGTTAATCTTGCAATATTAAAACTATGAATTTATCAAACCGTGGCCAAATGAGTAATGCCAAATTTTCCTAGATATTCTTGACGCTGACTAACCTATTTTTCTTTTCTATCACTTTTATTTCTATGGAAAATACTTGGATTGGTCGAGTCTCGATTCATCCTCGCAGATTTTGTCGTGTTGCTTTTTACTTTTGGGAATTCATTTGCTTTAAGGACTGGCTCTATATCCAACTATGCCGGCATAGTTCCAGCTTCTTTGATCCAATCCTAAGTGCTTTGAGAGAGAAAAAAGATCATGATTTTTTGATGATTTTTTTCAAAGCCAGGTTTGCCTCCCCCATAGATCGGGCCCTGACAGATAGACATACAGACAGACGGACGGATAATTGGGTCCCATTCGGCACCCTTCGGGTACGGAATGCGAGAGACGAGTTTTAAAATGGAATCTGCAGCATGGCAGCCAGACAAGAGTTAAGTATTTCAATATGTCAAGCCCTGGCCCCGGGAGCGACCGCGCACAACGCTGCCGCCTGTCAAGTTTAAAAGTCGGGTGAAGTAGGAGATATCGTACGTAGAATAGGATGAGCCGGAAGTGACGTCACGCGTGATTTTATAAATTTCACTCCTCAAAGATAGACTGTCCCCAACTTATAGCTAAGCTCTCGTTGAAAGTTCCTCAAAGGAATTTCAGGAGTAACCTTGCCATCTATTTAGCGAAAGCGAATACCAATTACAGGCAGAATAGTTAGTTATGGCGTGCGTGTAACACATATAACCTACTTAGCAAGCAGGTTGAGCTGGACCTCTTCTGTACCAGTGTACCATCAGCGAGGCGGATGTTGAGCGAGCGGTTCTTTGAGCCCACATAATATGCTTAACTAGATATTCTGTTGCGGTAATTAATACCAATTCGTCAATAGTTTGAGCGAGGTTAATAATGCGTTGCTTAGTGCTTCTACTTTTAATTAATATGTGACTTCTGTCGGTGAGAACCTATAAGTGGTTTTCATGTGTAATACGTTGTAACCATACTATAAATTTTGTAAACCTTGGCTTTCCTAAGACAATAAAATATAATAAAAACAAAAAAATTAGAAATTTGATGAATGTGATGTTCATCGATTTGTCATTTATAGTCCGAATGATAGGATGTGTGATGGTGCACTAAATTATACCTGCCCAACTGCAATTTTACCCACCAGATTTAAATTTTCATCGTCGTGCAAACCATTATTTGTGAAATTTGGCTGGCGTGGATTTTGAATACTTTATAAAGTGATACAAGGAAAGGGCTCAGAAAGGTTGTGTCATAGAGTCATAGTGCCACAAAATTTATATTTTTTTAAGTCAGTGCACGTTGAGACATTCGATTGAGGACACAAAAAATAACAAAAAAATACTTTATTTATTAATCTAATGTGTCGCGTTTGTGAGAAAAATGGGAGTAAAAATCAGCTGCTACTAAGTATCTTTTGTTTTAGCCAATACTTCCCCGCACAGCAAAATATGTGGTGAGGACACAAAAACAAGCAAAATATGACATATAATCTGTACAGTGATGTGCCGCGTTGCTGAGGAAACTAGAAGTAACAATTCTAGAATATTACGATACACTCATTTTGCTCGCAGACGCGACATGTTATATTGTGGCATTATTTGTTTCTTTTGTTCCTATCCACATTTGCTGTGCGCTGAGGTATTGAAGAAAAAAAAATATGGACACTTTAATGTGGAGCCTTTCTTAGAAGTTTGATTTGACATCTGTCATCAGAAGGGGCAGAGCAAGGAGTCGGTCTTCCTTCCCTTTGTAAGCGGAACAAGGAGAAGGAGACTGTCACATAGCTCTGTGCCTATACTGTTGACAGCTCTGTGCCTATACTGTTGACAGCTATCAAATGCTTCTTCAAGGAATGGCTCCACTTTAGGTTATTATAATATTTTTTGTTCGTTTTTGTATTCTCTTTCCATTCCATTCCAACGTGCAAGGAAGTCTCGACTGACACTTTGATATTATTATTCATATTTTTTGTGCTGTACTATAAGATCTTAATATAATATTAAAGTAAATTAGTATGAAATAAATAAAAATATTCCCGGCCGGTTTAAATTACAACTTGTGTAGAAAAAAAAAACTACTTAAGAATCTATTCACTAAAAGTTCATAATTTGTAAGAACGCCAGCAAGACTTCAGGAGAAAAATGAAAAGACTTGCCATCGAATTTGACACTAATTATTTTTTATAATTACTATACCCAACTATGCCTTTTATTTTGAGATACATTTCGTTTGCGCCGGGCCTAACTTTTTTTGTACGCGTTTTGAAACGTCTTTAAACCATTTTTCAGTAGTAATTAATGCGTGAGTTTACTTGTTGTGAGTTTACCATAGCTTACTGTGGTAACCTACATACGTTGCGTGATTCGGTTTCGAAATTTCGTGTTTGCTTATAACTTAGCTCAAGTATCAAAACCACGAATTTGTGCCCTTTCCTCGTGTCATATAAGTTATTCAAAACCCATCTACATAAAAAATAACGTTGACCAGCTAGATTGCCCAAATACCCGCAAGAGCGACGAGGCAAGGTAGTTCGTTAATTCATTATTCATAATTATTTATTGCATACTTATTCAATTCAAAAGGTTAAATTAAGAGAAGGTATATGTACAAAGGCGAGCTTATCTCTAAAAAGACAATTGTTCCAGCAAACCAAGGCATGAAAGGGAAATGTAACAAGTTATAGTAGGCAGTGCACAATATCTAAAATATAATCTATGCTAAAATACATATAACGAAATGAAATGTTTATTTGCTTGATATGTGGTACGATAAGTGGTGGTAAATGTAATAATATCTATATAATACAGAAAAATAAATACCTATATACCAGACTTCTAAATAATAATCAATATAACAAATAAATGAACTGTACGATTCCATCGTGCATCGTCAGACTTAGTAGCGTCAGCATAAATGTCTAATTGTAGTTTTCATTATTTTGTAAGTTAGATTCATCGATCAGTTCACATTCGTCTATCAATAAGTGCGCACCAATTGTAATCATCATAAATAAAGTGATTTATCAAGTTATCACTCTTCTTTCCTGTTCCACCAATCATCATCAGTATCAAGTTTTAATGTACCGCCAGCAAGGGCTCGTACATTAAGTGGTCCTTCGAAACCTGTGTTTAGTGCAACTTTGTGTTTTGATCGTGTGACCGCGAATCGGCTCTGTTGGCCTGCCACCAGCGGCAATCCCCAGTAGAGTTGAGAAGGCGCAAAAAGTCATACGTGAGGAATACAAAAGCATTAGACACGCACGACCAAGCGATCAAGGATTTAAGCCCTAAGGAGGTTTTTATCAAGAGAACAAGCTCTCCCAAGTTTACCAAGAGATCAAGCTCTACAAGTTAATCAAGTAACAAGGTTTATCAAGAAACCCCTAAGAAGCGAATGACAAGGAACTCAATTTCATCAAGGGAACAGGAACTATCAAGCTAGTGATTTTATCAAGAAATTCATCAAGTAATTATTTATCAAACAAGTGAGTTTCTACATATCTCTACCAAGTGAGTTATAATGGAAACAAGCCAAGAATTCGTCTACTTGTTGCAAAATCAGCAACAAATTATCGACGGAATAAATCAGCTATGGTCGAATTACAAAAAAGACGGCCAATCTCGCAAGACAACTGATTATATCAAAAGGAAGGTAGAAACGTTAGATACGTATTGGGCTGAGTTTCAACGGAATCATGAGCGGTTAATGATGGCCGAAAATCAAGATGGCGACTACTTTACGGCCAATCAATACGAGCATTCCCAATCTTATTACCAAGAAATAAGGGAGTCGATTCTCAGGAGCCCCGGGTTTTCTCTAAAACCACCAACGCCACTATTAATTCCTAAGACAGTTGACGTGTCGGAAGAAGATAAATCGGGCGGCGAATCAAGTCAGCAGCATCCGAGGCAGAACAAGCTGCACGCCGAATCTGCGCAAAAATATCCCAACAAGTTAGAGGAGATGATGCGTCGGCAAACAAGTAACTTCAAAGCCTTCTCCCGCACCCTATCAAGCATCAACTTATCAGAAGTAAAGGAAAAGTGGGAATTCGATGACCTACTTAAGAATTTAGATGCACGGTGGGCAACTATCGATAAACTTCACTGGGACATCGATAGCGAGCTCCGTGGGGAAGAAGATGAATATTACGAGCAGACCTTCACCAAGCATGAGAAGAGCTACTGTGAGATAAAAAGAGAGATCAATAGCAAGCTGTGGTCCGTGGCTCATCGTGAAAAGTCCACGCCTAAACTGGATATTCCTGTTTTCCATGGCAACTATCAACAGTGGACATCGTTTAAAGATCTTTTCACGGAGACCATTCATAACAATCCCTGCCTATCAAGTGCGCAGAAGATGCAATTTCTAAAAAGCAAAATTAAGGGAGAACCAGAACGCCTCATCCAGCACCTACCGATAAGCTCCGAAAATTACGTCACCTGCTGGGACATCATCAACCATCGATACAATAACAAAAAGCTTATATTCACAACCCACATGAATACTATGATGTCCCTCCCCGTTCTGCAACAAGGCACATCGGGTCACATCAAGAGACTGCATGATGTAACGGTAGAATGTCTGAATGGCATAAAAAATTTGGGTATCAACATTGATACGTGGGACCCCATCATTATACATCTTTTATCATCAAAACTGGACTCCGAAACACACAATGACTATATGTCTATGTTGAAAGATCCAAGAGAAATACCGCTATTGGATGAATTCCTGAAATATCTCGAATTACGATTTACTGCATTAGAAGCATCAAGACGAAAACAGGAAAATACTGCTCAAAAGTCGTCTAACAATCCACCTTCTACGTCATCGACCCCTTACAATGCATCACGTTCCAAGCACTACTATTCAAGCAACAAGGCTACTTCGAATACTCAAGCAAGAAACCAGATAAAATGTCCCGTTTGCGATCAAGATCACGGGGTCTATTATTGCCCACAGTTCAGAGGAATGGATCCTGCAACGCAAAAGAAAACAATTACTAAGCTCAACATATGTAGTAATTGTCTCTATTCTCATAAAGGGAAAGATTGTTCGTCGACAAAGCGCTGCCGTGAATGTAATGGCTTTCATAATACCATTTTACATGAAGCTTTTAACAATCAAACCCAAAGAAATATGCCACTAGAATCACAGCAGTGGACAAAGAACAGTGGAAATACACATGTTGCGCAACAATCAGGCAAGATTATTCAGCAATCGTCAGCAAACGAAGTCTTGCTAGCGACAGCGCTGATCAAAGTGCAAGCCAGAAACGGAGTTCAACATGTTTTGCGCGCGCTCATAGATCAAGGCTCACAAGTTTCCTTAATAAGCGAGAGAGCTTCACAACTTCTGAAAATTCCAAGACAGAGTTGCAAAGGCGTTATCACTGGAATCGGCACTAACGACACAACATGTAAAGGCGCTATGAAAATACTATGCACGTCATTAAGGGGAAGCTTTAGCTTTGAAGTAGAAGCGCTAATTATGAAAAGTTTGACACGAAACTTACCAAACAATACTATCAGTAAGCCATCATGGGCGTTCCTCGAAGAAATTGAATTAGCCGATCCGCAGTTTTACTGGAGCAACCCCATTGACATACTCCTGGGTGCCGAAGTATACGCCAACATTGTCCTTAGCGGTGTAAGAAAACAAGTATCGTCACCGTTAGCCCAAGAAACAAGACTTGGTTGGATACTGTGTGGAAAAATTCAAAGTCTGCACTGCAACGTAGTGCTGAACAATATAGAAGACATTCAACAATTTTGGCAGATAGAGGACATTCAAGGAGCATCACGAAACTCATCAGAAGAGGAAGATTGCATTAATTTCTATAAGTCAACAACATCAAGGTTGAGCGACGGACGATACCAAGTGCGACTCCCTCTTAAATCGACTGCAAAATCAGATCTAGGGCAGTCCAAAAACAAAGCGATTGCACAATTTCTACAACTTGAACGGAAATTTTCGAAGCAAAAAATTATTGCTTCGCTTTACAAAGAATTTGTGGACGAGTACCTATCGCTTGGACACATGAAGCTGGCACGTGACGGAAATCATCCCGAATATTTTTTGCCACACCATTGCGTGTTACGAGAAGAATCCACTACCACGGCACTTCGTGTGGTATTCAACGGATCCGAAAAAACTTCAAGTGGGCTCAGTTTGAATGACCTGATGTACAAAGGGCCCAATTTACAAAAAGATATTTTGGTTCTTATACTGAAATGGAGACAACACAGGATAGCGTTTGTGGCAGATATAGAAAAGATGTTTCGACAGCTGTGGGTACATCCCGAGGACCAACATCTCCAAAAAATCATATGGCGAGACTATCCACATCAACTCTTACAAGAGTATCAATTGACAACAGTCACCTACGGCACCAAGGCCGCCCCCTTTCTTGCCATGATGACGCTAAAGCAATTGGCATGGGATGAAAGACTCAAGTACCCAGAAGCTGCCAAAGTAGTCGAGGAGTGCTTCTACATGGATGACCTGCTACATGGGTCGGACTCGGTGACGGCAGCCAAAAGGTTACAGGAAGATCTTATTCAACTGATGAGATCAGGCGGCTTGAATCTAAGAAAATGGAAGTCCAATCATACCGCTTTAATGCAACAAGACACCAACAAGGGTGAAGGTACTGAGAACACTTATCAGTTCATACAACCAGAATCGATGAAAACGTTGGGACTTAATTGGAGCTCGGCAAATGACGTCTTCACATTTCGATCAAAGATTGAAACCACGACTGATACCAAGACAGTGTGTACGAAGAGACAGTTGTTATCAGAAATCGCCCGATTATTTGACCCCCTTGGCTGGCTCACGCCAATTTCTACACAAATGAAATTACTTTTTCAATCCGTCTGGAATAGAAATCTTCAGTGGGATGACAAGATACCCGAAGATATTCACAAAGAATGGATAAAAATAAAACAACACATATCAGCTATAAATAACCTAAACATACCAAGATGGTTAGGTACAAACACTTCAAGCGATATAGAGTTGCACGGCTATTGTGACGCATCGCAAAAGGCATACGCCTGCGTTATTTATTGCAAACTAAAAATATGTGGCCAATATCAAATCACTCTCGTCGCGGCCAAATCAAGATTAGTACCACACAATAAAGAGATAACGTTACCAAAACTGGAGTTATGCGGAGCCCATTTGCTGGCCACACTGATGGAAAAAGTACAAGATAGTTTGAGCAACCATCATATCAAGATGTATGGTTGGGTTGATTCGACTGCCGTCCTTGGCTGGCTACAAGGTCAGCCTCAGCGCTGGAAGCCGTTTGTTGCTAACAGGGTGCAACAAATTACACGAGTTATGCCCGCGTCATGTTGGCGGTACGTCAAATCTGCCGAAAATCCCGCAGATTGTGCTAGCAGAGGACTCAACGCTACACAGTTACAAGAACATCCACTTTGGTGGCAAGGGCCGACTTGGCTACCCACATTCGATGAAAAACAGAGATTGAGCAAATTATATTCGACTGATGAAGAGGCCAAGCCAACGAAAGCGAGTGTACAGGCTGTAACAAGAAACAGCAATCTTGTAACTGAGTTGTTAAACAAGTACAGCTCATACATCAAGGTAGTACACGTACTGTCATGGTTACGTCGATTCATAAGTCGGAAACAAGACAGAAAATATGAGCCCTACATAACACTGTCTGAAAGTAGACAAACTACTCAAATGATTATAAAGGATGTTCAAGGAAAAGAATTTCACGACGAGATAAACGACCTCAAAAACGGCAAACAAGTGTCGTCCAAAAGCAAGATCTTCAGTCTCACACCCTTCCTCGATGAAAATGGCATACTCAGAGTTGGGGGAAGACTGAAGCACGCACACATTAATCCAGAGATGAAACACCCTGTAATTTTACCTCAGCAAAGCCGCTTGACGGAATTAATTATTTTGCAAGCGCATGAACATACCTACCACGGTGGTGCTCGGATTACATTGTCATTCATAAGACAAAAATATTGGATACTTAGTGGAAATAAGACCACTAAGCAGTTTATTCGTCGGTGTATTACGTGCAAGAAACACAAGCCTACAAAAAATAATCAAATAATGGGAGACTTACCGGAAGCAAGGATCAAACCATCTCGTCCTTTCATGCATACCGGTGTTGACTACACGGGACACTTCTACATAAAATCCAACAAGGGACGTGGTATCAAGACCACCAAGGGCTATGTAGCAGTCTTCGTATGCATGGTGACCAAGGCGGTGCACCTAGAGCTGGTTTCCGACCTGACAACATCTTCATTCCTCGCCGCTGTAAGAAGAATGGCAGCGCGCAAAGGAAAACCAGGACATTTTTACAGTGATAATGGGACCACCTTTGTTGGAGCTAATAGATGTCTACAAGAAGAATATCAGGAGATAAAAGAGCTCATCAACGACCAATTCTTGGGGGAGATAGCCGATATGGAGATAACATGGCACTTCAACGCCCCTTCCTGGCCGTCAGCAGGAGGTCTATGGGAGGCGGCAGTAAAAAGTTTCAAATTCCACCTGAAACGAGTGGTCGGCGACCAACGCCTTACATATGAAGAATTCTCAACCCTCCTTGCACAAATAGAGGGTTGCATGAACTCAAGGCCATTATGTCCCTTATCTGAAGATCCGGAAGACCTGAATTATCTCACACCTGCTCACTTCTTAACCAGCGGACCAACTCTTACCTTGGTTGAGACAGAGAAAGACCAGCGCACAAGATGGTACCTAACACAAAAAATATTGCAAGATTTGTGGAAGAGATGGGTCTCAGAATATATGATACAATTAGCCGCCAGAAGCAAGTGGAAAAATCCGCGGCGTAATTATCAAGTCGGCGACGTCGTCATGATCCATGATGAACATCTACCCCCAGGCAAGTGGGCGATGGGTCGAGTTACGGAATTGCACCAAGGCAAAGACGGATACGTACGTGTCGTTACGCTGAAAACGAAGAATGGATTTTTAAAACGGCCTGTTGTAAAAACTTCACCTTTACTGGAGAACGACGATAAGGATCAAGATGCGGGACCTCAGAGCCAGAAGGTAGAACCACGTCAATCAAGTGACGTAGTTACAGCTACCCTACAGAGACCGACGCGAACAAGTGCGATCAGTCCTATCCAGTTCAAACTCAGTGCAGTTGTTACAGCCTTATTTTTGCTGCTAACATTCGTATGCGATTCTCACTGCAACACAAATGTGACCCAATTCAGACAAGGACAAGCTATATACTTCGACAAGATCTCAGATATGATGCTGATTAAAGACGAGTGGAAAATTGTCGCCTATTATAACTTGCAACCTTATTGGGATGGAATAGACGCATTCAACAAATACACAAAAACGCTCCAACAGACATGTATTATGATACGGGAGCAAGCCCACTGTGATGTCATACTACTTCAATTACGGCACGGATTCTCCGAACTAGAGTACTACGACCAAGTATTACTTACTCAGCACACGTCGAGCACGCGACTTGCCAGACAGCGCCGGCGCCGTGGCCTTATCAATGGTGTCGGGTATCTCGCTAATGGATTGTTTGGAATATTGGATGAGAATTTCGCTGAACAATACAGGAAAGACATCGCTCTAGTTCGAGACAATCAGAGACACATAGCATCGCTTTGGAAAAATCAGACCTCAATTATAGAGGCAGAGTTCAATTTATTAAAGGGAGCCGAAAATACTATGGAAAAGCAACGCAAGATGATTAACCAACATATAAATGCAATAGAGGAATCCGTAAAGCAACTGAAAGATGAAGCCCAACGAAATCGCATCATTAGTTCCTTTAACATGGGAGCGACAACAGCAAGCAACATGCTATTCAGTTTACGGAATATTCAAAACACGTTATTAGATACTATCACCGATCTACACCACGGTCGGTTCGATTACCACTTGATAACTCCCGAACAACTCACCCAGGAATTGACGACGATTGCAAGCCATTTACCCAAAGATGTGTCGCTGCCGCTGGAGAACTTTCACACAGAAGTTTACAAGATTTACAGATTATTACAAGTAAAATCAAGATTTTTGGAAGACGTACTTCTTTTCGAAATAAAACTGCCACTCATCAGTCGAGACAGTTATGAAATTATGAAAATGATACCGATACCAGAAGCGAAAGGACAGCAAGCAATCACTGTTGTCCCAATATCGGATTACATTGCGCTAAACATGAAAAAGGACATTTACATTCCTTTGACCGAGACCGACATCAGTTTCTGTTTGGTTCTATATCAAACTCATTATTGTCAACTCCTGAAACCAGAGTATCACCTAAAAGACGACAAGAGTTTTTGTGACCTGGAAGCTGCAGAATGTACAACAATGAGCAAGACATGCAGAAATAAATGGCAAGAGGTCAACAGCGTAAATACATACCTATATTTTTGCTGTAATCGGTGTCAAGTCCGAACAATATGCGAAGATCAGGTGACAACCCATCAGCTGAGCAATAGCGGTATAATACATGTGAGTCCGAACTGCGTCATAAAAACGGATAGTTTCACTGTGACTCCACACAAAATTCAAACAAGTGAAATTAAATTAAAACCAGACATATATGCACCGAAGATTCCTCAGATAAATAACATCATCAACATTACCATCCCTACCACTTTAGCACAGGATGATTCACAGGACATGCAACAACAATTGTCCTTGTTAGGAGAGAGGATAAATCAGCTGAAGCAAGCAGAAGTAATATCGACAGACCTCTCTTATCACGATGTTCATCACTACACTATGATTTATGTGGTTTGCGGAATCTTAGTCATTATTGGAATAATGACAATCATCAGAAAGCTGCAATGTGGATGGTTGGTGCACAGCACTGCGCCCCCCGCCCCCCCGCCGCCGGCCCCGACGCAGCCCGCGCCGCCCGCGCCTGCTCTGCCCCCGCTGTCCGCCGGCTACGCCCGTCCCACCGCGCACGCGAGCAACGCGGGCAACCACAGCATCGAGATACCTGCTATACACCCCCGCGCTGACAAGAACGCAAGGGTGCAATTCAAGATTTCAGATTATTAGTGGTTCTGTGTTGATGTGATGTGCAATTTTATTAAGTTTCTTAAGGTTTAATTGACATGTATTAATTATTTAAGATTTTTCTCATCTCAGGCCCCGGAATATGTACGATTCCATCGTGCATCGTCAGACTTAGTAGCGTCAGCATAAATGTCTAATTGTAGTTTTCATTATTTTGTAAGTTAGATTCATCGATCAGTTCACATTCGTCTATCAATAAGTGCGCACCAATTGTAATCATCATAAATAAACATGTACATGAACTTATACTTTATATGTATATAATAATAATATACATACTATCACGAAAGAGTGAGGAAGTGGTTTTTTTACCAGGTTTTTGAAAGAGAAAAGAGTGGGACTGTTTCTTATAGTATAAGGAAGTGTTCCACAGTCGGACCGCCTGCAACCTGAAGGAGTGCTCATATGCGGAAGTGGTATGCCTTGGAGTGGCTAAGAGTGAGACCTTGTGAGATCTCCGGCAAAGAGATACTCAAAGCGGTCTCGAAGGTAGCTAGCTGGCCATAAATAACTACTCTGCCTATCTCGCTCGCACTTACGGACCCGCAACTACTTTTAAAATATCACCCCTCATCAGAAGTTTAATTAATGAGATGTTCAAGATTCGTTATTGAAGTCCGAATGACATATGCTGCATAATGGATGACTGCTGAATTGTTGACGCGAAATTCTACACGCTAGGCATCAGTCTGGTGGACCGCGTGCCTAAGTTGAAATCCGTAGACTTACTAAAGTCGCAAACGTGGGTACGCGGATCGCAAGGCTCAAGTGGCGATGGGCGGGGCATTTGGTCAGAAGGAAGGACCGAAGGTGGACCAGGGCAGCAACAGAGTGGCGGCCACAAGGGCAGTGGGCACGCCACCGGCCTGATGGTCAGATGACATTGTCAAGGTGGCTGGTAGACAGTGGACTAGACTGGCGGGGGACAGATGCGAGTGGCGTCCTTTGGAAGAGGCCTATGCCCAACAGAGGGATGATGCGGTCTGATATGATGAATTCGACATGGCGCCATCGAAAGTGCATACAAATTCACGCATTACATCACTGTCTTCCTATCCCTTTCTTTGTAGACCTAAAACTTTACCCAACTTTACGACTATGGTCGTACGACCAATGTAGTGACTTTGGTCGTACGACCATAGTCCTCATTCCTCCATCCTCATTGGAGGATAGTGACTGATGATGGAACCTGTGACAGAAGGACATGAACTGTCGGTTTTCAAGATATTTAGTAGTTTAGCTGTGGCCTCGATTTTTAGTAAAATACATGCCTCTGACTATGCTGTGTAACTTGTTGCTGAGGCGTGCTCGAGTGAGCGGGTCTCAAGATGTGAGACGGAGCTCAAGAGGTCTTCTGACAAGCTTAGGGGGTGGAGAATGAGGTTCGGATGAAAACAAATAATTTGAGCCCTACCTCTAGAGGGTAGAGTTAGGCCTGCTCCCAGTTTCGCAAAAAAGGAGTTTTGGGTTACTGGTTCGTGATCGCTATCTCTTGTAAGCAATGCTAAAAACTTGTTTTAGTATAAGTATATGTGTGAAAAGACTAGTAAATATCCGAGTCCTCTATAGAGTCTCCCACGGTTATGGCACATGGAGGCAAAGTACCATAAATATTGCAGAAAAAGTATTTTACTGAAATAAAATTTAATTTTGTTTTTGAAAACCATTTGAACAGCATGCATAGATTTATTAAAATAGTTTGTATGAACCAGGAATTAGCCCCCCAAATGTGGAGGAAAATGACCCTGCATTTCTACGATACCGTTAAGGCTTTATCATAAATATCAGTTTGTCTCAGAAAAATAGTATCTTAAATAAAAGGAAGACCATGCAATGCTATGAAAGTGCCGCATCAATAACTTTGTAAATTACATTTTGCGATCTAAAATCCAACCGACTTTTTACTAAAATTATATAGCTAATATCAAACAGATCCACAGATCCAACGACACCTCATTTGTTAAAATCTGTCAAGTCGCTTGTGCTGTAGCGGATTTTTTTTACATTTTCAACCACATACCTCCCTCCGCCATTTTGAAAAATTTCTTGAAACTGAATCGACAAAAAATAGTAGATAAACAACCACAAGAGCATAAAATACGCCATTTCATCCGAGACGTTGAAATCTATCCGAGCCGCAGGCAAGGGTGGATAGTTAAGTCGAGGGTAAAATGGGGTTTATGACCGAGTTATAGGTACACACGGCTTTTCAATTCGATTGCGAGAAAATGAAACAATGGCATTTGACAGAAAAATATTTTTCACCCCTTTCATTCGGAAAAGTAAGTTTTCCTCCACGACGAGAGGGAGCAAAATGCTACTTTTCTGTTCAAGCTACTTTTTTATTTATTCATTGGCATGCAGCATTTACGCAATGTGCCAATTGAACAGAGATTCAAATAATAGAATGTAATTATGAAATTACATTACAATCGACAACTATGACGTAGTCGATTAAAAATTCGTTACGCTCAGGATTCTAACTTAGAATCCCTCGCTACGCTCAGGATTCTATCGTAGAATCCTTCCCTTCACTCTGGATTCAATATACCGCCCTCGCCGTAAATACATCATTTTGCTCCCTTGTGACACAAATAACTATTTCACTTCTCATGCTCGCAAAGTTCGTGTTTGTGCTGGATGTCGCTGCACAAAATGCAACAAATAAAAAAATATGATGACTCTAAAAACAAGTATCTACAAATTACTCACGCTCAAAATGAGCGTTTTTTACTGTTTAAAAAAAGTATCTAATGCGACTACTCAATTTAATACCGAATAAGACCATTACAGTGACAGTTCAGCTCTGACAGTAACTTCCAAAACAACCCGATTACATTTTGACGAGAAACTTCAACAAATAAGGTCATGCTGGGTTTTTCAACTCAAGCTAGGGGTTTAGATTAATCTTCTTCTAATCTTTAGCTTAATATTACGTGTTGAGTAAGAGCGGACACCTGGGCGTGGAGATGATTATTCAAATGATTATTCAATTGATTATTCAAAGTTAAACTCAAGTTAAACCATTAAATGGGCGATTACACATACTGCTGCTCAACGTAAGTTCCGCTTAAATGTCACAATGGCGCTGACGGATCCCAAACTCATTGACTTTGAATATCCGGACCAAAGATAGACGAATTAAAATGAGCAAAGGCTCATCAGCAGAAAACAAAAGTGTTTTCTGTCAAAATTGAAGACAAAGAGAAGAATTTGATGATGTTAATGATGTATTTTGTGCCTTGAATTGGTGCAAAGTTAATAATTTATTGTAAAACGCTGATAAAATCGAGTGTATCGAATTCACACTTCCAAATGTCAGGCAAGTTGAGACCAGTTAAATGTTAGACAGCAACACGTTAGAATTAGTAAAAGATACGAAGTTTATTGGAATGACCATTGATAGCAAATTGAAGTGGGGACCCTACATAGATAAATTAGCTGGTAGATTAAGTTCTGTGGCTTACGCTGTTAGAAAAATCAGAAAAAACACAGATGTGGCTACAGTCTATTTTAGTTACTTTCATAGATTCTCATGACCTATTTTGTATCTTGTTGTGGGGGAAAGCAGCGGATATTCAAACTATTTTAATGTTACAGAAAAGAGATATTTGAGCAATTATAATTTGAAACCCACAGACTCCCTCAGATAACTTTTTAAAGAAATGTAAATACTAACTGTAGCCAGTCAATTTATTATCGAAAATATTATTTACATAAATATTACCAGACAATATTTTCCAAAATTAGCGATAGCTGTAATATTAACCTAACAAATAATCACTGACTAGTTGCGCCCCGGGTTAAACTCGTGAATATAATAATTATTTCAAGGGTCAGTGCCTTCTCTACTACTCATACAACAAGATATAATTTCCGGGAGATTTTGACATTGCCATTGGAGCAATTGAAAAACCACGTAAAAACAACTTTCTCTAAAAATGATTACCAAAATGACAAGAGTGCACCTAGCTCAACACAGAACACGGTATAGTAATTTTGTGATTATTTATCCCTGCATATTATTTATAATATTTGATATCGCAACATCTGTATTATTTGAACACAAAGATTATTTAAAAGAGATCTAATAATAAATATGATGGAGTTTCTTCGCCCTTGTCCTCCCACAGTGGCCCACTGTAGAGAATAGGGAAAAAATGACGTTTACTTAGTAAATGTAAAAATCTACATGACAACCTCTGTGGCGCAGCGGTTGTGGCTCGGCCTACCGTGCGAGAGGTCCCGGGTTCGATCCCCGGCTAGGAGTAAAGAAAAAAAGTTTGACGGCGCTGTTTCTGGTTCCCACGACACAGGTTATCCTAGTGTGGGGCCAGAAGCGATGTATGTGCCTGTATGTAAATTATTCAGTAACTTCGTCTAATGCATGCCAAAATAACCTGGCGCCTCGCTGTGAAGATGTCAATACATCCATCACTGCACGCGTATATATCTATTATGTATGGTTTTGTGGGACAAATCATTATCGACAAGTTTGTATCAAGAAACATGTTTAGGAAGCGAGTGATATACTCGTACATATTAGACATTAACCAATTCCAAGTTGAGGTAGAGTTTAGTAAATTCTGTTAAATAGTTTTCTCATAAAATATAATCTAAAGGCCAGTATTTAATTTAGTATTCTTTCGACGGCACCCTTAATGATAAATGACTTTGCCGAGCGAGTTGCGACGTTGCGCTAAAAATAGGACAGGGTAAGCTCCAGCAAATACACCCTTATATAGTACCGATAAACATATATATATACTACTCAAAAGAAAATAAGGGCCACTTACATATTTCTGTTTTTGAGTAAATTTTTAGATGTAAACTAATTAATAAGTGACTAATTAATGATGTCCGGCCTCCTTCAGTATCCAACCTCTTTAATGCTGGTGTTTAAGTCTTACAGCTGGCCAGAAATTGAAGCAAATAAAAAAAACGAGTTTCAGGTCAAATTCCTTTCAGATGGAATCACAATTTTATTCTTTTAAAAAACTATTTCTGTCCATCTTTTGCTTCTTTTAACATCTTTTGTTAATAATGCCACGTCAACGAAGGCATATGGATTATGGATACCATTACTGCCACCAGAGCCGTCACATTGATTGCTGAAGGTCATTCACAGCGGTCTGTAGCTTTTTCGTTGGGTTTCTCTCGCCGAGCCATCCAAAATGTGTGGGATCGGTTCCAAGAGACTGGCAGTGTTGCAGGAAGGCCTTGATCGGGCAGGGTTCGAGCGACTACGGCACAAGAGGATCGCTACATCCGATTGAGTGCCCGTCGAGAGCGCTCTGTGACGGCACGTAAGTTACAAAATCGCCTATGGTTGACAACGGGGACTCGTGTTAGTGACCAAACGATACGTAATCGACTGCATGAAGACCAGCAAAGGTCCAGACGCCGAGTAGTACGAATTCCTTTATCTAGGGTTCAACGTGGAAATCGTTTAAGTTTTTGCCGCGAACATTCAGATTGGAGCATGAGTCAATGGGGTATGGTGCTCTTCACAGATGAGTGTAAAGTGAAGCTTTGTAGTGATGATCGGCGGATTAGAGTATGGAGACGACAGGGTGAGAGATTTTCCGATGTCTGCATCAAGGAAATTGACCGCTTTGGAGGTCCTAGTGTGATGGTTTGGGCTGGGATTAGCTTACAAGGCAAAACTGAGCTGGTTTTCTTAAATCAAGGCACAGTAACTGCACAACGGTACATCGATGAAGTCATCAGGCCTCATGTGATTCCATTCTCACAGAGACTGGGGCCAGGGTTCTGGTTAATGCATGACAATGCCCGCCCACACACAGCTCGGGCCACTCAGACTGTACTGGATGACTCCCATATTCGTGTCCTACCATGGCCAGCGTATAGTCCGGATTTAAATCCAATAGAGCATATGTGGGACCAATTAAAACGAAGGGTTAGGGAGCATGAGCAAGAGGTTCACAACCAGCAACAGCTTATGGATGCTCTGAAACGTGCGTGGGAAGAGATGCCTGATGAAAACATCAGAAACTTCGTCGAGAGTATGCATTCAAGGCTCCAGGTGTGTGAAAACAGGAGAGGAGAACACACCCGTTACTAAACCATTAAAAAAAACAGCTTGTGTCAGTTTTTGTTTTGTTTTGCAAAGAGTTTCTGTTTAGTTTTTGTTGTTGACAATGGACTAATTTCATGTTAATTGAAATAAGTGAAACAATTGACTACACAATTAAATGGTTTTTAGCATAAGTTAAAACAAAAGCCTTGTTACATGTTATTTTAATAAATATACATTACTGTTTACTATATTTTTCACGTAGCAATCAAAATACTTAGTGGCCCTTATTTTCTTTTGAGTAGTAATATATAATAGATAGCTTAAATATACGTATTTCGGTCAGACTTAACAGACCTGGTCAGACCCGGATACCTCACAGGAGTGTATTTACTTGGTTCAATGATAACCAGTGATGATGACTGCTAAAGAGAGGTGGTAAGAAGATCCAAAACTGCAGTGAAGCTTCTAGAGAAGATTTGGAGGAACAGTGATATAGGCAGGAAGACGAAAATGAAACTAACTAATAAACTAATCTTCTCTATATTTATATGGTCTTCAGAGACCCTTTAAATGCACGTACTAGGAAAATAATTGACGCATTCGAGATGTGGTGCAAGGGAAAAATTGGGAATCCCATGGACAGCGCGCCATAAATATGCTTCTATTTTGTCCGAACTAGACATAAAGACCCACCTATGAACTGTCTGCATGCAACGCCTTTCTCATCCTCTCCAGTACTTCGGTCAGGAGGCCAGACGTGAGCCAGATAATTTGGAAAAGCTCATCGTCGTAGGCCAGGTGGAAGGGAGAAGAAGTCGTGGAGGGGCATCGACCCGATGGGCCGACGCCGTCAAGGAATTCTGCCATACCAACCTGCAGCCATCTATCAGGATGGCGGGAAACAGAGCGGCGTGGAGAGCTCTGGTGAAGGAAGTGAGTATCACGACCCTCAGCTATGCGGACACGAGGAAGAAGAAGAAGAAATAGACAGTTATCGGGGGGTTACAGAAAAGTGTAGTAAAATACCAGTTTGCTTAGGACATGTTTTATAGGTTGTGAATGCGCCATATCTTACAAATAGATCTAAATTTCACGCACATAATTTTTGAATTATGATACCAAATTATGGTGTTCTCATCGTACCAGCTTATTTACTAACTGATACTTACATGAAGAAGGTATCGCGTAAGCTGTCGCG
The DNA here is from genome assembly GCA_949825045.1 of Argyresthia goedartella. NCBI lineage: Eukaryota > Metazoa > Arthropoda > Insecta > Lepidoptera > Argyresthiidae > Argyresthia > Argyresthia goedartella. Next base: position 44,565,559 of record OX463806.1, on the reverse strand, counting down.
GCAAATCCACGCTGCATCAATTTAATTCATCAGTTTTCAGGATTCCCTACCCGAAGGGTGCCAAACGGGACCCTATATGCCTCCGCTGGCCGTTCGTCCTTCCGTCTGCCTGTCATTCACCGGGCTTTATCTCATAAACCGTTATAGGTAGAGTTTTGAAATTTTCACGGATTGTGTATTTCTGATGCCGCTTCAGCAAATCAACTAAACGATGCTTTATAAATTAAAGGAGGTCCCCATACAAGAGACGTGTCTGAATATCCCTGCATCTCTGAATTACCAAATCATCATGATTCAAATACCACATTAAATTAAAAAAGAGCTGCGAGGTCTAATGTGTCTTGCTTCCCACACAGGAGATGCAGGTTCGATTCCTGACCATGCACCAATGAGATATTTAAAGTATCTTAAGTACATTATACGGACGTTCTAACGGGGCGTTGAAAAACATCGTGGGGAACCTTCGTTACTCATAATTTTCATAATTTCTTTATTGCACACAAATAATTATATTGACAAGATATATATTAAAATAGTGTACAAAGGCGAGCTTATCTCTAACAAGAGATCTCTTCCAGCAAACCATACTCCACAGCTGCGGCGATGGGCTAGCCCCCTGTCACGCAAAATGGAGCATTGAATAACTGGCTCAAAGTGGGCAAAATTGTACCTCTGCCACCCCGTATGGGAAAAGGCGTGACGCTATGTTATGTGCTTCGAGCCACCAAATTCGTCATCGGTGGCGCAATTGTTTGGAAGTCGGATACGCAATCTGTGGGGACAGATATAATAATAATAATAATACCCTGCACACTATTTACACACATTGATCTAGCCCCAAACTAGGATTCCCTGTATCTTGGGTACTAGACAACGGTACACATACTTATATATATAAATATTATACTTAGATAGATAAACAACCATGACTAGGTTACAAACATCCGTTCTCATCAAACAAATATTTGCCCCCATCGGGACTTGAACCCGGGACCCTTGGCTTCGTAAGCAGGGTTACTGCCGACTCGGCCATTCGGGTCTTCAAAATCGGGATATCAAAACCATGCTCGGACATATAGCTACATAGAATCTCGTTTCCTAATCAGGCAGCAGGCTACCGATTCCCGTTGAGTAATGGGACAATTTGCAACGTTTCTGAACAGGATATCTCTCTGACTGAATAATTGGCTTGGGCTGAACCTACATTCAAACTGCCGACAGCCACAGTGACATAAGTCATCGACTGCACCAACCCACCTCCGAGGAGGGCTCCTCCCCAGGGATTGTATATCGATACTTTGAAATGATCTATTACATTATTATGTTTACGTTGTACACATTAAGATGTGTACAGTTTTATTGCGCACTAGGACTCTCCCTGTTGCACAACTTTTCCTGTCCTGCATAGGTTTGCTGGTTGAAATCTCTCTTTAGGGATGAGCTCGCCTTTGCACATAAAATGCTGTGTTACCTTACTATTAAGATTTCTGTGCAATAAAGAATATGAATGAAATTAATTCATAGAGTATGCAGTCTCTTTTTATCAATTAGGGTTAACTGTATGTATTGTTAATATTATGTTTTACTCGTGGTGCTTATGGAGTTTTATTGTACGCGCAGGTCTTCCCACGTTCACCTTTCTAAATTCTATGATGAATACATCGATGTTTGCTGGAAAAAATATCTTGTTAAAGATAAGCTCTCCTTTTTGCATGTATTTTTTTATATGACTGTGTTTAATACGAAATTACGAAACATAACTTCACCTTCCACTAAAAACATCTACCCCTGGTTCCTGAAAGGAAAATTAGCTGTGACAACTTGTTAATCTCTTGTTAAACGCATTTCAGCTAATCACATGCCGCCATTTTGACGACTCTTTCGGAAACTGGGGAGACTTATATTATAAGAACAAGATAAGATAAGAAGAGTTGCGGTCAACCCATTTGTAAGAGTTGTTTGAAGATAGTAAACTAAAGATTATTTGAACTCTTTTCAGTATAAACCTTCTTCAGTATAAACCTTCTTAAGTATAAACCTTCTTCAGGATCAAGATCCCTTGAAGGTAAAATAACATCTTTAAAGCCAGTCTTTATAATAAGCAGGCATACAACAAATAAATTAAATCGATCATACCAGCAAGCGACACGATATAGCGTTGAAGACTTGAACTAGCAACACCGCAATGCAATTTGTCAACGGACATAATTTATTACCTTATTCAATATGTTATTTGTAACTGGTTACACCCGGTGCGATGGCCCCTTGCCCTGGGGGACTCTGAGGGATAGGGGGGAGAGGAGGCTTAAACCATCGCACAATCCCCCTAGCAAAATGACGGCTCATAGACAACGACCCGACGATCATGGTGAAGAACAAAGTTAAGTTTAGGATTAGTGTTGTCCTTATTTTCTACGATTAACTGCCGAAAAATAGTTTTCCAATCGCAAAATTTTGAATATAAGCTGACGGTCATCGTCACGTCATAGTGACTGTGCCATAATTTTCCCAGCGTAATCCGGAGCATGTTCCTCGTGCATAGGTCGTGACAATCGAAAAATCGATGAGCTTAGCAGCGCCGCCGGTGGCATTTTTCCAAATAACTCGTATAACTTGTGCCATCATAGTAATACGAGGTAAACTAGATCAGTGGTGACGCGAGTGGAGTTTCTTACGTGCATTTCGGCTGCTGCATTTTTAATTGTGGAATTTCACATTGATTTTAACGTTGCATGTGCGTTGTGTATTTTTTTTTGTATTCTGTGTCAAGTATATTTTCTTCTTAATTCTCTGTGGCGCAGCGGTTGTGGCTCTGCCTACCATGCGAGAGGTCCCGGGTTCGATCCCCGGCTCGGGGTAAAAAAATAAACCCAGGTCTTGCATGTTGTCTATTTCTGGTTTCCACGACAAGGGTATCCTAGTGTGGGGTCAGAAGCAATGTATCTGCCTGTATGTAAATGTTTATGTTTATGTTTATGTCTATTCAACATTTGAATGATTAAGCAAAAATAAAATAGAAAACTGGTCTTGTGTTATGACTTAGTGAGAAATGATTAATATGGCAGGACTGTATGTTGTAAGTCTACATTTTATGTTATGTTGCCTGTCATTGTTTTTACTCCAAACAAATAAAAATGTAATAATCTTCCCCACGCTCTTCGGCAGGCCACTTAGTTCGGAAATAAACGAGTATTATGTGGGCTTGTTTCCACATTTCATTACCTAATGTGCGGTTGGCATAATGTTGAGGCGTAGCTATTTTTCAGTCAATTTACCTGTCAAATGTTTTGAGACACAAATTATTCCTGCTAACGTGGTAAGTGTTTCGCCTGTGGCAACTTCGTCACTTCGCAAGCTACTAAATAAATTGTGCAGGCCACCCTGTACTAACTTTCTCGCATAATGCTTTCGGTGTAGTTAATTAAATAATAGTAGAGTGGATATTCTTGTGCAGGCGTTTAGGAGACGTTTTAAGAAGTTCTAAGATAAAGTATACAGGTTCTAACAGAAAGGGAGTTACAAGCAGAAAGGTGGTTCTTAGGGACATCATTCTGAACAACTTTTACTATGGAACCGACGTGATCAGAGCAATTTTATTTTTCTTATCTCAGTACACTTCGGGCCTAGCGCTCACCAGAGTTTTTTGGTGGGGTTGGAAATAAAGTTGCTCTCATCAAGTCGGCCCCATACTAAAAGTTGTTCAGAATGATGTCCCTAACAACCACTCCACCATACAAAATAACTTCTTTCTACTTTAACCATGCCCCGCACTATGAGCTTATTCCGCCCGCCGCCTAATGTACGGGGAATATGGCACTGTGTGCATATTGTATGGGAGCTAGAATTTCTAAGACTGCGATAATAACCGAGAATAATATCATAACATATTAAGAGATACTATGACGATAATAAAAAAAAAACATTAGTCTCGTTTGTGAATAAACTCAATTAATTTGTTTGATTTCTATGACAGGTACCTTAAATAATCAAGTTATTGATTGTGCCCCTGCCAGCCCCTATGGGATAAGGCGTGAAGCTACACATGTAGTTGTAAGTACAAAGATCTTAAAACTCAAACCGTTGATTGCAAGTAGGCAAAAATAATACACTTTTACAAGTCACATATATATGGAGAAAAAAAAACAAATATGATCAACTAAAATAATGAGTAACTGGGTATGATTTGTGTTTTAAAGAGGAAATTTCCCTTTCAACTGCTGATCATGGCTGAATTCCGCACAGGAAAAGGAAACTCCATTAACTCTACCAGTGCTTCAGAAATTCGCCCGTCAGAGAAGATAGCCACCAAGAAATGCTAAGGCATGTAAATTTTTAAATTTTCTTATTTTTTTACATATTTTTATGCCACATTGTAAAATATAAAAATGAACTAATCAAATGACAATATTATAACATCGTATCTATAAGTGACAGTATGAAGATGTCTCAAAATAACAATTTTACGAAAGAAATAAGAACAAACAAAAGCTGTAATAGACTTAACTTATGAAAAACCAGACTGGACCAGCCCCCCCCCCCCCCCCCCCCCACGGTTCACGAGTATGACTTATGCACCAGCCATCACCCCCTCCCCATATTCTCTGTGTAGAGTTGCATTTCCCAGTCCCGAAAATCACAACCGAATTTGATAGCCTTTTGTCGGTTTCGTCAATGCCACGACGATGCTTTTCATTTGCACAAAAACTCGAGCGACATTGACGCAGATCCATAACCTTTATTGCACACAAATCACATAAGGATACAAGAGATACATGAAACAAGTGTTTAAAGGTGAGCTTGTCTATAATAAGAAATCTCTTCCAGCAAACCAGGTTAAGATGGTTGAATGAGATATTTGAAAGGGTCAATATAACAACGAATGACAATCAACTTAAAATGAATATCAACTTAAAATGAGCACTCAAACACCACGCGAGTATAATGAACCTTATTATGTATTTCTGACATGAATAGCATAATAATATAATTATAATAAGAATAATAATACCTTGGACACTATTTAAACACATTCATCTAGTCCCAAACTAGTATTCCCTGTATCTTGGGTACTACACAATGATACGCCTACTTATATAGATCCATATTATGCTTAGATAGATATACAACCATAACTACGGTACAACCATCCGTTCTCATCAAACAAATATTTGCCTCCACTGCCTATTTGGGACTCGAACCGGGACCCTTGGCTTCTTAGGCAGGGTCACTGCCGACTCGGCCATTCGGGTCGTCATCAGCAACACCAATACTGTGCGTCGAGAGGGCTCAACGTGCAGTATTGAAGGTCTGCACATTTAAACCTTTCCTTTTCCCTACAACAGAACTCTTCAACTTCTGCGATGTCCTTACAGTTAGACAGATATATATATATATATATATATATATATATATATATATATATATATCTGTTACGGCTAGAGCTAGGTGTGAAACTAAACTTAAGTTTAGCCGGCTAGTATTAAGATTAATTTCGAGCTTCGGCTAATGTCCGAAGTCATGTTCGTTTGTGATAACGGATGTCATCTTTAATAGGCTAGACTGCACATTAGCCGACGCGTTTCGGTTAATGTTGGACGTTAGTTAGCTAATGTTGAAAACGAAGTATTCGTGCGACTGCGGGGAGCGGGGCGGGGTAATTTTATTCAGATGAGAAAGCTATTTCTAATATCAGGGCAAAACACTGCGGTAGCTTAGGTGAAGGGTATGGTTAGGTTCGTGTTAGGTTGATCATGTAACAAAAACAAAAACTATAATAAGACGAGTATAAGTACTTTTTATTGTTCTTACATGTTCAACCTAACACGAAGGATAAAGGGGGCTTCGCTTCGCTCATCCCCTTTATCCTTCACCGCTACCGCAGTGTTTACGGCTACCGAATCATTATCATCACTTATTCCAGATTAAGACGGTAATTTTTCAACATTAGCCTAGGTATACTGAAAAATAAACTTAAGTTTAGTCGGCTAATGTCAACCATATTTTCTCACCCATCTTAAACCTCAACAGCGTCGAGGCTAGACTGCAGTTTAGCCGCCTAATGTTGAAATCATTTATCGCAATGAACATTATTTCGGACATTAGCCGAGGCTCGAAATTAATCTTAAGACTAGCCGGCTAAACTTAAGTTTAGTTTCACACATAGCTTTAGCCGTAACATATATATAGAGTATCATACTTTAGCAGCACAGTAATGTCTTACCTAGTAATGTGGCAGTAATAACTAAAAGGTGAAAAGACAAAGTATGCCAAGCTGTGAAGGTGCTTACAAACTTTATGCAAGGATTTTCAAGTTCCTCGGACCTCATCTCTATGATCAAATCAGCAAATGCAGTGACATTTACACTAACACATTATTCGAAAATAAAAATAAACTATATACAAATAGCTGAGATCCGTAACATATGGGGAAACTGAAAACATCTTAACGGTTTTATCTTAATACGGAATCCTTTTTTAGGGTTCCGTACCCGAAGGGTGTCATACGGGACCCTATTACTAAGCCTCCGCTGCCTGTCCGTCTGTCTGTCTGTCACCAGGCTGTATCTCATGAATTGTGATAGAAGACCTTTGAAAATTTCACAGATGATGTATTTCTGTTGCCGCTATAACAAAAAATACTAAAAAACAGAATAAAACAAATATTTAAGGGGGCTCCCACACAAACATTATTTCAATACCACATACAAACTTATGAATGCACCTGGTTACGTGCATGGAGTGTGAAAGTAGCCGCACCAATAACTTTGTAAACAACATTTTACTATGTAAAATCCAAACTATTCACTCCACACCATCCTTACTATTGTACGGTGGTACGGAACCCTTCGTGCGCGAGTTCGACTCGCACTTGACCGTTTTTTATTCTTTCTTATTTGTTTAGTGAAAAATCAATAAGTATATTATCTTATTTAGTTCCGTGATATGTTACTGTATGTGTAACAATTTATATGTGTAGTTTTAGTTTTAGCTGTATCATTATGTTTACCATGATGTGTGCATAAACTTTTGGCGCTGGAGACAGCCCCCTTTTACATGTTCTGTTGTTTTGGTTTAATGTTTTATCTCCACTGCTGTTTTGTGTACCTAATATATAAATAAATAAAATAAATCCTTGATAATTTACAATCTAAACAATATAATAACGGAATATTTAAAATAATAAATAAACATAATCAACACATCCATTCACTACTCACTAGACAAAAACTTTCACACATTTCACTTCTCATCTTCTCTATTACACGCCACACACAATTACTATCTTCACGAAGATTAAACTTTAATGTTAATTCAATAATAATGTCTAAAAATTACTATATATTAATTTATCATCCATCCCAAGAACTTTAATATGTAAAATTAATTTTAAAATGTCATCTATTGGGAAGTACTACTCATCCTATACCTGAGGTTTCGCTTAGGGAGTAGTGAACATCCCTTGTTCTATGCAATTAATATAAAAACAAGAAATTTACATGTAAATTTTCCTGAATAAATGATTATTATTAATGTTATTATTATTATTACCAATCAAATTGAAAAATCGATCAATCAGAACACGACTCTTTAACACGAACTGTTTTATCTTGCGAAGTGATTGGTCATTTTCGAATTTGAATGGCTTGCGAATGACATCAGAGATACATAACTAGTGGTTCTGTGAGCTCAGTAGACCTCGCTTCAATTTAAATTTTTTTATCCGTCCCTATAATAATAATAATAATAAATACCTTGGACACTATTTACACACATTGATCTAGCCCCAAACTAGGATTCCCTGTATCTTGGGTACTAGACAACGAAACACATTCTTATATAGATAAATATTATACTAAGATAGATAAACAACCATGACTAGGGTACAAACATGCGTTCTCATCAAACAAATATTTGCCCCCACCGGGACTCGAACCCGGGACCCTTGGATTTGTAGGCAGGGTCACTGCCGACTCGGCCATTCGGGTCGTCTATAGAACGCTACAGCAAACATCCCCCCTTTTTCCCCCACTCCCCGCCTTGTTCGCAACATCTTGTGTAGAATAGAGCCTTTTAAATTTGATTGAAATCCGCTGATGACAACGCTACAGCGAACTTCCCTGCTTTCCCCCCCCAATAAAAAATTGCGATCGACTAAATTTTTTAATTAAACAGGCCGACAGACGGACAAAAGCATTATTAGCCAATCTCGAAACTGGACACTTCGCTCGCTCGGTCAATAACGTACGTCTCACGATTAATTTTCAGCTTTTTAACCTATTTTTTTGGATTGGATTTGGTTGAATTTCATGAACACATCGACTTTCAGTCACTTGACAATACTATGAATTCGCTTAAAACTCGCTAACAGATGAGATCCAGTTCTAATTAGTTTTACTTTTCTGGCTTCCAGACCCTCGGCGGGCTTAGAGGCCTTAAGCGCCACTTACCTCGGTATTACATCTAATGAAATGAGCTTGTCTGGTAGACGAAACACTTTGTTTAAGGTTAATGTTGTTATCATCGTGAGGATTCCTTCGTACCTCCACTGGTGCGGCGAAGGGCTAGTCCCTTGTTCCGCCAAATTGAGTACTCGAATCAGCTTCATAGTACAACTGTTCCTCTGGCATCCCGTATAGGAAAAGGGTGACGCTATATTAGTTTTGTTTTTGAGTCCCAATCACAAATCTACAATTCCTTACTCGTAGTGTATAAAATCATTTAAGAACATTTTAGATTGCAATGTATGGAAAAATTGGTAAAATGATTAAAGTTTTTTTTACCCATGGGTAGATAAAAGTTAATTACTCCCCCCTCCGCCGTCCTCCTCCTGTGTGAGCGTCACCTCCTCCCCGATCCTTTATAATGGATCATTTCGTTGCTACACACTTCTCATGTATCGCGTAGAGTTTTCTTTAGGACTGTAAAACATCGCGCCGGACTCTTTCGGGGCCGCGGGGGGGTGAAACACCCCGCGGGGGGAGGGGAAGGCACATACATTTTAACATCCCAACATAACCCGATAGATAAAACAACTCCATGAATTTGGCCAAATTTTTAGGAAAATATCTCGGTCAAGAAACAATATAGAGGCTTGCTCTTCATTATCTTCTCACAATCATTTTGCTAAAGCGCTTTTTTGATTATTTATTAATTATTTCCATTAGGAGTATAAATTAATAATTAAATCGAGATACGGATCTTCCACAACTTGAGGCCCTAGAAGGCGGAGAGACACCGGAGAGACTTGTTGTCTATGGTTTTGATGTTGGACCCAAAGTATTAAATTGAGAGGCCAATTAATGTTTGTTTGTGATTGTAAATGACGTTTGCTAAGTATATGTAAATATCTACAGTAATAAAGTTCTTTGACTTTGACTTTGTTAGATTTCTATATAGTTACATTAATCATTTGGAAAAGTTTAGCTCTAAACCAATCGAATGTAATTTAAATTAAATTTTGAAGGCCGTTAAAGTCGGAGTCTGCAGTGCCTCCTGGGTAACCTTTCTTTACTTATATTTATATACAGTTTTAAACAAAATATTATTTCTGTGTGCCAGTTTTCCCAGTAAATGTGTTGGCGACGTTCCAGATCTCATTGCATTGCGGAAGCTGCCACCCCCTTTAAGTAACGTCAAGTAATTCACTTAGATCTAAGAATTGATTTACCGACGGTAACTTGCCTTTACTCCTAATTTAATCTCAGAACTATGGTATCGAAGAAAATCTTAGATATAGCAGACATCTCTTTTAATACAGAAGTATTAAAAGAGATGTCTGTTGAGTGTTGAGTCCGATTAAAAGTGTTGCTGATTCATAGAAATGAATCAGCAACACTTTGAGGGCCAGTCAAACTTTGAGTTTAGGAATGTTTAGGAAATACTTGACACATTACGTAATACGAAATTAAAATTAATTAAATTTTATATTATTTTTACATGCTAAACGCGAGTGAAATTGTCAAGATAATGGTCATATTCTTATGGTGATAATAAACACTACAGATTTAGCAACACAATTGACGACCGTTTTAGCCTAGCCGGTAGTGACCCTGCCTACAAAGCTGATGGTCTTGGGTACGAATCCCGGTAAAGACAAATATTTGTGTGATGAGCACGAATATTTGTTTCTTAGTCTTGATTGTTTTCTATATATTTACATACGTATTTATCTTTATTAAATATATCGTCGTCGAGTACCCACAACACAAGCCCTATTGAGCTTACTATAGGCCTAGTTCGATTTGTGTATGATTGTCCTCTAACATTTATTTAATTTACTCAAGAAACTGCTTCGCGGTTAATTACCATGAAACCGATTCTGATCAACTTGATGTTTTATATACACATCTTTCGGTCGTCATCAAAGTCACGAAACTTTTTTCGCTAGGCCCCGGCTATTCTCTCATCCATTATAAAAATTGCTAGCTATCGAACACCAAAAAAAAAGTTAACCTAACTTAACCAACCAGTAGCCAGGCCACCCGATGGACGGATGACTGATCATCGCCATAGCTGTTAGGCAGTGGACGCGGGAACCTCAGGACTGCAGGCCTGTCAGCATAGCTGTTAGGCAGTGGACGCGGGAACCTCAGGACTGCAGGCCCGTCAGCAGTAGATGAATATAGCCTGATAGGTGATGATGATAACCTAACCAGCGTAACCTGACAAGTGGCTCAATACGTTATTTGCTAGATTTGTAATCAGCCTTTAAAACCCGCAGTTGGTACATCCAAGGCCATCTCTGACGTAGACATCCCTGTAGCTCCCCTGCAAGTCCACCCTAAGGTCTCAGTATTGGCTACTGTCCAACATTTTGCACTACCTTACCGACTAACTTACTTGTGTAGTACCGAGATAGAAAATACTTCGCTATCGCTAATTTCTTAACTAGTAGACCGAATCGCGGCGGACTTATAAGCGTGCTTCGGTGTTCCTGATCGAACAATTCGTAATGAAATGAGATAGCTGTTAGCCGCACCCCTTTACTACGGGGATTAAAACAAATTGTAGCCTAATTAATGATCCTGCGCATAACATCAAGGTCTTTACTAGAATTAGAGTAAGATCGAAGCTAGTCCACTGTGGTGGCTCAGAGCAGGTTGATAAAGGGGTGCAAATCGCGTAAAACACTAATATATGTATAAAGCAACGGTTAATGGGATCACTCCCACAAGAAACCAATTTATACATTTGGGAATGTTAAAAGAAGGGAATCATATCAGCAAAATGGAGAATAAGCCATTTAAATACTTTCAAGGGCACCAAACTGAGAAAACCGTTTCACGATAATTGTGATCTTGGCCAAACTACGTTATTCCTATCCGCAAAAACCAGAACCTCGATAGCTTCTTATTATAGAACTCCTCAAATGAATGAAATCTTTGTGTAGAATTTGCTTCGCCGTTAAGTTGGCTGTCGTGTAAAACGGTCAAATGTCAATAGTTTCCCCTCAAGTCTATTAACTCAGTTGTCAGTCGGAACGAGAACAAATATTGATTTTAGATTTTAGGTATAATTTCTTAATTATATACTATGGTGAGATGTCAGATTATAAATAAGTCTTAGTGAAATCCTAAGATAAGAACAAGGCAATCATGCTTAGTCTAATAAATGGTTTCTAGGTCCACTCAGGGAGGAGATTAGTCCACCTAAAAGCTTTAGCATTCATCGTGAGTTTTCTACAGTTTTACAATTGATATTTTTTGAGACCTATGCTAATTATACGTAAAAACTGTAAATCAATGTAATTAGTCCATGATTTTATAGTGAAGAGTTATTTATGGCCATCCGTTTGCTCATTTTACTGGAATGTTTTGTTTGTTATGAATGTTCAATAGTGACATTGATTTATCCGTTCAGAAACAACCAGCCTCAAGTAACCGTTCACAATTTTGATCCAGTGACGTCACGAGGGGTGTTATTTTAAACATTATTTAAAAACGTAATAGGACATCTACTACTCGAAACATTCAAATCAGTTTCTTTAAAGAGGCAAAAATTTCATAAAATTATTTAATAACGTGCTACGTTTATGTTTTCTTAGCATCACTGATTGAATAACTGAATTATCGCGGGCGCTGCTGAGACTCTCTCTCCCTCCCTTTCTCTCTCTATAAACATATTCTCGCAAGTAAAATGATACAGATGTCAAATGACAAGGATAGACGGTTGCGAAAACTCCACTTGTCAGCATGTTTCCCGCGCAAATTGGAAGCGTGACGAACAGAAACTAAAACTCGGGCCAACGTTTCATTAAAATTATGCTTGATGGCACAGTCGCACTCCATTCGGGCAATGTGTCGAAAGGGACATTTTGAGATATAAGATATAAGATGTTTATTCATAAATTTCATTACATGTCAATAACAGCTACAATACGATTGTTATAAAATTAATTATAAAATAGCAACAACACAGGGGAATGTCACATTAATAAAACTACACAATATCAAAAGAAAAAATAAAAAAATGATGTCAATTAATGAAGTTCAAATGTCAAATTATAATATCAAAATCATAGAATTTATTTAATCTCTATGTCAAAACAAGTACCTACAGGTATCTAGCAAGTTATACGCTTTGCGGCGTAATGAAGTCATCATAGCTGTAGAACCTTTGCTCGACAAGCCAGCGTTTTAGTCTATATTTAAAAATATTGATACTTGGGCGGAGGTGATGTTCTCCGGCAGTTTATTGTACACAGTTGGTCCTGCGACCTGAGTTTGTTTTGCGGCCTTCATCAATGAGTGGGGTACTGTGACGAGTTTGAGAAAGGAACAGTTTGCGAAAGAATAGTTTTGCGAAAGGGACGTTTTGACAAAGCGAGAAATATTTACGAAGCCACATGTCATTGTTTTTCCACAAAAGTTTCCACTTTGGAAGGGTGTGGAAAAATGGTTTAAGGAAATGTTATTTTAAAGACCTATCTATAGACAACCCACAGATTCAGGTTTGAGGAAATTTTTTTTTTTTATTTGAGGTCTCCTTAATTTTTTATTTTTTCATTTTTTTTTATAAAAATCATGAAGCGGTTTACAAAATACATCTATATACCAAGTTTCAACTGTGTAGTCTTGATATTTTCGGTATAAAGTCGCTGTGACAAACGGACAGACGAAAAGACAGACTTGGTGGAACTACAAGGGTTTCTTGTTTCTCTATGAAACCCTAAAAAGTCATTGACAACGACAGACCAATCATAGAGAAGTACAGGTCAGTTAACTAAAGGTGGCACGTTCACAGTAAGCCATGGCTCACAGTAATTCCATTTTTTCTCATTCCAACAAAAAATAGCTAAAGTAAAATGGCACTCATAGTACTCATACTAATGCAATTTCACTAAACAGTATGTTTAAAAATTCATGATTTTATTCTAACTTCCAAATTACGCGCGCCCATTGACACGTGACACTATTAAAAAAGATCACTCTATATTTATAAGCAGTAGAAAAGGCAAAGCAATAACTGTCTCCTTCATACTCATAAATTTGCGAGAGAGACAGACATACTTCTTGATGCGGTGCAACGTCACGCCGCGCGCTTATTCACAGACACTACATAAGCGCAACGTGTAAATATGTTGAACGTACCAGCTTTAGTTAACTGACCTATACTTACGGTACAAAAGCAAATCGGGAAAGGCAGTCTCGAATCACTTCGTACTATTTGGGCACTTAATGCCCAATGACAGGCAAGTGCTAGTAGGGGACTGAATCAAGTTAAAATCAGTAGAATCGACACCTCGGTGGCTTTAACTTCATATTCTTCTTAGCAGTAGAGGAAGTCCGGTAAAACTACTACTCGTTGGAACTCAAGGAAAAGGTGTCAAGTCTCGTCTTGAGTGTATGTCGACGATAACAGTTTGTACGAGGTGAAAACTGGGCTGTAAAAACAGATCACTCTGGGGTCAAGATTAGACAGACTTGAGTAATTGCGGTTTTTGTGCACAGTTCATTGTTCAAACGATTCAAAAGCTGCGGCAATTAGCTAGCCCGTTTTGACGAAAAATTTACTATTTGGTAACTGGCTAATCGAATAGTGGGCGTGACAGTTCCAATGCCTTTCCGTATGGGATAAGGCGTGATGATATGAATATGTCGTGGCCATATCTTAAAATTTATCACTTCATGATGTGGCCAAGCGTTTCATGATCTGGCCAGACATTTAATGAAATGGTGGTTTCACATAAAAGCACGTCATTTTTTTTATGTACCTGTCGAACTAACACGAAAAATCTTCGGAGGATTACCCTCTTTAGTCTTCCCCTAAGCTATAGCAGTGTTTCGTACATAAAGATTCCTTCGTTCAATGAGATGTATTCTGGCTAAATATGCTGTATTTTCGTTTAAGTATTATATTACTCATGTACCCTTGATTATCAGAAGACATTTCTTAAGCAAGATTTTTACATTTCAACACGGTATAATTATGATCGGACGTCTGTTTTGAATCAATATCATAGCAATTACTGTTCTCATAAGACCTTCAAACAAAATCAATGTCATTTATATTTGGGTACCAGGTCAGGTATCATAAATTTTTGCCCATCCTCCTTTGGGGGACGATCGATTATTGAAACTCAGTCATAATTTATCGTGTCTCGCCTTTTTCATACGGGGTGCAAGCAGGGGCAGCATTATGCGTGACAGGGGGCTAGCCCATCGCCGCAACTGGAGATTGAAGGTTTCTTCACGATATTTTTAAGTTTTTAACTTTGTGACTTATTTATCCGACCCACAGACAAACCATACTTACAATTGGTTTTGTGAGATGTATGGGTAGCCCATAAGATTTGTTTTCAATGCCATAAAGTTATATTTTATTCTATTTAAATATGTACCTATTCACATACTTGGCTTACTTATACGTACCTAAAAAAGTACCAGTCAAAAGCAGCTCAAGCAATAAAAAAATCTAAACTGCACCAAAAACCATATCGAATCTCGGAATAGTTAAATGTGCACCAGTATAACTTCTCACCTCAAATCCCTCTCAGAAATATACTAGGAATGCAGCTAATCTGTTTCTAAATAACGTCGGCAAAACCTTTCTGAAGCGATCCCGCGCCCTCCGCTTAAAATAACGTCGGGACATTTTTCAAATCGCTCCTTACAATCTTTCGCACTGTTTGGGTTTACTGGGCAAGAAATAGAAACCCAAATTATCGCACTTAAACCTGATTGCGCTGTAGGTGGCGATGAAATAAGGGCTAAAATGACAAAATCAGTTAAGGGAATCTTTAGTTCCTCACATACTTCGCGTATTAAATCAACTTAAAAATAGATTGCAACCTGACATTTAGCGAGCGAGCACAACATCTATCCAAGCTTATAAGAAAATTAGTATTTAAGCAACTACGACATGTTGCAAGTGATAAATGAACTAAAGACATATAAATATCTACTCCAATGATTAGTGACGTACATCTTCATGCAGGGGTGGTTCCCCAAACATTCACATTCTGGCTGTAGAGTATGCTCAAATACTTGTACTAAAAATTTGTCTCTAAACCCTATGTACGTGCTACTATGTGCGAATAAAGATGTAGGGTCTTCTTCTCCCACAGTGGTCCAATGTAGAGAAGTGGCAAAAAATTACGATTGCTAAGTATATGTAAATATCTACAGTAATAAAGACATTTGGAATTTGGAATTTGGTCTCTTGATAGGCACATACACCTTGATTTGATAACTTGATAATGATTATTTAGTAAAACGGCCGATTTACGTAAATTGATTTAATTGCGCTATTGGATGTACACGAGCGCACTCCACCTTGTTGTATAGTGACACTGAGTTGTTAGGTAAATTTGCAGAGTGTGCAGATTGTGCGATTGCTAAATCGTACACCCTATAGGTTCCCTGCAGGGCCCTAAATGAATTGTAATGAACAAAACAAAAATTTCAGGCACTCTAACCATCGGACAACTGTACATATTACAATAGGTATTGAAACAATACTCTCTCATTCCTTGCCCGACTACACTGAGTAAAAACAGGCGAAATTTTGTTGAACGAAGCAGATATTTCATTTTGAAGAGATTTCTCGTCTTTCAAGGTTCCAGGCTCTACAACATTATTAATAAAAGTATAGGTAATATTTTCTCCCTATATACATTTAAATGGAAGCAAATACTCACTGATTGGCTTTTATCATTGGACTACGAGCAAAATATGGCTACATAATTAGTTATTAACAATTTAAGTTGTTTTACTCTAAATGTGTAAATGTGAGCAACCAGTGATCTTAGCAAAAACATTTTTAATGTTTAGCCTGGTCATTTTAATGCTTAGGCCGGTCATTTTTAATGCTTAGAAGATCATGGAGCTTTAGCGTTTAAATGTCAGTTCTTCTGATGATTTTCGTACGTTTGAGGACTTGCGTGTCGAGGTCGATTTGAATTTTTAAGGTACCTACTTTTTATTTCGTTATTTTTAGTTTCAAGGACTTTCTTGTAATGGTAAGTCTTTAATGGGTCTTTTATTAGGTACTGCAGAAAACCACTACCCCCTAAATGTAAGCCAACTAAAAATATTTATTTCAATCCGATACATACATCGAAAGCAGCTCACCCTCCTCACTTTGCTTGATATTAGCAGCGCCTTCAACTGCGTCGATTTCGATAAAGTCTCCTCAAACTCGGCTCGTTGTTTTGATTCCTGCCTAAGATACCGCCACCTGGTGAGATCTTTCCGCAAGTGTTCCGCAGGTTGGCATCCTTTCACCTCTTCTCTTCGCAGTACATATTAACTCCATCGCTGATGTTCTTACTTCTTATCATCTTTACGATGATCTCCAATTATTACGGCGCTCTTCTCCGTGTGATGTGACTCTGACCTTAGAGGTTTTGAATGAAGAGACCTTGATAAGATCAGGCAATTGGCTCTTCCTTATGGGCTACTGGTCAACCCAGGCAAATCTCAAGCTATGATTAGGGGAAAATGTCCGTCGCTCCTGTAATGTATGATGGTACCATAATATCGTACAGCGAGAAAGCCAAGAACGTTGGGATTGTTTTCGATAACTTGCTGTCCTGGTCGCCCCATGTCTATGAGGCTAGCAGACGTGTCTTTTCGTCATTTCTCTCCCTCCGGAGATTGCAGTACTTCCTGCCACGGCAGACTAAAATCACCTTTGTTCAATCCCTTCAACTGCCATTAATCGACTACGCGGATGTTTGTTGCGTCAGTACGAACGAAGAATAACTGAATAAACTCGAACGACTTCAGAATCTCGGGATTCGGTTTATCTTCGGGCTGCGCAAGTATGACCGTGTCTTCCAATATTAGACGGAGGGTGGCTTCCGGTTTGCCTTCGCCGTGATATACACATTCTCTCGTATATTTTTAATATCTTGATAAATCCGCGCTACCCCCACAATCGTGAACGATTTGAGTTCCTTTTCTTCAATGACAGGAATCGCAGATCCCACACGGCGTCTCTTCTCTCAACTCCTCAAGTTATATATCGGAACTATACTATTTAAATACAAATTTTAAATACTGTTTATATAGATGATCTTTCTAGTAAATGAAATATTGTTGTAAGTATTATATTTTTATTGGCTTTAAAAGGTAAAAATATCTTTGCTTTCGTAGCACCAAGGTATTCCGTCCACTGTTAATAATGTACAAAGGCGAGTTATCAGGATCTATAGATGATATGATACCGTTTCTAAAAGCGTCACAACTAAACTTAATTAGTTTAATAAAACGATTTTAAAAACAGTAGAAAATGGCAACCGGAAAAGATCTGTCGGTTTTCAAGCTGTCACTTTAGTTCGTTATTTTGTTTTGACGCTTTGAGAATTCGTGACTGTATTGTGGCTGTCCTGCAAGTAGCTACAAAACAAATAGCAACGAACAATATTTGTCAACCTTTTACTATATCATTTAAGGTTGAATGGAGTAAGCTCATTGGTAGAGCCACGATCACAATGCCCTGAAAGTAGCTACAATTAATCGCATCGAATAATATTTGTTAATACCTTTTACTATATCATTTCAGGTAGAATAGGGTAAGCTCATTGATACGGCCACAATCACAATAGGTCTTCTTCATTGTCCTAAGTGTCAAAGACCCTAAAAACAAAATTAATCGTGTACTTTTAACAACAACACGCCGCAATATCTGTGCACCTAGATTTGCGATGTCATTACGGAGCTCTAAGGCCGTCGCATTCCAGTAAGGTGCGCAAATAAATAAGACCGTGTAACAAAACAATCATACAAATGCCTCCATAAATTATTGGATTAAACGATGAATTTGTAAGTTACACGAATACATTTAAACGAGAGGGACGGGTCGCGACTTCATATGGATATCGAACTAGGCTTTCAGGACACCGTATTGGTTACATTTTGCCGCATTATACTACCGCTTCAATGCAGACCTCCCTCGTAATGGGGTAGTTTCCTGATGGGTCAAACCAGATACTTTTAATTATGAACTGTCAAAACGCTTATTTAGTCGAGTTATCTAGGCATGGAAATGGGTAGGACAAATAATTGCCCGCCATTTTGAAACTTATTGCTTGGTAACCTATGAACAAATGTTGATGGCCCCACAGTTGAGTAGCTAATTGGTATCTGTGCAATTATTCCCAATAGCTTTTAAATCGACGTAGTTCAATCTGTGTAGGAATCAGAAATTATTGCGCGTCAAAAAAGTATGCGAATCGAACTCTTAGGTACAATGACATAAGGTTCTTTTTATCTGAACTCGAACACTTTTTTTAATTTGGTAATTATTCCTGCTTGAGTCACAGAACGCGATTATGTAACACTAGCTATTGTACTTCTATGGCACTCAGACTATTGGGTTTTGTGGCTCGATCTACCAAGGGATTTAAAAATCCACAAAGCTTTCTAATTATTTTTAACAGTCTTGTCAGAAATGTTCTTGAATATGGGTCCACAGTGTGGTCTTTGCACTACTAACTTCACTCTGACAGCATAGAGAAGTTTCAAAGGAAAGGTCTTAAAATACTGTGTTAGAATTGGTTATGGACGTAATTTACCAAATTATGAAAACCGTTTAAAATTGTTCAACGTCTTACCCTTATCAGTCAGAAGGCAACATCAAGATATAGGATTTATGCATAAGATTTTTCATTCTACCATTAATAAAAATAATAATAATAATACCTTGGACACAATTTACACACATTGATCTAGCCCCAAACTAGGATTCCCTGTATCTTGGGTACTAGACAACGATACACATACTTATATGTAGATAGATATTATACTTAGATAGATAAACAACCATGACTAGGGTACAAACATCCGTTCTCATCAAACAATTATTTGCCCCCATTTGTCTTAAGGGTATTTAAAATTAATACCTCTTTTTATAATCCACTAGTACGCATGTGTCGCCTCTTTAATAACGTGTTTAACCAAGACTTAGATATATACAATGATAGTTTATATTCCTTTAAAAGGAAATCTCTTATAGCACTGCAGTCATGTTGATCTCTTCTCTAGTCATGTTATGCTAAGTTTATAGTAATTTATATTTCAATGTAAAATTTTGGTTATGTTAAATATGTTAACATAACCAAAATTTGGACTATTCAAGAGATTGTGTGGCCGGAAGAGGTTCACCATGAAGCTGTCGACCACTTAGACATAACTAATAATATTATCACTGCTGACAAGGTGAGATGGGCCATTAATAGTTTTTAACCTTTTAAATCAGCAGGACCAGATGGAATCTTCCCAGCACTTCTACAGTGGGGTGGGGAACCCGTCATCAATATAATGGTCCGAATCATGAAAGCATGTCTTAGATTCGGATACGTTCCCAAAAGGTGGAGAGTAGTAAACGTAATTTTCATACCGAAGCCAGGAAGGAGCGACTACACTAACGCTAAATCTTTCAGGCCGATTAGTCTCACCTCGTTCTTGCTTAAGACTCTCGAACGTTTGTGCGAGAGACACCTGAGAGATGGAGCGTTAAAACATATACCCTTACACAAGAATCAGCATGCATATAGTTTGGGTAAGTCTACTGAATCGGCTCTCCATGCAGTTGTATCCACAATTGAAGAGGCGATTCAAAACAAATGTATCTGTCTTGGAACTTTTATTGATATAGAATGTGCCTTTGACAAGACGCAGCATAGCAGTATAAGTGCATCTCTAACAAGGCATGGGGTGTCAACAGCTGTAAACAACTGGGTCACAAACATGCTTAACAAACGTATCGTGCGTCTAGCTGGAGAGTCCCTGTCGGCGGAGGTAGTGCGGGGATGCCCGCAGGGAGGAGTGCTCTCCCCGCTTCTGTGGAATCTGGTCATTAACGACCTGATTACCAAGCTTAACGCTAATGGATACTACACCGTAGGATACGCCGACGATTTGGTAATCCTCATCACAGGTAAATTTGCGAGCACAGTATGCAACCTTAAACAAACATCTCTTCGCATCGTGGAGCGCTGGTGTTTAGAATATGACCTGGCGGTTAACCCAACAAAAACGGAAATGGTCATGTTCACTAACAATAGGGCTCTTTGGAACGGAACTCCAGCTAGCAACTGAGGTGAAGTACCTGGGCATAACCTTGGACAGCAAGCTCAACTGGAGTAGCCACATCGACAACAAACTAAAGAAGGCGAGTATTGCTTTCTGGCAGTGTCGGAGAATGGTGGGGAAAAAGTGGGGACTTTCTCCCAACATCATTCTTTGGCTGTACGTAACGGTGATCCGTCCTCTTGTCTGCTACGGAGCTGTGGTGTGGTGGACCAGGACCAAACTAACCACAATGGTAAGCAAACTCCAAAGCTTCCAAAGGCTGGCCTGCATGGCTATCACAGGTAGTATGAGAACTACTCCAACAGCAGCAATGGAGGCCATGCTGTGTCTTCCGCCACTCCAGCTGTATATTAAGCAGGAGGCCGCGTCATCTGCGGTGAGACTCAACACCTTAGGACTTTGGAGGAAAAACAGGACCTCACACACCGCCATCCTAGGGGAAGTTTACAAAAAAATTCCCATCTCTATGGCTTGCAGTGACAGAATCCCTAAACAATTTGTTTTTGACAAAAAATACAATATACAGTTACATGAAGACCATCGGGTTGAGGGGCGCGACGTTAAAGAGCTCAGAATTTTTACCGATGGTTCAAAAACTGAAGCAGGCACTGGTTCAGGCACCTTCTCGGAGGACCTAAACATCAAGATAGCCATTCCACTGGGTGCCCATAATACTGTCTTTCAAGCTGAATGCATGGGCATCATCTCGGCCGCTAATGCCATAGCATCGAGAAAGGTAAGAGATTCCTCCATTCGAATACTCTCGGATAGCATGGCCGTCCTACAAGCCCTTAATAGCAACACTATTAACTCAGGGCTAATCTACGAGTGTCACAAACGACTAATGGAGGTATGTCAACATAACCGCGTAATCCTTCAATGGATAAAAGGACACAGCGGATCAAGAGGTAACGATGCAGCGGATGAGTTGGCGCGTAAAGGATCTAGCTTGACAGCGTATGGTCCCGAACCTATCATCCCTCTTCCCTTCAAGATGGTACGCTCATTTCTGAGAGAGTCGACCAGGAATGATCATGCCACTCTTTGGACAAACCATGAGGAGTGCAGGCAGGCTAAGCTGGCCTTGCCGTCCCCTAGCGCTAGGCTGGCTAAGACCTTGCTTCGACTTAGTAGGCCGCGCATGCGACTGGTAACTGCAGCACTTACTGGCCATGGTTTCTTTAATAAACATCTATATGTCCTAGGTGTTACCGACAGCCCCCTTTGCAGAGCCTGCTTGGAGGCAGAAGAAACGGCTGCTCACGTTCTCATGGAGTGCACAGGAGTAGCGGACTACAGGGCTAAACACCTCGGTCAATCGAGGGACCTTCCAGGGATAGTCGGTAACGTAAAGGGCCTACTGGCGTTCCTGGAGGAGTTGGGTTGGCTCGAATGATGTCGCATTCCCACCCACACGCAAAATAGGCGCTTTCGTCGTCGAGTTGCGGAAACCAGCCCGACTTACAATTGACAATTGACACATATGTTAACAAGATGTTTTTAAATTGTGTTTAGTTTTTAGCTGTTTATGTGAATGTTCTCAAGTGTGTGTATACTTTGGATGACAGTCTAGTACTGAATGTTGTTTTTTTTTTGTATATTATTAAGTGATTGTCATCCGTTTTACATACCTAATAAATAAATAAATAAATAAATAAATTTGAATTTTAATGGTATCTCCAGTGCTCCATACCCCATTTAGTGAGACAGAGGCAGGACAGCACCGGATTCAAAACCCGCATCTCCCGCACGAGAAGCGAGCGTGAGCCCACTAGACCACGGAGGTCTTTTGCACATAAGGCCAGCTTTATATGTTTGTTTACATAAGAAAGCGGTAATCTATCCTGTATCAAAACTTACCTCTAAAACTGAAACCGCGCTGTACTTATATACTTAGTAACTTATAGATCAAAGGCGGAAGAAGTTGCCTTTTAAGAACCGCTTTTAATTAATAATTTGCTGTTCAAAATCCGCTTTTAGCGTTTCGGTATGAAAGACAGTAATCTTCTTCGGAGCCCCGTTATAGAATGATCGGCGAAATAATAAAATGGAAAACATCGTGAGGAAACATTGTAATCTACTTATAGTCTTTAGATGCGGCGTTGGGATAGCTAGCTGTCACGCAAAATGGAATGGCTGTCACGGTATAATTATATATTATTTAATTGTACACGGTATAATATAATTTAAACTAGTGGCCCTGTGGGCAGTAGACCTCGCTAACAGGGGGGACTGTGAACCAATTTATAGGTAAGTATTTTAGATTCAATCAAAATCAAGTAAAATAACTTTGTAAACTACATTTTACGATTTAAAATACAATCTATTGTCTTTTTACGAAAATAGTTGTAGTCTATTTCACTCACTCTCATGGTCTGTATAGATCCTCTTTACTAATCCGTCTCCTACTTCGAGGAGACCAAACTGAAGGTTTTGAAAATCTTTCTTGAGAAAACAGGCGGCCGAAAGGTAATGTTGTAGTATATTTTTAGAACCGAAACATGAAGCCCTTTAATTTGATACCCCACACGATAGGTTACAGAAAAAATAAAAAAATAAAAGTCATACAAAAAATTAATGACGTCGTAACTCTCCCCCCCCCCCCCCCAGGGGAAAATCGAGAAAAACTCACGACAAAAAAAACCTTTAATTTCAAGCAACACGTGTGCCAAGTTTTGTGAGGATCGCTTGAAAACTGTGGCCCCTAGGCCGGAACTGACAGACACGAGACATAGAGACAGACGAAAGCAAAATAGGCCTGGGGCCCAATTCCGGTACACAATGACAGCTCCATGACAATTACATGACGGTTACGGTCAACTTCAAATATCCAATATCTGACGTTTCGACAATATTTTTTTAGGTAATTATGGTAAAAATTAAGCAAATTGGTAGGCATAATGATTTAGTTAATCAACAAAGGGAATGGGATTACAAAATCGTCAGTTATTGTTTATCTAAAGTTGACCGTAATCGTATGTAATTGTCATTGAGATGTCATTGTGTACCGGAATTGGGCCCCTGCTATCTTGTCGAAATGGAGCCCTTCGCTCGCTTCGCTCGCTCGGTCAACTATGCCTTTCCATTCCGTATGGTGGTGGTTGATCCCGTGGTTTTTTTTGTTAAAATATAGAACGACTACTTCCATACATATTGAATGTTAATCTCCCCAATGTTATTTTTACCAGACTACAGCAAAGAAGAAAGTATAGTTAGATTTTTTAAACGACTTAAAAAAGGATGAGGTTCGCAATTCGAAAGTTTTTTTTTTAATATTTTTGATACGCGATTATTTCGTCAATTATGAATCGATTTTGTATGACTCCTGTTTTGATTGGAAGGTCATAACCTAATTAAACTTTTATGAGAACAATGTAAATTTTATAAAAATTTATTTAGAGATTTTCTAAAAAATCAACAAAATCATAAAATAGATACAGATGAACTTTTGGTCTGTGGTTCCAGCGAAAGTTTTGATGAGGACTTTTCATGTATGCCATCTACTTTATTTAGAGATTTTCTAAAAAATCAACAAAATCATAAAATAGATACAGATGAACTTTTGGTCTGTGGTTCCAGCAAAAGTTTTGATGAGGACTTTTCATGTATGCCATCTACGACATTCGCCTCTCGACCCGGTGGAAGAAATAAGCTTTTTTTAAGTATTTAACTTGGTGAATTATTACCCCCAGAACTCCTAAACTGCTTATCAGAATTTGATATATGAGGTATCCTTAAGAGCGACTTAATTATCTGCTAGATTTAGACAATGTCGCGCCTTATATGAAGCATACATTCAGCTATTTAATCTCTTGAATACCACCGGCGTTGGACAACGCCACTTTTCCGTTTTAGTTTTAAATTTTATTACCATGGAATAAAGTTCAAAATTGCGACTCGTCCCAACTACCCTCGGTTTTTGAAAGGTAAAATAATATTTTTTTGACAACTTAATTAGTTTGTTCCAAACTACAGAGTAATGAAAATGGAAAATACAAAAGGCGAGTTTGTTGTTACGTTGTAGTACTATATCAGCACAAAATAGATTTTATCTACACACGTATCATAAACACTCTTTACTGAGTCTAAAAACCGCACGTTAAGACTAGCATAATGTAAAACTATTTGTTAAAAACTCATTTCTTATCTGAAAATTTGTACATTATGACCATAATGTACAAAAATTTGTCAAATAATGACATTCAAATTTCGAACGCCGACGCCTGCCTGCGTGCCGCCCCTAGTTCGTCTGTGAAGTTGCAAGTTAAACAACTGCAGAGCAATGATCAATGCCACAATGCCGGTCAAACATGCGGTTCCTGAACACATCAAAGAGAGCTTATGATATGTGTGTAGATAAACTAGTGTATGTAACTGTTCATAATGAGGCATTAA
The DNA here is from genome assembly GCA_949825045.1 of Argyresthia goedartella. Classification (NCBI taxonomy): domain Eukaryota; kingdom Metazoa; phylum Arthropoda; class Insecta; order Lepidoptera; family Argyresthiidae; genus Argyresthia; species Argyresthia goedartella. Next base: position 44,540,627 of record OX463806.1, on the reverse strand, counting down.
AACTCTCGAGTGATATTATTATGAAACTCGCCTTCGGCTCGTTTCATAAACCCACTCTCGAGTATCAATGCCCTCCATTATGTAGCAGTCACATAAACTACTATTTTATTCTAATTTTCTGTCAGATTTTATTAATTTTTCATACATATTTTTTCATATAGTAAAACGGAACTCCAAGACAAATGTGACTGCGGTAGTTCAAAACTGTTCAAAGGGTAGAGAATTGTCATACCGCTCTACTTACAATGTTAATCTGTGTTCAGCTGTCCTCTAATTATCTCTCACTACATTATGGTCTTCTTATTAAGCCCAGGTTTTCCCAACTAGAAAATAAGTTGCCAAGGCAATAGTCCATCCGCGCAAAAAAATATTTAGCATCGTCATCAATCACTCACGTATCCGCAGTAATCTAAAACGGTACAATCGACATACTTATACGGTGCATGTGTTTATACTTGAGCTATGTAGTAAATGAAGATCACTCGATCACATTTCACGACATTCCGAAAGAATCACGCAAAGCCGATTACCACAACAATAAAGAGACACTAGTTTAAACTCACGCATTAATTATCACCGAAAAATGCTTTAAAATGTCCATAATTTTTTTCTTTTTATTATTTTTCTTTTATACTGTAGATATTTACCTAAACTTAGCAAACGTTTTTTTGCCTCTTCTCTACATTGTCCTAGATTGTCCTAGACTAGCCTAGATGTAGCCACACCGTTGTTTAGTCTTATGTTAACTTAATCTACCCGCTAATTTATCTATGTGGGGTCCCCACTGCAATCTGCTATCAATGGTTATTCTAAGAAACTCGTGATACCTACATGACTTGAACTGTTGCCCGCCATTCTTGTTTAACACTTAGCTCAATTATAAAAATACCCTATAGTTACATACATACCGGTTAAATTAATAGCCCTCCTTTTGGCTTCGCCGTAGTCGGTAGTAGCGGAAATAGTAGGGGGTTGTGTTTGTGTTGAGAAGCGTATCAACATAAAAAAATAACGCCCCAGACAATAAATGAAACCTCTCAGTCTAAAAGGTTCACACGTTCACTTGATCAGCTGATATTTTTTGAACCACTGAACTCATTTTAAGAAAAATCCGCAGATAAGCATTAAAAAAACGACTATAGTCCGTCCACCCGTTTGTGCGCTAGGCTGTCGCAGAAAAAGTTTGCCAAATCATAACAACCCCGTTTTTTGGTCAGATGTTTAAATAATTTAAAATAGTGACGCGTACGCAGAGCAACTTTCAACTTTGATATAATGTTTATTTGACGACCTCTGTTACTTTTCGCTTCGAGAGGTCCCGGTTTCAAATCCAGGCTGGCGAGGAAGAAAAATCAACCCCAGGTGTCGGAAGGTTATAATATAAGTGTATGACGTCGGTGTTTCTGGTTCCTACGACACAGGGTAACCTGGTATGGGGCCAGAAGGCCCCATGTGCATGTGGCTGTATATATAGGTACATGTTTATGCTTATACTGATTTATATGTCTACACAGTCATCGAGTTTTATTGAAGCACCGACAGAAATAGATTCGGCTGTCTATCTTTTGAAAATAAGTACCCTCATAATAACAGATCAGTCTTTTGGACTACTGAATTGGAAAGTTTGGGCTTGCAGAAGGTATCTCCTTACGAGGCTGGCATTGTGCCGAGTGGAGTGTTTTCACACTGCGGTGTAATGTAACACATATTTCTCATGGATACGAGATAGATAGGAGAAGTGGGTGTTAAATATCCCTTTGTCCCCACCTTCATAGAGTGTATCTTTCCAAGTGTGGGCCGATAGCAATGTAAAAGGTTTTACGAACATTAAAGAGGATATTATAAATGCAGAGCGTCACGATTTTTCTCATACGGGATGGCAGAGGCACAATTTGGCTGCACTTAGCTAAAAACAGGTAACATATTTCATCTAAATTAAAAAAAAACTTAATTAGCAAGATAATTTAAATTACGGTAAAAAAGGTGTAAAATTTTGTTTATTCAACAAACAAATATTCCACAGGATGGATGCAATACCCTGGCCCTCACATTAGCGTAAGCAGTATCTTGGGAGACAACATCAATGTCCTCAAATATTTATCTGCACTTCCAATTATCTCGAGTTTCACTTTGGGTGAAATATTACCAAATACGTTTTTTTTTTGTTTAGGTGTCCACTGCCCAAGTTTACATCGTTCATCATGCGCCGAAGCAAAAAATGACAGGCGGTGTAGACACAGGGCCATCTCTAAGATTTAGAGAAAAACCTGCTCTTAAAGTATCCCATTGGGACACGGCAGAAGAATGACAAAAGCGGATGAAATAGAATAGTTGCCCACGTCCACAGGAAGTCCTTAGATTCTAGTACCCTGCTCGTTTCCCTAAGAAGTTCTAACGTGCTTCAAAGTATCACTGACATTTCCAGCAAGGAACCAGTAGCTCTCCCCTCTATCACGGTCATCTAGAAATGTCTGTCGCAATCCCTGCAAAGGGTGTTTGCTTACTTAAAATCACGCTTGACCTATCAGAGGGCGATTCGGTTTCAGGAGCTGTTATTAAAGCTACTGGCATAGGTGAAAAGTCGTTTTTTAAATCAATCAAGATTTTGTAACCATGTCAAGAAACACATATCGGGCGGCTGCCCAATCAAATACAGAGAATTTACACGTGGAATTGGCGATAAATAATTGTATTGATTTAAAGATACAAGCAAGATACATTAATTTTATCGCGTTTAATGTCTCAATCAATCAATCAATCAATCAATCAAATGTCTTTATTACTGTAGATATCCACATATACTTAGCAATCGTAATTTTTTGGCTCTTCTTTATATTGGACCACTGTGGGAGAAGAGGCCGTAGAAACTCCCATTTTGATCTCTTTTAAAAATTGCTTGTGTTCAACTAATACAATTGTTACAATATCAATTGTTATAAATAATCACAAAATTATTAAAAGCAATTTCTGTGTGGAGTTAGATTAACTCCAAACAGGCCCGTCATTTAAGTAATCTTTAACATTGTAATATGTACACCTTTTTTGACAAAGTCGCTCAAATGGCAATTTCAAAATCTACAGAGATTTCTTGTTGTAGTAGAGAATTAAAGATATAGTAGAACACTGATCCTTGAAAGAATTGCTAACCTAACATTACTTGCATTACAACGTAAACAGTAATTGCTATATAAATAATATTTTCGAAAATAAAGTGAATAGCTACAGTTAGTATGTCAATTTCTTTAAAAAGCTCTGGTTAGCCAAATTCTTGGCTGTAATACAAAAAAATATACATCGACACAGCTATATTATTATTAAGCTAAGCTTATATATTAAGCTAAGCTTATATATATATATATTAAGCTACCTGTCGATTGTAAAAAAACTGGAAGGTAGGAACTACCTTTGTAAAAATAAACATTATCAATAACATAATTGTTAGAGTCAACCAGATGAATCAATCTATTATTATATGACATTTTATATAATGCCACGTTTAGCTTATATCTAAGATCATTTTCATTTTGTGGCAAGCTTTTACTGTGTGAGAATGTTAACATAACAATTTTATTAACATTCAGTGAGCTTAATGTTGTTAATTTAATTAGGTTCCATTTTTTTACCTCACCCCTGTTTCCAAACATGAGTATTAAGTTTTATTCAAGTGTGAGATCAAGTGTCTTTGATATTTTTTGAACAACATTATGAAAACTGGAGTTTATTAAACAGTTATTTATGACTGAGTGTCCCAACTTATTCAATAATAGGCAAAAATTTCTTCCAATTTCATCACAAAACATCAGTTTCGCTTGTGATGTTTTTGTGCGGACCTGAAATCTTGGAGTCTTCTCGTTCAATCAAATCGTTGGAATCTTGGGTCGGATACTTATTTCAGGGCTCATGGGTGGAGCTGAGCTGGCTGTTGCACTGAATGTTGGCAGTCACACAAATGATCTGCCACCAAAGGGTCACAGCGTTCCTGATTACTATGAGACAGTTTAAGCAGCTCATCCATGGCCAGAGAGTACTCCTTAATGGCCTCTTGAGATCTTTCATAGCGGGCAGTAATTGATCTCAAGCAGCCATTGAGACTTGCTCTTCAAATTACACATTTTTATTTTTATTTTAATTTTACTCTTATTTTTTAAACTTTTTTGAGATTTTAACATTTTTGATGTTTTAGTAATGTGTTTTTTAATTTCAACATATCTTTTTGATGTGTTTTTGCTGCATGTTGAGCCAGTGCCCACCACTGATTCTTCATGAGTCAAATCAGTCACTGAATTGGAGACATCTCTACATGCAACAGAAACTTGGCCGGTCAAATTAGCCGCTAACATCAATTCCTCAAATAAATTTTAGGATTTAGCGCTGCTGAACCATGAGACTCCTCTTCGAATTGTGTGATTTGATAGTGGGAATTATTATTTTTAGTCTATTTTGTTATTCAAATACATTTTCATAATGTGAGTGTAACTTAGAAAGCTCGGTTTTTAGTTTAGTATCATTGCCTAATGCTTCTAGCAATATCTTTTCATTGTCCTCCCGTTCACAAGTCCACTGGCCACACAATTCCCTAGATAGTTTTAATTCTTCTAAAGCCAGTTATAGTTGGGATTATACTTGGCGTGCATATGGCTGTCCATTTCATATATGAATAAGTAGGTATTAAGTATGAGTGTCAACAAACTTCTAAATAGGTAGGATAATTGTCAGCCAATTGATATTATGTCAGCTAAGCCGAATTCAAATTGTTTGCTACAATGTGATTCATTTGGTTGAAATTACATTCCAGATGTTACGACGCAAGAAAATATGTACCTTAGAATATACATCAGCAGTAATAAACATCTGAAAAAGATGATGATGGTGATGGATTGTCTAGCAAGGCAAATCGCGGTCGGGGGCAGTTCCACAGTTTCGCCTTCTCGTACAACATTATTTTTGTCTCCTTTAAATCAAATTCATATTCCGTTCGAACAAGGACACGTCTATTTAAAATGTAGGTTATAATATCAAGGTTGTATCTTTGATTGTACGGGATGAGCAGTAGCAAGGGATCAGACGAGGCAGCCCTACACTAGGGTAGGAATGCGCTTTGCTTTAAAGTGCACTGAGATATTAATGAAAATAGTTTCTTCTTCCGCTTGTTTTTATCCATTGTTCAATATGTTCCTCCCTAATCGAGTTGAGAATAGTAGTTTATGTGACTGATGCATAATGAAGGGCATCAAAACTCGAGAGTGGGTTTATAAAACGAGCCGAAGGCGAGTTTCATAATAATATCACTCGAGAGGTTTAATGCCTAATTATGTTCAGTTACATACACTAGTTTCATAAGCTTTCTTTGATGTATTCAGGAACCGCATGTTCGACCGGCATGATGGGATCGATAATTGGTCTGCACTTGTTTAGCTTGTTCAGTAGTACCAACTTCACAAACATACTAGGGGCACCACGCAGGCGGGCGTCGGCGTTCGAAATTTGAATGTCACAATTTCTCGAAAATTGATACATTATGGTCATAATGTATCAATATTCAGATAAGAATGAGTTTTTACCAAGTAGTACAACATTATGCTGGTCGTAACGTGCGTTTTATGGACGCAGTAAAGAGGGTTTATGATAACTGTGTAGATAAAATATCTTATTAGGTTAAACTGTGCCCCTGCCACCCGTATTTAAAACGCTATTAATGCTTGATTTGCTTAAAAGTCACAGTTTTTGTTGTATCCACTGCAGACTGAACAGCCTGTATGCCATCAATTCGGTTTGAATGGTACTTTCACCTAACTGCGTGATAAAATTGGCTGATTTTCAAATGGGGCTGCGCTATCGGTGATAAATATTACAAAGTGTGTCATCGTGTGTTTGATGTCGATCTAAAGGTGCTCTTACAACTATTCCTGAGTATGTTAGGATGCTTACGTGCCAACTCAAAATTTGATGTGAACTCAAAGTCATGCTTTCACGTCATTAGGGAATTGACAGCGACAGTATGACATAATAAATAAATAAATATAGCCCATTAATGTCCCCACCGAGGGCCACGGGGCCATTTCCCGGATACAAGTATGATTGAGCCATACTCCACCACGATGGCTCAGTGCGAGTTGGAGGGGTTTTACTATAACTACTACCATACCAACCAATTAGCGGTAGTAGCCGGGACCTACGGCTTAACGTGTCGTCCGAAACACGGAACGTTCGATAATTGACTTTTTTATATCTATTTAAAGAGCTTTGTTTGATAAGTATGGCTATGTGTAAAACTTCAACACTCAAAATAAATAGAGAGCAATAAGCACAAATCCTACCTACTTTCAATGTAAATTCTTGCTAATTTATACATCATTCTGGCTTCTCCAGAGGACGGAAAAGCCAGGATGCTGTTAGATTTAGCTACACTTAAGAACATTTTATAATTTTGAATGCGTATAAAATAATTTACATAAGAAAATATCTTATCTCATTAATACATGGACAGTGTGACATGGGGTATTTTATTTGAGCTAGTCTGTGCCTTTGGCCATTAGGGCCAGTTATTAGAAGTGTCAACTCAAAGTTGAGTAACCGGCACTTAAGCCGGCATGGATTAGAGCAGCTGAATTAAGGCCCTGTTACTCAACCGCTGATCAATAGTCAATAGTCAATAGTCAAAGTAATTTATTACTGTAGATATTTACATATACTTAGCAAACGTCATTTTTTGTCTCTTCTCTACATTGGACCACTGTGGGAGAAGAAGGGCGTAGAAACTCCCACAGATTTATTTTTAGATCTCTTTTAAAAATAGGTTGTGCTTAACTAATACAAATATGAAAAATTTAATTGTTATGATTAATAAGCAGGAATAAATAATTACAAAATTATTAACAGCAAGGTCTGTGTTGAGCCAGATTAACCCCATACAGTCCTGTCATTTAAGTAATCTTGAACATTGTAATATCCCTTTTTCGACAAAGTCGCTTTAACATGCTTTTTAAATTGCTCAAATGGCAATTTCAAAATCTCCAGAGGTATCTTATTGTAGTAGAGAATGCACTGACCCTTGAAAGACGGAAACTCAGCAATTACGTTGCTGTTCCTCTTTAGGTCGTAGCTACATGTACCCATATGTAACCGTGTAGTCGGGTTTGAGGCCCGTAACTATTAACTCAAGACTGACATTAAAATCATGCCGAGGTGACGCTGTCTCACACTAGGGAAATGTCAGAGCCTGACTCTTATCTGACCCATAAAGGCTCCACAACAACTAAAAACGTAACACAGGAGAACCTGCGCCAAACTGATAGGGCTGCAGGCTTTAAAAATGTCTGTTTAGATGGTTAGTTAGACAATTTCTAAGACCGTTCTTAAGATTTATTTTTTTCAGAATTGACTAAATATTACACAAAATTTAATTATTAATCTGCAGCTCCTAGCTTCCTAGTGAGCTAGTGAAGGGATTCAATTAATAGGAATCAATAGTTTTTTTTGGTGAAAGCGGTCAGTCACACATGCAGCTATGTATATCTTCGGGTAGCTATATACCTACAGTTCAAGTCGCCCTATAATTGCTACAAAACACAGCTATTCTGTGAACTCGAACTACTAAATCGGTAGTATGTTAGATTATGTTTGAGTGCACAGTGCACTCGGGAGTTGACAGAGCCATATGACATTTAAGATGCTCTTCAATTGAGCACGATGCTTTGCATTCGGCCATAAGAGATAGTCGTATACCAACGTGATGTCTTAAGTTCGGCGAGTCCTTACTTTAACTTAGTCAAATCTATTTCATAATAAGAGGAGACATTGAGGATGAGCGACGCCGGCAGCGCCGTGACATTCACCCACTCCGCCCCCTATGCCTCCAGCTTTTTTCACCCCCGCACTACACCGAAAACTTACAATCGAAATTCAAATCCGTCGTCGCTTCGAAAATTCCAAATTCAAAATCACGGTTTGAGAAGGCGGGAAGGCGCGCGGTCCGTTTAGACTTGCCTTGGTCGGCGCGGCGGATGGCTGAGGCCGGCGGTGCGTGCGGCCGCGGCGCCGGCTGCTCGGTACTGGCTGGCGGGCACTGCGGGCTGCGCGGGGCCGCCGCCGCCGCCGCCGCCGCGCCGCACGCACGCCGCATTCTTGCGTAGCGCCGCGCCGCCACACAAAGGCGGGCGGGCGGCGTAGGGCGAACGTGTTGGACAAAAATGGTTTTTGGCTTTTTTATGACAGATTCGTGGGAAGCGACAAAAAGGTCCATTCTTACATTTTATTGTAGAACATTCAATAATACTGACAAGCCGCTTCAGAGCATGTGGCTCAACCGGGTCAGTCAGTCAATCAGTAGGTAAGTATTTCGGTTAGGTGAGGTCAAACTTTTTTGATGGTCGATTTAAGAATAGCCTCATAATTTGGGGCCAAAGAACTATCTCCCAAGCGACTTTTACGGAAACGTACGACGATTTTTACCTAGTAACTGTAAGGGTAGTTGAATGTTGAGTAAGGACTATCAGCAGTTCTCTGTAGAACGTCTAAAGCCCGTAGCAATAAACCGCTCTTAAATCTGAGAGTTTTCTCAGCAAGCCCCAGTGACAATTTCTCCATATGGAATCTGTCATTTTAACGCGCTCGAAATAGCTCTGGGAGCGGTTTTATATTACGGGCCTAAGCCTCAGCGCAAACGGACCAAAGACCCCCGTCCGTGTTTCCTGTACTGTTTAGATGGACTCCTCGCACGCGGTAGGCGCCGGTGGCCGCCACGAGTGGTGACGTGAGGGTCGGTGTGCGGCGAGGCTAAGACGTATAAACTCATCTAGAGGCAACTCAAAACTCTGGCCTGCCGCACACGGAGCTCCGCGACGACCTAGCCTACGACGAGCCTAGATGTAGCCACATCCGTGCTTTGTCTGTTGTTCCTAACAGCGTAAGCCGCAGATCTTAATTTACCAGCCAATTTATCTATGTGGGGTCCCCACTGCAATTTGCTATAAATGGTTATTCCAAGAAACTTCGTATCATTTACTAATTCTAACGTGCTGTTGTCTAACACTAAACTGGTCTCAACTTGCAACTGCGACTGCGACGCTACTCATTTGCCCATATAAAACAGGTTTCAATAAAATTGCATGCAACTCAAATGAAACTCTATAGTATAGTCTTTGACGCGTTGCTGTCGCGTAGTCTGCCCAATTTTGACGATCTCTGCGGCGCAGCGGTAGTGGCTCTGCCTACCATGCGAGAGGCCCCGGGTTCGATCCCCGGCTGATGGTAAAGAAGAAAAAAATCCCAGGTCTTGGATGTTTATATGTGTGTGACGACGCTGTTTCTGGTTCCCACGACACAGGGCATCCTAATGTGGGGCCAGAAGCAATGTATGTGCCTGTATGTAAATGTTTGTGTTTGATCTTAAGAATATCATATAGCGGGAATTGTTATGAGATTGATGGTTAATTTGAGACAACTCAACGATCTTTCCTTTACTCTACATTTCCTTTGCCTAGAAATAAATTGTTAGAGATAAGCTCGCCTTTGTACATATTTCTTCTATGTACAAACAATATACACTGAGCAATGAAAAAGTTCCAGTGAGATAGCACCAAATTACTCCTAAACGGGAAAGGCTAGCTTAATGACGCCGACTGCAATATTGAAGTACATTTAACAGCGCATCAGAATATTACCAAGTAAAAACGTCAATATTGTGTTCAAATTTTAAATTAAATGTTTAAAAAAATTGGATGGGTGTTTGTCGCCATTTTGTGGGTGGAACTTTTTCATTGCTCGTCAGTGTATAAATAAGAGAAAAAAACGTTACAATCTGCATCTCTTAGCCCGTAGCCGAACACAAACTTGCTTTTAATTAGTCTCCTTGCTTCAGTTTCGACACCTGAGGAATCGCTCCCGATATGCACTACGCCGTGAATGCTTCGGCAGCTAGCGCCATCTAGCGGAAACGGTTTTATGCAGCTTAAGTTCTTTGTGTACGGTCTGGGGGGCGGACTGCGCTGAAACTTTCCTCGGCGACGGGAAGGGGGGCGGGGGGCAGGGGGGGGGGGGGAGGCGGGGTGAGCGAGTGTGCCGATGGATTCACTCAGCGACGGTAGACTGTATGGGGCCTGTGCCGGGCGCGGCTCAATCGGGTAAAGTAAAGCTTATCTGATAGACAGGCGGTGAGCGGATTTCCACTTAGACAAATACAGGGGCTATTAGCTGAAATCTCCGTCCCAGGGCCAAAAGGTCCTTGGTATATCACTTCCAGTATTTTGAGGACCGGCTTATCATATTAATATCGATGTAGTGTCAACAAAATGTTTGTTAAAAGCAGTAATGCACGCAGTAATGGGCACTTAGCTGAAATCAAAAGCGTTAACTGTACGACTGTTTTAGCTAACCAATGCCAATCCAGTCCCTACTAAAGTGAATTTGTGGATGTAAATGAAAACAAGAGTCATAGTAAGGTATGAATAGTTCAACACGTAGTTTATTTACTTCGAGTTTCGAAATAATTAAGATTCTGATGTTCCCAGCCAAAATAGGGAGGACCATATTTAACATAAGCGCTTCTAAAACAGTCTCCGAACAAAAAAGAAAAAACCTGACGACGCATATTAGCCGAAAACAATTAACCTTTGGCACAATATAACAAATAGCTCCAGCTTCTGCACGACAGATATACAGACTCCACCGAGATATATTTACACAAAACATTCACAGTAATACCGGGTGCTAGAAACGTTTTTAATAAAAAATAATATGACACTGATATTTACGACTGTATTATTTAGTTTTATTGGCTGCTGATACAGTTTTCATTCAGTGAAATGCGCAGACTGTGAAAACAGTGGAATATTGTCGTAAATTCGACGAAGGTATCGATGTTTCTTGAATGAGAAGGCGTGTCCACGCTATTCGGTCGTTTTTGACTTGTATTTCTTAAGGTGGATAGCTATAAAGGTCGCTGATATAGCTCTATTCTGTATATGTAAAAAAAATACCGATAGCTTCCATATTGATATTTAGAAATACACTGACGTGCAAAGATAGAGTTCCACCCAAAAAATGCCGACAAACACCCATCCAATTTTTTAAAACATTTAATTTAACATTTGAACACAATATTTACGTTTTTAATTGTTAATATTCTGATGCGCTGTTAAATGTACTTCAATATTGCAGACGGTGTCAATAAGCTTGCCTTTCCCGTTTAAGAGTAATTTGGTGCAATTTCACTGGAACTTTTTCATTGCTCGTCAGTGTATTATGTTGGCCAATCAGAACGAACTATTTCACACGAGCTATCATTGAAAGCGATTGTAATTTGATATGCCGATAGATACAGAATCGAGCTACTATTTAATGAGGTTTATCTGGGGAATTCTAATGGCGTTAACACTTACTAACGAACTAAACTGATATCTTGTGATACGACCGGGTACATTGTCAAACTCGTTTGTTTAATAAGTTTAGTTACTTTAGTTTTAACGCCTGCTTATTCAGCAACTCAAACCCACGTCAAATCCAAAGCAGTTAGTGTCAAATTGGCGTTGAATGTATGGGAAGCCTGTCACATTTCCACATCTTTCGGTCGGTTTGAGTAATGAATAAGTGGGCTGAAGAGTCGGCCCGACTCCTATAAATGTCGATATTCTATTCATATTCATATTCTGATGTAACAAGATTCATATTTCATATCCAACTACTATGCTACTATTTTAATAACTGTTCATTTTTGTAGTTGTATCATTATGCACTTCACGTGCAGAGCAGTACCACTGCAAGTATATTCACCCAGCTTAGGGCAGCTTGCCAAATTCGCTCTATAAATATTATATAACACGCCGTAAAAGTACTGGTAATAATCTATATTACGTAGGTGGTCGGTACACTTGGTAAGGCATGAAATCGGCAGATTGATAGGTCGGCGGTCAAGGAGAGACCAAAGAGTTTCACTCAACATTTTTAACTGTTTGGAGGAAAAGCTTTTAGAGATAAATCTTCTACTATTCGTGTACTATGGGTGTCGCTAGATATTTCGCAGGGTTATGATAAAATCAGGGACTTGGCCCCTGAGGGATTTGATCAAATCCCGGGAAATGATAAAATAATGACATGATTTTAACATATGAATAAACAGATATAACCAAATCCCTAAACTAAATTTAGTAAATTCGACGGATCCCTATACAATTTCTGTGAAATGTCAAAAATAATGTCAGTTCTTGTTTTTTGCCCTACCCTACTAACTTTAGAGCCAAATTGGCTGCTGTAGGTCACTTTCTGTAAAGTAAAGTTGAGTTAGGTCAGAACTTTATGCACTACCTAGAGCCGAGCGAAGCGGAGCGAAGCGGAGCGAAGCGAGGCGACCCCATGTAGTTTCACAGAACCGTATTGGTTGCTTAATTGGTATTTATTTTCGACCAGCAGTTACTTACAAACTTTGTTTTTGTCATTTCACAAAACCAGTTTCAGGATTTGATAAAATTTGATGATATAAATCATTTCGCGGCATTTGCTAAAATCCCTTAGGTATTTGGCCAAGTCCCTGATTTTATCACATCCCTGCAACAGATACATGGGTGTCACAAGCGTGGGGATTAATTCAGAAGCGTGGTGAGGCAAGAAGTATTCAGTGACCCGGAGCTTGCAGCCGCTAGCATGTCGCGCTCGTGAAACCATTTACCTAAGTCGGGATTTCTATTTAAGCAGCTATTCTGGACAAAACCACCGAAAAGCTCTTTGCAGTTTTATTTAATAATAATTACCTATAGGTTCACTGCTCTCAATAAATATATTCTACTACTAACTGTCCCGTTCCGACAGACGTCTCGTTGTGTCAAAAGCTACCAACGCAATCTATTGAAAGAGATATTTGATTTTCAGCTTCCTTTTTTAATTTTCTTAATATTTTTCTCCATATGACCCTTTTTAAGACAGTAAAATATATATTTCAACAAACAGTAAAATAAAATACAAATCAGTTACAACCGGTTTGGATGAACTTAAGAGCCGTTCTCAAGTAACACGCTGTTTAATATTTATGCTTCGGAACGCACCTTTTTTCGTTGCGCGACTCGGACCGCGAGTGATCGGAACGGAACTAGCAGCTGTCACTTGTATAGAAACGTGATGACGAGTTAGAGGTTACTTTTTTGCACATGGCATTCGGGCCTTGGCTGTATTTTTATTAGTAATAATTGTCTAACACAGGTGTCGGGCCTGGTCGGAGTGTTAATTTGTAATAATCATCACGGAACAATCGTCCAATCGTCGGGAAATAAGTAGATTCACGTCATCGGAGTGAGTGCTTCGTGTTGTGAAGGGACGAAGTGATTCGGGGATCAATTCGTCGCATTCGGACAGCGACCCTTCGTGTCGGCAAGCAACACGACGGCGACAGCATCGGGCTACGACGAGAGTAAGATTCGACTCCTCTCCCCCCACCCTTGTGCTCCTCATCCTGTGTTCCTGCCTCGAATTGAGCTTTCGAATTCCGGTCCACGGCGTCAAAGGTCAGTACTCCTGGTGAGAACCAACCCTACCAAGATTCCACGCCCTGTCGGTTAAGGCGTGGAATTTAATCATTTTGGTAGCAGGCGCGGTTTCCTAGTAGGAAATCGATTCACGGACGGTTGTAGGGTTGTTTTTTTGCCACATTGTAGTTGGGAGAAAAGGGTATCTCAGATTGGTCGGCAATCAGTTTGTGAGTGAGTCTTGTGGTCGGTATACCACAATTAAAGTTCATTTTCGGTTAGTGAACGTATAATTGACGATTTAGTTAACAATTATTATAAAGTTGTAGTCGGAAACTACTCGGTGTGCATAAGGAACAGTCATTCGGTCGGACTATAGTATTGCAGTCGGGTTCCATAGTATTGCAGTGTTATTTCGGATTACAGAGCAGGGTCAGGCTATTTAAGGGGTATTAAGCTGATTTTGCTGACCTCAAAAGAAGTGTGGGTCATATCGGAGGGGCCACATCTAGAAAAATTGTTTTTTTTTTTTATAATACCTTTTTGTGTGTTATTTGTATTGTACCATATGGTGGCATTCTCTAATTGATTTAGAGTGTATAGTTATAAGGTGTATGTCCACAGGGCGACCATATTAAATATTTTTTAGGATTTAATTGTTTTAGTGGTTGCCTTAGTTTTGACAACTTAGTTTTAATTTCTGTGCCCAGCGCTGACGGGCAAGTGCTGGTCTCTGGCTATACTTAGTTCGGTAGTGAAGTATAAGACCAGAATCTATTAAATCGGTAAACATGGCACCTTCGCCCTTGACGGTACTGCGGCATGGTGTCCGTGAGGAAATGAGATGGCTCGCCCATACTCATAAGTATGTGGAGCGACCAGATATGGATGATGTTCTGCTCAAGCGTGTGGAGTTCGCAATGACACGCGTCGGGAAGGTGTGTCGGCTGGCTGCGGAGGCTGAAGCTCTCGGGATTACTGATGAAGCCTCGGTGGCTGCAGTGAAACAGCTCTGCGCGGATGCTGACCAAGCGATGGAATGCTTGGGTGACATCGAGCGTCGCGCGGAGAAAATTAAGCGGTCACGAAGGAATGACCGTGGGGAGGGTAACGGAGACCCACCCCCGAAGGGTGTTGTTGGACGGCTGCCACACCTGGAGATTCCGGCCTTCAGTGGGGCAATTGATGAGTGGTCGGCCTTCATCAATTTATTTGATAGCTTGGTCCACGGTCGGGACGACCTGGACAACGCCTACAAGTTGGCCCAACTATTGATGGCTCTGCGGGGTGAACCGAAGGAGTTGGTCGGTCACCTAACGGTCACGGCGGGCAATTATGAGATAGCCAGGTCCATATTGTTTGACCGCTACCAACACAAACGGCGGTTGGTTGATGCGCAGCTGGGGAAGCTGTTTAGCATCCCTAAAGTAACCCGGGATGTCGACATCCGAGTACAGGTGCTCAACCCTGTGCTGGTGGCCACGAAGGCCCTTCAGAACCTTGGTCTTCCGGTAGACCAATGGTCATACATTTTTTTCTATATGGTTTTGTCACGGTTGCCTGCAGCTGTTCAAAGTCGGTTTGAACAGCTGCATGGGGGCAGTAGCACAGAACTGCCCACGCTCGTCCAATTGACGGATTTTTTGGAGGGTGAATGCAGGCGATGTGACACACTGGACACGGAGGCCAGTGTGCAGCGCCAACCCGCGCGGATGCGGGAGGGGCCGCGCCCCCCGCCCCCACGGGGGGGAGGGCGGTCGAAACAATTTGGCGTTTTGAATGCCGCGCCGTCGGGTGACGGCTGTGTGCACTGCGACAGTGCCGGTCATGAAGTGACCAGTTGCGCCAACTTTAAGGCGCTCGGGGTAGCTGCCCGCAGGAAGATAATCTTCCGCCACCGATTGTGTTTCGGTTGTTTGGGGCCGCACACGCTGAGCGAGTGCTCGCGCGCGTTCCCCTGTGAGTGCTGTGGTGGCAAGCACCACATCGTGTTGTGCCTGAATCGGTCAGGCCCTTCGGACGGTCACCAGGGCCGGACTCAGGTTGGTCGGCCACAGTGCCCAACCAGGGCCGGACCCAGTCCCCCTCCGGGCAACGGGAGTCACCAACGGGGTGACTGGGGTACCCGCGGACGGGACCTCCCAGTATGTGGCAAGAAACTAAAAACGTTACATAAGGAGCTAAGAAAATACATATGTAAATGCTTGCCAGGTGTACACCGAAATCCCAGAGAAGCAAGGTGCCAATAACATTTAGCGAAGCGGTTAAGTAAAGTGCAACTTAAATGTCAATGCTCCGAATTCTGAAGGCGTCAAAACAAAACTAACGAACTGAACTTACAGCTTGTATTACGACAGACCATTGCCGTAGGTTCTATTTTCAAATATTTTAGTATTTATATCTACACACGTATCATAAACCCTCTTTACTGCGTACAAAAACCGCACGTTACTATCAGCATAATGTTAAACTACTTGGTAAAAACTCATTTCTTATCTGAAAAATTACACATTATGAGCATAATGTGTAATTTTTCTACATAATATGACATTCAAATTTCGAACGCCGACGCCCGCCTGCGTGAAGTTGGTACTACAGAACAAGCTAAACAATTGCAGAGCCACAATGCCGGTCAAACATGCGGTTCCTGAACACATCAAAGAGACCTTATGATATGTGTGTAGATAAACTAGTGTATGTAACTGTACATAATTAGGCATTAAAACTCTCGAGTATGTATGTAATGTATCAGTCACATAAACTACTATTTTAGATTACATGTCGATACCATAAAATGTATTAGGGGAATATCTGCAACATTGTATGTAGATAGATCCAGTTTATTTGTATAGTGTACGGTATACTTGCAAAAGTCAAATACTTATCTTTCATAAGATGATAGAAATTATAAAAGTTACACGTAACACATAACATAGCGTCACGCCTTTTTTCCATACGGGGTGGCAGAGGCACAATTGTGCCCACTTTGAGCCAGTTATTCAATACTCCATTTTGCGTGACAGGGGGCTAGCCCATCGCCGCAGCTATGGAGTAAAGAGTTTTCCATCACCGTTAGAACGTCTGTATAATGTACTTAAGATAAATGAATTATCGCATTGGTACATGGTCAGGAATCGAACCTGCGTCTCCTCTGTGAGAAGCAAGCGTGAAACCCATTAGACCACGGAGCTCAGTATAATATAATAAAAGTTATCATAATAATTCATAATAAAAAGTACTTATATGAGTATGATGTCTAATAATATATTAGGTTTACTGTGATACATACATTACAAATTATTCCTTGGAGGTAATAGCGAACTCTTCGTGGCTATAGGGTACTGGTCAATAAGTTGGTGTTTTAGTATTAGTTTGAAGTATAATCCCTGGCTTCGTCATTTAAGAAATGAGTGTTACTCAACTTGTAGGTTGGCTGTTCCGCATCAGATCTATAGCGTGACACATCCGAGCCTTTTGAGTCAAGACGTTACAACTATGTGGGTGCCGGTGATATTATGATGGACGATTGTTGTCATTTTATGTCATAGGGGTTGAAAAACGTGACAATTCAAATAATCGTATATAGAAAAACCGACTTTCAAAAATACACAAACATATTCGACTCAAGTGGCTGAACCGATTTTGGTAAAACATATATATTCACCAACGGAAATAAGCTTTAATACAAAACGACATATTCATATTCATATTCTTTATTGCACAGAAATCTTATAGAAATAGTAAGGTAACAAAACATTTTATGAGCAAAGGCGAGCTTATCTCTAAAGAGAGATTTCTACCAGCAAACCTAGGTAGGACAGGAAAAATTGTGCAACAGGAGAGTCCTAGTGCGCAATAAAACTGTACATCTAATTGTTTACAACTAAAACATAATAATTTAATACATGATATATACTAAATAAAATACAAAAGCAAAAATTTTTATATATATCAAACATATACTACTTATATATACATATATAAAAGTACCTATCACGAAAGAGAAAGGAAATGCTCTTTCAATCTTATCTTAAAAGTGAAAATTGAGGGACTATCTCTAATAGCGCAGGGAAGTGCGTTCCACAGTCGGATCGCCGTTAACCTAAACGAGTGTTTGTAAGCGGCAGTGTTATGCCGAGGAGTAGAGAGAAGAGACATCGTGTGGGATCTCCGGTTGCTATGCCTGGAGGAAATAAACTCGAAACGTTCTCGAAGATATGAGGGGTAGCGGGGGTTTCGCAAAATGTTGAACAGATAGGAGAGAACGTGCATATCACGACGAAGGCGGATCGGAAGCCACCCCAACTCCTTGCGATACTGTGAGACATGGTCATACTTGCGCAGCCCGAAGACAAACCGAATCCCGAGGTTTTGAAGTCGTTCGAGTTTGTTCAGTTGTTCTTCGTTCGCACCGATCCAGCAAACATCTGCATAGTCGATTAAAGGTAGTAGGAGGGACTGGGCAAGGGTGATTTTAGTCTGCTGTGGCAGGAAGTGCTGCAATCTCCGTAGGGAGTGAAATGACGCAAAGACTCGACTGCTGACCTCACAAACATGGGGCGACCAGGACAACAATTTATCAAATACAACCCCAAGATTCTTGGCCTTCTCGCTGTATGAGATTATGTTACCATCATACACTATAGGGTCGACGGGCATTTTCTGAACTAGGTTATGAGAGTGACGAGTACCCAAAATCATGGCCTGCGATTTGCCCGGGTTGACAAGCAGACCATAAGAGGTAGCCCATTTCCTGATGTTATCGAGATCAGCATTCAACGCCTCTACTGTCAGATTCACATCACACGGAGAGAAGTGCCGATATATTTGAAGGTCATCTGCGTACAGATGATAAGAAGAGGTAAGAACGTCAGAGATGGAGTTAATGAATACCGAGAAGAGGAGAGGAGAAAGGATGCCTCCCTGCGGAACACCTGCGGAGAGATCACACCAGTCCGTTGAGATCTCCTCAGACTTAATGCGTTGCTGGCGGTCTCTCAGGTAGGAGTCAAACCAGCGAGCAGAGTGCGAGGAGACATTAAGTGACTTTAAAATTTCGACTAGTATATCGAAACATATCGTCATAATTTTTCGCATACGAGCCAGTTATTCAATGCGTGACACGGGGGCTAGGCTATCGCCACAGATGAGAAGGTTGCCTCAGGATGTTAGAAGAAATGTTCAGTTTTTATGCATTATTTTGTGTAATATTTTTTTCTTAAAGTTTTCTTGTGTGTCTGTCCATCCGTCGTTCACAGGCTCTTTTCTCAGGAACTTAGCCGTCGTCAAAAAAATCTTGGTTTTTAGGAACCCATTAGGGCATAAAGAAATGAAAATAGTTGTCATGGAGATGCTCTTGCTTTGAATCTACTTTGATTTTGACGACCCGAATGGCCGAGTCGGCATTGACCCTGGCTACGAAGCCAAGGGTCCCGGGTTCGAGTCCCGGTGGGGGCAAATATTTGTTTGATGAGAACGGATGTTTGTACCCTAGTCATGTTTGTTTATCTATCTAAGCATAATATTTATCTACATAAGTATGTGTATCGTTGTCTAGTACCCAAGATACAGGGAATCCTAGTTTGGGGCTAGATCAATGTGTGTAAATAGTGTCCAAGTTATTATTATTATCCAAGGTATTATTATTTGCTATACACAGGATGTCATTTAATTTGCCGACCATATTTTGGGGAATGATAGTACCTATCAAATATGAACAACTTTCCCCAAGAAACATATGGTCGCAAATGAAAAAAATATCTTCGCCCCACAGAATATTGGCCGGATCAGCTCATTACAAGTTACTACGGGCGACACAATAAATTTTTTTTCGTTTGAGTAGTATCGTTCCCCATAATACAGTCAGCTAATTAAATATAATGTCAATTGTATGTTGTGTTACCCCCTTGTAGCGTATGTTATGTTGTCCGAGATGACACCGGGTCAAAGGTCAGTCTATACCAGCTATGGTATCGACATAGTGCGGTTGTCATGCGATGCGCACTGAACGCAATTGTTGAGTTTTGACGCAGTGCGCAAATCGCATGCGGCTTGCATCATTATCATACGAACGAAAAACGTAAACTTGACATCAAGTTTATTTTATGTCTTTTTATGAAAACACACATATTATCTTCAAGATGTTTCCCGTGCGGGGTTCAGTTAGTTATTCAGCACTCCATTTTGCATGGCGGGGGCTAGCCCATTGCCTAAACTAAACTTGTCGACACCTATGAATAATATATTGTGGATCAGTTGGTCACGTCCGCAGGAAATACTTGGGTACCACCGGCGCGGTCCCCCGGGGTGGGGTAAGAAAGTGCATCAAAATCAACACTAAACATTTGCAGAGTCTCTGTTCGGAATCAGTGAAATAAGGATTTATACAAAAAGTAATTCTTTAAAAAAACCGACTTCAATAAAACACTATTGATGACAAAACATACCGAAACGTGCCTTCATTACTCTAAGAGTGTTTTTCTCCAACATCATCAGATCCTGACTGAAGTTGAGAAAGAGAAGTATGCCAGTGTAATGTGCACGTTTGGCGCGGGCGATTCTTGGGGCGGTTTATTTTTATAGATATGTATTTTGTTTCTTAAGTTTAGTTATGACGAAGCGTTTGGCGGATTTATGCCATTGTATTTAATTTAATTGTATAATGTGTTATTGAGAAATTTATAAGGAGCTCTCCTGGTACCTATGTTACCATCACTTGCATATCACCATTTTGTATTACAGGATAATATGAAAAATACACAAATTGCTATGGGTCTGCCTATAACATTTAAAGAGTTCCCTCGATTTCGCCAGGAATACCATCTTCAGACCCTGACCTGATGTTATTGGGACAAATCGGAAGCTGAACCCTTAAAAAACATACAAAAATCAATTAACATACATAAATAACAAATATCCCGATGAATTGTAATTTTCCAGATCATTTTAATACGAGTAACTATCAAAATGTTTGTTTACAATTATTTGACAATATTCTGTCTGATCTATGTTTTTCTACATACCATTTAGTTCTTCCTTATAGTTTTATGGGCACCTGGGAAATTTACATCAATTCGAATTCAAAATTGAAAATCGAGTCTTGGAATCGACCCGAGCTTTCCTTACAAACCCAGCCCCGAAGTAGGGCAGTCCACTTCAGCTCTCCAGAGCTACAAGTACTTGCTGACCTTTGCCACTACTTGCCTGCCTTCTCTGACCGGCACGCCTGGCGGGTGTCGAGAATCCTGCCCATCGTTGACGTTACTTGCCTGCCTCCCCTGACCCCTCCTTTTATGAAGTAAGTTGAAACATAAACACCAACTGTGCGCCAATTTCGAATTAAAGTTGACCAATAAGAGCGCGTTAATTTCGCACGATCTGTAATCTAAAGCTATTACAATTTGAATTTAGGAGACATCAGGAAACGACAAGAGAAACAGGTTTGAGATACAGGTACTGTAAAACCTGTCTTAGATCTTTCAGTGCCATGCGTATTTGTCATGGGAGACGCGGGGCGCCATACTGACAGTAAATCCCGCGTGGTGGAACCAGCATGACACTGAAAGGCTCAAGGAAATATTTGGCAAAATTTACCAAAAACCTATATAAATTAGAGACGTAAGAGCAAAATTAACTGAGAATTGATATAATATCTTCAAGCCATTTCCCGTGCTGGGTGGCAGAGGCTCAGCTACGCCCACGTGTAGTATTTATTAACGCCCTGCGCGTCATCAAAATGATTAAAGAGCAATTTATTCTTTCATCGTATTATGTTCTAAAATAAAATATTCTATTAATGCACAAGGCTATTGTGGATATCTTTTATTGTGATGACGTGACGACATTTAACACGTCACGTCTTGTATTAAGCGCTTTTAAAGTTCTGACGACACGACACGATAGATTTAGGTTCCTTGGTACAACGTGGAGGCAAAATGTATATTGTACGAGTGTTAGAAAATGGTAACGCGTTTAAAGTACTGTAAAATAGGTAGGTACCGTAATATATAAATTAACTTAAATTAATGAAATTCTGTCTTTTCGTCCCAAAATTTACGTACGTCCTGCGGTGCACCACGATGTGGAAAAGGCCAGACCTACTTAATAGTTTAGATCAAATATCCACTCTTACGGAAATTTTAAATTGTAACATGAGTGATAGAAGCTGGACACAGGCCACCCTACCTATCAGGTATGGCGGCCTGGGTATTCGCAGGACAGTAGACGTCACTCTACCAGCGTTCTTGTTCTTAATACACAGCACGATCGGCCTCACCGGTAAAATTATTAACCCGTCACTCGGTGACATCGAGGTCGCGTGCTTGACTGAGGGCAGAAGCGTTTGGTGCGACAAAGCTGGCCCGAGTACAGTCCCGCCCTCAGACCCGTCTTCGCAAAGGCTTTGGGATGGGCCGCTCTGCATTGAGGTTCAGAAGAACCTCGTGGAATCGAGCACAAACCATTCAGAGCGAGCTCGTCTCTTGGCTTCCTGTGAGCCGGAGTCGGGGTACTGGGTGAATGCGCTCCCCTCGGCGAGCTTAGGGACATTGCTGGATAGGACTTCATTCAGCTTAGCTGTTAGTCTTAGGCTAGGGGCCAAGACAAACGAGCCACATAGCTGGAGGCGTGGACCAACTGGGCCACCATGGACTGGCATGCCGCCGCAGTGCGGGCCGCCTGCCACGCCACGCCGCACTGAACGCTGTCAACGTTCCCGCGATATTAGAGCCAGCAGGCATATCGCGGGACGATGGCAAAAAGCCGGACGGGTTGATTCCTTGGAAAAACGGGCGGTCGCTTGTGTGGGACGCGACTTGTGTCGATACGCTGGCACAGTCCCACTTACAAGCGACTGCCCGCAAGGCTGGCGCGGCAGCGTTGACGGCAGAGGGCAATAAGAGGCGCAAATATGCAGCCCTTGGAAAGGGCTACATATTTGTGCCCTTTGGGGTAGAAACCCTCGGTCCATGGGGTCCTGAGGCTCGAGCACTGTTCAAAGAATTTTGACTCGCGCCTGGTCGACGCCTCTAACGACTGGAGGGCTGGAGCATACCTTGGGCAAAGGCTGAGCCTCGCCATACAGCGAGGCAACGCCGCCAGCCTTCTGGGCACCTTGCCTAGCGACGGCGGCAGCGATCTGGCTCAAATTTTCGACCTTAATTTATTAATATTTTATAAAAAAAGAAAATGTAAATATTTATATACTTATCCAACTTAAATAAAAGAGTCCCATGTTTCGTTTACACTTTCCTTTTTCCTGTCCAATCGTGTTACAGTAAAACCATAATGTCGTGAAGCTCTGGATTCCAAGAAAAACGGGGGCAACATTTAGCGGACATAATATGGCGGCCGTAAAAAGACGGCCGACGGCAGGTAGAACGTCCGAGACAGACGGCCGTTTTTCTACGGAGAAAAACACATACTAAAAATGATGTATCAAAACGGTGGTAAATGGACGTTGACATTATTTCTACAAGAACTACCGTTTTGACGTTACCGTGAGAAATACTGCCATTTGGTTTACATTTTTTTACACAAAAATATTTAATTTTGTATTTTTATTATAAATTTATAATTAAAAATTTATTTAAATAAAAATAATTTTTTTATCTTTCTAGTGTATTTATTCTCCACTGTATTAATTCCGCTCAATTTCGCAGCCGCTTTTAGACGGAACCAGAGCTTACCGTCGGAACTTTAAAAGCGCCCGTCATTTCTACTGGCAGACAGCGGCGGCGGCGGCGGCGCACAAATAATATTCTTATGAAGTGGTGATCCGCGTTCAGGAAATGACTAAGATCTCATATCTACAAGATTTTCATTTTCATTATAACATTTTCATGGTAATCGATTTGAATTTGGTAAAAAAAATGTTTAAAGATTCGGCTTGGTTGACATGACTTGTGCCATATTAGGCTTTAAGGCCTTTAAGACAAGTGCAACGCCTTTAGTCACTACAACAATCCATTGCAAAATCGACGCAGTTCAAGTTAAATTATCGTTTAGGCCCACTACTTTGAACGCAAGTCAATCAGTATTATCTGAATAAATTTGCCAACTCCATACAAAAGGGTTCTAACATTTTTGTACGGAGAGATATTTATAGTCATTTGTCATTAAAAAAACAATGCGAGAGTTATTTCGGTTATTTTTGTTTGTGAGCACCTTTGTTTTTTTATATAACATATGCCGATGCATGTCTTTCATGATGCCTTTTCTAGCACATTGAACTCAGATTTCTCGCAGTGTTGCGTTAACGGAGTGCATAACTAAATACGTAAAAGAGAACTAATTGGAATTGAGAGGCTAATTGGAAGTAGTAAAAAATGCTGCCAAATCTCTGCATTTTGTATTAGTTCCAATTAGCCTCCCAATTCCAATTAGCCCCCTTTTACCGGTACTTATGCTTATAATAATGTATCGATTGACACCAGTTTGATATTTGGTCGCAATGATTTTTCAAAACGGTCAACAGTTAGGTACCTATGCGAAAAGTGTGGTATGCCCTTCGAATGGCTAACTTTAATTCTTGGTTGTCCAAGTTCAGTTTATCCAAACAATCCATTAGCCTTAAGTCTTAAGTATCATGTCATTCTGACAATTAGGCAGTTCAATGACTTTGGATACATTGACCATTGACCGAACATCGCACAAGCAAAGCCGCAATAAAAGGCAGGCCGTGTTTGATTATGTTGTGAATAATCAATTTATCACAAGCGATTTAAATAGAGGTTTAACTGATTTATAATTTGTCCACTCTATTAATGGTTTTTTGACAGATGAAAATCCCTACACTTTTGACATCTGCAACGAAAAATGCATCTTATACTGTACGCAATAAGGAAATGTCAAATGTTCAATAAAGGATTGGACAGAGTATAGCAATAAGGCAGACACAGGGGCAGAACGAATTCTCTGAATAACTTTGACAATGGTGTGCATCAATATGCGACGTTTGACAGGTACAGATCGGTTAACTAAAGCTGGCACGTCTAACACATTTACACGTTGCGATTTTTTGGTGTCTGTGAATTGACTTTGCATGGGCGTCAAGATTAGTATGTCTGTCTCTCTCGCGCGCGGTCAAACTTATGAGTATGAAGGAGACAGATATTGTTTTGCTTTTGCTACTGCTTATAAATATAGAGTGATCTTTTTGCATTCGTGTCACGTGCCAATCGACGCGCGTTATTGTGATTGTTTACCTATTTCGAGGTTAGAATAAAATCATTCGTTCTTAGGGTTCCGTACCCGAAGGGCGCCAAACGGGACCCTATTACTAAGCCTCCGCTGTCCATCTGTCGGTCCGTCCGTCCGTTAACGGGCTTTATCAGTTCAACCGAAATAGGTAGAGAGCTGAAATGTTCACAGAATGTACATTTCTGTTGCCGCAACAGCAACAAATAATGAAATATACCGATTTCAAAGTATTAAAAGAAGTAAGATGATAAATAATATTAAGTTTTTTATCATATTTGATTTTATATCTGTAAATAAGTTACTCAATTTCTATCCAGTTTCTGTTTCAATGAGCAAAGAGTTTCGTTAACCTGAGTACATAGTTTAATACTTACATACTAGATAAACAAAATTATTTTTCAATATTTCGATGTACGGCCTTGAATGTAGTCTTACCTAATATTTAATATTTTATAATTAAAAATTAAATAGGTATATGTGCTCGTACAAAAGACTGACGTTTTACGTTTTCCCGTGTACAATGGTATGAAACCCTCGTGTGCGGGTCCGATGTTCTACACGCACTTGACCGATTTTTTTAAACATACTGTATAGTGAAATTGCATTAGTGTGAGTACTGTGAACGTGCCAGCTTTAGTTAACCGAACTGTAAAGGTCCCTGTGGTCGGTATGGAGAATGCGTACCCTCGTAATCTGTAACTGATATGCTATCAATAGCGCAAAAGACGAGTCTTCTAAGTGGTGTAGATGCGGAGATAAAACGTGTTAAAAGTTCTGAATAAAATCATAAAAATAACATACAGCTCATACATTTTTATTTTAATACAAAATTAGTTAAGTATTATTATGGCACAATGTAACAAAATAAAACTTACACATTTTAGTCCCAGTATAGTTGTTTTTTTTAAATTAAAATGTTTATTTTATTTATTTATTTAACACAAATCTACAGCCTGTCAATTATGGTAAATTAACAATATATATACTTAAAATATGACCAATTATGGATTTCAATATGTATCCATATTAATTTAAAGACAAATAAACTTTTTATACAACATGAAATAACATTAACAGCTTTGACAGAAGCTATGTATGAGCCTGTGAGTAAATGGTGAAGGTGTGGTATGTTGTGTATAGTGTAAAGTGATTGTGCGTGTATGTATGTACGTGTGTGTCTTAGAGATACGACAGTATATGAATTTTAAGATAACATTAAACGATGTGTCATTTCACAAATCATCGATTTTCTCCGAAACTAGAAACCTAAGGTGCCTTTTCCTGCGAAACGTCAAATATAGTGTATAGGAAATATGTTACTGTTCCACAATATTCAGTCTATTTGAGTTATTGATTTCTCTGTCTGATTTCTTCACTAAATTCAATCTACTAAAAACTGTGTCGGGGTCTCAAAACCGAGGACAATAGTCGCACAAGTCGCACTAAACGTTTGTCCGCCTGCACTACATCCTGGGTTCCGTGCCGGCCCCAGTTACCCAATGGTTCCGACGACGGTCTATTCGGAACCGAACGGAACCGAATCGATACCGCGAAGGTCTACCAACTTACATTAATAATAACTGTTAACGTGAACCCACTGAGTCTAGCCCTGTGCTCATGTCGCCCAAAACACACCGATGATGGAAGCATTAAGGCGCCAACATTACTGTCGGAATCGGCTTCATGGTTGTCATTCAGGTCGAAGTGTATTCAATTATCTTATTTAGGGTTTGGTACCCAAAGCTGACCGTCACGAACAAGTATTGGCTAATCTTAATAGCCAGATAGATGTACACTAGGCAATACCTATAAGCCCTCACCCCCATTTGTGACCAGTACAAACTGGTTCGTTTTTCGGATTAGGGCGTCGGAATTTTCTCGCTGTAATTATAATTAATTAAGAAGGTTTTCGGTGTATTTGACAAATGGAGATCGTGGGTAATAAAAGTACAGGTACTACCGCATATTGGCTACGTAATTTCACAGAGTTTATAGAAGAAGGTTTATAAATGGCGCATTGATCTTATCCCCATTTTTTTACCTTATTTTTTAATCTCTAAGGGATTAGTTATAGATTATCGCGTGATGCCATTACATTTTAAGTGTAGTGTACCCTTCCAAAGAGCTCTTGGAAACAAATTGCAAAACAAATCTGCTAAGATTTACTAATCTTCGTAATAATTACAATTTTTTAGAGCTAGATATACAAATTAAATTTTCCTACTTCAGAAATAAAAGGTTTTAAGGCAATTATTATTTTGTTTTAGACATACCCGGTTGTTCCCACTGCAAAGTCAAGTTTACAAAAATAATTTACAATTTGATGCAAGCTTAAAAACTACTGAAATTTGAAGCGAATTTAAAGAATACGGACAAGGAACTTCTAACGCCTGGAGATTGTATTCGTCAACAGCAAATAAAAGAGTTCAAGAACAAAGTTAATACTCTTAAAAGTCAATTAAGAAGAAAATGGGCAAACTCCTGGAGACAGGAAGAGCTATTCTTGAAATATAATGCTGATTGGCTGCAAGGAATATTGGAACTACCCAATTTTTCCCATGAACGCACTGTTAGACCATCAAAATTTTCAATGCCTCATCTGAGAGAAGTAAGAGAAGAAATATGAATGGCTTATGTTTAAACGATTACCAAAAACGCACCCATTTTCTACCAATAAATTCGAAATGACTGCCAGAATGGATTTGTCCACCAAATTGTGTTTGGATAAATGATCACCAAACTTCTTTTTATGTTTTGTGTACTTAAGTTTATTTTTTAAGTATTTTTTGTTGTTCTTACATGTTCAACCTAACACGAATGATAAAGGGGGCTTCGCTTCGCTCACCTCCTTTACCCTTCACCTAAGTTACAGCAGTATTTAGCCCTGATATTTTTTTCAACTTTTGGTGTCCATTTATCTATTTTTGGTAGGAAAATAATATTTTGGTGATCATTATATTTGTTGCCAATATGAATTAACGGCATAACAAGGCTGTGAATAAATACTCTTTCAGGTCACGGGCGGTCCGACTCTAGAACGCACTTCCTTGCACTATAAGAGACAGTCCCACTGTTTTCTCTTTTATGAAAATTATTAAAGAGCATCTACCTCTCTCTTTCGTTAAAGTTATTGCATTTATATTATTATATGTAAAGTTTATGTAGTATTTATCTGTAATTATTTTGTACTTCCTATCTGTATTTTATATGTATTTAATTTATTCCTAGGCATTTTAGTTATAGTATTTATTGTGCACTGCCTACACTTTTATGATATCAATTCCTGTATATGCCTTGGTTTGCTGGAAGAAATATCTTTTTAGAGATAAGCTCGCCTTTGTACATGCATTTTTCTTTTAATGTAACTTTTTAAATAGTGTGCAATAAAGAATTATGAATTAAAGAAAAGCAAAATAAAAAAGGACTTAATAAAATATCACAAGAAACCTTAAAATTATACAATATGGGGATAAATAATATTGTCCTCCCAGATTTTTTAAAGACCTCTGTTACTACTCTGTTACGTAGCACATGACTACGGCGTAGCAATGTGCTACGCTCGTGTCTGTCATGTCATGTCATGATTTCATCAAAGGATTTAGGTACCAAAAGTTGAGATCGATCACTATAATATGAGTGCAGCGGCATGAAGATATAATAGACGTAGTGATATAGAAGATACATAGATATGCATCTTATACAGATATATATCATATTACCTACACTAATTATACCTACCAAGGATAGGATAATAAAAGTAATCCCACTCAAAGAAACTTTATTTTTGCGGCCCCAACGGCGCCGACTCTAGATAGAAAGCTCTAATTAACCAGATTTGGTGGAGTTACTAAACAGGCTATAAGGTATCACTCATATCTTAATCAGACGAGCTCGAGTTTCTAACGAAATCCTCTTTTGGCCTCCCTACTATTTGAGATACTCACATCATAAGATTCTTTAATACTTTTAGTACAATATTGTGATAATGTGTTGAATTACACTCTTTTCGTGCAATAACGCAACAGCGACCACAATGCCAACAGCTGAACTATCATTTCATTTAACACATTTCCAACATTAATATGAGACCAAGGCACTGCGGTTCTGGCTCTGCCTACCAAACGAGATGTCCCGGGTTCGATTCCCGGCTGCTGGGGATACAGAAACTTAAAACCCAGGGTATTGGATGTTTATATATGTGTGTGACGACGCTGTTTCTGGATACCACGGCATTGGGTATTCTAGTGTGGGACCAGAAGCAATGTATTTGCCTGTATATAAATGTTTATGATTATATTTATAAAACATTGGCTTTAAAGAAATCGCTAACTCATTTGCGACGACAACGGTTTCTTCCTTTCTATTTTCTTATTATTATTTGGCTTACGTTTAAACGATCACCAAAAACGCACCTATAAATAATAAATTCGAAACTACCGCCAGAATTAGTAAACGACCACCAAATTATGTTTGGTTAAATGATCACCAAACTTCTTTTTATGTTTTGTGTACTATGTTTGAAGTATTTTTTGTTGTTCTTACATGTTCAACCTAACACGAAGGATAAAGGGTTCGCTCACCCCCTTACCCTTTACCCATTTTGGGTACAAATAATTTATTTTGGTGATCATTATATTTGTTGCCTTATTATTTTATTGGGCCGACACATAATAAAGTAGTAGATTTTTGACAACCCGAATGGCCTAGTCGGCAGTGACACTGCCCACGAAGCCAAGGGTCCCGGGTTCGAGTCCCGGTGGGGGCAAATATTTGTTTGATGAGAATGGATGTGTGTACCCCAGTCATAGTTGTTTATATATCTAAGTATAATTTTATCTATATAAGTATGTGTATCGTTGTCTAGTACCCAAGATACAGGGAATCCTAGTTTAGGGCTAGATCAATGTGTGTAAATAGTGTCCAAGGTCCAAGATATCATTGAAGATGCTGGAATGTGAGCAAGAGATGGACGAGTTAGTCTGAGGGCCGAGAGGAACTTATAAGCGACGACTCCTCTATTTACATTGACCGAGACATTACTTATTGTTTTTCTGACTACTGCGAGAAAATAAAATTATTTACAAAGAAATTCGGTTTGGAACTCAGATGAACGAAACTCTTTGGTCCGCCATCTACCGCAAATGACTGCACAAGTCTGACACGTTCTCAGCGACATGTTGACATGTGGCAGAACCTTAACAAACAAGCTAACAATGTCTTTGTTGTCCTGGTTAACTCTTTCACCATTTTTGCAAGCAGTGGAGTGAGAAAGTCATTTTACAAATATTAGAAGAAACATTATCTCTGTTGATAAAAATAAACTAACGTCAAATGTTCAAATTTTAAGAGCAATTTCCTTACAATGACATCTGACAAGTGATTCTTTTTATTTATTCACTAGGCCTATTATTTCAAATGGATAGAACGACCTATGACTTATTGAATCACGTGTGTTCCTAGGAATTATCATTTATCCAAGTAACGTTACCCTCTTTCTGGTGCAATTGGATAAGAGTATACTATATTGATCTTGCTCATAAAATATATCTGAGGTAAATTTCATTCAAATCCGTTCAGCCGTTTTAGCGTGATTGAGACACACAAACATCTAAACATTGCTACTTTCAAACGTACAATATTAGTTGGATTGGATAATAGGTCTCCTCAAGCACAAGCCATTTAACTCAGTCCCATGCAATCAATAGCTTGCTGGTTTCCTTGCTATATGCCTTCGGACCACCTGGCACGTGGTGATCTCGCCACCACTCGGTCACTATGCTAGTCCATCTGCCGTATTCACGCCTTGCCAAGCGACCTGCCCGCACCTAACAACATATCACAGCGTGCCGAGTTTTCCCATACGAGATGGCAGAGGCGCAACTGCGGCCACCTATCCGATTATTCGGTACTCCTTTTTGCGCAGCTATAGAGATATCCTGCCTATATCCACGTAAGCCGTGGTATCCGCTTACCTACGTCAGCCTTGGTTCGGCATGTGATTGCGGTATCACGAACACGGTCAGACAGATTAATACTCTGTTAGGCTTACGGGATTAAATATGGCCAGAAATGCATCTTTAGCTTCAATTCTAGGCTAAACTAGACACCATATAAATATAGGATAAATATATGTTATAAAAGGTCTATTAGAGATAAGAATGGACTTTTAAAATTACCGGATATCTGTTATATTTAATACTTAAACATATTTTTCGCAATGCATTATTATTCAACTAAATGAACAAGCGCTCGGAGACGAAATCAGTTTCCTATATGAAACTTACACGCAAAAATAGGTAAAAAAGGGAAATTTTTCGGTTGTTTTATTTTATTTTTAATGTTATTATTACGGGAGTTTAGTAATATTTTCTATAATTTTCTTGGTCTCGGAGCTCGGGCTGCCCCGCGGGGCTCTGCGCGGGAGCATGCGTCAGTCTGCTTCGACGCGATGCGACGGGTATTTGTTTTCTTTGTCTAATTCTCAATGCCATTGGCCTATGTTCAGCCCTTAATGGCTGTCTGTTCTGTGCGACTTTGGCCCTTACAGTAGTTGTACAAGTAGCCAAGCTCTCGGTAGCTGTTGTAACTGGATTCTGTAACTCTTGCCATATCCTGATTCCTTCCAAGCTCACACTACAATTGCTTTAAACGGCAGCACGTGTGACGTCATCGCGCTCTGATTGGACAGCTGCCAATTTGAAGTTGGCGGACGTCCTTCAAAACATACATTTTATTTTATTCGAGATGACGTTTTTAAATCGAATCTTTAAAATTTGGCTATGATTTGATTTCGGGATTTATTAAGAGATACTAATTTGAGCTTTGATGTTGTTAATGATGGCAACTGCAAAACAACCTCTGAGGCCTAGTTCGTAGAAATATTGCTCTCATAATAATAGTTTTTAACAATGATACAAGTGCGCTAAGTTGGTCATCACTCACGGTAAGGTAGCCGAGTGTGTTCGACCAATGCACATCTTGCGAGTGAAAAAACAGACAAAAACAGACCTTTTCTTTCGTTTCGTTCTTTCCGAGCGCCGCACTAAATAAAGGCGCTGGCACAACCGCTAAACAGCCTATATAGAAAATAATAATAATTTGATGAAAAAATTATAAAAAATAATATGATTTATAAACCTTATTATTTAATGGTTAAGTAACCTGAAATAGATCATTTATTCACAAAAATATTATTAATAGTAAGCATAAAACACTAGTGTGGCATTTTGGTGTGACTACGGTGCGGTTGGGAAAAACTTTTGGCGGGGATTTAAAAAAAAAAATTCATTACCAAAAAGCATTAGTGCATATAAAGCTCCATGCACGTAAATACTTCGCCATAAATAGTACTTTATGAGCAAGAGTGCTGAAAATATATGACTATAGTAGTAGCTATTTAATTCGTATGGTTAAAAGCGATTATGATGAGACCAATATTTCTATGAAATACGCTGCTGGAGGTAGGTATCATATCGACAGTCTGGGTGTACGAAGCGCAGCGAACAAATGTCACTGGTTCCGGGTGAATACAAATCAACCATCATCGAATATACTTAGCTCGAATGTTGGAAATATTCAAGTAATACCATCAGATTTAGTGTTACGTGTATCTTAAAGAAGTAAAGAGATGTATTTTACTGCACATTCTTTTATAAAAATTTATTGATGATATTTTGATTAACATACAAACTCGCGGCGGAAGTCCGGTCGTCCAACTCGTCCAATTACCATGTTCTGCTACCGTAGGTCTTTTCGCAGCAAAAACTTTTCGATACAGTTAATGGTAGCAATGTACATATTTAGCCTGCTGAAAATATCATCTTAGGCTATCGGACAAGAGATCCGGAATCAAAAGTTTTATCACCTCAAGAATCGGTATCATTGTTTTGTTAGCTGCTTGTAAGCAAAAACGATAGTAGTCATCTATTAGGCTCATTTACACTGCTCGGAAGTGTCGCGTGCCAGCACCAATAGCTGCAGCAATGCATCACCGAACTACCTTACACCGAAGATTCGGTTAACCGAATCTTTTGTTAACTTCCGCTAATGTAAGCCCTGAAATTATCTGTGCAACAAGGAAGGAATGAAACACATCATCTCATGAATTATATGAGTCAGCAAAGGCAAACAGGATATTTTAGTTTAATCAGAGCAACAAGCTGGCTGCTTACCACCTAATCTAACTGGTGGTTGAAAAGCCCGTATTTAAAAATGTTGGTGCGTATATTTTACCCGTGACATTTACATATATGTGGTTTAGACCTTTAGAGCTATAAGATTTAACTCGTAGCTAATATAACAAACTTGAAATTCTATACAAAAACAACAAATCACATCAAAGTTTTGTGCAATAAACTATTCAAGATACAGACCATCACTCTAGGTTGAACGCCGCAAATGCACCTACCTCGCGTGACATACGATAGGTGTTCTGCACCTATGAACCGCTCAGGCGCTCTTTGACTATTCTAGCTGCCAGACGTTTGTTGATATGAATAAAATTACACGGTACTACCTAAGTCTGCTTCAATTTGACGCAAGGCAGCACTAAACTCGCTTACTATCTTCAAGCCGTAGGCGATCGACGAAGCGTCATTCGGTGAACCGCGTCAACCGATTACCGGTGGCGGACGTTCCGACTGTGAAGCTTTCTTCCGATTTCCTGAGAGCGACGACAACGTTTACAATGACATTAGGCTTCTTATCGAAGCAAAGGAACTGTCATAACTAATCATTGAGGAATACTTGAGTTTCTAGATAGCCCGGTATGGAAGCCAATTTATGATTGACATTGGGTATGATGGGCGCTTATTTATGAACACAAACCGGTGGTGAAAGAAAGTGCATGAACTGTCGAGAACATTACTCTTCTATGTACTACGTTAGAAACGATCCGTTCAAAGTATTCCTTAATAATATTGAAAATATAAAGCATAATTACTCTCGTACATCCCTAAAGAAGTGAAGTAATAATCCAATAGAACTATTAATATACAATAAAAAAACGTCGCCTTGATTGACTTTTACGCCGAATCTGGATATAAAAGGCGTTGCTCCGCCGAATATCCAACAAAGTAGTCAGTTCCAAATTACCAACGTGTCAAGGCTTACGCTACCTACGCGAGGATATGGCTATTCCACTCATCCACTGCGGTTTGCCTCCACCCACGGTGCCAGTGGAGTCTCGAGTACAATTCAGTGGAATGGGGCACGGCGTAAATGTTGCGAAATGTTTCGTGGTACAAGGCTGGACTCCGCATCCGCCTGCAGTGGGAAAATGCCGCATAGGTACTAAAGCCGTACCGAAATAAGTTTTATATTCACAGCACAGGCGGCACAGTACAGCGACAGGCAGGCTTCTACCCTACTTTATAGGGCTTGCTGGAGCAAAAGCCTTTTATTTATTGGGTGATTGGATTACGTCATAAAGTTGAAGGCTTTTCAGAAGTCAACAGGTTTGCAATAATCTGATAAAAAGTCTGATATGTTTGCGACGTCGATGGTTCCGGTTCTCATGACACAGGATATCGTGTGGGAGGCAACGTTAATCTATAGGTATTGCATTAATTAATGTTGTTTAGAATGCTACTTACCCTCGGGTGCTCGTTGATACTTATTATCCGAGCTGACCCGCGGTCCGAGATCAACTTAGTGCTTACGATCTGCAGCCAGCACGTGCAGACTACCAACTGTTAATATTAGCACGTAAACGCTTTGGCCGCTATTCGGACCGCAACTAGGAAAGTTGGGCTGTTGAGTAATGGCCGCTGTACAGTCTCGCCCAGGCGAACCCAGTCAGATGTACATTGCGTTTTCCAGACGACATCAATATCAAATAACATGTAAATAACATGTGATAAAAGGTAGGCTCAGGAGAAAACGAAATAGGATTTACAAAAACAGGTCGATTTTCGAGTAAAAGCGAGACTCGCGCAGCGTTTCATTTCTTTTATTTATTATTATTATTTATAATGCACAGGCAACTTAAATCTGATGCTTGCTTATCAGTCCACATTTCACCGCTCATGTTTTATGAAATAGTAAGTCTATTTGAAGCTGTTCACTCATTACTAAGAAAATAGTCATAGCGTCACATTTTTTCTCATACGGGCTGGCACTTTGAGCCAGTTAATCGATACTCCACTAATTACTAATTAAGTGCACTACGATTATTTTATCTTTATCACTCGGCACTTCTCGGCTTTTATCGGCACAGATCGGGAGAAAATATTCATTGCTGCCTATTCATCACAATGCCTTATAGTAGAAAAAAAGTCATTTACCGAAGTCACTTTTAATAGACTAGACCTATAAATTATATAGATGTGTCACTCTCACAAGCAATAATATGACAAATGCATTGATTATCAAAGACTTACGAAGGATTCTTACGAACACTTTTGAACGTCTTTTGAATCTATATAACGCAAGAGACCCGAGTTACCACAGAAAATATTAAGCACCATGTAACCTCAAAACAAACGTCAAATCCCATACTTATGTTTTAAAAAAAGCGTTGAACTGTAGTTTCTTTTTTTGTGGTAAGACCCAAGTCAAACCCCTGGGTGGATGAACCTCTTTGCTTTACTTACTTACTCTGTGTCAAAACCCGACAAATATTAGGTCCTTACATATGAAATTGGCGTTTTGTATGGATAAATTGAAGTTAACTCAATTTTCAGTACAAACATTTTTGTATTTTTTTTAGGAATGACAGATCCTAATTTTATAAACTTTGTGTGTATGAATGAGACAGCATTTAGCTAACAGAAAATTTTATATAATTTTTGAAAAGTGTCAGCAGTAAAAAAATATTACGAATATTATCATGAAAATTTATGACATTTAGGAGGCACTGATTTTGAAGATAACATTTTAGTTATCAAACTGAAAATTAAAAGAAAATTTTATAAGTACATAGATGTAAAATATTGAAATTAATTTTAAAACAATAAAAAAAACTGGAAATAGCTATTGAATTACTCGAGTTATGAACTCCTGAATCTATAAGAAAAATTCGCCAATTTCATAGGCAAGCACCCAATATCATCTCTTAAACCATAGTTTAAATCTGTTACTATTGTTTTGTTCATGTGTTGTGAGTTTATAAAGTCTACGTTGAAAACTTCAGCGATTAAAACCGAGAAGTGCCGAGCGGAAAAGAAAAAATCGTACTGTAGTTATACGCGTCTATAAAGAAGAAGGAAGAAAAATGTTCATTATGTTTTATGTTCAAGACGTCTCTGTTGCAGGGTGCCACAGTACGTGGTATCTTAGTGTAGGGCCAGAAGAATTCCAAATGCCTGTAATTGTTACAGTGTCTATGTTAAGCCATTACTAATACGTACCTCTAGAATTATTTCATGTTCAGATAATGTGTTGTGTACAAATGCTAACGGTGAGTATAAATATATACTTATGTACTTACTATCGGTGATGGCCTGTCTCTGTTGTAATGATCAAGTACTCACCTGAAAAGATAGAACATAATGTTAGTAAAAGTAAAGGATAATTAGCTGTTACAATATTATGGATTATTCTGTGATTAAGCTCTTCTTTAATTTGACCACTATTTCAGAAACTGGGGGAAAGCCTGTGTACACGCAAGTACACATACATACATGAATAAATAATTATTTTTACTTCAAACTTAATTATATCTACGCTATCTCGAATCCCCCGCAAATTGAATCCTCCGCAGTATTGAAAAATTGTGAAAAGGTAATATCTATAGCTAGCTATAGCTATAACTGTTGTACCATTGAGCTAAGTGATTCTAACGGTGATGGAAAACCTCGCATTCTTAGTCTCCATAGCTGAGGCGAAGGGCTAGTCCCTTTACAAAATAGACTAATCCAGTTATAACTGGCTAAAACTGGGCACGATTCTACCTGTGCCACCCCGTATGGAAATAGGCGTGACGCCACCTCTGTAATATAAACGCCAGGTTACTAATGCCAGACGACTTTGAGCCAAATACCAGAAGACGTCAAACTACATTTGAATGGTAAACGATTTTCCCAAAAAACTGCAGCAATAACCTCGTAATAATGCTCGGCTATTATAACTCCGAGTTCTAGTTTCGTAGATACAAGTAACAGAGGAACTGGGACAAAGAAAGCGCAAAGTGATATGGTGATACAGGCTGAAGCAAATTTCGCTTGTGCTCGCCGACGTCATGAGACGTAGTATTGTACGTAACAGGCGAAAAAGTCGATAGGTAGCAACCTACATGCAGCACTGAAAATCTACCGTAACGCCATCTGGAAGACAGTAGCGAAGGTAGGTGATAGTTGCAAAGCTGTTCCATAGGAAGCAAGAATAAATAAATTACGCGTCGAATACGTTAGCGTATTGAACTGTCACTGATTACGAATAATGACATTAATAACACACGGATCATTCCATAGGACACGCTTTACAAACTTTTACACACTTGTCTTTGAAACTCTTATTAAGAAGGCCGTCGCGAGTCAACACTATTCTCTGAATATTTTTGACAAATCCATATATTGTATGGAGTTTTAAAAGATATTCAGAGGGTAGTCTGGATAGTTTTAAATCACGTTCGAACTAGTGTAAGTAGCTGAGATTTCAAGTCAAGGAGTCGAAACTACCAAAGCAGAATTTCTAACAAAATGGGGAAATGATGGAACTATAAAGTAATTCTTAGTCTTGATAAAAGGTATGTGTCGACATCTGCTATAAATTTACAACATTTGTGTCCTATCCACCGCGGGCAAAATTAATTTTAGTTCAAGGAGGTTTCACGTATCAAACGAGAGT
This sequence comes from Argyresthia goedartella, assembly GCA_949825045.1. Taxonomy (NCBI): domain Eukaryota; kingdom Metazoa; phylum Arthropoda; class Insecta; order Lepidoptera; family Argyresthiidae; genus Argyresthia; species Argyresthia goedartella. The sequence goes on along the minus strand of OX463806.1, from coordinate 44,503,191 downwards.
AATAGGAGTCACATTCGCTAGATGGCGCTAGGTCTGAAGTTTCAGTTAAATAGTTGAACGTCAAGGAAAGAGAAGGTTGGTTTTATAAAATTGTTCAGATGGCGCTGATTGAAAGCATTGCATTTGGAATAAAACCTTCGCCAGCTGTCGCAACTGAAAAGCGAGAGTAAACTGAAATACCGAAGAAAACTGAAATAAATTGTTGGTGTTAGAGTACTAAAACAGATGGCACTATTCCTATGTGAAAAATGGTTGACAGCCCTTAAAAAGCTAGGGAATGAGAATGGAAATAATTTCACTCAAAACACATGCCAGAAAAATCGCAAGAAAATAAACGATCGATATTTTTATATTTATTTTCGAATTAAAAAGAAGGTCTCCAGTAAGTAGTAGTCCCAATCAGCTGTAGCTGGACACCCTTTCTCTGAAGTTACATTTTGAAGAAATTTAGACGCCTTCAGAGCACGTTTTGATTTCAGAGCGATAGCGACTGTTTTCTTGAAAGATTTTTTTTGTTTTCCATCTTAGGTTTGTTGGAGGAAGTTTTTGGGTACTATCACTACCTCTAAATCTAAAGTCGTTAAAAGTCAGCTTGTATGAAGCTTTTAGTAGGTTGTTAAAAAGTTCAGTTGGCTACTGTACAGGGCAACCAAGTTATTACTGGGACATGCCAAAACATGCTTGTGTGGGTGCAATGATCCCCGGTAGGGTAATTCAGACTCGTAAAGTCGGACAGTGCGGCTACAACCTTAATACTTATAAAAAACAACCATTTTGCTGGTTTAACAAAATCTTAGCGTGATAGTTTAATTTAATTTATCACTGATAATAGCACAACATTTACTTGCTTCTGGCCCTCACTAGCAAACCCTGTGTCGTGAGAACCAGTAAACGGCGAAATTATCTTGTTTCAAACATGTAAACAACCAGTACCTGTAAGTTAACTTGTTAGTTTACCTACAGTTTTTGATAAAATGAAAAAAATAAAATGTTAGTTTAAAAATTGTGTAGAAGTAAAGTGATTTTATGATTTATCGCATGGGAATTCTTCATTCAGCCTTGAATGCATTGAAGATCAATGAGGCCAACGTAACCAGCGAGCTATTTGGAGGCTGTAATAAATTAATGGTGTCAAATTAGAAGTGGAGATATCGATTCTCCTATCATTTAACATCCGTAAGATACAGAAATAGAAGAGAAAGATGAAACGTCGATATTATTGGAAGGTGTAACAGAAACGGAAGCAGGAATTCATCGAAAAAGTATGCGGATTGAACTGCCAGTTACTCTTTTGGAAGCTCAGAGTAATTGAGTAAATAGAGGGAGGGACATTTTCTATGAACAAAGGTTAATACGCCGACACTCTTTTCTCTTATAACCGTTTTACTTTGTATGACTGAAACCAAATATTTTTGACAGGACAGGTAGGATTCTTTACGCGTACAATTTTAGTAACAACCAGCGATGGAGTAAGTATCGATATAAGTAGCCTTGAATTAAGTAAAATAAAGTACCTTGGTCATATAGTGACTGAAGACCTGAGGGATGTCATAGACATGGAGTGGGAGCGCAGCGTTTTGGCAGTTCGGGCGAATATGTTGGCTCGAAGGATTGCACATTGCACATAAAAAGCCAGTAAAAATCTCACTCGTTAAGCAAACTGCCAATCAATCTAATCGTGCAGCCTAGAATCTTTTGGGGAAATCAACTATACCCATAATACTCTCAACGCCCTACTCGTCCAGTATAACAATACTTTTAGGATGTTACTGGGGCTGCCACACTACTGTAGTGGATCAGGCATGTTGGTTGAGGCACATCCATGCCTTCATACGCAAGAAGGCGACTTCCTTACTGAAGCAGAAAGCGCGGCAGCACCAACAGCGTCCTAGAGGTCATTGCAAGTCGGCTCGACAACCCAGTACTCAAACAATTGGTGAACGTTGTGATTGTTATAGCTGATGAATTTGGCTAAGTTTTTATGATTTCTTGTGTAAATTTTACTCTATTATGCAATTTCATAAGTTTCCTGACTAATGGATCACTTTTATAATTAAAATAACCATTCCCGAAATTTTCGATTTAAGATATTCAGTCTTGTTTGTGTTATTATTATGACAGATGCTGTTCGATGCATTTGAAGAGTTCGTTGTTGTCTGACAAACTATACATGGCGAGTATTACCTAATTCTGTAGAGCAACAATAAACCAAAATAAACCAAACCATCAAAGAAAGTGTACGCAATCCAAAATTGACGCTACATCTATTTTCGTTTGTCTGAGTATGAGTATGAGAAACCACATGTATTGTTTTAAAATCTAAACTCGAACACTTTCGACCCCTCAAATATAATTGCTAATCCGAAAACATGGTAACGTGTTATAATGCCCGTATTAATATTCTGAGAGTTGTCTTAGCTATGTCACAATGCCGGATGTGCCATATCAAATTCATGCGCTTGAGATAACGTAGTGTTTGTAAGCTCTTTGGATATATCTCTCAGGCCTAAGAGCAGTTTATTAAGAAAACGGTGTAAGGAATCTTTCGGTTGGTGAACGGAAGGTTCGCCTTGCTCCTGGGTCCGTGTTGGAGGTGAAAGGACCGTAAGGGAGAAAATACCCTACATTAGGTATCGGTGATATTGCTGTAGCCGCACTGTAGACACCCTGTGACGACCCTGGGAGGCTGCCAACAATATAAGGGCTGGTGGACAGCTACCCACGGGGACATAATTCACCCCTTTTCACGCCTTTTCCATCAGGGCACAGCCAGCCAGTTTTCCCTTACTCTATTTTGCGTTTCAGGGAGCTAGCCTGTCGTACACAACTACTTATATCTTGGTCATTACTGGGATTTTCCCTTTGTACGTGTCGATTTAATCGTAAGTTAATTCGTTTACGCTGATTTCACAAAAACAACATACATACTTTTCTTCTGGCCCCACATTAGGATATCCTGGGGAGGAAGACAACACCCCACGTTGTCTTCCTCCCCAGCCGGATTCGAACACGGGATGTCTCGTTTTCGAGGCAAAGCCTAGAACCACAGCACTACAGAGGTTGTCGTTGTGACTCTGGTCTCCAGCGCTGGCCGCAATCAAGGTGGAAGTAGACAGTTTTACCGCGTCGTTTAACGCAATGGTGAAATCTACTCCAAGTATGCTAAGCTCTGTGCTTAATAACAGATTTCATGCTCATATGGGCTTACATGAATGTAGGCGTAAGAACTGTATTTAAATGTACAAATGAGCTAAAACATGGTTCATGGTTATTGTTTACGCAAAGCACTTGACATTAATTAGCTGAACTCATTTCGGAGACTAGTTGTACCCATCATTTTAATGAGTTTCTCCTAGGGACATGGTAGCATACGCAAATATTTTTTTCGTCTTCTTTAGATTTATTATTTTCATTTGTAATTTTATCATAATTATATTTAGGGAACGTTGTTCTTATTGACATATCTAACACTCCCCATGATTACCTACGGGTAATTAAAAGTACCTATATTTTGTGACCCTAGCATGGGTAAATCCAACCACTTACCTTTATGACGAGATACCTAATGACAAATTCCTAATTGAACACTTCCCACATTGTCAGTTAACCTCGTGACTCGTGGCCAGGCCAGGCCAGAGAGAGAAGGTTGGTTAAGAAGTTAAGTTGGTTTACCCTTGACTTACAGACGAGAAGCTGACGATAGGGGAAGGGACAACTTGGGAACTGGTTAAAATGGGAACTTGTCTTTATGAACCTCGTAATAATGGGAAATTGTCGAAACGGCACAGAAATGAAAAGTTGACGAAATGGAAGCCCTAGAGCTTATCATGTTATTCTGACACCTGGGAATATCTATCGGAATACCTTTCAGATTGACAAATCGTCAAATCGAAAGAAAGCTCATTAGCAAAACGTGTTACAATTGGTGCTGTAAAAGGAATCGGATAGAAATTCGTAGATATCAGAGAGGAATTGATAATACTACTGGCCGTAATGGAACTTAAGGAACCATACGATGATGATACAACGAAGATGTCTTACCCTCCTCTCTCTCCCGCGACCAGTATCATCTGCATGACGAGTTTGTTGAGCCAAGTCTTCTCCTAAATCGGTTCACGCACATCTCTCCTTCGGCACTTCACTAATGTAACCACACGAACATAACTGCTGGTTAGGTTAAGTGCAACTTGAACGTCATATTTACTGGCGCTGTCACGAGAGCGCCAGCCTGGCGTGAATGCAGCATGACGTGTCCTATTTTCTAACTCAAACATAGATCCCGATACCTTTGATATGGACGTTTGAAGGATATCCACCAATCACGTTCGCTGTGACAGCTCGTGTCAAATCGTGTGTCAAATATCATTCAAACGTCATTTTCAAATCTTGGGCGGGAGCGATGTTGGAATTAGGCCCACTTCTCCAAGCGCGAGTTAACTTATTTGAATAACTGTAACCTCCTTAAAAATACGGTTGTCAAAGTCGAGTTAGCCGAATGCTCAATATGATGCTAGAGGTTTCCCGAGCGAGACTCAGTGATGGCATTATCATTTTGAGTGTCTGTCAAACTGTAATTCATTAGGCAGTGTTCTATTTTAGTTAAGGCATTTGGTGGCAATTCTCAGGACACAACTCACTTTGTGGCTCACAGAAGCCGTAATGTCATTTTAGTTGTCCCAGGAGGCGCCTTAAACATTGTAACTAAGTAAAGGTGGGTAGTTTAGAAACAATGTGAAAATATGTTAGGTGGTTTTATGGTTTGGCGAAAGGTGACAGGTTCTTTCTCTTTTATTAGGTATCTCACTAGCCTGTATCAAATCGGTTTCATAAGGAAAGATTTTCAGAATGTTGTCGCCTAGACTACAGTATCTGTGAAATAAATGAATCCTTACGCTTACTTCCACAAAAATCGGTCAAGTGCTAGTCGAACTCATATATTTAGGACTCTGTACCTTCGCACAAGTAATAACGCTTAAAATACGGTTATTGTATGGAGGTTTAGAAAATTGCGAGTTGTTTATTATTGCTGTAGCGGCAGCAGAAATACACAATCACATGAAAATACTCTCTACCTATTACGGTTTATCAGATAGAGCCCGCTAAAAAACTGACTGATCATACTTAAGCAATAGAATACAAAAGGCAGAAGTCAACGGCGTTAAATCTGATGGATCGGGTGTAAAATTGGCGTTCCACAAGATTCCATAATAGGCCCTTTCTTATTCCTGGTATATGTTAACGATCTGCCTTTCATAGTGGATAAATTGACTGACATAGTGTTGTTTGCTGATGACTTTTGAAGACCATTGGGTCTTCAAAATTGAAAGACAAAAATATTATTTTGATGGTATTTAACCTTGAATTGTTTCACAGTTATTGTTAAACGCTGGTAAAACCAAGTATATCAAATTCTCACTTCCAAATGTCAGCCAAGTTGAGCCCAGTTTAGTGTTAGACAGCAACACGTTAGAAGTAGTAAATGATATGAAGTTTCATGGATTTAATAGCACATTACAGTGGGGACCCCACATTGATAATTTAGCTGGTAAATTAAGCCCTGCGGCTTACGCTGTTAGGAACATCAGACAGAACATGAACGTGGCTACATCTAGGCTAGTATATTTTAGTTACTTTCATAGCGGCATGTGCTATGGTATCTCGTTGTGGGGGAAAGTAGCGGATATTCAAACAATTTTAATTTTACATAAAAGAGCTATTCAAGCTATTTATAATTTAAAACAAACAGCCTCCTTAAGAGAGCTTTTTAAAGAAATTATCTGTGCGAAAATATAATGAATAGACCTTACGACATTTTCGAAACTTAGCGATAGCTGTAATGTTTACCAAAGAACTAATCACAGACTAGTTGCGCCCCAGTTTAGACTTGCGAAGGTTAACAATTCTTCAAGTGTCAGTGCCTTCTCTACTACAATAAGATACCCGCTGGAGACTTTGAAATTGCCATTTGAGTAATTTAAAAAGCATGTTAAAGCGACTTTGTCGAAAAAGGGATATTACAATGTTCAACAATACTTAAATGACGGGACTGCTAATCTAGCTAAACACAGATTGCTGTTATTAATTTTGTAATTATTTATTCCTGCTTATTAATTATAATAATTAATGTAGTAATATTTGTATTAGTTAAGAACAACCAATTTTTAAAAGAGATCTAGAAATCAATCTGTGGGTGTTTCTACGCCCTTCTACTCCCACAGTGGTCCAATGTAGAGAAGAGGCAAAAAATGTCGTTTGCGAAGTATATGTAAATATCTACAGTAATAAAGACTATGACGGGCTCGTGAGGTCTACTGTTCTCACAGAGCCACTAGTTTTAATAATCCAATGAACATTTTCACAATCCCACTTCTCAAGAATTATATGACATCACAATGGCCAAAGTTACGTTAACATCCTCTCAAACTGTGTTTAAAAGAAATTGCACAATTATTCGGTTATCCAAATGCATCTCATTCCAACTGCCTTCAAGTTCCGAAAGTCCGTATTTCGCTGAGTAGTTTTAATTAGGTCAGGACGGTTCCCTCAAGGCATACACGTTGGCAGAAATATGAGGATACACCTCATAGAACTTATTTATTACTTACGTAAATAAGTTAAGATGTATGTACTGTTTGTCAGGATGACTCACTTCTGAGTTTCAAAAACACTCGATACGGCACGAAAATAACTTCAAAAGAGGTTATATCCAAGGCTGGAGAAAACCCAGGCACGCGGGCCACGAATTGGCCCACCACGCCATTTTTATTTGCCCGCCAGCACTTTGGTCGGCTGGCTAGCACATTTTGCCATTTAAGGGTTCCGTATATGAAGGGTGCCAAATGAGACCCTATAACTAGGCGTCCGCTGTCCGTCTGACTATATTTCTGATGCTGCTGCAGCAAAAATCAATCAGTCAATACAGTTTTTAAATTAAAGAAAGTCAGTGCCAACACCCGTAAATCAAAATTTAATTACCGGGCAACATTTGGAATTCGTAAAAGTAGAGCTATCTTGTATGACCTTTATGAACAAAAAACTTATAATTTTGATATAAAATTTCATGACTATGTTAAAAAAGGTGTAAAGAAAAAGAAGAAATAAAATGCTAAATTCAGTGTACAGAAAAAGAAGAGGTAATCAAAGTTTAAGTTGAGTTAAGTCAAGTTATGGCTTCTAATGTGTGTTGCCGCAATAATTACGCCCGTGTCACGTGTTGAGACCTGACGAGATCACGTGGTACATTCGCTAACGTGCAAACGTAATTTGATTAGATCACAAAGAGGTAGTAGAAGAACAGTTAAAATCACGGTACACATAGGTGTATCCTGTCAAAAAACCATTAATAGAGTGGACAAAGTATAGACTTTGTCCACTCTATTATTGGTTTTTTGACAGCTCAAAACCTATATATTTTTGACGTTTGAAATGAAAATCATTGCTTATTATGTATGCAATCAGGAAATGTCAAAAGACTACTAGTAGAGTGGACAAAGTATAGTAAATACTGCTTTAGAAATCGTTATATTTTCTGTACGACGAAGCCGATTCTTCAGCCGTCTCTCCACTATATAAAGCATATAAAAGAAAGGTGTGGTCTTATTGTACGGTTATTATGGGCATTCTGAACAATTTTCTTTTTGATACAGATTTGATCTGATTATATATGTTTTTCATTTGTAATCGGTTATAATATATGAATTTTATAGAAAAAAAAAACCGACTGCGCTACACTCCAAGCAGATAAGACTTTTAACGTATTTAATTATTGAGCTTCGACAAAATTATTCTTGTACTGTGTTAAATTAAAATAAATTTAAATGCATTTCAATTTAATTTAATTTAACACTGTTCTGTAACCATTTAATTGAATCTCAATAATTATTTTAAGACTTATTTGCTTGTTTTGTACTTTTTAGGGTTCCGTACCCGAAGGGTGCCCAACTGGACCCTATTACTAAGCCTCCGCTGTCCGTCCGTCCGTCCCACTGTCACCGGGCTCTACCGGATCAACCGAAATAGGTAAAGAGCTAGAATTGTCACAGAAGATGTATATATATTGCTGCTTTAACAAAAAATAATGAAACATACTGGCTTTTGAGAATTAGAAGAATTACCCACACAATAAATTATTGGTATGACCTGTGGTATGACCATTTTCTTAGCCAATGTTAATCGGTGAAAACTGCACTCTCCCGACCTTATCGGAAGAGATCTTTAATTGTAGGTATTGAGTTTTGTGCTTAGTAATTTGTCATTTGAATTATAATAAATAATATTATGTTTTTTATCACATTTCATTTTATTTCTGTAAATAAGTTACTCAATTTCTATCCACTTCCGGTTTCAATGCTCAAAGAGTTTCGTTTTATACTTACATTCACAAAACTCTTTTTCAAGGTTGCACGGCCTTGAATGTAGTATTAGCTAGTATTTAATATTTAATTTTTAAAAACTAAAAAGGTATACTCTTGCAAAGACTGTCGTTTAACGTTTTTCCGTGTACAAATCCGTGTATGTAACCCTTCGTGTCCGACGTCCTACTCGCACTTGACCGGTTTTATTAGTTATTTATAATAAGTTTCTTTCTTGCACACAAATAGAGTAGTCCTGTCGGGTTTCTTAGTTTTTTTTTAATAATGTGGTTGATGGAGCTTCTTGGTCTTCTCCTTCTTCCTTCTCTTCTTGGGTTATTGGATCTTCTTGGGTTTCACGCTTATTTCTCACACAGGAGAGCAGTTGCGAATCCTGACCATGTACCAATGAGATAAGAGACCTTTCAGATGAGCCTCCGGGTCTATTGCATACGATGAATACTTAATTTATCTTGAGTACAGTATCGGACGTTCAGTGTTTCGGATGACGTTACACGCTTCCTCGGACTGCACCTAGACCAACACTGCGGATCGAAACTGCACATAGAAAAATGTGCTGTAAGTTAAACAGCCTTGTTTACCCTCTAAGGAAAATAACGCATATTGCGACCACAGAGGCAGCTGTTACTGCATATTTCGGATATGTGCTTTCTATCCTTAGTTACGGTATCATCTTTTTCGGAAATTGTACAAAATATTTAGGCATTAGAAAAAGTGTAATAAGGCCATCGCTGGCATAAAAAAGACGGAAAGCTGCAAACCCTACTTCAAATAATTAGACATTCTAACTTTTCCATCGATATTTATCCTAGAGTGCTTAATGTTCGTTAAGAGAAACTATCATACACGCAATAGAATGTAACACAATTCATAGAAGAAATCTAAGAAATAAAAACCATATAGTACTTCCTTCTCCTAAATGCGTACTATATAGAAATATTGTTTTCTATGTCGCCATAAAAGTATTTAACCTATTACTAAATGCTAAATAAACTTTAGAGTTACAATTTTTTTTAAAACGGTTGCTAAAATCTTAAAACATAAAATGTACCATGATATCAATAAATACTTTTATCTACACACGTATCATAAACCCTCTTTACTGCGTTCAAAAACCGCACGCTACGATCAGCATTATGTTAAACTACTTGGTAAAAACTCGTTTCGTATCTGGAAAACTACACATTATGGTCATTATGTGTAGTTTTTCTACATATAATGACATTCAAATTTCGAACGCCGACGCCCACACGCGTGCCGTCCCTAGTTTGTCTGTGAAGTTGGTACTGACATTCAAATTTCGCACGCCGACGCCCGCCTGCGTGAAGTTGGTGCTACAGAACAAGCTAAACAATTGCAGAACCACAATGCCGGTCAAACATGCGGTTCCTGAACACATCAAAGAGAGCTTATGATATGTGTGTAGATAAACTAGTGTATGTAACTGTACATAATTAGGCATTAAAACTCTCGAGTGATATTATTATGAAACTCGCCTTCGGCTCGTTTCATAAACCCACTCTCGAGTTTTAATGCCCTCCATTATGCAGCAGTCACATAAACTACTATAATGACAAAGAACTGATTACTCAACAAATCCGCGTCGAAGTAAATGGGCTGGATTTGAGTTTTCTTGCCGTTTCTTTCTCGTCTTAGCCCTCGGTTTGTGAACTTTGTGAAGCCGTGTAGCATCGCAATATTAGTATACCAATTGTCATAAAATAAAACTACAATAAAATACTTATGCTGATGCTGATTTAAGCTGTAAATATGTCCACTACTCTGAATATGTTTAGATTAAATTTAGATTTAAGATGTTATAGGTATATCCACTCGATATTTTTTTTGAGGGGTCGCGTTTTTTAACATTATGCCGTGGTAATAAAATTTAAAACCTTTAAGGGATTTTTGGGTACTACTGTACCCAAGTGAGCTCAAGGGAATAAGGTTAATATTTGTACACCATTATTTGAAACACTGTAAATAATATAAAACCTAGTTACAAACAATGATGAACAAATAAACATTTTTGTCTTTTGTCTTTGCTTGTTTCTTAAACAGGAGATGCAGGTTCGAATCCTGACTATATACCAATGAGATGAATGTTAATTTATCTTAAGTAAAGTATCAGACGTTCAGTGTTTCGGATGTCACGATAAGCTGTAGGTCCCGGCTACTATCGCTACATGGTAGTGGTCGTAAAACCTCTCTATCGACCCGCACTGAGCCAGCGTGGTGAAGTAAGGCTTAATCTTACTCGTATCTGGGTAAAGGCCTGCGCCCCTCGGTGGGGATTTTAATGTGCTACATTTATTATTTTATAATTTTATAATGTAGTTAATTTCCTTCTTGCAAGAGTAGTACATATTTCCGTGCCCTTTATTTTGGGCACTACTCAAGGTTCTTGAAAAAAGCTTTTTTAGCCCGCACATTAAAGCGCATAAAATAAGCTATTTTTTAACATTGTATTCACCCAGTGAGTCTTGCCATCAAGTAGTTACGAGGGGACACAGGAACAGACATACATATGTGAAACTCATAACCCTCCTCTTTTCTGATTCACTGCAGTCGGATAAAAACACTAAACTTTTGCAACTGACATGGCAAAATTGTCCGTTCTGTCACACACTGTATACGGAACTCGTACAGCGCACTTAATTCGGCGTTGACCCCGGTCCGGGTTTATCCGGATTAGAGCCAAGCCGGTAAAAACCGGTAGTCTCCCGGGCGCCGCACCAGCCCGCCGCCATGCCGCCCGCCACTTTTGTACAGTCACGATCAAATGTGGTTCTAATTAACGTCTTCGTGACCAAGGGCAGATACAGCTTTAAATTTAGGGGGGGTCATACACTCAAGCTGCTACGGCTCCAATTCGTCTCAAGCTTCAAGCGCAAACCCTTTTTCATATGGCCAACACTTGACCTTGACCTATTAAAAGGTCAGCGCCAGTCGCCAAGTCAAGTAGCGAGTAGCCGGTATTAAACCGAAATTTCACATGGCATCACAAAATTTCGCAAATCCCATCTCAACCCCATTCATTCCGACTTCATTGCACTTTGCGACGAACTCAACAAGGTATGTTATGTATGACTAGAAAATCGAGCAATGAATAACCAATTTGTTTTATTAGGAAATTTCACATGACTACAAAACCGAGCAATGAGTAACCAATTGGTTTTGTTAGGAAATTTCACATGGCTAGCATCGAGCAATGAGTAACCAATTGATTCTGTTAGGAAATTTCACATGTCTAGCATTGAGCAATGAGTAATCAATTGGCTCTGTTAGGAAATTTCACATGACTAGCAAATCGAGTAATGAGTAACCAATTTGTTTTATTAGGAAATTCCACATGACTAGCATCGAGCAATGAGTATCCAATTGGTTTTGTTAGGAAATTGCCCATGGCTCGCATCGAGCAATGAGTAACCAGTTGGTTTTGTTAGGAAATTTCACATTACTAGCAAATCGAGCAATGAGCTATAGAATCCGTTATGATATGATCTACTGCCGCCCCGATCACATGACTAGCAATTTCTTATGAGCTAGCTTCGCCGCGAGCACATGGCTAGCAAGTCGAGTATCGAGCAACTGTTATAAAGGCGGGCCAAGCCACTCAAGAATAGTTGAATTGGAGCATCGAGCAAAGGAGTGGACTGGTCAATACCATCTTCTCACTCGCATTATACAAAAGCTGAAGAAGCATTAAAATAAAATGATAAACAACAGTTTGATATCATTTAAATGGTTCCTATTCTATATTTTGCGAGCTATTTTATTGTTACATGCATACGTCCGTCCATACGCCAATATTATACAAAGTTCTTATGTTATTCGAAGAGATTTGACGAATATCACTAGTCTGTCAAGTCAACACCCAACCCAGGGGAGGGTCATGACCCCCATAATATCCCGCCCCCCCCACCCTGCTGGATCTACCTTTGTTCGTGACGTAGTCGAGGCTCTGTCTTACCCTAAAAGTATAAAAGTCGCTGTTCGTATTTTCCACGATGCAGGGTGTGGCTTGAGGCAATGTATGTGCCTTGTTGAATGTTTCTGTGTCTGCGCGTATGGTATCGACTTACCTAAATTGATACTGACATTGTATAACTATTTGACTTTGTACAGCGCGTTGGGTGTATACCTGTAATGTTGTATATCGTACTTGTATATTAAATAAATAATAAATAAATAATAATAGATAAATGGTTACAAATATATGTATACAAATAGTTTGGATAATTAAGAGTTCGGACAAGTACAGATAGAGATACAGGTTGTCCCGTATACAATGGATCACCCCGAAGCTATTGATAGGCCTCATAATCCCTATCAACTTTCACTACGAAACCAATTTGATCAGAGCAACCTTATTTTTCACCTCCGTACAAATCAGCTGACCGCCCAGCCCACAATGGATCGAGATGTTGCTCAAATAAAGTTGCTCTGATCAAATCAGTTTCATAGTGAAAGTTGTCCATTCCTTTATTGTTAGTGCAATAGCTCCATTGTTTATGGGACATTCTGTATACAATTTGAATTATGTAGATAGATAGTTAGTTAGGCCATTTCATTCAGGAGATTTTTTATTAAATTACTGCCTTAACATGCCTTTTGCCACACGGTATTGTAAAAGACATGTAATTTCGTTGTTGTAGTCTCTATATTTCCAGTACAAACTTCTGTAAGAATAACAGGATGAGTTCGCGACTGTACAGAAGCGCAGACCTGCTCCAGACTTTTTGGCGCCAAATCACTCAACTCCCGTTTATTCACGGAGCGCTACAAAAGCTTTCCCTCCAATTTCTTTATGTGGCAACAAACTGTAATAATACCTTGGACACTATTTACACACATTGATCTAGCCCCAAACTAGGATTCCCTGTATCTTGGGTACTAGACAACGATACACATACTTACATAGATAAATATTATACTTAGATAGATAAACAACCATGACTAGGGTACAAACATCCGTTCTCATCAAACAAATATTTGCCCCCACCGGGACTCGAACCCGGGACCCTTGGTTTCGTAGGCAGCGTCACTGCCGACTCGGCCATTCGGGTCGTCCTGTGTAAGAACCTACTTCAAGTTTACCCTATATTTATCTAACAGAAAGGTGAATTTATGGTCATACACTGACGAGCAATGACAAAGTTCCACCCACAAAATACCGACAAACACCTTAATATCTCCTAAGACAAGAATAGATAAAAATAGATTTACGTTTTTAATTGGTAATATTCTGAAGCGCTGTTAAATATACTTCAATATTGCGGACGGCGTCATTAAGCTAGCCTTTCCCGTTTAGCAGTAATTTGGTGCTATGTCACTGGAACTTTTTCATTGCTCGTCAGTGTATTTAACGGGGTCATTTATAAGATAAGATATCGTCACTACTTTTCTCACTCGGGGCGGCAGAGGTAGGCCATCCCGCACATGAGTCTAACGAACGCAACATCTAAATAAAACCTTATAAGTAGATACCCGTAGTTTCGTCGCAGTCGCGTCGCTCCATGTGCGGAAACCCTTACAATGGCTGCCACGTCTAGCCAGTTATTCAATACTCCTTTTAGCGTGACAAGGGGCTAGCCCGTTGCTCCGTAAGTGGCCAAAGCCTTTCAATTTGTAAAGAAGCAGATTTTTCACGTACGCTAATCGACGAAAATGGAAACGTGACAGATTTACCATAAACTAAACGTCAGTGTGACGTAAATTGGTTTCCTTGATGTCAGCTCAAAGGAAATTCTTTGGTGAAACGATCTATAGAAAACTGTTTTTTAGGGTTCCAAACCCAAGGGGCAAAAACGGGACCCTATTACTAAGACTCCGCATTCCGTCTGTCTGTCCGTCTGTCACCAGGCTGTATTTCATGAACCGTGGTAGTTAGACAGATGAAATTTTCACACACTAAAAAACAGAATAAAATTAATATTTAAGGGGTTCCCATACAACAATTCTTTCAATACTACATAAAAACTTATGAATGCACCTGGTTACGTACGTAGAGTGTGAAAGTAGCCGCACCAATAACTTTGTAAATTTGCTATGTAAAAACCAAACTATTCACTCCACACCATCCCTAGCATTTTACGGTGGTACGGAACCCTTCGTACGTGAGTTAGACTCGCACTTGACCGGGTTTCCCCTTAATATCCTCGGATAGACAACATTTTGTAGGTAGTGCATCTAAGTTTTATTTTGCGCTCTCGTTTCATGACAACGTTGACGTGCAGGGTTACCATGTCTCAGGCTTTGGCCTGAGATCTCAGGCTGTTCAGGCTCATCGCAGTCTCTCAGGCTTTGGCCTGAGATCTCAGGCTGTCCAGGCTCATCGCAGTCTCTCAGGCTTTGGCCTTAGATCTCAGGCTGTTCAGGCTCATCGCAGTCTCTCAGGCTTTGGCCTGAGATCTCAGGCTGTTCAGGCTCATCGCAGTCTCTCAGGCTTTGGCCTGAGATCTCAGGCTGTTCAGGCTCATCGCAGTCTCTCAGGCTTTGGCCTGAGATCTCAGGCTGTTCAGGCTCATCGCAGTCTCTCAGGCTTTGGCCTGAGATCTCTGGCTGTTCAGGCTCATCGCAGTCTCTCAGGCTTTGGCCTGAGATCTCAGGCTTTTCAGACTTCTCTCAGGATTCTGGTAGAACTTAGGATCTTTTTAAATTTTGTGTCTGGTAACCCTACGTGCAGCGCTCTTATGAGCTCTTGAATGTTTTCTACACTCAGTGTAGGAAGATTTTGCGGCGAGATCTACGCCATAACATACTGATATAGATACAGTAATGTCTATAAATGGGTATTTAAAATATACTATTTATTGCAGCAAGGCGCCGTCACCAAATATGAACCTGGTTGGATTGAACGCCTCCATACTAATTAGCCGACCGTTGTGTTGACACCAAATCCAAAAAAAAACGACAAAATGAAGTCGCGTTTTTTGTTTTTCAGCCGACAGCTGCACCATCATTTCTTTTGTCGACATGAAACATAAAGACTAGCCATTGAAGGCTAAGAATAGACTAAAAGGTCTTGCCCCAATAGCAATCACGGCAGTTGTAAGAACTCGGTCATTTTACAATCTATTATTCAAGCTTAACTACCCGGAAAATTTGATATGTTACAATTACAACCGTTGTACGGTACAATAGCTGACCGTGGCGCGGCTTTTTTGGTATTTTCGTAGTTGCCGGTGCGCAAACTCTTCGTCGTCTTAGGCCCACTGGCTATAAAGCGGATCAGCATAATTCTCCGATTAACTTTGACAACTCCATAGAAATTTGTATGGAGTTGTCAAAGTTAATTGGAGAATAGTGCTAATCCGCTTTATAGCCAGTGGGCCTTAATGTCATATCATAATTCTCGCGCCTCAGAATAACAAACTCTTTGACTTTGATTTCTCGGCTCTATATTTGCATTTTTCCTTTTTTTTACCTAAACATACTGAACAGATAAACATGTCACAGACCATGGTCATGACAAATAGCACTGAGGATACAGTGGAAGTGGATGGGTTCGGAATTGCAAATGTCCAAGAATACATCTACTTGGGCCAAATAGTCTCCTTCCAGAGCGGACAAGATGAAGAGGTCGAAAGACTAATTGATAACGCCTGGAGGAGCTATTGGTCCATGAAAGAGCTCATGAAGGGACAACTTCCGTTCTCTCTAAAACGAAAGCTCATGGACATGTGCATTCTTCCCATCCTTACCTACGGAGCTCAGTCTTGGTCTTTGACTGACATCCAAAAGTCTAGGCTCGAGGTTTGCCAGCAAAATATGGAGTGCAGAATCCTGGGGGTCCGATTGGTGGACCGAGTCAGGAATACAGAGATACGCTCCAGAACTAAAATAAAGGACGTAGCGGAAAAGGCAGTTGAATTGAAGTGGGACTGGGCCGGCCACGTCGCCCGCATGCACCCGGACCGATGGGCCAAACTAACAACTCTCTGGATCCCAAACGCGAAAAGGGGACGTGGTCGACCCAGGAAGCGCTGGAGTGACGAATTGAGGTACCAAGACAACAACAGCTGGTGGGAGGTAGCCCAGGGGCGTTAAGAGTGGAGGAGGGGAAGAGAGGCCTTTGCCCAGCAGTGGGATGATATAGGCTAATAGTAATGAAAATACTGAAACTATCCTGGTTGAAATCGGTCGCACGGTTCATGTGACTGGGTAAAGTGGTAGGTGTACAGAGAATGGATGAGTCGGAAGTGATGAACTTATAAAGAACGTTGGCGATTGACCATACATAGTTTTATATCAAGCAAATTTGTAACGCAAATAAATTATAGAAATAATTCAATAAATAAACGCCTGCACTAAAAATTGTCTTGTTTATAATTTATCGCTACCTCTCGAAAGGCTTTTAACTATTAAGTTCATTTTTGTCTAAGAAACATAGCATCCAACTAATATTATAAATGTGAAAGTAGCGATGTTACGATGTTTGGATGTTTGTGTGTTTGTGCCTCAATCACGCTAAAATGGGTGGACGGATTCGAATGAAATTTAGCAAAGATATAGTTTATGAGCTGGATTAACATATAGGATACTTTTTATCCGACTGCACTAGAAGAAGGGTAACGTTATCTCGATAAATGATAATTCCTAGAAACACGCATATCACGTTGCGGAAATCAGCTAGTCTTATATAAAGGGAAGAACAATGAAACTTTACATTTTCTAGTAGAAGTAATACTCAAAGTATTACCTTCTAGTAGAAAAAGTAAAATTTCAGTCAGTTGTTCAAGCCAAGTGAAAAGGCAATTGACTGTATCATTAAATAATTAAGGTAGTGGGAAATACACATGTGTTTTATTGTGGGCGGAGCAAGACAAACACAAATTCATGGCTTCACATGACTTTGAATTGTCCCATTGGATGATGTGATGATGGCCCCATTACATCATCGATCAGGGGCCAAGAAATGACTGACTAAAGGTCTATGTTGTTCTTAAGTAGTATTTAGTATTTAGATAATATACATAACTAGCTTGTGTCTTTTCTCTGAGAGATTTTCTGGAGGGATTTTTTGCAGCGTGGCTGAAAATAGGGGGGAAAATGCGAAGTTTACTATGACATAATATTGTAGTACCTGCGCTATGACGCTTTTTTACGATATATATGTGTTACCGGCCAAACCCGATTTCTGGACAAACTAGTTTTGCCTAGAATAAACTATTATTTATCCCTTTGGCCTGACATTATTTTGCCATGTGGGTTTCGGGCAATGTGATAACACAGATACTATCAGGGAAAACACTGCGGTGTTAGGTTGAACATGTAAGAACAACAATATTATCATAGGGCAGCGAGTGCCAATGAAAATAATAATAATAATAATAATAATACCTTGGAAACCATTTACACACATTGATCTAGCTCCAAACTAGGATTCCCTGTATCTTGGGTACTAGACAACGATACATGTACTTATATAGATAAATATTATACTTAGATAGATAAACAACCATGACTAGGGTACAAACATCCGTTCTCATCAAACAAATATTTGCCCCCACCGGGACTCGAACCCGAAATAAACTTAGCCTAGGCAAAACTAGTTTGTCCTGACATCGGGTTTGGCCGGTAACATATGTATATGCAACAGATCTCCATTCCGCCACTAATATTTTGCATGTATTCTTTTTTAGCCCATACCCGCACATATTCTTGTGACGCAATGTTCTATTTAGATAAAAATGAATCCAAAAATGTGTTGTTAAGCGTAAATCTCGCAAACAGATTGACCGATTTGGATGAACGTTTGTTTTTTAGGGTTCCGTACCCGAAGGCTGCCAAAAGGGACCCTATTACTAAGCCTCTGCTGTCCGTCCGTCCGTCCGTCTGTTATCAGGCTGTATATCATGATCCGTGATAGTTAGACAGATGAAATTTTCACAGATGATGTATTTCAGTTGCCGCTATAACAACAAATACAAAAAAACAGAATAAAATAAATATTTAAGGGGGCTCCCATACAACAATTGTTTCAAGACCACATACAAACTTACGAATGCACCTGATTACGGACATGGAATGTGAAAGTAGCCGCACCAATTACATTGTAATCAACATTTTGATATGTAAAATCCAAACTATTCACTCCACACCATCTCTCTACCATTGTATGATGAAACAGAACCCTTCGTGCGCGAGTTAGACTCGCATTTGACCGTTTTTTTTTACTATTTGTTGTGGTCTTGGGAAGGTTCTTACGGAGATAAAATTTTGAAAAATGTAGAGTAAAACAGTCGGACATGGGTATTTTCTAGACTACGGCGCAAGACTTGGGGTCACGCATCCAATTTGAATTTTGTTTTTCTCTAAAATTCGAAGCGGCCATTTCTCTTAACGGAACGAGGTCTGTCGGATCAGCTAGTCTAAGGATAAAACATAATCATATAATTATACTAGAACGTGGGCACAACTGTACCTTTGCCACCATTTCTGGAAAAAGAGTGACGCTGGGCCGTCTTTGGAAGGAAGTAATGAATGGTAAGTAAGTAATAACGTCAAAAATTAATTACTTCAAGAGACCTCTTGACGTAATTAAATTTTGAGATTCTCTTATAAAAAAAATGTATAAGAAAAAGGATATTCGTTTCTGTATTCATTCGGATTTGTTTGTTTTGTTTATGAAAATGAAAACATAATTAAGAGAGCGCTCAAGGTCCGAGGAGATTAAACCGAGTGGTGCGATCTTATGGCGGGGGTTCCTCAGGGCGGTATTCTTTCCCCTTTCTTGTTCTCAGTCTTCATCAACTCCATTGCTGATGCAATTTCTTCTTCATATCTTCTCTATGGTGAGGATTTTCAGATCTACAGTCATTTTCTCTTTAGTGATGTGACCTCGTCTATAGATGCGCTGAACGCTGACCTCGAGAACATCAGGAACTGAGCATTGACTTTTGGACTGCTCGTTGACCCCAGTCAGTCCCAGGCCATTATCCTACGATCTCGGCTCATGTTGAATCAACTATAGCAACTACCCATAGCACCTGTAGTGATGGTACTATTATCCGTGACAAGGCCAAAAATCTGAGGGTTATGTTCGATAGCCGTCGATAGTCACTCACTAATGACTCCAGGACTTTTTGCCACGTTAAATATAATGTACCCACGCACAAGCCCTTCCGCTGACTGATTATGCTGATGTTTGCTGGACTAGCGCTAACAAAAAACAACTCAACAAACTCAGTGACTTCAAAATCTCGGGTTTCTGATCATTTTCGGACTGCGAAAGTTCGACCATGTCTCGAAGTATCGCAGGGAGGTAAAATGGTTGCCTATTCGTCTTTGTCCCGACAAAGACGAATAGGCAACCATTTTACCCAACCAAGTATAACCAAGTATCCCGATACGCACATCCTGACTTTACTGTAGCATGTATCATCCCTTCGACTAGAACTTTAATATTAATACTGTTTTATATTTATATAGATTTATTTTGTACCTTTAATTAACCTGTTACCTACTATAAAGTCTGAATATTCATGTCTAACTATGTTTCTCTTTTAAAATGTTTTTCCTTCTGCCTGTGTTTATAAATGTTTACACAAAAGTGCAACAATGGTTGTGCGTGTTGTCACCCGTCGGTCACAACGGAAGACCAGCGCTGATTGTTCGCATTCAGCATATGCTGAGTTGAGGCCGGCTTGTGACAGGAAATATTCTTATGTACCTAGTTGTTCAATATTGACTCCTATTTTTGTTTCCTGTTACAAATAAACCTCTTTCTTTCTTCTTCTTTCTAACTTGTAGAGCCCACACGACCTCCATGCTCCAGGTAACGATATTGAAGCTTAAGACAATGGATTCCGTATGAGTGATATGAGTGATATGATAAAAGTTTTGCGGAACCTCCGCAGCCGCGGCTTGCTGGTCGGCGCCGACCAGCATCGGCTACGCCCTCTCGCTTGGTGCGCATCAGTGCGCGGTCGCCTACGCCCCTCCGTGCCTCCGGCTCATAAAAATCACTCATAGCGACAAGGCTGCCTCGGAAGAACTGCCTAGGAAGTAGAACACACACTATATTACTGTTAGGCCGTAGTTGCAGGCAGGGGTCCAGAGTACACGCAGAGGTCAGTAGATAAAAAAGTTAAGAAAGTCCAACAAAATAGACCCTCATAGACAAACAAACGAAGATAGTCATCAACATGCAGGCACATACATTGCTTCTGGCGCCACACTAGGGTACCCTGTAACGTGAGACCCAGAAACAGCGACGTCAGATAGGTCGTCGTAAATATCAAGAAGAACAAAAAAGAACACATTCACGTAGCTAAGCAAGACACGGAATGCCGTCTGAGCATCGCGCGCCAATTTAGTTATTTTTCGCTTACAAATGTAGAATAAAATTGACAATATGTGATAGATAACATTGCAGCAATATTGACACATATTACACAAGCAATATTGACACATAATAGCTATCCAATACACACCTTATTGCAATTAAATTAAGGGGGAACCATTCAAAAACCAACCGCAAACAAATTCAGCAAAGCGGCATAGATATCTTTAAAACGCTCCTAGAAGTTTGAGTTTTTCACAACTTCAAGGGACCACATGACTGAATAATTGAAATTATAATTTCAGCTTGGTCTCTACGTATTACTGAGAAAATGGATCTAATCAGGTGAAAGGATTTTGATATAAGGATTCAGTTTTTTATTATTTTGTACATTTACATGTAGATTTTTCAAAAGCGATTGAAATTCTTAAATGTCACGGAGGTACGGAACCCTAAAACATAAACAAAACAAAAGTATGCCTGTCCGAATCAGTGTGAAAGTGAATGATTGGGCACGCAGAGACACTGTGCAGTTTACTGATGGCAAACAAGGTGATTGATGGACGAACGAATGAATGATTTTAGGACACCTCTGCTGACTTTGATATATCGATTCTGTAAGTATGCCGTTTTTTCGAAGATGCTCGATAATAGTGATTACAATTTAATTTTGTAAATGAAAATGAAATTCCTTAATGGTATTCCCTTTATGTGGCAGTGGACAGTCCCACTAAAATCTAATTATTTAGATGGGAAAAAGTTGTATGACCCTAGGAGAATTATTACGGCCGACGTCGGTTTTTATATGTTTATGGGGGTGTATTTTTTGGATATTAAGTCGCACATAATATACAATACAATTTTTCATACAATAATGAGGATGTCTGCTTTGTATCACAATCTTAAGGCTGGACACCACCGCAGCTTACTTTTGCGGGGAGTAGGAATTGAAGTGTTTATAAAAACGCTCTGTCCCGATCTATAGAGGTCTAACAGGGCAACATTTTTATAACGATTAAATATATACGATAAATAACAAGTACATAAATTCGAATCCAGTGCGAAATAGTAAAAAATAACGTGGGAAAACAGATTTTGTGATATCTTCGGGAGACTTTTCTATAGAGCACAAATAATCATATTACATTTATATGTTCACGAATACCTGCTGATCAAGATCTTCAGGCTAGATAAAGAAGCAACTGCTTTACTACTCTTGTTTTGGGTAACTTCAGATTTACGAAAGGCGGTTTTGGCCTCATGCGGCGCCTTAAGGTGGTACGAAAAAAAATGGGTTTTTTTTCGAATCCATTTACTCCATCATGAAGTCATGTACAGATTTTATTTTGAAGTTAACGTTTATTGAGTATTTGATTAAGATTTTCACTGAAGGAAAACGCGATTAAATGAAATTTTCTTGATATAATTTAATTACGAAAATACCTCTAAATTGTTTTATTTTTTCCTGTAATTCTGAAATCCTAACTAATTTTATTGCAGAACTGCGTTCAAAATGTAGATATTATGTATTCGCAAAATCTCCTTAATTTTTTTTTAACAAAATAGCGTAATTTATTTTTAAACAATTTTTCGCTACGTTATGACCTTTTTTTCCCGATTCCGTCCCTCTCACACTGCGGGTATATCCGCCTGGAGCAACGGGGACCTTTGCAAGGACGAGGTATCTCCTTAAACGCGCTTTGTATCGAGTTCTCTCTCAATACCGCGCAGTTTAATAAGATGGGATAATAAGCAAAGCTTGGAGTGTTTTGAGTTTGCTATTGGAACGAAAAAGAGCATCAATTTCAACTGCCATTGTGCCAAGTCATTTACACAACTCTGAATCTGTGAACCCCATTCTGAGTGAGTGTATTAACACAGGATGTAACAGGGGTAACACAAGAAAAATCTTTCGTGATGTCCTCATTGTGAATGACTTTTCGCAAAAAACATGGTTACCAACCGAATTTCTGCATGGATTGCATATGCAACTCATTGCTTAGCGTTTCCCCGGCAACCACAAACGGCTTCCAATAAATTCGTCGATATTATCGTTTTTGTTTGTGCAACCTTGCATATTGTCGTCTCACTCGCACCTATATGTAGATAATATCTAGATCTAACTAGAGCGAGAGAGAACATAGCCTAGTGAGTAGAGTTTCATCAATATCTTACTTTATTGTTCTAGTTTTATATGCTTCGTTTATGGACTCGTTGCAATAAATTCTCGTTCTCAGCGAAAAGTTATGAATGCGTCGTGTGTTTATGACGTTTTCACCAAAAGTAATATATACAGGAGGTGATAGAAAGTTCTAATAGCTAGCCATATTTAAGGTGTTGTTACGAACTCTGTGGCGCTGTGGTTGTGGCTCTGCCTACCATACGAGAGGTCCCGGGTTCGATCCCTGGCTGACCCCAAGATTGAATGTTTATATGTGTGTGTCGTCACTGGTTCTGGTTCCCACGACATAGAGTATCCCAGTGAGGGCCAGAAACAATATATGTCATTCTGAATACTATTCACTAAACATAATTGTCTATACATTTCCATAAATTTGGAAACGAGATCACGACCGAAAACAATTAATATGAAGAAATAAAAACTAAGTTTAAGATTAAATCGCTTTCATAGTGAAAGTTATTCACAACAATGTCCCTTAAATATGACAAAACATATTCGATACACCATATATAACCATACGTTGAGGGCTGGAAGCTCTGATCACGAAGTCTTGACTTCTACGCGCCACCAGTAGGGAGTCAAGTCAACACCACTTACTTTGACTACTCCCTTTTGAGATGTCCTGTGGGAAGCTCCAGGATAATATTTGCAGGACGTGAAACGAAACACAGCTATTCGGTAAAACGATGTATTCGATGGAGACCAATGATTACAAAAGCGGGTACTCCGTGAGAATATAAATATCGAGGTACCTACGTAGGTACATACATTACACCTCCACCATAAACTAAGAAGTATCCCTTAATTCTTATCTAATAGTAATAACATAAACAGTGATGATTAACTTAGCATATTACATAGAAACCTAACTAATTTAATAATGATATTATAATAAACACAAACCTTAACTAACCGCCACAGCATACTAAGTTTAAATAAAATGTACACCTATCAATCGATATCAAAACCATATCTAAGTACTGGTCTAAGTTCCTCTCTAGGTCTAAGATTGGAAGGACGTGGGACCGCTACTGGCGGCTCAGACGGTCCAGCAGAAACTTCGACACTTACAGCTGGTGGCGCGCCCACCTGACTCTCCACTTCCGGTGACATCCGTGACTCCGACCCAATATCCGGCTCTGGGAAAGATGGCGGCCTATTTCGTCTCTCTGACCTCGATTTAATCTGATCTACATGCTTGACCGTAGGTGGACTGTTTTCCCTATCTACTAAATAATTCCGCGAGCCTAACTTTTCTTTAATGGTTCCCCTAACCCATTTATTACCTCCCGTATAATTACGAACATACACCTTATCGCCTATCTGAAATTCTCTATCAACCCCCCCCGCACGATCTACCTGCTTTTCCTGTGCCTCCTGCACCGTGGCCTCTATCTGTCTCGAGTCTTTTAATAAATCCAGCCTGGAACGTAAGTGCCTACTGTGCTGGTGCTAGTGCTGGCTTGATATCATTAGCCACAAAATACTGCTCCAGTCGATCCGCGTACAATTCCCAACTGTCTTTGTCAAGGTCAAACGGACCCAACTTTCCGATAGACATTTTTGCACCAAAAAAACGTTCTCCCCCACACTAAAGTTCACACACGTAAGTTCTTTTAATCCTCGTCGCCACTGAGATGTCCTGTGGGAAGCTCCAGGATAATATTTGCAGGACGTGAAACGAAACACAGCTATTCGGTAAAACGATGTATTCGATGGAGACCAATGATTACAAAAGCGGGTACTCCGTGAGAATATAAATATCGAGGTACCTACGTAGGTACATACATTACACCTTTAAAGTTGTATGGTATTGTCAAAGTTAGTCAGGGAATGGTGTGGACTCGCCTTAGTACGGTCGGCACTTAGTTGCAAACGTTACGTTAGTTTCGAACTTGGGGCCTGCAATGGGGACTGTTGGGAAATACACAACGCCAAGGGACAGATGACACGGTTGTAGTTGACAATTGTCAGTCTGATATTGTCTTACAAGTCTTGTTGTGGTCTGAGAGAAACTGCGTCATGTCACGCTCAAATCAATGGAAATTTTTGGGTCAAAGTCAGTATTTTTGGATCAGCTTCATTCGACAGCCATTTTGGCTCTAACAGGGCCGATGTAGAGTTCTCCATTTCTAAAGAGTGAAACAGTAAGATAAGTAACATTTTAGGATATTGTTAGTGATAAAATTTTTAACGACTTTAACTACGAAACCGATTTGATCAGAGCAACTTTATATTTGACATCTCGGATACCCAAAAGTTATGGGAAAAATATATTGTCAGCGACTGAAATATAATACATACCACAAATTATCAAGTCTTCAAAACTATCTGTAGTAAAAACAAGAAGCTATTTAATATAGGAATATGGAAAGTTTTTTTTGAAAATGGGAAATTGTGATCTGCTCCTCGCAGCCGGATATTGCTTTTCCCCATTTTTTACAGTTGTGCACTACAGCCAACTTAACGGCGAAGGGAAAAGTCATGTGGAATGCACTTTACTTAATAAACGGCTTGACGTCATTTCCGTAGCCTGAATAGGGTCCATGGGGACGACAACGCTATAATAGGGGCTGCATTTCAGAAAACTTTCTTAGCAAGCTCCTGAAGCTTCATAAAGCCAAGGAAATTAGAAAATATTTTACAATAGGTCCGTTAAGGCTGTGATATTTTAATCTTGTTTATCTGCACTATTATAATATAAAACATACGGCGTCACTCCTTTTTCTTTGCTCGGTTAATACAAATAACGACACAAACTAAACGAACCTTAGAACATATCAAACCATAGGTTCTAAGGGAATGCTTCTATATTTAGACAATTATTCAAAAGTCTAACAATCTGCGTGACAGGAGGATTAGGGATATTTTCTAAATATTATTTCAAATGAAAGTATAATAATAATAATAATAATACCTTGGACACCATTTACACACATTGATCTAGCCCCAAACTAGGATTTCCTGTATCTTGGGTACTAGACAACGATACACATACTTAAATAGATAAATATTATACTTAGATAGATAAACAACCATGACTAGGGTACAAACATTCGTTCTCATCAAACAAATATTTGCCCCCACCGGGACTCGAACCCGGGACCCTTGGTTTCGTAGGCAGCGTCACTGCCGACTCGGCCATTCGGCTAAGTATAGATAGCCGTTGTTGACAAACTTATTTAATTTTATTCATAATACGTAGATGATACCTATTAGTATACTTAATTAATTACTCAACTAGCTGGTGCTTCAGCAGTCAGATAAAAAGGGCTTATGTTTAAACGATTACCAAAAACGCACCTATTTTACTACCAATAAATTCGAAATGACTGCCAGAATGGATAAATGTCCACCAAATTGTGTTTGGATAAATTATTATCAAACTTCTTTTTATGTTTTGTGTACTTAAGTTTATGTTTTAAGTATTTTTTGTTGTTCTTACATGTTCAACCTAACACGAAGGATAAAGGGAAACCTCTACCCTTCACCTAAGCTACCGCAGTATTTTGCCCTGATATTTTTTGCAACTTTTGGTGTTCATTTATCCATTTTGGGTAGGAAAAAATATTTTGGTGATCATTATATTTGTTGCCGATAAAAAGTATCGTATCTGTCAATCTAGCCCATAAAATATCTGTGTTCAAATCCGGTCAGCCTTTTTTGCGTGATTAAGGCGCAAACATCCAATCTTTCACATTTATAATTTTAGTGGGACGCCTACATTGACAACAGAATTAAACTACTTAGGAAAATCCCGAGGAAATCATAATTCCTATCGGGACATTTATTTTGTTTCGTACCTATCCAGTTTGTGTACAGAGTATAATAGAATGCTGCAGGCATATTTTAAGAGGCTATTGGGAACATCTTTCAACATGAAACCGATGTAATCAGAGCAGCTTTACTTTTTATTTTCCCATTCACATCAGCTGTCCGCCGGTCCAAAGTGGATGGAGAAAAGCTATTAATAAAATTGCTCCTATCAAATCGGTATCATGGCAAAAGTTGTTCTCCTTAAAATACGACTACACATTTCTGATACACATTTATTTCTGAACAAGTAGTTGTCTTTCCTGATATACGACCTAAAGGCATCGTTTGCCGGCACCCCCTGAACTCAACAGCGAACAACCATTTCGCCAAATAGCAGCTTATCCTGCAACTGCCACCACATGAACTTCAGACGAATGGTAAAAAGTTATTGTCATTAAAAGTCCGGACAGTAATTACCAGAGTGCTACAAACCCGTTACGCGTGAACGAGGTGTTTTTTTTTAATTAACAGCCTCCGATTGTCATCTGTTTCACTAGTATCGCCACTTTGCCTACATTTTGCCCGCGTTTCGGCCGGTCTGTGCTCTGGAGGTGATTAGTTTCGTGAGTTTTGTGAAAGTTGCCTCCGCGGATTGGGGATCTCGGGAGTCGTCACCGGGCGCCGCGGCGACGAGCGCGCTCTTCGTTTGTTTACTGCCGTATAAAACGCTTACGGTCACTGGAGTCGGGGTTGCTAGATACGATGGGGTGTTAACCCGCATCTGGAATTGTCTTCAAGTTTTTTTTTGGGCTCTGACGAAAAATGGATAATCGAATTAATGGCTGTCGAGTGAACGCATGGGAAAAGGCTTTGGATTGATCACGATAGTATTTTCAATTATTATTACACTTTTTGGGTTAGCGAAAGAGTCACACATGTACATAGAATAAGGTCCACTTGCACGACGTTCACTTAACACGTTTAGCGTCTTAACAAGTTGGACGCCACAGCGGTGAATGTTGTATGGCGCTTTTATCGTTTTGTATGTCATGCCTTTGTGAGATGCTTATGAGTGTCAATTCGTAAACAAGCTCGCCATGTTGAACTTGTAAAATAGTGAATATTGTGGAGTAAAAGTTATAGAGTATTTGCCATTTGCCTTCGTAGTCTAGTTTTAACAGGCTATGGGCCACCCGCAACCCTTAATAAAAGTTAGTTGTCATGGAGAGCGGCAACAACCATGAAGTCAAGAGTCGGTTTCGATCGGTGCCTTCGGTGTCAATGCTTTCGAGAAACTACGTGGTGTTGACCACGGTGGAGTTACACCACACGGAAATTTATGATGAGGGTGATACTAGTGTACGAGGACCTCAGGGGTGCTCAAATAGAGCTCAACATACCTAAATAACATTCAATTTCAACTAGTAGATTTAAAACTACGGCGCCAGACAAAGTTACTTAATTCTGTCACTGACTCACTGACTGACTCACTGATCATCAAAATTCTAAGGTACTTCTAGCAGACCTACAAGCTTGAAAATTTTAACCTGGATTCATGAAGTCATTACGGCGCTCTAATTTCATTGCATTCCAGCGAGGTGCAGACCTGTGTTGATCGGATAGTATATTAGCCTCGGAATGTCTCGCGTTAGAGTGTACATTGGCGATAACGACAAACAACTTCATTACCTACTAATTTTCGTGCCAATGCGACGCTTTAGATAGAGTATGTACCGTATTATTTATTTTGGAATCAAATTTTGGGAGTTGCGAATCTCAACGGTTCAGCTAGTTTAAAATATGAATGCATGGAAAAAATACAAACAAAAGATCAAATAAACCAAAACAAAAAAATTGTTAACTTTCATAATAATAAATAGATCATCAAAACAAACAACACAATTAGCGCAGGTGATGCTGGTGGATGGTGATGTGGTTGTAACGTGACAATGAATTGGCCCTGACTCAGAAAAGTCACAGACGAATCTGTGACGATGGTATTCTGCCGAAACAAAACGGAGGAGGCAATGATAGACCCAAGTATACATTAAATAGTGTACATTTTTTATTAAAAATATATTCATGGTAAAAGTAATTCAAAGTGAAATATAAATCAGTAAGATTTATTTGAAATTAAATATTGAAATAATTATGGTATGCAATTGTAATAATATTAAAATATAAGTCAGAAAGAGATTAATTTGACATTGAATATTGAAATTATTATTGTAATAACATTGGAATTATATTTAAATAAATGTATATGATAATAATTTTCGTAATTTATGGATAGCAATAATATAATCGATGGTAGTTCAGACTGATAAAAAGAGATACTTTTATGCCGGGATGAAATTTTCATAAACGCATGTCAGTTACATACTGTTTCCTCAGCTTTTTGCTGGTATATTAAAAACTTTCTATATGCACTTCTTAACCTCTCAAAAACGGAGGGTAGTTGAGACAGGTCGCGATTTTGAACCTTATGCCATGGTAATAAAATTTAAAACCTATAACGGAAAAGTGGCGTGGTATTCAAGAGGTTAAATGTTTTAAATATTTCAAATAGTTCGTCTACCATTCACCGGAGCAAAACGGAGTGGCGGAACGGGGAAACAGAACGATAGTAAAAAGGCCCAGAAATTTGGCGTCAATTATAATAACGAAACAATTACAGCGGTGGTCAGATATTCGACGATCCGTATGCTACTGGCTCTGGCCGCTGAATTAAACATACCTTACCACATGGATGTTGAAATTTCCTTCATAAATGGTGACCTCAAAGAAGACATTTACATGGAACAGCCAAAAAGGATAAAAGAACAACAAGTTTCCAGATAAGGCCTTTCGACTACTTAAAGCCGTGTCCATACACGGCATACTCCATAGTAAAGTAGGCATGGGAAAGTTGGTACGAGAAGAAACAAGTTGAGAATTTAAAATTCAAGAAAAAGTTTATATAAAGCATTGAGGGGAAGATAAAATGACTATAATTGCTTTATTTTTTGATGATATTATGCTATTTTCAAATGATCAGAATGAAAGGGCGACAGTTAAAAGTCAGCTGATGAAAGAGTTCGAAATGAAACACCGGTTCATCTTGTGTTAGGAATGAGGATATGCAAGGAAAAAGGACAAAATAACGCTTGATCAGTCGGACTACATTAAAAACAATTTAGAAAAGTTCGATACGACTTATTGTAAGCCAGTCAGCACTCCAATGGAGACCGGTCATGTCTTTTGCACCAGGCCCGATATACCGTATACTATAATATACTATACGTATACTCTCTGATAAATTTTAATGACAGGGTGAAATGTCTGTTAATTCTTATGGCGATGTATATTTGGCGTCATCTAAAGTAGATTGTACGTTTGTAACAGAGTTATTTTCAAAATTACGGATCGCATTGTTTCTTGGGAGAGTAGAAAATAAAAGACCGTTGCACTTTCGAGCATGGAGGCGGTATACATGGCTCTATCGGATGCTTGCAAAGAGGCTTTATTTAAATTAATAGTCTAATTACTAATACTAGTTACTGGTGACTGGTTTAAATATCGGCCACCACGGCTTGATGTTTACACTTTTTGATACCATTACTGACTCAATAATTTCTTTTATTAAATACGACCGACTGATTTTACTGGGTGACTTTAATATTAATTATACGGACAAGAACGACAGAAAATTTAGCTGTGTGACACAATTTCTGATAACGATTGGCTTGACACAACATGTAAGCGACCCGACTCACTTTACGGAACACAGCCAGACAACTATAGACCTTATTTGCTCCGACGCTCGTGTTGTGTCTGTGGACGTGCAGCATATCCCGGACTTAGGGAGACATGCATTCATCACAGCCGAGGTTGACAAAAAAAAATGGAAACCGACGCCTAGACGTATTACCTTTAGACCACTGAAAGAAATGTTTTTCTATTACACATACATTAACTAAACTATATTTAACAATGATCTTGACGTCATAAACTGGGAACAACTTTTTTACTTAACGACGTAAATGACATGCACTATTTAACTCACTCTGCTAGTACTTTTTGACGGACACGCGCCGGAGAAGACGATAGTGGTAAAGGAGGCACTTTTAGCGATAGAACCATTTATAGCGAGAAACGTGCCTTCTTCACGCATTATATCAATGACATTACTGACTCGAAGACTCTCTGGAAATACATAAAGCGCACTGTTCTTCCAGATTCACAGACGCAGACTGACCTCCCGGCACAATTTGATGACCCTGACTTGATAAACCATCATCTTCTTAATATTCCTGGGAAACAGGAAGTGACTTTATCTGACTTAACTTTTTTTTGATTTTAATAGACATAATGACAAATTTTTCACGCTTTCTCCTACTACTGCTACTGCCGTCACAAAACTCATTACGTCAATAAAAACCACAGCAAAAGGACTCGACTCAATTGATATTGACATGTTACTTCTGGCATTACCGAGAACTCAGAAAATGAGCATTCTGAAAATGACTTTCATAGCTGACTGGAAAATCGCTCGGGTGACCCCATAAGTATTATTCCTTGTGCATCGAAGATAATAAAACGGGTAGTTTGCGAACAGCTGTCCGATTACCTGGAGAAAAACAGCATACTCCCTGAATTGCGGTCAGGTTTTTGCAAGGGTCGATCGACAGCTACTGCGTTGCTCGATGTAGTCGATAACGTCTTACTAGGTCGTGATGCTGGTAAAAGTACGTTTTTAGCACCCCTATTATCTAAGATGTTTCATTACGGGTTTGATGTACAGCCAGTTGCGTTGCATAGGGTGGATGGTAGCGCTCTGCGGTCCTCTGTTTGTCCTGTGACAAGAGGAGTACCGCAGGGTTCGATACTCGGGCCTCTGCTCTTCATACTGTATAGCGCTGACATCACTAACAGCATAAAGAGCTGCAAGTATCACCTGTACGCCGTCAACGTGCAACCTTACTTTTCTAGCGCGGTGTCGCACATGTCTGCTGCCATAAACATGATAAATGCCGACCTAGACCGTATTTCCTCATGGTCGCACAAGAGCTGTTTAGTTCTTAATCCTGATAAGTCGAAATATGTGGTTTTTGGGTCAAAATATCAAATCCGTAAAAACCTTGAAGCTCTGACTTCCGGGAATGTCGCCGTCATGGGCGAACCAATAAAATGGTTGGTAGAAGCCACCAACCTTGGCCTTCTAATGGACGGGAATTTGCGCTTTGAGAATCACATACAAAATGTTGTGAGTAACTGCTTCTATCGCTTGAAAGTTCTATATAATATACGAGATTACCTTAGTGTCGATTTGCGTGTTGACCTATGTAAATCACTTATATTATCTAGGTTAAACTATTGTTATGTCGTGTATGGTCTGGTCATTCCAAGAGGCCCATACAATGAGTGCAGAACGTGTGCATGTGCTCGTTTTTGTTTCAGAGTCCCTCCCCGGTCCCACATCACTCCATACTTGAACGCCGCTAACTTGCTTAACATGTCTGCACGGCGGCGCCTGCACTTGGCCACTCTGCTGTTCGGGGTGGTAAGACACGAAACCTACCTTTTTCATAAACTGGTTTGGTACAAAAGTGCGCGCAGGTTCAAGGCAATGGCCATCACATCTATGCACCGAACCACAGCTTTCAGAGGTAGTTTCAAGTTTGCGGCGTCTAAGTGCTGGAATGATATCCCTCCTCCTATCCAAGGGGCGCTTAGCAGATACACCTTTAAGTGTATGCTTAAAGGCAATTTCAGGAAATCATCCTAATCCTCAAACACTGTGACAGCAATAAATATGCCAATTTCATTTTTTTATCTAGTTTTGTTTTTAATATTTACTGTAAATATTATATTAATGAAGCTGCATCTAGGTATTGTGTTCATTATTTTATTATCTCACTTTCTATTTTTGTTCATTTCATATATTCCTTTTGTGTGACGTTTCCGTGGGTCACCGACGGTGCTGGCTGAAAATCAGCGCTGTAGATGTCAGACACCTCAGCATTATGCTGAGCCAGTGTCCGGTTCACTGCCGCAGAGACACACTTGTTTCATGTTTTATCTGTTTTTTTTGTTTATTTAACTGTTTAATATGTGTGTCCTTTGTGTTTGTGAAAAAATGTATCTTTCTTTATTCTTTCTTTCAAATATGTGACAGTAAAATCAGTTTAGCACCATAGACTGATTTGGCGAAAGACCTGAAAGTGGACCTAAGCGTATGTTTTTAATCTGAGAATAATTTTAAGAGTTCAAATAGTCACATAATAATATTCAGAAGTATATGAGTGTAACAATTTTTTAGGGTACCTTACCTTAAAAGGAAAAAAGGAACTCTTATAAGATTACTCTGTTTTCCGTCTGTTACGTCCCCTTTTCTCTGGAACGCGAGAAGGTACTAAATTGATATTAAGGCCTTTGTATCGACAAAATTAGCAATGGTGGTAATTGAAATGTTTGACATAACCATATTAAAATAAAGTTCATAACATTTTACTCTGCGACACGGCTGTTACGTCAATTGCTGCGCCAGAACAGTGTGAAACAGAGAAAACCCTGTCCAGAAAATTGTATTCTGTAAAACTGTCAAGCATCAACAAATTTCATGTCAGTCGATAATGCAGATGTCAGTCGAAACGTTAACAAATATTGATATAATAGTTTTTTGTTTTATAATCGGAAACAACAGCTTCAAGTACAACCTTTCCAAAACTGAGAGCAAGTCACGTCACGAGAGTGTTATTTCAAACATTTATTTTATTATTTTACAAAATATAAAAAAAAATATTAGACATCTATGAATCTAAATATCAAATAATTCTCTTAAAATAGGATGTTTTTTTATTAAATTAATTAAAATGTAGTACTTATTTTTTTAGCATGGCCCATTGTGAGTTTTCATATTTTCAAAAACCACTGGTTATTTTTTATTTCAAAAACACTGTTTTAATATGTTTAAATAACTATTTTTGACGCAAGAACCACATCAATATTCCTTTTAGATCTCGAGAATCACTAATTTAACCCAAAAATCATCTTTTTTTTTATACAGTTCTTATGACAAATAATGTTTTCAAACAAACAGATTTAATGAAAAGCATGTGTTATATAAATTTTTTAGCGGTTTCGGAAATGTCTAATTTACTATAAGACTACTCTCGGCCCGAGTGCGCTCGTACGAGCTCATACGAGCTAGATCGTACAAGAGCCTACTCGGAATTTGGTTTTCACTCAATTTTGTTTTTTAGATCAAACTAGCATTTGTCTCCTTGCACAGTCAAGCTGTCGATGACTCATCTATTACTCCGAGGTATAGAAATTGTGGCAGATATTTTAACGGCTAAAGTAGAAAACCATGAAAGGGAAAGAAGAAACAAAAGAAAGATTTGGACTCGGAAATGGATTTAAAAACGCTTTCATTTTTTAGTCATTTCCTAACAGTCCACAACGCCTCCTCGCTTTCATAAAATTTCACAAAACTCACAGTTTCAAATTCTTTCCACTTTTTCTTAACTTCCGTTTTATTTTACTTAGTTGGCGCCATTTTGTTTTAAAAATAGCATAGCAGCCCGTAAAAATAGAGCCGCGTTCGAGTTCACTCTGATCGGATGTCGATGTCCGAGTGCTCTCGGATCATTTGTTGTGTCACAGTACGACTATCATCCGAGTAGTCATCCGAGCGCACTCGGTCCAAGAGTACTCTTATAGTGAAAACCCCGCTTTAAGAGGAACAGCGCTTTAAAGACAGTTATTATTATTATTATTACAATCCGTTTATGTCCCACTGCTGGGCAAATGCCTCTCTCCCCGTCTTCCACTCCTGGCGGTCTTGAGCGGTCTCTCACCAGTTTTAGTCTCAGAGATCCAATTCGTCACTCCATCTTTTCCTGGGTCGGCCTCGCATTCTCATTGCACCTGGAGCCTAATGCGTGGCTCTTTTGGGCCATCGGTCCGGGTGCATTCGAGCAACGTGGCAAGATAGGCATTTCACAAAACATATCGCCTTAATATTAATTAAACAGGTCTATGGTCCCTTGATGCTGAAAAATATAAAAAAACTAGGGCAACACAACCAAAATATTATGCCACAAATTTCCCGAATTGCTTTATACTCGCATGGGATTCAAAACCTATGGGTTACTTCAAATTGAACAAGATTCATGAGATTTGGCACGAAGCAAGATCGCATACGTAGGTTTACTTGTGGTAGCATAAGTAAAGGAAAAAATCAGAAATCCGTAAAGTGTAGTTCTAATAATAATATATTTCTGTTATATTCGAAATTAAGTGCGGCGCTCGGAAAAAACATGTTTTTTCCCACGCAATTATTTGGAAAATCATGAAATGAATCTTATACACTCGGCTGCCTTACCGCGCTCGCCTACTGGCGTTGTGAGTAATGTCCAACTTAGCACAATTGTATGTTTCACTACTATTTCACTACCGGAATATCCCATGACATGATTTTCCAAAATGCGCTACAGAACTCCCGGTTTCCCCCGGAAAGGCCGCGCTCCACTTATCCTGGCACCCCCGTGAAGCTGGGACGCCAACTTACTGCGCACGCGCGCTCCCCCCACCCCGCCATCCTCCCTCCCCCCACGGACGCACTATGTGTAAGTGTGTGGTTAGAATTTTGATAAACTCGCAACCATAGATAGCCAAGCTCTGCCAATGCTGCCAAGGCCGCAGGAGTAAGGAGCCAAATCTGCAAATGATATGTTTGTGCGGCCTTGCCAGACAATAGATGAGATTTCGTATATTTCGGGCCTATGCAGGAATATCTCTTTTTGTTTACGTAATCCGAATGGGCAGGAAGGTTTCAGATCGAACCTTTGCACAAGTTGGCACTACGTTTGCCTTGAGGCCTTTTGAGGAAAGTGAGCGGCGTATGGCTCTGAGTTTTGGTCCGAGATTAAGTGCTATTGCCATATTACACTTATATTTAAAGGTGATTAGATTCTTACTAGCTAATTAGCTTTTAAACATTCGCTCACTCCGCGCCAAATGTCTTTCTAAGCGAGCTGTGACCTCTGTGGCGATGAGGTTGGGGCTCTGCCTACCATGCGAGAGGTTCGATCTCCGGCTGGGGATGAAAAAAGAAAACCCCAGGCCTTGGATGTTTATATATGTGTGACGTCGCTGTTTCTGGTTCCCACGACATAGGGGCCTGTGAATAAATTTTTATATTTTACCTCCCTCTCCCTCACCACACCTTAACCAATACGAGAAAGAGAGGTAACCGCTCGCTCAGAGCCAAAGAAATCTGGCGCGGATTGTACGAGTATTAACTTGTCTTATCATAATTTATCAAATCAAAGAAACAACGTCATCCCTACATCCTTGGGGGTTGGCAGAAAAACTACGTATGGGTACGGGATACTTCATTTAATGGTGCATATCAATCTTCTATCTATACATCTAAGAATGAATCGCTAAATGTTGGGGCGAGCGCCAAACGCGCAAACGCCAGCCGTTTGCGCGTTTGCCAATTTAGAAGTCCGAGGATGGTTACGGAGAGAACATTTTGAAAAACAAAAGGGAACCGCCAAATAGCCGAGAAATATTTTATTCAGTTCATCCCTCTGCCCATAGATGGCGATGGTAGTCGAATAGCTTTTGACAGAACAACGTCTGGTTCAGCTAGTCATCAGTAAAATACAGCGGTACTTGCCACAACTCGTATGATAATAATGATGATGATGATGAGAATAAAGATGATAATGTTGTGGACCCGGAATCTTCAATGATTTTGAATTTCGCCCATAAATGATATTCGATTTCTTTTTATGGAACAAATAAATGTATGGCGTACTTCTTATATTCGCTTGCGTCGTCTGCAGCATTCGCAATGACGCACGTAACCGGTGCACAGTCTAGTGCTAAGGACTAAGTGCCAGTCTCTGTGCCAAGCCAACACGCTTATACAGCGTGTAGCAGAAACGTGAAGTCAAATTTCGTGAGGTTTTTAGAGACATGATTCTGAGCAACATTCACTATGATACCAATTTGATCAGAGCAACTTTATTTTCCACTCCTCCATGCTAATCAGCTGACCGCTCGACAATAAATATATGGAAATGTCAAATAATTGCTCTGATCAAATCGGTTTCATTGTGAAATTTGTTCAGAACGATGTCCCTAGAAATCCCTTAAAATATGACTCCACGTTATTGCTACACCCTGTAATCACAATCGTCTGCGCAAGAGTGCATTATCAACATAACGCGTTGTTCGTAAACATTAAATAGATATTTGAAGTTAATCCTATATCTTCAGAGCTGCGGCACTGGGCTAACCCCCTGTCACAGAAAATCGTGAATTAATGGGTTAAAGTGGGTGCATCTGTACCTCGGCTAACCCATAAGAAAAAGGGTGACGCTTTGGTTTTATATATATATATATATATATATTTTAAACTAACGAGTTAGTTTGTAAACTATCGAAAAATTGTAAACCAGGCCAGATTAGAATTTGTGTTTCTTTTATTCTTACATGTCAACCGAACACGAAGACTATTCGGGGCTTAGCTAAGCTACACCGCAGTGTATGCCCTGGTATTTCGTTTTCAATTCATGTTTAAACCATTTGACAATTTAGTACGGTTTTATTATAAACTAACGCGTCATATCATATCATACCGTATAGTTTACAATTTATCGATAGCATGTAAAGTGACGAGAAAGAAAAAGGTTGGAATAAAAGCGAACGGTTTTGACAATATTACGGTGACCTATACAAGCTTCTACTTCTACACTCGCGAGCAATAAACTGGAACCACTTCATCGTGAAATCCCCAAAACTTCCATGCAATGAACCATGGATTGTGCTCTATAAAGATTTAAATTAAATTATTTAATTTCCTATCTAAATTTTGGGAATTATTGCAATAGATCCAAGTATCGACGTCTAAATG
The DNA here is from genome assembly GCA_949825045.1 of Argyresthia goedartella. NCBI lineage: Eukaryota > Metazoa > Arthropoda > Insecta > Lepidoptera > Argyresthiidae > Argyresthia > Argyresthia goedartella. The sequence goes on along the minus strand of OX463806.1, from coordinate 44,465,680 downwards.
AATAGGAACTAATATAAAAGTTTATTTATTTATTTACAATTTATATTATTTCCCCCTCGATATTTTGTGTTACCCCCCTGGCCCCAATGACTGCCTGTTAACGGTTTTTCATTGACCGAATGAATCCCGCGGGATTTCCTGCCACTCTTCGACTAAAGCAGTCTTCAGGTCTTCTAGCGACGCTGGAGCTGGACATATGCCTCGTGCCCGCCTTTTCAGCTCGTCCCACATATGTTCCATCGGATTCAGGTAAGGCTGACGGCTGGACAGTCTAGTGCAGGAATCCCGACTTCTTCCAGGTGCTGTCAGGTCATTGCAGTGGTGTGGCAGCGCTCATTATCGTACGTTAGCAGCAAATCTTCGCCAATAAATCCGGTGTAGGTGAGCACATAGCCTCCTCCCCCCCCACAACACAGCATTGTGCCAATCGCTCCCCCTCGTCTCATGTAGTCTCTCCATCTACCATACGCAGGCACATTCCTCCGAGAACAGGACTCGGTTCCATTGCTCCAAATCCCAATCTAAGTGAACGCGAGAAAACTGCAGCCGGACGTGTCGGTGGGCTGGAGACAATTTGGGTCCTGTGGCTGGCACTTTTGGTATCGCCAGATTCACTTCAAACAAATCAGCGAGAAAAGCCGCACACACACAGCTACATTGCATTCCGTATAAGCACGCGCCGCCACACGCACACATTGCCGAAACTCGCGTCCTTCGCGGACTACGAGACAGGGCTATGCAAGCAATGCTTGCGACGAGACAACGTCATTCGTCCGGCCGGGCGGCACGTGTTAACTTGTTTTGTTTACAAACAAGTGTGATTTCCGCGCACAGATATTCTTATTTTGCAAGATGGTTAAACATTGTGCGGTATACGGTTGCCTCAATAAGCATTCCACAAATTTGATTTGATAATTATATAAACTACTCTAGACAATGCTTTAAAAATATTGTTGATGAAATGATGTATAGAATTACTTAATTATTATTTAATTATTTATTTTTATTAACATTTGATATTGCAATTTATTATTATTGTTCGGAGTATTAACACCGAAACGAAATAAACTTTTTTATAAAAAGCCTTTTTTTCCATGTTCAAGTAAATGCGACTCGCGCCTTTTCTTAATGCTAAATGTTTTGAGAAAGGGGCCCTGCTGCAGGCCAGCGCTGTGCAGCTCATGCTCACAGCATTGCTGAGCTTGGCCTTTTTGCCAAATATTATTATTTATTATTTTTGTTATTCTTTAACCGAATGTTTGGCAATAAATGATTTTATTTCTTTTCTTTCTTTCTTTCTTTCTAAATAAGGATCTAGTATTTTTCAAAGTACCACAAGATAAGGAAATGTGATTATCCATACCTAATAGTACCTATATATTGTATGTAAAGCAAGTTTTAGGTTTTGCATCGGTGAAAACACAAAAATGCTACTTACTTCACTAACTCTAATCGCTAATAATAATAACTTATTGGCATACGACCTTGTGTTTACAATAGGTAGGTAAACATTAAAAGCTTTTATTTAACTTGCAATGTATGTTATCCTATGTAGGTATCTTTGGTCGGGTGGAATCTTGCAACTTAATTTTCAAGCAGATATTTTTTTCAACCGATTGAGCTGTAATTTTGCAATAATATAAACTCGGGTAACAGTCCTAGTAGGTAACTATAACCACCTATAGCGTCCTATAACATCAGAGTATTTTTTGTTCAGTGATTTTCTTTGTGATCACCTGTAAGGTAGTTACTTGTTTTATCTTATTATATACCTTTTGGGGTCAAGTTCGCTTCTTTGGGTCTTCGCCTCACTATCCACTCACTGACAGTGTTCCCGCGCCCTTCTCTGACCTTCCGCTAGATGTATACGCCGGTCAAGTATTGATTTCGGAGAGCAGTGGTGACAATAAATCTCCCGGACATCTCTCACCGAAGTGCTTTCGTTCAGATCCTGGTCTACAAACCAAGTTTCCAGTCTCCCTGAACCACTTGTATACCTTCGAGGCACTCAGGCATGAAGCTGTCAAGCGATAGTACGTAGAGACAACCCATGCTGGATTAGGCTGACGACTTGAGCGGGTCCTATAGGTGTGGTTTCCATTTTCTGTTAGCATCAGTGTACCCAGTGACGTGAAACATTTCACTGATGACCAATTTTTACAAACGGGTTTCAAAGCTCCTAAAGAATATGGTGTTTTGTTTTAAAATCAATGTCTTTTGTTTTTATGTTCCATGGGATAACGTGAATAGTCTTGGGTTATGATATCGAAAAAAGTTGAAATCTCACAGAATTTTCTTTCAAATGATATGCCACAATCTATAGTTTATTGCATATAAACTACAAATGATATGCCACAATCTATAGTTTATTGCATATAAACTACAAATGATATGCCACAATCTATAGTTTATTGCATATAAACTACAAATGATATGCCACAATCTATAGTTTATTGCATATAAACTACAAATGATATGCCACAATCTATAGTTTATTGCATATAAACTACAAATGATATGCCACAATCTATAGTTTATTGCATAGAAACTACAAAAAATTGACAGTTTATTGCACGTGGTGTAGGTGGTGCTGTAGGTGCACCTTCAATGCGGAATAACGGAATTATAAAGGAGCTGCCACACGGCAGAAGAGGTGGTTGCGGTTGCCTGCAAGCTGGCAACAAGCAGCGTCTGCCGTGTAGTTACTTTTTGTACGCTGTTCCGCGCAACCTTATGGCTTGGACATATCTTGGGGGATTGCGCTGGCAACACTGGCGAATAGGTTGTAAACAAAAGATTAGATACATTTTATTGATTTAAAAATACTTTAATACAATTTTCCAAGTTTATCGCATTTGTTATACGTATTAATTAAGTGTATTTTGTGTTAACTGGTGCATAAGTGTATAAAATTCTAATAGTTATCCTATTTTGTGTATTTAAAAAACGTAACGTTGACGGTTGAGTATTTTATTTGAAATAATTTGCTACTGGGCTATAATTAACGATATTTTCGATATAACTAATTACTTAGGCACGTAAATTGATTTGGAATTACTTTGTTTTTTGTTGAATAGCTTATTTTTTTGCACATTTCGTTAATCATACAAATATATTTACTAACATTACGCCCATTTTCAAATCGGTAATCAATAAATTAACCTCTGATCACTCTGGTCAGATAGGTATATTCAATACTAAAATAAAAAAGGACCAAAAAGAGGATATTACATGTGTGCCCGTTAGTGACACTCGGCTTGAACACTACAGGAATAATATTTTAGATAAACTATGGGAAATACCATACAGTGACGATCCAAATTTGTTGTACAACTCAGTATTTAACCTTGTCAAAAATGAATATGATACGGTATTTAAATCAAAAACTATAAAAGTTAATAACAAAGCTTTGTTTAGTGATTGGGCGACAGTTGGAATTCATAGGAGCAGACGAAGATTATATGAACTCTATGAAGAGAAATAATAAAACAAAAATACGGCCTTTCTAGATTATGTTTGTAGTTATTCAAAAATGTTTAAACGCGTTTGTGCCGTAGCTAAATCTAATTTCATTAAAAAAAAAATTGAATCTAGTAGCAATGTAATGAAAACGACTTGGCAAATTATAAACAGAGAGACTGGAAAGGCCAAAGCTACACATAATAAGTTCAACCTTAAGATAGATAATCAATTGCTAAGTACAGACCTAGAAGTAGCAAAAGCTTTCGAAAATTTCTTTACGGACATTCCAGTTTCAACAACCAAGTCTTTAAATTCATCTCCCGCTGCTGCTGAATCTATACTTAAACAAAACTTTGAGGAATGTAAAACAGATTTTAAATTTAGGCACGTAAATAATGAAGACATTGTAAAAGCGTTTAAATACCTGGAAATGAAAAAGACAGCTGACGCCCATGGTCTATCAGTAAAAAACATTAGTTCCATTGAAGATTGTATTGCACCTCACCTTTGTTGTATATTTAATCAATGTATAGATAGTGGTGTGTTTCCTGACTTGATGAAACTAAGTAAAGTTATACCTTTATTCAAAGCTGGTAGTACATCAGACCCCACCAATTTTAGACCCATATCGATACTACCACCGCTTAGCAAAATATTTGAAAAACTCATACTTAATCAATTGCAAAGTCATTTTTATCTCAATAATTTAATTCATATTGCTCAGTTTGGTTTCACAAAGGGTCGTTCAACAGCCGATGCTGGTGTTGAACTAATCGACAATATTTTTGATGCCTGGGAAGACGCAATGGATGCAATAGGTGTCTTCTGTGATCTATCCAAGGCTTTTGATTGCGTCCATCATGACACTCTTGTCAGGAAGTTACGCCATTATGGTGTAAAAGATCAGGCCCTTGGCCTTCTGGAGTCATATCTAACAGATAGGGTTCAGATGGGCGATGTTAATGGGAAAAGATCACCTGGGTCTTCAATAAGTATGGGCGTACCGCAAGGTTCAATTCTTGGTCCTTTCTTGTTTTTAGTATATATTAATGATTTACCTTACCTTGTTAAAGCAAAACATGGGTTAGTATTGTTTGCCGATGATACTTCTTTGATATTTAAAGTTAAAAGACAGCAATCAAATTATGACGAGGTAAACAATGCTATCTCTAGTATAGTGAACTGATTTACTGTTAACAATTTATTACTTAATGAAAAGAAAACTAAATGTATTAAATTCGTGTTACCAAATGTGAACCCGGTAACTACAGACATATTTATAAAAGGACAGAGATTGGACCTTGTGCAGTCGACTGTCTTTTTGGGCATTACTTTAGACGCCAAACTACAATGGGATCCTCATATAAATAAATTGTCGAACAGACTGAGTTCAGCAGCGTTCGCAGTTAAAAAAATTAGAGCTCTTACCGACGTAGACACCGCTAGACTAGTCTACTTTAGTTACTTTCATAGTCTAATGACCTATGGTATTTTATTGTGGGGTCACGCTGCGAATGCTAATAGTATATTTATTCTGCAGAAACGGGCTGTTCGTGCAATTTATAGATTAGGGCCTAGAGTGTCACTGAGGGAAAAGTTTAAAGAAATCAATATTCTGACATTTGTGTCTCAATATATCTATGACAATCTTGTGTATGTAAAAAGAAATATAACTAATTTTCAGAAGTACAGTGATATACACAATTTTAATACTAGAAATAAAGACAAGTTGGTTGCTTATGTAAGCCGACTACATAAAATTAGTAATTCTTTTAAAGGCAATTGTATACGCTATTACAATAAGGTCCCTACTGATATTAAAAACTTACCTTTAGACAAGTTTAAAATAATAATAAAACAGAAATTGTATAAAAAAGGTTACTATAGGATATCTGATTACTTAGAGGACAGATGTCCATGGGAATAGATTGTTTGAGTAACAGGCTGTTTCGATATATAATTAGCATTCATTTTGTAATTTGACAATATTTTATTTAAAAAAGGAAACGTAAAAGATGCTACGACTGTGGAGTTTCTTCGGTGAGCTCTTCTCCACAGATTCCGCCAATGTGTTAGTGAACTCACCCAAAAAAAATGTAATGACGTATCTAAGTGATGTAACAACATCTGGAAATAAATGATTTTTGATTTTGATTTTTTGCTTGGTAAAAGAGTTCAAAACTGGTCAAGAGTCTGCTGTGGTGAGAGTGAGACGGGCGACGAGGAGGCGTATGTTCGAACTTGCTGTGAGGAGTCATCCAAGTATTAAGTAAGCACTATTTTAGTAGTATTTTTTAGTTATTTTGTTTTCTATCCATTGTATACCACAAACATCAAGCGCGAAAGACAAATTATTAACATCGTATGTTTTTTCTTTATTCTTAACATATTGACGACATTATTATTAATCTTTGTTTTATAAAAAAATAATAGTATAATATTGCTGACGTAATCACCATCCAGAACCCCCCGTCCCCCCTTACATTAAAAATAAGCTAAGCAATAATCCTCCCCCAACCACACTTTAGTACCGTACGTTTTACCGTAATTTCGGTGCAGTTGACAACATTGGTTGGCTGTGAGCTTGTTGTTGTGTGCCGTGTAGCCGCTTGTCGGCGACATGCTGGCAACTTGCTGCCAGCATGTTTGCCAGCATGTAGCCTGCCGTGTGGCAGGTCCATAAATCGGCGGTGTGTCTTGCAATCCGTATGCCATAATGGAGAGATAGAGAGTGCCAATGAGGAACTATGAATGATGTGAACAGTTGAAAGCGGAAATATTGACGTTCAAAAATCTACCTCTCCTCGTATCCAAGCACTGGTACCTATAGATTGCTGGGAAAACTCTTGTTAGAGATTGCTCGGCTTTGTACATCATAATAAGTTGTATAACTTAGGCCTTTCGGCCGAACGAATAAAGAAAAGTATAACCTATCATTGGAAGGAAATGCTTCATTATTGACATTCGATTTTCTTCAAATAATATAGCAATAAAACCGGTCAAGTGAGAGTAGGACGTTGGACGCGCCCACGAAGGGCTCCATACTATTTATTGTACGCGGAAAGACGTAATACTATAGTCTTTTTGAACGAGTATACCTTTGAATTTTTAATGATATTAAATACTAGGTAAGACTTCATTGCAGGTCGTACATCGAAACATTGGAAAAAAGTTTTGTGTATGTATATTATAGTATGTAACTATTGAACTATGTACTCAGGTTAACGAAACTCTTTGCTCATTGAAACCCTAAATGGATAGAAATTGAGTAACTTATTTATATAAATATATAATAAAAAATAATAATAATATAAAAAACTTAATATTAATTGACAAATGACTAAGCACCAAACTCAATATCTGAAGTTAAAGATCTTTTCCGATACTATCGGGAGAGTCCGGTTTTCACCAAAAAACAAACAAAAGGGGTAAGAAAATGGCCATACCAATAATGTATTGTATGGGTACTTCTTTTAATTCTTAAAAAACGGTTTGTTTCATTATTTGTTGTTATAGCGGCAAGAGAAAACCCTCTGTAAACAATTTAGCTCTCTACCTATTTCGGTTCACCCGGCTTCAGGCTCTAGTCTGGTGACAGAGGGACAGACGGACGGACGGACAGACGGACAGCGGAGGGTTAGTAATAGGGTCCAGTTTGGAACCCTTCGGATACGGATCCCTCAAGTATCTTCCAAAGGATATAGGAATAGCCAATTATGTATAGTTCTTTAGAAGAAATAAGAAATTACATTTAGAATCCCAAGACGTCACAACACAAACTGCTGCTGGTCTAGAGACCTTTGCCTCTCCCGTAAAAGGGAAAAATAATGTAAAAAAATATGACGTAAAACTTGTTAACGAGTTTGAACTCAAGTTGACAGTTTAGTTCTTTAGTTTTACTCTTTTAGAATAGCACATACTATATTAACAATAACAACATAGCGTCACGCCTTTTCCTATACGGGGTGGCAGGGGCACAGTTGTACGTTAATTCAATTATTCAATACTCGATTTTGCGTGACAGGGGGCTAGCCCACCGCCGCAGCTATGAACATATAATTGAAATCCTTGGCGATCAAGCTACTCTCTAGGATATCCTATATGGGAAAATTATTGTCTGCGGCAAAATATTGTTACTTTGCCAAAGATGTGATGAATGCTTCTGGTCTAAAAATCCTTGTCTGTAACGAGGTATTTACACGGGTCAATTTTAGCCTGCGACTGGTCACCAGTCGCGTCGACCAGCAAAATCGAATTGCCACCTAATTCATACGAGTAGCTAAAAATCGCAGATGGCTTGGTAATTTTTAGGGTTCCGTAGAGAAACAAGTAACCCTTATAGTTTCGTCAAGTCTGTCTGTCCGTCCGTATGTCACAGCAACTTTATGCAGAAACTATTAGGACTTCATAGTTGAAATTTGGTATGTAGATGTATTCTGTAAACTGCTTTACGATTTTTATTCAAAAATGGAAAAATTAAAATACATGGAACTGAAACCAAAATATATTTTTTTCATCAAACCTTTATATAGATAGGCTTTTAAAAATGACATTGAGGTTCCTGAAAGCAGTTTTTAATATAGAAAACATATTTTAAAACCGCACAACACTATGAAAAACAAAGTTACAACACAAACATCCAGTCACATAATTTCTTGCTACAACGGAACCCTTCATGGGCGAGTCCAACTTGCACTAGGCCACTTTATTATTCAAAATTTCGGCAAGAACAGTCGATTTTAAAGATACTCTAGAAACTGCGATACATTAGTTTTATCCAGTGTTAAATTCGTTTTCAAAATCGCGGGAAAGAGCGAGCGACCGCAGCGCCAAACAAACTACTCAAGGAAGATATCGCCTGCGACTGACCCTTGTCACGGTCGATTGAACGTACAGTAGGTGCCAGTCTTCTTTGGGGTTTGCGACTTTAGTCACCTGCGGCCTAGCCGAATTGCCATTTAATCGACGATTTTCCGCATTCGTTTTTGTCACCCGGGTAAATACCCTATAAAGTTCAAAGAGGTTTTTGAAAGAATAACGCTAAGGAACAAACACAGATACTATACTACTTATTTCAAAATACAGGCTGTACCAGAAAGGTGTAGACATATTTTAAGCCGTTTAGGGACATAATACTGAACTTCTTTCACTATGAAACCGATTTGATGAGAGCAATATGATTTTTCACGGCCAGCTGATTTGTACGGAGGACTGACAATTAAGGTGTTCTGATCAAGTATAAAAGTGGTTCGAAATCCCCTTCAATTTTACTACACCATTCTGTACACATACATGTATGTATAATCATCATCATCATCATCATCTCATGATGACAACCCTTAGCAGGGGTACTTATAAGCTTATCATGAGCAATTTAAAATCCATGTTAAAGCGACTTTGTCGAAAAAGTGATATTACAATGTTCAAGATTACTTAAATGATGGGTCTGTATAGGGTTAATCTGGCTCAACACAGACCTTGCTGTTAATAATTTTGTAATTATTTATTCCTGCTTATTAATTATGATAATGGCTAAATATTATATTTTGTATTAGTTAAGCATAAGCAATTTTTAAAAAGAGATCTAAAAATCAATCTGTTGGAGTTTCTACGCCCTTCCTCTCCCACAGTGGTCCAATGTAGAGAAGTGGCAAAAAATACGATTGCTAAGTATATGTAAATATCTACAGTAATAAAGACATTTGGAATTTGGAATTTGGAATCAGTTTCATCAGGGAAAATTGGGGAAATAATAAATTGGGTGAATCAATAAGGGCTGTAGAACACGCACTTGGCGAAAGCGCTGTCTCCTAGTTGTAAGTACAGAGCTAAAAGGAAAAAATGAACCCTTTTAGGATAGGATAGGAGTATGTCCTTCCGACAAGACCTATTTCCCCAGGAGCGCGTGGATGTATCAAGTTGAAATTAATATCGATGATTAAAATCTGTGGTCCGTTACAGTTATACAAAATCAAACTTATAGGTCAACTTAATAAAAGATGAAATTAACAAAAGAGCATATATAATTTTCCCTAATTTTCTGCAAAATTGTGATATATATATATATATATATATATATATATATATATATATCACAATTTTGCAGGATAATTAGGTAAAAGGGAATCAAAACCTATATAGAGTACCCGTACTTTCCGTTAAATCATGAAATTTGGCAAGAGCATAAAAAGGTAATTGGTAAAGGGAATAATCCGATATCTGTAAATTTCGTCTGTCTGCCGGTCTCTCCTTTTTTTTCTCCTAAAGAGCCTTTTTCTCAGGGACGCGTAGTTTAAATTAATATCGATTACTCAAGTCTGTGGTCTTTGCTTGCTTGATATAGGTCTACCGGAATCTCATGGCATAAAAAAATTAGATTTTCATATGGCAATGTCAATTGTCTCCTGTCAAATTAAATTACGAGATCTGTCAACCGCTGCTGAGATTTTGTGATATCTTCTCGACAAAATGTCGAAAAAGACACTTCAATCTCATGCGAGAAATATTGTATTCAATGTGTTTCATTAAATAAGAAAAGAGGGCGTAAATCAATCTCTGATTAAAGCGCGTTGTAGAGTTAACCGGTAAGTTGGACTGAGTTGTTTTGATACTTTTAGTTTATATTATATTTTTTTTACCTAATTGTAGATTTTTATAGTGGTTTCCAGTACTACAATAAGGCGAATCATAGGTGAAGGCACATCGGATGATGGTGTGTTTTCCACGCCTGGTAAAAAGAGGAGAGGGGCTAGAAGAAAATCTTCTAGCACAGTTTCAATGTAGAGTTGTTTAGGAATAAAGTAAAATAATTCTATACAGTTTGGAAGGAAATTCCAATAGTAATGAAACTGTTACAAAAATTCTTGGACAAGATATTGATTTCAACGGGAGGAGAGAATCTTCAAGGTACGAAAAATATTAAGTTATAATCCCTCTCACTCTCACTCGTAAGAGGAGGCCTGTGGACTGATGATAATGATGATGATGAATGACTAACTTATCGTTTGAGTAACACGAGAAATGTTATTATTTTTTACAGGCTTATACTTAAGGAGATTGGTTTTAAATATGTTAAATGCAAATCAAAAAGGACCATTTTGATGGAGAGAGATCACATAACAATACAAAGATAAATGTTTTTGAAGCGTATAAAGGAAAACCGCGAATCTGAAGAGCATAATTAATTAAATGTGGTTTATTAAGATGATACTTACATTCATGTTTCATGTTCTGTGAGCAAGTACTGGCAAAGCAAAGCTATTGCATGTCCATCTAAAAATATTTCATTTAGAGCGAGGTGGACCATTGTACACGCTGGTGGAGAAAATGGCTTTGTACCAAATTGTTGTCTGGTATACAGGTCTACAAGTGTATCTATATTACTATCACCACAATATGAATAAGGGCAATTTTGCAAAATGGCTGACAGGGAAGATTATTCCAAATCTGACAAGATCTTTACTAATTGTTATGGACAATGTTAGTTATCCTGTAAGTGGTTTTTGTTACTTTAATTAGAATTTGGCAGTGATATTGTGAATAGTTTGTTTCCCTAATAAACTAAAATAAATAAAAAAATAAAATCATTCAGTATGGATGAACAAACCGCCCACACAAACCACTCATATCTCTGATATAAAATAATGGTCTCGTGTAAATGATTTACATTATGATGATCTTTGGCGAAAATGACTACTACTTGAAGTAGTGAAGCAAAATATGTCTGCGCCCTTATATGAGATAGATGAAGTATTAAACGCAGGGTCACGAAGTTTTAAGGCTCTCACCTTATCATTGCACATTTAGACTCGCGAAGGTTAGCAATTCTTTCAAGGGTCAATGCATTCTCTACTACAACAAGATACCTCTGGAGATCTTGAAATTTTGAAAGTTTTCTACTCCTCTTAATATTCAAAACCCTAACCACTTTACATTGATCAAGCGTAATTTTAACGATTTCAATATAAATAGATTTAAAAACGAAATCTCAACAGTAGACTGGGAAAGTATATTAGTACCTGATAAAAATGTGAATGATAATCTTAATACATTTGATAATATTATACATACAGCCCTAAATAAATGTATTCCTAAAATATTAATAAAATATAAGCCAAACCAGAAAAATACTTACCTAACTAAGGGTATAAAAATATCATGTCGCAATAAAAGACAATTAAAACTACTAATATCACAGACTAATAATAAAGTTCTACGAAACTACTATAAAATGTACTGCAAATCTCTAAAAAGGATAGTTTGTAAATCTAAGAAACTTATCAACATATATAAATTTAATAGTTCAGTTAATAAAACCCAATGTATGTGGAAAATAATACACAATGTAACAAACAAATATAAAATTATACAAAATATAAGACTCAAATTTTCAAACAATACTTTATCTAACCCGAAAATAGTTGCAAATGAATTCAATAATCTATTTACATCTATAGGAAAGTCACATAAATCTAGATCAAAGAAAAACAATCTTCCCGCAAGTAAAACAACAAATTCTTTTTTCCTCACACCTGTTGAACCAAAAGAAACATTTAATATAATAAAAGGCCTTAAGAGTAAGAAGTCTTTTGGTATAGATGAAATTCCTCCGTTGCTGGTAAAACATTGCGCGGATATTTTGGCAGTACCCTTTTGTAAACTTATCAATCAATCTTTTACAGAAGGAATATTTCCCGAAGCCTTAAAAACATCTCTTATAAAACCTAAACATAAAAAAGGAAACGCCACTGACATTCATAATTATCGACCTATTGCTTTACTGCCTACTTCAGCAAAAAATTTTGAAACTGCTATGGCCATACGACTGAATAAATTCTATGAAAAATATAACATACTACATGATAACCAATACGGGTTCCGTAAAAATAGGTCTACTATATTGGCAATATATAACTATGTGCAAAAAATTTTTGAATCAATAGACAATAAACGGTATGCTGTGGGTTTACTGCTCGATATGAGCAAAGCGTATGATAGAGTATGCTTTGAAACTCTATTAGAAAGACTATACGACTCTGGGATTAGAGGCTTAGCATACAGGTGGTTCAAGTCGTACCTGCATAACCGTGTCCAATACGTAGAGATTGAAAATACCAATTTTATCACAGGTAAAGTAGAATGCGTTAGATCAGATAGAGTCCTTTCTACTGGATCTATTCCCCAAGGTAGCGTCTTGGGATGTTTATTATTTCTTATTTATATAAATAATCTACCTAATCTAATTGATGACCCTTGCACCCTTTTCGCAGATGACATTTCCATATTATTTTCCTGCTCGAATACCACCGAATTAAACCAAAGCTTAGATATGACCCTAGATAAGATCACCGACTGGCTAGATGAATCAAATTTAGAACTCAACCTTAAAAAAACTAATATAATTCAATTCAAACCCTCACAAAAAGTCCCATTACAATACATACAATACAATACATTTCATATTGCTATAAACAAATACCACTGGAGACTACAAAGACAGCAACCTTGTTGGGGATCGATCTAGACACAAACTTGAGCTGGAAACCTTACATACAGAGATTGCAAAACAAACTATCATCTTTTACTTATGCCCTCCATCAACTAAAAAGGGTAACTGATGTCAAAACTGCGCTCACAGCCTACTATGCATACGCACATTCCAGACTATCGTATGGTATTATATTATGGCGGAATTGTTGTGAAATAAAGGATATTTTTATTCTACAAAAGAAATGTATTAGAATACTTACAAATATTGACCAAATGGTATCTTGTAGATCTTATTTTGTAAAACTCCAAATACTTACCTTAACTTCTATATATATATTAGAATCTTGCAAATTTGTAAGAAAACATGGTAACTTATACTCCCGTCTAGAAAATAAAAATAAAAGGAATAATCGAGACCAAAATAAATTAAAGAAACCATTTTCAAAGTTAGAACTCGTGTCTTCTAGTCCCCATCATATGGCCATCAAAATATATAATCACATACCAAATTACTTAAAAAACATAGAGAAAGAAACACCATTCATTACTTATTTAAAGAAGTTCCTCATTGAAAAATGCTATTATGATGTGAAAGAATTTTTCAATGATAAAATTAGGTAAACATTTCTAGTCGCTAATTACTTGTTCATTACATGTTATTACTAATTTAATGTTTATATAATTTACTCTTAATTTATTTATTTATTGTTAATAATATTAATCTCTACAATATTTTGTTAATTGTCTCTATACAATTTTGAAAATAAATGTAATCATTTTTCATTTTTTTTTAATTTTTCTTAAAATGGACAACTGGCTGTCCTTCGCATGTTTCTGTGCGTCCTAGCAGGGCGTCACAATGTACTAACTTTTATTTTACCACCTTGTGAAATTTTGTGACTTTGCAATAAACTATTATGAATTATGAATTATGAATTATGAATTGCCATTTGAGCAATTCAAAAACCATGTTAAAGCGACTTTATCGAAAAAGGGATATTATAATGTTCAAGATTACTTAAATGACGGGACTGTATGGGGTTAATCTGGTTCAACACAGACCTTGCTGTTTATAATTTTGTAATTATGTATTCCTGCTTATTAATTATGATATAATGATATTATAAAATTTGTATTAGTTAAGCACAAGCAATTTTTAAAAGATATCTAAAAATCAATCTGTGGGAGTTTCTACGCCCTTCTTCTCACACAGTTGTCCAATGTAGAGAAGTGGCAAAAAATAACGATTGCTAAGTATATGTAAATATCTACAGTAATAAAAACATTTGGAATTTTGAATTTTGGAATCCCATAGAAATTATTGGATTGGTATAATAAAGCAAAAAAATGCTGGTAAAAATGTAAATAGGCCTGCAAATGAAATTAAATGATTAACAGAAGAAGCTTTCTCACAAATGGGTGCAGACGAATCATGTATAGAAAATTGAAAACGCTAGATAATAGAAATGCTGGAAGAGCGATTTATAATAAATACCTCTCTATCTTCATCGTCTGATGAAGAACAAGAAAGTGGAGTTCTTGGAATCGTTTTCTAGTTCTGAATGAGGTGATAAGTTATTAGAATCATTTAAATGATATATCATAAACTAGTACATAAAGTAATATTATATTATATACGATTGATTTATTTTTCATTATACATTTTCCTACGTTAAGAACCCGATTTATAGCAACATTCTTCATACACTTTCCTAATATACTTCATGTTCATTAAAACTAAGGCCAAAATAAAAACTAAAAAATATCAAGATTGTTTACTCCCATTTCCCCAGTAGTGCACAAAAAACAATCCCCATTTGCCATGCGATTCCAGAAGATACTTGCAAGGGAATCAAAACTTCCCGTTAAGGGATTAAATATGGCCAGAAATGCATCTTTAGCTTCAATTCTAGGCTAAACTAGACAACATAGAAATGTAGGATAAATATATGTTATAAAAGGACTATTAGAGATAAGAATGGACTTTTAAAATTATCGGATATCTGTTATATTTAATACATTATTATTCAACTAAATGAACAAGCGCTCGGAGACGAAATCAGTTTCCTATATGAAACTTACAAGCAAAAATAGGTAAAAAAAGGGAATTTTTTTGGTTGTTTTATTTTATTTTTAATGTTATTATTACAGGAGTTTAGTAATATTTTCTATAATTTTCTTGGTCTCGGAGCTCGGGCTGCCCCGCGGGGCTCTGCGCGGGAGCATGCGTCAGTCTGCTTCGACGCGATGCGACGGCTATTTGTTTTCTTTGTCTAATTTTCTATGCCATTGGCCTTTGTCCAGCCCTTAACCTAGAATCATGAAATTTGGGACAACGCAAGGTCTTTTAGCACAATAAAATGATAAAATCTGAAAACCTTAAAAAACAATGCGATTTATGCGGAACCCTCGATGCGCGAGTCCAACTCGCACTTGACCGTTTTTTAGACTGTTCACTCGCGTTTACTCACGCGTTTAATTAGTTTAGTTAAGGTTACGACTCCTCTATCCGTTTCAGTGTTGTTTCCATCGACGAGGGAGTTTTTGAGTGATGCCAACTAAATCTGTGGTAATTTATTTACCCCGAAAGTCATGTGACCCCCTAACCCGCCGGTCGCATTCCGTCTGAAACGCCCCGGGTAAAGGGGAAGCCGGGGGAGGCAACCTCACACAAGGTCACAAGGACATTTCGTCAACTACGCCCAAGTTCAAGGGCGATCCTTCGTCTCTCTCAGTTATCTTGTGTCTTTGTCGTGCAGTTATAACAACAGTGTGACGTAGGACCCGCTGGCTGTGATGCCATAATTTGATGAATTATCTTATTGACCTCTCGCTCATTCATAGTTATTCATTGCACACAGATGATTGTACACGTTACATTTAAAGAAGAATTAAATGAAAGAACACATGCGAGTTTACAAGTAGTAAATACTACCAACTCTAATTGGTAGCCGCCACAATGTGCAAACTAGAAATAAACATAAATTTCTTTTCCAATGTTCAGACTCACAAAAGTTAGCAGTTCTTCTAAGGGACCCTGTATACGCTTCCACAATAAAATTCCGCAAGAAATACAAAACTTAACTGAAGCTCGGTTCAACAAATGTATAAAGAACATTTTGTGCACTAAGGCCTGCTACAAAATTAATTACTTTTCACAACACACCGACATCTGGTATTAAACCAGTTCATTGCACCCTATATATTATGTTCTATGTAATAATTAGGCACCTGCTTAATGTTATGTTATGCTTGCTTGATTATGTTATGACGTTCATTAAGTCTCAAATTGTTTGTGCTATTATGAATAAAAATCTTTGAACTTGAACTTGAACTAATAGCAAGACCTAAACTTTCCTGCTTTTTCGTACTATGCTTAGTACGGTAAAGCTGGGCAGAGTTTAGGCCCTGCTACAATAGTTGGTAGTAACGCCCCAGGGATGGATATACGGTAAAAGTCACAAGGAAACAAAAAAGCCTCCAGTTGGTAGCCCAGGAAAAGGGGATAAGTTGTTAAACTTTAAATCAAACTGAAATATTGTATAGCAAATAGGCAAAAATAATGCACTTTTACAAGTCAAACACTTTTCACGGAGAAAAAGTAAAACAAATATAATCAATTAAACTGGAGTAACTGACTAATTATGGTTGAGTTTGAAAACAGGAAATTTTCCTTTCAAGTGGTGATTTATGGCTGAATTTCGCACAGGAAAAGGAAACTCCATTGACTGTACCAGTGTTTTGGTAATACGCCCGTCAGAGAAGATAGCACCAAGAAACTCTACGGGGATGTCATTTATTTTTATTTTGGTCAATTACTTTATGCCACAATGTACAATATAAAAATAATCGAAAGTATCATAACATCGTATCTATAAGTGCCAGTGCAGTAACAATTTTACAAAAGAAATAAATGAGAACAAACCAAAGTTGTAACGAAGTTATGAGAATGCAGACTGGATCAGTCGCCCCAAGCAGCACCTGCTCACGAGTATGACTTGGGCATGACCATAAACTCTGGTTTCTTGGTAATGGACTTGTATTTTATGTTAAAACTATTACATTGTTAGTACTTTTGTACATATATCACCAGAATATTAAATTACATTGTCGCATTTGTAAAAGGTATGTTAATTATTATCATCATTATCATGGAGCTTGGGGCATTGAGGCCATGCATTTTGATATTGTAAAAGGCTTTCTTTATGAGTTTAGCCTTAGTCAAATAATTGTTTTAAATGGGTAATGGGTAATTGATGAATTCCCTCTGGTAACTTATTAGAAAAGCGAATAGTTCCCCATTAATCTAGGTACGATCAGTTTATTTTTATTTCTAGTGTTGAAATTGATTAAGGTTAGTAGTAGTAGGTAGTAGTTAGTAGAAATTGATGAAGTATTAACTTTGGCTAAAAATGATTTTATTTTTTTACAATGTCATCGTATATTCTCGTATTTATGAATAATTTATATTGATGTTATGAAAATTTCCGATGAACTATTTTACATATAAATATATTATGCGCCATGGTGCTCCGCAGAAATACTTTCACCAGTCCTTCGAGGCTAAACTGTACTCGCTGTAAGTGCTTTGAAGTTGGAAGCACAAAGTCACAGAAAGCGGTACTCAATTACAGGGGAGTTTGAATAAATTTCGAGCTCCCAGAATACGAAGTATCTGGTTTTGAGCCCACGCGGTTAAGGAAAAAATCGTTAGAAGCATCAGCAGTACGAAGAGTAGACCAAGAGAAGAGATGACACTCGCAGATGAGTCATGTTTTTGAGCTCCCAGAATATGCACTCAGAAATTAGAACTTCTCTTAATAACAAAGTAACGTAAAAACATGTTTTTCCATTTTTTTTTATCGAAACCACATAAGTTCAAAATCTGAGATTCAATCATTTGTTGCATTTCAACTCTCTGCTATCCCTACTCTCGACTTTTGCGATGAGGTGTTTTATACGTATTCATGAAGGTATATTCTTTATACCAATAGTTACTACAAATTGCAGGGATTTCAAGTTTAATTGGAGCTCGAATACTCTTTTTTAGTTTTCTAATCTATAACCACCAGCCTCAAGTAAAATCCTTCTAAAAGTTGTGAACAAAGACGTCACGGGGGTGTTATATTAAAAATAATTTAAAAACAAATTGACAACAGCTAGTCAAACTAGTTTCTTAAAATAGATTTAAATTTTATAGAAGACCATAAATATAATTCCTTTTTTTTCAGCTTAGCCGATTCCTTGTTCCGTTTAGGACAGATGGCAATTGTGGCTCGCTCATTCCCAGAGACGTGAAATGAAACATTGTACAGGGGTTCCATTCCATCCCCTCGTCTGTCAGTGTGCCGGGAGCCGGCAATTAACAATACAGCATACGTTGTGACGTCATGCATGATATCACTGATGCATAACCCCTAGCGTTCGATAGCATTTGGGATTTGAGAAAATTTATCTGCCAAAGGTTCCTGGGCTGGCTACGAGCAAGAATTCAAACCGCCATCATCAGGGCTAGCAGCATGTGCATCCGCGGCGCCCGCCATAGGTGGAATCGCACAGGCCTATATGAGGACGGAGCGGCAGTCCCACACGTACTGTCTTGAACTAGAATGAAATATCTTATTTATATTCTCTGTACTTATTTTCATGAATCTTTTGCTTAATAAATTTCTTATCTGTTCTCTAAATCTCCAAAGGTTCCTCCTTCCAAAGTTTGTATGAAAATCAAAAACTACTCGGCCAGACAAAAATACTCGCAGGTAGGTATTTTATAGAAGATAAACGTCAGTTTAGTAATGCATTTATCGAATTTCTAGGGAAAAAGGTGGGGTTAGAGTTGTATGAAACTCAAAAACTGTGCAGTTACATGTCAGGTACGTATGGAGGAGACTTCTAAATTACTAATGAAGGCTTGAGCGACAGGGCCGTAACAAGCTGGAATTACAGTTTGAATGGACTGGCCATTATTACACGATTTTTAGCCGACAGCCACTGCTAGTATATAGAGATGTTAAAGAGATTTCTTCAAGCAAACCAAGACATGACAGGAGAAGTTCTTGCTTAAGCTATGACGACGGGTAACATAATATGCATCACACGAGCCGCATGTGGCCACGAGCGAAACGCATTTACGCTCAGACAATAAACTCGAGTAGCTCCTTACTTGCACATGATTTCATGTTTCTTGTTTAATAATCTGCGTGCAACAGAGACTTACGAAATTGCGGGGTAACACGTGAAAGTTTTAATTAATTTACACCCAAAAATATATTTTTTCTCGTAAACTATTTAGAAGTGGCTTTCGAGTGTTTTACTCTCATATTTGTAATAACTATTTCTCGGATAAAAAGGGGAAGTCCCATTTACACGTCCCATATAACAGTGTGCGGGAGGGCAATCCCACAGGATAATTGAACAGCAATGTGGGCCTAGACGAGAAAAAGTGGTATATTGTTCGATGACTTCGAACTATGGTTAAGGCTGGTAGGTAGGTAGTTAAAAGAATGTAAACAAATAAATGTCTGAAGGAGACTTGAAATTCCCATGGCGTTAAAATTAACCATAGATCTGTCGCAGTTGGTTGGTTAAATCAGACATTTAACTAACACCCTAGACCGTTAATTAATGACCGTTAGTTTATGTTTTATGTATTTTTTATTGTTCTTACATGTTCAACCTAACACGAAGTATAAATGGGGCTTCGGTTCGCTCACCCCCTTTACCCTTCACCTAAGCTACCGTAGTATTTTGCCCTGATATTTTTTGCAACTGTTGGTGGTCATTTACCCATTTTGGGTACGAAAAAATTATGTCGGTGGTAATTTAAATTGTTCTCATATTATCTTTAATAATAGGACGGACGCAAGGGCAGATGGAAAACGGAGCCTTAGTAAAAGGTTCCCGTTTGGCAGCCGTCGCTTGCGGAATCCTAAAAATTAGCTTACCTAGTCAGCTACAAAAGTGGCGACCTCGGGTTATGCTTTATCGCAATGGAAGCTATAGAACGTGCTTAAATTTAGTTAAAGCTTCGGTTGCACTTACCGATGCATTAGTAGTACGGCTACTAAGTGATAGATGGCGTTCGTTGGTTCTTTTAGGTTATTTTAACCCTCGACGAAAAAAGTGGGGTCATTTTGGATTAAAGTGTAACAGGGTTTAACAAAAATATTTAGTCTTCATACGATATGTTAGGGGTATTATTCTGAACATTTCGTTTGGCCAAAACGTATGGAGGCAGAGGTTAAATTAAAAAAAAACGGTCAAGTACTAGTCTCACTCGCGCACGAAGGCTTCCGTACCACCGTACAAAGGTAGGGATGGTGTGGAGTGGATAATGTTGTTTACAAAGATATTCGTGCAGCTACTTTCAAAGTCCATGTATGTAACAAGGTGCATTCGTAAGTTTGTATGTGGTATTGAAAGAATTATAGTATGGGAGCCCCCTTAAATATTTATTGTATTCTGTTTTTTATTTGTTGTTATAGCGGCAACAGAAAAACAATACGCAAATAAAATTTATTATTTCTTATTTCTTAGAGACCTGGAATTTGACATATCTACAGTAAATAATAGATTTTGTGTTTTGAACAATAATATGGGGAGTGATACTACCCATCAATATTTCGCAAATAAACATATGGCCTGAGGTACGTATTCTACATCCATCTTTACACATGATTTGTTAAGAGATTAGAGTTAGAATGTTACATCATCTGTGAACATTTCATCTGTCTAACTATCACGGTTCATGAGATACAGCCTGGTCACAGACGGACGGACGGTCGGTCGGACAGCGGAGGCTTAATAATAGGGTCCCGTTTGGCACCCTTCGGGTACGGAACCCTAAAAACGACCAAGTGCATAGTTTATTTATATATTTATACAAGCACACCAACAACATTAACTAACAATAAGAAAAAAGTTACAAAAAAAATTCGGTCAAGTGCGGCTCGGACTCGCCCACGAAGGGTTCCGTACAATCGTACAAGAAAAATAACACGATGGGCTAGCCCCTTGTCATGTAAAAAATGGAGTATTGAATAAATGGCTAAACGTGGCGGGGGCACAACTGAGACTCTGCTACCCCGTATACCATTTTGAATGTTGTTTTTTTATTTGATAAAAACTAAAACACAAAGAAAAAAAAACACTAAATCTTAAATAATAAAACCAAAACAAAAAGAAAAACATATGGTTTCTCTGGGAATCGAACCCGGAACTTCAAAATAGCAAAACCGATACACAGCCGACTGAGCCATCTCAAAGTTTTTAAGAGCAGCGAAATTTATGGTGATATTGAATCGTGATGTTATGAGGTATTTCGCAGGGCAGGGATTCAAAAAAACAGTCGCTTGTAGGGGGACCCCCTTTAATTTTCAAGATTGCGCTTAGTACTGTTATATGCTGCTGTTGCAGCAACAGAAATGCACATTATGTAACAAGTTCAGCTCTCTACCTATTTCGGTTGATCCGATAGAGCCCGGTGTCGGACGGACGGACGGACAGACAGACGGACAGCGGAGGCTTAGTTATAGGGTCACGTTTGGCAACCTTCGGGTACGGAACCCTAAAAATAATTACTGGTGTCTATGTCATTTATAGACTTGCTCAACATTCTTGAAACAGTACAAATCAAGTATGCAAGCAATAACAAAACCTAACTTAATACACTTACATCAACTAAGTATAAATCTACCACTTCCACATAATAATTATATCATAAATAAATACGCGTATGAATACGAGAATAAAACAAATAGGTATTGACTGACGACCGGTTTAGACTAGCGGGAAGTATACCTGCCTACGAAGCTAACCGTCCTGGGATAGAATCCCGCTAAGGACAAATATTTGTGAGATGAGCATGAATATTTGTTTCCTAGTCTATGATGTTCTCTATGTATTTACTTAAGTACTCTATTAAATATATCGTTTTTTTTTTACAATTAATAATAATAATCAATCTGCTATAATATTAAAAATAATAATGTACCTAATTTAAATTTATGTAATGCATGAAACATTAAATGTTATACCCTATTTTTTTATTATGAGATATTAAAAGGCTTTTTATTTTATTTATTTTTTTATTAAATATATCGTCGTCTAGAACCCATAACATAAGTCTTATTGAGATTACTAAGGGCCTAATCCGATTTGTGAAACATTGTCCTCTAATATTTATTTATAATATTTATTTAGGTACCATTTTGCTATACAGTATTATTTATTTGCTATATAGTATTTGACCAGCTTATGCTTGAAGAAACCCACACTGTCTCGAAATGTATCTACTTCGCATGTTCTCCGCAACTCATTGTTGGTGGAGACTAGACACATGGCGTAGAAGGTTCGTTTTACAATGAGGCACCTCAAACATGTTTGAATTGATACGTCGAGATTTAATACGTGGCTCAGATAGTCAAAAGTCATACTCCTTCGACCAGATAATGTAGTCAGCTTGATAAAAGAAAGCCTGTCCTCTTAAGAGGACTCATTCCAGAGGAATTGAAAGCAAAGTGCCGTGTAAAGGACCGTTGTATAGGACTCTAGGCTTTCAACTTTAACATTATATAGTGGGTTCCAAACGAGACTACTGATCTCCAAAATACTTCATACAAGAGCGTTAAAAAGAGTAATTTTGGACTGAACTTTTCTGAACTACTTTGTGGCACGCAAAAGAAATCCAAACATTTCCAGCTCTACTAACTATGGGTCGTAACGTGGTACAAGAGTAGGCTTTGAGTCCAAGTTAACTCACAGAGCCTTTATTTGGTTTTTTTCCCACGGATTTTTACGAGTAAAACTGATTAATGTTGTTAATTATTTGTTGCTACACATACTGTGATATTTTCAACTCTCTACTTATTACGGGCCCGCTGACGGACAGACGGACAAACAAGGGAGGCCTGACACCCGAAAGATGCCAAACGGTACCCTACTAATAATAGGGTCCTGCTTGGCACCCTTCGGGTATGGAACCCTAATGATAAGTTGCTCTTACGTATGTCATTCGATAAGTTTTGAGATGCTCGCAATTTCAAAATGGAACGCATCTGAATTGTAGATTTTTTAAAAGCAAATTTATTTAAAAACAGTTCGCAAGTAGCCAGTTTGCTGGTTTAAAAAAAAATGTTCCAGTCATTTAACTACGACGGTTTCCGCGTTTTTCTTTGCGACAATGGAGCTTAACCGCGAACATTTAAATGCTATGATATTTTCATATTTTAAATTTGGTCTAACTGGAAAACCTAGCCTACAACGATTACAATCAGCGTTAGGGGAGTCTGCCCCTTCTCGAGAATCAGTTTTTAGATGGTTCTGTGAATTTAAAAGGGGTAAAACAAACCTCGAAGAGGACCATAGAAGTGGTCGCCCACAAACGGCAGTAACTGCAGAAAATGTGTGGACTACTGAAATGATGGTGCGAGAAGACCCACGAATTACTTACTAGGACATCGAGAACATTCCTGGCGTTAGGTCAGGGTGCGTTAACATTATTTAGCATCAGCATCTTGGAGTGGGGAAGCCATGTTGTCGTTCGGTTCCGCGTTTGCCCGCAGACACTGAAAAACAGGCCCATGTGGATTGGTGCCGTGAAATGTGTCTATGATTTGAAAA
This sequence comes from Argyresthia goedartella, assembly GCA_949825045.1. NCBI lineage: Eukaryota > Metazoa > Arthropoda > Insecta > Lepidoptera > Argyresthiidae > Argyresthia > Argyresthia goedartella. Next base: position 44,442,109 of record OX463806.1, on the reverse strand, counting down.
CGGAACGTCAAGACATGTTTCGGAATAAACCACAGGCGACGAAACGTGGATTTATCAATATGATCAGGAAAATAAAAGACATTCGTCAGTGTGGGTCTATTCATTTGACGACCCGAATGGCCGAGTCGGCAGTGACCCTGCCTACGAAGCCAAGGGTCCCGGGTTCGAGTACCGGTGGGGGCAAATATTTGTTTGACGAGAACGGATGTTTGTACCCTAGTCATGGTTGTTTATCTATCTAAGTATAATATTTATCCATATAAAAATATGTATCATTGTCTAGTTCCCAAGTTACAGGGAATCCTAGTTTAGGGCTAGATGTGTAAATAGTGTCCAAGGTATTATTATTATTATTATTATTCAGAAGGAAATTTGCTGACAAAACAGCAAAGAGCTCGTAACGTTGGTAAAAAGTGGTGGCTAGTTTTTTTTTCGCAGCGGGCATGTGTCGATTACAATGTTAGAAAATCATTATCATCTATTAACTCGGAATGGTGTACAACAGTAGCATTGCCGAATGTTTTCCAAGCTCTGCGAGAGCGGAGACCAAAGGCCGGGGCTTCGGGGAATCATGCTGTATCATGACAACGCTTCGTCACTTATGTCCCTCAGAACAATGGAGTTTCTCGAGGAATCCAGCGTAGAAACCTTGCCGTAGTCCTGTTTCAGCTCCCTAAGATTTATTGTTGCTCTCGGTAATCAAGCAAAAATTAAAGGTTTTTTCTTTCGTGTGCCGAAGAGGCCGCGGCCGCCACGCTACGAAGGCGCAATTTCGGACCTATCGGATCAAGACTGGCAAAAGTGTTTAAATATATAGTTGGTTTAGGCGAATGGAACTTTGCATAGAGAATGAAGGATAGTATTTCGAAAAAATTCAAAATAAATATTGTTGAAATCTTGGATAGTTTTTTTCTTGTCTCGAAACTTATCGAGTTACCTACGTATCAAATCGGTTTATATAGTCAATATCGCCAAAAACTCCTTAGGCGCGCCCACCAAATGACGTGACGTCACATACATCTGCAGAGGCTACGTTTACACGGCATGTCGTTTGAGATCCCCAATCCATCAATTCCGATTGGGTTGTACATGCCGTGCAAACGCGGCCTTTGCAGATGCATGTCACGCCACGTCACGTAGGTTTAAGACTTACCTTGTACAGGCTTTATATGAAACAGAGCATATCTAGCATATCACTCTCCAGCAGGTCTGCTTTCTTAGACAAGTTTAATTGCATGTAAACTTCGCAGCGAGCGCGGTGAGTTATCTTGTGTTCAGGTACACACATACATCCACGACAGCGGGTCTGATTCTTTAGGCGTAAAAATGAAACTAACATTAAAGCGTCACTTCTTTCTTTCTTCCGATGTGGCAGAGCTACGCCGTCGTATAGCCAGTTTTCCAATTCCGTACTCTATTTTGCTTGACAGGAGGCTATCCCATCGCCGTTACTTATCTCATTGGTGCATTGTCTCCACCGAGGATTGTACCCGATTCCTTTTCCGTGATGTGATGAGCGTGAGACAACTATAAGAAGAATGCTCTTGACTGGGGCCTTACAATCAGGCTCAGTACACTGAAATATTATGTGACAATAATATTATATCTTTTCAAACTCACAAATGTCACATGCGTACATTAAATGTTGGTAATCATAGGCCTTAGTTATCCGGGTATTGGCCTATTCCCCTCGTTGGTGAATGGGCGACATGAAATTGTTCATTCTATTTTAATCTTAGTTTGTCGCCTTAAGAATCGCACCCAAGTGATATCCACTTGCACATCTTGCGAAGACGGCTAAAATCTCCTAGGAGTTATTTTATTTTAAGCTGTAATAAGTTAAAGCACAAACTAATACGAATATGCAAAATAAACTTCATACTGAATCATAAGGAATATATCTTGAGCACATCAAACGGAAGTATCTACCTAGTATGGCTCAATACTGGTTGAATTTTTCAAGTGATCGTTTTTTATACAGTTTCATTTTTTACCATAATCACGGGTCAAAGAGGGTTTTTTTATCGATAAAATAATAAACAAAAAAGTGGACAGGACACTTGGCAAGGCAAGAAGATGAAAGATGGACCAGATCAGTGACAGAGTGGTGGCCAAGAGGAGGCCAAAGATCGGTCGTCAGACCATCTGCCAGATGGTCCGACGATGTGGCGAGGGTGGCAGGAGAGCAATGGACGCGGGTTGCGCAGGACTGTATTGAATGGGGTGTTTATGAGGAGGCCTATACCCAACAGTGGCCTATACCCAACAGTGGCCTATACCCAACAGTGGCCTATGATGATGATTGTACTGTAAGGTTTATATTGTATAAGGTTGCGATTATATTGTATACGGGCCTCTTTAGAGTGGGTGTCACTTTGACACTGTTACTTGTTTGTAGTTTTAAAAAGAAAGAGGATTGGATGTGGAAGTCAATGTGACACACTTCACCGTAGGCTTCGGCCAGTGACTGAGCTAAATTATAGTGAGGATTAGAGTAATGGCTATCGAGCCAGTTGTGGATCCCTTTTATACAAAGTGTAAAATAACCAAATAAAAACAACCACAAACGCAAACCAACGTCTTTATATTCATGGTTATCAATTAGGCAGTGACGTCTAGTGCTAGGAGCATTACATTAGCACCAAGAGCATTACAGTACCTAATATTATGTCAGAATCACTGCTATGACTGCACATCCACTGTGTGTATTAGTTGGAGGTGGGACAAACCACTTGGGGTTTTTACAACATCATTATGGATCGTCTTTCTATCTGCCTGGACATCATCATAGTCAACCCACATCCACCCATGGCTGGGCGCAGGCCGCAGGGTTCCATGCCAACTGCTCCACTGAGATCCTGTCGACTTGATGACAGTTAATTTCATTGAATTCTTCGAGAAATCGTAAAAAAAACGCCGTCAGCATCCAATGAAGAGAAAATATGAGATGGGTAACGCCTGCATCCGTAGTCGAATTACCCCTTGTGAAACCGTATTGTTTGGCGTGGAGTTGTTTCGTACGGTTGCAGTGTGAGAGCATTTCAATGAGTATATTTTTTCAAATATAGTACTTAGTGCTAGAAGAACATACATTGGCCTGAAATTTGAAGGATCACTCTTGTCTCCCGACGTGAACAGAGGTAACAGTTTACTGTGTTTCATGAGATCTGGGAAAGCTCCATCGTCCACACATTTATTGAATATGTAAGCTAAGTATTAACTATAAGGCTATAACTAGAACTACTGAACCAATGACTTTGGCTGATATAAACCTACAGGTCATCAGTATTTTTTAAATCAAGTAATCTTAACGTATTGACAATGTACTTACATAATTAAATTTAAAATCTACATTTAGGGCTACATGCTGATTTTTAACAAAGTCTCTGCTTCATATGAAGATAAATTTGGACGCCCTGTTGAGAACGTGTACATTGGTCAATAATGTTTCCAAAGCTACCTCAGCGATGGATTCAAGAACATATCGCCTATCTTTAACCAGAAATGATTGTCCCTTGGTACAGTTTTTCCAGGTTCACGGTTTATTACTTGCCAAACTGCTTTCATTCTGTTACTTGAATTTTGTATTTTGCCGTTAATATGTAAAGTTTTTCGGTTGTACAAACCAACTTTAAAGTTGTGGAATATATTTTAACATAGTAATGGTTTTTCTATCAAAGTTATATATATATATTTTGTTCATACAGGTCGTAAAACATTTCACTTTTACGAACTCCAAAAGCTGCCCAGTCATTAATCTTTGATTTACCGTTGTTGCCAATGACTCTCTTTCATTTAAAAACTTTATTGGTTCTTTATGAACTATGTTGAATAAGTCTGAATAGATTGTGTTCGGGTTCTGTTAACTGAAATGCGGTACTGGCAAATTTATATCTATGTTTTTCGCAAACGTTTCTAGTCTATGGGATGTAATAGGCCTATCAAATAGTGGAATCCTTACTAGAAATTAGGAATGAAAGTTTTTGATCGCTGTGATCGGATGATAAGCAATGAATTACATTATACTTGTGAATTCACAGAAAAAAATCTTATCTAAGCAAGTTTGGCTGGTCAGTGTAATCCTAATCGGCTCTTGAAAAACCAGACATAAATTAAATGATTTGAATAAAGTCATTAATCATTGTTTCATTGTTGTATCAATAAGTAAATATTTATTAAGATCGCCATAAATAAATAACTCTTTTCTCTTATAACATAGTTTAGGGAGGGCTTCTGCATAATATTTTCTCAAATACTTCTAAATGGCCATGGTCTTTTTCATCCCTCAGAGGTCTGCAGTCACAAACAATAACATGACGATCTAACTCAACACAGGATAGCTCTATTTGTCTTTTTAAAGTAAGTGCAAGATATCTTTTCGTTGTTTTACCTTATTATTATTTATTACCAAGATTAAAGAAACACCTCTATAAGCAGACTTTCTATTATATCATGTCATATTGCCCTGATATACTGCGCATAACATGATTCGTGATTTCTGATTTGTGCCGTGGACGATGGCGACCAAATGCTAAATAAAGAGCCTATATATATAGAGGTTAATATTTTTGAAGATGGACCTATATAAGGAAATTCATAATTCATAATTCTTTATTGAACTCAGTTATTTAAAAAAGATACATGTTATACAGTTATACATACAGTTATTTAAAAATGATACACACAGGAAATGCGCAAGTTACAACACTTTTCGGCACAGTTCTAAACTGTTTATTAGGTCTACTTGTTTAACCCCTTTGATATGTCCTAGCAACAAAAGACTGGTGCTGCATTTGCTAAAACTACTCTTGATGCTTTGTACCAGTTGTGGGCATGTAGCACCGGACATACAGATGTTAACCACCCGTTGATTCAAACACTCCTCCAGCATCATCGCAACTAAGCCATGACTTGCCGATGCCTCACAATGGGATGGCTGAAGATAAGGAGTACAGCGTTTCTCAAAAGAGTTGCGGGAAGGGCTGGGCCTCTCTCCCCTTTTTGCACCTTTGGCTATCCAGAGGGGTCATCATCCAGTGGTCGTGCCAAAGAACTAGCTCACCCCCCCTCGCCCATCTCTTCCTGGGTCGACCACGCTTCCTCTTGGCAACTTGGGAATCCCTTCAGTGACTCCCTCAGCCCAACGGCTCAGATGCATTCGAGCGACGCGGCCAGCCCTCGGATGCTTCCGAGCTACGTCGATAATTTACGTTTAATTCAATTTAAGTTGAGCTTACGTTGCAAAACATGACATGTTGACATGGCGTAGCGGGACGATCTTTCCCGTACGACTTGGTTGAGTGAGACAAGAGCTTAGTGAGAGATATTCAAATGGCCAAAATGTTTTCCCTTTCTTTTAGTAGCATTGTTTGTTCTCTTCATGAAATAAGTAAGTTCTATTCCACAATAGGATGCAATATTTCTTTCGATGCAAATTAAAATTAAAACCAAAATTGTAGTCATTGTGGGAATTCCGCTAAATATTCAGCTAAATATGTAGCTTTTAAAATATTAATTTTAAAGCAACTTTTGTTATTTATTTATTTTATTTGTATATTATTGGTTTCAACAAAACAGCAGCGGAGATAAAACATTAAACCATAACAACAGAACATGTAAAAGAGGGCTGTCTCCAGCGCCAAAAGTATGTGCACATAGCATGGTAAAAATAATGATACAGATAAAACTAAAACTACACATATAAAGTGTTACAAATACAGTAAAATAACACTAAACTGAATAAGAAAGGATTCCGTTATGTGAGGTAAGAATCATTAATCATTTATCTGCATGAGGATTTTTCGCATCTTATATTTACGCAAGGCAGACGAGACGAGACGTGATAGATGTCAGGAACGTCATCTTGGCTGTCCAAAACCTCACTATAGCGTCGACACATACGATGTATGGGGTTGTTGGCACTAATTTTCGACCTACACGTTGGGACGAAGAATGAACGTGGTATTCTGACAAATGCTGACCTGCTCGGTACATGGAAATTAATTTCTGAGAGATCAGAAGTTGTGGTGGATCCATTTATTATTTTATGTAGATGGATCAAGTCCTGAAGTCTACGACGCGGTTCTAAGGGTTCCAATGAGAAACGTTCGCATCAGTTTTTGTAGGAAAACCGCACGGCGAAGGCTGAGACCCGCGCGGAGCTGTTAAATGTTATACGTAAATAAGTTTAAAACTTATCTCTTTGAATGTGGTTATTCTTCTGCTCTTGTTTACCACCGATATTCAATGTAATGAAGAAGAGGCAATAGTATTTTTTCATTTATTTATTTATATTAAAAGAATCTTGCTGCATTTTATTTATTACTCAGTCTATTATTTTATATATGTTATTTAGTTTAATGTAATTAGAGAAACCCTATTTTCACACCAAAATTCGCACGGAGTCCTACGTAACACTAATTAGATGATCACGACTTTGCCCGAAATATGTATTGATGGTATTAGAGATTTTAATAGTCGGGGAGGGATGTAACAACATCTGAATCCTTTCGGTCCTAATATAATAATAATAATCATTTATTTCAGACCAAGTCCATATACAAGTTTTGATAATTAGTCTTACAATCTATGTTTGTAGTACGATATAAACACTAAGCTATGCTAAACCTACCTAAACTATGCTCTATAAATATTAGGTCCTTACATATGAAATTGGCGTTTTGTATGGAGAAATTGAAGTTAACTCAATTTTCAGTACAAACTTTTTTGTATTTTTTTTAGGAATGACAGATCCTAATTTTATAAACTTTGTGTGTATGAATGAGACAACATTTAGCTAAGAGAAAATTTTATATAATTTTTGAAAAGTGTCAGCTTTAAAAAAATATTACGAATATTATCATGAAAATGGATGACATTTAGGAGGCACTGATTTTGAAGATTACATTTTAGTTATCAAACTAAAAATTAAAAGAAAATTTAATAAGTAGATGTAAAATATTGAAATTAATTTTAAAACAATAAAAAAAAACCAGGAAATAGCTATTGAATTACTCGAATAATGAACTGTGAACGAATTATGATCTGTAAGAAAAATTCACCAATTTCATAGGTAAGTAGACAATAGAGTTGCACATCGAATTCTTGTAATTTGTGTGTGTTGTTTTTATTTTTATTGTACTTAAGTATACGTAGACTTAGTAAAAGCATTAAGCATAGAAATGTTGTAAGGTTGTTCAGAATGACGTCTTTAAGTATTATGTTTATAAGTTTTTTGAAAACAGTTGGTCATTTTCATACAACTCCGCTCGAGTTAACCCGTGGGCAATGTCTAGAATTTCAATGATCATCATCATCTATATATATATATATATACTTGAAAAAAATGAGGCTCACATGCAAAACCTTCTGAAATCATTTGAGAAAAATAAAGGTTTTCGACCCGACGAACACAAAAATAACTAGCATATTTACCAGAGAGATAGCTTTTAATGAGATTGGGAACGATCTACTCTAAGCCCGAGCCCATGGGCTTAAACCAACTATCATTCAACATTCAAAATTCAACATTCAACATTCAGCATTTAAACATTCTACATTCAACATTTAACATTTAACATTCAACATTCAACATTAGATAGATAGATAAATTAATATATTTATTGCAACATGGTACACACACAAGCACATAATTATAACGCAAACTAAAAAAGATAATCTACAATAAGAAATCAATCATACAATATCAATAAATAATAAAATCATACAAGCAAACATTTGGGTACGGTAAGGATCACTATGTGGTATTGTGACTGCACCACGACTATGGCCCTGACTCAGCAATGTCACGGACGAATCTGTGACGCTGGCATTCATCATTCAACACCCAACATTCAACTTACAGATCGAAAATGTAACTGGAGAATCTGGAAAAAAATAATAACACTGTAGACACAAGTATGTTAGTCCGCCACATGTTTTAGTCAATAAGGAGCGGGAGTCAAATTGATTTGAAAAATATCAATTGCGTATTTTAAGTTTAATATTGTACATTTAGTAGGACGAGTGTTAACTAAGTGAAACACACACGGTGAAAATTGCACTAGAACCGTATTCCAGCCAGCAAAATGGAGACAACTACCAACTGTTAACTGCTGTTGGCCGGGGGTGTAATTAGCTTCATTTTGTACTTTTACCACATTGTAGAAAATGATTTATTGCACATAACTTATACAATACTAGGCCCCCATCTCTCACCCTTGTGGGACATATCCCTTGACATCATACACATGTGCGTTCAACTTGCCTCGTTTGACAAATTGTGGAAACGTTGATTTCTGAACCTAGTGCCTCAGACATCAAATTATACAGCATACCTACTTACTTACCACAATCGCTACCAACCCTCTCAAAGCGAATCAAAACAAGAAGATATTGTACTTTTGTTTGTTTTTGCAATTCAGTTCATATCACGGAACTAGGAATGCAGCACAAGGACAGGTTTCAAGATCGAAAGGCGAAGAACCTACTATATGAACAACTGCATATTGAACGCACAGAAATTGAAGCGGAGTTTATCAAAATTATAACAACGAACATCGTCTTACAAAACAATTAGCTCAGATGGAAGAATGTTATTATCAAGTGTGATGAACTGCAAGGAATCATAAACTAATATGGTAAATGGTAAAATATTCATATAGAAACATTCAACACAAATGCATAACTCAAAAAACAGTGATTTAACAATCATCAACATATTGAGAATGAACAAAAAATTAAGGAACAAAAACAAACCAAGGAAACACATCTGTACAATGAACTCATTCACCTACGAACAATAACCCATAAACAACAGTAAAAATTGTATTTTACTTTTGTGTTATATATATTAAACTTTACAAAAATCTTAATTAATCAGTACAAAGAAAGTTTAGGACAGCGATCTCTAACATCAGTTGTCAATATGTCAAACAACTATCACTCACCAAGAATGAATGTGAAGAGAACATGTCGCATTTACATCTCTGTATTCGACTGCTATAGGCCTCATTAGAATATATGACTTCACAATACTCATCTGCTGAGACTCATATGGCATCTAAGCTCAAAGCTCCAGATCGCTCCACTGCAGCCTACGAGCACGGTTCAGAATCGGAGCCATACGACTGTGGAATGAGCTTCCCTGGACTATCAGGGACAGTCCATCACTAAATATATTCAAAAACCGGCTAAAGAAGCACTATCTCTCCCTTTCCAGTAAGATATATGTATATATGTGTATATTTAAATGACCACCAAAATAATGTTTTCCTACCCAAAATGGGTAAATGCTTCCCAAAATGGGTAAATGTTCGCCAAAAGTTGCAGAAAATATCAGGGCAAAATAATGCGGTAGCTTAGGTGAAGGGTAAAGGGTGAGCGAATCGAAAACCCCTTTATCCTTCGTATTGGATTGAACATGTAAGAACAACAAAAATACTCAAAACATAAACTTAAGTACACAAAACATAAAAAAAAGTTTAGTGATTATTTATCCAAACACAATTTGGTGATCGTTTACTAATATTGGCGGTCGTTTCGAATTTATTGGTAGTAATATATAGGTAGGTGCGTTTTTGGTGATTGTTTAAACATAAGCCTGTATATATATTGGTATGTATTAGTTTTTAATACGCTTTATATATATTTTTACGTTGTATGTTTTTGCAGTCTATTCTTAGAAATTAGGGTTATCAGTATATCATTGTTTGTAGTATATATTATAGTTTTATTGTACGCGCAGATCTTCCCCCGCCCCATCATGGTTTGCTGGAAAAAATCTCTTTTTAGAGATAGGCTCGCCTTTGTACTTGTTTTTTCTATTATCTGTAATGTCTGTTTTGTGTAGTACAATAAAGAAATTACGAAATTAGGTAATATGTGAACTATGGGCACCAGTAACTGAATCACTGAACATATCCGTCGATGTAACACAAATCACCATCATATGTACGACAATAGTCAGCACCGAGACGGTAGTCAACAAGCAAGCCAACTGAACAAGTTACAGGATACAGCTGATCCATCGCAGTAACAAGGGAAGGCCATACCAACACGCATGACAAACAGATATACAAAATGCTCGTCTACATCAACGTCGACCAACAAATGGAGTGAACGAGAATATACACATATATACTTGGAGTGTACGGCCCAGCGGGAGTTGACGGCCCGAACGGCCGAGTCGGCAGTGACGCTGCCTACGAAGCCAAGGGTCCCGGATCGAGTCCCGGTGGGGGCAAATATTTGTTTGATGAGAACGGATGTTTGTGACCTAGTCATGGTGGTTTATCTATCTAAGTATGATATTTATCTATATAAGAATGTGCACCGTTGTCTAGTACCGAAGATATAGGGAATTCTAGTTTGGGGCTAGATCAATGTGTGTAAATAGTGTCCAAGATATTATTATTATCATCATTTACAATTGCCTAAGGAGTCATCAAGTCATCAAGCAGCAGGGCTCTCCAGCGTGTTTTCACAAACAGCATGGCTCTCCAGCGTGTTTTCACAAACAGCAGGGCTCTCCAGCGTGTTTTCAGTTATTTATTTAAATTTATATACAAACCAGCCGATGCCCGCAACTTCATCTGTGTGTTGCTAGAAAGTGGTATCATTTACCAAGATTACGTTATCCTCCTTCTCGTGCAGTCGGATAAAAAGTACCCTATGCCCATATGTTAATGTAGCTCATGAACAATCTCTGTGCTAAATGTCATTTAAATCCGTTAAGCCTTTTTAGCGTGATTGAGGCACAAACAAACAAACATCCCAATATCCCAACATCCAAACAGCCAAACAGCCAAACATATAGATATCGCTACTTTCACATATAATAATAACAAATTAAGAACTTAATAGGCCGAAAACACTTTTCCGAAAATGATTTCAATCTTCTTGCATATTTGCATAAAAGTATTTTTTTAAATCCAGGTCTTTACTCACGTATTAGAGCGCGTATTTTATCGAAGCTTGTATGTGATCAGTGAAGCGTCGTAGCAAACAATAGTTTCGTAGCAGCTACGGCCTACGCCCCTCCGCTGTATTTCTGCTACGCGCCATAGCACTTAGCATTCAAGCGTTACGAAACCTTGTCTCCACAGATTTTTGTATATATAATGAGAAGGATCTTACGTATTTCGGGTTGATTTGAGATCATGAAATGTTAATTGTCTTTATAAAAGCATTTATCCGGATATTTTCGTAAAATGTGAATGAATAATAGATGTGCAACTTCGTTGTCAATAAAGTCATAAAACCAGGTAATATTAAGCCGCATCAACATCTCATATGATCAATCTTCCCCAACATCTGGTGTTTGCTTGGCAAGTCGCCCGGAACAAATTGTGGGGACGTGGAATTAACTCATGTAAATAGGCAAACTATGTAGAGTTTGAAAATTGCAGGCATATCTGGTAAATAAGTGGGCAATTAATAAAGCGCCGCTTAAATGTTAATGTCGGTATGACTTTTCCCATACTGGGTGATCTAATGAGAAGAGCTCCGTGGTCTAATGGGTTTCACGGTTGCCTCTCACACAGGATTTGCAGGTTCGAACCCTGACCATGTACCAATGAGATAATTAATATCTGACGTTCAGTCTTTCGGATGACACGTTAAGCTGTAGGCCTAGGCTTCTATGGCTACGTGGTAGTGGTCGTAGAACCCCTCCGCCGACCCGCACTCACGCAGCGTGGTGGAGTATGGCTTAATCTCACTCGTGTCCGGGTAAAGGCCTTTGCCCCTCGGTGGAGACATTAATGGGCTAGTATATATTGATACTGGGTGATAAAGGCACACATAAGTGCGCCTCATGATGCTGGACAACGCCACGAGCTGCCGAGGGGCCGACCAGAAACTAGGAGCGGCCTACGCTAGGTAGGCACCGGCGCGGCGAGATGAGGGACTACTCCACCGAATGGAGTGGAGCTACATCTAGGAGCTAGGACCAGAGAGGAGCAAGGGAGCGGATGGTGCTCCAGTGAAGACTGCGCTGAACATCACCCTAAGGGAGAAGGCGCCGCCAGGAGAAGTGCTGAGGACCTTACTGACCGAAGTAGTAGTTACTGTCCCAAGGTAGGCGGTAATTTAATTCTCGCTTTTTATAATACTGATGGCTATTGATAGGCTGATAAATTATTACTTCAACATACGTGTAGAATATTTTGGGAATTTAACTTACCTCAATAGCTTTAAATTCCTTGTTTAGTCCTTTATTTCATATCATAATATTTGCTTGATTGCGTTCATGTGTCGAGCTGATATTTGCATCATTTTGGAAGAAAATAACAAAATTATTAAAATTGAGCGTCGCGCTGAATAAGTTCCTCAGTCGGGAAGGAATTACAAATATAAATAGTAATATTTTATTGTCAAACAAAAAATAAATCTTTTTAACTCTAAGAAAACTCATTAAAATCCTTTTACTTGCACTACGAAATACGAAACGAAGGAAATAGTCTTATAATATAACGCATATTCGCGAAAGAATCCTAAGTTGATAGGAGATACATAATTACATGTTTTTCTGAATTCAGTATATAAGTACCTAATACAACATAGCATCACGCCTTTTCCCATACGGGGTAGCAGAGGCACGATTGTCCCCACTTTTAGCCAGTTATTCTTCTGCATGACAGGGGATTAGGATATGCAGCTTTGGAGTAATGAAGGTTTTCTCACGATGTTTTCCATCACCGTTGTAACGTCTGTTTAACGTACTTATTGACGTATATTACATTCACAAGGAGTACCAACAGCTACAAAAACATGATAGTGATACAAAGCTAATTAAAAGAACTCACAGATAGAAGTTGCGTAGAAAAAAGAAAAACGTTTGACACACTAAGCACACAATATCGCACTATGTGTACACTGTTGATACAGAATAGTGCACCAGAAAAATAAAAATAAACATTAAAACAAACATAGCAACCAATGCGTTTGAAGTCAAACGATGCTAGCAAAAAAAACTCTCTTCTATCAATATCAGTAAATCCGTCGGAATTATGAAAGAACGTTTAAAAAATCGAATATAGCTCCATAGAGTTTGCACGGCAGAGGTAATTAAAGCCAAACCAAGAATATAAAAACATCGCCATGTTGCGGAAAACCTATGAAACAATTTTCTTCAACTTGCATCACTTTCTTTAAAAGTAATTTATGTCTTCTGTCGATTGCTGTCAGAGTGGGGCGTCGATTGTGCTTGGTATATTTCTTGTGTTTTGTGAGTGAAAATGCCGAAAACTATTCACAGTGGCATAAGAAAAATAATTCACAACCTATCGAAATATTTATCGGATAGAAAGTCTGAAGAATACAGCAGACGAGTCTTTGCATCCTTTCATTCTCTTCGGCGTTTGCAGTTCTTCCTGCCTAGGCAGACTAAAATCATGCTAGCTCAGACTCTTCTTCTGCCTTTAATAGACTACTCCGATGTTTGCTGGGCCAGTGCGAACGAAGATCTACTGAACAAACTCGAGCGACTCCAAAATCTCGGGATTCGGTTTATTTTCGGACTTCGTAAGTACGACCACGTGTCTCTCCTTCCTCTTCAATATTTTGAGAAATCCGTGCTACCCTGCATATCTTCGTGAACGTTTTGAGTATCTTTTCTCAGGGGATAGACTTCGGAGATCTCACACGGTGTCACTTTTGTCAATTCCTCAGCACAACACTGTTGCTTACGAGCACTCGTTTAGGTTAAGGGCAATACGTTTGTGGAATGCACTTCCTTGCGCTATAAGGGATTGCAAATCCTTGGTCACTTTCAAGAAAAAATTGAAACAGCATCTCCTCTCTTCCGAATAGTGGGTATCTCATAGTATTTATGTATATCTTTTTATTTATTGTATTCTATTTATTTATTTTATAGTATTTACGTAGGGTGTATTGTGATTTATTTGATAGTATATTTATTTTATTTATTTCTTTTAACTCTTAATTGTACACTAGGACTACCTCTCTATATTTTATTTTTCTCTTTTCTTCACAGGTTAGCTGTAAGAAATTTCTTTTTAGAAATAAGCTCACCTTTGCATACTGTTTCTGTTATGATTTCCACTGTGTTTTCTGTGCAATAAAGGATTATTATTATTATTATTATTATTAAGAATTGGACTCTATTCCTCTAAGCTGCGTTGTCATTATGACTGTTAGGTACGTCATATAATATTTGCAATATGAATTGGCTAATTTATTTTTACCCAATTTAAATAAACACGCCTGTATAGTCACGGACAATGCTAGATATCATTCTAGCCAAACTAACAAACCTTCAAGCTCGGTTAACAGAAAAAAATAAATTGCAGAATGGCATATATCAAATAATATTGCCTACCTACCAAAGCCTCCAAAAGTACGTTATTGTTTTTGATAAAACAAAATAAACATAACCCAGTATAAGAGATTGATAATTTAGTACAGGAGTATTGTCACAAAATACCACGACTGCCGCCATATCATTGTGACCTGAATCCGATAGAAATGATATGGGGCATAGTTAAAGGAAAGGTTGCCACAAAGAATGTTTTTTTTAGCCCGTTCACGTTCCTGCAGCTTGTACTGAACTGTTTTGAGGATATAACTGCTGGTACATGGAATAATTGCTGTGAGCATACAAAAAAGTAGAAGAGATAACAAGATGTTGGGCTTTACAACTTTTTATCTAGGTCCAACTGTTATCACTTTTTTATTGAATATAATAAAATCTTAACTCTTAATTGGGCCTGAGCATGCAGCACTTTTCATTGGTTTTCGCATTTATTGAAAAAAAAAATGAAAAAAATGAAAAATGTTTATTTCGTTAACTATAACTTAATAATACAACTATTTGATGGGACCTCCTTTTAAGTATATAAACACCTGTGCTAGGAGGCCCCGCTCTTTCGCATGTACTACCAGCCACTAAGTTAATTACAATTAATGAAAATTACAAAATTACAAAAAATTACAAAAATAATGAAAAATTGTAATTAAGCTAAGTTAATTACAATTTTTCAAAGGACTTAAGTGCATGCACATGCACATGCAAGATTTAATAAGATTTAATGTAAACAAATATCGTATGATTCGAAGAATACATGTAAATTAAGATTAGGACGACGTGCGTATGTGTTTCTGTATGTATGTGAGAGGGTGTGAGAGAGGGTGTGTGAGGGTGTGTGAGGGTGTGTATGTGTGTGTGAGTGTGTGTGTGTGTGTGATGGTTGCGTGTGTATATGTGTACGTGTATATGGTATTCAAAAGGTTCTATGTATTATAGATTCAGTTTGGTTATAGGTTTTAGTTTTTAGCCAATTAGTTACTTGTATTTTACAATCATGGTGCGATTTTGAGTAAATGTCAATATGTTTTTGAACTAAGTTGTACAAATGAATTGATAGCGATTTGTACTGTCTACTAGCAAAGGCTGTTTTGATGCTGACAGGAGGAGCTACAGTGTGTTTTCTTTTATTATTTAAATAACTAGGGTCATAAGAAAGAGATTTGTGCAACCTAAGTACAGCGTGCAGGATGTATAGCCTTCTCACCGAAAGAACATTACTATGAGAGTACAAAGTGTCAGTAGGGTAACGGTAGGGTTTAAAGAAAATTGTTTTTAATAACGCTCTTTGTGCCCTTTCTAGCTCCAGGTTCTTTGTTTTAGTATATCCCCCCCCACACTGGAATGCAATAACATAATACCGATTGTGCTAAAGAGGAATAGATTTGTAAGATAAGTTTTTTTGAAGCTACGTACCTAAGTGTTTTGAATGTTCATATTAGTTTCCTAATTCGGTTCATTATTAATTCCGTGTGGTTATGCCAAGAAAGGCGCTGATCTACAATGATACCTAAGTATTTTGTATGTGTTGTTTTATTTAAAGAAGGACAATCGCAAGTCAGGTTGTGGTGGTTGCATGAGTGAATTTTTATATCAAAATTTGTTGAAGGTTGTGTTGATATGTAATTTGAAAAGCATATATAGTTCGTTTTACTAGTATTTAAAGTAAGGAGGTGAGCATCTAGCCATGAGCGTACTTTTGTAAGACCATTTTCAGCTGACTTTCTTACCTCGTCCCACGTTGCGCCAGAAAATACAATGGCAGTATCGTCCGCGTAAGAGAAGGTTTGTCCATTTTGTATGCACATATTACATAAGTTATTTATATAGATTAAAAACAAATATTATTACCAAGCTATAAGGTTGAAAATCTGGTGGGATGTATAATCCTTCGGTCCGATTAAGGGTTAGAGGATGTAACAGAAAGATGTAGCCAAATTACTTTCTTCAAGGTCACACGAAGTGATTGAGACAAAGTACTTCCAAATTTGCATCATCAAGCAGCCCACGGATGTACATTTGAAAGCCAAATAACGGCCGCGATAGCTTAGAACGTAATAGTAATAGTAGTAGTAATAATAGTAATCCTTTGGACACTATTTCATACACTGATCTAGCCCCAAACTAGGATTCCCTGTATCTTGGGTACTAGACAACGATACACATACTTATATAGATAAATATTATACTTAGATAGATAAACAACCATGACTAGGGTACAAACATCCATTTTTATCAAACAAATATTTGCCCCCATCGGGATGCAAACCTTTGGTTTCGTAGGCCGGGTCACTGCCGACTCGGCCATTCGGGTCGTCTGACATATCTTTACATTTTGGAACTAGCCATCCGATTTTTTGAAGAAGTAACAAAAATTGAGCGGAATGTCCTAACAACCGATCAAATATAACACCCAGGCCCGTTTGCGTCATTGCGTTAACGTAGAGTTAATGGAATAACTCGGAAACTATGACGTGTTCATCATACAACAAATTACCAAGTTATTTTATTAACTGTATGTTTACTGCAATACTCGTAGCGGACGTGCAATTTCTGGAATACACAGCAGATACCGTTTAAAAAGTGAAAAAAACTGATTGTGGCTGATCGACAAATCAATTAGTGAGAGTTAGCTTGAGCATTCGTCAGAATAAAAATGAAATGGGAAAATGTTCGAACTAGTTTGCTTGCTCTGACAATAACTTATTTCCCCCGAGTATTTAAATGCATCATTTTATTGGTCTTTTGTTGTTCCCTTTCCTTTGAGAGCAATTCCCTTTAACCTTTAAGCCATATTCATTCACTTTGTATTACACTAAACAATGCATTTTGTTATGTCTTTTATTTCCCCCTGTTAAGCAAAAATTAAGTACTTACCTATTGATTAACTCTGCAACCTTCTTAGGGAAAAGCCGTGTTTTATTTTGATTTTATTTGTTGTATGCCACAGACCACACACCTTAAGTAATGATGTTTGTGTGTTTGTGTGTTTGTGTGTTTGTGCCTCAATCACGCTAAAGCGGCTGAACAGTTTTTAATGTAATTTATATATCATTTATAAAAGCATATCATAATCTATATGTAGATATAGATTATGATATGCTTTTTTCCTACTGCACCAGAAGGAGCGTAACTTTATCTTGGTAAATGATAATTCATAGGAACACGCAGATGAATTTGTTGGCATCAGCTAGTATACATCAAATATTTGGGGGTGGTCTGCCAGTGACCTTGTTCTAGTTGCTATGGCAAGTGTGGCGACAATGTTGTTGGTGTCACGGGGTGTAGATCACGAACCATCGTTTAATTGCACGAATGGGTGACAATGTGCTTGTTAAGATAGCCCGTGGTCAGAATTCAGATAGAATAACTTTGTTCTCCCATTTCGGGGGGTACGCTCCATTGATTTTGAATAACTATTTGATTTAAATTTGGTGTGAATCAATTTGCTATGCTGAATAGCTGATAAAACAAGGATGTTTTTAATTAATTTGTACACTCAGTCAGTTACATATATTGCATTGACAAACTCGCTGTTTTTTTATTATCTTTTTTAGTTTTCTCATCACGTGAGTTGATGAGATCACTGCATCAAAAATAAAAGTGATTTATTGACTTTAATCTATCTTAAAGAATTATTGATTTATTAGCTAACAATCAAAGAATCACCTAAAGTAATTTAGTTTTTTCGTAAATAATAAATTTATTAAAAAAATTGGAAAAATATCATTTAATCATTTATCCATTGCCTACATGTGGTACAAACATGACAAAATAAGGTTTAGTCCCCAAACATGCGCCCTGCAAGGGCATTGCAAGATTATCATTTTATAAATTACATAAACACTTGTTCTTAAATTAAGGTACAATTTATGGACCCTGTCCATAGGGCACTGCAACAGTAGAGAGGCATAATACTAATCACTAATATAAAATATTCATTATTGAGGTATGTTTATATGCACGTGTGTGTGTGTGTGTATGTGTGTTTGTGTAATTGTGGTGTACATGCATATATTTATAAGTTAGTGTTATTCATATACATATATATATATATATATATATATATGTATATATCTGTGTTTTAATGTAATTTTTAGTTATTGATTTTTCTTAAATGATGTGTCTATAAAATATTCATTTATACTGTAATATGTTTTATTTATTAATATAGTTTTTAGGAACTAAACAAAGTTAAAAAACTTAATTACTTAAATCCCATGTATTTTCGGATCGGGTATTTTAGGGTTAAATTTACTGGAAGTGGTCTTTACTTTAAGCTCTCACAATATTTGCATCGATTAACTAATCACCCTCTAGGAAATAATAAAATAAAATGTAAATCGATCTACTATTCTATCATTGTGTAGGTATAGATGTAGTAACATAGTAGATTACAAACGATACTTCGTTTGAAAGGTTATACCCAAGAGGAACAGCTTTTACTATACCCACCAGTCTCAGATCTAAGTAAATTCGGAGATATAAATGTCACCCATGTATATATTATATAGTTGAATACGAATTTGCATATTATTGCTTTCCAGTGACATTTCATTGATGTTTACGCAAAATGTCATAAGTTGAATTCTGGCTTTAAGTACCATACTCGTTTATGACGTGTAATATATGTAGACTCGACTATCAAGAGACAAATCTATCTCCTCCTGTGTTGCGCAGTTTTCATGTAGGTAGACGACATACGCGTCCCGCCGACCGCCGGTAGGAATAAATAGGGCGAATTGTATACGGCAAATTGGCACACGCGGCGGATACCACGCTTCATACATTTTTGCCCATTCTCCTTTACTACGAGTGTTACCGCTTTCTACCAGCTTGATATGGTGGTATGTTGTTTATGTCTGAAAATATGCAAAGGTAAACTCTGAGTACGACTTACAAATTTCCACTAGCAAAACAAATCTAGCCGAGCCTGAAACTTGCAACAATGAATACTCACTCCATAGTTCATTTTGAGAAGGAATATTAAACGAGACATCCGATATTAACTAGGTACTACAATAATTGGAATGTCTGCATTCACAGTGAATCAGTTTACTGCCTTTGTAGTGAAACTCATGGAGAAATCTCGAAATGAAATGATTAGGACGGACGGCAGTGCACTTGAGAAACTATCGAGTTACTCAATAAGGTATTAACTTCAGACGTGAGAATCGGTGTTGTAAATATTGCCAACGTTGGCGTTAACTTTACCAACGCTTACGCCACAGTTGGTAATTTTATTGGTAGAACAGATTCATAAGTTATTGTTATAAGTAAATAAAAAGACAAGCATCACGCTTCATCACACAGAGGCTGGCAGAGAGCCAGCTGTGCCCAAGTCTTGCCCGAGAACACCCTCAATGAGGAGGGGGCTGTCCGTCTGTCTGCTTGAAAGCTAATTACATAGAGAGCGCGGAGCTGAAAGGGATATCGGGTTTGTTCCAAGAGGAATCTCGGAGTGAATTCAATCGAATACAATAGTACCTATATTTGATTTCCCCGAGAATCAGAGTGAAGCAAAACTATTCTGTAAATGTAATTCGTATTATTTTGTGATCTATTTACGTAGAATTTACAGCAACATAATTTCCTGACAATGGCTTTGCGTTATCGGATGTGTTCTGCAATCGGGCCAAAAACACACAAGGATATTAATTGTTACCAATATCGATATTTATTTTTCATTTAGTAACTAAACACATAATATATCCTGAATGTTCATACTCGTAAATAAGGCAATAAAGATCATAAATGTATTTTCAAAAAAACACCTTCATAAACCCTGTCCTAATAAATATCGCTGGCACATATACAATACGAGTGAAAATAATTGATGGTTGCAATTTAGAAATTGAATATTATAGTGCCAACCGTTGCAGAGGTTGGGAGGTATACCACGTGACCGTGGGGGTACTGCACGATATACCAAGGACAGCTTTCAAACATGACAATTTAGTCACAGCCCACAGCCCTGAGACCTGACCTAGTTAGCTTCGTGCGCTGAAACAGTCTATATAAAATACGGATCAGTTTTACTCTTTTAAAATTTAATGAGCTAGGGTTGAAGGTTGGAAGTTCTGTCCAACGGTGGACAGACTTATTCTAATGTAGGAAGGTTCTAATGGCATGATGACATTGAAAAACGCAAAGGGAATAGCCGAAAATATAATCATCTTATGTTCAGTTGTTTGGTTAATCGTAATTTCTTTATCGTACTAAACAAAATAGACACAGAGTTAACTAATTATTCATCCTTTTTCCGAGATGGCATTGGTAGTCCAATAGCTCATGTCAGAACATCATCTATCGAGTCGAGAAAATTCCATACGGGCAAATATTATGCGTAGTTAAAATATTTTTAAACGTACTTCTTAGCCATCAGACTGAACTAAATAATTGAGTACGAAATGTATCACATAGCAGGTATAACATACCTAACGTAAATAAATAAACAGGAAACAATTGACATGATCTATCATATTATTCCAGTCGGCAGAGCTTTAAAGCTGCAGGGTTTGTTACAAAAGGTGATGCATTACATTGCTTTTTCTTTTTTATCTTGGGTGCAACTGAGCATACAGGGTATTGGGTGAATCGTTTGCCAAATTAAAATGGCGGGTATAAGGGGTCATTTGCTATGTTCTACGTTCACAAAAAAAAACGGCCCAACAATTTTATTTTATTTTAATATTTTTAACTTTTTTGAAAAAACCTCCAGAAGAACTCCTTTAAACTTGAATAAATAAAAAATTATTGATAAAACTTGCAATTAATTACTGTTATTGGTTGTGTAATGTTGTACGGTTTTTTGTGGTACTGGAAATGAACATATTTTTTTATTTACTCACATATGTTTCTTCAAGAAGTGAAATTCTGTAACGAATCATCTTTGTCTTGCAATAAAAAAAAACTTAACGAGGTTTTTTTCTTGAAAGTTTTAAAAAAAGTTCACGGTCTATCTTCTTTCTAATAATGTACAAAGATGCCATAAAAACCATTTCTAGTGCATTAATTTGTCAACTTTGTATCGGACAGGCGGTACGCATACAGCTGATATGGTAGAAATGAATTTTGCATTGCTCTTTAACCACAAGCACATGATTTATATTAAAAAAAAAACTTGCTCTAATTGCCGACTTTCACTACGTATGCATGCGTAACATCGATACCTTATTTTCTCTTTAATTACGGCGAATGCTGATTTTATCCGTTGAGATAAATCTTCTCTAGATTCGACTTCCGTAGCGTAGACTAACTCTTTCACCCATCCCCAGATGTAGAAGTCCAAAGGGGTCAGGTCTGGAGAATCTGTCCATCCCTCCCTATCCACGAATTTGGAAAAATATTATCCAAGTGTTCCCTGATAAGACGACGAAGACGATAGGCCGGTCTTCATTGAAAAGTGGCACCACTTCCAACAATTCTATTAGGACATTGATTATAAAATCAAGGTGATTTTCCCCATCCAGAATATCGAGAAGGAAGTGTGGTCCAATTACTTCTTTTCCAGCGACTCCTGCCCAAACATTGATACTGAATCTCCTCTGGAAACGCCTCTGTCTTTTGACCCGTGGGTTCTGTCCTTTCGACGACCAGTGGTGCAGATTTTGGAGATTTAGAATTGCCTCTTTTGTAAATTTGGACTCGTCCGTCCACAAGATACTTTAAAAAAATCACGATCTTCCAGGTCTGTGTGCAGCAGAAAATGACAAAACCGGATACATGTCCCAAAGTCGTTATCTTCGAGACCTGTACAATACGGACGAGAACGCATTAATTATTGTCAACATGTAGATAATTAAAATGAGAAATAAGAACACTACCGTAAGAGACAGAGTGATGATTGGATCAATCAGGATCGGGTTTCAATCAATCAATCAATCAATCAATCAGGATCGGGCAATGTGATATTAGTTGTACCTACTTCATTCTGTAAAAAAATGCGTACCTTGTACAGGAGTGTAATTAAATGCATGTTGGTCATTTTGCCGAAGACCTTCCACACCTTCCAGATTAAAATTCACTTACAAAAGCCAAGGGTACTTTACTGATTTAGAGAAAAGATCTTTAAATTTGACCTCTCACAGGGCCTGAGCATACAGAATTTTTCATTGGGTATTCGAACGTATTACCAAGTCATAAGGTTGAAAATTATGTGGTAATATATGGCCCCTAGCCTTATTAAGGGTTAAAGGGCGTAACGTCAAGGAGTGTGAAATGTCATGAATATTATGTAGGTACTCAGAAATAAGAGGCATGTTTTTTTAAACGGTCAAGTGCCAGTTGGACTCACCCACCCAGGGTTCGGCGTAAATATTTTTGTTTTACTGGTTAATTTACGAATTTTTTTCATTACTGCTGCTATAAGATTTTACTTTGAGCCACATTTCATGATTCTAGGTTAACGGGAAGTACCCTATAGGTTTTGATTCCCTTGCCAATATCAAACAATTTTAGAATATATGTTGTGACATATATGGCGATATCTTTTGATTGCGTTGAACTATAACTTTGATTTCTTACTTCTTTAACAGACTACAGACCAGTGAGTAATCGATATAAATTTTATTTTGAGGATCTTAACGCGTTCCTGAGGAAAAAGGTCTTGACAGACTTCTTTTTCTTCTGTTTCTGTTCTTTTTTTGGTTTTTCTTAAATGCTTCTTAATTTTTAAGACGACACCAAAGTCGTAAATTGGTTTCTTTGAATATTGCGAAATTATGATGCGAGAGGCACGGAAACCTAAAAACATAATTTTAGGGGACTGAGAACTGGGAACTTTAGTGTTTCGTGGGACTTTAAACTTTAAAGATCGTTTCTGCAACTAGCAGTATTCACTAACTCATATTTTTTAATAAAAGCGTGTTTCACTTTATCACAATAAAGTGACTATGTCTTACTTTAAGTACTATTTACAAAGCTTATTAAAAAAATGTTGATTCTGAACTAAAAACCTACAATGGGGAATTTTGCGAAAAACTTTTTGGCAGAGGGCACCGTGTATTTGCAACATTTCAAATATTGTCAACAGAAAAGTTCTATCGATATTGAAAATTCATTTCTCTGGTTCGAAATTATTAGCTTAAACTTGCTTGTTTAAACTAACTTACTCTGTGATTCATTTGTAACCTCAGATACACAAAACTCTTTGCTTACTTACTATGTATTTCCAAACTAGCGCCCTCTGCGTGGAACTGCTTTGAAAGTTTTCACCATTGTAACTCAAAAATTTCACATCACAAAGACACAGATCCTCATTAGACTACGCCGTAGTTGTGCTACGAGATGAGAATTGTAGCATCCTCGTAGCAACTCGTAGCTATTTCGCTACAAAGTTTTACAAATGTGTTAAAACGCTATTGTCAAAATTTATATTACTGCCAGCTTTGTAAAAGCTATACGAAACGTTCGTACAGCACATTTCGTATATCATACAATGACGCGATGCTCATATTAGTTAGAAAACCTCGTTTTTGGAGTGCGTCAAACATGTTCGCATATTATTATACGTATGAGTCGTAGATTTTATCATCAACGGACAAAAATATGCTGTCTAAAATATGACTTTATCATATTTTAGACGAAGGCTTCTAATGAAGTAAAGCATAACACCATTGTTCAATTCCCAATATTGTCAGATATCGATACAATATTGGGAAGGTGCAGGTATAGATAGTATGCATAGCTTATTAGTCTTATCAGTACACCTCATAGAGTCCCTATTTCTCTCTATACTCGTACAAGCAGAACCACATATAAATTACTATGAAATTATCTTGGAGCGAGTAGCGCGGTGGCAGGCGGGTGGTTCAGGTACTACGACCCTGCTGTCTAGTCATACGAGATGCTGCATATTATTTGACTACAAAGCCCGGTATTTGTATATTCAATTACGTACTACGAACCAGGGCCCGTATGCAACTAATTGACAAGCATCTCACAAGCATATATCATGCTTCAGTATTGGGAAGTCTAGGATACATTTTCAGGTGTGAGAGAATTTCCCTAAATCTCACTAAAGCATACTATGTTCACCTCCTCCGAAGTGTACAATACGGTTGAAGAAAATGCCAGCGAGTCTCTCACACCGGAAAAGTAGCTTGCCCAATACGACTTAGCGAAATACTCTCACACTTGTGAAAAGTGTCCTAGACTGCCCAATATTATACTACTGAAGCCAGCACTATGCTTGTGCGAGGCTAATCAAATAATAGCATCTTGTACGACGACAAACAAGGGGTAACCTGTTTGTCGTCATACAAGATGCAACTATTATTTTGCTAATCCTCAGTATATTGATATTACTTAGCATTGTGTAGGTACATTATATTTCGTACAATGAAATGACTGTAGATAATAATACGCAGCTTGCCTTTGCTTATCATCATTTCAGCCTGTTAATGTCCACTGCTGAACATAGGCCTCTCCAATTGCACGCCTTTGCTTATGCGTGTTTGCTTTTATAAGTTATCTGTACGCCTGTTTTGTGAAGCTCAATATGTGAAGGCAATATGCGCTGGGTATGAAGATGATCTTGTTAGTAGGGGACGCAAAAATGATGGATGAACAGTTTTCTGGCCGGAAACAATGGGAAATCCAAAAAAGAGCTGCAAAGCCGTGCCACGGGTAGCGGGGAGTTCCAGACACGAGTACCGCGCCATAGCGCTTGCCCAGTGACGCGGAACTAACAAACATTTCAGCAGAACTCGTTTATACACAACAATGTCAAATAAATCTTTACCTGTGTACGAGTGAATATCAGCGCCACTGTTAAATTGTAGGCAAATCAAAAGAATATTTGTAGATCATACATTAAATAAATAATTTGCAATTTTTTCCCTAATAATGTTAATTGTGACCATTATTGATTAAACTATAAAAAAATAATTAAGTGTAAATTTTAAAAATATATCAGCGATTGTCCAAACATACTTTTATCTCAAGCGAATTCGTAACGTCTGTAAATGAGAATGTTTGATTGATTTGTTGTAAGAATCTTCGTTGCTTGGGGCAAATACATATATATATTGATGAAAATATATATATGTATATATGTACCCGACAAAGCTTGTGACCAAATCGTTTCGTATTATTGTCTAAACTATGCATGGAAGTACTACTCAAGTCCATGAAACTATGTCATATTACCAAAAGAAAAAAGAAACTAATCGCGCCTGTCATTCAAATCATGTATATGTATACAGAGCCACAAACTTCTCTGTAGAACGACGAAAAAGGAAACTGCGGACGCCATTTTAAAAATGTCACTTCGCTGTCAGTTGTTGTTGTGTGGTGTTGTTCAGTTGAGAGTCCATTAGTTTTTCCTATATTACAAGTATTTCGTTTGCTAATCATGCCGAAAGCAATCAAAGGTGGTGTACGAGAGAAAATCTCAATCAAAATGAAATTATTCTTTGATGCAGAAAAGTTGCAAAAAGCTCCAAAATACCGTTTGAAAAAGAATACAAACGCATTGCAGCCGCTTCCGGCTAGTGTTACCAGATTATTATCAATAATACGTTATTAACTAAAACAGCTGTCTTTAGGTATTTATTAGTTCCAATTTAATTTAGATTATATATAACCTGGTGCCCGCGACTTCGGCCGCCTAGAATTCGGTTAGATTTTCTCAAATTTTATTACTCTAATGATGAGTTTATTTTTCTTTTGGGTATTGGTATATCAACAATTTATAAAATTGTTGCAGAAGGTAAAACCGCTGCAGAAATGGGTACGAAAATAACCACACCAGGAAAATCGAGAAAAAGGATACGTGGCAAAATAGAAGTTGACAGTTTCGATCTAGGTTTGATCAAGCCAAAAGGGCATGAATTTTATGCTATTAAAAGGGAATTACCAACGATTAATAAACTGCTTACTGTTCTAAAAGACGACATAGATTTTTAAGGTAGCAGAGAAACACTTCGTAAATTTTTACGAACAATTGTCTTTCGTTTCCAAAAAACACAAAGCAATCGCAAGGTTTTAACGGAGCGCAATGATATTTCTGCGTGGAGAGCTAAATATTTGCAAGAATTAAATAAAAACGCTTTATCAGTTAATCGTCGAACAGTTGTATACTTAGACGAGACTTATATACATTCCTCATATACCACTAAAAAATGCTGGCAAAGTCAAGAAACAGATGGAGTTCTAGAACCTGTATCTAAAGGTCAACGTTGTATTATTGTTCATGCGGGAGGAGAAACGGGATTTGTCCAAAACGCAGACCTTGTATTTAAATAAAATACCAAAAGTGGGGACTACCACGACGAAATAAATAACACAAACTTCAAAAATTACTACCCAATCTTGAAGAACCATCTTTGGTAGTAATGGACAACGCTCCATACCATAGCATTCGGGTTAATAAGGCTCCAAGTACAAACACAAGCAAACCCGAAATTCAAAAGTGGTTAAATGAGAATCGTTTCGAATTCTCATCAGAAATGACTAAACCACAGTTGCTGGAGATTGTCAAAAGATACAAACCTGACCCTGTATAGGAAGTTGATAATTTATTAGCACAACATGGTCATAAATGTTTAGGCTGCCACCTATCACTATGACCTAAATCTTATTGAGATGGTATGGAGTTCAATGAAAAGGAGAGTATTAGAAGTAAATATAGAGCACAAAAATGAAAATATGCCGAAACTAGTAACCGAAGCGTTCAGTTCTATGATGCCTAGAATGGTAAAAATATTGTGCACACATGCATAAAATCTGATACCGATAGTGACAGTGACTCAGATTTCGAGGAAATTAGTGGAATTTATCACTCGACATGACATTATATGATGGCATTAGTGCACATACTTCGGCTTCATTAGATCGTAATTACTGTGCGAAAAGTTTTCAATAAAACGAAAATTTGAAATGCAATGTGTCAGCAATTATATTTTTATAAGCAATATTTATACTTAATCATTTGTCGATCGTACGGTCTGGTCGAGTAGACCTCTTGTAAAATACGTATTTAGATGTTAAAAGTAGTGATAAGTGCCAAGTGCTTTATATTGTGGATTTTAGTTATTAATAAATGTTATGTACATATGTATATTTTTTATTTGGCTAACAAAACGGCTATATTTATATATCAATCCTAAATTAATAAATCGCTAAAAATAATCGTGTGTTACATCCACTATTTGCACCGATTGCAGCAATTTATGTAGTATGTGGCAACCCTTTTCGATGGTGGCGTCATCCCTTCATTCTACAGATAAGTTTGTCAATCTGTACTTACACATTGGGTATAGGTCCAATAGCCTGGATACCTGTACCTATATAACTTGTGCCATGATTTAAATACGAACTAAAAAAGTGAGTTTACTATCCAATTTTTACAATATATATATTCTGGCCTGTTAGCTTCCTTAACACTGTGAAAAAATGTAATTCAAAAATAGATTATCTTTGATATCTGATCGGTGGGTTTCATAGACGCTTTAGAAATATGAGATAGAAAATTCGGCGGTGTTCTTAGAAACACCCCCGAAGTATTTGGCTGATGGTTTCGACCCACAGATCAATTGTTATAAAACTTGCCTAAGAAACACACAGGGACGTCAACCACCATTTACAGAAATCCACCCACCCGTTTGAGTGCTAGAGTGTCACAGAATGATATACACACAGCATACACAGACAGACGCTTCCAACTTATCGTCGGGGGTTGAGAAAAGCATGACGTCACTTCCGGCTCATCGATTTCTGTACACCCGTAGTGGTTCTATACTATTTGAACTATACTATACAACTTTACCCAGTCGTAGGAGGAGCAACGTACCAGTGATGTCAAGCAGGGCCTCAAGCTGTCAGTTTACCATAGCTAGTAGTTTGCTACTTTGACGCAATCTATTATTCACAGATTAGGCCGAATGAATAATGGAAAGTACTTTTACTTCTAATACTTGAAGGAAAATTATCATTATACTCGTATATCATTATCATATTTAAGCGAACGTCAAAATGAAGCATTGCCTTTCAAAGACAGGTGCTACCTTTCTTTTCAGTACTCGTGCTCTAAAAAATCGTCTTTTATGTTGTGCGCAGGCGACGTAAAGTGATTTTTATGCTCTAGTGCATTATAGTACATTGTTGTAGAGGCTGGAAAGTGACCGATAGATTCACGAGTAAGTTACAGATAAGTCCATCTTTACACTTTTGGCTGAGACATTACGTAGTGCATTCAATGACTACTGCGAGGAAATTAAATTAAATATACAGAAAACTTTATAATTATTTAAAATTTATTTATGAACGAAACTCTTTGGTCCGCCATCTAGGGCAATTGATACAACAAGTCAGGCATGCTTTTACCGACGTGACCGACAGCATGACGCACGCTATGTCGGTAAAAGCCGACACGTCATGAAGCGCCATCTGTGACTGTACCATAACAAACGAGCCAATAATGTTTTTCTGGCTTTTGCAAACGGCCAAAAATATTTTTGTTGTCCTGCTCTACTATTCATTGTTTTGTGGCTCCACTACTGACCACATTTCGCCACATTTCCGAGCCGTGAAGTGTTTTTTCCTAAGAGTTAGATAATTAAGCCCCTGTTGGGCCTGTTTAGCCACAGCCACAATAAAACGTCGCAGAATAAATTCGTTATTTTAATTCATAGAATTTCCGTATTTTCTATCGTTAGTGTAATAAAACCGGATAAAATAACTTTAATTTATTACTTATTTACCAGTGGCTCGGTGAGCTGTAGACCTCGTGAGTGACACTTTATTTTAATAACACTTAAAAACTCATGATTGCACCTGGTTACTTGCATATGAAAGTAGCCGCACCAATAACTTTGTAAACTACATTTTGCGGTCCCAACCTATTGTTTTTACACTAAAATTACATAGCCTGTTACTCTCACGGTCTCTACAAAACCAACGACACATCATTTGTTAAAATACGTCAAGCCGTTTGGACTGCACAGTTTTTTTTATTTAAAAACCCTTACCACTCTCCTATTTTGAAAATTGTCCAATAATAAGCTATTCTCTTCTTCAATTTTGCAACATTTTGTAACTTCGTTAAAGTGAACAGTGAACGGTGATTAAACTAAAACAATGGAATATTCACGTGACGACGTTTCATTTTTTCGAAATCGAAGTGAAAGGCAGAGTGTTCGAGTCTAACTTTATAAAACTTTATAAAAATTAACGAGCCATTTTACCCCTCGAATTAACTATCCACCATGTCTCGGGGTAAAATGGCTTCTTTCATGCACTGGTTGGACAACATTCGGCCCATTATTTAACATTCAATATGTTTACAGCTACGGCTAGTGACTCGGAAATTTGTCACGTCTACTGCCCCCTGTCAAATTAAAAGAAAAATTTGAAGGCTGTATGGGCTTAAGCTCATAGCCTTTTCCATAAAGGAAAAAACATTACAAAAAAAATAAAATAAATTGAGAATCTGGCTAAATAAACCTGTGCCCTGCCACCACGTGACACCAAGTATTTTTTTCATTTGACATTATTCCAGCATCGTACAGTTTTCTGGAAATGTCTTACAAAATTACGCGTACTGGTACCTTTTGGCTCTCCTTTCAGCTACACAACTTTCAAGGTCAGTACGACTTCGTGCGAGCCTGATGTATGAAATATGCTAAAAACATTGCGTGTACGATTCGGATATCGTGAACCTAACAGGGCAAGGTCGGAACTTCAGCATATATTTATTTCCGAGTTAATTTGCTCGTCATTGAGTGCAGTGACTGCTGTACTGATAATGACAGTTATTATTTAGATAAAGCAAATTGAAAAGCTTTAATATATAATACATGCTTAGAGATATGGTATCGAAGCATGTCAGAAGGACATCCTTGGTTTGCTGGAAGAGATCTCTTGGTAGAGATTAGCTCGCCCTAGTATACTACTTATTCATATTAGTAGCATACTAGGGCGAGCTTATCTCTTCTTTAGCTAATCTATTCTTTTTCGAACTAATCTTTAGTGTGTGATAAAGAAATTATGAATTATGACATCCTGACTCTCTTACATTCGAAAATGGACCCATATAGGCTAGATAGGTTCGAGTCCCGGTGGGGGCAAATATGTGTTTGATGAGAACGGATGTTTGTACCCTAGTCATGGTTGTTTATCTATCTAAGTATTAATATTTATCTATATTAGTATGTGTACCGTTGTGTAGTACCCAAGATACAGGGAATCCTAGTTTGGGGCTAGATCAATGTGTGTAAATGGTGTCCAAGCTATTATTATTATTATTATTATTATTATAGGTACTCGGAGCAGACTGCCAGCGTCGAGAGCAGTCATATTACACAAGTTGTCAGTTTAATTCATTCGTTTTGTCGGCTGAGGCCCGCAATTTCGAACGCGAGTTAAGAACTCTTTTCTTATCTGAAACTTTGTACATTATGACCATAATGTACAAAAAATTGACAAATTATGACATTTAAATTCCGAACGCCGATGCCCGTCTGCGTGCCGCCCCTAGTTTGTCTGTGAAGTTGGTACTACAGAACAAGCTAAACAACTGCAGATAAATGATCAATGCCACCATGCTGGTCGAACATGCGGTTCCTGAACACATCAAAGGATATGTGTGTAGATAAACTAGTGTATGTACACATAAACTACTATGATGTGACTGATACATAATGGAGGGCATTGAAACACGAGAGTGGGTTTATGAAAGGAGCCGAAGGCGAGTTTCATAATAATATCACTCGAGAGTTTAATGCCTAATTATGTACATTTACATCCACTAGTTGATCTACACACTTATCATAAGTTCTCTTTGATGGATGTATTCAGGAACCCCATGTTCGACCGGTATTGTGGCATTGATCATTGCTCTGCACTTGTTTAGTTTGTTCAGTAGTACCAACTTCACAGACAAACTAGGGGCGGCACCCAGGCGGGCGTTGGCGTTCAAAATTTGAATGTCATAATTTGTCGAAAACTTATACATTATGGTCATAATGTAGCAATATTCAGATAAGAAATGAGTTTTTACCAAGTAGTACAACATTATGCTGGTCGTAACGTGCGGTTTTTGGACGCAGTAAAGAGGGTTTATGATACGTGTGTAGATAAAGTATTTTTTTATTGGAATATTTCTTGAATTGGAAGAATTCTAATACCAACGATTGCGAATATCTTATTTAGATGATTTGGACAAAGTTGAATAGAATAGAATAGAATAGGCATTTATTCGCTGTATCAGCACAAACACAAGAATATAAAAGTATTACATGGAATGAAGTAGGTACTATTTAAAATAAAATAAAATTCAGCAATAAAACTACCCACTATTAGTACCCATAAACATTTGTGAGGGGTTTCGCTGCCATGTGCACATGCTGCGACACCAAAAGGGTTCAGACTCAGCATAATGTCACAGGAAATCCTGTGACGCTGGTTTTCAGTCTCGGGCCCAGAAGATATAATATGATTTAAAATATTAATTTGTTCAGGTGGCAAGTGTAATAAATAAAATAAACTAAACTTAATATTGGTGGGAAGTGTGAGAATAACCTAGGCTAAGTACCTATTCTCAGAATAAATAAAAATTAAAAACAAATGAAATGTGCGGAATTAAGTTGTGAAAGAGAATTGTAAATTGCATGGTTGTTGCATGCAAATGTTTGGTGTGTTGAATTGTATTGTAAGTAATAATGTCAAATCATAGATACACAAGAAAATATAAAATTTAAATTAAATCACTACATATACACATTAAGGATTTGAATAAATCTTAAGAATAGAATAAAATAAAATAAGCTGGAAAACGCGGCACGCAGCACCACGTCCGCGGTCGTGGCAGCATCAGGTACTCTGCTTTTGTTGCTCCAATAACTGTGCTCGAATTCGTCTTTTGAATATTGTTTTTATTTTGAGCTCTCTCAGCGGAGGGGGTATGTTATTCCAGCATTTTGTGGCAAGGTACCTAAAGCCGCCACGAAACGCCGCAGTTCCGTGGCGAGGAACCGATAGAACGCAGGTATTATTTCTGTTTGTGTGGTGGCGCGAAAACCTCCAGGTCAGTTTTTCAAATAAGTATTCATGTTTACCTGTTTTAATAACACCAAACAAAAGTGTTGAAAAATATAAATCTTGTCTCGCCCTTAATTTCAGCATATCTGCACTATTGAAATATGGTGTGGCATGCGTGCGCGGAGGAATCTTGAAGCAATACCGAGCACAGGCGTTTTGTACCCTTTGTATCAACTTCTCTGTTCGTTTGTATACACATGGGCCGTAAACCAACAAGCCATAGTTTATTTTAGAGAGCACCAGAGATTCATAAAGCCTGACACGCATATCAACACTTAGAAATCTTCTAACCTTGTACAAAACTTTGAGCCGTTAAAGCAGGCTTTTACGACTTCTACAACATGTTTTTCAAAGCGTAATTCACTGTCCATTAGTATGCCAAGGTTTCGGGCCTCACTGACTCGTTCCAGGCGAACACCTGAGATTGAAATTTCGGGATCATAGTAAATTATGGATTTTACTTGTGTTTTTGAGCCAATAATTAAGTACTTTGACTTCGATGGGTTTAAAACTAATGCATTTTTGGCAGACCAGAGGGACACCTTAGCGAGATCCTCATTTATATTTCTGACGGCCTCTTCGATGTTATCTTTATTGGAATCTATATACAACTAAATATCATCAGCATATAAATGGCACTTACTGTGCTTAATGCAACCTATTATATCTGCACTGTACAAAATAAATAGTATAGGTCCCAGAATGGACCCCTGAGGGACGCCTCTTCCAGAGTGTATGCAATCAGATGATATACTAGATCCATCCTTTCCACTAATAACAACTTGTTGGTAACGATAGACAAGATAGCTCTCAATCCACTTTATCGACTCAATATGAAATCCATAGTAATTAAGTTTAGACAGCAACATATTTACATTTAAACAGTCGAAAGCTCGAGAAAAGTCCAGTAATGCCAGTATAGTACCAAAACCCTTGTCCTGGGAAGCTAGGATATTATCCACGACATCTAGTAAGGCAGTGGTTGTGCTGCGTTCTTTTCTAAACCCTGACTGCAACTTAGGCAAAATCCCATTTTTTCCAGGAATGAAATGATCTGGTTACATATAATCCTTTCCAAAACTTTGGATAAGTATGGTAGTATACTTATCGGTCTAAGATCAGTCACATTTTTCGGGTCATTATTTTTAGGAATTGGCCGAATAGTCGATTTTTTCCAGATCCCTGGGAAGGTAAAAGTGCTGATTGACCGATTCACAATAGCTGTAATGATCCTAAGAGTTGTAGGTAGTGTAAATAGAACCATACTTCTAGTTATTCCATCACTACCGCGGGCTTCTGATGGGATGTTTAAAATAATTTTTCCCACTTCGCTCTCATTGACCGGGTGCATCTGAAAAGTCGCGTTACAATACCTGTGATGCTCGAAGTAACTAAGATTAGATATCGTAACACCATTGTCTCCAGGCACATTGAGGAAGTGGGTGATCATCTCATTTGGATCGTTCAGATGCTCTGGCAATTCGTTGTACTTCTTGGGAAGAACTGTATTCTTAAGAGTTTGCCATAGCTTCTTAGGATTTCCGATATTATTATTAATATTATGTTCGAAAAATGCCTTCTTTTCTGAGTAAAGACTGACAGCAACAAGGTGTTTGCAACAAGCAACAAAGTTGTGAGTGATCGTCTAGGGGTAGGACTGTAAACGTTGTGATAGTAATAACCCAAATTTATTTTTAGAGTGGTTTTGGTTAAACAGTATCGTCAAGAGGTTCTACAATAGTCAACTTTACGTATAAATGGCATAAGATTGTTGATAAAAATCAAGTCCGTGCTTATTAGAGCAAAGACCGTTTGTACAGATAGCTTGTAGATATAGTTCAAAGACATTTCAATGGCATGTGTTTACAAATCAAGGTTTGTGTTAGAGCTCACGACCAGAAGAGCCACGAGCCCTAGGGAAGGGCCTCGAAACCCCGCCCAACACTAGGTCAACCGAGTTATACGGACTCAAGATAGATGCAGTTAGATTTACCTAAACAAAATATGCTTAAAATTTATAAAAGTGCTCACAATCACTCAATATTGTGAGCACAATTTATAAGAAAACATAGGGTAAGCTATGTGCTCATTAGTACGCTTTTCAACGGTTTTGCGTCATCCTCCTCCAGCTCATTCCTGTATACAATCTACGTGACTGCAATATTGAAGACTGTTGAAGATCTGGAATTAGCCAATTGAATACACCAGTACCTAGAGACAGTCTGAATCTACTCAAATCCTTCTCGAGTTGGTTTCCCTGCCAATCAACTACATATAGACTATTTAGGATATATTTTTATATGATTTGATATTGTGATTTCTCTCACCTTTCAGTCCAATATGTTTGTTGACAGGTTACGGGATATTTTAATTGTATATACTCGGTATTGAGGTTATCTTAAGAGACACGTCTCTAGTATTAATTCGTAATCATTTTTCATTTGGGTATTCATCCCAATATTTTTGTATATAAATTAGTTTCAAGGCATGTAAATTCAGCGTAACTACTTAATTCATTAGATTAATAATGCAGCGTGTGTAGGTTTGATTCTAACGGATTTCAGGCCATCCACAGTCATTCTACAGCGAAGTAAACTTCACTCTAATCAGGGGCGATAAGCGTCCCTGAATGATGCAACCAGTGTCTGTACTACAAGGTCAAATCAATTCGAATTGTACAAATCCATCTTTTAATCGGGGTATGCGAGTAGTCATTTAGTCCTTGAGTAAGAAGAAGTCTACGCACTTTGTGCTTACGACAAAAAGGATGAACCAGATAGTACTCAAAGCAGTTACAGCCTTTGAAAAATAGATAGCACAAGTTCGTGCGACTACCAATGCAGTAAGAATGATCGAACTTCTGAATCGGGGGCGATTCGGAAGGGGAAAATTACGGCTAATAAACCCTAGGCCATGTAGAATCGAGTGGAGTGTTCTTAGAGTAATATCAGTTTCTTGTAGAGTATATTAGTGTGTGTGTGTTATATGAATTACCAAGTAAACTCGTCAATCTACATAGTTTATGGAATTTAGAATATGTTTGTCATTTATTGTCAAGTTAGGTAGCCAACCAACATGATAGACGGATAAGAAAAGAAAGATCAAAACAGCCATCAAAAGATATTTTGTTTGTTAGATAATTTTATAAGTATTAGTAAGAGTGAGAAGGAAATAACGTAATACGGTGTAGTCATATGAATTTTAGAGACTTGTTTTGTCTTTAAAACATTAGAATAAATGTGTTTAGTCTCCCTACCTACATAACCTTAATTATGTAATTTAATCGTTTAGCTATAAGATAAACGAGGATAAGATGGTAACTTAGAAGTCTCCGCAAAATGCATTTAAAGTCAATTAATTGAAGACGCATAACATTGACGAATATTTCTATTTCAAATTTAATACCATAAAATTTAACCCGTAGCACGAACGCAAAACAAAACTTATATTAAAAGCCTTAGAACTATACATAATCTTTCTCGTCGATGACTTGCGCAAACGTGAACGATCCTCTCTAGCTTCGGCAGCCGGAAGTCTAGAACCTAGGTCCCATCTCTAGGTCTCACCAACAGTAGCAGTAAGAGACAATTCTCATTGCAAGGCCAACGAAACACCGAACCACAAATAAATCACTAGAAACTATCACGCCTCAGTGTCTCCTAATAATGTCTACAAAAGCTCCAGTCCGGACAACCCTCTATCTTAACGTAACCGTACTTGACACGAATGACGCGAGAAACACAAACACCGTACTTGCAATTAACTCCACGAAAGATAATCGAAAGACCATTCAGTGATCCTAGAATGTATGCGTGACTCCAATCCTAGTATTTGCATTCCCGGATTGGTCTTGAACCTGTCTCAATTCTCACGTCAGCTCCCGAAAAACCCCTGTCAAACAGTTTTATTACCAAACCCAAGCTTTGAAAACTAACCGATCTCAGCATTCCATTCCCACACTTTTAGAAATGCTAATAAAATGCAAGGAGTAATTTATGATTTGTTTACATAAAAGCAGAAAAAACCCAGGCACTTGAGTTTCTCAAACCTAATCTGTTATCAATTAACTGTCAAGTAATAAACTAGAATACAAATTGCCTTTATTATTTGAAATCAACACAAAATATACTATTTGACCTGCCAACCTATATTTTCTATTATTACGTATGCGTTTCGATTGAATGAGCCATGGTCAATGTGTCGCTTCAAAACAACAAAACAGATGTGTGAAATAGTCATAATTCAATATCCACTCAAAGCAACATATTCGTTTAAATGGAAGTCCACTTATGTAAAATTATGATTCATAATTCATTCCATAAAAATATATCCGCATTTCGGAGAGTGTTTAAACAAATATATTTATACCATATATAAGAAATATACGAAATGTTTGTTTCGTCACAATGAATGATGGAGGAACCAACATTTTGATTCCTAAAATAAATACAAGTTAACAATGATCTCTCGCGGCATACAACTTAGTATGGCAAGAGGTGTTTCACTTTAATTGTCTTCCTTAGACATTCCGATGTCCGAACTTTGGTATTGTAAAGTTTCGAGCGAATTGGAGTGCTGACACATAAGGTTAAGGTCTAATTTAATTGTAAGGTGATAACATTATTGACATTTTTTTGCCCGGCATAAGCATGTTTTAGATTTCCGTACAATAACTATAGCAGCAATGTACTGAGTCACAAATTAACTGATCCGTAGCTCGAATCTGTAACTCTTGACATAACCTGTTTTTTTCCAAATTGACGTTTCACTAAAGCCAGTTGCATATTTCAACCATATAGGTGTAGCAATCATAGCTAGCAAAATTCATGCTACGTCATAGAGCAGTCGCCGACTACTACAGTAAACTGAGTTATAGGTTTCTGATGAATGTTCGTTTTAAATACTTATTTTTTAACCAACAACAATTGTCATTTTATTTGTCTCCTAATAATAATTAAACAACTATAACTTTGACTTGTATTTTTGTAGCGGTATTTACCAATACACGGCACAGTAAATGTTGGACACTGGGCTATCTTTCCTCACAATACTAGTTACACAGTGTCTTCCCTCATCAAACCTGTGTTACCAGTATAGTGAGCAAAACTAACCTAGTCGTCTAGTGAAGTTGTGCCGTTTATTATCGCTTTATTTTTAATTTTCTTCTCATTTAGGATAGAAAATTATAGAACAGCTTCAAAATTTATAACTAAAGATTGTCTTAGGGCGTCAATCGACATGACAGATGCTTTATGGTAAATATACATAGTAGGTACAGTAAATACCTTAAATTTTAATATAAATGTATTCCCTTCCAATTTGATTGCCTACCGTTTGGTTAGTCAACGGCCCCTTATATTTTTACGAAAATATTGAAACCAGTTGTGGAATTCTTACGATCTCCTAACCTAATCTCAGTTATATATATATAAATGATCTGCTCCTAAATGGTAAAACTAGCAAGGAAAATGTAAATATAACTAAATCTACTTTACAAAATCTCAGGTTTCTGATAAATGACTAAAAATGCTGTTTGGTATTTAAAAACAATGTAATTTTTTTGAATTTATATATAATTCAGAAAAAATGGTTTTACAATTACCAGATTATATAAGGGAAAAAATCGAGGAATATCTTTCCAAATTCTATTTGGCTTTTGGCTTCTTTGTGATTTATTGGGTTTTTGGCTTCTATGTGTCCAGCAGTGCAATACAGCTGGTTACACATTTCTAAGTTGGTTCCAAACTTAGCGATAGCTGTAATGTTTACCTAAGAAATAATCACAGACTATGTGCGCCCCGTTTTAGACTCGCGAAGGTTAGCAATTCTTTCAAGGGTCAGTGCATTCTCTACTACAATAAGATACCTCTGGAGATTTTTTAAATAGCAGGTTAAAGCGACTTTGTCGAAAAAGGGATATTACAATGTTCAAGATTACTTAAATGACAGGACTGTATGGGGTTAATCTGGCTCAACACAGACCTTGCTGTTAATAATTTTGTAATTATTTATTCCAGCTTATTAAATAAAAATAAATCACAATTGTATTAGTTAAGCACAACCTATTTTTAAAAGAGATCTAAAAATCAATCTGTGGGAGTTTCTACGCCCTTCTTCTCCCACTGTGGTCCAATGTAGAGAAGAGGCAAAAAATGACGTTTGCTAAGTATATGTAAATATCTACAGTAATAAAATACATTTGAGTTTTTGAAAAAAAAAAATAAAAAACCCATAAAACAGTTTGAATGAAATAAGTTCATATGTTTGCTCAACAACCATGAACAAATAATCGATCTACCATACAACCCAAAAGAAGACAATATAAAGTTAGGATATAACCCCTTTCGTTTTAATGTATACAATTTTGAAATCTTTTCGGATGCATCTGAAACTGGTTGAGGTGCTTATTCTGAAAGGTAAACAAAATACTGCTAAGAATCGATAACGTCACTGCGATCTCATGCATCAACCGCAGCATGGGCAGCATTCAATATCCTCATTTAAATCAAGTATCTAAAGAGATTAAGGATTGGTGTGAGATGCGTTAAATAATAGTTTTTGCATCTTACATAAACACGAATGACAACTGTGAAGCCGGTTCATCGCCACGCAAAAAAAAAATACTGATACGGAGTGGGAGTTATGCTACACTGCGTTTTAAAAATAGTTGAAAAATTCGGTACCCCATAAATATATTTTTTCCCGAGTAGATGCAATGCAAGAACACCCTTATATGTGTCGTGGAAAGGTGATCTTGATGCGTGGGTTATAGACGCTATTACTATTTCGTTGTCGAAACGGATTTTTATCGCCTTTCCTCCATTTTCATTGATTTTGAAAATGTTTCAAAAAAACTTTCGAGACAGAGCTGAAGGAATTGATAATGGCCCAACCAAACCTTGGTATCAAATACTTCAAAAAATGGTTATCTCCGAACCCATACATTTCGGACTCGATGTCATATAACTGAAATCTTCTTTCAGAATGTCACACAAGACTCTTATCCTGGTTGCCGCGAGATTGTCAGGCAAGCTTTATTGAGAAGACTCCCAAATGTAAGATCGGTAAACATTATGTTAGCTTCTCTCACGGCCAATACATATAAGCAGTATGGTGGATGTTATAAAGAGTGGCTAGATTATTGTCGATCTAATAATTATAACTATTTAGATGTATCGAATTCAATTATTATTGTTTTTTAGATTCATAGATAGATAGATAATCACTTTATTCCTTATTGCAGCACACATTTAAATGAGACACAATTACACAATTTTAACAAAGAAGACATAGACATCTACAAGACATTATTTGCTGGCATGATTATAGATTAGAAATAAAAAATAAACAAAAACAAAAAAGTGAGAGAGGTAGCTGAAAGGTCAAGGTAACAGAGATGGAAAAAGATAAACTCTGTCATAGATACATAAAGTGAATAAATACAAATAATCCGAAACATCTAGCGAAAAAATACAATGAAATGATTGAGAAAGAAAGTAGGTAGATAATTTAGGACGGCATGAGGATGAGAAATAAGATACTTTACAAGGAAATAATGCCAGGGTATGGAAGAGGCCAGGGCAAAACGATGTCAGTGAAATGTGAAGCTATAGATCGGCATTGGATTTATTATTAGGACATAATATTAATGATCACAAGCTAAACAGATTTGTGAGAGGTTTATTTATGTTAAGACCAATAGCATCCAGATATGATGATACTTGGGATCCGAACATTGTGTTTCAGGGTTCCGTACCTGAAGGGTGTCAAACGGGACCCTATTACTAAGCCTCCGCTGTCCGCCTGTCCGTCCGTCTGTCACCGGGCTCTAACGGATCAACCGATATATAGGTAGAGAGCTGTTTTTTTACAGAGGCTGGTATTTCTATTGCTGGCATACCAACAAATAATGAAACATACGGGTTTTAAACAATTAATCATAGTAACCATGCCGTACAAGAGATTATTTGTATGGCCATTTTCTTAGTCATTTTGTTTTATTTGTTTATCGGTGAACTGAAATGGACTCTCCGGAGCTTATCTGTAAAGATCTTTGATTACACGGGTATCGAGTGTTGTGCTTAGTTATTTGTCATTATACGATTAATAATTGCTCATTCAAATTATAATAAATAATATTGAGTTTTTATCATATTATATTTTATTTCTGTAAACAAGTTACTCAATTTCTATCCACTTCCGGCTTCGATGAGCAAAGAGTTTCGTTAATCTGAATACATAATTTAATACTTAAATTCTAGATAAACGAAACTCTTTTTCAATGTTTCGATGTACGGTCTTGAATGTAGTCCTAACTAGTATTTAATATATTATTATTAAAAATTTAAAAGGTATACTCGCACAAAATATTATCGTTTTACGTTTTTAGAATAGAATAGATAGAATAGAAAGCACATTTATTCAACTGTCACAATTCACAAAACACAGCAAAAAGATATACATAAATAAAACAAGACGGAAATACGATGAAAATACACGTGAAGACAAATCTCAATAACAAAATGGGGATAGACAGGACGACGCCATGAGGTGTGTATCGCAACAGCGAAACGGCTCCGACTCAGCATGTGTTGCAGGACCTGCAGGAGATCCTGCAAAGCTGATATTCTGTCGGTACCTTTTGGGGACTGAATACATAAGTGTGGGTGGGTGTTAATAAACCTACATATTATAATTAATCTCTATCTATATCAAATGAACAGGAAGAAAGGCCATTATAAATAAAATGCAAATTATTTGAATACAATACAACAAAGATAAAATTTATGTATTCACATATACAAGTACAAATAATAATTAAGATTATCATATGACTTAACCGATTTGCGTAATTTTATCACTGTTAATCATGTGACGCGGGTTCTCTCCGGGACAGAATCAGGCATCTGACTAATCTTAAATCGAGCAATCGATACTTAGTCCCGAATTGGCGGCGGCAAGTTGTTCCACACTTCGCGGACAGATATCTGCATCTGCCATATCGGCATCGACACAATACTTGTAGTGGCCCTCTTGGTGTGGTGACGTGAGACTGGCCAGCTCAATACTCGGGTATTTGACATTTGATCACACCAAACAAGAGGGAGGCCAGATGTGATTTCTGTCTACCGTCTATCTTGAGTATATTGGCCTGGTTCACGTAAGGTTTTTCCTAGTGCAATGGTAAAAGAGTTTCGTTTATCTGAGTTTTGGAACCCTTCGTGTGCGGGTCCGACGTCCTACTCGCACTTGACCGGTTTTATATTTATCTCTCTCAAAAATGGCCAAATGATACCCTAGATTTAAATACTCTTTCCATAAAAGTTGCCAGTCTTTCCGCAAGAGTTTAGACTTTATCCGTTATCAAATTAAATAATATAGTATAAAATTTCAGACTACATCAAAACATCAAGTGAAAAATCTGTTCAACCGTCAATAACACTTCCTTAATTCAATAATAAACCAGAAATATGTCCAGTCAAAGCAAGTATGACATCTATAAATAAAACTCAGTCTTTGCGTTGATCTGAAAATGTTAATGGATTCATAAGCTTCAGGAATCCTCATAGAATAAAGAAATAACTTCACAAATATTAAGTATTTGGATCAAAGACATATTGATGAGCAGCGGTGTAGAAACTTCTGTATTTACCGCTCGCAAAGAATGAAGCTGAGAAGTATAATTTATGATCAAACGAACTAACCTGC
The DNA here is from genome assembly GCA_949825045.1 of Argyresthia goedartella. Classification (NCBI taxonomy): domain Eukaryota; kingdom Metazoa; phylum Arthropoda; class Insecta; order Lepidoptera; family Argyresthiidae; genus Argyresthia; species Argyresthia goedartella. Next base: position 44,400,033 of record OX463806.1, on the reverse strand, counting down.
CACATACAGGCTCACCTGTTGGATCATAATTATATGATCAGCTTCATTCGACGCGATTTATACAAACCCTTCCAAATTTTCCCATTTTATTCCGTTATTGATGATAAGTTTTCATGCAACTTACCCACCCTAGGGGAAATAGTTAGAGAAATATACTTATACAAAATAAAATGAAAATGGCGTTGGCGGCGGCGCCGGAACTGTGAGCTCCGGGTTGTCAGGTGCAGGTTTTTATTAATCCTTTTTTCTTTATAAATCCGTGCAAGGCTGAGGTTGAAGCTCAACTACAACATGTTCACGTTGAACTTCCCGTACAGGTAAGTTCGTTTGAGCACTAATTATTATATAATACTAGTGTTTTTTTGAGAACAGTACACCTCACTTGTTTCAAAGTTTCAAGCTCTGCTAGAATTACGTTAGAATTTTGATGATCGATGATGAGTCAGTCAGTGCCAAAATGACGGAACTTTGAGCGGTTGTCGTTTTGAATCGAATGGTTCAAATAACTGCATTTTGGTCAATTTGCATATTTAAATTGTGGCCTATATACATCCCATAGTGCGTTACCCTCCACTCCCCCTTTTGGATTATTTTCCCGCAACATCTTGGGTAGAGTGAAGTCCTTCCTCAGCGTGCCTCTCGAATTTGATTGAAATCTGTTGATAAATAACGCTAAAGCATACTTCCCCCTCCCCCCCCCCCCCCCATCAAAAATCGCAGTCGACTCAAAAACTTAAATAAATCAAGGGACTTGTGAGCCAATTTCCTCAAAAAGGCTTGAAAAATGCGACCTGTAAGCGAGAGCAAACAGAATGACAAGGGCATTTATGGCCAATCTCGAAACTGGACGCTTCGCCCTCTCTGTGTCAATTATGACAAAAGTATAAGAAACGGGCGGGTGACAGGTTACGGGCGGTCCAACTGTGGAACGTACTATAAGACAATGAGGGGCGGGTGAAAGGTTACGGGCGGTCCAACTGTGGAACGTACTATAAGACAATGACGGGCGGGTGACAGGTTACGGGTGGTCCGACTGTGGAACGTACTATAAGACAATGACGGGCGGGTGACAGGTTACGGGCGGTCCAACTGTGGAACGTACTATAAGACAATGACGGGCGGGTGACAGGTTACGGGCGGTCCGACTGTGGAACGTACTATAAGACAATGACGGGCGGGTGACAGGTTACGGGCGGTCCAACTGTGGAACGTACTATAAGACAATGAGGGGCGGGTGATAGGTTACGGGCGGTCCAACTGTGGAACGTACTATAAGACAATGACGGGCGGGTGACAGGTTACGGGCGGTCCAACTGTGGAACGTACTATAAGACAATGACGGGCGGGTTACAGGTTACGGGCGGTCCGACTGTGGAACGTACTATAAGACAATGACGGGCGGGTGACAGGTTACGGGCGATCCAACTGTGGAACGTACTATAAGACAATGAGGGGCGGGTGAAAGGTTACGGGCGGTCCTACTGTGGAACGTACTATAAGACAATGACGGGCGGGTGACAGGTTACGGGCGGTCCAACTGTGGAACGTACTATAAGACAATGACGGGCGGGTGACAGGTTACGGGCGGTCCAACTGTGGAACTTACAATAAGACAATGACCGGCGGGTGTCAGGTTACGGGAGGTCCGACTGTCGAACGTACTATAAGAGATTTTGAAATTGCCATTTGAGCAATTTAAAAAGCATGTTAAAGCGACTTTGTCGAAAAAGGGATATTACAATGTTCAAGATTAGTTAAATGACAGGACTGTATGGGGTTAATCTGGCTCAACACAGACCTTGCTGTTAATAATTTTGTAATTATTTATTCCTGTTTATTAATCATAACAATTAAATTTTTCATATTTGTATTAGTTAAGCACAACCTATTTTTACAAGAGATCTAAAAATCAATCTGTGGTAGTTTCTACGCCCTACTTCTCCCACAGTGGTCCAATGTAGAGAAGAGGCAAAAAATGTCGTTTGCTAAGTATATGTAAATATCTACAGTAATAAAGTACTTTTACTTTGACTTTGAGAGACAGTCCCACTCTTTTAAGAAACGTATTAAAGAGCACTACCTCTCTCTTTTGTAAAAGTTATTGTAAGTATTTATATGTAAAGTGTATGTAGTATATTTCGGTACTTATGACCGAGCGAGCGAAGCGAGCGAAGGTCTCCATTTCGACAAGATAGGAGGCCGATTTTGCTTTCGTCTGTCTCTATGTGTGTCTGTCAGTTCCGGTCTAGGGGCCACACAAAACTTGGCACACGTGTTCTTTGAATCAAAAGTTTTTTTGTCGAGAGCTTTTCTCGATTATTCGATTCTCTTTCTGGCTTTATGAGCCGGTTCTTAAAATATACTACACCATTAACTTTCGGCCGCCTGTTTTCTAAAAATCCAAGAAATTAAAGAGAAAGAAATAATTAGAGTGAGTGAATTGACTATAACTATTTTCTTGAAAAGTCAATAGATTTTAAATCGCAAAATGTAGTTTGCAAAGTTATTGGTGCGGCTATTTTATTACTTGATAGTCATTGAATCTAAAATATTTACCCATAAATTGGTTCACAGTCCTCCCTGTTATCGAGGTCTACTGTCCACAGGGCCACTAGTTTAGTAGTTACTGTCTTTATTTTATAAGTATTTAATTTATTCCTTGGCATTTTATTTAAATTAGTTATTGTGCACTGCCTACCTACCTTTTATAATAATATTTCCTTTAATGTCTTGGTGTGCTGGAAGAAATCTCTTTTTAGAGATAAGCTCGCCTTTGTACGTACAATTTCTTTTAATGTAACCTGTAAAGTATTTGTGTGCAATAAAGAATGATGAATTCACAAGGTAAGTATTTACATAGAACGAACATTTATTAGAAAATACCCTTTACTTCGTTCATCGTTGTAGCTGGCAACTGGATATGACGTTGCTGAATTTTGTCAGGTCTGATAGCTATACTTGTCTGGTATCGTGGTCTGTCGCTCTAAGTGACCGGGCTCCTGACAACAATAATCGTGCTCCGATTGGTCAAAAGTAAATTTGAAGTAAACAAACATTCTTCAAAATATTAAATTATCAGGGATTGTGTTTGACATAAATAAAATATTGCTTGAAATAAAAACGTGATAATATTCAACCTTCATTTTGTCGTGTACCTACCTATTGTGCGTCAATCTTGACTACATCAAGTGCTACGCCGCGGCTGACGTCATCATGCTACGCTCACAGCTTGTTGATGCACTACGCGTCTTTGCCTACTGCGTAGTATTACCTATGAGCAGTCAGTCAGTCAGTTCTTTGCACCCATTATGTCGCTGACTCTTACACCACCACATGGAGGATTCTCGGCTTCTGACTCGGACATCGGCAAACTATCTTCGAGGGAGGATAGCTCTATTACCCAGAGAGATAAACGCCTTCAATTGCCTGATGAAAACCAGGAGAATTTCACTGTCTAAGAGTTATTACACAGAATATCTTTAGCGTAGACTGTAATTTAGTCAATGTTCAAGTTGATTCGTTATCGAGATTAAAAATGTTGGCTTCACCACCTAAGTGTTGTGGTAAGTGATGGTGTATGGTAAGTGACGTGTGTGTCGGTTCTCAACTAAAAATCATATTGATCAAAATATAAAATATATGCTAAGTGTAACCGTAGTGTCAGAGTCAATAAAGCTGAAGTCGATGATACCGACTGCTTGGTCACAAAAATCGGTTCCACACACATGTTGTTATATTTATTTACCGATCGCCTTATAAAGACAACTTGAATGATTTTCTAAATTTTATAAATTGTCTTCCAAACAACCTTAAATCTTTTCCTAATATTATAATTATTGGTGGCATAACTATTGATATATCAGATGGAAACTTGGACTCTAGATCTTTTGGGTTATTAGAGCTAGTCATGTGCTAGACCTGGCTTACTTCCATCACATAGTTTCCCGACGAGAGACCGCTCTTGTTTAGATCATTTATTTGTAAAATCTAATATAAATCCAAAGCGCCAGTGGTTTTACTACAAAAATATCATAATCCACAAGCAACTATAGATAAGGTCAATAAGTATTTTTCACCGTCAGTCATATCATAGCTGACAAAATACTAAGCAAACTAGACCATACTGAAACAGATCTAGCTACTAAATTCAAGACTGTAATTACTGGAACTCCTTTGTCCTTCTACCTACAGTTGAGCTTGAAATAAGAAAGATCTTAATGACGCTCAAGATCACTGTGTCTGCTGAATGGGATGCTATTTCATGTTCGTTTCTTAAAACTGCTAAATATTCAAAATTCATAATTCCTCATAATTCTTTATTGCAAACAGTTATATAAAAAGTTGAATTAATGGAAAACATATGTACAATTATGTGCTTATCAAGCCAATTACTTATTTATGCAACTTATCTGCTGAAGAACTCAGTTATTACACCTGTATACAGCGGGGTTAAAGACAGTGTAGAAAACTATAGGCTAAATATCTTGTTACCTGTGCTGTTGAAGGTTCTGGAAATAAGTATTAACTCAAGACATATTATTTATTTACAACATCACAATTTGTTAGCAACAAATCAATATGGTTTTAGACAAGGCAGGTCTACATCGGATGCAATTTATGATCTGGTATCTCATGTAGCTAATGAACTTGTCAAGAGTCAAAAATGCTTAGGAATATTTTTGAATCTGGCCAAAGCATTTGCTACTTTGTCCCCATCCTATTATGGAAACTTGAACTTTTGGGAGTAAGAGCTCTTGATCTATTCGAAAGCTACATGAGTGATCGACGGCAATGTGTTAGGATTGATGAGGCAATAAGTTCTGTAGAGACTGTATCATTTGGGGTACCACAAGGATCAGCCCTTGGACCAACTTTGTTTCTCGTCTGTATAAATGACCTATGCTTGCAAAAACTTGCTAAATACAAAATTGTAACTTTCGCTAATGATACTGTATTGCTCTTCAGTGGGAAAACCTGGAAAGATAAGAAAAAAGTAGCTAAAGCGGGTTTCAAATCAGTACTTGACTGGTTGAACAATAACATTTGAACGCTGAATTTATCGAAGACCAAATACATTACTTTCAGCATGAGGGATAATGGTCAACCTGACTCAAGCAATATATTGAGGTTATTAGATGATTTACCGTCCGCACTGATAAGAGACATGTGGTAACAACACGACGGCTATCCAGCTCACTACTTTAGGGGCGTCCGGGATTGGCCGAATGAAAATTTCCCAGACAGATGGATCGGGAGAGGAGGTCCACTACCATGGCCTGCAAGGTGTCCAGACCTAACCCCGATGGATTATTACTTATGGGGACACATGAAGAGTATCGTGTACCAAGATGGTCATCCTGTCGCAAATGTAGACATTTTGAAACAAAGGATTATTGACGCATCTGAAAAAATGAGAAGGCAGCTCACAACCAGAGCAGTCAAAAATGAATTGAGAACTAGGTTACGAAATTGTATTAGGAACATGGGTGGTCATGTTGAACATGAATTGTAAAGATAACACCCCCCCCCCCCCTGACTTATTGTATCTTAACAAATCGTATCTAAGAACCACCGCAGAGATGTCTACTTTTATTTACAGAAAACGGCATCAAAATTCGTCCACCTGTTTGACTTCTAGAGTGCCACGGACAGGCATACAGACAGACAGACCGACAGACTGACAGACGCTTCAAACTTATAACAACCCCTTTTGGACATCGGGCGATAAAAATAAAATAATTTTGCCCTTACAACATCTTAAAACCCTTTTTTTTAATCACCGGTCATCTTAGAGTTCGCTACCTTATCTACTTTATTGCCCAATTTTCCCAAGAATAATAAATATTTTATTTGACTATTGTACCTCATTGAATAGCTAGAGAACTGGAGATGTTTTAGGTTTTGTTTGCACTAACAGTTACTAGTTTTTTTTTTTGGTGACACTGCTTTAAAGTCAACCCATTAAAGAAACATGCGATATTCGGTTTTCACCATAAGCCTGTATTATAGGTTTTTTTTGCTGTGGTCGGTTCTTTTTTGTTACTAAATATTAAATTAACTCTATTTTTACCTAATACCAGTAAAATACCTGGACTTAATCACCTAGATTAGGAAATTTGGTGCGAAATATGTTGAAAAGTGGGATTTTTCCTCGAAAATCTTTAAATGCCCCTTACTCGAAAACGGTAAATTGTCGGGTAGGGTGTTTCATAGTAACAATGGTTGGTTTTGATCCGTGCTAGCATCTCCCAACGTATGTAGGTCGACTTACTAGTCACCCTGTATATACAATACCTATGATGAAAGAGAAAATAATCGCTTGAGCGGTTCTTAAAGTAGAAGAGAGTGGGAGTGTCCCTAATAGTTCAGGGAAGTGCGTTCCACAGCCGAATGGCCCGCAGCCTGAAAGAGTGCTCATAGGCGGTGCCCGGAACTTAGTAGACACTTTCCGAAACTCGCTACTTTCCCTAAATCTACACTTTCCCTCATTCGACACTTTCCTTAATTCTCTACTTTCCCTAATTCGACTCTCTCTATGATTCAGCACATGTTGTATTGGACACTCGCTTCTCTTGACACTTTGGTACAGTAACAAAACCAATTACAATTACAATAAAAGCTGAATTTATCACACTTCAAATAACATTTAAATGGATTAACTAAAAATTAAAACACGTATGACTCTACATAACTACTAACTAAAATAATAATACTTACAGTAGAAACAATATTGCTGGGGCCCAATTCCGGTACACAATGACAGCTCCATGACAATTACATTACGATTACGGTCAACTTTAGATATCCAATATTTGGCGTTCGGAGAATATTTTTTAGGCAATTATGGTAAAAAATAAGTTAATTGGTAAGCACAATAATTTAGTTAATCAACAAAGAGAACAACAAACAAAATCGTCAGATATTGGATATCTAAAGTTGACCGTAATTGTAATGTTATTGTCATGGAGCTGTAATTGTGTACCGGAATTGGGCCCCAGTCTTATGTCAGTCTTAACCTATTAGTGAGGGGGTATTGCTTAATAACATCGATTGATCAAAAGAAACGAAACACCGTTTAAAAATTTGTGAATTGGAAAGATGTCTAACCTTATATCGAATCGACTCTACGAGCAGTTCAACTAGGATGTTTACTTTACGCGCTTTGTTAGCGATATTGTGATATTTATTTATCATGCTCAACTGATCCAAAAATTCCTCCCATCCAATTGTGTTTTTTCTATAATCATCAATAATGCGATCAATGCGATGGTCCAACAAAATAGACCGTTTTCTTCTATTTTTTTTATTCAAATAAATACTGTTTTGCCATACTCGGAAATCGACAATATTTGCTTCCCTTTTTAAGATAGATATGTATAAAAATAAGCAAGGTTTTCTCTCAGAAATGTTGTATGACAGTCTATGTAGTTCGGTTGCGTTCATTGCAGCAACTTAATATGTTGCAGTACATACTTATCCTAGTTTCAACCATATATTGATTAAATTTGGTGAATTCCGGGCCGCGGGGTGATTTTTCCACAATGTTATGCCAAGCCTCAGGTATGTCAATTGTAGGCGAATGTGCCAAAGCTGCACAACAATTAATATACCATACGATTATCTTTATTGGAAAGATGTTGATGTTTACATCTTTTGATTTTCGTTAGAGACACTGTCAGTAATGAAAAAGCAGCCAATTATTCGTGCTGACGCATAGAGGTCATTCGTAGCGTTAATATCAGCGTTTCAAAGTCCACGTGGAATTTTTCCGGTGAAAATCAAGACGGCGCTGCAAGATCAAGACTTATTGTAAATTTAGTATGACTTGAATTCAAATTATAATATAATTCATCAATCTGAAAACCTTTGTGAACGTGATCCTGCCACCAATGTAATTAGTGAAGCTTTAAATACTTGCATGCTGAAGGTACACACTGAGTTTGGATCCATAAGGGAGGGATTTATGAAAAATGATTTTCCCATTTGAAAGATGCTGCGGATTCTGAGTTTATTGACGATGTACCATCTTTAAGTAGTATAAAAAACAAGCTATACAGAAACCAAGCTAGACGAAAACCGTTGAAAGTTACAAATACTGCTATGAAAAAACTTGAGGATGTCAAAATATCTGGAGATTTAGCTAACCACTTCCTAGTATTAGATGATGGGTCAACCGAAAAGATATTAGTGTTCATGACGCCGTACGCTTCAGAAACATGAACAAAAGCTAAAGACATTTTTTGTGACGGTGTGTTCAAGAATGTACCATTGCCTTTCATGCAATTATATTCATTTCACTACCACTAGTATAATGTCTTGTACCGAATAAAACAAAATCAACATACATAAGAGTACTATAATTTCTGGAAACAAAATTTTTAAGAACTCCAAATTGTGTTTGTATAGATGATCATCAAGCTTCTTTTTATGTTTTGCGTTCTTAACTTTATGTTTTAAGTATTTTTTGTTGTTCTTAAATGTTCAACCTAACACGAAGGATAAAGGGGGGTTCGCTTCGCTCACCCCCTTTACCCTTCACCTGAGCTACCGCAGTATTTTGCCCTGATATTTTCTGTCACTTTTGGAGATCATTTACCCATTTTGGGTAGGAAAAATATATTTTGTTGGTCGTTTAAATTTTTCTCGTATTATAGCATTTTCTTCTTTTACGATGTGTACGGAACCCTTCGTGTGAGACTGACTCGCATTTGACCGATTATTATGACTCAAATTAGACCTTTAAAGACACTGAATGAAACACTAACATTTTATTGAATGCACTAATCAATCAGCATTACATTATGAAGTAGGTCTCCTCTAACGACCAACTAACTACCGGTTGCAAATTGCCACCAAGATATGGAAGTGCGATAGTTAATTCGGAACGACTATTGCCAAGAATAACCTGCCAAGTGAGAGTCGGCTTATTCCACTGGAGGCACACTCTTCTTTTGCAAGACTTTTTTTGGCGTCTTTTCGTATTAAAATTTAGATGGTTTCCCTTTACGGTTTTTTTGTTTGTTCGGTGAAGTACAAAAGTGTTTTGTGTGCAAAAAACGACTTGATCATCGTAGGTGTGGCAAAAGGAAGCTCACAAAATGAAATTTTATTTATTTATTTAATACCGTGGCAACAGAGGAATGTTTCTACGTTGAAAATTGTGTGTGGCAAAAAGAGACTGTGGCGAAAATGGAATAACCTTGAAAGTAGGCCTCGCGCATCGAGGTTTCCAGGCAAATCTTTAAAATGTATTTCTCGTGATTAACTTCTTTATGGTTTTTGTATATTTCCCTTAATTGTGATGATTCTTAACCATTGACTTCATCATTTAAGGGCCATCGGAAAGTTTACTACTACTAGGTTTTTAATAATATAATAATAATAATTTATCCCTAGCGTAATAATACAATAATAATAATAATTTATCCCTAGCATGTGTAGAACATGTGGCATAAACTACCGTATCTTTTGATTGATAGAAGTTTTATTGTTTAACAGTTTTATATGATTGCAGTTTTGAATAATTTAATTTAATTAGGACTTGATACCTCCCTGCATTCCTGCCAAACTGATCCCTTAGGAATTACTTTCTTTCTTTACAGTTATGGAACCATAAAAAGTTGCTTCTAATGGTGGCCAAAGATCACTAATACCCCGACCTTAGGGCTCAAGGATTCGGCATTTGAGGTAACTAGATTTACTAGACCTCGCCATGATCGATACAGACTGAGGTCGTACGTTAACCTTCTGCTAAATTGCGAATAACTGAGGGTTTCTCAAGGTATTCGTTCGCTTTATATAATTTTAGAGTGTGGTTGGTACGGCGGAATTGTGGCCAAGAAGGACATGGCAATGACTGGTAATTATTGGTTTGTTACTAGCAGAAACATTTCCTGCTATGGCACTTGCTACAGTCTGATTAATTTTTGATGATCTAATGTAAGAAATAAAGAAAATGAAGGATTGCTTCATGTTTTCATTAGTAGCATCATAGACGCATAACAATACGCCGGGACTCTGTCCATGAGGCGTACTACACGCGTACGTTTTAAATCATTTGTGAAAATGACGTCGAAGGACGAAGATGTTATTTTGGCATTACAAGTCAAAGTCAAAAGTTCTTTATTACTGTAGATATTTACATATACTTAGCAAACGTCATTTTTTGCCTCTTCTCTACATTGGACCACTGTGGGAGAAGAAGAGGTAGAAACTCCCACAGATTGATTATTAGATCTCTTTTAAAATTGGTTGTGCTTAACTAATAGAAATATTACAATATGAGTTATTATGATTAATAAGCAGGAATAAATAATTACAAAACTAATAACAGCAAGGTCTGTGTTGAGTTAGATTAACCCCATACAGTCCTCTTGCCAAGACGTAAGTAAGTAAGTTGCCTAAGACTACGACTATACGCATCCATATACAGAAAAATATAATTAATTTTAAAATATTTTCAGTTACACGAGTATCTCTTCTAGCTTATTCAGCTATTGTTGTACAAACATGGATATTTTCGACTATTTGAACAAATTTTGCAGCAGTTCCCACCTTTTTTGCAAAAAAAAACACGTGCGTCCGCTGAGTGTACGGTACGGTACGGCCAGCCCAGGCGTAACGAGCAGTACGGCGGGCGACATGCAGACGCCTCTATGAAGCTACGCCGAAGAAGTATATTATTATCTACACACGTATCATAAACCCTCTTTACTGCGTCTAAAAACCGCATGTTAAGGCCAGCATAATATAAAACTATTTGGTAAAAACTCATTTCTTATCTGAAAATTTGTACTTTATGACCATAATGTGTAAATTTTCTACATATTATGACATTCAAATTTCGAACTCCGACGCCCGCCTGCGTACCGCCCCTACTTTGTCTGTGAAGTTGGTACTACACACAACAAGCTAAACAAGGGCAATGATCAATGCCACAATGCCGGTCAAGCATGCGGTTCCTGAACACATCAAAGAGAGCTTATGATATGTGTGTAGATAAATAGTGTATGTAACTGTACATAATTAGGCATTAAAACTCTCGAGTGATATTATTACCCACTCTCGAGTATTAATGCCCTCCATTATGTAGCAGTCACATAAACTACTATTATAAAGGATATGTTTTGGAACCAGCATTATCTATTTATATCAGTGTTATTTTTATCGAATTAATTACTTATGCTGTGAAACATCAACAAATAAATAAATAATACCCAAATCGACCAAAAATTTTGTGTCACATATTTCCCATACATTTAACATTTTTAGGGTTTCGTACCTGAACGGGACCCTGTTACTGAGCCTCCGCTATCCGTCCGTCCGTCCGTCCGTCCGTCTATCCTTCAGCGGGCTGCACCTCTTGAACCGTAATAAGTAGATACCTTTTCACAAAATGCATATTTCTGTTGCTGCTACAGCAACAAAATAATAATGAACTACTATTTTAATAATTAAATGGGAGATACAATAGGCATATTTTATTTACGGGTTTTTGTAGTACGATGTTACAAAACCCTTCGTGTTCGAGTCCGACCCAAACTTGACAGTTTTTTAAATTCAATTTGACACTGAAAACTACTTCGTTTTTTTACCCACGACAGTCGGAACGGAAGCTGTTTATTATATGCCTTTGGGGTAAGAGGTTGTTTGTGTGTGTGTGGTGTGTGTTTGTGTGTGTCTCCGTTACCATCTACTTGGAAAATTACTGTGTAGGAAGCAAGAATAATTACGTGTTGAAAAAGTTTGCGAATGGAACTGCCAGTGACTTTTATGTACAATGACATAAGGTTCATTTTAAATGACCTCGAACACTTTTTCACTCTGTTAGTTATTCCTGCTTGAGAGACTGGATCGATTTCGATGCGTTTTTTCCATTAAACGGCTTTAATTTCCGATCAAGTTCTCAGAGATGATAAACGGATGTAGAACATCAAGGAGCGCTGCAGCAGCCAGGATGGTTGACGCTTAGAGGCTTCTCAGAAACTATTCAGCCATTTTGGATGCGCTTTTTTGTACAATATAGATGCCATTCAACAAGTGAACCTAATTTTAGGCGTCAGTTTTCATTAATGTGTCGAAATTTTCGTGGTTTTTTTTATGTTTTATCTGTGCATTTGCTGTGGACTTACAAAATTCGTCAAGTGCGGATCAAACTCGCAAACGAAGGGTGGTGTACCATCTTACAAGAAAACATAAGCACTAAAAATAATAAAAGAATTACAAAAATAAAGTAATATTTTGCGCCACCAGAACTATGTGATAAGCCGAGAAATCTACGATCATATTTAAATCATGTTATAGTTTGTTACAACACCCCCCGCGGTGTTAACACACTTCTCTTGTATGGAGACCCCCTTTAATTGACAAAATCTCGTGTAGTTAATTATTTGTTGCTGTTGCGGCAACAGAATTACACATTCTGTGACCTATTACGGTGAGATCCACCCCGCTGACGGGCAGACGGACTGACAGATGGATAGACGGACAGCAGAGGCTTGGTAATAGGGTCCCGTTTAGCACCCTTCGGGTACGGAACTCTAAAAAAGGGGCTGGTGATGCTATTTTGTCAAAATTTGACTCGTTTTGTATGACGACCTCTGTGGCGCAGCGGTTGCGGCTCTGCCTACCATGCGAGAGGTCCCGGGTTCGACCACGGCTGGGAAAAATAAAACCCCAGGTCTTGGATGTTTATATGTGTGTGACGATGTGTGACAGGGTATCCTAGTGTGGGGCCCGAAGCAATGTATGTGCCTGTATGTAAATGTTTATGTTTATGTTATGTGTTTTGTGGTAAGTACGACTCTCGCCGCAGCTAAATCCTCACACTACTTCTTTGGTCCCTTTATCCCTACGCTTGAGGTCTGGGCCGATATGAGTCTTCTCCATTTTTCATTGTTCATGACACAAATTGAAATGAATTCTTCCAATGCTTTTAATCTCAGCATAAAATTGATTCCGATACATACATTAAGGTCAAATACCCCGATTGAGGTAAGAATGAAGCTGATTTAGCAAGCTTACGATGCAAGCTATTAGATACTTACCATCTTACTACATAAAAATATGTCTAAGCCTAAATTATCTGTAAGCCTTAGCTCTGAACAAACGTCAAATATAGTATATTTAAGCATAGTTAAACAGAAGTCTACCTGTTTTTGTACTAAGACAGTTAATATTTGAAATAATGATTAATAGTGAAATCATAAATATCTTTGGACCGCACGGTAAGGTTGCTCTTCCGTTGCAGTCTATTTGAATCAGTTCTTAATTAAGCTAGTAAAAAAATGCATCGCTCTGGAATCCTAAAAAACAAGACAACAAGAACTGGTGAAGAGTGGAAGGAGGGGGAAATAGAAATGTATTATAATATATATTATAATAACATAGATACAGCTAATAAGATCTAGTAAAAGTTATCACATTAAATTAGAGTCCTATTGCTCTACTACCGCTCAATTTCAATAGGTCATAAGAGGTTTTTGAAGCCGTTTAGGGCACAATGAAGATAGTAGATTTTGCATAAAAATAGAGTCCTGCCATAGATAGGTGCGTTGTGTACTCACCTATCAGGATTTCTTGGACGTCGCCTTTCCCCGCTGTTCATCTCATTCATTCTTCTTCTCCTCATTCCCGAAGATAATGGTGTCTTCTCCTGCTCCAAGGGCAACTCTTCAGCACTGTCCTCGGCCCTCGGCGCGGTCTGTCCATCGCAGGGGGGGCCCTGTGGCGCGCCCGTGCCCCGGCGCCACCGCCGCCACCACGTTTCCCAGTTGTCCAGAATCTTGCCGAGTCTACCAACCTCCTTTGGGGGAGACTCTACCGAGCTTGGGAGATCAGAAGTCTGTGTTTCGCTATTTTGTTTCGAATCTGTCTCGCTCTTTTGTTTTTCGCAATCGCGGCTAACCTTCTCGGTGACACTTTTCGGTTTGTCGTTTCCGTTATTCACCTCCTTGATAAGCAGATGAGATGAAGGCGTTGATATTAAGGACTTAGGCGGCGACAGACTGGGCGACGAATGCGGTGGGCAGCTGTGGCCAACAGCGGCAACCGAGCCGATGTTGCAGGCAATGGTCATGACGATGATAAACGCAAGCATTGTGAGATGTTGGGCGGATGGCATTATGTGTTATACTTACTAACAACACTCAAGAATATCCTGGGTCGCTAAATACAGTCTTAGGATTCAGTCTTTTATTTCACAGGCTACTTTAAAAATCAGTCTCAACTTTGAATTCGAGTATCTAATCCTAGTAATTCTTGCACTCGATAATTAAGACAGGATAAATATATTGGCAGTGCAAATTGGCAGTGCTTCGATGATCGATGATTCGCATTTATTTTTTAATCAGCGTGCTAGCAGTGTATGCATGTTGTGCAAAGAGGTCGCTCGCGATCTTTTTTGAGCAAGGAGGTGACATCCAGCTCAATTTGATTTAAGTAAGTTTTCAGCACTCAACAGTTAGTTGTTAACTCGCGGAGGGTACTGGAGGGCGGCGAGCGGCCTTTGCCTCTCGCGGCGGGCTTGTGAATGCCGCCCGCCCGCCCAGCGAGGCCAGATCAACTCCGCCCACGGCACCACCTGTTCTCTGCAATATCTGTTGCACTCCCTTATATTATAACGGCGCGTCTATGTAACGAACTTCCGCCCCACGCTCATAATAATCTGGAAATAACCTTATGTACTGCGTACAGTGATGTCTCAAAATGCGAGTAAAATACGTCCTTTATCTGTCGAGTAGGGCAGGACTTTCATATCGAACTGTGTGCTAAGTTATCGAATGCAACTTGTCTAGGGGGGCTGGCCTGGCTTACTGGCTGGCCCGGTAACAGTGTTGCTAACATATAAAAATACCTACGATCTAAGTCTTTTTTTTCATATCGGCGACTGACATCGGTTTCGCTAGATAACTCAAAATCGAACGATTACAGATTTTCCATACACTGTCGTTTTGGTTGAGGTTTAGAGTTACATAACAAGGGGGCAGTTTTGACTATCAGTAGAGTTGTAACTCACAACTTTACAATATTAGGTCATATTCATTGTTCGTATTGTAGTTTAGTACCAGCGTGCCCCGTGCTCAGGTTTACTAAGTAAAGTTAAGTTTTTGGGTTATGGCTTCTGTCGTGTGTTGCCGCAATTATTTAGCCATATGTCACGTGTTGAGGCCTAAGAAATCACGTGGTAGAGTTAATAAAACGTGAAATTTAAGCTTAGAATCAAAATCGTTCGCAACACTGAGCGTGTTTAATGTGACCGACTATTTTGCCCAATCTTTTCAACTTCATCTCTCTTTATTTTATTTTGATGGAAATACAATTTCTCCAAAAATGGTATGGCACCTAGTATGGCATTTTTACCTAGGGTGTACAGAAATGAATCAGGGCGGTCATTAATTAAAGTCAAAACCTTTACAATGATATATGTCACATTAATATGGCTAATATTTTAGAGTCATTACTAATAGCATAAGTCAAAATGCTGAAAAGCCGAAAGCAGAAAATTTTTCTTCGGCACTTTGTTTGGGCTGGTTATTAGACAGACTTGCTAAAAGTTGTGGCGCCAACCAGGTTAGGAGACCAACCTCGACAGGACACCATGGTGACCAATTAGGTCATCACGGCCTCTCCTGTGAGCGCAGCGCTGGCCGGTGGTGCCGTCACGCCAGCCTCAATGAGGGTTTTCTGACTTTGTACTATCTGACAGCTGTTTAGGCCTGACGCCTACGAGGCGCCGCCTGGTGGCAGAAAAAGTATCGAAAACCCTCATTGACGGCTCACGGCAGGCAAAAAATGACGTTTGCTAGTAAATATCTACTGTAACAAAGAAATTTGACTTTGACTTTGAATGACGTCATTCGCCGGGCCATTCGTTACACCTCGCTCTACGTTAAGCGATACAGCGAGGAAATGATGCCGGCATATTGGGCACATGCCGCCCGACAGCGATCTTGGGGTTTTTTTAATTTAATATAGGTTTTAGGTTTAGTTGCGTTTTTAAGCTTATTGTATAAATTATTAAAAAAGAAAAAAGAAAAAGTGAAGACCTGTAGTGTATGTCAGTCAAAATCAAGTAAATCGCTTGTACAATCGAACCAACTGAATCATGACCCTTTTGCCTGATAATTCGTTTGAAACTTTCAAACTTGTAAGATCTATCGTAATGTCAGTGTCTAATCAAATGATAACAAGTTCGTTACCAAGGAAATAAACCTTCAAGCGAATTTCGACCTACTTGCATTTAAGGGGTTTAGCAAAATAAGCTTATGGTGGGTCATGATTCAGATGGTTCGATAGTACATATATTCAATAATAGTGCGGACGATGCATGTTGATCATGTTACGCTACTAATGAAATTAAGTCATCGCGGAGTTCGAAATAAAGCATTGGATCTACTAAGATCATACTTAAGCAATATAATTCAAAAGGCAAAAGTCAACGGCGTTAAATTTGATGGATCGGGTGTAAACTTTGGCGTTCCACAAGGTTCCATAATAGGCTCTTTCTTGTTCCTGGTATAGTTTAACAATCTGCCTTCTATGGTGAAGAAATTGACTGACATAGTGTTGTTTCCTGATGATACTTTACTGGTCTGCAAAAATTAAAGAGATTTTAAGAAGATTTTCATGATGTTAATTGAATAGGTTCACGGCTAAAAATTTATTGTTAAACGCTGGTAAAAGCAAGTGTATCAAATTCTCCCTATCAAATGTCTTGGAAGTTAAGACCAGTTTAGTGTTTTAGATGGAAACACGTTAGAATTAGTAAATGTTACAACGTTTCTTGGAATAACGGAATTGCAAATTGCAGTGGGGACCCCACATTGATAAATTAGCTTGTAGATTTAGTTCTGCTGCTCACGCTGTTAGCAACATCAGATAAAAAACGGATGTGGCTACATCAAGGCTAGTCTATTTTAGTTACTTTCATAGTGTCATGTGGTGTGGTATCTTGTTGTGGGGGAAATATTTCAATATCACATATATAGCTATTTTAGCAATTTATAATTTAACGCACAGACACCTTAAGAGCACCTTTCAAAGAAACTGACATAATAACTGTAGATAGTCAATTTGTTTTCGAAAATATAACGTGTACGCAAGTACCTTATAACATTTTTCAATAGCTGTAATTTTAACCTAAGAAATAATCACAGACTAGTTGCACCCCGGTTTAGACTCGCAAAAGTTAGCAATTCTTTCAAGTGTCAGTGTATTTTTTACTACAACAAGATACCTCTGGAGATTTTGAAACATCATCTTAAGCAATTTAAAAACCATGTAAAAGCGACTTTGTCTAAAAAGGGTTATTATTATAATGTTCAAGATTACTTAAATGACGGAACTGAATGATGTTTTTAAATGTTACAGGACAATTTTAAAAGAGACCTAAAAATCTATTGGTCGCAAAAAACAAGTTTATTCGCCCTCCTCCTATCACAGTGATACAATGCAGAAAAGAGGCAAAGAATTATGTTTTTTAAGTATATGTAAATGTCTACAGTAAGAAAGAAATTTGGGCTTTGTCTTCGACTTTGATTTTACCATGCATTTGGGTTTTGTACACAAACATGTCTCCAACAGGTCGGATTATGGTCCACTACCTTTGATTGAATGTTCCTGATTGAATGTTTGCCTGGGAAGGGCTTAGCTCCCATATCTACATGAACCACAAAGGAGCCTCCATCAAACTGAGTGGATATGTTGTGGCCATATCATAGAATTGATAATTTCATAAAATGGCCAACCATGGTTGAATTAGAACTTTCATTGAACGAAGAAATATTTTAGGGAAATGCACTGCGGTAGCTTAGGTGACGACTAAAGTGCAGCGAAGGCCTCAAATAGTCTTCGAGTTTGTTCGACATGTGTATCACAAAAACACCACGTCGTAGTTATGAATAAAACTGCTTTTAAAATCAAAAATCAAAATCAAAAATCATTTATTTCCATAGGATGTTGTTACATCACTTAGATCCGTCATTACATTTTTTTGGGTGAGTTCACTAACCCAATGGCGGAATCTGTGGAGAAGAGCTCACCGAAGAAACTCCACAGGCGTCGCATCTTTTGCGTTTCCTTTTTTAAATAAAATATTGTCAAATTACAAAATCAATGCTAATTATATATCGAAACAGCCTGTTACTCAAACAATCTATTCCCATGGACATCTGTCCTCTAAGTAATCAGATATCCTGTAGTAACCTTTTTTATACAATTTCTGTTTTATTATTATTTTAAACTTGTCTAAAGGTAAGTTTTTAATATCAGTAGGGACCTTATTGTAATAAAGAGACTTGTTTTCATGAAACTTACCCCTTTGTGACCGTATCATGAAATGGTTTCTCCAAATAATAAAATGGTTAGCCATTTCATGAATGTCAATGTTTTGTCTTTTTTTTAAATATATTTTAAACTGTACCTTCCACGTATTTCAAAACTAATATATTTAAAATCCTCGCAAAATGGCGCATTCATTTGACATTCCACAAGATAAAGTTTGAAAAACTTTATTTAAAATTTCTGATTTTTTCCCCAAATACAAATACACGCACAATGTGTTTGAATCACATCAATACATAAGTCATTTAAGTGTACTGTATTGTATTCTATGACACACGGAAGGACGCAAGAATTGCAAAGAGTAGCGATAATGCCTGCTATGGAGTGGCCCTAAATTTCACATGGAGCAAGCGGAGTAATGAGCAACGCACTTGATTTGGTCTGAGTGGCGGCGCAAGCCGATCCGGAAATTACACATACCTAGCAAGTCCAGTAAATTGTAAGGATAAAACATGCATTAATCGGTAATTTCACATGACTAGAAAGTGCAGTAAGGCGTCATCAGCAATCACTGATTAAAATCTGTATAAAAACTGTTCCGAAGTTACTGATTATCCGCTGGTGTCTGTAATCAAATCTTGCAAGTTAAATTGAACTCAATTCCCGATTTCCGACTGAGCTGAAAGTTTGCATGCATATGTAAATCGGATGGAAATGCCGTGTTTTGATAACATGGAGCTGATCTGACAATGGAGCGAGAAGTTAAAAAGACGATACCCCATCGAGTTTGGGCTCGTTTAATTCGTCTGTATTAATTTAAGTAAATTTACTTCAAGTACTCCACTCGTAGATAATATCCAGGGTTTGATCATGGAGCTGGAAGATGGAAACTCTGTAATAAGTATATTAACACAATCCCCTTCGACGTAGCTCGGGCTTCTTGCATTGTACTTAAGAATTAATTTCACTTTACTGAAAGCTCAAAGTAGTATATTATAAAGTTGGACAATATCTTTCTGTGTTAACGGGGGGAGCTCTGCCACCTCAACCCCCCTTCCTTTCTTGCACTTCAATCTTGATACGACGACCTAAGTGGCGCATCGGATGTGGCTCTGCTTGCCATGCGAGAGTTCCTGGGTTCGATCCCCGGCTGGAGATAAAAGAAAAAATAAAGCCAGGTCTTGGATGTTTATATAGGTGTTACGTCACTGTTTGAGATGCCCACGACACAGGATATTCTAGTGTGGGTTCAGAAGCAATGTATCGGTCGGCCAGAGACTATGCAAACATTGTGTCAGTGTTTGTAGTCTCTGGAGCGGTCAGCCAGAGACTACGCACACCGACACAATGTGCAGGGCAACGCCAAAGTCAAACCTTCATCCTGAAATAGAACATCTGTATGTGACTAAAATATTCCTTCCGGTCTGTGACTTCTAGCTTAACGACGGGGAACTGAGTTAAGCGGGTTATACACTAGTCTGTATCTCAAAACGGAATAGTTATATACCTAGTCGGTCCATAAGTTCTGTCACAAATATTTTGCCTCATAGTAAATAATACCAAGTTTTATTTTATTTAATACTATATATGGTTTGATAGCTCATTAAATACTGATAAATTAGAACGATTATTGGATTTAAATGCTTAAAGCCATATTACACAAATGCCAATTTCTTCAGAGATTTTGCACTTTTTTACCCAATCAAAAATACGGACGTGATTCACTTTATCTTTTTTCCATGACTCTTAAAACCTTTCAAACTTAAGTGAGATTTTAGTCAGAACCCTCCCTGAACCCGTTACCTTCGTTTTAAAGCATAAGATAACTAAGTCTAGGTAAAACTAATTTTCATATTCACATTTTACGTAGTGTACTTGTTGCCCACAAGATAATTTTTATACGTTTTTCTGAAAACGTAAAAAGTACGTAAAGTTCTCTTTGGGAGCAGTTGGAACTGAAAGCTAACAGAAAATCAAATGCTAGTTGTTAAGCATGGTCTAAAATCGAGGTTTCAGAATAAATAAAAAAAACCTTGTTGGTTATCTGGAACACTGTTTTTTTATTAAATTTGTGGTAAGTGGTATTTTTGTCAGTTGCGGCGTGTTTTGGGTTCGCGATTGTCTCAAGTTATAAGGTTTTTTGTCATATTGCGATAATCGTACAAAATTTATTGTATTGCAATTTGATTCGTATAAAATAAGCTTTTTATTCATGTATAATACGAATAAGAAAAAGTTTATTGCTGAGTTTTATCTATCAAAAACAGAACTTAAGGACCGACTAGGTATAAACTCAAAATCAAACTCAAAAGTACTTTATTACTGTAGATATTTACATATACTTAGCAAACGTCATTTTTTGCCTCTTCTCTACATTGGACCACTGTGGGAGAAGAAGGGCGTAGAAACTCCCACAGATTGATTTTTAGATCTCTTTTAAAAATAGGTTGTGCTTAACTAATACAAATATGAAAAATTTAATTGTTATGATTAATAAGCAGGAATAAATAATTACAAAATTATTAACAGCAAGGTCTGTGTTGAGCCACATTAACCCCATACAGTCCTGTCATTTAAGTAATCTTGAACATTGTAATATCCCTTTTTCGACAAAGTCGCTTTAACATGCTTTTTAAATTGCTCAAATGGCAATTTCAAAATCTCCAGAGGTATCTTATTGTAGTAGAGAATGCACTGACCCTTGAAAGAATTGCTAACCTTCGCGAGTCTAAAACGGGGCGCACATAGTCTGTGATTATTTCTTAGGTAAACATTACAGCTATCGCTAACTTTGGAAAATGTTGTAAGGTTCTTGCGTACATACATTATATTTTCGAAAATAAATTAACTAGCTACTGTTAGTATGTCAATTTCTTTAAAAAGCTCTCTTAAGGAGTCTGTTCGTTTTAAATTATAAATTGCTCGAATAGCTCTTTTCTGTAACATTAAAATAGTTTGAATATCCGCTGCTTTCCCCCACAACAAGATACCATAGGACATCACACTATGAAAGTAACTAAAATATACTAGCCTAGATGTAGCCACATCCGTGCTTTGTCTGATGTTCCTAACAGCGTAAGCCGCAGAACTTAATTTACCAGCCAATTTATCTATGTGGGGTCCCCACTGCAATTTGCTATCAATGGTAATGGTATTCCAAGAAACTTCGTATCATTTACTAATTCTAACGTGCTGTTGTCTAACACTAAACTGGTCTCAACTTGCCTGACATTTGGAAGTGAGAATTTGATACACTTGGTTTTACCAGCGTTTAACAATAAATTATTAACTGTGAACCAATTCAAGGTTAAAGACAATACACCATTAACATCATCAAATTCTCCTTTTTGTCTTTCAATTTTGAAGACCAGTGAAGTATCATCAGCAAACAACACTATGTCAGTTAATTTCTCCACCATATATGTAAAGCCCAACCAGGAACAATACAAACCTGGTCTGAGTGCGCTAAATAACTGTATATATAGCAATACTAAGTATAGTATATACATGCAAATTGGCCTCTTCGCTAATTGCCGAACTTATTTTAAAATCGAACTTATTAGAAGTTACATTTTAAACATAACTATAAATTAACAATCATAGAGAGCTTATGATGTGTAGAGATAAATCAATGTATGTAACTGTACATAACATTTTACGATACCCCATATCATATCTATCGGATTCAGGTCACAATGATATGGCGGCAGTCATAGTATTTTGTTTCTTTTTGGTCTAGCATTGTCCATGACTATACAGGTGGGTTCATTTAGATTGGGTAATAATTTATTCAATACCTATTTTTGAAATTAACTTTATTCATGGCATCATAAAAATCTGTTTTTTTTGTCGTTATAAATTAACAAAACATTCGGGCGAACTCAGTATTGCCACCACAATGAACAATTATGTATCTTTTTCCTGTACATACAGATTTAGATATGCCGGGCTCATTTTCGCTTTACCAACATTTTTCATCATTGAGCGAAGTATGAATATAACTTTCATCAAGGTATAGAACAGGTATACCACTCTCCCTTACATCTTTGACTTTATGTAGATACCTGTCCCTCCATGCCACTATATCATGTCGATCCAGAAGTACTGTCGTTTGATTTCTAAATTTTTTGTAATTATAACCTAATTTGTGTAAGAGTAAACGAAGAGATTCTCTGCCACCAACAAAATTTATGGATTCTTTAATAGCTGCAAGAAGCCGTTTCAAACTGTCCTAAAAAAAGTACCGACTTTTTTAGGACAGCATAAAATTCATGTATTTTATGCCTAATTGCTCATAGATCAAAATCATCCAGATTGATTGGCTTTTTAGTTTTAGGTTTATTTTTCTTAGTCGTAGAAAATACAGCTGATTTCCCTTCGTTTTGTATTTTCATTACGAAAGATCGGGGTGTGCCTTAAATAAAACAAAATATTTTACTTATAAATAGTTACAAATTAGCCAATTCACATTGCACATACTATATGACGTACCTACCAGTCATCTTGACAACAAGGCTGTTGATGTTATCTAGAGGAATAAAGTCCAATCCTTCAGACCTTTTTTCCGACAAATATTTCGATAGATTGTGAATAACTTTTCTCACGCCACTGTTAATAGCTTTTGGCATTTTCACTCACAAAAAAAAGGAAATATACCATGCACAATGCACTTTGACAGCAATCTACATATGACATTTTACTTTTTAAAGAAAGTGTTGCAAGAAGAAAATAGTTTCATATTTTTTCCGCAACATGGCGGTTTTTTTTATATTCTTGGTTTGGCTTTAAGCGCATACTTATTTAAATGGCGATGAATCAATGAAACCCCAATTTTTTTTATTACATCAACGAAAAGATACCAATCTCGAATTACTACTGAGTTTCGAAATTATAACAGCCATATTTTACTAGATGTAGAACTAAAATTAGTAACTTACCTACTGCTACTTTGCATCCCGATTATACAAATAAGGAATTTACAGATATAATTAAATTCATCTCCAAATTAGTCACTATTCAATCCTGAAATTTTCAAGGCAAACCATACATAAATATGGGAAAATAAATAAAATTACAAGTAATTACGATTTCCTAAACTAACCGACCGAACCAAAAGGTGTGAAAAAAGCGGCCGCACGGTACCGACAATGGCTTTCACCTTTAGCTGCTTAACACACAACTTGCGTGCACTGCACAATGGATCAGGCCGCCCCTAAGGCACGTCAACTTGACGAAGGCTGTGTTCCCGAAGCATTACAGCGTCTGAGATACCAAATTTGGATTGAAAGAGATCGCTGTCTTGATTCGACGGACACACGACGGGTCTCCCTCTCCCCCTTCAAACCTCCCGGACTGAGGTTAGAGCACCCCCTTAATGACCCAAATATAGAGTAGTTTAGGATTAGGCTAGGTTTAAAAATTATATATCCTCCTCATAGTAGCGGGGGCTATCTGCCCCCCTAACATGCCGCTATCATGCCCTTTGACTATGAGCTGATATCCGCTCGTAAAATCGGGTAAGCAGGCAATCTCCTCCCATATATATCATATACACATATATATCGCCTTCAATGTGCCCAAAATGGCAAATTGCAGGTAGAAAGCCTACAGCATATACCGAGGCCATGGCTCACAGTAAAATCAAACATAGATAACTGTAATATACTAGGGGTTATTTTTAGTCCGTATAGCACACGAGCTGATGCCCGCTTAATATGTGGGGACCCGGACATAGCAGGGATGTCGGACTCCTGGGCATGGGTAATTCCATTTTTTCCCCTGCAACAAAAAAGAACAATGGATCAGGGTCTCTTTTTACTTTAAGATGGCAGGTTTGGTAATATAATACCTACCTGCGTTGATGTATTTAGTTTTGCTGGTATGCAGGTTAGCAGAGTGGCCCTTGTGTATTATAAAAACTTTTTTTCATTAAACTTCTAAACAATGAACCGAAAAATTCTGAAATTTAATCGACATTTAAAAGGCATGTTCGACTAATTATTTCATAGACCAGAAATCGTCTAGGTACAAGTTTTTGCTGGGCGTAAGCACACCAATTCAACCGGTCTAAAAAGGGACCTCGTCTATAATCCAAATAATATATTGTTTATTGATGATGAAATTAATGATTGTATGAAAGACACATAAGATAACTTACCATAACCTCATGCCTTTTCACATATAGGGTAGGATAGGCCCCGGGTAAAGGTCTATGCCCCTCAGTGAGGATACTTATGAGGTGGCAGTGGCATATCGTAGCCATGTAGAACAATCATCACTATTTTTAACAGGTATGATTTTGAAAGATGTCATGAATTTGATAAGTGTCACGACTCAAAGTCAAAGTCGAAGTCAAAGTTATTTATTACTGTAGATATTTACATATACTTAGCAAACGTAATTTTTTGCCTCTTCTCTACATTGGACCACTCCCACAGATTGATTTTTAGATCTCTTTTAAAATTTGCTTTTGCTTAATGATTATGCTTAATATAACAATATTAATTATTATGTTTAATAAGCAGGAAAAAATAATTTAAAAATTATTAACAGCAAGGTCTGTTTAGCTAGATTAACCCCATACAGTCCCGTCATTTAAGTAATCTTGACCATTGTAATATCCCTTTTTCGACAAAGTCGCTTTAACATGCTTTTAAAATTGCTCAAATAGCAATTTCAAAATCTCCTGAGGTATCTTATTGTCGTAGAGAATGAACTGATCCTTGAAAGAATTGCTAACCTTCGCGAATCTAAACCGGGGCGCAACCAGTCTGTGATTATTTCTTAGGTTAACATTACAGATATCGCTAGGTTTGGAAAATGTAGTAAGGTTCTTACCATATCAAAGGACATGACACTATGAAAGTAACTAAAATATACTAACCTAGATGCAGCCACATCCATGATTTGTCTGATGTTCCTAACAGCGTAAGCCGCAGAACTTAATTTATCAGCTAATTTATCTATGTGGTCCCCACTGTAATTTTCTATCAATGGTTATTCCAAGAAACTTCATGTGATTTACTAATTCTAACGTGTTGTTTGTTGTCTAACACTAAACTGGTCTCAACTTGCCTGACATTTGGAAGTGAGAATTTGATAAACTTGGTTTTACCAGCGTTTAACAATAAATTATTAACTGTGAACAAATTCACGGTTTACCTGTTTAGTTCAGGCATACACAAACCTAAAAAGACTTTTTTTTTAAATGTAACACCAATAGAGCTATGTGTATCTAGTACAAACCAAACTGTCACAAAGCGTTCATATTCAGAATACAGCATAGCTAACTTCAGCCATAGCCTAGGCACACATGATTGCAGTAAATTTTTAAGTAAGTCTCTCTGTCCGAGTATAATCATTGAATTATTAATGAATATGATAAAACATTTATATGACTGTAGTTTTCCAATAAGAAAATATCATGTCCGAAACTGTGTCAACATGGGGATTGATGAGAACGTCTGTATCGCACAGTCACAAGTACGTAGTCTAGAGACAATCATGAGTAATTCCCATCAAACCTGTCATAATTCAGAACAACACAGGCTTCTGTTAGTCCTCGAAGACAACCTCAACCAGGCTATCCGAAAGGCACGCAGAAACCATATCAATAAAACTATTTCAAATAGTGAGACAAATATGGGCAAAAGTATATGGTGTGTCATATCGGAGGAAACTTGTTGGAACCGTAGCGGTAATAGTACACTTGATGTTCTCATTAACAAATCAGCTGGCGAATGTGACTGCTGAAGCTGATTGGTGACAGCGCAGTACCGCAAGTGTCCGTTATGGGTAACTACTTATTTTTGATCCTTGTAAACGACATAACAGCTGCCTCCCGTGAAGCCGAGTATGTGATGTTTGCGGACGATACTTGCGTCATAGTGTCAACAGACGACTACTTGATCTTGAATGATAAACAAACATGCCCCATATATCTGACTGGTTTACTGCGAATGGGATGCTACTGAATGTCGATAAAATAAACATGATGCATTTCCAGCTGCGATAGACCCCTCTGCACTGGTCCAAGTTGAGCAGGTAAAGTACTTGGGTTTCATTATCGACTCTGCATTGACATAGTCGCCTCACATTGACGCTATATGTGCCCGGCTGTCGTCAGCTTGTCACACGCTACAAAGACTTGGCCCTAGCCTAACCTCAGATAATGTAAAACTAGCATATTACGAATATTTCACCTCCATTTTGAACTACATCATTGACCTCTGGCAACAGCTGCAGAAAAAGATAGAGCATTTGTAATGCAAAAACGAGCAGTCAGGATCATTGCAGGTAAGCCGCGAGACTGGCCTGCGCAGGAACTGTTCAGAGATCTTAAGATTCTGACACTACCTTGTGTGGCAAGGTACGTTAGACGTAATCACACTTTTGTAACAAACTCTGACCTCCACAGTGTTAGGACACGGCAACGAGATAACCTGCACATACCTAGTAGGAGACTCGTGAAATCAAATAGGTGTATGAGTGTGATGGGCCCTTAAATATACAATTTAATCTCATTAGACATTAAATCCGCAGCTAACGATACTCTTAAAACGATATTCTTAAATCACCTCCAAAAACAGCTGTTAAATGAAGCCAACTAGTCCATAAATGACTTCCTTCGGACGTGACTCGTGTAATGCCAACAAATATAATATAGGTGGTACCTACTATACTGAATATTATAATTATGAATTGTAATATGTGACTAAGTTATTGTTAAATAGACTTAACATGTGTCATTAATCATTTATGAATTGTTATATTTATTTAAGCTGACATGTAAATTTATAATTTACCAATATACAATACAATCCATTAACATAATCAGAATAATCATAATAAACTACACGCAGAGGATATACAGCGCTCTGCGGGTCCAGTACAACAACACGTACAGGGTGTTGATGGGGCTGCCGCAGCACTGCAGCGCCTCAGGCATGTTTGCGGAGGCAAGGATTGACGGATTCCACGCAATAATTACAAAACGCTGCGCCTCGTTAAAGGCCCGCATCTGTGGTAGTCCCAACTCCATTCTGTGCACGTTTGCGGACAGATGGGATTCACCGCTGCTGGGGCACTGGGAACCTCTGCACACCTGTCTGTCCTAGCAATGTGGAATCCCATTCCTTATTCTTAATTTTTCATTAATTCTAATTTGAATCTAATTTAATTTAATTTATTAATTTGTGTATATGACTTGTGTTTAATTTAATTGTAATTTTAATTTTGTAATGTATGGGTCTATAACCTGAAATAAAGAAATTGAATTGAATTGAATTGAATAATCTTTGACCCGAATGGCCGAGTCGGCAGTGACCCTGCCTACGAAGCCAAGGGTCCCGGGTTCGAGTCCCGGTGGGGGCAAATGTTTGTTTGATGAGAACGGATGTTTGTACCCTAGTCATGGTTGTTTATCTATCTAAGTATAATATGTATGCATATAAGTATGTGTATCGTTGTCTAGTACCCAAGATACAGGGAATCCTAGTTTGGGGCTAGACCAATGTGTGTAAATAGTTTCAAGGTATTATTATTATTATAATCAAAATCTTCTTTTTGTCTTTCAATTTTGAAGACCATTGAAGTATCATCAGAAAACAACACTATGTCAGTCAATTTCTCCACCATGAAAGGCAGATCGTTAATATATGCCAGGAATAAAAAAGGGCCTAATATGGAACCATGTAGAGTGCCAATTTTTACACCCAATCCTTAATTTCCAGATTTAATGCCGTTGACTTCTGCCTTTTGAATTCTTATGATAAATATGGCATATAAGGGTAATACGTGCATCCGTAGTAAATTTACCCCTAGTGAAACCGTATTGTTTGGCGTGGAGTTATTTTGTACGGTTGAAGTGTGAGAGCATTTGATTGAGTTTGATCTTTTCAAATATTTTACTTAGTGCTGGAAGGACAGATATTGGTCTGAAATTTGAAGGATCACCCCTATTCCCGAATTGAACAAATGTAGCAGTTTACTGTGGTGCATGAGGTCTGGGAAAGCTCCATCGCCAACACATTTATTGAATATATAAGCTAAGTTTGGGGCTATAACTAGAATTACTGAACATATGACTTTGATTGATATACCCCATATGTCTTCAGTATTTTTTACTTTCGAGTTGAACGAAGTGTAAGTTAAGTAAGTAATTTAATCATAAAAAAATCGAGGTTGAGATTTTGTTGGGGATAGGTTCTCTATCGTTAACTTAGGCCGAAAAATGAAAAAAAAAAAAGTGTACATGTGTGTGTTTGCAAGTATGGATGGCTGTTTTCCACCATATGTAAACAACTGAACCGATCCGGATGAAATTTGAAAGTATTGGGGGTTATTTTGTAAATATCTAGGACTATTGTTTTGTTTTTGGCTAACTTGATGATTTAAGGTACCAATCATACAAATCAAACACATTAATTGAGTTTATTCAAAAACGGGACTAACAAATTTTTTCAAACTTCTCGTTGCCGTGACCGTGACATCCTCGATTATTACCGCAAAACTCTAAAAAATGGTAGCTCCCATACAATATGCACACAGTGCCATATATCCCGAACATGAGGCGGCGGGCGGAACATGGTTAAAGTAGAAAGGAGTTGTTTTGTATGGTGGAGTGGTTGTCAGGGACATCATTCTGAACAACTTTTAGTATGGGGCCGACTTGATGAGAGTAACTTTATTTTCCACTCCACCATATAACTGAAAATGTACTGAGATAAAAAATACGTTGCTCTGATCTCGTCAGTCGCATAGTAAAAGTTGTTCAGAATGATGTCCCTAAGAAACACCGTTTGGCTTGTAACTCGCTTTCTGTTAGATCCTGTATACTTTATCTTAGAACTTCTTTAAACTTCTCTAAACGCCTGCACACGAATATCCACAAACTATTATATAAATAACAACACCGAAAGCATCATGCGAGAAAGTTAGTACTGGATGACCTGAACAATTTATTAAGTTAAGTAATCTAAACGTTTCGACAATGTATTGGGAATATACATAATGATATTTTAAATATACATTAATGACGTTCGTGTTGTTTTTTTTTTAAAGTCTCTGCTTCATATGCAGATGAATTTAGACGATCTACATTCTTTGTTGAAAGTGAGACAGATACGGAGAGGTCGCGGGCAGAGTCGGAAGGATGAGGCGCTCAGCTCATTCCTCGATCCTCGTCGCATCGACGAACGAACGAAGGGTACATTGGTGAAGAATACGTGTTGGACAGCAATACGTTAGAATTAATAAATGACACGAAGTTTCTTGGAATAACCATTGATAACAAATTGCAGTGGGGACCCCACATAGAAAAATTGGCTGGTAAATTAAATTCTGCGGCTTACGCTGTTAGGAACATCAGACAAAACACGGATGTGGCTACATCTAGGCTAGTATATTTAAGTTACTTTCATATTGTGATGTCCTATGGTATCTTGTTGTGGGGGAAAGCAGCGGATATTCAAACTATTTTTTTGAGAGTTTTTTAAAGAAATTGACATACTAACTGTAGCTAGTCAATTTATTTTCGAAAATATAATGTATGTACGCAAGAAACTTACAAAATTCCCCAAACTTAGCGATAGCAGTAATGTTAACCTAAGAAATAATCACAGACTACTTGCGCCCCGGTTTAGACTCGCGAAGGTCAGCAATTCTTTCAAGGGTCAATGCATTCTCTACTACAACAAGATACCTCTGGAGATCTTGAAATTGCCATTTGAGCAATTTAAAAACCATGTTAAAGTGACTTTGTCGAAAAAGGGATATTACAATGTTCAACATTACTTAAATAATGGGACTGTATGGGGTTAATCTGGCTCAACACAGACCTTGATGTTAATAATTTTGTAATTATTTATTCCTGCTTATTAATTATGATAATGACTAAATATTATATTTTGTATTAGTTAAGCATAAGCAATTTTTAAAAAGAGATCTAAAG
Source organism: Argyresthia goedartella (assembly GCA_949825045.1). Classification (NCBI taxonomy): domain Eukaryota; kingdom Metazoa; phylum Arthropoda; class Insecta; order Lepidoptera; family Argyresthiidae; genus Argyresthia; species Argyresthia goedartella. The sequence goes on along the minus strand of OX463806.1, from coordinate 44,369,801 downwards.
ATCAATCTGTGGGAGTTTCTACGCCCTTCTTCTCCCACAGTGGTCCAATGTAGAGAAGTGGCAAAAAATGACGATTGCTAAGTATATGTAAATATCTACAGTAATAAAGACATTTGGAATTTTGGAATTGGAATTTTGGAATTTTATATGCTAACAATGTAGCTATTAATTTTCTATACTTATTAATCAGGTACAACGTATCCTGAGTCAAAGTAAAGTTATATAGAAATTTAAATAACATCGCTGTGATGACACTTTAAATTAAATAAATGAATAGTCATTCTATGCACAGCTTTGTTCGGTAGTTCTGTCAAATTACAAATTACAAGCGTATGTAAAATTGCATAGTATAAATTTGCATTTCATCCTACTATAGAAGTTTTTCAACACTTTTATTGAAATCATTCCGACTAATGTTTTAATGATTTCCCACCATGATTACAATAGTGCTGTACTCATCATAGATACCACGACTATAATTATCTTCACAAGATCTACAAATGAACTATTTGGTCACAAAATGTTCGTTACTTTTTGGTTACACCGGTAATGTAGTAGAGGTCCAAATCCTGCAATTAATTTGTCGGAGAACAATAGAGTATTTCTCTGTGCACTTAGTTTGATATTTGGAGGTACACGAGTGGAGGTGAGTTGCAGGATACACGTGTTGGAGTGCGGTGCGATTTGCGATTGCCGGCGAGTGGCACCGCATTCGCGGCAGCGAGCGTCGCACCGCATTCGCGGCAGCGAGCGTCGCAACGCATTCGCGGCAGCGAGCGTCGCAACGCATTCGCGGCAGCGAGCGTCGCAACGCGCGAAACGGTGAGCGGCGCGGCGTTCGGGGTAGCGTACAGCATGACACACACCTCAGCAGGTAGTACGACACGCGGTATAGCGAGCGGAGCGGCACTCGCGCTGTTGAGCTGCGAGGTACCTGCTCGTCGACGAAGGCGATGCTGTTTCTTGGTCAGGACAGCGGTGGACGCTGCAACACTCACATTGGGGGTGGGGGGGTCAAAACCAGAGTCTGTGATGTATGCTCGTCCTCCTTGCTGCGAAGCTGAACTAACTCAGACGACGCGGCTCCGAATTCGGCTAACTCACTCTGTTCTTTGGCATAACATTGTAGTACATTTGCCAGGAGGTCACGTAGATGCTGGATTTCTACTCGGGCATCTTGGAGGTCTGACTTTAAACAAACCTATTTTTTTTCCCCTGAGCTCTTGCAGTAAGATTTTGACAGGAGTCATGATTTTGCTAGGTGGCACAATTTTTGACCGTTTTATTTTAAATAGTGACTAGTGAAAATCATGGCATCTATCAAAACCATGATACTGACACCTATCAAAATCGTGATACCTGTCAAAAATAGTGACACCTGTGTAATTAGTGACACCGCCAAAACTATTGTCACGACTGAAGGACAAAAGGCTTTATTATGATGCGATACAAGTTTATTTTGCGTAACAATTTAACAAAGAAAGTCCAATATTAAATTGAAATTCAGGTGCTTGAATTTTCCAATTATTCCAATAGCAAAATAGGGGTATATTTTTTGGCGATTACTCGCCTTTCCTTGGTCCTAGGAGGTCAAATCTGGTGTCTACGGCTTTGTCTTGTGAAGGTGGAGAGAACTGCGTAGTCTGATTAGGTATAAATTTCTCGGTATAAGTATATATCTCATGAACCGCAATAGGTAGGGAGTTGAAATTTACACAGAATGTGATTTTCTGTTACCGCACAAATAATTAACTAGACACTATTTATAAAAATAGGACAATAGAAAATAGTCTCCATATAACTGACTTTTTCGTTTTTTCTTGGAACCCTTCATATGCAAGACCGAAGCGCACTTGGCCGGATTTATTTAGAGTTATTTTGAGCTGACAAAGGCAAAACAATGATGATACGAACGAATCCTCATCTCCCGGAGCTCGCACTACAAGCTATTTGTCTTTATGTGCGCGATCTGATTGGATGACCTGGTTTTCTGGTTTATTGTTCAAAGATTTCTCCGGATTTCAGTGATCATCGTTGATCACTGAAATTCGGGAAAACAATAACAACGATATTGAGCTGAGGTTTGAGGGGTGTAGACAAGCTTGGAGCGTCCTATGCGCTGCAAAACTAAGGGTCTGTCCTGTCTGTGTGTCCCTTCTTACACTTTCGAAACTAAACTTACAACATACACAACCACGTGTGCTACTTATGAAATACTGGACATAACCCGTTCGGTGTTTATATAGCACACAGGTTATGTACAGTAGAGAGTGTAAAAAAATGCGTTGTTTGGTAACTTGTTGTGAGAGAATAATTATTTTGGCATTTCCGTAACATTTTGTAAGTTACGAAGTGGAAAGGTTCCCTTACTTCTCAAGGAGTTGCATTCAAATGTTTATATAAACATAAACATGCCTTGCCTGCCATAAATAATTGCCACAGCCATGCTAGGCACAACAACGTGTATTTTCTCAGATGGGGTAGCAGATTCACAAGTTTACACAAACAACTTTGTGATTTTGGGCAGGTGACACTATTTGTTAGGATTTGAATAAGTTCACAAAATGAATCATCATTTACAGACTGCAGAAGACAGTAACCGGCACAGCAGAACTTAGAATACCTCCCGCTTATTGTTAGAGAAATAGGAATCAAATGTTAAAAATGCGACTGACCGATCTGTAGAGGACTAACAGAGCCACATAACATAAATGTTCATTAAGGACTAAACAACTAACAGATAAACAAATGCAGACCCGATAAGATATTGTAAAAAAAATATATGTCAAAAACAGATTTTGTGATATCTTCGAGAGACTTTGCTTCTTCTATCGAACAAAAATAATCCAATCACGTTTTCGTTCGTGAGATGACACTTAAGTTCAACAGCTAGTTTATAGAAGCGACTGATTTAATACTCCTATTTAGCGTAACATGAGATTTACAAGAGTACACACAGTCAGGACAAATGACAACTTTAAAGTTTAACTTAGCCTGAAAATAACTGTCTCTCAATCGGGGAATAACAGCATTTAAGCGGCACTTTATTCTGTGCATTCGGCACTTACAATTATTCATCATCGAATTGGATACACAGTGAAAGTTGTTCATAATTCTTGACAGTATACTAATGATCCGGAACGAATGTTCCTTACATTCAAATAACATCTAAATCCACTATTCTGCCATACCTTATTACTGTACGAGTATATATGTACTCCTTCGCGGACTGATGTTGATGAAGAGTTTTTTTGATTCGGCTTGTTAATGTTTTCCCAGTATAGCGAGTCCAAGGTACTTGTACTAGGCATGTAATGTAATATTGATCCCATCAAAACAATTTTGTGTAAAATGTTGCCAAGGCGAGACCATATGGGTCGCATTGTCAAAAAGTTATCAGATCTCATGTAGAGCCAAGCTTCTAACTCTACACGCTCTAACTGTACAAGTACTTACTTTAAAAACTCCAAACCTTAGTCAAAATATATGGCTTGGCCATTTCCCTATCGATACAAGGGCATAAGGTGAAAAATCAATTCACTGTTCATTACTTTTCTGTTCTACAATATTTTTTGTAGTATGAGTATAATTCTTATATATAATTATATATATATATATATATATATATAATTTTTACATTATTTTATTTATTTCTTTATTCATTATTTATTTATTTCCCATCTCCTAGTTTAAGAGGTTGGAGGGATTAGCTCACATACCAAATTTAAGCTTTCTAGGACTTGAGGAAGTACCCTACGAATTTTGATGATTGAAATTTGATAAGTGAGTCATTGACAAAATCTGGGTAGTTTAGATATCAATAAATCTAAGAGCTATGCTATTGCTACTTTCTATGTATACTAAGGCCACTACTGACATCATATCCCCAAAACTTTTGTTCAACTGCTATAATCCTAACCCAAGTTGTGAGGGTTCAAAAAATCGACGAAGCGCTTCGAGAAAAGGTAGGACCCTTGCGCTTCGCTTGCTGTCTTGGCGGGGGCACTGCCATGCCCCCAGATAGATCCTTGCACTGACGTTTGACGTCACACAAAAATAATTATGGTATGCACATAATGCCCATAATTGCTTCGCAACAAACCGCTACTGAGCACTAATAAACCTACTTAAAATGCATTGCACGATCCATGACATGGTCGTTGTTATAAAAATAGAAAGTACAATCACGGATCGATACAAATGTCCCAGTGACTCATTTACGTACTAAAGTTTCAGTGCTTTATTCTAAGGATCCGGTATACGAGTGAAGGAGTTTTTTTTCGAGATTCCTTGAATTTCGTCGTCACGTATTCTAATAGTGACTAGAGAAGGCTTCTAACTAGAACTAAAATATGAACAATGCCTGTCGAGATAAATATTGAAGAGGCAAATAAGGTTATGGTAATCCCGTCGAAACCGTATCGAGAGCCTTTCAACTCCTTGCGATACTCTGGGACATGGTCAAACTTGCGCTGATTGAATATAACCGAGTCTTCGTGTGTGCTCGGCCAGCAGACATCGGCGTAATCGATCAGGGGAAGAAGGAGATACCGGGCAAGCGTGATTTTTATCTGACGAGGCAGGAAGTTTTGAAGACGCCTGTGGGAGGGGAAAGCCATGTTGCTGTATGAGATTACGGTACCATCATAGGTTACAGGAGCTATGTAAATATGCTGTATCGAGTTCAGGGAGTGCCTGGAAGCCATCATCATAGCCAGTGACTTGCTAGGGTTGAGAAGGAGCCGATAAGACGAGGCCCAAATCCTGATCCTTTGTTAAATCTAAGTTTACAATCCCAACTTTTTTTTTTAGTTTTATTACTTCTGGTCGGATGAAGACCCAGGTACCAATTCATAGAACAAGTGGTGTTTATTTGTAATTAATTTTAAACTTGTAAACAAATATGTAATTGGTGCACAGATTATTACTAGATCTAAATGAAATAAACATAAAACAAAAATATTTACATACTGGCATATACATTGCTTCTCGCCCCACACTAGGATATCCTGTGTTGCGGGAACCAGAAACAGCGACGTCACACACATATAAACATCCAAGAATGACGACATATTTTTTCTTTATCTCCAGCCGGGGGTCGAAACCGGGATCTCTCGTATGGTAGGCAAAGCCACGACCGCAGCGCCACACAGATCGTCAAAATAAATAAACTAGTGGCCCTGTGGGCAGTAGACCTCGCTAACAGAGGGAACTGGGAACCAATTTATAGTAAGTATTTTAGATTCAATCAAAATCAAGTAGTAAAGTAGCCGCACCAATAACTTTGTAAACTACTTCACGAAAATAGTTAGTCTATTTCATTCACTCTCATGGTCTGTATAGATAGATCCTCTTTTCTAATCCGTCTCCTTCTTCGAGGTCCAAACTTGGTATGTTTTGAAAATTTATTGGATTTTTAGCAAAAACAGGCGGCCGAAAGGTAATGATGTAGTATATCTTTAGAACCGGCTCATGAAGCCCTTTAATTTGATACTCCACACGATAGGTTTCAGAAAAAAGAAAAAATAACATGCAAAAATTAATGACGTTATCCCCCCCAAAAGGGTGAAATCGAGAAAAACTCTCGACAAAAAAACTTTTAATTCAAGGAACACGTGTGCCAATTTTTGTGAGGATCGCTTGAAAACTGTGACCTAGACCGGAACTGACAGACACACATATATAGAGACATAGAGACAGACGAAAGCAAAATCGGCCTCCTATCTTGTCGAAATGGAGCCCGTCGCTCACTTAGCTCGCTCGGACAATAAAAGTTTAGGCAAAGAGTTATTTAAATAACTGAATTATAATTATCCAGATATCTATAGAACCTCAGATAAATGAACCTCTTTGTTGCTGTTGACAATGTTTTTCAAGTACAAACCTCAAATGAATGGCACTTTTGTTTTACAAACATACAATGCCCACTACCAAAATGATTTGCGTAATGTTCCCCATTATATACAAACTTTGTTTTGTTACAAAGTGGCGCTACCTCTGACCTTTGTTTTTGATACGCTTTCAACATGTAACCAAACCACCCTTTGCGTGAGTCCGTGTGACCCTATGCCCGATTGACCTACTGCGAAGAGTGACATCTGACGTGCCGCGCAAGAACGACAACGCAACTACAGAATCCACCAGGAATTCAGATAACAGTAGAACCAATCGTAGTGCCATCTAGTGTCGTCGTCATCAACTGCTACCAGGGCCATCTATTGGGTGGTGTGAAGAAAATAATCATCACAAAGAATATGTATTTGCCTCGCGTGTAAAAAATCACGAACACTACAGATATAAGTTGTTCCATGGTTCATATTACAGCATATAGTTACCGTGCACATTTGTACATTCCTAGACTAAAACTGAATAGTTTTGCGGTTTCTGCAGTTTAGCGGGCAGGTGAGGGTTGCCGTGTTTCCAGGACAACCAAAGAAAATGCAATCACTACGAAGCACGTCAATATGGTGTGGTGACTTCCGTGCGGGATCGGCGTAGTAGTATTAATGTATTATCACCCCTTCCGCACCGGTCCACTACCCCAGGAGCCTACTCATCTCAGTTATGGTATGGTATACTTGAATATTTGCTGTTTTTAAGGATCTCTTTTCACCATAATCACAAGCCGTTGAAGTCATAAAACTTACCAGCTCGGCGTAATGTCTGTGTTGTTGTTGTGGCTGCAGCTGTTGTTATTGTTGGTGCAGCTGTTGTTATTATTAGCGACGTTGACGGCGGCGGTACTCTCCCACGGCGGTTTGGACTGCTTTTGGAATCCTGCACCGCCCCCCGCAAACATGGAGACAGGCTCAGGCTTCAACTTCACAAATTATACAATTTCAAAATGGCCGGACTACTCAGCATCATCAAAACATAGACACTTAATACAAATTACACGGGCACATACACTTGCTAACACCGCGTCTATCACATCAACAAAACTCACAAGTCGTTTACATTTTTGTTCCATCAAACCGGACTATTTACCGTCTCCTCGCTGTCTGCCTACGGTGTAATAATAACCACTTGTCATTTTAGGCCGACAGATTTTTAAGATGATTTTAGTATATTTCCGCGTGAACTGTTAGTGTAGTTGAACTGCAGAAACCTTCGTGCGTCTGCGCAGTAGTGAGCGATTAGGTTAATCGTTTAGTTTTTTTATTCGTTAAATGCGAAATCCCGGAGTTGTGCTGTAAGGTGCGGTTTATATTGCGCGCGAGTATTTTGGCGAGCGTGCCTGCTGCTAGCTGGTATATTAATAGAAGCTTTTATTTAGTAGCACCTGTCCCAATGTCTATAATCACTGGGACAGAGTATAGACAATATCAAATGTTTCTAATTCCGAGAGTTGCCTAAATTGGTAATTTTTATGATTGGATATTTTTAAGAATGGACATTTTTAGACTTATTGTCGTTTTTATGAGCATAAGTCGTGCAAAGGAATCTTGCAAGTTAAATTTGACCCACTTCCCGGTTTCTTGAGCCAACATTTCGCATGCTTATGTAAATCGGATGACAATGCAATATTTTCATGATATGGAGCTGAGCTGATGATGGAGCCGGAAGGTGACCATGGGAACTGTATAACATAAAGATCCAACCCCATCGAGTATGGGCTCGTCACATTTGTCTTGACAAGTACTCTGGCCCTAGATTAGTTTCTTACTTTTTAGGGTTCCGTATTTATTAGTGCTATTATACAACTGACAAAAGCTTATTAAAAAAAGTTTGTTGCTGATGGGCACGTAAAATAAACATTTGAAATGCTCATTTATATATATCTCTAGTGTCTAGTATTTATTTAGTTGAGGATTGGGATATTAAAAGATTTCTTTATAACTTGTAGTTGCAGAAAAAAATATTAATGTCTCCCCCTAATTTCTATTATTATTTGCAGGCGCACTATTTCAAAATTATAAAATTACAATTTAAAACTCAACAGTCGTACAACCACCAATTCAGTCTCAATTTGATAAGAATCCAACGACCCCTCATAACTAAACTCCGTCAAGCCGATTGTGCTGTAAGTGTAAGGGCCGTCCACTAATTGCGTGAAGTGGCCAAATGGGGGAGGGGCTGAAGCCAAATTTCACAAAATCTCACGTATTTTCCCCTCAAAAAATCAGTGAAAAATTGCGAGAAAAAATGTTTAAATTTAAAGTAAATAATATGACTTGATATAATATGCCAAAAGGTAACTATAGTAGTAACCAAATGGATGGATGGAGTCAAATGTTTATAAATAGCGTATTGTTATTTTAACATACAGCAAGAGTGCCCTACAGCACTTATTATATTGTGGCTCTGGAGGTAGTGGAACGGCATTTGTATATATAAAAAAAACTTATTTTTTTTCAAATAGAGCCGAATTCTGCAACTACAATGGATACCTTCGCATATTGGTCTTACGGGAAATGAAGAAGCAGACAAACTTGCTAAAGAGGCTATTAGTCATGGAGTCAAAATATTTATTAAGCCTCACTATTCATAAATGTTTTATGCAATTAAAATGAGAATGTTTGATATTTGGAAGGAATATAAAACGTTTCAATGTGAGCCTCCTCATGTCCCTTGGTTCAATTATGTAGATTTGTCCCGTAATTTAATGTGTTTCATGTAACAGAGTTCGACCCAATCATCAAACAAATTCAAGCTAGCTTGTGCTTGTGATGGAAGCTCGTCACAATCAGTTCCCGTTGAGTGTGCGCGGGCGACTCTCGCTTGTTTTATTTCCGTCGCAGTTTTTTACATTTGTGTAATGTCTGAACTCAGACTTCTATGGCCGGTTAATTATCTCGTGATTCACTTTTTAATAGCGCGCATTGACTTTGACTTTGTCATTATGGTTGAGTTTATAGCAGCGTAGTACCAAGGACCAATGCCAAAAAATATTAGCTAGTACCTACTCGAATCTAATTTACTTTTTAGAATATTTAAAATACATTCTCCACGTTGCAACTAAAAATGCATTTATGAGTAAACCCAGTCTCAAAAGCAGAATTTAACCCCTCATCGACGCATGTCTTGCCGGCAAGACATTTTCCCGTTATAGGTTTTGAATTTTATTACCATGGCATGAGGTTCCAAATGCCTCAAAAGGGGCTGGGTCGGTGTGAGCAGTGTGAGGTTAAATTTGTTCACAAAAGAGATCGCTTTCCTTCACGGAAGTACGTGTTGCTAGAAGTAATTTATTTACAGTCGGAAGTCAAGTCAAAGTCAAGTCAAAGTACTTTATTACTGTAGATATTTACATATACTTAGCAAACGTCATTTTTGCCTCTTCTCTACATTGGACCACTGTGGGAGAAGTAGGGCGTAGAAACTCCCACAGATTGATCTTTAGATCTCTTTTTAAAAATTGCTTATGCTTAACTAATACAAAATATAATATTTAGTCATTATCATAATTAATAAGCAGGAATAAATAATTACAAAATTATTAACATCAAGGTCTGTGTTGAGCCAGATTAACCCCATACAGTCCCATCATTTAAGTAATGTTGAACATTGTAATATCCCTTTTTCGACAAAGTCGCTTTAACATGGTTTTTAAATTGCTCAAATGGCAATTTCAAGATCTCCAGAGGTATCTTATTGTAGTAGAGAATGCACTGACCCTTGAAAGAATTGCTAACCTTTGCTAACCTTGAAGAAGACGGGTCCCCTACGTAGGTGCGAAGAATGCTATTGCGAAGAAAGCACGCAGTGAATGCTCGGTTTATGCGAATTACTTACTTAATAGACGCGAAATTAGTCGAAATAGTTACTTACTTAAGACGACCCGAATGGCCGAGTCGGCATTGGCCCTGTCTACGAAGCCAAGGGTCCCGGGTTCGAGTCCCGGTGGGGGCAAATATTTGTTTGACGAGAACGGATGTTTGTACCCTAGTCATGGTTGTTTATCTATCTAAGTATAATATTTATCTATATAAGTATGTGTATTTGTCTAGTACCCTAAATACAGGGAATCCTAGTTTGGGGCTAGATCAATGTGTGTAAATGGTGTCCAAGGTATTATTACTTAAAAGTTTCGACTGCTTGAAGTCGCGAGCTAGGTAACTTAGGGCGACTTTCGTTAGGGCTGGTTGTTAAACGTTTCCGCCGATGCTTTATTTTAATCAAAATGTAAACCATTTTCTTAAACTCCGGTCCTTGATGAGCGGCCCAGGCTATTGATTAAGTGCCTCATTTAACCAAATAGGGCGTAATACGTAGTGATCCCAAACATTGCCGACCAGCCATAGAGATAGCAATTGGCTGGGAAAAAAATATAAAGATCGAATCCTATGGCGCGATCATTTGAAAAAAAAGCTGTCAACTGCGAATCGGACTCCCACACGAAGGGTTCCGTGCCACCTTACAATGGTAGGGATGGTGTGGAGTGAATAGTTTGGATTTTACAAAGCAAAATATTGTTTACAAAGTTATTGGTGCGGCTACTTTGATATTCAGTGTAAGTAACCAGGTGCATTTATAAGTTTGTATGTGGTTTACATATAATTAAAAAACCTTGCCAATTCCGCGTGAGTTTTCCTGTGATCTTTGGCTTAATTTCTATGTTCTGCATCTTTTTCATAATTTTCGATTCAGTAGTTTCGGAGATAAGAAGGGGAATGGTCATTTTTTGCACTTTTTTGATCATAACTTCTGAAGACATCAAGATAAAATTAAAAATATATAATTTTGAAATGTTGCTAAAGAGCCATTCATGACTTACGGAGTTTTTTTTTTTCGTTTTGGCATTTTACCCCCTTCACTTTTTTGTAGGCCTTTTTTTTCATATTAGACTTGAATTATGTTGCGGTCATCAGGATAAGTATTTTTGCGCAAGATTTCGAGACTATATCTCTTATAGTTCCTGAGAAAAGTGCCTGTGACAGACGAACGGACGGACGGACACGCGAGTGATCCTATAAGGGTTCCTCCTTTTGAGGGTCGGAACCCTAAAAAAAGATACGTTCTTTGGTTTTTGTGTCAGAGAGATGGCTCTAGTGATTTTGCACACATGGACAAAATTGATTATCGTAAACTGATACAATACTTCCATTTAAAAGATGAGTCCAACTGATATGAAATTCGAGCTGGATTCTACTTTGGACGAGTCTGCTCCTTCAATAACAAAAGTAAAATATTGGGTCGCTGATTTTAAAAGAGTTCGTACGAGCTGCCAAGATGAACATCGCAGCGGTCGACCAAATGAAGTGACTACGCCAGAAATCGTGAATTACCATCCAAAGAGTTGTATTGGAAGACCTTAGAATAAAATTGCGCTAGTTAGCAGACATGGTAGGCATTTTAAAGAGGCTTGTGTTTAAACGATTACCAAAAATTCGAAAATTTACTACTAACACGAAAGATAAAGGGGGCCTCGCTTCGCTCACCCCCTTTACTTCACCTAAGCTACCGCAGTATTTTGCCCTGATATTTTCTGCAACTTTTGGTAATCACTTACCCATTTTGGGTAAGAAAAAAATATTTTGGTCATTTATCATTTAAATTTTTCGCTTTTAAAAAGTGCTATACATCGCATATCGACTGAAAAAGACATGAGAGAGCTGTGCGCAAGATGGGTGCCGCGACTGCGCTCACCATTGAACAGAAGCAGCATTTTGAGGACGTTTCAATCCAGTGTTTGTAGAAATTTCAACGCAATAAAGCCGAGTTTCTACGATGATTCATGACGATGGTCAAAACATGGGTCCACCATTTCACCCCTGAAAATGGATTGAAAAGGGAGCATCTGCTTCAAAGAAGGCGAGGCAGTTCCATCAGCTGGCAAGCTCTTAAAGGTTCCGTAGAGAAACAAGGAAGTATGCTTTCGTCAAGTCTGTCTGCCCGTCCGTCCGTACATCAGAGTAACTTTATGCAGAAACTTTTTTCCTCAAAGTAAATCGTTAAAGAGACAGACCCGTCTTAAATGGAAAAATGTGTGTAACCTTTCTCTCACTTTTAAAGTAAGAGAGTGAAAACTCTAAAAAAATATATGTTGTATATCTCAATACACATTTTCAAAGAAAATTGGTTTGAACAAAATAAAATAAGCCGTTTTTAAGATATAAAACATTTATTAAAAACCGCAAAGATTACTTTGTCATTTATACAAACACTATGCAAAACAAAGGAATTTTGAATTTTGATAGTGATAGTTGATAGTGATATTTTGGCTAGGTGTATCAGGTGTATGGTTTTTGGTTGAGACAAATGTATGATTGTATGTGTAAACAACTAGAGAACAACTGACCTAGTTTTTTTTTTTGGTTCATGCAATTTACATATAAGGCGGATAAGGTCCTTTATTGCAAACTCACGACCTGAGTTTGTGTTGTTTGTTGAACTGTGACATTCCACCACCAACCAACAGCCAGTTCAAGATGCATGAACCGAACATATCTAAAGGCAATAATCGAATTGAAATTGGACTTCCAGCGAACACAGAAAATAATAAAGGCGGACATTGTCTTTCCCAAAGTACCTCACAAAATAGACCCAATGCCAAAAAGCATTAGATATTGATTTTTTACTCATAAAATAAACTTATACTAAATAACAAATCCTTATTATTTTCTTTTATGCTGCCTAGTTCAATAATTGACCGAGCGAGCGAAGGACTCCATTTCGACAAGATAGGAGGCCGATTTTGCTTTCGTCTGTCTCTTTGTCTCGTGTGTGTCAGTTCCGGTCTAGGGGCCACAGTTTTCAAGCGAGCCTCACAAAACTTGGCACACGTGTTCCTTGAATTAAAAGTTATTTTTGTCGATAGCTTTTCTCGATTTTCTCCTCGGGGGTGAGTTATGTGGGGTATCAAATTAAAGAGCTTCATGAGCCGGTTCTAAAAATATACAACACCTTTCTGCCGCCTGTTTTTAAAAAATCCAAGATATATTTTCAAAACATACCAAGTTTGGACTCCTCGAAGTAGGAGACGGATTAGTAAAGAGGATCTTTACAGACCATGAGAGTGAGTGAAATAGACTATGACTATTTTCGTGAAAAGTCAATAGATTGTATTTTAAATCGCAAAATGTACTTTACAAAGTACTTTACTACTTGATTTTGATTGAATCTAAAATACTTACCTATAAATTGGTTCACAGTCCCCCCTGTTAGCGAGGTCTATTGCCCACAGGGCCACTAGTATAAGTATGTCGGCGATTTCCGATGTAGTCTGTGTAGTGACACAGTAAAACTAGACGCAAATGTTTAAAACAACTCTAATTTGTTGCAAACTCGCACCTATGTTTACGACTACCGTATTTGCATATAGTTCAAATATAGAAAGTGCTGTAAAACACATGCAAATCCACATCATCTCTAATTATTTGTTCATGATCTATCTATATAACTAATATGATAACTATTAAGTACCAAGTGAATGTTACTGAAAGGGAATGTTACTGTTTTAAAAGGAAGAGTTTTATTTACAATATTATTAATTTACATATTCATCATTGGCAGCTTCTTTCCGCCCACTACTGGGTTGCCTCCTCCATATTGTGTCAACGATTTATTTATTTATTCAATAGTTTACCATAAGGCTTACAGTAATTATTTACCAAATTGCACTTATTGCTAGATAATTAGTAACAAAAAGCAACAACTATCATATATCTGTAGAAACTAAATAGTAGAGTCAGCTAGTTTTCAAACTTTGGGATTGTATCAAAGAATATGTCAGCTCGTTGACACACCCTGACTAGTTCAGCGCGTTTTCACCGCGCAGAGTGCGGGAATCGAGGGACGCAGCCAATGGTGGTGGCCGGCACCGAAGCATGCCAAATCGCAATTTGGGTACTATTAAAGAGATTTCGCAATTTGGGTACTATTAAAGAGATTCTGTGATTTTGCTTAGATTATTTACTGTGTTTCACAATTTACTGACAAAGAGGGCCAGTTTTCTTCTAAGCTCTAAAGTATACAGACGGTTGGTCTGTACACCCACCACAAATAGGGAGGGGAAAAGGAAAGGATAACAACCATACATTCGCCTGTAGAGGTATCTAGCAAACTTCCTTTGTATTCGCTCTATCATAATACTTAGTGTATTTGTCCTCGCGATGATCCCAATGAGATTTGGCGATGTGATTGGTCGAGACTGGAAGGGTAGGTAGTAGGGTAGGTAGGCTGCGCCTACGCTGAAAGGCCGAAAATTTTACAGAGTAGGAAGACCGGGTTTAGACACGGAACAGGGGAGTCGACAGCGAGGAGGACTTCATCAAGCGGAATAACAGGAAGTGCGGGAGTTTTTCTGGTGCCGGGCGCGAGAGGCGAGACTGCGGCGTCAAAAGGCCTTCGCCGAGTGGTGAGTTAAGGTACACGTGGTAGGCATCGGCTGTCGAGTGAAGGTTAGCACAAAGTGGTAAGTCTATTTTATTTTGTTACATTTCAGGGATGTGGAGCATTATAATTACATAGCGTCACGCCTTTTCCCATGCGGGTTGGTAGGGGCACAACTGTGCCCATTTTGAGCCGGTTAGTTCATGCTCCGCCATGGCTGACAATTAGCCCATCGCCGCAGCTATGGAGTAGTAAAGGTTTCCTCACGATGTTTTCCATCACCGTTAGAACGTCCGTATAATGTACTTAAAATGGATTGATTTTCGCATTGGTACATGGTCGGGAGTAGAACCTGCAACTTCTGTGTGAGAGGCAAGCGTGGGCGGAGCTCTTTATAATTAATCTGATTCGAATCCAGAGAACTGATTATTATCATCCAGTAGTTATAGTTAATAAATTTATCATTAAGTGTCTAGTATGTCGTACATCGGAGTCGGACCTGCATCTTCTATTTGAGAGGCAAGCGTGAGGCCCATTAGACCACGGAGAATTATAATTAATCTGGTTCGAATCCAGATCACTGAGTATAATTCAATAGTTATAGTTAATAAATTGATCAACACTTTTAGATTTATTTTAAGATATGCAAGACGCATTTCTTTGCCGTTTTGAATCATATTTATTGATCTGATTCAGTTCTAGAATGATAAAGTTTATTAGGTTTAACAAGCTCTCTTGGTTGACAGAGGAATAGGCCTAAGCCCACTTTGTCAAGTATTTATTACAATCCGGTGCCGTGTGCCTAATCTTGTTTGTACTTGCTGTGATTTATAGTTTACTGTTGTTTATATATCTATCTTTATGTTACGCGTAATTTGGAAGATTCGGGTTCGCGACGTGAACTTGCTTAAACTATTTGCTATTACGTATCACTCATTTCGTATCGGGCAGATATTTCCAGGGGCTGCGCTCGCGCTTGTTGGCTTAGCAACGCGCGGCTGTACCTGGCCATCAGCCGGCTGATCGGGTGAGCTTTGACCTGCTTTCGCGCGGCATCTCAGCGCGCCGGGAACTCCTGTCTGGTTTGATGCACAGTTTACTTAACATAATTTATTGATTGCTTTTCACTTTAAATACCGGTACCGTGTATTGTCAATATTGTCGTTGCTTGTCCTTTTTAACTGTACACTACAAGGCAGTGTCAATATAGTAGAGGTTTCGGTCTTAGTAGGGGCGTATATAATTGTTACTGGAACTTTGAGTTAATTATCTCGACTCGGACACCTCATTATACTTATCTGAATAACAAACGGAAAATGTTATGTAGGTACAAAGCGTGTAATGATAATCCATAATGCGTAGCACTGTCGTTCGCCTATTTAAATAGCTGCGTCGACATGAGGTGCGTGTTACTGGGTTTTCAAAACTGATTAAGGTAGATCTGTCGTCGGCTAGCCGCTTAGGTAGACATTCCCCATCCTTATATCCTGAACTAAAATTACAGTTGAGTTCTTTGTCAGTTAGCTCATCCTGTAATAATCAAACTGACGGATTAGTTTATTTCCCTTCCTTTGTGTTCTAAATTTCTGTAAAATTAAGTTACACAGGTAACACTTAGTAGTATTGCGTTAATCTACTTGGCACTTGTATTTATTAACGTTTTATAGAACTACTCTGGTTACATTTTTCTCCACCTTCCGTGAAGTTTTTTAACTATACCAAATTCTTACGAATGACAGAGCTTGCATTAGCGTTCTTAAAAACCTACACATACTTAATTTATTTAGCCTGCTTCAATTAAAGCTATTTTTGATTGTTATTTATTACAGATAAGAATTATGCTGTCGGTTTGGTGTTGATTAAAACTTCACTACCTGGTAGCCGGAGTGCCTGTTGGCTATTTGTATTGTATATTGAATTGTAATTTATCCTCTTGTGTGATGTGGTGGTTGTGTCATATTGCAAACTTGGGCGAATAATAGGGATCTGCCCCTTTGTAGGTGGTGTGAATGCCTGAAAAGTCTTACAGGGTAGGGGATGTACATATTGTCATGGCGAGTAGTAGTGGTGCCCGATGACAAGGGAGTAGGACACGCCGTTACGTAAGAAAGGATGGGAATATGTCGTCCAAACGCCGCGAATTAAATTATTGCTGGCCTGTTCTCGCGGTTGTCTGACTGAGACAGTTGACCGCGAATACTTCCGAGTCACGTGGCGTTGTTGCAGTTTCATACTGCGGGAATGCTAACGAATTAATATGATTTGCATTCGGTCGAGGAATCACAATCCGTAGGGAATATCAAAATCTCTCCAAGTTTGTCATTTGACATAAGTACATGCGTCAATTAGAGTCCGTTAGGCCCTATTGTAGCATCCTGTGCTAAGCTTAGGGAAATCCTTACTCCTCATTAAAGGGCTTCAACAGATCTCGCAACTACCTCGCGAGCATTAAACTGGAATCACTTCATCGCTGGTTGCTCAAGACAAGTTTTTGCCTTTTTTATGCAATGTATTACAAATTATGGCATATCAATTGAAAGGTAATTTTATTAGCTTTCAAATGATACGAAAGAGAGAGAGATTTTAAAATAATGAAATTTCCTACCTAAATAAAGGTAATTGTTGCAAATTGTTAAAGTTGTAGATGTCAAAATGAATACGAGGATTATGATAAGATATGTTTTTTTATTTACAATGTGTAATTTATCCCCTCTCAATATTATGTATTACCCCCCCTGGCCCTAATTTCTGCTTGTAAACGGTTTATCATTGACCGAATGAGTTTTCTGACGGAATCTTGAGGAATTTCCTGCCACTCTTCGATTAAAGTTATTTTTAAATCTTCTAACCTCGTCGGAGCTGGATATCTTCCTCGTACCCGTCTTTTCAGCTCGTCCCACATATGTTCAATGGGGTTCAAGTCAGGACTAAGGGCTAGCCAGTCCAGTGTGGAAATCCCGACTTCTTCCAGGTACTGTCGAGTCATTGCAGCGGTGTGGCAGCGGGCATTATCGTGCATTAGCAGGAAATGTTCACCAATAAACCCGGAGTAAGGGAGCACATGGTCTTGTAGAATGTCGTTGATGTATCTTTCCGCGGTTAGACCCCCTCTCCGACCTCCTCCAGGTACGAATATCAGCTCCGTTTTTGCTTCTATAGAAATCCCCGCCGATATCATACAGGACCCGCCCCCGTATGCAACTGTTTCCGAAAAACAGCATTGTGCAAATCGCTCCCCCGGTCTCCTATAGACTCTCTGTCGACGGTCGCTACCATGCAGGCACATCCTTGTTTCGTCCGAGAACAGGACTCGGCTCCATTGCTATATATCCCAACCTAAGTGATCGCGAGAAAATTTAAGCCGGGCTTGTCGGTGCGCTGGAGACAATTTGGGCCCCGTGACTGGCCTTCTTGGGGTCAAATCGCTTCTTTGAGTCTTCGCCTTACCGTCCACTCGCTAACAATCTTCTCTCGAACATCTCTGAGCTGCCGTTGAACATCGATGCCGATTAAGTGTCGATTTCGGAGAGATGTGGTGACAAAAAATCGGTCATCTCTCACCGAAGTGCAACACTGTCGTCCAGATCCTGGTCTCCGGACAAAGTTTCCAGTCTCCCGGAACCTTTTATACACCTTCGAGACACAAGACTGACTAAGATGAAGCTGTCGAGCGATGGGACGCTGAGACAACCCTTGCTGGATTAGGATGACGATTTGAGCGGCTTCTGCAGGTGTGGTTTCCATTTTCTTTCAGATTCAGTGCTCCAGTGACGTGAAATATTGGACTGATGACAAATTTTTACGAATGCTCACTTTTTATAGGGTCTCAGGACTTCAAAACAAAACAGTGTTTTGTTGTAAAAAAAAAAAAGATTTTTGTTTTTACGTTCCATGACATAAAGGAAAAAATCTGTTTCTGTAACATTAATAGAGGTCGAAAGCTAATAAAATTACCTTTCAATTGATATACCATAATTTGTAATACATTGCATAAAAAAGGCAAAAACTTGTCTTGAGCAACCCGCGATGAAGTGATTCCAGTTTAATGCTCGCGAGTGTAGATGTTAATCTAGATGCGAGATCTTTCACTTAGCAACGCTGGTTGGAATTCACAGGTAGATGCGAGGTTTGGGGCATCTTCTACTCCCCCCTTCCCCCATTTTTATGACAACAGCGACAGAATCTAGATTTAGGAACTGTAACTACCTTCTTTAAGTTTATAATTATTCGATGTTTGCCTCGTCCAAGGATCTTTCCAAATCTTTCTAAACAAATTTTTATGACCAATTACATCACCTCCATCTCAAACTATTAATTTCTTTCTCATGTTTTTTTTTTTACCTATTTCATGCCTCTAAAAGAATCTGGGATTGCTGAAACAAAAAGTTACACAACGTAGCAAGTCCTACTACAGTAATACGATCACATTTGGCCATTACACTGAGAAATATTACTATTGAATATTTCTGCAATTAACATATGCTTAAAAGCGTTTTGTTATAAGTATAGGTTAAAATATAAAAAATATGAAATGGGGGGATCTTTTGAGTACACTAACAGGATGTGGGAAGTCGAGGCGTGCCATAGCTAGCTTATCTTGACTTCTTATATTGTTCTATTTTGATTTTTATTGTTTTATTTTGATTTTGATTTAACTTTTTTGAATGTAATTTATTTTGATTTAATTTTAATTTTTCTTGAATTTAATCTATGGATCTGGAAATAAAAATTTATTACTATTATTATTATACTATTATATTTTTGCAAGTGGTTTCAATGTGGTCTCTAAAAGTTAATTTTCCATTATCCCCAGATCACGGATCTTGTCAACCCTTTCCATGACTTGTCCGTCCAGCGTGCATAGATTTATTGCAGGGGCGCGTACCCTAGAAAACGTGATGACTTTACACTTCACAATATTCAATTCAAGTTAAAAAAAAAAAGTATTTATTGAGCCAACTTATAACTAATTACATTAGACAATAAAACTTAATCAATAAAGGCTACTGACTTATGGTGCATATCTGGTTCATACTTGTTGACTCTTGAACTAGATTCTTAGGAACCTGTATGTCGAGAGTTTATTTGATTTGCTCCATTAAGCTACAGCTTTTACATCATCCTGCATTATTTGCCCATCGGCAGTATCTCTACAAGATGTGAACAATTTTAAGTCGTCAGCAAACACGAGACCTCTACACCCCTTCACAACGTCCGGGAGGTCATTGATCATGAGCGCGAACAACGTCGGTCCGAGTGTGCTACCTTGGATTACCCCAGATCTAGTGTAGTAGTCGACAGAACGGTACTTTTGAAGCTGGACATACTGGACATGATCCCTTAAGTAACTGGCAGTAAATTTTCGTGAAACCAAAGGCAGATAGCTTACGCAGGCATATATCATTATCAACAATATCAAAGGCCAACAAACTTGACAACTTGTGTCCATATGCCAAAGAGTCAGTAGTTGGTTCGTTGTAGTAGTAAAGCGTCCTGTACGAAAATCATGCTGTGCGTCTGTTAGACGAATCTCTACCTGTGGAGCTATTTGCGCATTAAGTATATGCTCAAAAACTTTACAAAAACCTGACAAGACAGCAATAGGCCTAAACTCAGTCACATTAATAGAGCTAGATTTAGGCACCGGCGTAACTCAAGATATCTTCCATTTACTGGGAAATTTACATTGTTTTATAGAAAGGTCAAATATATGCTGAAACGGCTTAATTATCACATATTTACAATCTTTTATCAAGAAAGCTAGTATTGAGTCAGGGCCTGTGGCAGCTGTAACTTCATGCTCTGGATGGCGCGCTTGACTTCTTGGAATGTTATGTCAGTTATAGAAATGTTGAGAGCGTCTAAACAACCTCCAGAACACTGTTCAGCATCCTCTGCGTTAAGACTCGGTATAGTGTCTGGTAGCTTACACATTTACCCTTGTGCATGTATTCATGGCCCGAGCTCCGGTCACTAAGAAACCTTTTAACAAAATGCCAGAATTTATTGGGGTCTTCATATATATTACGTTCGACTGATTTCATATAGCGCCGGTACGCTATTTCTATTAGTGATTTTATAAGACTTCGATAGTACTTATAAACCTGATGATGAAATCCAGACCTAACTGCTTATACTTTTATCACCTAAAAAGTATAAGCAGTTGGGTCTGTACTCTGCAGTACTCTTGATTTTGATTTAATGTCATCCGTAAACCAAGGTGGATAACCTCTATGATTGATTTGCGTACTACTTTTTAATGGCACATTGTCATCAAGAATACGATATAGTTCATCCTAGAAGGCATGTAGAGCAGCATCGCTGTCTTCCAAACTCAACACACTAGTCCAATCTATGCGAGATAGTTCAAGATACAATTCGCTTAGATCAGCTTTGTGAAAATTCCATTTATGGGGTTGCATCTTTCAGGGGATGTTTTGCGGTAAAGAATGTTTTGAGCTGGGCATGGCTAGCATTATCTCTACGGGTGGGTGATACAGGTCTGGGGGAACCAACGGTTCAACATCAGCTGAAACTAATACTTGGTCTAATTTATTATTTGTGATTACATAATCAAGAATCCCTCCATAAGAATTAGGTGTAACATTTAGTTGCTTACCGTTACAGAATTGGATAAAGTTGATAATCTGTGATTTCACTTTTGAGCTGCATGAATTGATGTTGAAATCTCCTAATAACAAGAAATTCAAGGATGAAGACCTTTGCAGATCATCCCTTGACGAGCTTCTGGCGTAGACCACGGGAGCGGATCTTGCTCGCCTGCGTACATCTCCCAGCCAGAGTCTGGCGCCTGGCTGCATGCGTTGCCGTCTCCGCAGTTGGGCACCTTTTTGGATGACAACTCCCTGCGTGTGGCAGTGGCGCTTCGGTTAGGTTGCGACATCTGCGAACCACATCGCTGTGTTTGTGGGGCGGCGGTTGACTCGCTGGGGCGCCATGGGCTGCACTGTGTTCGGAGTGCAGGGAGACTCTCTCGCCATCACTTAATTAACGACATCGTCCGGAGGGCGCTAGTCTCTGCCAATATTCCGACGGTTCTAGAACCTCCGGGTTTGAGCCGCAGCGACGGGAAACTTCCGAACGGTCTCACGTTAATACCGTGGGAGAGGTCGTTGCCTATTGTGGGATGCGACCTGCGTGTGCACGTACGCACCATCCCACATCAGCTCAACTATCGTAACCCCGGGTGCTGCTGCTGTGTCGGCAGCGCGGAAGAAATGCATTAAGTGGGGCTTACCATTTGACATATTAAGTGGCCCTTGTATGCTAGAGAATTCCTCTATTGTCTTATGAACTAATTTAAATTACTTGGAACAGATTCCAATGTTGCTTGCAAAGTATATTTAACCGGTGAATTCCCAATATTCTATATTTATTAGACACGTCCAACGTATCCTGAGT
Organism: Argyresthia goedartella; assembly: GCA_949825045.1. Lineage (NCBI taxonomy): Eukaryota > Metazoa > Arthropoda > Insecta > Lepidoptera > Argyresthiidae > Argyresthia > Argyresthia goedartella. Next base: position 44,348,105 of record OX463806.1, on the reverse strand, counting down.
CAGAGTAAAGTTATGAATAAAATGATTCATGTCGAAATATAATATAGCATCGCTGTGATGACACGAACGTTAAATTAAAGATGAATGAATGAATAAATATGAAATTAAAGAAAAAAATAATATTCATTCTATGTACAGATTTGTTCTGTAGTTCTGTGAAATTACAAGAGTACGGCGTACTATGTAAGTCTAGAAGTGTTTCAACACTTTTATTAAAATCATTACGACTAATGTTTGAATGATATCCCACCATAATTACAATAGTGCTGTACTCATCATAGTTACCACGACTGATTATCTTCACAAGATCTACAAATGAACTATTTGGACAGCGAATGTTCGAGCCGGTAATGTAATAGAGGTCCAAGTCCTGCACCTAATTTGTCGGAGAACAATACAGTTTTTCTCACACCTTGAGCACTTATTTCGGTAGTTGACGATAAACGAGTGGAGGTGAGTGGCGCGACACACGTGTTGGAGTGCGGTACGATACACGTGGCGGTGGGTGGCGCGGCAGTGAACGGCGCAACGCGTGTAACAGCGAGCGGCGCGGCCCGTGCAACTTGACACACGCCTCTCAGCAGGCAGCGCAACAAGCGCGACAGCGAGCGGTGTTTCGCTCGCGCTGTTAAGCTGAGGTGTCTCCTCGTACACAGTTGAGGTGTCTCCTCGTACACAGCCCGCTGTACTTTCAGTGGCCGGAGACGCGTGATGTCGAGGTCGAGGCTTCTCAGCCTCGACCTCGACATCGATCACGCGGACTTGACGACTGTCGACTGCGGAGACTTGACGACGATGGCCGAGATGGTAGGTGCCTTCAGAGCTTGCGGTGTGGCAACAGAGGTCTGTGACACCAGAGCCGTCGCCCGCGGCGCGGGGGCGGGTTCAGGGGGTAGCCCCGCCGACTGCACGTCGTCGTCAGCCTCGGGAACGGGGGGCGCGGGGCAGGGTGCACGTGATGCACCAGCACCACGCCCACCGCGACGTCCTCCACGGCACCGTCCTCCACGACGTGCAACAGCTGGAGCAGGTGCGGTAGTTGTGACAGGCATGACGACATCCGTCCCAGGTGAAGCAGGCGCGGCAGGCGCAATATTTGTCACGCCTAATGCCAAAGCTACCTCATTGTCGTCCAGCAGTAAGCCTTGCATCCCTGTCCTTTGCTGCTGGAGCTGGAGCAGCTCTGATGCTGTTGTGGATAGTTCTTAGAGGTCCCTTTGGCTCACTTCATCTCTGCTGATAGTGTCTGCGAGTTGTGTCTGCAGTTGATTAATATAACCCTCACTATGTATTTACATGTAAGCACCACTGAAAGAATGGACCTACCACTCTGCCCGACCGCATTTTCTTAGATACCCCACGCTGTAGCCCACGTTGGGCTGCTGCTGGGGCGTACAAAAAGCACTTCAGGATCTTGTGAATAGCTGACGCTTTAGTTTGACGTGTCTGTCATTTATGAAGCAACTTCGGGCGTTTCAAATGTTGTTTTTATTTGTACACGCTCCGCTCCACTCCGGTCCGGTTTTGCTTCCACTAAGTTCTAACCTAACCTTTAACCCAATTGAAATTTAGCCACAATAACCTACTCTAGCCAAATTTGGCTTTTTCCGTTACATAAAATACGCGTACAAAAGGCGCACGTTCGGGGTCTTGTAAATAGCTGACGCGTTAGTCCGATGCGTCTCCTAAATACGAAGCTACTTCGGGCGGCTAAAGGGTCGGGTATTTACTAATATGCTGTCCAGCCCGGCGCATAAATGTATTAATAGAATACATATATTCATACATAAGCTTAATTTTAGTTTTAATTACAAGCGGGATTTTACCTCTTTTAGGGTAATTATTTTTAGGTGTTGGCAAACCTACTCTGATGTCATGTCAAAGTCATTGTCAATGTCATTTCAATTCATCATTTTATGTCTGTGCATCATTCCTTGAATTTCATTCATTTAGGTACATACATTGGCTCGCTCCTTGACCGGTAGGTCCATCGATTTAGAAATCGATGGGTAGGTCACGTTATGCTAATTATTAGCTTGTAGCCCCTTCACCAAACCGCGGCAACCTTGCCGGTGACAACTACGGACCCTTGAGCATATCACGAAGGAACTTCCTGTAGGTGAGATGGCGGTGATTTTCCGCCTCCTTATCGACAATCTGTCCCAAATCTGGCGTTGGTTCTTGGTTGTTGATAATCGTGTCGCCGTTGAAGCTCGTTGTTGCGTTCAGATTGAGGTTCTGTCGTAGTCGTGTGGCCTTTGCTTGAACTGCAGTTGTCGGAGTGGAAGTTGTTACGTTGACGGTCAAAAAAATAAACAATAACAATAACAATAATAATGAGTGTCTTTACCCCCTGTACTGTCAAACCCAAAAATGCAAAATGGCCGCGTCTGTCACGGGGTCGCACGCGAACTCCGCCCGCTAACGTCCCGTTTCATTAAAATGACGATATCTCTATTTTTTCTATGGGAGCTCTCTAAGAAAGTTATATCGTTGGAATGGCTTTTAAATAAGCTACCGGATAAAAAAGAATAGTCCAGTTTTGCCTAGAAATATATTTTAATTTTAATTTTAAATCTAATTTATTTTTATTTTTTTATTTTTTTTTTCCAATTATTGTAGAAAAAAATGAAACATGGAAAAAATATAGCATGTTTGTAGTTTATTTACATCTAAATACGTTATCGCACATAAATAAATAACAATAACATGCCTCCCCATACAATAATCCTGGAAAGCAATCACCACAACCACACCACCACTCAATAAGCGCTGACACGTGACTGACGGCGCGATATTTCATTGCCTCGGTCAACCACTAACGTTTACCACACGGCTGTAAGCCACCGTCCCAGCAGAGGTGACCTTGCTGGTTGCAATCCGTGTGGACGGCAGATGTAAGCCAAATTCTAAATGACCTTCATCGTCCTTGGCTTGCGGGAGCGTGATCAAATCCACGGATTGCAGCCGTGGCTTAAAGACGTGTAGACGGCAGATTACAACCAATTTTTTTTGTTATGATAGGTCGCACCATTTCCAGTAACTCGTAAAATGTTTCCTTGTCCATTCTGAGGAAGTTATGAACATCATTGAAGTCTAATAATTCCAATAAGTTTGAATGGCTAAGAATCGATCGTTCTTTCAACCAACGATTCATCCACTTCCTTTTTTTTCTTTTTTTCGTCAATTTCGGACAAAACCGCTAAGGCCAGGCCCACTTTTTGAAATTTTGACAAATTTGGAGCCATTTCTACACCACGGAGGTGGTTTCACGCCAGAAGACGACTAGCGACTGATTCGCGAGCGTGGCTTGGCGCGTTGGCTGACATCCGTCTAGGCGAAACACAATCCGCGGATGCAAGCCAGTTTCCGCCAAGATGACCCCTGCTGGGACGCTGGCTTACAGCCGTCTGGTACATGTTTAATGCTTGCTTTAGAGTAGAAACAAAGGATGTTATGCCTTTCTCCTTCTTTCGGCAACGTTTAGTGGAAGTTTGAGCAAGATAGACAAACGCTTTGATTAAATAACGGTCCTTATTTACCGCCTTTTACGCATCGGTCAATATGTGTCCGCGTGACAGACTGGGGTATTTTGCATCGGTCAAAATGTGTCCGCGTGACAGTCTAGCATTTTATAGAATAAAAAAAATATGCGTTAATAAAGACACTCGTTTGGGCATTTTTCACTTCCGGTTTTGACTGTACCGTTCGGAAACAAATGGAAGACATATTTTTGAGTTTGGTATGCAATATTGTTTGGTGTTATTTGGCCTCTTTCTATTCAAACCAAATTGAAATCTATTGTGGTAAACCAGCGCGCTGTTGCAGTATCAGCCAAGATTACAATCAATATATGTACCTTCCTGCATTTTTTACACAGTTGGTTGGCTTGGCAGCGCAAGCGTTCACAAACAACCAATACAATTTCTGAACGTAAAACGGAAACTCCCGGTTGTTATGGCAGAGCCTGCCATTCAATTATAGAAAATCAATCAAGAAACCAACGGTTATTCAAGTCTCCTTATCGACACTCTGACCTATGGTTGGAGTGTAGATAAGGGGGCGCCAAGGAAAAAAAACTTAGAATTTTTTCCGCCCCCTTATCGACACTCTGACCGGATGTTCAGATGACTCTCTTAGCTGATCGGTTACAGCAGACGATCAATTACTTGGATAAATATAACAGGAGAGTGAAGGAGATATCATTTGTGGCGGAGCAGAGACGGTTAGTTTCGTTATTCTTCTTGTGTCTCACTTCAATTGGTTAGTGTGAAGCAAATAGTGTGCAGCACTTAGGAAAATAGTCGTAATTTTTCGTATATTGGATATTTTTTTTATGGAGATGATATATATTGGACGTTAATGATGGAATTTATGTCAAATATACTTTTTCTCTATCATATGTGACATATTGGTTTTACACCAAAGATCCTGCGATTTGAAGTCTAGCCAATAAATAACCATGGGCTTTCGGTGATAAGTTTTCTATTCCTTTTTTGTGGGGTTGGGGTTTTTTGTGACTCTAAACAATTTGTCGTCTTTTACAGGCTACTCAACAGGAAGAATCAGGAATGCACTAAATTCTTTGAAATGATGGAAAACAATAACTGTGAAGAGCTTGGATTCAAGGATCTGAATGATAAATTGCAAGCATGTTTAGATCTATTAAAGATTATATTGAATTTGGCTATGACAAGGAGACTGGCCATAAGCAACTGTTAGAGGCTGTAGAAGTCGTTATCCTGGGCTTTGAGAAGATAAAAATACATTACCAACTCGACGAAAACAAATTCAAAAAGTATGAAAAGTCACAGACTACTGTAGAAGATGTCGAAAAGGCTCGAAGCGACTTAGAGAGTGTTCTAAGGGAGTTTGAAAAGAAATTCCCGAATTTTAGTGAGAAAGTGCTGAAGGAAACCTCAGATACTATATCCAAGTTTATGAACAGCAATGTTGAAGATGGTGATGATTAACGCTAACATTATTGTGTCATTATATTAGAATATTAAAACAAAGAGCTTTCAATTTGCTGTTTTGATTTATACTATTGCATTCATGTCAAGTTACATCAAGGAGTGTGATGGTATTTGCTATGATATACAACATTAGTTCTGTCACACAGACCAGTATCCTTATTATGTATTTCTGGTACCAGTGGCAATGGCGACTGACAATGAAATTCCAAATTGATGGATCACAAGAAAATCATGAAGTAACATATACTACTCAAAAGAAAATAGGGGCCAATAAGTATTTTGATTGCTACGTGAAAAATATAGTAAACAGTAATGTATATTTATTAAAATAACATGTATAAGGCTTTTGTTTTAACTTATGCTAATAACCATTTAATTGTGTAGTCAATTGTTTCACTTATTTCAATTAACATGAAATTAGTCCATTGTCAACAGCAAAAACTAAACAGAAACTCTTTGCAAAACAAAACAAAAACTGACACAAGCTGTTTTTTTAATGGTTTAGTAACGGGTGTGTCCTCCTCTCCTGTTTTCACACTCCTGGAGCCTTGAATGCATACTCTCGATTAAGTTTCTGATGTTTTCATCAGGTATCTCTTCCCACACACGTTTCAGAGCATCCATAAGCTGTTGCTGGTTGTGAACCTCTTGCTCATGCTCCCTAACCCTTCGTTTTAATTGGTCCCACATATGCTCTATTGGATTTAAATCCGGACTATACGCTGGCCATGGTAGGACACGAATATGGGAGTCATCCAGTACAGTCTGAGTGGCCCGAGCTGTGTGTGGGCGGGCATTGTCATGCATTAACCAGAACCCTGGCCCCACTCTCTGTGAGAATGGAATCACATGAGGCCTGATGACTTCATCGATGTACCGTTGTGCAGTTACTGTGCCTTGATTTAAGAAAACCAGCTCAGTTTTGCCATGTAAGCTAATCCCAGCCCAAACCATCACACTAGGACCTCCAAAGCGGTCAATTTCCTTGATGCAGACATCGGAAAATCTCTCACCCTGTCGTCTCCATACTCTAATCCGCCGATCATCACAACAAAGCTTCACTTTACACTCATCTGTGAAGAGCACCATACCCCATTGATTCATGCTCCAATCTGAATGTTCGCGGAAAAAACTTAAACGATTTCCACGTTGAACCCTAGATAAAGGAATTCGTACTACTCGGCGTCTGGACCTTTGCTGGTCTTCATGCAGTCGATTACGTATCGTTTGGTCACTAACACGAGTCCCCGTTGTCAACTGTAGGCGATTTTGTAACTTACGTGCCGTCACAGAGCGCTCTCGACGGGCACTCAATCGGATGTAGCGATCCTCTTGTGCCGTAGTCGCTCGCACCCTGCCCGATCCAGGCCTTCTTGCAACACTGCCAGTCTCTTGGAACCGATCCCACACATTTTGGATGGCTCGGCGAGAGAAACCCAACGAAAAATCTACAGACCGCTGTGAGTGACCTTCAACAATCAATGTAACGGATCTGGTGGCAGTAATGGTATCCATATGCCTTCGTTGACGTGGCATTATTAACAAAAGATGTTAAAAGAAGCAAAAGATGGACAGAAATAGTTTTTTAACAGAATAAAATTGTGATTCCATCTGAAAGGAATTTGACCTGAAACTCGTTTTTTATATTTGCTTCAATTTCTGGCCAGCTGTAAGACTTAAACACCAGCATTAAAGAGGTTGGATACTGAAGGAGGCCGGACATCATTAATTAGTCACTTATTAATAAGTTTACATCTAAAAATTTACTCAGAAACAGGCCCTTATTTTCTTTTGAGTAGTATATATTTAAAGCGACTGTTAGTTATTTGAATTTGAAAGGAATCCAGAAATATCGAAGATACTTAATCAAGCTAATGGTATAGCCCAAGTCAAGTTGGGATGGCACTATTTTAGTGGGGTAATCAATGTTGTTAGTTACCAAAAAGGATGACAAATTGAAGATTTAATTTGTAATCACCATTTTATTTAAAGTAATATTTCATTTATAATAAACTCATAAAATCATAAGCTTTGTATGATTTACTTCTTCTAACATGCCTGATATTTGGAAGTGAGATTTTGATACACTTGATTTTAACAGCGCTTAACAATAAATTATTAACTGTGAACCAATTCAAGGTTAAAAACAATACACCATTAACGTCATCAAAATGTTCTTTTTGTCTTTCAATTTTGAAGACCATTTAAGTACCATCAGCAAACAACACTATGTCAATTTCTCCACCATGAAAGGCAGATCGTTAATATATACCAGGAATAAGAAAGGGCTGTTTAGCCTATTTGATTTGTTTCATTCTTATGGTATTATCATAGATTTAGAAAAGGAATAAAGACACATCAAAATTGCAAAGCATACTGTCATTTCCTCGCTCCACATATTTCAGTAATTAAAACATTAAACATGGTCCTTCGAGCCGGATTTCTTTAGAATTATAAACAACTGTGACCTATGAAGTAAGTGAAATAATAATTACAGTGAAATTCACAAACTCGAAACATTGAAATTGGAGACTAATATTCTATTAAAATGGCATCTATTGAAAATCTTATGAAAATTCAAGACGACTTATTGCAGAAGGTAGAAAAAGCCCACACAAATTTCAAAAAGTCACCTAAAGAGAGAATTACTCCGGGCTATTGCCAGGGCCGCTTAGAAGCACTAGAAGCTTATTGGGCAGATTTCAAAGGTAGGTACACACGAGAAATTAATTCTGAATATCACAGAGGAAGATAGAAAGACACTGGTGTACTTTAAGGAAGAAGTCTTTGATTCTCTTGAAGAGAGGTACTACATTTACAAGGGCGATCTCAAAAACGTGCTTTTAAATTTGAATACGTATCATACCGATCAGCCACAACCACAACCGAACAAGTCATCATGTAACGAGTTTAAATTGCCACAGATTCAAATACCATCTTTCAGCGGTAACTACACCGAATGGCAAGCGTTTTACGATTTGTTCACGGCGCTCATAGACACAAACCCGTCGCTTCAAAACGTGCAAAAGCTGCATTACCTGAAAGCAAGTTTGAGGGGAGACGCTGAAACCCAAACAATAATATGTTTATCTAACTCAACAAAGGATACCTCTATTTGTCTTTCAACAGTACATAAGTGCAAGAATATCTTTTCGTTGATTCACCTTAATATTATTTTTTACTAAGTTTAAAGAACCACCTCTATCAGCAGTCTTTATATTGTAACAACTGTCAATTCTGTAATTATTTATGTTAAAAGACATCATATTTTCCTTTAACCAGTGTTCTGTAACACAAATAACATCGATGTCAGTTTTTTTTAGAAATAATTCTAAAACAATCATTTTGCCAGGTAGCTAGCCCCTGGATGTTTTGATGATTAATATTTGAATACGCACAGCTAATGGGAAGTTATCTGTTTGTTCCTTTGGCCGTCTAGACCACAGGGGTGTGGGGTTCGCAGGGTAGGGCCTTCGTCAAGGACATTGGGCGTCGTTTGAGGGACCGAGAATTTGACCACCGCTCCGGATCGTTCCTGTCACAGAGGATCTCGCTACACGGCACGTTTGGTGCGGGCGTTTCTTGGGGCGGCTTATTTTTATAGATATGTATTTTGTTTCTTAACTTTAGTTATGACGAAGCGTTTGGCTGATTGTTGCCATTGTATTTTATTGTAGTTATAGGTACTAGATCTTAGACTGACTCCTTCAATTTATATACAGAATATAGATTCACTATTTCAGAAATTAAAGGTAGAGTACCGACAGTATATATCTTCTAAGCATTCTAATACATCCAGGTAACGATTATCAGCATAGCTGGTAAATTATACTCTATACAGATAACCAATTTCACACCTTTATGAGTTATAATCAAACCTTACATTTATTTTTCAGCAGTCAGACTGTCAATATTGACAATTACTTTAATAGAGAAGCTATCCCTAACTCCTAACGTAACTCCGCCCCAGCCAACATTTTCCGGGCGATCTCTTCGATACACTTTATATTCAGGGAGAAATAATTCACTGTTCATTACAAAGGTAATCAGAAAGGTTTCAGCCACAGCTATCACGTCACAATCCATTGCAGATACGTTATTTAAAAAGATATCGCGGGACACGGCAGTGCCCCCGCCAAGTCGAGCGCGAAGCAAACACTGCCGTACCATCCTATACTGGAACCATTTCGCCGCATTTTCAGGCCCCTATTTAAGATCCTCTGCATAAGACCAGAATGCATTTTCGTCATCCAGTAAGCTATAATCACATACTTAAAATCCAAAATTTGAAGTTTGTAGGTCATTTAGTTCCGAAGTTAAGCGAAAGCAAAGTTTCGCATTTATGACACTCACTCACTCACTCACTCATCAGAATAGAACTAGTACTTCCCATTAACTCAGAGAGCTGAAATTTGGCACAGAGTTAGGGTTTAAGGGCCACATAAAGGGAAACTATAAAAACTAGGATAATCGAAGATCTGGAGTACGTGGTGACCCTGATTAGAAAACACAAGAGCTTGGTTTTCTCTTGGTCTAGTATAGATTCGATTAGTATACCGTTTTCATATCTCCCGGAAATCTCCCGAAAATCTAATAAAATAAATCAATATGCCCACGTTTCTACAAAAAGAAGTGAAATCCCACCAAAAACATCCTGTAAAAAACTAGCCAAGTCTCGATGGAGCTGCTTGTTTATCTCTAGAAAGTAATGAAATCTAGACAAAGTCGTGCCAAGTCTAAGGTTGCTTACTGCGATTTCTTATTATATTTATTTCTATTATATTTATTATATTATTATATTTCTTATTATAGTTAATGTTGTGTGACTTGGCCGTTGAACATTCTTTATACGTTAGTGGGTACACGTCAATTTTGAACTGCGTCATATTTAATTACAATAAATTACAAGCTGCAAGTTTCCACGTTATGAAATATTAGAAAATGACTGCAGGTGCCTTCCGTGATCGTTTTATGCTGCTCGTTAAAGGCATACAAAGGAATTATATTTTAAGCAAATTAGTATGTACAGTAAAAATAAATTTGCCATGACTTATTTTTTATTGACATTGAGAGTAACAGATATAACATAGGTAGTAACAACAGATATAACAATACATGTTAACGAAATTGACTTGTACCCACTAACGTATAAATAATGTTCAACGGCCAAGTCACACAACATTAACTATAATAATAAAGAAATCGCAGTAAGGAACCTTAGACTTGGCATGACTCTGTCTAGATTTCATTACTTTCTAGAGATAAAAAGCAGCTCCATCGAGACTTGGCTAGTTTTTTGGCCTTCTTAATTCTGAGGCCTCTTACATTCTGATAAATAATATTAAGTTTAAGTTTAATATCTCTACTTCTGCGGGTATTTGCTTTGTCGGCGAAAATTCTTGCCTCGCCTCGGCTTCACACCTATGGGTGTGAAGCCGAGGCGAGGCAAGACATAGTCTTTAACCCAGTTAGCAGGCGACAAAACAATATCAGCAGAAGAGAGCGAACACAACACAGAAGCGAACAGAACAACCAACTTAAAAGAAGCATAGTCCCCTCGGGCGTTCAGGGACGTCACAGAGCAGGCGACATGGCCGCAAAAAGTGGCAAGATGGCTTTTTACCTGTTCAGTAGTGGCTTAATACAGGTGCAGATAGCGGCGACGTTCAGCAGCTTCCTAGAGTTGAGATGATGTCTACTCCGCGATGTTGGTAATATGGTCGAACTATCTGGCTGCCGGTCGACCCACGCTCCTTCGTCCTACTTTCGGCCACCACTCGGTCATGGATATACTCCACCATCACCTCGCCTCGCCAAGTGCCCTGCACACTTAAATTTCAGCCTAGTGATACGCTTTACGACATCTGTGACGGTCTGTCGACGTTTCTGACTCTATCTAGAAGAGAATTTACGACTACATATATCATTATAAGTACCAAAAGTTGTTTCAACTATTTTCCATATAACTAAGGTCGTTTCGACTATCTTCATCTCGCCTATTGGACGACTCAACTATTGTTTGATTTTCCTAAGTTTGATAAAACTAAGTTCAATAGCACTAACGAACGATTCATCTAATGATTGGTTGACATATTGAATGTTTCAACTATGTTTTAAATGCCTAATGGAGTTAATATCTGATACTACAGTAAATATTACAGCCATTGAAATAATTAGAAACGGGGAACCACTACCTAAGAAAAGGAAGGCAAGGAATGATTATGAATTATGAAGAATAAACAATATTCTAAAAGAAATCTCTGAGTATACGCATAAAGAATTATTGAAAGCTATTACTTCTAATCTTTGATCAGTATATCCTACAGCAATATCTGCTTTTGACCTAAACATCTAATATTTTGTAAAAAAACTATGATTAAACAATTTTTGTTTCCCAAACAGTGTCTTTTTTTGTTTTCCTAACCTGAACTTAACTAACCTTTGGTTTTCAAACAGGAAGTGACTTATAGCAATCAATTCGGTTCTTGCCAGAGTAGGGGGTCACCTCGCTCCGCTCCGCTTCGCTCGGCTCCCGAGTCTGCTGAAACGTGTGAAGCTATCTTCAGTTTTCAAACAGGAAGTAACCTATAGCAACCAGTACGGTTCTTGTCACCTCAGATTTGTCTAAACATCAACTGGTTTACCGTTTGGTAGTTCATTAGGCATTTCAATCATTAGTTATAACAAATTAGTCATTCTTAACGGTAGGTCTCTTGACCGTAGTTATCGAAAATAGTTGAAACAACTTTAGGTATAATGATATGTAAACTATTACATTAAAATAGCGAAATTACTAAGATATTGATATATATATATATATATATATATATATATATATATATATATATATCTGCGCGTTCTACCACGTCCTTACAAATCAGAAACATCTACACACAGTGTCAAAATGTACCAACATCCATGCTAACACAGATGATGTTGACATAATTTAAACTCTTGCTGTGTAGATATTTCTTGTCGATTATGATGTGTAGATCTATGTGACTGTCTTGCGCGCGCACATATAATGGGCTGGCTCATCGCCGCAGCTATCAAGCAAGGAAGGTTTCCTCAAGATGTTTCCTGATTTACTAAAACCTACATATGCTTTGGAATTAATAACTTTAGTTAACTGTGAAAGCATGGCAAAAGTAGGTACTGTAGTGCTCCTAGCACCAATGTAGTACTCCTAAGCACTAATGATGTAGTGCTTAATTGATAATTATAAATCATAACAGTGGACTGGTTTGTTGTTGTTGTTTTTATTTGATTTATCATGAATAGTTTATTTACACTTTTGTATAAAAGGGATCCACAACTGGCTCGATAGCCATTACTCTAATCCTCACTATAATTTAGCTCAGTCACTGGCCGAATCCTACGGTGAAGTGTGTCACATTGACTTCTCACATCCCAGCCTCTTTCTTTTTAAAATACAAAATAAGTAACAGTGCCAAAGTGACACCCACTCTAAAGAGGCCCGTATACAATATAATTGCCTAAACAAATATCGAACCTTACAGTACCTACTTAATTATCTACTTACTGAGTCGCGTAAAGTTCCAGTATACAATAAACATGAAATTATTGGCTCAACATCTTTCGCAGGCTGAGCTGTGACAGGTATACTTATTTTGTTCACGTTAAATTCCTGAAATAGCAAAGAAGGGAGGACACAAAACGTGCGGCTTCTGCACGTTCAGAACTGATGCATATGTTACGGCTAAAGCTAGGTCTGAAACTAAACTTTACTTTAGCCGGCTAGTTTTGAGATTAATTTCGAGCCTCAGCTTATGTCCGAAATAATGTTCATTGCGATAAATGATTTCAACATTAGCCGGCTAAACTGCAGTTTAGCCTCGACGCTGTTGAGGCTATAGATGGGTGAGAAAATATGGTTGACATTAGCCGACTAAACTTAAGGTTATTTTTCAGTATACCTAGGTTAATCTTGAAAAATTACCGTCTTAATCTGGAATAAGTGATGATAATGTTTCGGTAGCCTTAAACACTGCGGTAGCTTAGGTGTTATAGGTTGAACATGTAAGAACAACAGAAAAAACTTATACTCGTCTTATTATAGTTCTTGTTGTTCTTACATGTTCAACCTAACACGAAGGATAAAGGGAAATAAACCCTTTACCCTTCAGCTAAGCTACCGCAGTGTTTTGCCCTGATATTAGAAATAGCTTTCTCATCTGAATAAAATTACCTCGCCCCGCTCCCCGCAGTCGCACGAATACTTCGTTTTCAACATTAGCTAACTAATGTCCAACATTAACCGAAACGCCTCGGCTAATGTGCAGTCTAGCCGATTAAAGATGACATCCGTTATCACAAACGAACATGACTTCGCGCATTAGCCGAGGCTCGAAATTAATCTTAAGACTAGCCGGCTAAACTTAAGTTTAGTTTCACACCTAGCTTTAGCCGTAACACATACACGTAATGCAGCTTTACGCTGCCGGGACCACACTCTTATGCACTTATATCGAAAATAACAAAAACCAAACCAAACTTTCATTGTTATATTTATTGAAAATAAAACAAGGTACAAAACTATTTAATTTCTTAAACATCTAGTACATTCTTGCTTTCTTCCTTTACGCTACAGCGTATTTCCGTTGTATACAAGGCCATTACGATCCCATAGTGTACTGCGTTTGTGTATAGTTCGGAATGCTGATACTCACATCTTGCAACTACAAAATATACAAGAATTTTGCGTACTACTCGTGTATAGTTTGTAATGAATGCGTGCGAAAGTTTAGTTTCAAACTCAGTGTCACTGACGCACGCTATCAAAGGTTTATAAATGGGTATTATTTAATCGCACATCAAAACTACAGATTTGCACAGCAAAAAAGGTTTAACATAAACATTTTAAATATTTTATGTGTACTTGAGTTTGTTTACACAGCAAATATCAGGGAAAACATTGCGGTAGGTTAGGTGAAGGGTAAAGGGGGCGAGCGAAGCGAAGCCCCTTTATCCTTTTTGTTAGGTTGAACATGTGAGAACAACAAAAATAACTTAAAACATAAACTTAGGTACACATACAATATTTATTTACCAACCACGAGTATTTACATTGGGTAATAGCGCAGTATATAACGGAACCACAAAGTTGGCGTAGACCATTCCGAAGTATACAGGATTACGGCGTAATGCTGTTGTATAGTTCGGAAGACGTTAGTGAAAACATTGCGTTCCAAAGTAGCGATAATTTACAGACCCCTGCGTAATGTCCTTGTATATTACGGAAACACGGTACAATACACAACACAACACAGAAACTTCATAAAATTATTTGTCGTCGATGATACAAACGAACGCTACAAATGAAGCAATGATATTAACTTAATGGGTAATGGAAAATATAATTTATCAGCATTAATCATAAGTCAGTAAATAACAATAAAAAAACCTAATAACGCTGTCGCCGATTTTAAGATGATCAATGATTATTTCGTCAGTCATTCAGGAATTAGTACCTGTAGGTCAAACACTTGGCATTATTGTCATATACTCGACGTAATCAGAATAGTTATGTAGCTCAATAATGTTTCTCTTGGCATATCCCCGACTCCATTCAGATTCAAATTTGATTCACAGTCGCTTTGAACGACAGCTTATTTGAAATAATTGCGGTGTGATTAGTCAAACGATAAATTAAATTTGGCGAAAATCCATCAAAGCATCTATTTTAAAGAGATCATAGAATATACCTCAGAAATAAAGAATAGAGCTACTTCTGATTTCAAATACACAAATAGTCGATTCACTGATCGTGAAAAGAAATATAAATTAGGTGCAGGTGCACTTGTATCGCAAGTCCTTAGGTGCAGGTGCACTTGTATCGCAAGTCCTTAGTAACTAGTAAATAAATAATACAACACAATATTTACAAAATAGTACAGTGATGTTATTCATGATATGAAATTGATCACTGCTAAAGCTACACTTAACAATTATTCGGATTAAATCGTACCATGGAATCAACAAGTAACGTAGGAGTTAAGCATAGGTACAGACAGAATTTTGTAGCAGAAAAGCTCAGGGTACTTTTACTCCCGCATGGTAGGCAGAGCTACAAACGCGCCGCCACAGACGTCGTCAACAGAAAGGCGTAGTAATATTTCAAGAGGTTCCTGTGTACATCATTCTGATCACTATAAAACCGGTTTGATCCGAGCAACTTTAATTTTCAGTGCTTCTTCCCATACATTTGGGAGGGGCGGTCAGCTGATTTCAATGGAGAAGTAAAAATTATATGAATATAAATGTCCTTAACAACCCCCTTGATTATTTCTCCACCTTTTTGTAATAACCTTTATAAATTATTACACTATATACAGCCTGTAAATTCCATAAGGGCATATATTTTAATTGCGTATAACATTCTGATGCAAATGTGTTAGATAAGTTTCTTCATGCAAAATTATTGTGACCGCAATGGAACAGAAACGCGTTGAAATGAATTACGTAACCTTACCTTACTTATGTTTGTGAGACAACAACGAACTTTTTAATTGCATCGAACAGTAGACCATACGTAGTATCTTATTATTTGTCTGTGCAGCAGACCTGTCATGACATAAACAAAGACTGAATATTTTAAATCGAAAATTTCGGAAAAAGTTATTTAATAAAAGTAAGAAAAAGTATGCAATTGTACGAGAAAGTCATTCGCCATGTAGTGTGCTACCATACAGAGTACAATTTACACGAGAAATCATAAAATCCTAGACAGGGAATATGTAGCTCAAAAAAAATATGCAAACGAATTATCTTCACTGATTAACCTACCATATACCAAAAAACTGAGTAGGTACTCTACAAATAAAACATTTGAATTACAAAACAAGAACCACCAACAAAATCATAAATCCTATCAAAATAAGCCAACCTTTCTTACTAAGTTCACAACAAATATCTTTTTGAACACAAATTCCGTTTTCAATACAAACATATTCAAACAAGTCAAACTAAAATACTGACTTGCACTCAAATACTATATATACATATAACGGAATTTCTAAAATTCGAGTCTTGCTGCACCACACTAATTAATGTTTACTTTACCAAACTATATTTAACAATTTTATCATTGTTATACCTAAATAGTTATAGTGCTTTTTTATTATCTGTTTTAATGAAAATTATTAATAATTATATTGTCAAGCTGCATAATATATTGAAAGAAATTTTAAATATAATAAAGTTTTAGTCATAATTTTTGGAATTCACGGAACACAAGCGAATTTATATTTAATTTTGAACAGCTACATCGCTGTCTCTGCTCCCAAAGGGGGGACGGCGGGGCGGGGCGGCGGGGCGCGGGAGCGGGCGGGCAGAGTACCCGCTCGTCAAGTAGGTTAGGTTCTACCCACAGACCAGATCGAGATAGACGCAGCAAACACGGTCGAATGTATGAGAACCAACCGTGTAACTTTTTCACTACCTACTGTGACGTCACGAGCGCCTTTTAGTGATGGGTTGACATGTTAATCGTGAAACAGAGTCAAAGGCGCGCCGCCAAATCGATTCAAAATGAGCGCTGCTGCGGGAATCCCCTACCTACCACGACCACGTTGCCTTTTTGTCAGTAACCTACCGCGTTGCCTATCGTAGCATCGGATATCACATCATAGAGTGTTAAAGTATGCATTTGTCTGTAGAACCTATTTACCTTTTATTATTCATGTGTAAATCCGTCCAGCCCCCTTATTCAGTAACTCGAATCGATCTTAAACTGTGGAATAGTATCAGATTTCCCATAGTTATGTACAATCAATTGACACTGCGTTGCATTTGACCTGGCTCAAGCAGGAATAATAACCAGAGCGAAAAAGTTTTCGAGTTCAGAAAACATGAACTTATGTCATTGTATATAAGAGTCACTGACAGTTCGATTCACATACTTTTTCGACGCGTAATTATTCCTGCTTCCTACACTGGATTAAAGTTACTAATTAAGGGGGCTGACTAGAATAATGTAGGTAAGGTTAAACGTGGTGTATTGATAACCAAGGGTAAATAGAAATAACTCTTAGGCCCACTACTTCGTAAAGTATTAGAGAAGAGAGATTGGGAGCAATCTCTATTCTCCCCTGGGTATCAATATACACTCAGTTTTACTACAGTATTACCTACTTACTTGTTCAGTCTTGTTCTACCTACCTACTTATCTTTTTTTAAATCATTCCTCTGTCTTCTACTCATTCCTCTCTCGAAGTGAATCGTACAACATCGATTGAGAATTCGACAGAGGAATGAATTTCTAATCGACTTTCTATGTAATGCTGAGTTACACGAAAAAAGCTTAAATTTTAAGTCATGATTAAACTAATTAAATCACGAGAATCCATCCAGCGGGTTGGGCTGTGCTTTGATATGTCAGTCAGTCAGTCAGTCAGTCAGTCACTCAGTATTCTTTTATATATTAACATAAAATGAATACATAACAATCTCACATATACGTTATTCTACTACTAAAATATAGATTGCAATGAAAATGCAACTCAGAATTATCATTCTTCCGTCAACAAAATCGAATCGTCCAGCGATTTTGCAAGAATCGTCGCATTGTACAACACTATCTGATTAAATCGACAGAAAAATGAGCAAATCGACTGTACCATGCAACTGTAAGGTTAACGAAAGTATAGTTTGCTTCACTGTTCATTGAGGGCTACGAAAGAGATATCCATAAATTGTGTAAAGTGGAAGCAGCAGTGGATGAAGTCCATAGGAAATATACGCTATGGTTCAACCTATCTCAGTAAAAACGGGAGACGCTACTCGAAATTAAAAATAATTGATTATTAAATAAATTAGGCGAATTTCAGAAATAAAATTACTAACGTATGAAAGGTAACGCCGTTGTTTTCTTTGGAAACAACATTGCTTGAGTTTTTGCAATTCACAACGGCACAGTAAAGCATTTTTATGTTTATTAGTACACGGCTTACATTCGAACAGCCAGAGAGCGACTGAGCCGGGATGAGCAGAATCCGCCTATTAAAAACACGCGAAGTAGGTAGACTTTCGCTGTCTATCTCGATATCTGGTCTGTGGTTCTACCTCATATTTACGAAACTCTTTCTTACTTACTCTGTGGGCTCCACAGTATAAAAGAGACAACAAGGTGCTTGACGGGTGTCAGTCCTCCCATATATATCATATACACATATATATCGCCCAAAAGGGCAAATTGCAGGTAGAAAGCCTTCAGCATATACCGAGGCCATGGCTCACAGTTAATTCTTAATAAGACAACTGTAAACACAAAGGGTTTGTTTTTAGTCCGTATACCACACGAGCTGATGCCCGCTCAATATGTGGGGACCCGGACATAGCAGGGAGGTCTGACTCCTGGGCATGGGTAATTCCATTTTTTTCCCCTCCAACAAAAAAAAAATGACGGGTGTCAGTCTTAGCCTGTTAGTGAGGGTGAGCTTAAAAACATCGATTAATCAAATTAATTATTCATACTACTTCAACTGTCAATAAGTGCGTTTGTGCTCCCGTACATTAAACTATCAAAATCATTTCGTTCTATAGTATCATACTGAAAATTTACTCGAAAGTGATGGCAAAGTGACAATTCTATTGTAGGAGTGTTATCTCAGTGCAATACGAAGTATAACATAACAAAACGTGAATCCTAGTAAATCAATTGAAATAGCTTTTTCTAAATCTACCTCCAAACAAAACATATATTCTTGTCTGTAATTGATAGCTTACGTTTCAAAATCGACCAAGAGGTCCTTGAGCCACACTACATCATCGAAGAATTGATCCGGCGGCCGTCCGGTCCGTGAGTAAGTAAGATTCGTGAATCGCGCCGCATTACGACATCTCTGCAACTACCTGCTACGCACACAACTAGCTAAAACGCTTTTAGTGGCTCGAGTTATTGCTTCGCTTGGCACTGTATTTGCTGCGTTGGGTGCTTCAACAAGATGATGACTCACTCTCCGAAGGAAACAGCAGACACGCTGTTACACCAGAATCGCTTTTCTTCTCTGGGTGAAACTGATAATCCTCAAGTACTATCTGAGCCGGACTTAACCACTATTGGTATTGATAAACATGTCAACACGAGAAACCGTAAGAAGCGCCTACTACTAAATGATGGCTCACCACCAGCGCATTCTGTAACTCTTGAACAAATTGGTGACTTGCTGGATAGAAAACTGGCCCCCGCCTCATCATTTATGCTCAGTCTCCGCGAAGCGCTGAAGTCTAATATACAATCTATGGTATCTGCCGAGATAAGTAATGCCATTCAGGAGGTGAAGAATGATT
The DNA here is from genome assembly GCA_949825045.1 of Argyresthia goedartella. Taxonomy (NCBI): domain Eukaryota; kingdom Metazoa; phylum Arthropoda; class Insecta; order Lepidoptera; family Argyresthiidae; genus Argyresthia; species Argyresthia goedartella. Next base: position 44,328,819 of record OX463806.1, on the reverse strand, counting down.
TTACTGAAACTACGGATTTTCTATCTGCGGAACAAAATGACTGTAAAACCAAAATATCGGAGAATGATAAGAGAATTAAAATCCTGGAAGCTGACAACTCTGGGCTTCAACTTGAAGTACGTCGCCTGAATGGCCGTCTCGCTAACATGGAGAAAATATCTCGTGGAGCTTCAAGCCGTACCAGAAAAACGCACCGAGAATGTTTTGGCTATATTTAAGAAGTTGTGCCAGTCCTTAGATACACTATCTTCGTCACGCGTACGAGACAGTATAATCTCCGCAGTCTATCGCTTTAACAAATCTAATCCCAACAACCTGCTGAACAGCACGCACGTTGGTCTCTCTGATGCTGGAATGAGAATTTACATCAAAGAACATCTTTCACCGGAAATGAAACAACTGTACGCTGCTGCACGCAAATTTAAGAAGGATAATAATTACCAGTACGCCTGGGTGCGCAACGGACAGGTTTACCTACGCAAAAGTGAAGGCGCTCCCTACGTCCATGTTAAAAATATTGATATCCTAAAAAATATTATTTAAGTACATACCTTCTTTTGATTCTACTTTGCTGTAATAATATTTTAATTATTAATGCTACACATATTTTATCAAAACGTAAATAGGATCCGATCCAAGCTAACTGATGTATACATAAACGCTACTAACTTAAATTATGATGTTATCTGCCTGACTGAAACAAATCTTAACGCCGGGGTGTTTGACGGAGAAATTCTAGATAATCGATACAATATATTTCGCCATGATCGACAAGAAACGACAATATGTAAGGATGAAGGCGGTGGAGTACTTATTGCCACTAGAAAAGATCTAAACGTCGAAGATGTCTGGGTAAGCATAATTGATCATGACCATAAACCTACTTTAAATATTTGTGTTTGCTACCTCCCTCCGCACATAACGAAAGACGAGTTATCCTCTTTTTATGATAATATTCAAGTAAGTATACTTAAAGCTAAGGAATGCGAAACATTCCTCATAGTTGGAGACTTCAACACGCGCAACATAATCTGGACCAGGTCTATTACTTCAACAGCACTGGTTCCAGGTGATCCCTTGGATCATAAAGCGAGGCTTTTGATGGAGACAATGCCTATTTACAATCTAAATCAGTTCCAAAATATTCCTAATCATAATAATGTATATCTAGACCTTGTCCTTTCCACAATAGATAATATCCAGGTCTACGGTGCTGACACCTTGACCCGACTAGACCGTCACCATCCGGCTTTCGTGATTGATGCCTCAGAAATTAGGATTACAAAATCGATATGCAATTCAATTTTCATAAATGCGACTTCGGTAAAATTAACAGTGATTTACATAACGTTAAATGGTATGAAAGTCTATGTTCACCGAATTTGGATGAAAGTGTGAGGATTTTCTATAGCCAGCTCAATGAAATTATTAAGAATCATACACCCCTGAGCAAGTCCAAAGGTTATAACTTCCCCATATGGTACAGCCCGGCACTAAAAAACTGTCTAGAGGAGAAGAATAGATTCCACCGTCAGTTTAAAATGTATGGGAACCCCAGGGATTACAATACATTTTCTCTACTACGTGCTCGATGTAAAAGGCTTACGACATCATGTTACCGTTACCGTAATTTCGTGTCTTCTGTTGAGGATTCTCTGGATAATGACATAATGGGTTTCTGGAGGTTCATTAATAGTAAAAAAGGACATGTCTCTATACCGCAGACTGTCAACTACTGCCAGCAATCATCATCGGACGGAGTTGGTATATGCGAGCTTTTCTCAAAATATTTCGGTTCTGTTTTGGTTCAGGATGACTACTCAGTTAGTAATCTAACTAGAGACTTCAGACGTCTGTCGTATGATCTGGGCAGTTGCTTGGCAAACATAGAGATTAAGAGAGAAGACGTTCTACTTAAAATTAAACAACTTGACTCGAATAAAGGGGCAGGGCCAGACGGTATTCCAATATCGTTTATAAAAATGTGCGGAGAGGAACTCAGTCTCCCTCTTGTCATATTATACAACAGATCTCTCCAAACGGGAATATTCCCGACCGTCTGGAAAACAGCTCACATTGTCCCAGTGCTAAAGTCAGGTGACAAATCAAACTGCGAAAATTACAGACCGATAAGTATCTTATCATGTATTGCGAAACTATTCGAGTCTCTCGTCTATGGATATATTTTCTGCCAGGTTAAACCCTTTCTTTCTGATAAACAACATGGCTTTATTAAAGGTAGTTCTACAATCAGCAATCTGTTGGAGTATAAACATTTCCTATGCTCATCTTTTGCCGTCGGTGGTCAAGTAGATGCAGTGTACACAGATTTTAGTAAAGCATTAGATAAAGTGAACCACACAATTCTTTGCAATAAAGTATCCGCCCTCGGTATACATGGAAGTTTGCTACGTTGGATCAAGTCATATCTGCAAAACAGAAGTCAACTTGTTGCCATAAAAGGGTTCATATCATCACCTACGTCAGTCACATCAGGGGTACCACAAGGCTCCCATTTGGGTCCGTTATTATTTATTATATTTATAATTGATCTAATCAATAAAATGTCGAGCCACTGTCTTTTATATGCCGATGATCTTAAGGTGTTTTCTAAAATTAATAATGTTAATGACTGTATTACATTACAAAATGACCTGAAATGCCTAAGCGAATGGTGTTCTGTCAATAAAATGTGTCTCAATGTGAGCAAGTGCTATGTCATCTCTTTCACTAAAAAAACATCACAAGATTATTTACACATACACATTAGATGGCATAGCCTTAGATCGCAAGACTGTCGCTAGAGACCTTGGCGTGCTTTTCGACGCGGAGTTATCTTTCAGACAGCATTATGAACACATAACTAAAAGATCCCGTCAACTTCTTGGTTTCATAATAAGAAACACGAAGGACTTCGAAAAACCCGGTAGTATTATTTATCAATTTCAGGCTCTTGTGAGAAGTATTTTGGAATACGGCTGCCAAGTTTGGTCTCCCTTCTACGAAGTTCATATTAATAATATTGACAGTGTGCAAAACAAAATGCTTAAGATTTTGTCATACCGCTTTAATAAGACTAACTCTCTTCTAAATTATGAACAAAGATTGAACTACTTTAAACTCACCTCCCTCGAAAACCGAAGAAAGATAATTGATCTTAAGCTTCTTCACAAAATCTTACACTCTAAAATCGATTCCCCTTTTTTGCTTTACAAAACTTAATCTCAACTGCTTTACCCGTACTCGTTATTACAGACCGTTTCACCTTCACATTTACCGGAACAATATTTGTTACTATAACCCCATCTCAAGAATGTGCCGTTTGTACAACGAACTCTCCAGCGAATACCCTGAACTTGATATTTGTGAACCTAGACCTTATGAATTTATTAAATTAATTAACTCTGCTCTGTCCCAGCCATCTTCAAACAATTAGAATTAGATTTCTATTCTTTTTTTATATGTCAGTTTGATAAATCATGTAATGGAATCATAAACACATAAAATTAAGTTTTACTATGTACACATAGTTCGGGCTACAGTCCAATACAAAGACCTGTATTGATGTATTATTGTCTCAAATGGCTGTATTCTGTTTTGTGTACTTATTAAATAAATAAATAAAAATCAATCGATGCTCTCATCAAACGATTGTGAATTGGATCCAACAAATTTGGATTTGACATTCTTTTTTCAATTTCGATTCTTCCAGATTGTTTTGGTAACATCCCTAGTGTTTAAAAAGTGGATATTATGAAGTTTTAGGCTATTCAGTGCGACTAGACTACTGAACTTTTAAACAATTATCATAAAGGCACATATATTGCATCTGGCCCCACACTAGGATAGCCTGTGTCGTCGTGGGAACCAGAAACAGCGACGTCACACTTATATAATCATCCAAGACCTGGGGATTTCTTCGTTCCTCCCCAGCAGGGGCTCGAACCCGGGACCTCTCGCCAAAGTTCAGGCAGTGACAAGAAAATAATACTCCCAATAGAAGAGACCAGACCCAAAAGGCCCGTCCCCACCCGGTCAAAGCGGTGCTTGACGAAAATATCGAAGCACAAATTTCCACGTATATTGCAGGATATCTATGCAGAGAAATATTCAAAAAAATCGGCTGCAATTCTTGCTCTAAAACGAACACGACCTACGAAATCGAGGAAAAGGGTATTCACCAATAGCTTAAGTAAAGGGAACACAAAAGACTTCAAAGTAGTAATTTGGTCAATCCTAATGTGTTTTTTTTTTAAAGATTATACAGGAGATCCCAATAACTTCACAACGTTCTTGATGAGAACTGCCACAAAATAAAAATAAATATACAAATAAGAAATATAATAAATAAAACAGATATATCTTGGCTGAGGTTAATCTAGCTCAACACAGACTTTGCTGTTATTAATTTTATAATACATCCTATATATATATACAATTCTTCACATTTCTGGACCCTCTCTTATATAAAATTAAACCTCTCTTATATATGATTAAACGGAAAAATATACTTATTTCCTACGAGTTATCAGCACTGCAAAGCCAAACTTCGCGATCTCCTTCAAATCATGACATATGCTGACACGGAGGAATTATGAACTATAGTTACGTTATTTAAATTTAGGTATGCTTTAACTTTATGCTTTAACAACATTATTATTTATTAGAACTAGCAAGTAGGTATGTCTAACATAGCGTTTTAAGAGTAGTTTTATTATATCTTTGTATTATATGACATCAAATAGTAGAATAGATCTTCAATCGTCGTGTGAAATACAAGCTATATGTTTTGTACTAACTTAAGACCTATTTGATTTGATGAGAATTTTGTAATATTTTTATTCCTGCTTATTAATAATAATAATTAATATTTTGATATTTGTATAAGTTAAGCACAATCAAATTTTAAAAGAGATCTAAAAATCACTCTGTGGGAGTTTCTACGCCCTTCTTCTCCCACAGTGGTCCAATGTAGAGAAGCGGCAAAAATTAAGTTTGCTAAGTATATGTAAATATCTACAGTAATAAAAAAATTTGACTTTGGTGCAGACCATGGAAACAACTCAATAAAAAATACTTTTTACCTTTGATTATTTGCTGGAAAAGTTTAAGAGAAATATGTTTCCTCAATAGGAAGTATGGTACTAATGGATTTAAATAAATATAAAAAACATTGATTAAGAAAAAAGAAAATCAATAAATAGGTAATAAAGAACATGAAATTTACATTCAGCCTGTTTCTCAAGACCCATACTTTTTGACATCTGCAATGAAAAATATTGCTTATTATGTACGTATTAAGGAAATGTCATAATCGCATTCTAAAAACGGCCGAAGTGTAGTGAAAATTCATTGTCCTATCTGTATCTGTGGTGAAAACAATGCAAAAGCCGTGAATGTGGAATGTGGTTAAAATTATATAATACATCTTATTTTTCAAATAACATGGGTTATTATTATAACCTTTTATAAAATGATAGTGGTGTAAGCAATGGACAGATGTGGGATCCACGCTTCGCGCCAGCTGGGATGATTAACCTTCTACAGGATATGAAAACGTAGGTTTATTCCCAAATTTGGTATGAAACCCAAACTTTTACCGAGCACAAAGAATGGGCAAACCTTTCAACAGAGCATCCCATAGACAACCTTGATGGCCTGGGTTTTAGTTGAAAATTATGAAGTTTTGGTACGAAACAAAACTTTCCAGGCAACGTTACGGTAACTTTCCTGAAACTTTCCAAATAAAGCTATATGGATAATTTCATAAACGATAACTTGAATGAAAATATGCATCGGTAGGTTATTTTAATTGCCCATATGAAATTTACACGCTATAGTAGTTACAACATACATAACCATTTAATATATTATTTCGTTGTTAGCATCTTACTACGAAGAAAATCTCCGTGTGAAAAGGCATCAGCAGATTGAACTCAGTAGGAGCTCAGTTATCACTAGATATGTTTAACGCAAACTGTATAGAACTAAATTATGTACAGTAACTTATACAATTTATGTACATTATAATTTACGCTATTTAACCTTCTAGGCATTATATGTCATATTTAGATTTTTGTGATTACAATGAATAAGACACATGTTTAGTCTGTCGTTCACATTCTCTCAAAAATATACATTTGTTCGACCAGGCTATTTTTATATAATTCTCGCGCCAGCTCAATAGTGTCGTATGGACTTTCTAGCTATGGGCGCTTATTTGATACATACCTAAGAAATATCTACAACCTACAACTCAACATTCTAAAACCAATGTCACCACAAACAAAAACAATATTCGGCTGATTATAACGGTTTGTTCAAACACTGCCACATGTTAGCAATCCACACTGAATTTGAGTACAATATTATTAAATAAAGGGCATTCATTCCCACAAAACTGTCTCCCATGGCATCCAGACACGACAGGTGACAAATAAAGAACTAGTGACCACCAGAGCTCACAACTATTACGGTGAATGAACCACTCAATGTATTATACCTCGGTTGCTCAACAGCCTATCTACTCAATTAAATGATACAATCACCCATAAAAACTATAGTCCTTCCTCATTTCCGGGGCTGAATAACGACCCGAGCTATGAATGCCTATGTACCTATAGACCAGCTAGCCTACTAGTTTGCTCGTCTCTGACTGCTGCTCGACTTTCTGTGAAATGACCATGTTTCTGTCGCAGTTGGTTGGTTAAATCAGACAATTAACTAACTCTTTAGACCGTTCATTAAATGCCGACGTTAAACCAAGTCACTAGCATATTGAATTAAATAAAAATCTTTCTTACAGAAAGCCAGCGTGTTGGAAAACAAGATGGCGTCACGTCAACAGTTGGTTTGTACAGCTTATATCAGGGCAAAACATTGCGGTAGCTTAGGTGAAGGGTAAAAGGGTGTGAGCGAAGCGAAGCCCTCTTTACCTTTTGTGTTAGGTGAACATGTAAGAATAACAAAAATACTTAAAACATAAACATAAGTACACATAAAAAAATATTCATATTGTATATTTCTTGTTGCCTAGGAACGTTTAAACAACTCGTTAAACGTTACGTTCACTCACTTGTCTAACGGAATTTTAGTGACTTGGTTAAACGTCGACATTTAATTAACAGTCGAGAGAGTTAGTTAAGTGTCTGATTTAACCAACTAACTGCGACATATCCACTAATACTCCAACGAGTCCTCCTACTTGTACGCACGAATGTCAGCATCACACTCTATACACCGTGGTTTTTGTTATGTATTTAAGACTGTTAGCTCTGATTGATATATATAAAAAACATCAAAACATACATCAAAGTTTGTGCACGTGCAAATTTCTTACCGGGTCGGTACGTTTTCGGTTCGGTAATGCCTCTGTAGCGAATCTGGACAGATTCTTTACCGAGCGCATGTACTTAAATGACAGCTTTCAGACCGAGTTGTTTTGATACAGATTCTGTGACGCATTTGCACGTCTCTGCACAGAATCTGTACAGAACGGCAGGCCTCCCCCGTCGGTACCCGCCAGCTCCTACTCAAGCCTGCCCGCTCACCCACAATATCGCTTACTCACTCCCTCACGCTCACAATATCGAATGAACGATACCGTACCGAGAACATGCCGAGCCGGCGAGGAAATGGCCTCAAAGAGAGCGAGACTACCCTTTTCTGTCGACGCGAGCAGATTACTTTGTGTCAAGGTTTTTATGCTTCTGAACCAGACTTTAGTAGACACAATCTGAAGGCTGATTCAGTACCGCAAGGTCCATCACGAACCCTTTGAAATTTATGTATAGAAGGATGTTCGTCAACATCAGAGCATAATTATTTAACACATTTAATTGTATCGGGATAGTTGTCAAGAGAGCGAACGAGAGTTGTGAACAGTAGAATTATTATAAATTTCTGATAGCCATCGTAATACCTGTTAAATTGAAAGATCGACTACGAGTCGCAATCGCATAAACAAGCAGTCGCAATAAAAGACATTATACGATCTTGTTTTGATTAGTCGATTTTTCAATGCGATTAATATCAAAATTACTTTTAGACCGCATAATCGAGCTACAGGTCATTGATATCGTCTGTAATTCAAGGAAAATCTGTAAAAAGCAAATTCACCGTGCCAAGTAAAGAACGTTTTCACTCACTTACAATGGCGGTTTCGTTCAGTCACTCTTCATGTCGGACAATTTAGAAACTAGCGGGAAGCGAACTATTCGCAGTTGGTTCGCGTAGTCGCATACGATAGCGTCCTTCAGCGGGAGTATTTGTCGCACAAAAATGCCGCTGTCACTTTGCCCTGAAATAAAATGTAAAAAGTATAAGTTACTCGGAAGATTTCTTACGTGAGGCTGTGGACGGATTTGAGGAGGTGAACGAAAAATACGCTATGAGAATGAAAGTGGCCCTGTCAGAATCAAACTGTGGATTGGCGGCAGCTGACTGCATATGGGAACAACAGTTTCTATGTGTGTATATGCTCTGTTTACCTAGCAACACGCGTCGCACCACGTCGCCGCCGCTCAGCTCGTAGACTACGAGACCGCCGCGGTCGCCGCATAGTAGCAGCGTATGCGTCAGCGGCAGCATACGCGAACTGTAGTTGAGGCCCTGAGGACACAGGATCAGGTATAAAAAAGAAACATGATTCAGGCACCACACGTCAATTGGGTATTTTACTGGGATTGGAACATGCGATCGCATCGGGAATTGGGAACCCGAGACTTACGGGTCGGAGTTCGTACAGTCAGCATCAGATATATGTGAGCAGATACATCCAAGCTGAGGGTGTTGACATAATTTTGACACTTTGGCTGTATCGATATTTCTGATTTTTAAGATGTGTAGATCTTTTTGAGTAACTAACCTGCTCACATATATCTGATGCTGACTTACATATTTTTAATGACAACAAGATTATAGAAGACATTTACAAAGCTTCTCTCTAACAAGAGATTTCTTCCAGCAAACCCAAGATGGAAAGGATACATTTAATAGCAGTGACAGGTAGGTAGAAAACTCAAATCTCATACATCCCTCGACACCACCGCTTGGGCGACCTGTAATATCACCGCTCAAAAACTCATTTTATATTCATCCTGTAACCAAAAAAGAAGTCTACCCAATTATAAAAAAATTAAAGAATAAAAACAGCGCAGGTTTCGACGACATTCCTACATCACTATTAAAAAAGTGCCCTCAATTCCTAGCCGCTCCACTAACATACCAGATTAATCAATCGTTTAATTCCGGCTGCTTTCCTGATTTGCTAAAAAAGTCATTAATTAGACCATTACACAAAAAATATTCTAAACAAAATACCGATAACTATCGCCCAATCGCCCTTCTGTCCTCACTTGCTAAGATTTTCGAACCCGCTATGTATAACAAGCTCTATGCTTTTTGCGAAAATTTTTATGTTTTTGACGATAATCAATACGGCTTTAGGAAATCGAGGTCGACAACACTAACCGTTTTCAAATACATAAATAACGTCTTACACGCGAACGTCTTACATAAATAACGTCATACATAAATAACGTATTAAACGATGGAAAAAACTGAATAGGCATTTTACTAGACATGAGCAAAGCTTATGACCGGGTGCTATACAATATCTTGCTACAAAAACTATCAGGTATCGGCGTACGTGGCATAGCCCTCAAATGGTTCGAATCTTACTAGACAATCGTACACAACATGCAGAAATAGACCATCACAACCACCTCACAGGTGATATCGCCAAAGTCAAGTCTGAAACAGTGAATGTACACAAATCAATTCCACAAGGCAGTTCTCTAGGGTGCTTGCTGTTTGTTCAGGCTTCTCGGCACCCAATGACCTCGCAGGGGCCCATCAGCTACGAGGTAGCGTAGCGATCAGATGCCAAGAAGTGTGAACGTCGGCGATTCACCGAGCTATTAATTATGGAGTCGATCTAACCTGGTCTGTGCTTCGTTCCCGTCAAACTCCTGTCTCTCTGCAAGGCCCGGGTGCACCCTAGGCTCTTCTTGGTAGACAGGTTCTTCAGCCAACCAGGTATGACTGGCAGGCCAGCTTCGACGAGCACAGTGTTCCAACACAGGTTATGTTACGTGGGAAAAACCAATCGGCCACGTAAATGCGAACTTTATCTGGTTCGGGGAACCACAACACACTCAGCTATATAGACAATCCTGAGGGGAACCCGAATACATTCCAGATCGCTTGCAAATTCAATACCCTAATCAATACGCGTTACATTGCGAAGGCTTTTCGTCTGTCAGTTGTCAAAAAACTGCTAGGTTGGCAGCAACGTCAAATTCAAAATGGCCGTTCCGAAACCATCGATCGAATATCGATTTGGAATCGAACAATCACCCGCCCGGACAGGCACCCACCTGTCCCCTAATCTACGGGCAGCCGAGACAACGTTGCTACCGCTCGTTTTAGAACCGAGCCTCCTACTAGAACCTCCGCAGACCGGGGGGTCCCGTCCTTGCCAGGGAACAAGTTAACAATGCGCCCCCTGCGCCAACGTAGTGGCGGTAGGTTAGCATCCTTAACCAGAACGAGGTCACCAACACTAGGGGGGCTAGTTTTGTCAGTCCACTTAAGGCGCTGTTGTAAGATATGCAGATACTCGAGCGACCAACGCTTCCAGAAATTCTGAGTAAACTGCTGCAACATCTGATACCTTGACAACCGATACAATTTCACTCCCTCGAAGGGGTGCTCGGGCAACGCGTTAAGTGGCTGTCCTATCAAGAAATGGCCTGGGGTCAGAGCCTCCAGGTCATTTGGATCCGAGCTGAGCGGACACAACGGTCGCGAATTGAGAACGGCCTCGATCTTACAAACAATGTCGCGAGCTCCTCAAAAGTCAGCGCGGTCTGACCTACTATACGCCCCAAGTGCGTCTTAGCTGACTTAACTACGGCCTCAAAAATCCCACCCCAGTGGGGGCAACTCGGTGGGCTGAAGGTACACTGTATACCCCGACGGGAGAGGGCCGTTCCAATATCCACTTTATTTACATTCAAAAAGTTGTCTATCCCTCGTAAGTATCGTTCCGCACCGACGTAGTTAGTGCCGTTATCAGAGCGGATCAAAGTTGGAAGTCCCCTTCGAGAAACAAACCTATCCAAACAAGCAATGAAAGCCTCTGTCGAGAGATCAGCAACGAGCTCGAGATGTACCGCCTCGGTGGATAAACAAACAAACACACATGAGCTATACCGGTCCAGCAGAAACCCGGCGTCAGGGTCCTCAGCCTTCTGGGTAACATGCACGGCCGCTCTGGGGCCATGATCCGAAGGTACTACTACATGGCTGTGGGGCCAGTCCGATTCTCTCCTGGCAAGCCAGGGTGGTCCCCACCACAAATGGTGTCTAACGAGTTCAGGAGCCCGACATCCCCTGGATGCACAATCAGACGGGTTCAATTCTCCTGGTACATGTCTCCAGGTCAGTGGGACCTCAGACGACACAATCTGGGAGACACGGTTCGCAACAAAAACCTCTAAGTTATGGACCGAAGCCTTCAGCCAGCACAAAACAATCTGGCTGTCCGTCCACGCGTACACCGTATCCTCCAAAACCACTGACCCACTCAACACTGTTAGAGTGTGATTCAAAAGTTTGGTCAAAAGAGCAGCCCCGGACAGTTCCAGTTTTGGAATCGTCATCCTTGTCCGAATAGGCGCTACCTTGCTTTTTGCCAAAACCAAACGCACGTCGACCTCCCCGGTGGAGGTGACGGTTCGCAAATAAACCGCTGCCGCAAACCCTCGTTCAGAGGCATCACAAAACCCGTGAAGGGTTGCCCTGTAATCCCCAGCAGGGACCAATTTCCTCGGCAGCGATACATTATTTATATTGAGGCCCAACCATTTTGCTAAATCATTCGATACAATGCAGCCCTGAACTCCAGAATCTAATAGGGCGCGAACGTATGTTGGGTTGCCCGCCAAATCCCAAACAAGCACAGAGGCGATCGGTAACACCACCGTCTCCGGTTGGGGGGCAACAAATTGTTGGGCCGCAAATTCCTAGCGAGGGCCCCCGGGGCCCCACTGTGCCTGTAACCGATCAGGTAGGGAGCTATACGCCAGAGGGTCCCATTGTACAAATGGCCCACGCGCCGGTTCCATTGCCACCCTACGACGCCCCCCGAAGGGGGGTGGGCGTGAATTCAACCGTGGCCGCTCCATGAGCGGGGGGGACATCACATGCGACCGACGAGGACGAGGCGACGAGCGGGGCGACAACTGAGGCGGCGTCCGAACCGCATCCGCATAGCTCGAAGGTGTCTCATGCCACCCGCCCGTTACGGCCTGCTCAACATACCCAATGTCCCGCTGAGTCGGATGCTGAGTCGCAACCGAAAACTCAGGGCCCCCCATGTGATGACCCTGAGTGCGGCCCTGCACCCCTGGGTGGCTGCGTGCTTGTGGCCCCATTGCCCGCTGAGTCGGATGCTGAGTCGCAACCGAAAACTCAGGGCCCCCCATGTGATGACCCTGAGTGCGGCCCTGCACCCTAGTACCGCCCTGTGCACGTGGGGACATTGGCCCCTGAGTTGCGCTCCGAGTCGCAAACGAATTCTCAGGGCCCCATGCCGTGTCACCCTGGGTACGGCCCTGTGGTGGCTGTTGGCCGGACCGGTTCATGCACAACAGATTGTTGTGGGCCCCACCACAATATCCGCACATTTTTGTGCGCGTGCAGTACCTAGCCATGTGTGGCCCGAGGCACAGGAAACACCAGCTCCGCTGCTTGGCCATCCGGCGCCGTCCCTCAACCCTAAGTTCCCCGAACTTATTGCAATTGGCCACAGCATGGCCAATCTGCCTACAACATGGGCAGGTCTCACTATGTGGGGTCAATGCACTCACAGTCCCATACGACTGCCGGTTGGTGCGGTCCTTCCTCGTCGGAGGGCCCCTACTCACAGCGCTCCCGGCAGCTCTCTGTGGCTCCGAAGGATGGGTGACCGTCAACCCCAAATTCTCTGCCCGTCGAGCCTCCTCTTCCAAGAATCCGACCAAGTCGGAGAAGGCGGGCAGGTCCTCGGCCGACCTCCCGTGAGACTGTTCGAAACGAGTCTGCACGTCAGCGGGTAGGCGGGAAAGTACAATGTACAGCAGTAGGTACGACCATTCACCAACCGGAAGTCCAAGATTCTCTAGAGCCTTGGTGACGGACAACAACGGGTTCAAAACCTCCGTCTGTATGGCCCCGACCTTGTTCACAACCGGGATGCTAAACAAACGGTTCAGTTGGGCATCGGCCAACCTCCGTTTGTTGTGGTAACGTCTGACCAACAATTGCCTGGCCGTTTCATAGTTACCCTCCGTAACTGTCAAATGAGCGACCAGCTCCCTAGGCTCACCCCTCAATGCTGCCACCAGCTGAGCCATCTTGACAGACTTGGTAATGTCCGATCGCATGTGCACCAAACTGTCGAACAGATTGATGAAGCTCATCCATTCACCGGACACTCCGTCAAAAGTAGGCATAGTTATGGCCGGTAACCTGGACCCTGAACCCTGAAGCGGCAGAGGTGCTTCAATGTCACCACCATGGCTGGACTCGCGCTGTCTACGTATGTCCGCAGCCTTCTGCGTGATAGCAGCTGCCATCTCCATACATTGGTCGACATCCCCTAGCAACCGTGACAGCCTGTCAGGTGCGCAACCATCAACTGATTCCGCCTGCGCGGACAATTCGAGCACCCTGTTGTAACGTTCCTTAACGTCCATAGACCGCTCCAATACCACATCATGCCTATCTAAACGGTCTATCAGACCGTGTGCGGAGGAAAACCATCTGAGTTCCTTAGAAACACCCTTCTGGATTTCAGATAACGACATGATCGGAACGATACTTACTCACAATTTGCAGTAACTCAATTTTATTGGACCCTCCAGTCTACAACCCAAACGAGGGAACCCTAAACTATAACTTAAACAATGTTGATTTCCTTAAACAATAGGAACCGAGTTTTATATCTATATAAATTCTGTAAATAACAATTTAGTTTCCCTTTATCATTATAACACACACAGATAGTCAATATTAGTTCAAGTTATAAATTGCTATAAACTGAAAACAATGTAATAGCCTGCTATCAATAGATGTAACTACCTATGTTAACCAAACATTCATTAGCATTACTAGACCACTAATAGATTGACTAACTGGTACTTCAATGCAAATTTCAATTCACCTACAATGTACCTAAGTTGAGTACCTACTATTCTGAGTCACATCTCAGTACAACTGGTCATTTAGGGAAAACTGTAATATCTGTCTGTCTACTACCAGCAATAGACTTATAGCTTACAATACTACCAATCTATGTGGATACAGGAACAACACCAAGTTAGCTAGTAACCGCCTATACCTACAGATTGATAGTCCCAAATCGTGGGTTCCTGGAGCCCTTGACGGCTGCAAATCTCAGGAAACCACGCTCTTGCTACCAAAATGTTCAGGCTTCTCGGCACCCAATGACCTCGCAGGGGCCCATCAGCTACGAGGTAGCGTAGCGATCAGATGCCAAGAAGTTTGAACGTCGGCGATTCACCGAGCTAGTAATTATGGAGTCGATCTAACCTGGTCTGTGCTTCGGTCCCGTCAACCTCCTGTCTCTCTGCAAGGCCCGGGTGCACCCTAGGCTCTTCTTGGTAGACAGGTTCTTCAGCCAACCAGGTATGACTGGCAGGCCAGCTTCGACGAACACAGTGTTCCAACACAGGTTATGTTACGTGGGAAAAACCAATCGGCCACGTAAATGCGAACTTTATCTGGTTCGGGGAACCACAACACACTCAGCTATATAGACAATCCTGAGGGGAACCCGAATACATTCCAGATGGCTTGCGATTTAATTTCAATACCCTAATCAATACGCGTTACAATGCGAGGGCTTTCGTCTGTCAGTTGTCAAAAACTGCTAGGTTGGCAGCAACGTCAAATTCAAAATGGCCGTTCCGAAACCATCGATCGAATATCGATTTGGAATCGAACACTGTTTCTGATATATATAAACGACCTTCCTAAAGTAATAGATAACTCATGCACTCTGTTCGCTGATGACACCTCAGTGTTAATCCCAGGCAATGACGCCCACATCCTAAACAACCATCTACACTCCACATTCAATACAATAGTAAATTGGCTTGAGGACCATAATCTAGACATAAACCTAAATAAAACTAAACTAATTCAGTTTCATCCATATCAAACAACACCTTTAGAGATAAACTTTTCATTTAAAAATAAGCCAATTGAATGTGTCAATACCTACTGCCTCTTAGGAATTCACATAGACTCGTACCTAAACTGGAAACAACACATCAGCAAATTGAGCTCTAAATTATCTGGCTTTACCTACGCCCTATATGAAATAAAAAAGGCTACCGATTTAGAAACCGCCAAGAAGGCTTACTATGCCTACGCACATTCCCGGCTTCAATATGGCTTCATACTATGGGGCAAGTTGTTGACATACAAAAAATCTTTATCTTACAAAAAAAAATCATAAGAATATTGGCTCATATAAACCAAATGACCAGCTGTCGACCGTATTTCAAGATCTTCAAAATTCTCACCTTAACTTCAATATATATTTTGGAATTATCATTATTTGTTAGGAAAAACCGACATATGTTCCCTATTCGAGAGCGCCCTGTAAATCTCAGACCCCGCCCAAGATTAGCTGCAACTGATTCTAACCTAGTATTAGTAGACACAGGCCCTTATAATATGTGTGTCAAAATATATAATCACCTACCACCTACTATAAAAGAAATAGAAAATTTTAAAAGGTTTCAGAATATTTTAAAGAAATTCTTGATAGAAAATGCCTTTTACAACCTTAGGAGTTTTATGATTATGATTATGACCTATGCCCTTATTAATTTAATTTGAAATAAAATAAAATAAAATTTTACAATCATTGATTACTTACCTATATTTATTCGTATTATATAATTTAATTAAGTGAAATCTCAGAAAATTTGAAAATGTGTACCTATAACTGATATATATTGTATAATAGAATATAATAGCCATGCCTTGATACTTTAGACCTAAGTAAAAAAGAATAATATTGCAATGCCCTTGCAGGGCGCATGTTCTGGGACTACATTTAATCTTGACATCTTGTACTTGTACATATGTATACCACATGTAAGCGATGAATAAATGAAATGAAATGAAAATGAAATGGCCTAAGTGCAGAAATACAAGTAAATAATATAAATAAGTATTTTTACTAAACTAATAAATATACTTATAGAAGTGCATGAATACTCTATACAAAAACACATTGTAAATAAACAATTACATGTTAAAACCTTAGGGTTTTAACATGTAATTGTTTTATTTTATCTTTGCTCTTTCGCATACTTAGGTATGCGAAAGAGCAAAGATAAAGCTCCTTTAGAGGAGTCTTGAAGTTAAAGAGAGATCCCTGATGATGCCAACATTCGGAACCTATGTTCGGGACCCATGTTCGACGGTACTGTGACTCGGAGTAGAGAGCATGGAGGCTGTGTGGGATATACGAGGTCTAGTCGAAGTAAAGAAGTCGAAGCGTTCCCGCAGATAGCTGGGATGGGGTTAGATGATAAATAGGCAGCCATTTTATCTCCCTGGGATACTATAAGAAAACTTTCGAACTTTTGCAGTGTGTATCTGAACCGAATCCCGAGTTTTTGAAGTCGCTCGAGTTTGTTCAGTTGCTCTTCGTTAGCGCTACCCCAACAAACATCAGCATACTCAATCAGCGGAAGGATAAGGGAAAGAGCGAGAATAATTTGACGTGGCAAGAAGTTCTGGAGTCTTCTAAGTGAGTGAAAGTGTGACTGCCCTCACTAACATGCTTTGACCAGGACAGATGACTATCGAACATGAGCCCCAGGTTTTTGCCCTTATCATATAAGCGATAATAGTATCATTTTAAACCACAGGTAATATGAGCAGTTGCTTTAACAATTACCTGGATCCCAGAATCATGGCCTGGGAATTACTTAACAAGCAGTCCAAAGGACAATGCCCATGTCCTGTTGTTTTCGAGGTCAGCGTTTAGCACATCTATAGACGAGGTCACATCACTAAAGAGCAATTGACGTTAGATCTGAAGATCATCAGCATACAGATAATATGAAGAAGAGATTACATCAGAAATGGAGTTGATGAAGACAGAAATCAAAAGAGGGGAAAGAATACCACCCTGAGGAACCCCCGCAGTAAGATTAAT
Source organism: Argyresthia goedartella (assembly GCA_949825045.1). Taxonomy (NCBI): domain Eukaryota; kingdom Metazoa; phylum Arthropoda; class Insecta; order Lepidoptera; family Argyresthiidae; genus Argyresthia; species Argyresthia goedartella. Next base: position 44,311,571 of record OX463806.1, on the reverse strand, counting down.
GTCTCCTCGGACCTTATGCGCGGCTTCTTAGGTAAGAGTCGAACCAGCTAGCCGAGCGGGAAGAAACATTCAAGTACTTAGAATCTCAACGAGAATATCAAAACCAACGCAGTTGAGGACGCTGATGAAGTCAAGCAGGGCTATCACAGAAAGCTGTTTATTGTTCATGACAACCTGTATGTCGTCTAAGACTTTGAGTAAGTTGGTCACGGTGCTATTACAGGACCGGAGCCCGGATTGAAACGGGATGATCAAAAGGTTTCTGGAGAGGTAGGAGGAGAGCTGGGTATGGATAATGGATTCAAGAACTTTGGAGAGGTTATAGAGAATAGATATGGGAGGTAACGTGGCACCCGCGAGGAATGCGTTTCCCCTCCCTCTCCCGCTCGCTCTCGCCCTCGACGCGGCAGAAGGACAGTTAAAAAATACATCAGTTTCGGACTATGACGTCATCAGAGTGAGGTTCCAAGTTCATTGCGCCTACGTACAATGTGCAGCGAGTTGAGCATGTGCCCCTGGAAGCGGTCCCAGATGCAGAGGCGCTCGTCGCTGCCGGCAGAGAGCACGTAGGAGGCGGTGTAGGCCAGTGACGTCACCGCGCCGTCGTGCGCCTGCGTCGAGTAGAGGCACGCGCCTGCAATCACAATTCGGTATTGGACAAGGTAGTCTAATTAATCTAGGAACATGTCTTAATTTGAAGTACATAATGTATCTCCATGCATGAGCGGTTAGCAGATTTTAATGCAGATGTGAAAAATAAAGTTGCTCTGATCAAATCGGTTTCATGTGTCCCTAACCCCTTAGAATATGACCACATGTTACTGTTACACCCTGTAAATAAGGTCCGCTACAAACGCTATCTATCGACAGAAGAGTGAATTTAAACTGAAAGCAAAAGGTGTTCCATTTGTCGGCTGTTCCCTGTTAGTATTATTATTAGGAGCCTACTCCGCCCCAGTGCTGGTCAAAGGCCGCTCTCCCTCTTCCACTGTATCCGATCCTGAGCGGTCTCCCTCCAGTCCTTATCTAATAGACCCATCTCACTCTCACATCTCTTCCTGGGTCGGACACGCTTTCTTTTGCATATTCTGGGAGCCAGTCTGTCTTAACGATTCGGCAGCATTCGAGATTCCTGTGCGTTTTTCACACTTCAGCAAATAGTACCCGTCCAGCACCGTTTATAATTTTTTATGCAAAAATGACGCACTGGGTCTGCACGGGTTCAAAAAATTCATCCAAATAGGTCCAACCGTTTGCAAGATTCGCATTTACCAACACATTTTGCCATTCATTTTTATATAGCGGGTGTTATTCTGTACAGCAGTGTTTTTCAATCTGTGGGTCGCGACCCCTAGGGGGGTCGTGAAGCCTTCCTAAGGGGGTCGCGAAGCGGCAAAAGAGAAATGACAAGGTTCTATACTACAATAAAAGTACAATATTAGTGAGAAGGATATGCTTGTTTATTTTTCAAAAAATATTCAAAGCGTGGTGCTATTTTAGAAACGTTTATTATTAAATAATTTTCTAGGAATAGTCTGTTTCTCTTCTTAGTTTTAATGTCCACCATTGAGGAGAATGTTAGTTCGCACAAGTATGAGGTGGCAAATGGCACTAATGATTTTAGAGCTTCCCTTGCCAGCTCTGGATATTCTAGTTTTCTTTTCATCCAAAACACGTCAATACTTTGCGAATGATATTCCATTTTCAGCACGCCGTCAGAAGCTAAATCTACAAAGATTTCCTTCAGATTTGTAGCGAGATCTGCTAATTCTATTGACTTATCCAAGAAAGGGACCAAAATCCACGTACGCCCATTGTCAGCTTCAGAGTGCAAGTCTGGAAAGTATGTTAATAATTTCTCTTGCAAATTATGTAAGCTCTGTATCATAGAAGGAATGAGAGCCTTTACTACAAGTAATTGTGTTGTTGCATTATCTTCAACGGTCTTCTGAACACACGGAAAAGACTCAAATATATTGTTTTGCAGAGAAGATGACCACAAACGAAGTTTTATATGAAATGCTTTCACTTTATCTTTAGCTGTTAAGATGTTTTCTTCTCTCCCTTGGAGGCTTTTGTTCAAGTTGTTAAGATGGCTAAAAAGATCTGCCAGAAATGCTAACTTCACGTGCCAAACAGGGTCAGATAAATGATTAGCATATTCAGATTTAGAATCTTGTAAGAACATTAATAGTTCAGCTTTTAGTTCTAGAACTCTTGTCAATACCTTTCCTTTGGAAAGCCACCTGACCTCTGTGTGATAAAGGAGATTGTGATGAAGCGAACCCATGTCTTCACAAATAATTCTGAAGAGCCGGGTTTGTAAGGCTTTACCTTTGATATAATTCACAATTTTTATTACCTCCGTAAGCACGTCATTTAAATCAGACGGTAAAACTTTAGCTGCTAGAGCTTGACGATGAAGAAAACAGTGTGTCCATGATGCATTTGGCATTATTGATTTTAATCTCGCAACAAGTCCGCTTTTATTACCAGTCATGGCTTTCGCTCCATCGCTGCAAATAGCGATACATTTTGTCCAATCAATGTCGTAGTCACAAGTGCTTTCTAAAAACATATCGTACAAACACTGACCAGAAGTATTTGCAGGAAGTGGTTTGCAAAATAAAATTTCTTCTGTGATATTGTCATCTGCTTCAAAGCGCACAAATGCTACAAACTGAGCACAATCGGAAACATTTGTAGATTCGTCGAACTGCAAAGCAAAATGTGGACTCTTCTTTAAATTTTCGATTATTTGATCTCGAATATCATTGGCCATATCGTTTATCCTGCGTGAAATAGTATCATCAGAAAGCGGTATGCTTTTTAACTTGTTTGCCTCCTGCTTGCTGATCATAATTTCGACCATATCTAGAGCAGCTGGCAAAATCAGATTTTCTGCAATTGTGTGCGGCTTTCCTGCTTTAGCAACTCGATATGCGACTTTGTAGCTAGCCAATAATGCTGAGTCATTTACGCTGGATACCTAAAACAACACACATAACATTCATATCATCACGCCTTTATTCCCCGAAGGGGTGGCAGAGGTGTATTACTACACCTAATATGTTAGGTCTCATATAATAAGGGGCGAGCCTATTGCCAGATCGGGTACAAATCCAGACTTCGATCCAGAGTGGCAAAAATTTGTAATTAAAATACTTCAATTACTAATTACTCAAGTAATCATTAATTGAAATGATTATTTATTATTCATTTACTTGAGTAATTAGTAATTAAACTGTAATCAATTACCAAAAGTAATCAATTACTCGCAACCCTGCTTCGATCTAATACTGAGTATTTCTTGACAGAAAAACTCAAATATCACTTTTTGTCCGACCCGGGGATCGAACCCGAGACCTCGGCGTGCTAACTACTACTACTACTGTTTTGTACAAGACTAGGACAACACTATTTTATTACCTTCACCATACTATTTTGCTGCTGACTAAGAGCTTTCAATTTTCGTTCAAAGAATTCCAACGGCTTATCAGCTTCTTTTTGATGCTTGGTCGCAAGATGCCGCAGAAGTTTTGACGGTTTCATACTCTCACGAGATAAAACATCACCGCAAATTACACATTGGGTTTATTATTTATGACTGTAAACCCGTATTTTAAGTAATTCTCGTCATAATGCCTATTTTTTTTCGGTTTTGATTCACCTCCACCACTAACATTTGTACCAGATGTTGAAGGCTGCGATCTTTTGAGAAACTTATCCATTTTAAATTCCAAGGATTCCAAGCACGTGAAAAAACAAAACAATAACACGGTAATTTTAAACGTCTGAACTCATCGCTGACCTGCCGCGAAGTGAGAAAGAGTTGAAACAAAAGAACGAACATTCTGTGCTAGTGTGCGGGTGGCGCGATATGTGCCTCTCGCTCGCGCTGACGCATGGCAACGTCGCAAAATTTCGCCCGCGTTCAAGTCAGATCCGCATGCATCCTACCAAGTTTGTTCGTAGCTACTTACTTTCAAAGCTTTTGCGGCTCCCTTTCATACTAATAAATAATTAATAAGCAGGTATCATATATACGTAAATATAAATCACGTCTCTTTCCCGTAGGGATAGTCTACTTATTTCCACTTATAGATGGGTATCAAAATAGAGAAAATCGTAAACATACTCATTTAAATTAATAAAGTTTTGTCTGTATTTGTCTTAAGGGGGCCGTGAGAATTTTACATCCTGTAAAGGGGTCGCGTATACAAAAAGATTGAAAAACACTGCTGTACAGCAACGCCTAACGTTATTTACACCACCCTGAAGCAAAGTAAAAAAGGTGCGGTTATTTCAGCACAAATAGAAAACTGCAATTTGTTTATTACAATTATTATAATAATGCATACAATTTGTTCTAAACGACGTTCTATATTAAGTATCATCATCATCATCTCGCCCCGGTTTAGACACGCGAAGGTTAGCAATTCTTTCAAGGGTCAGTGCATTCTTAACCACAACAAGATACCTTTGGAGATCTTGTAATTGCCTTTTGAGCAATTTAAAAACCATGTCAAAGCGAATTTGTCCAAAAAGGGATATAACAATGTTCAAGATTATTTAAATGACGGGACTGTATGGGGTTAATCTGGCTCAACACAGAGACCTTGCTGTTAATCATTTTGTAATTATTTATTCCTGCTTGTAATGTATTCTGCTAATATTTGTATTAGTTAAGCACAAGCAATTTTAAAAAAAAATGAAAATAATATTGGGGTTCGGTTATCGTACTATCAAACTTTTCAGGTAAGATTCGAAATCAGAAAATAAGCAGAAAAGCGGTCGTCCTCGTACTTTTTGGACTCCAGCAATGATCAAAGCATTGAAGGCACGAATACAAAGAAATCCCATTCGGAAGCAAAAACTGTTGGCTCTCCAGATGAGGTTAAGTAGAACTACATTTAAAAGGGTATTGAATGAAGACCTTGGACTACGAGCTTATCTGAAAAAACTCACGACTGAAGAAAACCAGGCTATACGAGATACGCGAGAAAAAAACCGCGAAATCCTTGTCACGGACGAAAAAATCTTTGATGTCGAGGATATCTTTAACAAACAGAATGATGCGAGTGTATGCGCATAACAGTGAAGAAGCAAGCAGACGTATCCCACGTGTTCGGCGTGGTCACCATGCTTCGTCGTTCAAGGTTTGGCTTGGGGTTTACTATCCGGGCCCAACTGAGGTGTATTTTTGTGATAAAGTAGTTAAAACAAGTGCACTCGTGTACCAAAACACAGTCCTAACAAACCTCGTGGCACCTCTTTCATAGACAATGTTTAAAATGTTCAGACACTGGGTACACAAAGCACTCACAATTGGCTATCCTCCCGTGGAATCGACTCTATCAGACAAGGAGAATGGCCCTCCTCGAGTCCAGACTTGAATCCATTGGATTATAAAGAATGGCAGTACAGAGGAGAAGGTCTGCGCTAAACCTCATTGCAATTTGAAGTCTCTCAAAGCATCCCTGATTAGAGCAGTGGCCAATATTGTCATGGATGTCGTACGTGCTTCTATCGATGACTGGCCGTGCTGGTGAGGCTTGTATCGAAAAAAGGGAGGTCATTTTGTAATAGTTTAAATGCCATTTTAATCTTTATTTTGTAACCTCTCGTTTAATGTATGAATATGTAAGGTCTTTTCGGAATTAAATTATATCGAGAAAATTTCATCCAATCGCGTTTTCCTTCATTGAGAATCTTAATCAAATACTCAATAAACGTTAACCCAAAAATCAAATCTGTAGATGACTTAATAGTGGAGTAAATGGATTAGAAAATACTCCGTTTTTTTTTGTATCACCTTAAGGGGATACTTCGTCCGTGCAAGGGTCCCCGTTACTCCAGGCGAAAAGTATTACGGAGATTTTTGTGTCATTTATTTCATTTATTACAAATACAAATACATTTTTTTTTATTGCAAAGTAAGAATTAAGGTTTAACAGACATGGGATCTCCTTTTAAGTATTATAATACCTGTATCAGGAGATTCCTACCTTCCACAATGACGTATATCTTTTGAAATAACCACTATCACACATTTACAATCTACTTGGTTATTATCAGTTTGATAGTTACCTTCTTTTACAGATTGTAAGGTTTGAGTTATTTTATATTTATTGTATGTTACAAAACATATGACCCGTCCTAGTATATATAGACGAGGATTAAACTTAGTCAGAATTTCCCGGAAGATATAGATGCAAGCAAAAATAGGTCACGCCACGCCTATGCCCATATGGGGTGTCAGAGGCCTAAGGTTTAGCCAGTTATTAAATACTCCATTACGCGTGAGTGGGAGCTTGCTCATCGCCAGTACGGGTGATGTATGATGATGATATATGATGTATGGGAGAACGCGTGACGTGTTTCAACTCCCGACGACGAAAATTAGGGGTTATAGTTTGAAGCGTCTGTCGGTGTGTTTGTATCCGAACGTGGACGGACTTTAATGAGGTAGTCGATTTCCCTGCGATGGGTTTTGGTTAAGTTTATTAGCAGCCACACGTAGTTGGTAGTAGTATTCACTGCGATGGTTCTTAGATAATGTTTTGTTAAAATTGGTTCCAAAAGTATCAACTTAACAAGGAATAGCGGTCAAACGGGTGGATGGATTTTAATGCGGCTTTTTGTAGATAGTAGTAGACTTCACTGCGGCTGTTCTTAGATAAATATTTGTTTAATCGGCTCAGCGATTCAAAAGTTATCAGCCTAAATAGTGATCTTGCTGATAACTCTTAAACAACTGCCAACTTTTAGACAATGTTTTGCCCTAAGGTTTCAAAATGTGTCGGCGGTGTTTTAAATTTTTGTTTGTCTCTGTCTTACCCGTATGCAGGTCCCACACACACAGCAGCCCATCCTGGCTTCCACTGCCCGCTATAGTCGGCGTCGCGTGGTCGATGAAGCAGCTCGTGATGGGGCCGCAGTGGCCGTGAAGTGTGAACAGCTGGCGAAGGTCGCTGCTTGATGACACCTAGCATGAAGACAGGCATGAAGTTAAAGCCAAAAGGAGGGTTATGATTTTGGCCGGTATATATGTATGTATGTTCACCTGTTCCATATTAAGACCGTCTAAACTACTATGTGACGAATAGAGATATCAAAGAAAGATATCGTTAGAAGTGTATTGATCTTACACTACGTACAGGGTATTTTGCGCCACACAAAATTCAATATGGCGCCTCCTAGATTAATAAACCGGTCAAGTGCGTGTAGGTCCTCGTACCCGCACACGAAGGGTTCCATCCCATTGTAAACGGAAAAACATAAAATAAATCTTTTGTACGAGGATACCTTTTTAATTTTTAATAATTAAGGGCATGGATATAACCTCCCTTAATTCAGACGCCTCCTCTGTCGACTGGTCGCCTGTCTACGGTAGTGAGACCATTGATGACAAAGTACGGAACTTCAACTCTATTGTCCTGAGCTTGTTTGATAAGCATGCTCCGGTCAAGAGGGTTAGAGTTAAGCATCTTCCTGCACCGTGGCTTACTGACACCATTAAGGGTCTGATGGCTAAGAGAAACCGTGCCAAGTCTAGATATAAGAGGGATCCGACCGACGAGAATCTTTTAATTTTCAAACGCCTCCGTAATCGTTGCACTCGCCTGTGTCGTGATTCTAAACGCCATCATATCTACGAATGTATCGAGAGCTATATTCCAGCACAGGTCTGGAAGTTCCTGAAGACCCTTGGTTGTTGGTAAGTCACAGGAATTGGCAGCCGGAAATGTCGATCTCCGGGGTCTCAATAGTTTCTTTGCAACTCCCCCTGTCGCGATGGACTCCCTCGTCAAGGATGCAACCCTTCGTAACCTACGGTCCAAGGCAACATCCCTCACCTCAGCATTTAATTTCATCCCTGTCGGAATCGGCGCAGTAAGGAGGGCAATACTAGCAATCTCGTCGAAGGCCATAGGTGAGGACAAGATATGTTCGCAGATGATAACAACTATCATTGATGTACTGTTACCTCTCATCACCCACATAATTAATGTGTCGCTTGACCAATGTTGCTACCCCAGCCAGTGGAAATTGGCACTTGTGATTCCCCTCCCCAAAACGTCTAATCCCGCCTTCTTTAAAGATTTCCGTCCCATTTCTATTCTGCCTATCCTCTCCAAAGTCCTGGAATCAATTGTCCACTCCCAACTCTCCTCCTACCTTTCCTCAAAAATGTTACTGAATCCCCACCAATCAGGTTTCAGGCCGGGTCACAGCACTACCACAGCACTGCTCAAAGTCACTGACGACATTCAATTAGCTATGGATCAAAAGCAGCTTACGGTCCTTACACTGCTTGATTTCAGTAGCGCCTTTAACTGCGTCGATTTCGATATACTTGTCGAAATTTTAAAGTCACTTAATGTCTCCTCGCACTCTGCTCGCTGGTTTGACTCCTACCTGAGAGACCGCCAGCAACGCATTAAGTCCGAGGAGATCTCAACGGACTGGTGTGATCTCTCCGCAGGTGTTCCGCAGGGAGGCATCCTTTCTCCTCTCCTCTTCTCGGTATTCATTAACTCCATCTCTGACGTTCTTACCTCTTCTTATCATCTGTACGCAGATGACCTTCAAATATATCGGCACTTCTCTCCGTGTGATGTGAATCTGACAGTAGAGGCGTTGAATGCTGATCTCGATAACATCAGGAAATGGGCTACCTCTTATGGTCTGCTTGTCAACCCGGGCGAATCGCAGGCCATGATTTTGGGTACTCGTCACTCTCATAACCTAGTTCAGAAAATGCCCGTCGACCCTATAGTGTATGATGGTAACATAATCTCATACAGCGAGAAGGCCAATCTTGGGGTTGTATTTGATAAATTGTTTTCCTGGTCGCCCCATGTTTGTGAGGTCAGCAGACGAGTCTTTGCGTCATTTCACTCCCTACGGAGATTGCAGCACTTCCTGCCACAGCAGACTAAAATCACCCTTGCCCAGTCCCTCCTACTACCTTTAATCGACTATGCAGATGTTTGCTGGATCGGTGCGAACGAAAACAACTGAACAAACTCGAACGACTTCAAAACCTCGGGATTCGGTTTGTCTTCGGGCTGCGCAAGTATGACCATGTCTCACAGTATCGCAAGGAGTTGGGGTGGCTTCCGATCCGCCTTCGTCGTGATATGCACGTTCTCTCCTATCTGTTCAACATTTTGCGAAATCCCCGCTACCCCTCATATCTTCGAGAACGTTTCGAGTTTATTTCCTCCAGGCATAGCAACCGGAGATCCCACACGATGTCTCTTCTCTCTACTCCTCGGCATAACACTGCCGCTTACAAACACTCGTTTAGGTTAACGTCGATCCGACTGTGGAACGCACTTCCCTGCGCTATTAGAGATAGTCCCTCAATTTTCACTTTTAAGACAAGATTGAAAGAGCATTTCCTTTCTCTTTCGTGATAGGTACTTTTATATATGTATATATAAGTAGTATATGTTTGATATATATAAAATTTTTTGCTTTTGTATTTTATTTAGTATATATCATTTATTAAATTATTATGTTTTAGTTGTAAACAATTAGATGTGTACAGTTTTATTGCGCACTAGGACTCTCCTGTTGCACAATTTTTCCTGTCCTACCTAGGTTTGCTGGTAGAAATCTCTCTTTAGAGATAAGCTCGCCTTTGCTCATAAAATGTTTTGTTACCTTACTATTTCTATAAGATTTCTGTGCAATAAAGAATATGAATGAATTAAATATTTAATACTAGGGGGACTACATTCAAGGCCATACATCGAAACATTGAAAAAGAGTTTTGTGTATGTAGTATGTAAGTATTGAACTATGTACTCAGGTTAACGAAACTCTTTGGTTATTGAAACCGGGTGTGGATAGAAACTGAGTAACTTATTTACAGAAATAAAATGAAATATGCCAAAAACTTAATATTATTTATTATAATTTGTTATATGAACTGGCTGTATTCTTCTACAGATTTAATGTTTATAGATATAACTGGTAAATGGGATTAGGACGATGAAACTATTCGATTCTAACTATAATGAGATTTTTAATTTGAGGCCAGAAATGTAAACAAACAACTGTCATGTTCTAGAACAAAACCGTTGACTTTGACATTCATATTATACTTTTTGTACTGGAAAATGACAGTTTTTTGTTTACATTTCTGGCCTCAAATTAAAAATCCTAGTATAGTAGAGCATTCCGTAACGTGAACGAGAGGTCATTACGTCAGCCTATGCAAAATTTTGACAACATTGTTATGTGGTGGCATCACAAGTTTTTGGCCAGGTGCCAAATCCGCCATGTTCGCGGACAAGATCCGTGGTACGTCGACTGTCAACTGGTTATGCTGTTCAGAGTTTTTTACGATTTGTGCAATAAAAGCGAACACTTGAGACCTAAAACTAAGTGTAGTTGCTCAGGACACCTAGTTAACCTTGGGTCGTGTTTGTATCTTGTATTGTGGTTTGCGGAAGAACAGCAATCAACCGCAATTGACGCTTCATAGGTTAGTACTGGTTTTACCTACTAACCTACCAAATGAACTTAAAATTGCTCAAGCCTTTTTCACGTCACGGACACTATATAAATTAATTAAATAAATAGTTTCACTTTCACTTATATAGACTTTTGTTCGCAATTTAGTCAAATTGGTAAAATGTAGTATACCTTCATGACTGTTTAACTTGGACTAAACTGTAAACAAAGACTTCATCTTCCAAACTCGATTTTCTATCGATATCGATATTTCTCTAATTTCTTCTATACTAGAAGGCAGCCATTTTATGCAACAGTTTTTTGGCACCGTTTTTCTCTAGATACAGCAGGTCCATATGTTTGGTAGGTCTTGCTTAATAGGAAAGTGACTTTTGATAGCGCAATTTTGGTTAATTGGTTTCTATATGCAGGATCATTTTACTGAGTATTAACTTATAACTAAACAAATGGGTTCATTCATACCCCATATACCTAGTCGGTCCATAAGTTCTGTCACAAATATTTTGCCTCATAGTAAATAATACCAAGTTTTATTTTATTTAATACTATATATGGTTTGATAGCTCATTAAATACTGATAAATTAGAACGATTATTGGATTTAAATGCTTAAAGCCATATTACACAAATGCTAGTTTCTTCAGAGATTTTGCACTTTTTAACCCAATCAAAAATACGGACGTGATTCACTTTATCTTTTTTCTATGACTCTTAAAACCTTTCAAACTTACGTGAGAATTTTAGTCAGAACCCTCCCTGAACCCGTTACCTTCATTTTGAAGCATAAGATAACTAAGTCTGGGTAAAACTAATTTTCATATTCACATTTTACGTAGTGTTCTTGTTGCCCACAAGATCATTTTTATACGTTTTTCTGAAAACGTAAAAAGTACGTAAAGTTCTCTTTGGGAGCAGTTGGAACTGAAAGCTAACAGAAAATCAAATGCTAGTTGTTAAGCATGGTCTGAAATCGAGGTTTCAGAATAAATAAAAAAAACCTTGTTGGTTATCTGGAACACTGTTTTTTTTATTAAATTTGTGGTAATTGGTATTTTGTCAGTTGTGGCGTGTTTTGGGTTCGCGATTGTCTCAAGTTATAAGGTTTTTTGTCATATTGCGATAATCGTACAAAATGTATTGTATTGCAATTTGATTCGTATAAAATAAGCTTTTTAATCATGTATAATACGAATAAGAAAAAGTTTATTGCTGAGTTTTATCTATCAAAAACCTTGTGACAGAACTTAAGGATCGACTAGGTATATGTCATTCCCCAAGCTATGGTCAGCTAATTCAAGTTTCCTGTTCAAATTAATACATTTTCAGGGTTCCATAGTTTAAATATAAAACTGTTCATACCTTGAGAACATGGTCCTGCCCCCCCGTCAGCACCCTCCCCCCCTCGCAATGCATCTCGCTGATTGGCTGCTGATGGGGACGACTGAGGGCTAGCCGCACGCATTGCACCTCTGAAACGTTACAAAAAAAAAAACAATTTTCGCATTAGCCGGGGACATGGAGAAGTTCTGCAGGAATGGAAAAATTTCATAATTTCCTTATTGCACACAAATTATATAAAAAACAAGTGGCATAAAAATAGTGCACAAAGGCGTGCTTATCTCTAATAAGAGATCTCATCCAGCAAACCAGGATAACATGTAAAAGGTTATTTTCTGAGCAGGGGTAGACCTATGTGAACAACAATATAAATGAAATAAACGAGTACTCGTTATACATATTAATAAATAAAATAAATTATGTACATGCTATAATATAAAACTAAATATTTATAATATTCTCTCGATCTGATCTCTCGATCCACATCTTCTTCGGCAATAGCCACTTCTACTCCCTCCTTCTGAAAGGAGAAGAGTTATTAGACGTCTCTTGTTGATCTCATTGCCCAATACATGCTCTTGAACAATTTGAATTACTTTGGATTCATCGAACGTCAATTCATAGCTGGAATGAGCTGCGTAGCGCCGGAGTCGTTCCGCTGTTTTGTTTTGGTAACATCTTCGGGGTAGCCGTCAAAAACGATTTAGACGTTCTTCCCAAATTTAAACTACAAACTCATTTCATATTATGCGTATTAAAATAAAACCATAAAAGACGTGAGAACAGTGTATTTGTATTTCCCCCAAAACCTGTTTATGACTGTTTTTGGTTATCTGTTGTTTTTGAGAGAACCGCTGGGCCTACAGGTACCAGTCTGGTCTCAAATGAAAGCTAGTTAAATTTGCTACAATTTATTTTTAGTGTCATTTGACGTGGAATGCGTATTTAAGAAGATATTCCACAAAACAAGAGAGCATTTTGACAAAAAAACTACTTTTTCGAAAAATTTCCTATTTTCGAAGAACTGTATCTTGGGAACCAATGGCTATATATAGAGTTCGCCTTGATGACAAATTGTAGCAAATTTAGTGAACTTTAAAAGTATGCATAGTGACTATACCGATTACGAAAATTTCAAGGTTTTTTGGGTTAAAGCGCCACTTCCGAAGTACTTTGCAAATTGCAAATCCGGATTTTATTGGTTTAGGTCCTAACAACATATAAAACGGGCGGGACAACCGGAAGTACATCTTGACTGCACTATAGCCCCAAACTAGGATTCCCTGTATCTTGGGTACTAGACAACGATACACATTCTTACATAGATAAATATTATACTTAGATAGATAAACAACCATGACTAGGGTACAAACATCCGTTCTCATCAAACAAATATTTGCCCCCACCGGGACTCGAACCCGGGACCCTTGGCTTCGTAGGCAGGGTCACTCCCGACTCGGCTATTCGGGTCGTCAATGTTAAATTTTCCTGCGAGTGTGCTTCGATTCCACAGATATTGTGTTCGATTCCAATCTGGGTTTCCCACCGGAAGACATCAAACTTGATATTCCCCGCATTTTTAGATATTTTATTTTAACTTCACTATCCTGATACCTATTAAAACTTAACCACCACAAGCGACTATCTATATGAAGGGAAATTTGTTCAGCTTTTTAATCACCCCTTGAATCTGACCACAGCTGCTTGTTACATCTAAAAGCCTTTTCCCATTCCCACATATGTTACCGTGGGATACATTTTTAAGAAAAAACACGCATTCACTTAAGCATTAATTTATTCCTGTCACTATACACCATAAAACCAAATTGGTGGTTCTATTACAACACGAAACATTTACAAACATCGGAAAGTGCATAATATTTGTTAGCTACCGACGAACTTTTATCCTTCCTGTATATCGTTCATCGAGGAATGGGTCGTGCTCATACTCAAATTCATGTGGCGCGTCTTCTAATACCTTTTTCATTTTCTGTAGACGTTTCTCGAAAAATGACTTGTCTTTTTTCGAGCTGGAAGAAAATATTTCGTGTTAATACTACAGTTCTTCGAGCGTTCGTTTGTCACAGATGTAGTCGCAATAGTATGCAGATGCAACGACGGAAGTGTCAAGTTGATTTAGAACGGTATCAATATCATGTCATTCTGACACCTAGGAATACCATGTGTCGTAGCTATATCGTAGAATTTGATTATTTCATGGAATAGCCAACCAAGGATTGAGTATTCATGAAATGATCAGAAAGTGTTGAATTTCACGAGTACTACTTGATATTTTTTGTGTTTTACATGTCGAACTAACACGAAGACTATTCGGGGGCTTCGCTGCGCTCGCCCTAAGCCTTCAACTAAGCTATCGCAGTGTTTTTCCCTAAAATATTTCTTCGTTCAATGAAAGTTCTAATTCAACCATGGTTGGCAAGATTTGTTCCCTTTGCCTCGCGCCCCCTTTATGCCGCTCCTCGCTTACGCTTTGAACCTACTCCCGTTGCGTCGCTCCTCGTTAAGTAAAGGTTCCCGCAACGCCGCTCTAAATTGTTTTTGTTTAAGGGTGTTAGATTAGCCATTATTATTCAAAGTGTGTTATACATTCCATGTTACTTGGTACCTTTAAGGCCGAAAGAGTCATATCTTTGTTACAATTATTTGTTGGTTACACGTCCTTTGAAAATGTCAATGGAGTATTTTAGAGACCACTGCACTAGAATTTGTTTATTATCTTCGTCCATTTTCAAGTTATACACCAACACAATTAGTCAAAACTGCTTTTCCAAAATACCATTTTTGCCAAAGATGCGTGCAGTCAAATATTCTTGGTCAAAATAGCTTTTCGTCAAAATAGGTGTACTTGTATCTATCTATCTAGCGTTTTTTCTGCCACAAAGTACCAGGGCAGCAGACCTTTGAAGGAGGTAATGAACACAGAATTGATAAGCAAGTACCTGCCAACCCATATGGGAAAAGATGTGACTTTTCCCATTTCTGGTGGCAGAGGCACAATTGCGCCCGCGTCAAAAACTTGGATGATTACGAAGCGATATCCAGCACTGCTATGATGGGGGTATGGTTCAGTCCCACCATACCCCCAGGGCTATGGCCAGGGGTATGGTGGGACCAAGGCGTATCCTTGGATTTACCAAATAAAATATATCTTGAATAGAATTTATCTTGCTCTTGCCGATGCTTGCCCTTAATGTGCGAGCGCCATAGTGGGAATAGGCACCTAGCCCGAGCGACATCGTGGGAATGCGTTGCAGGCGCAGAGCGGCGTAGCGAGAAGCGAGGTAATGGGAACGAACCGTTGGCAATATCATGATGTAGTAAATTCTACGATATTGTAAAGACATATACATTTTTCTCGTTCCCACATCCGCCGCTGCCCTCTCCAGGCGGCACTCTGACACCAAGAATCTTGGCATCAGGTGCAATTGTTACTTGAACTGTAAATAGCCTTTTCCCATACGTGGTGGCAGCATACTGCACCCAGTTAGTCAGTTATTCAATACTCAATTTTGCGTGACAGGGTGCTAGCCCATTGCCGCAGCTATGGGGATAAGTCCGTATATAAACGGACACATTATAATTATACTGCTCATCTCTTACATGGTCAGCACCGGATTGGAACCCGCAGCTCCTACATGAAACCCCATACTGCTCACCTTTTAATCATCGCCGACACAGTAGACTCAATCCACGCATCATAGTATGGTTTCGTGTGTTTATTAATCGTATCAGGCGCCCACTTGGCGACCTCAGTCGAAGGCGAGTTTAAACGCTCTCTAGACATCGCAGGCGATGGAGCCCGTCGGTACAACGGCTTTCTAGGGTGCCTTGCCAGCCGTGACTTGGACTTGAGACTTGGTGCACTATTCTCCGATTTGGGTTTCACGCTGCTGGTTTCGGAAGACTGGCGCGAGATAAGCCTTGTCGTGGTTGGCAGTTTGATTTTTAGTAGCCGATTTTTAGTGCGTCTTTTCTCTCCGAATGAGACCGCTTTGATAACGTTTACTGAGTCTTTGCTTGGGACAATCGTCTTTACAATTGCGACGCGGTTGGCATTGCTGTCGTGTTCTATGGTTGCTTTGGATGCAGTGTCAGCTTTAGGGTGAATCATCGCTGTTCGTGGAAGAGGGGGTTTATCTGAAAAAGTTTCTTTTCTGGTGAGTATAATCTTCTTAATTGATAACAATCTATGGGCCGTATAATATTGCAGAGATATTGATCATAGCTTTCCTTTGGCGTGGCCTAGTTATGTCAGTAAAATCGCGACCCTACAATACATTTATACTTACAATTAGTTGGTTTCTTTCCAAGGGTGGAAGGTTTCCATTGAACATCTTTATTCCCCTCAGGCGCTTTTCTGGTACTGCTCTTACTGGCATTGCTAAACACTGTTACTAAAGGTTGTGCATAGAAAAACGAGTCGATTTTCTTCGGAATAATATTTCTTCTTTCGTCTACATTCTTCCCTTTCCCCTCTAATTCTTGGTTAAATTTGGTGTATAATGCGGCTAAGGCAGGCTTCGCAGTAGATGTGATGATCTTTTTAATACTGTTTGATTTTTTTATTGGATTTCTTACTTCGGGTTTGCTTTGAGTTGGAGGGGTGATATTCTTCGCATACTTTTGGTACTTTTTAACTTGAAGTTTATCGTTGGGCTGATTTTTAGCTTTGTCCTGTTGCGTGTGTTTGGTATGGCTTGCTGCATTTGTTTTTTTTGATAGTGGTTTTTGTTTAAAGGTGGTTGTTGCTTGTACTAAGTCTTCCTTCTTCTTTCCAGCATCACCTCTGTCAGGTAATTCCTTCGAGTCGTCGTGCACGCAAAATTCGATCTTTCTCCTGTGAGCCACAATAGATGTCTTCTTTAGGAAATTAGATGGGCATCCATCACCGACCCTGGCGTTGGTATGTCCCGTTTTTTGGTCCATTTTTTCATTTGGAAATTAAAATAATCACTAAAGATTTTTTGTTATACCAGACGATATGAACTAAGAATTTCGATGTGATGTCATGTTGACTGACGTTGCCAACTAGATTTACTTTTATTTATTTTTTGAAATTTAGTTGTCAGTTAGCCATTAAATACTCAGAATAACGAAACTCTTTCATTAAAAAGATATAAAAAAGCCTTTTCAAACCGCGTTGTATGCTTGTATTGCAGTCGCCGGCGATGTACAAAGCAAATGTTGATAGAAAACCGCAAATCGATGTACAGAACAGCCGTTTGGTACCGCCGCTTAAAATGATCGTTTTAACCAAAAGCACCCGTGTGCTTTTGGTTAAAACAATTATTTTGAGCGGCAGTCCTTAAAAGTATTCCCAGAGGGAGGCCAAATCCAAAACCAAAAAAATATGACGTCATTATCTCAGGCGATTTCTTCAATAGTTTGGTTGGCTCTGCGCTCGCTCGCTCTCTCTATTAACCTTTCGAGCCCGAGACCATAACCAGGTCTCGGGCTAGTATAGGCATAGCTATTTTCTAAATCTAATGCCATTTTAATAAAAAAACCTATAACGGGAAAATGACACCTTCTGGCGTCATCAGGGCTTAAGGGGGTAATCAGTGCTACTTCTCTTGTCGACATTTTGATTAAAATGACCAAGTCACCTGCGATTTTTACCGATGCGTGTAAATTAGAGAGATTCCATTTTGCTGGTCGATGCGACTGATGACTTGCCGCACGGCAAAAATCGACCCAAATAAATAGCGTATCGGGAAACCTATCGTCAAAAATTGCTACTTATGATACATATCAAGGAATCACCTTTTTTTCTGACCAGCCAGCCTGACATCGGGATGCTTGGACAAAATTTATATCATCTTTACACGGCACAACGCACGAGAATATCTCAACCTGCATATTGCTAATAACTGCTACCAAATTGATAACTTCTATCATTTAAGTAAGGCAACAAATATAATGATCACCAAAATATATTTTTTATCCTACCAAAATGGATAAATGAACACCAAAAGTTGCAAAAAATATCAGGGCAAAATACTGCGGTAGCTTAGGTGAAGGGTCAAGGGGGTGAGCGAAGCGAAGACCCCTTTATCCTTCGTGTTAGGTTTAACATGTAAGAACAACAAAAATACTTGAAACATAAACTTATGTACACAAAACATAAAAAGAAGTTGTGATCATTTATCCAAACACAATTTGGTGGACATTTATCCATTCTGGCAGTCATTTCGAATTTATTGGTAGTAAAATAGGTGCGTTTTTGTTAATCGTTTAAACATAAACCTTTAAGTAATAGCTTTGTAATAATAAATACATCGGTTCAATAATCAAAAGCCAGTACCATTATTGGTTCTAGCTAACACCTGCACGATTTAGATGAGCAATACAATGTTTTGCGACGCCACGGGAAAGTGTTGCTATTTACTTTATACCAGGACAAATAGTTGTAATGGCACATTCCCGCCCTTGATCCCGCTTGGAGACACTGGCGTAGTTGGAGGCAATGAGTTTCGTTCAATAAGTCCAAAGACACGTCACGTGATCTTTCAAATTCACTTGACCCTAGAAAATTAACCTCCAATGTGTTGGCGTGCCTGCCTCCAGTTACACCAAATCTGCAATGAGGTTTTGAGATTAGGTGCCATTAGATAGCAATTCTTCAATAAACTCTCAAGAGCCAGACGCTACTGCCGACCAGCCATTCTGACGCTCGCGTGGTTTGTAGTTAAGTATGTATCTGGGCTAGGTCCTTATCGCATGGTTTCGCGAAACAGGGCTGGCTGAGATAGTTCCAGATCGTACCACGAACTTTCCCGAACGGGGTATCAGAGGCACTGTAGCGCCCACATTTGACCAGACGACCCGAATGGCCGAGTCGGCAGTGACCCAGTCTACGAAGCCAGGAGTCCCGGAGGGGCCAAATATTCGTTTGATGAGAACGGATGTTTGTATCCTAGTCAAGGTTGATTATCTATCTAAGTGTAATATTTATCTATATACGTATGTGTATCGTTGTCTAGTACCCAAGAAACAGGGAATCCTAGTTTGGGGCTAGATCAATGTGTGTAAATAGTGTCCAAGCTATTATTATTAATATTTATTTTATTAGTTGTTCAATACCCCATTCTGCGTGACACGAGGCTAGCACATTGCCGCGGCTACGGAGCTAAGGACTTAGGTCCTTAGGCTATTGCTTAGGCGATATCAGCCGGTGTGCTTGTGTGCTGTCCGAGAGGACAAGTGCGCTTGTGTGAGTTGTAATAGACAGGGTGTTGTTTTATAAAGTTACGCCCTCCTCAGGGGCGATTAGTTTTATTTTTCCCTTGCATAATTTTGATACACAATTTGCTGTGTTTCATATGCGCTGAAATAACCGCAAAGCGTTGCCACCCCCGGCTGGTCCAAGGAGCGAGAAATAAGGCACCATTCTAATTATTTTTCGGTATCAATATACCCCTGACCCGGGCAACAAGGTTTTGGAAATTGTATACCAGAATGTTCGAGGTGTTAAAACCAGACTCGATTACTGCCGTCAAAACCTGCTGGTGCTGGATAACCATCTGGTTGCTGCCACAGAGACCTTCCGGGACCCATCTCTCGGAGATACCGAGGGGACGGAGGAGGGCTAGAGCATGCTACGCCGTGACCGCGCCACTGCGTGCGGAGGACTACTGCTCGCCGCCCGCCCTGGCATCGCACTTCGCCGACGCCGCGACCTCGAGACCGAGCAAGGTGAGGATCTGTGGGCATCATTCTCACGAGATGGTGCCCAGTACACAGTCTGCGTGGTAAATATAGACCCCAGCATGCGGAGAAACAGGAAGGCAATCACACAAGCTGAAAAGGACGCACAGTATCTTGGCTGGTTCACGAAAACTGAGGAAAACATGGCCAAATTGACCGCAACCTCAGTTATCATCATGGGTGATCTAAATATTAATAGTGCAACTGCTTTGGTTGCCAACTACTACTGCTATTTTCTTAGTGTTTGTGGTCTGTATGAGACGAATGAGGTGATGAATGCACATGGTGGCGTGCTTGATGTGGTGTTGCTGCCGGGCGATGTAACTGTGCGCGCTTCCGTGTCTGGCAGCCTGGTGCCACGCACCGACGCCTGCCACCCGCCTCTCGACGTCATTGTGCCCGTGTTGCATGCGCGAGGCGCTTGCCAGCGATCCGGCCGCTTGGATACCAGCAACAATGGTGGTCGCAATGACTGGAACTTTGCCAAGGGCAATCAGTCCTATATGAACTCATGTGTAGCGTATCCTAGGACTATGTTCTCGAAGCTACTGATCGTAGAGATGGCAGTCGGCCGCTTCTATGATACCCGTTTATGATGTGTTCAACAATTCCATTCCAAAGAATCTGATCTTCTTCAACTTCAACATAAGCAACTAGGAGATATCCGGTGTGGTTCACTGGCGACATCGTAAAGGACCTGGCCACGAAAGCCAAGCTCCATCGTAAATGGAAGACTTGGAAGAGGCCGGCTGACTACGTCTCATTCTGCGAGCTGAGAGCCTGTCTCAAGTGTCGCATAGATACAGCCTACGCCAGTCACATGAGTAGTATAGAAAGCAATATTCTTCCCCAGAGTGCAACTCACTTCCAGCCCCACTGCACCACCTCTCTTCTGGATCTTATGATTGTTTCTAACATATCCAAGGTTGCTATACATGGCCAACTTAACGCCCCCTTCTCCTTTTACGATTTGATTTATCTCTCGTTCAAATTAAGGCCTCCCAAGCGCGCAACGAAATTCCTGGATATTCACAGTTTCAAGGGTATGGATATGAGCTCCCCTAACTCTGACGCCGTTTCTAAAGAATGGTATCCTGTCGTCTGTAGTGAGACCGTTGATGACAAAGTCCAGCATGGTTCGATAAAAACGCTCCTGTCAAAAAGGCTAGGGTCAAATATCTCCCTGTGCCTTGGCTTACCGACACCATCAAGGGTGTCGGATGGCCCAAAGAAACCGTGCCAAACGTAGATATAAGAAGGCTCCGGCGGAAGATTATCTCCTTGTATATGTCACCGAAAGATAGTCAAAACCGTAAGTTGATATAACTATAATTATCGACAGATTATAAACCAGACCTCTCTTTTGTTCTTACATGTCATCCCAACTCGAAGACTGTACTATACTCTAGTCTTAACCTAAGCTACCGCAGTGTTTGCCCTGGTATTTCGTTTGCAATTCAAGTTTAAACCATTTTTCTATTTAACGGTTTTAACCGTTAGTTGATCAACTAACGGTTAAATATAGTAAGCATTACGCTACAGTTTACAAGTGTCAATAGTTGACCAACTTACGAGAAAAAAAACGTTAGTTTATCAACTAACGGTTTTGACTATCTCACGGTGACATATACAAATGTCTCCTTAATCGTTGCACCCGTCCTTGTCGAGATGCCAAACGCCGCCACATCTACGAGAGTATTGGGAGCTACACTTCTGCACAGGTTTGGAAGTTCCTGAAGACCCTCGGAGTTGGTAAGTCCCAGGACGCAGACGCCGGTAGTGTCGACCTCAACGGTCTCAACAAATCATTTGCTGTATCCCCTGTCGTGATGGACCCCTCTGTCAAAGATGCTTCCCTTCGTAACTTCCGCACCAGAACGACATCCAGTAGCTTACCTTTCAACCTCAGGTCTGTCGGAGTTGGCGCAGTAAAGAAGGCTATTCTAGCAATCTTGTCGAAGGCTGTAGATGATGTCAAGATCTGCTCTCAAATGCTATTCAGTGTACTCGATATTTTTTTACCACCCATAACGCATATAATCAACGCATCGCTGAGCGAGTACTGCTTCCCGAGCCAGTGGAAAAGAGCATTAGTGATACCCCTGCCTACAATGTCTAACCCGTCCTCCTTCAAAGAGTTCCATCCCATTTCTAGCCTACCAATCCTTTCCAAAGTCCTTGAATCAATAGTCCACTCCCAGCTGTCCTCGTACCTTCCCCGCATGGATTTACTGAACCCTTTTCAGTCTGGTTTTAGGCCGGGGCATAGCATCACCACAGCACTGCTCAAGGTAACTGACGATATCCAACTGGCAATGGATTCTTATCCAGCAGCTCACAGTCCTGACTCTCCTCGACTTTCGCAGCGCCTTCATCTGCGTCGACTTCGATACAATTGTTCAATCGCTCAATATCTCTCCACATTCGGCTAACTAGTTTGACTCTTACCTGAGAGACCACCGCATCAAGTCTGAACAGTGTAGGAAGCAGGAATAACTACGCGTCGAAGAACTGTCAGTGACTCTTATGTCCAATGTCATACGGTTCATTTTATATGAACTCGAACACTTTTTCACTATGGTAACTTTTCCTGCTTGAGCCACAGGACTCTACGGAATTGTGCAAACTCTCTACAGAAGTTCCGTAGGGTGGCAACCTTTCTCCTCTTCTCTTCCCAGTTTTCATCCATTCCATTTTGGATGTATTGTCTTCCTCGTATCATCTCTATGCAGATGAACCTTCAAATTTATCGGCATTTTCCCCTGTGTGATCTGACTTCGACTGTAGAGGCTTTCAATGCTGAACTCGACAACATCAGGAAATGGGCTCTTTCGTATGGGATACTAGTCAACCCGGGTAAGTCTCAGGCGATGATATGGTATACCGGGTACACGGCACTTACTTAATTCGTTGTAGAATAGGTCCGTTGCTCCCTTGCTTTATGACGGTACCATTGTCAAGTATAGCGAGAAAGCCAAAAATCTTGGCGTTGTTTTTGACAATCTATTATCCTGGTCGCCCCATGTTTGTGAGGTCAGCAAACGAGTCTTTGCATCCTTTCATTCCTTTCGGCGTTTGCAGAAGTTCTTGCCTAGGCAGACTAAAATAATGCTCAGACCCTTCTTCTGCCTTTAATTGACTACGCAGATGTTTGCTGGGCCAGCGCGAACGAAGATCTATCTAGATCTTCGGTCTCCGCAAGTACGACCACGTGTCCCAATATCGCAGGGAATTAGGCTGGCTCCCGATCCGACTTAATCGTGATATGTCTCCATTGCTGAAACTTTCTTGAAGGTGAATCCAGCTTATTTCTTCATTTCGATGAAGATTTTACCGAAGGTTGCTCAATGTTCACTGTCGGGGTCACCACTTTGCCGACCGTGTGGGCAACCGACGGGAGACGGAATAACTGGCTTGTCACAGCATGCTCAGTTAATGTCTATATGTTTAGAATGTAATCCTAGCTTATATACTAGCCGCCTTATTCATAAACGTCTAATAAACATATTTTAACTATAGTGCCGTTATAATTAGTTTCGTCTTTGTCTGTCACTTTGAAATTTGTGTTTCTGAGAAAAGGACAAAGCACATTTTAGCTAGGTTTGATAAGTTTTATGAATAAGGAGGTAAGTTGGTACACGTTATTAACACATTCATAAGACATAGTACCTGATGAGATATTTTCGCATATCTGCGACGGCCGAAATGTTAAGAATGCAGTAAGTGAGATCCGCCACAATACTTGTATGTGGGTAGCGATAAAACATTCATTGTGTTTGTCCTCGTGCTCCTTCTAAATACTCCTACTGATAGGAGCACAAGGACACCCAGGTCTTCATGAGCCCCTATTGCACATAAATATGCTCCGACTAAACACTTCACAATTACTTTTGCAGTAGGGGCACGAGGACGAGGGTGTAACAAAAGGAGGGTTTTATAAGTTTGAAGTGTCTGTTTGTTTGTCTGTCTGTGGCACCCTAGCGCTCAAACGGTTGGACGGATTTTGATGCGGGATTTTTTAAATGGTTGTGGACTTTACTGCGATGATTCTTAGCCATGTTTTATCAAATCAAATCATTTATTGCAAGTAGACAAAATAATGCACTTTTACAAGTCAAACACTTTCTTAAGTCTCATCATATAAATGGAAAAATAAATAAAAAATAAAACAAATATGATCAACTAAACTAATGAGTGCTTAACCCCTGACTTGCTTGCCGGTCTCTAGAGACCGATTTTGAAAAATGCGCAATGGCTGCCCGGTCTCCAGAGACCGGCGAACAAATGGCCTACATAGGCATGAATTTCTTACTACAGGGAGCGGTGTGTCAAGGAGAGTGATATTAATTCGTAACGTAATGAAGTGAGACAGGTATTAAACACTTCAGACCGTATTCAATCATAGGAAACATTCAAGGAATCGAACGTTGCGAGAGTGCACCTGTTGCGTGAAGTTGCATTATTCGTTCACCGACTCTCGAGCCTACGTTTTGAGTGATTTCTGTTGTGTTTTATTAAAAAAGGACAGAACTGTAAGTAATTAGCATTTATAATTACTCCTGTACGTTGTTTTCACTGGGGTTTGTCATAATATCGATGACCTAAACTTGTACGGCGGAAAAATTCCGCCTTGCTGTTTCCGACAAGACAAGATTTATGACTTATTTTTTTCAATTTACGGGTGAAATGTTATTAAATTCATAGCATTGATTCATAAACTCAAAGTAGAAACAATAAGTTTGTGCCTAAATCGTATCTGAGAGCTGCAATCATCAATCGAAAATCTTGCGATATTGTCCGGTCTCAGGAAACCGCTAAGCAAGTGGCATCTTTTAGCCAAAATGGCGGCCGGTGGGCGAGGCTACGATAGAATGGATACGCCCGTGTGTATGGATTTCGGGTTTCTTGATTTTGATTACATCTACAAATTGGTTTGCATTTTGGAGTTGAATGTTTTGTGAATGTGCATGTGACACAGGTTTTTGTATTTGTCGAGTTTTTTTTTTTCACTTTTTACTGTTTATCGAGTTTTTTTTTTCTTAATATTTTTCAAAGTGACTGTGCATAGGGACTTCAGGAAGACCCTCATGATGTCCCTATTGACCCGTCAATGTGACAGACAAGCTATAATTCCGGCGAGTCTACCACCTAACCGGTCAGGCCATATACTCAAAAATCTGCCAGATGAATATGTCGAGTTTTACCCGGGCACGAAGAGGCGGCGCCGGCATAGATGTGCAGAGTGCCAAAAAAAACCCTTTTCCACTACAAGGGATGCACTGTGACACTCTGCATATCCAAATGCTACGGCCTCTATCATTCGCGGAATTATACGCTATAACTAACTGTAATCTTGTACAATAATTTATTATCTCAATCACTGATACACGCTCCCTTTCAATCACCCGAATTTCACATCTGCAACTTCTCTCAATCACTGATACACGCTCCCTTTCACTCACCACCCACACACTTACAAAATTCTTCCGCCAACTTGAGAAGTCTACTGTATTTAAATATCATTGGGTTTAGACAAGAATACAATATCACTGGGACTATCCTGTTGTATAAACTTTTCTGTCTTGCCTAGGTTTGCTAGAAGAAATCTCTCTTTAGAGATAAGCTCGCATTTGCTTAAAAAAACTAAGTTTTCTGTGCAATAAAGAATATGAACATGAATATCAATACAGGGTGACATTAAACTAGCTGGTCGTATGTTGGAGAATGATAGTACCCATCATTATGAACAAATTTCACTATAAAACACATGGTCGCAAATGAAAAAAAAATTCGTCCCTCAGTACATTGACCCGATCAGCTGACTATGGGAGATCTAAAATATTTTTTCATTTGCGACCATATGTTTAATGGTGAAAGTTGCTCATATTGATGGGTACTATCATTCCCCAAAATATGGTCAGCTAATTTAAAGTCACTCAGTAAAATTAAAACATGTAATTTTTTTTCAAATATTTTATAGTAAGTATAAATTTTTCATACTTATTTATTGTACCTATACAAATTAATAAAACCTAACTTAGCAAATCTACTACTAACTACTTACCAAAGTAAAGAATTCCGAATTTCAAAGCCGTATCCATACTTTTCTCGCCAGTGGTTTTTCTGTTTGTATGAATAAATTCATAGTTTTCAATTCAATAAAACTTTTTAATCTAGCAGGCTAATTAAAAATTGATAATCGAACTAGATAGATAATTTCATGTTGTTTTTGGATATGTAATATCTCTTCCTAAAAATCTATAGTTTAAAAGTTTTATACAGATCTGTCAATGCCAACGTTTTACTATGTGATTTTAGTAGTTTTTTATTTTGTGTACTACTAACCAAGGACAAATCCTACCTACATGGGGTTCTTGATTTACCTAGTTGAAGACCTAAAATCCATAAATCAGCTTAGACAAGCTATTGCAGGCACACTGATCGCCCAGAAAAAAGCTGACAACATCACCTATTTTAGAGAAATTTTCAATATTTTTATGAGAATGTTCTGTTGAGGTCACTGTTTCAAATCACTTTTTGTCTTTCATTTTATATGGAACTATGTAATGTTTGTATGTACCTATGTGAATAGGATAATGTTGTACATAAAAACAAAAATTTCAAGGTTTTCCATTGTTTTATTTCTGTAATAGAATAGTTTCTTCACAAAAAAGTGATGAAAAATGTCATATTCTCAGATTACATTCTACGACACCACCTATACTACTGAACTGATCTTAGCTTTTGTTCCATCAGTAAAAAGGAAATTTAATGTAGTTTTCAAATATATAATGCTTGTTTCTTACAATTTAGTACTTGTTGTGATTTAGAGGCTAGAACCTAGCGCAGGGCGCGCGGCACTCCACCCGCGGAGCGCGAGATTTGCGCCAAAGCAAGAGACCCTAGATACGAGTTTGACGCGTCAAGCCAGGGAAGGGATAACTGATTTGAGTTTGAAAAAGGAAATATCTCCTTCAAGTGGTGATGCATGGCTGAATCTCGCACAGGAAAAAGAAACTCCATTAACTCTACCAGTGCTTCGGAAATACGCCCGTCACAGAAGATAGCACCATGAAACACTACGGGGATGTCTTTTTAAAATTTTCGTCTTTTTTTACACAATGTACGATATGCATGTTTTAATATGAATTAGACATTGTGTACTGCCTACCCTTGTTGAATTTGTTATTTCATTTGCAAAAATCAATTGATTACTTCTCGTACTGTCAGTGCTAGGAGTCGGCCGATATTGATTTCAAGTGAGTGACATATATATAAAAATAAAATCTCAATTAAACTATAAACGGTGTTTGCTATTTATCCGAATCATAGCCCAATAATACCAATAACCCTTTCATGATACATTTTCCTATCATACCATGGTTTGCTGGAAGAAATCCCTCAAGAGATAAGCTTGCTTTTGTCCATATATTTTCTCTTAATGTATCTTTAATTATCTGTGTTCGATAAAGAACTATGGAGAAGAGTGTTGTGTTACCTTCACCGTCGCTGTGGTCGCCCTCATAGGAGAAGCTGAGACGCGCGCGCTCGCTGCCCTCCGACGCGTGAGCGCCGCCCAGCGAGCCCGCGGAGCCCGTCCGTTTGTGCGCTGTACCACAAGGTTCACTGTTAGTACGGTGCATTGTGGCTGTTATGACAAAGACTCGGGTGCACAGCCAACCGCTCAGGGACTACGGACACTCAAACTGTCACTGCCTTTTCCTCTGTTAGAGATTCCCCAGGGCAGGAGTCCAGGAGCTGGAAACCAACTCAACCACAGGGGGGAATTCTAATGTCGGCGATCACGCCGAGCTAATAATAACTCAACCCGGAGAGCGAATACCAACACAGCTCTCACGATACGGGATGTTTAAAGTTTTAGGTTATTTTAGGAAATATTATTCAAAACCGCATTTTCTCGGCACCGATATTCGGCGAACAAATCTCGTGTTTAGACGGCAGATTTGTTGGCGAATGGCAACATTAAATATTTTTTTACTTGTATACTTCCGCTTGCCTCCATCTTAGCTTCTTGAACACCAAGAATGTAGTGTCAGCTAGGAAGTAATAAATTAAGTAAAATAGTGAATGTGAAAATGTTTCTAGTCATCCCACCCTGCC
The DNA here is from genome assembly GCA_949825045.1 of Argyresthia goedartella. Taxonomy (NCBI): domain Eukaryota; kingdom Metazoa; phylum Arthropoda; class Insecta; order Lepidoptera; family Argyresthiidae; genus Argyresthia; species Argyresthia goedartella. Next base: position 44,283,894 of record OX463806.1, on the reverse strand, counting down.
GAGTCGAACGCGTACACATATAAAATCTATTTTTCTATGCCACGATGACGTTTTAAAGAGTGCGTTCAGTAAGTAACGCATCACCATAATATTGACCGTTTATTTAAGGACTCACTCCGTCGATGCGCCGTGCTGAACCTCCAGTCCACCCTCACTTCTCTCGCCGCGTTGTACGCATCGAGGCGGCACAGCGCAAGGTGCCCGCCGAGCGACGCTGCGCACACGCGTCGTCCGCCGGCGAGCGCGCGCACGTGCGTCACGCCACGCGAGTTGGATGCGCCGGTGCCGTGCCACCAGGCGCACTAGAAAGCGTAAACTTTGCTTTATTTATTTACCGTTTGGTCGCTATTGTCTTCGGTCGAAAATGGAGACGAGAGATGATTTCAGGTTTATCAATGTGTCAGTGTAGGCTATGCGACGCTGCGCAGACGCGTCGTCCTCAGCTGTGCATGAGTGTCGACAAGAGCTCTAGAAAGTGTTTTTTTAACGTTTCGCTAGCGTGCATATGCGTCCGTAAAGAATCTTGTTTGTTCGGCGAAGTTAATATAATAATCTAAAGAATAAAGATTGACTTTTCTTTTAATTTTATTTTTCAATCACCGGAATAGGTAACTATGTTAGCTTGACATGCAAAAAGAAAAGAAACATACATTTCAGACCCAGTCGGTCTCGTTTACAGTTTAACGATAGTTTATAATCTCACACGATAGTAAATAAACTAATGGTTTTTACAATCTTACGGTGATTAAACAAAGGACTTGCCGATATCTGAATGCCAAATTTTCATAATTTTTGTGTAAAAATGTTAACTTTTTAATGGCGTCACAATGTTTCCATACAACTAACGAACAAGAAAGCGTCTTGACAATTCATAAAAAGTATGTTGTGAATAATCCGTTCCCATCAATCTTTCTCGGAAAAGTTTGTATTTGTCATGTTACTGCAGTCAGCCTCAGTACCCGTGAAGACATCGTAGGGGAAGGTGTAATAATAAAGTGGTTATAAATACCTAAGTTAAGATTTTATTTTTTTTAAGTTTGTTTTCAGGTATTTTTAATAATCATACCGAAAGCAAGCCTTTGAAATTACATATTTTCAACAAACTGAAAAAAAAAAATTTCAAAATAATACGATCAGCATAATGTTAAACTACTTGGTAAAAACTCATTTCTTATCTGAAAAATTACACATTATGACCATAATGTGTAATTTTTCTAGATATTAAGACCTTCAAATTTTGAACGCTGACGCCCGCCTGCTTACCGCCCCTAGTTTGTCTGTGAAGTTGGTACTACAGAAAAAGCTAAACAACTCAATGCCACAGTGCCGGTCAAACATGCGGTTCACGCATGTTTGACCGGCATTAATACGGCGGAAATACGACTGCCTACATATCACCCACAATTTAATCCCATAGAAAATATATGGGCACAGTTAAAAGGTTATGTCGCCTCCAAAAATGTCGAAATGAATAAAACATCAGTGAAAAAACTACTTATGGAAAAATAAATGTTAGGACCCGAAGAATGGACGAAAGTCTGTAATCATGCATTAAAGTGTGAAGATGTGTTCTTAACAGAAGAAGAGAAATTAGAAGTGTTTAGCGAGCGTTTTATAATTAATGTAAATTATTCAGATAGTGATAGTGAGGAGGAGGAGGAGGTTCTCAATTCGACGTGAATGTTTTTTTGTATGTATGTTATAAGATAGAAGACACGTGAACCGATTTACAAAATTCTTTTTGTATTTGATAGAGTACACTTCCGAGATGGTCCCATGTATAGATGTTATAGATGTATAGATGTTAAAGATGTTATTAATGTTCAAATTCATGTCGTTTCTGCATAATAAATTTCTTAGGTCTACCTGTTAGTAATGTCATCTTGGCAGGTGCTATACTTACACTGCGTTTATGGTACTTCAAATTGAATGCTACCTAAAATAAATCGTGGTAATGTATTTCGTGTCATTTCCGTCTCCGGATTTAGGCGATAATATCCGAGAAAAGCCGAATCTTTAACTGATTTTAATCGTTTTGTACCCAACTTATTTAACACGCCCACTCGGCTTTTTACACTTGGCTTTTTACAGGATGTGAACTCTAATACCACGGCATAAGATTCAAAATCGCGATGCATTAAAAGTTGTCACGATGGGAACGGATTATTCACTACATTACAACCCTGGTCTAACTTAGCGTAGATGCCACTTTCCCCTAATGAGTGCGGGGCACTCAATATGGGAAAGGTCAGACGCTGTGTTTGTTTCAGAATAAAAATAAAGCAGCAGATCTCACAACTAGCTTCCCCCTAGTAGCCTCCCAGAACTCCAACCGGCCGTCCGCGCAGCCCAGGATGATGAGGTCGTTGCACAGGTCCATGCACCATATCGGCGACTCCCTCAGCCCCCGCGCCCGCCAGTCGAGGCCGTCCCCTCGGTCGTCCATCTCTTCGCTGCTGCATTCGCTGGGCAGCTTCGGTTTTCTGACATCGAGAGTATTTTTGTCACTGTAGATAGTTCATGCGTTTGAAATTTATTGAGAAGTAGCTGTATTCCGTAGGTTGGTTGGTAGGTTGACATATCCAGATTTATTTCCAATTCGAATCGCAACAGCTGTAGATGAGAGCTCGTGTGAGATAATGGCGTTCTGTCTGAATGTGCAACGTCCATTTGAAGTTTGCATACACCTTTCAAAACATCAATTGCAAAGCCATCGGGATTGATTTTAAAGAGACATTTAGAGGTAGCGATATACTATGATAACGTGGCGCGCAAATTATAATACATATTCTACTCCCACAGTGGTCCAATGTAGAGAAGTGGCTAAAAATTACGATTGCTAAGTATATGTAAATATCGACAGTAATAAAGACATTTGTAATTTGGAACAAATTAATCTTATTGACACAAAGTTCATTTCCTATTACAGGCGCGCGCCATGTTACAGTAGTTTATCTCTAGGACCTTTAGCTAAGCAGAGTGCTGTGTTGACTTACCTAAGGCTGTTCTTGTCACTCGAGTTGAAGACGAAGATCTGATCGCTACTTCGATCTGAGTCGAGCGTAATTTGGTTGAAGTCGATGTTCTCTTTGGCATTATTGTGTAGCTCTTCGCGTTCACAGCAGTACAGCTCTCTGAGAATGGCCAAAAATTTAAATTACTTTTGTTACAGAAAATTATAGAATGAAGCAAAGTAAAGTACGCTTTTTAGTTTACGAAGGCGGGCTCGTCTCTAACAGGAGATGTTTACCAGCAAACCAAGTTTAGATGAGAAAGAGTTTCCGAAAGAGTTGTCAAATGTAACAAGCGATTAATCGATCATTAATTCAAAATAGCGGCATGTAATTGGCTGAAATGCGTTTAACAAGTTGTCACGGCTAATTTTCCTTTCAGAAACCGGGCGAGTATCAAACTGTCTCTTTCGCTTCCCGAGCGAGAGACAGTGAGAACATGCCTTTGAATGGCCGTTAAACTTTGGGCTGTTGGTTGTGCATCCGGGCTGCGTAAGCACCATTATTTGTGTCAAACCAAAGTGATCGCAAGATTCAGAAAGTATACACAATAACAAAATTAACTTGATTTACTTTTCACGGGGCGTTAAAATCAGCAAAGATGCCGTCATCGAAGATTGTGAAATGCAATTCTTGCATTATAGTCATTAGTGAGGTGCTTGCCTTCATCCAGTACAAGGATGAAGTGATGACAGATGAGAGCATGATAAAGATCTGCTCAACAGCTTTCACGGCTAAGAGATTTTATGTGCGAAAAATATTTTGTTTCAATCTGTGCCAACAACATGCAACATAAAACATGGGAAGTCCCAGAGAGAGCTGGAAAACATCATCAATTTGATGAAGGGAAATGACCCTGAGAAGACACCTCTCTTCGTGGCCCGGGATCTCAGCAGACGACCCCCGGTTCCCTTCGACCACGTCGATGTCACAAGGCTGTTAAAAGATACACTTCGATTGCGAAAGCGAAGTAAAGGTGATGCAAGATAAAATGCACGAATGTGCATCTGTGAGTCAGGTAAATAAAATAAGAAATGATCTGGAAAGTCTTAAGAATGTGTCTGTTGTTACAAAATGTCAATACTAAAAGAGGTGCATATAAGCTAGAAAATAGCTACCACAATTGTGAGAGAGGCCCCATGGGACTTAAACATATTTCAATAGAAGAGCCCTTTTTATTGGAATGCATATCACCACCACGTCAATTGAAAGCAAAAGTCCAGTCGGGCTCAAGCAGTCTGAACCTGGTAAAGATGGCAGGGTTGCAGCACCCACCCTGAGCATGACATCCTGCTATGAAAAAGAGGTTGAAGTTTAGCCGACTACCTCAACTGTGACTACCGAGGGACAAGCCAGCCTGCGCTGTGTAACTGCAGCGCAGATAAAAGGGATTTTTATGACATAGGACCTAGAACTTAGGACCAAGAACCTAGTACTAGGAAGAGATAAAGCCAAAAAAGGCCATTTTGGAAATGCTGCCTAATACTAGGTTTTTATGAATTTTGTGAAGGCGCCTGTCATTTTTATGTTACGTTTAACAGAACGCTATTATATATTATATGCATGGAAGTATACTATTTTATTCGTATGAACATCAAATGGAACGTTTTCCGGACATCTTGAAATGTCACAACAAGAAATGAAAAGCCAAATTTGGCTAGAGTAGGTTATTGTAGTTAAATTTTAATTGGGTTACAGGTTAGGTCGTAGCTTGAAGAAGCAGAACCCGAGCATAGCTAAGTGGAACGGAGCGAAGCGTATGCAAATAATAATATCATTTAACTCTACCTGTTGACGAGGCCAATATGGTTACGGCTATTCTTATGTATGACTTCTTATGTTAACCGTATGAGTTTCGTCCATACGACGGGACGTAATCAGAACGCTCACGGGACATAAATGAATTCCCATGATCATATTGATTTGGTCACCACGAAGGGATGAATTCAATACGGTTAAGATATATATGTCCCAATGTTAGAATACTCTACTCTTTCAGAAGAAACTATATTTAAATGAAACGTGAGAAATAGGTGAGTTATACGTCTAAGCTCCCTATACTAAGGGAGCCTACCTAGCCGCCTGCGCATCTCTTGTTATACTTAGGTGTTGTTGTTTACGGTATCTCTGAGGTGATGTTGGTACCTGTAGTTCTTAGCGAACTCGTACTTGGTGGCCTCAGCGGGCGTCAGTGTGGGTTGGCCTCCGGTGCCCGAGGGTCGGTACCGCAGTCCGCTGAGGTGCTGCGTGAGACCGCGACGGAGCTTAAAGCCCGCCTGCGAAGCGATATTCTCAATAGCGGTGGAACACCCTACAGGAGCGCCCTGAAGTCAGTAGGTTTCGGCGGCCGCTTTTCGGTGCGGTAGGGGTTTGCTGTCGCGATATCTCTATGGTGCGAGACTTCAGTCGGTGCAGCATGTACGCAACACCCCTCCCGCACCCAAACACTACCGCAGGAACCTCAGTTCAGCGCGCAGGGTGTAAATTCAAGTCCAATAAGAACAATTAGCAATTAGCAATTATAATTAGAAAATTACCTCATTATTATTATTGTTTTTACTCTTTGGGGTTACATCTGGTGGTACAAACACTGAAACAAATATAAAAACAGTGTTAATACAGGTAAAATGGAATTCAAAATAGATTATCTTATCAGCAATCTAATAAGTGGTTACCTTCTGTTTCTTGGACGACGATAGCTTTCTTCGAGTTCACTTTATCATACAGCTCTTTTTGCATTTTGAAGAAGCTGAAATGGGAAAGCGTTTTTGTTTTTATTTTTCACAGTCTTTTTTTGCAATCAATCATTTGCAATCAACTTAGAAGCATGTGGTAGATAGTATAAAATAAGGTCAGTCACCTGGCGCGGTCGATCTTTGTGAGCAAGTCTCCATGCTGAGAGTCCCACACCTTGATGGAGCCTTGGAGACACGAACTGACAACCTACAATAATACGGATTGGTACATATTCAAAACTGTTATACTGTAAACTATCTATTTATCAGTATAATATATGTAAATTTATTTACACACGTATCATAAACCCTCTTTACTGCGTACAAAAACCGCACGTTACGATCAGCATAATGTTAAACTACTTGGTAAAAACTCATTTCTTATCTGAAAAATTACACATTATGACCATAATGTGTAATTTTTCTACATATTATGACATTCAAATTTCGAACGCCGACGCCCGCCTGCGTGCTGCCCCTACTTTGTTTGTGAAGTTGGTACTACTGAACAAGCTAAACAAATGCAAAGGAATTATCAATGCCACCATGCCGGTCGAACATGCGGTTACTGAACACATCAAAGAGAGCTTATGATATGTGTGTAAATAAACTAGTGTATGTAACTGTACATAATTAGGCATTAAAACTCTCGAGTGATATTATTATGAAACTCGCCTTCGGCTCGTTTCATAAACACACTCTCGAGTATTAATGCCCTCCATTATGATGCAGTTACATAAACTACTATAATCATCCTTCTTTCAATACATGGCGTTGGTAGCTTTTGACTGAACGACGTCTATGGGGTCCGCTTGACGTCAAATAATTCCATCATCATACATTGTTTACATTTTGTTTATGTCGTAATTGGTTGGTTAAATCAGACATTTAACTAACTCTCTAGACCGTTAATTAAATGCCGACGTTTAACCAAGTCACTAGCATTTTGATTTAAATAAAGCATTGTCGAAAACAATTAACAATCTTTCTTACGGAAAGCCAGCGTGTAGGAAAACAAGATGGCGTCACGACAACAGCTGATTTGCACAGCTTACATCGGGGCAAAACATTGCGGTAGCTTAGGCGAAGGGTAAAGGGGGTGAGATAAGCAAAGCCCCCTTTATCCTTCGTGTTAGGTTGAACATGTAAGAACAACAAAAAATACTTAAACATAAACTTAAGTACACATAAAAAAATATTGATATCTTGTTGCCTAGGAACGTTTGGACAACTCGGTAAACGTTTCGTTCACTCACTTGTCAATTGTAGTGACTTGGTTAAATGCCGGTATTTAACTGCGACATCTACGCTGTGTACTTCGCCTTCGCTCAACATACTGTTCAACTCGTTCAACGAAAGAAAGGGAGTGGAAATGGAAATTATATACCGACTGCCGCTGCGTCTTCATGCCGTCTCGCTCCAATGTATGCCTTGAGCCGTCATTGCCGGTCTCTTTCTCTATTACGGCTTATACAGAGCTTTTCCAGACACGCTGAAGATGACGATGCTGATGTTTACCTTGTCTCCATCAGTGGCGAGGCACTCCACCTCGTGCTGATGGCCTGTTACCACCAGCGGCACCGCTTCCATCACAAACTGAAGAGAAGAAGGGTGATATACTTCAATATCGTGTTCGCAATACAGAAATAAGACGTCGTACAAAGATCGTCGATTAAGTCGGGGTGGGCGGGACTCTTGTCAAGGAGAGATGACGGAAGATGGACCAAGGTGGTTACAGAGTGGCTTCCCAGAACCACAGGGCGTCCAGTGCGCAGATCACCGGCCAGATGGACGTACGACATCATCGCCACAGCTGGCAGGCAGTGGCTGCGGGAAGATCACCACCGGAGTAGACGGCGTGGTAAAAAACCGGTCAAGTGCAAGTCTAACTCGCGCACGAAGGGTTCCGTACCACCGTAAAATGGTAGGGATGGTGTGGAGTGAATAATTTGGATTTTACATAGCAAAATGTTATTTACATAGTTATTGGTGCGGCTACTTTCACACTCCATCTACGTAATCAGGTGCATTCATAAGTTTGCATGTGGTATTGAAAGAATTGTTATATGGGAGCCCCCATAAATATTTATTATATTGTTTTTAGTATTTGTTGCTAACGAGGCAACATAAATACATCATCTGTGAAAATTTCATGCGTCTATCACTGATCATGAGATACGGCCTGGTGACAGACAGACGGACGGACTTTGTAATAGGGTCCCGTTTGGCACCATTCGGGTACGGAACTCTAAAAAGAGGCCTGTACTCAGCAGTGGGTGAATGTGGGCTGATTAATTGACTGATTGATTGATTGATATTAATCGGTCGGCAGCTCCGCACAAAATGTCTGAAGAGCTCAAAAGTAAAGTGAAGCCGTTCTTAGAAGTAGCACTAGGTATCTGTCAACAGTAGGGATGGGCAGAGCTATGCGTCGGTCTCCCTTTTTATAGTAAAGATTGTTCGGAATTACGTCAGAATCAAAATTAGAATTCACCTTTTACACCCTGTTTAGTTTTGAAATATACGATTTCGTTGACATCCTAATCGATTTAGTTCTCATCTCCGGGAAAACTCGTTCTTTATTCAAATAAATCTTCGACAGTCACCTACCTGCATGGCCGGTTGCTTCTGTATGATCTTGAGGTATTCTTCCTTCTCCGTCCAACTCGCGCGCCACTCCGCGTAGTTCCGAGAACAGACGCATCTGATGACAGATTATTATTTTCGCCTATACAAAGCCCAAATTAAGTTCTGTCACACAATAAAAACTTTTGAATTTAGAACGCTGGCCACAAAAAAGTTTATTGAATTCGAATTTCGAATTTTTCATGAAAATAAAAATGTGTACTTTTTAGAATTATCCTCATTTTTAAATATGGAGTGGACACTTAAAGAAGACCGTATCGCAGTTATTGCGTTGCATCGTTGCGGTTACGCGCCAATTCAGATTTTCGACTTACTGAATGAATATAACCAAAAGATTCGTTTATCGTACCATAAACGATACAATGAAGACTCTTAGTGTAGATGACAGGTCAAGAAGTGGTCGCCCTCGCTCTGTTAGGACTCCAGCAGTGATAAAAGCTGTGAAGGCACGAATTCAAAGAAATCCCATACGTAAGCAGAAACTGTTGGCCCTTCAGATGGGGTTAAGCAGGACCACGGTGAAAAGGGTGTTAAATGAAGACTTAGGGCTTAGGGCATATCGAAGAAAAACAGGACATCGTTTGGACGCTCGTTTAATGGACCTGAGACTGAAGAGATGGCGCGCTTTGTTGAAGCGGTACGCGGGAAAAAAGCATCGGGAAATTCTTTTTTTCGGATGAAAAAATTTTCACCGTGGAAGAGAGCTACAACAAACAAAATGATAAGGTGTACGCACACAGCAGTGAAGAAGCGAGCAACCGTATTCCGCGTGTCCAACGAGGTCATTTTCCATCCTCGCTCATGGTTTGGTTGGGAGTCTCTTATTGGGGCTTAACTGAGGTACATTTTTGTGAGAAAGGCGTAAAAACGAATGCAGTTGTGTATCAAAATACAGTCCGCAAGAACCTTGTGGAACCTGTTTCTCATACCATGTTTAATAACAGGCACTGGGTATTCCAACAAGATTCTGCGCCAGCTCATAGAGCGAAAAGCACACAAGAAAGGCTGGCGGCGCGTGAAATCGACTTCATCCGGCACGAAGACTGGCCCTCCTCCAGTCCAGATTTGAGTCCGTTAGATTACAAGATATGACAACACTTGGAGGAAAAGGCCTGCTCAAAGCCTCATCCTGATTTGGAGTCACTCAAGGCATCCTTGATTAAGGCAGCCGCCGATATTGACATGGACCTCGTTCGTGCTGCGATAGACGACTGGCCGCGCAGAATAAAGGCCTGTATTCAAAATCGCGGGGGTCATTTTGAATAAACTTTATTACCATAAGAATCTATGTTTTATTAAGTTCATTTTGCTATATAAATGTTTACATAAATAATAAACATGTCTAAATTATTTCATATTGCACATGTGACAGAACTTATGACCTGACTATGTAGTGAAGAGGAAATTGAGAATCACACCAACCGAAGAGATTGTATGAAGAGGCGTCAGAATGTTGAGGAAGCAAGAGGTACCATCAACAGCAAATGTAGAGACCCACTGAAAGGGCTCTTTTCCCATACAGCCCAACACTTCAAATTCATAAAACAAATGTTTTTTTATATTCGACAAAAGTTTAACAAAGCAAGGGTTTACCGCCACATGCTAGCTTAAGGGTTTTTTTATAAAGGGGTCTCCACAGCTGTCACTGTATAATCCTTTGTCTCTGTACACGCCTACTCTGGGGAAATACGTGAAGATGGGAATAGATATTTGTATGATCAAGTGCTTAGTAGACGGCACTTTCCACACAGTTGTATAAAGTTCTAGTAGTGAGTTGTTACGAATGAAGTAGTAAAGTAGTGGTAGTAATGAAACACGTCATTTTGTCTTCACTGTAAGTGGTCAACTAAATTTATTACGGTAGAAATATGCGGGCTGAGTAAACTGCCACGTTAACAAAACATTATATGCACGGTGTAACCGTACATGCTCCGAAACCCCAAAGATAGTAGGGGTAGTAAACTGTATTATAATAACACACAGTAATCAGTAAAATAAAATCATTCAAAGCAACATAATACAAGCATAATACAAACTTGAAGTATATCTTATAAAATTCAACTTAATAACTAAACACAGTACTTAAGAATTTTGGGTTGAAATTAAGTTAGTCAAAATTAAAGGCGATATTATCACCATCAGCTGAAGTGGGATGCGCCTTCTGCGCTTGTTGCTGTTTCGCTTTGGATAGCGTCTGTAGCTCGATGATTTCCATGCGAGCTTGCGTGCGTCTCATTTTTGTGCAGATGTGAGGACAGCATCTTCTTATAATCCATATGACTAGGACCGTAAATGCTGCTGCTAGGAGGATGTAGCTGATCGCGTATTGATGGACGTCGTGGATTGTGACCGATGATGGGAGATAGTTGCGGTCTTTCTGCGAGTTAATTTTCTTGTCAATCTCATCTAATTCGGCAGTGTTATATTGAAACGCTTGGTTCTGATTGTGATATGTGATATTCACAATGTTATTTATCGACGAGTTTAGTAGCGGTATGTTGAAGTTGTATTCCAGCTTAGCGTCGCTGCTGTATTGGTTGTGCGAGAAGATAGTTAGCTCATTCGATTGTAGGATACATCCTTGAGCAAGAGTTACTATCCCGGATGATGTCAAAGTTTCCATTGTCACGTCGCTATCGCATATGGTTCGAAAGGCGCAAGTCGCGCAGCACTTAGCTAACCATGTGTTTGGTGCATGTAATTCGATCCATTCGTCTTCGCACGGCGCACGGGTGACTGCGCACGGCAAATTAGAGTGATGACCCAGTAGTTTTGCTTCACATGGGATCTTATAGTTATTTAAGTTGTAGACAGGAAGATTTTTGTAGCACAAAAAGTTGTCTGTTTTTTGTTGAACGCAGTGCTTCAAGTCTTCTTCCATCAATGTTATATACGTATTTTTCCGAAAGTTTACGGCGATGTAGGTTGATGATAGTTTCATGGTAAAAGTTTCCTTGTTTACTTTAATAGGTAACGGTATAGCTTGATAAAATGTGTAGATTTCGTCCGAGATTAATGGTATGTGGATTTCGAATAGGAAGTAAGTCTCTGTTACTCTCGCCTTCACATAGAGGAGTTTGTACAAGTCCTTCATACCCTCTTTTGTATTTTTTGTCGGCAGAGATAATGTTCTCGGCAGTTTTGCTGATATAGCGTCTAGTTGCTTGATAAGGTTGACTGGGGACAGAAGCCGGACTTCCATGTGACCTTTGTAGACTTCAGTCAGGGTTTCAAAAAGCATTTCTTGTACTCCTTTCAAATTGTTTATCAGGAAATGTAGGGAAAGTGACGCTGAGTTAAAGTAATTTGAGGCCATCACTGCTTCCATTTCTGATTCGATCTTGGCGAAGTTTTTGTTTGTTTGGTTCATAAATCCATCAATCATCAAAAATTGCTTCTGGATGTTGGTTTCACTTTTCTTGAGTACGTTATTTTCTAGTTCCACTATGGATGTTTGATTCCGAATTAGTTCGAGCAAGTAGTTTTCATTGTTCTGTACTGCCTCTATGTCTTTTTGGTACTTATCCGCAAAGTGTTGGTCTAGAATGCCGAATAAGCTGTTGGCTGTGTAGCCTCCTGCGTTTAATAGTCCACGTTTCTTTCTACTTGATAGATGCGTGTGCGGTGCAAGTAGTATGGTGTTGTAGTAGCTGAGTATTTCGACCTCGTGATAAAGCTGTTGCAGCGTAGATTTGCAGTATCTTGGATCGGTTTTTTCACAAAGATCCTTCACATCAGCGAGATATGCTTCAATACGATGAACTCCATCCCAGTAGTTAGTCAAGTTATAGTACATTAGGAGTGTCCATTCGTCATTGATTGTTTGTATTTTGCCTCTCGTCTCGTAGTAGATAGGGCGCGCGGCTTCCAATGGTGTAATATGAGCCCTCGTTGCTATGTTGCCGCCGCTTCCGTGTGTCTGAGTTGTAAACACACAGAGCGTTATCAGTAAGTTTAATAACATTGAAAAGCCTTTCTTCGCATTTGTTTTGCGCTTGGGTGCATTCTTGTCGGGATCGTTTTGTGCAGCGTCATCTTTGGCATTGGTCGGCAACGGTAATGGTGATAGTTTTACGATGGGCCTTTTCAAAGTAGTAGTTTGAGTTTTTATCGTGGCCACTCGCACGTATCCGTCTGGACCGGGATGAGTCTTGATTACCCGGCCAAGTGCCCATTTCCCGGGAGGCAGGTTATCCTCCTTTACCAGCACGACGTCATCTATTTGAACATTTTCAGTTGGTTTGTTCCATTTGCTCCGAATTTGCAGCTGTGTCAGGTACTCATTCGACCAGCCCTTCCAGAACTGCTGCAGCATATGTTCGGTTAGACGCCACCTTCGTCTCAAGTCGATGTTTCTGACGTCAGCATCGCTAGCTTGCGGGATTGTCATTACCGGACTGCCTGTGAGAAAATGGCCCGGCGTCAAGTAGTTGAAGTATTCATCTGGATCTTCCGTCAGTGGGCACAGCGGTCTCGAGTTCATACAGCCTTCTATCTGTGCCAGTAGTGTAGTAAACTCTTCGTAAGTAAGTTTTTGGTCTCCAAGTACTCGCCGTAGATGATGTTTCATCCCTTTCACTGCAGCCTCCCAGAGACCGCCAGCGCTGGGCCACGCGGGGGCGTTGAAATGCCAGGTGACCTGGAGAGTATTTATTTTGTCAAAGAATTGCGGTGTAAGTATCGTCTTGTAGAAGTCGAATTCTTTGCGTAGTGCCTTTGACGCCCCGACCAGGTTAGTTCCGTTATCACTGTATACGTGGGTCGGCGTCCCCCTTCTTGCGCACATTCGTTGAAATATAAGTTTTGCTGACACAGTAATGGGTGAGAGCCAGCCAAGCGGGTCGTAGAGTTTTGATATCTCAGATAAAAGACTCCTTTTTGTAGCCTTTTTTGGAGGTTCTTCCATGTCCCAGTTGAGTATGAACACGTCAGAGTTTGGACTCCAGCCGAGACCCAAAGTTTTCGTAGTATTTCCTTGTTTAAAATTGAACACATTCTTCGTTGATATTTGATCCTCTGATAAAGTTTACAGTAATTCTGTGCAGTTACTTGTCCATTTACGTAAGTTCATTCCACCGCCTTGCAATAGTACAATCAGCGTGCGTTGCATTTCTTTGGCGGCTTCGAGTGAGTTATTCCCGCTTATCAAGTCGTCGACATAAAATTCGTTTTCCAGTGTTTTTGCAGCCACGGGGTATTTTTGGCGATCGTCCGAGGCTAACTGTTTTAGGGTTCTCATGGCTAACCACGGTGCGCTTTTGTTTCCGTATGTAACGGTACAGAGGTTCATTTCTTGTAATGATTCGTCAGTCGAAAATCTCCAAATGATCTTTTGCAGATGTTGCTGTTCTTCAGCGATCCGGATGCAGCGGTACATTTTCTCGATGTCTGCTGTATAGACGTATTTGTAGCTTCTCCATTTTATTAGTAACTCCTGTATGTCTATTTGTAAGTTAGGTCCCTTTTTCATTAAGTCATTCAAGCTATAGTTCGAGCGTGTTTTTTGGGACGCGTTGAAAACGACTCTTAGTTTGGTCGTCGTGGACTGCTCCCGTAGTACCCCATGGTGAGGCAAGTAGTATACAGGGCTTGAGTTAGAAACAGTAGTTGCGGGCTGCATGTGGTCCAGATCTATGTATTCCTGGATGAAGTCTTTGTACATAGCCGAAAGTTTCGCCAGTCTGTCGAGTCTTTTTTCTAGTTGCAAAAATTGGGCAGTTGCCGCAGATTTAGAGTTTCCCAGTTTTTCTTCGTAATTCGGGTATAATGGCATCTTGACAACATAAGTTCCATCGCAGTTTCTTTTCGTAGTTTGTTGGTAATATATCTCGCACTCATCATCGGATGGTATATCTTCGTTCCCCTCAGTGATGTCTTCTGTTTCCCAGAATTTAGTCAGGTCTTCCAGATTGACCAAGGTTGCGTGACAGTTGAAAGAATTCTTGACATTGCCGCACAGGATCCAACCTAGCTGAGTTTGTTGCGCAATGGGGGATTCATTGGTGCCTCTCAGTACTCCTTCCATGATGATGGTAGAGTAAACCTCCGCCCCAAACAGTAGATCAATGCCGCGGGACACGTTGAACTCAGGGTCGGCCAGTTTCAGATTGTTCAAGTGTTCCCATTCTGCTGATTGAAAAGATTTGCTCGGCAAGTTATTTATGAGCTTTTTCATTACCAGTGCTTCTGATTTGAAGGTGAAGACAGAGTTGATGGACTGACATTCAATTCCAATTCGTCCCTTGCAGTCCCCAGTGACGGTCCCAACGCCTGACACCGTCGCAGTCATATGTTTTCTTGGCAGCCTTAAAAGTTGCGCTGCATTTTCAGTTATTAGATTTACTTGCGAGCCTTGGTCAAGTAGTGCTCGCAAATGTACATAAGTTCCATTGAGGCCTTTTACTTTGATTTGTACTGTAGTGACGCAACGGAGGTACTACCGTTGCGTTACTGGATAAGTGATTCGACACTTTTGAGTATAAGTAGGTTGCCGTTGAGTAGAATAGTTTCTTCCAGAACTCGGAGTTGAAGGTGGTTTCTTCATCTTATTGTGCAACAGCGTTTGATGTGGCTTAGCACACTCTTTGCATTTCTTAGTCGATGAGCACTGCATGTCGCCGTGGTCGTACAGACAGTTTTTGCAGAGTTGCATGCGGGCGACGTTAGAGTTTCTGGTTTCAGTGTTCATGTCTAGAAACTTGCGGCATTTCATGAGTACGTGGTTTTCGTCACAAAGTGGGCAATTTCCTTGGTAAGACGTGAAAAATGACTTCTTATATTCCCGCTTGAATCCAAAAGTCGGTTTATATGTCCCGTAGTGCTGCTTTTCAGTAGGTTGAGGCGGTTTCTGTACCTTAGGGACTTCTTTTTGACGAGTTTTTATTTCTAACGCCATAAATTGGCTTTCCAAGAAGTTTGTGAACTCATGAAGGTCTGGTACTTCCCTCGGTTCACGTAGTTCTTTGCAGTATTCGTTGTAGGTATCAGAGTCAAGTTTTGCGACATAAGGTGCACAATTAGCGGATCCCAATTTTCTGTTTCCACGCCGATGTTAGTTAAACCATTCATGCATTCATTTATGACGTCATGCATTCTTTTGACAGTAAATGCGCTCGCCTGCTGTATTACTGGTAAATTCAACATAGTATTTATGTAGGATGTAAATTGCAGTCTGCGATTGTCGTAGCGCTGCATAAGGATGTTCCAGCATGACTCATAATTTTCAGCACTGATGTTCAAATGCTGCACTAGTTTTTCAGCCTCCCCTCTCAGCTTTGCTTTTAAGTGTTAAAGTTTTTGTGCCTTGGAAATAGATGGATTGTTGTGTATTGTTTCCAAGAACAAATCTTTAAAAGACACCCATTGTTCATAGTTTCCGGTGAATATGGGGATGTCAATCTTTGGTGCGGATTGCTTGTAGTGTACATTGGTCCACAGCTTTTTATGCAGTGATTTTTTAAGTCGGTCGTATTCGCCTTCCAAAGTCATGAATAAGTCGTAGTACTTTTCCTCCGAACCTTGCAGTAGGGCGTCCAGTTCCCAGTGTAGTTTATCTATTGCTTCCCATTTTGATCCCATTATCTTGAGGTGATCTTCAATCTCCCATTTCTCCATAGTATCTTCAATGTTCACTTTCGACATGGCCCTGTCAATGGCCTTGCAGTTTGCTTCCTGTCTAGTAAGTAGCTCTCTGACCTTGGTACTTGTGTCATCTACCTTCTTGGTCAGTTCTTCTCCAGTAAGACTATCATTTGTAGTTGAAGTTTTGTCAAAGTCGTCTTCTTGCAGGCTCTGAGACATGGAGTTGTAGTATATTTTCTTTAGTGTTTGTATATATCTCCTTAGTTCATTCGTAGACACATTCCTTAAAATATTCAATATCTTTTTCCTCATATTCCAATAATAATGCATGTCTTTGCTCAAAATCCTTCCATTGAGTTTCAAGTTATACAAGTCTCTTCGTGAGATAGTCTGGCCTTTTCTTCCTTTCTGCTCCGTCCTTTTTGTAGTTAGCGCAGAGACTTTTTATGTTTTCAAAGACTTTGCTCTGAGTTTGTAGTTCAGCCATAGTTATGTTTAGTTGGTACCTTTTAGTTTCAGTAAGTATGAGTAGTATGTAGTTGATGAGTTCGACACGTAGTAGACGGTGTCCCTTGCTTGTTTCATCAGTAGTAAGTAGTCGCGATGCTTGATTTTGTCAGCGCACGCTAAGTTTTCTTCGTAGCTCGACCCGTAGAGTCGTAGGTCGCACACAGTTCTTCTCAATGCTCCCACAGTCCAAAAACCACAGAACACACTGAGTTTTCTCGAAGGACCATAATGTATGATCAAGTGCTTAGTAGACGGCACTTTCCACACAGTTGTATAAAGTTCTAGTAGTGAGTTGTTACGAATGAAGTAGTAAAGTAGTGGTAGTAATGAAACACGTCATTTTGTCTTCACTGTAAGTGGTCAACTAAATTTATTACGGTAGAAATATGCGGGCTGAGTAAACTGCCACGTTAACAAAACATTATATGCACGATGTAACCGTACAATATTGTTAAAAACATGTGACTGCATCTACTACACCAGGGGGCGCTAAGCATGAGGAACACTGGTTGGAAAAACTTAGGAGGAAGCCTACAGAGGAAACAACTGGTCACACCACCAAATTTAAATTCCAAATGTCTTTATTACTGTAGATATTTACATATATTTAGCATTCGTCATTTTTTGCCTCTACTCTACATTGGACTACTGTGGGAGAAGAAGGGCGTAGAAACTCCCACAGATTGATTTTTAGATTAATGCCGAATGCCGAATTTGCTTGCGACCGTTGTTGCGAGAAATATATCCTCTGCCAATTCATACAAGAAATATTTGTGTACCTGTAGAGCACGACCATCATGTAAGCTATGACGACGACGCTGATGGTGCAGAGTATGGCCAGCAGCAGTATCTCCAGCGGCGTGGTGGGGTAGATGGGCAACTCGGCGGCTTTACCCCACTGTGGGGAAGGCAAGCCGTCGGGGCCGGGCACCTCTGATTCTGAGGAAAAGCTTGCTGGTCAATTCCGAGTGATTGGCCGCAACCAAGCCTTCGATTTTACCCCTTGGGGGGCGTGGTGTCAACAAAATGTTTATCGCGGTATTAATTAAAATTAATATCATCACGCGGCGGAAACATACTATTCATTACAGTACTTATGCAGTATACGGAATAATTACACGTCGAAAAAGTATGCGAATCGACCTGTCAGTGACTCTTATATACAATGACATATGGTTCATTTTATCTGAACTCGAAAACTCTTTCACCCTGGTAATTATTCCTGCTTGAGCCACAGACTGGTGACCATCTGAAATGCCACTCTTCATAACACATAATAGGACTTGTTGGCCATTACGTTGCTCGACATAATAACTATTCCAAAGACGTCGTCTCTTTTTTTGTTGGTTGCTCGTGGTTCAGATTGCTAGCCATGCAACATTTTAGGTGTAACCCGTTCTAAGTAACGGTTATTCTTGGTTAATGGTTAATAATGACTTGACTTACTAATGATTAAAGACAGGATTATAAGCATCATAAAAAGCTCAAAATTTGTATGCAAATATGCAAGAAAAATTGCTGAAATATGCACCAAACTCCATAAAACAGGCCTAAATAAGCAACACGAAATAATAAAATAGTCGTGTTTTTAAATCTCTGTTGCGAAACTATTAAGTACAAAATATATTTAACAATGAAATTTAAAATTTACCTTTGAAAATGTATACAACTGCAATAAGTACTGTTCCAAATGTTCTGTAGACAAACTGTGACTACGAACTGTTACAACCCTTATTAAAATGTAGATAAAGCTTAATAGAGCATAATCTCCACATGGCTGTATTTTTCCGTGTGAATTACTGTTGATCATCATTTTTAGACTTCGTCGTTTCTAACTCTTTTGTATTTTAGTCAGTTAGATTCAGTCACTCGCGGAAAGCGGTAAAGCATTCTGCTACCTCAAAATTGGGAAGTTATAGAGTTGTGTAATTCTCTCTGAGATCAATAAATATTAGTGTTAGTGACTTTGTGGTTTTTTTTAAAAAGACAAACGACCCAGGCCGCCTAACAACTGGTGTCAGAAGTGGGATGACAGGAAGGTCTTATTTACTGAGACTCTGTCATCCGAATCCGTGGCCACGTTTCGTCAAATTGATCGACAGTAAGACTCGACCCCAGGTCGAGCCTGCATCAGCCGCATCCTAGCACCTAGTGATCCGACGGTTAGTCTCCGCTCCGTAGCGTGAGCCCGCGATCTTCACACACGAACTGCTTCACCAACCTGGTCGACGGTCAGCCTCAGCATCAGCTCGAGCCCGCACCATTACTCATCTGTAGACGATGACACAGATCTAACTCAACCACCATCATCCAAGGAAACATTTTCCCACGGCAGTCTTCATACAAACTCTGTTTTGTGGAAAATTCCACACCGTCAACTGCAACTGCACGTTATCTGCTGGCGATAGTAACAGGAGCGTTGCAAAGCCTGCAATTCATTGGATACCCTTGGGCGCCTTGCATTAGCGCCTACTTTCCTGCGCGCCACCTGCCTGCACACATACTACCTGCGCGTGACACTACCGTGAGAATGAAACTCGAGATCTTCATCACCGTGTTCTTGAGAGTTAAAATTCAAAGATAAAATTAAGTGTTTCAGTGATATTTCTACAAGGTTTTACTATATTTTTATGCTATTTTACATTTTATAATTTTTACTTGTGTGTGATTTTTAATTATATACTACACTTGTCTAACATATCACAGTTCGATTAATGTCGAAACTTAAATCTGAAACCGAAGACGTCAGTCTAATATCAGAAGATAGCGAATCTTCAGCAGCCGAAACCGCTGAATCTTCTAACTCAACACCTGAAAAACCCTCTAAAACCAAAATGTCTGTCACTCTTGGTGTTCTCACTAAATTCATCAAAAGCTATAATGGTGACAAGGAGTCACTCCCTGCTTTCTTAACAAACTGTGACAATGCCATGTCCCTAGCTACCCCCGAGCAACAAAACGTGCTCTGCAAATATATACTCTCTCAACTAGAGGGTAAGGCACAAGTAGCCTGTAGCTTAAAAAGCTTCACAAAATGGGAGGATATAAAAGCCTTTCTCAAATCAACTTTTGGGGGAAAAAAACACGCAACACATCTTTTGGTTGACTTGCAAAATTGCAGACAACTCTTTTCAGAAGATGTCACCAAATATTCATTGCGTATTGAGTGTATACTAACTAGAATACAATCCGACATTCACTACAATTGCAAAGATCGTTCTTTGGGATCTTGGATTCTTGGCCGTATAGCAGCCATGGAAGATCTCGCGCTCAATACCTTCATGTTAGGCCTAAGTGGCTCAATTTCTAATATTGTGCGATGCAGAAACCCCTCAAGTTTAAATGAAGCGGTACAGCACGCTATTGAAGAGGAAAAACTGTACAACTTAAAACAACAGTCAACATCCTCACATCGCTCTTCAAAACAGTGCTCTACATGCAATAAATTAGGGCACACATCCTCTGAGTGTTATAAAAATAAAAAGCCTCACTCACATAACACACAAAGGTCCTTTAACGTAAATTCTGCCCAAACCCAAGGTACATCTCAAGGTTCAACTAATGCAAATGTCAAGCAGTGTAAATACTGTAAGAACCTTGGTCATACCCTTCAGGAGTGCCGTAAACTCAAATACAAAAATCGGCAAAATAATAGCCAAGGTCAAATACCAAACTCTAACTCAACTCATGCAAACGTGCATGTAACGCGTGAGGACCAAGACCTTGATTTAAACAGCGAATGATTTCGGATCAGTGCCTGCCGAAATCGTGTTTTAAAAACGGTACAAATAAGCCCTCTGATTTTGACTCAATCCTTACTAAGTCCCAAAACTTAAATTCACCTCGGGCAACGTTCCCGAGTCACACACCTCGTAAAAATTCGAGTTCATCTCAGCATCCACTGAGTTCACTGAGTTCACTGAGTTCATCTCTGCCTAAAGGCAAAAGTTTTGCTAAGTCCACACCTCACGTGCCACAATGCGAGAGCACGTCGAGTCACACATCTCGGAAAAATCCGAGTTCATCTCAGCCTACACTGGGTCCCCTAAATTCTCTGAGTTCTAAAGAAAAATCACTGAGTCCACCTCTGCCTAAAGACAAGAGTTTTCCTAAATCTACACCTCACGTGCCACGATGCGAAAACACGTCGAGTCATGTTATTTTAAATCAAAACTCACCTCGAGAAAATTCGAGTACTACTAATTTTACTAAGTCAAAAAATACATCTCGTAACAAGTCGTATTCTACCACTTCTATATCCCGGCAAAATAAACAAAGGTCACTGAACCCTTCTACTAACTGCACTGAATTAAATCATACTACCGACTCTATTCCAATCTTTGAGACCTATACCAAAAAGGTGTCTCTACCACACATTTATTTACAAACTAGCCATTCTACGGAACCACTGTGTTTCCTCGTAGATACAGGTGCGAGCATCAGTATTGTCAAAAACTCAAGTCTCAGAGAAACTCCACACCTTTCACACGAAATTGTAAGACTCAAAGGCATAAGTAACACTGAATCTTTAATAAAAACATTAGGAACCTTTCAGATGGTAATTAACATACCCCAAGAATCATTGAATTACAAATTTCATGTTACAAGCGATGACGTCAGTTTGGAATACTATGACGGAATCATCGGCAGTGATTTCTTTAGTCATTTTAAAGTAAAAATTGACTACCACTTAAAAACTTTGCTAATTAAAGGTCAATCCCTACCTATTGTTTATAATCAGCCAACCTACATTATCCCGGCCCGCTCTGAGGCCGTTATCGAATGCGCAGTATCAAATTACTCGCCCGAGCTTTATCAAAATAATGAAGCCCTTATTCTAGATCATGTCTTATGCAATGGTGTTTATGTTGCTAATTGCATCGTCTCAATTAAATCTAATGCAAAAGTTAATGTCTCTGTTTTAAACACCACTGACTCAAGTATAGAAGTCAAAGACTATTATGTAAAACTAACACCATTCGAACAGAAGTTCCTTACTGAGTCTTGTCACAAAATAAATTCGATAAATACTTCTGAATCGGATCGATTAAATAGAGTGCTAAGTCAAATCCGCTGTTCTCATCTCAATGACGAAGAGAAAAGGTCACTATTCGAATGCTGTTCCCAGTACCCTGACATTTTCCATCTCGAAGGTGACCCTCTGTCTTTCACTCATGCTATCGAGCATTCTATTAATTCCGGTAATGCACCGCCTATTCACGTCAAATCATATCGCTTCCCTGAGTGTCATAAAGAGGAAGTCGACACTCAAGTCCAGAAAATGCTCGACCAAAATATAATCCGTCCCTCTGTTTCACCATGGAGTGCCCCTGTGTGGGTTGTCCCAAAGAAAATGGACGCTTCAGGCAAAAAGAAGTGGAGAATCGTCATCGATTACCGTCGCTTAAACGACGTCACTGTTTCAGAAAGCTATCCACTGCCTCTAATCACCGACATTCTTGACCAATTAGGACATTCCAAGTACTTCAGTACTTTGGATCTCGCGAGCGGATTTCACCAAATTAAAATGGGCTCAGTTGACGCCCCAAAAACTGGATTTACCGTGTCTACCAACTCTAGTAGCTCTGGCCACCACGAGTTTGTCAGAATGCCTTTCGGGTTGAAAAATGCCCCCGCTACTTTCCAACGCCTTATGAATACGGCGCTTTCAGGGCTTCAAGGTCTCCACTGCTATGTTTATTTAGACGACTGTATCATATACTCTCATGACCTTGACTCCCACATGACCAAGCTAAAGCTAGTCTTCGACCGACTGCGTGAATTCAACTTGAAACTGCAGCCGGACAAGTGTGAATTCTTACGCCGCGAAGTCGCATATTTAGGACACATCATAACGGACAAAGGCGTGTCTCCGAATGCTGAAAAAGTTAAATCCGTGACCAATTTTCCCACTCCGACTAACGTAAAACAAATCAAGTCCTTCCTAGGCCTAGTCGGATATTACAGACGATTTATTGAGAATTTTTCTAAGTTAACAAAACCACTGACTTCACTGCTTAAAAAGGATGTCCCATTTGATTGGACTCCAGAACAACAAAATGCTTTCCAAATTCTCAAGGAGAAACTCACCACAGCCCCACTGCTTCAATACCCTGATTTTTCAGCTCCGTTTGTGATAACTTCGGATGCTAGTAACTATGCTGTCGGTGCAGTTCTCTCCCAAGGCGACATAGGTAAAGACCAGCCTATTGCCTACGCCTCGCGTACATTAAATAAGCCAGAAGGCAATTATTCAACTACCGAGAAGGAACTTCTCGCGATCATATTCGCAGTCAAAACTTTCCGTCCCTATATATTTGGTCGGAAATTCAAAATTGTCACAGACCATCGTCCCTTGGTATGGCTGTTCAACGTAAAGGATCCCGGTAGTAGACTCATTCGTTGGCGCCTTAAGCTTGAAGAGTACGACTACGAAATAGTGTACAAACAAGGTCGTCTCAACTCTAATGCTGACGCGTTATCACGCTGTCCCGTCAACGCAATTCATGCTGATTCCCTGTTAAATTCAACTTACGAAAAGTATTTCAAGGAACAGTTTACAAACAAACTTCCAGATTCCAACACTGTTATTGAGGAGCACACGGAGGCTCTACAGCTGACTAAATTAAAATCAATAACATGTCCCGTCTCATTAGATCTCGACTACTCTTTGCCTCACTGCGAAGAGATATTGTCGCAACTCGACAATTCCGCTGACTTGTTCAATCCTGAGCGAGAACCTTTTACTGTTCAGAGCTTAAATAGTAACAATAAAATATATTGCTTTCCATACACTAAGGTTCATCACTATGAAGAGACGAAGTACAAGGACATTTACAACTTGTTGATAAAACTTAGAGATCTTATTCTGAAAGATCACCCTGAAACCACTGATCTCGCAACATCCGACTTTACAGACCCATTTTCCAAAATTTCATATACGAAAATCTATAATATGATTTCCCAAGTCTTTAATAACACTAACATCAAAATTCATATCTACAAAAATCAACTGATCTACCCGACTCCTGTCGAGGTCCCGAAAATATTGAAGGAAAACCACGACTCTACTATCGCTGGTCACCCAGGATCAAAGCGGATGTACAATAGAATAAAAGCTGCCTATTACTGGAAAGGCATGCGTTCTGATATTGAGGATTATGTTAAGAAGTGTAAACTTTGTCAGGTCAATAAACCTTTACGAAAATCAAATAAAGCCCCAATGGAGATTACGTCAACCTCTACGAGACCATTTGAACGATTGGCTCTCGATATAGTTGGTCCCCTACCCGACGCGGGTTTCCAAAACTTTAGATTCATCTTAACATTACAGGATGATTTAACTAAATTTTCAAGCGCATACCCCATGGTCACTGCGACAAGTGACGAGATAGCTAGAAATCTCGTACATTTTATGTCTCTTTTTGGATTTCCCAAAACAATACTCACTGATTTAGGTACTTGTTTTACCTCAGAATTGTTCAAACAGCTTACCGAAATCCTGAAAATCAAGTCTCTATTTACTACTCCTTACCACCCACAGACCAACGGAGCACTAGAACGTTCACATGCTACACTGAAGGAATACCTGAAATCCTTCGTCAACGAAAACCAAAACGACTGGCACTGTTATCTGTTTACTGCCATATTGGCATACAATACTACCCCTCATTGTACCACTGAGTTTACCCCATACGAACTTCTTTATGGTTAAAGAAAGGTCAAAGCAATATTATGACTCAAACTCTCGTGACGTCACATATAAAACAGGTGATATGGTTTATTTAAAGCAACACCATAGGCTTAGGAAAGCGCTTTCACCAATATGGAAAGGCCCTTTTAAAATTATAAAAGTGCATAACAAGCACAATGTAACTCTTCAAGTCGGCCGTAAACATATAAAACACCACACAAACGAAATTAAGCCTGCTAAATCTTAACCTATTCCACTCTATTTATTTCCAGAGCCCTGCTCTATGGATGCTACGCTGAGTCTAAAGTTACTCCGATAGTACATAGTCCCGGAATTTATTATTTAAATATTTTGAACCTATTACAACGGTTCACTTTCATAACGATTACTGGAAGGTAATCACGCACATTGATCTTATAACCCTAGAGCCCTATCTTCAAAATGTAGAACACTTATTACAAAAGACTCAAGATCTTTGTAATAAAATACAATCATCCGACCTCATCCAATGTAAGGATGTCTCCAGCCCAATTGAAGTCTTAGTTGAGTCTAATTTTATCAAATTGCAATCACTATCTCATATTATCTCTACTCAAACCCCAACGAAGGTCAAACGATCTTTAGAATTCGGCGGAGAGATTCTAAAGTTTTTCTTCGGCACATTAGACGCGGACGACGCCCGGAAATATGATGCCGCTATCGAATCTTGCAAAAAAAGCGAGAACGAACTGTTTTATTTGATGAAAGACAACATTCATATTGTTAAATCGACAATTAATAATTTTAACTCTACGATTTATAAACTCAATCAGAATGAAATTAAACTGAATGCCCAAATTAATAATATGAATGAAATCTTATCTCAAATCACGAAAACAGATAATGTGTTATATTCTATGTCTAGGATAAATAGCTTACTTAATATAATCGAAAGTTCCCTACTTTCTCTTTCTAATTTGATTGATACCACGTTAAATGCTATCCTATTTTCTAAGGTTAATATACTACACCCTAGTGTGATAAGTCCCTCAAAACTGTTTGCTGAGCTATCAAAACACAGCAACCACATAAACAAAAGACTAGACTTTCCTGTTGAACTAAATATAAACAACATTCATTCACTAATTGACGTGTCGGAACTTAACTGTTACTATTATAACAAAAGGATAGTTTTTGTTTTGCAGATTCCACTAATAACTTCCGATAGGTTCACAGTTTACAAAAATATACCTCTGCCTACCCCGCATGATGACTCACATGTCAGAACTTTCGCGCTCATTCAGCCTTCCGATAATTACATTGCTCTAAGTGATGACAGATTGCACTATGCTATGTTGGACAGTATAGATAAGTGTAAGAAAATTAATTATAACCACTCCATTTGTAAACTTGTCTCAATATTTTCAAGTAATGTTAATCCGAATTGTGAATCAAAACTCCTCACGGAGGTGACAATGTCCTTGCCTCCTCAATGTAAGGCTAAACTGTTATTTGGACAAATAAGCATATGGCAAAAGCTTCAAAATAACAAATGGATAAATGTACAGTCAAACCCTACTAAACTTACTATGAAATGTGATGATAATATTGTTGATTATTCCATAGTTGGTACCGGTATTGTAAAACTAACCGAAAATTGCATCGGTTTTTCAAAAACTATTCAGCTGATTCCAACTAGTTTTTACTCTTTCGTAATGAAGTCTCCATTGGATATTACTTTTGATATCACATTAGACGACTGTTGTAAGAAAGAAGTTTTTAACCAGACTCTACCTCATTTATCGCCAATTAATTTGAGCAAAATAAGTTTAGAGTCCTTGAAATATGCTACACATAAACTGGATAATTTAGAAGATGAATTAAGTAAGTTACAATCAGAATCCCACTTTGTTAAATACAGTAGATACTATTCAGGTTTCACTTATGTTTTAACTATTATAATATCTCTGTTTGTTTTGTATAAACTCTATAAATGTTACAGAAATCGAATTGGCAATCGTAACTCTAGATGTTGTATTCAAATATTCAATCAATGCAACAATAAGAAGCTGGTCAAACATCAAGCTAAAATGTCTAACTCTATTGAAATGTCAGATGTTTCTACTTCAGATGAAGAAAAAAAATCTGTAAAATCTCTGCCAGCCCCACATACTAGTTATAAGTCTTATGATAAACTTCATGGAATCGAGGTTCCTCATCCTTCTAGACGTAATCTTAACTTTTAAGTGAATTCTGATAATACGTTTTGTACTTTTGTGTTAACTGTAAGTTTTGTAAGACTTCCTAAATTTGAGTTTTCTATTTTCAACAAACTTTAGTTTAGAACTTCGCTTCATTTTTAAAGGGATGAAGCTCCGTCAAAATGGGGGAGCTGTTACAACCCTTATTAAAATGTAGATAAAGCTTAATAGAGCATAATCTCCACATGGCTGTATTTTTCCGTGTGAATTACTGTTGATCATCATTTTTAGACTTCGTCGTTTCTAACTCTTTTGTATTTTAGTCAGTTAGATTCAGTCACTCGCGGAAAGCGGTAATGCATTCTGCTACCTCAAAATTGGGAAGTTATAGAGTTGTGTAATTCTCTCTGAGATCAATAAATATTAGTGTTAGTGACTTTGTGGTTTTTTTTAAAAAGACAAACGACCCAGGCCGCCTAACAGAACGCATACATTTTTGTAAGTGGAAAAGAACCGTTCTACCTCCTCTGAGGTGACTGGGCGGAATTTAAAATTGGGTGCCTATTATGGACTTATTGTGTCGGGCAAAATATTTTACCCACCCCGGCGCGGATGTTATCAATTTGGATGGAGATTGAGCAAAATATGCATGATTTCAAAAATGATGCCAAGATATGCAACTACCGCTGAAAAGGGGCTAAATATGCAAATTCATATGCAATATGCAAATGCATAGAAGCCGAATCCTAATAAAATAATTTTTAATATGAGGGGCGGATTAGGCTTACTTACGGCTTACGCCGCTCCTCTTAACAATTCTTATAATTGACTAAATACGTGTTACTAACAATGCCACTCTTAAAAAATCTAGTAAATTACTCATTTTTTGAAGTAATCTTTTCCTCTCTCTCATAACTTCCTATCCCTTCTACTGAGAAAATTAAACAAATTTCAACTTCACGGACAGGGAAAAATGTAATGAAACTTGGGAACCTATGCGTTAACATCTTTAGGAAACTTAAGAGGATCTGACGACATGGGAAGTGGCCAAATTCCCAATTTGGCCACTACCTGCTCATAATGTACTTGTCGTAACCAAATCGTAGAATTGACTTTATTATGAAATAGCCAACCATGGTTCAATTAGAACTTTCACAGAATGAAAAAATATTTTAGGTCAAACACTGCGGTAGCTTAGGTGAAGACTAAACTAAAAGAGAGAATAGTCTTCGTGTTAGTTCGACATTTATAACACAAAAAACACCACGTAGTACAGAATACAAATACTTTTAAAAAGACATGTTTTCGTGAAATTCAACCCTTTCTTGACCATTTCATGAAATAATTGACTAAATCATGAGATGATTAATCCATGGTTGGCTATTTCATGCAATGATCCCTAGAGGCAGTTAAACAAGCTCACCTGGCGGCATGTCCGGCGGGTCAAGCGCACGCGCCAACGCCCGCCAGCGCAGCGGCGCCGGCGCACGCTCGTCGGGGTTGCGCGCCGCCGCCGCCGCCTCGGGCGACACGCGCCAACTGAGCAGCGCGGGCGGCAGCAGCACCACGTAGCGGCCGCTCGACGACGCGTTGTACTGCGAGAGGATGGACGACCAGTGGTAGGGGGAGAGTCTGGAATATGGGTGATAACAGATAAGTCCAAATAGATAATTTTTAACCATTTGCTTATTTATTTATTTTACTTATTTATTTATTTTTACTTATTTATTTATATTATTAAACATATCGCCGTCTTGTACCCATAACACAAACCTTATTGAGATTACTATGTGCCTAGTTCGATTTGTGTAAGATTGTCCTCTTATATTTATTTATTTATTATTTATTTGGAAAGGTCAGTATTAAAAACAATGAATATGAATTAAAAATTAATGATATTATTTTAAAAAATTATATTGATGTAGCTAAAGCGTTTGATTTTTTTTTACTGACATCCCATTCTCTACTAAGAAGTCCTTAGACTCTTCCAAAGTAGTAGCTGAATCTTTGCTAAAAGACTATGTACCTAGATGTGAAAATCAATTCTCGTTTAATTATGTAGATGATAAAGAAATTATTAAAGCCTTTAAATAAATAAATGTTAAGAAAACTGCAGACTTCTGGGATATTTCTGTTCATGTTGTGAAGCCCCTAATAAATGTTATTGCACTTGATTTAGCTTTCATATTTAATGCATCTATTGAATCTGGCGTGTTTCCTGATTTAATGAAACACAGTAAAATAGTACCTTTGTTTAAATCGGGTAGTACATCTGACCCTTTTAACTTCAGACTGATATCGGTATTGCCTACATTTAGTAAAGTTTTTGAAAAAGTAATTTTAAATCAACTTCTTACACATTTCAACAGCAACAACATGCCTTATGTTAATGTTAAAGGTGAAAATTTAGAAACTGTAGATAGCACGGTATTCCTAGGAATTACCTTAGATAATAAGCTTCAATGGGGCCCACACATAGATATCGAAAAAACTCAGTTCCGCAGTTTATGCTGTCAAAAAAATGCTTCTTCTTACGGACAGGAAACAGCTAGACTAGTTTACTTCAGCTACTTCCATAGCATTATGTCTTACGGCATACTGCTGAGGGGGAACGCTGCAGACATTAGCATAATATTTTTGCTGCAAAAGAGGGCTGTTCGTGCAATCTACAATGTGGGTCCCAGAGAGTCACTGCGTTGTAAATTTAAGGAAATTAACATTATGACAATGCCGTGTCAGTATATTTATGAAAACCTAATGTACGTCCACAAAAATATTGATAAATTTCCTAAGAATAGCGACAGGCACAATGTCAACACTAGAAATAGGCATAAACTAGCTATACGACTAGGCTCCATAAGGTTAATGTATCTTTTAAAGGGCAATCAAGGTATTAGCTTTTACAACAAAATCCCAAATGAGTTATAAGAATTGTCTGTAAATAAATTTAAAATGTTGTTAAATCACTTTTGTAAATACTTACTGACTTACTACAAAACATCAGATTATGTAGAAGATAAGAAAGCTTGGGAAGGTGTATGCTCCAATTATGTAAAAAATAACGTATAAAGCTGGAGGTTTCTAGTCACCGTAGTAGAGGTGACGGAATTCAAATTGAGTTCTATATTTCCCTATATCATATATGTGTTAGTTTAATATTTGACATTCTCCAAATGTAACCTATGTGTTTCTTAGAGAAATAAACTTTTTTTTTTTTTTTATAAATCCGACACCATATCGTTTCGGTGGGATCTCAGAGGTTAATAGTTTACGAGTTACAACATTGTTTTTAACGTTCACTCAGAAGCACTCACACTTTTGTATGATTGATATCCCCCTTCACAAAGATATCATCGTGAACGCCACAAAAAAAAATGAACACATAATTTATTCTTAGTAATAATTTCTTGCCGAGCATAGACTAAACCCTTCACAGAGATATATGATGGATTTCGTCAATACGACTGATTGTAGTCTTGTGTCGGTCATGTACGAAGAACGAATAGGAAACGTTACTGTGCAATGAGCGAAAAGAAACGTTTCCCTACGCTAATCGGACATTCGGTCTATTAGGACTATAAGGACATCGCTCCGAGAGAGCGAGAGGCATTGAGCCATGCCGACTCGCTCTCGCACACACAGACACGGCATTGACATCTTGACTAGAATGATAGTCCTAAGCCTGTTTATGAAGGGAAATCAAATATTATTTAACTTTTTATTTCTGCTATGCAAACAGACACATAGAGTTGTATAAATATGTTAATATTATCAGAGTATAATATTCCTCAAGTTTCTGCTCTGCACGAAAAGAAAGGTTAACCTAATAGCTCCATTTTTATTCGATCCTACGTCATACATAATAGTACTAATAAGGCTGTTAATCTTACTGGTACATTGACTGGAATGTCCTAGTACGGAGCGCTCTCTGATGACCGAGCAGGCATATTTTTTATTCTTAAGATCCAACGTCCTAATAGTAATACAATTATACATATAATACAATTATATAGAAATTAGAACGTGCTGATAAATGCCGCGTTCGCATTGTACAAGGTTGGCTTGTACATGCTCCCGAGGGAGAAGTTAACTTAGTGCTAAACCACAACAGCTCACAAAGCAAGTAAATTAATAAATATTTTAGTCAAAACTGAATCTTGACTTTCCGACTTCTTGCTTCGTTTGTTTGTCATTGGGGCGCCTGACTGTCTCTGTCATCTCAAATCCTTGGGTTTCATGGGATTGCATGATCCTTGGGGACGGCCGGCGACCTACGCATTTCTTCCTTATGCACCAAACCAATGCGACTATTATGACAGCTATCGATAAGAGGCTTGTAATTCCGATGTTTACAATGCTGTGCGTCGATAAGTTTGTTAAATTCAGCCAGTATTCGTTCCTCTTTTGTTGCGATATTTGTTTTTCGATATCTTGATATTCCTTGCTGTGATCCTCTTCTTTAAGATGAAGTGAAATGTTCTTGAAGTTACTAGATGCCATGTAGTTTGGTGCTGGAATTTCAGGCACACTAAAGTTGAAGCCCATCGTCATTTTGCTTCCGTATGAGTTGTAGGAATGTATCGTAATGTCTGACCGTTGCAAAATACATCCTTGACCTAGAGCAACGATCCCTTGCTTGCTGATTTGTTTTGTCGTAGCAAGGTTTTTACATATTATTCTTAGCTGACACTCATCGCAACAATTGTAGAGCCATGAGTTTTTGTTGTGTAATTGAACCCAGTAATCACTGCACGGAATTTGTTTCGCAGCGCATAGAACTTGCGTTCTTTGACTCAGCAGTTTTGCGGCGCATGAAGTGTTATTTCCTTGTAAGTTATGTATCGGGTGATGTTCATGACACAGCAGCGAATCTTTTGTTGACATACACTGTGACACATCTTGGTTTTCCAATTCAATGTACGTATTTTTTATTAGATTTACAGCGATGTATGCCGCCGTGTCTGTAACCGTCGTATATCTTTCTCCATTTTTAACGGTGGTCGGTATCAACCGATAAAGGCTGTACTCATCATCGCTTACAAGCGGTATATGAAGCTCGAATAACAGGTACTGTTGAGTTAATCTCGCCCTTACATAAATAAGTTTGTAGAGTTCTTCGGCGTCATCTTGCAGGTTTTTGATAGGCAGCGCTAGATTTTTAGGCATGGAACTCGAAATTCGTTCTAACTGTTTACTTAGTTGATCAGGGGTGAAAAGATTTATGTCCAGATGACCTCTGTAAATGTCGGTCAACGCATTCATGAGCATCCCTTGAGTTTTCTTCAAGCTGTTTATCAAGGAGCTTGCGGTTATTGCGGCTGTGTTAGTGCTACTTAGCATTTCTACCTTGCTGACCCGGTTTTCGGTCGTGCGCATTTGCTCTTCCGATTGTTTAATATAATCCCTTATTACTTGGAATTGATTTTTCACGAATTGCTCGTTTTTCTTGACGATATTTTCCTCTGCCTCAATTATAGTTGTTTGGTTTTTTATCAGTTGTAGTTGGTATTTCTGATTTGTCCGCATGTTTTCTATATATGTCCTGTGTGTATTTTTGCGCGAAATCTTCATCTAGTACTCCAAAAAGGGTGCGAGCAAGGTTTCCCACTCCATTGAAGTACCCTCTTGATTTTCTGTTCAGGTGATGAGACAGGAGTAAATTGTTGTAATCTATAAGTTGGTAGATTTCGTGGGTGAGCTGTCTTGTCATAAGTAGACACGTCTGTGATTTTGCTTTAGCACACATCTGATCTACGTGATCTATATATGTTTTTAGGCCTTTCGTGGCTTGCCAGTACGAAGATAAGTTGTAGTAAACAAGTAGGTTCCATTCGTCGTGGATTAGTTGTATTTTTCCAATTTCGTCGAAGTACATCGGTCGGTCTTCTTCAATCGTGATGATCTTGTACTGTTTCATATCGATGTTTTCAGCTCGAGACACAGGTATTGATGGCAGGCATATTAATGATAATAGTAGTAAGGTAAGGAAGCTGCTCACTTTTCCTCCGCGTTTTAACACGGGTGATGAATTTTTAGTCTAACACTCCTCTGATTTTCCCAGTTCGTCGAAATCTGTTCGTTGGCTTCTATTTATCGGGAGGGGTGTAAGTTTGCTTATGGGGCGCTTGATTTCACCTTTAAATTCTGCCTCTTGAACCCATTTTACAACTCTGTGCAATGCATCTCTCAGCTCGTTAAGTGTCAAGTAGCTATTTTTCTGCTTTGTTTTGACTCGTAACAACCAGCCGAGCACTCGTACTACACGCGTCAATGAACTACTACGTTGTAGCAGGTCATGTATCACACCTTGTTTGGGTGCGGTATCCGCTATCTTTTGCGCGCTGCTCGACTCAGCGTTTTTCGTCACTGCGTATGCATGTGTGATGTCAGGTTTTATGTCGTCATGTAGATCATTTGTGGTTGTTAACCATTCAGGTCCGTTCCACTAAAGCGTATGCTTGGTAAGTTGGCTGGGGAGAAGGCCTCTTGAAGCGCAGTCAGCGGGGTTTTCGCCGGTCTTGACGTAATGCCAGTTTCCTTGCGGGAACGTGTTGTTAATATATGACGCCCTGTTCGCCACATACTTGTCCCATCGAGAAAAATCTCCTCGTAGCCACGCTAAGACTACTTGTGAGTCAGTCCAGAAGTGGACCGTCGTTGGAAACTCTGATAAGACGTTGGTCACTATCTCCATTAATCTGCATAGTAGAACAGCCCCCTCCAGTTCTAGCCTTGGTAATGTCAGCTTTTTCTTGATTGGAGCTACTTTTGTTTTTGCTGCCAGTAGCGTTACTTTTCGCTGTCCGCACTCGCCGTCCGTTGTGGTATAAATCACACAACCGAATGCCTTTTCGCTGGCGTCGCAAAATCCGTCCAAACGTATGTTGTGTGACGTATACGATATCCACCTTGGTAAAGTGTCCTTGTTTATGTTCGGTATATCGCCGCGTAACTGCTCCCATTCTTTAGTGATTTCAAGAGGCAGCTTGTCATCCCAGGACATTTTTGTCAGCCACAGGGTTTGAAACAATATTTTTGTTTTTATGACTACAGGTGCGATCCATCCAAGGGGATCGTATATCTTGCTGATATCCGGATTATGCAGGGACGTGTGATGATATCTTTTACATATCTTGCACGTTTTATTTGAGTCACACTTTCGACCTTCGTGACTGAATAGGCAGTTTTTGCATAAGTGCGTTTGCTTGACTGCCGCATTCCGTGCCTCAATACTCATGTCAGCAAACGTAGGGCAGTTCATCAACACGTGCTCGCTTTTGCAGAGTGGACAGTTTCGAATCGTCGTATGGTAGGTCTTTGTCCACTTCACAGACTTGTTATAATTAGTCGACATTTGATCGGCGAAATTATTTTCCTTTCGAGTATGCGAATTTCCTTGAGTTCCAGATTTCGCAGGGTTAAGGGTCTCTAACCCGCAGCTGGTTACTGTTGCAACTGGAAGCCTTGATGATGTCATTGATTTAACTAATGACACATTGCCCACATCAAGGTTATTAAGTTGCAGCAATAACAAACTGAAAAAATACATTAAAATAAATAGGTATATACGGAAAACTCAGAAATTAATAAAACATAATAAATTGTGTACTAAAAACTTAAAAGTAAGCAAGAAAAATGTAAACTTATTACATGATTTGAATATGTGTGTATTAGAATTAGAAAGTACTAAGTTTGTGTATGAAACTGACACACAAAACTTACATTTGAAAATCCAAAGCTTGGAGGATTCATTGAGATCACTAAACAGTGCATATTTGAACTCTAAGAAAGTTATAAATGAATACTCATTGGCTATGGATGATTTAATTCAAGAAATGAACCATAACTGTGAGCGGTTTGAGTCGCTGACCAACAACCATACTTGTCGCTGTGAGCAGAAAGGTGGTTGTTTGACAGCGGGCAACTCTCCGGGCTTGTGTGACAGTTTACCAACACAAGGTGTTACTGATAATAGTTCTGCCAAGTCTGATATGACCACAACACCTGATATTATAATGTACTGTGATGAGATTGGAAGTGGCATGGGCTCAGCACTCCACTCATACTCTAAGGGACATAGTGTTATTAGTAATTGCTCACCTTTTAGCACTGTAGATAATATTATAAATCAAATTTTGAATGACAGCACTATCACAGCCAGTGCCACACTGATAATTTTCATGGGCAATAGGGGAGATGTGAACAAAAATAATTTAATAAAATTTTATGAAACATTGAATGGTCTTAGTGTGAAAAAAATTATATTGTTCACATTTCCCTACTGCAACCAATTGACACAAAATGAAAATGTATATAGACATAATATGAATATAACTATGTACAATTTATGTACATATAATAATAAGTTTGATATTATTGACACTAACAATTAAGTTAGTAATTATTTTACTATGACTAAAGTTACATTTTACCTTTCAAATTATTGTAAACGACAAATAGCTATGTCATTATTATATTTATATGACATTACAGCCAAAAATTTGGCTTCTAACTCTGCTTTTACTGAGCAGCCTAATATGAATCTGGTATCAGACCAGAATAACAGGATGCATTTAAATTAGTTCATAAGACAACAGAGGACCCAGGCTCTGGCAACATATGTTCTAGTATATTAGAAAACCCTAAGAATAAGGGAAGCTCACATGCTAAGTATATAAGCCTGGTTCATCAGAATATTCAATGTATTAGAGGCAAAGATCTACAAATAGAGTTATTTTTAAATTGTAATAAAATTGACATTTTGTGCATAACAGAGCACTGGTTAACTATTAATGAAATTATGTTTAGCTTTAAAGATCACCAGGTTGGTAGTTCGTTCACCAGACTTAATTCAATACATGGTGGGGCATTAATCATACTAAACAATCATATGAAATTCAAGGAACGTAAGGACATTGTTTCCTTATCTGTTGAACGAACTATAGAACTTGCAGCTGTGGAATTAGAACAGTTCATCGTTATATGTGTCTATAGGCCACCCTTGAGCGACTTTGAAATGTTCGAGAAAATAATGGAATCCGTCCTAACTATTTCATCACACAGTACGAAACGATTAATTATATGTGGTGACTTTAATGTTAATCTGTTAGAAAGAACTACTCTCAGCGTTAGATTGATAAATCTTTTCTCATCATTTAGGCTTAGCCATTTATTTATGGAGCCAACAAGAGTGACTGCTACTAGTGCTACATGCATTGACAACATTTTTACTGATGTTATTCCAATCAGTAAAAGTGTTATCAGTGAATTGGATTCAGATCATTTAGGTCAATTATTTCAATTTGATTCTATTAGAGAACCTGTCATTAAAAAGAAAATTTCGTTTGTGCCAATAACTGCTGACCGGTTAGAAAGAATGAGATACTCTTTAGCCCAGGAACTACCGTTTTTGGCTGCTGAACAGTCTCCTAATATAATGTATAACTTATTCTTTGAAACCTTTATGAAACAGTATAGCGCGATATTCACTTCAAAATCGGTTGTGGTTAGTGGTTCAAACGACTTTAGTACGTGGGCTACTGCAGAGTTGCATAAACGCAGGCAAGCATTGTATGCATTGTATGAGGAACGACGGTTCAACATGAGTGACGAATTTAAAGAACAAGTCAAACAGTTCTCCAAACAATTTAAATTAGACTGTCATACAGCTAAACGTAATTTTCTGAGTAGTAAAATTAAGAATAGTTCCGATGTTATAAAAACGACTTGGAAAATAATAAATGAGGAGGCCGGTCGTAGTAAAAAAGCGAGTCACGATTACGAACTAAAAATCAATGGACAGCTTACGAGTTCTAGCTTAGAAGTTGCAACTGAATTTGAATCGTTTTTTACTAATGCACCGGCTTCCACGACTAAGTATTTAAATTCGTCACCTTTGTCTGTTGTTGCAATATTAAAAGATAATGTCTCAGAGTGTGCTTCATACTTGAATTTTAAGCACGTCACAAGTTCAGATGTCGTAAAGGCATTTAAATTGATAAATGTTAATAAAACGAATGATCTTTGGGGACTCTCTGTTCACGTCGTTAAATCCCTGATCGAATTAATTGCACCTGACCTAGCGGTCATTTTCAACAATTGTATAGACTGCGGTGAATTTCCTGATTTAATGAAACAAAGTAAGATAATTCCCCTCTTCAAAGCAGGTAGTACTCAAGACCCCACCAATTTCAAACCTATATCAATACTACCAACTTTTAGTAAAATTTTTGAGAAATTAATCTTATCACAGCTATTACATCATTTTGAATCAAATAAGCTAATGCATATGCCGGAATTCAGTTCATTGAAAGTATTTTTGATGCCTGGGAAGAGTCACAAGATGTCCTAGGCATTTTTTGTGACTTATCTAAGGCTTTTGATTGCGTTTGTCATGAAACATTGATCAGGAAATCACATCATTATGGAGTTAGAGACACGTCATTGAATTTGTTAAAATCTTATCTGAACGGAAGAATACAAAGGGTAGACGTAAACGGAGAACGATCACCAGGATCATTGGTTTCTTTGGGCGTGCCACAGGGCTCAATATTGGGACCCTTCCTATTCCTCATCTATATAAACGACTTACCCTATCTAGGAAGGGACTGTCATGATATGGTACTGTTTGCTGATGACACCTCACTTATTTTTAAAACAAAGCGAAACCAACACGCTAATGATGATCACGTGAACAATACCATATCAAGAGTGGTAAATTGGTTTAATGTTAATAATTTGCTATTAAATGAGAAAAAGACTAAATGTGTTAAGTTTCTTACTACTAACGTTAAAAATAATCAGACATGTATAACAATTAAAAATGAGGAATTGGAATTGGTAACCAGCACAGTGTTTCTAGGTATAACGTTGGATTCCAAACTCCAATGGGGTCCACATATTGATAAGCTATCGAACAGACTGAGCTCTGCAGCTTTTGCATGCAGGAAAATCCGTCACTTGACAGATTTAAAAACAGCCAGATTAGTTTATTTTAGTTATTTTCATAGTATTATGTCCTACGGTATTCTGCTCTGGGGCAGTGCTGCTGACATAAATACTATTTTTGTGCTGCAGAAGCGGGCTGTTCGTGCGATTTATAAATGAATAATAGAGATTCTCTTAGAAATAAGTTTAAAGAAGTAAATATATTGACAGTCCATAGTCAATATATTTACGAGAATATTATGTATGTCCATAAGAACATTGTTAACTTTCGAAGAAACTGTGATATACATAACTTTAATACTAGAAACAAGGACAAACTTGCAGTGCCCACTACTCGGTCCATAAAATAAAAAACTCGTTCAAGGGTAATAGTGTAAGATTTTACAATAAACTCCCAAGAACTTTGACAGATCTATCAATTAATAAGTTCAAGAAATACATCAAGCAAAGGCTTATTTCTAAAGCTTACTACAGTATTAAAGAGTACATAGACGATAAAAATGCTTGGGACTGAATTGTTCTAATTAATTGTGAGCATCCTCACTGCCAGAGTTTCTTTTACTGGACACTTGGAGGCCTTTTACACCTCCAAAGATTAATTTAATTACACAACTCTTGACTGTGGGGACCATTTACATCTCCTATCATCATTGTATTATTCACTAAAGAGACTATACATCTCTGTTATTTATATTTTAATTATTTTATTATGACATTTGAGACTCTTTACATCTCTCAGAAACAATAATTAAGTACTTTTTTTTTCTGATAATATGATACAAATAATAATACCAAATGTTCTGTAAAAAATGAAATGAAATGACATGTGAAAGTGCCCTTGTGGCCTATTTACAGAATAAACGTTTTGAGTTTTGAGTTTTTTTTTTGAGTTTTAAAGCCACGAAAGAAGACTCTAGGAATTTTACAAATGCCTCTACGTCTGGTAATTCTCTTGGATCCTCGAGGCTGTGCATGTAATCGCTGTAGGTTTCAGGATCTAGCTTCTGTACTATCAGGTGCACTATGAGTGGGTCCCAGGTCGAGATGTCGATTCCGATGTTCGTTATCGCATTCAAGCATTCAATAGTAGTGTCGTGTAGCTTCTTGAGAGCGTTAGGATTCTGGATGGTAGGTTGATTCAAAAGTGTATTAATGTGAGATGTAAACAGCAGCCGCTTATTGTCGTAACGGTGGCAGATGATATCCCAGCATGAATCATAATTGTCGGCACTTATGTTCAAATGTTGAATTAACTTTTCGGCTTCTCCTTTGACCTTTGATTTCAGATGTTGCATTTTTTGCGTCTTAGAAAGTAGCGGGTTTACATGTATAGTTACCAGAAAGAGGTCTTTAAAGGATGTCCAGTTGATGTAGTCGCCGTTAAACTCTGGTAACTCCATTTTCGGCGTGCTTTTCTGATAGTGCATGTTGGCCCACATCTTCTTATTGATCTCAGATTTGTACCGATCGTAAGTTTCTTCCCCTTCGTTATACTCAATGGCGTAATCCGAGTTGGAGCCTTGAAGCAGGTATTCTATCTCCCAGTGAATTTTATCGATAGCATCCCACTTAGACGTTAATACCTTAAGATGGTCTTCTAGTTCCCACTTTTCGTTCACATCTTGAAGATTAATCTTAGAAACAACTCTTTTTAGTGCGTTGAAGTTGAATCTTTGTTGCCGCAGTAAGTCAGTTTTCCTGTCCTTTTCAACATCAGCGGGCTTAACGTGGGTCTGTTCTTGTTGGTTAACCTCCATATTTGCTCCTGAGGTCCCTGGCGTAGCTAGTGATCCGGTGGATAGTCGCAGAACCGCAGGAGCCAGTACAGCCTTCTGGGAAACTCCGGCTGTCGGGGCTAATCCTTTTTTTATGTCAACCATGATCTGTAGAGTTTCTTCGTACATTATTTTGGTTTTGTTATACACATCCTCCTTAAAGTAGTCGTAGTCCGTTGTTCCTGCTAGGGCCAGTATCTTGTGGTTCGAGCTAAACTCAAGCCAATTTACCTCCAGAGCACTGATGCGCTTTTCCAGGTACTCAAGAGTTTTGCGATCTGCCCCATCCTTCTTGAAGTTGGTACATATCGATTTTATACTTTCGAAGGAGATGAGCTGAAGTTCGATGATTTTTCCGATCATTTTTGTGCTTGTATGTGTAGTTTCTTCAGTTCATAAACCAATTTCCACCGATCTTGTAGATCGGTGGAAATTGGTTTATGATTGGATGATGGATTGATGCTGTACGAGTAGAATAAGACTTTTCTTGTCTTTATACACC
Source organism: Argyresthia goedartella (assembly GCA_949825045.1). Taxonomy (NCBI): domain Eukaryota; kingdom Metazoa; phylum Arthropoda; class Insecta; order Lepidoptera; family Argyresthiidae; genus Argyresthia; species Argyresthia goedartella. Next base: position 44,244,314 of record OX463806.1, on the reverse strand, counting down.
AGATTTGTGGGTTCCGGTGTCAGTAAGATGAGGCTGCTCTTGCCTTCATACACTCGGCTACGGCCGGCGTCAGTGCGTTTGTTGCGTAAGACTTGTTGTCTTCAGTTGATTACTCCCTGCAGTGGAGGACAGTTCTATTCTGCGTGAGCTGCTATGCCGTTAGTATGTTATTCTTGATAGATACAGTGGTCGGGATACACTGCCTGTCGGTGGTTCATGTGATCAGGTCCGTGCTCAGTGCGTACAATCACGTTCCGGTGTGCCTTCCTGCTCGCTGCCGCTTCCGTCACAGTTGCCCAACACCAACACTCCAATCACAGAGTTTTCTGAAGAACCAATCCGGTTCGAAGGACCAAAAAGATGTATGGTCTTTGGTGGGATCCACACAGCCTTACATACAACTCAGGGTTAGCTAAGTTGTCAGTTGGAAGTTTAAAGAGTCTCCTTGTATAGTTGAAAACACTTTACTTTTATAATAATGAAATACACTCTAAAGATAGTCTGTTGTGGCTTAGATTTAGGTGCTACGGCGAATAAGTAAGTAGAACTGCAATATGTTAATAGTTATAATACAATTATATAGAAATTAGAACGTGCTGATAAATGCCGCGTTCGCATTGTACAAGGTTGGCTTGTACAAATAGTACTAATAGAGCTGTTAGAGTGTACTAGTACACTGACTGAAATGTACTAGTACGGAGCGCTCTCTCTGATGACCGAGCAGGCACAAGACTAACTGATTGTCGTACGCTTACATACAAGCTAATATAGGCAGTCGTTGACTCACCTAGACCAAGGCCGCAGATGCGCAGAATGCTTCAACAGGACCGTCTCGTTGTCCCCCGCCGCCGACCGCTCCTCCGGCAAGTCCACCAGCGGCGAAAACACGTAGCTCTCCGCGCTGGGTTTGTACACCACACTATCTGCAGGCCGCTTCTCGTGGCTAGCCTCTTCGAAAACCTCGTGTCTAGCGACAAAGTATTCGACTACACCGGAGTTGTAAACGATCATCGATATCCAGACTAGCATCCATAGCATGAATGCGCGTTGGAAAAAGCGGGTTCTCGCCCAAAAGTTAACTAATCTGATACGTTTGGGGACTCGCGCGTCTACGTGCTTTGGACTGCTTTTTCTCTTGGCGACCACGTCTGTTGGACTCTGAGCTAAACCATTCAGTCTCGGATGAGACTTTGACTTGGTCATTCTAGGTGGCATCTCACTGCTGTCTTCGCCGTAGTTGTTATACCTCCAATTTAAGGCGCTCGTCGAGTTAAAGTACTCTTTGAGATGCAATCTGCTGTTCTCCTCTTGGTAGTACTCCATTCGGCGTACGTCGATACCCAAAATCGTGGCAAAGAACGCCATTTGGATGAAGTAGTCAGATATTAGGCTAACAATCATGAAGATTGAAAACTCCTGGATGAACGGGACGAATGTAAAGAAGCTTAGAGTAAAAATTGTGATTTCTGTGAGTAAGTTCTTCGTGATCGACCATCCTTCTTTGCTCAATCCCTGGGCGAGGCGTATTTTGACGTCTAGCCTTGAATCCGTCGAGGTCACGCTTTTGGTCAACACTAGGACGTTTTCGAGGCCGACGATGATGACCAGGTATGGGAAGACCTCCTTTCCTTGCAGACTGAGGGTAAAGCCGGTGTAGAAGCAAATCCCCATCGACATGGAGAGGCTGCCTGCCATGGTCAGGACTGCGCTGGCGGCGAGGCCTAGTTTAGACCTGGAAAAAGAAACCAGAAATCAGATCATTTATCGTGAAACTTCATTTGATTGAGGGGCTGTGCTTTCATTGTAATACAACTGGATAAACGTCGGTGACGCTGTGCGTTAGATAGTTATAAAATAAAAATAAACCTTTCCCGACACAATATGATGCCCTAAAGGTCTGAGCCCACTACACCATGACGGGACATGGTAGGAACGTACCAGGCGCGGAAAGTACACGACACGGCCCACTAGAACGTATCAACAGCGTGCCATACCCTACATAACGGGTTCAATGGCCGTACTATCCCCGTATCATCATCATCCGTACAAATATTCATTGGGTCGAAAAGTATGAGACTATGCACGGTTCCGTGACCGTCGCGTGCCATGCGCGGATCGTGTTCGCACCGACTAAACCGGTCTTAGTCGGTGACGGAACGGTTTGGTGGGCATTGTTTCAAACTTTTCAATAAACAAAAACATAAACATTAATATACAGGAACATAAATTGCTTCTGATCCCACACTAGGATACCCGGGAACCAGAAACAGCGACATCACACACATATAAACATCCAAGACTTGGGGATTATTTTCTTTGAACCCGGGACCTCTCACGTAGTAGGCAGAGCCACAACCTCAGCGCCACAGAGGTCGTCATAGTAATACACCAGTACATTGTTATAGAAAGGCTGTAAAGTGAGCAATAGATGGACAAGTGAGTTTGAGGGCCGACTTCAGGCGAGGCCTTCTAAGAGACGAGTCTATTGCACTTGTCGCCGAGATATCACATCTTACTTTTCATGACTACAGCGAGAAAACAAAATTAATAATATGGATTTCTTTTTGTTATGAAGTTAGGTTTGAACTCCCCCTTGGCGAGTCAGCCATCTTCCGCAATTGACAGCTCAAGCCGTGCACGCTTACCAACGCGGCGGCATGACGCACGCTTTTACCGACATGGCATGAAGTGCCAAAGAGTTCGTTCATCAGAGTGAAATGCCATCTGTTGAAAAGTGACAGAACCATAAGAAACAAGCCAACAGTGTTTTTCTGACCTGTTCAAACCTCCGTATGTCTGTCCATTAGCGGAACTCTTGAACCGCTGTAGAGTTGAAATTTTCACAGAATGTGATTTCTGTTGCCGCAACAACAACAAATAATCAACTACCCGATATTTTATTTATACAAGATACTTATTTTAATCCCCTATACACGAGACGTGATAAATTATAAACGCAAATATCGCGGCAGCTTTGATTAACATCGTTGGCGCAATTGGTTTGACGGCGGATCCTCGATAAATAGGGTCTGGTATGGAAACCCAGTTCATGCATTATTCTTTTTTATCCTCAAGTTCTCTTGTACGATGGTACTGGACCGTATCTTGTTCGAGTTCGAACCGCACCTGACCCTGATCATACCTGATGAACTCAATCTTCCGCACCGAGAAGTAGACATACAGGAACAGTCCGACAAACGTGATCGTCAGCGGTATCAGCTCATGGTAGTTGAACACGCCAGGGTAGTATACCAGGGTGACTTCCTCCGCGTGGGCGGATTGCGTGTCTTGGTGCAGCGGGTACAGGGTTCGGAGCTTGGCCGTGAGGGATTGGATGAAGCTGTCGAATGATGTAGAGAAAAACGTTACTAATCGTAGAGGCGTGCGTGTATGTTTACAACTACACATCAGTTTTAGAAGTTTTTGTTCTAGATTGCGTCTTTTGGGGTAAAATTGGTAACAACATTTTACAAGGGCAGAGGAATCAATTATCAAAACTATAAAAATACATCTTGTCGCTAAGGCAGGAATAAATATCGCAACGAGTTCACATAAGTCAATTTCTGAAGAGATATTTTTCCCGACAAATCAAGCTAAGTGTAATGATGAATTGACATTATCTTCAAAATGGTTTGAATTGAAAGAAAATTGCTTATCATTTGCATAATTTGAGACTCTTGCATGCATAAATTATATAATAGTCGCACTTATGCACTACAATATATGTAATTTTTTCACATGAGACTTGCAATACATATAAATCGAATATTTGGTTTTATTATGAGCAATTATGATATATTTTCTTAAACCTAAGCCTTTGTCCCATATCCCTGTTGAGAGATGACAGGACAGGATATATAAAGATATGGCAAACAAACTGCCGCTTAAAACATAGTTGGAACACGAGTTAGCATTGAAATCGAGTTAACTTTGCCATTCCATAGACTCGATCTAAGGATTATCAAAATGTATCGAAGGTTAGTGCAAACTGGATCTCTGTCCTTCGTGACTCAGTAAGGGCTAATTGTACCAGACTTTTAACGTTGGCGTAGTCAAGCACGTCAAGGTTATTGCCTGTCAAACAGGCTCCCACTTAACCCAGAAGTCTTGTGTATTTAAGTGGGGTTTAAACTGTATTTAGGCTGTCAAAAGTCTGGTGCAAGTCGTCCTGAGTGTACCTGTGGTCGGGGTGCTGGTAGAATATGGTGACAGCATACTGTAAGACCCTCGGGCGGGCCTGCAGCGGATACCGCTTGATGCCCGAGTCTCGGAGTTGCATCCCGAACGCCATCTCCGCCTCGGAGACCTTCGCCTTGCGCTGGTTCTGGGAGGCAATGAATGGTGCTTCTTAAACATTGTGATATGACGCGGGAAATTAATTTTAAAATCCTACATCTATCCAGCTTCCTGTAAGCAGTTGAGTTAGGGTCTCCTCTTCAATGCGCCAACGTCTTGCCAACCTAATTCACTGTTGCCCGGCAATATTATAGATGTCATCTTACACAAAAATAATAAGTATAAACGGTCAAGTGCGGGTCGGACCCGCACACGAAGGGTTCCGTTACATCGAAATACACATTCTGTGAAAATTTCAACTCTCTACCTATTATGGTTCGTGGGATACAGCCTGCTGACGGACGGACAGACGGACAGACGGACAGACAGACGGACAGCGGAGGCTTGGTAATAGGGCCTCGTTTGACACCCTTCGTGAGTGGAACCCTAATAAAGGGACTCGATATAGAGAGATTCATAGGTAAACGGAGACCGTTATTCTTTGTTAAATTGTAAACCTTGGAAGGAATTATAGTTACTCTATCAAACCTTATGAGGAATGATAGTTACTCTATAAAACCTTAGGAGGAATAATAGTTACTCTATCAAACCTTAGGAGGAATGATAGTTACTCTATCAAACCTTAGGAGGAATGATAGTTACTCTATCAAACCTTAGGAGGAATGATAGTTACTCTATCAAACTTTAGGAGGAATGATAGTTACGCTATCAAACCTTAGGAGGAATGATAGTTACTCTATCAAACCTTAGGAGGAATGATAGTTACTCTATCAAACTTTAGGAGGAATGATAGTTACTCTATCAAACCTTAGGAGGAATGATAGTTACTCTATCAAACCTTAGGAGGAATGATAGTTACTCTATCAAACTTTAGGAGGAATGATAGTTACGCTATCAAACCTTAGGAAGAATGATAGTTACTCTATCAATGCGTTTGTAATTAGTCTCGAAATGTCAAGAACCATATCCAAGTAAAAATTCAATCTAACCCAGTAAAAAATCAATCAAATGTTTCACTGTCAGTGAAAATAAAACAATTAATGCGATCTATTCTATTCATCTCGAATGCATATTTTGTTAAATTCGAAACCTTCACATTGGAGTGCTGAATGAAAGGTTCTCCATTAGGATCTTATCGATCTCACCGGCTCTCTATAAATATTCACGAAGGCGTGGTAGTGCAATGTATGACCAATTTGACCATCCATTTTTTATTGACAAAAATCAGATTTTGTAGAACTGCAAAAACTTTACACATTAATAGAAAAATTAAAAATTCAAATAATAGTATGAAAACAGTTTGGCAAATAATAAAACGCGAAACTGGCAAAGTTATACCAAGGGACAGTGATTTCTGCCTAAAGATAGGTGATGATGTTGTTAAATCCAACGCTGATGTTGCTCGAGCTTTTGAAACATTCTTCACCAATGTACCCGTACTCACAACGGACAGTCTAAATTCATCTCCATTTGAAGCAGAGACTTTATTAAAAAATAACACTAGCGTCAGTAATGTATATTTAAAATTTCATCATGTATATCCCCAGGACATTGTCAAAACGTTTAAATTACTTAACTTAAAAAATACGGAAGACCTGTGGGGTATATCAGTCAAAGTCATTGGTTCAGTAATTCTAGTTATAGCCCCACACTTAGCTTATATATTCAATAAATGTGTTGACGATGGGGATTTTCCAGGCCTCATGAAACACAGTAAACTTATACCGCTGTTCAAATCGGGAGATAAGGGCGATCCTTCAAATTTCAGACCAATATCTGTTCTTCCAACACTAAGTAAAATATTTGAAAAGATTATACTCAATCAAATGCTCTCACACTTCAACCGTACAAAACAACTCCACGCTAAACAATATGGTTTCACTAGGGGTAAATCGACTACGGATGCAGGTATTTCCCTTGTATCTCATATTTATTCTGCATGGGAGGCCGCACAGGATGCTATCGGAGTTTTTTGCGACCTGTCGAGGGCGTTTGATTGTGTTGATCATAATACGCTATTAATTAAATTAAATCATTACGGAGTTAGAAATAAAGCGTTGGATCTACTAAGATCATACCTAAGCAATAGAATTCAAAAGGCAGAAGTTAACGGCGTAAAATCTGATGGATCGGGTGTTAAAATTGGCGTTCCACAAGGTTCCATATTAGGCCCTTTCTTATTCCTGGTATATATTAATGATCTGCCTTTCATGGTGGAGAAATTAACTGACATAGTGTTGTTTGCTGATGATACTTCAATGGTCTTCAAAATTGAAAGACAAAAAGGAGATTTTGATGATGTTAATGGTGTATTGTCTTTAACCTTGAATTGGTTCACAGTTAATAATTTATTGTTAAACGCTGGTAAAACCAAGTGTATCAAATTCTCACTTCCAAATGTCAGGCAAGTTGAGACCAGTTTGGTGTTAGACAACAGCACGTTAGAATTGGTAAATGATACGAAGTTTCTTGGAATAACCATTGATAGTAAATTGCAGTGGGGACCCCACATAGATAAATTGGCTGGTAAATTAAGTTCTGCGGCTTACGCTGTTAGGAACATCAGACAAAGCACGGATGTGGCTACATCTAGGCTAGTATATTTTAGTTACTTTCATAGTGTGATGTCCTATGGTATCTTGTTGTGGGGGAAAGCAGCGGATATTCAAACTATTTTTATTTTACAGAAAAGAGCTATTCGAGCAATTTATAATTTAAAACGAACAGACTCCTTAAGAGAGCTTTTTAAAGAAATTGACATACTAACAGTAGCTAGTCAATTTATTTTCGAAAATATAATGTATGTACGCAAGAACCTTACAACATTTTCCAAACTTAGCGACAGCTGTAATGTTAACCTAAGAAATAATCACAGACTATGTGCGCCCCGTTTTAGACTCGCGAAGGTTAGCAATTCTTTCAAGGGTCAGTGCATTCTCTACTACAATAAGATACCTCTGGAGATTTTGAAATTGCCATTTGAGCAATTTAAAAAGCATGTTAAAGCGACTTTGTCGAAAAAGGGATATTACAATGTTCAAGATTACTTAAATGACAGGACTGTATGGGGTTAATCTGGCTCAACACAGACCTTGCTGTTAATAATTTTGTAATTATTTATTCCTGCTTATTAATCATAACAATTAAATTTTTCATATTTGTATTAGTTAAGCACAACCTATTTTTAAAAGAGATCTAAAAATAAATCTGTGGGAGTTTCTACGCCCTTCTTCTCCCACAGTGGTCCAATGTAGAGAAGAGGCAAAAAATGACGTTTGCTAAGTATATGTAAATATCTACAGTAATAAAGTACTTTGACTATTGACTATTGACTATTATATCCTTCACCTACCCTATCAATTGGCCCAGACAGTCTTTATTCGATAAGTGTTGGCTAAAACATTCAGTAATTATTTAACGCAACTCAGAAATTTTGTCGCGCATTTCAGTATTTTTTTCGCTCATTTCAGAAAATTTCGCTGTTCATGTTTATTCGCTTAATTCGTTCCTTACTCGCTCGTTTTATTATATCCCTTCACCAAGTAGGGAGCCAACACACCTGATGGTTGTAGATGGTGGTGATGATGTTCGTGTCTAGCGAGAAGGCCTGAAGGTTCTGCTGCCACAGGTTCGCCGGGGACAGCAGGAGACAGCTGTACTCCGGCATGACGGGGTCTGCGGCCTTGCCGTCTCGCCGCTTGACACTGTCCACTTGGTAGCAGTGGCTGGCCAGCGTGGATTTACTGTTGAATACAACAATCAAATTGTATTTGAGGCCCCGTAATGTCTTCACCGAGTGGCCCGGACCTTTACCCGAATACGAGTAAGGCATACGATGCGCGTTGGCAGCAGTCGACGGAGACCATGAAACTGCTGCCGACGCGCTTGCTGCTCGTCTGAAAGATCTCTAAGATTGAGCCACCCCCCACGCTGGCTCAGTGCGGGTTGATGGAGGAGTGCCAGGCTAGTGGCATAGTGGTAAACAAGTTCATACTAATTGTCACGGGTCGCTAGTAGGATGGGAAGAGCTAATATAATGAGAGAGTCTCACTCTCGGAGTCTTGATTCATGTCACTTATCATCTAAGATACGTATCATCTAAGGTACGTAAGAGAAAGATAGGTCGGTATTACGCACTTGGCACCAGTGAGGGATGCGTTTCCCCTCCTTCTCTCTCTCTCGGCACGTCAGTAGAACAGTGACGGATGTAATGACGTCATCAGAGCGAGGAGCCAAGATAACTTTGGAGTGTAGTAATAACATTTTAAGAAGTTGTTGAAGACATTCTGAACAACTTTCACTATGAAACCGATAAAAAAACTTAAATTTTCTCCCATTCATATTAATGGTCGGCTGAGATAAAATGTATGGTTTCCTGTACAGACTGAAGTCCTGCCTCTTACACCTGCATAATGTATTGAACTACTGAATACTCACGTGTCTGGCTCCTCATGGTTCCTGATGGTCTCGAGCAACCGGAAGACCTCCTGCAGCGGAGCTCGGAAAGCATCCCACATCTTCAAGTTGCTATTCCATGGTGATACTCCTGTGTGGGGGATTTTACATTCATACATTGCTTGCAAAATGAAATTATGCCACAGAATGCTCTTGCACAGGTTTGCTGGAAGAAAAAAGATAAGCTCGCCTTTCCGCATAAGTTTTCATGTGTTTATACTCATTAACTACCGTGTAATAAAGTATATTTCCCTATGGCTGGACCGACCGACGACGATACCATCCATCCATTTTGACCACATGTTTGGTCGGGTGACTCTTGAAGAACATACCGAGCTTATCTTAAGTACTCTTATCACAATGTCATCCATCATTATGAAATGTATCCAAACAAGAAGAGATATATCAATTCTTGGAGAGATCCACTGTGCTAATCTGGTGAATTTACCTGTTTTCAAGATGATCTGTTGAATATACAGCAGTGGTTTGTCCTTGGCCCAGATGTACGGAAGCTTTTGCGTCTCGTTGATCAGGAAATTTAACGGTAGCGGGTCATTCACTGCAGCAAAAAATTAAATGGTGGAATACAGTATGTACTAGTTCCCACATTTTAACCATATAGACCCTATAGGTTCCCAACCTTTTTTACTATGCGCCCCCCTAAACGTTCTGCTAAAATACCGCGCCCCTCTTGTATGTGAAGTTAAGAAGGATTATTATTTTTTATTGAAGGATTATTGTTTTGGCATAGTCCCCCCTCCCTAATTGTTTTTTTTTCAAGTCATTCACTCACGATGAATGTAGTATATGGGTAGAGGACATATCAAAAAATGTCATGTAATATAATACCCTAAAGTGTTTGGTTGGGGAGAAATCAGAAGTAAAGATTAACTCTAGAATATTTATACGATACTCCCAATTTTCTCGTCATCGCGGCACTTAAGCGTTGAATAAGATGTGATATTTTTAACTTGTTTTTGTATCCTCTACGCATTTATACCACATTTATTTGGCGCGGAAATATTGGAAAAAAATAAAAGATACTTGGTAGATGCTGACATTTACCGCCATTTTTCTCGCAAACGCGACACATTAGGGTATTATATTATTTGAAATGTTTTGTTCGTTTTTGTGTCCTCTACCCGTATATACCACACTCATCGTAGACAAAAGACCTAAAAAAAAAAGTTAGCATTCCAACAAAGAGTATTCAAAAGTTTCTGATATGAGGGGCGGCACAAGCCACCAACGAATTTTCCGTGGCGTCAAAATATAAATTTTAATAGATCCAGTTTTGGCTCCCCGCGCCCTCTTTGGATCACTCCGCGCCCCCTGGTTGGGAACCCGTGTTGATGTCTCTTAACACCTTAAAATTACATAGGGAGTATAGCTGCAGTGTTTTAGGTCATTTTCACTAAGGAAATCTCCTTCTTGAAACAAGTAGCGACATTTAGCTAGACTTGTTTGTACTAGATTGAAAGAATAGAGTGTAGCCTATACTCCAAAATGCTTGAAATTGCGATATCTTTTTTGTTGGAGAATTTAGCGAGGATGAAATGGCAACGGTGAACATTTGTGTCATACCATGCAGAGGTAGAGGCATGGTGGCGCCCATGATGATCCAGTTCTTCAATACTACATTCTGAATGACATGGGGCTAACCCATGGAGATATGAAAGTTTAGTTTCCTCCTCCAAAAGTTTAGTTCTGTGGTATAACACTATAACCATAGTACATTGCTGTAGAGCCTGGAAAAAGAGCAATAGATGGACGAGTGAGTTTGCAGTCTTCTAAGAGACGAGTCCGTTTATTGCACTATTGGCCGAGACTTTACATAGAGCTATTCACGATTACTGCGAAGAAATAAATTTAATTCGAAATATTTTTTTGGAAAAATTAGGTTATGACCTCCCCCTGGCGGAATCCGCCATCATCCGCAGTTGACAGCACAAGCTCTGGACGCTTTTACCGACGAACCGTGACAAAATACTTATTTTTCACTCCACCGCTCGGAAATACGGCGAAAGGTGGTCTGTTATGGGGCCCCAAAACAATTTTAAACAGGACAATAAAAACATTTCTGGCCTGTTTGACCAGTGAAGAAATGGTGTAGTGTGTCCGTTAAAGAGTGCATGACTTGTGCTTGCGGAAATTTCGGAAGATGGCGGAGGATGGCGGCGGTATTGATCTAACAATATTTTTTTTGTACAATAATTTTTATTTCCTCGCTGTAGTCATGATGTTTTGGCCAAAAGTGTAATTAATATATGGACTCGTCTCTTAAACTCACTTGTCCATCTAGTATCAGCAGGATTATATTTTATATACAAACCCATAGGACAGTTTCCCGGTGTACAGTCAGCATGGGTGTTGTCGACAGCTGAGCTACCATCGTTGGACAACGGCAGCTGGATCACAGTCGGGATGTTTCCAGGCAATGGTACATTCAGCAGAGGATAGCTGGAAGACAAGTTTTTCTCTGTTCATAGGATCAGTTCTATATCATTTATAGAGAAATTACCTTAAATATTGACGATAAAACAATTTACTGAAAAAAGACTTTATTTTTAAACGACTTCAAAAAAGGGCGATGTTCTCATTTCGATTGTATATTGTTTGTTTACCTCAAAACCAGTATAATTTATGAACCGACTTAAAATAGAACATTATGCACAAGGAGCAAAGCACTGTTACGTAACGAAGGACTGCAGATTTAACTCCCGAGCGAATCGAGGGTGTTATGATTTCATCCCCGAGCTATTCGAGGGAATTAAGACAGAGTCCTGATTACAGTGAGGGATACAAGCGTGCCCAAGACAAAACAGCTATATCCGAGTATAAAGTAAAAAGCAAACTACTAAAAACAGCTTTTTATTAAAGTTAATTATTGTGAAAATGCATGTTAGATACATTGGTCCTGTTCCAGCGTCTTGCAACAATCGCGGGATTAATTTTATTTAAAATATGTCAGAGATAAATACTTATTTAAATACATAGAAAACATCCAAGATTAACTAACTAAGAAACAAATATTCTTACTCATCACCCGCTAGGCTAAACCGGTCGTCACTAATCGGACTCAAAAACGCTCATTTTACTTGTTTATCTACACACGTATCATAAACCCTCTTTACTGCGTCCAAAAACCCCACGTTACGATCAGCATAATGTTAAACTACTTTGTAAAAACTAATTTCTTATCTGAATATTTCAATATTCAGATAAGAAATTAGTATGTTGTAATGTTCACATTATGACCATAATGTGTAAATTTTCTACATATAATGACATTCAAATTTCGAACGCCGACGCCCGCCTGCGTGCCGCCCCTACTTTGTCTGTGAAGTTGGTACTACAGAACAAGCTAAACAACTCAATGCCACAATGCCGGTTGAACATGCGGTTCCTGAACACATCAAAGAGAGCTTATGATATGTGTGTAGATAAACTAGTGTATGTAACTGTACATAATTAGGCATTATGTATCAGTCACATAAACTACTATTATAAGAGCAATTTATAATACTAATTTAAGCCTCTCCTCCTATAATAACATTTACCAAGACTCATTGCGCTTGACGGACTCAAGAACGCTCAGTCTTAAGAAGACGGCGGCTGACAGCCGATCAAGTGCAATATGAGGCGTACGCCAATGTTTGTTCGACATATCGTTATCTCTCCTGACGCGTGCGGGCGCACAGTGGAACGGATTTCGAAATTGTGGACTTACGTTTTTTGTTAAATATCATATTTTTGTTTGAGGTAATCGATAGTTCTAATTAAGGCAATCATATATTCTCATAGCACATTTTGTTGTAAATGTTATTATTTGCGATAAAATTTTAATAAAAATAATGTATGGGGCGATATCTAATTTGTCCTATAAGTAGCAAGTCTAAAAATTGCTCGAGCTGGTTTGTAGGCTTAATCTAAGGATATTTGTGTACAACACTACATATATAACATGGCCCCAGACTTCCCGATTCTCCGGATACACGAAGCTGAACTTAGGTACTTTTGGCGATATAACCCCCACACTGATAGAGTTGAATTTACTCTAGAGTTAATAATACATAAAGCAAACGCATTATTACTTTTTCTTTCAAGTTGTTTCCTCATGGCTGAGGATAGACATATACATTAACATAGATATAATTTATTAATAATTTTAATTCCATCTGATCGTGACTGTCGTGGTTGTTGGTACGGGGCTTGACCAAGGATCTCCATTTTATTCTGTCCTAGGCTGCGTGGACTGCCCCGTGTAGACCAAGCTGCAGGTATTCCTGTGTGTTACTACACCAGCGTGTATGTGGTCTTCCCTTATTCTTGCACCTTCTATTTTTCCTTCCGTTTACATACAAATACTATATGTCAAAAGAAGTCCAGCATTCGGATTGTCCAGGATTCAGTATCATATAGAAATATGGACCATTATTACAAAATACATTTAAATAAAAATAAACTCATACTGCCGATTGAGCCACTACTTTAAAAAATATTATATTATGAGTGAAATAGACAAGACAAGATGTACATGTCCTGCAGCAAATTCTGTCCTAACATTTCTCAAAGAGATAAGACACTACTATTGTCTGACTTTATAATGATTATGTATTCAGTCTGATTGAATACATTTTATTACCAACCTGCAAGCCTGCAATATTATTTTGTGTCATTTACTCTAAATTGTTGATCTTGTACAGCAAATTATCAAATTATTTTAAGCCTAGAAGAAAGATCTAACACTTGAAATTGTTAATAAAGACCTTACTTTATTAACAATTTCAAGTGTTCCTTAACAGTTCTAACTATCTTTTATCTTAATATTCTTTGAAATTCTCAACTATTCGTGATCAAAACCAAAAATGTTATGAACAATATCGACGTAGTTAAGCTTTTAAAAGAGAAGCTTAAAACATTTTCGGATAGTGTTTTGTGAACATCTAAAATAGGAGCTTGGCTTGCAATTGAATGAAGAAAACACTGTGAAGTTCTCAGAATTTTGCCGGATAAAACGCTGCTGCTAATCATTATTTCAATCATTTTCATGAAAATAATGCAAAGTGGTTAGAAAGTCCTACAGTATAGCCCAGTTTCTTCTCTACTCCAAGAAAACAATTTGAAGAAGTAGTCTCATGATAAAAAAGAAGATGTATTCAAACTTTAAAGTAATGAAGACGTAAGCAGAATTTTGGGACATCTTATTAAACATCCTGAAAATATCCATAAGGTTCAGTTCAGAATAAATGAAAAAATCTTTATAATAAGCTGAAAATGCACTGGGTATGTTAGTATCACTTAAACTTTTAAAGTGGCAATTCATGTCATGAGCCTGAGAGAGTTAGCCAATGAATTGCATTATCTCTCAAAAGCAAAACTGGATTATCTCTCAAAAGAACATCTAACTGTTATTGAAGAAGGATAAAATAAAATAGCATATAAAATTGCAATAGAAGCAGATAAAATTGCAAGCTTTGCTTGATTTAACTGTGTCCAGACTCATAATTGCAAATAATTTAGAACTGAATATAAGAATAATGTAAAACTTGTAAGCAAATGGGGCTTTGACGAGGCTTCAGGACAAAGCAATTTTAAGCAAAAGGCTGATTCGGATGACTCAAATATCTATATCATTAGTTTGGTTCCATTAAGGATTCTTTCAGATAATGTTATTTTGTGGGAAAATGATCAACTATCGTCTACATTTTACTGTCCAACTATTTGTTCAAATTCATGAATGAATCTAAAGAGTCAGCAGAAAGAGAGAGAAAGGTATTTGAAGACCAAATGCAAGACCAAATGCAATGCAATGCAATGTATTGCATCCAACAAAGGTAGGAGACATATGTATAAATCACGAAGTGCTCTTGACAATGTTAGATGGAAAAATTTCCTCATATATTTCTGACACTTCGTCTGCTTCCTGCAATATCTGTAAAGCAAAGCCCTGAGAAATGAACAATCTAAACGCGATTTACTGAAGACCAGGAGATAAAGAAATGTAGGATAAATGTACAGACTTTCATCTTAAAATGCCTGGATCATATGTATGGAATGTTTACTTCAAATATGCATTAATAATGCTGCACTTATATTTCTTAATAAGAGGTCACGATTACGATGTCACATGTTAATAACATAAATTTCAGCTTACAGGTTAGACTTCAAACAATGGACTGGGCTGCAGCTATTGCAGAGAGGTAAAGGATTTTCCTATCCGCATACTATCCGGCAGCAAAGCACTTCTGCAAAGCAACACCATCAGTTCTGGGCTTATATACGAGTGTCACCAAGCCCTCTCAGAGGTATGCAACCACAGCATTGTCACCCTGCAATGGATAAAGAGACACAGTGGCTCGCGCGGCAACGACGATGCACTGGCAAGGTTGGGTTTGGAACAGACAGTGGAGGGACCAGAACCCATAATACCATTGCCATTCAGCTGGTTGAGGAAAACCCTACGACAACACACAAAGGTAACTCACCAACATTATTGGTCATCCTTGGATACCTGCAAGCAAGCCGGACAGGCCCTCCCGATGATAAGACCCGGATTGTCGCGTAAGCTTCTGAAGCTCAAGAGGCCACAACTTCGCTAGGTGACCGGAGCGATAACTGGACACGCTTTGCTAAATAAACACTTACACACTCTAGGTGTCACGGTCAGCCCCCTGTGTAGAGCCTGCATGGAGGTCGAGGAGACAGCCACCCACGTCCTGCTGGAATGTTCCCGCGTGGCCATCTGCCGTGCAACACACCTTGGGACGCCGAGGTCGCTCCAGGAAGTCGTCGGCAACATTAAGGGTCTGCTAGGCTTCCTACAGGGGCTGGGTTAGCAGGAGTAGTGCCTCCAACCCACGTCACGCAAAAACGGCGCAAATTTAAGACGTCGAGTTGCCGAAAATTCGCCCGCGACAAACTATAACTATAACTATATGGACTGCAAGAAAAAAATCGTAGGGAAATCAATGCAATTTGTAGATTGACATAGTTAAACAGGGCGCTGGAACCACAAATGACAGCAACAAAGCTAAAAAGTTTTTCGGAGATAGTAAAATAACTACACCTATTACAGGAGTGATGACTGGATATGCTTTGCTAAATAAACACTTTCACACTCTAGCGGTTACAGACAGCCCACTGTGCAGAGCCTGCATCGAGGTTGAGGAGACAGCCACCAACATTCTACTGGAATGTTCCGGCATGGTCATCTACCCAGCAACACACCTCCGATCACTCCAGGAAGTCGACGGCAACATCTTGATGGGTTTGCTAGGCTTCCTACAGCTGGGTTGGCAGGAGTAATGCCCGGAACCCACATCAAGCAAAATAGGCGCAAAATTTAAGACATCGAATTACGGAAGTGATCCGTGATAAACTATAACTATGTACCCTTACTGACAACAGAGCATCTAAACTCATCTCCAAATGAAGCTGGCTTTATTAAAAAACAACACTAGCATAAGTAATGAATATTTGAAATTTCATCATGTCATCATGTATATCCCCAGGGAATTGTCAAAACCTTTAGATTACTTAACTTTAAAAAATACTGAAGATCTGTGGGGTATATCATGCAGTCATTGGTTCAGTAATTCTAGTTATAGCCACACACTTAGCATATATATTCAAAATATTTTGACGATGGATCTTTCCCAGACCTCATGAAACACAGTAAACTGATACCTCTGTTCAGGTTGGGAGACATGCATGATCGTTCAAATTTCAGACCAATATCTGTTCTTCCAGCACTAAATAAAATATTTGAAAAAATTATACACAATCAAATACTCTCACACTTCAACCATACAAAACAACTCCACGCCAAGCAATATGGATTCACTAGGGGTAAATCGACTATGGATTTACCCGCACAGGATTCAGGATCATTGGCATTCCTAATTTATCATGATATAAAGAAGTTTGTAAAAGCTGATTCTTGTCAGTGATGTATTGTTTACTATTGAATGTAATGTATATGCTCAAATCTTATTTTGTTGCACTATGTATGATGAGGGAATAGTACATTTCTCAAAAATAGTATGAACAACATGCCAACCCGAGTTCAAGTGATTACGTTCTGATTGAAGCTTCATCACTCGCACCTTCGATAGAAATGGTCTATGACGAAGCTTCCCGACCCGAGCCTGAGTTCAAGTGATTACTTTCCAATCAAAGCTTCATCATTCGCACCTTCAATAGAAATGGTCTATGAAGTACCGATTGACAATCTACAAATGCTCATCTCTGGGTAATTTTGTATGCAGTTTAAATAATTTTTTACCTTCCCACTTGCGCAAGTACTCCCTCTATATGAATGATGATAGTTTGTATAAATGCTTACGCGCACAAGCTCACCTTCCATTCGACCGTGCTTGCCGGAAGCGGCCATCTGGATATATTGATCCTCATTCTATTACTTTTTGCTGGTAATAGTGACCGGAAATAGGAATAATCTACTTGCTCTATGGTGTATCACACTTGATTGGCCTTTCTTGTGCAGGGATACCCTCAGTACAATGGACTTTTCAAAGGTTGGCGCTCTACCACCATGGTATAAGAATTAAATCAGCAATGTATTGTTGCATTTTCATGGTGGAATCTCAGTAGAATATTCTATCTACAATATTTAAGGTACACACAGTATATTAGATTAGTTAAATGATGATGAACAGCTATACTCCAGAGTTTGGTAAACATAATGTGACCAATTCATTGACTATAATAAACATGTATGTTAGATAATATAATCAGAATCAGAATCAGAATGATCATTTGAACTTTGAAACGAGCTCATATCCAATAACTAATTGGTGATTAATGATCACTGATTGTAATATTTGGTTAGTAACTTAGGATCTTTAAAGATTGCCTAATACTCTAATTATGTGTAAAACTATACTGGTTTGAGGGTCCGATTTAGGGTCTAATGTCATATAATCTAAATCTTGTAGAAAGCCAGTACAGACAATTAATTACTCACCAGCATAATAGAATTACGGAGAGCGCGAGGGTTATAGCCGTGAAGGGATGCGAGGAACAGAACAGCCCGTAAGTGTAGTAGATCTGGGCTACCCGCTCCGGGAGCGTACTTCCCGCCATCGTAATCAATAGCAGGCAGGTAAACACACGTGATTACTAACACAATCACAACTCAGGACCCCATCGCCAAACACTTCCGCGTTGCTAACTCACTCTGTTATCACCAACTACCGGTTAACTGTTACGAACACATCACGGTCGATAGCGCGAAGCGTAATGAGAATGACGATAAATTGTGTATTTTGCATCATACACAAGCATGCCGCCGTTTACGGAAGATTTCCGACCAACCACGCAATGTTTTGACGGCGATTTTCCTCTAGTTTCGCGATGTGTGCACGAACATGCTCTTTGTGATGTAAGAATTGATTCGTTCACTGCAGTAAAAATAAGAGCGAAGTTCTCAAATAACGATTAGCAATGTTATCTCAAATCATAGCAAACATGAAATCAGAAAAGAAAGTTCGCAATTTCAGATTTTTGACAAGCAAGTCGGAAAAGAAACAATAGTCAGTGTTGCCTTCTAGCATTGATATACCTGCTTATAGTAGATATTTTCGACGCGTATTCTACTTGTTTCAAAATAAAATCATATTAAAATATTCAAATTGACACTGATTGATAACTCAATCGATCAACGTAAAACTTGAAATAATTTCATGATTTCTTAGTACCTAGCTGTAGAAAAGATGTTATCCAAGAATGGATATTTATAGTTATTTTTGGTTTTTAAGAAAATTATTGTCATTCCAAAAAAAACTGGATAGATACATTTTACGCAGAATCTTTTTTGGCAATATTATTGCATCGTTGCTCCCTCAGGTACGGCTGCTAATACTTCTGGTATTTTTTCTTTGTCGTAATAAGGATAAAGTTTTGTTTCCTATAGCGCGTACGTAATGTCGATGCATGGTATGGCATCTAAAATAAATGTATAACAAATGTTCTTTATAAAAATGTACTATAATCATATCTTATAACTTGGGACAAGCAGGGTAACTTGAGGCAAGCCGTTCCAAGTTATCCCAAATTGGTAGTGTCGGAAATTTGGTTTTTGAAATAAAAAACATGCACCTTTTTACTGACTTTTATCGTAGACCAATAAATAAGGCTAAGGTATTGGATTTTGTATAAATAAGCACTTAGTATTAAAGCCAAGTTTGTGAAAATTACACCAGTTTTTGTTTCGTTTTAATAGTCACAGTATTGCCGAAGTTATGACCAAAAATGGCACACAAAAATAACTTATTTGGTGTTTTCACACTCGAGTTACTGCACATGGGCACTATGCAGTATTTATTGGTAATTTTAGTCTTTATTAGTTAGTATTGCAACACATCGCACGTGTTTTTGGCGTCCAGCCGGATCCGCGAGATATAAAATCCACATCAAATTTCGCTCACCAATGGTACTTTGCGGATAAGGTGCATATAGATCAAATCATTTTCATCAAATTCAGCATATTCTGTTCTTATTATACAAGTTAAATTGTTGTAAATGCGCTACCATAAACGCATTTCTAATATTTCTGGGCTAAAATAATTTGTGATATATCTTCCCCTATATTATTGTGTCTTAAAATAATGTATAAAATACAAGAAAATCTAAGTATACCTAGTATAAATTAATGCTTACCTGTGGTAGCTGACAAATTTGCCTGGGTTGTATGATAGCATGTCGTGACATGGCGATTGACTTTCTAACTCAATTTTATAAATTTTCTCAATGATTTATCACTTTTATAATTTAAAAAACGTTTCCCGAAAGTTTTGATTTAAAAGATTTCAGTCTTTCTTTATGTTATGTTATATATGACTATGACAGATCTGCTGTTTGATGTAATGCATAAGGCTGAAGTATTTGCTGCAAAAAGAAGCACTTAAATTAAAGCTAGGTTTGTGGACATGACAACAATTTTTCTTTCGTTTTAATAGTCACAGTATTACCGAAGTTATGTCCAAAAACATATCGGCCATTTCCGAACCGCTTTGTAAATTTCTCATATGACGGCGCTTATGATGACTTCACTTTTCAACTCGCAGTCTGAGTTCGGCCGGCCGCTCGACCTCGCAGACAAATCACCAACATCAAGTTCAATGCGGTCCAGATGCGAATGAAGTATGTGTACATGAAAAGTCCTCATCAAAACTTTTTGCTGCATGGAACCACAAACCAAAACTTCATCTAAGTATATATTTTTTGTATGTGTTGATTTTTTCAAAAAGCACTAAATCTATTTAAAACAAATTTATATGGGACCGCTTCTGTACTATGACCTACCAATCAAAACAAAAATCTTCAAAATCGGTTCCTAATTGACGGAGTAATCCCGTAACAAACACACAGAAAAAAACAGACGAATTGAGAACCTCCTCCTTTTTGAAGTCAGTTGAAAATTACGTGTTTTGTATAATGTACTATATATAATCAAATAGTGGATGAGGGATTCGTCAAAAGCCAATCTGACAACATTCCTATTTCCACTTATTCGGGTTGACTCGTCAAAAATAGCTTTGTACCTCAGTCTATGAGGAATAATCGAAGAGCGGTTGTGTTTAAACTAATATTGTAAATAATGATAAGCTGGTTTGCAAACTTGGTGTCTTGAGCTGGTGATGGAATGACGACAGCATATATTAAGTAGTGATTATAGTTTTTCACATAACAAAATTCCCTGATCTAAATGACCCTATAAGCAATGTCGACTAGTTAAACATTTGTGAGCCAATATCTTGTTATCCCGAGGAATGTATTTCACTTTTAAAAATCCACATTCCCACCTAAAAATACTACAGCAGAATATTCGAAGCATAAATCATAATTTTGATAGCCTTTGCATACTTATAACGAATATAAAAATAAAATGCGATATAATTGTACTTAGCGAATGTTGGTTATCGTGTGTAAATAATCCACCTACTTTAGATGGATATTTAAATTACAGAACTTCACATAACTATAACCAAAATGATGGCGTCGTTGTCTTCTTAAATAGTGCTTTAAATTTTTGTGTAGAGGAATATAATTTAGAAGAAGCATACTGTCTACTGGTTAAATCTAAATTGGATTTTGTAATAATCGCGATTTATAGACCCCCCTCATTTGAAAATATAGATAAATTCCTAAGCTCTCTACAGATACTATTGAAGAATCTGGTGTTCTTCAAGAGTATCGTCTTGGTGGGAGATATAAATATAAATATTGCGGAATTACACAGTGATGCAACTGAATACTTGGATATGCTAATCTACATGGGTCTAACACCAACATACTATACGCCAACGCGTGGAAAAAGCTGCCTGGACCACGCAATCATTAAAACAAAACAAACAACAATAACATTTAAGTTGCAAACAGCTATAACAGATCATGAATCCGTTCTACTTTGTCTACATACTAGGGGCTACAACTTCTTTAATAAAACCAAAACACTCACTAAACTAAACTTTGAAAACCTTGTGAATGACTACAAACAAATGGATTTTAGTAAAATACTAGCGATAAGCGACATAAACTATGCCACAAATATGTTTTTAGAGTTTCTGAACACTATTATTTAAAAAAATACTATCACCATTAAGTTACCTAGAAACAAAATAACATTTAAACCGTGGATTGCTGTTGGTTTGCTAAGGTGTATCAAAAACCGAGACAGAATGCACACTAAGCTTAAAAAAGACGCTAACAACTGTATACTTATTACTACATACAAGCGGTACCGAAACTATTTAAAAGAGATTACTAGAAAAGCAAAACTTGCCTATGAACAAAAATAATTAACGAATGCAAAAGGAAATAATAAAATGTTATGGAACACAATCAAAACTATTACAAATCTAAATAAAAATAAAAACCCTCCTCAGGAACTGATAGGAATACAAGACACAGGAGAAAAATCTGTCGATGCTCTTAACAATTTCTTCACTGGTGTTGGCTTAAAACTAGCAAACCAAATTCACCCAAATGTTCCAGCATTACAAACCGAAAAAAAAATCCACAGCAAGTGACTCACTGACTTTAATACAGACTGATAGCAAAGAATTAGAAAAAATAATTATGAGCCTGAAATCAAGTTTTTCTGCAGGACATGATGGTATCTCATCCCAAGTCCTGAAGACTATGAAGGACTACATAGTACCTACTTTGACTCATATATTCAATCGGTGTATGGAAAGTGGACATTTTCCTAAAACTTTAAAAAAAGCTATTGTACTTCCTATACACAAAGGGGGAAAGAGAGATTGTATAAATAATTATAGACCTATCTGTATTCTTCCAACCCTTTCTAAAATAATTGAAAAAATATTTAAACAAAGATTACTTAGATAATATCTTGAAACAAAAAAATCTTTTATCTGAAAACCAATATGGTTTTAGAAATGGAAGGTCGACAGATGATGCGATCTTTGACTATACAACCTATTTGACCAAAATGTTGGATTGTAAAAAGAAATGTATCACTATATTTCTCGACTAAGCAAAGGCTTTTGATACAGTCTGTTTTACAAAGCTTTATGATAAGCTCGAAAAAATGGGTATAAGAGGTGATCAACTAAACCTTATAAAAAATACATGTCTGGTCGTACTCAGTGTGTAAAGATAAGTGACTTTGTTAGTGCTGAATGTCCAATAACTTACGGAGTGCCACAGGGCAGTGTTCTTGGCCCATCCCTATTCCTCTGTTACATAAATGATTTATGTAATATGAAACTAGAAAACTGTAAAATTCAACGCTATGCCGATGATACAACCCTAACATTTGTAGCAGATACTTGGGAGGAAGTCCACATATTAGCACAAAAAGGTTTTGATAAAGTGTGCCACTGGTTAGCTGCAAATTCGTTAACTTTAAATGCAGATAATACAAAATATATACAATTTTCGTTGAAAAATAGCACCCATAAGGACATTTATAAGGAATACAAGATATATGCTCACTCATGTTTCTCTAAAGATTGTACATGCCCTGTTATAACTCAAACAAATAGTATTAAATATTTAGGTGTCATAATTGACAGAAACCTAAATTTCGTTGAACATATAAAGTACTTAACACTCAAGGTCAGAAAATTGACATAATATGTTTTTAAGCAGCTACGCCACATTGCTGATAAAAAGCTTCTTAAAAATATATATACTTCCCTATGTGAGTCTGTGCTCTCTTACTGTATATCATCGTGGGGGGGAGCAAGTAAGACACACATGATTCAGCTAGAGAGAGCACAGAGATTAATTTTAAAAATCATTTTCGAAAATCCACGACTGTGTCCTACAGAAACACTTTACAAAGATACTAAAATCTTAACAGTTCGACAACTGTTGGTATTAAAGTCACTGCTACGACAACATACAACCCTTGTTTACCAAAAGGAACATATCAGGGCTAACACCCGAAGAGATCACATGGTGTGTCAACAAATCTCCACAAGAACAGCCCTAGCACAGAGATTCTCTCCCTATGTATCAACCAGACTGTACAATAAAGCAAACAAGCTGCTCAATATATATAACAACTCCAAATTTGAATGTTAAAAGGTACTTACAGGTTGGCTGCTATCCTTCAATTATGAGGAAACGGAGAAGCATATGTTATAATAATGAAATCTTTATATCGTCCGTCACCTATTTTATTTATATTTTTTACTTTTCACCAAAATATAGCAGTGTATTTTAAATACTCATACATAAATATATACCCACTAACACAAAAACACACATGCACCCACCCACACACACAAACACACACACACACACACACACACACACACACACACGCGCGCGTTTCAAACTCGGTACTTCTCCGAACCATGGCGATGTTTTCATATGAGTATCAGACAATATTTGACTTAGGGTATTTTTTATATTTTAAGCTTGGCAGCCCTGAATAACCATAGACAATATAAAATCTGGTTTTATTCAACTATCGAATATGGTCAAGACAGAAGTACTAAATGCCTCAAACCTCGGCCCTAAGATACATACGTAGTATCCCTATATAGTCTGTGGCCCTAAGGACTAGAGGGCCTAGATCACCATTCAGCTTACGGAGTACGGAGTACGGCTTAGCTCATAGCTTACTTTAATAGAGAATAGAATAGAATGACATTTATTTACTGTTCCGGCAGAGACGCACATTACTATAAAAGTACAAATAACAACTTAAAGTTTTATTTAAGCACAGTATAATAAAAAAGTGAAAAATATCATTTAAAATATTTAATTAATAAAATCCCAGACATAAGAGCGACGGTTGCCGAGCTCTTTAGGAACGTAGGTACCTAGTGTGAGTCCTTATTAAGTGCATATATCGAACAGGGTTGAAGAGAACCACATTTTTTAACCTTCCCCTCCCCCCGATCCCCACTTATAATTTTTACAGCCACTTTTTTAATTTTTAATATTAATATTAAATTTATTATAAACTATAACTAATAATTTACACAGTAAGCTTAAAAATGTAACTAATCCTAAAACCCAAACTAATTAAAAAAATCCCCAAGATCGCTGCCGGGCGGCAGGGTGCCCAATATATTTCCTCGCTGTATCGCTTAACGACGCCCGACGTAGGTGCCAGCTCTAAGGTCTCCTGAAGCTTCGACGAGTCGCTTAGAGATGTCTTTGAGGACTCGTCGGGGTCCCATAGCCCGAGGGTCTCCAAGGCAAACGCCATGAATAAAAATTCATCGGCTATGTCGGCATATTTCCGTCGTTTGAGACCCTCTGCAGCTGCCGCCACAGCGCCAGCCGCGGCTGAGATCGCCCGTAGCTGGCACGCCACAACTGGCAAGGGCCCGGCGAATGACGTCATTCAGGCTAACGTTGATGGCGTTCATTCGTACGAACTCCGAGTCGCAGGCAGACGGCAAGTGTCAGAGTGACTCGGTCAAGTAGGGTGCTGATATGCCTCGAGGGAATAGCGTGCAGCCAGTGTCCTGACTCATTCTCCCTGGCTGCTAGGAGACGAGCGCACTCTGCTGAACAACTGGAAGTGTTTTCTAGATTGTCTCCCGTTTTAATAAACAGCGGCTCGTCCCACAACCTCTGGGAGTTTTGGTTTATTGGATAACTTTGCCTCGGACAGGCTTGCGTCTAGTCATTCTTGACCTCGGCTAGACATGTGACCTCTACATCAACGAATGATGGGTTAATGATTTTAACATAGAGGTCACGTGCGCTGTGAGCCGAAGACAAGAAAATAGGGTGATTTTCCGGATCCCCAGGCCTCCGTGTCTGATTGGGAGGATAGCTTGGGTCCAGCTTCGTTCATCAAAGTCGGAGTTTATAATTTTGGTTAATGAGTTTTGGATCCAAACGTGAATGGGAGGGTATTTCCAAAGAGGAGAGCATCGAAGGAGGTATGTAAGCTTTGGTAAAAAAGGCAAAACCTTACGATAGAGAGGGCCTTATGCGGATTTAAATCGGTGAATCTGTTTGAATTTTTATGAAATTTGTTCATCCGCGAAGCTGGGGATGCCGTCCTCTAGTACGGGGACTCCTAGGAGGCGTAGCGAGTTGTTATCCTGAACTTTTATGCTAGGGGCAGCTGAGTTAAATTTTGTGATGATGTTAGTCTTTTCAGCGGGCGTAAAGTTATCGGATAAGAATAATTCTTATGTCAAGAAATTTTTGCCTAAGCCTATTTTTCTTAATTCTGTTGTTAGGTATTCCAAATCATGTAATACGTTTTCAGCTTTGCCTCCTCGTGGTCCCGTCGTCGTCTCGGTACCAAATGTTGAATTTGGAAGTTATTCCTTGTATCGATCGGATGGTAGCCAAACTAAAGATTGCCGGTCCGAGTAGGTCGCCCTGCTGACAGCCAACGGCCGAATGTAGAAGGTGTTCCCTGAAGATTAATTTAGAAATGCGACTGTAACATTGTCACATCACCATTTTATTATATTTGTCCGTGCACTATGGACCAACTGCAAAAAAAATAAAATAACTTCAGTATAGTGCCAAGTAACGATAGTAGCCAGTATGCGTCTTCTGAAAAGCCCGTGGGGTACAACGCTGGGCCGCATCGTATCCCACGGGCTTTCCAGAAGGCGCAGCCCTATAATCGGTATCGCCCTCGATATTTTGCTTGTCGGCGGCGCTTCCTTTGGTTGGTGACTGACTGCCGAATACGGCATTTGGCGCCCTTGGAGTTTGGAGCAATTGATATACTAATGCTATTCGAGTTTTATTACGCGGCTCGGATGCACGGAAATTCTTTAGGTGTTTCTTGCGATGATAGTATAGGTAAACTTTTGATTTGGATTGTGATAATAAAATATTAGTTTAAAAAAGGTGATTACTGATTATATTCAACCTTCACTTTGTCGTGAGCTTTTTTGGAACCTATCATCGACTTCCTCACTATAAAGTGGCCAAGCCTGACCGTATGCTGGGACGCAGACGACTCAGAGCTGGCGACGCAGACGACTCAGATC
The DNA here is from genome assembly GCA_949825045.1 of Argyresthia goedartella. Classification (NCBI taxonomy): domain Eukaryota; kingdom Metazoa; phylum Arthropoda; class Insecta; order Lepidoptera; family Argyresthiidae; genus Argyresthia; species Argyresthia goedartella. The sequence goes on along the minus strand of OX463806.1, from coordinate 44,218,086 downwards.
AGGCCACGCAAATTAGATTTAGCAAGACGTCGCCTGCTCTGCCGTGCAAAATGTTGCCTGCGTCGGCCTGCATCCCAGCATGCACCCAGGGTTGATGTAGTACCTCTGCGTAGTGATTATGCACTGCTTGCCTCTTCTTATCAGATATACAAGATGGACCATTTGCAAGTGTCATATTTCGAATTAAGAACAGAATTTCGGGGGAGGCTTGCGCCGGTTCTCATAACAGGTATGTTTGGTTGTTCATTGTTCGCCATATGGGATGCGTAGTGAAAAAGGTCAGTGACCAATGTTTTAGTTGGCTCTCCACTTGCTAACTATGTGTCCAGATAGCATAGGGTTTTATCAGTGAACACCCAATCTTGGTTACAACGAAGTTGGTAACCCCTGCTATAAGAGAAGTTTTTGTTGTTAAGAAACATGATGTAGATTTTGATGAAACATAAAACTGCATTATTCGATTTATAAAAAAACTACTTTCCTAGCCGGGAATCGAACCCGCAGATTTAAAAAAGCCGGTATTTTTACATCATTATTGTTTCGATGTTATGGATCAATTGCTGGGAAGTAATGCCATATGGCAAAACAGTGGAAAGAGTTATTTTTATTAATTGTTCATACGAGTACATATACTTAAAACTCCTCCATTGATTTTCTTTGCATATGTCTCTACATTACAGATTCTAACCAGTTTAGAATGAGGTATTTTTTGACGAAATCAACACATTCCACTCTGCCATATGACACAACGCCATATGACACAACGCCATATGACATTCCTTCCCAGAAATTGTATGTCTAAAAACAACACTATGGGATGGTGCAATAATACAGGGTGACCATTTTTCAAAAGCTGGTTTGATTAATGGATGCAGTTTTTTTTATGTTTCATCAAAATCGATATTATGGTTCTTAACAACAAAATCTACAGTTTCTGATTTCGCCCTACTGACCCTTGCAAATGACCTACCCTGTAGTACCTTTGTGTAGTACCCAAGTTATAAAAACTGGACCATTAACCATTACTACATAGTCTATACGAACCGGCAGTTTAACTATTCAGGCCGCCCGATAAAAATAACACCCTAACCACATGGGAAATGAACTAGTCAGGGTGTGTCAACTAGCTGACATAATCTTTGATACAATCCCAAAAATTAGCAAACGATCAGACTCTACTATATAAGTAGTTCTACAGATAGATGATAAGTGTTGCTTTTTGTTACTAATTATCTAGCAATAAGTGCAGTTTGGTAAATAATTGCTGTAAGCCTTATAGTAAACTATTGAATAAACAAATAAATAAATGGGTAGGTAGGATCATTGCGGTACACATAGGAAAACAACTGTTTTCCGACATTAATCCAATGCCTATTAGATGACAGTATATTTGTCCTAGCTATATCGTAGTACTTGATCATTTTATGAAATAGCCAAGCCTGGATTTATTATTTCATGAAATGGCAAACCATTTTTATTTCATGAATTGATCAGAAAGGGTTGAATTTCATGAGAACATGTCTTTTTAAAAGCATTTGTATTCAGTAGTGTGTGGTGCCTTTTGTATTTTACATGTCGAAATAACACGACTACTATTCGAGGGCTTCACTGCGCTCGCCCCATTTAGTCTTCTCCTAATCTACCGCAGTGTTTTGCCCTAAATATTTCTTCGTTCAATGAAAGTTCTAATTTAACCACGGGTGGCTATTTCATGATATACTTAATTCGACAATATGGTTACGACTTATACTATTACTAATTACTATTGATTACTATTAAAAAAACTTGCCATTGGCCAACACTCTACAATTTAGTAGCAGTTTGTTTCAGCACTTAACGGTTTTATTAAAATCTAAGATAGGAAATAAATCTGGCTGGGGCCACAAAAGACGTGGGACCAGCAGCGTTTGCAAGAATGTCAGTCTCTCTAAAATCGATGGTGCTATTCATTATTTCTCACATCTACCCCGAACCTCCCGAGACCTAACAATTTGATGTATTTTCGGATGTTCGTCAACTTAAAACTGATGTTTGAGGCCTGTCGTTTCACGCGACCGTGTCATTTGAATGTGAAAGGAATCTGGATAATATGTCAACAGATACATAATCAAGATAAACCTGTATCTTCCCATTTTCATCTCGGTTTCATTTCGGGTTTTTTAGCAAAAGTTTTTCATAATGAATGATGTACTTAATAAAACTCTCTTTACAGACTTTACTCTCTCAGCTCTTTCAATTGATTTATTAACGGTCTTAGAAATGATGTGTACCTTCTTTTTAGATTTCGCATTTTATGTAAAGGAAGATTTGAGATCGCGTGTCGATTTGGGAATGGGTCAAAATGCTACTAAACTGGTGGATGAGGCCCGAGATCGGAATAACTTTGACAATTCCTTAAAAACTTATATAGAGTCAACTAAGCTGACTAGCTAACTCGCTCTGTAGCTGTCGGGCCTATGTTGCAGGCGATTTCCCTGGCCTGTCGTAGGTCGGGCGGGGCGAGGCGGGGGCGCGGGGAGGGCGGCGATGTTCTTATCGTTATCGCGGCCGCTCTGTCTTCCAGTCGAGTCTGCCCACTTGAGCAGAACAGAGAACTGCTGGAGATGATGTGGAGACGTTTCTCGTTAAGCTTTACTTCTACGGGGACGGGCTGCTGACATTGAGGCCATCTTTATTTAGCAGAAGAGGGCGATCCGATTTATTTATAAGCTAGGTAATAGAGAGTCTTTGCGAGATTTCTTCAAAGAAACTAACATCCTAACAGTTGCAAGTCAATATATCTATGAAAACATAATGTATGTGAGGAAATAAATCAGTAGCTTTAAAACCATTGATAGCCGCCACAATGTGCAAACTAGAAATAAACATATACTTTCTTTTCCAATGTTCGGACTCACAAAAGTTAGCAGTTCTTTTATTGGACACTGAATACGTTTCTACAATGAAATTCCGCAAGAAATACAAAACTTAACTGAAGCTCGATTCAAACAATGTATAAAGCACACTGTGTCTACTTCAAAATTTATGGATTTTTACAATACACCGACATTTGGCATTAAACCAGTTCATTGCACCCTATATATTATGTACTAATCATTCGGCACCTACTTTATGTTTTATTACGCTTGCTTGATTATGTTTTAACGTTCATTAAGTCTCAATTTTTGTTCTATTATGAATAAAAATCTTTGAACTGAACTGAACTGAACTTTCTAGAAGGGGTAGATGGTGGTGACACCAAAATAATGTGATAGTGCAGTATTTGATACGGCTTTCCGTAATCCAGATCTAATAAGTTACAATTCAGTCGTAATACCACAACTAAACAAAACCACGGCATAACGTCGTCGTGAGGAAACCTTTAAATACTCATAACTGCGGCGATGGACTAACCTTATGCCACGTAAAATGTAGTTCAACCCTTAATAAGGCAAGGGGACATATACCACAATTTTCAACCTTTTCACTTGGTAATACATTCGAAAACCAATGATAAAATACTAACAGTGAGTAGCAGAAACGATCTTTAAAATTTAAAAGCCCCGCAAAATGTTAATGGCGTAACGTTAAGGCGTGTGCGACATTATATAAGTACTCCGAATTAAGAACCATGTTTTATAAATAAAAATATGGAACTGAGACGCCAATAGCATTTCGTGGGGCTTTACGTTTTTGAACGTTTCTGCAACTGGCTTCCAACCTAACGAACTAATATGGTAGATATTGGGTGAATTGATGAAAATGAAATTGAAACAACAACTATGAAATTGGTGAATTTTTCTTACAGATTCAGGAGTTCATAATTCGAGTAATTCAATAGCTACTTCCAGTTTTTTATATTGTTTTAAAATTAATTTCATATTTAACATCTACTTATTAAATTTTCTTTTAAATTTCAGTTTGATAACTAAAATGTTATCTTCAAAATCAGTGCCTCCATGTCATCCATTTTCATGATAATATTCGTAATATTTTTTTACAGCTGACACTTTTCAAAGATTATATAAAATTTTCTGTTAGCTAAATGTTGTCTCATTCATTCACACAAAGTTTAAAAAATTAGGATCTGTCATTCCTAAAAAAAATACAAAAATGTTTGTACTGAAAATTGAGTTAACTTCAATTTCTCCATACAAAACGCCAATTTCATATGTAAGGACCTAATATAACGCTGAGCTGTGGCTGGGAATCAGCAGTAATTGTAATTTTCATTAATCAGTAAAAACTGATGACGTGGCTTGGATTTGCTCTGAAGCTCTACGCGATAACTCCTTTACATGCACCTTGAATTTGATAAACAATGGCACAAATGTGCAGCTGCCACCCCGTGCGGGACAAGAGGTGACGCATTGCTTTTTCGAGTCTCGTACAACCCCAAATGAATACTTATCGGCAGCTCAACAGCCCCACCTGTTCCTCCGCCGAGTTTTTAACAGCGTTAATAACGGTGGAATGAAAACGCAAGAGGCCGGTGCAAACGACGATTTAATTAAAACCTAACGAAGATCTCCCACAGCCCCCCCCCCCCCCCCCCCTTCTAGACCACCTCCCCCTCCCTCCGGAGACATTACCTGAGTTGTATTTCAGTTTGTGTTGTGTTTGACTTGCTTTTCTACCGTACTGACTCGTACTGTTAGGTAATCAAAAGCACGATCGACTAAGCTACTTTCTCATTTCCAGTATCTATTCAGATGAATGTTTATCCGAATGGCCGGGCGAGATTTAAAATTAATACATGATTACATGAGTAAACCGTAGGACGAAGGAGTTTCTTGATTGAGCGGTATCCAGATTTTTCCTTTAGTTGCACTTTAAGACCTGGCCTCGAGCCAAATTTCATTATTCTATGGAAGTATCCTAGAGCTCCTTGCGAGTATCAAGCCAATTCAGCAAAATTGTTACATAAATCTTTTGATTGCTGTAAGTTTGATTTTTGTAAAACTTCAAGTAACCAGAGATTTGAGTCAGGTGCTAGTCGGACTTACACACGAATTAAGGGTTCCGTAACACCGTGTTGCTCTACAGCATTTGTTCCTGTAGCGGCAACAGAAATACCTACACGTTTCGTTGCCGCAACTGCATGTGAAAATTTCAACGCTATACCTATTACGGTTTCCTAAAATACAGCTACTGACGGACAGACGGACTAGGACGGACAGCGGAGGCTTTTTAATAGGGTCCCGTTTGTACGGAACCCTTATAAAAGAGCACGCTATTGCAGCACGTACGATATCGACAAGGATATCCAAAGATACCCAGAAGTTTAATCATGAAAATACGTATGCATTTGTATGTTTTGTTTGTTTGTCGTGTCCACCCTAACTCAAGTTTGAAAGCCGTAAGCTCCGGCTGAGTGGGCATCGGTTGAAGGTAGATCTACCTATAAGTTTGAACAGCACGACTACGACTTTCGTGCTGATGGCTGCTCCCATTTTACACAGAAAATCGACGATTAATTTATCTCTACCGGACTGTTGGGCGCTTTTGAATTTCCAAATTTAACTGCCGTTCTAACGCTATGGAAGACATTGTGTGGAAACTTTCATATCCCCGAAACTGCGGCGATAAGCTAGCCCACTGTAACGCAGAAGTATTGTTGTACATTAGCGACCTTTGTTGCGCTGTGGTTGTGGCTCTGCCTACCATGCGAGAGGTCTCGGGTCGATCCCCGGCTGGGGATAAAGAAAAAATCCCTAGGTCTTGACGTTTATATGTGCGGGATGTCGTTGTTTCTGGTACCCAAGACAGGGTATCCTAGTGTGGGGCCAGAAGCAATGTAATTGTTTATAATTTAAAACGCACAGACTCCATAAGAGAGCTTTTTGAAGAAATTGGCATACTAACTGTAGCTAGTCAATTTATTTTCGAAAATATAATGTGTGTACGCAAGAACCTTACAAAATTTCCTAAACTTAGCGATAGCTGTAATGTTAACCTAAGAAATAATCAATCACAGACTACTTGCGCCCCGGTTTAGACTCGCAAAGGTTAGCAATACCTTCAAAGGTCAATGCATTCCTACTACAACAAGATTCCTCTGGAGATCTTGAAATTGCCATTTGAGCAATTTAAAAACCATGTTAAAGCGACTTTGTCGAAAAAGGGATATTACAATGTTCAAGATTACTTAAATGAGGGGACTGTGTGGGGTTAATCTGGCTCAACACAGGCCTTGCTTGCTGTTAGTAATTTTGTAATTATTTATTCCTGCTTATTAATTATAATTGCTTAAATAATACAATATATATATATATATATATTGTATTATTTAATATTATATTATTTATTATTTAATATATATATATATATATATATATATACATATATTGCATTATTTAAGCATAAGCAATTTTTAAAAGAGATCTAAAAATCAATCTGTGCGAGTTTCTACTCCCTCCTTCTCACACAGTGGTCCAATGTAGAGAAGTGGCAAAAAATGACGATTGCTAAGTATATGTAAATATCTACAGCATTAAAGATATTTGGATTTTTTTTGGAATTTTTTGTTTATAGCATTAAAATAGCAGATAGTCGCTGCCCGCACAGCACACGCCACCAGAGCGCGTCGCGTCAGCAGATAGCCGGCGCGTGATCCCGTTTGATTTACGAGTATCGCGCTCCCGACCGCGGCTTGCGGCGGCCGCACGCTGCGGGTGGCGGATGAAACGCGCCTAGTCGGGCACAGTGGGTTCGCCGAAGTCTATCTACAAACCTCTAAGACATCTTCTGCAAACCTTCTGCGCGCGAAAGGCTTGAAACTATACGCTAGAAATTTACAAAAAGCCCATATTGTATGTCAATGTTTATATACAATACAACCTTCCTAATATATAAAACGAACAAACCGTCTGTATGTTCAGTATAAGACTAACGAATTGTTATTAACCAAAAGCCAATATTCTCTAGGCGAATTCATGGCCGATTTTTTGCAATATAGATAAATACACCCTCAACTCACTCAGTCCTAAGACTATAAGATTTTTATAGAGGTTTTAATTTAATTTTTATTGTTAACTTTAAATTTTTAATTTAGATATGATCTAGATGACCTACGGCGCTCAGACATGGTCTTTGACCGAACTTCGAAAGTCTTAACTCAAGATTTGCCAGCGAACAATGGAGCGCAGCATCCTGAGTGTCAGATTCAGTTTTTTTTATTGAATATAAATAAAAAAAATATCTTATTCAACGTAAAAATTATATGTACTTACTTATAACTACAAGTAAATTTTTTGTATAAAAAAGAGACTACACAGTTTCGTAAGGTGGGCCCCGGGGTTAAGAAGATACGGCAAGAAGCTCCCCCATACCTTCTTTTTCCAATTTTCCACAGTTCCAATGGATTGATCTGATGAAAAAGATATGAAGTCATTTTAAATTTCCCTTTCAAGCCTTGGTCTGCTGGAATAAATTTCTTTTAAGAGATAAACTCGCCTTTGTACATATGATTTCTCTTAATGTAATCTTTTAAATTTAATATGTGTGTAATAATAGTAATTTATTGTATCTTTTAGTAAAAATACAACGTATTTACAATACTTATTTACGCGGCCCGAAACGCACCCGCAACTCAAATCGGCCGAAAACATTTCTGACAGTTTTCCCATATATTAAACGTCATTTTTGATACATACTAACTGCGTTGTTTTTGATTTGGATTTTAGTAACTGAAAAAGAGGACTGGCAACAATGCGAGAAGATCTCCTCCGCCTAAATGGAAATAAGTAAGTACTTATTTTATTGTGATGTAAAGTATGTGAAACAATTTTGTTTTTCCAATGAAAGGGAAGAACATATTGTTATTTTGGTAGTGAGTTGTATGTAATGTCGAGTATTAAAGAGTGTGTACTGAGTGTTTAAGAGCATGAAGTGTTATGCCTGTTTTCGTTGAGTTATAGATTTGAGTAACCTCAAATCTATAACTCAACGAAAACGGGTTACTAGTCTGTAGAAAGTACAAGGTTAAGCTATCTTAAGTAACAGGTTTTCAGTAGTATCATAATCTAATCTAATAAGACAATTTTTGATTTTGTTCTTGATCTGATAATTATTGAGTTTTTTTTTAATTAAGGAGAGGATTCATTTTATTATAAAGATGCGGAGCATTATAGCAATAAATTGTCGTTGGGAAAAAGCACTTTTAGAAGTTGGAACAGGACATCTGAACAATCTATTGTTGTCACTGGGAAAGAAGGGCACATGAAACCTGTGATAGGAACTTACACACTTGTAAATGAAGGTTTGGCGTATGCTTAGCAATTTTGTTCTGGTATGTACTTACAAGTTAACATAACTGTTAGGACAGCACGTCATTTCTTCTAAATTCTCGCTTTTTATCTTTCGGTTCTGAAGATTATAATCAAGAAAGATTACATACCTATACGTTTAGCTACATTTCTCAAGATGTTGTTCACAGTTCGAGGTATGAAGGCAAATTTAAATTTCCAGCCAAAACCGCGCTATGGAAACCGAAATTTCAACACCAAGTTTCATTAAGGTGGGCTCATTTGCAAAATCATAAATATGGCATAAATTATTTCATTTAATATTCAATTTCTTTCTCCGTCGCTGATACCGCCGCGCACTTCGCCACCCTTTTTTTCCGGCGGGTTCTGTGATCTTGTTTGCCGAGCTCGTCTCTTAATTTCCAGTTTAAACAAGAGGGCCGTCAAAAGAGCACTCGTCAAACATACGGACAAACGGTACACCTGTGTCTGCTTTTATTTATTTGAGCGACAACCGAATGCAGAGTCTGCTGGCTAAATAGACTGACGCTAAAGGCTTGTGTATCGTTAAAAAAAGCAATCTTGATTCGTGTGATTGAAATTTTTGACACAAGTTAAAATAAAGTTCAGTCGCTGCGGCGGAACAGAGCAAAATTTTAGATTTTTCAGTCTTTTTTTCAAAAACTACTGATTACTTATTTCTATAATTTCGAATACTACATTTTACCTCCTACCTACTAGAGACCATTTTTCTAGATTATAAAAAATAGCCATTATTCCCCTATGTAGGTTAAGTAATAATTTACAAGTTAAACATATTTTACTTAAGTTAGCTTAGTGGATAACATATGTTCATACAAATGGATGACATTTCATTAGCTGACTATATTTTGGGGAATGATAGTACCCATCGATATGAACAACTTTCCCCAAGAAGCATGTGGTCGCAAACGAAAAAAAAATTGGTCCCTCAGTACAAGTTACTATGGGATACCCATTTTTTAGGGTTCCGTATCCGAAGGGTGCCAAACGGGACCCTATTCCTAAGCCTCCGCTGTCCGTCCGTCTGTCTGCCCGTCTGTCACCGGGCTGTATCTCATGAACCGTGATAGTTAGACAGTTTAAATTTTCAAATATGATGTATTTCTGTTGCCGCTGTAACAACACGTACTAAAAACAGAATAAAATAAATATTTAAGGCGGCTCTTATACAACAAACGTGATTTCTTGCCGTTTTTAAAGATAATGATACAGAACCCTTCGTGCGCGAGTCCGACTTGCGCTTGGCCGTTTTATTTTTTTGTTTCCGGCCATATGTTTCTTGTGGATAGTTGCCCGTAATTATGGGTAGGTATTATCATTCCTAAAAATCTAGCATCCAGCTTTCATTCAGCAGGTGACTTTCATTGCCAACGCCAACAGTGCCCACCTATACCTATAGGACTGGAGTGAGCTACAGCTTAGAATGGCTCCGGAAGAATTTAGTTTGTTTACACAAAAAGGTCAGTTCACGATTCAACGATCACACACATTGTGGTCATGCTTATGAACAGACCTGATGATTGGGCAGGTTCTAATGAGATCTATGAAGAGTCAGTGGGGCTTCACACATGGTCGATGCTTATCTCGCAGTGTTCTTGCCCGTTGGACTGAAGGAATGGTCTACATGCCCAACATCTGTGAAGGACTTGAGTACTTTTGTGACGTTTCCGTAACCAATACCGAACAAAACGGTGAGATGAGGTCCTCTCGAATCATAAGAGACTCTGCTGATGTGGAAACAATCTAGAACTGGTTGGATGCTCACGTTCCATTTCCTTGTAACGTAAAAATAATGTTTATCAGCACTGACATTGTTGGGGGCCCTAAAGTCAATTTCTACAAGCCACAAGAATTGAGAACTGGGGTTCAAAAGGATCATTGGAAGCTCCTTCAGGAAATGAAGCTTCAAGCAAAGAGATAAAGTACGAAGCAGGCAAGCAGGTTGAAATAGATCCTCTCACCATCATTCAAAGTATCACAAAACAGACAGATAATGACTTGAAAGAGTACTTCAAATAGGAGTTGGCAGCCTACCCAATGTCTTTGTTTTATGTAGAAGGAATTCGTAAAGGGAAATCTCTACATTCGTTGTGGTGGATTGAGGCTACTTGCTCCATAAGGTCGTCTGGTGCCTGAATATGTCAGTCAGAGAAATAATAGCTGGTTACGTCAGTTACGCGTTAAGACACTTTGGGAGGAATGTGGTAGTTGTCTTTGACGGCTACCTAGAAGATGGGAAAAGAAGCACAAAACCGCAGAAAAGTTACGTCGGTATGCAGCCTCCATTCTTCATGTTCGTTATTTGTCTTTCCGTTTACATCTATCGACTTCCCAACCAATTTCGGTTAGTATGGAAACGCGGCTGTGCCCCCTTGTTGGCGTGATCCGTCGGAACGACCTCTGCAAAGGACACAGCTAGTTGCGATCAAGTTGTCGTCGCGAGCGTAGCAGACGCATCCCCGACATCCTATCGAAAGTAACGATTAATTTTAAGCGTTCGCACGAGCTACGGTGTGGGGTGTGGAGTGAGCCAGGATAGCGTTTTTCCTCTATTATCTTGAAATTTGAGTTGGGTCTTAGGAGTCTTTCTATCACATATATTCTTTTAAAATCAGCCCCGGTTTGATTCACCGGGACGATTCGCGTCCAGCTTCATTGATGCAGTGAAATAATATTTGGACATTTAACAATCATCAAGATACTTTAAACAATATGTTTGGCCGCGTGCATTAATCTGTAAACACTTTAGAACCTTGTGATATCAATAATAAACAAAATTTATGAATGTGGCAAGGTACATCAAGTGTAACATGATAGTCTATGCGAGTCATTGCGAGTATACTATATACTATTAAAAGTTTATTCATTCTATTCTATATTCTAGGTGCTCCAGGAGAAATTTCTGTCTAACGACAAAAACAAGCGGCGCATGATCGACTTCCTTCGCTTAAGTTTCGAGAACGAAGGGAACCAAACAAAGCAAGTGAGAGAGGACGGACGCAGACTACACTATAGTGAAGACAGCACTAGACAAAAGTATTTATAATTGGAAACGATATGGACCTCTTGGTTCTGCTAAACGGATTGGGAGCCAATGTGGATAATGTGTTCTTCCAGAAGAGTGGCAAGAAAAAATCAGGCTCTCTGAAGTTTTCCTCCACATCTTTTAATCACGGGAGCTGTCTTTACTCTTAAAGGGTCCAAATAACATACCAAAAATGCAGCTTTACATCAAGTTTTGCGTTTTTAATGTAAGGTTTGACTGGCGTACAGCTCCCAGTCATTAAAAGATCGATTTGATTTGCATTTATAAGGTATCGGGCTATGTCAAGAGGTACAGAATACATTACAGCACGCATTTTCCCATACGGGGTAACTGAGGAATAGTTGTGCCTGCGTTAAAAGAAACAGTGACAATTTAGTAAACAATAACATTTTGTAGGCTGGCCACCCCGACAGCGGCACTTAGAATTTCATCTTCAGCTTACCTTTAGGAATAGGATTCAAATATTCAAAGAGGCTCTTCACCGATCTCTAGGGACTGACATATAGCAAAATCTTTATATATATAAATGAATCGCTGTTCGTTAGTCTCGCTAAAACTCGAGAACGGCTGGGCCGATTTAGCTGATTTTGGTTTTGAAATGTTTGTTGTAGACCAGGGAAGGTTTAAAAGTAGGGTAGGATAGGGTATGGGTAGGGTAGGGTAGGAGTAGGGTAGGGGTAGGGTAGGGGTAAAGTATGGGTAGGGTAGGGGTAGGGTAGGGGTAGGGTAGGGGTAGGGTAGGGGTAGGGTAGGGGTAGGGTAGGGGTAGGGTAGGGGTAGGGTAGGGGTAGGGTAGGGGTAGGGTAGGGGTAGGGTAGGGGTAGGGTAGGGGTAGGGTAGGGGTAGGGTAGGGGTAGGGTAGGGGTAGGGTAGGGGTAGGGTAGGGGTAGGGTAGGGGTAGGGTAGGGGTAGGGTAGGGGTAGGGTAGGGGTAGGGTAGGGGTAGGGTAGGGGTGGGGTAGGGGTAGGGTAGGGGTAGTGTAGGGGTAGGGTAGGGGTAGGGTAGGGGTAGGGTAGGGGTAGAGTAGGGGTAGGGTAGGGGTAGGGTAGGGGTAGGGTAGGGGTAGGGTAGGGGTAGGGTAGGGGTAGGGTAGGGTAGGGGTAGGGTAGGGGTAGGGTAGGGGTAGGGCAGGGGTAGGGTAGGGTAGGGTAGGGGTAAGGGTAGGGGTAGGGTAGGGTTAGGGTAGGGGTAGGGTAGGGTAGGGTAGGGCAGGGGTAGGGTAGGGGTAGGGTAGGGTAGGGTAGTGGTTGGGTAGGGGTAGGGTAGGGTAGGGGTTGGGTAGGGGTAGGGGTAGGTTAGGGTAGGGATAGGTAAGGGTAAAGTAGGGGTAGAGCTACCCGCAGCGAAGCGAGAGTGGGTCTGCTAGTAAATTAATATTTTTAACGATAAAATAAAGAACAAGAACATAACTTTAAATTCGGTGCGAAATTAAAAAATATGAACTGATAAAAGAATCAAGTTGCGTTTATAGTTTCACGAATCCTTGCAAGATTAACAAGAATAAAGAAAGGCTTGTGTTTAAACGATTACCAAAAACGCACCTTTTTTACTACCAATAAATTCGAAATGACTGCCAGAATGGATAAATGTCCAACCAAATTGTGTTTGGATAAATGATCACCAAACTTCTTTTTATGTTTTGTGTACTTAAGTTTATGTTTTAAGTATTTTTGTTGTTCTTACATGTTCAACCTAACAAGAAGGATAAAGGGGGCTTCGCTTCGCTCACCTCCTTTACCTTTCACCTAAGCTACCGCAGTATTTTGCCCTGATATTTGTTGCCACTTTTGGTGTTTATTTATCCATTTTGGGTAGGAAAAAAATATTTTGGTGATCATTATATATGTTGACATAAAGAAACAACTGTAACTTATTTACAAAATCGAAGTCAAACTCAAAGTACTTTATTACTGTAGATATTTACATATACTTAGCAAACGTCATTTTTTGCCTCTTCTCTACATTGGACCACTGTGGGAGAAGAAGGGCGTAGAAACTCCCACAGATTGATTTTTAGATCTCTTTTAAAATTAGGTTGTGCTTAACTAATACAAATATGAAAAATTTAATTGTTATGATTAATAAGCAGGAATAAATAATTACAAAATTATTAACAGCAAGGTCTGTGTTGAGCCAGATTAACCCTAACTTACCATCAACCCGCACTGAGCCAGCGTGGTGGAGTATGGCTTTAATCTTAATCGTAAAGGCCTGTGCCCCTCGGCGAGAACATTAATGGGCTACGTTTATTTATTATTTAATTTTATTTACAACGCGGCTTTTTATTGCGGCTAGGCCAAAAGTACTGTTTTGGCCTACTTAGCCGCAATAAATAAACCCGTAGTCTAACATACAAAAACGTCTTATTATAGTTATATTTATTATTATTACACAAAGGCCTTTGAAGAATAAGCATATTCTTTTAGATGGTTTACGATTTTATAACCTAACCTAACCTAACCTAACCATAAAATAAAATAAGCTTAGATTAAACCTACAAGCTAATCTCCCCGTAAAAACCTACAGAATGCCCCTTTTATGTTTATTACAATATCAAGATCACTAATATTGCTCCTCGAGTCACCCTTTCTAAGTGGCTGGACACCCCTCCCCTGTCCCCCCCGATCGGGCCAAAGGTTCTGATCTTTTAAGCCCGACTTTACGGCTGTTTCGCGACACTAAATTACAATGTAACATGTCGTAAATTTCATATAAACTATCCGATGGTGACATGTTGAAATATGGTGTGTTATTAAACGACGGTGTCGGGAATAACACGTGGTAAGAAGTGTGGTCACAACAAACCAGCGGTCGGCAAGTGTTATTTATATATATGTGTCACCGTAAGATAGTCAAAACCACGTTTCTTTTGTTCTTACATGTCAACCTAACACTACCGCTAACGCAATGTTTGCCCTGGTATTTCGTTTGCAACTCAAGTTTAAACCAGTTTATTATTTAACGGTTTCAACCGTTAGTTTATCAACTAACGCGTCATATATTAAGCAGATACGCTACAGTTTATTATCTGTCGATAGTTGGCAAAAATAACGTTTGTTTATCAACTAACGGTTGTGACTATCTTACGGTGACATATATGACTTACGGCGACAACCTCTGTGGCGCAGCGGTTGTGGCTCTGCCTACCATGCGAGAGGTATCGGGTTCGATCCCCGGCTGGGGGTAAAGAAAAAAACAATCCCCAGGTCTTGGATGTTTATATGTGTGTGATGTCGCTGTTTCTGGTTCCCACGAGACAGGGTATCCTAGTGTGGGGCCGGAAGCAATGTATGTGCTTGTATGTAAATGTGTAATGTGTGTTTATAAGTTATTCAAGTTTACCACTGAAGCTGCGTCCACTTTTACCCAGTAGATTGACATAGATGCTAGACTACAAACATACTTACGTACATTTGGCTCGATAACACCTAAATATCTTTCCGTCATACCCTGTATAAAGGCCGCCGTCGGCATTCACAGTCCACTAACCAACAAGGCGCCACTCTTTCATCGCGGAGAATTTATGAAATTTCAAAACTCCCGGGAAAAATGTGATTAAATATGTTTTGTTCAAGCGCGGGACATTAAAGCGATGTTAAGGGCGCGATAATGAGCGCGTTGATAAGCGTTTATTAGCCCCCCGGCTCTGTCCCGACGGGCTCCGTAATAATACTCACCTCGGAGGGGGCAGCTAAATCATTTTTAACGCAGTAACAGACACTGCCTCTTAAGAAAAAGGTCTTGAAAAATGCGGTGTTAGGCCGCGTATTTGGGTTTTAAATTGTACGTTGCGAGGTCGGGAAGTTCGGGAATCTTTTTTTTGGGTCCGGTAATGAATTGCGCTGAAACTCTTGAAAGGCAAACCGTTTCGTGGTACTTTGTTGAGATAAGGGTGCTTATAATTATTGTCCTGGTGGTGAGAGTCGGTTTTTTGATATTTTGTTGGTTATTATAAGTTTTAATAAGATTTTAGATGAGTTTTAGGCCATAGCTCCTCGTTGAATGAAGTGTTCATTGATTAAATCACATCTCTGCCTTCCCGCTTGGGAATATGTATGACGCTATGTACTCATTAGGTCTGATGTGTTTTAAATTCATATCTCAGTGGCGATGAGCTGGCATTTTTTGCTGTCTACAAAAAGTGTCTTCTAAATATGTGCATCAGCCTCAGGAAAATGCGTAATAAACGTGTTGTGATAATAAAAATCGCAATTTTTATCCAATAAATGGACTGATCGTTAGCCGTATAATCGGATTCGATGCTCAAACCGTTCAATTGATCATAGCTTATGATCATACACCAGATCACAGATGAACGGAGCTCAGAATCTGTAGTCCGTACTTTGGAGGAGACAATATAACTCTAGTTTAAATTTTGCAACTTCTTTGTGTAACCATAGTGGAAAAAGGAGTATATATGTTGTTGTTTATGAATTTGAATCCTTTAAAAATAGGATAACAAATCCCTAAACGTTGCAACTGCGTTCACGTTTATTTATTTAGAGCTACAGGGGGCTGTCCCATCGCCGCTGCTTTGTATACGTGTTGTTTATCCGGCTCAGGAACGACAGTTTACGTATCGCTTGTAAAGCAACATTTTGATTCGCATAATTTCGATACACAAATGGCCGTGTTCAATTTGTCCCGAAATAATCGCAACGTACGAACACGCCCGCCCGGCCGGTCCACGTACGTAGCGCACGTGCGGTAACAAGCTATAGAAGTAAGGCCATAATTTAATGATTAATAGGTATTTTTACGGTATAGATAGTGTCTTGTTAATAACCGCGCCTGAGTCGGGCGGAGTTTTACAAAACACCACCTCGTATAAATAGGATAAATAATTTAAAAAAAACAAATCAACAGAATCCAAACAAACTACCAACCATACTAAAGTATCATCCGCTCCGCTCAAGGGGCGGCCCGGGGTGGGGGCGGGAGGGGGGGGGGGGGGAGGGGACGGCTGCGGTCACAGGTGCGCCTAGCTTAGCGCCCCGGTCCCGACTGATGGGGCCAACTTGCAAACAGCTTAGCCGACAACCCAACTTATTGCTACGTGCTTGTGAACTGATTTTATTATTGTATTTTTGATGAAAACTTATAAGTTATTAGTTTCAATCAAAAAACAAAAGTAAAAAAAGTTTTAACTATGTGCCTCTCTGCCTCTCGCATGGAAATAGGCTGGATGGTATGTTTTTTTTGGTTTCTGCAACTTAACCTCATGCATGGTAAATAAATTCAAAATCTATAACAGGAAAATGGCGCCCGTGGTCCTTGTGAGGTTAATTAAGGTGATGGATTAGGCCAAAGCTAAGAGCATCGTGGTCTAATTAATTTCACGCTTGCTTCTCATATAGGCGATGCATGTTCGAATCCTGACCATGTACTAATGAGATAATTAATTTATCTTAAGTACATTATCGGACGTTCAGTGTTTCGGATGGCACGTTAAGCTGTAGGTCCCGGCTACTATCGCTACATAGTGGTCGTAAAACCCCTCCGCCAATCCGAACTGAGCCAGCGTGGTGGAGTATGGCTTAATCTTACTTGTATCCGGGTAAAGGCCTGTGCCACTCGGTGGGGACATTAAAGGGCCACATTTATTATTATTTATTATTGGCCAAAACAGACTTTTATAAATCTCAAGTTACGCAACATATGAGTATTAAAGCAGTTGTGTTTACACTAACTTGTTGATCATGAGAGTCAGCAGGGATTCGTGAACGTATTTATGAAAAGGTAATTTGGATTATTTTTGCTCGATAAAAAAGTCTTTTGCTAATGTCACTAAATCTGTTAAATAAGGTACAGTCGTCTAATAAGGCCCACCAGTTAGCAAGGCCCAGGCGCAGAAAACCGACTTCTATACAGTTGATTTGCGCGAGCTTCAAAGTACGTATGGAATAGATCAATAGGAACGCAGACAAACGCAACAGCGGGCGGCGTGGGGCCGCCATCTTGACAATGGCACCCGATTGTTCGACGATGTCGGTCGTGGCCACTGATTACGCTAAATTGTGCGCCCACAAAACGTATGTTTTTAATTGTTTATACTGCGATTTGTAAGTAGATTTTGGTTTAGAGTGATTATTTGAACATTATTATTTTGATATTTACATAGACATGAGCGATTTCACGTCTATTTATTTCAAAAATGATCAATTTGTGTTGGAAGGCCCATTTCGTTTAGGAAAGCCCAATAAAATTGTTGCTCGGGCCATTCAAGACTCGGCTGGGCCTTCCAACCCTACTGCAGTCTAATAAAGCCCGCTAGTTTCTGTAGCGTTAAATTTTACTAACAATGTTTTACTGAGTGTTACAAAAGTGCTTGATGATGATTATAAATACACTTATAATTACTGATTGGAAATTCGGATACATTCGGTTGTGAGTTGTACTGAATTTTAAAGGGCCTTGTAACCGACCATAGGGGCTTTCTTAACGATATCTGTGTAATAAGGCCAAATGTATGAAAATTAAAAATCAAAAAACTTTGACAATAATTACTCAATTATAGCATGAATAACAATATTTTTGAATAAGATACTAATATTTATTCACAAAACACCTAAAAAGTCAAAATCTAGGCTGATTTCCCACACAACGGAAACGCGTATTTTTCTAACAAATTATTGATGATTTTAGTTTATGCTTCCTGTTCATGAATATCACAATGTTCATATTTATTCAATCTTTGAAGTCTTTAATGCATAATTTTACGCCAAACGACCTACAATCGGCACGGGCCTTATTATCGACACCATTTTTAGTAAAGCCCAAAAAATATGTTTTTAAAAACATTCAAAAAAGTAACTTACCGTCGTTATAGCTATAAAAAGTACATTTATTTGGATTTTGAAATAATCATAACTTTCATTGTAAACCTTTTTTTCCTTGAGGGTGGTTAAATAAAGCTTTTATTTCAATTTCTAAAAAAGTGGGCCTTACCATACGACGGTACCTTACAATTTTTTTTTTTTATAAATTTCGACCTCATTTGAATTTCTTCTTATTTATTTAATCGTTATAAAAATATAAGTTTCGTTGCTATGTTAGTACTCTTTACATCGACTATAAGCCTTTTTAATTCCTATTCTTCTAAAAGTGAACTGAAGGTAAATGGGTTCTAGCATTTTTGTTTGGAGACTGGCATACAGCTTTTTTTTAAATCTTGATATCTGTTGCCAGAGATGAAACCGATGTCCATCCATAGAGTAAACTATTGACACTCATGTGTGTAATTATGAATTTCTAAAACGATATCCCTTGCAAGAAATCGGAGTTCAAAGGGTAAAAAAGTTGTTTTGATCGCCTTTTGAAGTCAAATTTCTCGAAAAGTATATCGTTTTAGAAATTCATAACAACACACATTTTTTTGCAAAATAATACCCGATCGATCGATACCGTTATACCGTTTCATCACCGGTTGCAGAAATCATGATTTTTCGGCAGTTAGTATGCCAAAAATGTTACGTGCCCTTTCTTAGTCCCGCTGGCGGGGTGCTTCACCTTAACATTTTTGCCAACCCATCTGGGAAAAAGCGTATAGCACCTCGCCTTTTATATCAATCAATAAATATGTTGACGATGGAGCTTTCCCAGACCTCATGAAACACAGTAAACTGATGCCTCTGTTCAAGTCAGGAGATAAGGGTGATCCTTCAAATTTCAGACCAATATCTGTTCTTTCAGCACTAAGAAAAATATTTGAAAAGATTATTCTCAATGAAATGCTCTCACACTTCAACCATACAAAATAATTCCACGCCAAAAAATACGGTTTCACTAGGGGTAAATCGACTACGGATGCAGATATTACCCTAATATCTCATATTTACTCTGCATGGGAAGCCGCACAGGATGCTATCGGAGGTTTTTGCTTTATGTCCAAGGCATTTGATTGTGTTGATCATAATACGCTATTAATTAAATTAAATCATTACGGAGTTAGAAATAAAGCGTTCTATATACTAAGATCATACTTAAGCAATATGATTGAAAAGGCTGAAGTCAACGGCGTCAAATTAGGCAAAACAGGCTTCCATATTAGGCCCTTTCTATTCCTGGTATATATTAACGATCTGCCTTTCATGATGGTGAAATTGACTGCTATAGTGTTGTTTGCTGATGGTACTTCAATGGTCCTCAAAATTTAAACACGAAAAGAAGATTTTGATGATGTTAATGGAGTATTGTCTTTAACCTTGAATTGGTTTACAGATAATAATTTATTGTTAAACGTTGGTAAAACCATGTGTATCAAATTCTCACTTCCAAATGTCAGGCAAGTTGAAACCAGTTGAGTGTTAGACAGGAACATGTTAGAATGAGTAAATGATATGATGTTTCTTGGAATAACCATTGATAGCAAATTGCAGTGGGGAATCGACATATATGAATTAGCTGATAAATTGAGTACTGCGGCTTACGCTGTTAGGAACATCAGACAAAACACGGATGTGGCTACATCTTGGCTAGTATATTTTAGTTACTTTCATAGAGTCATGTCCTATGGTATCTTGTTGTGGGGGAAAGTAACGGATTTCAAACTATTTTTATTTTACAGAAAAGAGCTATTCGAGCAATTTATAGTTTAACACGAACAGATTCCTGTAGTACAACTGTAGCTAGTCAATTTATTTTTGAAAATATAATGTATGTACGCAAGAACATTACAACATTTTCCAAACTTAGCGATAGCTGTAATGTTCTACCTAAGAAATAATCGCAGATTAGTTGCACTCCGTTTTAGAAGGTTAGCTTTCAAGGATCAGTGCATTCGCTACTACAACAAGATACATCTGGAGATTTTAAAATTGCCATTTGAGCAATTTAAAAACCATTTAAAAGCGACTTTGATAAAAAAGGGATAATACAATGTTCAAGATTACTTAAATGACGGGACTGTATGGGGTTAATCTAACTAACACAACTTGCTGTTAAAAATGAAATGATTTATTCCTGCTTATTAATAATAATAATTAATATTGTAATATTTATATTAGTTAAGAACAAACAATTTTTAAAAGAGATCTCGATCAAGAAAATCAATCTGTGGAAGTTTCTTCGCCCTGCTTCTCCCACAGTGGTCCAACGTAGAGGAGAGGCAAAAAATAACGTTTGCTAATTTTTGTAAATATCTAAAGTAAAAATAAATTGTTTCTTAACTTTTTATTTGGTGGCAGGAGCATAGTTGTTGTTGGAATCAGATAATATTTGAATAAATATTTCTTGCTCATAACAATGAGCAAGAAATATTTAGTAGTGTTGTATGTATGATGTGAAAAGGCAAACACATCTGTGAGAAGATGCTTAAGCTCTTTGCCTCAGCGAGTCTTTTTCTCAATTTCCTTATAACTGTCGTATTGTACAAGTAACCACACATGTAATTAGTCTAATCAGACATACGCTAACCGAACCCTTGCGTTCAAAAAACACTTGTCCGGATTACCGCGTTCCTATAAAGCATGTTCGTCGCAATTAGTGCTCTAAATTTCAGTTTGATTGCTATAATTGCAGCTCTTTACTGAGCCGCGCGCGGTTCGGGCGTCGCAGTTGTTATTAAGCGCTTCTAATTCAATATCATTTGCATAAAACGTGAGCCGTGACCTGAAGTAGCACCCGAGGGATGAAACGAACACGCCGCAGCGAAAACCGAGGTACGTGTAATTAAATGGGTATTGCATCATAACGGTCTAAACTTAATAATAAAATAAATAAGGAAAGTAAGCATAAGTCCAAAAGTGTTAAAGGGATTACTGGATTAACATAAACATACATATAAACATTTTCTTAAAGGCAGATGCGCTGGTGGGTATACGTCTAGGGGGAAGGTATTGAGAATATCAGATTCCTTACCCCCTAATTAACATACATAACATTGACATACAGGCACATACATTGCTTCTGGTCCCACACCAGGATTTCCCGTATCGTGGGAACCAGAAACAGCGACGTCACACTCATATAAACATCCAAGACCTGGGATTTTTTTCTCTGTACCCCCAGCCGGGGATCGAACCCGGGACCTCTCACATTCGCAGCGCCACTGAGGTTTGTCGATGAAGTTACTTACCCAATATCTTTAGAATGTCAAAGTATACCCGAGATTAGTGCTACTATCTATGAAATGTCAAAATTGACTCGATTGATATATTTCGGGCCGTAGTAATAGTTTCTCACGTGCGTAGCAAAAAACTTGAATCCCACCGCTCTACACGGTCCTCATGGGCAGTGCTAACTATCAACATTAAAATTTCCAGATTCTTTCAAACAGTGCATTTTATTATACCTGAACCCCATTTGTCCACGGTCTCATGAGGCACCGGATAGCGTCTACGCAGGAGCCGTATGCCAGATCCGGCAACACCTGGCAGGCAGCTCTGGAACTCTGTGGACCATCACAGGTGACGTGGAAGCTAGTCCGTGGATCGAATTATCTAATTTGTAATTCAATTCAATTTGTTACATAATCTCTTATTTTATTGTACATGGCTCCGACCGGAATGAACGATATTTATTTTTTTGTTACAAAACATACCCATACGTGTCTTCATTAATCAAAGAGTTCTCTTTATTTCTCCATGATTCCATCATCAGAATCCCCTCTGCTGGTTCCTCACTATCACTTCCATTTCACCATTACGTATTATGACGAGCATACATTACTGACCAACCTTAATACAGTTACCATATCACAACCTGCAATACACCAGCATTTCCGGTGGCCATTTGAGGTCTTCATCATGTTCACAACAAAATTATGTTACCCGAAAGTAAATGCACGATTTACTATGAAAAATACTCAATCACTTTCCTAAAATACTTGAGTTTCCTCAATTTCCCCAAGACCCCTTCATCAGATCCTGACTTGATGAAAATGGGACTAATCGGAAGGTAAACTCTTTCAAACAACAAAAAGAAATCCAAATCGTTTCATCCGTCTTGGAGAAATCGATGAACATGCATAACAAAAAAGATAGATCCAGAGTCAGAGAGAGTCAGATTTTTTTATTGAATATAAATAAATAAATTATCTTATTCAACGTCAAAATTATACTTACTTATGACTACAAGTCAATTTTTTATATAAAAAAAGACTACACCGTTTCGGAAGGTGTGCCTCGGGGTTAAGAAGAAACGGCAAGAAACTCCCCCATACCTTCTTTTTAAAAAAGTGACTTTACAACAGATACTGGTTTCGGTCTAACGAAATTCGCCGGCGAGTGATAGACTTGATCCATCGCCCCTCGTCGAATTTCTGTGCGCTGAGATGGTATGGACCATACAGCTTTGTCATCTAAGTATTCCTTAATACTATAATAGGACTTTCTTATCTGCTCATGTTTAACATAGTTTTTGAACCTCTTTTAAGGATGGATCAATGATTCCTGTGCTATTTTATTATAGAAGAGAATACAATGCCCCATGAAGGATCCTACTTTACTTAGTCTAAATAATGGTAGTGCTAACCTATTTCTATTTCTAGTGTTAATTGTATGGCTATCACCTACAATTTTAAATAAAGCTATGTTTTTTCTTACATGCATGATATTCTCGTATATATATTGACAGGTAACCGTAAGTATATTAATTTCTTTGAATTTTTCTCTTAATGTTTCAGACGAATGTATAAACATCCTCCTTTTTCGAGGTCGGTCAAAAACACATGACATTGGAAATAACGTAACTTGTTGGACCGTTATTAAAAAAGAATGGATTGAGTTAAATCACTGAGTTAAAGACAGATTAAATCATCTGTCTGACTGTCTGAAACATGCTGTTTCATAGCTGCCTTATCATATTTTTGCAAGTTTCAAGAATTCACATGTCAGAATATGATAGTAAGTATATCACAAAACAAATCGCTCAACTACGGGTTGGATTCGAATACGAAGTGTTCTTTACATTCGTACAAGACAACTTATCCACTAAAAATAATAAAACAAAAACAAAAAGAAGAAAATATGTCCGAATGCGGATTCTAACAAAGAACGAACGACATTCAAAATCGATGTCAAACCGATTGCGCCACTGTGATACATATTTCATCATTTCATGATCATATTTGTATCATGATATGGTTTGTTATATTGCTGGGGGTCTTCTTTAAGCATTAACAAGGGTCGTATCTTGTATAGGACCGTTTAATTTAATAATTTTCGTGTTGTCCATCATATGTTGCCGTAGCGGCAAAAAAATTACCTACCCATTCTGTGAAAATTTCAACTCTCTACCTATTAGAATTCATGAGATACGGCCTGCCGACGGACAGACAGACCGCCGGACAGCGGAGGCTTAGTAATAGGGTCCCGTTACGCACTCGTCGGGTCCGAAACCCTAAAAATGATTGCAAACATTGCTATCTACACCCACAACAAAACCGGGACTACGAGCACACCAATGTGTCAATTGGACTAAAAATATTATCTGTCAAATTAATTGTTAGCCCCGCTAGGGTGGCGCGGGTGGCGCGAGAGGGGCGGCGGCGGGGGGGGGGGGGAGGGGGGGGGGGCAAGGGGGGGGGCACCCCCTGTCACAGGGCGATACAAATCGCACGGATTTACGCGTACTCCGGCCCCAACGGAATTTATCTGACGCTTCTATTTACGTACGTATCCTTTTATTTGTCGCGTCTCCTATTAGTCGCTTGCAGTCCCGATACAGCGTTTTTATGTTTGCATCTCCCGGGTCGTAAAGGCGCGCGTCGCAATAACGTTATTCTCGACTCGATAGCTGTTTATCGGATTATAGAGCAATAACTTGTACAGGGTGTAACTGCTACTCCTTTCTGTAGGCAATGTTGAGGGGTTGTTGGGGCAGTCACTCGGAACAATTTTCACTATGAAAGCGATTTGATTCGTTGAAATTAATTTTTCACTTCCCCTTACTAATAGGTCAGACCCATATCGTATGAAGATGTGAGAAATAAAGTTGCTGTTCAAATAAGGTTCACAGAGAATATTGGTCAGTATGATACCTTAACCCCTTGAAATATGAGCCTCGTTTACACCAGTAGTTGTAAGCCGAGTAGTTTTATTCGTTTGCTTGCCTGTTAGTTCCTGCGGTAGTGTTTCGCGGAGGGATATATTTTCGTGACGTCATTTTGGCGCAAGACTTCAGGCGTAGCATCTAATGTCGCCCCTCCCTCACCGCCCCGCTGCCGCAGAAGCCTAATGCCTGCAGCTTGGTCTGAGTAATGGTGGCGATATATCTCAGGTGTTGGCAGGTGTGTGGACAAGTTAATCCGCTGCGGTGCGGGTCGGGTCGAGGTGCTTGATGGGTTTTAGTACAGAATAACTCATTATGAGATGCGTAAATAACAACCGTCTCCTTATTTAGTAACTGAAATCGACCGAAAAAGGTGTTAAAGGCTATTTTTATATAAACGTGAAAGTAGCGATGTTTGGATGTTTGTGAGTTTGTGCCTCAATCATGCTGAAACAGTAAATTTTACAAAAACTGCGTCGGTTGTGCTCTGTCCTGTGGTTTTGAATTAGCTTGGGCAAAAATGCTTTCGTGTGTCCGTCTGACCGGATTTCCAGCTGTTTTCCTCTAATTGTCGCATTTCTCAACCGATTCTCATGAAATTTTGTGAGTGGGTTTGTTAATTAATTATATAGAATGTTTGTTTCGATTCAGTTTTTCGGAATTTTAAAATGGCGGAGCTAGAAGTTTGAAAATATAAAAAAAAAAACATTTTGACTGTGACCACTATTTTTTTTTTTATTTTGAAGTAGTATATGAAATAGTAAGTTAGTCAGAACTGATTATTTTACTAGATACCTAACTTTGGTAACCACTGCGGGAGAGGAAAGGGCGTAGAAACTCCCACAGATTGATTTTAGATCTCTTTTCAAAATTGGTTGTTCTTAACTAATACAAATTAGACAATAGCGACAGGCCATAAAGCTAGTAAAGTTACCTAATATCTACGTACATAGATATCCAAAGAGAATTTACGGCCTGTGTTCGTATACTTGAGCTAAGTAGTGAACAACAATGGCTGAAGCTCCAAAATACTGCATGCAAAATTTTTGTCAAAATACGTTTTTGCCTAAAAATGTTATTTAATAGGACGATTTAAGGATTTTTTGGGCGGCAATCAATGCGTTAGTGTTCCAACTAATGTCTATAACTTACTACATTGCATGATTCTTTCAGAATGTCGTGAAATATGTTTGTTTAACATTTAACTCAAGTATGAAAACACCGATTACACAGTAAAATAATAAAAAAAGTAAAAGTAAGCTTGACGGATTCTACCACATGAGGTGACGTTAAATGTGTGGAGACTGCGAAAGTGTCATAGGCTATATAATTTTAGTGAAAACTCAATAGGTTGGATTTTAGATCGCAAAATTCAATTGGCAAAGTTATTGGTTCGGATACTTTCATACTCCTATAACCAGGCGCCTTCATAACTTAGACGTTCAGCTATCCACCAATGAGGACTAAGAGCCACTAGTACTAGCATCAGGGCTTTCCCCACACAAATCAGCACAACCACAGTTTTGTATTCACATTTACAAAATACCACCCATATTACCAGAAACATCTGTGAAGAGTACACGCGTTCGCATGTGTGAGTGAGTCAAACGAATTGGCGGCGCAAACATTTAAATTAATGTTATAATCCGAACGAACCGGCGGCTTAGCGCAGAAGCCGGGATTACAGACAGCGGTGTCCCTAATGCTGCGTACAACTCGGATACAATATCTGTGCACCTCGCCAGAGGTCGTGCTACCTCAGAGTGCCATAATGACGTCACGCGGCTAAGTGCACAGTTATTGTGGCCGTGTTGTAGTTGATGTAGCTTGTAGTCGCGAAGCGGGAATTTTGCTACGAGCACATGCGACGTGTATCATTACATTGTACGTACATACTTGTCTCGGTAGTTGTTAATATGATTTTGCTACTGTTTTTGCAAAGTATCGTAAAGCGTTTCTATAATAAAGGCTCAGTTAGAAGTTAAGATCACATTTGTATGTGCCTTAATTTAGACAAACCGGCCTAGCTAATTCCTTTCTAGAGTTCCGTATTTTAGTGTACACGCTCTTAAGGTACCTATCTACGTAGATGCTCTTAGGTACCGACCTCTACTAGTTTTATGGCCAGTCTCATAATGTCCGGAGAAACCATAAGTAACAGATAAATCATGATTTTAGGCACAAAAATTGTGATTTAATTGTGGTTATTAGGACTTATTGAAACAGGCACTTAAAGTTACGAAAGGTGAGGTAATATCTAAAATGTTTCTAGTAAAATAAGCAGTTCTGACTAACTTCTCAATCCATATTGTTCCGGCCAGAATTACTGAGACAAATGGTGAAAGTCAAACAAAAGTACATTCAATGTGAATTGTCACCTCGGCCACTAACTATTGCAACTAATTATCGAAGGTCCGGTCCATATCACGGGCTGCATAAATCGTAGCCCGCATACCCTGGGTAATCCTGGTGATAATGGGGTTAAACGGAGCTTAGCACGTCAACCGGGGTTTAGCTGTGATACCCCGGTTTGTTTCCCGATGAATAAAGGTGAGGGTTATCGAGATTTAAAGCCAGCGTGACAAATATGTTCTCGGATGCTTGATCCTAACGGGGTGTAATGGGAAGTGCTGTTCGTATTCTATGTACCAGCGTGTACTTACATCAATTCACATAAGGTTAGTACGCGTAGCCCATTGATATACCCACCAAGCGGCACAGGCGTTTAAACTAAATTAAGTGAAATCGAGCCATACTCCATCACGCACTTTAAAACCACACTGTCATTTCGATTGGGCAAATCATACTGATAGTTTGTTTTTTTATTTATTTATATAAAGGCACATACATTGCTTCTGGCCCCATACTAGGATACCTTGTGTCATGGGAACCAGGAACAGCGACATCACACACATATAATATCCAAGAAACAAACTGAAATAAAAGCGTTGTGGCAATGACTGAATTTTTTTTTATCCAAGACCCTTTTTTTTCTTTTATCCCTAGCCGGGGATCGAACCCGGGATCATGGTAGGCGCCACAGAGGTCGTTAAGTAGTAATGGTATTGATTATGATGGTCATATCTCTCTTCATCCCACCTCCTTGGAATAGTGTTACAAAATGAGATATCATTCAGATGTACATGTGTTAGCGTGTTTAATATTGGCCTGAGCGCGTCAGTCCGACGACATCCGTACATGCCGCCCTCGTAAATAAGTGAGATGTCGACGGGAGCCCGCGGATGCTCGCGGAGACTATGGTGAATGTACGCTCTACAGTTTCAACGAAGTCAAAACATTTCAACGATTGAAATCCAAGCCTTACTTTTGATTTGACGTCAGATTCATTATCAGTTGTTAAACACTAAACAGTTCAGTGCGTTTAGGAGACAAAATGTGACAAATTATAGTGTGTTACTCAATAATGATTTATCCAATATTTGTAGCCACCAAAGTGTTGCCTTAATGATAAATTGGTTATTAATTAATGAGTTAAACAACACCAACACGTAAAGCCGAACACTAACAAAGACTGATAAATTCAAATTTAAGTAATATTAAATATTCACAATAAAACCATTATTAATTCATCGAACACAAACCAGAGAGCGAGAGCCACCAAAACACGTAGCCTAAATTAATCTTCATCATTAGCCGTATTATATTAAAACAACCAGAAGGGTTATCCTACAAATGTATCCTTGCACCAGCGACCACCACCCCTAAACATAAAGCGAGACTTGCAAATCATCCCTCACTAATGCTGCGTGGCCCTTTTGTGTATCTCGCGTGGTAGGTAGAAATGCACCATTGGATATCGGATTTAGCGTTTTATCGCGATATTTGCACTTGTTGAAAAACGTAGAAACAAGATTGTTGAATAAACGGTCGCCTTGTTTTAATTAGAAGTTTGAATAGCCGAAGTTGTCGTGGGAAATTAGACTGTTCAAGGGACGTCTTATTTCCTCTTGTTTTCCCTTGATCGTGTCTCTAAGTAGAGTTTTATTACGTTGTTGCAATAACTCTCTTGATGGCGATGAGTTTTCATTAGATTATGGTCAGGGCGGGGATATTTTTAGGGTTCCTTGCCTTAAAAAGGAAAAACGGGACCATAATAGGATCACTCGTGTGTCTGTCCTAGGAGTGTAATAGTAATATTACACAACCGAATTCTGAACCGATGAAGCTGAAATTTGGACCACTTACGTATTTATGTGACCCAAACACGAATGTGTAACAAATGCATTTTGAACACGAGGGGCAATTTAAAGGGAGAAATCTGGAACTTAAAAACGTGTTTTAAAATGTCGACATGTCAAATGCGAGGATTTTAATATATTTTAGACATAATTTTCAAATTCTTAGTTAAAAAAATATTTAGGTAAAAAGACAAAATAGACCATTCCCTCTTTTTATCTCAGAAATTACTGATCCTAAAATTTAAATGTATGGTTTAAATATAAATGAATTTAATTCCGTACCATATACAAACTTATAAATGCACCTGAGTACATTGATGTGGCGTATGGTGTCCGCCGAGAGAATAGCGCCATCCTCATTCTTACCGAGGTATCGTAAAAGGCGACTAAGGTACAAAATACGGGAGTAAAAGGAATCCAGACAACACCTTGGATCCTCACTACTATTCGTGGAAACACATGGAATCTGTTCAGGAGAAGGAAAACTCTGGAAACAAAACCCGGTATGCCATCTCCGTCAGGTGCAAGCCGCAGATTCCTGCAATCGAACTGGCTCCGCACGTATTGACTCGTCGTTCCTGTGGATCACGCCAGCTAAGTCGAGAGGGTGGCACGAGGGTGGTGTGCTGGGCAAGCACGTGTAGCCTTACTTATATCTCATACTGAGAGGACACTTAGCCCACCCAACCACCAGGTGAAAAACAACACGGGGAGTGACAGTGACCGGTTATAAGTCCGCACAAATGGGCGTAGATGCAAACGTCAGGGGTCACTCTCGTTAGTGGGAGGGTCGCCCGCTTTAAGCTGAGCAGCCCTCGTTCTGTAAGGTACTGGTCCGTCTCGGCGTCAGTTTGGTTGGGAGACTAGCCAAAACTAGATGACCGGCGCCTCAAACACCTGCCAAATAGAAAATAAAATATAAATCGTTTATAAAACATATAAAGCGGGTACCTTGGAGCGCATAATGGTTCTGCGCCTTATGCCCACGTGCGGATTCGTCACCATTATTTAAGCATATGCTCCAACACTTTCCTCAACAACTGTAGCCAAAGACCAGTTCTATGACCAACTAGACGAAGCTATGCGGGCAGTGCATCTGGGCGACCGACTATTGAGACTCCTGGGAGACTTCAATGCCCGTGTGGGACAGGACACCATTTCCTGGCCTGATTGCCTAGGTGACCATAGCGTGGGAAAGCAAAATGACAACGGACAACTTTTGTTGGAGTTTTGCTCTAAACACTATTTTAGAGGCAAGTTTATCAGAAAAGTCTCTTGGATGCATCCCCGCTCCAAACACTGGCATCAGCTCGATCTTGCCCTAACTCGGAAGAAGGACTTAAAAGAAACTCTCCATACACGCTCGTTTCATAGCGCAGACTGCGACAGCGACCACTCCCTGCTGGTGACAGTGGCTCGTCTTGCTCTCAAAAAAAAAACTCTTTTAAACCCCCGGGAAAGAAGTACATGTGTCTGAGCATGACCAAAGTCCCCGAGACAGTGGAGGGTTTTTGGAGCAAGGTGCATCAAGTACTAGCTACCTGGGACAAAACCGCGTCTATCGAGGATGAGTTGGAGTAGATTAAAGTTCTCTTCACCGACACAGCCGGCAGTGTCTTTGGCTATCAGCAAATTAAATCCCCAGACTGGTTCCTAGAAAACTAAGAGCATCTGCAACCCCTTATTGACGATTAACGCTCAGCAGCACTGAACTATCGCCTCAACCCTGTGATAGTGCGCGTGCTCAGCTCACTAAGGCGAAAGCATCCCTCCAGCGTAGTACGTTTTTACGCTACCGCATAATGGGAGGAGCTCTGCCAAGGTATCCAAGCATGCGCAGATACAAGTTACATCGGCGGAGTTTATTCAGGCATAAGAAGAGCTCTTGGTCCTTTGCCTGAAAAAACGGCGCTTCTAAAGGAGGCTGTTGGCACTATCATCACCGTTAGCACCCGTCAGCTCAACCGTTGGGTAGAACACTACAGCGGCCTCTATTCGTGTCCAGTCGACATACAGCCAGAAGCAGTGGATCAAATTCTTAAAATGGCAATCTGGCACGAGCTAGACGCCATACCCACAATAGAGGACCTACATTAAGGCGTCATACAGCTCAAGAACGGTAAGAGTCCGGGGAAAGCCTTTATCCACACAGAAATCCTCATAATAAAGTGCGTCCTACCTGTGCTTCACAACCACCTTTCCAAATGCTGGGAAGAAGGAAGCATGCCACAGGATATGCGCGATGCTAATATTGTCACCTTATAAAAAGAAAAAAACGACCGCGGTGACTCTAGCTCATACCGCGGTATTTCCCTTCTTAGCATCGTCGGCAAAGCGTTTGGCCGTGTAGTCCTGGTCAAACTCAAGAAACTTGCATATATACCGAGGCTCAGTGCGGCTGCCGCGCACAGCGTTCTACAGTGGATATGATATTCCCTCTGCGCCAGGTTCAGTAGAAGTGTAGAGAGCAACAATCCCCTCTACTCATCTATGGCCTTTGTTGAACTTAATAAGGCTTTCGATACGGTGAGTAGAGAGGGGCTATACACAGCTTTTGAAAGGGTTGGATGTCCGCCTAAGCTCTTGAGTCTCATCAAGTCATACCACGAGGATATGAAGGGTGCTGTTGTGTTCAACGGCGACACATCTGCTCAGTTTGAGGTTCGCGGAGGTGTCGTTCTCGCTGCTTTTGAAAGTTGTTTTCGGCGAGGCTCACCAGGGTATCCACCTACATACGAGGACTGATGGGAAACTTTATAACACTTGCACATAGACAGTCTTCTATTTGCTGACGACGCGGCTTTTGTTTAACACAGCGCAGAGAAAATCCAGTGCCTCATGGACACGTTCTCAAGAGTGTGCACGATGTTATCTATGTCGATCAACGCGATGAAAACCATTAGGCTAGCGCAAGGAGATGTGGACCACCAGAACCAGGGAACCACCAGAAATCTTACTCGAAGGTACTCCGCTAGAGGTAGTTGACAGGTTTAAACATTATGCTATCTCAACACAGAGGAAAATTAAAGATACCTAAGCCCCATGCACAAAACTTGAATAACATTGTGCGGTGGTACGGAACTCTTCTTGCGGAAGTCACTTGCACTTGACCATTTATTTAATTAATTTTAACATTGCGTATTTTTACCAAACTGTCCCATAAGCAGGTTAATGTATTTAAAATGTATTTATGTATTTAAGTTAGTTCACACGCGCACCTCCTATTTTTTTTCTTTATTTTTTGTGGTTTTTATTATAATTTGTTATTGTTTTCTTTTGATACTTAGGGTTACATTGCCTCTTCTACAAACTATCTCATCTTATCTCACCAAGCTTGCTTTATGTCCAAACAATCTCTAAATGCTTTCTGCACAAGCTAGCACATTTGCACAAACTATAGCACATGTTTTCCCGCCACCCAAACAATTGCACGTAGCCCCATGCATTCAGGCGCTGGTTGCGGTTTTGTCCCAACTTCCGGTTATCTCCGTGTAATTTCCGGTACGTTCGGGGCGGACCAAGGCGGTTGCAGTAGTGATGCCATCTCTTGGATTAATGAAACTCTTTGCCACTCACTAGGGTGTGCCAGGGCCTCAGATGGATGAAATGCTGTTGATGCCATGATCACAGGTTTTTTTTATCATTATATAAGTAAGAATAAAGATAAATTGGAGTCGAGGCCCTTGACATTAATAGGCATTTTCACTCAAGTAATTCCTCTATCCACATCGATCTTGAGAAAAGTTCTCCAGGAAGATGTCCCTGCTTGCAAAAGGGATCCCCGGGGACCCTAACGAAACTCCATATGACAGACACTAGCAATAATTTTATGGCTCGAGTTTTATGGGGTCCAATTCGTGAAGAGGGCAACAGACGTTTATCCCACGCTTGAAAAGGAAAGAATTTTGCAAACGGCCTTATAAAACGCGTTACGGGCAATATACGGCCTCTTTTGTTATTTGTGGGGTCGAAACGCAGAATAATTAAGACTAGACGCACCTTCTGAAAAAAATACCCTACAGATATTGTGTCAATTGTAAAGGAAGACGAAGTATCATGCCTAAACAGATGTACACTTAATCTCGTCACAATAAAATAATATGACAGACATGGCAACCTAATGATACGTTTGCGTGCTGAAACTGATATTACGTGAGTGTATGATGGCGTCTCCATTTCATGACCTCCTCGAAACTTATTCATCCCGAAAATCCTCTCATGTATGAACCAAATCCCTACCGGTCACCGCTGATTGCATTGTCATGTGTACGATGCGTGAACCCCAACAGCGATATTAAACCTTGGGGTGAGAGAGTTAGGGTGTGAAGTAGGGTGGCGAAAGATGAAAGTCATGGAGGCGGCGTATTGGTTTGTAAAACAACCTTGTTACGTGATTGGAATGTTTCGTGTAGCGATGGCGACATACACACGAACATGCCATAATTTATATCATGGTGCGCCTTTTGAGTAATTTTCGGAAGTCGGAAGAAATGGTTTATTTGTTTATTTATTATTATTAGTAATCAGGTTAACGAAACTCTTTGCTCATTGAAACCGGAAGTGGATAAAAATTGAGTACCTAACTTATTTAGAGAAATAAAATAAAATATTATACAAAACTGCATACTACCTATTTAATATAATTTGAATGAACAGTTATTAACAAATAACTAGCAGAAAACTCAATACTCGCTTAAAAGATCTTTTCAGATAATATAGGGAGAGTCCAAGGTTCACCGATAAACAAATAAATCAAAATGACGACATTTGACAACCAGTTTAACCTAGTGGGTAGTGACCCTGCCGACAAAGCTGACGGACCTGGGTTCAAATCCCGGTAAGGGCAAATATTTGTGTGAAGAGCATGAATATTTTTTTCTTAAATCTTGGACGTTTTATTATATATATATATATATATATATATATATATATATATATATATATTTAGATTAGTATTTATCTCTATTAAATATAAATATATCGTCGTCTAGTACCCATAATATAAGCTAAGTAAGATTGTCCTCTAAAATTTATTTAAAATGGCAATGGAAAAAAATCAAATTAAATGGCCAAATAAATAATCTCTTGTATGGGTACTACTTTTGACTCCTCAAACTCGTACGTTTTATTATTTGTTGTAATAGCGGCAATAGAAATAAATACACATTATGTGAAAATTTCAGCTCTCTAAACGATTTCGGTTGATCCGTCAGAGCCCGGTGACAGACGGACAGAAGGACGCACGGACGGACAGCGGAGGCTTAGCAATAGGGTCCCATTTGACACCCTTCGGGTACGGAACCCTAAAAATTACAAGATCCTGAGGAAATCTCGGCCAGCCTGGAGCAATGCCCTTATCCTCATTCGAAATCCTAATCTAAACCGAATACGAGTCTGTCTGTTTTTCTGTCAGGCGGTTTTCTCGCCTACACTACAGATGAACAAATTTTGATGAATTTTGCTATATAGATTGATAGAGTGAACAAAAAACTGGTATTTCATTCGGTCTTATCCAACTTATCCAAGTTGCGAGCATCAGCAAAGGTTACAATAAATATGACTTAGATTTCATAACACATTATTACATCGATATATAATTTATATTATAGCATAGTGTGCAGCAGTTTGCGTCTGCGGCAGTGTGATGTATGTGTCGTCCATTTGACGTGGTATTATCGACGTTTACCGTGAGTTATGTATCGTATGATGAATAGCCGTGCGGATAATAACATCTTGGGTATTCTTACCGACGTTACAGATAAACAGAGGTTGGTAGTACAAATACAAAAACTCAAGAGTCTAACCGCCGCTCTCAGAGTCATTTAATGAAGGCTTAATCCGATTCCAAATTTGCTCCATACCCCGAGTGGTTTGGTTGGTGGTAAATTCAAATTTAGAATCGCATTAATGGTTCGTTAAATGACTGTGAGTTCGGCGATAGTAATCCTTAATGAATCATTAAACAATTCTAGGAACGGCCGTAAATGTCCTTTACAACCAAGCAAGCTGTACACTTATGTGTATATTATATAGGCGACTTTTTCAATATTCAAAACCAAACTTATTTATTAGTGTTCCGTACCCGAAGGGTGCCAAACGGGACCCTATTACTAAGCCTCCGCTGTCCGTCCGTCCGTCCGTCCGTCCGTCCGTCTGTCACCGGGCTCTACCGGATCAACCGAAATAGGTAGAGAGCAAAATTTTTCACAGAGGGTGTATTTCTATTGCCGCTCTAACAAGAAATGATTACAAACCCGTTTTTAAAAATTAAAAGAAGTATGGCCATTTCCTTAGCCATTTTGTTTTATTTGTTTATCGGTGAAAACTGGACTCTGCCGATCCTTTCGGAAAAGATATTTAATTGCAGGTTTTGTGTTTTGTGCTTAGTTATTTGTCATAATAATTGCTCATTCGAATTTTAATTAATAATATGAATATTTGATTTTATTTCTGTAAATAAGTTACTTAATATCTATCCACTTCCGGTTTCAATGAGCAAAGAATTTCGATAACCTGAGTGCATTGTTCAATACTTACACCCTACATACACAAAACTCTGCAATGTTTCGATGTGCGGCCTTGAATGTAGTCCTACCTAATATTTAATGTTATTATTATTAAAATTAAAAAATGTATACTCGTACAAAAGACTGTCGTTTTACGTTTTTCCGTGTACGATGGTATGGAACCCTTCGTGTGCGGGTCCGACTGATATTTGACTGATATTTATTCTGAACTATTAACCCTTTATGTGGCAGAGGCATGCAGAATAATTTCATTGGTTTCAGACTTTATTCCCAAGACATAAGGTTGAAAATGTGACGGCAAATATATTGCCTCTGCCACATAAAGGCGTATTTTTATTTTTTTATTTGTTGATTAATTACGTATATATGTCACCGTAAGATAGTCAAACCCGTTAGTTGATAAAAAAACGCGTTAGTTGATCAACTACCTAGTCTTACATGTCAACCTAACACAAAGACTATTCGGGGGCTTCGCTGCGCTCGCCCCTTCTAGTCTTCACCTAAACTACCGCAGTGTTTGCCCTGGTATTTCGTTTGCAAATCAAGTTTAAACCAATTTACTATTTAACGGTTTTAAGCGTTAGCTTATCAACTAATGCGTCATATAGTTAGCAGTAGCACGCTACAGTTTACTATCTGTCGATAGTTGACCAACTAACGAGAAAAAAAACGTTAGTTTATCAACTAACGGTTGTGACAATCTTACGGTGACATATTCATATGCTGTACAATACATGAACAACAAACATTTCCATCTGCAATACCAAAGGTATTGTGTATAACTACCACCTTGAATTGAAAATATGTTGAATTTAAAAAAGTCTCCTATGTTTGTCCGTTATTCCGTTAATAGTGGTCATAACTTAACAGTATTATTATTGTATGTAGTCATAGAAATCTTCGTAAAGAACTTTGAACATTTTGCTGCACTAGATTGCCCCAGACACACTATCGGAGAACAAAAAGAGACAAACTGGTGTATGCTGGTCACGCCGCACAACTTCTGTGTTGTGTTCACAAACTTGTGCAATAACGTGACTATCCGACAACCTCCCCACAAGTTATCTAGGCAGTTATGAAAGCCGAAAAAAACTAATGGCTGGTAATAAGAGAAGTAAAAAGCTAACTTAGGCTCAATAAATACAATCGTCACGCTATTTTCTATACGTGATGGCAGTTACTATAGATGGCAGACCGCTGTTCAAATATTAATGTGTGATAGGGAGCCAGCCTATCGGTCAAAGCACTCCCGTACTACGTCTTAACCATAAACTAAGATGCGAAGTTTTCCCAGCATTAGTATGGTAAGCGGTCCGTAGCTCGTAGCGCTACGCACCCGCTACGCCGTAGCGCGTAGCACCAGCTGCGTTCAAATCGTTTTCAATTTGCGCGGATTTGCAAGCGCGCGTTCGCATTAGCGAGTTGTAATGTTGCCGCATAAAAAACACATTTTCGGTTTGCCGGATTCCCCGCGTGAGGACCTAGATGTAATTATAAGGCGATAAATCTTTTTTTCGGTTGCGGATAGAGATTTAAGAGATTTGCGGTGCATTGTCGTATGAGTTTGTTTAACAGTGTTTTTCGCCAGATGGGTAACATAATACAATTAATGAAACATTAAGATTGGTTACCAGAAATGTTTATTTAAAAGCTGATGATTTACACGCTTTGACAGGGTGATAGGCATAAGCAGTAATTTTATTTCTAAGCAATTCATTAATACAGCCCAAGGAGTTGAGGTTATTTAAAGTTTAATTCTTAATTTCTAAAAGTTAACTCAAAATGAAGGCTCCAAAGCTAAATCAAATCAGTGTTCTAGTTGTATTGTAAGCAATCTTAAATTCATACAATATTATTATGTGTTTACATCCTTCGTATAAAGCAGGTTCTTGTAATCCGTAGAGCTGGCATAACTGAGATTGTATTACTGCTATAAAGAATATAAGATAGCCTACACGCGGGGAATTGCACGGTGGAAAAATACGTTGGAAAATATTTTGTCTAAATTATAATATTGGACTCTATTCTTGTTCACTTTTTAATTATAAATAAACTCAACGGCCTAATTACTCTATGTCTTGTGTAAATGGTGTGCAAATTTATTTCAGGGCATTAGCAACATAATTATGAGCGTCTTTTCCAGGTAGTATTCCATCTTCGTGTATATTTAATGGATCTTTCAAATGTTGAAATAATTTAATTTTGATTTTAAAATAATTATTTCAAACAACTTAGAAATAAACACAAAATAACCTAACTTATGTACAAATATTAAATAAATATTAAATTAAATTAATTAATTTAATAATATTAAATATATTTAAATAACTTTTTTTTATAAGTTTTATGAGCGTGGTCTCCTGGCAAAGGTATTTTTTACCTAAAAGGAGGCTTCAGTTATGTTAACTTTGTTGAACAATAAACATATTTGATTTTGATTTGATTGATTTGTCTGACCGCATTGTACCTATACAATACAAGTTCCGACTTAGAGCAATACGAATGATCGAATCTATACCTACCGGTCTAGACAAGACCTGATTATCAACCTCAGCCTTTATTTTCTAACCTCGCATAGTAAATTGCATATAAAAGTGACTCCAACCCTCACATCGCAAGTTCAAACCGTGTTCCAAGTCCAAACTCCGTGCGCTCGTTCCGAAACCAACGTGCAGGCAACCGGGCCGGATCGAGGGGGGACCAGAGAGGGGGGCCTAATCCGAACAAGATTTTTTCACACGTCTTCGCTACCCGCTCGCCTGCGGGGAAACTAATAAAGACCCCATCTACCAGCCAGCTCAGGCTTGAAATGTATTTTTTATATAATTTGCAGCGGATTGATTGTGCGCTGAGAGCCCCTATCCTGAAGCGTGGGGTACAGGAAGTCGGTCGGCTGACACTTGAGAACATAGAAAAATAGAATGTAAAGGATATTCAAGCATACAATATAACTTCAAGCCCAACGATTGAATTTTAAGCAGGAACCCGACAGTTGGGCAAAGTTTGCCACCGATTGAGTTCCTCAAGACGGAAGAAGAGATGGCGTGAGGACCTGGAGAGAGAGAAGGAAAAAGATAGAGATGTGTGGACTAAAAGTGGGGAAGCCTATCAGGGGAAACACTACAGGATACGTAAAAAAACAAAGATACACTTGATTTTAAAGTTATATTAAGTGACACACTTTTAACAGACCGTCTTTCTCTATCACAATTTAACATTTA
This sequence comes from Argyresthia goedartella, assembly GCA_949825045.1. Taxonomy (NCBI): domain Eukaryota; kingdom Metazoa; phylum Arthropoda; class Insecta; order Lepidoptera; family Argyresthiidae; genus Argyresthia; species Argyresthia goedartella. The sequence goes on along the minus strand of OX463806.1, from coordinate 44,179,836 downwards.
ATTTATAACACAAAATGGATTTTATACAATCTAGCCTACCCCTACCCCTTATTCAGTAACTAAAATCCACAACAAATCCAACGCAGTTAGTGTTGAGTTGACGTTTTGTATAAAAGCAAAACAGACACATTTTCACAGTGTTATGGGCTATTACAAAAGTATCCTAAGATAACTATTCGAACTGGGGTTAGGTTAAGTTAGGCTTCCTAATTACCTCACTAATTTCAAATTTACACGGCGTGTGTAGTTCGATGACGCTCTGCAGCTATACCTAGTGTGGAATGCGACTGCGCCTATACACGGAAGGGTTCTAGTGGCGAGCGGCAGTGACCGACGGGAGATGGGACGATGGTCGGTCAGGCACTAATTACGACGTCACATGCCGCGGACGCAAAACCCGCTGACACGAGACTTCAATGCAGGGTTGGCGATCGTTCAGACTGACTTACAAGGTTTTGTTGTCAGCTGAGAGTAAGCGTTTGACAAGCCGCTAACTAGCGATATGAAATAATAAATAAGAAATACGAGATTGATTTGCTATGTCAAGGGTAATTAAATTAGTCATCAAAACAGTAATTATTTTTGGTACATTAATTGAGCTCCTTAAACTGCTAGTCAATAGCATGCAAATATTTAGTTGTACACGTTTATTCAACAGGTTTAAAATTGAAAAAATCTTGAACTGAATAAAAACAATTCTCCAATAGCCATTTTCGAAGACATTAACATGGAGGTTTATAATATATTTTTCACACCTTTCATTCGGAAAAGTAAGTTTTGCTCCACGACGAGAGGGAGCAAAATGCTACTTTTCTGTTCAAGCTACTTTTTTAATTTATTCATTGGCTTGCAGCATTTACGCAGTGTGCCAATTGAACACAGATTAAAATAATAGAATGTAATTATGAAATTGCATTACAATCGACAACGATGACGTAGTCGATTAAAAACGAACATGGTTCAAGTTTTAACTTTAACAACGTTATATCAAAATTTATGAATATTTCGTAATATTTAAAAAAAATGTCATAACAAATTATATGTTTTACTGAAATCAAAATATCGATGACTGTTATTGTGATATAATGAATATTGATATCCGAAACCATTGTAATATTCAATTCGATTATTTTTACACAATAGTAAAAGTAAACAGGAATATTTTATCTGTGGTGACCTTTCCCTAATCCTTCACAATCCGTCATTATATAATAAAAAAAGTTTACTTTGTTCGATTACTGTAAAAGTGGTAAAAGTATAATTCAAATTAAAATTTTTTAGAGCAATTTAAATTTTCCTCATAGTCGGTGTGAAAAGTTGTATGTGTCACTCAGGAGCAAAATTATTTTCGTCATTTATTTATTTATTTAATATATACAATTACGATGTACAACATTACAGGTATACACCCAATGCGCTGTACAAAGTCTAATAGTTATACAATGTCAGAATCAATTTAGGTATGTCGATTTCACAGGTAGGGAACAAAGGGTACAAATTCGTAGAAAATACTACATATCAAATCACATTAAACATTAACTTTAGGTCAAATTCAAATAGTATTAAACATTATTAGGTATGTCAAGGGTACTAAATTAAAATGTAGGTATAGCGCGCATACCGTACCGACAAGCGCGACACAGTCACAGTCGCCTCGCAACAATCGACACACAGTCAGAAGCTGCTCGGTGTTACGTCTGACCTCTAGTGAGTTGTATCCGAGCATACCCAATATAAAAGCGGATGGATAAAGATAAGGGTAGTATCCAAATTTCCGCTTATATAGGTATCGTAGGAAAGCTTTGTGTACCTTCTCGAGCAAAAGTATGTAGGAGCTTTCATGCGGATTCCAAACCACCGAGCTAGATTCAAGTTTGGTTCTCACTAGGGCCATGTAGAGAAGCTGGACCACACCCAGGTTATGGAATCCCTTACTATTCCGTATTATAAACCCCAATATTTTGAAGCATTCCTTGGCCAATGTGCTCATGTGCTCATGGAATGTAAGTTTAGGGTCGAACGTAACACTGAGGTCCCTAATCGAATACACTCGAGTCAAAGACTCAGTACCGAGTGTATATATCGCGCTTATAGGATGAGAGGAGCGCGTAAAGGACATTACATAGCACTTGGCAGTATTGAAGAGGAGTTTATTGTTCACACTCCACCTATGAACCGCGTCTAAATCTTCCTGCAGCAAACTACAATCATCCTCTGAACTCACGGGAAGTATCAGTTTCAGATCGTCCGCATACAGAAGGCAATTGGCGTGTTTAAGCACTAATTCCAGGTCATTTATCATAATGATAAATAACAACGGACCGAGAATAGACCCTTGGCTAACGCCCGACCGTGTATGGTACGGCTGGGACTCAAAGCAGCCGTGTCGCACATATTGCTGGCGGTTCTTGAGGTAGTCAGCGAAGAAAACCAACAGCCGTGGGGCAAATCCAATGGCACATAACTTCTTCATTAGGACGTCATTATCGACTCTGTCGAACGCCTTACGAAAGTCCATATAGGCGACGTCCACCTGACATCCCTTGTCCATGCACTTCGACACAATCTCGACTAAAGTCAGCAAGTTGGTGTTAACTGAGCGGCGACTCCTGAATCCGTGTTGCGAGTCGCTCAGATAAGGCGCAATCTGCGAACCGATTTTGTCTTTTATGATCGACTCGAACAGTTTTGCCAATGAACTCAGGATCGCAATAGGTCGATATTGATCAACGGAGGCAGTGTCACTTGTCTTGGGGAAAGGACTGACTCGAGAAAGCTTCCAGCTGGTGGGGTACTTACCTTGTTCAAGAACAAGATTGAATATCCGACCCAAAGGTAAAACCAGTTGATCGCTGTAGGCCTTCAAAAAGTAGGGAGGGACGTTGTCCGGTCCAATTGCGCTCCTTGGCCTTAGCTGCTTCAGCCCTTCCTTTATGTCCCTACTGGAAATATGTGAAACTTGTATGTGATTAGCAGTGCACGAGTCATCAGAAATGTTTACCAGATCTGGATCGAGCGCTGGCTCATCAGGGAGGAAAACGTCTGAGAAGTAGTTTGCAAATGCGGCTGCTGCTTCCTCTCCAACGTGTTCCCGGCCCCGATGCGTGACCCGAGGTTCGAAACCACCCTTCGATCGTAGGCCACTTACATATTTCCAAAATGCGCGTGGGTTATGTCTAATATTGCTTTCAATACTACTCATGTGGTTGGCGTAGGCTGTATCTACGCGACACTTGAGGTTGGCTCTTAGCTCGCTGAATGAGACGTAGTCAGCCGGCCTCCTCCCCGTTTTCCATTTACGGTGGAGTATGGCCTTCGTGGCCAAGTCCCTTATTATATCACCAGTGAACCACACCGGGTATCTCCTTGTAGGCTGGGTTGGTCTGGTCTTCTTCGGGATACAGTTGTTGAAGACTCCGTAAATGGAATCGTAGAAGCGACCGACTGCCGTCTCTACATCAGTAGCTTCGAGAACACTGTCCCAAGATATGCTACACATGAGTTCGTACAGGACTGCGTGATTGCCCTTGGCAAAGTTCCAATCATTGCGACCTCCAATGTTGCTGGGATCCAAGCGGCCAGATCGCTGGCCAGCTCTCTGCGCATACAACACGGGCACAATGACGTCGAGAGGCGGGTGGTAGGCGTCAGTACGTGGCACCAGGCTTCCTGACACGGAAGCGCGCACAGTTACGTCACGCACACTCTCCGGCAGTAACACCACATCAAGCACGCCATCATGATCATTCTTCACTTCATTCGTTTCATACATACCACATACACTTAGAAAATAACAATAATAGTTAAGTGTTGCAACTGAAGCACTGTTCAAATTGAGGTCACCTAGAATAATTAATGTAACGTTCACTTGGGCTACATTTTCCTCTGTTTTCGAAAACCAGTTCATATACTCGGCGTCCTTATCCGCCTGGGTGATTTTCTTCTTGTTTTTCTTTCTGCTGGGATCTATGTAAACTACACAGACGGTAACCGTCACTACCCCAACAGTCACAGTCGCCCAGAGATCTTCACCGTTCGGCGTTTCAAGGTCGTGGCGTCGTCTCAGTGTGATGCTAGGGCGGGCGGCGAGCAGCACGCCTCCGCACGCGGTAGCGCGGTCCCGGCGCAGCACGCTCCAGCCTCCCGCTGTGACCTCGGCATCTCCAACCGACGAGTCTAGGAAGGTCTCCGTAGCGGCGACGAGGTGGTGATCCAGCACCAGCAGGTTATGCCGCCAAAACTCCAACCGCGTTTTGATACCGCGGACATTTTGATAAAGGATATCAAGATAATCATTGGGGTGGGCGGGGCGGTGATTTATTTTTACTGTTTTTGTAGAGCTCAATGTAGGTCTGAAAGGGCAGCCACTCCTTGATACGGGCTTCAACAGGCCACACATCCTTGGAGAAGCAGGTGTCAAAAAGCGACTCTGTAACACCTATTTTGAAGGACTTGTACGCCCACTTTGTCGACAACTCTACCACGGTGCCGGTTTCGGGTGAGCACAACTCCTGTAAATATGCCCTAACTTCCTCCAGTCCCGACCTCATATTCCAGAGATGGAAGAACCGCTGTCGCTCCACCGCGCGAAGAGTTGTAATTGTGGGTCCTGCTGTGCCGCGCAGTGACCGGGGCCTTCGTGGCTTCCTAATGACTTTGGTCCATCCCTCCCCACCATCTTCCTTTAAGTCCTTGGCGTTAGTCGCATTGTGAGGTACTGGTGCCGGTGTGGGGACTTTTGCTTGCGCTGCAGTCGATATCGGCTGTTTGTTTGCGCTTGCGGTGCCACTTAGTTTTGGTTTGTGACCTTCAACCAACCGCTTCGTATTGCCACCGGGCGATGGTGTTTGTGTGAGCGAAATAGGCGTAGGTGTGGGCGGGATAGATGCATGCTGTGCCATCTCCGCATACGATGGGGATGGCGTGCTTGCTGCCCCTGCTACACACTCCGGTTTCGTCACTTTGGTCTCAGGTGGGGGGGTCAATGCTCTGTTTGCACTAATGTGTGACAGGCCGATAGGGCCGCTATTGCGCTGATATTCCCAGCTTTCTTGAGCACAAAATGCACCTCTCCGTATGTTTACGTAAGGCGGATTGCTATAAACACTACTGGTGTTGGAAGAGGCAGACGTCGTTTTTTTCAAGCTATTCAGCTCCGCTTTTAATAGCTCGAACTCCTTCACAGTAACGTACTTTGAGATTTCAGTCGCATATTTTTCCTGGATCTCTCTCTGTTCTTTTTGCACAGCTACTATGTCTGTTAAAAGCTGTGTTACGTCTACCGGCTGTAAATTATTGCAGCACGAACACTTCAGCACGTTAGACGACATTGCCCTTGTCGGTTTGAGAGGCCGGAATAAGAAGAAGAAGAAGAGGAAAGTACGTGCGGCTTCAAGAGTACCAGGCTAGCAGAAAGCGGAGAGCGTGTTACAGTGCTGGTATGGGTCAGCATAAACTGGTTGCGAGATCGAAGGCTCCGCCGCCGTACAGCAGTGAGATGTTAGATGTTTGCGTGTAACCGAGCGTAATGTACGGGCTGAATATTATTTAGGTTTTCGAACGTTATTCTCGCAATTTTTGTTTTTTTATGTCTGGCCACACTGTTGTCAGTTGCTTGACGTGATTTGACTGACAGTTACAGATAGCTGATATGTGCAATTGTGAGGGTGTTTGATGTTGTTGAATTCCTTTGTTTTAGTCCCGTGTATCAATGTGTAGGTGCCATTTGAACTAACGGAAAACAACAAATTTACCTGGAAAAGCCTCGTATTCCCTGGAAAACTCGTACTTCTCTGTGTTCACAGGTTCGGACACAGGTTTGAGGTTAGGTTTCCAGTATCTGCTTGTTTATGACCGAGGTAAATCACTTTGAACTGTTTTTACTATTAAATATGTTCGGAGGAAGAAAAAAATCAATGTCATGGGCGTTAACGCTTGAATCCTTCGTTACGCTCAGGATTCTAACTTAGAATCCCTCGCTACGCTCAGGATTCAATCGTAGAATCCTTCCCTGCACTCTGGATTCAATGTACCGCCCTCGTCGTAAATACATCATTTTGCTCCCTTGTGACACAAATAACTATTTCACACCTTTCATTCGGAACAATTTTGCTCCCTTGTGACACAAATAACTATTTCACACCTTTCATTCGGAAAAGTAAGTTTTGCTCCACGACGAGAGGGAGCAAAATGCTACTTTTCTGTTCAAGCTACTTTTTAATTTATTCATTGGCATGCAGCGTTTACGCAATGTGCCAATTGAACACAGATTAAAATAATAGAATGTAATTATAAAAATGCATTACAATCGACAACGATGACGTAGTTGATTAAAAACGAACGTGGTTCAAGTTTTAACTTTAACAACGTTATATCAAAATTTATGAATTTTTCGTAATATTTAAAAAAAATGTTACAATAAATTATATGTTTTACTGAAATCAAAACTATCGATGACTGTTATTGTGATATAATGAATATTGATATCCGAAACCATTGTAATATTCGATTTGATTATTTTTACACAATAGTAAAAGTACACAGGAACATTTTATCTGTGGTGACCTTTCCCTAATCCTTCACAATCCATCATTACATAAAAAAAAATGTTTACGTTGTTCGATTACTGTAAAAGTGGTAAAAGTATAATTCAAAGTATAGTTTTTTTTTTAGAGCAATTTAAATTTTCCTCATAGTCGGTGTGAAAAGTTGAATGTGTCACTCAGGAGCAAAATTATTTTCGTCATGGGCGTTAACGCTTGAATCCTTCGTTACGCTCAGGATTCTAACTTAGAATCCCTCGCTTCGCTCAGGATTCTCTCGTAGAATCCTTCCCTTCACTTTGGATTCAATTTACCGCCCTCGCCGTAAATACATCATTTTGCTCCCTTGTGACACAAATAACTATTAGGTCGTTTATAATATCGTATAGGTATGTTATTGTATACCTCGATACACATTGCGTCACAATTATACAGGGCTGTTCTGGGACAGTGTTTTAAAGCTTATAGGGATCTCTGGTATTTCTGGGATATAGATCACTAGCCTTGGTAAATAGATTTGTGTCAACTTTAACAAATTTCGCTACTTCCATTATATATAGACAGGGAAATGGTAGTATTTTCAACTCACGAAGTCAGGAGATGAAATAGTCGGCCGCTCACTGGATGAGAAATGAGGAAAAAGCCTTGAAAAAACTAAACAATTGGAGCGACTCAGGGTGGTACAGGTTGTAGACTGTCGGCAGTTATTCGATATTCCATTTCTTTTGATAGGGGGCTGGCCCATCGCTGTAGATATGGAGATGTGAAGGTTTCCAGATGTTTCCTGTCGCCATTAGAACGTTCCTTTAATGTACTAACTTAACTAAAGTACTAGTCTACCTTGAACCTAACCCAAATACTGGGGTTCAACTAACTGATCGACTGACCCTTGACCAATCAATCAATCAAATCTCTTTATTACTATAGATATTTACATATACTTAGCAATCGTCATTTTTTGCCACTTCTCTACATTGAACCACTGTGGGAGAAGAAGGGCGTAGAAATTGCCACAGATTTATTTTTAGATCTCTTAAAAATTGCTTGTGCAATACAATATGAATTATTATAATTAATAAGCAGAAATAAATAATTACAAAATTATTAACAGCAAGTATTGTGTTGAGCCAGATTAACATCATACAGTTCCATCATTTAGGTATCTTGATTTTCACTTCAGTTTGTCACTTGAAGGAAGTCAGTATTCACTATTTTCGGAGTAGCAGAGAAAATAATGGTGGATTCAGCTACTCCTTATGGAAAGGATGTGACGAATTTGCTTTGTTGTTGTTGTTTATTTTTAAGAGTCAACCCTAAATGTGGTGACCAGTGGTCGAGCGCAGGTGGCAACACTGATATGCAGCAAAAAGCGATGACAAAACGCCGACCACCGCCGCCGCCTGTCCCCTACACTATTCGACCGCAAACCGGCTGCACGCCTGCATCTAGACTCCAACGTTGCCGGACTGGTGGGCTGTGTGTGACATTGTTTTAATATGTTTTAATTTGAATTCATAATTCATAATAGTTTATTGCAAAGTCACAAAATTTCACAAGGTGGTAAAATAAAAGTTAGTACATTGTGACGCCCTGCTAGGGCACAGCAACATGCCAAGTACAGCCAGTTGTCCATTTTACGAAAAATTGAAAAAAAATAATTGAAAAATGATTACATTTATGTTCAAAATTGTATAGAGACAATTAACAAAATATTGTAGAGATTATTATTATTAACAATAAATAAATAAATTAAGAGTAAATTATATAAACATTAAATTAGTAATAACATGTAATGAACAAGTAATTAGCGACTAGAAATGTTTACCTAATTTTATCATTGAAAAATTCTTTCACATCATAATAGCATTTTTCAATGAGGAACTTTAAATAAGTAATGAATAGTGTTTCTTTCTCTATGTTTTTTAAGTAATTTGAGTGATTGTATATTTTGATGGCCATATGATGGGGACTAGAAGACACGAGTTCTAACTTTGAAAATGGTTTCTTTAATTTATTTTGGTCTCGATTATTCCTTTTATTTTTATTTTCTAGAGGGGAGTATAAGTTACCATGTTTTCTTACAAATTTGCAAGATTCTAATATATAGATAGAAGTTAAGGTAAGTATTTGTAGTTTTACAAAATAAGATCTACAAGATACCATTTGGTCAATATTTGTAAGTATTCTAATACATTTCTTTTGTAGAATAAAAATATCCTTTATTTCACAACAATTCCCCCATAATATAATACCATACGATAGTCTGGAATGTGCGTATGCATAGTAGGCTGTGAGCGCAGTTTTGACATCAGTTACCCTTTTTAGTTGATGGAGGGCATAAGTAAAAGATGATAATTTGTTTTGCAATCTCTGTATGTAAGGTTTCCAGCTCAAGTTTGTGTCTAGATCGATCCCCAACAAGGTTGCTGTCTTTGTAGTCTCCAGTGGTGAATCTACTGCCCCCTAATTAAAACCAAAGTACATTATAAAGAAGGTATCGCGGAGAGCTTAGGCGGCAAATCCTTGCTACGTCATTTACATCCATTAGTTGTTTATTTCATTTTCATTTAGTGTTGTTTGTATATATAGGTAGTTTAGCTTTATAATCGATATCCAATACTTATGTCTTCAATATATTAAATAAATTAAAATAAATTAGTTTTTCAGTGAAAATGACGTAATGACCATATTAGTTAAACTATGATTACAACCATAGAAGGATTTTTTTTGAGTGACTAGCTGTTACGCGCGGCTTCACCCGCTTTGAATTGTGTAAAAATGGCCAAATCATACGCTAATATAGACGTTTCTTCTTCTTTTAATGTAAATACATTACAAGAAGGGAAGAAGAAGAAGAAGGGAGGTTACAAACAAATGTTTGTAACCTCCCCTCCCCGGCCTCTTGCTTTTTATTCCTCTGGGTATTTTCAAAAAATTACACTGTCAATGACGTCTCGCATCTAGAAAGTACCTCCTACCTAGTATGTGTCACATCTTCAATGACCAAGTGGTTTTTGAGATTCATACAAACTCTTACCCCATTTTCCCTTGTATTAGACGCAAATTTGGATAAAATCTTTACTGGACTAAGATCTATAAACTACCTATCTGCCAAACTTCAGATTCATAATCAAAATTTTATTTTATTTTCATACTCGTAGTCTCGCAATTACAAACTTTCGACCTGCATAATTTCAGCTTCATAAGTAAGTAGTTTTTGATTTTCATACAAACTCTAACACCCCATTTCGCCCTTTCGCCAAATCCCTTCTGAGTGCTACCCTTCACTACTTAAGGAAAACCAGTACAAAGTTTCATAACTCTAGGTCCACCAGTTCTAGCTATAGGTTTTCTGTGAGTCATTCAAGTAATGCTTTATTAAGTAAAGGCTAAATCAAAGATTATAATAATAATAAACCTTGGACACTATTTACACACATTGATCTAGCCCCAAACTAGTATTCCCTGTATCTTAGATACTAGACAACGATACACATACTTATATTGATATAATATTAATCTATATAAGTATGATTACTTGGATAGATAAACAACCATGACTAGGGTACAAACATCCGTACTCATCAAACAAATATTTGCCCCCACCGGGACTCGAACCCGGGACCCTTGGCTTCGTAGGCAGCGTCACTGCCGACCCGACCATTCGGGTCGTCGATTATATCCGCAACTAACTCTCAACTGGGTTGTATTTTTTAAATTCACGTCCTCACTGCGTCTATAACGTTGCTATTTACATTGCACATGCAATCTAGTTAAAAAGTCAAGGCTTGTCCCATACTGGTTACTAATATTACTACTTCTACCGCTGTTAATTTGTAAAACTAATAAATTGGCCCCCGGCAGACCAAAACAGTCATCGTTTACTATAGTGCAATATGGCGTCATAACCTTATGAGAGAGTTTGCTCATATCAGAGAGAAAGTTACGCAAAGTCATGTCTCAGCGATTTGGGGGTAGGCAGGATCCCTTTCGCCGTACATCTATCAAAACAAGTCAAGTTGAAGTTGTTTCTTGGGCCGGATACTCTGCTGAAATAAAGAGCAACTTTAATTGTCATTAGTGTTGTCAACGGTGCCGCAAATTCCGGGAGACTTAATTAAATAACGCAGTTATTTTGTGTGATCGATTTAGGGAAATAACAAAGAAATTAAAAGAATTTTGAAACTTGTGTCACACGATACCTTTGGATGTGGTATAAAAATCGCACTATCCCCTGACGCTTCACTTCCCCTAACAGTAAAATGTGTCTCCGTTGGCGGATTTTTCACATTTTTCAGAAAACTGTAAAACAACGATAAAAAGTGTTTAGGGCTAAAATAAATAAGATAATTTCTGATGATATAATTCTGGCTACATCTGTTGAACCGTACATAGTTGAAAATTTCACAGTTTCTATTTTTATTGACGCTTTTGTAAACTATTATGAACCACATGCATATAAAGGGGGGTTCTCATACAAGAGATGAGTTTCATTGCATCTTTTGCGCGTACAAAAAAAGTCTAATACGCGTTGTTTCGCGATGTAACTACAAAACTGTTTTCGTATGTTTTTGTTTACAGATGCTGTAAGACCTTGCTTCATGCCAAATTTCACGATTGATACCTTTACGTGTTCCTGAGGAAAGGATCTAAGAGAGACTAAAGAAAAACTGGCCAAGTGCGAGTCTGACTCGCGCACCAAGGGTTCCGTAGCATTACCTAATAAAACTCAAAAAAACACGTTTGGTGTATGGGAGCCCCCTTAAATATTTGTTTTATTTTAATTAATTAAATTATTTAAAGGTTAATGTATAACTAAATATTCTGTGAATATTTCAAGCGTCTAGTTATCAATATCGAGCAAATATGAGGGAATCAAAACGTTTGTTGTATAGGAGCCCCTTAAATATTTATTTTCTTCCGTTATTTAGTATTTGTTGTTATAGCGGCAACAGCAAATATATCATCTGTGAAAATTTAAACTGTCTTACTATCACGGTTCATGAGATACAGCCTGGTGACAGACGGACGGACGGACGTAATATGGTCCCGTTTGGCACCCTTCGGATACGGAACCGTGATAACGGACTAACGGACGAACAAACAGATAAACGGACAAGAAAGTGATCATAAATAGGGTATCGTTTTCAGCCTTTGGTACGGAACCATAAAAAATCCAAAAAACACGTTCCGTGTACTGCGACGCCCTTTCATTTAACGGGCACATAAAAATATTGACTTTACATTGAAGAATAATAGGAATTTTTCTCTTGTTTATTTTTGCCGACATTTTTATCGTAGCCCAAACAAAAAAAATTTTTTTTTTTGTGGGAGGGGACAAAAATGTAATTACCCATGCCCATGAGTCAGACCTCCCTGCTATGTCCGGGTCCCCACATCCCCACAGCGGGCATCAGCTCGTGTGGTATACGGACTAAAAACAACCCCTTTGTGTTAACAGTTGTCTTATTAAGAATTAACTGTGAGCCATGGCATTAAGAATTAACTGTGAGCCTTGGCCCATAAAAATATAAAAAAATAAACCAGCTGATGGACACCACATTTTACAGTAAAGCGGGTAAAGCGTTCGGGGCAGGGGGCAGGGGGGAGTTGTACGATTTTAACACCACACCCAAAGATGAAATGAAATGTTTATTAAGAGATCTTGGAAGATGCTGGTTACAAAGTAGGTACTTACAAATTGGTACTATAGTACATTGTTGCCCAGGTATAGAAAGTAAGCAATAGATAGACGAGTTAGTTCGCGGGCCGAGCCGCAGGGAGGCCCGCGAAGATGCGAGTCCATCTATTGCACTTTCTACCGAGGCATTTACTATCTGCTTTTCATGCCTAATGTAAGGAAATAAAACAAGTTGAGTACACAGTATAATACACAGTTTAATTAAAAGTAATATTGATATTCGCATTAAGGCAGTTGTGGAATGACAAGTAAATGTTTTTTCCCGGAACATAAAACGTCAACAACAACTGGTTTTGTTTATTTCCGCACGCCGCTCTAGCGGTGCGCGCGCAGCTATAAATAAAGGCACTGAACGAGTTACTAATGTCAAAAATAATCGACCAATAGCAGAGTAGAAAGTAAAAAAGGCCTCTAAACACTACATTTTACATTGCAAATCTTGTTTGACTGTTTTTGAATTGTACTACTAAGAACTACTTTCTACTCTCATTTCAATCCATCTTTGGCCATATTTCCGAGCAGTGGCGTGAAAATATATTTAACTTTATGGTAATTCATAGCTATATTATTAACCATACCACATACCTAAAGTTATGCTTAGAACTATAAACTAAATACACAAAATGATATTGTGGATATCCCATTAAAATGGTGTGTAAGTTACATAGGTAATAGAACCAGCAGAATATAGTCCGCTACCCTCCGCGCTAGTAGAAACTGTGTTGCGGCAGATATATGTGAAACAAGTGTCAACCCTTTTTAACTGGTGGCTCTGAGAGAACAATAGCCCTCGCGAATCTAGTCCGAAAGAGTTTGGCCAAAAATAGGATTTAGTCACTAGTGAGAGTGAGTTTTAAAATTTAGAGGAATAGATTTAGTTTCTTCTAAATAGGTAGGCTAGGTTAAAATAGTTTAGACTACGTTAGTTACTTACCTTATAGATACCTCAGCACAATGGCTCGGACCTTCAAAGTCTCCTACCTGAACAAACCAGAACTTGAATATGTAACTATTTTACTGCCAAGCTTGCTCCTAGATATCTAAAATGTAAAATAATACTAAAGCTATCTCCTTTAGTGTACATACTCGAAGACCCAAGCGGTACTAAAAGCCGTTGGCATGCGAAGGATTTTAAAATATAGCTCCTGCATAATGCATGAAGGTTATTAAATCTTCTTTGTATAATTTGTAAATATCAATGTCTCTTTATAATTTAAATAGGTTATTAAGCCATTTAAATACTCTTCTATTAACACTTGGTAGATAGGAAACTCTTTGTAGTTGTAAATACCTAACCGACTACAGATCCTATGTCAACTAACTACTAAATAACTATCTAGTTCTACTTCTAACTATCTAGTACCTTCTCTTCTAAGGAAGTATCTTGAGGTCTCCTTCTTTAGACACCTTGTGTTTACTGTCAGAGTCGTGGACTGTTTCCACAATGCTTGACTCTGTTACTGTAAATAAATAGCCTGGTTCTAGAAGCCTGCACGGTATACGAGTACGTCGATGTGAGTTTTGTTCTAAAGTGAAAGTTCTATCAGCATTAAGAGTATTTAGTTACCATAATTTTTGTGCGTGAATAAAGAATTCCTGAGATGTGAGTTACGTTTTATTTATATGAGATAGTGAAAAACTGTCAAAGCAAGCATATTGTAGGGAAAATCCTTCAGTTCATTTGGTTCTTGCAGCCAAGGCAGGCCTAGGATAGGAAAAACCCTACAGTTCGTACATAAGGTACAGCCGCATTGTAAGGCCCACTTTTTTACAAATTCAAATAAACCCTTTATTTTACCACCCTAAAGAAAAAAAAGGTTTAAAATAATAGATGATTATTTCTGAATCCAAATTAATATATTTTTTAGAACTATGACGATAATAGGTTCTTTTTCTTTTACTTTTTTAAAAACCTCTTTTTTGGGCTCTACTAAACATGGTGTGTATTTATTATACGCACCATGCTGTTTATATGCCGTTTGGCGCAAAAGTAGGCATTAAAGACATAATAATAATAATAATTCTTTATTGCACAGAAAACACAATGGAAAAAATACAACGAACAATATGCAAAGGTGAGCTTATTTCTAAAAAGAAATTTCTTACAGCTAACCTGTGAGGAAAGGAAAAAATATTTATAGAGAGGTAGTCCTAGTGCACAATTAAGATTTAAAAGAAAGAAATAAAGTCAATATACTATCAGATAAATCACAATACATCCTACACATACTATAAAATAAATTAATAGAATACAATAAATACATAGATACACATACATACTATAAGATACCCACTATGCGGAAGAGAGGAAATGCTGTTTCAACTTTTTCTTAAAAGAGAACAAGGATGTGCAATCCCTAATAGCGCAAGGAAGTGCATTCCACAAACGTATTGCCCTTAACCTAAACGAGTGCTCGTAAGCAACAGTGTTGTGCTGAGGAATTGACAAAAGTGACGCCGTGTGAGATCTCCGAAGTCTATCTCCAGAGGAAAGAAACTCAAAATGTTGACGAAGATATGCGGGATAGCGCGGATTTCTCAAAATATTGAAGAGGAAGGAGAGAATGTGCATATCACGACGAAGTCGGATCGGGAGCCAGCCTAATTCCCTGCGATATTGGGATACGTGATCGTACTTGCGGAGACCGAAGATAAACCGAATCCCGAGATTTTGAAGTCGCTCGAGTTTGTTCAGATCTTCGTTCGCGCTGGCCCAGCAAACATCGGCGTAGTCAATTAAAGGCAGAAGAAGGGTCTGAACTAGCATGATTTTAATCTGCCTAGGCAAGAAGTACTGCAAACGCCGAAGGGAATGAAAGGATGCAAAGACTCGTCTGCTGACCTCACAAACGTGGGGCGACCAGGATAAAAGAGTATCAAAAACAACCCTAAGATTTTTGGCTTTCTCGCTGTACTTGACAATGGTACCGTTATAAAGCACGGGAGCAACTGACCTATGCTGCAACAAATTAAGTAAGTGCCGTGTACCCAGTATCATCGCCTGAGACTTTTCCGGGTTGACTAATAGCCCATACGAAAGAGCCCATTTCCTGATGTTGTCGAGGTCAGCATTCAAAGCCTCTACAGTCGAAGTCAGATCACACAGGGGAAAATGCCGATAAATTTGAAGGTCATCTGCATAGAGATGATACGAGGAAGACAATACATCCGAGATGGAATGGATGAAAACTGAGAAAAGAAGAGGAGAAAGGATGCCACCCTGCGGAACACCAGTAGAGAGCTTGCACCATTCCGTAGTAACTTCTTCAGACTTGATGCGCTGCTGGCGGTCTCTCAGGTAGGAGTCAAACCAGCGAGCCGAGTGTGAAGAGACATTGAGTGTTTTTATGATTTCAACAAGTATTGACGCAGTTGAAGGCGCTGCTAAAGTCAAGGAGAGTCAGGACTGTGAGCTGCTTCTTATCCATTGCCAGTTGGATATCGTCAGTTACCTTGAGCAGTGCGGTGGTGGTGCTATGCCCTGGCCTAAAACCAGACTGAAAAGGGTTCAGTAAATCCATGGAGGAAAGGTACGAGGACAGCTGGGAGTGGACAATTGATTCAAGGACTTTGGAAAGGATTGGTAGGATGGAAATGGGACGGAACTCTTTGAAGGAGGACGAGTTAGAAGTTTTAGGCAGGGGTATCACTAATGCTCTTTTCCACTGGCTTGGGAAGCAGTACTCGCTCAGCGACGCGTTAATTATATGCGCTATAGGTGGTAAAACATTATCGAGTACACTGAATAGCATCTGAGAGCAGATATTGTCATCACCTACAGCCTTGGACGAGATTTCTAGAATAGCTTTCTTTACTGCGCCAACTCCGACAGACCTGAGGTTGAAAGGTAAGCAACTGGATGTCGTTCTGGTACGCAAGTTACGAAGGGTAGCATCCTTGACACAGGGGTCCATCACGACAGGGGAGACAGCAAAGAATTTGTTGAGACCATTGAGGTCGACACTACCGGCAACTGCGTCCTGGGACTTACCAATACCAAGGGTCTTCAGGAACTTCCAAACCTGTGCAGGAGAGTAACTCTCGATACTCTCGTAGATGTGGCGGCGTTTGGCATCTCGACAAAGACGCGTGCACCGATTACGGAGACGTTTGTATATAAGGAGATTATCGTCCGTCGGATCCTTCTTATATCTACATTTGGCACGGTTTCTCTGGGCCATCAGACCCTTGATGGTGTCGGTAAGCCAAGGCGCATGGAGATGTTTGACCCTAACCTTTTTGACAGGAGCATGTTTGTCGAACAAACTTAAGACAATCGAGTTGAAATGCTGGACTTTGTCATCAACGGTCTCACTACAGACGACAGGAGACCAGTCTATAGAAGCGGCGTCAGACTTAAGGGAGCTGAGATCCATACCCTTGAAACTGCGAATATCCAGGAATTTTGCTGCGCGCTTGGGAGGCCTTAACTTGAACGAGAGATAAATCAAATCGTGAAAGGAGAAGGGGGCATTAAGTTGGCCATGCGTAGCAACCTTGGATATGTTAGAAACAATCATAAGATCTAGAAGAGAGGGGGTGCAGTGGGGCTGGAAGTGAGTTGCACTCAAGGGAAGAATATTTAAATTTAGGGAGCTGATGATAGACTGGAGTTTGGCTGAGCGAACATCATTTTTAAGTAAACAGGTATTGAAATCACCTAGGATAACTGTGTCACTGTAAAGAGGAGATAGATCATTAAGAATGCTTTCAAAAGAATCAAAGTAGTCGATGAGTAGAGAGGGGCTATAGAAGACACCCAGAAGGACCTTATTGTGATGCAGGCATAACTCGAGAAAGAGGTGTTCAGCGGATCCAGAGTACAGACTAGGTGAGTGGCTGATGACTTTGCAAGAAATGTTGGAACGAAGGTAAATAGCAACACCGCCACCAGCCTTACCTGTCCTATCGTATTATATAAAGACCTTAAAGGTTTAATAAAAAATAACATTGAATATTCCTGAACTTAAAAACAGTAAGCAGAAACTAAAATCATCAATATTTTGTTAGAAAAATACACTTTTCCACTGTGTAAGAAAACAGTCCAGCTATTGAATTTTTAGGTATTTTGTGTATAAATATTAGTATTTTACATAAAAATATTCTTGTTCTTGCTAGAATTGAGTAATTATTATCAAGGTTTTTTTATTTATAATTTTTCTACATTGGGCCTTATTACCATATTTGCTTTAGAAGCCCTATATTATGGGTTTACAAGGTCCTGGAAATTTCTTAACTGAAATTTAGTTTAGAATAACAATTATTTTATTCTTAAATATTAATTGATTTATGCATGAGGTAAAAATTAAAAAGGACATTTATTTATTTATTTCATTGTTACCAAGTCCACTGCACATACAATTTACAGGAAATAATCTTAGCCTAGGCCGATTACGGACTTCCATTATTTAAGATTAAACATATGGTAAGTGGCAAACAGAAAAGCTTTTTAAAATAATTAAGTATATTAAGATGAAGTGAAGAAGTTCAGATGAACCTGCTTACAAAAATTCACGAGATTAAATCGAGAAATGCGACTTGTAGAGGGGAAAAACCGGACACACATCCGAACATACGACAGCCCAACCCTGAAACGGAAACTCTTCATACGCTTCGCTGGCTCGGTCTATTAGTTTGTCTAAAAACAAAGAACGACTCTACATAAGGCTTGTCACGGTTCAGAATGCCTGACTTATTATGATTAAATCCTAATCCTAATCCTATAAATTCCATTTTATGAGCGGCCGCCATGCTGTGATATCGTTTCCCAAAAAATCAGCGCCAGTTTTAATTAGATGAGTGTCACTCAATCTCTTAGCACTTAGCATTTGCGCATCTGGGCCCTAGTTGCTCGACTTAGTGGGGTGCGGAATGCTTTGATTTCCACTCGCTGTGGCAGTCAGCGCGTGAAAAGGCAGAGTTTTTTTTTCTGCTATGCTTTACAGGTCATAGGGTTCCGTATGAGGGAGGAGAACATAGGGTTCCGTATGAGGGAGGAGAACACAGAATTACTTATGGCCCGTTTCAAGAAGTCCTGATAAGCTCTTTGTGACATGATTTGTGAGTAATTTTTCTAACGAAATTAGTGAATTATATGTTCAATATAGCTTGTCGGGACTTCTTGATAAGAGCCCTAAGTCTATATAAAACTTAATAGGTAACTAAATAAGTAAAATAACTAAATAGGTAGTTAATTAAAGGTGAGCTATTTTGAAAAGGGAAATATTAAACTGCACATCAAAAATACTGATTTGCGCAGCAAATATCGCTTACATTTGCTGCGGTTGCTTAGGAGAAGGGTTAAGAGGGTGAGCGAAACGAAGCCCCCTTTATCCTTCGTGTTAGGTTCAAACAACAAATACTTAAAACATAAACTTAAGTTCTCATTAAATATTTAAAACATAAAAAGTGTTTTTGTTAATCCTTTTTTGCTGTGCAAATCAGTATTTTTGATGTGCAATCAAATACTATCCAGCCTTTTGAAAATAAATGTCAACGATAAAGTATGCACCTCAGGAAAATTATATACATATTTGATTTAGATAGGTAGAGAAATGAAATATATTAAGCTAGTGACGGGATTCATCGGAAAATCTGCCAAATACTGTGGTATTCAAATTGTTGATAATAATCAGACTGATTGATAACAATATTACAATATTTATTTAATACGAAAAAACCAAAACTAAACAAACGGAAACCCTGTGACTCACCCTTCGCCATGTTTCATTCGTGCCATTCCGCCATTGATAGCACTTCTGCTAAGGTAATTATCATTTTCAACCTGCTTACTGTGTCGTTTCACCTGAGGGCTTATCTTTTTAATGTTTATTTTTAGTTTCATCTCCTTTAGTAGGGGTGTTTACAGCAGGAGCACTTTCTAGTGCCACGCCATTCTGACTGCAAGCTGCTTAGGTTTCAAAGAGATAAAGAGCTTTTTCAGATGTTAGTATTTTAATTAGCTGTGTTTTTGTGTCTATTTCTATTCAATATTCACTATTATGGTACCAACATACACGATACAAACTCTTCACCATACAGTAAACTAAAACGTTAGGTTAATACCCGCTTCATATCCCCACGTAATACTAGTCAGACAGACCTAAACCATGGGGCCCAAAATGGTTGACATATTTTATAATATTGCGATTTTCAGCTATCTATTCCCTTCGCGGTTAAGTTGGCTATGATACCCAATTATACAAGAGGCAATGTAAAAAAAACAAAGTTCAAACTGAGAAAACCATTTCGAGATAATTGTGCTCCTAACTAAATTCAGTTATTCCCATCAAAAATATAACAGGATTACTGAAATACCCGTAAAAACAATGTACTTCATTTGTCCTATTTGGCCGTTATGTTGGCTGTTCTATAAGACTGTCAAGTATCAAAAGTTTTCCTGTCAGTCGATAACGTAAACAAATATAGATGTCATAATAAGGGATCTTACATCTTGACAGATGGTTCAAGCAGCATCTGTTTGAGGACGGCATCCTCGCTCGTGGCTAAACAAACCGATCCGTGAACGGTACCATCGCCCTCACTTCCTGCACGCGTGCTGAGAGGGACTCTCCTGCGGCAGGAGAGGCGGTCTCGCGGGTGTGCCTTATCGCTCTTTTTCGGCTAAACCAGGTTTTATCGTGGGTTTTAAATCCCTCTGAGATGGCCTTTCTCCACCCACCGCGGTCAGGACATATCCCACCTCCACCTAACCTCATCCCGACTTCTGGTCATGTGACACACACAAACGATGTGAGCTCGGTGCCGATTCCGCATGTCATTTAACATTTTAGCCAAATTCCCAGCTACATCTCTTTTTATGCCACGCGTGCAAACTGGTGTAGCTGTTGGAAGTTCGCCTTTGACGAGACGAGGTCCTCGTCCCCACCGCGGTCAGATGCGAGACTCTCCCATGAGTTGCGCTCCATGCCAAAAGCAACCATGTCACGCTTCACGCAATCCTTGAAGCGGGGGATGGGCCGCCCTACCTTACGCTTCACAAACGCCACTTGGCTCAACAAAGTCTGTCTGGGTACACGAGTGCTGTTCGTCCGATGCACATGCCCCAGCTACCGGAAGCGTCTCTGTTCGAGAAGATCAGCTGACACGTGCCATTGGTACGGTTTCCGGAATATGGCTTGTACAGATTTTGATTTTTGATATTGAATGTTTGCGCATGTATAGACAAACAAAAAATGGTATTTGTTATCATAGGATCAGATCTAAACAATGTATATCCACACCCATTTCATAAACCCTCTACATTGCGTTCAAAAACCGCAAATTACGACCAGCTCAAAGATAAACTGTTTTGTTAGAATTCACGTGAAAATTTTATTATATTGAATGCGATGTCCCTATTACACACAAATCTCTGAAAAACAAACTATTTGATTTGACCTTCAATAAATGTCGATTCCACAATGCCGGTCGTACCATGCGGTTCCTGAACAAAACATTTAGATCTTAAATTTGAATTAATATTATAATGTCAACATTCTGGTCAAGTTATATTCCAGCAATTGTAGGTATTAAATTACTTATGCCGGTTACGGCAGTACAAAAAACAGAGAACACTACTTAGTTTATTATTAAGTTATATTACTATTGCCTTATATATTATATTGCCTAATTATGTACAGTTACATACAGTAGTTTATCTACACACACATCACAAGCTCTCTTTGATGTGTTCAGAAAGCGCATGTTCGACCGGCATTGTGGCATTGATCATTGCTCTGCACTTTTTTAGCTTGTTCAGTAGTACCAACTTCACAGACAAACTAGGGGCGGCACGCAGGCGGGCGTCGGCGTTCGAAATTTGAATGTCATTATATGTCGAAATATTAATACTTTATGGTCATAATGTATCAATATTCAGATAAGAAATTAGTTTTTACCAAGTAGTATATCATTATGATGGTCGTAACGTGCGGTTTTTGAACGCAGTAAAGAGGGTTTAGTAGTGTAGATAAAACAATTGAAGGTATAAAATAGTCGTGCAATCTTTTGAATCAAACAATGTATGGTCTCTTTGATCATCTTTCTGATGTTTTTAGATATGCTCAAACACGATTATGCATAAATAAACTCCAAATCTCACCCGTACTTTTTTAAATAAGAGCAAAAGTGTGTGCCCCTCGGTGAGGACATTATTAAATGCAAACGCCAAGATCAGTTAACCAAACCAACTGTGACTTGTGTGACTGCTGTCATTATTAATTTACAGTACCCATCACATCAAGCGGACATCGCCGCCTCTGATCCAATTACATACCCAGTGCAGTTGGCCGGGCGAAAAGATGGGGAAAAACGGGAAAAGGAAAAACGGGATTGATTGCGAGAGAGCTGTAAGTGGATGACTTTTCGCATGGTTTGCCGTCAAAGAGCGGCAGGCGCGAAGTGTCACCCGTGGCAAGGGAACGTGACCCTTGTCATTCCATTCAGCCTGTATTTTTAATCGTTGTGTGTCCGATCAGCTGATCTCTAGTGAGGATGATGCAAATAAATATTCCATTAACTACCTATCATGTAGGACAAAAGCAAATGTCGTTTTGCAAGTTCTGAGCTGAAAATAGCACCTTCGCCGCTACGACCCTCGCTTTCGGCTCGCGCCGTAGACTTCTCGGCTCGTAAATATAAGCCTTTGCGAACTCGTGGGAAATGTATTTCATGTTTGATCGGAAGGTCTTCGATGCAAAACTTCTTTCTCATATCATTTCCCATTTGGTCACCTTAAAAGGAACCACAACCAATGCTGTATAATTGTCTTGCAAAATAAATATGGCATAAAGAGTCTTGGTGCGAGCTTCAACTGTAATATGGTGGTAATTTTGGATTTGACGACCCGAATGGCCGGGGACGACCCGAATGGCCGAGTCGGCAGTGACCCTGCCTACGAAGCCAAGGGTCCCGGGTTCGAGTCCCGGTGGGGGTAAATATTTGTTTCATGAGAACGGATGTTTTTACCATAGTCATGGTTGTTTATCTATCTAAGTATAATATTTATCTATATAAGTATGTGTACCGTTGTCTAGTTTGGGGCAAGATCCATGTGTGTGAATAGTGTCCAAGCTATTATTATTATTATTATTCTTTATTTACTAAGTAGGCGTGTACCCCTAAGATTATAAATAGGTCAAAAACTATGCCCAGATCGTCTCAAACCATTGAAGCTAATCAAGATATCTTAAGATTAAAGGAAATTCAACTGTAACTCAGTGCAAAAAAGTGGGTAATATTTAATCGCAGATCAAATGTCCTATTTGCACACCAATAATGTTCAACAAAAATCACTTTTTTTGTTTTAAATATGTTATGTGTACTCAAATTGTATGTTTCTTTTTCTCTTACAAGTCAACCTAACATGAAAGTTTAAGTAGGCTTTGCTTCGCTTACCCCCTTTACCTTACACTTACCCTGACCACAGATATTATAATCCTGACCCACCACTTTGCACTGATATTTGAGGTGCAAATAAGTATTTTTGATTTGCATAAAAAAAATCCCCAAACAAAGAGGTCCTCACTAAACTAAACTGTCGAAGCGTGGGCTAAATAAGGTATTTGACTGCTAGTCAAAATATATAGTTTTTAGGAACTGTCAAAAGGTAATTTTGTACACGAGTTTTATGAAATACTGGCATGTTACGTCATAGTCAAATGCTGTCTTTTTAACTCAAAATTGAGTTCATAAAATACTTACAACTGTCGGAAATATACAATTCTGATATTGTCAAACGTTTTTGTTGAAATAGGTTCAACTTGAGACACGTTTTTAGATTTAATGGACTACCTACGTGCACCCCGGTTTAGACTCGCGAAGTTAGCAATTCTTTCAAGGGACTGTGACTTCTCCACTACAATAAGATACCTCTGGAGATTTTGAAATTTCCATTTGAGCAATTTAAAAAGCATGTTAAAGCGACTTTGTCAAAAAAGGGATATAATAATGTTCAAGATTACTTAATAATAATAATAATACCTTGGACACCATTTACACACATTGATCTAACCCCAAACTAGGATTCCCTGTATCTTGGGTTCTAGACAACGATACACATACTTATATAAATAAATATTATACTTAGATAGATAAACAACCATGACTAAGGTACAGACATCCGTTCTCATCAAACTAATATATGCCCCCACCGGGACTCGAACCCGGTACCCTTGGTTTCGTAGGCAGGGTCACTGCCGACTAGGCCATTCGGGTTGTCCTTACTTAAATGACGGGACTGTTTTGGGTTAATCTAGCTCAACACAGACCTTGCAAAATAATTTTGTAATTATTTATTCCTGCTTATTAATCATAATGAGTAAATTTTTTATATTTGTATTAGTTAAGCACAACCTATTTTTAAAACAGATCTAAATATCAATCTGTGGTAGTTTCCACGCCCTTCTCTCCCACAGTGGTCCAATGTAGAGAAGAGGCAGAAAATTACGTTTGCTAAGTATATGTAAATATCTACAGTAATAAAATACTTTGACTTTGACGTTGACCTTGTCAAATACCGTATTGTCCTCTACTACGCCGAATGGGAAATGGCGTACTCTATTTAATGCTAAACTAGACTGTTATACCTTCCAACTGGTTTTAAAATAAAGCGGCCCTAATCTAACCTCCCAAGTTAACCAACGAGGCACTAACAGCAAATCCTCTTTAGATTGCTCACATGCCGCCGACGCATGTACGCGTCGATATTTTAAAATAACGCGACATAAAAGAGATACGACACTAAGGACTTAGTATCCATTTGCCGAAATTGGCCCCGTTCAAGATAACAACAAGTTTTCGCACCCTCGCCACTGAATGTGCAATTCATACGTGTAAATGTCGTCCCCTGACGACCAAAATTCAACTGTGTGGGGATGTGATACCTCTAGTTTTAGAATATTGGGTGTATTTTTAGCATATGTCATTCCTGATGCGTAGGCTTATCAGATGGTGTCGGACAACGTGTGGTGGGAATTTTATCTCGTTACCGTAATTTTGAGTTTGTTTTCGTATGCGGGTTAACTTTAAAATGGAAGACATCACTTTTAAAACACGGTTATGAGTAGACTAAACTTGTGTGGGTACGCTTTACTGTGTTTAGTTTTTCTTTAAAAAAAAACAAGCATTTTATATTGCTTCTGGCTCCAAGCTAGGATATCCGGAGTCTTAGTAACCAGAAACAATGTTGTCACTTGATAATCATCCATGAAACGAGGTTTTATTTCTCTTCTCCTCCACCGAGATTCGAATCGAAGACCTGTCGCTTGTGAGAGCCTCGATTGGTCTAGATGCCTCAGAGGTAGTCTTGTAACTATGTAGATAGTGTAAGTATAGCTATGATGCATCGCAATAAATGCGGACAAAGCAAGCAGAAGAAGTTGGTACGAGAAACAATCTTGCATGTGATTACATGGTTGAGTGGACAAAGAAAACTCCCCCGCCCCTTTCCCCTTCCCCCCCCCCCACCCCCCGCCCGCATTCCCCTCCCCCGCTCTGCACCCCGCATTCCTAGGCGGATATTGCTACTGTGGGGTGTGTGGTGTATGTGTGTTACTTTCAAAGGGATGCTATATTTTTAAATCTCACTAAAGCCAACTTACCTGCAAGCCGGTTAAAAGATACATTATATGTGCTCCTCGCAGGAACTCAATAACCTTAGCACGTAGCCTTGGAGCCCTATCTGTATTTCGGCCTCCTATCCAACCCACGTCGCTTTCAAAGGACCATGCGTAGTTTTGGTCTAACTTCTCAACAGCGATTGCTGCATTTTGTAATAGACATGTTATACAGGGCTTAACTTATGATATCACTAAGCGTGTGCATGTATAGTGAGGAAGCTCATTCACGATACGTCATCTCGCCTATGTTATCAGCCGAGTGTGTGATCCAAAGTTACAAGTAACATAGGCGGGATGACTTTGTCCTTGAGTGTGTGATCCAAACTTACAAGTAACATAGGCGGGATGACTTTGTCCTTGAGTGTGTGATCCAAAGTTACAAGTAACATAGGCGGGATGACTTTGTCCTTGAGTGTGTGATCCAAACTTACAAGTAACATAGGCGGGATGACTTTGTCCTTGAGTGTGTGATCCAAAGTTACAAGTAACATAGGCGGGATGACTT
This sequence comes from Argyresthia goedartella, assembly GCA_949825045.1. Lineage (NCBI taxonomy): Eukaryota > Metazoa > Arthropoda > Insecta > Lepidoptera > Argyresthiidae > Argyresthia > Argyresthia goedartella. The sequence goes on along the minus strand of OX463806.1, from coordinate 44,154,468 downwards.
TGTCCTTGAGTGTGTGATCCAAACTTACAAGTAACATAGGCGGGATGACTTTGTCCTTGAGTGTGTGATCCAAAGTTACAAGTAACATAGGCGGGATGACTTTGTCTTTGAGTGTGTGATCCACAGGTACAAGTAACATAGGCGGGATGACTTTGACCTTGAGTGTGTGATCCACAGGTACAAGTAACATAGGCGGGATGACTTTGACCTTGAGTGTGTGATCCACAGGTACAAGTAACATAGGCGGGATGACTTTGTCCTTGAGTGTGTGATCCAAAGTTACAAGTAACATAGGCGGGATGACTTTGTCCTTGAGTGTGTGATCCAAAGGTACAAGTAACATAGGCAGGATGACTTTGTCCTTGAGTGTGTGATCCAAAGTTACAAGTAACATAGGCGGGATGACTTTGTCCTTGAGTGTGTGATCCAAAGGTACAAGTAACATAGGCAGGATGACTTTGTCCTTGAGTGTGTGATCCAAAGGTACAAGTTACATAGGCGGGATGACTTTGTCGTTGAGTGTGTGATCCACCGGTACAAGTTACATAGGCGGGATTACTTTGTCGTTGAGTGTGTGATCCACCGGTACAAGTAACATAGGCGGGAGCACTTTGTCCTTGATCTTCTTGGCTATACCATGTAACTGAAAGTGTAGTTATATTTTAGGGGTTTTTAGAGAAATCTTTCTGATCAATTTACACCAAGAAACCGATTTGATCGGACCAACTTTAATTTTCACTTCTCCATTGGTCGGCGCATCGCAAACTACAAATTGAAGTTCGAGCAATCAGTAGCCCCAACATGTTATTCTGACCTCTAGAATTTTCAGCGTCTGAAATTCTGAGCCACGTAAAAAAAACAAAGGTACCAAACTGAGAAAACCATTTCGAGATAATTGTGGTAACTAAATTCCGTTATTCCTAAAAAAATACTATAGGATTACTGAAGTATCCGTAAAAAATATAGTGTACTTCATTGTTAAAATCTCCTTCGCCTTCAAGTTGGCTGTTCTGTAAAACTGTCAAATATCAACAGCTTTCCTAACAGTTGATAACGCAGATGTCAGTCGGAACGTAAAGAAGTATTTATATTACAGTTTTTTAGTTGTATAATCGGAAACCACCAGCCTCAAGTACAACAGTTTCAGCACTGTGAGCAAGTGACGTCACGAGGGGTGTTATTTAAAAAAATAATACACAAGGTGAAATTTAATTAACTGACCATATTGTGGGGAATGATAGCACCGATTAAAGACTGAAAGATGATTTCTAAAAACGCGAACCATCGGAAATAATTAGTTTTCGAGATATAATTTTTTTAAATAGCCATTTCAAGCATTCTATAACCACTCAGCCACGGACGCGAATTTTAGCGGCGACCTACTCGATATGAAAGTTTATTGCTGACCAAGTACTCATGCCAGTATGAAATGAGATACATGGTTAGAAAGCTGAAGAAATACAGAACTAGTATTATAAATAGTTAATTACCTGTTTGATGAACAGAGCGCCGAGAAGGATTAAAAAATTACGATTCCTGTTTTTTTTTACTGTCCTTTTCCAAGAAGGATATTTTGAAAGTTGAGAAAATTATACTTGAATCTTGCATCATTAAGATCAATTTGATAAGTAATTATCTTAGACTTAAGTAGTAAAACTCATATCAAAAACAATTTATTTCGCGAAAACTGGATCAAAATATCTAACAATAACAAAACATTGAAGTTCATATTTTTAAATAGTGTTGCAATGTATCGACTCGAAAAAAAGGTTCTCAGTGTATACACATGTTGTATATGACGTTCATTAAGTCTCAAATTTTGTGCTATTATGAATAAAAATTATTGAACTTAACTTGAACTTACAATGACAAAAGCAATGACAGAGAGAATGAGTATACGTAGCATGAACATTTCGCTCCTTTTTCTTGTTTACGATCGAAAATTAAAATTTGATAACGTTGATTAATTGCCAAATTAACATTCTGTCTGTTAAGGGACGTTGGACGGTTGAGTGTATAAATCTACTTATAAGGCATAGAAAAATACATTCTGATTAGTCGATGTGACATTTACGATTAAAATTTACAGATTTCAGCTACTGATAGATGAATTTTCTCGAATTCTATAGACATTCCTAGTTGTCAGAATTTCATGACAAGGTACAGAGAGGGATTATTGGTGTCAGGAGTTGTCATCTAAAGCGATTGTCATTGGTGAAAAGGCAATTTCAAATCAATCCCGATATGTCAATTACGTCAAGAGATAGAGTCCCCGCCACCACTCAAGTCCGATAGCCGCGGCGCCACCGTCCTTTTTCTAGTGATACTTGCAAGTTAGATCAGCGGTTCCACTTTCCGCAACAGGACATGAGTGAAGGCGCGGGCTGTACAGAATCGAGATGAACCAATGACGTCACGAAGGATCACAGCTTGGTGGCGCCGGCGTAGCGGGAGGTAAAGAGTTTCATTGATCTGAGGTTAGGTTCAAAGGCAAATCACGTGATCTTTGAAATACACTTGACACTGGCAAAGTTAACCTCAAATGAGGTTAGTACCAGAAAAAGGAAATAGACTTTGACGGCTTTGACAGATAGACAGCCGCCAGCTACACCAGCGCTATCTGCAATGAGCTTTTGAGAATAGGGGCCATTGGGACCGTTTTTTTTTTTGTATTTTATGGCCTGGTTGCAAAGACCTTTGGGCCACGAGTTGTATAATACTATCTACGGTCTGTGTTTGTATACTTGAGCTAAGAAGTAAACAACAATGGCTGAATTAGTATGGCGGATGCTCTGACAATCTGTGTGCAGGAATTTTGTCAATATAACGACATTGTAAAGCATTTTTGAGTGGTAATTAGTGCGTGAGTGTTAAAGCTAATGTAACTTGCTGTGGTAATCTAACTTGCTTGATTCTTTCAGAATGTCGTGAAATGTGTTTTTTTACTACTTAGCTCAAGTATGATTAGGTAGTTGCTAAATAGATAATAATGAATATAGTAGAAATAGATGAAAAATAATATGTAATAATAGAATAGATGCTAGTTGTTTTTTGAATAAAAGGGCTTTGTGGTCTATTGGATTTCACGCTTGCTTCTCACACAGGCGATGAAGGTTTGAATCCTGACCATGTACCAATGAAATAATTAATTTATCTTAACTACATTATCGGACGTTCAGTGTTTCGGACGACACGTTGAGCTGTAGGTCCCGGCTACTATCGCTACGTGGTAGTGGTCGTACAACCCCTCCACCAGCCCGCATTGAGCCAGCGTGGTGCAGTACGGCCTAATCTTACTCGTATCTGGGTAAAGACCTGTGCCCCTCGGTTAATCGGCTACATTGATTGATTTTTTAAATTAAATACAATATCGAAAGACATTGGGCCGAAAGAATAAAGTAAAGTAAGCATGACCTGTCATTAAAAGTAAATACCTCATGTTTGACGTTCGCTCATACTACACGCCAAAGATAGCTTGGCACTTCGCTCTGCCAACGTCATAGCGTTCGTCACTGTTCTACTGAAGCGTCGAGGGCGAGAGCGATCAAGGCAGGGAGGGTAAACGCAGGTGCCAGAATAACTTTGGGGCGTAGTAATTATAGATAATGGTAATTTTCCTTCAAATATTAGAAGGAAAAGGTACCTTTTCCATCGGCCCTAATATGAACGTGTGAGCGTGATGTACTTTATAGATATTACCTTAGAGTTACCTCCTTTTATACCCTATTCAAATGCGCTTTGCAACAAATGCATTCATAAAATCTCCCTTAAACAATTTATTCAATTAAATAACGTATCCCCAGTAAACATTCGAGTTTATGCGGCGATAATAAAAGCATCGAGAAATCGCAATAAAAGAGTTGCGTCTATAATAAAGACAAGAAAAGCTTCGCGGCACTGCTAGCATGATACAACTGTTCTTCGAATCGATACGATTTTTCTATCTAACTATTTATTGCCGAAAGTACGCGACCGAAGGTGACCTGCAATGCTATTTCAACACGCATGATAGCAGGTTAGGCAAAATACACACTTTTTAAGATATGTCGAAACGCCCGTTTTGTTCGGCAGTTGAATTAAAATATACAAAACTGAAGTCATATTTTTTTAGATGTTATGTCAGTTTATGAATACAAAATGGTGTTAGTTAAATGTATTTTTTGAGTGGTACTTTTGAGGAACCTACTTTATGTTTATTTGCCTATCCCGTGATAAACCCATTTGCCTTCTTCATTAGCAACACATTTGGCGCTCATTTGTCACGGTTTGGCGTACACCCAAACATATGTCTGGCGTATGCCGCGCGTGGCGTGTGTCTACGTCTCGTCCGAACGTAAAATCAGCCGCGGAGCTTTAGTCGCGATATTTCGGTACAGTGTGGTACAGATTATTGAATAATTAAGAGTGTGGTGTGGTTAGCTATAAATTGACGGCCTTACTAATAAAAAAAAGTTATTCACTGTTTAACTGTATAGTGTTTTGTCCTTTTCATACGTATGTCAAAGCAAGACAAAACAATGTATAAGTTACACTGTGAATAACTTCTTTTATTAGTAATACCGTGAATGACGGGGCGATTCAAAATTCAAAAAGTGGCCGTGAATGACAGTTACGCTTTCGAATTTCGAATTCGCGATTATGAAAGAAGTTGCGGCTTCTAGATGTTAGAAGCCGAAACTTCTTTCATAATCGCGAATTCGAAATTTCCTTTCACAAAAAATACTTATTAAATAACTAACGAAGCTAAATAACTAGCAAAACGTCGTGGTAACAAATGTGACTCTGCTACTGAAAATGAATTGGTAATATAAGTCTTACTGGTTGAATATATGAAAACAAATTAACATAGTAATGCACCTTTTGCCATTCGGGATAGTGGCACAATTGCGCCCATGTTTTGCCAGTTATTCAATATTCCATTTTGCATGACCGGGGGCTCGCCCATCGCTCCAGCCAAGGCGATTGAAGGTTTCCTCACGATGTTTTCCATCACATTTAGAATGTCTGTTGTATCATGTATTACGCTAGCTCTTCTATGCCCCTAACAGCAACCCGCTCCCATAACTGTCAACCCGTCAAACTATCACACACAGCAATCCCCTGCATTACCATCCTCACATATTTTTCTGCTCAACGAACAAAATAAATTCCGGCGATAATATAAATATGAACATTTTCCGAACCTTTAAGTCTGCCAGAATTTACATATCAGTTGTTGACAGAAAAATCCCTAGCACAAGTTAATATGGGGGTGAAAATATCAATATCAGAGGTGAACCGTTTGTAAGGGGTTTTATGGGTTTGTTTGTGATCTTACACTGTTTGTGAGATGAGCCTCTGAGGAATATTGACTGGGTTAAATCCAGATGTATATTTCGTATTTCACATTTTGTTTACTGCACTATAACATGTCAATAAGAAAATGTTAGAAATAAACTTAAAGTCTTAACTGCTATTGTATTATTCTGTCCGACTTGTGTAGGTTATAATAGAACATTTACATAGAATTCTTCCGCCTGAGAACCCAAAATCAAGCGGCTAAGGTGCTATTTCAGCTCAGAAGTCTGAAAAAATATTTTTCGTACTTTATTAACTACTACGAGTATAATAATAATAAACCCTATCACTAGGCAATCCAACAGAACGTTTGTTGCCTTTATGAAGATACTATAGGTTTATACCTATAGTATCTTCAGATGTGGGGCCAGAAATATATATATATTTGTTATGTTATCATAACAAATACCTAGTCGGTCCTTAAGTTCTGTCACAAGGTTTTTGATAGATAAAACTCAGCAACAAACTTTTTCTTATTCGTATTATACATGATTAAAAAGCTTATTTTATACGAATCAAATTGCAATACAAAACATTTTGTACGATTATCGCAATATGACAAAAAACCTTATAACTTGAGACAATCGCGAACCCAAAACACGCCGCAACTGACAAAAATACCACTTACCACAAATTTAATAAAAAAAAACGGTGTTCCAGATAACCAACAAGTTTTTTTTTATTTATTCTGAAACCTCGATTTTAGACCATGCTTAACAACTAGCATTTGATTTTCTGTTAGCTTTCAGTTTTTACGTTTTCAGAAAAACGTATAAAAATGATCTTGTGGGTAACAAGTACACTACGTAAAATGTGAATATGAAAATTAGTTTTACCCAGACTTAGTTATCTTATGTTTCAAAATGAAGGTAACGGGTTCAGGGAGGGTTCTGACTAAAATCTCACGTAAGTTTGAAAGGTTTTATGAGTCATGGAAAAAGATAAAGTGAATCACGTCCGTATTTTTGATTGGGTAAAAAAGTGCAAAATCTCTGAAGAAACTAGCATTTGTGATATATGGCTTTAAGCATTTAAATCCAATAATCGTTCTAATTCATCAGTATTTAATGAGCTATCAAACCATATAAAGTATTAAATAAAATAAAACTTGGTATTATTTACTATGCGGCAAAATATTTGTGACAGAACTTATGGACCGACTAGGTATATATATATTTCTGGTCCCACACTGTACACGATACCCTGTGTCGTGGGAACCAGAAAAAGTGCATACACATATGTACACATCCAAGACCTGTTTTTTTTTTCTATATCCCCAGCCGGGGATAGAACCCGGTACCTCTCGCATGGTAGGCAGAGCCACAACCGCTGCGTCACATAGGTCGTCAAATCTGTAGGTGTAGTCTATGTCAGGATTGATGGCCAGAGGGGAAAGAGGAAATCGCGAGGCGGTTGACGTCCCGCACACCCCTAAAGGCCCTACGTCACCTTTGTCTGTCCGCATCGATAATCGACTTCAATCTTGCTCACGTTGAAGATTGTGCTTGTGTTTTTAAAATGTCATCGGCTTCTTCTTAAGCTTTATGAAAAGGTAAAATCCAATAATCGCTTCTCAAGCTCGAGAGCTAGCTAGGAAATTTCTGGAACATTGTGACAATGAACGGAAAAATTATTTCGAGAACTTGTTCAGAAACGGGAAATATTAAACTGCACATCAATAATACTGATTTGCACAGCAAATTTAGTGATTTTTACGGCAAATATCAGGGCAAAATACTGCGGAAGCTTAGGTGAAGGGTAGAGGGGGTGAGCGAAGCGAAGCCCCCTTTTTATCCTTCGTGTTAGGTTGAACATGTAAGAATAACAAAAATAGTTAAAACATAAAAGTGTTTTTGCTGATCCTTTTTTACTGTAAAAATCAGTATATTTGTTGTGCGATTAAATACTAGCTTTCAGAGACAAGAAAATTAATAAGTGAATGAGTAAATATAACATGAGTTGGAGTGAAAAAAGAAATGGAAGATTTTATCATAAAATTTGGGGCAACCAGTGGTGAACGAAGACTCTTACGTGATTCTTGCGATGATAATATAGATATGACATCGCCATATCATAGAACTGACCATTTCATGAAATGGTCAGAAATAAGGGTTAAATTTGATGAAACATGTCTTTTTAAAAGCATTTTCATTCGAAACTAACTAATGTTTTAGTGATATACATGTCGAACCAACACGAAGACTATTCGGGGGTTTGGCTGCACTCGCCCCCTTTAGTCTTCCCCTAAGCTACCGCAGCGTTATTCACTTAAAGATTTCTTCGTCCAATGAAAGTTCTAATTCAACCTACAAATGTTATGCCATTTCATGAGATGGTCAATTCTACGATATGGTAACGACAGATAAATTTGATTTTGATTGTGATAAATAAAATATGAGATAAAAGGTGATAATAATATTCGACCTTATTTTTGTCACTGTGCCTTTTTGGTAAATATGACATCGACTATCTCACAAAAAATGGAAATTGAACTAGATATGGACAGTAGATATACATGTATGTTTGAGCTTTGACATAGTGATTTAAGTTCTCATTAGTTTGACTTTTGACGACCCGAATGGCCGAGTCGGCAGTGACTCTGCCTATGAAGCCATGGGTCCCGGGTTCGAGTCCCGGTGGGGGCAAATATGTGTTTGATGAGAACGGATGTTTGTACCCTAGTCATGGATGTTTATCTATCTAAGTATAATATTCATCTATATAAGTATATGTATCGTTGTCTAGTACCCTAGATAAAGGGAATCCTAGTTTGGGGCTAGATCAATATGTGTAAATAGTATCCAAGGTATTATTATTATTATAGTTTTGACGAATATTATTGAAATCTCATTTTATAAATAATTAATTCAAGACTGATAAATACAAAAGCGATATCACCTTATAGTTTCCGGGCATTCAGCCACGAAATATGAATATTTTAAATAATTTGTCGAATTTCTTTGCTGAAAGTTTAGTTCGCATAAAATTGCCAAGATACCACCTCAAATACATGACTACAGTGAAGAATCGAATTTGCTCTAAAAAAAACACTCATAAGGTGATACGAATTTTTTTTTGGGTTTTTCAAATCTATTCACTCCGCTATAAAGTCATCTACAGATTTAATTTTTTAGTTAACGTTTACTGAATATCTGATTAAGATTCTCACTGAAGGAAAACGCGATTAAATTAAATTTTCTTGATAGAATTCAATTGCGAAAAGACCTCTAAATTGTTTTATTTTTACCAGTAAGTCTGAAATTCTACCTAATTTGATTGCGGAATTGGTTTCAAAATGTGGATATTAAGTATTAGTAAACTCTACACGAAAATAGTTTTGACAAAATAGCGTAGTGAATTTTTAAACAATTTTTATGTGGTATGGCGCTACTTAATTTTAGTTTGAGTCGAGCGAATACTGTTGTGCTCTCTTTTCTTTCTTATGTGGAAGTAATTAGCGTTGTCACTTTCGTTTACATTCGTATTCCCTTTAAATATATTTTTTCGTATCACCTTAACGCTTTCCTAAAAACTATGCGATTTTGAAAATTTTATTCATCCAGCCATTCAGCGCAATATAATTATATGGTTTGGAATGAAAAAACCGTTTCGTACCATCGAACAAGAAAACTTGAGAACAAAAAAATATACAACAAAAACGAAAACCAGCCAAGTGCGAATCGCTTGCTTGTTAAGATTTTTTTTTCGTGGGACCAAATTTTCCTTTAAATTAACCTTGCTTCTTGACAAATTTTATGGTCCAAGGTCAACGGGAAGCACCCTGCAGGTTTGGATTCTCCAATACTTGCGATTATCAAGCAGAGTCAACAATTTAGTGTCTTAAAGGACCATGTCTTTTGATTGCCTTGACCTGAGGTTTGATTCTTTCACAGACTGAGGAATTTGTTTCAATTTCAAACTGATGCCTTTACGCGTTCCTGAGGAAAAGAGTATTGACAGACAGACGGACGGACGGACAACGAAGTGACCCTACGTTCACGTAGCTCCGGCCTCTACAATTTTTGCACATTTAGTACATTGTAAATCAGCTTTCACACATAGGATGAGTGATGGGGTTAATCTAGCTCAACACAGACCTTGCTGTTAATAATTTTGTAATTATTTATTCCTGCTTATTCATCATAATAATCAAATTTTTCATATTTGTAATAGTTAAGCACAACCAATTTTTAAAAGAGATCTAAAAATCAATCTGTGGGAGTTTCTACGCCCTCCTTCTCCCACAGTGGTCCAATGTAGAGAAGAGGCAAAAAATGACGTTTGCTAAGTATATGTAAATATCTACAGTAATAAAGTACTTTGACTTTGCCTTTTGACCACCCCGTAAAGCTGTCAAACAATCTAACTTCTGGGTCTACGAAATCAAAAATAGATAAAATTTTAAATCGATAGTTTTTAGTTAACATTCTTGTTTTAATTTGAAACATCTCCTTTCCCAAATGAATGGTTTTACTTGAATATAACCCAAGCCCATGTTAGCCTTACATAATCAATTTACATATTTGTTTCTCATTAATTCTCAATCATTAAAAAAACACCCAGACAAGAGACCTAAGAATAAATTACACATTTAATTTCCAGCATTAACGTACCGATTTCAACATCAAATAAAAAGAATCCAAAACAGCAATGGCGAACAGGGCGGTACCTCCGTTTATTTTCAACTGGGCGGGGCTTGACGTGAAAAATCGCACGCCTGCTGAGACCACGCCCACTTAGCTTTTCCACAAGGGTACCTTAATGTTTTATTAGGTCTGGCTATATGGCGTTCGTATGAGCCTTAGCTACAGTTCTATGTGTATTTAAGTTTAGATGGAGGAAAATATTCGGTTGGTTGTATTCCGACGTTAATAAGCTAGGTTTTATTAAAATGTTTTGTGCTGAAGTGGGAAGATATTGGCTATTAATAAAAATAGCTATAATGTTGACGCAGCTTCATGTTATTGTTGCTATAGACTACTCGTGGAGAGGATGCAAACAATATTGTATGTTAACCTTTATGTTCTAACATGACCCCTGGCAATGAGCTGGCCCCCTGTCATGCAGAAAGCAGTATTGGAACGAGTAGGTTCATGCCAAAAGGTGAAATATCTGTGCCCCTGCCAGCAAGTGTGGGAAAATATTGTTATTGCGGCATAGGTACTGGACCAAGTCTATTTATTGTATTTTATTTATTTATTTAGGAAAACAACAGCATAACAGTTTAATTCTCTTAATTAAATTACTTATTTACTACAGCCAGACATAGGTTTCCATCAATTACTTAATTGAAGACTCCTTAAATTATGGGGTTAGTAAAATAGACAAGTTATTTATTCGGAACACAAGTTATTTATTCGGAGTCAATTTGAGATGGCGCAATGTTAATCACTAAGTTATGTAGTGCCTTCCCAACTTGACTTAGTGGATGCCGAGAGTAACTAAAAAGGTACACGACAAAAAAAAGTTGAATATGAGCACCTTTTAATTTCATCAAAATCAAATGAACCTATGCTATGAAATACTCGAGGAATCTTCGCCGCTGGTTTCTCCGACTTCTATGATAAAACCTTTCATATCTTTTTTCTAATCTTATAACCATCACCCGTAGTTTCATTTTCTAGTTTCTAAACGAGTTTTCAGAACATTTTCAATGGCACAATTTTTCAATATTGTTCTGGCGAGTTCTCGTTCTTGAGAATAGACCATTGGTTTATCCTTTATTTACATGATGAAGAGGCAACTGATGCCATTTTAAAAACCAGTGCAAGAACGAGTGCAAGCAAGCAGAGCAATATAGAAATCGATAAACGGGGGCGATGCGGGCGCGCGCAGCACTATGACAAAGGTGAGAGGAGGGCGGGATATCTCTCCCTCCGCGACTCTCTCTTTCCCCTATGGCCATCCCAGCCTGGCGTGGACTTTTGCTTAGTTATCGTCACCGTTTTGCCCTGAAATAACCAGAGGATTTATTACAAAACTTCAGGCAAGAGTACTTTAGAAACAAAATCGTTAGTGCTTACTGCTTAGTCAAAACAAGTAGGTATTTAAAATAAAGTAAACAAAGATGACAGTTTTCCGATTCCGCCGGCAACAATACATATATTTGTTTGTTTACATTATTTTTAATTTAAATACCTACTTGTCCCTAATATAAGAACATGGCTACGGCCTTAACTACTCAAAAACCGAGGCAATTTTAACCTTATGCCATGGTAATACAATTTAAAACCTATAACGGAAAAGTGGCGTTAGCTAACTCGCCGGTGGTAACTGAGGGGTTAAAGCATGACAAATTAGATTTTAAACTGTTGGCCAACTTGAATTTAAATACTGTTCAAATATCATAAGCATTTTCTTCAATGAAGCCTAGCGTTGATACAACTTTACTAGTTTCTTAATCAGAGTTTAGTAGTAGCATACAAGCACTTATATTAGTAGCAGTTTTTGCATAGGTTATTTAAGTAAACGCAGATAAATTTAATTCAGGTTCAGGTAAATATTTAAATAAATATATTAAAACCTTTTCAAACTCTCTAAAAGTGTTCCAATTTCAAAATCAAGGAGCTTTGTTGAAGACTAACATTACCAAGGAGGTTTCATTTTGATTTGTTCTTTCCTCTCAGATTAACGAAACTCTTTACTTATTACCTGTATGTCTACAAATAAGGAAACAAAAATACTGTGACAAATGGCGCCGGATTTATTGCTTCGTCCACGCAAGAATTAAAAATAATACACGTGCACGTACAGTCTTCACAAAATAAAAGGCACGGTGGGCCATATTAAATTCAACCTTATTACGTCAGTGACACGGACGCTGTCACCGGGTAATAAATGGAAAATGAGTGATCTAATTAGTCATCTGATGAAGATATTGCGGTCATTCAGTCCCACAAAGTGTGGAAAAAAGTAGCGTGGTGCTTTCAACCAACAATCATTGGTGTATGTCGCTTGAAGTGTTTATTTATTTTATGGGCGAGATGAAGAGAAATGGCTATAGTTATTTCAATTATACTTCAGCGGCGAAGTCCATGAACTATCTTGTGCCTCACTGGTTGGAGCGTTTATTAGAAGACTGTGAAGAGGAAGGCAAGTCGAATATTTATACTTCTAAGTACTGGCTGATCATATTTATTGCCAGAGCGAGCTGAGACATTAGTCACAGTGTTTAATAATGGGCAGAATTAAGTTTCATTTCGCTTAAGACTTTGAATTTAAATTTAAAGCGTAATTATATAAAACCGAGTCCCCGGCAATAGAAAATACGTTAAAATGCCACAAGACCGATAGGAAGCTCTACCCCAACCTTCTACGGGTTGCATACTTGCATCATGTCGCTTTCTTAGCAAAATGTATGTGAACATAACCTCAAGTTTAAAAAAAAACATTTATTTCTCAAAATCTATATATTTCCTCGCTAAAAAAACTACACTAGGGTGACAAAGGAGCTCCCCTACCCTCCCCACCACCTCCCCCTCCCAAATTAAGGTGAAAGATATCTATAGTTTACCTTAATGCGCTCCGATGCTGATGCATTCCAGTGACCGTACATAATATGACCGTGTTCTCCGTCTATATTTTTTTTAATCTGCCACCCAGAGACGGACGAGTACTGGAGTATAAAGCTGCTGGAGGGCAGCGCGCGCGCCTTCGTGTGGAACGTGTGCTCGCTGCTCGGCGCCACGCGGGACGGAGTGGCGGCGGCGGCATGCCGGCTGTGCGAGCGGCACCTCGCGGCCAAGCTGCGGCAACACATCGCGCAGCTACGTAGTGGCGGACAGCGTGAGTACACATACCGAGGAGCTAAGGCACCGGAAGCCGTGGCGACTTAAATAAAAGGAAAACCATGAAAGCCGTGGGACATCTGTAGAAGAAAATGCATGGCCAAAGGCCGAGCCTTGGAAGAGGAAAACATACAATTGATGGTAGAGATGCGAGGACGAAGGCCGAGCCTTGTGCTACTGGTGCGAGGCCGAGGGCCGACTCGAGTCAAATGTCACGCACACATACCTGGTTACATTTACACTGGTTACTTTCCTATACGTTATTTCAAATTCTTACTAGAATTGTAACCTGGATGCGCTATAGACTGTTCCTAATAATGTGTTATCAGTTTCAGCGCGCTCGTGGGAGTTGTACAAGCAGAACCTCGCCGATAAGATGCCGCTTCTGATGGCCTCCTGTGTCCAGCTGTCCGCTAAAATGTCCTGCTCGGCTGTCGAACTGACGGCTAACAAGGCAAGCTTAAATTTCACTCAATCAATGTTATGTTTTCCGCGGTTATCAAACTACGAATAACACCTTTCGCAGTATTTCATGGCTTTTGCAAATCGTCGCGCGATTAGGATCTCTAATACCGCTTCGTATCAGCAGGTGCAGGCGCAATTGGTGAGGCATGGCTTACATTACACCTTGGACGACGTGATCGCAGCAGAGTTTGACGTATTTCATACTTTACGTAAGTTACGTTGATATTCAGACCGATACTAGGTTTCGTTCTAGTCTAGATTGTTCCGCGCTATCCATAACCGCTTTGTCTGAAACCCTGGTAGCTGTAGGGTCGCTGTTTCTAGTTCGCACGGCACAGGGTATCCTAGCGTATATAGCAAATTTGTTATAACTATATCAATGGTCATGCCCGAAATGTGTAATGTAAAATTGGAAACTTACATAAGCCACACGCGTGGTCTCACGAGCGACGAGTATGATGCAGTACGCGTCATGTAACAAGGACGCTGGGAGAAATAGGAGGGGATGTGTTTGCGCATGGGATCCAAATTCCAAATGTCTTTATTACTTATTATGTGGAAAGGACTCGATCTGACCGACGGCTTCATATAAGAGGTAATAAAATAATGCACTTTAACACAATACAGTTATTAGAAAACGTTCGCGCCAAATTCCAAATTCCAAATGTCTTTATTACTGTAGATATTTACATATACTTAGCAATCGTCATTTTTTGCCACTTCTCTACATTGGACCCTGTGCGAGAGGAAGGGCGTAGAAACTCCCATAGATTGATTTTTAGATCTCTTTTACAAATCGCTTGTGCTTAACTAATATGTACAAATATTATAATATTAATTATCATAATTAATAAGCCGGAATAAATAATTACAAAATTATTAACAGCAAGGTCTGTGTTGAGCCAGATTAATACACAGTCCCGTTTTTTAAGTAATCTTGAACATTGTAATATCCCTTTTTCGACAAAGTCGCTTTAACATGGTTTTTAAATTGCTCCAATGGCAATTTCAAGATCTCCAGAGGAGGTATCTTGTTGTAATAGAGAATGCAACTGAAAAAATTGCTAACCTTCGCGAGTCTAAACCGGGGCGCAAGTAGTCTGTGATTATTTCTTATATTAATATTATTGTATAAGTTTGGAAAATGTTGGTAAATTCGCCAACGAAAATACTATGCCTATTGTTTTATTCTTGAACTAGCCTTTCGCTCGTGGCTTCGTATATTGGTTATTGGTAGGTACATTGAAAAATATATTAGATGGAATATCACTAAATAGCATTAATACCAAGTTTGGTTCAGTATTATAGTATCTGTGGTTCAGTGTAGAATTTTTAATCTGGTACATAAAAAATACAAAAAATAAAGTTGTGTTGAAACTCCATTAAGTCGTCGTGAGTGACGTAAAGAGCTCCGTGGTCTAATGGGTTTCACGCTTGCTTCACACACATGAGATACAGGTTCGATTCCTGACACGTCCAATGAGATAATTAATTTATCTTAAGTGCATTTTACAGACGTTCCAACGGTGATGGAAAAACATCGTGAGGAAACATTACTCCATAGCTGCGGCGATGGGCCAGCCCCCTGTGACACAAAATGGAGAACTGAATAACTGGCTCAAACACAACTGGGCACAATTATACTTTGCCAACCCGCATAGGAAAAGGCGTGACGCTATGTTATGTTATGTTGTGAGTGACGTAGTATGGTAGCACATGTGAACGACTAATCCTCACGTTAATATAGGGTGTTATAAGTTTGAAGCGTTCGTCTGTGTGTATGTGTGTGTGTGTGTGTGTGTGTGTGTGTGTGTGTGTGTGTGTGTGTGTGTGTGTGTGTGTGTGTGTGTGTGTGTGTGTGTGTGTGTGTGTGTGTGTGTGTGTGCGTGTGTGTGTGTGTGTGTGTGTGTGTGTGTGTGCGCGTGTGTGTGTGTGCGTGTGTGTGTGTGTGTGTGCGTGTGTGTGTGTGTGTGTGTGTGCGTGTGTGTGTGTAGTGTTTAAACGGGTGGACGGATTTAAATACGGCTTTTTAAATTGGTAGTTGCACTGAAATGGTTCTTAGCTATACATATTTATTCAAATAGGTTAAGAGATCTGAAAGTTATCAGCCTAACAAGTGTAACAAATTTAGACATTATGGCTTCATTAATGTGTCGCTGTGTCTTATTTATTTTTATTTATAGTTATAATATTTAGGGTTCCGCGTCCCGCTGTGGACGAGCGTGGAGTGCGCCGAGCTTCTCGCGCAGGAGATAGGGCTGCCGCCCGTGGGCCGCGCCGTCGCCGCCGCCGTGGAATACGCGGAGTTCCGGCGGGACGACATCGAGAAGCGCGCGCGCTGGGCCGCCGACTCTTGCCTGGACATCGACCACAGTATGTTGGCTTCTGTCAGTTGATGATGATGATGATGAGGTGAGACGCCCGCTGAGCCACAGGCGGGTGATCGGTCCTCTATCGTGACTATTTCACCCAATTCCCAGTGTTTGGGCCCTGGTTACTGTTGGTTCAACTGATATCCCTCCGCAAATCTTGTTGTTTGTTTAATGAATTCTAGGATATCGCTAAGTTTGACAAATCATCTGCTTTAATGTTATCCATCCCTAGTGTTCGCCATCTTATGTTTGAATATATTACGCATTCTCCCAAGAAGTGCTGGCTACTTTCCTCCAAGCCACAGTTTGGGCATGATAGGTCATGTACGAGCCTTAATAATGATAGGTGTCTAATTAGTTTGCAGACACCTGTCAGTATTGCTAAGTTTTCCCTACTAAGATTAAGTAAATACTTAGCCTTTTTGGGGTCTTTCCTTAAGATACACTCGTATCAGTTGATGGTTCTTTATGTAATAGCGTAAGACAATCAGTGGTCACACGATCACCCTGTCCCGCAGGTGGTGCGAGTTTAAATCTCTGTACTGACCGTTTACCGATATTATAATCATGAATAAGTGATTGCAGTGGTGTAAACATCGTGGGAAAGCCTCCATTGCTGCGGCGATGGGCTAGTCCTCCGTCACGTAAAATAGAGCTAATGGTTAAACTTGGGCGGAACTTGCTCTGCTGGTTTGACTCTTATGCTTCATCGACAACTTGTAAACCTGGCCCTAAATCTCTTTATCCCTCGTTTCCCCCAACAGGCGTTGGTGTCTCCCTCCGAACCCTTCACCTGTGCGCGGGCGCAGTCTCAGCCGCCATGCGCCTCTCGCGCCTCGACCCCGACCCGGTACCGAGGCTCGCTCGTCTGATCCGCGCGCCGCCATTGCTGGTGCGCTGCCTGAGCGACCTCATACTCACGCTCATACTGGAGGAGGGGAGCGAGTCCAGCGACACCGACTAGCGAGGCTAGCGACAGCTAAAGACTAAGATTACAACCTGCCTGCAGGTACACGGAGAGAATTCAAAGTATATAGAAGCTCCTCAAAAAGTATCTGTAAGTTTTCCAAAAAAAATGGTAGAGTTGAGTTAGGGAAAAGGGCCGTGGCCTACATGTCTTCTTATAGTAATATAATATAGTACAATAGTAAGGGAAAATAATAACACTGATTGGGCTATTTATTTATGTAAGTTATTTCATTGTGTTATTGTTTTGTCATTTTAGGCAAAAATGAAGAGTTATTTACTCTTTATTCGATTGATCATAAATATGATAAAAGCAAGATCGAGGTGTTATCTTCCTTTTGTGATTCATTCAAATGGTAATAGTACTTAATACCGTAATTAGTTTAGTTAGATAAGCGATTAACGTGTGTGCCCTAATAGAAATTATAAGCATTTCAAATTACTATGCAGTTTAGTTATTTACTAAGTAAAAATTTTACAGAGAGAGATTGGACCATCATACTATTTAATCGATCCTGTTAGTTCCACCACGCCAGGTTCACTTCAAACAAATCAGCGACAACAGCCGCACACACACAGCTACATTGCATTCCGTATAAGCACATGCTACCACACGCACACATTGCCAAGTTTTGGGTTGTTTCGGGTGGTACGAGACGAGGCTATGCAATGCATGCGACGAGTCAACGTCATCGTCCGGGCGGCACGTGTTAACTTGTTTGTGTGATTCGCGCGCAGATTATTATTTAATATTTTCATGCAAGATGAGTAAATATTATTATATTTATATTTATATATATATTATATTTAATAAAGAAATAATAACTTTTTATAATGATTTTTAATAAAGAACGGGATGTTTCAGTTCGCGTATTCTAAAAAGATCAGGCCTGAAGCGCGCCGGGAGCGAGTTTCGCATTATGTAGTCGCGTTAAAGTCGCTTTTTTCACGTTTGCCTAACTTCAGACATGATCTTTTTACAATACGCGAAGTATACCCCCTCCAAGCGGCACTCAGAGGCAGAATACGGGACATCACCTGTAAGTAGGTACTTGTTTTACCGTGCCACGAGCGACGACGCAACAAATCCGCACCGCAACCCGCGGCGCTAAGCGACAACCCTAGCCGTTTGAGCAAGAGTAGGTAGTTATCATGCGAACAGGGGCCTAGTGAACTTACTATTTCTTATTTATACTATGGTTCCACCGCTCATGGATTTAATAGTTCGTTATAATAACAATAACATCATTCCATAAAGGCATATATTCCTCGATCTAACAGTAGTATAACATCATAGTTGATAATAATAGGTTTGCGCATCTGAACAATGGTTTATAACGAATCGTACATATTTTACTTTACTTTTTTTATGTCAATATTTCATAAACTTGTAGGCAGGCATAAGGACTCTAGAAACTTGTCATTGACAGACATCCTCTAGAGTCCCGAAATTATATTGTTATAAAGATTGATAAATAATAATAAAAAAATCCCAAGGGAGTAGAGACAATCTTTTAGGCGAGAGCGGTTTTTAAATCCAGAGCGGGGCGTAGGATCTAAAAGTTGTTCTCGAGCATAGCGAGTGATTCAGAGTTCATCATTCGAGTGTAAAATAGTATTTTCTCCCTTTTATTAGAAAATGAGTAAGATAGTTAAGATATGAATAATAATAGACAGGTTATTAATATGAATAGTATTCATTTACATACAATTGGTAACAATAACATAGTTAATAGACCGAATACACATTTTCTGAAAACGCTTTTGATTTTATTGCACTTTTCGTAAAGGTTGAAATTGTCGTATGCTTTTACAAATTGAAATTTGTAGGTAATAGAACTGTCATCTCATTTTTGCATCTGTTACAATATTATTTGTAGTTAAACTCTCGTTTTCACTAGGTGCTTGAAAACTAACTATTATTTTTCAAACAAATGGTAAACAATTAATGATGGATTGCATGTAGCTCATTATTTGCTTTCTCACAATATTTATTATTATTTGGTCGGTGTTTTGGAGTCAATTTGATTACTGGTTGGAACTGACAAATAGAACGTAGTGACTACAGCACAACTTTATTTTATAATTTACTTTTGGTTTCAAGAAAAATGGATAGAATGATGAATCATTTTACAAAAAAATATCTCATTAAATCCATACTTCAAAATAATAGATCAAGTTGGAAAAAAATATTTCATAAAATACATGGTAGATTGGATGAATGGATCTTAAGATAATGATCGTTATTTCATCACTAATTCTCTGAAATAAAGTTGTATTTATGTCGATACACGTGAGGTAAATTGGATTTCCCACCCTAGTAAGTAAATTTGAAAATCGAACGAGGCTCCTTCTTTGTTTTTTGGCACAAGTCCTCATATAAGACGAAGAAAGTGATACACTAAATTGTTTTACTTTTTAAACGATCGCACTAGCCAGCCAGAAAACTGCATGTTGGACCACGCATGAAAAAAAAAATGGAAAATTTTCGCCACGCAAATTTTGGTGAAAATGTTGTTGGAAATATATGTTAACGAAAAAAAATTGTAGAGGCTAGAAAGTGAGCAATGGACGAGCAAATTTGACGGCCGATCTACAGACGAGGCCCACTAAGAGACGAGTCCTCCCAGTCCCTTGTATAACTATCTACTATTTCTTTTATTTGAATCCCAAAATTTTCTTTTCCGGCCATCAAAGTGAGAGAAAGGGTTAAAAACATGCAGTAGTCCGCAAAGTTGCCCTCTTTTATTTTCTACATTAAATTGAAGTTCTACAAGATGAAAACTACGAAACCTAACTGCATTTTTTTAGTTATTAGTTAGAGATATTGTCAATCTCTGGCTCTTGGCTTGTCCGAAGTGTTCCAAGTTCAAAATTTCTCCTATTTCCCTACCACGACACCTAGTTTCTAACTACCTTGGTGTGACTGATATTAAAAGCTGGTTGCACTGAGCCCGCTCTTTGATCGGCCACGCGGCAAATATGGATGCCTCGCTGGCACGTCTCTTCAATCTGAGTCTACTGGCTTACCACGAGAAATACAGGGTGTAAGAGGAACTGCTAGTCATATTAAAAGTGGTTATGAGGCGGTGGACGTAATTTTAAATGACTTCTTAACAAACCTTTTGAATTTCCACGCCTTTTCCCATAATGGTTGGCAGACGAACAGATGTGACCACGTTTACTCAATACTCCATTCTGCAAGACGACGGACTATATTCAACCCATCGTCGCAGTTCAACAAAGACTGGTCTAAATCTGTTATAAAACAACTTTGTATTACTTATTTTACAATAGTAAATAGCCAAGGAGAAGAATTTAATTAAACGGCCATCACTGTCAAATGCCCGCAGAATGTTAACAAGTTATAAAAATTATGAATCTGCGAGACGAGGGTAACCGCGAAACAACAATGGCTGCGTGTGGAGGGCGGCCAATAAAAACTTGACAAATGGTGGCTCATAATAATCACAGCATTCCACTTGTCAGGGCAGATTCCCTTCTTGTTGTGTATACTGTGGGTAGGATGATATTGCCACAAGATACAGTCCGCGCAAAGTTTCTTTAGCTCTGAGGTGACAAAGACATAGACATAGACATAGACAAACGTTTATTCACTGAACAAAACATAGTACATCAACAGGATAATTTTGAGGCAGGAAATAGACATTAAATTATAGAAGAGAACACATATTTTCTGAACAAAAAAGAAATGAGAAAGGTGATGCTCGCATGCCTCGCCAGTGAAATGGCTCCAACTTAGCATAGGCTACAACGGGGCTGCAGCGCTGATTTTCAGTCAAAACCATTTGATATCCGTGCAGGCACCTCTCAACGATAGGTGGATATACCTATAGATATACAATATAAATATGAAATACATAATAATAGTTAAGTGCGTACAGAAAGTGACATAGGTATTAGCTTGTACATATTATGTTCGTAGGTTCGGCAGAGGGTTTAGATAAAACTTTAAGAGACAAGGGGAAATTGGTAAAATGAATGGTAATAATAGGTGGGGCAACCTCTCTTTCTCGCAGGGGAAAATAATATCGCCTAACTTACTCCTTTACCAAAAAAGGCGGCCGAATTGAAGTGTGGCTGGCCCGCCCAGTCCCACTTCAATTCGGCTGCTTTTCCGTGGCTCGTATGCAACCACGCCAAAGGGCCAATATAACAACTCTCTGGAACCCGGATGTAAAACATGCACGCATTGGAGTGACGAGCTGAGAGACCATGACAAGATCTGGTGTGGAAAAAACCAGGAGCGGGAAGACCGGAAGGGGGGATCAGAGGGCTTTGCCCAGCAGTGGGAAGACATAGGCTAATAATAAATAAAGAGCCAAAGAAATATAGCGCGGAATGTACTTTGCTATTTTAGAAAAAGTAGGATACATGCGGACATTATTACGGTGACGAAAAGTGAAACCACCATATCTCCATGGCTGGTTTGTTTGATGTTACACAAAATAGAGTTTTGAATCGTTTCAATGGGTGTGGACTGGAAACTGCATATTTTAGGAGTAGGACATTTTGTCCTACTCCTAAAATATGCACTTTTTGTCATACCACTGTTTCTGAAGCAGGGTATCCCAGGGTGGGACCAGAAGAAATGTATGTGCCTGATTTCTTATGTTTATCTTTTGCCTTGTCTCTCTACCTTTCCCACCATGACGACTTTACTGTACTTTGCTTGTCAGAGTTCCGTAATCACTAAGCCTCCATTGGCCGTCCGTCTGTCCGTCTGTCACCGGGCTTTACCGGATCAACCAAAATAGGTAGCGAGCTGAAATTTTCACACTTTATAAGAATTGAAAGAATTACCCATACAAGACATTATCTTCTTCTTCTTCTTCGGGTGCCATCTCCTGTCGGAGGTTGGCGACCATTACGGCGACCTTCTCACGGGATACTGCCGCTCGGAAAAGGGATTATAGGTATGGCCATTTGCTTAGCCATTTTGTTTTATTTGCTTATTGGTGAAAACTGGGCTATCCCGATCTTATCGGAAAAGATCTTTAATTGCGGGTATTGAGTTTTGTGCTTAGTTATTTGTCATTATACGATTAATAAAATTCCTCATTCGAGTTATAATAAATAATATTATTTGTTTTATCATATTTGATTTCTTTCTGTAAATAAGTTACTCAATTTCTATCCACTTCCGGTTTCAATGAGCAAAGAGTTTCGTTAACCTGAGTACATAGTTCGATATAAACATACACAAAACTCAATGTTTCGATGTAGCCTTGAATGTCTTGAACGTGAGTCCAATCTGGTATTTAATATTTTATTACTAAAATATAAAAGTTATATTCGTACAAAAGCCCGTCGTTTTACGTTTTCCCGTGTACAATGGTCTTCGTGTGTGGGTCCGATGTTCTACACGCACTTGACTTTTTTTATTATGCATATTTCTTTGAATAATTTCATCATCATTATCAATATGCTACGCCCACATAGACCCACTGCGTAAGTATGTAAGTAAGTAAGTAATTTACTAACTCAGCCACGAATTTTACATCTTATCACCATTTTACGTTTAACAACTTCAACACAAGGTCCTCAAAAAAATATAATTCAAGCTTCTATAGACAGTATCATTAATTATAACTTAGCATGTAAAATAACACGTCATATTTATTTTTCGTGAAAATAGCCACTGCAAGATTTGGCGCGAGTTTTTAGGTAAGATTAGTGGCCATATTTTATTATTTGATGGCAATTTTAGCAAAATTTTGACGATCAATTAATGTGAGATGAGTTACATTTCAATTGTACTGAGTTAAAAATTGAAGCTAATAGAATATCTGATTCGATGGCATATAGGTAAGTATTAATATTTTAGAAGTTTACTGCTTGAATGCACGATACAAATTTAGATGCTAAAAATAACCACCATGCTGAGTTATATTTAGATTGGCTTGCAGACGCTCGTTAATTGTGGCTGACTTAGTAATTTAGAAGGCAATGTTGATTTTGAGAGGCGAATAATGCTATCAAAAAGAAGTCTGTATAACTAGCACCCTTTTAATATCCCTACCCCTGTGAATTACCAAACAATCAAATATCAAATATCACAGCAAAATCGCTTTATCCATCATTGACACTGGTTTAAATTGGAAATCTCACATTGATGAAGTATATAGTAAAATGAATCTGTTTGTATTAGTGCTATCGAAGTTGAGAAAAACCATGACACGGCAAACAACACTGGCTGCATAGCACGGTTATGTCGAATCAATACTTAGTTAAAGTATTTCAGCAGAGCGTTTATCATCGAAAAAAATGCGTCCGGGCTCTAGCAGGAGTTGCACACCACCAGTCTTGCAAGCCGCTATTCTCAAAATTCTATTATTATTTTATTAACATTTATTTCATTCTATTACTATTCTCAATGTATTGCCCTTACCTTGTTGGTTATATTTGAAATCTCCAAATTCGTCTATCAAAACTTAAATATGTTCGCAACAGCAAAACAACGGCTCCCAAGAAAAACCGGACATCCAAATAGACTAGTTTTAAAAATAAATGTTATGCAATGAGCATCAGAATATATAGCAATGTGCCAGATGACCTTTAACATTAACTACTAAATCTATTCCAAGATAAGCTTTTCTCATGGTTACTGCAGCATATATTTTACATTTTTATTCACAGTTAGTTCTTTACAAAGAAATAAAAAGTAACAAATTTGACAAAATTGTATTGCAAATTCTGTAATAATACCTGCATGCTATAAGATATAGTTGATTAAGGATCTACAAGTTATTTAAGAACTTATTCTACCTAAATCATAAGCAAATAAATAAATAAAATTAGTTTTACGACTGATGCGCAATCTATAGGGACTTTTTTATAATTTCAACTATCGACAAATTGTAAACCAGACCAACAGGGTTCAAAATTTACATTTCTTTTGTTCTTACATGTCAACCTAACACGAAGACAATTCGGGGGCTTCGCTGCGCTCGCCCCTCTACTAAGTCTTCAGCTAAGCAACCGCAGTGTCTGCCCTGGTATTTGGTTTGCAATTCAAGTTTAAACCAGTTCACAATTTAACGGCTTCATTATAAACTAACGCGTCATATCGTAAGCAATACGGTACAGTTTACAATTTATCGAAAGTTTGTAAATTAACTAGAAAAAGAACGTTAAATAATATACCAATGGTTTTGACAATTTAACGGTGACATATATATATACATAAAAAAAGACATGTATATATGTCCAAACTGGGTGTCTAAAGACACCCAGTTTGGACATATATTTTTTGTTTTTGATTTTTGTAGTCCTTCTTCTATGGTATAGAACCCTTATCGTGCAAGTTCGACTCGCCCTTGACCGATTTTTATAACATCGCTAACGTTCACATTGCCATAAAATTGCATTTTATTCCCAAATCGTAACATTTTCGCTAAAAACGCCACTAAGTCATACTTATTCTCACATAAAACTTGCGACCGGTCATAAAGTAACTCTTGTGGTTATTACATACTCACCGCTCCTGCGATTATAAGGGCGAGTACACATTATACGGGCACCCTTAAGCCACCAGAAGGCACATTTCTTAATTATAATCTCGAGTACCTAATCCTAAGGTATATTCGACAGATTTTTTAATTTTTACCATAAAGGGTAGACGAGGCACACTTGTAAAAACGATTAGCCAGTTATTCAACACTCTATTTTGCGTGAGAGAGGGCTGACCCATCGCCGCGGCTACGGTCTGGTATGTACGGAGATTTTGATAGATTTTATACATTTGAATAGTTGCTTACTCTTTTAGACATAACCTAAAGATCCGTTTATTATCCCTCCCTGGTAAGTGTGCAGGGATCCTTAAGAATGCCCGGTAATCACTAGGGTTGTCATGAAACGGTCCGAAATATCGCGTCGAGTCACCGCACCCCAACCCTAACTACGTTATTAAAAATAATTTCTCATTTTTATTGCCCAATCTTACGAAGAGAGGTTGTAATAAATGAGGATGATACAGCGATGCGGCCGGGCTATGTAAACGACTCACTTTTACCTGTTTTGGTGGTTTTAGAATTGTTCTGGTTTTCCAACTCGCACTTGACCGATTTTGTAAGTGATTTCTAAAGGCTTGTGTTTAAACGATTACCAAAAACGCACCTATTTTAATATCAATAAATTCGAAATGACTGCGAGAATGGATAAATGTCCACCAAATTGTGTTTGGATAAATGATCACCATTATGTTTATGTTTTGTGTACTTAATTTTATGTTTTAAGTATTTTTTGTTGTTCTTACATGTTCAACCTAACACGAAGGATAAAGGGGGCTTCGGTTCGCTCACCCCCTTTACCCTTCACCTAAGCTACCGCAGTATTTTGTCCTGATATTTTTTGCAACTTTCGGTGTTCATTTATCCATTTTGGGTAGGAAAAAAATATTTTGGGGATCATAATATTTGTTGCCATTTCTAAACAAGTCTTTTTGATCGTTAGGGCCTTACCACAAAAAAAAATATCTACTGTTCAACACTTGTTTGAAAACAAAAATGTGTGGGATTTGACGTTCGTTTTGAGGTTAAGCGTTGTTTAATGTTTTTTTTGGTAACACGGTTAGTTTCTTGGTTTTGGTAAAATGACTTGAAGGAGTTGTCTCTGCAAAACAAATCCTGTAAATGACATACGGCCTTTTCCTAAAGCGGTGGCTAGGCATAGTTGCATCCGTGTATAATAGCCAATTATTTTGTACTCAATTCTGCGTGACAGGAGGCTAGCCTATTGCCGCATCCATGGAGACAACAAAATCAAGATTATTGTTGAGATGCATATGTCATCGTAAGAAAGACAAAACCGTTAGTTGATAAACTAACATGTTAGTTGATCAACCATCGACAGATAGTAAACCAGGCCGACAGGGTTTAGAATTGACTTTTCTTTTGTTCTTTCATATCAACCTAATACGAAGACTATTCGGGGGCTTCGCTGTGCTCGCCCCCTCTAGTCTTCACCTAAGCTATCGCAGTGTTTGCGCTGGTATTTCGTTTGCAATTCAAGTTTAAACCAGTTTACTATTTAACAGTTTTAACCGTTAGTTTATCAAATAAGGTGTCATATAGTAAGCAGTACGCTACAGTTTAATATCTGTCGATAGTTGACCAACTAACGAGAAAAAAAATCTTACGGTAACACTTACAAAGCACGCGGACTACGCTACGCGGGTCGGCGGCGTAGCGGCGCTACGCTGCCCGTAACACTCTTAGGTCGTAGCGCTTTCGTAGCAAGTACGAATCACATTTCGCAGCAAGTATTTCAAATAATCATCATGTCTTTTTCTATCCGATGGCAGATATACAGAATTGCACTCATGTATTGAAACAAATTAGCAAACGGCGATGTTATAATATAAAATGATCACCTTGCAGGCTCTCTTTGCCTACAGAATTTATGTTTAAATATATCCTGCATCACGACAAATGTAGATATATCCGAAATACAAATCACGATCAGAAATCCCCACCCCGAAGTCTCCGCGGTAAACAGCTTACTCGCGTTAACTCATTCTGCAGGTGCGATTTCAAACCGGATATAAAACGGGATTAAAGCTTCGATTCGCCGGAAGCTTAGTTTAGCGTTGGTTTATTTAACGTGTAAAGCGTTGGATGTTTTCGGTGGGCGGGGCTTGGGGCGACCCGCCTACCCGGGTGCTGCCGCCCGCCCGTCAGTCTCTTGCGAGAGGTCGTCGCGAACGGTTGTGTGGAGTGGTGGCTGGTGTGGCTCGTGCTTCGTGAGTTCCCTGAGGTTTTGAGGTAAGTTGTTATTTGGTGTGTTTATAAGAGGCGGGAGGGAAATCATTATGAAAGAGAGGATGAAATTTTGTTGTGATGTATTTTTTGTGCGTGTTGGATTTTGATGTGTGTTTTTTGATAAATTTTCGGGGCTTTTATAAATACCTAATTTTATTTAATATTAATGTATTTCATAAAGTTTTTTTTTACGTTTGTAAGAAGAAGTAGGTAACACATAAATTCAAATTTGCTAAATAACATCTTGTTCAAATATTATTTGGATCAATGTGCCTGAAGGGTGCTCGACTGAGGTGTACAGGACTTATAAATCTATCCAGACTAAATCGTTGTAACGTTGCATGTTATGTTCAATTATTAAGGTACCATATCTATTAAATTCTTTTTTTTTTAATATAAAATAACATAAAATAGCGTCACGCCTTTTGCCATACGGGTTGACAGAGGCATAATGGTACCAACTTTGAGCCAGTTATTCAATATTGCATTTTGCGTGACAGGGGGCTAGCGCATCGCCGCAGCTATGGAGTAATGCAGGTTTCCTCACGATGTTTTCCATCACCGTCAGAACGTTCGTATAATGTACTTAAGATAAATTAATTATCTCATTGGTACATGGCCAGGAATCGATACTGCATCTCCTGTATGAGAAGCAAGCGTAAAACCCATTAGACCACGGAGCGAATGAAACCTAAAGTATCAAATTAAATAAATAATGAGATCTGATTATAATTAATTAGATTTCCAAATCCAATTTGTAATAAAGTACATTGATTTATCGTGTCTCTGCGAACCCTCCAGTAACAACGGTGTGAAGGTATCTCGGATGGCACAAGTGCGCCGTTAGCCTAACCGACGGTCTACCTCACTGAGTTAGGGAAATTTCCGTCGCTCGAACTCCTCAAGATTGTAGTACACGGGAATGTTTAATTTAATACTGGAAGCACATTATATTATTCATTAAACAAACTTATTAGCAAGCCAAAAGCCACAGATACTTGTTAGCCAACTATGGCTAAACAAAAAACAAATAAATGTTTCATAAAAACAAGTGACAAAATATGAATTTTCATATGTTATCGTTATACATGATATGAATAAAATAAAGATGTTGGCAAAAGGATAACTACGTAATATGGCAAAGGATGCGCACTATAAAATCTAAAAGGAGCCAACAGCAGACCTGCAAGTATGTATCGGCGAAGTAAGCAATGGACAGGCTTCGCCAGTAAAACAAGGGCGTACCCAGGATTTCAGCTAGGGGGGGGGGGGGGGGGGGGGCAGCTCATACCTGTTTCGAGAAGATGGTCGGTCAGGTATATTGAAAGAAAAAAAACATGAAAATTGACTTTTATTAATTAGTTTGATTATGACACAAAACAAAATTTATATATATATTAATTTAACAGTAATCTTCTCGGGTTTGCCGAAAATTTGTCTATGACAGTCTTTTCAATAAAATCACTGTTTTCCTTTAAATAATTGCGATGTACGCTCATCAGACATAATATCTGACTGAAAATATATTTTGTTTCCAACAATTCATTTTGCGCAGAGTAGGTAACACGTTTTTAATTCCCACTTGCCAGGAAAATTGACGTTTATTTTATCTTCTAGGGGGGGGGGCAGCAGCCGCCCCCTGCCCCTACCTGGGTGCGCCCTTGCGCCCTAGGCCACATTACCACCGAGAGTGGTTCGAGGCCATGTCCTAATAGTATAATGGCAGTTTTTCGCAGAATCACTATGGCGACGCTCTACTAACAATTTACATAATTAATATAAATTAAGAATGTTAGCGTATCGTAAACAAAGTAAATAAATGTTAAGAATCTAATTCCACAGAGGTCTAACAGTAGTTTATGTGACTGATACATAATGGAGGGCATTAAACTTTCGAGTGGGTTTATATTAATATCACTCGAGAGTTTTAATGCCTAATTATGTACAGTTACATATACTAGTTTATCTACACACATATCATAAGCACTCTTTGATGTGTTAAGGAACCGCATGTTCGACCGGCATGGTGGCATTAATAATTGCTCTGCACTTGTTTATCTTGTTCAGTAGACCAACTTCACAGACAAACTAGGGACTGCACGCAGCCGGGCGCCGGCGTTCGTTATTTGAATGTCATAATTTGTCGAATATTAAGTTAAGAAATGAGTTTTTACCATGTAGTATAACATGATGCTGGTCGTAACGTGCTGTTTAGACGCAGTACAGAGGGTTTATGATACGTGTGTAAATAAACATGTAAAAAGTAATGTATTTGAAAAAAATAATAACCGGCCGCAGTCGTGTTTTTTAGTTGTTTTTTTTAATTACGTCATTTATTTCCTACATTTTAATACAACATTGCGAAAAATGTGTCAATGCTTAGTTTAAAAGTAATGTGTATTATTCATAGCTTGTGCAAGATTAGTTAATGTTTCTTTTATTTTGATATCCCGCTCGAGGGTTTTGAAAACAGTTGTTTTAGCTCGCACATTAGAGCGCATATAATCCGCCATTTTTTGTTGCATTTTATATAGAGTGAGCCATCAATATGAATCTAATAACGTATCATTTATCAAAATTGGCTAAGCCGATGTGTAATTACGAGGAATCACTTGAACAGCCATTCAAACATATGTACATACTGGTCAAACACATAACCCTCATCTTTTCCGCTTCGCTGTAGTTGGGTAAAAAGATACAGATTGTCTTTAATGTATAATAACGGTCTAAACCAACAAACGAACTAAAATAACTTAGCGGGTAAAATGGCTAAACCGGCTTGAAATCGGACAGCTCTTTTGATTTTATTTTTAAAATCGCTTTTTACAGTTCCGTACCAGAAGGGTGCGAAACGGGACCATATTACTAAGCCTCCATTGTCCGTCTGTCTGTCCGTCCGTCCGTCCGTCACTGGGCTCTATCGGATCAACCGAAATAGGTAGAGAGCTGAAATTGTCACAGAATGTGCATTTCTGTTGCCGCAACAGCAACAAACAATGAACTACACGCAATTTTGAAAATTAAAGGGGGTCTTCATACAAGCGACTGTTTTTTGAAGTAAAACTTCTTTAAGCACGCTTGACTTGGGGAGTAAGCTGACGAATGCGTGACTAGAGCGTTACGAAAAGTGTGATCGGACGAGGCGAACGAGAGGTGCGCGCGCACATTTTCTTTCTCTCTTCCTCTCATAGCCAGACACAGTGCAGGAGATGTATTTTTGAAGCATTAGAGCTAAAGAAGTTTTATTTCAGTTGTGTGGTCTAACGCACACTCTTTTTTTTTTTTAAATCCCTGCCCCTGCGAAATGCCTCATAACATCAGATTCAATATCACCATAAATTTCGCTGCTGTACTTTGAAATTGTTCAGTCGGTTTCGTATCGGTTTCGAAATCTTGAAGTTTCGGGTTCGATTCCCAGAGAACATATATATATATATATATATTTGTTTTGGTTTTATTATTAAGGATTTAGTGTTTTTTTTTCTTGTACGATGGTACGGCGCCCTTCGTGTTCGAGTCCGACCCGCACTTGACCGATTTTTTGAAGTAAAACTTCTATACGCACGCTTGACTTGGGGAGTAAGCTGGCGAATGCGTGACGAGAGCGTTACGAAAAGTGTGATCGGAGAGGCGAACGAGAGGTGCGCGCGCTCATTTTCTTTCTCTCTTCCTCTCATAGCCAGACACAGTGCAGGAGATGTATTTTTGAAGCATTAGAGCTAAAGAAGTTTTACTTCAGTTGCGTGGTCTAAAGCACACTCTTTTTTTATTCTAGAATCACATTGTATTTGTGATTACTTCATTTCACACAAAAAAAAAACATACATAGGTTGGAAAACTTGTCAGTGGTGAGCATATATCTATTTTGAGCCTTGATGAAGCGTAAGGCTCCTGGTACCATGACGCGCCAAGTTTGGCTCTGAGCAAGCTGTGGCCTCTCTTTCCCGCATAGGGCAAAGTGGGGCGAGAGAGAGAGAGGTACCAGCTGGCATTTGACTAAAATGCTTTGTCTTGTGGAATGTCGCCGTCGCCGATGGAATACAATCGCCCAAGAGTAGCGGGGGCGGGGGGCGGGGGCGGTGGGGGCGCCTCAAAGGATATCCCACCCGCTCGACGCCGTAATGCGATTGTCTTAATTAACTACTGAGTGGAATGCCGCAAATAGTTACGCTAATATTATTGCTGCTTGTCATCTTGTGCTAACTTGGTCCACGGTGAAAGGTAATTGGATTCGGGTGGAGCACTCATGATCAAGTGTCCATCAAAAGGATTGAGTCAGTTCAATCTGCTTTACACAAAAATGGGGCCTCTGAAACAGCTTCAGAAAATAAATATTTATAACAGCTGATTCTGTTTTATTTGTTACTTAATGGAGGGCTTTAAAACTCGATAGTGGGATTATAAAATGAGCCGAAGGCGAGTTTCATAACATATCAATCGCGATGTTTAATGCCTAATTATGTACAGTAGTTTATCTACAAACATATTATAAGCTCTCTTTGATGTGTTCAGGAACTGCATGTTCGACCGGCATTGTGGCATTGATCATTGCTCTGCACTTGTTTAGCTTGTTCAGTAGTACCAACTTCACAGACACACTAGGGGTGGCACGCAGGCGTGCGTCGGCATATATCATTATGCTGGTCGTAACATGCGGTTTTTGAACGAAGTAAAGAGGGTTTATGATACGTGTGTACATAAGGATTAAAAAATGGAGAACAAAGATTTAAGCTCTTCTTAATTTTTATAAAGTTGAAACAACTGGCACCTGCTGGCATCTCAACATAAGAAGAAAAGATTTGGTAAGCACTGTCCGTGTCTAGTCTACAAGCAACTCTTACTAATTTTATTGTTTTTAAAGTTGCCTATCCGAAGAGAGCTGAACGGGACCCAATTACTCTGTCTGTTCGTTAGCGGTCTGTCTGTCCATTCTTTTGTGAACCTTAATAGCTGGAGAGTTTTAATGTTCAAATAATTTTTATTTCTGAGACCGCTGCGGCATCTGATGGTGATTTAGACGTGTTAATATAAATATATTATAGATAATACAAGCGACGGTGTTTTGTTTTTGTGTTTTTCTTATACATTGTTTTGGAACCCTTCGTGTGAGAGTATGACTCGCATTTGACTGATTTTCTTAAATCGTTTGAGTTACATTTATATAAAAAGTATTTACCCGTAATCATAGAATTCTCAATCATTTGTAGGTACAGTCGTTTACCGTGAGATGCTTTCTACAAAATGCAATAAAACTGATTATTATTTCCAGATATTTGTAGATAACCGCAAACGGAGCTAGCCATGGGCTTTAAAAATCGACGATCTACAGTTGTTGCCACTGATCAATGGTAAAACTATTAAAATTATTAAAAAACTGCACCGCGAATTGATTACAGGTATTTAACGCATTGGCCTACACCAAAAAATGGTATACGCCTTTGATAATAAGGTTTTGCGAGTTAATTTTACAGATCACCAGAACAACAGACCACAAGGTCAAAAACAAAGCAATTATAATGACATGAACTTATTATTGCTAGATATTTCTTCGTACATTACAGTTCAAATAGTGATTTTCAGTCACCGTAACTGTAGCAACTTGGCGGATGACAACATCACATCATGATCCTCTTTGAAAAAAGTTGTTCACAGTCTTTACTAGCCCGTTCATACAGCACTTTACATTACACCCTACAGTGAAACCCTTTACTCCTACTATTACACTACCCGGGCTACTTGTTATTTCCACATTACCTTACATGCCGGCGGCCACAGCTACCCAGTAATTCAAACGTATTATCGTCGATAAGAAGGCGTATATAATTGCGCGTTCAGAGGAAACGTTTCGCGTTTGTGGGCAATGATTCTTATCAGAGCAGCTTATTGAAAAAGGGGGCGTGCAATTCACATTCCTATCAACTATAAATCAGGCCGCGACTCGCCCTTACTTATTGCCCTTTTATTATTAGCCTGTTGCATAGGAATTACAGTTTGGATCGCGTAGGTATGGGATAAAACGTTTTTGGACATTTTATACGTTAATAGGGATTTAGATTTGAAAAGTTAAGCAACAACGTCTCATGTTATCATGCTCCACCGAAATGCCGGTAATGAGATTGCGTTATTTTAAAAGTTAGTGGCAGAAACGTCTGCTACGTAAAATATTTTCCACTTCCATTTCAAAGTTTCTCCTCAAACGATGTTTTAACTAAACAAGAAAACAGTGATTCTTTTACTGCCCCTACCACACAGGAGCGGTGATAAAAGGTGTTTATTTAGAAATCGCGCGCTATTGCGTCGTGTACAGCTAGCAAAACAATAGCGTTCAGTGGCCGAGGAGAGACAAGCCCCGTTTTGTATTGAAACAATAAACGATTTAAAGTATCGGTGCGATTGTGTATAGCCGCCATGGTGGTCCTTCCGAGCTCGTACCTAGCGTAAACAAATGCTCTATTGCTCGTCGGGGGAATAGATTTAGAGGAATAATAAACATATCCGAACAATTTGAGTTATTTGATTGGTAACACCCGTTGTGCGCCACCAGCGATCTAGGTATTGTAATACAAAAAGTAGACCCGTTTGCGCCAAAGCTAACTGGGAGTTAATACATGAAATTATTTATGACATACGTGAGAAACTGACGCCTGCCGTAATATGAATGGCATCACAGTAAATTCAGAATATTTCTAAGAGGTTGACTCGAACCGAGTTACACCCTTTTTATACCCTTGAAACTCCAATTCACATCAACATATCAACACATTTTGTGTCAAATAGACAAATCTGTCAATTTTCTACAATTTGCAATTCGTTGAGTAAAAGTGAAGGGAATGTAAAGGATCTGGTCCAATTCTAAAAGTAGTGTTGCTACTCGCTATGCGTATATCTAGTCCCCTGCAGCCAAACACCAATTTACTATCCACCGATTCCAAGCAGCTACCTAACACAAGCTAATAGCTAAAACCACACCTGTCCAATTCACCGTCATTATTAGACTTAGATAATACGGTAGTTCTGTTGACTGTTGTCCGAGAGCATTGTAATCAAGGCAGCTCCTTTGAGCAGCTGAGCTTTGACGAGAGTAAACAAGAAGTGACGCCTAGTGTATATTGATTTACAATTGTGTTTCTTAGAGCAATTACAGCTGGGACTGTCGGACTGAGCTTGGAATCTTGACTGGGGCAAGTGTTGATGTTACAGACTGTGCCAAGTTCCTTTGGCTGTGTCTTAGTGAGCATTGACCTCTCTTTCCCGCATAGGTTAAGGTGAGGTGAGAGAGAGAAAGGTAACAGTTCGCTCAGAGTCAAAGAAACTTGGCGCGAACTCTACCCGATAAGATTCATAAGAAATGGTACGTCATGATATTTTTTGGCTCTCCTGTAGTTGTAGCTTGATTAGGAGTACTTGTAGTAGTTAGAAGAAGGGAGTACGGGCAAAAGGGCCTCCTTCCCAAATGAGATACTTTACAAATCTCGAAAAAATATAATTATATTATAAAATATCTCTTTTTACAATATCATCGTTAAAATTAGCATTGAATAAATACTTTGTATCTTAATATCAACACACTACTTATACTTTTTGATTCCAGCCGCGCCTTTCATGTAAATGATCCTTCCATTGACTTTTGAACAAACGCTCGCGACCCACCAACCCAAACCCTCCCTAACCACGTCCACCGTTTCAGAGCAACGTCATCATGGAGGGCTTCCTACACCACATGGCACCACAATTCCTTCACCCTGCGCTGCAAAGCTTCGGCTGCGGCGCCTTCCGCCCGATAGGGGGCGCTTTCCACCCCCTGTACCCGGGGAAGGCGTTCGCAAGACACCTGGGAGAGCAGTACGCTTTGGGGCAGAGCGTCGGACAAGCGTTGAGGGTAAGTTGGGCGCACACCATTACTGTCTGCATCCCTCCGGCCGTTTTCGCAACCAGTTGTGAGTTAAGAATGTTTCATATTCATATTCATATTCATATTCATAATCTTTATGCACAGAAATCTTAATAGTAAGGTAACAAAACATTTTATGAGCAAAGGCGAGCTTATCTCTAAAGAGAGATTTCTACCAGCAAACCTATACAGGACAGGAAAAATTGTGCAACAGGAGAGTCCTAGTGCGCAATAAAACTGTACACATCTAATTGTTTACAACTAAAACATAATAATGTAATAAATTATATACACTAAATAAAATGCAAAAGCAAAAAATAAAATATATATCAAACATATACTACTTATATATACATATAAAAAGTACCTATCACGAAAGAGAAAGGAAATGCTCTTTCAATCTTGTCTTAAAAGTGAAAATTGAGGGACTTTCTCTAATAGCGCAGGGAAGTGCGTTCCACAGTCGGATCGCCGTTAACCTAAATGTTTATTCTTTGTTCGCAACCAGTTTCCTGACTAATATCTTCTAACGCTAAGTTGTGGTGGCGCAATCGGCACTACATCTTTCATTCATCAGAAAAAGACAAATAAATGAAAATTATCCTTCTAGTACCTTCTTTAGTACCTTGATTGTCTGTGAGCCTGGTCAGTGTTGGGCCCAACGTTATGGAATATCCTCCTGAGCGATCTCCTGCTGCTGCCGCGACCCGAAGGAGTGCATTTGATTGCGTATGCCGACGACGTGACGGTGGTGATCGAGGCGTCTTCGCGCGCGGACATCGAACGGAAAGCCAGAGTCGTGCTCGGGGAAATATCGGGTTGGGGATCCCGTAACCGTTTGGGATTCTCTTCAGCGAAGTCCTTGACCATGACGTACAAAGGGGGGTTCAAGCGAGCGCCAACGATCAGATTCGAAGGCGCGTCGATCAGGAGTGTGTCGCAAGCTACGTTAGTCGGTGTCACTCTGGACGACGCTAGGTCCTACTTGCCGCATGCGAATACTATAGGGCAAGAGGCCTCCGCTTGTTTCGGCAAGATGTCGCGGGTTTCCGCGACCAGATGGGGTGTGAAGTATCGGGCCCTCCGAGTTTTGTACTCGGGGACATACATAGCTACGCTTACGTGCGCTGCCGCAGTATGGTACCGATGCTCGTCCAACTTTGTTGTCAGAAGGGCGTTGATACGAACGCAGAGACCGGCGCTAGTTTTACTAACGAAGACTTACCGATCGTGCAGCTCCGCAGCGTTACCTGTGCTTGCGGGAGTTTTACCAGCCAGGTTTTACCAACCAGATTGCTCAGGAGCGACACCAACTGGCCCCCAGGGAGTACCAGAAACTCAAGACGACGGTTAGGGCAGATATCGTAGCTCAGTGGCAGGAACGATGGCAGGGCAGTAAGGACGGCCGCGAGCTGTATGGATTCTTCCCAGACGTGGGCGTGAGGCTCAGTTCAGAATGGGTAGAACCGGACTTCATGGTCTCCTAAGTACTTACCGGGCACGGATGCTCCAGACAGCGCCTACACAGGCTAGGGCTGTGCGAGTCTGCAGAGTGCCCATGCGGCGAGGACAACGAGAGCCGGGATTGATTGCGCTGGCAACACTGGCGAATAGGTTGTAAACAAAAGATTAGATACATTTTATTGATTTAAAAATACTTTAATACAATTTTCCAAGTTTATCGCATTTGTTATACGTATTAATAATGTATTTTGTGTTAACTGGTGCATAAGTGTATAAAATTCTAATAGTTATCCTATTTTGTGTATTTAAAAAACGTAACGTTGACGGTTGAGTATTTTATTTGAAATAATTTGCTACTGGGCTATAATTAACGATATTTTCAATATAACTAATTACTTAGGCACGTAAATTGATTTGGAATTACTTTGTTTTTTGTTGAATAGCTTATTTTTTTTGCACATTTCGTTAATCATAACCTCAATTTAAGTGACTGCTTATCAGCTGTGCTACAGCCGTGCTTCAATCTTGCTTTTTACTGTTGTTTTATTTTGTTTAAAATACCAACAACCAGAAGTGAGGCAGCCCGTCAACTAGAAGATAACTTAAAATTAGCTTTATATGAATTAAAACAGTGTAAGGTAACCAATGAGCAGTTGCTTACTGAAAGGGATGAAAGTGAGAAGGAGGTGTTGCTTATTGTTAATAAGAACTTAAAATTAAAAAGTGAGATGGCAGAGTTGCACAACAAGTTCCTTGATGTGACGGGAGATAGGGATCGGCTTCAGCACCTGGTAGATGGCTTCGACCGGAGTGGCAGTGCGTTCGAAGATGCCCTGAGGCGTATTGCTGTCCTGGAGAAGGAGCTTCGCGAAGCACGTAACGAAATTTCTGCACTACAAACTGCAAACGATAGCCTCAGGTCGGGGCAGACCCAGTCACTCTTTGAGGAGCTGATCACTCCACCTGTAGCTTCTGTCATCTCACCCATAGATCAAAATTCAACTGTGACAATTGATCTCACGTGTGATAGTCCTAATAGATCGCAATCAGTAACCACTATGAGCTGTAGTAAAAATAAATTAAAGAAATATGTTAAACTGAATAATTATATTAAAAAAAACACAAAAACTAGCTAATAGAAATAAAATATTTTGTAAAAATGTAAATTGTAGCAAGGAACGTGTCGAATTAATTAACGAAATCGATGATTGTAGATTATGTTTGGAAAAAACTACAGAAAAGTACGAATGTGACACACGGCGACTCCAGTCAGATATGCATATTTTAAACTCATCATTACAAAGTATTACACGTAAATATGAGTCAGCACAATACGAAATTAAGGAACATGTGTCGGCTATGAATAGTTTGTTGGAGACGTGTAAGCATAATTATGACACTTTCATATCTTTGACCGACAATCACATCTGTGATTGTAAACAAGCTCCAGCGGACTGTTCCGTGCCGACCGTGTGTCCCGCCGAGCAGCCGGCCGAACAGCTGATACTGACCCAGGCGCCGCCGTCAGTCGACTTGAGTACTAATAGTGTTATCAATAACGCCTCCTTCTCTCGGACAAAGGATAGGTATATAATGTACAGCGATGAACTTGGAAAAAATATGGGTTTACAACTTAATCAGCGCGTGGGCCAGGCAATATTAAATAACTGTATGCCTGGCGCCACATATTCACAAATATTAAACAAAGTGTTGTCATCGCAGTTTTTAGAACCAACCACCCTAATTATTTTAATTGGTAGAAGGGAAAATGTATCTAAAAAACTAATTACTAAATACTTTTCCAAATTAAATTCTTTACAAAATGTAGATAGAATAATCTTGTTTGCGTTTCCCTTCAGCCAATCTTTGTCACAACATGAAAATCATATAAGACATGATTATAATACATTTATACACACATTAACATGTCGTCATACTGAAAAATTTCATTTCATAGACACCAATATTTGTATGGGAAAATATTTTTATTTGACTATTACCTATCTAGGTTTAATACAAAACAGATAGCACAGTCACTATCTTATTTTATTTTGAACTCAGTCAAGTTTTTGACTAATGAAACGCCTGCTTCTATTGAGCAGTGTAATAATAATGACATGTACTCCTTGGAATCTGTTCCAAGCTCTTTAAATTAACCCATAGGACAACAGAGAGTAACTCTGGCAGTAATATTAATATTTGTATAAATATACCTTCATCTTGCCCATTAAATCAAGTTACTAGTAATGAAAAATGTTAAAGTAAGAATATTTTAAACGTGGTTCATCAAAATATACAGGGCATGTTAAGTAAAGAACTGGAAATTGAGTTATTCATGAACTGTAATAATATTGATATTTTATGTATAACAGAGCACTTTTTAAAGAGTTATCAGTTCATGTTCAACTTTAATAACCACCACGTTGCTAGTTCGTTCAACAGAAAAACAGCTGATCGCGGTGGCTCCTTAATACTTGTAAATAATAGTTTTAAATATAAGGAACGAGTTGACATAGTGAGCCTGTCTGTTGAGCGTACCATGGAAATAGCCTGTATTGAACTTGAACAACTTATTGTAATGAGCGTATACAGACCACCAGATTCATCCTTTGATTTATTCGAAAAGAAAATGGATGAAGTGTTGATTAAAATCAGCGATAAAAACAAATTTTTTATAATTTGTGGTGATTTTAATGTTAATCTGTTAGAGGATAATAATATTTGTACTAGATTAAAATCTTTATTTTTATGTCACAACATGAACTATCTGTTTTTGGAGCCTACTAGAATTACTGCAACATCTGCTACCCGCATTCACAATATATTTACTAACATTACGCCCATTTTCAAATCGGTCATCAATAAATTAACCTCTGATCACTCTGGTCAGATAGGTATATTCAATATTAAAATAAAAAAGGACCAAAAAGAGGATATTACATGTGTGCCCGTTAGTGCCACTCGGCTTGAACACTACAGGAATAATATTTTAGATAAACTATGGGAAATACCATACAGTGACGATCCCAATTTGTTGTACAACTCAGTATTTAACCTTGTCAAAAATGAATATGATACGGTATTTAAATCAAAAACTATAAAAGTTAATAACAAAGCTTTGTTTAGTGATTGGGCGACAGTGGGAATTCATAGGAGCAGACGAAGATTATATGAACTCTATGAAGAGAAATCATATAACAAAAATACGGCCTTTCTAGATTATGTTCGTAGTTATTCAAAAATGTTTAAACGCGTTTGTGCCGTAGCTAAATCTAATTTCATTAAAAACAAAATTGAATCTAGTAGCAATGTAATGAAAACGACTTGGCAAATTATAAACAGAGAGACTGGAAAGGCCAAAACTACACATAATAACTTCAAGCTTAAGATAGATAATCAAATGCTAAGTACAGACCTAGAAGTAGCAAAAGCTTTCGAAAATTTCTTTACGGACATTCCAGTTTCAACAACCAAGTCTTTAAATTCATCTCCCGCTGCTGCTGAATCTATACTTAAACAAAAGTTTGAGGAATGTAAAACAGATTTTAAATTTAGGCACGTAAATAATGAAGACATTGTAAAAGCGTTTAAATCCCTGGAAATGAAAAAGACAGCTGACGCCCATGGTCTATCAGTAAAAATTATTAGTTCCATTGTAGATTGTATTGCACCTCACCTTTGTTGTATATTTAATCAATGTATAGATAATGGTGTGTTTCCTGACCTGATGAAACTAAGTAAAGTTATAACTTTATTTAAAGCTGGTAG
Organism: Argyresthia goedartella; assembly: GCA_949825045.1. Taxonomy (NCBI): domain Eukaryota; kingdom Metazoa; phylum Arthropoda; class Insecta; order Lepidoptera; family Argyresthiidae; genus Argyresthia; species Argyresthia goedartella. Next base: position 44,114,636 of record OX463806.1, on the reverse strand, counting down.
TACATCAGACCCCACCAATTTTAGACCCATATCGATACTACCAACGCTTAGCAAAATATTTGGAAAAACTCATACTTAATCAATTGCAAAGTCATTTTTATCTCAATAATTTAATTCATATTGCTCAGTTTGGTTTCACAAAGGGTCGTTCAACAGCCGATGCTGGTGTTGAACTAATCGACAATATTTTTGATGCCTGGGAAGACGCAATGGATGCAATAGGTATCTTCTGCGATCTATCCAAGGCTTTTGATTGCGTCCATCATGACACTCTTGTCAGGAAGTTACGCCATTATGGTGTAAAAGATCAGGCCCTTGGCCTTCTGGAGTCATATCTTACAGATAGGGTTCAGATGGTCGATGTTAATGGGAATAGATCACCTGGGTCTTCAATAAGTATGGGCGTACCGCAAGGTTCAATTCTTGGTCCTTTCTTGTTTTTAGTATATATTAATGATTTACCTTACCTTGTTAAAGCAAAACATGGGTTAGTATTGTTTGCCGATGATACTTCTTTGATATTTAAAGTTAAAAGACAGCAATCAAATTATGACGAGGTAAACAATGCTATCTCTAGTATAGTGAACTGGTTTACTGTTAACAATTTATTACTTAATGACTTTTCATTCAAAACTAAATGTATTAAATTCGTGTTACCCAATGTGAACCCGGTAACTACAGACATATTTATAAAAGGACAGAGATTGGACCTTGTGCAGTCGACTGTCTTTTTGGGCATTACTTTAGACGCCAAACTACAATGGGATCCTCATATAAATAAATTGTCGAACAGACTGAGATCAGCAGCGTTCGCAGTTAAAAAAATTAGAGCTCTTACCGACGTAGACACCGCTAGACTAGTCTACTTTAGTTACTTTCATAGTCTAATGACCTATGGTATTTTATTGTGGGGTCACGCTGCGAATGCTAATAGTATATTTATTCTGCAGAAACGGGCTGTTCGTGCAATTTATAGATTAGGGCCTAGAGTGTCACTGAGGGAAAAGTTTAAAGAAATCAATATTCTGACATTTGTGTCTCAATATATCTATGACAATCTTGTGTATGTAAAAAGAAATATAACAAATTTTCAGAAGTACAGTGATATACACAATTTTAATACTAGAAATAAAGACAAGTTGGTTGCTTATGTAAGCCGACTACATAAAATTAGTAATTCTTTTAAAGGCAATTGTATACGCTATTACAATAAGGTCCCTACTGATATTAAAAACTTACCTTTAGACAAGTTTAAAATAATAATAAAACAGAAATTGTATAAAAAAGGTTACTATAGGATATCTGATTACTTAGAGGACAGATGTCCATGGGAATAGATTGTTTGAGTAACAGGCTGTTTCGATATATAATTAGCATTCATTTTGTAATTTGACAATATTTTATTTAAAAAAGGAAACGCAAAAGATGCGACGACTGTGGAGTTTCTTCGGTGAGCTCTTCTCCACAGATTCCGCCATTGTGTTAGTGAACTCACCCAAAAAAATGTAATGACGGATCTAAGTGATGTAACAACATCCTATGGAAATAAATGATTTTTGATTTTGATTTTTTTTATTTTGGATCACGCCCTCTGGGAATGTAGGCTATACGCGGACGAGAGATGGGAGATGCTGGATGCACTGAAGAGGGACAACGCTTGGCCCAATACTCCACGAGGAGCTAGTTTCTTGTGAGCAGAACTTCAAGGCGTTGCGCAAGTTTGCGCACTCATGGCACACCAAGAGAAGAATATTTGCAGATTGAGGACAGCAGTGTACTACGTGGTACAGTTCGACGCTGAGTAACGTGTTGTGTTGTCGAGCCCCATTTGGGGAGGACGAAAAAATAGTATTGTATGGCCTGCCCAGAAAGGGAGAAAGGCCGGGGCGCATTCAAGAACTTGTAGGGCATCAAGAAACTGCATGCGTGAAAGAGCCGAAGGCAAGTAGCGCATGACAGTGCCCAAGATTCGGTCTGTAAGCCGCGAAGGCAGGGAAGACCATGTGGTGGTGGAGGGAATGTCTGTGAGCCTGGATTCGTGAAGTAACTAAGGCTGCTTTCTAAGGTGATTCAGCGCGTTTCACAGATAATGTGACCCTGTTCGATACCTTTGGAGTACCTACTGTGCTAATTCATACAAAATATGTGCTTGGTGCATCGCGAACTCGTCCAGTTACACATTTTGGAATATCCAGTGCACTTTCCACCAACCCGAACTGAATGCATAAGCTGGAGTAAGGCCTCGAGTTCCTGTTGGTTCTTGTAGCCTGTTTTGAGTGAAGTAACCCTTTTACTACAAACGTGTCTACTGCAATCAAATTCCAGTCCGTATGGATCCGCGTGTTCTCCTAAAAGCACAACGTACTGTCCATGTCAAGTTTAATGGCGATTTTTAGTGAGGTAGTCGATGTCGATAGTTACCAAAAAGGTACACGACAAAATGAAGGAATTACCTATCACTTTTATATTAAAACGAATATTGAATTTATTACAATCAAAATAAAATATACCGATACGAGTTCTATCATCGCAAGAAAAGCTTATGAAATCTTTGTTCGTCACTGGTTATTTTGACTTCCATGATAACATTTTCGAACTCTTTTTCTATTCCTGTGTCATTTGATACTGGGAATTCATTTTCTAGGTTCTGAACATGTTTGTCGTTTTTTTTTCCGTTCAATGTCACAAGTTTCCAGTACTTTTCTAGCTAGTTCTCGTGCTTGAGAATGGCTTATTGGAATTCACCTTTTCATATCGATTTTAAATATACAAATAAAAGTGCTAGCTCTAAATCGATAAACAGGGTCAATGCCCACTTGCCGAGCATGATGACAGGGCCTTTGAGGGTGTGCGGGAGGTGTGCGGGGTCACCCCCTCCGCGATTTCCACTTTCCCCTCAATCATGACAGGGACTATACCTCACACTCACTCACAATTACTTAAGGTAGTTTCAGCAGAGATAAGTCATATTTAACGAGTTTTTGACGTGATAACGTCTTATAAATCGTTGAAAGCCGGCTGCACGCATGAAAAAGTGTCACGTTCCATTGTAACGTTCCGCAAGCACCGAGCGTGCAAGCGAGAGCGCGGAACAAGCGATAGAGATGCACGATCGGCCTAAGCGTTTCTTATGACGTTATCGCGTAAAATTATAGTCCGTAAACCGACTTTACAGACAACCAATTTTTAGCCGGGCGGCCGCCACAAAATGTAGCTATGGAGATATAATAATTCACCAAGTAAAAAACTTAAAAAAAACGACTTCAAGTCCTCTCTCTTCTTCCCCGGTAGGGATGCGAATTTCATATATACATACACACGAAAACGATACTACGAAACCTGACTATTTAAAACAATACGAATATACGGCACATGAGTGAAAAAAATGCCAGTCATGTAGTCTGGCATTTTTTCTCATTTCACCATAAAGAACGTCAACGCCACTAATCATTCACCAAGTTAAAAACATTAAAAAACGTAAGCACTGTAACTTTGTTAATTATTTTTAAGCTGACTTAATCATAAGGCTTATAAAATAAATAAGATTAAAAAAAAATAAAAAAAGCCTTACTTCTTCCCACCCTGTCGGGTTGTGAATATCGTTAAAACACGCGAAAACAAGGCTACAAAATCTGTCTGGCTGACAGTAATACGCATTTTCGATTACCTGGATGATATCATAATTCCAATCTTTTTGCTTTAGAAACCAAACTACTGGACCGAACTCTAATTTTCAAAAAATGGGTCGCACCCTCGCAAATAAAAAAAGATTTTTGAAATCGGTTTAGGAACCAGTTTTGAGGTAACAAACATTTAAAAAAAGACTCCCGAATTGAGAACCCTCTTTTTGAAGTCGGTTAAAGATAAAGTCGCTCTGTTCGGATCGGTTTCATAGTGAAAGCTATTCAGAATGATATCCTTAACAACCCTTGAAATACCTTAGCGTGACTTTCCTGAGTCATCAGTGCTAATTAATGGCTTATGTTTAAACGATCACTAAAAACGCACCTATTTTACTACCAATAAATTCGAAAGGACCGCCGGAATTAGTAAACGACCACCAAATTGTGTTTGGATAACTGTGTACTTAAGTTTATGTTTTAAGTATTTTTTGTTGTTCTTACTTGTTCAACCTAACACGAAGGATTCACCTAAGCTACCGCAGTATTTTGCCCTGATAATTTCTGCAACTTTTGGTGACCATTTACCCATTTTGGGTTGGAAAAAAATATTTTGGTAGTCATTATATTTGTTGCCCTAATTAATTTGTCAAACTAAAATTCAAAGGTGCAATAGCAGTCCAAGTTATGTTTACTCTTCGCAAAAACAGCAAACCCAACCGCACCGTCGCAACTGTTGCAAACCGCTCATTCAGCCTCTCATGCCGCGGCCGCCTTGATTACTGATTTGCGGCGGCAAGCGATTTATACCGCGACCACGGCCTGGCATGACGGATGGCCGCCCCTCACAACACGTGCGGGGGTAATTAGTCAACGTGACGGCATGCTGATGGTTAGCGATGTCGATCTGGGGCCGGCTTAGCTATTCTGATCCTGCAAGGTTCAATGCCAGTTAGCTCGAATTAATCGTGTCTTCTGTGACATTCTAATAATATCTATGATATGTCAAAGTTATAATAATAATAATAATAATAAAACCTTGGGCACTACTTACACACATTAATCTAGCCCCAAACTAGGACCCTGTATCTTGGGTACTAGACAAAGATACACATACTTATATAGATAAATATTATACTTAGTTAGATAGATAAACAACCATGACTAGGGTACAAACATCCGTTCTCATCAAACAAATATTTGCCCCCACCGGGACTCGAACCCGAGACCCTTGGGTTCGTAGGCAGGGTCACTGCCGACTCGGCCATTCGGGTCGTCTTGAGTTGAGCGGAGATTAGTACTAACTTGTTTTCTATCGTTCGACTGGCGTTGTTAGACATTTCAGTACACCATGCACACTGCAACGTAGAATTACACCGCGTATCATAAATGATTCAATGCACGTTTTCATTTAATCCTCTGAGTAACGTTACTATTAAAATTACAGAGAAATGTATAACATGTTTGTATAAAACTAGGTCGGGCGTTGAGGGTGATAAAATATTTGGTTGGGTTAGGTTAAAACGTGATGTGGAACCAGCGGCACGAGCTTGCGACTGAAAGTAATGAAAAGCCAGACTTGGCTAGAGTAGGTTATTGTGGCTAAATTTCAGTTGTCTTATAGGTTAGGTTAGAACTTTGAAGAAGCAAAACCGGAGCGTAGCGAAGCGTATGCAAATAAAAGCAGCATTTAATAATGAGGATAATAAAAGTCTATTAAATATCATACTCGGATACCCAATAGTAGTCCACCGACTCCTATGTGATGGTCATCCTACTTTTCTTATAAAAACATATATTTATGGGTAATTATTTTTCAAAGTATACAGAAATAGTCATGTAGCGTACGTCTAACAAAAAATATCGTAAAAATGAAATAGATTTGTTTATTCGTAAAATTTTAACTATTTACGTTTTATCCTTTGGCCATATCATGATGAGGCGAAACGTTTACTGGGAATATCGACAAATGCTTGGTTCTCATCGATCTGCCCGATTTTGGTTTGGGCACATCATGATATGCTCCATAGACGACGGCGTATTTCGAGAAACACCGCCATATCTTAATATAGCACGGCACATCATGATGTGCCCAATTCTACAATCGGCCGCCGACATAGACACCGCAAAACAAGAACCGTACACCAAAGCCCACCCCGTCCACAGAGCGTCCGCGACGACAGCAGCACGCCCCCCCTCTACCGGCACAGCTACCCCCCACGTGATGACACCAGCTCCCCGGGCTCCGCCGCGTCAGCCTCCCCCCGCCCCTGCAAGGACGAGGAGCCCCCAGCGCAGACATGCCAAGAGGCGCACGACTTCTTCTCGCGTGAGTCACACAACACATTCCAGGCGGTGACATAAAGTCGTAGTCAAATTGTAAAGCGTTGCTCTGATCAATTCAGTTTCCTAGTAAAAGTAGTTAAGAATAATGTTCCTATCATCCCCTCATCCCCTTCCAATATTACTTTTTCTTTAACGCCCTGTTAGCAGTCCTTTTGAAGCTTTTGAAGACAGCACTTTTAATTTGATAGTTCGAAAAAGTCGCAGCAGATCAGCTAGGCTTCAAGAAACTCTGTGTCAACCCATCATAGCCTCGCATTACTCGGGTAGCCGCAGCACTCAGCTGGACTATCGAAGATCACTCATTCACTCAGTTCGATGAAGTCACAGAAGATCAGCTGGGCTTCAAGTACCATCTCAATCACCGGGTAGCCGCAGCACTCAGCTGGACTATTGAAAACCACTCATTCACTCAGTTCGAGAGAGTTGCATCAGGTAAGCTGGGCTTCAAGAATTACGAAAAACGCTGGGTCTGCAGCGTGAAGTTCGTATACAAAAACGATAGCGACACAAATACTAAAGTCAGCTGTTGTCCAACAGCAAAAATACCAATGGGCTGGATTACTCCACTTACAATCAAAGAGAAGAAACTATTTCAAAAATCGTCGGCTCTTACTCTATCGTTGAACGACGAACTACCTCAATACATATTAGATAGATTTAACGCCACAAGTTTGTGGAAACACAAGCTGTGGTGGGAATAGGCCGAAGGGATAATCATAACCAATAATAGAACACAATTAAATACCGAGCAACAATCATACCCATACCTATCGATCGAACTAAAAAGTCCAGTTTGAACATAGCCTTAATGCAAAATCATTCATCATTCACTCGAGAATAAACAAATGTAGTTGGATAACACGAACTATTAAAATCACTGCATGGGTATTGAGATTGATCAGCCGATTGCAAAATAAACAGATAACAGTGCATGGCAGCACATTGACGTCATCAAAAATTAACTCAGCTCCAAATATCATTATTGAAAACCCACAAACCTGCGACCTCGAGAAAGAAACCGCTTAATTAAAAAATACGTGCATGTAAAGAGCAACAACAAGCTCACATCCCTTAAACCATTCCTAGATGAACAAGGAATAATGCTAGTGGGTGGAAGACTCGAAAACACCATGGTTAGCTATCAAGCAAAGCGTCCGACATCCTGGATCAAAGAGCCACTGACTGACCTCAACATTTTTTATTTATTTTTTACATGTATATACCGGCATTTACATTGCTTCTAGCCCCACACTAGGATGCCCTGTGTCATGGAAACCAGAAACAGTGACGTCCCACATATAAACATCCAAGACCTGTTTTTTTTTCTTTATCCCTAGCCGGAGATCGAACCTGGGACCTCCTGCACGGTAGGCAGGGCACAACGGCAGCGCCACAGAGGTCGTCATTCACCAAGCACATATTACAACCCTTCATGGGGGCTCGCTACTGACTTTCATCAGAGAACAAAAGCTGATGTGCGGGGAAAATTCACCACGCTACTAAATCAAATAATAGCAAGCTTCACCTAACGGCCTGTCTGTTCACTCACTGAAATTCCAGATGACTGCTAACTAAAACCAGACACTGTCTCATTGGAGGATCAATTCTATCCAGACCGCAGACCGATCCTGACCACATAAACTTATCTCAACACTTTGGCGACGCGTCCAACCCATACACAAACAGTTTTGTAAGATTTGGCCCAGCGAGTTCTTACAACAGGCTGCAAACACGCACAAAGTGGAGAACCCAAGATCCAGCGGAAAACCAAAAGATCGACGACGTAGACACAATGGCCATGTCCGGGTCGTTACATTAAAAACTCATAAATGTTTCGAAACGACACATCAATAAACTCATCATTTTACCAAGACCAATGGATGAATGACTTTTGACGTTTGCCTGCTGCAAAGAATGCACAGAGCTCATTGTATGCCCAGCTGACACGCTCATATGAACCCTGCCCGGCAACGGAATCGTTAGTTTAAGTTTAAATAATTTTACGCATTTATATAACTTTTATTTACAACTTGTATATTTTTTTGTAATTTTATATGTTTCATCTGAATTCAATATGTTCTGCCAATGTGCAATGTTCATGTTATATTAGTTTAGCGTAGATAAGCGTTATAATATTTTCTTTTTAAGTTATTACGATCCTTATTTTTAGTGCAATAAACGAATTCATCGTTGGCGGTTGTTAACCATCATTTCGCCATAGCTTGCTAGTCAATAGCTCAATACTCACTCATAATTAGACCTGTAGATCCTTACAATACCCACGTTTGAGTGAAGTCAAGACCCCATTTTCTTTGCATGTCCAGCGGACGGCGAGCGCAAATCATCGTGCGGGGTCTGCGGCGCTCGTCTCGGCCCTGGAGTGGCGCAGGCGCACTTTCTGCAGGAGCTACAACACCTGTACAGCCTCAGTGCATTGCCGAGGGACGCGGCAGGGGCCTCGCACTCCCTGCACCATCAGGACGAAGATGCTCGGTGGGAGGTAAGAAACTCTTCTAATCACTCCCTCCTTCCGACCAACTACTGATCAACTGGAAACTGATCACCTATTTTACTTCCAAATGGCTACACTATTTGGTTGATAGGTTGGGTAGGATATCATCAGGTTCTCCAAGAAGAAGAAAGCCTATGAGTGACTGCTTGTGGTAATGACTATTTAGAGACGGGAAATAAAATAGGCGTCGTTATCGTCACGGATTAGCTATGGAGTTAAGCGTTTCAGGACAAGGTCGAGTCTGTGGTTCCCAAGCGAGAGGTCCTAGGTTCGAATCCCGGCTGGGTAGAAAGAAAAATAAATGTTTGGATGTTTACATGTTTGTGACGTCGATGTTTCTGGTTCCCACGACACAGGGTATCCTAGTGTGGGGCCAAAGCAATGTAAGTGCTTGTATGTAAATGTTATGTTATGTTAATTATTGGGTACCGAACTTGATATTCTCATTACTTCAAAATGATGATATGATACCAACCTTCCCCTAGACCTACCAGCGCATCCGCGCCAACCGGCAGCGGCGGCTCAAGCTGCGCACGCGCAAGCGGCATCACACCGTCGAGAGCATGCTCGGCTACTCGTCCGACGGTGAGCGCGTGGAGAGAGGGGATCGGAGGGAGGAACGCCCCCGCGAGCCCAGGGCTTATGATACCGAGGACGAGCCTGTCGATGTGGAGGGAGACTCGCTAGGCTGGCCTGATGCGCCGAGGGTCGCAGGTGAGCTTCAGTCACGATTTCCATGCTTCACCGTTAACCACACTAGAACACCCTAGATACTAGGACAACTGTGCGAGAACCCCCCCTGAGTATAGTAATTTTCCTCTGCGTGCCCTCTGAGGGACAACACTGGAATTTTTAGTTTCCAGGCTTATGACGATATATTGAAAGATCCTAAACAATTGTAAATTGAAGCTTTAATTTGTAAACGTTACCAATCAAAAGTTATTACTTGTAGGTGTTCCCTCAGAATGTGGTAAAGATATTGAGTGGAAGTGTGAGATCATGAGTGGAAACCCAATATTTAATAAAGAATTTGTAAAAATTAATTAGCTCAGAGTAAACCCTTGTTGCAAAATAAAAAACAATGTAAAGGTTTTCCGTGATTCAGTAAAATATCCCATACAATTGTAAATTGATTTTTTTAATGTAAAAGTTACCGATCAAAAGGTCCTTCCGACGAAACTCTTTGCCTCCCTTTTCGAGTTATTTGATTGAAGTTAAAGAAATCTTATCTTTATACCGTAATAAGTCGACGCTCTGTTGTAGTATCGTTCAAATGGATCGAGTTGATCAAGGTTTATCCAACAGCTTTATTAGCGACACGTATTTTTTAAATTACCTTTAGGAATAAATATATAGGTAGATTTTTCAAGAAAGCTCCTTAGAATTTTTAGATGTCTGCTCAGCAAAAATTGATTATTTTGCTTGATATAGTGAGATGGCAATTAGCAAAGAGAAGAGCTGGTACTCATAAAACAAAAGGTATCAGTGATGTATCTGGTACAACAGCTAAACCTTAAGGGCTGAAGAAGGGCCAATGGCATTGAGAATTAGACTAAGAAAACAAATACCCGTCGAAGCAGACTGACGCATGCTCCCGCGCAGAGCCCCGCGGGGCAGCCCGAGCTCCGAGACCAAGAAAATTATAGAAAATATTACTAAACTCCTGTAATAATAACATTAAAAATAAAATAAAACAACTAAAAATTTTACCTTGTTTTTACCTATTTTTGCGTGTAAGTTTCATAGAGGAAACTGATTTTGTCTCCGAGCGCTTGTTCATTTAGTTGAATAATAATGCATTGCGAAAAATATTTTTAGTAAGTAGTATTAAATATAACATATATCCGGTAATTTTAAAAGTCCATTCTTATCTCTAAGAGACCTTTTATAACATCTATTTATCCTACGTTTTATGTTGTCTAGTTTAGCCTAGAACTGAAGCTAAAGATGCATTTCTTTGTTCGCGTCCCCTGGCGCTAGCCATATTTAACCCCTTAAGGTCAAAAACGTACCGGTGAGGCAAGACAAGGGCGCTTGCGATCTGCTCAATTTAGAGGTGGTGGGATTATTTGCGGCCCTGTTGTGAGGCGTCATAGTTATTCTCTTAATAAGAAGGTACGCAAATTTAATTTAAAAATTGCTTTATCTCAAAAGTATTTAAATAATCAAGTGATTATTCTGGATAATGGCTAAGATAAGCCTGCCCACGCCTAATGTTTTATGGAACTAAACTTCGGCCGTTTTTAGAATGCGATTATGACATTTTCTTAATGCGTACATAATAAGCATTTTTTCATTGCAGATGTCAAAAATCTATGGGTTTTCAGCTGTCAGGATCGCATTCTCTCAGAGAGACTTTAATATAGTTTTGTATCGGCATGTTAATTGTAAAATAAAACATAAAAGTTGTTAGTTAAAAGTATACATTATCAGACCACAAGTTTTGTCACAGGCAATAAATGACACAAAAATATCTGTAATACAAATATTGATATATCAAATAAAAGTTTACAAAATACAGATAATGTATCAAAACATAATCCTATAGTCACATTATCTACCAATCTTCTATACCGATTAAAGCCTGATGTCCTTCATCTGACAATTACAGCAAAAAACTACATTAAATTTAAACTATTCAAAAGAACCTCCTATTCTCAATATAAGCCCTTAACCTGCGCGGCCAGTCATCGATAGAAGCACTCATGACATCCATGTCAATATTGCCCACTGCTTTAATCAGGAATGCTTTGAGAGACTAATTTCAATGAGGTTTAGCGCAAACCTTCTCTTCTAAGTACTGCCATATTTTATAATCCAATGAATTTAAGTCTGGACTCGAGGAGGGCCAGTCTTCGTGTCTGATAAAGTCGATTCCACGGGATGCGAGCCAATTTTGAGTGCTTTTTGCCTCATGAGCTGGTGCAGAGTCCTGCTGGAATACCCTGTGTCTGTTTTTGAACGTTGGAAAGAGGTTTCACGTGGTTTGTTAGTGATGTGCTTTGGTACACGAGTGCACTTGTTTTAGCTCCTTTTTCTCAAAAATACACCTAAGTTGGACCCGGACAGGAAACTCCAAGTCAAACCATGAATGACGAAAGATGGTGATCACGCTGAATACGCGGGATACATCTGCACGCTTCTTCACTGTTATTCTGTTTGTTAAAGCTTTCCTTAACATCAATATTTTTTTCGTCCGAAAAAAGGATTTCGCGGGATTTTTTCCCGCATACCGTTTTAGCAAGACTCGGAATCTATCGAGCCTGATTTTCTTCAGTCGTCAGTTAGGCAAATGCGCAGTTTTTTTCCGGTATACTCGTAGTCCAAGGTCATCATTCAACTGTACCTTTTAACTAGTTCTAGTTGACCTCAACTGGGGAGCCACAGTTTTTGCTTCCGAACTGTATTTCTTTGTATTCGCTTCCTTCATTGCTTTAATCACTGCTGGAGTCCGAATAGTACGAGGACTACCTGCTCCATGTTTATCCTCTCAGTCGGCGCTTGACCGCAGCTTTGCAATGCGATTACCGTGGCTCTTCTCTTCTTTTTGCGTCTACTACATTTTTGAAAATAAAGAAAATCATAGAAAATCTATAAATCTAGTTATTAAAATATTTGTAATTCGAACACCTATAACTTTTTTTGATTTGCCTTATAAACTCGAAGTTTGAGGAATGTGATAAAACTTATTGCCCGACCCATGTAGTTTTTAATCCCTGGGTGCCTAGCGGCGTCCAGGGACGCCATTTTGCCGTTATAGGTTTTTATTTATATTAATGAGGTTAATGAGCGATGATTCATAACCAGGTCCAGGTCTCCAGCGGTTAAATCACTATGTCAAAGCTCAACCCTATAGGTGTGACTTTCTCCATGAAGTATACCACAAGATGAGCTGAATTGTGGCATAGTGAGGCTCGCTTCGCTCGTCAAAATAGCATAACATTTGATGATTTTTAGCCAGTAATTCGTAATTTCTTTATTGTACTACACAAAACAGACATACAGATAACTTAAAATAGAAAAAACATGTACAAAGGCGAGCTTATCTCACAAGAGATTTCTTCCAGCAAATCATGATGCGTAGGAAATGTAATGGTTGAGCGGGGTAAGACCAAATAAGTAATAAGTAAGTAATTCAATACTGCATTAGGCGTGATAGCTAGTCCATGTTTTTACTACATTAACTTTTGACTCTCAAAAACCCTTTATTCCCACTAGTTCAATTGGACAGTTCAGTTATCTGAACTAGTGCAATTTTTTAGTTCAGTTGGCTGTACTGGTGGGACTTTTTTATCAAGTAACTAGTAATATTCGTAAAATGTTTTACTAAGTTGTACTTTTACTAAAATCAAATTAAGAATATGTATGTACCTAAGAGATATGGGTTGTTATTAGGAGATAATAATAGATACTGGAACTTCCAATAATTTTTTGCTGTCGTCCTTCCTTGTTGTTTTGGAGGATATGAATTTTATTTATAGTACCTTGCTTGACGTGGTACTTATACTCTTTACTCTTACTAAAAAGTCAATGTCATCTTTTTGTGTTAGCAATATTGAATAAATCTCACCCAACAGCGGCGAGATCTCCATAATAATCACCATTTATTTAGATTCACTGCTAACTCTCATGCCAAACTCGCTTCTCAGCTTCAGTGTAATTCAAAATGGGGTGTAATGAATGTCAAGATATGAAATTGTCTATTGGCGTTCCTTACACCTTTACTATCACTTCTTCAGTTATCCAGTTCAGGTGCACTAGTGCGTTTTCTCTCTCGTATGTTCAGACTGACCAACCAATACCTTCCGCAGAAAACGAGCCACGCAGTGAAGGTGAGAAGCTGCACCTGAGCTATGCGGAAGACCTAGAGATCTCCAGCACAAACGACGCGATGCAGTCGCCAGACCGCGTGAGGTATTTTTTTAATCTCACCACGATCTTCCGTAGTTCTACATCCTATGACTTTTGGCGTTTCGGCTGCCGTATCGATTTCTTTGTGCGTTCGCCGGTCTATCCGTCATACATAAATTTAAAAGGGGAATTATAAAATGATCGAATAAAAAATGAATTAAGAGAATGATCGCTGAGCGAATGGCCATGAACAGCCGAAATACTTGAAATGAGCGAAAAAAAACACTACATTGAGCATTTTTTTGATAATAATAAAATTCAGAACGAGCTTTCAAAAAGTGGGCATTTCAGATATTAAAATTCTAACCGTGCGACCAAATTAGTAAGTGAGCAACTAGAAATACAGAGAGGGCAACTTCAATAATGGAACACAGAAAGTCAATATTGGCTAGAGTAGGTAATTGTGGTTAAATTTAAATTGGATTATAGGTTAGGTTAGAACTTAGAAGAAGCAACCCCGGAGCGTAGCGGAGCGTATTCAAAGAAATAATAAAATTGGATAGAGTAGGTTATTGTGGCTAAATTTCAATTGGGTTATAGGTTAGGTTGTGACTTAGAAGAAGCAACCCCGGACAAGAGCGGAGCGTATGCAAAGAAAAGCTTCTCATTTTTTATTTTAAGTAACTCAAAATAATGTTTGTAAGTTTCTGTTCTGTTGATTTCTCCTCACTCGAGTCAGTCAGTCGCTCACTTAGTAATACAATAACTAAAAATATTGTTTTTGTCACTTAAAACTGTAATTTACAGTCACTCGTTTAAATACTACCCAATTTAAAACTATCTTACCGGATGAGGCATTCTTCTCCCATTGAAGTACCCAACATTTATGAACAAGTTTATACAAGAAAGCTATGGTCGCAACAACATTTTTTGGGAATTCCTTAGTAAATTGCCATTAGTCCGAAACTCCGAACGGGATTATATACGGATGGATTTTTTCATTTACGACATCTCAAGTCGTCAACATATTTCTCAGACATTTTGCTTGCCTGTATTAAACAGTAAAACGCAACTAAACGTCGCCATTTTCACTTGCAATGGCTACAACACCGCATTCCTTTCCAGGATTGAGACGCCCAAGCCGCTATCGCTCGAGTGCCCCAAGACGGAGGCCGCCGATCGCCCAGCGGAGGTGACCACCTCCGAGCCGTGGCGTGCCGGCGTGGCCACCGCCGTGCCACTCACCACCAGCGACCAGTGGCCGGCCGTATCCACCGAGGCCTTTATCCACGCCACACGCCATAAGATGGACGGGGAGAACCAGCCCTCATCCACCGACACGCGTAACTAGTCCACGCTGCTGACATATTAACGCCTCCTAATGTTTATTTTCGGAGTAATAGGGGCTGAAATGGAGTCATGGGAAAGCGAAGCGAGCAATGTTCAGTTTCTTAATCGGACAGGAAAAGGGTTGACGTAGTCCGATCCGCGGAGGGGTTTTATGGCGTCACCCCCGAAAGTTAGCGAAGTGATGAACTTGAATTGTTGTTGTTGCTTGGGTAGAAGCAAGCTTGGTAAACAAACTTGAACTTGGAATGTACTCATGTGCTTTTTCATGTTCCAAAATGTTTTATTCTCGATTTACGATTAAGTAGATTAACCTAAATAAATCAGGCAGGCATGTGGTCGGTATTAGATTTGAAATTGTTGTATGTTGAATTTTATATCCCGAGCAATTTTAATGTTATGTTCGTGTGTAATTAATTACTGTACTTATTTGTTTAAATAAGGTAACTCAAAGTAACTTATATTTAACTTTTAATACCTATTAAAAGTGATTGTGGTAGGTGTTTTAAATATAATTCGTATTTCCTCACTTGTAAAATTATCTGAATATCTTAAATAAGTAAGTAAGGCTAAAATACGTGTACATTATTAATAATTATAATTGTTTATATTTAACTCTGTGTATAAATACTAATGTTATAGGCAAGACTCATTTAACTGCACCTATAAAATAAAAATCCAAATATTAATAAAATCGCATCATTTATTTCATTATATATTTATTTATAAGAATGTTGTTAATGTAAATTTTGAGATATAAATTGAAACTGCGTCTAGAAATACTGTGAAACTACAAATACTGCGGGATCCGTTTCCAAATCAATTAAGTCCAAACAGTAGCCCTATGTATTGCTGATATCAGTCGCAATACCATTCAAATTGATCCATTATCAACCACGTCGCAAGCAAAGACAGCTCGTATAAAATAATCTGGTTCGATTAGTCGTTTATCCATTACACTGGTGTTGAGACTGAATCATAGAATACGTATTTCAAACGGCTGTCTCTTGTATCGATTCACACTGCGTTGCAGAAAAGATCTTTCATTTTAAAGCCCCACAAAAACCGCTCATTGGCGTAACGTCAAGGCGAATGATCTGTCAGGCACATTATGTACTCAGAAATAAAAGACATGTTTTACCCAAAATATATCTTAAAGGATCTGACCCGGCCATAGCGTTTTGCGGGGCTTTAAAATTTAAAGATCGTTTCTGCAACTGACTGTATGTTTGGTCGATTTAGATTTGGTCGATCGACAGTATTTCTAGTCGCACTCGGTATTATTGTATACTGCTTTTGTCTGACAAAATTACTGAATTACGCAACTAGAAATCTGAAAAACAGCACCTTGAAAATCTTAATTCGAATAAAATTAAATACAATCGAGCGTTGGATTTAGTTGCGTCTTACATGATTAACCTAACACGAAGGATATAACTTCACCTACCCTGACCCACCTCTTCACTCAAAGCATCGCCTAACTATTCAGTCATTTTTTCACGCATTTCAGTAATTTTATCGCGCAATTCAGTATGATTTTAGTTCATTTCAGTCGATTCCGCAGTTTGTCAATTTTTTTTTCTCTCATTTTATCATTCCCCTATTTGTAAATCACGTAATTAACATCATATCTGCAATATTAAAACATCCAAAATATATCATCGAATAAAATAACACATTAAAAATTAAATAAACCTACGGTCATGAACGTTATATAATAAAAAACAGTCATCTACATACCGGACAAATTCGACACAAATACTAGATTATATTTTCTTACCTAGCAGTATGTTACATGATCATCGTCAATTACAGTCTCAATAAAAATATCTGGAAATAGATCTAGATTACAGAAATGTTGTCCCGCTGTGCACCAGTGCGATTGTGGACTACATACGAAGATTCAAATCAAACCATGATCGAGTAAATTTCATGCCATTGTTTTCCCGATAGTAACACACACATATGAGTTTGGTAGCAACTGATATTTCCTGGGATATCATATTAACGTCTGTGTCTTCACCACACGCAGCGAGGCAACGAGTGATGCACGTGTGGCCTTGTCTGCCGCTCCATAATTTGACTACAAGTCACGAGCGCAGATCTCTATCAGACGCTGCTTAAATAATCCAATTCAGATGCTATATAGGCTTTATAAAAATAATTATTCCCGACGGTGGGTATTAAAAAACACCGGAAAACCTGTCAGCGGACTGTTGTGGCAAATCGGAATGTCTCAATCACGATTCAAGCTCTCATATTATTGTTAACAGATATTAAAGTAGGGGGTCTATTTAAAGCGGATGTTTTTGGGGTATTCAATTGGAAGGTGAAAGTTTAATAAATAGTCAATAAGTTTACTATTAAATTGGTAAGCCCGAATAATTATTAACACGCGTCAATTTGCGATGCCCCTTCTTTTAAAGTTCAGTTACTTTTAAATATATTATAAAGAAGACAGAAGGAGGAAGATTAAGAATATAATAGAAGTTAGAATTAGGCCCGAAAGATGCAAACTATACATATATCTGGAATGTCGAGGCTGACTAGAGATTAATGGCAGCTTGCTTTCTTTCTATCTTTAGAAGCTTAGGATAACATTCATTCATCTGCATTTGACAGCATTTTGTAAATCCGACAACTTTCATAAACCACAATGAACTACGAAATAAAAAATTAATACAATTCACGGCATAATAACATAAATTTAGGACATAACATTAATGAACAAACAAACATGCAAGAACGTTGTGAAAGTCAGTCCCCTTGCTCGAAAATCACTAATTATACGTTTAGCGTCCTAAATTGGTTCAGCAACTGTGAAATTTAAATCAGTTTAGCACGCTAAACGTATCACGTGTTTTCTTGCAATGGACCTTATAGTTAAAAACCCACTCGAATCTCATATATTATTTGGCACTGGTTTTCATGTCATTTTTTATCGTTTATCAACCTACAGAATATACTGAGATAAATAGCCCGTACGTCTCAGCTTATTTGTCATGTTTGCATGTATTACAAACATAATTCTTCTGTCATTTTCGGTAGTTTTGCGTTAACAAAGGCCCCGTCAGAACCGGTCACATATATCCCCAATGGTAGTGATGTGTTAATGTTTAAGTCGGACGGTGGACTGGTGGCAACTGCCTGGTATTGATGCTGTGAGCGTCGCAGTAGCCGGTTCGGACGAACGGAACTCCTGTACAACCTGGCGACAAATGAACACACGAGTCATTGAAAGAATAATAATAATACCTTGGACACTATTTACACACATTGATCTAGCCCTAAACTAGGATTCCCAGTATCTTGGGTTAGTACCCAAGATACAATGACTAGTGTCAACGATACACCTACTTATATAGATAAATACTATACTATAATACTATACTCCTATAGAATAGGTAGTTTAAGCATAGTATGTGTTAATTTCATACATGGAGTAGATAGATAGATAAACGTTTATGCCATCAAAGCAGCACACATATAAATTAAAAGTGATAAAGAGATACAACTACAAAAAAACATAAATGAGAGCAAAATTATAAAATCAAAAACAAGTGTACGGGTTAAGCAACACCTGGCAGAGTTGGTAAATAGATGGGTATCCCGTTTCTATGTGGCAATTGTTTCTGGCGCTTCCTGATGACACATCAAGTTGCACGCCTCGGCTACTATCGCTACTAGACTAGTAGTCAGCTGTAGCTCAAATATGTAGCTCAAATATGTATATCTTGACATATCCCCGATTCTTTTAAGTTTTACGTTTCCTCCCCTAGGGGTTAGTTGTGCCCCTGCCACCCTACATAATGTGCTCCTCCCTGGCGGGTAGCTCCCTGGCGAGCTCTTCCCTCCGGCTCCTCCATTCGGGGTCGGTTGTCCTCCCTGGCGGCTAGCTCTCTGGCGAGCTCGTCCCTCGGGCGCCTCCACTCGGGGTCGGTTGTTCCTCTGCCACCCCGCATGGTACTCACGCGTCTAATGTGCTCCTCCCTTGCGGCTAGCTCTCAGGCGAGCTCGTCCCTCGGGCGCCTCCACTCGGGGTCGGTTGTTCCTCTGCCACCCCACATGGTACTCACGCGTCTAATGTGCTCCTCCCTGGCGGCTAGTTCTCTGGCGAGCTCGTCTCTCCGGTTCCTCCACTCGGGGTCGGCGTTGCTGTTTCGGAGCCTCCTCTCGATCTCCTCGTATTCCTGCAAAACATACAGAGAATCAGTTGCCATCCATCAATATTATTTTAATTAACCTCTTAACGCCCAATGTACATTCTATTGTACAGATATTTTAATATCTAATATAGGATATTTGTTCTTGGGGGGCGGTGCGGCTAATACACATTTGCTGAAGCTTGAACGAGCACATATGCGGTACATAAGGTAATGATGTCACTGCCTTATAAAGGGCGATGTATGGCAAAAGTTGCATTAACTTTTGCCATACATCGCTGGCATAGTTAATTTTTTTCTTGTGGCCACAAATGAAACCTAGGCCATATGTTAGAGAACTGTATGAGAAATCAATATAAAAAAGAACTAGGTCTACCAAACACATCCGAACCAAGTTAAAGAGTGTTTGAAATATTGCTATAATTATTAATTATCAAGCGTTACTCCATGTGTGATATTTTACAAAAAAATATATTTTTCTTTTGTTGGTCTTGGATTACGAAGAGCTAGTTCTAGTGGGTTTAACACTTGCTTCTCACGCAAGATATGCAAGTTCTAATGCGCAGGTACGCGTGTTGTAGTAATAATGCAAAACTTGATGAAACATTGCTAATACTTAATTGGCAGGCGTTGCCAATTCTTCGATAGTAGAGGTTTACATTGATTCGTTGTGCCTCTGCCACCCCGTATGGAAAATGCGTGACGCATTTTTCATACGCATTTTCATCAAGTATCTTTGTTCCGATACGGTTTAGAGACCTGATTCTTTTTGCTTTGGATTCCTGGTATTGTCCTTTAACGTATACCTAGGTTTCATTTCTGGCGAAAAGAAAAAGTTGAACTATGCCAATATATTGCATTGGCCTTTCCAACCACCTTTTTTATGAGCTAGCCAAGATAAATTCGGTTAGAAATATGTTTATCTCCCAGACATCATACGTTACCACAATAACTCCTTTGCTAGAAGCCAAAAGCCATCGCTCCCAGGCTTTACACTACACTATTAAAGACAGAAAGTACCCTAAAACAAATAAACTCGTACAAATAAAATAAAAAATCACTAAACAATGACTGAAGCAATTTGATTACGATGGTACTGAGGAGCTCATGTATCGAATAACTAAGTCTACCTTTATTGATATTGTATTGTTTGTGTCAGTATACTGAAGTGAATAATATTGTTTATAAATAATATAATACAACTCGTATCTACTTATATGAAATATGTGTGTCCAGGTCCTACCGAATAACTGTCCACCTCACTATAAAAATAAACACTTCTTACCTAAGTTAAGTTTCGATTTATAATTATTGCTTTCATAATTAACTTTGTTCTATGCAAGACATTTGTAATTATTACCCACATTATTACCCACATTATATAGTACCCACAATAAAGGGAAAACTAATGTGGGACTAGTCCAGCATGTACTCTAGCATATTTGTTGCGTCATATAGAGATTTTCATTTTCATCATCATTAACGCCGAGACATGAAATAAGCAATCATAAACTATAAATATTTTTATAAACACCTTATTGAAACCTTAAAGGCCTTACCATAAAAAACAAATACTTTTCAACAATTGTTTAAAATCAAAATTATATGGTATTTGACGTTTGTTTTGAGGTTAAACTAAATTCGTTTAAATTAAAATACAAGTCTTAAATTTGGTCTAAAATATCCACGGAATTGTAATCTGAATCTGGCAATCAGATATTGCCTATGCTTATTATTTGGGTGACAGTTGGCAGTTTGTCAGGACAGACTACTTAACGGGGAAGGGAAAAGTTGTGTAAAATGCATTCTACTTGTTGAAGCGAGCTACAAAAGCAACAGTGGGTTCCGTGACAGGCTGATTCTTAGACGACTTGATGATGATGACGATGACATTGATCCATACTCGTGGTACCAACCTTATAAAGTGCCGTATACTCTGACAGTGACTGTTTCGCATTATGATTGAAGCCGCGGCCCTTAGACGTGGCTCCGTCGTAATCCTCCCGATTCTTCACTAGGCTGCTTGACGGAAGGCAGAAACGGCATTTAGGACGACTTGCACCAGACTTTTGACAGATGCTAAATATAGTTTATGTACACTTAATGATGATGATGATGATGTGGTCCGACCGATTTCGGTCACGGGGACCGCTTCAATTGGTCTGAATCTGAAGCCGTCGTTCGAGGGTTTGCTTATGTAGCCAATCAAACATAAAAGCATATGCGCTCACCATTGGTGTAGCTAGAGATTACTTGCGCAGGTGCTCGGCCATTCATTTCGTCGTGCTTGGCATCACTCAGCTCGACGGAGATTCTCAAAACCACAGACTTCGGTATTGACCAAAGCCCTCCACTCCGGTCTTTTGGCGGCTTGTTTTTCCTACTGATAGGGCTCTATGACGCATTTCTTTTTATGGTCTTTGTTGTCCGCCATGTTTGCGCTTACTCTCCTCAAGTTCCACGTAGGAGACGTGCTTCGCGACCCCCTTCGCTGTCATCCTTGACACATCCGGACCACCGAAGCTGACGCCGCATGAGACATGCCTCGAAGCCTCAAGTAGGTAAAACACAGTCAAGTTGCGTAGTCATGGTTATTGCCTGTCAGCCAGGGTCCCACTTCACATGGCCTTGTAGTAGAGGGGCTTGTAGTGTACGTATTTATGCTTGAAATTCGGTGATCAGTTCCACAGTTGGTTGAAATATGATTTTAAAGGTTCCGGCGAAAAATACCCAATTAGATGGGGTATTTTATTAACAACTTTAAAAAAACATGACCACTGTGCAACTGAGGATCAGTGCAACCCCCTCTACACCCCAGAAAAAATGTCGCACCATACTCCTATCAACCAGTATTTAGCGGATGTCAAAAGCTGGTGCAAGTTGGCTTGAGTCCTCCTACTATGTTGCCCTACACGGCGGTTGGTGAGCACATATTGTGGTTATGGAGATAACATCACGCAATTAACCTCTTGAATACCACCGGCGGCGTTAGCTAAAGCCTCTTTTCCGTTAAAGGTTTTAAATTTGATTACCATGGCATAAGGTTCAGAATCGCGACCCATCCCAACTACCCTCGGTTTTTGAGAGGTTAATGGTGTTTATACAGGGATTCGGTGTAAATAACAGGATGGTGTAAGCAAATTCACCACACCAACAGCGCCATCTACCGTTTTATGAACTACGTCTCTGTAATAAGAGAATAGGTTCCCTACCTGCCTGAATGTCTTTTCAAGATGGCGTGCATTGTTGATACCATATCTCTTGTAAAACGTAATTCGCCGAGGGAGGCCGTTATCGTCACAAATTACATACATTCCTACATCGCGCTACTATAATACCAATACCAATGTCAGCATAATATGGGACTGTGTATGAGGGAGAGACACCAAGTTAGTCAAGGCCATTACAGCAAACCAGAACCCTTTGTATACTAAGGCTAGCCTATAGTCATAGTTTGACAAATAATACTTAGAAGTAAAGTCAGTTATAAACAAACCATGCCAGAGGAGCTTGTTTTAATAATAGATTATCATCCTGGCTTGGTAAAATAGCCTCGTGTTCTCTGCGATAAAAGACAAAAATACACTCACTCATACATCGACGTGTAGAAATAATGCGGGCGGTTGATTGCGCGCAGGAACCGAGAGACAAGCCCATCGCCCTGCCGGTACATCGAGAGTAGTCGGCGGTAAGACACGTTGTACGAAGGCAGCCGCAGCGTTCGTCTCCCGAGGTTCAGCGCATTGAACTCTCGAGATTGCTTCTGTGTGCAATTTGGGTGACTTATAAAACAGGTCAGGATCAGGTTATTTATTTGATTTCCATAAATACCTATATATAGATAAATTTATATCTGACTTAACAACATTAATAGTTACATCATTATAACATATAACCATTAGT
Source organism: Argyresthia goedartella (assembly GCA_949825045.1). NCBI lineage: Eukaryota > Metazoa > Arthropoda > Insecta > Lepidoptera > Argyresthiidae > Argyresthia > Argyresthia goedartella. The sequence goes on along the minus strand of OX463806.1, from coordinate 44,091,894 downwards.
GTTATTCTGATGAATTGAGACAGACTAACCCAGAACAATATTTTATTTTCGTATTTTTACCTTTTACCCTTTAGACCATGTTCAAAGCTCGGTCACTATGGTAGTTACTGATAAATAATCTTCAAACTATATCTTCACTTACCCATATGGGTGGTGAACTGGACGTGTGGTACGGCATGCGCCGAAGACCTGTCAGGGAGGCAACAGAATTAGTTTTACTAACGTAAAAAGGAACAAGAACCCTTGGCAAGGAGATATGACGGAAGTTGGACCAAAGCGGTTACAGAATGTCTACCCAGAACAGCCAGACGTCGAGTGGGCAGACCACCGCCATAGCTGGCAGGTAGTGGCTGTGGGAGGACAGGCCCATCTGCCACAAGGTTACTCGATTGCTCTGACCACAAGTTGACATAACATACTGACCCATGTGGTGAGCCATGGTCGACGGGATACCAGACAGTGGCTGCTGCATTTTAACGCCGTTCAGAACCTGGAATGAGTATGAAATGAGTTTAAAATAAAGACGGTTCATGGAAATCGCGTTTGGTATAAGAATCACGGGGCCCCGAGTCTGTTATGAAACACGAATAGTAATTGCTTACAAGGGCGCAAGATGCCGTATTTGGCTTGTCGGCGACGCCTTTTTGTTTGGAGACTGATTGCCAAATATTTACGATATTTTTTCACCTTGGGAGCTATCGATAAACTATTGCTATTCGCGTTTCACAACAGAATCGGACTTCTGCTGGAACCCGTTACCGGTAAACCCGTAACCAAGGAAACGAGTCCAAACAACTCGCTGACGCTGTTGGTTGAGGAGTTTTTGTGATTCGGTCAGTCGGCAGCCCTTACCTGCTGAATATTCATTCCGATGTTGTGCGAGGGCCCGGGGCTCCTGCCCACCACAAACGGTATATTGTTGGAGCACACGTTGTGACTGCTGCGCGTGCGCATGGGGGTTTGCTTCATCTGCGAGGCAACCGTGGGCTGTTCGTAGCGGTGCGCGCTGAGCTTGGAGCGGAAGCGGCGGCGGGGCTCCGGCTTTATGGCAATTAAATGGTTTGGTATTGAAAGTATTGCCCGTTCGCAACGCGTTTATGGTATTCGTGAAGTGCGTTTCAGATAACTTTTCCCTTCGCCGTTATTTTGGCTGTAGACCACAACTGTCGAAACAGACAGACTGAACAGACTCAGATTACAATTCCCCGATTTCAAAAAATAAGATAGCATGTTTGTAGGTAGTTAAAACCTCGTCACAATACGAAACAAATAAATTAATTAATTTAAATTATTCCCTTGACAATCGGAAACTAATATAAAGAATAGTAGGAGTTATTTATGATATTTTCTCCCTAAACTTTGGGTAAAACATTTTTCAAAATCCTCATTACCTACCAACTAACTAAACGTTGAAGGGACAAGTTATCTGCATGCACTCTACCATTTTGTATAAATTCGCAATTGAATGTAGAAGTAAATTGTCCAGGGCACCTTGTACAAACTTTCTCGCATGAAGCTTCTGGTGTTGTTCTTTAAATAATAGTTTGTGGATATTCGTGCAGGCGTTTAGGAGACGTTTTAAGAAGTTCTAAGATAAAGTATATATGGTCTAACAGAAAGGGAGTTACAAGCCGAAAGGTGGTTCTTAGGGACATCATTCTGAACAACTTTTACTATGGAACCGACGTGATCAGAGCAACTTTATTTTTCTTATCTCAGAACGTTTCGGGCCTAGCGCTCACCTGAGTTGCTCTCATCAAGTCGGCCCCATACTAAAAGTTATTCAGAATGATGTCCCTGACAACCACTCCACCATACAAAACAACTCCTTTCTACTTCAACCATGCCCCGCGCTAGAGCTTATTCCGCCCGCCGCCTAATGTGCGAGGCACTGTGTGCATATTGTATGGGAGCTACCATTTTTAGAGTTTTGCAGTAAAAACTGAGTATGCCATGTTATAGATAATATTATATTCGTCCTAAATGACAACCATTTTCAAGATATGATTCGTAATATTCTTTTACAGCTGACACTTTTCAAAAATTAAAACAAATTTTCTATGAGCCAAATGTTGTCTAATTCATCACACAAAGTTTTATAAAATTAGGATTTGTCATTCCTATAAAAAATGCAAAAAAGTTTGTAATGAAAATTGTGTTTCCTTCAATTTCTCCATACAAAACGCTAATTTCATTGGCTAGCACCTAATATATAAATTGTCCTAACATATCAATCTGCCATATTTATTACCTAATAAATACAATTGAATGGCTTTTATAAAAATATGTGCATAAGTACGTAATTTATTAATATTCTTAAGTTTTGCGAGATGCATACGGTTACATTCTATCGTACCGAGTTGTGTGATCGAGTAAATAACGGTCATTCTGTTAGCGTCGCCTTTGAGCACGCCGTCAAACAGCGTTGCCAATTTGGCATATTTTATGCTAAATCAGGCATTTTTTCTTCCTGTTTAGCATAAATGTTTGGCTGGTAGCATATCGCACAAATGCTTAGCATATTATATTTTTGTCTTATAAAAATAAAGTAAGTTAAAACATCTTTCTAAACACACTCAAGGGACTCATCAATAATATTTTAAATAGGCAATACTTAGAAATCGATTGGCGGTGAAGTCGCTCAATGCAATAATGTACGTGAGATTTGGTCTAAAGAGAGCAGGAAAGCCAGTGTAAGATAATGTACTATGAAGTATGGGTGCCAAAGATAATTACTATGGTCTCAACCTTCAACATCAGCTACGCCTGTTGATGTTGCTGAAGATGACAAAGACATTAAAACTTTATTTGAATGACGGAGACATTAATATTTTATTTTATTATATCATTTTTAACTATTAGATTAAGTTAGGGTATAGAAATAGTAATAAAATATTAATAATCATTTGCCTCTATACGTTGGATTTTTTTTAGCATTTCTAATAGAACGTTGGCATATTTTTGGCATTTATTTTACTCCAATCTAGCATATTTTGTAGTTACTGAGTTGGCAACACTGCCGTCAAAGGATTTAGACGCTCATTCAAAGAGCCCGCACGTGCCAAGACGGTGCGATCAAAGGGGGCGCAACGCTAACAAAATGACTGGACTATGCTTTTTATTCCACCCGACTGCATAGTTGGCTTGGTTGATTGGTATATAGTGTATTCAACTTTCATTCACTTTCTTTATTTTTAAAAATGAATCATAAATAATCGACTAAGACTAAGGTTTTTAAAACTGGAAGTATGTGCCCTTGTACCTACTTTGATTATAGTATAATGAATACGGTATTTGAGTGCTAGTCAAAATAGATATTTAGGAACTATCAAAACGGTAAAAATAATCTCACGAGTTCTATGAAATATTAGTATGTGACGTCATAGTCAAATGCTGTCTTTTTAACACAAATTTGAGTATAAAACACAACAGTTGTTGGAAATATAAAAAATATATCTAACGTTTCTTTTAAAAAGGTTCAGCTTGATACAAGTTTCTAGATTTATTGGACTAGCTTGTCGAATACCGTATTGTCAAATTTCAAACCAGAGCTAAAACCAGAACTTAACTCCTTAACAATATATTCATGTGGACTAAAGTTATCGAACATTTTTGCGCTTCCACTCCGAAATATGAATAATAATAATAATAATAATAATACCTTGGACACCATTTACACACTAGGATTCCCTGTATATTGGGTACTAGACAACGATACACATACTTATATAGATGAATATTATACTTAGATAGATAAACAACCATAACTAGGGTACAAACATCCGTTCTAATCAAACAAATATTTGCCCCCACCGGGACTCGAACCCGGGACCCTTGGCTTCGTAGGCAGCGTTACTGCCGACTCGGCCATTCGGGTCGTCAAATAAAGTATTCCCAATCGTAGGTAGTATGTGATCGCAAAAATATGACATCGATTCAAACTTCATCATAAAAGGGAAATAATAAAACGACCGAATAAAAAACTAACTAAGCGAATGACAATGAACTGCAAAATTCCCTGCAATGAGCAAAAAAATACTGAATTGCGCGAAAAAATTACTGATTTGTGCGACTAAATTACTGAATGCTTTAGCTAATGCTTATTGGCTAAATAATGACTATAATAATGTGGTGTGGTGTCTATGCGGGGCCCCATTTATCCTTCGTGTTAGGTTGAACATTAAAGAACAACAAAGTCCAACGCCCGTTTGGTATTTTATGTTACTCAAGTTAGGGTTTTCAAGTTGCTATTTTTAGATTTCTAGTCGCGCCATTCAGTAATTTTGTCAGACGAAGCCAGTACTTCCAGTCGGGCTCATTTTTTGTCGCTTATTCAATAATTCCGTTGCAAGCCAAAAATTCGTTCGTTCGTTTATTTGCGAACCAAAAATGTTGCTTGCCAAAAATGTTGACTGTAAATCCATTTTTGGCTTGCAAAATAGTTGCAAGCCAAAAATGGATTTACAGTCATACGTTTAATACTACCCTACACTGGCTGGCTACAACTGCCTCAAAGCCCGTCTATTCTAAGCCAAATTTGACCCACAATTCCCATTTCGACAAGATTGAAATTTTCTGCCAATTCGACAACATCCGATTTTGATAAGATGCTTAATGTCAAGTTCCCATATTGTCAACTTCCCAATTCGACAACTCCCAATTTGACCTCATCCCATTTCGACAACATTTCGGCTGTGCTTCCAGGGTGAATACTTCATCAGGACTAAATAACCATTTAATATTTCACTACATTAATTTAATTTAACCCTGACACATAGGTACTTGAGCTATTTCGGGCAGAAGAGAATTATCAAAAACTTACTTGACCCAAACGCATCCTATTTTGTGCGAGTGACACAGCTATGTAATTTATAGGTCTACTCTACGAAATGTGATTTCGGTAAAGCCCAAACAGGAACATAAAAAACCTGGTCTAAGGGCGCTAAATAACTTTATATATAGCAATACCAAGTGCAGTATACCCATGCAAATTGGCCGTTTCGCTATTTGCCGAACTTATTTAAAAATCGATCTTATTAGAAGTTACATTTTAAATATAACTACAAATTAACAATCATAGAGAGCTTATGATATGTAGAGATAAATCAATGTAGGTAACTGTACATAATTAGGCATTAAAACACTCGTGTGTGGTTATTATGAAATGTAACATGGTTTACTTAGAATGAGGTTCTACTTACTATTAAGTCGTACTTAAGTATACAGATTGTAGTAAAACTTCTTTTTATTTCATTTGACAACCTTACTGGCTGACAAGCCTTCTGAAAAGCAAAGGTTTAGAATTCAAGCTTGGAATTTCGTCTGGTAGCTCTTCGATTGTTTTTAACGCATTCTTTCCTTGAGCTCTTAATAGCTTAGACGTGTCGTCTATGTCAGTTAATTTTTATCTCCTCATTATGCCATAGTTGCAGCGATGGGTCCCTTACAATTGTTAATATACTTAATTTTGTAAATAACTTGTGTTGTGTACATAGAAGGCATTTACTTGATGTGCCATAATTGATTGCTGACCCCCACGCTTTGGTATGTAAATATTTGTATGGCTTGTAGTCCTTTCTATTTTTCTGTGTATATAATTTAGTAAATATCTCGTATCTCCATCCCTACTGCTACAACTCTGTCTGCAATGCCTTCGATAGCTAGGTTCCTATAAGGCTCTCCCTCCTCGGTGAGCCTGTCGGAGCATTGCAGACAACCCTGGATCCTGTATTCTTTTCCGCTCCTCACGCTGTGTCCTCCGCAGGGTTCCACCTGTACACCCGCCTACCTACCCTCCTGCTCACACCACTGGATCCGAAACCCCTCTGCTGAACAGGACTCCTCGCAACCCTCTGTATGTAGGCCGTTGTATGCTGCCGCTCCTGCTACCGGACCTCATCAGGGGAGTCGCAGCCTAAACGCGCAAAGTCCGTCTCACGAGTTCACATCCAAGACCTTGCTCTTTCTTCCTTTAAATAAATATTTGTAAATTGTGTAAACTCTCCTTTCATTCAAGATGAGTCTAACCGTTTCAGAAACACTCGTATATGAAAGCCTCTCATTATGGAAGTCACATTAACTACTATTATTTTTTATTATTACTGAATAATCTTCCACTAAAGTACCTGTAGTCGGGTTAATGTATAGAAAATTAAACCATTTTTTCATTAGTCATCAAATACAGAATCTAAATATTCAACAGATTCATAAGACATTTCATGATCTTCATGATCAGATTGTACTGGTTCAATTCTGAACATATCAACTCATTGTGAGTTGTAAGACTGGATGTTTCACTATCAATGCCGCCAGCATTTATAATAAGTTGTTCAATTTCTCTATCAATTACCAGTCCCCTGCATCTATATTCCTCTTCTAGTTTTTTTGTATGCTCACAGCAATTATTCAATGTATCAGCAGTCATATCCTCAAAACAGTTTTGTACAAGATGCAGGAACGTGATATTATCTAAACCAACATTCTTTGAGGCAACCTTTCCTTTAACTATGCCCCATATCATTTCTATCGGATTCAGGTCACAATGATATGGCGGCAGTCGTGGTATTTTGTGACAATACTCCTGTACTAAATTATCAATCTCGTATATGTACTGGGTTATGTTTATTTTCTTTTACCAAAAGCAACAACATACTTTTGATGTCATTGGTAGGGTAGGCAATATTATTTGATGTTAGCCATTCTGTAATTTCATTTTTTCGATTAACCGAGCTTGGAGGTTTGTTAATTTATCTTGAGAATGATATCTAGCATTGTCCATGACTATACAGGTGGATTCATTTAGATTGGATAATAATTTATTCAACACCTATTTATTGGAAGTAAAATTCATGGCATCATCGAAATCAGCTTTTTTGTCTTATTCGAAATGTCGTTTTGTTTCTCGATTACCGGGAGCACCTTTTTAGCTTTGGAATAAGAATCGTTCATAGAAATCGAACGCAAATTGTATGAATTCTTTCTTGGCTTTACTTTGCCGTTGGGTGTACGGCAGCAAGGCACGCCAACATAATAATTATTTTTAAAAAGGGCGCGAATTAGTTCAGTTCATCTGTAAACATTATTGTTTATGAAAAATGTGTTGGTGATTGAAAATTAGTGAAAGTAGGTTTAGTCCAGAAACTATTAAAATATAAGTAAATATTGTCATACCTGTGTGAGTAAAAGCCCGGAAAATATAAATAAATCGACAACAATATCTGTTCCAAATAAAAAGGTGACTATAATTTTTCAAAATTGCGCTAGTGTGTCCAATATAAATATTAGTTTATAATTGGTGTTGGTATCATAAATTTTTGAGTTCATATGTATTGTTTTAGGAATTAAACTTATTAATTTATTACTTTAAAGCGTCTGTTACTTATTTTCTCATAAAAGGAGATGAAAAGTTGAGTGTATCACCGGAGTGATACAATCAACTTTAAGATACGCTCCCGAGAGCGAAATTATTTTTTCCTCGAGCTTATTCACGATTCTATTCAAGAACCCCTCGCTGATCGCTCAGGGTTCTACTATAGAATCGCTCGTTACGCTCTGGATTAAAAAAGCGCGCACGCCGTAAAAATATTATTTCGCTCCTTATTACACAATCTACTATTTTACTGTTTTAAACATTCAATCTTACCTTCGACACTCCAACACTGGCTTCTAGGTTCCCAAGTTCGGTTTCTTCATCGCTGTTTTCTTCATCTGTAATTAAATGAGTAACGTAGTATAAGCCTATGTCGTGGCCATATCACAATATTGATCATTTCATGATGTAGTATTTCATAAAACTATCAGAAAAGTGTTTTTTTATTTAATATGTTATTTGCAAACTAACTAAATAAATGTCGAACTAACACGAAGTCCATTCGGGGGCTTCGCTTTTCTCACCCCCTATAGTCTACTAATTCTAAATGCCGCAGTGGTTTGCATTAAAATAATTTTTCGTTGAATTAAACTTCCAATTCAAGTATCGTGGGCCATATGATGAAATCATCTATTTTAAGAACAGCCACAACACACAAAAATTTGACGTGTGTCAACGAGAGAGTAGGGATCTAAGTCACTGGATACCGATTGTTAACTAACCGCGAACTAATCGCTCTCGCTACCGGTTGAGGACTGTTTGTGACTCGTTAACACAGTTTACAGTTACTAATCTACTGTCTAGTATAGTCGATTTTGTTTAAAAGTCATAGTCACGTAAAAAAAGAAAGAAATTATAATATAATAATAGCTCGCATAAGTTTAGTGTGTTGTATATATTTACAAACTTTATTTTAATGTATATATTAATGTTTCTCTATAAGTGAACTACATTATTGTTCTTTTGAGAAATACAATTCTAAAACCTAAAAAAAAAAAAAACCGTTTACAGTAGCTACTAGCAGACCAATTTATTTCTATCTAAACAAAGATTCAAAAATGGTGTCCAAAAGCCAGCAGCTTATCTCTAGAAAGTTACCTTGTTTCGACAAGTCGTGCGTGTAGGTGTCGTGGGTCACACCTTGCAAGTTTGGTGAGCGCGAGTTATTGTACAGCTCCACGACTGGATTCTCGTCCGTCGCTGAAACGTGTAATACACCCTGTATTATAACGTGTACATAATACATCCTGTATGTACATAATACACCCTGTACGAGATCGATGCAATGCCTTAAAACGAAGATAATACAGGCTATTTAGAACCGATTCAGGCTAAACTGTGTTAGTCTGCGGTAATTACCGTAGGATTTTTATCCGACTGCAGCGGAACGGAAAAAACGAGGGTTACGTTTTTGACCTGTATGTATATAGGTATGGAAGAATGTATATAACTGTATGATTTTTGATAGGTGTCACTGAAAAAAAATGAAAAATATTTATTGTCATATAGAAATTGTACATTTTGTGCATTTAGCTGACCCCCACACTAGGCATAGCCTGTCTCGTGGGGGAATAAATTAATTGATTGATAATATTGACAGGGTAATATCATGTAGAGGGACCACGGGCAACAAACGTTAATTTCCAAGGCTATAGCCGTGTTACCACAAAAAATATTAAACACAGTTTAACCTCAAAACAAACGTCAAACCCCATACGTTTTTGTTTTTAAACAAGTGTTGAACAGTAGTTTATTTTTTGTGGTAAGGCCCTAGAATGTCATATTATAGGTATATGAATAAAAAGGGTAAACACTAGCTCTAGGCCGAAATTGTTCAATGCTTAAGATTTCTCATTAGCTGTGCCCATACCAAACAATTCATTTTGGATTTGAGATCCCGTGATGCGTGATCCATACTATCGGCTATCACAATTTTGACCTAAATAGTTCGTAATGGTCTGCCTGTCTGTCCAAGGCTTTGCATCTATCTACGAAACAACCTTTATTTACATAATACAACCTATATTATATACATAACACACCATCTATTATTAAATGTAGGTAGGTACCTACTAATTTATATTAAATTACATGTAATACCTACTATACTTTTACTAGAAAATAAATAATGACAACATAAGTGATATATTAGCGGACTACTGCATGTTAACATTGAGCTACTATTACCAGCGTATACATAGAGACGCTATTTCAAACAAAAAAACTGTCGCAACTTGATGACAGGGGAGCGGGGGGTGGGGCGAGCGCGAGGTGTCGTCCGCTAGATTGCACACCACAGAAGTGTCACTGCTATATTACTTAAAATAAATAGTAGTTTATGTGACTGCTACATAATGGGGGGCATCAATACTCGAGAGTGGGTTTATGAAAAGAGCCGAAGGCGAGTTTCATAATAATATCACGAGAGTTTTAATGCCTAATTATGTACTGTTACATACACTAGTTCATCTACACACATATCATAAACTCTCTTTAATGGGTTCAGGAACCGCATGTTCAACCGGCATGGTGGCATTTATAGCTCACAAACAAAGTAGGGGCGGCACGCAGGCGATCGTCGGCGTTCGAAATTTGAATGTCGTAATGTGTAGAAAAATTTGGTATACATTATGGTCATAATGTGTAATTTTTCAGATAAGAAATGAGTTTTTACCAAGTTAGTTACCATTATGCTGATTGTAACGTGCGGTTTTTCTACACAGAAAAGAGGGTTTATGATACGTGTGTAGATAAAAACATTTATGTACATACTCTTTTTCAAAATGCATTAATAGTTACCTACTTAAATTTTAAAACAATGCTAAAGTATAAAAGCTAAAGTATAAGGAAATGAATTGCCATCTGTTTAAAATGAAATAAATTTATCTTTTTATATGTCGTAGATAAGTAAGATTTTTTTACCAAAACGCGGATTATTATTTCAACTGCCTCATTCCGATTTGTTATCTGCTCACTCATCATCGTTATTAGTACCTACGTATTATTCTGTACGGTTCACATTTCAAAGCCTAGGAGTAGAAAATAATGTAAAAAAATGTTTTAGTTGGTTTGAGTCAATATTCTGTTAACTTATCGATTATAAGTCAAGCCACCATATTTTTCTTCGTGGTTGAATGTTTTGTAATAGTTTATAAAATTCAAGCCGGCATTTTTATATATTATTTTCGGTCCAATTTCGGCATACAGTCGCTATGAGCGCAGGCAAGAGACTAAATGAGTTGTTGCCGGCCAGCAACAAGGCATGGCGCAAACAACTGGTTCGCGGTCGGTTCCATACGCTAGTAATAGTAGTTCAATATGTTCTAATAGACAAACCAAATATTTCATTAAAAAAAACCTGTATTATGTGGAAAATTACAGGTAGGTACATAATAAAAACTGTATTCCAACAAGTACATAATACAATCTGTAGTATGACATGTACATAATGCACCCTGTATGTTGTAAGGGAAAGATGCATTTTAGTGATCGAGCAGAAAAAAATATGATTTTCACATTTTAGAATGGCATGTTCAGTGTATGAATTGCAAAGTAATGGAAGTAAAGTGTGGACAAAGTGGAAAATAATTATGGAAAATGCACACTAGAAACTACAATATAGACCGAGCCACCAGTCTCACGAGAGCCTACAGCTCAACAGCCACTCGGTTAGTATTTCGGTAAAGATGTTCGATTTAATGAAATAGCCAAGGAATAATACCAGGTAACGCTTGTGATCTTTTGATCTGTTTGCCTCGGTGGCCGTACGACGATGCCGTACCGCCCGTAGATTTCACACCTGTACCCTGTTCTGTTTGTGCATTACCTGCAGAGGTTTCCGAATCCGTCAAACATATGGTGTAGGTATTTATTAACGGTTTTTGAAGTAAAACTTCTTCACGCACGCCTGACTTGGGGAGTAAGCTGGCGAATGCGTGACGAGAGCGTTACAAAAAGTGTGATCGGACGAGGCGAACGAGAGGTGCGCGCGCTCATTTTCATTCTCTCTTCCTCTCATAGCCAGACACAGTGCAGGAGATGTATTTTTGAAGCATTAGAGCTAAAGAAGTTTTACTTCAGTTGTGTGGTCTAAAGCACACTCTTTTTTTTGTCTACGTAGGTAACACTGGGTGTTAATGAGAGCTATAATAGTAGATTGCTATACAAGGTAGGAGCGATGCGGGGGTGGTAAAAAATAATAAGTAAAATGTAATTAAAAAAAATAATGTCAGATCTTGGTTTCGTTATAGTCCCTACAGATGGCGGATCTGACGTCAAACCACTTTTGCTATCGACGACTGCAAGAGGTACCGCGAAATTTTGAATACAATATTAGTACGTAGGCATAATAAAACACGGGTATTGTATGGGGGAACCCTTTAATTTACAAAATCCCGTGTAGTTCATTACTTGTTGCTGTAGCGGCAACATAAATACAACCCGATGGGCACCGGAGCCTTAATAATAGATTAGATTTTTATTAGAATAGATTTTTTCCCCACTAGTTCAGTTGCTCGTCTGTTCTGTTATGTCACTAGTAATATTCCTAAAATGTTTTACTAAGTTGTACTTTTATTTATATAAAATTAAGAGAATGTAATTGTACTGAGAGATAATGGGTTGCTAGGAGGTATTAATAAATAGTGGAACTTCCAACAACTTTCTGCTATCCTGGTATATGTAAAATCTTGTTCTTTATCGATACGGACCCCATCACTGGCGGTCACTAGTATTTAAGGGTTAAAAACTTCCTATGGACATATGTGCTCCTAGTACTTTTGGATTTGATTGTGAGATGCCGAAACAAAAGATTGTGATCGATCCCACTTTGCATATTTTTGCTTTACAGTTTCTTGCTCAAGTTCGCTTAAGCCATTAGTGCTGTGTTGAAGAGTTACAGAACTCAGGTTTTCAGGTAAATAAATTGAGATCCTCGCAACTAGCCCTTTCATTAGACACGTCACACGATATAGTTCGTAAAACCTTTTTGTTTTATAGAGATATTTTATTGTTTGATATACTGACTCGTAGTTATATTATATTCATATAAATAAAAATATATGCTGTAAATCATGATTGTTTTATTTACTTAGTTTTGTACCTAACCGATTTCCTGTTATTAATTTAAAGGGAAAGACTGTGAATACTCCTAGCAGTAGAATTATCCTCATTTGGAATCCAGCAAACGTATTTCCATACCTCTAAAAGTATTCTGTAAATCATATGATTGTTTTATTTACTTAGTTTTGTACCTAAACGATTGTTTGTTATTCATATAAAGGGAAACCCTGTATAATACTTCTAGCAGTAGAATTATTCTCATTTGGAATCCAACTAATGTATTTACATGCCGCTAGAGGTACCCTATTCCGGGACATCCCGGGAACGCGTGCGAATTTTTGGTGATATCTACTCTTTTGACAGTAATCGCACCCGTGATTCCGAAAAAACTCTTTAAATTTTAATCACTCCCTTTTGTTACACCAAAATGTCCAAATTACCTTTAGCTCTCTTCGGTGTGGTCTCTGTGACTCGGGCACTTTTCCTTCGCGGAGTCTTCTGAAGGCCGGCACTGAAAATAAAAACCATTTATGGGGTGAAACTAGGTCATGCAACCCATTCTACCCGGTTCCAAAGGACACAGGACGGTTCCACACCCGTGTTTGTAGAACCGGATCAAGAAGTTTTTTTTATAACACTATAATACATAGGCAGGAAATGAAAAAAAAAAAATGGGGGCGACATTTGCAGACTACTGCGTGTTTTGTTTAATGTAAAATTTGCTCGCTCGCTCGCTAGTCCGCTAATGTCAGTTATGTTGCCATTATTCCTGCAAATGGAAACATTTTCTGAGAGCTCTATACCCTTTCTGATGAGTAACTCGATGAGACGATGATTAGGAATTAAATTAATGATCTGCTTACGATGACGACTGCGGTTCCTCGTCGTCGTCGTAGTGGTGACCGCAATACACGTCGCAAGAGTCGGCGTTGGGACAGTTGCGGCTCCCGCTTGCTTGTGGCACTGGGTGAAACAGAGGCATGCAGAGAATAAAGCGATATAAAACATTTAAACACAGACACATCGACGGTGGCATCGATTACATGGCGTAACGGTCGACGTTCTGGTTCTCCCTGGTTTACTCCCGGATTGGGAGGACAAAAAATCCATAATAAAAGGGTGTCAAAGTTTTCGTGAAGGTGCAAAATTCAAAATTCAAAAAGAGTTTATTTTCATAAGAAACACATAGGTTACATTTGAGAATGTCAAATTTTAAACTAACACATATATAAGATATAGGGAAATATAGAACTCAATTTCAATTCCGTCACCTCAATGTTTTAGATGCTGGAGGCAAAGAGGCGACTAGAACCTAGAACTAGACCTCCAGCTTTATACATTATTTTTTACAAAATTGGAGCAAACACCTTCCCAAGCTTTCATGTCTTCTACATAATCTGATATTTTGTAGTAGGCCTTTTTACATAAGTGATTTTAACAACATTTTTAAATTTATATACAGACAATTCTTGTAACTCAGTTGGGATTTTGTTGTAAAAGCGAATACATTGCCCTTTAAAAGATACATTAACCTTATGGAGCCTAGTAGTTGGTATAGCTAGTTTATTCCTATTTCTAGTGTTGACATTGTGCCTGTCGCTATTCTTAAGAAATTTATCAATATTTTTGTGGACATACATTAGGTTTTCATAAATATACTGACACGGCACTGTACATTTAGCAAAGTCAGACCATCCCAAATTCTGGTATAAAATACATACATAGTGTTGCCATGTGTGGTAACTAGATACACAGTGTCATACATAGGCTATGTATGACACCCTGTATTTATTATTTAGATAATCATTAGTGGACCAGAACCCGCGATGACACGAACGTCCAATACTGAGATACCAGCAGGTATGAACCACCATGGCTCGGCTGCACAACCGGCAACTCCAAGTTTTCCTGACACTCCAAATCATGAAGTCACCGTCACTCGCTCATATTTGTGTGCTGTGCGCTATGATGACGCACAAATTCTGAGGGTTCCGGTTTCAAAGTAGAATTAACTAAGGTGCATAATACATATAAAGAAGGTATCGCGTAGCATAGAGCCATAGTTGAACTATACAGGTACAACCAAGAATCTCAAGGACGAACTCACGATACGTCATCACGGCTGTGTTAGAATACATCTGTAAACCACACTCTCTTTCTACTATCTACCGGCCTCTGTGGCGCAGCGGTTGTGGCTCTGCCTACCATGCGAGAGGTCCCGGGTTCGATCCCCGGCTGGGGGTAATGAAAAAAAAAAAACAATCCCCAGGTCTTGGATGTTTATATGTGTGTGACGTCGCTGTTTCTGGTTACCACGACACAGGGTATCCTAGTGTGGGGCCAGAAGCAATGTATGTGCCTGTATGTAAATGTTTATGTTTATGTTTTTTCTTTCGATTTTGTTTTCTGGTCAATGAAAACTACTATTGGGACCAGTATCCCGCCACAGCTCAACGTATTGGGCCATATTAGTCAGGCTATGGAATTTACATACCGTCACCGCACTCCACATGGCCACTCCTGTTTCCTGGCGACTTGATATACGTTCTGGAATGCTGCAAGAAGAAGAAAAAATGCCTAGTTAAACAAATTTTTAAAATATAATTAATCGTTAACAACTGTACTGTAGGCCCGAAGGTACCCGAGGACTTAGTGCCAATGCGTGTAACTAAACACATTGCGTCAAGCAATTTTTTCGTACCTCTAGTATAGTTCCCCCTGGGTACGTTCAGATTTGGTTTAGCCACTTTTGCATAGCTGCAGTCGGAGCTGGTTTTTAATTTATTAAAATGTCTTAACCCGGATAACATTTAGATGTTACTGGAGCATTCAAAACCAGATCGCGATTTAAAACTTTACCACTGACGATCCTATTGCATTATTACATTTTTAAAACGACGGTAGTGACAAATGGGTTAACAAACCTTGCGCCTGCCCTCCTTCGGCGTTCCCCTGAGCTGCCGCTGTTGCTCAACGTACCCGGGGCTTTGGTCCGGGTCCTCGGTGACGATCCACCTACCCGAACCCGCTTGCTCCTCGAGCCGGCGGACGCGCGGTCTCTGCTGCGGCGACTCTGCGAAAACCCGGTTTTTACACGACTGCCCTAAAGTGGAGTGTAATGTTTTCAGGGTTATACAAGTTGAAAAGGAAGAGTGTAGTGATATTTTATCTACACACGTATCATAAACCCTCTTTACTGCGTCCAAAAACCACACGTTACGACCAGCATAATGATAAACTTCTTGGTAAAAACTCATTTCTTATCTGAAAAATTACACATTATGACCATAATGTACCATAATTTGTCAAATTATGACATTCAAATTTCGAACGCCGACGCCCGCCTGCGTGCCGCCCCTAGTTTGTCTGTGAAGTTGGTACTACAGAACAAGCTAAATAACTACGGATCAATTATCAATGCCACAATGCCGGACGAACATGCGGTTCCTGAACACAACAAAGAGAGCTTATGATATGTGTGTAGATAAACTAGAGTATGTAACTGTACATAATTAGGCATTAAAACTCTCGAGTAATATTATTAAGAAACTCGCCTTCGGCTCTTTTCATAAACCTACTCTCGGGTATTAATGCACTCCATTATGTAGCATTCACATAAACTACTATTATATACTAATATTCTATTAAATACTAAACTTTAATATAACGCTAATATAGTCGACAACCGTAGTGCTATTGAGAGATGCAACGAATAACAGTTTGG
The DNA here is from genome assembly GCA_949825045.1 of Argyresthia goedartella. Classification (NCBI taxonomy): domain Eukaryota; kingdom Metazoa; phylum Arthropoda; class Insecta; order Lepidoptera; family Argyresthiidae; genus Argyresthia; species Argyresthia goedartella. The sequence goes on along the minus strand of OX463806.1, from coordinate 44,075,740 downwards.
CCGAATATCCGGCCACGTTCTTGGCCGAAGCGCCGAATCGGTGCACGTAAAAGTGTAGGTAGGTAGTTTTAAATGTCGCGGGTGTCATTGCAAATCCATTATGTTTTATTTCCAAGCTTATCTTGTCATGCATGATATTATTTTCTCATTGTTCTGTAAGACTGTGTTACTATACTACGTTTATCATATGATGATATTTAACCAAATCCATTTCATGCAAACAACTTTTATAAAGTTATCCCTAATTCTTATCCCTAGACGACATGGTTATTCTCATAAATACGGTCATATATCTTCCTATGATTCCCGGACTATAACAGCCTGTATTAGGTTAAAACATCGATTATTGTTCGTCCAATGCAAAATATGGCTTCATTTAACTCGGTTATCATTTATTATATTTGGTTTAATTTTAGAAAATAATAGAAAAACCGAAGAGCCAAATACGAAATAGTTGCCGAATATTTTTTGCATCTCTAGTGATAATTATATGGAAACTTACTATTCTCCTTGGGCTGCGTGGTCACGGATATGAGCGGTACCTTGGCCCGGGGCGACTCATTGATACGTGACATACTGAAAAATATAAAAGTATTTCTATTAAAAATAGCTCCGAGGGAGATTGTCCGCTTTTGAGACGCTAAAGCGGACGGTTGCCTTTCCACCCCGTCGTCATAGAGCGAATAAACAAATAAACAAACTATAATTAAAAACACCCCCGCCACGCCACAGCTTTGTTCTCGAAATTGAACCTCGATCCGAATCAAGGGCCTAACTTATACGCAATCAATAGTCAATTTGGCGACTGGTGGCATCAGTATAGTGCTTAGTGAAAGTGCGTTAAACGCTTGAAAGGGCTTAGTGAAAGATTATACATATAACTCACCCTAATTCTTTCCCACAGAAAAATCCCACATAATAGAAACCTAGGCAATGCCGAGAGATGGAAAATGTCTAAGCCGCGCAATTGCTGATCGAATGAATCACCTAGGCCCTCCATCAATAATGTCAGTTAACATTTGACAAGACGAGATATATAACTTATAAAGAAGACGCCATCGTATGTAACCGCATGGCGTGTTTGCACTCTTACAGACAGAACTTCGGCTCACAGCATTTAATTAAACTCTTCGCTTCTGAGTTTTCTTACACGAATGAATTAGACCCCGCTAAATACTATTCTGCCTGGCTGACCCTTACCCCACTGTTTTTTTGGACCTAAGCAAAACACATACAGGCACTTACATTGCTTCTGGCCCCACGCAAGGATACCCTGTGTCGTGGAAACCAGAAACAGCGACGTCTCACACATATAAACATCCAATTTTTATCTTTATCTTTATCCCCAGCGATGGGGGTTCTTTTTGGGAAAAAACTCATTGAAAAATAAAAATAATATGTGGCTGGGTTACGTAACAGTTTTATCAAAATTTTAAATAACTTACCTCATGGATAACCAATAGTCACAACTCCGAAAGCATTAAAAATAATTCCAAATGCACTTTTGATCTACTGCCCTATTATTAGATAACTTAAATTCAGAGCAAAACCTTCTAAAGACAATACTAAATGCTAATGTAATATTTAGTTAACTACCTACAAGTATGCAATAAACAATCCCTTGAAATTTTATTACTTACCTCCGCTTTTTTAGCTTCTTTTTCCGCTTTAGCGATTTAACCAGGTCTATCTTCTGTTGCAGCTCCTCACATCGCTCCTCTGCTATCAAGAACTGGTCGTCCACCTCTGGTATTGACGCTGAAAGACAACCATGCCGGTACAAGATACAAATATCAAAAGCCTTCTTGGTGCCTGAGAACTCTTTTGCACCAAAGACGAAAGCGTAGCTTCCACGGTCAGGCCACCAGAGATGAACATAAACATAAACGTTTACATAAAGGCACATACATTCTTTCTCACACTAGGATACCCTGTGTTGTGGGAACCAGGAACATCGACGTCACACACATATAAACATCCAAGAACTGGGTTTTTTTTTGTTTTCTTTATCCCCACCTGGGGATCGAACCCGGGACCTCTCGCATGGTAGGCAGAGCCACTACCGCAGCGTCACAAAGGTCATCAAAGATGTGTCATGTAAACAGCCACCCCTGAGTCGGACGTAACTTTACAAAACAACATCACAGTGTAGGGATAAAGGGCTACGTCAATCATTTAGTTAGCTTTGAAGTTTTCGCTTTTCGCGTACCTATACTGGTTAGGTGCCTGCCTACTTAGCTTAGCTGCGTAACGCGCGGCTAGGCTACTTCTGAGATCTAACTAGATGTATGGCGCGAACGTTTTCTAGTAACTGTATTGTGTTAAAGTGCATTATTTTATTACCTCTTATATGAAGCCGTCGGTCAGATCGAGTCCTTTCCACCAGTCCAGACAGACTGCTAGAGCTCCTGTGGCGGTTATCTAAAAAAGATCACGAAGATAATACAAATGATTTCTGAGATATACCTAAGTTCACTGTCCTGCAAAAAAACTGCCGTTATGAATTTAAAAAAAAACAACTCTTTTTGGCGCTATATTTTCTTGCAAACGCAATAACTGAATCCTTAGTAGGCAAGCTCACATTTATATGACTATGCTGATCCACCTCGCATGGTAAAAAGACGAGACGTTATAGTAAATGCTATGCCATACTGATCTCGCGCCACAAAGACGTCACAATCGCACCCGCCCGCTCCGTTACACTGCCGCAAAAACCAGCCCAGTTGAGCTGAGCGCTATTGATGTAACTGGTACAAGAACTGCTAAGTCCAATAGAGGCGAAAAAGCAATGGCGTCCACTTAGCCGAAAACACTTACCTTTACTTCTCAACTTGAATCCGTCTCCCATTACTTATAACTTGAAATTTTCATAACACAACTGATGGCTCCGTATCAATTTTAGAGACACTAAAGCAAAATATTTAAATATAATATAAATAAGGCGTTGTATCAAAATCACAAAATCATTACGTCAAAGTTGTCAAAAGGACATCAGTTTGAAAACAAGAATGAAAAGGTTCTTGCAAATCTATGAGGACGCATCGTGTGACCGTAAGTTTAGTAAATAAGAGTATTTGGGTTGTTACTGCTTGCCAGAGCTGCGACACGGTGTTTATTTAGATTTTATATAGCCTACAGGCCGCACCAAGAAACAATCAATCAATCATAATTTCGCTATTTCTGTAGATATGAAACAATGGCATTAAAAGACGTCTTTTTTTCCTTCTTCCACATAACATTTGCATACAGGTACATAGGTACATTGCTTCTGGCCCCACACTAGGATATCCTGTGTTGTGGGAACCAGAAACAGAGACGTCATAAATATGCAAACATCCAAGAACTAGGGGTTCGTTTCTTTCTCCTCAGCCGGGATTCGAATCCGGGACTTCTAGCTTGGGAAGCACAGCCTCGATCGCAACACACCGTAGAGGTCGCCAAAAAATGAATTGAAAAGTTACGAGTAGATGCGTGGGTGTTCCATTCAAAATAAACTGCAAAAAAATATGTGGTTAATTTTGTCCTATTAGTAAACATATACCCTGTAAACATATGCAAATAAAATTTCTCAAATTTGAACCTGGCCGCTAGGAAAGGCTCAAAACTATATTTATTTTGGAAATTATATTTATTTTTCTTATAGGTATTTACGGAAATAGTGAATATCATTTTCTAGCATGATTTTTAGTGACTATAATCGCCCCAAATATCTTATCACACATTTGAATACAGGCTCGCACACTAGCTACATCTTCAGTCTTCAGAAACGAGCCGTACGTATGACTGATTGCACTTCTGGCCCAGGACACATCCGCCAATGTTGGTAACCACAACGGTCACACTACAAGAAGTGCAGATAATCTGGCTAAAGTGAACTAAAGTCCCTCATAAATTGGAACAAACAATACAGGGGACGGGTCCGAAGGTAGATATATATAACTTGCTACCCGACGAGACGTTGCTAATGCGAGCTTCACAAACTTCAAACTTAAATTAAAAAGGAGAAATATTAAACTGCACATCAAGTATACTGATTTGCGCAGCAAATATCCTTATACTTGCTGCGGTAGGTTAGGTGAAGAGTAAAGGGGGTGAGCGAAGCGAATCCCCCTTTATTTATCCCTCGTGTTAGGTTCAACATGTAAGCACAACAACAAATACTTAAACCATAACTTAAGTACTCATAAAATATTTAAAACATAAAAAGTGATCTTGCTGATCCTTTTTTGCTGCGCAAATCAGTATTTTTGATGTGCGATTAAATACCAGCCTCCTATGAAGAATTCATAAACTTTAAGGAACGAGGTACATAAGTACATTTTCTATTATTTGTACCAATTACATTATACTCGTTCGAGTAATGACAGCTATTTTATTTACCTTTTGACCGCCCCAGTCGGCACTGGACGACAACTGAAAGTCGTGCCACTGGTGCCACGTAGGCTATAGCCGACACATTTTTAGGGTTCCGAAGAGAAACAAGGAACCCTTTTAGTTTCGTCAATTATGTCTGTCTGTCTGTCCATATGTGACAGCAATTTTATGCAGAAACTATTAGGACTACACAGTTGAAACTTAGTATGTAGATGTATTATGTGAACCACTTTACGATTTGTATACAAAAATTTAAAAATAAAAATAATTAAAGGAGGCTTAATTTTGATGCAACTTACAAACCTACATATCGCCTGCAACATACGAGGCCAAAGACTATTTCCATAAACAACATAGAAATGTCTATAACCCATGATTTCTCAAATTTACGAAACTCTTTCGATAATTCTCTCGGAAGACTCACTGGCAGTAAAAAAAAAAACAAAATAATGAAAGCCGAAACACTTGCACTCAAATAGGTTAGGTTATTACTACCTATGTCGAAGTACATACGTTTTGCACTGCACACATACACTACATATACACATACACATTCATGCACACACATACTTACAGTTAATTGTTATTAATTGCTATTTTTAGGGTTCCGTACCCGAACGGTTCCAAACGGGACCCTATTACTAAGACTCCGCTGTCCGTCCGTCCGTCCGTCCGTCTGTCACCAGGCTGTATCTCAAGAACCTAGCTAGCTAGAGAGTTGAAATTTTCACAGATTATGTATTTATGTTGCCGCTATAACAACAAATACTAAAAAACAGGATAAAAGAAATATTTAAGGGGGCTCCCATACAACAATTCTTTCAATACCACATACAAACTTATGGATGCACCTGGTTACGTACATGGAGTGTGAAAGTAACTGCACCAATAACTTTGTAAACAATATTTTGCTGTGTAAAATCCAAACTATTCACTCCACATCATCGCTTCCATTGAACGGTGGTACGGAACCCTTCGTGCGCGATTTAGACTCGCACTTGACCGCTTTTTTATATTATTTAGTTAAGTTTAAGTAAAAAGGGCTGGTCTGAAAAACAACGCTGTGATGATGTCACATCATCACCCAGCATAAACTGAGGCCAGTCCTTTTTGCCACAAATAAATTATTAAGTTGGATACCTACCTGCCATGTAATGTTATGTTTATGTAGTTTGTGGCAAATAAACGTCTTTTCTTTCTTTATTTCTTTCGTTCATGTGGAAGATTAGTTATCTTAGGTACGAGTCGGCACGATTGCGACTTACATAGAATCTATTGCTGTTGGGCACAACAATTGAGCGTTGGTATTTCGTCTTATTTGGGGAAATGAAGAGAGGGTTCAGAAAATTTATAAAAATATTGCTTAACCTTTTGACCGCCATACATCAAATAGAAAATGTGTCACTCACACGCCAACCATGTTTGCTATTCTACGCAAAATAAAACTTTATTCATACGAGATAAGGTCTCTTTTAATAAAAATATTGTGTCTGCTATAGCCGACGTAGCACGGCATTCAGTTGTCGGCCAGTGCCGACTGGGGCGGTCAAACAAAAGCTATAACTCTGGACTATGAAATGATGGATGATTTACAAAGTATTATAGTTTTTACATAATTTCAGCATAACGCCTGAAACATATCTAATGAAAAACTGTGGGGAAAAATCACCGATGAAATGATATTCAGAGGATTTCCTTGTTACCTGCGCGGTAACTTGCTTGTTACTTCCGTCCGTCTGTCACCAGGCTGTATCTCAAGAACCTAGCTAGCTAGAGAGTTGAAATTTTCACAGATTATGTATTTCTGTTGCCGCTATAACAACAAATACTAAAAAACAGGATAAAATAAATATTTAAGGGGGCTCCCATACAACAATACCACATACAAACTTATGGATGCACCTGCTTACGTAAATGGAGTGTGAAAGTAACCGCACCAATAACTTTGTAAACAATATTTTGCTGTGTAAAATCCAAACTATTCACTCCACACCATCGCTTCCATTGAACGGTGGTACAGAACCCTTCGTGCGCGATTTAGACTCGCACTTGACCGGTTTTTTCCATTGCCCGATAGGTTTGTCCTCAAAAAAGTAGAACAATCGTGAAAATGATGGATCTGTCATCAAATTAATAATAATTAAATAATAAGATCTGTCACCAAAATGTCTCAAAATCTGTCACCTAGCATAAAATCTGTTGAATTGCATAAAAAAATTCGGGGTGAAGTGGTGAGTCAGGGTAGGTAAAGCCTAAAGGGAGTGAGCGAGGCGAAACCCCCATTAGCCTTCGTGTTAGGTTGACATGTAAGAATAAAAAACACTCAATTGGTGACAAATTGGTAATTGTTTGGTGTTACACGTTAGGGGACAGATCTCCTATTTAGGTGACCTATCTAATAATTTGATGACAAATATTATTTCTCGCTGATTTTGAATTTCACTGCCCAATTTTATATTATTTTGTGATACAATTAAGGTGACCGAACTACTATTTTAGGAACTAACATGATTTATTAGGTAATCAAACAGGTATATATTAGCTGACAAATTAAACTCTTAACCAGACTAAATAACATGAATTTTTGTTATTAAAGGGCTTCGCCATACAAGATATGCTTTTTTGCGACTTTTCTTGTCGAGGTTGCAACCCTTCGTGAATTAGTCCGATTCGAACTTGACTGATTTTCGTAATACCATGAACAAGATTTATCTTAGTATGCAACATTTCCACATTCTTATCTGATACATTAAGGCGAGGGACACAAAAAGTCAAAACATTACCTCCAGTCTAAAAACATAAGGTCTTACCAAAAAAATGTATAGGATTTGACGTTTGTTTTGAGGTAAAACTAGGTGCAATATTTTTTCCGCCTTCTAACCTCAAAATAGCACCTTTGCCGCTTGATTTTGGATTTTCACGCGGAATAAATATATTCGTAACTCGTTCAAAACGGGTTCTTTACGAACCTCGCTACAACCCTCGCCTTCGGCCTGTGCCATATACTTCTCGGTTCGTAAATATAAGCCTTTGCGAACTATGTAGTAATAAGTGTACTATTGTAGTAACACGGTTATGGTCTTAGAGAAATCAATAGTGCAGGTCAAGTTGTGGTGGCACAATTTATATACCAAAATGTAACACGACAATATGGAGGTTGAATATGTATTTGCAAAAAACTAACAGAATAATAATTATATTCATTGCAGATTTCGAGAAGAAACTAGTAGTTAAGTTTATGTGACTGCTACATAATGGAGGGCATTAACACTCGATAGTGGGTTTATGAAACGAGCCTTCGATTTCGAGGTAGCATGACTAAATGTGTAAAAAATGCTACCTTTCAAAAATTTAAATTATTTTCACAACACAATCATTTTAAAAAGGCTCGTTGATTCGACCTTTTATAGCGGTGGCGTGAACACAACAACATCGCGATTCAGGATACACCCAGCGCCATCTAGCGATAAGTAGTAAAACATCAGGGAAACACTTAAAAAAGCCTTTATGTGTTTCCCTGATGATTTGCTACTTATCGCTAGATGGCGCTGGGTGTATCCTGAATCAACATCACTGTCGGAAATGAGACGCTAGAGGTGGTTGATCATTATGTCTATCTTGGACACATTCTATCTTTTGGTAGAGAGCACCAGGCCAGGCGAAGGAGGTCTCCAGGAGAGTCCAACTTGGATGGGCGGCATTCAAGAAACTCGAGAGAATATTCAGGGATCGAAAGATGCCGCAATGCCTGAAAACCAAACTATTCGACCAATGTGTCCTGCCTACCATGACGTACGGTGCCGAAACATGGACGCTCACAAAGGAAACGGTGAAACGAATGAGAGTAGCCCAAAGAGCCATGGATCGTTCCATGCTAAACATCACACTCCTAGATCGAGCCCGAAACGTCGAGATACGTCGACGGACGAAAGTCCAAGATGTCGTAAAACGTATCACTAGACTCAAGTTTAAGTGGGCAGGGCACTTGGCGAGGCGAGGTGATGGCAGGTGGAGTAGATCCCTGACCGAGTGGTGGCCAAAGGAAGGAAGAAGGAGCGTGGGTTGGCCGGCAGCCAAATGGGTCGACGATATTACTAATATCGCGGGGAATACCTGGATTCGTCTGGCACAGGACAGGAGAGGTTGGCACAAATTGGAGGAGGCTTATACCCAGCAGTCGGCGGAAAAAAGCTGCCAATGATGAGGCTAGCACGCCATTAACGTATTCAACAATAATTTCTTAAATAGGGATTAAATATGGCCAGAAATGCATCTTTAGCTTCAATTCTAGGCTAAACTAGACAACGTAAAAATGTAGGATAAATATATGTTATAAAAGGTCTATTAGAGATAAGAATGGACTATTAAAGTTACCGGATATCTGTTATATTAAATGCTTAAAAATATTTTTCGCAATGCATTATTATTCAACTAAATGAACAAGCGCTCGGAGACGAAATCAGTTTCCTATTCGAAACTTACACGCAAAAATTGGTAAAAAAAAGGGAAAATTTTTGGTTGTTTTATTTTATTTTTAATGTTATTATTACAGGAGTTTAGTAATATTTTCTATAATTTTTTCGGTCTTGGAGCTCGGGCTGCCCCGCGGGGCTCTGCGCGGGATCATGCGTCAGTCTGCTTCGACGCGATGCGACGGGTATTTGTTTTCTTTGTCTAATTTTCAATGCCATTGGCCTATGTTCAGCCCACAGACCGATATCTGGTCTGTGGTTCAGCCCTTAAGAGAATCGTGTGGGCGCGAGCTTCCATACAATAAGCGGTAACCTTTTCACCCCTTAAACCTTTCACAATTTTTTCACATGTTTGGGATACTATGAAAAACTATGCTCGTGCGTTTTGTTTTTTTTTAAATATTTTGTATTTTAGTAAATCAAATCAGACCAAAAAAAACCCTCCAGCATTTTATTTATTTTTAACCAATCAAGCCAGATTTTCAAAAAAAGGTAAAACTACAAGCATCGTTTATGATGTGTGGAAACGAATGAGACCAAATTTGTCTTATTCCATAAGGGTTTAGGGGTAGAAAAACGTTACCGCCCAAAAGCATGATTCAGCCGAAAATTTAGGCAATTGCGCTCTTATAGCTCTGAGATAGCTTGTATTTTGGTAAATACCTACTCGCGCCGAGTTCTGTCGCCATTCGCTCGTCAGGCGCTACCTCGTCCATGCAAAGGTCCCCGTTACTCTAGGCTGAAAGACCCGCAGTGTGAGAGGGACGGAATCGGGAAAAAATGAAAAAACATAGCGCTAAACCACAGAAATATTGTTTAAAATAAACTACGCAATTTTGTTAGAAAGTATTTTAAGGAGATTTTGCGAACATATAACATCTACATTTTGAACGCAGTTCCACAATGAAATTAGTTAGGATTTCAGAATTACAGGAAAAAATAAAACAATTTAGAGGTGTTTTCGTAATTAAATTCTATCGAGAAAATTTCATCCAATCGCGTTTCTCTTCAGTGAAAATCTTAATCAAATACTGAATAAACGTTAACCCAAAAATCAAATCTGTAGATGTCTTCATCGTGGAGTAAATGGATTCGAAAAAAAAACCATTTTTTTTTCGTATCACCTTAATCACGCCGATGTCACGTGTTTTATTGATTTCACTGTATTTGGTCAGGTTTTCTTTCGAGAACTTGGAAACTTTAGTGTTGATTTGTTGCTCCTCAACACTACCCGGGAGGATGTTCAGGGCTGTTGGTTCCAAGTAGCAAGCACGTGAGCAAGCAACTGCCTCCCTATGAAGAAGTAAATAGTTTGACATCTTTGACAGAGAGATAGCCTCCTTTATTGTTTTTTTGACATTAGGTTCCATTAGCATGTCCGCTGACCAAATAAGGAATTACACATGGACCAATAATACGAGAGGACAGACAACCGGCATACTTTGAAGCTTAATTCGATTTTTAGTTTAAATGTTGTCGCTAGATAGAGCTAGTGATTCGAAACAATAAAATTCAATCAGATTCACTAAAGTAGCACTTTCATTCGAGAAAAGGTAGTATCGTAGTGATTGATGCTTTGAATTTAGGCAAGATGGAGGCGGTATAGGCGTTCATATCCTAAGAACAAACAGGGCTTACGCGCACCTACGCGTCTGAGCACGCATTCATGCGATGTGTGCGTCGTTTCGATGGCGTGGCCACGGCTTTATTTTTTTTAAAGAAATATGCCAAGATTTTGTAAAAAATTGTAAAAGTTGATTCCCAAAACCATAAATATGTCAAAGTTAGGGTTAAAAAGTTAGAAGCGTTTGAACGTGGCCGCGCCACTGAAACGCGGAGAACCGCGCGAGGTCACGAAGATCTTTCAAACCAGAGGTCTGAAGTTTATTGGAAAACCTAGATTTGAATTTGTCAAAACTTGTTAAAATAAAACAAAAACTCCTAGTTTTATATTTCAGGAGCCGTACGACTAAAACCTCATGGCCGTGCCATTGAAACGGTGAAAAACAAGTTATCGCCGATATCTCGCTCAAGTAGCATCGCAGAGGTCTGAAGATTTTTGTAAAATCTAGATTTGAATTTTGTCAAAATTTGTAAAAATACGACAAAAAATCCTAGGTTTATATTTCAGGAGCTGTAGTACGGAATTGCGTAGAAATAAGTCGTGATTATCTCTCAAAGAAACTAAGTAAAAGCGAGATATTTTTGTAAACTCCTATTAAAATGTAGAAATAGCTAGAATAGACAAAAACTAACTTTTTTCATGATATGAGTGAGACCTTCAATAAATATCGTCGTAACTATTAAAATATTTGTCCAAATAATGTAAAGTGAAAAACAAAGTTTATCTACCTTAAATACCAGAAGCGATAAAAGTATTTATTTTGATAAGGATCAATTCGTTACGACCAACTGTGCATTAGAAATAAGGTATCAATTTTTTATTGTATTTATGGCAGATTTTTTTCCTGCTTATCAGTATATTTTGGACAATTCACACAATATCTGTTTGAGTTTTAGCCTATGTGTTATTTTGATGTATAAGCTACATAATTGTAAAATTTCATTAAAATCCATTTAGTATTTTTTGCTTGAAAGAGTAACAAACATCCATACATACTCACAAACTTTCGCGTTTATAATATTAGTAACAAAGGATCAATAGAATTTGTCGTAAATACGGTTCAGGCGGGCTCTTCGTCCTTTACCAAAGCCGGCGATTAGAACACAAAGTGTGAAATTTGAACACAGTTTCTTCAAATAAAAATGTAATAAACCACAGACCAGATATCGAGATAGATGCAGCAAACACGGTATAATCTATGAGAACCAACCGTGTAACTTTTTCACTAACTACTGTGACGTCACGAGCGCCTTTAATTGATGGGTTGACATGTTAATCGTGATACAGAGTCAAAGGCGCGCCGCCAAATCGATTCAAAATGAGCGCTGCTGTGGGAATCCCCTACCTACCACGACCACGTACCTACCGCGTTTCCTTTTTGTCAGTAAGCCGGCAGTGTTTCGAGCGGGAGATCGTATCGTAGCATCGCACCCGGATATCACATCATAGAGTGTTAAAGTATGTATTTGTCTGTAGAACCTATTTACCTTTTATTATTCATGTATAAATCCGTCCAGCCCCCTTATTCAGTAACTCGAATCGATCTTAAACTGTGGAATAGTATCAGATTTCCCATAGTTATGTACAATCAATTGACACTACGTTGCATTTGACCTGGATTAAAGTTACTAATTAAGGGGGCTGACTAGAATAATGTAGGTAACGTAAAACGGGGTGTAATGATAACCAAGGGTAAATATAAATAACTCTTAGGCCCACTACTTCGTAAAGTATTAGAGAAGAGAGATATATCTCTATTCTCCCCTGGGTATAAAATACACCCCGTTTTACTACAGTATTACCTACTTACTTGTTCAGTCTTGTTCTACCTACCTACTTATCTTTTTTTAAATCATTCCTCTGTCTTCTACTCATTTCTCTCTCGAAGTGAATCGATGTTATATCGACAGAGGAATGAATTACTAATCGATTTTCTATGTAATGCTGAGTTACACGAAAAAAGCTTAAATTTTAAGTCATGATTAAACTAATTTAATACCATTCTTCCGTCAACAAAATCGCATCGTCCAGCGATTATGCAGGAATCGTCGCATTGTACAACACTATCTGATTAAATCGACAGAAAAATGAGCAAATCGACTGTACCATGCAACTGTAAGGTTAACGAAAGTATAGTTTGCTTCACTGTTCATTGAGGGCTACGAAAGAGATATCCATGAATTGTGTAAAGTGGAAGCAGCAGTGGATGAAGTCCATGGGAAATATACGCTATGGTTCAACCTATCTCAGTAAAAACGGGAGACGCTACTCGAAATTAAAAATAATTGATTATTAAATAAATTAGGCGAATTTCAGAAATAAAATTACTTACGTTTGAAAGGTAACGCCGTCGTTTTCTTTTGAAACAACATAGCTTGAGTTTTTGCAATTCACAACGGCACAGTAAGGCATTTTTAACGGCTTACCAGAACAGCCAGAGAGCGACTGACCCGAATGAGTGGAGTCCACCTATTAAAAACACGCGAAGTAGGTAGACTTTCGCTGTCTATCTCGATATCTGGTCTGTGTTTTAAACCCTTGAAAGTTCTTTATTTCGTTAAATTGGCCTTGCTTTACACACGGATAATTCTTATAAGTGAAAAAATGGGTAACTTGTTGTGACGCCTACTATACCTACGATATTGTAAACAATCGGTTATTTAATCTGTAGATTATCAAAACCGTTAGTAGATAAACTAGTTTTTCTTCTCGATAGCTGGTCAACTATCGGCAGATAGTAAACTGTAGCGTACTGAGTACTATATGACGCGTTAGTTGATAAACTAACGGTTAAAACCCTTAAAGAGTAAACTAGTTTAAACTTGAATTGCAAACGAAATACCAGGGCAAACACTGCGGTAGCTTAGGTGAAGACTAGAGGGGGAAGGCGCAGCGAAGCCCCCGAAGTCTTCGTGTTAGGTTAAAATGTAAGAACAAATGAAACGTAAATTCTAGATCCTGTCGGTCTGGTTTACTATCTGTCCATAATTGATCAACTAACGCGTTGGTTTGTCAACTAACGGTTTTGTCTATGTTACGGTGACAGATACAAGTTAAGGGTTTGAGTAAACAATGATTCATGAAATATTGCTATCTACAGAATGACTAGTTATGCAAAGTTATGTGTTATGGTTCTCGCACGGGTACTCAGAACCAAAGTATTTTTAGTTACCAAGGAATGGAGAATAACTAAATAATCTGTGGTTGTATGGGCAACGCTGATTAGAGTTGGCTCGTACACCTGAAGTTGTTGAGGAACAGTTCTGGTAGTTAAAGTTAAAACTATGAAATGCAACCTAAGTTATAAAAAGTAGGTGAATGACCCGCACGGAATATGTACGCGTTGATAGACCGTAGAGTGGTTTGTGATTTTTAGGGTTCCATACCCGAAGGGTGCCAAACTGTTACAAAGCCTCCGGTGTCCGTCCGTCCGTCTGTCACCAGACTGTATCTCATGAACCGTGATAGTTAGACAGATGAAATTTTCACAGATGATGTATTTCTGTTGCCGATACAAAGAAAGAGAATATAATAAATATTTAAGGGGGCTCCCATACAACAATTCTTTCAATACCACATACAAACTTATGAATGCACCTTGTTATATACATGGAGTGTGAAGGTAGACAAGTTTTCGCGTAGAGGGAAATGCTTTTTGAAAATCAACTTTTTATTGGAAAAGCTTAATGTTACTTAAAATGACTGCTCGATTTTGAGAGACAGACAACTAAACTTAGACTAACTTAAACACGTCTGCACGATTCGAGTCCAGACGACTTATTGTACTCGTCCCACGTCATCCCAACTCTTGGAAGTCACTCTTGGACCAACAAAGTATCACAGGTGGGCAGGACTGCTTAATAGGACCCCATCTGTTCCATGAGCTGATGAGGCGCTGACAGTCAGCACTTCAAGTCGAGAGGAGAATATAACTAGGTAGCCGCACTACCAATAACTTTGTAAACAACATTTTGCTATGTAAAATCTAAACTATTCACTCCACACCATATCCCTACCACTGTACGGTGGTACGGAACCCTTCGTGCGCAAGTTATACTCGGACTTGACCGGTTTTTTTAAAGAAATAAACATGTTTTTTGATACCTGAGATATCATTTCTAATACCTAGTTATTAATAAGGCATGGTCGCCCTATCGAAACAATAATGTGGTTATTGATTTTTTACAATGTTTTCGAATGATTATTGTTTGACATGTAATGTACAAGTACAACCAATAAATTATCTTATCTTATCAATCAAAATATATTGAAGGTTTCATATCATGAAAAAACATAGTTTTTGTCTATTCTAGCTATTTCTACATATTAATAGGTGTTGTTTACAAAAAATATCTCGCTTATCTTTGAGAGATAATCAGGACTTATTTCTACGCGATACCATACTACCACAGCTCCTGAAATATAAACCTTGGATTTTTTGTTGTAGTTTTAGAAATTTTGATAAATTCAAATCTAGGTTTTACAAAAAATTCAGGCCTCTGCACAGACTTGAATATAGGGGACCCGTCACCAGGCACTCAAAAGTGTCGCCGTTTAGATGGTGCCCATACTGATAGTGAGCACGAACCTCTCTCAGTCGCGCGCAGACTGTGACAACAGATAAAAATGTATCGGATAGACGTGTACGTATGACAGAATAAAATGGTGTCCTGCGTTGTTTACTGCTGTAAATCATGTGGGAGGCACAATACAAAAAACAAGGGGTGACTTATCCTAACTAAGTAAAATAATTTACAATTATTATTGGCTGCAAATAGTTAAACTTATAAATATTGTTTTCGATAAATCCTCGTAACGAAAATCTATCATCCAACTGACGTAACTTTGTAGCGACGTTCTTCAATATATATTATAAATCGATGTCTTATTTCACAGGATTTTGGTAGGTGTAAATGTGTAAATTAAAATCCTGTTAATATGGTTGACGTTTCCTATATTTGAAAATGATAAATTTTTTTCTTTGATCTTAGCCTGCGTTAATTTTTGAAATATTTCCATTCGGTGGAAAGAGTTTACAATGTGTTCACAATTGTTATATGCAAAGATCTATATTAATTTTAGAAACGGAGGTATTATGGTTGTCTGATAAGTTTTTCGCTAGTTTTTATTGTCAGAAGAAGTAGGTATCGCAGAGGTCTATAGCTTTTTGTAACAGATTTGAATTTGTCAAAATTTGTAAACATACAACAAAAAACCTTAGGTTTATATTGCAGGAGCCAACCATTGTCAATTATCAACCGTCCGCCGTTAGAGCAACATCTCATTGTGACTGTCTCTTGAGTTATTTACCTTATCAAATACTCCTGAGCATCTGGCTTCTCCTGAAGCCAAGTCCGCGATAGATCATACTACAAATTATGTCTACAAGTGTTATCCAAGATCTATTCAGTGTAGTTTGTGCCTAATTACAGTTTAATTAGCACCCGTCTACGCGACCGGCCCCTTAATGTTAGTGTCGTTTGTTTACGTGCCTAAAGAGTTGTGTGCGCGTAATTCGCTAAAAGCGGGTGTTAAGTGTAGTGTACATCAGTATCCCCAACTGTGAACATCTAAATCAAAGAGTTATATCAGTGTTGACCTTTGAACCTCTTTAATATCGGACCTGGAGAAGCTTTATTTACATATACCTTCCACACATACTTCCTAGCTCGAGCGCGACGAGCGTGACATCTACCTGTGGCCTACTGCACTTAGCGGATCATTTGCGCTCGCGTCGCGTACCGCCCGTCATCGTCACTCATCTATCACCGCGCTGCTAGTTAGATTATAGGCTTGATCGACACCCCCTACCATAGACCGCCGCTAGAGGGCGCACTGGGTTCGCTCACCATGGAATGCAGGATTTGCTCGAGTGAGTTGCTGGAGGCTGATCACATAAAATGCTGTTCTTGTCTTGCTCTATTGCATTACTCATGTGCGGGCTTATCTGAGAAAGACTTCGGTCGTATCCTGCCTATGAATAAAATCAAATGGAAATGCTGCGCTTGCAAGGAGGCAAAGAACAAAAAGATGCCAAGTACCGCAATCCCAGAGCCAAATCCGAAGCCAAACTTAATACCACAGTTCGATCTTACTGGTGATAGGCGAACAGAGCTGAATACGTCAGACTCATTAATCAACTTCGACACAAGATCCTTTATGACCTACATCGACTCTAAGTTTGCTGCCCTACAAAAATCATGGCAGCACGATATCGACTCGGCCCTTACAAAGATTCAGTCGCAACTGGACATCTTCTCTGCCAAATACGCCGGATGGGAAGCCCGTATATCAGCGATGGAGGAGAGGGTATCCTCGACTGCCACAGGTGAGGACGTCGAGCGACTACTCACCGACAACAAGGCGATGAAGGCCACAATCGCAAGCCTCGAGATAAGCGCGGTTAGCCTGGAGAAGAGGGTGGAGGACATGGACCAGTCTGCAAGATCATGCAACCTGGAAATTCAAAACATACCGGAGCACAAGAACGAAAATCTTATCCAGGTGGTCTTCGAGATCGGCAAATTGATAGGCGTCGAGATGGATGCGGGCAAGGTGCGGGCGGTACATCGCGTCGCTCGCGGGCCTGGCGCTGCCCCCGGCCCCGCCGCCGCCGCGGCCACAGACGGGCCCCCCCCGCGCCCCAAGAACATCGTCGTGCAACTGACCTCCCGCCGCCTGCGCGATGACGTACTGTCGGCCGCGCGCGTGCGCCGCGAGCTGTATACTGACCAGCTGCAGATGGGTGGGGAGTCACGCCGGTTCTTTGTTGCCGAACATCTTACCCTACGTAACAAGAAACTTTTTGCAATGGCCAGGAAGGTGGGCAAAGATGCCGGCTTTAAACATGTATGGGTTAGAAACTTCGCGATTCAAATGCGTAAAACCGATTTCAGTAAAATATTTTATATTCGAAGTGAATCCGACCTTGCACGCTTTGTCTGCCGTCTGTATGACTGCCTATTATACCTATACATATTTCCATAATGTTATTCATGTATCATGCCTGCTGTAGTTGCCGCCGAGTTTTATCTGCATTACACAAATATGTACCAAGCACCTACCTATACATCTGTCACACTCTCATACTGAGCCGTCTAAAACGTTCACATCTGTCACTTAAACCATCACTTGTTTTGCCAAATTCCACCCATACCTACAATGCATTGCTTTTCATCTCGCCTTTCATTCAACACGCACATAAATCTTCTCAACATGTATACTGCAAAATTCTAAATGAATTAAAAGAATTTCTTCGTATTTAACCATTTAACTGTTTACTATCAAAACGTTGGCGGAATGAAGGGCAAATTACACGATCTACGATTGAGTTTGATGAACAACAGCTGCGATGTGGTGGTTATTACAGAAACCTGGCTGAATGAACGAGTCTACGATGGCGAACTTTTAACCAGCGGTTATCAACTATTTCGACGTGATAGAGACTTCACCAAGACTACTAAGTTGGATGGCGGAGGAGTCATGGTGGCAGTGAGGAACTCGGTGCAGGTTTACCGCAGACAGGACTGGGAATCCCCGAGCGTGGATGAGATCTACCTGGTATTCCCCGATAAACAACACTCTGGCCTAATTATGTGTGCTGCTTATATCCCCGATTCTTCTCCCTATAAAGTTTATGAATCACACTTAGTAAAGGCTCAGGACGTCTTCATTGAGATGCCTGGCTATAATTTTTGTTTATTGGGCGACTACAACATCCCAGGTATCGATTGGCAATTCCAGGTCGGTATAAAAGGCTGTAACTTACCGGACCAGTACTTAATAACCGAGGTTAACAAACTTTTATCCAACACCATGTCACTTCTTAATATGCTACAATTCAATAGCATCAGAAACATAAACAACCGGACTCTTGATTTAATCCTAAGCAATATAATTGACATTGATGTCGTTACCTCCACGCAACCTGTGTTGAACGTTGATAGACATCATCCACCATTGGAAATATCATTATCTACCAATATTTACGAAAAAATATTACCAAACGCAAACATCACTAAGCTTAACTTTTATAAAACAGACTACGTCACTGCTATCGAGAAACTGCAGAGCATTGATTGGGTTACAGAATTGACACACTTGAACGCAGAAGAATCTTTAGATTTATTCTATAAACATATATATTATATTATTGATATAACTGTCCCCCGTGTTAAAACTAAATCACGTAAATATCCCATTTGGTTCTCTAAGCATCTGATAAAATTATTTAATCTGAAAGACAAAGCGTGGCAGAAGTGGAAAGTTTATGGAGCGTTGGCGGACTACAATCGGTTTTCTAAGTTACGCGCCAAATGTAAACATGAGATGGACATTTGCAACAAAAAATATGTAAGTAATGTCGAGGAGTCTGTTAAGGTGGACATTAAAAACTTCTGGAAGTACACTACCGCTCTTAAAAAAACCAATACCGGCTACCCTTCAGTGATGAAGTCGGGAGACACTACTTCACACAAAATTGATGAAATAGTCGAACTTTTCTCTGAATATTTCTTGTCCGTGTTTGAGCCAAACTCAGGGGTGTCACCTAACTTGCTCGAACTTAATCTTATTGATAATCCCAATAGTCCCCTTCACCTGTCCAGCTTGACCCTATCTGAACCTGAAGTAACTTCAGTTCTTCGACAGTTGGACATCACCAAGGGTGCGGGTCCAGATTAAATTCCACCTATATTCCTGAAAAATTTGCATGAATATATCTCTCCAGCACTTACTATTATATTGAACAAATCATTACAAGAGGGCGTTGTACCATCAGTCTGGAAGCTTGCCTATGTCACGCCTATCCATAAGTCAGGACCAAAAAATGAGGTTTCCAACTATCGTCCCATTTCCCTTTTATCCACCCTAGCTAAAACATTCGAAAAATTGGTACATAACAGAGTATATCCCCTTTTGGAACCATTCCTTGATCCAAAACAGCATGGCTTTGTCAAACTCCGCTCCACTCTCACGAATCTACTTATTTACTCCAACGATCTCTTTGAAGCCATGGATCAGAATGTCGCAATGGACTCCGTATACACCGACTTCAAGAAAGCATTTGACAAAGTCGATCACTTGCTGCTTCTTAAAAAACTGGCATACAATGGAATCAAGGGAGACTTACTGAGATGGTTTGCATCTTACTTAGAAGACAGGCACCAATCTATCGCCCTTAATGGCAAACTGTCAAATGCAGTTTTGATAACCTCAGGCGTTCCTCAAGGATCTATTATAGGCCCATTTCTTTTTGTCATTTTTATCAATGATATAGCACAGTGTTTCCAACACTGTAACTACCTACTGTACGCGGATGACCTAAAGGTCTACAGGGAAATCCATTCCGACATGGACACCGTGTTGCTCCAACAGGACCTGGACAGACTTGACGCTTACTGTACCGTTAATAGTATATCCCTAGCATACAATAAGTGTCAATATATAAGATTCACAAAACAGGTGATAGAGCGTAATACGCGTGAATATCATATAGGCGGACATGCATTGCAAAGGGTCACATGTATTCGGGACCTTGGCGTCTACTTTGATGCAAAGTTGACCTTCGATGCACACATCGCACACATAACTAAGAAAGCTTATCAGATGCTTGGATTCCTCATGCGTACAACTAAGAGCTTTAAGAAACCCAAGTCCTTCCTCACGATTTACGGCTCTCTCGTTCGTTCCCATCTTGAATACGCATCCCCTATCTGGAATCCTTTCTATGCAACGTATGATGCACAAATTGAAATGGTTCAGAAGAAGTTCCTCCGTAGTCTCAATTACCGTGTCAGGGCTCCGAAGAGGTCATATGATATCCTGCTTACAAACTACAGACAGACGTCCCTCCACGATCGTCGCACCCTCGCGGACGCCGTTGTTCTCAAGCGGATCTGCACCAGTTACTACAACTGCCCAGAGCTTGTCTCCCTTATAAGGTACCATGTCCCGCTCAGAGCTCCGCGGCACAAGCGGCTCTTCCACGTGAAAGCCGCTCGCACCAATGCTGGTAAAAGGGCGCCAATAGGTCGACTCTGTGCATACCACGACAAAAACTTTGCAGAGGTCGACTTGTTTGATTCATCTGTCAATCGGTTTAAGCACTCCATACGCAAGCTGTTGTTCAAAAAACTCGAGGATAATCATCCTTGACTGTGGTGTGGTAATTTCATGCACGTTTGTGCAATAGATGTACCCTGATTGTAAACAATGCACATTTTTCTCTCATATTTTGGTTTTTAATTTTAGTAAGAATGTATATTCTTAGCACCTAAGTACTTTAGTTGTTGCTCATTCGGAGCTAATTCTTCCCAAATCATTTAAGCCATAAGTGGGATACCCTAAGGGATAAGTTAGATTTTAATTAACTGTATATTTATCCTTTGTTTGTTTTTGTAATGTAACTTGTCCTGTTTGTAACCCCTGAATAAATAAATAAAAAAAAAAAAAAAAAAGCTGTAAAAGTAAAACGCCATGGAAACGGTGAAAAACACGTTATCGCCGATATCTCGCTGAAAAATTATCGCAGAGGCCCATTAATATACATTTAAGGATAAGGCATCCCGTACTGAACTCCATATTGCTTTGAGGCTAAAAAAATGGCGCCTCTGTCGGAATTTGTCGGAACCAAGTCATTACGAAAAATTGTAACGGCGTCAAAGCGTTACGTTCCGTAAAACAGGGTTGATTTGAATTGTGATTTGAATTTAGGGTGAATAGACACAAAATCAGGAAAGTTGATCTGCGGATAACTCTCAAATACTTGAGGTCTTTTTATAGGTGATCAAGGAAAAATTTAGCTAAAATACCTCACTGTTCAATTAATCAAAAGTTGAAACATAATTAATTAACCTGCTTAAATAGGTAAATTAATTTTCATTGCCGTTAAACTGAAAGCTCGTAGATAGACATTAGTAGAGTGACTATGAGGATCTTGATTTCAAAATAAAAGTAATCATAGAAAAAAGCATATTTGATCAAATTATTCATAGAACAGAGAATATTTGATTTCATGTATCTAGTTACGACTTGACCTCCACCAATTACTGAGTTAGAAAAATTCTGATCACCGATTAAGTCATCGTGGGTATAATTAAAAATTGCTTAAAAAGTTACCATCTTCCTCGTTTCTACTTTTGCTCTATTAATTTTATTTGAAAACCGATAACGAGGCAGCTGTGAAAGTAAAACTATCATTAAACTGTATTCATCAGGGATCGCCCTAAGCCATGGCTGACTAGTAATATCCGTTTTATGATGCAGCTGCGGGATAAAGCCCATGCAACTGCGAAGAGGTCCAAATCGTCAAGTCACCGCCAGGAGTACAAATCTTTGAAAAACCTCGTCAGTGTTAGCCTATTCCCTGAGAAAAAAGCATACTTTGAGCAGAACATAAACAATAACTTTAAGAACCCAAAACGGTTATGGAAAAAGCTTCGAGAATCATGTGTGCCTACTTTTAAAAAGCCAAATGACTTGCCAGACAACTTTGCTGATCCTGAGAATATAATAACACATTTCATGAATTATCCCGGGGACAATGCTGTAAGAATATCAGTTCTCACCTTTTTTGAGCACCATAAGTTTGGCCCCGCGATTTTCAGACTACATCCAGTCAGTGAGGACGAATGTCGGTAAAATCATACTTAAAATTAACACAAACGCTTGTGGTAGGGATATAATCACAATGGATCTGTTTATACTAAACGCTTTATCTATCTATTTTTCCAAAGGTTAAGTTAAGGTAATAAGCTGGACTCAAAGAACTGTAGCGCTCCTGGTGCCAATGTCGTACTCTTGAGCACTATCTATTTAGCACTATCTATTTGCTAGCCCTGTGTGGGATATGGTTATAACTGATTGGTTTTTATTTATTTAGTTTCGTTTACACTTTTTATAAAAGGGATCCACAACTGGCTCGATAGCCATTATTCTAATCCTCACTATAATTTAGCTCAGTCACTGGCCGAAGCCTACGGTCAAGTGTGTCACATTGACTTCCACATCCAATCCTCTTTCTTTTAAAACTACATATAACGTGACAGTGTCCAAGTGAACACCCACTCTAAAGAGGCCCGTATACAATATACAACCTAACTGACAATCATTCCCCCCTCCCTTCAAAAAAAAAAATCCAACGTTTTTTTTTTTTTTCAAAGTGGCAACCCTAACTCAAAGTCTAAAATCTATAATGACCACCCTATCTCAAAGTCTAAAATCCAAAAAACATTAAATGTTAACTTTAAGTTAGTTTGCTATGCATGAAATCTAAAAGACAGTAAATATGCCGCAAGCATAAATTTAAATAACATCAAGTACCCTAATCCTTATCTGTCTAACCATCCCATTTAACCTACTCAATTAAACATTAAATAACAACACCAAACTACACTTAAGGTGTAGGCTATGCACCTTAAAAAACTTAAATTATAACACCCTATGATCCCATCATACAATTATTCGCGGCTTAACACTAACCTACCTAACGGTAGAAAACTCTCAACTACAATACGAAGGCAAATAGCTGAATCTAGCTAAGATTTAGCTTCTCGAATAGTTATCATCCGACAAACTTTCTGACAATAAAAACTAGCGAAAAACTTATCAGACAACCATAATACCACCGTTCCTAAAATTAATATAGATCTTTGCATATAACAATTGTGAACACATTGTAAACTCTTTCCACCGAATGGAAATATTTCAAAAATTAACGCAGGCTAAGATCAAAGAAAAAAAATTATCATTTTCAAATATAGGAAACGTCAACCATATTAACAGGATTTTAATTTACACATTTACACCTACCAAAATCCTGTGAAATAAGACATCGATTTATAATATATATTGAAGAACGTCGCTACAAAGTTACGTCAGTTGGATGATAGATTTTCCTTACGAGGATTTATCGAAAACAATATTTATAAGTTTAACTATTTGCAGCCAATAATAATTGTAAATTATTTTACTTAGTTAGGATAAGTCACCCCTTGTTTTTTGTATTGTGCCTCCCACATGATTTACAGCAGTAAACAACGCAGGACACCATTTTATTCTGTCATACGTACACGTCTATCCGATACATTTTTATCTGTTGTCACAGTCTGCGCGCGACTGAGAGAGGTTCGTGCTCACTACCAGTATGGGCACCATCTAAACGGCGACACTTTTGAGTGCCTGGTGACGGGTCCCCTATATTCAAGTCTGTGCAGAGGCCTGAATTTTTTGTAAAACCTAGATTTGAATTTATCAAAATTTCTAAAACTACAACAAAAATCCAAGGTTTATATTTCAGGAGCTGTGGTAGTATGGTATCGCGTAGAAATAAGTCCTGATTATCTCTCAAAGATAAGCGAGATATTTTTTGTAAACAACACCTATTAATATGTAGAAATAGCTAGAATAGACAAAAACTATGTTTTTTCATGATATGAAACCTTCAATATATTTTGATTGATAAGATAAGATAATTTATTGGTTGTACTTGTACATTACATGTCAAACAATAATCATTCGAAAACATTGTAAAAAATCAATAACCACATTATTGTTTCGATAGGGCGACCATGCCTTATTAATAACTAGGTATTAGAAATGATATCTCAGGTATCAAAAAACATGTTTATTTCTTTAAAAAAACCGGTCAAGTCCGAGTATAACTTGCGCACGAAGGGTTCCGTACCACCGTACAGTGGTAGGGATATGGTGTGGAGTGAATAGTTTAGATTTTACATAGCAAAATGTTGTTTACAAAGTTATTGGTGCGGCTACCTAGTTATATTCTCCTCTCGACTTGAAGTGCTGACTGTCAGCGCCTCATCAGCTCATGGAACAGATGGGGTCCTATTAAGCAGTCCTGCCCACCTGTGATACTTTGTTGGTCCAAGAGTGACTTCCAAGAGTTGGGATGACGTGGGACGAGTACAATAAGTCGTCTGGACTCGAATCGTGCAGACGTGTTTAAGTTAGTCTAAGTTTAGTTGTCTGTCTCTCAAAATCGAGCAGTCATTTTAAGTAACATTAAGCTTTTCCAATAAAAAGTTGATTTTCAAAAAGCATTTCCCTCTACGCGAAAACTTGTCTACCTTCACACTCCATGTATATAACAAGGTGCATTCATAAGTTTGTATGTGGTATTGAAAGAATTGTTGTATGGGAGCCCCCTTAAATATTTATTATATTCTCTTTCTTTGTATCGGCAACAGAAATACATCATCTGTGAAAATTTCATCTGTCTAACTATCACGGTTCATGAGATACAGTCTGGTGACAGACGGACGGACGGACACCGGAGGCTTTGTAACAGTTTGGCACCCTTCGGGTATGGAACCCTAAAAATCACAAACCACTCTACTTTTTATAACTTAGGTTGCATTTCATAGTTTTAACTTTAACTACCAGAACTGTTCCTCAACAACTTCAGGTGTACGAGCCAACTCTAATCAGCGTTGCCCATACAACCACAGATTATTTAGTTATTCTCCATTCCTTGGTAACTAAAAATACTTTGGTTCTGAGTACCCGTGCGAGAACCATAACACATAACTTTGCATAACTAGTCATTCTGTAGATAGCAATATTTCATGAATCATTGTTTACTCAAACCCTTAACTTGTATCTGTCACCGTAACATAGACAAAACCGTTAGTTGACAAACCAACGCGTTAGTTGATCAATTATGGACAGATAGTAAACCAGACCGACAGGATCTAGAATTTACGTTTCATTTGTTCTTACATTTTAACCTAACACGAAGACTTCGGGGGCTTCGCTGCGCCTTCCCCCTCTAGTCTTCACCTAAGCTACCGCAGTGTTTGCCCTGGTATTTCGTTTGCAATTCAAGTTTAAACTAGTTTACTCTTTAAGGGTTTTAACCGTTAGTTTATCAACTAACGCGTCATATAGTACTCAGTACGCTACAGTTTACTATCTGCCGATAGTTGATCAGCTATCGAGAAGAAAAACTAGTTTATCTACTAACGGTTTTGATAATCTACAGATTAAATAACCGATTGTTTACAATATCGTAGGTATAGTAGGCGTCACAACAAGTTACCCATTTTTTCACTTATAAGAATTATCCGTGTGTAAAGCAAGGCCAATTTAACGAAATAAAGAACTTTCAAGGGTTTAAAACACAGACCAGATATCGAGATAGACAGCGAAAGTCTACCTACTTCGCGTGTTTTTAATAGGTGGACTCCACTCATCCCGGCTCAGTCGCTCTCTGGCTGTTCTGGTAAGCCGTTAAAAATGCCTTACTGTGCCGTTGTGAATTGCAAAAACTCAAGCTATGTTGTTTCAAAAGAAAACGACGGCGTTACCTTTCAAACGTAAGTAATTTTATTTCTGAAATTCGCCTAATTTATTTAATAATCAATTATTTTTAATTTCGAGTAGCGTCTCCCGTTTTTACTGAGATAGGTTGAACCATAGCGTATATTTCCCATGGACTTCATCCACTGCTGCTTCCACTTTACACAATTCATGGATATCTCTTTCGTAGCCCTCAATGAACAGTGAAGCAAACTTTACTTTCGTTAACCTTACAGTTGCATGGTACAGTCGATTTGCTCATTTTTCTGTCGATTTAATCAGATAGTGTTGTACAATGCGACGATTCCTGCATAATCGCTGGACGATGCGATTTTGTTGACGGAAGAATGGTATTAAATTAGTTTAATCATGACTTAAAATTTAAGCTTTTTTCGTGTAACTCAGCATTACATAGAAAATCCATTAGTAATTCATTCCTCTGTCGATATAACATCGATTCACTTCGAGAGAGGAATGAGTAGAAGACAGAGGAATGATTTAAAAAAAGATAAGTAGGTAGGTAGAACAAGACTGAACAAGTAAGTAGGTAATACTGTAGTAAAACGGGGTGTATTTTATACCCAGGGGAGAATAGAGATATATCTCTCTTCTCTAATACTTTACGAAGTAGTGGGCCTAAGAGTTATTTATATTTACCCTTGGTTATCATTACACCCCGTTTTACGTTACCTACATTATTCTAGTCAGCCCCCTTAATTAGTAACTTTAATCCAGGTCAAATGCAACGTAGTGTCAATTGATTGTACATAACTATGGGAAATCTGATACTATTCCACAGTTTAAGATCGATTCGAGTTACTGAATAAGGGGGCTGGACGGATTTACACATGAATAATAAAAGGTAAATAGGTTCTACAGACAAATACATACTTTAAAACTCTATGATGTGATATCCGGGTGCGATGCTACGATACGATCTCCCGCTCGAAACACTGCCGGCTTACTGACAAAAAGGAAACGCGGTAGGTACGTGGTCGTGGTAGGTAGGGGATTCCCACAGCAGCGCTCATTTTGAATCGATTTGGCGGCGCGCCTTTGACTCTGTATCACGATTAACATGTCAACCCATCAATAAAAGGCGCTCGTGACGTCACAGTAGGTAGTGAAAAAGTTACACGGTTGGTTCTCATACATTATACCGTGTTTGCTGCGTCTATCTCGATATCTGGTCTGTGGTTTATTACATTTTTATTTGAAGAAACTGTGTTCAAATTTCACACTTTGTGTTCTAATCGCCGGCTTTGGTAAAGGACGAAGAGCCCGCCTGAACCGTATTTACGACAAATTCTATTGATCCTTTGTTACTAATATTATAAACGCGAAAGTTTGTGAGTATGTATGGATGTTTGTTACTCTTTCAAGCAAAAAATACTAAATGGATTTTAATGAAATTTTACAATTATGTAGCTTATACATCAGAATAACACATAGGCTAAAACTCAAACAGATATTGTGTGAATTGTCCAAAATATACTGATAAGCAGGAAAAAAATCTGCCATAAATACAATAAAAAATTGATACCTTATTTCTAATGCACAGTTGGTCGTAACGAATTGATCCTTATC
Source organism: Argyresthia goedartella (assembly GCA_949825045.1). NCBI lineage: Eukaryota > Metazoa > Arthropoda > Insecta > Lepidoptera > Argyresthiidae > Argyresthia > Argyresthia goedartella. The sequence goes on along the minus strand of OX463806.1, from coordinate 44,048,365 downwards.
AAAATAAATACTTTTATCGCTTCTGGTATTTAAGGTAGATAAACTTTGTTTTTCACTTTACATTATTTGGACAAATATTTTAATAGTTACGACGATATTTATTGAAGGTCTCACTCATATCATGAAAAAAGTTAGTTTTTGTCTATTCTAGCTATTTCTACATTTTAATAGGAGTTTACAAAAATATCTCGCTTTTACTTAGTTTCTTTGAGAGATAATCACGACTTATTTCTACGCAATTCCGTACTACAGCTCCTGAAATATAAACCTAGGATTTTTTGTCGTATTTTTACAAATTTTGACAAAATTCAAATCTAGATTTTACAAAAATCTTCAGACCTCTGCGATGCTACTTGAGCGAGATATCGGCGATAACTTGTTTTTCACCGTTTCAATGGCACGGCCATGAGGTTTTAGTCGTACGGCTCCTGAAATATAAAACTAGGAGTTTTTGTTTTATTTTAACAAGTTTTGACAAATTCAAATCTAGGTTTTCCAATAAACTTCAGACCTCTGGTTTGAAAGATCTTCGTGACCTCGCGCGGTTCTCCGCGTTTCAGTGGCGCGGCCACGTTCAAACGCTTCTAACTTTTTAACCCTAACTTTGACATATTTATGGTTTTGGGAATCAACTTTTACAATTTTTTACAAAATCTTGGCATATTTATTTAAAAAAAATAAAGCCGTGGCCACGCCATCGAAACGACGCACACATCGCATGAATGCGTGCTCAGACGCGTAGGTGCGCGTAAGCCCTGTTTGTTCTTAGGATATGAACGCCTATACCGCCTCCATCTTGACTAAATTCAAAGCATCAATCACTACGATACTACCTTTTCTCGAATGAAAGTGCTACTTTAGTGAATCTGATTGAATTTTATTGTTTCGAACCACTAGCTCTATCTAGCGACAACATTTAAACTAAAAATCGAATTAAGCTTCAAAGTATGCCGGTTGTCTGTCCTCTCGTATTGTTGGTCCATGTGTAATTCCTTATTTGGTCAGCGGACATGCTAATGGAACCTAATGTCAAAAAAACAATAAAGGAGGCTATCTCTCTGTCAAAGATGCATTAGAGGCAAAGCACACGACTGGCTTACTTCGTATTTACACAATAGAGAACAATACGTCCAAATAGAATATTATAATCAGACTACAAGAGAAATCGTATACCATAAATCTGACTGCATAACTACTCATGCCTCAATACCTCAAGGTAGCGTAATCGGATGCCTACTTTTTCTTATTTATATCAACGATCTCCCAATAATTCTAAATGACCCTTGCATCCTATTTGCTGATGACATATCCCTAGTTTCCTCCCACAAAAATAACGATAATATAAACGAAAAACTCACAAAATGCCTTGACACCATTACTGACTGGATGACTGACCACAACCTCGAAATAAATCCCCAGAAAACTAAATTTATAACGTTTTATCCACATCAAAAACCGCCCCTCGATATCAACTTTAGCTATAATAATATTCCACTAGAAATAATAAAAGAGGCAAGTTTATTAGGAATTATCATAGACTCTCACTTAAATTGGAAGTCGCATGTACAGAAACTTAAAGGTAAAATATCTAAATTCTCACATGCTTTAAGGGAAGTAAAAAAATCAACTAACACCGCCACTGCTCTTTCAGCATACTACGCACACGCACATTCCTTACTTAATTATGGCATCATACTGTGGGGAAACAGCACCGACGCTCCACAATTATTTAGACTACAGAAAAAGCTGCTGAGAATTATAGCAAACATAGAACCAACACACACATGTAAACCACATTTCAAAACATATAGCATCCTCACCCTCCCCTCTATTTACTTATTCGAAATAATAAAGCTAGTCAGAAAATACCCACAAACTTACAAGACCAGAGACACACTGAATAACTTATACTCCTTCAGACACAAACAAAAAATTCTCCTCCCAAAAATTAATATGTCATTGCAATCCACTAACACATATATTATGTCCATAACCATCTATAACAAACTTCCAGATAGTTACAAAAATATTTCTAACGAAATAGAATTCCTAAAGAAAGTAAAAAATCATCTCCTCCAAAAAGCGCACTACAGCATTGAAGAATATTTAAATGAAACACACTTTCTATAATCACACACAAACACTCACGCACATGCACTTACACACCCTCAAACACACTCATAATAATAATAATAATAATAATTCTTTATTGCACAGAAAACACAATGGAAAAAATACAACGAACAATATGCAAAGGTGAGCTTATTTCTAAAAAGAAATTTCTTACAGCTAACCTGTGAGGAAAGGAAAAAATATTTATAGAGAGGTAATCCTAGTGTACAATTAAGATTTAAAAGAAAGAAATAAAGTCAATATACTATCAGATAAATCACAATACATCCTACACATACTATAAAATAAATTAATAGAATACAATAAATACATAGATACACATACATACTATAAGATACCCACTATGCGGAAGAGAGGAGATGTTGTTTCAACTTTTTCTTAAAAGAGAACAAGGATGTGCAATCCCTAATAGCGCAAGGAAGTGCATTCCACAAACGTATTGCCCTTAACCTAAACGAGTGCTCGTAAGCAACAGTGTTGTGCTGAGGAATTGACAAAAGTGACACCGTGTGAGATCTCCGAAGTCTATCCCCAGAGAAAATAAACTCAAAATGTTCACGAAGATATGCGGGATAGCGCGGATTTCTCAAAATATTGAAGAGGAAGGAGAGAATGTGCATATCACGACGAAGTCGGATCGGGAGCCAGCCTAATTCCCTGCGATATTGGGACACGTGATCGTACTTGCGGAGACCGAAGATAAACCGAATCCCGAGATTTTGAAGTCGCTCGAGTTTGTTCAGTAGATCTTCGTTCGCGCTGGCCCAGCAAACATCGGCGTAGTCAATTAAAGGCAGAAGAAGGGTCTGAACTAGCATGATTTTAGTCTGCCTAGGCAAGAAGTACTGCAAACGCCGAAGGGAATGAAAGGATGCAAAGACTCGTCTGCTGACCTCACAAACGTGGGGCGACCAGGATAAAAGAGTATCAAAAACAACCCCAAGATTTTTGGCTTTCTCGCTGTACTTGACAATGGTACCGTCATAAAGCACGGGAGCAACTGACCTATGCTGCAACAAATTAAGTAAGTGCCGTGTACCCAGTATCATCGCCTGAGACTTATCCGGGTTGACTAATAGCCCATACGAAAGAGCCCATTTCCTGATGTTGTCGAGGTCAGCATTCAAAGCCTCTACAGTCGAAGCCAGATCACACAGGGGAAAATGCCGATAAATTTGAAGGTCATCTGCATAGAGATGATACGAGGAAGACAATACATCCGAGATGGAATGGATGAAAACTGAGAAAAGAAGAGGAGAAAGGATGCCACCCTGCGGAACACCAGTAGAGAGCTTGCACCATTCCGTAGTAACTTCTTCAGACTTGATGCGCTGCTGGCGGTCTCTCAGGTAGGAGTCAAACCAGCGAGCCGAGTGTGAAGAGACATTGAGTGTTTTTATGATTTCAACAAGTATATCGAAGTCGACGCAGTTGAAGGCGCTGCTAAAGTCAAGGAGAGTCAGGACTGTGAGCTGCTTCTTATCCATTGCCAGTTGGATATCGTCAGTTACCTTGAGCAGTGCTGTGGTGGTGCTATGCCCTGGCCTAAAACCAGACTGAAAAGGGTTCAGTAAATCCATGGAGGAAAGGTACGAGGACAGCTGGGAGTGGACATTTGATTCAAGGACTTTGGAAAGGATTGGTAGGATGGAAATGGGACGGAACTCTTTGAAGGAGGACGAGTTAGAAGTTTTAGGCAGGGGTATCACTAATGCTCTTTTCCACTGGCTTGGGAAGCAGTACTCGCTCAGCGACGCGTTAATTATATGCGTTATGGGTGGTAAAACATTATCGAGTACACTGAATAGCATCTGAGAGCAGATATTGTCATCACCTACAGCCTTGGACGAGATTTCTAGAATAGCTTTCTTTACTGCGCCAACTCCGACAGACCTGAGGTTGAAAGGTAAGCAACTGGATGTCGATCTGGTACGCAAGTTACGAAGGGTAGCATCCTTGACACAGGGGTCCATCACGACAGGGGAGACAGCAAAGAATTTGTTGAGACCATTGAGGTCGACACTACCGGCAACTGCGTCCTGGGACTTACCAACACCAAGGGTCTTCAGGAACTTCCAAACCTGTGCAGGAGAGTAACTCTCGATACTCTCGTAGATGTGGCGGCGTTTGGCATCTCGACAAAGACGGGTGCACCGATTACGGAGACGTTTGTATATAAGGAGATTATCGTCCGTCGGATCCTTCTTATATCTACATTTGGCACGGTTTCTCTGGCCCATCAGACCCTTGATGGTGTCGGTAAGCCAAGGCGCAGGGAGATGTTTGACCCTAACCTTTTTGACAGGAGCATGTTTGTCGAACAAACTTAAGACAATCGAGTTGAAATGCTGGACTTTGTCATCAACGGTCTCACTACAGACGACAGGAGACCAGTCTATAGAAGCGGCGTCAGACTTAAGGGAGCTGAGATCCATACCCTTGAAACTGCGAATATCCAGGAATTTTGCTGCGCGCTTGGGAGGCCTTAACTTGAACGAGAGATAAATCAAATCGTGAAATGAGAAGGGGGCATTAAGTTGGCCATGCGTAGCAACCTTGGAAATGTTAGAAACAATCATAAGATCTAGAAGAGAGGGGGTGCAGTGGGGCTGGAAGTGAGTTGCACTCAAGGGAAGAATATTTAAATTTAGGGAGCTGATGATAGACTGGAGTTTGGCTGAGCGAACATCATTTTTAAGTAAACAGGTATTGAAATCACCTAGGATAACTGTGTCACTGTAAAGGGGAGATAGATCATTAAGAATGCTTTCAAAAGAATCAAAGTAGTCGATGAGTAGAGAGGGGCTATAGAAGACACCCAGAAGGACCTTATTGTGATGCAGGCATAACTCGAGAAAGAGGTGTTCAGCGGATCCAGAGTACAGACTAGGTGAGTGGCTGATGACTTTGCAAGAAATGTTGGAACGAAGGTGAATAGCAACACCGCCACCAGCCTTACCTGTCCTATCATTACGATAGAGCCTGTACCCCGGCAGAGCATACGAGGTAGATGGAAGAGAGGGTTTAAGAAATGATTCGGAGATCAGAATACCATGAATGCTCTGATCACTGAAGGAGTCGATAAGGTCGGCATGACTGGAATGAATGCTCTGAGCATTTATGTGAACGACATTGAAGTTCCTACCGAGGTTGGAAAACACACGTTTGAGGGCAATAGGCAAAACGTCGTTCGTGGACGGCAATCCACTTCCCACGCTATCGGAATCTTCACTATCGGAGCAGGAGAAGTAACTATCACTAAAGTCGTAGGTATTCATATAAGTAAATATCATATAATAAATAAATAATAAAATAAATACAATTAAACCTACTAAAATCACAAAAAAATAAAAGTATCTAAATTCTCAACAATCTAAAAAACAGAAAGCCCGAACCCAGCCATACCCTGGGTTTACATGAGTATTTACAGTACAATATGGAAATAAATACGATATAACAATAGAATGAGACGTTGGCGGGCAGCACAAACAAAAAATAAAATAAAGAAACAGCAAAATAAATCTAAATTCGAACATAAAATGATTACCGTTCGTACCGTCCGGTTGCCCGTCCGTTCCATCCGGCTGTTTGTCCGTCCGTACAAAAAAAAAAAAAAAAGATCACAGAACACAAATCGTAATGTCACTATGCTTGACTTGACAATCTTGACATGACATATGAAAATGACTTGGCGAGCTAAAAAGTGAATCATATCTACCCTTTACGTAAAAATAATAATAAGTTACAGGAAATAACCCGACCAAATCACGCGACATAGATTGCACTGCACACGAGTATAACAACATAATAACATTCCACTACTTCTTCTTAGTTCCTGCCTTCGTCTGGCCGGCGGCGGCACGCCTAGCGCTGATTTCTCGCTGCTTGCTTGCCGCGGGTGCCGCACAACCTGTCAGCGCAGCCACAGGCACTAGCTCAGCCGGTTTTGGAGTCGAGTCGGCGACCTTTTGCCCGGATTGCAGAGCAGAGGGAGGGAACTTGCTGGTGTATACCTGAAGCTCCGCCATACGCTCCACCTTCTGTCTGCTTTTGTCAGGAAGCAATAGGACAACCTTACCTCCAGAAGTCCAGCAGTTCTGCACACCAAAGTGTTTCCGGGCAGTAAGAAACACATCGTGTCTGCACTTGGTCAAGAACTCTGAAACGGTGGTTGCAGTGCCCTTCAATGCGGTTTTACCATTCCACACCTCCATACGTGCACCGAGTGTGGAGAATCTCACCAGAATTGGGCGCGTTTTGGCTGGCTTCTTGGGTCCAAGACGATGAACAATTGAAGCGCTTGCAATGCACTCAGGGGACACTTTTATTTGGTCAGATAGTATCCTTTGAGCCACATCATTCACCTGTTCCTTCTCATCTTCGGGGACTCCATGGAGAAGGAGCACCTTTCGACGTGAAGCAGTCTCCAGCCTGTCCTGTCCAGCAAGCAACAAGTCAACCTGGCTGCGCAGCAAATTAAGGCAGTTCCACGTGAACGCCTTGAACTCGAGAAACTCGCTGGCCAGGGAGTTGACATTGAGTGGGCTGCTAGATGTGGACATAGTGGCGCACTCACGGAGCTCCTTCTCATACCGAGACATCCTGGTGTTGAAGTCGGTTGCCATCTGCTCCATGTTGGTACTGATTTTTGTGCAAAGATCCATTGTGAGTAGTGCTTAGTAAATTGTAATCTCGAGGTGTGTTAGAAATATTAATACCCAGAGTAGGTAAAGGGTCCAGGCCTTGTTTAAAATAAAAAATTTATAACATTAATGCACTGAATTTAATTTTAATTTAATAAAAATAGCAGGACACAAATTAATGATGATGGCTAGGCTACCCTCTTTTCGAAAAAAAAGCTCACTCATAACACACACACAGGTATACTCGGCGCCACGACTAAAGAGCTTTGTCCTTGAATGCGCAGTAGTCACTTTTCACAAGTGTTTGGCGCGGGGAAGTGAGGAGCGACGGGGGCGGTAGTCAGCGCCGGCACCTGATTCGTTGATCAGTCGCTTCCCGATGCCCGCACCGAAAGCACGTCTCGAAGCTTCTTGAGTACAGTCGCATACAATATTACCCAACGTTATCTTTCGCCCCGGTCGAAAATGCCGAAAAATAAAGTACTGACTAGGCAAGCTAGAAAAATGGTTTACGATGTGAACTGTTATATCAAAAAAGAGTCTGATGAAATACTGATGAAGAAGTCTGATGAAAAACTTAATTGTGGTTTAATTGTTACAAATTATTAGTCAGCGGGAAGAAAAGAGTGTGCAGGACTATTACTACAAGTATCTATATTCACTAGGCCCTAGTGACTAGGGGCATTCTATGCTAGGGGGTTATTTATATATAGGTTTCAACCTTGACGTTAACAAATGTTGTCAATAGAGAGTACCTATAGTTTATTTGACACAAAGTCCATTATTTACATCGGCTAATATCCCAATCAACAAAATATCAAACAGAGAAAAAATAGAAATGAAGAAAGTCCTGAACACTCATTCCTTCACACTAACCCTAAAAACGCACTTCGGAATTATGCCGCGACTGTACACATGCGCAGTAATCCCCGCCAGTTTCTCCGAGAGCTCTTTATTCGTAGCGCCGAGTGTACACATACACAAATGCATGTAAATCTTATAATTATAATACTTTAATGTTACGCTAATACTGTAGATAATAGTAGGTAATGATCTCATTGTTATAAAGTTAACCATTTTATGATATTTTATTATTGTGCAAGTTAGATGTAAGATATTGCAGTGCCCTCACTGGGTTCATTGTCGGTTTTTCAAATTCTATATATATATATATCACCATATACCACCACAATGTCGCAATAAACGTTTTGAGTTTGAGTTTGAGTCTCTGCAACGCTTGGTTTTAAAGATCTCCTTGTCCGCGAGGTTCTCCGCGTTTCAATGGCGCGGCCATGTTCCAACGCTTATAACTTTTCAACCCAAAATTTACTTCTTTATGGTTTTGGGGATCAATATTTACAATTTTTTACAAAATTTTGGCAGTTCTTTAGGCACAAATAAGCGATGCGGCACGTCTCCTGCGCATGCATTTGTATTGTGTAGGTGTTAGCTACTGTACACTTGTGTGTGTGCGTTGTTTTTGCCGCTCCCTCGTATACTTCGCGCCACACGTTATGAGCGGTGGGCTTGAATGCGCAGTAGTCACTTTTCAATACCTGTACATTTGCGGAGTAATTCCCGCCAACGTCGCCCAGCGCTCTTAATTCAGGGCTTTCAGGGCGGGAGGTAACACAATAGTAAAAGCGCCATCTCTGATCTTTAATTATACTACGCCGTCAGCCTAAGCACCCAGCGTCTATTGAATGCATTGCATGGTGCAGCTAGTGAGCGAGATATAGTATCTTAGACATCTAGAAATAATAAAGGATTTTAGCTTTCTAGCAGAGTACGTTTTTTGTATAGGTTGGTCTGGGCGTATTGTTGGTCCATGATAATACCCAGATTTTTTAAGAAAGATCACGAATATCGACTCATTTAAAATGTATGTATGAGTGTTCTTACATCACAATAATACACCAATGTTTGTATCTTATATTTATTTAGTTTAATATACACCTAAACTACTTACTGACACAAATCAAAATATTATATTAAAATCCAATAATAAGCGGAAAATTCAGAAAATAAACCCCTTACAATATGTAAAAGATGTCACATGCAAGTATATAAATTATGTATATGAATTAATACTTTAGGATAATGTTATTGCCTCAAGCTACAGTATAAAAATCTGTCACCTACTATTATACATAATTATTAATATAGAAACGCGGATATACTAATTTGTCTGCTAATTTGGGACTAATTTGTTATCTTATCTTTTGATGGTAGTTTGGATACTTTTAGTTGTCGCTAACTGCTAAGGTTGGCGCCTCACTTTATATTTTATCTCTATGAATAAAATGCTTACTCCAACAAAACTTGTTGGTTCTATGAGCGTAAACTCGTTTATAATCTATCGCCATAGGAAAAGTATTTTTTGGAGACTGGGAATATATGGTGGGTGCAATGTGACTTAATACACCGTGCAAGAATCTATCATAACTAATAAGGCATGTCTGGCAGACTGGAATTATTGCTTTAGAATTGAATGCAATGTTATTGATTAACCCAGGTGAAATGTTTGATAGGCATTATTATTAAAACACCATATCAACATTTTACAATCAATTGATTGACCATATTTTGAAATATCCCGTGTAGTTCAATATGCGTATAACGTGTATTGGTTGCGTATTCAGTCAGTATGTGATAGTCACCTCACTTCTGATTCTGAGCTATACAGCCTATAATAAAGACATAAATTAAACTAAAACATCCACAAAAGAAATGTTTATGTGAACAGTCAAAGGCACAAATCAGTGGACGTCTTAGTAAGCCGTTTGAGTGAGAGATAGCAATTACATCTTACTAGTAGCCTAGAATGCATAGGTAAGAGTTGAATAGTAATCAAAGTCCCATTTCTGGGTAATGTTGAATCATCTTTACTAGAAATAGTTGCAGCAACAAACAGTTTTTAGTTGAGATCGGGTAACGAAATTAAACTGCACCTATACATTCGATGGAGATGTGATGTATGTGATCATGACGCTTTCAAAACAACACAAATTCGAGTAGTCATGCGTTATAAATTCAAACTGATACATTCAGAAAATAGCCTTCCTTGCTATGCTTTATAAATATTTTACACGGCATAATTGTGTTGTTTCGCTACTACCACATACTCTGTGTCGATTACTTGTGTGTGTGAATAAAAAAAACTTTAATTCTGAGGCTTTATGGAACGATCTCACATCCACAGAATCGGCTTTTTTAATTTGAGACATAAAATAAAAACATTTGCAACACAAAGAGGCGGTCGACTAGTGTTCATAATTGAATACAAATCTTCATCCCAAATTAACTCAATTTGATATGCATGAAAAAAAATGCACAGATAAATGCATAGTAGTCTGTGCTGCTAGCGTCGTGCTTTAGGTAATCAGGTTGCTTCGTAAATTTTATCCCAATTTTTATAATAATAGTGAAATATGAATATATAATAGTTATGAAAGTTCATAACAGAATTAATTGTTAATATCATGAACACTAACTCCAAATCATCTATCAGTACCATCACTTCTCTACAATTATAAACCATAAAGTAATAGGTACAAATGACTTAATCAACATTATAAATAAAAAATTAACTCTATAAAGACATAACGCCCTGGTATAAAATTGTCTTAGTTATCAATAAATGGAAAACTGTGAAGGCCTGAACATAAATGTCGCAACGTTTCCTAGCCGTAGGAGCTGTAATATCCATCGTATTTAATTGTAGCATAAATTGTAATTATTATAAAAAATAGGTTGAATATTACAGTGTTAGTGTGGGCGGGGGCGGGGCGCCCTATGTCGGGCGGGCGGGGCATTACAGCAGCGTGCACTTCCTATTCTTGACAGGTTCTGGAGGCTCCAGCGCGGCCAATATCGCCTCGTCGAACACATTCTTCAGCCCTTTCTGGAATACAACATATGAATTTGTTAGTATTTGCTTGGCCTGCAAGCTCAATCAATAAGGACACTGGACAAGTAACAGGAAATGTATAGTTAAAATAGGGAGGCACAATTTCTTTCGATACCATAAACTCACTTATAAAAGTGACCCTTGTATTTCTATGTAAATAAAAAATGTTGGTCAGCATTTTAAAGCAATTTATTCTGTAGAAGATCCTCTGCTTCTAGTAGTGGTTCATCGGAGCTGCTGACTTCTCTTTAGTAAGATCTACAAATTAGTAAGGCAGGTCTTTGGGGCTGATATATTTCTGCCTCACTCACCATAGAAACCACTATTGGGGTGTCCAGGAGAACTCCTTTATAAGGGAAATAGGGTGCCGTTGAGGGACTGTGGCTATGATCACCGTTCTGGGGCATATGCTACCAGTTTAGTCAGCTTCAAACAGGCAGTAGGGTGTACTAAAAGATGGAAGCAAAGGTTGGAATCCAGTAATGTTTCAAAGGACAACTCACCTGCGTCAAAGCAGAGCACTCCACATACTTAACAGCTTTCAGCTCCTTGGCCAGTTTCTCTCCCTGCTCAAGAGAGACTGGTTTCTGCTTGATCTTGGCAAGCTTCTCCATGGTAGCTGGGTCGTCCCGCAAGTCTATCTGGGTGCCGACCAACAGGAATGGCGTCTTTTGTTGGTGATGCGTGATTTCTGGCACCCACTGCAAGGAAAGCATTGTTAATGATGTATGGGGAGAAATACCGACAAATTCTTTTTAAGGCTTTCATTCCTTTCCAGGGGTCCGTAGAACCTGCACCAAGCCTAATTGAGCCCGGGTCAGACTCTTTGTGCATATCCCCTGCGCCCACATTCTGCCATCCTAACTACCTCCACCAACTGGAGTAGGAGGCTTGTATGGTTGGATCGTAGAATGTGTTTCAGCTGTTAATTCCCTTCGCTGTTAAGTTGGTAGCAATGAAACTAATGTTGCTAGCATTTAAAAACTGTTACTGTTGTTACTCAAAAATTAGACAAAATATTTTATAACTAGACTTATATTACTCATATAAATGTTCATATACGTGGCCCATACTCGTAGGTATCATTGGTATATAATTTACGTATTTCATGTTGTGACGAGGATCTAGGTAACCTCGTCACAACACGACCTGCTACCTTATTTATGAAAGCGCCGGATTGTAATGCGAATCTGGCAACTGAATATTGCATTCTCCAATTTTTTGCAGTTGACAGTTCTGCACTACAACTAACTTAACGGTGAAGGGAATTTAAAGCTGATATGCACTCTGCTTGGAAAAGGAGTAAGCTTTAGTCACCATTCCGGGTGGCAGTGGCAGTCGTGCCCACGGTGCCCACGTTGAGCCAGAAATTGAATAGTCCATTTTGGTTGCCAGTGCCAGCCCATCGAATCTATGGAAATATGGCTTACCTTTTCCTTGACATTTTCAAACGAGCTGGGGCTGACGACACTGAAGCACACAAGGAATACATCAGTTTGTGGATAGCTCAGTGGTCTGAGCCTGTCGTAATCTTCCTGACCTGGGGAAAGAACACATTTCTAGTTTTAGTAGGGATTTTTGATTTCACGGTACTTTCCAGTTTGAACTTGTGTTAAAGAGTTGAAGATGTATTGAATCATTATCAGGAATTATTCAAAGCCATAATGGCATAAGTTTATATCGGGATTTGTAATTGTTTGGCAGAATTTAAGGATTTGATTTTATGTTTACAAGGTAGTCCAGAATGTTGGAATTAATATTTTATGTATTGTGGATGCTTATGGACTAACGCTTTAGAAAAATCTAACCTGACATTATCATGTGGCAATGTCATAACACAACTTTTATGGCATCTAGTCTACATCTGAACAATTTACAGTGTCGAAAAAGGATTTGTGTAGAATTGATGATAGAGTTGTGTAAATACTAACCAGCAGTATCAAAAAGTCCTAGCGTGTACGGCTCCCCTCCAATCATGACCGTCACCGCATAGTTGTCAAAAACGGTGGGCACATACTCTGACGGGAACTTGTTTGTGGTGTAACTGATCAGCAAGCAGGTTTTACCCACTGCTCCATCACCTACCACCACACACTTGATTGTCTGCATTTCGATGACTTCTGAACCTCAAAGGTAAAATGCAGGAACAAAACTCTAATTTACATAAATTTCTTGACTGTTGCTTTGCTCATAGCAAACTGCGATGGGGGTAAACAGTCTACCTGAAATAAGAAAGGGCAGTTATGTAGAAACATGAATAAATACTTGTTTTATGAAGTAGGTACAGAACAAACATTGAAATCTAAACTGGCAATAGCCTGAATATTTGACATTTTTAAGTTACTTCAGTCACCTATGAATTAAGACGCTGATTAAATAAATATGGGGTGCTGTTTTCATGTGTTTTTCAGGAAATACTGGGCAAATCGTAATTAATTTCTGGTATATGTAATTTGACTATATAATCTAGAGATTCTTAATTGGAAAACATGTTTGGATAAAATTTTCTCGATAGAAAATAAATACAAAGTCAACCCTTTTTTTATGGTTTTATCCTATTACACCGCAGTAGTAAGTGAATATGACTGTGTGATAATTGCAAAGTATGAACAATTGTTATTTCTAACGATTTTCAATTTGAAAGTTAATTCCCTGAAATAGTTTATTTTTTATGATTTTTTTTTACGTTTTGGCGCTTACGTTGTTTCAGATTAGTCGCGAGTGCATTATTGGCGTCCCGCTTTTTCTTATTCGCGAGTAATTATTGCATCTCACTTCCACTCGACAGCGCATTTTTATTCCATCATCGCCTTAAGTAACTGTCCAAAAAAACAGCCAATTGCAAGTCAGACTGCACACAGGTTCAGCAGTAACAAATTAAGAAAAACACAAAAAGAACTATGGGGAACCCACAATACAAATACCTACACATTCTGTGGAAAATATCATCTCTATACCTATGAACAGTGGTCTGAATACCTTGGAGCGCAAATTTATCAAATGTATGGCATGACTTATTAGCGGAACTCAATTTCCGATACTTAACTAAACATCGGAACTTTACTATTTTTACAAATTAAAACTTTTAGTAACACTCTTAATCCTATTTTGTTTTTCGAGGTAGAAATGCATTAATTTTCAGAAAATAAAATGTGAAATAAATTGCTCAGGCCACTCAAAGCTATCTTTGTTATATTCAATATAGTTCATTCATACACATTAATTTTCAGAATATAAAATGTGTAATAATAGCTTTGGCCACTCAAAGCCATCTTTATTATTAATTATAATTAATCCACATTACACAGGACAAATGCGTAACAAATCCATATTTGGCTGAACTATCTGAATATATGGAACAAAAAAAAAAATTAAATAAATGATCGATATAATGAAATTTAAGTTCGCTCCACTTACCTCCACTTACTCTTTCTTATACTACAAATGGATTTTACAGGAAAATCAAAACACATTAAAAGATGAAAATATTGAAAAAATATGCTCATTATTTATTCCAATACCGCCAAAGAACAGATATTAGAAGACTTCAGATGAAAAATAAGTTTCTGCTTGAGCAATTTTTATTAATAACATGAACTACCTATTTTTCTGATGTCAATTTATAGATAATTCAGTATATAAAACATGTATCTTTCCTAAATGTTTCATTGAAACTTCCTTACTTACTAAATTACTTACCTAAATACAATCAGCAATAAATATACTGTTATACCACTAAATGTTTTGACTACCAAATTTACTAAATATTCATCAAAATTAGCGCTCTCATGTAGATTCATAGAACTGTATTGGTTGCTATAGGTAATTTTAGCAATTTTAGGTGTAGGCAGCTAAAGTTAGGTTTGTAAATTCAAAACTTTAAATTATAACCTGGAGCCGAAGCAAAGGGGAGTGTAGGGAGGCGACCCCATGTTGTTTATAATAAAATAGGGTGTAAAATTGTGATGAACATTTAGTGAGTTTGAGATGAAAATATATTTTTTTGGCCGTAACTTTTTGTCAACTAAATATACAGTTAAACATTAAGCCAAAAAAATCCTAAATGAACAAGCCATTTTGCAGTGAACTGAACTATTTAAAATAACTCTTTTATTTGTTTTTAAATTGAGATTAAGTACTATTTACCACCAAATTACATGCCAAATTGTTTTATATGGTTTTTAAAATTTAATGACAATGTGCAAGATATTTTATGTTACTTTGATATTATGTTTTTACCTTTAAAATTTGCCAACAAAATAACAATACCTATAGTTAAAAGCAGCACAGCTACAGCAGTAATAAAAACTAATGTATAAAAATAGTAAAGTTCCTATATTTAATTAAGTGCCATAAATTGAGTTCTGCTAAAATGTCCTGTCCTAAATTTTGATAATGTTTATTTTTTTATTTATTTATTTATTTATTTACACAAAATTTTACATAGTTACTCATTATGGGAACACCACTTAAACCACTGGGGTTTGTGTGTGGTGTTGCGCCCCAGGATATTCTGACCATTGTACATGACATAGAGCCTGCTGACGGATGGACTGACAGACAGACGGGCAGAAGAGTAGTAATAGGGTCCTGTTTGGCACCATTCGGGCATGAAAGCCTCTAAAGTATCACTTTGAGCATATAATGCTTACTATTCAAATTCTTTTTGGCTTATCTTTAGGATAAACACGCACAGGAGTATAAATACATGGAAACTGTTAGTCTATGCAAATACACAGATTAAATGGCATGTTGTATATAAGTAATCAGCTCATTATCACTAATAGCCATTGCATGACTAATGAAGAGAATTAATAGCACCAAGCCACTCCAGGGAGTGAGACAAATTCATACTGATAAGATAATTCTCTTCAGAAACCAGATTTCTTGAATTATATCTATTGTGTGAATTAGGTTCCACAACCTTAACCCCTTTTGTAGTTCTAAATAGTAAGTATCTTGATAGAAACAAGAACAACAAAAATTATATTATATAGCCATTTACTTACAATACTACTCTTTGTCCAATGAATGCAAATATAAACTTGTTGTTGCAATATATTTAAAGGTTACACCAAATATCCAAGCATAACTAGTCAATTTATTCGCATCTGCTTCGCATAGATTTGGAACATTAAAAACATTGTATTTATGCAATCATCTAAAATTATGTTCTAATAACTGCTCAAGAAAATCTTACGACTATACAGCATAATTCAAATAAAATGCTAATTGAATCATTTCCTCTTTTTTTACACCTTAAGTTCATCTACAATGAGTGACCAGGAGAAAGTCCATAACATGAAGTGATACATTGGTACTATATTGTATCACACCTTTGCCTGTAGTTTCTAACTGCCAGTCCATCAGAACAGTATTCCCTGACTTTTAAGGACACCTTCCTGTTTATAGAAATACTAACAAGCTATCACTTCTTACTTATTTTAGCAGATAACAAACACAAACAATGCAAATGAAATATTAAAAAGCAGTCTTACTGAAGAATACAGCAGTAACATGAGAGTGCTATTGGTTTTAAGAATTCGCCCCAGATGCAGAGCGGGGTAGATAGACGCACGAGTTATATCTATGTGGTAGATATGGTCCTCAGCAGCGCCCAGTACACATTTCTCTTGTACTCATACCACAACATTCGCAACAACATCCGGTATTCGCTCTCGAGCAACAAAACAAAGGCAATAACTCTGGACCAAGTTCAACTCGTAAATACCACGTTTAGGACGAAAAAACTGAGTTATTTTACATAATCACGTCACACAATATCTGCGAATGACGTCCATTTTGTGTGACAATCGAAAGACGCTCAGTTCAGCATTACAAGAGATACATAAAGAGAGGAACTGAATATTTAACAAAACTTACCTTGCTAATGCACTTAATTACTACTAGGCAATATAGAAGCAGTATTGTTTCACTATTTTATCAAAAAATTACACATACAGCACGGCACGTAGCGGGTTGGGTCATTGACGGTCGGTGACGCCATTGACTAATGTAGCCATTGTGAAAAAATTACGCATGCATTACTTATATAAATGCTGTAGCACGAGTTGGTAGGAAACTTAATAGACTATTCCTTATAGACAGGAACACAGCCGCATAGTATTGCTATATGCGTTTCTAGGTACGGATAACGTCCAAATTTGAATTTACGTACAAAATTGTTCATTGCATCCATTAATAATTAAACGACTCTAAAATACTCTGGATACGGCGGTCAACGACGATAGTTCACTTGATGACGTGGTCCTTCTTAGCGATTTCGGACACGGCGACCGCTTCAACTTGTCGTCGGTATTCGATGCTCGTGGGCTTGCATGTGGCTTATATAGCCAATCTTCATTATGAAGATCCTACCTTATTGCGGGTATTTGAGCACCCCATTATTGTAATTATAAATTATTTGCGCAGGTGGTCGGGCTTTTATTTCGTCGCGTGTAATGTCATTCTCAAATTTGAATTAAAAAAAACGGACATGGGTATACCAAAGCCCTTCACTTCGCTCTTTAGGAAGCTTGACTCTCCCACTGAGAAGCTATGCCGCACTACTTCATGTGCTGCAGCAGCACATTTTTCTACCTGAGGAGTTGACCGCCAAGCTTACGCATGCCCTCCTAAGTTCCAAGTAAAGTAGTAGTTTACGGGGCTCGCATAACAGGATCTCGCTCCTTTGCACCCAATTTCATATCTTCAGCGGGATCAGAATTGCGGGATTACTCATCCGGGATCCAGCAGGTTTGCATATTAAATTAAAAAAAAAAATGGGCTTAGACAACGTTCTCATTATTTATAAGACCCTGCACAGCAAAATAATATAAAATCTTGTCTAGTCAAATATTTGTCTTTATTTCTTATTGTTAGTATTAAAAGGAAAAAGCAACCCTTATAGGATGATTTCGTTGTCTGTCAGTCTGTCTGTCTGTTTGTCAAGGCCATTTACTCAAGAATGCGTGGACGTTCCAAGTTGAAATTAATATTAATTACTCAGATATGTAGTCCCTTGAAAATGTGAATAATCAAATTTCTAGCTCAACACAATCAAAATATTCGGCCCTTTATGCCGCAGATTTATGAATTTTCTTGATACTTGCAAGGGAATCAAAACCTATAGGGTACTTCCCGTTGACTTAGAATGGTTAAAAGTCAGTCAAGTGTGCCAGTGCTTGTCATAAGACTAGCCTATATCATCCCACTGCTGGGTAAAGACCTCTCTTCTCCTCTTCCGCACATCTCGCTCCTGGGTTGATTTCAACACAGAACACCATACAGTTTTATTACAGAAAAACATGTGATTTCTAAGGAACCCTCGGTGCCTCGAGTCCGGCTCGCAGCTTTATTTTAAATTACTTGTTTTTATTATTAGTGTGCCAGTGCTTGTCATAAGACTAGCCTATATCATCCCACTGCTGGGTAAAGACCTCTCTTCTCCTCTTCCGCACATCTCGCTCCTGGGTTGATTTTTGCCAGTTCGTGCATTTAAAACAAATAAAATATAAAATTCAAAATATAAGATTCACGGGATTGGATTTCTTACAAGCAAGCAAGAAATAAGGCCACAATTTAATGATTTAGTATGTTGTTATTTTCTTTAAATCTACTTCTTTTTTCTTTGCCTTTTCCCATTATTTGGGTTCAGCCCTTCTCGTTTTCATGCGCCAGGTCGGACGATCCTGGGTTGTCTCTTCGTTCAACTGGGCTTGTTTCATATCCTTTGATATGGTGGACCACCAAGTAGCAAGCGGGCGACCTCTGCCCCTCTTGTTGTCAGGTAGTGTGAGGGCTTTCTTAACGACATGATCTTCGTCGCGTCTCATGTCATGCCCATACCACCACCTTGAGATACTGTAACGGCACCAGGGCTAAGGTCGAGCCACCGCTACCAGTAGCTATGATCGTCTATTCTATCTATCCCAAAATGAGAGGACCCGATTCAGCTGTAAGATTTGTAAGTTAAGAATGATAAGTCTGAATTTCTCGTTCGTTGAGAAGTTCGTTAGGCGTACAATAGTCGAACGAAGTTTGGTTCAGGAAGTTACAGTTTCAAGTTAGACAGAGAAAGCATATATGTCCGCGAGCCGGTAATTCGCATCAGTCAGCGGTGTATTGCGCCAGATCAATCGTTGTTATATTTCATGTGAGATGGTACCATCTGGTTTTTGTATATATGGGCGCTTGGAACCTTTTTTTTTTTAGTGGTCGACCACAGTTTATAATATTTGTTTGTGATATCGTATAGATATCCGTCGTAGTTTTACGACGTGAGTACTCAATGATATTTCATGTGCTCGCTAGTAGCGGCTTTTGGTGGTTCCAATTATATATTTGGTTCACGGCAATAACGATCCGAAAAGACCGGTTTACACAATTGCGAATTGATTTTCCGAAATAGGTTCTGAACTAGCGGTTACCTCAAAAGGTCCGTAACGTTTTGAAACCTTCAACTCTGCGCAATTTGAGCTGGATGTCATCGAAACGTAAGCATTATTGTTTTAGGAGATCTAACCCACACCATAGCGAAGTGCATAGTTCGATAAATACCGAACTATGAATTCCACTAGCCACAGCACGTCCTGGGCTGAGCCAAATCATATATACCGACTCAGCCTACACATTAGACCTCCAGCGAAATTTACATTTAATTTAAAAATGCAACTTGAATCCAACCTGACCCAAGGCAATGCAAAACACCTACCCGGACCTAAACAATGAACTTTAGACTGTAAATTGATCTCTTCGCGCGTCCCCGACAACACTCAAATGTCAAAATATCAACAGGATATGTTATCTGTGTTGACACCGGTTTAACTTTGTTCTGAATTTGTTATTTCCATCCGCGGAACCTCATCGATCAAACAGTCTCCCTATGCCCTGCCAACCTAGGTTTAGCCGCAACTAAACTCCTGTCTAGCCTAGTCTAAAAACCTAGTGTTATACCACGTCCATTATCGACACCACTCGAAAATGGTTGAGTTTGATTTGAATGTGCTTGAATGTTTAATGACTGTGTGTGTGGGAATTTCAAAACTCGCTACTCGAAAGGAATGAGGAGAGGATTAGCCCGCGAATATCCTAAGAGCCAATCCAGGAACCCTATGGTGAAGGAAAAAGGAATTTAGGGTCGCTCCAAGCCCAGACTCAGACTCAGATAATTGACTTACAAGTTCTTTTCTAACGACCCAAGGATAGTTTTGGAATTTGGGGTTGGTTGATATAAAGGTTAGGAACCGAGGTATATCTCGGCGCTTCAGACACTCACGAAAACCCACTGAAACTTCGCAATCACTATTTCGTATAGTTCTGACGCGTAACACGGCAGACAAAACTGTTTAGAACTCGTGAAAGACGACTGTCACAGTAGCTAGACGCTGAGACTGAATGCTCTCCCCTCCCACGCTCTCGTATTTATACGCCCCACATGTCTGAAAGAAAAAAAACCCAGCGTCCTTTGCGAACACGCTCTGCCCAAGCGAAGCTTCTTATCACTAACTACACAGGGTCTATTTTCAACCATGCCATGCAGATCCGCCGTTCTACAAACTGTGTGTACGCATATTCACTATGATCAACCGTAGGTTATCACTCAAATCATTTGGTACTGCCGATACACAGAATCTGTTGATCGCTGACCAATAAAAGCTTGTTGCGATTAATTAAGCATTTCCCGACCGCTAGACGCGCGTAGCAAAGACCACTAGAATGATATTCAGACTAGTGATGTCAGACTCTCCATATCATACCTCAATCGCAATTGTATATTTGCAATCAACATAATAGCTTTCTCCGTATCGTTCCATAATAACCTTTCATTATTTAGTTATTCACAATTTATTCAACGCGCAGCCAACTCGGCTCTGATTCCTACACATCTCGCAGGAATGCGACAAAAAAAATCTGACCTGTAAACTTCCTGGAACCATCCCAAGCGTCGGCTCTGTTTTTTTTGCTAACTTGCCACTGAGCTACGCAAAACCCCCAAACGTTATCTGAACCGATTCGTATTCAAAACAGCGCGGTGTTGGGCTAGTCCTCTATCACGCAGAATGAAGTATCAAATGTACCGACTCTCGTGTACCATTACAGCCCCCTCCCAGACCTTGAGACACTGTTTATCTCAGTTAACATGGCGCAAGGATCTCATTACCACTATGCTACCCATGCTTTGTCCATATCTACTCTATATGTACGAACATCTCAAATCATGTACACAGACCGATGAATCTGTCAATTATGTACATAATATTTACACAACTCGATTGAGCTCTCTCCTGTCTTATCTTATTTATCTATCTAACTATACAACCTCGCTTACCCGCAACTTATCCTAATTCGTATTACTATATATATACAAATTGTTTTTTTTTGTTTTTTTTTTGTTTTTGTTTCCAAACCATGCAAGATCCTTAAATCTACAAAGTAGTTACTCAAATTTACAGCTTACAGCTTAATTATATATCTTTTATACACTATCTTATTTATCTACGCCCTTATTCGTCCTCACATAATACCTGGCTATATTTATAGTATTGAAGTTACCCAATATCTCATTTGAACCCGGATCTACTAAAGTATAACAGTTAGGATATACCACTGCCGAAATAACATAAGGCCCTTTATACAACAATGAAAATTTCCGCATGATTTTATGTTCTTTATTTGAACGCACAAAAGTCTTAAGTTTCACATAATCACCTATACGATAGACTACTAACTTACGCCGTTTGTCCGCCTGTCGCTTACGTCGTTCACTAGAACTTTTAGAGTTTTCTATCGCTACATTCCGCACCTGTTCCGTATCTCGCACACTATGACCTAATAACCATTCATCGCCTAATTCCTTGTCAATAGTTAACGGTTCCCGCCTACCAAACGCTAACTCATTAGGCGCAAAGCCTGTGCTTGTGTGTTCGATATTATTATAGTAATTCTGAATGTCCGGTAACACGTCGACCCAACTACGATTACTTCCGCCGCAATAAGTTCTAATCAGTCGACCTAGCTCGCGATTCACTCTTTCTACGCTATTAGAATTTGGACAAAACACCGACGTATGAGTGACTCGAATCCCTAGCTGTTTGAGTCCAAATTCCCAAACTTTCGATATGAACTGTGGTCCTGAGTCCGTAATTATAGTTTCGATAGGTATTTCCCTATGAAATCTCTTTGTACAAGCGAGCACGCTCCTACCTGTCGCTTTTCGCATTGGATATAATTTTATTACTTTACTGTACACGTCTTGAATCACATATATATATTGATATCCGAATTTACCTACGGGCAATGGCCCATAAAGGTTCGAGAAAACTTTCTCACCCAACTTTTCCGCCAACACCGGTGTACAAGGACCAACGGTATTGTTAGTACTTGGTTTGACCTTTTGACATATGTCACAACTTCTTATCACCGCGCTAATCACCCTACTCATATGAAGAAAATAATATCTGTCCTTCATCAGTGCTAATATTTTATATCTGCCGTAGTGACCTATTTCTCCATGTATCTGTAAAATTAGTTCCTCCTGTAGTGATTTCGGTATTACTAGCAACTGTACGATCCGCTTCGGCACGTGAAAATATAACGTATCACCTACTAGCTTGTAATTTTCAAACCCTCTCGTTTCCGTATCCACCACACTACGTCTGATACAACCGCTAAATCGATTTAACCGCTCATCTTCGCTTTGTAATCTCGCAATGTCCCGTAAACTCGAAATAACACTTGCGGTATTCGATGCCTGAAACCAGAATATCCCCGGCTGAACATTTGTACTGTCAATCATACCTCCAGGTCCCGCTATTTGCCTGCTTAGCGTGTCGGCAATTTGATTATCAGTCCCTCGCACAAATTCTATGTCGTAATCGAATTGCTCTAAAAACATAACCCACCTAGTTACGCGTGCCCCCAATAAAGTCCACGACTTAATGAACGTCAAACTTTTATGATCAGTTCTAATAATAACTTTTTCTCCCCGCAAATATATCTCAAATCGCTTTAGAGTGTATATAACTGCATACATTTCCTGTTCACTGATAGCCCATCTAGTCTGTGCCCCCTTAAATGCCTGCGAACAGAACCCTATAATTCGTTCCTGGCCCGAATCATCTAATTGATAAACATAGCCCCCAATTCCTATAGCGCTGGCGTCACATTGAACATAATATGTTTTTCCCGCCAATGGCTGACTCAAAATTATACTTTCTAAGAATTGTTTTTTTATCTCGTCAAAGGCAATTTGCATCTGCGCACTCCAGACGAACTTATCTCCAGACCGTAATAAATTGTACAAGGGCTGTGTTAACGTTCCAAAATTTTTTATAAACCTCCTAAAGTAATTTATGAACCCCAAAAACGCCCTCAATTGCCTGACAGTTCTGGGTGACGGATATAATTTAAGTGTTTCAATTTTGTCCGGGTCCATTTGCAAACCTTGTGTAGACAAAGTATGCCCCAATAACTTGACCCTTTTTTGTGCGAACTCACATTTTTTTAGTTTGCATGTGAAGCCCGCGTCTTTCAATTTACTCAGAACCGTGTCCACTTGAGACAAATGCTGTTCGAAGTCACCCTCAGTTAAAATTGCCAAATCGTCAACAAAATTTAAACAATATGATCTAACCTCTGGCCCTAAAATTAAATCCATCGCCCTCGAAAATGAACCCACACTGGTTTTCAACCCCTGAGGTAAAACGTTGTAAACATAACTTCTGCCTTGATATACAAAACCCGTGTATCGTTTAGATTCGTCTGATAATGGTATAGAAAAATACGCATCTTTGATATCAATAACCCCTATGTAGTTTATCCGGCGCCCGGATTGCAATATCTCACTCATTAAAGGTGTGGTTTCAACCTCACCAACCATTCCCGTGTTTAATTGTCGTGCATCTAGCAAAATACGGACCTCTCCTGATTTCTTTAATGTACAAGTCAATGGACTGCTGAAATCCGTAGATTGCCTGCTAATAATACCTATCAGTTCCATTTCTTCCAATCGTTTTGTTACTTTATCGCGATATGCGAACGGTATGGGATAGCTTCGTTTTACGAAAGGCGTTTCATCTCTCATTTTTATCTCATGTATATATTTATTTGCCCGACCTACCCTATCGCTAAACAACTCTGCATGTTTATTTAACACCGGCAATAACTTTGTTTTGTGTTCAACAGGTATTGATGAATTATTCACATATTCCTCTATCATATTTCTACTGGTATCTTGGTTCTGTACTTCCATTGTACAACAGCAAAAATCCTGATTAGGGCCAGTACCTAATGGTATTTCAGACATCCGCCCGGCGCTTCGTATAATTAGCCTCTTACTACCCTCACACGTTAAACAGGCTCGCGTCTGTTGTATAAAATCAAACCCCAAAATTAAATCTTTAGGCACCCTTGTTAATACTAGCATTGGAGTATCGATAACGCATTCACCTATTGTTAATGGTAACGTTACTAATTTATCAACCTTTTCCTTACTGACTCCAAATGCACCTGTGATTCTCAAACTTGGAATCGGTATTTCCGTCGGTTTTCCCAATTGTCTGCACACTTCTTCGTACACTCTCCGACTTATTACACTGATTTCGCTCCCCGAATCAATCAAACTCCTTACAACAATATTCCCAATACGCACATCTATCTCAGGTAATGTCAATGTACTACATAAATCGCGCCCACACTCAGTCGAATCGTCGTCTCTGAATATCGTATGTAAACGCCTGTCATTTCGGCCTATACAATTCGATCTAGATTTTTCCTCTAAACACACGGCATATCCATGCCATTTATGCGCTAATAATTGAATAAATTCATTCACACCCACGTTCGAATCCAAATTACACAACTCATACAGTCTATGTTTTTTTTTCAATTTGATCGGCTGTCCATCCAAAACGTAATAAATATCTGAGCGCGAACGACCCGCGCGAGTCCACTAGTTTTTTGAATTCTGATTTATCGCATTATTCCTGTCACTTGAACTTTATTATCTGAAACATCATTGCCCCTTTGGAACCCTATTGCCTTGAAACTAGCCTGAGGCTGTCTACCTCTACCGCGAAAATAACCGCGACCGCGCGTCCCAAATTCGTTTCGCCCCTTCGTTCCCGCGTTATAATTATTCCTACGACTCACCGCGTTATAACGTATCGTATTTACCCGCATAGCTCGATATTGCCCACGCATGTAGCTATTCCGCCTCACGTCGTTCGTATTCATTGTCTCTGAACCATGCAACGCACTTAATCCCCCATCGACATTCCGTTCTAAATGCCGAAGGAAGTCGACCGCATCCCGTATAGTCATTGCTTCCTTTCTAGCAAAAAACGCTACCTGAATATCACGCGGCAACTGTCTGAAAATTGTGTTGATTTTCTCCGTATCAATAAACGGTATCGTAAGCTCATATATGCTATTCAATTGAGAGGCAAAAAATTCTTCCATACTTTGACCTTTCTTGGAATCAAACTTCGCAGTTAGGAATCTTTGCTTAATTAATTCCTGTTCATTATCACCCCAGAATACCTCTCTGAAATCTTTTTCAAAATCCGAATAGGTTCGCCATGAGTCTCTGTATATGCTCATTCGAACTTTTGCAATTCCTACCAAACTATCCGTTGCCCATATCAAAGCCCTAGAACTATCTCCCGAGACTTTAATATAAGCCTTTAAATCTCTTAAGAAAATCATCGGATTTTCCGAACTCCGCCCATCGAATGTCGGCAACTTCTGTGTCATTTTCACAATGCATGATTGACGTTTTTCTACCGATTGTTCAAACATCTCTAGTTCCTGTCTGTCAGTCTGTCTGTCCGAAGTCCTACTAGTATTGCTCGCGCTAGAACCCCTTTCCAAACTGTCTAATCTATTCACTATTTCAGATAACAATTGCGTCACCTGTCCTGGCGCCATTTCACTTGTTTGCAAAAGTGAATTGTCTCGTACTACCCGACTAACGTTTTTTCTAAGCCGGCCGGCCATTATTCCTGAACACTAAACCGTCGTAGCTCGTCTGAAAACAATGCCCCTTTTTTTTTTTGCTTATTTCTTATTTACAAAACTGAACTGTTTAAAATCGTTTCTACGTTGTGTTATTTTTAAAAGTAACGCGTTAGACCTTGATTCTTTTAGAATATCTAGGTATCAGACTATCTAGGATATCCTTCGGTCTCGGCACCAGGGCTCTGTAACGGCCCAAACGGCTAAGGTCGAGCCACCGCTATCAGTAGCTATGATCGTCTATTCTATCTATCCCAAAATGAGAGGACCCGATTCAGCTGTAAGATTTGTAAGTTAAGAATGATAAGTCTGAATTTCTCGTTCGTTGAGAAGTTCGTTAGGCGTACAATAGTCGAACGAAGTTTGGTTCAGGAAGTTACAGTTTCAAGTTAGACAGAGAAAGCATATATGTCCGCGAGCCGGTAATTCGCATCAGTCAGCGGTGTATTGCGCCAGATCAATCGTTGTTATATTTCATGTGAGATGGTACCATCTGGTTTTTGTATATATGGGCGCTTGGAACCTTTTTTTTTTAGTGGTCGACCACAGTTTATAATATTTGTTTGTGATATCGTATAGATATCCGTCGTAGTTTTACGACGTGAGTACTCAATGATATTTCATGTGCTCGCTAGTAGCGGCTTGTGGTGGTTCCAATTATATATTTGGTTCACGGCAATAACGATCCGAAAAGACCGGTTTACACAATTGCGAATTGATTTTCCGAAATGGGTTCTGAACTAGCGGTTACCTCAAAAGGTCCGTAACGTTTTGAAACCTTCAACTCTGCGCAATTTGAGCTGGATGTCATCGAAACGTAAGCATTATTGTTTTAGGAGATCTAACCCACACCATAGCGAAGTGCATAGTTCGATAAATACCGAACTATGAATTCCACTAGCCACAGCACGTCCTGGGCTGAGCCAAATCATCTATACCGACTTAGCCTACACATTAGACCTCCAGCGAAATTTACATTTAATTTAAAAATGCAACTTGAATCCAACCTGACCCAAGGCAATGCAAAACACCTACCCGGACCTAAACAATGAACTTTAGACTGTAAATTGATCTCTTCGCGCGTCCCCGACAACACTCAAATGTCAAAATATCAACAGGATATGTTATCTGTGTTGACACCGGTTTAACTTTGTTCTGAATTTGTTATTTCCATCCGCGGAACCTCATCGATCAAACAGTCTCCCTATGCCCTGCCAACCTAGGTTTAGCCGCAACTAAACTCCTGTCTAGCCTAGTCTAAAAACCTAGTGTTATACCACGTCCATTATCGACACCACTCGAAAATGGTTGAGTTTGATTTGAATGTGCTTGAATGTTTAATGACTGTGTGTGTGGGAATTTCAAAACTCGCTACTCGAAAGGAATGAGGAGAGGATTAGCCCGCGAATATCCTAAGAGCCAATCCAGGAACCCTATGGTGAAGGAAAAAGGAATTTAGGGTCGCTCCAAGCCCAGACTCAGACTCAGATAATTGACTTACAAGTTCTTTTCTAACGACCCAAGGATAGTTTTGGAATTTGGGGTTGGTTGATATAAAGGTTAGGAACCGAGGTATATCTCGGCGCTTCAGACACTCACGAAAACCCACTGAAACTTCGCAATCACTATTTCGTATAGTTCTGACGCGTAACACGGCAGACAAAACTGTTTAGAACTCGTGAAAGACGACTGTCACAGTAGCTAGACGCTGAGACTGAATGCTCTCCATCATCATCATAGTCATCTCACGCACCCCTTCTGGGGCGTGGGGAGTCGGGGTCAGGTCGACGGACCTCTTCCCGAGGAATCGCCTCTGTCCACTCCTGTGGACAGGTCATCGGATGGCCCCCGCGGGCGGTGGTCTTCTTGTGGCGCTGGTGTGCAGTGGGTGATC
Source organism: Argyresthia goedartella (assembly GCA_949825045.1). Lineage (NCBI taxonomy): Eukaryota > Metazoa > Arthropoda > Insecta > Lepidoptera > Argyresthiidae > Argyresthia > Argyresthia goedartella. The sequence continues at coordinate 44,020,770 of OX463806.1, read as the reverse complement.
GCCGGCTAGGCAACCAGGTCGCGTGGCAGGCGGCGGCGGTCGGGCGGGCGCGCATGGTGCGGCGCCAGTTCGGCGATGTGCGGAAGGTGTGATGCATCCGCACGCGCGAACATGCCCTTCGCCAGCCTCTGGACAAACTGGTCCACGGTTTCCCATCTTAGGTCCCTCTGGATTGTCGCGTTCCTCACGTAGCGGGGGGCGCCGACGATGGTACGCAGAGAGAGGTTCTCTTGGGCTCGGAGTCTCCGTTTGTTCGTCTCCGAGCACAGGGCGTACCATGCCGGAGCCGCGTAGGTGAGGCGGGATCTCACGTATGTCTTGTAGATCCCGAGCTTCGCCCTCAGAGGGAGGCTGGAGTCGAAAAGTGGACGCAGCTTGGCGCGTGCCACCTTGACCTGGCTGACGACGTTGTCGACGTGTTGCTTCATGGTGAGCCGGCGATCAATGGTCACTCCCAGGTACTTCACCTGCGAAGACCACTCGATGTGCTGTCCCTGGAGCTGGAGCGATGGCGGAAGGAGACTCTGGCCTGTGATGAGCGCCTGCGTTTTCCCAACATTGACGGACAGTCGCCACTTGGCGAGCCAGTCGGGCAAGATGTCCAGGGTGCGCTGCAGTTTGATGGCAGCGTGCGGAGCCTGGAACGACGACGCATAGTAGGCTGCGTCGTCTGCAAAGAGTGCCAGCTGGGCACCCGGCCCGACGGGGATGTCGTCCGTGTATCGGGCGTAGCAGGCGGGAGACAGGCAGGAGCCCTGGGGGACGCCGGCTGCGACGGGATGTTCCTCGGAGACGGCGTCTTCCACCATCACTCGGAAGCGGCGATTCTTCAGGAAAGAGGCGATTGTCTTGACCGTTCTTCTTGGGGCAGGGGACGTCGACAGCTTGTACAGCAACCCCTCGTGCCATACTCTGTCGAACGCCTTCTCCATATCCAGAAGTACTGCGACAGTGTATTCTTTTTTGTTCAAACAAACCGTCATGTCATTCAGTACTCTGGTGAGCTGAAGCGTCGTAGAATGCTCGGGCCTGAAGCCGAACTGTTCCGGGCGCGGCTGGATGTGGGGCAGTAACTTCGCTAACAGGAGCTTCTCAAACACCTTTGAGATGGTGCTCAGTAGGGTGATCGGCCGATAGCTCTCAGGCAGCTTGGTGTCCTTGCCCGGCTTGGGCAACATGATAACCAAGCCCTCCTTCCATTGGGTTGGAAAGTGACCCGTGCGCAAGATACCGTTAAACAGGCGCGCAACGGCCGCCACAGTGCGTGGCGGCAAATGTAACAGCGCCGTGTTGGGTATTCGGTCTGCGCCCGGGGCTTTCCTGGGCTTGGTACGTCGGAATGCACGCACAATCTGGCCGGGCGTGACGACGATGGGGTCCTCTTCGGGAGCTATCGGCGTGGCGAAGTACTCTCGCAGGTGTCTCTCGACTGTTGCGACGTGCTCCACATCATCCGTTGGGTTCGGCTTGAATTGCTTCTCGAGGCATTCGGCGAAGATCTCTGCACGGTCTTGGGCTCGGAATCTTGGTAGGCCGTCGCTGCCCAGGATTGGTCGAACAGGAGCAGGAGTGGTCGACAAAGCCCGGCACAGGCGATGCACGGAGGGGACGTGGTCGCCTATGGACTCGACGTGGCGTTCCCAAGATTCTTCAGCGTGGCGATCAAGTTGGCGCTTCAGCTCTGCCGTCATGGCGTTGAGCCTGGTCTTCATCGTGGGGCAGCGGGTTTGCTGCCACTGCTTCCGGAGAGCGCGCTTATCGCAGATGAGTGCGCGTAGCTCAGCAGGAAGAGGATTGGGCTTCCCCCCGCGAGCTACGGTGTGCGATGATAGGTCGAGCGCGTCTCGGATCTGGGTAGTTAGCAGCGATGCCAGGCGGTCAACGTCTTCCGGCTGGTTGACGGGGCAACTGGTGGAGGGTTGGTCTAGGGCGGCGGTGAAGGCGCCCCACTGGTAGCGGCGACGTGATGCTGGCGGAGATACCCGGGTGGGCAGATCCGCCAGGACGAGAAGAACAGGCCTGTGGTCCGAAGGGAGGTCAGGGAGAACCTCCTGGCTCGGCGGTGTCCGGAGACCTCTGACGACCACGACGTCGATGATGTCCCATCCGGCCCGCGCGTCGAAGTGGGTGGGCTCGTCGGGACCGATGACGTCGTAGTTGTGGCTCACGGAGTCGGCATGGATGGCGCGTCCAGCTGGGCACACCCTGGTGGAGTTCCAGGCGGTGTGCTTGGCGTTGAGGTCGCCGGCGACAATTGTCGGGTGCGGCGACTGTAGCAGCCCCCGTAGCTCGGCGGTGCGGATTGGTGTACTGGGGGGCTTGTAGGCGGCGTAGAGTCGCAGCACCTCGCCGGCGACCTGGAGGTCGACGCCCAAAGCATACAGGGATGAATACTCCTGGGCGTCGACGAGCTGGTGGACGATCTTCCTGCCGACGATGACTGCCAAGCCTCGAAAGGTTCGGCCGCTGGAGGTCTTCTCGTCCTTGCGGTAGACGAAGTAGCCGGGCAGCGACAGCTTGTCGCTTCCGGCTAGGTGTGTCTCGCTGATGAGCATCACGTCGACGCGGTAGTCCCTCAGGAACACGTGGAGCAGCCGCTTCTTCCCTGTCAGCGACTGCGCGTTCCAGTGGACGACCCTGAGCGGCTCATGCATTGCGGAGCAGAGCGGTGAGTCTGCCCAGGGCAGTGGGGTCGCTGAGGAGGGCGAGCAGGGCTGTGAGGTGCCCCAAGTCCTGCTGCCCTATCGCCGCAGCCGGAGTGGCGGCGCCAGCGGCGCCCGCAGTCTCGCTGGCGGCGAGAGTAGCCGCCGCGGCGCCGGCGGCAGGTGGAGCCGTCGCCTTCTTCTTCTTCTTCCCCCCCCGCTTCGTCTTCTGCCTGGGGACTCCGTCGTTCGCCTGCGCCATAAGCGAGGCGGGCGCCGTTTCTTCCTGCAGATCAGGACGTGGCGGAGGGGGGGGCTGCATCTTCTTGGGCCCAGGCGCATTAGTGAGCGCCACAGTGCCGGCCTTCTTGTTCCGCGCCTCCTGGCGGAACACGGGGCACGTCGCATTATTGGCCGTGTGCGGGCCACCGCAGTTGGCGCACGTCGGCGGCTGGTCTTTCAGGCGGGGGCACTCCCGCGCCGAGTGGGGACCGCCGCAACGCACGCACGCCTGGGGGCGGTGGCACATATGCGACGAGTGCCGGAACTGTTGGCACCTGTGGCACTGGGCCGGGCCCTGCTTGGAGCGCCAAGCCTCGATCTTCACCCCCGGCATGTACATGAGCTCTGAGATCTCATATACTGCACTGGGGGCACGGTCGGGATTCTTCCGCAGGGACGCGTAGAAGATGCAACCGGGGCGCCCCTTGCGCGCCCGGATCTGTTTGCAGTACTCGGCCTCCACACCGAGTTCCGCAAGTGCCGCGACGATCTCTTCCGGCGTGGTGTTGGAAGGCAGCCCGCGGATCGCCACCTTCTGGGTCTTGTCGGCCGGCAGCGAGTAAGAGAACCACCGAACTCCGTGGTCCTTCTCCAGCCTGCACAGGTAACGCTGCACAAGCCGGTACTCGTCTTCGGCCGTTGGGGTGAAGCGCACACCCTTTTGGTAGGCGCGCGCGCTGGGAGCCCGGCCGAGCTCGCTGGCTATCGCCCTGAAGTGGTCGGCCCAGTTGGGAAGGACCTCCACAATAAGGGGCGGATAGCGCGGCTGGCGGGGCTGCTGTGGCGCAGCGCCTCCCGACGGGGCGGCGGTGGTGGTGGCGATCGCGGCTGCGGTTTGGGCGGCGGTAGCGACAGGCGGCGTTGGGCGGGCGGGCGGCATTGGGCGGGCGGGCCCTTTCGCGGGTGCGGCGGCGTGCGGGTTCGCAGGCACAGCGGCGGGACGCGTAGGGCGGGCGGGCACAGTCGCGGCGGTGGGCGGGTTCGCGGGCGCGGCGGCGGGGCGCGTAGGGCGGGCGGGCACTATCGCGGGCGCAGCGGCGGAGCGCGTGGGGCGGGCGGGCACTCGCGACGTGGTCGCCGACGGGGCGGGCGGACGCGCGGTTGGCGGCACCGGGTGCCTCACTGATCGGGGGGGGGGCGCGGTGCTGGGGCGCGGTGCCCCAGACACGGGAATTGCGGTCGCGGCCGCCGCGGCAAACGACACTGCGGGAGAGCACTTATTAGTTGAAACACTCATACCTGTCATTTGTGTTGTAGCACTCTCACTCACTCTTTCGCACGCGGCGGTCAGTCCAGGGGCGGCGGCGCCAGACCCGGATGCCTGGGGCTCGCCCAGCAGGGGCGACAACCTCGGCATGTCCAGTCCGGTCTTCCTGGGTGCAGGCGGGCGGGGCGGCGGGGACGGTGAGTCCGCGAGCAAGGCCCGCTTCCCACTACCCCGCAGCAGTTCATCCGACGGGCTTTCACTGCGCGCCCGCCTCGTCCCACGGGGCGGGGGCGGCAGGATAAGCGGCTGCTCGCGCGCCTGCTCCAGCAGTCTCGCGTCAAGGATTTCGTCGCCGGTGCTAGCCGCAGGCATACCCTCCAGGGCCGCGCGGCTATCGGCGATGTAGGCCTCCATGGCGCGTAACAGTCCCGGCGAGAACAGTTTGGCTTGAGCGGCCCGGATTAAATATAATCCGTCCAACTCAAGCTCCACTCTCGGCGAAACCGGACGGCGCACCAATGGGGACCCATATTCCGTCGACGTTGAGACGGGGAGCAGGCGGTCCAGGGATGCCGATGTGATGAAGCGACTACGGCGCGGGGTGATCCCCAGCGGCGGGCTGCCTGTCACATCGGCTTGGCGGTCACTATCACTGTCACTTACACTGTAGCCCTTAGAAGGGCTTTTGGGCTCGTCCATAGCGGCGGGCTATGGACGAGTTGGCTGCCCGAAAGGGTACCTACCAGGCACGACCTTAGGCGAAGCCGGCGTCCGCTCCTAGTAGATAATCCCCTCCGTGCAGCTCACTCGCGACGGCGAAGTCGCGACGCGCACGGGCGCTGCATGCTTTTTAAATTGCTGAAATGGCAATTTCAAAATCTCCAGAGGTATCCTAATGTAGTAGAGAAAACACTGACCCTTGAAAGAATTGCTAACCTTCGCGAATCTAAACCGGGGCACATAGTGTGTGATTATTTATTAGGTTAAAATTACAGCTATCGCTAAGTTTGGAAAATGTTGTGAGGTTCTTGCGTACATATATTATATTTCCGTTTTTTTTAAATAATATTAATAAATTGAATATTTAAAAATTGACTAGCTACAATTAGTATGTCAATTTCTTTAAAAAGCACTCTCGTAAGGAGTCTGTTCATTTTAAATTATAAATTGCTCGAATAGCTCTTTTCTGTAAAATAAAAATAATTTGAATATCCGCTGCTTTCCCCCCCAACAAGATCACTTCACAATCCAAAATTGACGCTACATTTATTTAGCGAAGAGTTTCGTTTATATCAGGTTTTTCCCAATAACAAATGTTGCTTGTTTAGTCAATTATGTGTCGTATTTTCTTTTTTATTATAATTCTAACTTTCTTAATTAAGTCTTTAAAAATTTGGTTCGAACCTAAAATAAATTTAAAATTTAAATTAACCCTGACAAATAACTTAAGAATTGCAAAACTAATTTTAACAAAACTTATCTAAGAACCATCGCAGTGAGGTCTACTACCAACTACAAAAAAACAAATCAAAATCCGTCCACGGGTTTTGACCGCCGGTGTCGCTGTTATTAAGCTGACTTTACCTTGTTAAGATAATTTTCGAACTATTGAACCGATTTTCACAAAACATAGCTAAGAACCATTGAAGTGAAGTCTTATTCCAATTACAAACGACCTTATTAAAATGCGTCTACCCGTTTGACCGCTTTTCCTTGTTATGCTGTTAACCTTCGAACTACTGAACTGATTGTAATAAAACATATCTAAAAACCATCGCAGGGAAGTCTACTACCGTTTACTGAAAACAGACGCTTCAAACTTATAACCCCTTTTGGTCGTCGGGTGTTAATAAAAAAGATCTGCCGTGCAGGGCTGCTGTCTAGATATCTGATCAGAAGGACCAAATTACGATACAATGCGACACATCTAAAGGTGAAAGAGTCTAACGCCATCTAGGGAGCAGTTTGTAAATTTTGTTTTTTAGATGTCAGAAAATCCCTCATTTCTCATTACCGAAAATATACGGAATTTCTTATTGCTGGCAATACACAACACATCTCGTTTTTGTAAACAATGCGTGCGTTCACAGAATGCGTTTTGGTTTGGTATGGATTGTCGAAATGATTTTGTGATTTTGTGAACTGTAATTGAAATTCAGGAGTTCACCGTATCTATTTAATAATAATATTGAATCCAATTTTGGTAACGAGGCTTACCAAAGGTGGTTGACGGTGAGTCATATTAAATAAACTTACACCGCTAATATGCCGACCTATAATAAATTTCTCATTTTCTCTTTGTTTGACCGGGAAACAGGTACTAGCCCATTTATTTAGTCCTACCTACCTCCTGACTGTTCATACACTGATATTGACTAAGTCGCCTGGTTCAATTTTAGACTGGCACCTCAAATAATTTCAGCATGATGCATAATGTCCAATTGATCATATCATACAGCCAATAACTGATGATTTCTGCAGTATTCTGACAGTAACGATAAAATGTTATAGCTTTATTTTACTTTACTTCACTAATTAATTAACCCATCTAAGAAGTCTATTCTTAAGCACAGCAAGGTAACTTCAATCTTAAATCACTTGTATGTGTTAAATATGGAGTATTGGTACTTGCTAAACTTGGGTCCAATTTTGGGCCTTTCCCTCAGTCTGATGGCCGGTAAAGGGTGGTATTGTAGGTAAGGGGGCAAAACACTTAGAAAATTTTTGACATTTTTTTTTTTTGGAATTTCGATATTTTTACTTGCGCATCGTTTAGGGTGCCTTATGGCCATCACTTTATGTCATATGTATGTTTTCCCTAGTACCTTTATTTATAGAGATATCGATATGACGAACATCTTTATGACGTATATCTTAAAATCGGTGAGGTGCACGAGGAAAATGATGGCAAAGAGCAGCACTACACGATTCCAAAGTAAAAAGAAACAGTAAAAAAATAATATTATTACGACATTTTTCTAAGTCGCTGGATGACGAGTCGAAATTTTTCTCTTTTTTCACAAAAAAAAAATTATTTTTTTGGGCCCGCCCCCTTTTCTACACCCTAACGCTAAAGTATGGCTGCCTCAAAAAGTTATAATTTTTGAATATTTTACAAGTGGGGGATTCCGCCCCCTTATCGACACTCTGACCCCTCAAATGCCTACAATAGAATCTTCAGTACTCTATGTGACGACTCAAACTCAAACTCAAAAGTACTTTATTACTGTAGATATTTACATATACTTAGCAAACATCATTTTTTGCCCCTTCTCTACATTGGACCACTGTGGGAGAAGAAGGGCGTAGAAACTCCCACAGATTGATTTTTAGATCTCTTTTAAAAATAGGTTGTGCTTAACTAATACAATTATGATTTATTTTTATTTATTAAGCTGGAATAAATAATTACAAAATTATTAACAGCAAGGTCTGTGTTGAGCCAGATTAACCCCATACAGTCCTGTCATTTAAGTAATCTTGAACATTGTAATATCCCTTTTTCGACAAAGTCGCTTTAACCTGCTTTTTAAATTGCTCAAATGGCAATTTAAAAATTTCCAGAGGTATCTTATTGTAGTAGAGAATGCACTGACCCTTGAAAGAATTGCTAACCTTCGCGAGTCTAAAACGGGGCGCACATAGTCTGTGATTATTTCTTAGGTAAACATTACAGCTATCGCTAAGTTTGGAAAATGTTGTAAGGTTCTTGCATACATACATTATATTTTCGAAAATAAATTGACTAGCTACTGTTAGTATGTCAATTTCTTTAAAAAGCTCTCTTAAGGAGTCTGTTCCTTTTAAATTATAAATTGCTCGAATAGCTCTTTTCTGTAAAATAAAAATAGTTTGAATATCCGCTGCTTTCCCCCACAACAAGATACCATAGGACATCACACTATGAAAGTAACTAAAATATACTAGCCTCTGTCAATAACAGGACTGGATAGTCCTTAGGGGAGCCTACAAGTGTTAGCTGAGGGGGAATTCTTAAGAGTAATGCACTTTGTGCCAAGTCTTGAGTAATATCTCTTTTTATATGTTCTTGGATGCGAGAAATAAATTTCTTATTTGTGTTTCAAAATCAAATTCAATTCAAATATTTTTATATTAAATAAAATTTTCTTACTACTCAACAGATTTTTATTTCTGACATATCAAATTATGGCTATTCTTTGATATTTTGTTGTTGATTAATAGTCTTTATGACACAGAACAAGTCTAATATGTTATTATCTGGCATCTAGGTTGGAAGTTGCCTGAATCAGGCTCCAACCAAGATGCTAGATAATACTTTTGCCACTGCCTGTGTTTCCTATCAATTTACCAACAAAACAGGTTATGTATAAAATTGTCCTATAGTATGGGAGAAATTTGATGGGAAAGACAGGCAGTGTCAAAAGTATTTTTTTATTAAACTTGACACTTCTGGACATTATGTTACATGACATTTTTAGTTTGGTTGGTGGATCTTTATCGATAAATGTTTCTTTCAAAATAAGCCACCAACGTGAAGAAAAAAAAAAAGGTTGAATATTACTCCCTCAACTTGGTTGGCAGGTCCTAATTTCAATATTTTATGAGATACTGTTACGTAAGTAACTGTAAGTGATATCTCAAAAGATATAATATATAATAATGGCAATAGCCAAAGCATGTTTCTAAAACAGTGCACACACAAAAAATCCTGTGTATTTTTTTTTAATGATATCGGAAACGCCTTGCTTGAAATTTTCTATCACTTGGTCAGGTCAAAAACCAAATCAAAGTCAAAGTATGCCTAGAATAAGTTTTGTTAGATTAGTTAAACAGTAGGTAATTATAAATGATTGAAATATAAATCAATTATTGTTAAAAATCACAATTTTTTAAAACAAAAAATTTAACATTTAAAATATTAATTAATTAAATTTATTGATAAAATTTATTGTCATTTTCTGAATATTATTCAACTTCGTTTCAGAATCAGTATAAACAAAATGGGTTCTGCTGGCGACTGGTGTCTTATTGAGAGTGACCCGGGTGTCTTTACCCAGCTCATCAAAACATTTGGTAATCATTTGTCTGTTTGGTTCATTTGATAAGAAGAATGGAGCTGTAGCAATGCTGCACGCCAAAGTAAACTTGGCAACTCACTCTGATGATGTCATAGCATCTGTCACTGTCCTACTTACGCATTTAGGGTGAGAGTGAGTGAGAGAGGAAGGTTAAATGCATTCCTTGCGGGCGCCAAGTTACCTTTGTGGTGCATACAAACATATAGCTGCCCCTTTGACAGTGACATTAGAGTCAATGGTATCTAAATGACATTACATACTGGCGACTTCAGTTTTCATTTTAGCCATTGTACATTTTTGGCTTACATTATTTAACGGCTTGTAATAAAAGGACAATGAATAGATCCATTGTTTACTAGGCCCATAGTAAGCTCAAGGAGGCTTGTGTTATGGATACTAGAAGACGATAAATTTAATAGAGATAAATACTTATGTAAATACATAGAAAACAACAAAGACTAAGAAACAAATATTCATGCTCATCACACAAATATTTGCCCTTACCGGGATTCGAATCCTGGACCTTTGTTTTGACGTCAGCTTTGTAGGCAGGCTACCTGCTAGGCTAAACCGGTCATATTTTTTTTTCAGGTGTAAAAGGTGTTCAGGTTGAAGAGCTATGGACAATAGATGATGGCATTTTCGAGAATTTAAGGTAGGCAACAACAAGCCAAATAAGAAATAAGTCCACCAGTTAGGCAGCAGTTATAACAAGGCTTCCTACATTCTAGTAGTAGATAACTACTAAATAATTCAAAAACACTATCTTTGTGGCAATTTTTCATCAAGGTATTGTTTGTAAATGATTAACTTTTCATCATTTTTTTTCCTGTAGCCTGTTTCCCTCTGTTGGCCAATGGCTTCTCTACTCTTATTCCACCCACACTATATTTTGCCTTTTCTTGCTAAACCAAAGATACCATATATTCATCATGAAATTGTATGAGAATGATTGATCGTTTCAGGCCGGTTCACGGATTGATATTCCTGTTCAAGTGGGTGCAAGATGAGGAGCCCGCAGGCCCCATAGTCGCTGACGACCGCCTGCAAAAAATCTACTTTGCCAAGCAGGTATCTACACTAACCACTTTCCTCTCAGATATTGAACAGACAGAGGTTACGACGGTGAACTCCCACTGAGCGGAGTTTGAGTAGACCCTAAAATCACCCTAAAAAGCAGCCCAGTATGATAAATGACGACGAAAACTTACATTCAAAGCTAGATAGTAAGATCATGCAACTTTATTCCATTTATTCTTCTTCTTTCTGGAACACTAAGTTTGTTTGTTTATACCCGACTACAGCAAAGCCAAAAAAGGTGAGTTACGATATTGACCAGTAGGTGCATAGTACATATGTTCATTTGTGAAACCAGTACTTCTAGTATAAGTAAAAGTCTAGTGTAAGTATAGTTTATTAATTTTGTCACCGCCGCCTTTGATCGCACCGCCGCGGTACGTGGGACCTCTTGTCAACATAACATAAGATAACTCAGGCCGCGTTCTGTTGCGAACGCGGCGAAGATCAAACGTACCTTACGGCTTATGCTTTACGCCGTCTTCTGTCCGAGTTGGGCCACATGGCTCCGCGAGCGGCGTACGCCCGCAAGTGAACCTGGAGTTCAGCACCGTAGTGAATGGTTTTGTTTGTTGACTCTGCTACGCAAACCGAAAATGATCTTTTGAAGGCCAATAATTTCTGAGTTGTAGTTGGGATTGTTGAAAATAATTAACTTTGAAAATAATGAATTTTGTTTTGTCGAAAAACGGTACTGTGCATTCAAATAAGTATTCACAGGGTTTTGTCTCTCATCATAACATAATATAACTCATTTCCCGTCAGAACGTCTGTAAAATGTACTTTGGTTAAATTACTTATACCATTGGTATTATGGTCAGCACCGGATTCGTACACGCAACTCCTGCGTGAGAAGCGAGCATGAAACCACCAGACCAAGGAGCACAACCGATTTAAACCGTTTTATTAGGGTTTACCCTAATTTGATCTTGTACACGACTATACTTGTATTGAAATGTATGGGAAATCTAACATTGTATTTTTAATATACTTCTTCAAAATAAGACCAGATCGAAATTATTATTGTTTCGGTAGACTATTTCTGGACAATTTGTGGGGCCAAAATTTCAAACTGAAAGTCGTAAGAGATATTTGATGAAATCAAATGTTTAAGCTGTAATCCTCACCAAGATGTCATAATAATTGTGGAATCGTTGAAAGACTATTTGTGAAATTAAGCATGTCCTGTGGACTGTTTATCTTTCTTTGTGGACTATTTAGGACTATTTCTGTACTTTTTTAGCAGTGTCAAATTTCATTTTCATGAAGATTTCAATAGTGAGGATTACAGCCTGAGAAGTCGTCTTTTTACAACGAGTGGTTCTGTCGCAATTCATCAATAATCCATTTTACCCTCTTTTTGTTAGTTCCAGAGTGTGGGCGAACTATAAGTCTTTGGTCTTGCAGAATTAGTTTTGTGCTCTAATGAAAGCTAATTAAATATTCTACACCGGTTTTTAATTACTTTTGTCATTGGACAAGCCATTTTGCTTTAATCCGAGCGGGAATAAAACTTGAAATTGACATCTTTCGGGAAAAATAAACCATCTTTGAAGGGCCATAGCTTTATCCCTATAGGGCTTAGACCTAAAGAGCTGCAGTAAATTAACCAACTTTCTAGAAAACTAAGTTTGGTTGTATAATAACTCACGGTTAAAGACTTTTAGAGCTAAAAGGGAAAAAGTACGAAATTTCGCAGTTTTTCGCGTGGAGGGAGCACAGCGAGCACAAGTTGCAAATTTGGATTAACACAACCCTAACTGGTTCATAAAATAATAAACTATAACTACAGCATGCTTTGCGATTTTAATGTTAAAATCTGCTCAAGTTTCATACTCTTTAGAGCGCGATGTTGTATCAGTCGCGTTTTAGTTTTTGAACGTATTGCCTTGTTCTATATTCAACAGGTGATAAACAACGCATGCGCGACTCAAGCAGTTGTCAGCATACTGCTGAACTGCATCCATCCTGATGTCGAACTCGGTCCGCACCTCACCGAGCTGAAGGAGTTCAGTATGTCGTTCGACCCGAGGATGCGGGGCCTGACGCTCAGCAACTCGCAGACCATACGAGCCGCTCACAACTCTATGACGAGACAGACGCTGTTCGAGTTCGATCCAAACTCCGCTTCTAAGGTATTATACAGCCCGAGAGCGAGCGAGATGTGACCTCTCTTTCTCGCAAAGGCTACAGTAAAGTAGTAGTATGTCGCGAACTGTACATCGGTACATTGGTAAGAATTGTCTTTACAGTGGTATTAATCTATTTATCTACTGCACCTCATTGAGACGCGCAGATTAGCAAAGGTAATATAGGGCACAAAATTCATTAAAGTAAGTAGGCACCGTCAATGTTACCATCCCAAGTTACTTTTTTGAATCCAGAGCGGAGCGAAGGATTTTTTAGTTGAATCCCGAGCTAAGCGAGGCGAATCCTGAGCTATGCGAGGGGATTAAAATGCGAGGGATTCAAAGTATTGTTATCATTAATCAGGCCACATTTAGCAACTGCTGGGTGTACGCCTCTGGTTGCATCTGCCTCTTCTTTATTGCGCCATTAACACCGCCTCGCACCCACTGCCCACCAGCTATGGCGATGACGTCATCCGTCGGCCGGTTGAATGTTCAATTGGCGACATGTGGCTCTAGTCATTTATACGACTCACGAGCAATAAACTGGAATCACTTCATAGCGCGTTGCGCGGAACAATTTTTGCAGTTTCTATGCAATGAACTATGGATTGTCGTATATATTGTGATATAAGGTCCAGTTTAAATTTTAGTCTATGTAAATAGCACAAGGAATGTGCCAAAATTTCTTTTAATGCTCCGTGTATTTTGGGTTCTGCAAGATTACTCGAAACATCACCCAGGAAGGTAATGCAGTGTTCTGGACTAAAAACTGAGGTGCAATGTGTAACAGTCAATTAAAGGTTTGTTATTCATGGGAAAATAGCTTAAACAAAGTCAAAAATAATAGGGCGTTGGTGTAAGTTAGTATATAGTATAGGGAGGGACAGTCTGCATCTAGTTTTCAGATCGATTTGGTTTTTACTAGTTATCGATAAGCAATAGAGTTGTTTTTGAGTTATAAGGCGATGTAGAGGTGTCAGTGAGGTATCAGTGAAGTATCTTTGTGTAATATGTGTGTTCTGTGGTGAGGTGAATGTTATAAGAGAGAGACAGTGAAGCAGTGTAGCACATATGCAAGTGGCTGTGATAATTTAGATAGACAAAGAATATATAGATTCACAGTAGCGACGGCAAGTCATTTTTCTTCGGGGAGTTTCTTTAAGTCTGCTTCCGAGTCAATGGGAATCAGTGAGATTCCTATAAATCTGCGCATGAGTACTTTCTTGGCTTTGGCAGTCTGATTATCTGCGATATAAACTGCTGATTTGGGTCCATAGATTCGGAGGTGCGTAGTATTCAATATATCTCTTTGTGAGACTTATTGAACGTTGCGTAGTTATACAGTTATTGTTGTTGGTTTTTACATTACCTTATATAAATCGGAGCACCTACAATCCTTAAGATACATGTTCTTAAGTTAGAAGTTCAAAATATATTAATGTTACTGTGAACAACAACTTCACTGTAAGCTTAAAGCAGAAAATTGTACACATAACCTTTTATGGTTGTAAATATCTACAGTAATAAAGATATTGTCTTTCACTTTCACTTTGAATCCCAATCCCAGGACGACGAAGTGTACCACTTCGTGGGTTACATGCCGATCGACGGGCGCCTGTACGAGCTGGACGGGCTGCGTGAGGGGCCGATCGACCTGGGCCCGCTGGCCGCCGACCAGGACTGGCTAGATGTGGTGCGGCCCATCATCATGAAGAGGATCAACAGGTAACGGGTCACTCCTGGGATTTAGAAGTTGAGAGATAAATTATTGTATTGATGCCGAAATCTGCGAGAGCACGGTTGAACGACCTGGCGCCTGGACTTTTTCTGAAGATGCTCGCCTGTCCCGCTGGTGCTAACCATGATACAAGTATATAGGTACAGCGGTCCCTTCCTGTCAAATCCACACAGCGTCATAATCCAGTTGCCACTTACACGGTGCGGTTTACAATGCGCTTACGAGCGCTATTTGCGTTGTGAGCGCGCTATAGATGGGTTCATAATGAGCATACAATTCACCAGAGTGAACGTTGTGGCCTCATGAGCGACGTCATAATAGCGCGCGCACAGCGCTCACGAAAAAGGGAAGTGCAGTGTGTGTGTGTATATCTCAATTAAATTGAGAATTATTCTTGGAATATCTAGCTTTAATTTTATTTTGACGTAGCGCGGGAGTTGGTAGAGTACTATAAAGTAGAGGATAAATAATTTCTATTGGAGGGTGACATGACATATGACAGTTGACAGATGGATGACGTAAGAGCGCTTTCGCCGGTTTATAAATGGTTGCGGGAGAATGCGGGCTATTTGCGTGCTTACAATTTAAACCAGGGAGTATACAACGATTGCAGTGTGCGCACCAAATGCGCATCGTAAACCGTATCGACAGTTGTAAGTGGCAACTGCATTATGACGTAGTGTGGTTTTGACTAGACTGGACTGCAATACCTGTATAGTTGTATCGTGGTGCAGACGATCGATTATTACCAATGAAAGAGTAATTTATCTTATACACTATGCAAACGAAAGTTCTAAGTGAGATGGCAAGCCTCTTGAGGAAAATTTCATTTTTCAAAAACTGCAGCGAAGGGATAGCCCCCTGTCACGCAAAATCGAGTGTTGTATCCAAGCTTTGTGTGGCAAGAGCCCTATCGAATCATGCACACCCCTTTTTACAAAATTAAATCTTTTAACACTCATAGGAATATATATTTATGAAGTTTATATATTTTTCAAACAAAATATGGACATTTTCACCAACAAATTTAGTAAACTTAACATTAACACCAGGTATCACAATAAGTTAGCGTTTCCAATAAATAGCACATATAGCTCTACTCAAGCGTAAATATTACTGATGTCGATACAGATATTTAATGCTATACCAAGTTTAGTGTGTCACCACCTTTAGCCGATACTTCTCTTTAATAACCAATGTCTGTGTCCATCCTTAGTTGAATAAACGCCCGTCTTTGAACCAACAAACACGTCTCTCACTACATCCCATAGGCCCATCCCTACATGGCGACCTTGCCAGGCCAGCCTGCCCTAAAAGGTAGTGCTGCGCCGAATGGCATATTTCGTGTAAAGTGAAATGAAATGTTGGACTAAATGTGAAATAAAATGTGAAAAGGACAAAAAGTGCTAAAATTATACCTAAATAACTACAGTAAGAAAATTATACCTTTATACATATAAATAAACTATTAATAGATTCAATATATCAGGAACTACTTAAATAGATAAAATAATGGACATTTAAATGAAGATTAAAATTACATAAAAATTATATATCTACAAAATTAAGAAGACCGCAAAATTAAACTAGAACCAAAAGCAGAACCAGTGACCAAATTAAAAACCAAATTACCTAAAAACCCAAATTATAAAGAGGATTCCTGCCGGGTGCAGGGTGATCTGTGCAAGCCTAGATGATGTGTGACGCAGGGCGCAGGACGAATTCTACGCTGTACAATGTACGGTTCCGACGAGGAGCAGCTGGGAGATGTTGTCCCGGAGTGCAGCACCACGCAGTAGGAATGATAGGCACCACGTGAAGTCTTCATGAGTGAGTCGTGACCAATTTTTTCCAATTCCATTTCAATGAATTATACATTTCATGCGAGTTAATTTGATTTATTTTATCAGATGTTGTTTTGTGTGTTAAATAATAATGACGGAAATTGTTAATTTGGATATAAAAGAAAAATAATGATCGAATAGAAATTGAATATTTAAGTAAGTATTTTATAAATGATTTGTAGTATTTACTTTACACCCCTGAATATGGTGTACTTAATAAATAATTCAGATTAATTTGTAAAGGGTTGACGACAAGAACTACATTTTTTTAAATAATTTAGTTTGATGATGAATGAGTTAAAGGATGACATTGAATTTGTGGCGTATGTTCGTGTGTATTTTTTCCAGTGAATTTATAATTTTATTTACAATAATTGCCTTAGTAACATATCCAGTTAATACGTATTCAAACCATATTTGCATGTAACGCGATGCAATACAATACAGTTAACAACAGAGTACCAAATTAGGGGACCACCGAGAATTTGTTTTAGTTCTGACAAAAATGGATCGTGACGATACCTACCAGCTCTTATTACAGCTGCAGATGAGCAACAGTAATGATAATGAATTCATTAGAAACCGTATGTGGTGATGGATGTTTGTTTAGAGTTCAGCAGATAAATTAAGTATGGAACCGTATGGATGTTAAAGAGATACCAAGGTTGAAATTGCATTGGTGGGGGTGGGATTACATTGAAAGTGTATAATGAATGTATGATGTTTTTTTATTATTATTACAGGATGCTGATAATATTTAGTATATTGAAAGATGTTTGATCGGAAAAGTAAGTGATTTGTAAGGAAAGATTGATTTGTTTATTTATGTATGACTATGATATTTTGCTGTCTAGAGATGAGTTAAGTAGAAGAGTGATTATGTAAGTTTTTAGATATCTCAGCATGTTAATTTTTTATGGCAGTGTTTAAGGCGAAGGAGACGAGATATTTAATTACGAACTACATAGGAAAACCGTATTTTGTATGGACAAGAAAGATAGTGTTATTTTGAAAGAAAGGTAAATAAGTTTGATTTGTTCATTGTGACAAAAAGAATACCGTATGGAATGTTGATAAGTACTCAATTGCAAAGGGTAAGTTAGCTAGGAATACTTCGTTTGGTAAGGTTTCTATTAACAGTTGGACTGATCATCTGACATGTTAGAGAGATAATTAAAATTCGAAGGATTCATTTGGAATGAGTTTAAGTTATGTTTTGAGTAAGATACGTGATTATTGGCGAGTCCAATATGTTATTGTACAATCATCAAAGTCAAAAGGTACAAGGTACAAGGCACGAATCCTTCCTTTTCGATCATGATGTGGACGAGTTTCCTTCGTGAGAAAGTTGGATATCGATGACCTAATAAGCTCGCGAGCCAGGTACTAGTAGTCTATGTATTTAAGTATTATTATAAAAAGTACCTTATAAAGTAAATACCAGTGTGTATAAAAAGTACCTATAAATGTGCACTCACTACATGTGAATATTAAGGGTCCGGATCCCGATAATTAAAGTACCTATATGAAGTGATAAGGAGATTATAATAAAGACTTTGTTTGAAAGAGATTGTTTATGAAAAGAAAAGTACATTTTGATGGGTTTTGAAAAGATGGTTATTATATTATGTTTATGTAGAGTGTTTTTTGGATAAGAAAGTAATAATGAGATTTATGACAAATATAAAAATGGTATTTACTAGATATATGAAAAAAAAGAAGTTTGAATAAAACATAGACAAAGAGTTATTTGTTAGTGTTGTAGTTAGTAATTTTGAGAGTATGGTAGTAAATTAGAAGTATTGTTTTTGTTATTGAGAGCATGTACTTAAGTAGAGATTAAAGTCTGTTTTTGTTGTCTGGTATGCAAGTAAGAAAATGAATGAGTTTAAATATTGCTGAAAGAGAAAGCAAAAATAAATAAATGTTATTGTCGCCAACCCTACCCTATCCTACCCTACCCTATACTACCTACTACAAATTCTTTTTTACCAACAGTTTGTGTTTAGTATTTGAATCTTTTTTATCGACGTAGGTTTTAATTATTTACCTATCATGTATCTTTACTTTTAGAATGGTGGATTATAACCCACATTATATCCATAGTAATAGTAAACAACCTCTGTATGGTTAATTTTTATATTATTAACAATAAACATGTATCGTTTTCATACCTATATTTTTGCAATGGCGGTGTAGTTTAAAAAAAAAAACAATTGAAAATGCCAAGATAATTATTTTAATTAAAATTATATTTGACAAGTTGTCATTGTTTATGTTAAAAAAAAATATTAATAAATTTGAAAATTAAAATAAATATTTTTAGTTATACTTCACTACTGTTGATGTTTTGGATATGTTTTTATTTTAGTTTTTTTTTTGTATAAGTATGTAGTTATCAGTTATGAGATGAAGAGTTATCAGATGGTTAAAATGTCAAAATGAAATGTAAGATGTTTTGCAAAATGTGTTGATGTTGATGATGTTATTCGATTTGGCATAAATAACAGCATATTATTTAAAAGTAGTATATTTGAAATTAAAAGATAAAAAGTCACATTGGATTGTATAGGTTATTTATTTTAAGATTTTTAAATAAATTTTGTTTTAATGTTAGAAAAAATAAGATACCAAATTTTTTCTTTAAAAAAACGGTGGAAGGTTTAGTGTGTCACCACCTTTAGCCGATACTTCTCTTTAATAACCAATGTCTGTGTCCATCCTTAGTTGAATAAACGCCCGTCTTTGAACCAACAAACACGTCTCTCACTACATCCCATAGGCCCATCCCTACACAAGAGACTACAAGACATGCCTGACATGTGACTGATACATAATGGAGGGCATCAAAACTCGAGAGTGGGCATAATAATATCACTCGAGAGTTTAAATGCCTAATTATGTACAGTTACATACACTAGTTTATCTAAACACATATCATAAGCTCTCTTTGATGTGTTCAGGAACCGCATGTTCGACCGGCATGGTGGCATTGATAATTGCTGCACTTGTTTAGCTTGTTCAGTACTACCAACTTCACAGACAAACTCAATAGTGTGTATACAATAGGTGTGTAGATAAAAGATTATTTATGCTCTCATGCTAATGATATTCCTTGACTATAAATCTTTTTATCTACACACGTATCATAAATCCACTTTACTGCGTCCAAAAACCGCACGTTACGACCAGCATAATGCTATATATACTACTTGGTGAAACCTCATTTCTTATCTGAATATTGATATAAATTTTCGACAAATTATGACATTCAAATTTCGAACGCCGACGCTCGCCTGCGTGCCGCCCCTAGTTTGCCTGTGAAGTTGGTACTACTGAACAAGGTAAACAAGTGCAGAGCAATTATCAATGCCACAATGCCGGTCGAACTGCGATTCCTGAACACATCAAAGAGAGCTTATGATATGTGTGTAGAACTATACATAATTAATTACGCATTAAAACTCTCGAGTGATATTACTATGAGACTCGCCATCGGCTCATTTCATAAACCCACTCTCGAGTTTTAATGCCCTCCATTATGTATCAGTCACATAAACTACTATTGACATTTAATTATTACCTACCTACCTGCTTTAAATAATAGAGTTAATTTGTGTTGTATTGCACGGTGCTATTTGTGGATGCCACTACGTTGCCGATAAATGTCATGTTACCTCATCTATGCAAAATAAACGTTTTTGTATGTGTATTTGTACTAATATGCCATTGACGTTATGACGAATTCATTGGGCGAATAAAAATTACTAATCACAAAATTAAGCAAAACAAAGGTATCCCCAAAAAAAAACAGGTCTTGATGTCCATATGTATGACACCGGTGTTTTTAGTTCCCATAGGGTATCCTAGTGTGAGGCCAGAAGCAATGTGCAGTGTGTGCGCTTGTGCCTGTATATCCTCTAGACACCTCGCGTGATTTACAAAGTGCCAAATAAATCATGTCCGAAAGGCCGAACATTTCTTGAGCCCGAGTCCGACTACGGCCGGACGTCCTTTACAAAGCAACAATTGCCATGTATTTGTATTTTCCCGCTAATACGGTGCTAGACACGTGATTGGTTGCAACCAATAAAAATTAAGCAATGGCGATAGTTTGTCCTTGAGGTTCGACAAACATTTTGTACCTAGTGGCCGCCATTGCTGCGACGCATGCTCTGGATTCAACAACTATGGCAGCGCGCAGCCAACGCCGTAAGTAAAATTTCAAATTTTGTTACTAAATTAATGTGTTTTGACTCAAAACTATTGTGAGTTTGTAATAAGAATACCTATTTTCAAAATTATGTACTCATATGTAGCTAACATAACGTATCTTAGTAAATAATCCATGGTAAACATATTATACCTATAGAAAGTTCATTCGGTCATTATTCATGTTTTGCGTATGTGAAATTGATACTATAAAAATCACTCTCGGCGTTAGTGTTAAAAGTAGTTTAACATAATAAACCGTCACTCCTTTTTCCCTACGGGGTGGCAGAGGCATAGTTGTACCCATTTTTAGCCAGTGATTCAATTCTCCATTTTTGCGTGAAGGGAGCCCATCACCGCAGTTATGGAATAATGAAGGTTTTCTCACGATGTTTTCCATCACCATTAGAACTTCCGTATCTTACCTACTCTGATTGATGGTTATTGATAATTTATCTCATTGATCAGCATCAGGATTCAAACCTGCATCTCCTGCGTGAGAAGCCAGCATGAAACCCACTAGACAATGGAGATCTAAAAGTAGTTTGTTCATTTCAGCGTTACGAGACTGTGAAATAGCAGAAATGCTTGATCAATCCGACTTTGAAGAGGAAAGTGAGGACGAAGATTTCACTGCTGCGACTCGAGGCAATGGATCCAGATATTCGTTAGATGAGGAGTCAAGCGACGATCCCAGCAGCGATGATGGCAGACATGCAGAGGCAAGAGATTTATCTGCAGGTATAGATCGTAGTGTCATCGGGACTAGTCGTCGGGGTCAAGGTCGAGGACGTCATCGTACCCGCACTGGGGTTCGTACTCGTGGGGGCACCCGTACTCAAGGTCGACCGCAAGGTGCTGCTCTGTGGAAACGTGATACTTTTGAAGTTCACTTGCCAGTTTTGTCCTCGCCGTCTTACATGCCATCCAAAATTCAGGATCCATCAAATATCAACGCCTATGTGGAAGAATACTTGGATGATGAGTTGTACAATTTGATTGTAGAAAAGTCTAATCAAACAGCCATCGAAAAATGTGGTAAGCCTCTTAGACTGTCTATTGAGGAATGCAAAACGTAAGTAGGTATTACTTTACTTATGTCTTGCATCAACTACCCTCAATTAAGGATGGACTGGAATCGTAAATACGCTATACCCATCATAACTGAAGCCATGTCTCGTGACCATTACATACAGTTACGAAACTCATTGAAGCTGGTGTTTGATATTGATGTCACCGCTGAAATGAGGCAGAAGGATAAAATATGGAAAGTTCGACCCATCCTAGATCGAGTACTTCGTGGATGCCGCGCTCAAAACCGTGACCAAAAAATATCGAACGATGAAATGATCATTCCTTTTACGGGAGCCTGTGCAATAAGACAGTATTGCCCAGGAAAACCACATCCAACTGGTTTGAAGGCCTTCATTCTGGCCAATCCTAATGGATTGGTATGTGACATCTTGGTCTACCAAGGAAACACTACATTTCAAGAATGTGAAACAAAACATTATCTGAGTGAGAAAGTAGTTATAAAACTAACTGAAACCATGGTGCCTGGTCATATTATATATATGGACCGATATTTCACCACTTTCAAACTCATCGAGGAACTTAATTCGAGGAACTTAAATCATGAAAAATAGGATTCCAGGATATCTGAAAAATTATCTCTAAAGCGACAAAGCATTGTCACGCAAAGGTCGGGGAAGCCATGACGTCTTAGTACGAGAGGATAACGTCATTGCTGTAACAAAATGGTTTGATAATAAACCGGAATTTTTGGATCGAGTATTTATGCTGAGGGAATCGTTGATGAGTGTCAAAGATACGACAAGACTCTGAAACAGTTCATCGCGGTTCAACGGCCAGAAATTGTCAGAGAATACAATGCAAACATGGGAGTAGTCGACCTTACAGATCGATTGTTGGCTCTCTGTCCAGTACGAATTCGCACTAAGAAATGGACGGTGAGATTTGTTTCTCACATGTTAGACCTTGCAATGGTCAACCTATAGATAAAATATAAAGGTAAACAAATATAAACAACCTGGCACTGGGAAAACCCATTCATAAAATACTGAAACTGCGAGAATTTAAAATGGAGTTTTCGGAGTTTTTGATTCTGAGTTCATATTTAATTAAGATTTTTGTAAGCTATATAAATATCTTTAATTGTAAGACTTGGTTAATTTTGTAGCCTTGTGGCGTTGTGAGTGACTGACTAATTATAAGTATTAGGGCATTTAAGAATAAATATGATTATGTTTTCTACTTATTTTTGTAGTTTTGCTTTCAATTACAATAACAAACCAACCCTAGCGTCACGCCTTTTCCCATAAGGGGTAGAAAGGGCACCATTTTGATCACTTTTAGCCAGAAAGCAAGTAATTACTTGTATATTTTGAATATATTCTTTCATTCATGTACCATAAATAATTATGCCTTAGCCACCTAAAGTCCTTTATAAAGAAATAAAAATCCCTACCTAATTATGTCATTAAAGCCTAAAGTCCTTTATAAACGACAAAAGATACATAGAATCTAAAAAGTTCGTTTGATGTGTCGAATAGTATCCAAAAACATTTATTTTAGAGAAAACTCTAGAAAGTCATGGTTTAGGTTTTATTTAACTTACAAAGTCTCGGTCTGAGAACCAATTCTATTAAGCACTTTGTAAAGCACATTCGGCGGTACTGGCAAGTGCCTTTATTAAATCCTTCGGCGTCAGGAGGATATAAATGCAAATGTTTGCGCCCCCAGGTACACGGAAGGCGAGATCCACTTCAACCTGATGGCGCTGGTCTCTGACCGCAAGATGATCTACTCGCGGCAGCTGGAGGAGCTGCTCGGAGAGATGCTGGGCCTGGACTCCGACGACCTGGAGAACGAGATCCCGAGGCTGAGGATGCTCATCGACTACGAGGACGTGAAGCAGGCCAGGTGACCGAATGAGAGAGAACCCACACTCACACTGCAGAAAAGACAAGTAGGCAGGCTAGGTGACTGCACCATAGACACTACACTCGCTACACGAGAACGACCCCACACTCGCACTATAGTAAAGACAGATAGGTACGGGTGACCACACGAGAGCGACCCCACACTCGCACTATAGTAAAGACAGGTAGGTACGGGTGACCACACGAGAGCGACCCCACACTCGCACTATAGTAAAGACAGGTAGGTACGGGTGACCACACGAGAGCGACCCCACACTCGCACTATAGTAAAGACAGGTAGGTACGGGTGACCACACGAGAGCGACCCCACACTCGCACTATAGTAAAGAAAGGTAGGTACGGGTGACCACACGAGAGCGACCCCACACTCGCACTATAGTAAAGACAGGTAGGTACGGGTGACCACACGAGAGCGACCCCACACTCGCACTATAGTAAAGACAGGTAGGTACGGGTGACCACACGAGAGCGACCCCACACTCGCACTATAGTAAAGACAGGTAGGTACGGGTGACTACACGAGAGCGACCCCACACTCGCACTATAGTAAAGAAAGGTAGGTACGGGTGACCACACGAGAGCGACCCCACACTCGCACTAGTAAAGACAGGTAGGTACGGGTGACCACACGAGAGCGACCCCACACTCGCACTATACCTATAGTAAAGACAGGTAGGTACGGGTGACCACACGAGAGCGACCCCACACTCGCACTATACCTATAGTAAAGACAGGCAGGTGGTTACGTGGGTAAGTTAGTAAAGACAAGTTATATTTTTGTACACATAGGTCTACCACGGTCTACAATTTAGGGGCTAATCAGAAAAAAAAGTACAACTGTATCGTGTGACATGTCTAATGAAAGGACTCGTTGCAAGGATCTCATTAACTTTTTCATAACTCTGAAATACTTAGTTAAGAATATATTTAAAAAATAAGCCAAAAATAGGCCACCCCCAGTTCTTCTGAACAACTGATCCAAAAATTCTAAAAAAATACGCAATATAGTCAAATATTATAGTCTTTAGACAAATATTACAGGAAAAATAATGAGAAATATGGTTTTAATAGAGGGGCCGCAATCAGGTAGAAAATCAGAAAAATTAAATACTCGTGGTCTTCGTTCGTTTCAGTACTTCAATAATATTGTGCGGTGGTACGTAACCCTTCGTGCGCGGGTCTGACTCGCACTTGACCGTTTATTTTCTTCTGAGGTACGGAACCCTAAAAATGGTCACAATCCGATACAGTGTCAGAAAAAGACGCGGACAAACAAAGTCATACATAATAGGTATAGTTAACTTGGTACATCGCTCTGATGACGTCATAGCGTACATCACTTTCCTACTGACGCGTCAAGGGCGAGAGCGAGCGAGCGAGAGAGAGGAAACAAATGCCTCGCGGGTGCCATATTAACTTTGCCGCGTTGTACAAACTTACATACATACATACATACACCTATGTTTGTATACTTGTCTGGAAATAGAATAACATTAACTATAACTTGGCAGGAAACGCTGGAAAAAAATAATGACAACTTATGTGACATATTAGTGCATTACTGCGTGTTCTAGTAGACAAACCAAATATTTCCTTTATATTGTAGCCTGCCAAGGTTTATGTGAATATTTTGCAGTTCCGTAGAACCTCTCTTTTGAAATCAGTTAAAACTAACGGACCTTCTTTTGGCTTAACTAAAATTGTTGCAAAGAAACCTAGAGAGGCTGTATGCTCGAAAGACGTTTGCAAGTCAAAGTAGATTGATGGACGAATGTGGAAAAAAAAGAAACCTAGAGGTGAGCTGGCTGGATATATTCGAGGCATTCGATAATTCAAATTAGGAACACATCCCAGTTCATTGAGCCCATATAAACTTCCCATACAAAATTACAAATTTTAAAGGTCATTTTGATCCACTTTGGGTCAGATTTCTGTAAAACCGTTAGTGGATGTCCACGTCATAAAAGAAAGCCCTCTCCTAATTTCAGCCTTCTAGCTTTAGCCGTTTTGGCCCTGCGATGATGAATCAGTCAGCCAGTCAGGACTTGTTCTTTTATAATATGAATGATTATTTGTTTTGACATTATTTTGTCCTCGAATCCAGGTACGAGCAGGAGATGGCGCGCCGGCGGCACAACTACATCCCCTTCATCATCGAGCTGCTCAAGATCCTGGCGGAAGAGAAGAAACTCATGCCGCTCTACGAAAACGCGAAGGAGAGAGCCGCACAGAAAAGCGCTAAGAAGTTCAAAATGTAAACTGTCTAACTGTAACTTGGAGCTCTTTCAAACGAGCGGCTTGCGCGTCGGCAAAGCTCGAAGACAAGCTAAAAGCGTGCCGACAGCTAAACTAGACGCATCGACGCTCAAAGCCTGCTGTTGACGCGTCTAATTTTGCTGTTGACATGTTTCAAACTTGCTGTCGATTGCTGCCGACGCGTTTCATTCTGCTTCGACAGCAGGCGACAGCTTTGACCGTGTCGGGGGCAGCCGACAGCACATGCCGTGCGCATGCTGCTCATGTGTAAAAGCTATGTACGTGTAGGGCTATGATTAATTGATGTTGTATGTTTGAACTGTCACTGACTTCTCAAACGTCATTAAAATCAGTGTAATTCTGAGGGCATTTAAAGTAACTAACTAGGTAACTAAAGTGAAGTGTCCGCTTGAATACAGACTGCTCTTGCGTCTCTGTGCGGTGAGTTCCGTTCTCTCATACATTGACTGATATCCATTGACAGTTGGGCCGATCGCAGAGACGTCGTCACCACTGAACTAATTGAAGTTTGTAAATAGAGCCTATCTTTTAAGCTCTTTTAATTTAATTTCATGGCGATAAATTAGAGTGTATTTTACAGATGTTGTGTAGTTTAAATATAATGTAGTAAGGTAATTTTGCCGATGGCGACACGGCAATTTTATAGCCGTTTTCAAGAAAAATGTTACAATAAAATTAAAACGATGAAAAAACTCGTTTCTTCGATTTTTGTTTAGTTGTAATGCGACTTCTGTGAAATCGGCCCTATTGTGAATGTGAGAGTGTCTTAAAAGAGCTATCCAATGTCACTGTAACAGGCGGTAAAGAATGCACCTCGGACTTTGGAAACAGATAACGGCAAATAGCCCATCGCTTGTGCCTGGGCCTGAAATCCGGTTGTGCGTTCCTTACACTTACTAATAATATTTTCGTGCTGGGAATTCAAAACAAATAATGTTTTTTTCACACCACCTACTCGACAATGCCTTTATATCAAGCAAACCTTACGTAAAGCAAGACATTATAGCCCATGACTTAAGCCCGGGTCATGATGTACTAAATTTAATTATGTATCGCTGGTTAATATTGTGATTTTTATTTCTCATAGTTCTTATTATTGTGACCTTAAAGTCCTATTTCGCACAGCCTAACCCCAGGTAGCGTCGAACATTCGTTAATCTAGCTGGCCACGGCAAGCTGAACGGAATACATTTTAAATAAAACAAAAGTCGCGCATCTAATAAGACGCTGCAATATACGCATTAAAACTACAAAGATTTTATAAAAATAGAAGATATCATTCTAATCCACAATAATACTAATAATAAATGTATCAAATATCAATTGAAAATTTTAGTTTCCTATTATTCTATACGAGTAGATAGATGTTTAATAAAATTGTGTTTTACTAGCCTTGCTTTTTATTGTCTCGCAATAGGTGAGAAAAGTAGAGTAAGCTCCTCGGGGATAAAGCTGTTTTTGTCTTGGGTGCGATTAAACCCCTCACTGCACTCAGGACTCAGTCTTTATTCCCTCGCTTCGCTCTTGAATTAACTCGCTGCGTTTGTGAGTTAAATCTGGCGTCATTTGCTACAGTGCTATAACCCCTAGGGAACACTCTAAGCTCTAACGCATTGCAAATTTTCACTTATTATTTCGATGAAATATATATAATTTATAGTAATAATGCAACGATTCTGTAAGTTTAAAATATATCTTTATTTCTAATATTTATAAGATTCCTATTTATTTGCCGTTTAACTACGTTTCAAGCAATATTAAACATGCCTCAACATTTCTCTCCGCTCGTGCCGAACATCTAGTTTGCCCTAAAGTTGCCGCGATTCGCGTCGCAATCACTGAAATCAGGCTGCGCGGTACATAAGTGCTATGCGCGGCGCGGCAACGTCAGAGCTAACTATAATCAAGATAAGTTACAGTAGTCCAAAATTCATAATGCGCATAGAAATCTTCGCCAGTTGTCGTACTCCCGAAAACACCCGAATCGTATGAGCCCTAAACATTGCACTTGCAGTTTGTACCTTGTTCGAGAGAAATAGGGTTCAATGTAATGTGTAAATAATACGCATAGAAATCTTCACCATAGTTCGGAAAGGGTCGTATTTCCGAGACTGATGATATTGAATCCTGTTTCTTTCGCACAAATTGCAAGTGCTATGTTTAGGGCTCATATGATTCGGGTGTTTTCGGGAAAACTAGCGAAGATTTCTATGCGCGTTATCAGTTTTGGAGTACTGCATCCATAATGTTGCAAATAAAGGTGACAGTTGCCGATTCGGCAAAAAAGGAATCAATGGTTAATATTTTCGCCGTAAGCATTTTGTCAACTACCACTCATACATTTCCTTATTAACACTTTAAAATACCTTCTTCTCTTGACTATATGAGTAGATAGATGTTTGTCGCGATCATTTATACATAGCATCGAAGCCCTGCTTTATGTAATATTGCTTGAAAGTAGCCAGTTCAGTTTCTTTACTCAGCGTTGGGTAGTCTTGGTTCTGTTTTATATGAATCTCGAAACAATACAGTGTACGAAGCAGGAATAATTACCTGTCGAAAAAGTATACGAAACGAACTGCCAGTGACTTTTATGTACAATGACCAATGACACAATATCTTAATTTTATCTGAACTTGAACACTTTTTCACTTTGGTATTTATTCCTTCTTGAGCCACTGAACTAAACCCGAATTACTTGTGTTTTTTGTACACAAAGAATGTCATTGGACAGTACAAAAATATAATACGAACGGCAAAGTCGAGTTTTTGTATGGGCCAGTGACATTTCGTTGTTTACAAAGAAATGACAAGATCAGTAAAACGAGTTTATATAGATTCAAACGAGTATTTGAACAACGTATTGCATATCAAAATAATTGAATGGTAATTTCTGGTATTGGTAGTGTACACGGCGCGAACAACGGGCTATATAATCAAGAGATACCTATTTATGTTTATATAAGATTGATACATACATAACATACATAATATGTGTGCTATTCAAAAGGCGTCAACGAAGGAAATGACAGACAGCTTGAAATCCAGCCCCAGTCCGTTGGCGTCGGATCTATATAGAAAACTAGTTTTTTATTAGTCTAGCTTAGTTTAGTCGTTACGCCTCTGGAATCGGTCACAATATTATTGATATTTAATAATGTTCTATATTCAGGTACGTTTTCATTGTCGTAGATAGTCCGAAGAAGAAAAAACCGATACACAACTAACGATAATTCAACGAGTGAACAACATAATCTTTACCTGCATAAAACATTTCGACAAATGATTTATTATAATTATCATAGAAAAGTCAGGACTTTTTTTAAATCAATGTCTCATAAACTCTCAAGAACTTTTATCTGCGAGCACGGTTCTCAGTAATATTATAATTATTTACATCTTAAAATAAAATCTTATTAAATCTAACTTAAACTTAGCGAAACGAATTTGAATGTTGCAAGATCGAATGAGTAATAAATTAATGAAGCTGCGATTGTGGCACGTCCCGTCACATACAAGGAAACCTTCTATATACAACTATATAATTTAGATATACAGGGACGATGACGTCATGATGGTTTGTTATTTACAGAGATGTGAATCAAATGAAGCCGTTGGCTATTGATTACATTTTCTTATGTGGATATGATACGAGAGAAAACGCATATTATTTAGTAAATAATGGGGGAAGATATAACAGAAAGAGTACGCTGAAAGTTTGACAGTGTGCCAAAAATATACACGAATGACATTTCATAAGGAATAGTTCTCGTTCACGAAGCTCTGCCTCTCTCTGACAAGTAATGCGACTCTGAATTTGATTGCGATTATGAAACGCCGGTCAAACTAGCGATTTGGTTAATTCAAATCCTTAAAAACGGTCGCAAGCGCAATTAAAATGTGCCCTGAAGGTCTACGATGCTTGAAAATGTCAATTTGATTGCGATCCGGATTGATGGCTGAGATAGAGAATCGAGCTACGGGTCAGTTAACCCTTAACTGGGCTTATATTTCCCCATGTCCCATTTGAGGGTTTAGTTTGTGGGTTTAGTTTATACCCGTAAATAAATAATAAAAAACACATCGCTGTTTACGGCTTGTCAAAACTGCGGACTGTCAGTATTGATGAGAACAATGCTTCCGTTCATAGAAGAAAATTCAAGGAAAACACATTTATTTTAATATGCTAAGAGCATATAACTGAGGCTGAGATTGACACGGGAACCAATTTGACGGCGAGCTTCCCTTTTCTAAGTGAATCACAATTTTCAAGTACCAAATCCACATAACAATGTTGGTGACACATAACATGGCACAAGATAGCAACTTCCGCAAACCTAATAATAATTAAACAAATAGAAAAGGACGAAGCTGCTACGCTTAGTTTACCATTCACAAAATTGGTGACTTTTTCACTTTGTAGTATAAAAATGTCGGTATATTAGCGGGCGGTGAAGTATACAAATCTTTGCTATTCAGTACCGTGTGACGTTTTCACTTTCAAAGCCCGATGTGCACGCTTTACCGCCGGGTACTAGGTATAATCGTTATAGCGAATGAAGTTCTATAGGCACCAAGTTGAATCTTACTAAAATTATAAAATAACATTAGTCAAAAACATTTTCTAAAAAGGATGCATTTCAGAAGGAAGATTCGTGGGCTAGAAGTTATAATGGCAACGTAAGTATGATTTAATTTTGCTGTTGAGTGCCATGTCTCGGTCACCGAGTGGAGCCAGGGCCGCAGCAGTGCGACGCCTCACGTATTGGGCAGCAGGCCCTTGGGCTTAATCATCATGGATGCCCGCTTCAGCGTGTAGTCCCAGCCTCGCCAGCGGAACCAGACGATCCCTGGAAAATAACACAACATAACATTATTTCTTTATTGCACTGAAATCATACAGAAAGCAAGAGTTACACGAAAATAATTTACAAATGCGAGCTTCTCTCTAATAAGAGATCTCTTCCAGCAAACCAGGTTAAGATGGGAAAGGTTGCTTGCTGAGCAGGGTTAGACCTAAGTGTACAACAATAAAACTATATAAACGAGGACATGCATAAAATATAATTTCTTAGCATAGATAAATAGTAGATTGTTAAAAAAGGGTGCTGTAGTGACCCATTTCACCTGAGTTCATCCGAGGGTGAAATGAGTCACTTTCACCCGAGTTAAAAACTTCTTTTGATTTCGACTGTGAGGAAAACATATTTTCCGAAAGGGACTTGACATTTTTAGCAGATCTCCAGTTCTTGAAATTGTTTAATGCCTTGAGATATCTCTCCTTAGAACACTGCGGTAATAGATTGTTAGCAACAGCTTTTTCCGCCTTCTAACCTCAAAATAGCACCTTCTCCACTTGATTTTGGGTTCTCAGGCGGAAAAATTCTACAAACCTGTTTTATGGGGAAAACCTGGTAGAGTCACAAGTGGGCGCGCAACAGGGTGACCCGTTAGTGCCATTGATATTTAGTAAGGCGATACAGGATGTTGTAAAATCTGTTAGTTCCCCTTTGAATGTCTGGTCCTTGGATGACGGTACTATCGGGGGACCTCGGGATCTAGTCCTGGCCGATTTGAAGTCGATTCTTCATGGACTGGGAGTCTTGGGGCTTCAACTAACTAAACTCACATAAATGTGAGTTGTTCCTGTGCTCTGGAATTTTGGCACAAGACACAAGAGCGAAGTTTGAACGTTTAGTGCCGGGGGCGAAGGTCCTCAATAAAACAGATTTCACCATGTTGGGGGCACTATATTTGCAGAAGGTGCGCCGGGTGTTCTGTGAAGTAAGATGGAGGTCTTGGTTGGGGCTTTGCCAGATCTTAAGGAGCTTTCCGCTCAAGTGGCCCTTATTATTCTGTGAAATTGTTTGTCCCAACTCCCAGCCGAGGTTAACATATTCTTTACGAACGGCTCCGGTCTGGATGCGCAGGGGGAGGCAGATTCATGCAACCAAGCTTTGAAGAATATTTTGGAGACGGTTTTGAATGTGAAGATGTCTCCCTTCCAGTGGTCACATGCAGCACTTCCTATCAGGTTTGGTGGTCACGGCGTTCGTCGCCTACACGACACGGAACTCCCTGCTTTCTTGGCCTCTGTGTGGGTGTTTAAACTTGTCACTAGCATTTTGAATATGAAATGCAATGGTGACAATTTGAACATTCCTTTTGCGGCCGAGACTTTGCGGCTGTGGCAAGCCCTTGCCCGGGGAGAGATAAGCCGGAGCAGCCTGGCGTGCAGCGTGCATGAGACCATCCCTTTGCAGGTCATCCCTTGACGGGCTTCTGGCGCAGAGCATGGGAGTGGATCTTGCTCGCCTGCGTTCAGTCTCCCAGCCTGAGTCTGGCGCCTGTCTGCATGCGTTGCCGTCTCCGCAGTTGGGCACCTTTTTCGACGACAATTCCCTGCGTTTGGCTGTGGCGCTTCGGTTAGGTTGCGACATCTGAAAACCACATCGCTGTGTTTGTGGTGCGGCCGTTGCCTCGCTGGGGCGCCATGGGCTGCTCTGTGTTAGGAGTGCAGGGAGACTCTCTCGCCATCACTCAATTAACGACATCGTCCGGAGGTCGCTAGTCTCTGCCAATATTGCGACGGTTCTAGAACCTCCGGGTTTGAGCCGCAGCAACGGGAAACGTCCGGACGGTCTCATGTTAATACCGTGGGAGAGAGGTCGTTGCCTATTGTGGGATGCGACTTGCATGTGCACGTACTCACCAACCTATATCAGCTCAACTATGGTAACCCCGGGTGCTGCAACTGAGTCAGTAGCGCGGCAGAAGTGCATTAAATAAGCACAGCTAATGGGAAGTTATCTGTTTATTCCTTTGGCCGTCGAGACTGTTTAAGGGACCGAGGATTTCACCACCGCTCCGGATCGTTCCTGTCACAGAGGATCTCGCTAGCTGTGCTGCGCGGTAATGCTGCCAGGGTAATTTGCACGTCTGTTGCGGGCGTTTCTGTGGGCGGTTTTTTACTTAGATATGTATTTTGATTCTTAAGTTTAGTTATGTATGACGAAGCGTTTGGAGGATTTATGTCATTGTTCAATGTGTTATCATTATGATTATCATAATTACCAATAAACTGAAACTTAATATTGTATAATGCACGTAGATTTCCTACGAGTTCGCAAAGGCTTATATTTTAGCGAGGTTCGTAAAGAATCCTTTTCGAACTAATTAGGAATATAAATTGTAGGTAAACCCGTCTCACCTTGCCTAACCGTGAAGTCCTGCGGGTCGTCCAGGTATAATCCGTTGAGTCCCCGACCTCACGCCTTCCGCCACCTGGTAGGTCAAACCGTCTCACCTTGCCTAGCCGTGAGGTCCTGCGGGTCGTGCAGGTATAATCCGTTGAGTCCCCGACCGCACGCCCTCTGCCACCTGTAGGTAAAACCGTCTCACCTTGCCTAGCCGTGAGGTCCTGCGGGTCGTGCAGGTATAACCCGTTGAGTCCCCGACCGCACGACTTCCACCACCATCCGCCCTTCAGCATGGAAGCGCAGTTCAGGGACGAGCGGTCGTTGTCCCTACAATGTAGAAATCAACCGGTTATTATGTACACTTTTATCCAATAGAAAAGTACTGTGCGATAGTAGTCGATCACTCGGGTTAAGCTACTACTAATTACGTGGGGGTTTGGATGGATAAAGAATGTATTTGATAATATTACAGATGGAAAATTTTAATTATTACAACAGTTGGACATTTTTCCAGTGGGACTTTGGACATTCATACTTTTGGTTTTTAACATTAGACATTATCATAGTTGAGAGTTTTTCAGTTGCACGTTTTTCCATTTGGATTTTGGACAATGCATTAAGTCGTTTTTTTTTTTTTTCATTATGTTTCATGGGGCTGGTGGAATGCCCACTGGCGTCGATCCTATCGGTACGGTCATATTAAACTGATTCCTCACCTGTTGTAGGTCGAGAAGGGGCTGTTATTAGAGCCGTACCAAGGGTCGTTGAGTGAGTCGCCCGCGTTTCCCTCATAGCCGTCGATCTCGAGCTTGTAGTATTCCGCTTCTGCGTATATCTTGAAGTGCGAATACTGCGCGTATCTGTGGACGGAGTGAGGATTTAGTGTGACAAACTTTTTGAAAGAATGAAAAAACATCCTGTTTTCCGTTAGTCAGGAAGTCCTATGAAACCGGTTTGAGATCTTCATCATCATTTAGGGAACCTACGGTTGAGTATAGGCCTCCACATGAACACGCCTTTCAATTTGGTCCTGTCCAACCCCCGTTCATTAATTTCTTGGTTTCCTTGCCATGTCATGTCATCGACCATCTGGCAGGCACTCAGCGAATGTTCTTTGGCCTCCTCTGCGTGCAGGTTAATAACATCTGGTGGTAGAAGTGTAAAGCTGGGTCAGAGGCCCTATTAGGGTAGCTAGAAACCTTCGAGCTGGCCACTAGCCCGACCCTCTGCAACAACGCGCTGAGCTGCGTAGTGATTTATTATTAATCTTACTTGAATTCGAATAAAGCCTTGCGGCCCTCGGTGAGAACATTCATGGACTAAACCCTTGCTCACCTCTTATTCCCGTCAAAGTCCTCCAACTCTACCCTTAACATATAATCGTCATTGTTAGTCAGCATGTAGATATTCTCGTTCCCGAGCCAGAACTCTCTGCTGGCGTCTCCGAACCCATTCTTATAATCGTTCCAGTCCCGGTTGAAGTTCTCCGCCGGCACGCCGAAGTCATCTCGGCGGTGGATCACCTGCGATAGAAAACTAAATTTACAATTTGAATACAAACAGCATTTTCTCGTAACATTATAAAGTTTTACACTGAGTTGCAGAAACGATCTTTAAATTTTAAAGCCTCGCAAAACTCTAACAGGCGTAACGTCAAGGCATATATGTCATGAATGTGTTAATGTGTTTATTTATTTATTTATTTATTTATAAATACATATTACAATTTAGCCCCATTACAGGTCTACCTATTTCGAGGCTAAACCAATTAACAATAACAATTAAGATTCAATTAGCAATAACAATTAAGATTATAACAAATCATTAGTAATATTAATTATTTTAAAAGAATAATAATACAATCCAATACCAAATATTCACGCGGTGCCAAAATAATAATCACAGACATAATACAATTCAAATTCATTAAATATTAATTCCATTCTATATTAATTTAATTAATTTCATTCTTCCCGTTCACATATCGCCAAACATTCTAGTTTTACACTCTTCCATTCATCAGCAAACAAATCGCACTGGGGCGCGGCTTCCAGCAGCGAGTTGAGGCGCCTGAGTGAGCGCAGTAGTGGAGACCAGCGGCGCCGTGCCTCGGTGCGAAAGGGTTCCAGCGCAAATAGCGGTCTCTGCCTGCGCTGACTGGCGCGGAATCTCTCCGGGACATGGAGCCTTGAAAGTTTTTCCAGCAGTGTGGGGCATGTAACAGAACCACGAAGAATTTGTGTGCATAGGAGCATTTGGTCCGAGTCACGCCTCACCTCCAACGAGTTATATCCAAGCACCCCAAGAAGAAATTTTGTTGGATACAAATAGGGATAGTATCCGTATTTCTTTTTGTATAGAACATTATGTGATCATTATGTTCTCAGAAATAAGAGCCATGATTTATAAAAAAAATGGAACGGACACGCCATTAGCGTTTCGTGGGGCTTTAAAATTTGAAGATCGTCTCTGCGACTCGCTGTTAGTGAGTTAGTCAAAACTCTATTTATTTTCGGAGAACTACCGATATAAATAAGGGCTGTATGCAGTCACTGATTATATGTGATAAAGAGACCTACTGGCCCTGCAGTCTCGAAAAGATAGCGAGCGCTGTACGACTGATGTCGGTTGTAAAGTGTCGGTTGTAATATGATAAGTGATTTGCAAAAAAAAAATAGTAATGTATAAACCGTATCTTAAACTCTTATTTTGCCAAGATATCACTTTACAAGCGACATTGTCCGTACAGCGCTCGCCATCTTTGTCAGAGCAGTCCCTGCAGGCCCTGGAGATTAATAGCCAATCTGACTCAAAGACTCACTGACCGACGGGCTTACATATCAGATTACATCTGGTAGGTACCTAGTCTTATACCGCAATAAAAGGCGCACTATATATATATATATATATATATATATAGATATACGCAATATATATATTTAGCACTGGACCCAATTCTGCTAGTACAATGACCGATCAGTGACAATGACGCGACGGCGACGGACAACTACTTATACCTAGTCGGTCCATAAGTTCTGTCACAAGGTTTTTGATAGATAAAACTCAGCAATAAACTTTTTCTTATTCGTATTATACATGATTAAAAAGCTTATTTTATACGAATCAAATTGCAATACAATACATTTTGTACGATTATCGCAATATGACAAAATACCTTATAACTTGAAACAATCGCGAACCCAAAACACGCCGCAACTGACAAAAATATTTAGGTATTATAGGTATCCATTATTTGGCGTTTGGATAATCTTTTTTATGTAATGATGGTAGAAATTGAGGTTAGTGCTAATCATATAAATTTGTTATAAATCAAAGAGAAATTATAAAAACGTCAGATAAAAGATAACTAAACTTAACGGTTGTCATCGCGTCATTCACTGAGTCACTGAGCCACTGCTTGACAATAGGATTGACAATGTCCAGCATTGATTGATGAAGATAATTATTCTAATTCTGCTGCTGATAATGACAATATCCTACCGTCCACCCGCCATCAGCCACGTTCTGCTCACAATACACCTTCAGGAACCAGTAAGTAGTGCCCCTGATCTGAAGATAGTACACGCCTGACTCTCTCATGCCAGCGTTCAGTAGATCAACGCATGAGTAGCCCTGCGAACAAAGATAGTTGGTACGTGTTGTAGTGGGGAAGTCTTGGGGTCAACATTTAAACTGTGTTCATACAGGCAATCCAGGCCCGGATCAATAAAATGCTCTCAGCTCTTAGAAGTAGTATACATATTCAACTCGTTAACAAGGACTTGAAGATGCAAAGACGTAGTGTAGTGTGTAGTATTGATACCTAAAACGTCATATTGGTGTGAAATAAAAAGTATGTCGAAAGCTTTCCTCTTCCCAAAAGGGGCGCTAAGCAGGGCGATCCTCTCTACACAAAACTGATTACGAGCATGTTGGAAGAGACCTTTAATAGACTGAAGCCAGAATGGGAGAGTAAAGGCATTAGCGTAGGCGAAGTGAGGCTAACAAACCTCCTCTTCTCCGACGACATTGTTCTTTTCTCTAATATAGCCTCAACAACTCAGCACTGCAAGCCTCGAGGTCGGACTTTGCATGAATATGTCAAAGACCAAGGTAATGTGTAATATCAAGCAGCATAAGGTGGAAGTGGATGGGGTAAGAGTTGCATATGTCCAGGAATACATCTGTCTGGGCCAAATAGTCTCTTTCCGGACTCGACAAGAAAAAGAAGTCGACAATGCCTGTAAGAGCTTTTGATCCATGAAATAGCTTATGAAAGGAGACCTTCCGATGTTCCTAAAAGGTAAGCTCATGGACATGTGCATTCTCCCCATCCTTACCTATGGAGCCCAAACGTAGTTTTTTACTGACATGCAAAAGTTCGGAATCGGGGTTTGTCGGAGAAATATGGAGCGCAGTATTCTTGGAGTCCGGCTTCTTGACCGAATCCGGAATACTGAACTGCGCTCCAAGACTACAATCATTGACGTAACTGAGAAGGCTGCCCAACTGAAGTGGGACTGGGCCGGCCACGTTGCTCGTATGCACCCGAACCGCTGGGAGTACAGAGCCACTAAATGGGTTCCTACGAATGTTACGAGAAAGCGTGGCCGACCCAGGAAAAGATGGAGCGACGAGTTGGGTCTCTGGGACAAGAACTGGTGGGTGATCGCTCAAGACCGCCAAGAGTGGAAGAAGGGGAGAGAGGCCTTTTCCCAGCAGTAATACGTGGCGAGCTCCTAATAATAATAATAAATTCCTCTTCTTTCGCACGCATTTGTCACTTTTAAAGCGGCGAATATTTAAGCAAGTTTATTTTACGGTGTTGTCCGTAAAAAGAAGTTGCATTTTTTTAAAATATTTACGGCTATTTCGCAATGCTGTTTATACAAAACTTAGATACCTAATAATATTCAATTATTGTAGTAATACGTTTCTAGGTCTTGTAACAAACGTAACCAACAGGTACAGGCCCCGCCAGGTTTCTTGGCGTTTGGGTGAGGTGTGTTGCCTCTCTCTCGCCCATGTACGCATGTCTCTTGTACCCATGCGACGCCATCCCCTTCAGGCAGCAATCAGACGATAATTGAGGATAGCTGTATAAACGTTATCATTTCCTCATTATTTGTATACAAAGAGATCTGTTTAAAAAATCGCAATCAGAACACATTTTATATGAAAAGTACACGCGCAGCTAAGACTAACACAAGTAAGTAATACAAGTACCTTAATTCTCAGGTTTCTCACGAATTGCAGCTCTGATAATGATACGCTCAAAAGCTAAGATGCACCCTCAAAGTTTAACGGAAACTCAAAGTGATTCTGTCTGTCACCTCTTTCACTCACTCAGATATTCACCCACAAATATTATTCAGAATGTCTTAATCGGCTATTTGAACATGCATTCGGTTAATTACAGGATAGTAGTACTACGGGCAAAAATTTATCCCCTTGGCACTAGCAGCAGAACCACGGGTAACAAGTGGTCACAAGATATCGTAAGACTGAACTCTACAGACCATTAATCTAGGTAGACGCACCAAATGCACCTACTTCGCGTGTCATCCGTTGGTGCATTGCACCAACTCACAGTCGCTCTTATGACTCGTTGATAAAATTGTATTTGCTAAAAATAATACCTTAATACCTTGTACATAATACCTTGGACACTATTTACACACATTGATCTAGCCCCCAACTAGGATTCCCTGTATCTTGGGTACTAGACAACGATACACATACTTATATAGATAAATATTATACTTAGATAGATAAACAACCATGACTAGGGTACAAACATCCGTTCTCATCAACAAATATTTGCCCCCATCGGGACTCGAACCCGAGACCCTTGGCTTCGTAGGCCGGGACACTGCCGACTCGGCCATTTGGGTCGTCAAAATGTTCCTACTGACAATGAATTGTCACGGTGGGTTCGCAGACATATTGGGGGGCTTACGCGTCTACTTCTATGTATGGTCTGTGCTGAACTCCAAGTACCTGAGGGAAGTCACTTCTTACGTCATGCATGCCACACTTGATGTATAGGTAGCTGACGTATTCCATGTATCCGAGATCAGCCCCCTGATACTGTAACTCAAATCCAACGCAGTTAGTGTCAAATTGACGGTTATTGTATGGGAAAACTGTCATATTTCCCCCTTTATTGCTGTACCAATGGACAGTACCATCAATGAAACTAGTGACACCCTTGTGTATCGCTAGAATCTGTAAAAACTACACTAATTAAAATGTCCAAATGACATTGATATACTGCTACATTAAAAAACCCCAGTTCACCTTATTACTGTTTTTTTTTAAAGGCACCAACAGTACGTAAACAATTTCAAGACCTGGTATTGTGACAGTCATTGCTGTGCTGGCTGTGCCAACGTCCCCTTTTGAACATAAAGAGTTAACCTCTTGCAAGAGTCTGTTGCCCTGGTACTTTATGGAAAATTGAAGGGACGACGAGAAGGAGTACCATGGGTAGTTTTTTTAAATGTAGAACTACATGGACCGCTTGTTTGTTCCACGGCTCAGTGTGTCACTAGTACCATTCATTTTATCTGACAATGGTACTAAAAACGACATGTGTCTCTAGGATCTACAATCAATGGAACAGCTAGTATTTAATTGTATATCAAAAATACTGATTTGCACAGCAAAAAAGGATCAACAAAAACACTTTTTATGTTTTAAATATTTTATGTGTACTTAAGTTTATATTTTAAGTATTTTTTGTTGTTCTTACAATTTCAACCTAACACGAATGGGGCTTGCGGTAGCTTAGGTCAATGGGGCTTCGCTTCGCTCACCCCCATTGACCTAAGCTACCGCAGAATTTTGCCCTGATATTTGCTGTGCAAATCAGTATTTTTGATGTGCAGTTTAATATTTCCCCAATTGGATCTAGCGATACACAAGTGTGTCACTGGTTCCATTGATGGTACTGTCCAATGGTACTACAGCAATAAAAGGTTATGCGCTGTTTAGGCTGATTTGAGTTACAGATCATGGGGACGGCCCATTATTGTAACGACATTTTAAATGTCAATTCTGTATCTCTGACAAACATCCGGATCGCATTCAAACTTCGTCGACAGAGCACAACTATTTGACACGAGCTGTCATATAAAGCGATTTTGATTGTGAATGCGACTGATTTTTGAAGGATTTTTAACGATCGCTGGTTTGACATTGTAATTTCAAAATTGCGTTCCCAATCGCAATACCTGTTAAAGATACTGTTTTAGGTCGATTACTGTTAGTGTATAAGGAGACAGCACTTTACAAATCGTATGACCATATGTATAGCCTAGCGACTGGTGACCCTGCCTACGAAGCTGACGGTCCTTGGTTCAAATCCCGGTAAGGGCAATATTTGTGTGATGAGCATGATTTGCTTCTTATATATTTGTTTCTTATTCTTGGATGTTTTCTATGTATTTACTTAAGTATTTATCTCTATTAAATATATCGTCGCCTAGTACCCATAACACAAGCCTCCTTGAGCTTACTATGGGCCTAGTTCGATTCGTGTCAGATTGTCCTCTAATATTTATTTATTCATATCTCGTGATAATGACAGGTACGTATAGATGTTGAATTGAAAGAGGTTTGTAGGAGTAAATAGATGTTTATTGTACTAAAGTTTGGATAGAAGAGACTCTAATTATCCGCAGTATAATCTTATATAG
The DNA here is from genome assembly GCA_949825045.1 of Argyresthia goedartella. Lineage (NCBI taxonomy): Eukaryota > Metazoa > Arthropoda > Insecta > Lepidoptera > Argyresthiidae > Argyresthia > Argyresthia goedartella. The sequence continues at coordinate 43,980,437 of OX463806.1, read as the reverse complement.
TCTTACAAATAAGGAGTCACACACACAGTCATACATGTCTATGTCGCTATGTCCGCACACTTCACCTCCCACGGAAAATTAAAAAAAAAAATACATGATTATATTTTTTTTTCTAAAACTAACTCTAAATATTTCATAATGCTTGTATGTACGGTTTCGTTCTATTTTTATGAACAATTTCAATTTTCCCATCTTTTACAATTTTTACATTGACATCTAAATCTTCAACAACCAAATATGGGCCTAAATAAATATTCTGTGTCTTATCACCCGAGGGGTTTCTTAACAATAACATACTGTCTTTCTTATAGTATACTGGATATACATTTTTATCATAATTTTCCTTCCTAATTACCTTACTTCTAATTAAGTTTTCCCTAGCATCCTTTTGGGAAACTTGTAACCTATACTTAAACTCTAACGGATAACTGTCATGATTATACAATGGGTCCACTATATTGTTACTTAAATTACTAGGAAGATTACATATTTTGCCAAACACTAATTCATGAGGCGTATATTTCGTTTCAGAATGAACTGTATTGTTATAGGCAAAGCACCAGTATGGCAACCAGTCACTCCACTGATCAGGCTGATTGTTTGACATGATTCTTAAATACGCACCCATAACTTTGTGGCTATTCTCTAATGCACCGATCGTCTCGTGATGATATGCCGTAGACGTCATCTGAGTTATATTCAAGAGCTTACATACCTCCTTCATTGTGCTCGATACAAACTCGGTACCACGATCCGTTGCTATTTCTCTCGGTATTCCGTATTTCAGCATGAATTTTTCCACGAATGCGCGTGCCACACTTACCGTATCCTTTGTTTCAAGAGGAAACGCCTCTACGTACTTTGACAGGTCACATTGCAAAGTCAATATATAAGCAAATTTATTCGCATCTTTGTTTATAGGTCCAACTATATCCAAAAACACCTTATCAAATGCACACTTAGCTGTAGTTGTTACTACCATAGGTTGTTTTGTGTTCACTGAATACTTTTGTTTTTGACATTTACTACATTTGGCTACAAAATCTCTAACATCTTTCTCTATCGTGTTCCAATAATAATATCTTTTGATGTTATTAGCCATTCTCCTAATGCCTGCGTGGCCACTTGTAGGCAATAAGTGAAAGTCATTTATTATGACACGTCTATCGTCGAGATTGTCTATTCTTTGTACTCCCCTTATTATACATACTCTTGGTCCGGACCATTTGGGAATACTTTTGATTTCTTGGGTTAACCCTTCTATAAATCTTTCATTTTCTTTACATTTCACTATGCATATTTCCTTTATATTCAATCTTTCACAAAATGATCCAAATTCTTTCACCATAACGGCTCGCGTTGATAATGATAAAGAAGATGGCTTTGTAAAGATAGTCGACGTGCTTTCTATATAAATAAAATATTTATTCTCTTCTGTCAAAAGTCTCTCTTTCTTCATTTTCTGTATATCTTTCTCTGTTCCTATCCGAAGTTCTGTGTAATTGTTCGGCTTTTTGAGTATATCCACAACTCTCGGATGATCTGTCCTCGAATCAGTGTCTATATCATCCACCGACAAATTATCACGTTCTTTATCCTTTTCTTCTTGCATTCTTCTCTTTTGTCCTCTTGTCATAACATTCATAACTTTTTCATTCATTTCCTTTAACTGTTCTGACGTAACAATCACGCGCGACAATGCATCTGCAGCTACATTGTTGCACCCTTTCACATATTCTACAGTAAAGTTATATTCTTCCAGACATAACCTAAATTTCAATAACCTACTTGATGGATCACGCATGTTGAAAAGATACACTAACGGTTTATGATCAGTCTGTATTTTGAATTTCCTTCCGAAAAGATATGGGCGAAAATACTTTACACTCCACACTATTGCCAAAAGTTCCTTTTCAATAGTGGGGTAATTTTTCTCTGCCTTATTTAAACTACGACTAGCATATGCTATCGGTCTGCCGTCACTATTGCTTAATACAGATCCTACTGCTATGCCGGACGCATCAGTTTGTAAAAGAAACTCATTTTCACTATTAAAATTTGGATATTGTAGAACTGGGTGATTCATCAATGCCTTTTTTAAATCATGGAATGCTTCTTCACATTCACTAGTCCATCTATATTCTGCATCCTTCTTCGACAGTTGATTCAAAGGATATGACACCTGAGCAAAATTTGGAATAAATTTTCTATAATAGTTTGCGAACGCCACAAATCTTTTCACTTCATCACATGTTTGTGGTCGTGGATAATTTTTCATAACCTCTATTTTTCCTGGATCAGGTAGAATACCTCTTTCTGAGACTACATGACCTAAATACAAAATTTCCTTTTTGAGAAATTCGCATTTGGTTGGATTCAATTTTAAATTAATTTTTCGTAGTCTGCTAAAAATATCAAGCAAGTTATGATTGTGCTGATCCAAATTTCTCCCAAATACTACCAAATCGTCAAGATATACCAAACATTTTTCATAATTTAGACCTGACATTGCTACAGTAATCATACGGGAAAAGGCTGATGGACTTGTTTTTAGTCCCATCGGTAGTCTCTTCATTTGGTACTGACTTTTCGAACTTGTGAAGGCTGTACATTTTCTGCTTTGTGGTTCTAATTCAACTTGATAATACCCCTGATAAAGATCTAAATGGCTGAAATACATTGCTCCTGAAAGTGAATCTAAAATATCGGTGATGTTGGGCAATGGGAATTTATCATCTTGAATTTGTTCATTGAGCTTCCTGTAATCTATTACTATACGCCATTTCTTTTCACCATTTGCATCAGACTTTTTCGGCACTAATAATAAAGGACTCGACCATTCACTACGAGTCTCTTCTATAATATCATCATTTAACATTTTCTGTATTTGGTTATCAATTTCAGATTTTTGTGCATGTGGAAGCCTATACTGCTTTGTGTAAACTGGACTACAATTTGATTTTAATTGAATTGTTTGCCGGTATATTCCGGTACAAGTTAATTTGTCTCCTTCTAAATGAAATACGTCCGGGTATTTTGCGCAAATATTTTCTATTGATATTTGTTCCTCTTTATTTAATCCATCAAGTTTCAAACACCTAAATAATGTCTTCACTCTATCAGAATTCATCACTGGTCTTTCGTACGCACACACGTCATATTCATTCAGACTACTCGTATTTATAGTAAAATAACTCAAACTCACACTTGTATCTCTTGTGTTCAAGATTTTTATTGGTAGCCTACCGTCACTTGGCCTTGATACCATACTAGCCAAAAACACACCCTCGCTCAACTCTTGTGCCAACAATACGCAATCATCATTCCTATCCGTTCGCACATAATGTATAGATTCGCTCCTAGGCGGCACTATTAAATAAGTATTCTGATGCCCCACTGTGGGCATATCAAACGTCAAAGTAATTTCTCTATTCGCGTCGCTTCGTAATCGCATTGTATTTATTTCAAAGTCCAAAACGCCATGGTATCGTTTTATAAAATCTGATCCCAGAATGCCGTCGGTTTTACACGGAAGATCCTGAAATACATAAAACTTATGACGAAATATTTCTCCTTTTGAAGTCAAATTTAGATATACATATCCGTCCGACTGTACATTTCCACCTATTCCTCTGACGCATAATTTATCCATATGTAAAGGAATGTTACCATGTTTAACTTTGTCGTACTTGATTGCCGAAAGTGAGGCGCCGGTATCAATTAACCAATCATGTTGATGTTCGCCTACACTAATTCGTACTTTGTTTATGCTATTGCACGAACAAATATAGCTAGGCACGAAAAAAATGATTCATTTCGTCGCTTGTCGAACTATCCCGATTTGTAGCGTTCGTTTCATGTTGCGTGGCGTTGATGCCTCCATTTATGTCCCTGTATGCTGATTGTCCCCTATTATGGTAAGAATTGTACCTGCCTCGATATCCACCGCGGAATGTTTGTCCTCTTTGGCCACCTCGATGATTCTGCCAATGATAATTTTGTCCGAGTTGATTCTGCGTATGCGAATTTTGTCCTCGACTGTACGTGTAGTTACCTCTGTAGGGCCTGTGTGAACCACGGTTTTGTCCTCTTACCTGGCTACCTCCGCTCTGTCCTCGTTGCGCGAAGTAGCTCGAGGCTGACCCTGACGTCGATGGGGGAGAAGCCAACTCTTCGTCCTTCGCCGCCCGAACTGCATCCTTCAGCGAGCTGTAATTACGGGCTGCGATAATGGTGCTAAGCCGGGGGTCGCGCAAACCATCTGCGAATCGTTGAATTGCCATACTCTCATTTAACGGTCTCAAAATATTATACACCTCCGGTTTACCGTCTGACTGGGAAATAGTAAGGTCGACAAACAATTTCTCTATGTTGGTGCCAAACTGGTCAATTGATTTGGAATTTTGTTTCAAATGTTGCAATTGATTTTGGAGTGATGGAGCCGACTTTTTAGTCAATAAATAGCATCTCATGTCCTGTGTAAGAGCTTTTACACTTCCATACTCCTGACTTAGCTTTATTTTGGCACTGTCCGACAAGCGTGACTTCAAAACAAAATTAATCAGAAACTTTTTGTCGTCCTCTTTTAACATCGTCTCATATAATTCAATGTTTGAAATCAAACTTTTGGTAACTTCTTCATCTCCTGTCATGGCTGGCAATAAACTACAAGCGGTCTTTAAATTAAAACCCTCCATGGTTTCTGATTTTTCACTCGTTAAACTACTAAAACTATCGCTATTGCTTGTTTCACTACAATCTTCACTTTCTATTTTCTCCTTAGCTTCTACTGGGCATAAAGACAATATTTCGTTGTATGTTTTTGTCCACTTTTTACATAAACTTTCAAATTTTAGTAGACTTTCTGGGCTTATATGGCCACTTTTTATTAATTCAGAAAAAGTTTCTATTCTACTATTATATTGATCTAATAATTCATTTGTTTTTCTTAACTCTTTCTCTATAAGAACCCCTTTCCTTCTCTTAGGACCTACTTTGACAAGATATTTCCTTATTTTTAATAACTCATCATATAAAATTTTAATTTCACTTGTCATTACAAAAGTAAAATAATTGTCAACAAATTATCTACCTGACTGTACATAGATAATAGTATCACATCACTTACCATATTTGACGGGACAGCAGAATACGGACGAATGCCATATTAAAATTTGTTTACATTACTATTAATAACTCACTTAACGTCCCTATGCACTTTTGATTCTTCGTTGTATTTGAGTACGATTCATGAGTTCGGTTTTAATGAATGTTCACATCACGGTTTTATGCACTTTTTAATTAAACACGCTGATTTTGGAGTACGATTGCTGCCGCATGGCCCTGAACACTTTTCCTGAAGCACTGTGTCACTTTTTTAATGATGAACCACGTCGCGGCTCCAGTGATGAGAATGATGAGGGCCATCAAACTATAACTTATCGACGGGATGTGCATATTGATGGTCTCAGCAATGGTAGCTGAGTTTGAGTAACCAACTTGGGTAATTATTTGTTGCTGGTCACTTGGCCCCTCTTTTGATTGTGGTTTGCCCATGTTGGGGATTATATGGTATACTGCACTGTCATGACCAACACCTCCAACCATGGGCCCAGGCAAAGGTCGCCATGAATTGAAAGAGGTTTGTAGGAGTAAATAGATGTTTATTGTACTAAAGTTTGGATAGAAGAGACTCTAATTATCCGCAGTATAATCTTATATAGTCTTACAAATAAGGAGTCACACACACAGTCATACATGTCTATGTCGCTATGTCCGCACACTTCAATGTTGTCACATCATGAAATGCCTATTTCCATATTCAATTTATACGATCAAAGCCATAACATATATATCATAACTCAGTCATAACTCAGACGTACCATGATTATCATTAAATCATGCCTACTTCCTTAGTTCCGACTTCCTTCAATCAAAACATTACAAGTGTTAGAATAAATACATTATGCATTTACCAGTGACTACTATGAGGCATTCCATTCACTGTAATCTATCATTGCTGTCATGCACGAAATTAATGATCGACCAACCAAGAAATGCTTCTGTTGTAAGTTGTATGATCTGCTCTACATGCATTCCAATCTAACAACTACCATATCATTAGGATACAAACTGCGTGGATTTTTTAAGATTGTATCTGCAGCTCTGCTAAAAGTCGAACTTATGAATAAATGTTAAACGCCCAACGAGCAATGGAGCGTTCCAGGTTAGGTATCTCTCTCGTTGACCGCGTGCCAAACGTCGAAATTAAACGGAAGACGAAGGTGATGATTTAGGTAAGCGGATAACGAGACTGAGGTGGAGATGGGCGGGACACTTGGCTAGACGGGATGACGGACGGTGGACCAAAGCAGTCACGGAGTGGTGGCCAAGGGGAGCGACAAGGCCAGTGGGCAGACCACCTGCCCGATGGTCCGACGATATACTAAAGTCGACAGGATCTCAATGGATGCGGATGGCACAGGACGGTAGGGGTTGGCGCTATAGAGAAGAGGCCTGTGCCCAGCGGTGGGTTGATGTGGGCTGAGCATGATGAGCATGTTGAAAATTATAAAACTCGCAACTTAATTACTGGCTGAGCTTCAAGCCAGGGCCGCCGAGCCTCAGAAAGTTAAGTACTATAGGATAAACAGTCGCTCTTGCTTATGTTTTCAGGGTTCCGTACCCGAAGGGTGCCAACCGAGACTCTATTACTAAGCCTCCGCTGTCCGTCTGTTCGTCCGTCTGTCCGTCTGTCCGTCTGCCACCAGGCCGTATCTCATGAACCGTGATACTAAGACAGTTTAAATTTTCACATACGATGTATTTCTGTTGCTACTATAACAACAAATACTAAAAAACAGAATGAAATAAATATTTAAGGCGACACCCATACAACAATTCTTTCAATACCACATACAAACTTATAAATGCACCTTGGCAGTAGCCGCACCAATAACTTTGTAAACAACATTTTGGTATGTAAAATCCAAACTATTCACACCACACCATCCCTACCTACCATTGTACGGTGGTACGAAACCCTTCGTGCGCGAGTTCTACTCGCACTTGACCGGTTTGTTTATATTCGATTTAATACCGGCAGTAAATTACTCTTTTACGATATGTGCAACATCAAATTTATTTGAGAAATAGTGTAAATATTATTTTTTACTGCGATTGTATCACGCTCAAAATGTTTTATTATGTACTGGTATTCAAAAGTTTTACCTTGGTTTTAAAGCCTTTTATTACATATTTCCTTCCATAGAATATGATAGTTGTTTCTTTCGGTAAACTGCATTATATTGAACATCTAAACTAGTGGCCCTGTGAACTAGTGGCCCTGTGAACTAGTGGCCCTGTGCACTGTAGAACTCGCGTGCGATACAGGCAGGAACTTTGCGTTATTTTTAATTATTTTCCACCATCTCACACCCTCGACCCCTTGAAGTTAATCGGATGTACAAGTGAAATTATTATAAATACAAATATTTCGAATGCATTTTCTTTCAATACCACGTACAAACTTTTGAATGCACCTGGTTACGTGCATGGAGTATGAGAGAAGCCGCACCAATAACTTTATAAACTACATTTTTCTATCTAAAATCCAAACTATTGACTTTTCACGAAAAATTAAACTTTTGTCATTTTTACGATCTCCACAAATCCAACTACACCTCATTTGTTAAAATATATCAATCCGTTTGGGCTGTAGCCTTTTTTTTAAGTTTCAACCCCATATATCCGCCTTTTTGTAAAATTTCCAAAAACTGAATCGACAAAAAATATCTATTTCATTATCGAACCTGCTCACAAAAAAACCCGATAATCAGTTGAGAAATGCGGCCTCTAGAGAGAGGAGAACAATCGGACATACGAAAGTATTTTTGCATAATCCTGAAACAGAAACGCTTCGTCGCTTCGCTCGCTCGGTCAAAAATGGCTAAGAATTTTTACAGTTTGTAGTGTACAGAAAAATTGAAAGCTTTCCACAATTTTCGGTGGATTTTAATTACTGAACAATGGGGGCCGGTGTAGATCCTCTGAACTCTTATGAGTATACGAGCGCGTATGGAGCTTTATTACCTGTTCCAGTGCAGTCAAGATTTTGCGGAATTTATAAAGTGATAATTTAATACGTCATATGGTCTACAACCGTACCGCAATGTGCCTAACCTAACTTCACCTGCATGTGACTTACTCGAATACAAGACTTAGCTGCGGCGGCGATGGGTTAGCCCCCTGTCGCATTGTGCATTGAAGAACTGGCTTAACGTGAGCACAACTGTGCCCCTGCCACCCCATGCGAAATGGCGTGATGCTATCTTATGTTATTGGTTGTAAATAATGAAATTAATCAGAGATGTTAATCTGACATTTATATCTTTATGACTTGCGTGCCGGACTACTAGAAAGGCGTATTATTACAAAGTTATGATTACCTCGCAATGTCCATAATTTTAAGACTACTAGATAGCCGGGATTCACAACTGCAAACTCAAATATTGACGTCACGCAAAGCCATGCAGTCACCGTCTTTTGGTCGGGAACTTACAGCGCAAGCAAGAGGTTTAAGCGGCATTTAATTTGAGCAGTTTGTGTATTCAGCAACTAGAGAGACAGAAAGCGGAAAAAGATAACAGCATGTTATTGGCAACCAGTACTTGTTACAGGGAAGATAGACATCGCTCGGGTGCCCACATCATGCTACTATTATCTCGGCATTCACAAAACAGACGTTTTTGTTCACATACTGCTTTCTTTCCCCGGCATTTTGGTATCGCGTGTCCATCTCGGCACTAGACCAACTCTACTCGGAAACGGGCTGTAAACTTTAGCTCTCAAGAGCTATTTCACGATATTTTCAGATCTGCGATCGTCATTAGACTGTTCATGATTGCTGTTATAATACAATCGTAGTTTAATAGTGCTTTCGCGGCCTTGAGATATAGAAATGTTTTGATTTTCAGCGAACCGGAATCACGACCCTTTCAAACCTGTAGGTAAAGATTCAGGTAAGTAATGGCTTAATGTATACTGCTTATAATAATGCACCGCTTAAATGTTGAAGTCATTTCCTGAGCGTGCGCCGTGACAGCATTACTTTTGCATACTTATGTAACTGATCATGTCTTCCTGACATTACCGTTAGGATTTTTAACACAGACCTATCAATTAACTTGTGGTTTACGTCACTATAAGAATTCTTAAGGAGTTTTATTAACTCTGTCTCCGTAACATAAAGCAGGATGAGACAACCGTGAGAGACTGCTTCTTTTCCTGCCTGTACCAACAAACCGAAATAGAATTACCTCGACGCAATTACATCAAAGAGGAGGCAAAATAACAAACAATTCCATACTTATGTTATTATTGTCTTCTCGTTTCATTTCTTATGACGCAACATGAAATCGTGGACTGCAGTAATAATGTCAAGAGTTTGAAAGAATGGTACAATTGCGTTTGATACAAGTGCGAGGTTTACTTAGAGCCCTAGTATTTTTCAGTATTTTTTTGTATTTCAGGATACTGTGTGATTTTCAACATTTTAACTGATAAGCGTCCCCGGATTCCCGTACGAGGTGGCAGAGGCTTGCTGCTTGTTGCTTCCACGTTTAGCCAGTATTTTGCGTGTCAGGGGGCTAGTCCATCGACATAGGAGATAGGTTTCCTCAGGATGTTTCTTAGAACTGCCTTATTAAGATAATTAACTTATCTCATTGGCACTTGGCACCGATTTTTGAACTCGAATATCTTGTGTGAAAGACGAGCCCATACGTTTCCAGAGCTCTACTAGAGCTTTCGAAGATCATATATTTAGGTTTATAGAAAAATATCCAAGTCTATTGTACTAAGATAGTTGTAAATAGGAAAGCTTAGTGCCAGTAAAAAGCTTTCAGTCAATCATACTTTATGTTGTAAAGCCGAGGCGACAGTCAGTTTTCATTTGACTAGGTATTATGTCTTCTCAAATATCTCATACTCAAAGATAATTGTAATGGCTGTCCATAACACGAACGCCACGAGCCGACCATTAATAACCTTAAACTTGCCAAATTAACTCTCAGCTGTCCAATACACACGGATAAGTCTCTTTTGTTTGGGGTATAATTATTTTTCGGCATTAGTTGTGTAATAGCCTCTACACGGATGATTTAAGAAGACACTTCGAATGGTGACGTCGTTACGGAGCTGTAAGGCTATTGCGTTCCAGCGAGGTGCCCACTAAAGTAGTCCGTGTGGTATGACCAGTGCATGAAGTGTTGATGATTATTTTGGTCTCATCTGTCGTTCACAGAGTGATAGAAAGTGTTGTGGACATTGGACAAAGCGGCGCGCGCGCATGTCTTGAGATGATGAATGGAGCGGCCATTGTCTCTGGAGCAGTGAAATTGCGAGATTCCCCCGACTTTGTTGGCTAGGTTATGTAAAACTTGTGAATTTGTAAGTAACGTGTGTTTGGGCTAGCCCCCCGGCACGCATAATGGATGACTTTTAATTAGCTGACCTAATTTTGGGAAATTAACGTACTTACTATTATGAATGAACAACTTTTCCAAAGGAACATAATATGGTCGCAAATTAAAAAAAACTGGTCTCTTAGTACATTGACCTGAACAGCTAATTACAAGATACCTTTTTGAGGCCCAATTTTTTTCCTTTGCGCCCATAGGTTTCTATGGTTTTTTTATTAGATGATCGAACGAACTTTCCTCAAGTGAAGTGAAATACCTCTATTATTATTATATGAATCGCTTCCTTCGAAGATATAATCAACCTTCCTAACCCATAACACCACAGACAACATGTGTGCCTTCACGGTTTACTACCCAACATTATAAAAAAATTAAGAAGAGTATCTAAAAATAAAGAGGAAAACTGTAATGGCCTAGGGGCCGAAGGAATGTCGCCATATTTGAAGTGTTTTTAAATAAATTCTCTAAACTCCCTAGATGTGCCCCTCGGACTAATTGGTAAATATGAATTATATCTGAAGAAGGAAGCGACGAAGGATAATGGATATGTACCACAATTTCCCAACATTTTTGGCCAGCTTATTTAATAGGTAGAGAATTTAATTATATGGAAACATTCTTACATGGAAACAGTCTTAGATGTGGTTGTCGCTGGCTTCGGTTACCACCACACAGGGTATCCTTGTTTGGAGTAATATGTATGTGTACAGTTATATGAATATACACAGTCAGGTCATAAGTTCTGTCACACAATAAAAACTTTTGAATTTAGAACGCTGGCCACAAAAAAGTTTATTGAAATGTATTTCGAATTTTTCATGAAAATAAAAATGTGTATTTTTTTAGAATTTTCCTCATTTTTAAATATGGAGTGGACACTTAAAGATGACCGTGTCGCAGTTATTGCGTTGCATCGTTGCGGTTACGCGCCAATTCAGATTTTCGACTTACTGAAAAATTTGAATATAACCAAAAGATTCGTTTATCGTACCATAAAACGATACAATGAAGACTCTAATGTAGATGACAGTTCAAGAAGTGGTCGCCCTCGCTCTGTTAGGACTCCAGCAGTGATTAAAAGCTGTGAAGGCGCGAATTCAAAGAAATCCCATACGTAAGCAGAAACTGTTGGCCTTTCAGATGGGGTTAAGCAGGACCACGGTGAAAAGGGTGTTAATTGAAGACTTAGGGCTTAGGGCATATCGAAGAAAAACAGGACATCGTTTGGACACTCGTTTAATGGACCTGAGACTGAAGAGATGCCGCGCTTTGTTGAAGCGGTACGCGGGAAAAAAGCATCGGGAAATTCTTTTTTCGGATGAAAAAATTTTCACCGTGGAAGAGAGCTACAACAAACAAAATGATAAGGTGTACGCTCACAGAAGTGAAGAAGCGAGCAACCGTATTCCGCGTGTCCAAAGAGGTCATTTTCCATCCTCGCTCATGGTTTGGTTGGGAGTCTCTTATTGGGGCTTAACTGAGGTACATTTTTGTGAGAAAGGCGTAAAAACGAATGCAGTTGTGTATCAAAATACAGTTCTCAAGAACCTTGTGGAACCTGTTTCTCATACCATGTTTAATAACAGGCACTGGGTATACCAACAAGATTCTGCGCCAGCTCATACAGCGAAAAGCACACAAGACTGGCTGGCGGCGCGTGAAATCGACTTCATCCGGCACGAAGACTGGCCCTCCTCCAGTCCAGATTTGAGTCCGTTAGATTACAAGATATGGCAACACTTGGAGGAAAAGGCCTGCTCAAAGCCTCATCCTGATTTGGAGTCACTCAAGGCATCCTTGATTAAGGCAGCCGCCGACATTGACATGGACCTCGTTCGTACTGCGATAGACGACTGGCCGCGCAGAATAAAGGCCTGTATTCAAAATCGCGGGGGTCATTTTGAATAAACTTTATTACCATAAGAATCTATGTTTTATTAAGTTCATTTTGCTATATAAATGTTTACATAAATAATAAACATGTCTAAATTATTTCATATTGCACATGTGACAGAACTTATGACCTGACTGTATATGTTTAGTTAAACAAAACCGTAGACATCCATAAAACATTGAAATCGTTAATCTTATAGATTACCTACCTATTATATTCATAGTGTGGATATATAGCTCTTGTTTTGTACAAAATTAAATGCCCCACAGACAAACAAGGAGTACTTGTAGCGTAGTTAGTACACCGCTGATTTATACCAGTGCTACCCACATAGTTTAGACACCGACAGTCCCACAGACTTGGCCGGATAGCGATTACTTTCGTAACAAAATCGTTGAGCGATTTATCAAGCGCAACTATCACACTCAGGCGCAATTCGAGCCCACTTTCCTTGTCAACTAGGGGGTTAGATATTCCGCTGGCAAAGGAAAGTAGTGGAGAGTTTTCATCATTCCACGGCCGTAATGTCACGATTCGTCAATTTCCTGATTATAGCTTTATATCTTTACTTAATGCCTTTTACTAGGTAGTTTGAAGTACTTACTTTCACAGTCGTACCTAGTTGCTAGTGGCACTTGAGAAGGAAATGAGTGTTGAATCAAACACTGGATATAACGGTTCTAAGATGGGTGAACAAAACACACACTGATTGCGTTTGCAACTTATTTAGTTACAAAAATGTCTACCAAGGGCTCATAGTTGTGAGCAATGAGCACTGATCACGGCTCAAATATGATCATTGAGCAGCCTCTTGCGCCATCGCAGTTCACACATAGTTCGCACAAGAACGAATCTGGAGCAATCAATGCAGGTTCTGCGTCTGAGAACGCACGGTTTTTGCGCGCAGCGACAAAAGCGCGGAAAGCGCACGCGCTCCCGTTTTACGTAAGACGACGCAACTTTCCAAGCAGGGAACTGGGGCCTGATTCTGCTAGCCCAATGACGGCTCAATGACAAGGTAGTCCAATTTACTTATCATTTATTTGTATTCGGGGAATATTAATTTAGGCAGGGTACCTAGTCTAAATATTTGCTAATATGACTAATAATGGATATGGTACCTTATGCTCAAGCTTCCGCCTTTGTAACGAAGACGCCAGTGACCAAACGCTAAATAAATATACAAGGATAACTAAAGTTAACCACCATAGTCACGTCACAGACATTGCGCCGTCATTTTGATAGCACAATCCAGCCCCTGATGCAGTTTTAGTCGAGGCGAATAGGTAACGAGATTATTGTTTTAACTGCAACTCGGATGCCGGTCGCGCCAACTTTGTTACGTAACGGTTACGGGTTCTCCCAGATGGCGCGGCGGCCGGCGACAGATTTGAGTGTAGACGATTGCCGGCCTACGCTACACTATGCGAACGTCGGTCGCGGATGATCTGTCGCAGAACGCCAAAACATGTTGTAACACACAATAACCGTTGGTCCGGCCGAAATCTCGCGATCTTCCGTCGGCGTCAGAGCGGCAACACTGTGGCACGCACGGAATATTCGGCGAATATTCCGCGCGAGCGCTCACATAAATTTGCGTTGGCAGTGAACTGCTGTTCCGCCACTCCGCCATTGGATGTGGCTGCCTATATTCCGCCGCGGACTTCTTGCGAGTACTCGCGGCGGATCGTCAGCGACCGACGTTCCGATTAGTGTGGCGTAGGCCTTACTTGCAGCAAGCTGGTAGCTTGAGTTAGTTTTGAAATATTTATAGTTGTCGTGGCTATATCAGACACTTAAAAATTATCATTTAATGAAATGGCCAACCATTGTTTAATTAGAACTTTCACTGAACAAAGAAAATTTTAAGGACAAAACTCTGCGGTAGCGCGAAGCCGAATTATTTTTTCGTGTTAGTTCGACAAGTGTATTACAAAAAATACTGAATAAAAATGCTTTTAAAAAATATGTTTTCATGAAACCCTCACTGACCATTTCATGAAGTGGCTAGCCAAATCTTGAAATGGTTGGCCATTTCATAAATTAGCAATTCTTTGATATGGCCACGTATAAGGGCTTCAAGCTGGAATTATTATTTTTTTAATAAAATAGTATTTTTAAAGTAAATAGAATAATACGAGATTTTTGACCTATTTAGTAGTAATGGTGGGTAAAAATATACTTCTGCACCCAATCTGGGAAAAGGCATGTATTTTTTTTGTTTTGTTTGTTTATTGAGATTGTCTTCGGTGTTTTGCCTGAGGAACTAGCAGGAATTATATGATTATGAGGAATTATAATTATAGAAATAATATATAAAAGAAGATATTTGGGGAATCTAAAGATTAACTCACTACAATATGAAAAAGATAACAAGGTGCTTGACGGGTGTCAGTCTTAGCCTGCTAGTGAGGGATATTGCTTTAAAACATCGATACACTCTTCAAACATTTGTGAATGGAGCAGTTTGAATAGATTTTGACATTATTTTTCCAAATTCGATTCTTTCCGAATGTTTAGGTAACATCCCTAGTGTTTAAAAAGTGGATGTTATGATGTTTTAGGTTATCTGTCATATTTTATGAACTTTATGTCAAAGCTGAAACCTACAGGCTTAAAGGTTTCTTCTTAATGTACCACAAGACCACAGGGCGTGCTGGATTGTTGCCCAGAAATAGAATCAGCAATGGCGCCTGTGGAGCCGCCTACGTACTTGATGTAATTGTAACTTGAAGATACAAGACACTGATGGAACTGCCTGTTAGTATGAACATTTCCTGACTCAAATCAAAATTGGAAGTAGGTGAAGCACTCCACACGATTGTATCAAATCTGTTAATCGGTTCATATCCAAACTGGTCATGGCTTGTAACTACGTAATTGTCTAGTATGCTACACGTTACAATTTATTATTATTACGCGGGGAAAATGTATGTTATGCTATACACTCACGTATAGGTACATACAGACGCACATGCTTCATTGGTTATGTAGCCGTGGCCTACAATCTCAGGCTATTTATGTTATTTTTCCAGTAATGTAGTTCGCCCAAGTAATGTTTCGAGTATAAAGTTATGATAAGTCAGACCATTCTTGGTTTAAGTTGAATTCTTGAATGGACAGATACGCCGCACTGTCATACAGGGCCTCGGATCTAATACTAAGTAACACAAACTTAGCCTGTTAGGGTTCCGTAGCCTCACTTCGTGGTCCGTCTGTAGTTTGTTATCGTAGCATTAGTGCCAGATTGATAGCGCTACTAAGTAGCATATCAAAAACAGAAATAAATGGCCAAGTGCGACAATGCCTCGCGAAAGAAGCCACTACCAATCACCGCACAAAAAATCTGGCTGTGGAATGGTCTATTTTGTCTATTTTCTAAAATATTTTTAACTTTGCATTTACTTGGCATATAATCGACATCACACAAGTTAAAGTCGGTAAGTTTGTAGGTATATTTTGAAAATTTACTAGTATTGGGTCCCAGATCTTTATACCAAGTCTAGATTCAGGTTTCTCTTTTAAACCATTTAGCCGGGTTGGTCAGATTGTACCAATTACACCAAAGCTATTCCACGAAACTTTTACGAAATAATTGTTAAAAATGTATTTAAAATGTTGATGTTGACTCTGTGGTTTTATAATTGGAGATACTTGCTCACGAGTAAATTATGCGGTTAGGTAAGCACGTACCTGGGTAAGTATTTGGTATGGTCGGATCATCTTTGACTATTTATGCCAAGCGCGCCGCGTCGCCACATCAGTTGTTATCCGCAAAATAAATAAAAAAATATGACAAATTAATGACGACCCGAATGGCCGAGTCGGCAGTGGCATTGCCTACGAAGCCAAGGGTCCCGGGTTCGAGTCCCGGTGGGGGCATATATTTGTTTGATGAGAACGGATGTTTGTACCCTAGTATGGTTGTTTATCTATCTAAGTACAATATTTATTTATATAAGTAGGTATGTGTATCGTTGTCTAGTACCCAAGATACAGGGAATCCTACTTTGGGGCTGGATCAATGTGTGTAAATAGGTATTATTATAATTGGAAATACTTGCTCACGAGTAAATTATGCGGTTAGGTAAGCATGTACCTGGGTAAGTATTTGGGATGGTCGGATCATCTTTGACTATTACAACATCTTACCCAACCCTCGATACCCTAGCTTTCACCGTGAGCTTTTTCAATTTCTCCCTTCGGCTCTTCCACGTAGAACTTACACGGCTTCCCTGCTCTCTATCCCTCATCACAATACTGTCGCATACAAGCACTGTTTCGATTGCGGGCTATCACTCTTTGGAACTCGCTTCCCTGCACTATCAGAGATAGTCCGTCTCTCCCCGTTTTCAGGAAGGAAGATCGGAAGGATCGTTTGAAGGAGCATTATCTTTCTCCATTCTGGATTTGAGCTATACATATATTACTTTATTTATCTATATTTATATTTTTATATAATATTTATGTACTTGTGTTTGTAGAGTATCTAGCAGTTAGTTCGATAGTTAATTAATATAGGTATGTATCTTTATCAGAGCACATAGGTCTATCCTGCACATTAAATTATTCTTGTCAAACTTAGGTTTGCTGGAAGAGATCTGTTTAGAGATAAGCAAGCCTTTGTAGATATCCTTTCTGATTTATTGCATCTTAAGTCGTTTTATCTACACACGTATCATAAACCCTCTTTACTGCGTACAAAAACCGCACGTTACGATCAGCATAATGTTAAACTACTTGGTAAAAACTCATTTCTTATCTGAAAAATTACACATTATGACCATAATGTGTAGTTTTTCTACATATAATGACATTCAAATTTCGAACGCCGACGCCTGCCTGCGTGCCGCTTCTAGTTTGTGTGTGAAGTTGGTACTGACATTCAAATTTCGAACGCCGACGCCCGCCTGCGTGAATTTGGTACTACAGAACAAGCTAAACAACTGCAGAGCCACAATGCCGCGGTCAAACATGCGGTTCCTGAACACATCAAAGAGAGCTTATGATATGTGTGTAGATAAACTAGTGTATGTAACTGTACATAATTAGGCATTAAAACTCTCGAGTGATATTATTATGAAACTCGCCTTCGGCTCGTTTCATAAACCCACTCTCGAGTATTAATGCCCTCCATTATGTAGCAGTCACATAAACTACTATTATGTGACTGCTACATAATGGAGGGCATTAATACCCGAGAGTGGGTTTATGAAACGAGCCGAAGGCGAGTATGTGGCTGTCACATAAACTACTATTATGTGACTGCTACATAATGGAGGGCATTAATACTCGAGAGTGGGTTTATGAAACGAGCCGAAGGCGAGTTTCACAATAATATCACTCGAGAGTTTTAATGCCTAATTATGTACAGTTACATACACTAGTTTATCTACACACATATCATAAGCACTCTTTGATGTGTTCAGGAACCGCATGTTTGACCGGCATTGTGGCTCTGCAGTTGTTTAGCTTGTTCTGTAGCACCAACTTCGGGCGTCGGCGTTCGAAATTTGAATGTTAGTACCAACTTCACAGACAAACTACAGGCGGGCGTCGGCGTTCGAAATTTGAATGTCATTATATGTAGAAAAACTACACATAATGACCATAATGTGTAGTTTTCCAGATACGAGTTTTTACCAAGTAGTTTAACATAATGCTGATCCTAACGTGCGGTTTTTGAACGCAGTAAAGAGGGTTTATGATACGTGTGTAGATAAACTACTATTATGTGCCATAAATATATACGAAATACGAAATATACTAATTATGCCAAGCCCGCCGCATCGTCACATCCTTTTTTATCCGCAAAATAAACAAAAAATGATAATTATTAGTGAGGAATCGGCATCGCGCGTTAGCCCCCCCTCTCACGATAAATGTTATTTTTTTAGAATCCATTTACTCCATTATAAAGTCATCTACAGATTAGATTTTTGGGTTAACATTTATTGAGTATTTTATTAACATTCTCACTGATGGAAAATGTGATTGGATAGAAGTTTCTCGATATAATTTAATTACGAAAATTCCCCCTAAATTGTTTTATTTTTTCCTGCAATTCTGAAATACTTACTAATTTCATTGCGGAATTGCATTCAAAATGTGTATATTATGTATTCCTAAACACTCCTTGAAAATCTTTTTGATAAAATAGCGTAACTTATTTTTAAACAATTTTATATGGTTGGTGTTACATTATTGACCGAGTGAGCGAAGCGAGCGAGTCGTCCTGTTTCGAGATTGTATAAAAATGTCTTTGTCCGTCAGCCTGTTCTCGCCTGAGGTTGCATTTTTCAACCGATTTCGACGAAAATTGGCACACAATTTCTTGATTTATTTAATTATTTTACTCGATCGCGATTTTTGAAAATAGGGGGGAAGTTTGTTGTAGCATTATTAATCGACGGATTTCAATCAAATTTGAGAGGCACGCTAAGGACATCATTCTACAAAAGATGTTTTTTTAAAAAAAAAGGGGGAGGGGAGGGGGAAGCTGTTCAAAGTACCGTTATTTTGCCACCGACTGTCATCATCGATCATCAAAATTCTAAAGAATGAACTTCTAGCCGACCTACAAGCTTAAAATTTTAAACAAGCGAGGTCTACTGTTCTCATAGAACTACTAGTTTTAGATTGAGTCGAGCGCATTTTTTGCGCTCTCTTTTCTTTCTTATGTGGAAGTAATTATCACTGTCACTTTCGTTTAGATTCATATTCCTTTTATGTATATTTTTTCATATCACCTTAACTTATTTAACGTACACAGCGACAAACGAAACTCTCTCGATGAGTATGCATTCCTGCCCAGCTAATTCCTTTTTTTAGTGTACAAACGCAGCGTCGATTAAGATTCCGCCGCAGAACCTGGTCTAAACCCATAACTAACTGTCTCGAGGCTGCAAACCCACGTCGAATGGTATAAGTGGGTCCCTAACTTTAGTACGCGTTCTAAATTGAGATGGCGAAATTACTCGCACAATGCCAGACGACGCTTGCGCGGGAGTTTGGTTCAGGGCTTTTAACTAAGAAGAAGCTATAAGAAGTCTGTAAGAACTCTCGTTAGCTTAAATTAGGTTTGGTAGAAGGAATCCTGAAGGAATTTTATTATGTAACTACTCGGTAAATTTCGCCAATGACCACGTGATTTTATAGATTTCACTATATTTGGGGACAGGTTCTCTCTCGGTTTTTAATTTCTAATGCCTGCAGTTTATTCATTCGTATATTGGAGTCTTATAATAACCCAGCGTGAGTCCGAATTTTATGACCATAAAGTGTGTCAATTTATCGGAGGAACAATATTTATTACATTATTCATCATAGAAATACGGCGAGCTGAGAAGCCTGTTCAAAATGTCGCATAAGATATGATCAAGCTAACTTCGCGCAGCTGACAATTTGCTTAGGTTCGAATTAAATTATCATTATATTGATATCTATCAATATAATGATATGATTCTCTGGATCTATCTATCAATATGATTCTCTGGATTACATAAGACTGCAGCGACAGACAATATTGTTCAAAAGTCACATTACAAAGAGTGGGCCCATTTACGTTCATAGGTTTAATGAATCATCACGTGGTGTAGTGTATTTCGCTTAGGGTCACATTCGTGTTGGTGAGTTTACAATCCCTTGTTCACCTCAACGTATTGTTTTGTTTAGACAATATAAAGCATTATAAATAATAAATAAATTTCTTTTACAATGGTTACTCAATCTATGGGGCTGAACCTTTCACTATGAAACGAATGTGATCAGAGCAACTTTTTTTTAACTCTCACGTCAACGTCGTTTGTTGGCTGCAAGGCCCAAATCGTAGCATCGGAGAAGTGAGGAAACAAAGTTGCTGTGATAAAATCGGTTCCCAATGTTGCCTCTGTACAACTTGACCAAACAATCTGTAAGAAAGTCCGTAGGTATTGCAAAACTGGGACGTTGGTCCACTTACGAAGGGGTAAAATAGGTATTTGTTAAACCATGTTTCTCTCAACTCACTTTGACATCCTTGTAATTGGCGACGATCTCCGAAGCAAACGTGTTGTTGCCGACGATGGGCTTGTTCTTTACGCTGGGAAAGATGATGCCCCCCTTCCGGCTGAGGGGGCGAGATGAGTTGCCCCCTGCCCCCCCGGGGGGCACTGTCACTGGCGAACTCGACGGGTTCGGGCTGTTGGCCACACGCACGATTAGTTTACGTAAAACTATGGGATTGACAGATAGAGCGCGCTGTGAGTTTCATGAGCTATGAGGATTGTTCCATATCCATGAACATCTGAGAAGCAAACTTTTGAGGACCACAAAACATTGAATTTTACTTTCTCAGGCCCGAAAGATAAAGAACGACTCAAGCATTTCTTGGATTAACTTTGAAATTCTATTTTATATGGAATGTCAAAGTTAACTAAAATGTTATGCTATATCTACTAACTTGCTTTATATTTTTAAAGACATGGTTTTTGACTGTCCTTAAATCTGAAAATAAAAGCCAGAAACTGACACCGCCGCCACTCGCTGGAACTAATATGACTTTTCGCAAACGCAAGGACAATCGCAGAAGCAGTTCGCAAAGAAGTTCGCTAGAGCATGATTATTTAGTAAGGACGACGTCACCTGTATTGCTGGGTGGTGGGCAGCGCTTGCTCAGTGGCGGGGTCATCGACCCTGTACCTGGTCGGGCCGTATTCCACCAGCCGGTCGATAGTCGGGTCCAGAAGCAACTCAGCTGGTACTGGCCTCTGTGCCAGCGTCGCCACATCATCCTCCTGCTTCTTCAACCGCTTCTCCACCATATCAAGATTCTCGATTATCAAATTAGTTTTCACCCGAAGGTCGTTGTGGATCTGTCCGATGGCTCGCTCCTGCCTGTGGTTCTGTGTGAGGAGCTCATCCGATTTGGGCAAGAGGTCGTCGACCGAGCTCTTGGTGCCGACGACGACGTCCCACACCTCGTCCATCTTCTCCGAGACGCTCATCATCGGGATGATCTTGTTGACCAGTGTCTCGATTCTGCTGCCGCGAGCGACCGGCGCTGCGGTACTGGTCGCTGTACGGTTTTTGAAGAGACTGTTGACATTGATTGATGCAGCCTCGGGCTCAACAATAGCGGAGTGAACATCCGCCATCATATACAGCACTTTCCCAAGGTTTTCGGACACTAAGTTGATGTGGAACTGCAGCTTGCGGTCTACAGTAGACATGGAGGTGCGGAGTTGGTCGATTTCCTTTGTCACCTCGTTGACGATTTCCGTGTTGAGTCCTTTAGCTATTTCGATGACATTAAGACTGATGGGTTTCTTCTCGCTGGCTTCTGCGTTGATGTCGTCTACTGGCAGGAAGTTATTGTCTATTTGGTTTTTGAGTCCGACGAGTTTCGTATCTATATCGGATACTTTTTGGTCGAGTGACTCCAGTTTCCTGTCAAGTTTCTGGGCGACTTGAGCTTCCTGGATCTTCTTGAGGTTGCGGCTGCTGGTGGTGCTTTCTGGGAAATCCTGATCTTTCTCCATGTGGCTAAAGAGTTTCAGGTCGAGGTTGCCCAGCTTGGAGATGATGTCGTCGGTCTTGTGGATATTGTCATTGACCCTGGAGTCCAGGGCTTCGACTCGCCTCATCAGGTGTTCGACGGCCTTGTCTAGGTTCTCTATCCGTTGTAGTTTGGTCTCTAACGTGCTGACGATTACCTCGAACACGTTGAAGATGTATTGTTCCCTGGAACAAATAGAAACTTTGTTAAATACAAATATAAATTTCACATACATTTTTATCGCGGCAACTTGACTTAAATACCTCAATCAATTTAAACGTATTCTATGGCATGAGATATCTGAGTTATATTGTCGCATAGGCGGGATGACCTCGATATTTTTTACCAGGGTGGATGGACGTAGCCCAAGATAGGTGATTTGTTTGGTGGTGGTGGAGTGGAGGCTTGTGAATATGGGGAGGCGTTTGCCCAGCAGTGGGACACTAAATGGCTAAAAAAACGTTAAATGGCGTCTGAAGTAGTTCATCACTGCGACAGTCTTAGTAGAAAGATTTGAACAATTAAACAGTAATTATGATACCTGCTTTATCCGTAATGGCGTGGCTTATTATTGGGACACAAATGAAGGGAAATACCCGCCTTTCATCACAGCAATTTTGGTAATTGAGATATTTAGTTGAATAATAGCAATAAAGATTTAGGTGGCGTATGTCCATTAGTACAATTACAGCTACTCGTACAATGATCCGTCCTACAGACACTTTGTAGTTAGTTAGACTTTGTGTTTCCTTATAACAAGCGCCGTAAAGACTTGGATGGTACGGCAATGGTTAAGTTTGCTCTTAGAATTTTCATACGTGTCGGCCGGTCGACGTCAATGATTGCGCAACTGAAGAAATAGAAACCTTAAATACGTGCGACCTACGTGCATGCAACATAAGCAGGCTGCCACAGAGCTGATTATCTCGAAGAGAAACACTATAAAATCTTCGAGAAAATGAACAGCCTCGTTCGCTAACTCAAAACCGCAACGAAATCGACGCAGTATTGTAGCTATGCTAAAACTGTTTTCAAACCCAAATGTTCGGTGAACTTGAATTAGTAAGCAAGGGTAATAAAAAGGGGAACTTGAATGTAATAAACCGGGGGGCATGGGCCTTTACCTGGATACGAGTAAGATTGAGCCATACGGCACCACGCTGTCTCAGTGCGGGTTGAAGAAGGGTGTCGGGCTTGTGGCCAACCCGACAGTCAGAACTTTTCTAGTTGCCCTATTAGGGCCTCTGACAACTACTACCACCTAAGACGACCCGAATGGCCGGGTCGGCTGTGACCCTGCCTACGAAGTCAAAAGTCCCGAGTTCGAGTCCCGGTTGGGATAAATAATTGTTTGATGAGAACGGATGTTTGTACCCTAGTCATGGTTGCTTATCTATCTAAGTATAATATTTATCTATATAAGTATGTGTAAAACCCATTCAAGACTATCTTATGGTATAGTTTTGTGGGGAAATTGTACCGATGTAAATGACATTTTCATTTTGCAGAAGAAATGTTTAAGAATACTGGTAAATATTGACCAAACGATGTCTTGTAAACCATTTTTTGAGAAACATGAAATATTAACCGTTACATCTATCTACATTTTTGAAGCCTGCAAATTTGTCAGAAAACATCCCAACCTGTACTCCCCAATACATACTATAAAACGAAATGACCGAAACCTACATACATTAAAAGTACCATTCTCTAAACTAAAATTAATATCCTCAGGGCCGCATTCCATGGTAATAAAAATATACAACCACATACCAAATAGTATAAAATATATAGATAAAGCTACGCTATTTAACAAACATTTAAAAAAATTCCTAATACACAAAAGCTACTACAATATAAAAGAATTTTTTGACGATAAGATGACATAATGACAAATCGACAAGACAATAATAATAATATTTAGGAGCATGCCGTAATATAATTTAACATTGATTTAGTTTGATTTAATTTAATTTAAATATAAGGGACTTGTTATAAACTGTTATAGATAAATGTAGATGTTACTTTTTAATTTTGAATTCTATTGTCGTTGGAATATTAATATTTATTAAAGTTCAAGTTAACATGAACATTTTAAATGTAATAGAAATAAGTAATTAATTATGTAATATTAAGTAAAACCTGTATCTCTCAAAATTGCAACGCCTCTACGAGGCGTCACATGTATACCTGTATCCTGCCTGTACCACCTTTTTTAATGTAATGTGACAGCAATAAATGATTTGAATTTGAATTTGAATTTGAATTATCGTTGTCTAGTACCCAAGGTACGGGGAATCCTAGTTTGGGGCTAGATCAATGTGTGTAAATAGTGTCCAAGGTATTATTATAGTAGCGATGGTAGCGGGAACTACAGCTAAAATGCCACATAGAACGGACACCCATCCAGTGCCCGTCTCGGCCAGATGTTGCTACCCGCACGATCGTTGCCGATGTGCGAATACCGCTAGGCCACGGACGCTTCAAAAATTCATTTGGGAAATATATTGATCAATTGTAAATGCAGATAAATTTATCGATGTTGATTTATCAATCGCTCATAAATTAAAATGTAAATCAAACTTTGGATGTTCTTACATCTGTTACAGATTAATAAAGCGTCGTGATTTCTCACTAACTTAACTAATACTTAAAACTATCCACTTCTTATATTTCTAAGCAAATGCAGCATCATCAAGAAACCACGTAACTCGTATCCGTTGCGTATTTGAGTTTTACCTATAGTCGGCATAAATACTTACAAATGTTCATATTGATGATAATAACAATTCTGAATTACTTCAGCTTTCTAACGATGCATTTCATTTTATACCGGCATGAGTAGGTACTCGGCCAGCAAAAACTCTGTTGTCGAGTAGGCCCCCGCGGGGATTCGCGCGCGGAATTAGCAAAAAATCCTGGTCCATTGATTGGATGGTTAGGAGAAATTTGGTTTGATACTCGATTAGGTTCAAGTATTAGTGTTTAAGTTTACTCACAATATTGTCCTGGGCAAAAATAGCTGAATCTCACGTTTCAATTCCCCTCTAAAAACCATTAAAGCCTCTATCTCCAACATTGATCCTGGTACCGTCGAAAGGGATTGCGATTGCGATCGTGAGTGCAATAGAAAATAGGTAGATAGCGGGATTTATGTTGGAGATAACAATAATATGGAGCAAAGTACGCGCATAAACGAGCAAAGTTGCATTATAGGAAAGTTATGTGTCAAATAATTGTGTTCTAATTGGTCGATTTTTCAATTTCGATTGCTATCAGAGATACAAAATAAGGAAACAGGCTCAGTCAGTTTTATGACAATCCATTACAAATTGATGTTTTGAAGGAAGATTTCCATTTTGGATAAATAAAATTACAAGTGTGACGTTCTGTAGACAAGTTTTGATTGTACACTGGCCCAATTTCAGTGGTCCTTTTTTTACTTACAATATACTACAGTACAGACGATTTATGGTGTCTTTTATCAAAGAAATTATTTTTGGACTGAAGAAATTGTCTGGACTGAAATATTGTCAGTAAAAAAAATAGTGGACCACTGTAGTCGGCATCCGCCACTCGCTACTAGATGGCGCTGACCAGAATTCCTACATCGCGCTGTAGCTTTTTACTACAATTTGTAATACAGACAAATAAAATATTAAACTCATTCCCTCCAGCCTCCCTCTGAGGGCAAAGCTCGGGATCTACAAGACCTACGTGAGATCCCGCCTCACCTACGCGGCTCCGGCATGGTACGCCCTGTGCTCGGAGACGAACAAACGGAGACTCCGAGCCCAAGAGAACCTCTCTCTGCGTACCATCGTCGGCGCCCCCCGCTACGTGAGGAACGCGACAATCCAGAGGGACCTAAGATGGGAAACCGTGGACCAGTTTGACCAGAGGCTGGCGAAGGGCATGTTCGCGCGTGCGGATGCTTCACATCTTCCGCATATCGCCGAACTGGCGCCGCATCACGCGCGCCCGCCCGACCGCCGCCGCCTGCCACGCGACCTGGTTGCCTAGCCGGCGATCACCCACTGCATACCAGCGCCACATCAAGACCACCGCCCGCAGGGGCCATCCGATGACCTGTCCACAGGAGTGGACAGAGGCGATTCTTCGGGAAGAGGTCCGTCGACCTGACCCCGACTCCCCACGCCCCAGAAAGGGTGCGTGAGAAGATTATGAAGAAGAAACTCATTTCGACTCCAGCCTCCCTCTGAGGGCGAAGCTCGGGATCTACAAGACCTATGTGAGATCCCGCCTCACCTACGCGGCTCAGGCATGGTACGCCCTGTGCTCGGAGACGAACAAACTGAGACTCCGAGCCCAAGAGAACCTCTCTCTGCGTAACATCGTCGGCGCCCCCCGTGATTACGTGAGGAACGCGACAATCCAGAGGGACCTAAGATGGGAAACCGTGGACCAGTTTGTCCAGAGGCTGGCGAAGGGCATGTTCGCGCGTGCGGATGCATCACACCTCCCGCACATCGCCGAACTGGCGCCGCACCACGCGCGCCCGCCCGACCGCCGCCGCCTGCCACGCGACCTGGTTGCCTAGCCGGCGATCACCCACTGCATACCAGCGCCACAAGAAGACCACCGCCCGCAGGGGCCATCCGATGACCTGTCCAGAGGAGTGGACAGAGGCGATTCTTCGGGAAGAGGTCCGCCGACCTAACCCCGAACAGAAGGGATGCGTGAGATGACTAAGAAGAAGAAGAAACTCATTTCGGTTGGAGTGTAGATAAGGGGGCGCCAAGGAAAAAAAAACTTAGAATTTTTTTCTTCCGCCCCCTTATCGACACTCTGACCCTCATTTCTAACTTATATATGAGTGATTGTCATTTGATATTTTGGAAAGGTTTATATTTTAAATAAACCTCAAATTTCAGTATATTCGTGGTAAACTTAGACCTGTAAGTTTTCCATGACTTTAGCTAAGAATTTTGGATAAATTACAAATGTGATGTTCGGTAGGCAAGTTTTGATTGTAGCCTGGATCATCTTCATCTTCATACTTCAGTAGTCCTTTTTACTTACAATATACTACAGTACAGACGAATCCTTTATCAAAGACTTTTTTAGACTGAATAAATTGTCTGGACTGAAATATTGTGGGTAGGACCTCAAAAAAAAAAAAACTCAAAAAAAACTCAAAACGTTTATTCTGTAAATAGGCCACAAGGGCACTTTCACATGTCATTTCATTTCATTTTTTACAGAACATTTGGTATTATTATTTGTATCATATTATCAGAAAAAAAAAGAACTTAATTATTGTTTCTGAGAGATGTAAAGGGTCTCAAATGTCATAATAAAATAATTAAAATATAAATAACAGAGATGTATAGACTCTTTAGTGAATAATACAATGATGATAGGAGATGTAAATGGTCCCCACAGTCAAGAGTTGTATAATTAAATTAATCTTTGGAGGTGTGAAAGGCCTCCAAGTGTCCAGTAAAAGAAACTCTGGCAGTGAGGATGCTTACAATTAATTAGAACAATTCAGTCCCAAGCATTTTTATCGTCTATGTACTCTTTAATACTGTAGTAAGCTTTAGAAATAAGCCTTTGCTTGATGTAGTTCTTGAACTTATTAATTGATAGATCTGTCAAAGTGCTTGG
Source organism: Argyresthia goedartella (assembly GCA_949825045.1). Classification (NCBI taxonomy): domain Eukaryota; kingdom Metazoa; phylum Arthropoda; class Insecta; order Lepidoptera; family Argyresthiidae; genus Argyresthia; species Argyresthia goedartella. The sequence continues at coordinate 43,952,896 of OX463806.1, read as the reverse complement.
GAGTTTATTGTAAAATCTTACACAATTACCCTTGAACGAGTTTTTTATTTTATGGAGCCGAGTAGTGGGCACTGCAAGTTTGTCCTTGTTTCTAGTATTAAAGTTATGTATATCACAGTTTCTTCGAAAGTTAACAATGTTCTTATGGACATACATAATATTCTCGTAAATATATTGACTATGGACTGTCAATATATTTACTTCTTTAAACTTATTTCTAAGAGAATCTCTATTATTCATTTTATAAATCGCACGAACAGCCCGCTTCTGCAGCACAAAAATAGTATTTATGTCAGCAGCACTGCCCCAGAGCAGAATACCGTAGGACATAATACTATGAAAATAACTAAAATAAACTAATCTGGCTGTTTTTAAATCTGTCAAGTGACGGATTTTCCTGCATGCAAAAGCTGCAGAGCTCAGTCTGTTCGATAGCTTATCAATATGTGGACCCCATTGGAGTTTGGAATCCAACGTTATACCTAGAAACACTGTGCTGGTTACCAATTCCAATTCCTCATTTAACATGTCTGATTATTTTTAACGTTAGTAGTAAGAAACTTAACACATTTAGTCTTTTTCTCATTTAATAGCAAATTATTAACATTAAACCAATTTACCACTCTTGATATGGTATTGTTCACGTGATCATCATTAGCGTGTTGGTTTCGCTTTGTTTTAAAAATAAGTGAGGTGTCATCAGCAAACAGTACCATATCATGACAGTCCCTTCCTAGATAGGGTAAGTCGTTTATATAGATGAGGAATAGGAAGGGTCCCAATATTGAGCCCTGTGGCACGCCCAAAGAAACCAATGATCCTGGTGATCGTTCTCCGTTTACGTCTACCCTTTGTATTCTTCCGTTCAGATAAGATTTTAACAAATTCAATGACGTGTCTCTAACTCCATAATGATGTAATTTCCTGATCAATGTTTCATGACAAACGCAATCAAAAGCCTTAGATAAGTCACAAAAAATGCCTAGGGCATCTTGTGACTCTTCCCAGGCATCAAAAATACTTTCATTGAACTGAATTCCGGCATCTGTTGTTGAACGACCGCGAGTGAATCCAAACTGTTTGTTATGCATTAGCTTATTTGATTCAAAATGATGTAATAGCTGTGATAAGATTAATTTCTCAAAAATTTTACTAAAAGTTGGTAGTATTGATATAGGTCTGAAATTGGTGGGGTCTTGAGTACTACCTGCTTTGAAGAGGGGAATTATCTTACTTTGTTTCATTAAATCAGGAAATTCACCGCAGTCTATACAATTGTTGAAAATGACCGCTAGGTCATGTGCAATTAATTCGATCAGGGATTTAACGACGTGAACAGAGAGTCCCCAAAGATCATTCGTTTTCTTAACATTTATCAATTTAAATGCCTTTACGACATCTGAACTTGTGACGTGCTTAAAATTCAAGTATGAAGCACACTCTGAGACATTATCTTTTAATATTGCAACAGCAGACAAAGGTGACGAATTTAAATACTTAGTCGTGGAAGCCGGTGCATTAGTAAAAAAACGATTCAAATTCAGTTGCAACTTCTAAGCTAGAACTCGTAAGCTGTCCATTGATTTTTAGTTCGTAATCGTGACTCGCTTTTTTACTACGACCGGCCTCCTCATTAATTATTTTCCAAGTCGTTTTTGTAACATCGGAACTATTCTTAATTTTACTACTCAGAAAATTACGTTTAGCTGTATGACAGTCTAATTTAAATTGTTTGGAGAACTGTTTGACTTGTTCTTTAAATTCGTCACTCATGTTGAACCGTCGTTCCTCATACAATGCATTCAATGCTTGCCTGCGTTTATGCAACTCTGCAGTAGCCCACGTACTAAAGTCGTTTGAACCACTAACCACAACCGATTTTAAAGTGAATATCGCGCTGTACTGTTTCATAAAGGTTTCAAAGAATAAGTTATACATTATATTAGGAGACTGTTCAGCAGCCAAAAACGGTAGTTCCTGGGCTAAAGAGTATCTCATTCTTTCTAACCGGTCAGCAGTTATTGGCACAAACGAAATTTTCTTTTTAATGACAGGTTCTCTAATAGAATCAAATTGAAATAATTGACCTAAATGATCTGAATCCAATTCACTGATAACACTTTTACTGATTGGAATAACATCAGTAAAAATGTTGTCAATGCATGTAGCACTAGTAGCAGTCACTCTTGTTGGCTCCATAAATAAATGGCTAAGCCTAAATGATGAGAAAAGATTCATCAATCTAACGCTGAGAGTAGTTCTTTCTAACAGATTAACATTAAAGTCACCACATATAATTAATCGTTTCGTACTGTGTGATGAAATAGTTAGGACGGATTCCATTATTTTCTCGAACATTTCAAAGTCGCTCAAGGGTGGCCTATAGACACATATAACGATGAACTGTTCTAATTCCACAGCTGCAAGTTCTATAGTTCGTTCAACAGATAAGGAAACAATGTCCTTACGTTCCTTGAATTTCATATGATTGTTTAGTATGATTAATGCCCCACCATGTATTGAATTAAGTCTGGTGAACGAACTACCAACCTGGTGATCTTTAAAGCTAAACATAATTTCATTAATAGTTAACCAGTGCTCTGTTATACACAAAATGTCAATTTTATTACAATTAAAAAATAACTCTATTTGTAGATCTTTGCCTCTAATACATTGAATACTCTGATGAACCAGGCTTATATACTTAGCATGTGAGCTTCCCTTATTCTTAGGGTTTTCTAATATACTAGAACATATGTTGCCAGAGCCTGGGCCCTCTGTTGTCTTATGAACTAATTTAAATGCATCCCGTTATTCTGGTCTGATACCAGATTCATATTAGGCTGCTCAGTAAAAGCAGAGTTAGAAGCCAAATTTTTGGCTGTAATGTCATATAAATATAATAGTGACATAGCTATTTGTCGTTTACAATAATTTGAAAGGTAAAATGTACCTTTAGTCATAGTAAAATAATTACTAACATAATTGTTAGTGTCAATAATATCAAACTTATTATTATATGTACATAAATTGTACATAGTTATATTCATATTATGTCTATATACATTTTCATTTTGTGTCAATTGGTTGCAGTAGGGAAATGTGAACCATATAATTTTTTTCACACTAAGACCATTCAATGTTTCATAAAATTTTATTAAATTATTTTTGTTCAGATCTCCCCTATTGCCCATGAAAATTATCAGTGTGGCACTGGCTGTGATAGTGCTGTCATTCAAAATTTGATTTATAATATTATCTACAGTGCTAAAAGGTGAGCAATTACTAATAACACTATGTCCCTTAGAGTATGAGTGGAGTGCTGAGCCCATGCCACTTCCAATCTCATCACAGTACATTATAATATCAGGTGTTGTGGTCATATCAGACTTGGCAGAACTATTATCAGTAACACCTTGTGTTGGTAAACTGTCACACAAGCCCGGAGAGTTGCCCGCTGTCAAACAACCACCTTTCTGCTCACAGCGACAAGTATGGTTGTTGGTCAGCGACTCAAACCGCTCACAATTATGGTTCATTTCTTGAATTAAATCATCCATAGCCAATGAGTATTCATTTATAACTTTCTTAGAGTTCAAATATGCACTGTTTAGTGATCTCAATGAATCCTCCAAGCTTTGGATTTTCAAATGTAAGTTTTGTGTGTCAGTTTCATACATCCACTTAGTACTTTCTAATTCTAATACACACATATTCAAATCATGTAATAAGTTTACATTTTTCTTGCTTACTTTTAAGTTTTTAGTAAGTACACAATTTATTATGTTTTATTAATTTCTGAGTTTAGTTTTCCGTATATACCTAATTATTTTAATGTATTTTTTCAGTTTGTTATTGCTGCAACTTAATAACCTTGATGTGGGCAATGTGTCATTAGTTAAATCAATGACATCATCAAGGCTTCCAGTTGCAACAGTAACCAGCTGCGGGCTGATCCCTACGACTTCACTGTAGAGGCTCTGGGTCTGCAACGCTGCGGTGTTTTCCTTCTCCTCCTGGAGTGCATGTATTTTTTCATGGGCATCGAACAATGCTTTCTCCAGGGAATCAATCGATTTCAGGGCTTGCTCGTACTCTGCACTACATACAGTGAAGCTATCTACGGTGACCTGCAGCTTGTCCCGCTCAACAATTACATCACTACATTCTTGTTCTAATACACATAATTGTTTCTTTAGCTTATCTCTACTTTCAATTACTGATAATAGCTCTTTCTCATTTTCCTCCCTTTCACAGAGTAATTCGGTGACCATTTCCTTTGATTTTTTTAATTCTAGTAAGGTAACTTTGAGCTTGTCATTTTCCTGCTGTCGGGAGGCGACAGCAGCAGCTCTGCGGGTCATCATGGTTACAGTTGAGATAAGAATCAAGGAATTGCACACCAAAACAATGCGAAATTACTTACGTGGAATAGTAACGTTTTTCAGCGTTTGCACATCACTAATTGCTATGAAATATATTTTAAACGTTATTAAATATAATAATTTAACAATAAGGTAACAAAAAGCGATGAAAGTGTACGGAAATAACAAATACTTTTAAATTTATAACCTGCAACGGTCACAAATTTAACATGTTTCGAGACACTAGTAAACGTCACTAAAACACACTGCAAACAATAGAAATACTTAACATTACACTATAATCCTAAAATAACACTAAATTGGGCTCAGAATTACACTAAATCATATTAAAATATCTAAATCAAGTCAATATCGTAAAAAAATATAAAATACACACACACAAATCAAAATATTAGATATAAGTACAAAAGTCACGTGCCAACTAACAAAAAGTCATAAAAATTAAAATTATAGCAATAACTTATGTCAAGTAATATTAATAATAATATAATTAAATTGTCAAAATCGTAAACTAGGGAGTCGAGCACAAAAAAAAAAAAAAACCTGACGGTGACGAATTGATCTCCAGTCTCTTGAAAAAAATATAAAAAAGAAGTACAGAAGTGCGCCCGGTGAGGATCGAACCGGAGCCTCTTGTTCCCGTAGGTGTTGGCCACTGTTCTTAACCGTCAAGCCACTCTCACTTGCTGAGATCGGTATCAAAATGTGATACTGTATATTATACGAGTTTATTTTTAAATGATGGCTGATGGTACTCGCTCGATTCGATTGCACAAAATTTTTTTGGTACCCCCCCCACAACACAAAGAAATTTGCCACCACGGACGCACAAATTCACAGTTTTAGGCACTAAAAACTTCTCTTGCCGCCAATCTCCTTCGAAATTATTGTCATAACAAAAACTTCACTAGAACAAACGCTAAATTAGGCTCAGCGTATTTTTAAAAGAGGAGCCACGCGAAACACTGCTGTTTTGATGATGATTCCGACCGACATAACATAAACAAAGCCCTTTGATAACAAAGAAATTATATTTCGAATTTGCAATTACTCTTTAATTTTAAATTTCAACTTTCGTCGTAATTAAAACCGAGCTCGGGCGGCGCGCCCAAAAATATTGTGGAACGCACTTCCCTGCGCTATTAGAGATAGTCCCTCAATTTTCACTTTTAAGAAAATATTGAAATAGCTTTTCCTTTCTCTTTCGTGATAGGTACTTTTATATATGTATATATATAAATATATACAAGTAGTATATGTTTGATACATATATTTTATTTTTGCGCTTTGTATTTTATTTAGTACACACATCATTTATTACATTATTATGTAATAATAAATACCTTGGACACTATTTACACACATTGATCTAGCCCCAAACTAGGATTCCATGTATCTTGGGAACTAGACAACGATTCACATATATAGATAAATATTATACTTATATAAACAACCATGACTAGGGTACAAACATCCTTTCCCATCAAACAAATATTTGCCCCCACCGGGACTCGAACCCGGGACCCTTGGGTACGTAGGCAGGGTCACTGCCGACTCGGCCATTTGGGTCGTGTTTTAGTTGTAAACAATTAGTTGTATACAGTTTTATTGCGTACTAGGACTCTCCTGTTGCACAACTTGCCTGTCCTGCCTAGGTTTGCTAGTAGAAATCTCTCTTTAGAGATAAGCTCGCCTTTGCCCATAAAATGATTTGTTAACTTACTATTAAGATTTCTGTGCAATAAAGAATATGAATATGAAAATATTACAAGTAAAAAAATATAATTGAACCACTGTTGTCGGCATCCGCCACTCGTTACTAGATGGCGCTGATCAGAATTTCTACATCGCGCTGTAGCTGTTTTCTACAAGTTGATCTTAATAGATACAAATAAAATGTTAATAATTAATGGGAGGTCAGGGAGAACCTTCTGGCTCGGTGGAGAGTCCGCAGAGCTCCGACAACCGCCGGTTGGGACACCATCGACGTCGTTCGTCGGAGCTCTGCGGACTCCGCCGAGCCAGGAGGTACTGCCTGACCTCCCATTAATTATCATCCCTTCAAACTTAAACAGGCTTAGGACTGTCATTCTAGTCAAGATGCCAATGCCGTGCTGTGTGTGCGAGAGCGAGTCGATGACCTGTCCATAGGAGTGGACAGAAGCGCTTCCTCAGGAAGAGATCCGATGATCTGACCCTGTCTCCCCACGCCCCAGAATGGGTGCGTGAGAAGATTGCTTGATTGATATTAAACTGCATTATAACGTACAAAAGAGTGATTTTTGTTTGATATTTTGGAGTGGTTTATATTATAATTAAACCTCACAGTAGACCTGTAATACGATCGTATACGCTTCGTCCTGTAATACGATTCGTATCCGTATTATTCCGTATACGATTATAACGAGCACAGTGTTTGGAGAACGGAGCGACAAAATTGTTTGGAGAGTAGGGTGTTTGCAGTAAACACTTTCTGCTTGAAATCTGGTCCTCACCTCAATTGCACAGTGGTTGAGATAGGTTTTTAAAGCTTACATTAGTTTAAAAATTGTTTTGAAATACCCGAAATCCACTTTTTATTATGTCTTACAACAATCATTATACGAAATAATAAAAATATATAATGAGCCTTTTTAAATAAATCATAAGTTCCAACAGTTAGCAAACAAAAAGAATGTTAATGGCTTTGAGAGTTTTTGAATTGAATATCGTCAAGGTAAAAAACGAATTTGTAAATTCTGCTAAATGAAGAAATGGTTTCAACATGGTAGAAACCTAAGCGCCCGCCGTAAGAAATCTGTCTAGGGGGGCTAGTGTTTAGGTCTGCAGAAAATACCTTTATCGCCACACCAACCACCACCAGCTAGACTGGGCATCCGTCCGCCCTAGAGAACCGTTGTTATGTTCAAGACTTCGACCCCGATAAGCCGACCTTCAGGTCTCAGTAGATTGGTTCACCAAACAACATTACGAAAGGGCATGAACTGATCAAGTTCGAAAGTGATATTAAATTCTTAATAGCCCTTACTAGTTTTCATACAACATAATTTAGAAATTATTTTCTAAACAATGAAAGTACATAACTTTGTTGATGGATATGCTTTATTTAGAAAGTCAAATTATCTAAGAACTCAGGAAAATATATTTTGTACAATTGATTTTACATATATATAATTGACGACCCGAATGGCCGATTCGGCAGTGACCCTGCCAACGAAGCCAAGGGCCCCGGGTTCGAGTCCCGGTGGGGGCAAAGATTTTTTTGATGAGAACGGATGTTGGTACCCAATTCATGGTTGTTTATCTATCTAAGTATACTATTTATCTATATAAGTATATGTATCGTTATCTAGTACCCAAGATACAGTGCATTCTAGTTTGGGCTAGATCAATATGTGGAAATAGTGTCCAAGGTATGACGTTGACGACGTTTGACGACGAAGATGACGTTTCTTGCATTTGTTCTTGAGCTTCTTTTTTGTACCGGTGTAGTTGTATCATGGTTTAATCAAAGAGTTTCGTTAATAATAATAATGAATTGTCAATATCCATAGAACTTTGCTGTTAACAATGTTTGACAAGACTCAGACACACAGTGCCCTCTGTACACAGAATAAGTAAGTAAAGAGTTTCGTTCATCTGAGCCACTGCCAAAGTGTTTTGCGTAATCTTTCTCATTGGCTAGTGAGATAGAGACAGAGCTTGCGTCGGTCTCCCTTCCCTTTCTAAGCGAAACAAGGAGAAGAATACTGACTCATAGCTCTCTCCATACTGTTGACAGATGTCAAATGCGACTTCTAAGAATGTCTCCACTTTTGCTAAATGTGGGCAAAACACACGGGTCCCTCTGTCACACCATTTAAACATTTATATACAGGCACATACATTGCTTCGGACCCCACAGGCAGAGCTGGTCGTCAATGTGGGAAAACCTTGAAGCTTTGTTTATTTATGAAATGAAGTATGCCACAAACATTATAATTGAAGCTTAGCAGTGCGGCCGATGGTACTAATCTTAAAACAGTAGGAATAGAAGAACGAACGTAGGTACCGTAATGTAGCAACCTCGATGGAGTCCTAGATACTCACGTTCCCTGTCAGTAGAACAACTAAACAAGTACAGTTCAACAAATCCGCTCAATTTCATCTGAGACGGTAGACCCTGCAGGGGTGGCGATAAAGCCGACAAATGGAGCAGTGAAGGTTTTCGCGATAGTATCTCTAAATAGCCAAGTGCCCGTAAAGTGGGGTTTTGGATAGTTTGGTTATCGGTGCTCTACACTTTATTAGTTACAGTGACACACAGGTTTCATGCACAGTATTGCACAGCTGTTGTTTGCGTGGGCGCAACTATGTTTCTGCCACCTCATGTAGGAAATCCGTGACGTGATTTATGTTGGCGTATTTTGCTAAAGTTAGAACATCAATTGTGGGTCCAAGTATACTATACTATAACAAAATACCTGAAGAGATATTAAGTTTGTCAGAGAAGAAATTTAAAAGCATTGCTATAAAATTATGTTATAATATAATAGTAGTTTATGTGACTGCTACATAATGGAGGGCATCAAAACTCGAGAGTGGGTTAATGAAACGAGCCGAAGGCGAGTTTCATAATAATATCACTCGAGAGTTTTAATGCCTAATTATGTACAGTTACATACACTAGTTTATCTACACACATATCATAGGCTCTCTTTGATGTGTTCAGGAACCGCATGTTTGACCGGCATTGTGGCTCTGCAATTGTTAAGCTTGTTCTGTAGTACCAACTTCACGCAGGCGGGCGTCGGCGTTCGAAATTTGAATGTCAGTACCAACTTCAAAGACAAACTAGGGACGGCACGCAGGCGGGCGTCGGCGTTCGAAATTTGAATGTCATTATATGTAGAAAAACTACACATAATGACCATAATGTGTAATTTTCCAGATATGAAACGAGTTTTCACCAAGTAGTTTAACATAATGCTGATCGTAACGTGCCGTTTTTGAACGCAGTAAAGAGGGTTTATGATACGTGTGTAGATAAAGCATATTATAGGTTATATGATAGATAGCATTAATAACAACGAGGTATGGAGCTCTGATGTTCCAGCGCAGAAAAAGAACCACGCACACGTTTGTAACACAAGAACTATTTTTGAAAAAATAAATATAGAAAAAAAAGGTAGGCCGTGCTGCAGTGTACGAGTTTCTTGCGCCGCTTCTTCTCCGCTGCCGTAACACGTCCCGAAGCGGTAGTAGTTTGTATTGCATTGTACATGATAAAAAGTGTACGTAAGAAATTTTGAAATAAATATTATAAAGTTTGAAGTCTTAAAAGTGATTATGAATTTTAAATTAGAATCTACAAATTCTTCATGTTCAAAGGGAAGTACCCATATCGATTCCCTTGCAAGTATCAAGCAAATTATACACCTATAAATTTGAGTGTTTGAGAGCTTTAAGGATCCACCAACCTGGGTAATTAATATAATTTTCAATTAGATATCGTACGAGGGTTCCTTTTTTCTTTTAAGCTACGGAACCCTAAAAACATCCATACATATAATTATATAGTAGAGACGTGATAAAAACGAGTCCCTGTAATGCCCGGCCCAGTATTGTCCGGCCCAGGAATGTCCGGCCCCGGAATCGGCGTCCCAAAAGCCCACGATTCCGGGGTCGGGCATTCCTGGGCCGAGCATTCCGTGGCCGTACAAAATAGTGCTCGACCCCGGAATGCCCGGCCCCGGAATTGGCGTCCCGAGTACCATAGACAACTGCTACATAAGAGAATAGGGAGTGTTCATAGTGTCTCTATCTCAAAAAATCTATTAATATCATCAAATGTTTTTTTTTATTTGCATACGCTTCGCTCCGCTCCGCTCCGCTACGCTTCGGTTTTGCTTCTTCTAAGTTCCAACCTAACCTATAACCCAATTGAAATTTAGCCACAATAACCTACTCTAGCCAAATTTGACTCAATAAATATAATGCACTTGAACTCATTCTTCCCAGTGTCATTTTTTTAACAAATAGCAAATTGAGTTTGTTTTTATTTTAAACTAACCAAATATGAATAATATTAGGTTATGCTATGTGTCAAGTGAATGTTAAACTTGCTTACAAAAAACTTCACTACTATGACCATGGCCTTAGATTCGTCTAAGTTAAATCGAAAATGTTCCACCAATCAGAAGCCAGTATTTCCAGCCAATGAGAGACGTCCCACAATTCCGGGGCCGGACATTCCGGGGTCGAACAGGCAGTGCACGGCTTTGGAATGCACGGCCCAGTAATGTGCGGCTTGGAATGTCCGGCCCCGGAATTGGCGTCCCAAATCCCACAATTCCGGGGTCGGTCATTCCGGGGCCGTGCATTCCTGACCCCCATAAAAACTACTCCTTCTGGCGTAATCGGGTTAAAAGTTCGAGTCAAAAATACTCTACCAAATAGATCCATCTATATCTATTCCAAACCTCTTTTGTGATGTTAAAGAAACCCTTATGTTATTTGACTCACCAAAGAATCAATGCTATTTCCAATCAATATTGGTAAACGTATTGCCCAAATAAAAAGAGGCCCGCGATTCCGTTTGTCAATGTACCAATATCACTAACCGCTGTTCAGTTACCACATGCCTCTGTTGACTTGTATATCAGCTCTATCGGTAAGACACAGTCCCAATAAATTACATAGAACCTCAAAGTAAACTAAACTAACATATTAAAACATATGAATGCACCTGGTTACGGATATGGAGTACGAAAGTAGCCGCACCAATAACTTTGTAAACTACATTTTGAGGTATTACACCCAACCTATTGACTATTCACTAAAATCATATAGCCTGTTACTCTCGCGGTCTCTACAAATCCAACGAAACCTCATTTGTTAAAATCCGCCCAGCTGTTTGAACAGTATCGGCTTTTTGAAAATTTTAAAACCCCCACATCTCTGCCATTTTGATAAAAATCCAAAACTAAACCGTGAAAAAAAAATAAAAAAAAATCGCACCTGCTCACAAAATGGGAGAATCAAGTCTGTAGAGGATAACATCCGGACGGAAGGACGGACGGACATCCGGACATACGAAAGTATTTTTGCCTAATCCTGAAAAGGAGACGCTTCGTCGCTCGGTGAAAAAGTAAACTAAGAAAAGTCAATGTTAAAAATCCACTAAAAATCATATTCATAGAATAAATAGACTTGCATCGATTCATAGATATTTTGGATCTATGAATAGATATATAAAAGTATATATCTCTATATCATCTTTATGCAGATGACCTTCAAATTTATCGGCATTTTCCCCTGTGTGATCTGACTTCGACTGTTGAGGCTTTGAATGCTGACCTCGACAACATCAGGAAATGGTCTCTTTCGTATGGGCTATTAGTCAACCCGGACAAGTCTCAGGTGATGATACTAGGTACACGGCATTTACTTGATTTGTTGCAGAATAAGTCCGTTGATCCCGTTCTATTTGACGGTACCATTGTCAAGTATAGCGAGAAAGCCAAAAATCTTGGCGTTGTTTTCTGACAATCTATTATCCTGGTCGCCCCATGTTTGTGAGGTCAGCAGACGAGTCTTTGCATCCTTTCATTCTCTTCGGCGTTTGCAGTTCTTCCTGCCTAGGCAGACTAAAATCATGCTAGCTCAGACCCTTCTTCTGCCTTTAATAGACTACGCCGATGTTTGCTGGGCCAGTGCGAACGAAGATCTACTGAACAAACTCGAGCGACTCCAAAATCTCGGGATTCGGTTTATTTTCGGACTTCGTAAGTACGACCACGTGTCCCAATATCGTAGGGAATTAGGCTGGCTCCCGATCCGACTTCGTCGTGATATGCACATTCTCTCCTTCCTCTTCAATATTTTGAGAATTCCGTGCTACCCTGCATATCTTCGTGAACGTTTTGAGTATCTTTTCTCGGGGGATAGACTTCGGAGATCTCACACGGTATCACTTTTGTCAATTCCTCAGCACAACACTGTTGCTTACGAGCACTCGTTTAGGTTAAGGGCAATACGTTTGTGGAATGCACTTCCTTGCGCTATAAGGGATTGCAAATCCTTGGTCACTTTCAAGAAAAAATTGAAACAGCATCTCCTCTCTTCCGAATAGTGGGTATCTCATAGTATTTATGTATATCTATTTATTTATTGTATTCTATTTACTTATTTTGTAGTAATTACGTAGGGTGTATTGTGATTTATTTGATAGTATATTTATTTTATTTATTTCTTTTAACTCTTAATTGTACACTAGGACTACCTCTCTATATTTTATTTTTCTCTTTTCTTCACAGGTTAGCTGTAAGAAATTTCTTTTTAGAAATAAGCTCACCTTTGCATACTGTTTCTGTTATAATTTCCACTGTGTTTTCTGTGCAATAAAGGATTATTATTATTATTATTATTATTATATATAATATATCACTATTCTATGAATAAGGTTTTTAACATTGAAACTTTTCAAAATCATAGCTGGTAAAAGGTTCTGCAGAGAAGGAGAGTAGTAATAACTCGAATGCATCCTGCAATAATCGAAGCTCTAAAGAACGAACTTATATATTAACGGTAAATGGACTGTACCTAGTTAGTGATTCGCGTCACTGACCAGTCCTTCTCCCGTAGGTCTGTGTGTAAACGGCTTAAGCGGTATCATCTCACGTGCTAGTTGGTGATGAAACGGCCAATGGGACTTGAAACTTGTTCAATGTCATATTTCCTCATAAGATAGTCGAAGTATCCATTCATGACATTAGTGCGGCTTGATTTCAACCAGTAATAAAACGTGATTAGAAACTTCTGTATGGCTGAACTTTATCTTACTTTGGCAAGGTTGATCACAGATTTGAGTGTTTGTTTCCGATCTTTCGCAATAGTCATACCATAGCGGATAACTGAAGGTTCGTTCCTGCAGTGGTGCAACGATGCAGAGTTGACATATCACATATTGGGCCGAATTTAAGTAACCTTTTACTTCTAATATATGAAGGAACATGGCAACAGCATCAGTTGATTCCGACCCATTGTATGAAGTCAAATGAAGTCTTGGGTTGCGTCACAACATCTTTGAAACCTAAGACGAACGAAACTCTTGAAACTCACCCCGTCCGCACCGCTCTTAAACCCCGAGTTATTTGATTATCTATGACTATCTTTCTCGGGTCTCAGCACTACACTAACGCCAGTTTTCCTATCATCCAACATATAATATGAGGTCCATCGCCCCCCGCAGATAAAGAAAAAATTTACTAAAGGAATCTCATCGGAGGCTCTTCGACTTCCATCAGGCATTGAGCTAAAAACTTGTGACAATTGATAACGTAACATATAGCTTAGCAATATAGCTTCTCGCCTCTATCCGTACGGGGAGAGTGACAATGATTAAAGGGCCTGATGATTAAACTAATCTACCAAAATAATAAATACTAATTTACCAAAATCCCACTTCAAGTCATTGAACTACTTTACGGTAGCTCAACTCTTCAAGTGTGCATTCGCGAGTATCAAAGCTAAATGCCGTCAAACACAATCCGATTACTTCACGCAGGGCGTGACTTATACAGGCATACTTGTATATGTATAATGTAGATTACATGTGTAACAAGAAGCGTATTGATGAAATTGTATCAAAGTGTTGTCAGGCAATTCTTCCTTGCGCAATGACTACATACTACCAGTATTGTAGGTTAATGTTGGCACTGGTGGCCGCGCCTTAGCCTCCCGACTTGCAAAACAACGTCAAACTGTATTTCTTTAATTGGAGAACGACGTGCGATACGACCATCATAGAGGCTTATTGGGAAATCGAATCCCCTTATGCACAGTCCGTTGAACTACAACGAAAAGTAGACTACGGTTTAACAGAGCGTTATCTTAAGTGCAATGAGGTACCTATACTTCTTCTTCTTTTAAATTTGGCGTTCTAACCTCTTTTGAGGTTAATTTTGCCGGTGTCAAGTGTATTTGAAAGATCGCCATTTGGTCAGGTTCGCTATAGAAAACCTGGAAATTAACGTATTGTGAATAATTTGTTGTTGCTCCTTAGCATTACCCGGAGGACGTGAACGTAATATCGTCATAGATTTCTCATACAATATGGCAGCGGCAGAGATTGGCTCCACGGATAATTTTAGACAGTAATCAGACAGAGTGAGTGTTTTCCTTCTTGCGTCATTGGGGATGATTACCGCCACTCAAAAGAGGGGAAGTCTTACATGAGCTATTAAAGCCATAATTCTGACAACTTTCCCTAACCAAATCTATACTGGTCTATACGAGAGTGAAAATCACATTGCTAACCAATTGTCGATGGTAAGATGTCCACAGAACTGTAGGCTGCACATTAGCCTTAATTGAACGTCAAACAAAATGTGGCCTCATCACTTTATCAGTACGCCACGTGTCAGAACTATTCAATATCAGTCTCTCTCTCATTACACCAAATTATACCGATTGTAATCTAAGCACGGTGCGGTACCTTAGTACAACACATTCACATTATCTGTGCATGTTGTTGGAATGCAATAACCTTAGATCACCCTTAATGACTTTAGATCTGATGGAAATGTTGCCATCCTAATGGGATTTAGTTTTTCCAATATTAGAAGAGTTAGTTTTAATCGGTTTAAGGCGCGATGGGCAGTTTTGTTCGGGCACTTTCCCCACCCACCAACAAACATGATATCGGCTTAAATATTATTGTATTAACTCAAGCGTAATCACCAGTTTCAACTCCAATATCAGCGGGGCTTTTCCGGGCGGCAAGCTAGCGGTGTCAAAAATGGAGAATTTAAATAAAACTAATGATATCTCGAATTACATGCAATTTCACTGAGTTCGTGTTAGGGTTATTCGATGCATCTAAGGCTACCTCTGGTGTCGCAGTGACGTCTCATTAATGGGACACCTATATAAAAATATATTTTATTCAATTATATTTTCCAAGAAAACTCCTCACGTAGGACAACTGTCGCAATACTAAAAATGATCGTAACAAGACCTTTGAGACATGTTTCGTTGCTGTTGGCGGGTAAGGAATTTCCTGCCCATCGCTCTTTTTATACATAGGATGTTCAGGTAAGGAAATTTAATAATCAGTTTTCATGAGTGTCACGAAATCCCAATAGCCCTTCAAAATGCGTTCTTATATTATAGCTTAGGAAATGAGCGCTCAAAAGAGGGTCTAGATAGAAAAGTCGAAAGCAGAAAGTTTGACTTAGGAACTTTGAATGCACTAGTTAGTAGAAAACATAAAGTCAAAAGTTAGATGAACCTAGGAAGTTTATATTGTGAATTTTTACGGTAGGATATTAAAGTTTGGAGGCCTTGTTATACATTATATAACAATATAACAATGTTTATTTATGTTTATTTCAAAATGACTACATACTTCTGTTCTTGGCTGGATTAGGAGCCAGGTTTTTTGTCACATGAGCCCACCGAAAACAATTAGTTTTGGTGTACCACAGGGCAATAGTTTGGTTGGGTGGTTACGCTGTTGACTCGGCCATCGTATTACACGAAACATTCTGGAATAAGGAACATGGAATGGTCTAACGTTGCTTATTAACGCAAATCTTACTACCACTAAAATTTAATATTTAACTTTTGATAAGACGAAGCTTCAGCCCGCCCTCTTGGCCTGCAATAAAGATACACCCATGTGGAGTTGTTGTGAAGTGTGTATAACCGACCATTTTCTTGAATCTTGGATAAGGATTTAAAATTTAGGGCCCATAGGAAACACTCTAACAGGACCCGCAAACAATGTTTGTTATGAAACAGCTGAGAAATTGTGCCAACATTGAAATGCTAAAGAGAACTATTTGAGGCGGCTCCTGTAAGAATGCGCTTTTGGAGTTAAAACGCACACGGAGATCGGTGCTGAAAGTCATATTCAACAAAACAAGGAGATACCCGACAGATGTAATCCATAGTGATTACGAGATACTTCGCGTTCGTCGGCTTTTTTTTATACAATCAGTTTTTCGAGTTCATATTCAGGTTCTTATTAACGCCTCTTTATCTACATATGAATCTGAAACTTGTTCATACGGTACCCTGTACTAAGCACTTGTTCGAACATCTTTCGCACGAAGACCTACCTGATTTTATTCACCTGTATTTGTGCAACCAAGAACCAAGTGTGTAACTAAAGTGAGTGCAGCAATACAGTGATACTGAATCTATTATTACTGTGTAGTGCATATGGATGTAGTATTTTCTGCATGGATATTCAATAAATTAATTACATAGTTGTAAGAAACCATAAAACTGCATGTATCCAAAGAGGGCACCCACGATACAGGCTTTGCAACAGGAACTCATTATTATTAGTTTCAAGAACTATTGAATAAATACTTTGAACTATTTGGACCAGCGGCGATGTAAGTTCGAGAGCCGAGGTGCGCGCGCAAGGTTGCGGCCGCTCGAGCCGCCATTATGTGGTAATAGACACCAAACTAACCAGCATGCGAAAGCCGCGCTGGACTACCGCTGAGGTGAGGACTACATTACTCTGGCCGCTCATTTCAACCTTGGATTATCAAAAACGCCATAGACGTTAAAGATCGAAAGAACCTTATCGAAGGATTTAGAATTTTCGTTTGCGAGGGCTAGGGAGCTTGACCCACTGAGTATAGGGGAATCATAATATTAAAATTAGAAAGTTGTGTGTAATGTATGACAAGGGAACCTTGCAGTTTTTTACATTCACGCATTTTTTTGATGGGATTCACATTACGAAATTATTGATAACCGTTAGATATTAAATTTTCCCTCTTCACCACATTGGACCACAGTGGGAAAAAAGGCAAAGAAAAGTTTCCCACAGGCATGAATTAAAAGCGTCTTAGTTCTAGATAAAGTCATCTTACATACATCTTACATACTTATCATAATTATAGCCTGTTTCAAGAACTCCCGTTAAGCTCTATTTGACAGATTCAACTGTTATTTGCCATACAAAATTTATGAATTATCTGTAAAATAGGGCTTACCGGGACTTTTTGAAACAGGCCCTTAGAAGTGTACTTTTTTCGAATCCTTACAAAGTCATTTATAGATTTGATTTTTAGTCAAACGTTTATTGAGTATTTTATTAAGATTCTCACTGAAGGGAAACGAGATTGGTAGAAGTATTCTTGATGTAATTTAATTACGAAAAGACTCTCTAAATTGTTTTTTTTCCCGTAATTCTGAAATTACAACTTAATTTAATTGCGTAATTGCATTCAAAATGTGGATTTTTTGTAAGACTCGAGCACATAGTTTGCGCTCTTTTTTCTTTCTTATGTGGAAGTAATTAACGCTGTCACTTTCTTTTGCATTCGTATTCCCTTTATATATCTTTTTGGTATCACCCTAACTATGTATATGAAAAGATACAATGTGCCCGATTAACAAAGTACTTTAACATTGATAATCGGTGTTTTATTTCAATCATTAAGTTAAGTGTAACACCCACGTCCGCTGAGACCCTACCTATGAGGCTGCAATTAAGGTACAGTGAGTAACGGATTTAGCTGGGTCGCCCTTCAATAAAAGATTATTAAACAGCCTGGCCGGACTTTATACACATTCCTTCGTATTATATGCCGTAAAAGTAATAAAATAGAATGGAATAGAACGCACATTTATTCAACCGTCACAATACTCAAGACACAGCAAAAAGAGGCAAAAATAAAAATAAATATAAAATAGCATAACATAGCATCACGCCTTTTCCCATAAGGGGCGGCAGAGGCACAATTGTGCCCACTTTGAGCAAGTTATTCCGTTTTGCGTGACAGGGGGCTAGCCGATCGCCGCAGCTATGGAGTAATGAAGGCGTCCTCACGATGTTTTCCATCACCGTTAGAACGTCAGTATAATGTACTTAAGATATATTAATTATCTCCTGGTACATGGTCAAGAATCCAACGTGAATCTCCTGTGTGAGAAGCAAGCTTGAAACCCATTAGACCAGAGCTCTTTAAATAAATGTATGAAAGCAATATTGACGAATTGATAAATCCAGGTTTTAGCGAATTTCAGCGAAATTGTTAGACCCGTTTTCGAGACCATAAAACATGTAAACTCGATAACCGTACATGCCTATTCCTCGTATAACCGTACATGCCTATTCCTCGTATAACCGTACATGCCTATTCCTCGTATAACCGTACATGCCTATTCCTCGTATAACCGTACATGCCTATTCCTCGTATAACCGTACATGCCTATTCCTCGTATAACCGTACATGCCTATTCCTCGTATAACCGTACATGCCTATTCCTCGTATAACCGTACATGCCTATTCCTCGTATAACCGTACATGCCTATTCCTCGTATAACCGTACATGCCTATTCCTCGTATAACCGTACATGCCTATTCCTCGTATAACCGTACATGCCTATTCCTCGTATAACCGTACATGCCTATTCCTCGTATAACCGTACATGCCTATTCCTCGTATAACCGTACATGCCTATTCCTCGTATAACCGTACATGCCTATTCCTCGTATAACCGTACAATGTACATGCCTATTCCTCGTATAACCGTACATGCCTATTCCTCGTATAACCGTACATGCCTATTCCTCGTATAACCGTACATGCCTATTCCTCGTATAACCGTACATGCCTATTCCTCGTATAACCGTACATGCCTATTCCTCGTATAACCACAGATTATATAACAATCGTGTAGTGTGGGATACGATTTTGCGTATAAATACTTGATATATAAGACTCCAGAATCGGAGTGTGTAGTCACGAGCGCAGATGTCTATCGGACGCTGCTTAAATCATCCAATGCAAATGCTATAGACTGTATATACCTTAAGGCTCATGTATCTGTAAAATATGCAACTCCTTTCGTGGTGGTTGAAACTTTGGACACAACCATATTATCATAAAGATCATAATTGCTCACACTGCAAAAAACACACTGCGGCACAACTTTGCGATAATGTTATGTTTTTTATTTATATCTTCAAAACCACTGAATATCTCTTAATTTTAAACACACGGTTTTAAGATTAAAGATTATATGTACTTATTATTTAGCGAAAGAACCATATCAATATTCTTTTTAGATCGCAAGAAATAGCAAATTTCAGCAAGTTTTAGATGAAAAACATCTATTAAGTTTTATCTTCTTCATTTTCTATATTGTTTCCATTGACACATTCATGTTTTCAAACACACAGATTAAAGTCCTATATTTCTTCGGGATTTGAAAAGTGTCTCCTCTATGAGGAATAGAGCTTCCAAAACCGGCTAAGTGCGCGTCGGATTGACATTTAGGGCTCCGTAATAAATGCAGCCGTAATATAAGCCAGACAAAAATAATTAGGTACACTTCACATACACCTGATACACCTACCCAAAATAACACTAGCATTCTTCACCAGTAAATAATTACTTTGTTTTTCATAGTGTTTGCATGAATGACAAAGTTATATTTGCGTTTTTTAATAAATGTTGTATATCTTAAAAACTGATGAATTTCCATTGAAAGTGTTTATTAAAATACACAAAATATTTTCTTTTGATTTTTCACTCTCTTACTTTAAAAGTTATAGGGGGGACACAATTGTTTTCACTTTGGAAGGGTCTGTTTCTTTAACGATTTACTTTGAGGAAAAATGGTTAGAGAAAACTCAACGTCATTTATAAAGACCTGTCTATAAACATCTCACACAACAAAGGTTTGATGAAAAAAATATTTTTGGTTTCAGTTCTATGGATGGAGAGTCCCTTTAAATTTATTTTTTAAATTTTTGTATAAAAAACGTAAAGCCGTTACAGAATACATCTACATACCAAGTTTCAACTGGGTAGTCCTGATAGTTTCGGAATAAAGTTGCTGTGACCGACAGTCGGACGGACATACCGACAGACAGACTTGACGAAACTATAAGGGTTCGTTGTTTCTCTACGGAACCCTAAAAATGGGCGTTTGTCCAAATTCGGCGTTACCCAGCGTCTTAAAATGGTCTATTTGCTGTATGCGTGCAAGCGTGCCTTCCAATTGCTGCCCGCGCGCATGCTTCCAAGTAATTGGTCGAGTTTCATAAGAGCATAATCTCATGTTTCGCTCGTTTGGGTGGAAGATGTGTTTCTGTAAGTGGCAGTTTGTTCCGAACACTAACTATCTGTAGTGTAATGTTTCTGCAAGTTAGCGAACATATTCATATCTCCATGGCGATGAGCTAGCCCCTTGTCACGCCTTTTTTGCTATGGAAAACTTCGTGATTATCTGTGAATGCAGTTCAACAATATTTATCTATGCTACTTGTATACAGGGTGCATCTGTCCTATTGGACCATCACTGTCTACTGATTTAAGCAATGAGATGACTACACTTATTCTAGGGGCTTTAGGGTGAACGCAGCATCCCTAAAGTAAAAATATCTGTCAATTTATTAGAATCCATGATGATGTTGAAAGCCCAAAGTACAGCATACTTCAACATTTTAGGCAATTAGCAACCTGGCAAAGCAATAACTCAGCAACAACCAGAAGGACCGTGATACTATGTTAGTAGGTCTACATCTGACAACTTGTCAATCAGGTCTCGTTGGAGAAAGGTGGGTTACGCAATCGCACGGCCATTCAATCGAAATGTGTGACAGAATGACTTGACTCCATTGATATTGCAGGTAGCACTCGTTTTGAATCGGGAAGTCCTGGGACTATGTTAGTCCATTTAACCTGAAACACTTACGCCTATTTGCACTAAACAGCCTAGCGAAAAAATTTGATTGCACTGACAGATTGGACTTACGAATGACTTAGGGTTAGTGCAATCTTTTTTTTTTGCTAGGAGCAGCCTAAACAAGTTGGGAAAGAACTTAGGCGATTCTTATGTTTAGTGAAAACGGGTGTTAGTCTGTTCATTTATTTATTATTATTGTTTTGCGTCTGTGGCCTAGCGCTACTTGCACGTCGGGGACGATCGTGCGGGTAGCAACATCCGGCCGAGACGGGCGCTGGATGGGTGTCCGTTGTTGTGGCATTTGTTTCGGGCGCTTCCATGTTTCAGGAGACATGTCAAGCCTTAGGTCCCGACTACTATCGCTACTCGGTGGTAGTAGTCGTAAAGCTGTGTCAGAGGCCCTAATAGGGCAGCTTGATAACTCCTGACAGTCGAGTTGGCCATTAGCCCGACACCCCTCCCTCAACCCGCACTGAGCCAGCGTGGTGGAGTTGGTGGAGTCTCCGGGCTAGGGCCTGTGACCCTCGTTGGGGATAATAATAATAATAATAATACCTTTGGACACTATTTACACACATTGATCAGCCCAAAACTAGGATTCCCTGTACCTTGGGTACTAGACAACGATACACATACTTATATAGATAAATATTATACTTAGATAGATAAGCAACCATGACTAGGGTACAAACATCCGTTCTCATCAAACAAATATTTGCCCCCACCGGGACTCTTGGCTTCGTAGGCAGGGTCACTGCCGACCCGGCCATTCAGGTCGTCAGATATTATATATCTCGGCCATTCGGGTCGTCAGATAGGATATTAATAGGGTACATTTGTTTTATTTTATATTAATTTGAGGCCGTGGTGTCCCACTGCCGGGCAAAGGCCTCTCTCACCTTCTTCACTGTTGGTGATCCTGAGCGGTCATCATCATCACCAGTTCTCGTCCCAAAGAGCGCATCTCTTCCTGAGTCCAACATACAAAAAAATAAATGGAAATATCTCGTGGAAAATCAATCTCCATAGCGGCTATAGCCAGACTCCTGTCGCGCAAAATGAAATATTGATTAACGGCTAAATGATGAACTGTGTTTCTGCCATCTCTTATGGAAAAAGTCATATCGCTATATCGTATAAAAATTCAAATCATTCGACCTGCAGATTCATTTTGAACGCGACTCAGGGAAATTAGTTTCGTTTCTGTGGTCCCATGATTTCGTTTTCCCATCTAAATTCGATGATTCGTTAAAAACGCATTAAACACTTCTAATCAGCCAATAAAAGCAGAATATGACTTCAGATAAAACACAGATGAGGTGTTACACACAACTCCAGCTAGGCTAGTCTATTTTAGTTACTTTCATCGTGTCATGTCCTATAGTATCTTGTTGTGGGGGAAAGCAGCGGAAATTCAATTTGTTTATATTTTTGTTTATTTTCAAACTATTTTTATAATACAGAAAAGACCTATTCGAGCATCGTATAATTTAAAAAGCACAGACTCACTAATATAACTTATCAAAGAAATTTACAAACTAACTGCAGTTGGTTAACTTATTTCCGAAATTGAGAACCTTACAACGTTTTCCAAAAGCGGTAGCTGTAATGTTAACCTAAGAAATAATCACAGACTACTGCGCCCCAGTTTAAACTCGCGTAAGTTAGCAAGTCTTTCTCTACTACAATAAGATATCTCTGGAGATTTTGAAATAGGCATTTGAGCAATTTAAAAACCATATATAATCCACTTTGTCTAAAAAGGAATATTACTATGTTCAAGATTACTTAAATGACTGGACTGTATGGGGTTAATCTAACCCAACACAGAACCCGCTGTTAATAATTTTGTTATTATTTATTCCTGCTTATTATTTATAATAATTAAAAATATATTGTAATAGTTTTATTAGATAAACACAACCAATTTTTAAAAGAGATTTAAAAATCAAGCTGTGGTATTTTCTTCGCCCTGCTTCTCCCACAGTCCAATGTACAGAAGAGGCAAAAAATGAGGTTTGCTAAATATATGTAAATATCTACAGTATCTTTTTTACTTTTTTATTGACTGAGTGGCTGCTTTCTCTAACTATTCATTACTCATGTTCTTTCCTTCTGTTTTGGATGAGTCAGCAGTTTCTTGATATAATTTCACCTTACAAGTACTTGGTTAGTCATCTTACTGTCATGTGCAAATTATGATGTGAACGTCCATAGCTCTATGATTGATCTTTTAGTGGGTAATTAATACGAACATTTTAGATTGTACGGAAACATTGTTAAAATTAATGCTGTTTTTCTATCCATCGGGATATGTAGGTTATAGAGCGAAGTTAAAATATGTGTACCCCACCCACCCCTCCGGCGTGTGCGACACCTCACCGCGGCTCTAAAAGCTTGGGAACTACATTAATATTGCCTTTTTTTGCTTACATTCTCATATTAAATTACATATCCTTAAATATCCAAAATGTCTGTCTCTTGTCTGACATGTAAGATTATTTTTCGTTTAAATAATTCATTACATTTTCGTGAAGCATTATTCCCAGTCACATTTTTCTCACATGCAATTTTTCTTCTTGATCTTTTTCTTTTCGCAGATGTCATCGTTTGTAATTTTTCTTGGACGAAAATGTTAATGATGCCATAATTTACTACACTTTTAATTAAAGTGTACAACATTTCCTTGTATGTGTGCAATTTTATTCCTTGCACACTTTAACTTGACCAGACCAAATGTCACATGGACATTTAAGAATGCAACAATAATCTGTATCTTTTCAGAAAATAATGCTAGATTTTTGTTGGGGAAAAGGGTCGAGGACTATTTGACTTCTGAGCTGACGAAATTCTAGAAGTAAATAATAACAGTGCTTGGGCTACACGTGAACAACATTACCCTCTTACTGGCGCAGTTGCATGGGGACGCTAGATCAATGAATAGGTATTGTAGGTATGTACTAGAATTCTAGCATCAGTAGCATAGTGATTAGGGAACATAATTATTATATGTTATTGTATACAAACTATGTTCTCCCTCGATCATATGTTTACCTGAAATAAAAAGAAATAAAAGTTATTGATTTTGTCATAGAAGACCTTGGACACTTTTGTCGCTCCTTAACATTGATAAGTATCCTCTCCGGACCATCTGTACTACTAGCCAGTCCTACTGGTAGTACAAGTTGTTCGGTGGGTAAGTATCTTCATACAAACTCGATTGTTATGGGTTCTTAATTTATAATATCGCATCATTTCCCCTTCACTATTAAAACACCTCACCAATTTGGTTTTTATAGGTCCTCCTTAGTCGTCCCAATTCAATCATTCTAGCCTCCTTCATAACCATTGGACGTAAATCCTAAAATCCTACCAAAAAACTAAGGTCTATTGCTCACTCAAACTCTCGTAAGAGCTAGATTGCAGTCGGCCAAATCAACTATCATGTTAACGACAACCAAAGATATACATTTAAGGCTACCGCTACGGAGTAGTAATTGTAAGCAACCACAATAATACCAGACCAGTGTGCGTTTCGAAATGCTGAACGAGATCTTAAACTGATCTGTTACATCACCCCGCTCGTACATGGACCCTACATTTTCAATACATGGCTGGCGTAATGGGGAGCTGTGTTCTACAACGTCTTGAAATCATTCCCGTTTAGTACAGAGTGTCCCTAAAGACAGTTCACATTTAAATCAATGATGAAAAATAAACAAACCATGTACAGGAAATAGGTTTGTTACAGTCATACACTCTTTAGGTATTTATTTCTTAAAAATAACATCGTCCAAGTGCGAACCTTCGTAGACACGGCACCCGCTTACACGCCGAACCTTTCCTAATACGCTCTCGGCGCGACGGAGAGGCTCTGAGATGGACATGCACACAGTTTCCACGGTTTCTGGGATATCTTTGACTTTACTGGTAAGCAGGGTGTCAGAGTAAACAGAAAGCATCCGAATTAATACGACTCTTTACAGAACGAAACTCGTCTCAATTCTTAACCTAACACAAACCAAGCCTACACTTAAAACAATTGACACTAGCTGGCTTCTTTGTTCTAGTGTATTGGTAAAACAAATAGCCTACAAATATGATGTATTTGAAGGCTACTACTCTATCCTAATATCATGGATGAGTATTAGCGGGTACAGACGACAACACGGCGAGAAGTATTCAAACTGACCTAACGTCTTTACAGCGATAATGTAACTCGAAGTAGAAGGTAAACTTAACCTCTTGTTGATTGTACTGAAGCACTCGTAATTCTAATGCCACAAACATACGACATTCAACCACATCAGGCTATGTCAAAGGTTCTGATTCCGAAAAAGTGACGAAGTGATACATCGCTGTAGAGTTGTCTCTTTTTCGCAGCCCAAACCTTCGACATATGGCGTAAAGTATTCTACATGCTCGGAGGCTGTTATAAAGTTCTGAACTTGTAAAATGTGAAGTCGTAACACTCAGCAGTGCTATGCTAATTGTGACATCAAACATGACCAAAGCCACTCGAACGTGATAATATATCCCAGTGAATAAACGATGCTTTTAAGAGATACTAGTGAAAATGAAAATGAGGCCTAAATATCCTCTAGACCCATAGACGACTCCTGTGGTGTTCCAGCCCTGTTCTGCCCTACAAGCGAAATGTATCGGGTTCTAAGCTCGGCTTTGGAGGAAGAACAATAATTCGTGGATCTTGGATGTTTATTGTTGCGTCGCAGTATTCCTCTGTGGGGTCAGGTCCAGATTGACCAATCTGAGCCAACTCTACGCTGAGAATAGAAACTATAGACAACCATGTGCCTAACTTCAGTTCGTGATGACGAAAGTTGTTGATGAGAAATGATTAGTAGGGCAATTTAAGAAAAAGAATGAATATTAGAAATACCCAAGGAAGAGGTTTCATGTGAGGCAGGTGTAATGGTCTAGCAACTTGTTATCTACTGGTAGGTCCATTTAAAATCCATATAAATCCGTGAGTTTTCTCTCGATATTTCATATTCATATTCTTTATTGCACAGAAATCTTAATAGTAAGGTAACAAAACATTTTATGAGCAAAGGCGAGCTTATCTCCAAAAAGAGATTTATACCAGCAAACCTAGGCAGGACAGAAAATATTGTGCAACAGGAGATTCCTAGTGCGCAATAAAACTGTACACATCTAATTGTTTACAACTAAAACATAATAATGTAATAAATGATATATACTAAATAAAATACAAAAACACAAAAATAAAAAATATATATCAAAACATATACTACTTATATATACATATATAAAAGTACCTATCACGAAAGAGAAAGGAAATGCTCTTTCAATCTTGTCTTAAAAGTGAAAATTGAGGGACTATCTCTAATAGCGCAGGGAAGTGCGTTCCACAGTCGGATCGCCGTTAACCTAAACGAGTGTTTGTAAGCGGCAGTGTTATGCCGAGGAGTAGAAAGGAGAGACATCGTGTGGGATCTCCGGTTGCTATGCCTGGAGGAAATAAACTCGAAACATTCTCGAAGATATGAGGGGTAGCGGGGATTTCGCAAAATGCTGAACAGATAGGAGAGAACGTGCATATCACGACGAAGGCGGATCGGAAGCCACCCCAACTCCTTGCGATGCTGTGAGACATGGTCATAGTTGCGCAGCTCGAAGACAAACCGAATCCCGAGGTTTTGAAGTCGTTCGAGTTTGTTCAGATGTTCTTCGTTCGCACTGATCCAGCAAATATCCGCGTAGTCGATTAAAGGTAGTAGGAGGGACTGAGCAAGGGTGATTTTAGTCTGCCGCGGCAGGAAGTGCTGCAATGTCTTTATTGTCTTTTATTATATTGTCTCGATATTGTCTTTTATTTTTTTCATTCGAGAGTCAGCGACCTCGAGCCTAACCTAAATCTAAGTAATCAAATCATAAAATTGTACACAATAAAACTTAATTCCTTTGTAACTTGATTTGCTATCATGACGAAAATAACGTCCTAGATAAAACTATCGTAACATGACATCATCATCACATCATCAGAATTGAATGAGCTATCAAGAGCTACGGTGATGGCCCTCTTTTGCACAATGAATTTCATACAAATTTCATAGAATTACAAACAAATATGTGAAGTCCGCTGGTTACATTAATGGAGGTTTCTAGTTTCGGAGATAATCGCTGTTTTGCGAAATTTATTTGTTTCTCTTATGCTTATACTAAATTGGACAATTCAGGTTTTGATACATTGTGGCCAAATTATACAAAACAATCAATTTTGTATTTTGAATTAATAAAGCTGTTTTGTATGTTTTTATAATTTTTGTCAAAACTTTCAAAATTTGGCCACTTCAATAATACTCAAAAAAAAACAATTGAACATTTACATACAGGCACATAAATTGCTTCTGACCCCACACTAGGATACCATGTGTCACGACAGCGACACGACACACTCCAACATGCAAGACTTATGGATATTTTTTTTCTGTATCCCCAGCCGGGGATCGAACCCGGGACCTCCCGCACGGTAGGCAGAGCCACAACCGCAGCGCCAAGGAGGTCGTCAATGTCGTATTTTTTAAGTTTGTAAACAAGATAGTCATTAATCTATACCCGGTGGGCACGGAATGGACATAACATTTACCATTTAGGTACCGCATACCGCATTTAGTGTCAACTGGCACTTAACTTAACATAATGCAAATATACAGGCTGTAAGAGAATTGTGCAGTTATATTTTTGAGGTTGTTAGGAATATCATTGCTATCACTGAAGCGGAAACTCGTCGACATGCGTATCCTGCCTATCCTTACCTACGGTGCTAAATTTGGTCGCTGGCGGAGAACCAGAAGTCCAGACTCAAGGTTTGTCAAAGAGCGATGGAGCGAAGCATAACAGGTGTTAGACTGACGGATCATGTTACGATCACGACGCTACTCTCCATCACTGGCATTGGTGACGTAGGGACTAGCCTAAGATGGGACTGGGCCGGACACGTTTGCCGCATGCACCGCCAGAAGTGGGCGAAACTACTTGCCACCGAATGGGTGCCAAGTGACGGACACCGGCGTAGGGATAGGCCGAGACGTCGATGGCGGGGTGACCTGGAAAAGTTCCTGCCAGACTGGGCGGGCGCAGCACAGCACAGGAATAAGTGGCTCAAGAAAGGGGAGGCCTTTGCCCAACAGTTGGACGCAAAACAGGCTACAATCAGAAAAATGAATATCATTCTGAAGAACTTACACTATGAGACCGATTTTAACAGAATCCATATTATATACGAGATCGATTTACTAATCAAACAAAATCATCATAAATCAATCAGCTGATGATAAGTCACTTTATTCTTTAAAAAAAAAACAATTGCAATACAAGCAAAGTCAAACAATAGTGGTGTGATTTGCCAATTTATCAAAAGCGGCATTTCCAGAGGTTAGAGTTACCTAATAAGGCTTATTAGACGGATCGGGGGTGGGCAGGAGACTTGGCAAGAGGACTTGACGAAAGGTGGACCAAAAAGTTACAGAGTGGCTACCCGGAACCGCGCGACGAATAGTGGGCAGAACACCAGCCAGATGGACGGATGACATCATCGCCAAAGCTGTGGATGCGGGAGGCTCCAGACCGGAGAAGGTGGCATCGGAGAAAAGAGCAACCTCCGCAGCAATGGCTGGATGTGGGTTGACTGATTGTTTGATCAAATCGGTTTTACTAAAGGTGTGCAGAATAGTGTTCTAACATTACACCTATAGTATCGTCATCATCATGATCATCAGCCCACTTCGACCCACTGCCCATTACCATAAATTGCTGAGCTGCTAAGCATTATTATAGTATTGTTGATAAAAATGTAAGTGTGCCATATTCCGGCCATTTGCTAGTGTGTTTTAGGCCTTATCATTCGAATCCACCTTTCAGTGATACCCTGTATAGGTCGATTCGCGCAGGCGCACCCAACTAGCCGTTTCTCAATTGCGGCTGAAAAAACTAGATCACACATATGCATACATCGATCAATATCTAATCCAGTACGTGTACCTAATGACTTATAATGCGCTACTGAAATTTAAGTGCGGCTCAGGCCTGGATGCTCAGCTCAGCCGATAACACTCAAAGTCATGCTGTCCCTATCTCTCGCTCGGGAAATAACTGTCAATTTGATATTTAAGTGGCCCTAAAGTTGAGAATGTGTCTGAGCAGTCGGCCATCATGCAGTGATTGATACTAAAACGTTTTGACGAGCAAGTGGCCCTTGGGAGACGGATGATTACGTCCACAGGAAATACTTCTCCATGTGTCATCCCAGAAGACACACACTTGAATGTATTTCCGGTTGTGCTAACGAGCAACAAGCTATTCATATTCATAACGTTTCCAGAGGCGTCATAGTTAAACTTTATTTGCTTTGTAGCCATTACAATGTCCCACTGTTAGCTTTTCATTCCACACTCCCCTTTTCATTCCACACTTCCCTGGTCAGTGCCAGCTCCGTCTACCCCGCCAGAAACCTATCAAGGTCGTCCCGCCGGCATATTCTGCGTGTGGGAGTGCCCCAGCGCCGGTATCCGTCTTGTGGCACCTAGTCAGTGGTGATTTTATCCCATCGGACTGGGTGCATGCGAATTACAGCTAAGCTTACAAAACTATTACAAAAATTAGTTCTGGCATAGTAAATAGGGCAACGGGATAAGAGATGACGCATTTCAAGCTGATTTTTAGGGTTCCGTACCCGAAGGATGCCAAACGGGACCCTATTACAAAGCCTGCGCTGTCCGTCTGTCCGTCCGTCTATCCACATGTCCGTCACCGGGCTCTACCGGATCAACCGAAATAGGTAGAGAGCTGAAATTTTCACAGAGGGTGTCTTTCTATTGCCGCTATAACAACAAATTGTGAAATATACCGGTTTTTAAGAATTAACAGAAGTACGCATTCTAGAAATTAGCCATTTTGTTTTATTTGTTTTTGATCAGTGAAAACTGGACTATCCCGATCTTATCGGAAAATATCTTTAATTGCAGGTATTTTTGTTTTATTTTGTGCTAGGTAATTTGTCATTATACGATTAATAATTGCTCATTCGAATTATAGTAAATCTTATTGAGTTTTTTATCATATTTTATTTTATTTCTTTAAATAAGGTATTCAATTTCAATCCACTGGTTTCAATGAGAAAGAGTTTCGTCAACTTGAGTACAGAGTTCAATCCATATTCTTTTTCAATTTCTCGATGTACGGCCTTGAATGTAGTCCTACCAAGTATTTTTAATATGTATTATAAAAAAGATATATGGTAAAGGTATACGTAAAAACTGTCGTTTTACGTTTTTCCGTGTATGGAACCCTTCGTGTGCGGGTCCTACGTCATAGTCGCACTAGGCCGTTTTTTTTGTTTTGTTGGCTTTAGAATTCCACATTCAAATTCGAATGTTAAAATTTTATTGGTATTGTTGTTGAGTATAGCAGTTCAATGGTCCCACACTAGGATATCCTGTAACGCGGGAACCAGAAATGGCGAC
Organism: Argyresthia goedartella; assembly: GCA_949825045.1. NCBI lineage: Eukaryota > Metazoa > Arthropoda > Insecta > Lepidoptera > Argyresthiidae > Argyresthia > Argyresthia goedartella. The sequence continues at coordinate 43,922,300 of OX463806.1, read as the reverse complement.
GAGAAATACATGGTAACATCCAGACCAGGGTTTTTGTTTCTTTCTCCCCAGCTAGGATTCGACCCTGGGACCTCTCCCTTGGGAAGTACAGCCTAGACCGCTACACTAAAAAGGTCGTCAGGTTAAGTGAGATATGAAATATAAGTAGGTGTCATACAAAGTTTGTCCCACAAATGCCAATCGCACGCGCATACGACCCAGTGTACTCAAGAGAAACCATAATGATCGCTTCATAATTACATAATGAACATAAGGTTTGATCCAAAGAGTTTAATGTCCCATATTAGTGAGAAACCACTTTTAAAAACCAGTTTAGTTTTTTTCGAACCGCTCTGCACTTCAATGACATTTTCTTACATCAAGTCTACGATCGCTTTGCTTGTATTGAAGAATGTAGGAGGTAAGCTCATCGCCCCGTTCCTGTGCCCGATGGCATGGAATGCCCCGCTGAAATAAAGTGGCGCTTAAGGCGATGCAGTATGCCGAAAGGGCATTTTGTGAAGGAAATGAAGTTATTAAACTTTAGTACGATACCAGTTTTTTGTTAGTAAATACAATACGCAAATGCTGAGATAAAGAGCAGTAGGAAGTATGAAGTTGGAATAACAGGCTCTGATATAGGAACACTTAAGGCGATGCAGTATGCGAAAACAGCCTTTGGTAAACCTCAAGTAACACAAAATAGGAGTAAGTAATAAAGCAGTTGTTTCTTTATATTATCGGTGATTTATTTTTTCTCGATAGAAAAGTCTCTCGAAGATATCACAAAATCTGTTTGACACCATTTTTTTACAATTCTGTACCGGATTTTCATGAATGTACTTGATATTTATTTAATCGTTGGTTAAGGTGCAGTTAGTCCTTAAACTCAAGATCGGTGATGAGCCTTTTTTAACCCCCGAAAAAAACCGAGGGGTGCTATAAGTTTGAAGCGCCTGTCATGATTTTGGGTGTCTGTGGCACCCTAGCCGTCAAACGAATGGTAGTAGACCTTCCTACAATAGTGCTTAGTCAGGTTTCATTAAAATCGATTCTGTGGTTCGAAAGTTATCAGCTTAAGAGGGAAACGAGTGAACAACATTTTTGCCGTAAGGTTTCATTCGTGTGGTGTTTTAAATTTTTAATTTATAATTACTACCATTGGAATCATAATCCTCTAAAAGTTAGCTGAAGGTGACATTCTAAGTGCCGCTGTCGGGGTGCCCTTACATGCCATTTCCCGAGCGAGAGAACGTCAAACTTTAATTTGTCGTTTATAGGCTCTATAAACCAGGCAAGTAGGTATTTAAAAGATTGTAAACAAGCAAATGTATGGGAGTCAGTCAAAATTCCTAAGGCGCCAAAACTACCCATAGATTCGTTTTCTATCGAGCTTAGTTTTGTTTGTAGCCCGAATCAGCAGACCATCACATATGCTTACAATCTTTTAAATACCTACCTGTCTTGACTATTCATTATGATTACAGGTTGAGAGTTGCAACAGAATTATCCAGCAACATCTTGTGGATTAAGTATTATAGGAACAGTTCCTAAATTTTCAGAAAATTTTAATTTTTCTATCCCTTATCTACTTTTCTGCACAGTTGCTGAAAAGGCTTTCTTTTTTCAAGAATAATTTCAACTTCTTTCTTTCAAAGTCACGTAACACCAACCTAAGAGTAAAAACCCTTTCAAAAGGTTTCCGTTTCGTAAGCCGCGTAACGTATTCTTTATTAATTATCTTTTCGAGTCCCGCAGAACGCAGCAGTTAATTACAAACAAATTAGATATGTATTATGATTACGAATGATTGTGAAGATACAAAAAACTTGATTAATATACGGAAGTGTTTGATTGACGTCCATCCACCTAAACTTAATTATGATCTGGTGATAAGCGATTAGCAACGCTTAGATAAGCCTTAGTATTATCAAAACCATTTACTACATGAACAAATTAACTGGACACCTCAATTGGGGACGTCATTATGGCGCTGTAAAGTTTTTGCATCCAGCGACATGTCTACTTCAATCCGTCATGTAGTACGTAGTCAGTCTATAATATCGATGCGTTCGGTCACTTGTGTTATTATTTAGGGTCCCGTATCCGAAGCGTGCCAAACGGAACCCTATTACTAAGCCTCCGCTGTCCGTCTGTCCGTCCGTCCTCTATCTGATGAACCGAAATAGGTAGAGAGTTGAATTTTTAATATATTATGAATTTCTATTGCCGCTACAGCAACATATAGTGAGTTACACGAGATTTTATAAATTAAAGGGGGTTCCCCATTCAAGAGACGTGATTTCACACCAACGGCGATTTAACAAACCAGTTCATGATTCAAATATGTCGTAGATTTCGCGGATTGTCACATGGTTGTGGCGGTGCAAGTGATTTGATATCGGTTTCGCAATCTTAGGGTTCTGGGTTCGAATCCACGTTCGGAAATAATATTAATCTTTTTCTGTTTTTGTTATATTATTTGTAGTGGTTAAGATTTCTTGTACGATAGTACGGAACCCTTCGTGTGCGAGTTCGACCTGCACTTGTCCAATTTTAAGCTTCAATATCCGAGCCATAGACATATTTAGCGATTATTAAATTCTTTTAACTCATACCAGAAACGCGACATTGATTTTGTTTTAATTCGAATGGAAAGTTATTGTGTCCGATTAATTTGTAGAGAGGAGCGCAACAATCTTAAATAGAATGTTAGATCAGTCTTGGCAGTTAGGATTTATACGTACGATATCTAGGTCTTAAAACAAACAAAATAAAACTAACATCATGCGGGTTCTGCAGACAGAGGCACAGTTGTGCCAACGTTTGGCCAGTTATTAAATACTCATAAATGGGTGACAGTGGGTTAGCCCATCGCCGCACCCAAAAATAACTAGTAACCTGTGGGCAGTACACCTCGCTAAGAGGGGGGAGTGTGAACCCATTTTTAGGTAAGTATTTTAGATTCAATCAAAATCAAGTAGCAAAGTAGCCGCACCAATAACTTTGTAAACCACATTTTGCGATTTAAAATACAATCTATTGACTTTTCACGAAAATAGTCATAGTCTATTTCACTCACTCTCATGGTCTGTATAGATCCTCTTTACTAATCCGACTCCTACTTCGAGGAGTCCTTTTGATCTTTCTTGAGAGAGATTTCTTGGATCTTTAGAAAACAGGTGGCCGAAAGGTAATCGTGTAGTATATTTTTAGGACTGGCTCATGAAGCCCTTTATATTGATACCTCACACGATAGGTTTCAGAAAAAAAAAAGAACATACAAAAAATTTATGATCGAGAAAAGCTCTCGACAAAAAAAATTCAAGGAACACGTGTGCTTGGGAGGATCGCTTGAAAACTGTGGCCCCTAGACCGGAACTGACAGACATAGAGACAGACGAAAGCAAAATCGGCCTCCTATCTTGTCGAAATGGAGCCCTTCGCTCGCTCGTTCAATAAAATAAATGTAGCCCATGAATGTCCACCAACGCGGGGCACAGGCCTTTATAGGGATATGAGTACTAGACGACCTCTGTGGCGCTGTGGCTGTGGCTCCGCCTACCATGCGAGAGGTCCCGGGTTCGAACCCCGGCAGAGGATATTAAAAAAAAAAACAGGTCTAGGATTTTTATATGTGTGTGATGTCGCTCAACGGTTACAACGACACAGGGTATCCTAGTGTGGAGTCAGAAGCAATGTATGTGCCTGTATATAAATGTTAATGTTTATATTTATAAGTAACATTGGACCTACAGCTTAACGGTTAGTATTTAATCGCACATATCGCAACAATCGCATATATCAGGGCAAAATGCTGCGGTAGCTTAGGTGAAGGGTAGAGGGGGTGAGCGAAGCGAAGCCCCCTTATCCTTCGTGTTAGGTTGAACATGCAAGAACAACAAAAAATACTTAAAACATAAACTTGTATACAGATAAAATATTTAAAACATAAAAAGTGTTTTTGCTGATCCTTTTTTGGTGCAAATCGGTATTTTTGATGTGCAGTTTAATATTTCCCCAGCTTAACGTGTCATCCGAAACACGGAACATCCAAAAATTAACTTCTTCTAGTAGTGGCTCTCCACTACTGAAGATCAGCGGTGAGCTCTCCATACTCCTCTCTGTTCTACGCCAAGCGCACGAGCTGTTCCATGCTGGCCGGCCACCCCCATCCATTCCCTGATGTTGCGGAGCCATGACCTCCTCCTTCTGCCAGCAAGTGTTTTTCCCTCTGCCTATTGCAATGTGCTGAAGAAGTCGGTACGATTGTGTCTAACATGACTCACATAAATTGTTTTCTTCTTCTTTAAGGTCAAGGTGATTTCGCGGGAGCAATTAGCTCATCGCAGAATGCCCTTGTTCGTGACTCTATGGAGCCAGCTCATCCTCGGTATCCTCCGGAGACACCACATCAAATGCGTCCAGTTTTTTGCAGGTTGTCTCCGTCAAGGTCCAGCCTTCGCACCCGTACATAACTACTGGCCAGATGTAACATTGCAGCATACTCCGGAGTTGTATATTGAAGTCATTGTTACAAAACAGCACCTTTCTCATTTTGGACGCACGAGCAATTTAAATCCGGGTCTTGATCTCAAATGCAGACTCCCATTTTTAAGTCACCCATTTGTCTAGGTCACTCTCTCCGAAGTTGTTCCTGCTACCGAGATTGTTGAGTCCCAGTCTCTTTTCTTGTTGAGTCTCTTTTCTAGAAACTACCATAAACTTTGTTTTGGCGAGATTAATTGATATCCCCGCTTTTGGGGCTGCATTATAGACGTTATCAACTATCCTCTGCTGATCTTCAGGTGTTGATGCTATAAGTCAAGGAGTTCATTATTTGCTCATTGATTTTAAGTCCCCACTCTTATTTTACCAATGTTTCTGAGTACAGATTAAATAGAAGCGAGGACAGAAGCACCCCTGCCTGACTCCGCGACATATCGAGATTAGTCCGTTTTCGTCAGCGTCCACTCTCGCCGTGCTGGTTATTTCCAGTAGATTTTTTACTTAAGATAAATGGATTATCTCAGCACAGGATTGGAACCTGCATCTCCTGCGTGAGAAGCAAGCAAGAAACCCACTAGACCACGAAGCAACTCATCGTTGCAGCTACTGAGATATAAAGGTATCCTGATATAGATAGGTAGATGTTTTGTTTTCAGGGAAAATTCTATATCACTACTTAACTCTGACGAGAAACCTACAAATTAATCTCTAGGATTTGTTTTCGTTTAAAATATCTAAAGCAAAATGCGAGATGGATCAAAAGGCCCGTTAAAATAAGCAAATGTGATTAAGAGAAAAATCACACTGTCGCAGCGAATGAACGAAAGGGACTAATTACAGAACTTGCAAAATAATGAGGCCTTAAATTAGCAAGAAAGCTGTTAAATAATCAAGAAATATATCAACTCGTAAGAGACCTGTGACTAAACCATCCCCCCTAGTATTTTTTACAGAGTGGTATTAAATAAGTTAATGTTAACACTCTGTTACAGGAATTTGCTGACTAGAAGTATACATTTTTATCTATGACTAGGAGTCGTTAAGACCACTAAAGACCGACAGAAATGGATGGCTGTTGTTAAGACCTTAAGCTCCAGGACGTGACGAGTTCTAAGACCCAAGACAACGTAGAAGAAAGGGTTATACCTGATTTATATTTGAATTACAACATCTACCTATTCCTATGCCTTATACCTGGTACGTATCGTTTTCAACTTTATTATTATTTTCAGGATACGTTCGTGGGCGAAATTATACTTACATAAACTTAAAACATGCTTTTCAGAACATACATTGTTGCTGAATCTGTGTTATCTAATACAGATGCAGCATAATATGGGAATTTCAGTAAATTTATAATAAATTCTATACTAAAATGCCCATATTATAGTATCTGTGGTAGAGTTGCCTTGCATGAATGAGTGCGTGACCCCGAGGTCACACAATATCAGCGCTAGTTTGTCCATTGTTCAATGTTCATAACATTTTCCACCTAATGGCATCAAAGCAAGGGCGGATTCTGAACAATAAATTATCCAATTTAACCGAGATTTAAATCGGTACTTAACGATGAATCAAACGATGAATAACGTCTATTGTTTTGTAAAGTACCTAGTATTTTGATGGAATCAAAGGAAACGGAACAATTTATTACTAGGAAGCTGCTAATGTAAACAGCGTTATGTCTTCCCTTTAGATTTAATGAAAACGATATTGCTAAGTGTTAAATAATAATGAAGAGTAAAAGTAAATGAGCCAAATTAAAAGAAGCAGAAATGTAATAAACCAAAGCTAGAATTTATTCCTACAGTATTCCTAATAAATAACAATGAATACATACAGTATTTAATTATTCTAATATAGGACGAAAATCAGCGTATGCTGAATTATAATCTTGAACAGCAATAAAACACTTCGCTTGTGTAAAAAATACTATAAGTAAAATCAGCTACATAACTTCAAAATGATCGTTCTCTAATCCCATTTATTTCTTGAGTTTTTCCCCAGAAAACATCATCGGATCCATCTCAGGTACTGGTGTTCTATCCAGCTGGGCTATCAGTCGTTTCAGCTTCCCAATGGATTGCCCCGGCCGTAGGCCCTTAGGGCAGGAGACGGTACAGTTCATTATAGAATGGCAACGGAAAGCCCTGAAGTCATCCCTTAGATCCTCGAGTCGACATTGGGTTGCGCCGTCCCTCGTGTCGATCACCCAGCGATACGCGTGCATCAGCGTCGCCGGCCCATAGAACCTTCTCCCGTTCCACCACCAGCTCGGACAGGCCGTCGCGCAACACGCACACAACACGCACTCATACATACCTATCATCTTCAGATTATCTTGAATAGACTGCGCGTACTGCGTCTGGGCAACAGGCAGAGTATCGCATCGGATCAAATACGGTCGGATGCTGTTGTACTGGTTGAAGAATTGCGTCATATCAACGACCAGGTCTCTGATCACGTACATGTGTGGTAGGGGGTAGATTGTTATTGTTTTGCTAGTTGGGATGGCGGTGACGCAAGCGAGGCAGTTGTAGCCTTGCAGGTTGATGGCGCAGGACCCGCAGACGCCTTCGCGGCAGGATCGCCGGAAGACGAAGGTCGGGTCTATGTCTTTTATCTTCATCATTATGTCGAGCACCATGGTGCCTGTCTTGCTCATGTCGATGTCAAAGCTCTGCAGTTCCGGTTTTTCCCCTGACGTCGCGCCGGCGTACCTGTAGACCCTGACGACCTTCTGAGTATCCACTGTCGAGGTTTTCTCTTCGGGAGGGGGCTCGCTTTTATCGGGTTCTGGTTGCGGTTTGCAGTCGGCGGGGCATTTCTTACTATACTGCCTCAGATTATAAATAGACCGAAGAATATGGCATGTTGTGCGCTTGTACATACTGCGCACAAATCTATATTGCAATGTGTGTTTATTGCGCTGATGAACTATAAACTAATCCTAAATTAAATATTTATAAATTACGGATACAATATCGTTGTCTTTTCGTTTTGTTTTGACATTTCTACGATCGTTTAATCAAAGAGTATACAATTTACTACGTAAGACGTTTAATGACGTGTCAATAGTCATTGTCATGTTTTTTTCTACGTACTCGGGACCCAGGCGTCTTGAGAATCGTAAAAAGGACGCCTTATGGGGTGTACATCCCTACATACCTAATTTACTCTATGGTGTACATTATCCAAGACATTCCCTCGTAGTGTTTGCAAGTATTTGAATTCTGTAGTCCCAGGCTGCGCCGACAATGACCACGAAACCACCAAAGACAATGTGATGTGAATTAGCCACAAATTCATTACCATGCTAGAGAAACCACAACTACCATTGTACAGGGACAATGGGACTATCGTTAACTTTATCATACTATACGATTTATCATAATAATGAGTGAAAACTCAAGAGAAACACGTGTCGAGTTGCAGTGACTCTTTGAATCGCGCACCTGTAATTAAAAGACACGGATAACTACTTTTACCTTTAATGTAACTGCTATCTGTAGTATCTATTTATACGTCGTATGTATAAAAATGCTATCGCGTCATTTTATTGCTATAATCTCAGATTCATTGTTGTGCTTATCGTTTATGGTACTCTTTTGATGCACTAAAAACTTTTTTTCACTCTACTGCTCGGAAATGTGGCGAAAGATGATCTATATTGGAACCGCAAAACAATTACCAAGTCAGGCAGGACGAACATTGTAGGCTTTTTGTTATGGTTCTGTATGGCTTACTGCCGCACATGTCATGCTGCTCCATGTCGGAAAAGTGTTCATCATGCCGACGCGTCGATAAAATCGTGCTTCACATGTGCTGCCAATTGCGGAAGATGGCGGACTCGGCCAGGCGGAGTTCCAAACCTAATTTATTTAAAAATAATTGTCTGTATAATTAGCGACCCGAATGGCCGAGTCGGTGGTGGGTGACCCTGCCTACCAAGCCAAGGGTCCCGGGTTCGAGTCTCGGTGGGGGCAAATATTTGTTTGTTGAGAACAGATGTTTGTACCCTAGTCATGGTTGTTTATCTATCTAAGTATAATATTTATCTATATAATTATGTGTATCGTTGTCTAGTACCCAAGATACAGTGAATCCTAGTATGGTGTGTAAATAGTGTCCAAGGTATTATTATTATTATTATTATTATTATATTAATTTTATTTCCTCGCAATAGTCGCAAAATCACTATGTAATATTTCGGTCAAAAGGTCCTAGATAAACATAACTGTTCACCGCCTCTATTGTACTATTACCAACAGTAAGATCGGTACCGGTACCGATGAGTGCCTCATCATAATTTTAGCTTTGGACATCTTCATCCGAAGGCTGACCTGCAAGTTGCTTGACGACCTGTGTAGTTATCAAGCATATTTTGGAGATTACCGACGTCATCAGCTCCGAGTACTAGATTGTCTGAGAACGTCGGGTGCGTAAGTTTGGCGCCGTTAATGTTGACGCTTTTTTCCCCCGCCATAGAGTACTCAGTAAGTCTTCAGGGCCGGTTGTACTCCCTACATCTCTCCATCAGTTGCTCATATCCGCTTGGGAAGCCCGCCTGCCCCACTGACTGATATTCATCTAGCACTCGGGTCAATCTATTGCACAGGACCTTAGAAAACAGAATGTACCCATGGGATAGAAGGCTGATTGGTCGATAGATTTGTAGCAAGCTCTTATCTCTATTCTTGTACAAAATTGTTGCTATACCGCATTTTTCCAGGCGCCTAGTGTCAAGCAGCTTAGTACTACTGTGGTGAAGTACTCTACCAGGACTCCTAAAGCGGGTGCTCCTCCCGTGTGCAGCATTTAACTGTTTGCACATGCGTAATAGGAGTGGTGCCATCTTGCCAGTGAGATTAGTGTATTTAGTTCCACTTTCCATGACAGGACATGAGTGGTGGCGTGGACTATAGCTATATTGAGTGCTCATGTATGTAAAATAAGCCCGCCATTTTACTAATGTCTTGTTTAGTTAATATATTGTTTTATTTCCTCGCAAAATGCACAGTAAAGCATTGTATGACGTGCTTCAGATGATTTATGACTCGTGAAGACTCTTATAAATCACACAAGTAAGGCTAATATTTCTGGATTAAAACCCTTCTTCTTCATTTCTTGTAGACGGGTTAAACAGTTTTTATTTTAATGCTTATATTTATAGTTCGCCGATTCGTGTTTAAGATCCTCCTCGGACATTCGAGGACGTCCGGGCGAATTTTCAGATGATCAGGTGTTTGTTCAGCCCCGCACCTGCACAGGGAGCTCGAGGTTTCGGATATTATCCCCATTGTATGATAAAACCCTTTATTATTATTCAGCCAAAGTAACTATAATACAAACCGCTTTACCTATATTCCCATGCACGGTGGCAGAGGCCCTGATGCGCCTACAAAATACTAAGACAGTGTCATATTACCGTCCTCTGGCCACATACATATCTTAGAGTTCACGAAAAGTTTCTTTGGCTCTAAACGAGCTCTAACCTGTCCTTCACTCCATCTTACCATATGCGAGAAAGATAGGTCACAGCTCGCTCTAAACCAATTAATGATAACTAGATAAATCTAGAAGCTGTACGTCTAGATTTTTCATTCAAACTATAAGCCACGCAGGTGTGGTTCTTAACCCTAATCAGCACGAACGGCCTTTGAGTCACATTCATCAAGGTCCCCGGTGTCTGGTCAGAGCCAGAGTTTAGTTATTTAGAATCTAGAACAATCTAGTTAAGGTGCCTACGCACTAAAACTAGAAAAGGCATGACTTAAGGGCGTGGCGCCCTTTCTTGTATCTTACCCGGCTGAGCTAAAAGGAAGGCAATGTCTTTATCCTTGATCAGAGAAGCAGGGGCTTAGAGGCCGGCCAGGGTACGCTAGCTCCTTATTGTCCGAGCAAGCGAAGCGTCTCCGTTTCAGGTTGGGAAAAAATGCTGTCGTATGTCCGTCTGTCCGGATCCGTCTTCTTATTCCCTTTCGCATTTCTCAACCGATTCTCGTGAAATTTTGTGACAAGGTTTGCTAATTATGTTTTACGTTTTTGTCGATTCTGTTTTTGGATTTTTTCAAATGGGGTGACAAAGTTATTGGTACTTTCATACTCAAGTACGTAACCAAGTGCATTCAAAAGTTGGTATGTGGTATTGAAATAAATGCAGTCGGGTTATTTATTTTTATAATAATTCCACTTGTTCACCCGATAAACTTTCGGGAGTGAGGGGATGGAAAATAATGAAAGAAAAACGCAAACTTCCTGAGTCACTCACAGAGCCACTAGTTATACTTAGGTTTACAACTTTTTAAGTCTCTTTTTAAGAGTGGCGTCTACTAATAATACGAGTTTAAAAATAGAACCAATGGCAACCTGACAAGTGCGCTGCCGGATTTAAACTCAAGCTATCAGTTTATTACGTTACTTAGGTTTTGATTCCTTTAGAACTCGACAGAATATGTGCAACTACTTAATATAGTTACTTACCATGGTTAAACTGTCGGTACTCAACTACCCACCATAATGATATTACTATTATTCTAAGTAATGTCTCAGGTCACACAAAGACCAAGGACTTAGTGATTTGTAGAGCAATTTGAACAATAAAGGGAATAGATTAATGTGAAGCTTTTTACCGTGGGCCTACCTTATCAAGGTATATCTACTTAAAAAAACAGTTTGAACATATAAACTATTTAGCAACCGAATAAGAACTCTTTATAGAAATTGTAGCTGTCAGTTTGACGTCTTGATAATGACAAGGAATACAAAAGAGGCTCAACAACAGCTAGAGATTTACTCCAACGAACACAAAACTGCATTTCGGTTGCGTAACAATTTGAATGGGTGGCCGTCGTGAAGCTAGCCCCGATTTGCACACGTCGCTCGTTCGTGAGCGCGGCCCGCTGGGAACCAGTCAGCCGATCAGTCGACTGACTAGTCGTGACGGACTGTACTTCTTCAGATTACTATCGAGTAGCTACCATCTCGGAAGTCGGTCAATGTCGAATCTAATTAGGCATTATTTGTGTTTAAGTAGTCGCAGTCAAAACAATGTGGTGTCAGGTTGATGGACCATGAAAACAATATTATGATGATCTCATAACACAACTGTGCTCCGTAGATTTTATTTCGTACCTAACATTCGAGTACACATCATCATGCTAAGTCTACATTGACCCGCTACTAAAGCGACATCCCACACAGGCATGTGTCAGCCGCATTCAAAAAGAATCCAATTGACTTCAACAAATCCTATTTATGAAAAATGTTTATTGTGTTGACTAAAAGTCAGAAACTAAGAAGTACAGTTTCCTGTAGACACCTACACTGCCATAGATATAAGGAAAAAAATATACCATAATCTTCAGTGATCGATGAGCTCAATTTGTCGTTGTTATTAAAGGTTGCATTACCATTATTGTGTAATGTTATTATATTAACAGCCTTGAGTTACCAAATTCTCAACAAAAGCAATAAAATTATCTTCTGCTAAAGTCTCACAGCTTCTTAAATATAAGAAGCTGTGAGACTTTAGCTCCAATCAGGGAGTTACGCATTCCGGTACTTAGGATCCATCCTGAATTCACGAAATCGGATGGAGGATGAGACTAAAGCTCGTATAACCGCTGGAAGAAGTTCTTCTTCTTCGACGCGTGCAAGGCTATGTTTAACAGCAAACTCCTAACAACCAAGTCTAAACTTACCTCCTACAAGACAATCATTCGGCCAGCATGCGAGACCTGGACGGTGGCGCAAAACAAACTCAAACTTGCGGAGTTTGAACGACCTTTCGTTAGACAGGTCTTGAGGCAAGTTTTTGGCCCAGTCTGCCAAGATGATGGTATTTTTCATTCAAGAGTGAACTGGGGGCTGATTCACAAAGAATCTATTGTCATGTATTGCAAGTCACAAAGGCTGAGATGGACAGGCCATCTGTAAATAATGGATAACACCATCTCTATGTGGACCCCGCAACAGAAAAGACCCGAGGAAGATTCAGGAAGCAGTGGAAAGATTGCCTTGAAGAAGATGTGAGGAGCATTGGTAAAAAAACTATCTACTGTCATCTGGAGAGAATCGATGACAACAGAGCTGTCAAAAGCATCTCTATGTGGACCCCGCAACAGAAAAGATTCCGAGGAACACCCAGAAAGCAGTGGAAATATTGCCTAGAGGAAGATCTGAGGAGCATTAGAAGAAAACATCTTGGAGAACCGAGGCCAGAGACAAATGGAAGAAGATCTTGGAGGAGGCCAGGACTCACAAAGGGTTTTAGCGCCGTCCTAAAGGGTTAAGGATTAATCGCGGATGCTGCAGACGTTAACTCAAAATTTAACGGGCACTCAAAGTCTACTATTAGTCGCTCTAAGTTCAGGAGAAAATGCATTTGTTTTTTGAATACATAGTTCACATTTAATATAAAAATAAAAGCATAATAATGCATGTTGCTTGACAGGGAGTTAGCTCATCGCCACAGCTATAGTTTCCTCACGATATTTTTTTCCATCACCGATAAATATTGTTTCTCGACAATTTATTTTCTTCCAATAAAAGTGTGGTAGATAATGTTATTGTGTCTTTTGTATGTTTTTCGCAACATCGCTCGGCCTCTGGGCGTTTCTTCTGTGCAACGCAACGTCCAACAATATCTACGATAGTAATATTAGGAACGCAACGCAGCTCATTGTCTACTAAATTGGCTAAAATAGTCCATATTTTTAGGGTTCCGTTATTTCATATCCAAAGGAATCTGTGTAGGATCTATCAAGACCTTTTTCTGAAGAGTTGTTGACATCCTGCAGCCTGATCATGTACTCCGGACGCGCGACGTCTAGAAATGTCTATCCGAATCCCTTTAAATTGTCAGGTCGACGAATCAAAAGAGAGCTCGTTTAAATCTGATTGGTCCTGACAGAAATTCCCAGATGTCAGAATAACATAGTATGCCTTTTGAAATAAACATATAAATCGCTCCTTTTCAGTTGAATTATATAAAAGGAGCATGACAAGTCATCATAAATAAAGGATAAATCTGAAAAACAGCATAGACGATCTCGAAGACCCTAAATAAAAGTTTTAGTGAATTAGAAAGAAAATTATTGGCAAAGGTGTGTCGTTGTCGACCTCTGTGGCGTACCATGCGAAAGGTCCCGGGTTCGATCGCCGGTAGAGGATGAAAAAAAAAACGGTCAAGTGCGAGTCGAACTCGCACACGAAGGTTTCCGTACCACCGTACAATGGATGGTGTGGAGTGAATATTTTGGATATTGCATAGCAAAATGATGTTTACAAAGTTGTTGGTGCGGTACAAAGTTGTTATTATATTCTGTTTTTTAGTATTTGTTGTTAAAGCGGCAACAGAAATACATCTGTGAAAATTTCAACTGTCTTACTATCAAGGTTCATGAGATACAGCCTGGTGACAGACGGACGTACGGACGCACCCGTTTGGCACCTTTCGAGTACGGAACCCTAAAAAACCAGGTCTTGGATGTTTATACGTGTGTGACGTCGCTGTTTCTGGTTCCAACGACACAGGGCATCCTAGTCTGGGGCCAGAAGCAATGTATGTGCCTGTCTGTAAATGTTTGTTTGTTTGATATTTTAAGAAACATCTTATATTCGATTTCACGTAACTAATTACGAATTCTGTGGTGTTGCTGTCGAGGCTGGGCTTCCCAAGCGATAGATTTCGGGTTTGCATCCCGGGAGGAAAAAAAAACATAATATATAAAAATATGGATGTTTACATGTTTGTAACGTCGCTCATCTCTGGTTGCCATGACACAGGGTACCCTAGGTGGAGCAAGAAGCAATGTATGTATGTGCCTTTGTATAAATGTTATGTTATCGTATGTTAATTTTCTGCGGAACACTTATTCGCAAGACCGACTCGCACTAGGCCGTTTTTGTTCAGTGACCAACTCCCCCAGTTAGGTCGGTCTGAGCAGACGTAATATGAACATTTTCAACTATTACGTGAAATAACGTGATCGCTGCCTTGTCTCTTAACCAGGCCAGAAGGGTAAGCACGGACATTGTATTTATCGAATAGATAAACGAAACGGATCGACGCCTCTATTGTGAATATCGATATTTAGGTAGACACGAATATCAAGGATCATACACTCGCCCATTTGCACTAAACGTAAGTTAGGCTAGTCCTAGTTAAGATTTACCTAAGCCTAAGAACAGCCTAGCTACAAAATTTGATTGCACTGAGAGATTGGACTTAGGAACGGCTTAGGGTTAGTGCAATCATTTTTTTTCTAGGAGCAGCCTAAACAAGTAAGGAAAGAACTTAGGCGATTCTTATGTTTAGTGCAAACGGGTGTTATTCTATTCGAATGACAATGAAAAACACATTTTCTTATCAAAAACACGATTTATACGATTTATTACGCGATATCGCAGTTGGGGTGGCAAAGCCACAGTTTTGCCTACGTTGAGTGACTCTTATGCACAACAAACATTTAAGATTAGTCCAAAATAAAAATGTTTGAACGCGAAGTCCAATATTAAAATGTTCCAACTGTACTATTATACAATAAAGAAAAAAATATAGACACTCTTGTGACTATTTCATCCAAAAAATGGTTTCTTACGCTTTACAGTTCGTGCTATACCCCAATGGTCTTGCTTCGGCGGACAAAGCAGCTAATTACATCATAATTAATAGGAAATACGGATTACCTATAAAATAAAAAGGTCGTATTGTGTAAGAGGATAAAATGTATATAGCTACGGCTATGGGCTAGTCCCCTGACACGCGTTAGGGACTATTGAATTAATGGTTAAACGTTGGCGCAAAATGCCAATGTGTGTCCCTCCCCTTATGGAAAAAGGTGTGACCTTATGTTTGGTGAACTAAATTCTATTGACTGAACTAGTAGTACTTTTTTGCCACTAGTTCAGTTCCGTCTGTTCTGTTGTTACTAAAAATTCCCAAAATATTTTACTAAGTTGTACTTTTTATTCATACAAAATCAAGAGTATGTAGGTACCTACTAAGAGATAATGTGTTGCTAGGAGGTATTAATAGATAGTGGAACTTCCAGCAACTTTCTGTTGTCCTGGTATATGTAACGTCTTTTTTTTTTTATCGATGTGCACCCCATCAATGGCTGTCACTAGTACTTAAGGGTACTTTCTAAGGACTTATGTGCTCCTAGTACTTTTGTATTTGACTGTGAGGTGCCGAAATAAAAGATTTGCTTACTTGCTTTATACATTTTCTATCTCAAGTTCGCTTAAGCCATTCCTGATATACAAATATTGCGTACCAGTAACTAAGTTTAAAGGTTTTGTAGCAAACCTTAATAAGGCACGGGGAACTATACTCCCACCACATTTTCAACATCTTGGCTTGATAAGGTAATAAATTCGAAAACCAAGAAAAATTCTGCTTGCTCGCACCTTATTAGGTGTTAAATACCTCCTCTCCTCAGGAGATATGAGTTCCTAGTATCTTTGTATAAAATTTGGAGATGTTTTGCTATAACAAGCAAGTACCCCTCTGCTCTTATACCTCGAAATTTTTCCTGTAACTTCTTACAACTTCCTGCTCTTAAGCAATAATATGATTGATTTATTATTTCGTGATTCGTGAAAATATTAGCCGCAATATTTATAATATGAGCAAAGGGTCTATAATATTAGTACCTTAGAGGTGAAGCCAAGCAAAAAGCTAGTTATATTGTGAAATGATCTAATGGGAAAAAAATCCCATTAGTTCAATCAACTGAACTATATAGTGGGGATAAAGGGTAGTGTTTAGGTAGTTCGACGATCTCAGCAGCATTGTGGTTCAAGGCTCTGCCACCCAAGCGAGAGATCCCGAGTTTGAATCCCTGCTGGTGATAAAAACCCAGGTCTTAGATGGGTGAGCAATAAGAACATAGTTAATAACAACTGTCAAACTTAAAGCAAAGAACGATAACTTTGTTTACAGTAACATCACGTGCAAGGCGTGAATAGCTTGGCACCGGTTATTCGGCCCACCGATCACAATCAGACTGGCTTACTAACAGTGATTGAGAATAGCCAACTAATGGCCATAATAGGAGCGTGTCCTGATAATTGGCCCTGTTTGATGTGAGACAGGCCAATTATTGGACCGTTATTGAACATAAAATAATAGAGCGTCACTTTGAGGATTGTTGCTATAGAGAAGGGGCGTGTGCGCAGTACTGGGTCGATATAGGCTAATAATGATGATATTGACTATTTTATTCCTAATTAAAGTAAGTTATATCTTTTGTGATCGTTGTGATAGAAGAATAATGAAAATTTGATGGTAATAATAAATAATCAGCTACTGAACGATACAATAAACATGTATCGAAATAATTACGTAATAATCCCGTCAAAACACATTGGCGCCCTGCTTGACTGTATCACCCTAATCCTATAGCCGTCTGGCCAGTACCTCCAGCAGTAACCTCAGCCACAGCCGGTGCTGCGTTAGCAGCTCTAGAAGCTAAGCGGCTCGTCGAAGGGTCAGGGGACAGCAGAGCTGGCATGTGCCTAGCTCAACAAATTATCATTGCGATACTGAAGCTAACAGTGCCAGCATCTTGGGCACTCTCCTGCCCGGCAGCGATTTGGGTGAAAATTTTCAATGAGTCTAATTTTAGTTTAGTTTTAGTCTATATTATTTATGAAAAATTTTTCATCTAGAAAATTTCAAAAATAATATATGTACTCAATAGACCTTATTGTCTCAAGACAGCATGTAACTGTATGTAACAGCATGTAACGTGTATATTCCATAGATAAAAATCAACGTATAGTTTCATGTGTAATATAATATAATAATTAACAATCTTGATAACAACAATAACAAATCTATTCCTTTTCTCGTTTGACGGTTTGACGACCTCTGTGGCGTTGCGATTGTGGCTCTGCCTTCCATGCGAGAGGCCCCGGGTTCAATCCCCGGCTGCGGATAAGTAAAAATGAGACCTTAGGTCTTGGGTGTTTATTTGTGGGTGACGTCGCTGTTTCTGGTTCCCACGGCATAGGGTTTCCTAGTGTAGGGCCAGAAGCAATGTATGTGCCTGCATGTAAATGTTTGTTTGTTTTGTAATAAAACTTTAAAAGGCTTTCACATGTTCACAAAAGTTTTCATATACAGCAAAATTGTACAAAATAATTCAGTCACTAAATCACTATTTCTGATCGAGAACTGCCAACATTCGTACAGTTGGGCCATTTTTCATATCTAGTATCGGGCCAAATATGTGGCCATATATTAGACTGTCGGCCACTGACCAGAGATACCACACACGCTGCAGCAAGTCAACGACCAGTTGCACAATCGTACTGTTACGTTGCTATTTTAATTAGCCACAAATACAAATTGGTATTGAGTAAAAATACTTTTGGCTTCTGCGATATTTGTCCCGTGAGAGAACACTGCTAGGAATTTAGCCGAGTTGTTATGTAGTTCAAATCGTTGAGGAATTTTATCTGGCGATATCCGCTTTGGCTTTACATTTATACAGAGTGTAACAGAAACGTCAGAAATGCTGTACGGGACTCTTAACAACTTTAACTTGACGACCCGAAAGGCCGAGTCGGCAATGGCCCTTCCTACGAAGTCAGGGTCCCGGGTTCGAGTTCCGGTGGGGGCAAATATTTGTTTGATGAACGGGTGTTTGTACCCTAGTCATGGCTGTTTAACTATCTAACTATAATATTTATCTATAAGTATCTATAAGTATCGTTGTCTAGTACCCAAGATACAGGGAATCCTAGTTTGGGGCTAGATCAATGTGTGTAAATAGGTCCAAATAAACTATGTTGTTGTTTTTTGTAGTAACATGGCTAGTCTATGTGTGTACACGATAAATCGATGCAGCGATGTGTAAATAGTGTCCAAGATATTATTATTATTAACTTGTGGGCCGGGGGCGGGCGGTCAGCTGATTTGTATGAAAAGCGAAAAATAAAGTTGCTCTGATCAAATCGGTTTCACAGTGAAAGTTGTTGAGAAATATTTCTACGCCTTTCTGCTGCACTCTGCATTGGTATATACTTACTTTATACAATGCTTATGGCCTCACACTGGGATACGCAGTGGGTCGTGGGAACCAGGAGCCGCGGCCTCACAATCACAAACATAAACGTTGAAGACCGGGTTGGGGTGGCAATGGCACACTACGCTCACCTTTATTCAATACTCCATTATGCGTGTCAGGGTTTAGTTTTGACGACCTCTGTGGCGCAGCGGTTGTAGCAGTGCCTACCATGCCAGAGGTCCCGGGCTCGATCCCCGGCTGGGGAAAAATAAAAATAAAACCCCAGGACTTGGATGTTTATATGTGTGTGACATCACTGTTTCTGGTTCCCACGACACAGGGTATCCTAGTGTGGGGCCAGAAGCAATAAATGTGCCTGTATGTAAATGTTTATGTTTAGCTTATCGCCGCAGATGGTTTCTCGTAAGTTAATGGTCATTACAGCTTTTATTTGTTCTTATTTATTTCTTTTGTAAAATATTTATTTTGAGACATCTTATTGGCACTTATAGATACGATGTGATAATATTGTGATTAGATTATTTTTATATTGGACATGGTGGCATAAAAAATACGAAAATTGAAAAACCGGTCAAGTGCGAGTCTAAATCACGCACGAAGGGTTCCGTACCACCGTTCAATGGAAGCGATGGTGTGGAGTGAATAGTTTGGATTTTACACAGCAAAATATTGTTTACAAAGTTATTGGTGCGGTTACTTTCACACTCCATGTACGTAACCAGGTGCATCCATATGTTTGTATGTGGTATTGAAAGAATTGTTGTATGGGAGCCCCCTTAAATATTTCTTAATCCTGTTTTTTAGTATTTGTTGTTATAGCGGCAACAGAAATACATAATCTGTGAAAATTTCAACTCTCTAGCTAGCTAGGTTCTTGAGATACAGCCTGGTGACAGACGGACGGACGGACGGACGGACGGACAGCGAAGTCTTAGTAATAGGGGCCCGTTTTTATCCTTTGGGTACGGAACCCTAAAAATGACATCCCCGTAGAGTTTCTTGGTGATATCTTCTCCAACGGGCGAATTTGCGAAGAACTGGTAGAGTTAGTGGAGTTTCCTTTTCCTGTGCGACCACTTGAAAGGGAAATTTCCTTATTCAATCTCAAACCATAATCAGTCACTCATTAGAATCATCGGTTTAGTTGATCATATTTGATTTATTTTTTAATTTTCTCCATGTCTAAGTGTTTGGAAAAGCGCATCATTTTTACTATTTACAAGAAAATATTCGACTTTGAATATGATGCTATGAACTAAGATATACACATATATGAGTGACTCGATGCATCGTTTGGGCTCTTAATTTTAATCTTCTGAGCGTGGCGATTGGCTGGGACCAAATGAGCTCCTTAATTCCTCATTCACCCGAGATCAGCAGTGCCTCTGCCAGCTTGAATGGGAAAGGCGTGACTGCACTATGTAATAATAATAATAATACCTTGGACACCATTTACACACATTGATCTAACCCCAAACTAGGATTCCCTGTATCTTGGGTACTAGACAACGATACACATACTTATACAGATAAATATTATACTTAGATAGAAAAAAACCATGACTAGGGTACAAACATCCGTTCTCATCAAACAAACATTTGCCCCCACCGGGACTCGAACCCGGGACCCTTAGTTTCGAAAGCAGCGTCACTGTCGACTCGGCCATTCGGGTCGTCATGGCCGAGTCGTGGGGGTGACGTTCAGGACAGGAGATGTTTTCACGAGAACTCATGATCTCGTTTTTCCTCTTGCGTCTTGCGTCTTTCGTCAATGGATGGAAAAACAGCCGTTGCCGCGAATCCCCCAGGCCGGGGCACTTCGATGCGCGCGCGCAGTAATCCGCCGCGATTGATTTGTCGCCAGCCCACGCGCAGGTATTCTGTGTATTTAGTCGAGTTACGTAATTGTACTCGTTGGGCTTGTGTAGCCCTTTCTATAAGTTGGCCATTTGATCTGTCGGATTCACTCTCTCAGGCGTTATTATGTTGACTTTTCCCCACACATTGCCTGTGGCTTCACACTGGCTAACCTGTAGACTGAAGTTATAAGGACCGCCATCCAAAACCTAGGGATAGGGACCTGCCTCGTCGACATCGATCTGAACGCGGAGCCTCCTACTCGTGATGCAGAACCTTCACGTAGGTCAAGGTCTTCAAATAAATATAGCCCATTAATATGCCCACCTGGGGGCACGGGCCTTTACCCGAATATGAGTAAGATAAAGCCATGCCCGACCACGCTGGCTCGGTGCGGGTTGATGGATGAACATTAATACAACAGATTGATTTGACGATTTATATGTAAGAAACTAAATGTTTTATTGACAGTATTAATAGAGAGAGATCGGCTATATACATATACCTAGAATACCTAGAAGTGGTTTAGTTTTATGTTAGATTAACCATTACATGTTACTTATTTTAATAACCGTTTTATTATTAACATTACACCCACACACTTTACAAATAGATTGATCAGCCCACGAGTAGCCAGTTATTTAAAATTCTGTTTTGCGTGACTAGGGGCTAGCCCATCGCCGCAATTAACTTCTATGATCGATTACCAAGCGACAATCTTAGATACGCATTACACAATAGTCAAGACTGAGTTGGGATTTCGACAGACTCTGAATTAAGTGATCCAATTGTGATCTGATTCCGTTTGAATCGTGATTCTTTACGATTGAATATTTGGGTTTTTTGCGACTTCTGTGGCTCTGTGGCTAGAGGCTCTGCTTCCCAAGAGATGGGCTCGGGGTTCGAATGGGGGCTCCCCCGGCGGGGAGGAAAAAAAGGCCCAGATCTTGGATGTTTATATGTCTGTGATGTCACTGTTTCATGAATCCTGATTCAACAAAATAGATATAGCGCTTTTTGAAGGAGAAAAAAAAGGTCAAGTGCGAGTCGAAATCGCGCACGAAGGGTTCCGTACCACCGTACAATGGTAGTTATGGTGTGGAGTGAATAGTTTGGATTTTACATAGCAAAATGTTATTTACAAAGTTATTAATGCGGCTACTTTCACACTCCATGTACGTAACCAGGTGTATTCATAAGTTTGTATGTAGTTTACAGATAAATAAAATATTTTGCTGTTTTTTAGTATTTGTTTTGTATCGGCAACCGAAATACATCATCTGTGAAAATAATCTGTCTAACTATCACGGTTCATGAGATGCCTGGTGACAGACGGACGGACGGACGGGCGGACAGCGGAGTCTTAGTAATAGGGTCCCGTTTTACCCTTTGGGTACGGCAGCCTGAAAATCAACAAATCCAAAAAAATATACAATAATAATAATAATAATAATACCTTGGACACCATTTACACACATTGATCTAGCCCCAAACTAGGATTCCCTATATCTTGGGTACTAGACAACGATACACATACTTATATAGATATATACTATACTTAGATAGATAAACAACCATGACTAGGGTAAAAACATCCGTTGTCATCAAACAAATATTTGCCCCCACCGGGACTCGAACCCGGGACCCTTGGCTTCGAAGGCAGGGTCACTGCCGACTCGGCCATTCGGGTCGTCGAATGTTTAATTCGAATTAAAGTTTTTAACTTGCTGAATTACGTTGTATTGTGACTACGAATACAAAAGAGTTAAACAGGCGCCTCCATTCACATTCGTGTGCTACCAAGCAGGATTTGTTGATAAAAGGCGTAATCAAAGGCACCGATTGCCGGTTAAAGTCTCGCACCAAGCTTAATGGGTACCAGTTTATCTGTATTGGATTCGACAACCGCTCCTATCACACTTAATCTCCACTCAAGGTCGATGTTGCATGACTATTACGAGAGTCAAGTCAAAGTGTTCGCGCATTTTTAGAAAAGATAACGCGAAGAAAACATGGCGTCATGCCTTTTCATTTGGTGCATTTGTATCCATTTTCAGCCAGAAGAACACTGCGAATATTTTAGGGGAAAACTCAGGTGAATTGTCATTGTTTTTTTTTTAGAATGTTTGGTGCCGGTGCATGTAGGTTGGATAGTCTTGGCAACCTATATGGCTGGTGTTTATTTATTTTGTTGAGAGTTTATTTTTAGAGTTTATATTTAGAGTTTATATTTAGCCTTGTGCTCTGGAATAAATGTTTTGAATTGAATTGAACTGATCTTACTCGATGATTTTTCAATGAAATCTTTCTGTTAGGCCTATACACATATGTACCTATAACACATATACTTGAAGTTAACTATGTTTAACGTAAGCGACGATGTTTGTGGTGACGCGGTCAAGGCCCCGCTTCTCAAGCGAGAGGTTCCGGTTTCGAATCCCGGCTGCAGCAACAAAATTGAACCCCAGGTATTGGATGTTTATGTGAGTGACGTCGCTGTGTGAGTGTGGGGCCAGAAGCAATGAATGTGCCTGTGTACAAATGTTTATTTTATGTGTATGCAAGTTTTCTGCATACATAAGTTTGAGAGATTTTTTATCTGGACCGGATCTATTGCTAATTAAATAAATAACGGCAATCTCTCAGCTTATAAATTTAAAAAAAACATTACATACTTTCGGCCATTTGTAAGTTTGTAATTGGTTCGCACCACAAAGAGTATCCCAGTATGGAGCCAGATACAGTGACAGTATGTGTACAGGTTTAAACACTCACCTCCCGCGCCTATGCGCGAAGCATTGCGATTTCGAACCTTATGCAATGGTAATAAAATTCAAAACGTATAACGGGAAATGGTATTTCTAGAAATAACATGGGAGGTGCCTGCAGCCCGGGGTAGGGAATCGTGGCTTCACTTGGGGAGGCCTTTTTCCAGCAGTGGAACAATAACGACACCAAAAAATAGTTTAAATATCTGTATATGATGGGGTACTACAATATAGACGAGGTATACGTGTACATACAAAGGTACATATAAAAAAATTGTTTGAATATCTGTAAATGATAGGGTACTACAGTATACACGAGGTATACTTGTACAAACAAAGGTACATATAAAAACAATGTTTAAATATCTGTAAATGATAGGGTACTAGGGTACACGAGGTATACGTGTGCATACAATGGTACATATAAAAACAGTGTTTAAATATCTGTAAATGATAGGGTACTACAACATACACGAGGTATACGTGTACATTCAAAGGTACATATAAAACATTGTTTAAATATCTGTAAATGATAGGGTACTACAGTATACACGAGGATACTTGTACATACAAAGGTACATATCAAAAAATTGTTTGAATATCTGTAAATGATAGGGTACTGCAGTATACACGAGGTATATTTATATATAAAAAAGTACATATAAGGCGAATCGCAATATCGCGAAGAAGCGAGATCTCATCAAAATACGTTTAGTTGTTATTTCAGAAATACCAAAGTGTGTTAGGTTTTTGTGCAGCATGATTAATGGTATAAGTCATTTTAATGGCATAAGAAATGTTAGTGCTCAAATTAAAGTTTAATTACTTACCTCCTATATGTTTTGATTCATGATTTATTTGTGGAATCATACATTCGTGACAAACAAGAGAACTCACATATAGGTGGTGATATGATGACAACAATTTTACGAATGGCTCAATGAGGTTACATTTTTTTTAATCTCCGCTTTAACGTTTTATGCCTACAGACCCTGAATATTTTTGTGAATAAATAAACGTTTTAGGTTAAGTACATATTGATAAATAAATCATAATTTTTTACATTATTTCAATAATTTTAATTTTATTCACTACATATTAACAGTAATTTGGAAAAGGAAAAAACAAAAACAGAGCGCCAATTTCCATAAATATTTGTCAATTCAAGTCTGTTTAATCCTTACAAGTGTATTAAATTAAATCGGTCACGAAGGGTTCCGTACCATCGTACAAGAAAAAAAAACACTAAATCCTAAATAATAAAACCAAAACAAAAAGAAAAAATTATAATGCGTCCGCTAGGATTATACGAATCCAGAACTTCAAGATTGCGAAACCGATACGAAACCGACTAAGCCATCTCCAAGTTATTAAAAGCAGCGAAATGTATGGTGATATTGAATAATGATGCTATAAGCTATTTTTCAGGATTAAAAAAAAACAGTCGCTTGTATGGGGTTCACCTTTAATTATCAAAATTGCGTGTAGTTCATTATTTGTTGCTGTAGCGGCAACAGAAATGCACATTCTGTGAAAATTTCGGTTGATCCAATAGAGCCCGGTGACGGAAGGATGGACGGGCAGACAGACGGACAGCGGAGGCTTAGTAATAGATTCCCGTTTGGCACCCTTCGGGTACGGAACCCTAAAAAATGAAGGAAGCTCTCGCATTACCTGTTAACAAGAGAGATAGAGGTCCCGCTTGCTACTTGTGGTCCACCATATCAAAGGATAGGAACAAGCCGCGAAGAGACAACCCAAGATCGACCGAGCTGACGCATGAGGACGAGGATAGGAACAAGCCGCGAAGAGACAACACAAGATCGACCGAGCTGACGCATGAGGACGAGGATAGGAACAAGCCGCGAAGAGACAACCCAAGATCGACCGAGCTGACGCATGAGGACGAGGATAGGAACAAGCCGCGAAGAGACAACCCAAGATCGACCGAGCTGACGCATGAGGACGAGGATAGGAACAAGCCGCGAAGAGACAACCCAAGATCGACCGAGCTGACGCATGAGGACGAGGATAGGAACAAGCCGCGAAGAGACAACACAAGATCGACCGAGCTGACGCATGAGGACGAGGATAGGAACAAGCCGCGAAGAGACAACCCAAGATCGACCGAGCTGACGCATGAAGACGAGGATAGGAACAAGCCGCGAAGAGACAACCCAAGATCGACCGAGCTGACGCATGAGGACGAGGATAGGAACAAGCCGCGAAGAGACAACACAAGATCGACCGAGCTGACGCATGAGGACGAGGATAGGAACAAGCCGCGAAGAGACAACCCAAGATCGACCGAGCTGACGCATGAGGACGAGGATAGGAACAAGCCGCGAAGAGACAACCCAAGATCGACCGAGCTGACGCATGAGGACGAGGAGAGCCAACCCCAAATAATGGGGAAGAGGCTTAGAAAGAAGAATTTATTTATTTATTATTTATTACAGATAAGTTATTTGATATTGTGTACTGCGTAGCCTTTCTTGGTAATTTTTCCCATCATGCCTTGGTTTGCTGGAAGAAATCTCTTTTTAGAGATAAGCTCGCCTTTGTACATATGTTTTCAACAAATGTAACTTTTTATTTATCTTTGTTCAATAAAGAATTATGAAATTATGAATTATGAAGATGAAGAAATGTATTAAAAAATAAATAAATAAATAATACCTTGGACACTATTTACACACATTTATCTAGCCCCAAACTAGGATTCCCCGTATCTTGGGTACTAGACAACGATACACATACTTATATAGATAAATATTATACTATTATATATTATTAAAAAGCTTCGTATGAAACTCGTGCGCATTGGTCATAGCCACTCGGCTCTCTTACCGCCGAACATTCCCGCCTCGATTATTGAGAATCGATACACCCTTTTGACCGCCATACATCAAATGTAAAATTTGTTACTCACACGCCAAACATGTTTGATATGCTGTGCAAAATACAACTTTACTCAGACGAGATAAAGTTTATTTTAATCGCCGGGGCGAGGCGCCAATGGCAGAGCTATCTGTGTGGCGATCAAAAGTGTACTACATCGAATCAAAATAATTATAATGTCTTATCTGCTTGTTGTGTGCTTTAGGGTCCTACCAACCGTAGGGTGCCAAACGGGACCCTATTACTAAGCCTCCGCTGTCCGTCCGTGCGTCCGTCTGTCACCAGGCTGTATCTCATGGACCGTGATAGTTAGACAGATAAAATTTTCACAGATGATGTATTTCTGTTGCCGCTACAACAACAAATACTAAAAAACCGAATAAAATAAATATTTAAGGGGGCTCCCATACAACAATTATTTAAAAACCACATACAAACTTATGAATTCACCTGGTTACGTACATGAAGTGAGAAGGTAGCCGCACCAATAACTTTGTAAACAACATTTTACTATGTAAAATCCAAACTATTCACTCCACACCATCCCTACAATTGTATGGTGGTACGGAACCCTTCGTGCGCGAGTTAGACTCGCACTTGACCGTTTTTTTTAGTCTACCGCGGGCGGGTTCTTAGTTTTTAAAATTCTAATCTTACATCCTTCACCCACAAATTTCATTGTCTATATTCGAAACAAGTGTTTCGAATCTTTTCAATGTCACCATTTTTCAGTACTTTTCTGGCGAGTTCTCGTGCTTGAGCGAAGGTCCTTTTTTTTTTCACACATGATGACGAGGCATCTGATGCCTTTTTAATGCACCAGCTCCAGCACAAGTACCAACCTGACCAATGTCGAAATCGATAAACGGGGTTGATGCGGACTCGCCAGCACTATGGAAAAGGTGACCCCTCCGCGAATTCCTCGTTCCCCTGTTCCCATCACAATCTGACGCGAAGTCGGGAAATTACAAAACATATCATCACGTCATGTCCCATACATTTGGAGTGGCAGAGGCACAATTGTATTTAGCTAGTTATTCAATTCTCCATTTTGCGTACCAGGGGGCTAGCCCATCTCCATTGAAGGTTCCTCACAATATTTTCTATCACCTTTAGAACGTCCATATTCATATTTAATGTACTTATGATATATTACTTATCTCATTGGCGGTCAGCCCCTGATTCGGACCGGCCCCTCGTGCGTGAGAAGCGAGCGTGTACCACTAGACCACGGAACACCTCTTAATCAGGATATTATTTCACAAACACGTGAGGGCGGGTTGATTAGATTAAAAAACTAATTAATCTTTAGTCTAGACTTGCTACTTCAATTTGAAATTTAGATTCAAAAGTGAAGAAATGCTTTATTGAATTGGTTTCCCAAATGTCGAGGTTTCACAAAAATGCTTCCCGTATTCTGGTGTCCTCTGCTTCATGAAGAAAAAACACTCAGTGTGTTCTTGGCATAACCTTCCAAAATTTGTAGGCTAACTAATGCTAAGGCCCAAGATAACACAAAACCACTGAAGAGTGCTTTGGCAAACAAAAATATAAAAATATTTTCACTAAATTCTGCGGTCTCAAAAAATATATATTATTTACAATGAGTATATAAAATATATACTATTTTAAATACAGTGTCGTTACACGATTGGATTATTTTGTCTTGATCGTAAAAAATCCCAAACATAGTCTATATTAAAAAGGAAATAATTTTACTCTTTTAGAGCTCCTTATCAATCATTAAATGTTATCAATGAGTACATTTCCGTTTTTCAGTAAATTCTAACAAATAACTAATTTTTAACGTCCGCGCCGCCCACTACCCCGCCAGTTCCGCTACCCCGTCAGAAGACGGGGGCGAATGCGGCGCCCCTCACCCCAACAGCTGGAACTGGGCCTTAACTTAATATGCTGCTTTAGTGCAAAGTACGACTTAGATGCCGCTCTTTACCTAACGAGGGATAACATGCAAAGGCAAGTTGCGACACATGCCTTAGTGAATGTCCTCTATTGGATCTTCAAACGCTTGTAACTTCAATGTTAGTTCCTATGACACAGGATAACCCCGTGTGGGGCCAAGCTACAGTCGTCACAAAATAAAAGGCCCTGTGGCCCAAACTAAATTCAAACTTATAACGTCAGTGACACGGACGCAGTCACCGGGCCTTATATTTTGTGACGACTGTTTGTATACGTAGTTGTGTATATGTCGTAACCATATCTTAAAGTGGTCTATATCACGAAATAGCCGACCGTGGTGGACTTAGAACTTCATTGAATGAAGAAATATTTTAGGGAAAAACACTGTGGTAGCTTTCGTGAAAACTAAAGGTGGCGAGCGCAGTGAAGCCCTCGAATAGTCTTCGTGTTAGGTCGCCATGTATAACACAAAAAAACAACACGTAGTACTGAATTTAAAAAGACATGTTTTCGTGAAATTCCACCCTTTCTGATCATTTCATGAAATAATTGATTATACCATGCAATGGTTGGCTATTTCATGATATGGCCAATCCATGTTTGGCTATTTCATGAAATAATTAATTCCTACGATAAAGCTACGACACATATAAAAGCTTAGTTACAAGTATGTGCTTAGCGTTTCTTTTCAATTTATTTCGGGTCATCTTTTCAGTTATCTTTTGTCAGCGTTTTGTGAAATGCGTGAAGTAAGGTAAACTATCTATAACTAGGTCCCAACCAGAAAATAGTGGTGAATATTTGTCATAAATTGCAATAACTTTACTGTAGATTGGACTAAGTGCATGTGGACCTACTGATTAATACCCGTGAAGCCTCCTCTGTAATCATATAAAATAAAAATAACGAGTTCACATAAATTTTAATTGTAATTTTACGACATACGCCATTAGCATTAGAAATGAGACTTAGTTTTCCTGCTATGGTTATTTTATTGATCTCGTTTCGAATTCCGTATACTTATTAAATTATAATTTTTATTAGCAGTTGTATGTATCTAAATGTCACCGCGTCACACTGGCATTATACCAAATGTGTACCTACACAGTGCGGTGGGTATATCTTACTGTCCTTCGTAAGGTTGTCTGGCTAAACCGGACTACATTCACAAGTTGTATTATAACTACGGTTATTAGTCGTCCGCATCCGCTACCTTGCTATCTACTGTTAAGTATATCCTCAAATACGTGAAATTTTGATCATTTTCTGTATAATTTTGAGGTGACTTAAAAGACTGCTTCACGCCTTCAACTCATACAGTTTCGCCCAAGCCAGGTATTCAATACTCCATTTTGCTTTGCAGAGGTAAGCCCATCGCCGCAGCTATGGATATTAGTTTCGTCGCAATAACTTGCTCAGAAGCCATTGAATGTACACATTCGCCTAACGTTATACACAGAGTTTAGTTGAGTTCGTGGGGCCACAAGCTAACCGAGAACGGCTCGTGTGCCGCAGTAATTGTTTATACCCAATAATTGTCTTGTTATGTACTTGAAGCCTATTGTTTTTCTCTGATCCGATCAGCTCTGGCCCCGATACTGGGCGAAATATATTAGAATACCAGCTCAATGGCCACTTGCGTGACCTCGCGCGTAAAGTCGAATAGCCAATGGCTACAATGGTAATAAATGAAGCTATAGAAACAGACCATAAATACTAATGAATGTGGTTGTTACACATACGTAAGTATAAAGCGGCTTCCAGTGGATCTGATAAATTTTTGGGAAATGGCAGTCCTCGTTTGGAAAAAGGCGTGACGCTAATAGACAACTTTCTTCTTGAAAACTATGGTCTCAAACTTTTTTTTAGGTCATCTTTAGTACTTTTAATCAGCTGGTCGGATCAATGTATAAGACAGTAGAAATAGAATCGGCAACGATTCTGCTGTCAGTGGGCAGCCGGCACACGATAGCAGTAATTCTCGATAACAATGCGATTGTTGAAAACTGACATAAATAAGATTTTGTATCGAGCACCGCACTTAGCTGTTAATATTAAACCTTGGATTGCAGCAAACTTAGATATTCCGCACATCTGGGGCAAAGGTAGTAGTAGCCCCTTGGCACGGAATTAAGTAGGTACAGCCAAGGAAATCTATTTCGGACCCACCTAAGGTTGAATATCGTCAAATGAAACGGGTACGGAATTAATTTGCTTGACTGTACCTACCCAACTTTCCTCTAGTCAGTATCGAGTATCTTAGCTTAGTAGGCTTAGCATCGTGAGCGAAACTGTACCATTATCACCCAGTAAGGGAATGGCTGTGGCTGTGTTTGTATTTTTAACATATTCTCTATATATAATACGTCATGTGAATGTCTTGCTCGAAAAGCGTAGTCACGGAGGACAGTAGTCAACAGTCCTAAAGATCCAAGATACATAACAACATTGGCCATAGAGTCACTGTAGAGATAACCAGAAGCGAAAAATAGGAAGTTTTAGATGTTGCGAGTGTTACAGAACAAGTTCATAGAAACAGAGATGGGTTCAACATAAAAAATAATTTCACCGGTGAACCAAAGAAAGATCTATGGCAAGGAAATAGTATAATGTCACTCTGAAATATATGAGCGGGATTGGTTGTTGATGGAGAGAAAATTTGATGTGAATTGTCTTGTGATGTATTAATATTTCCAGAAAATAAATAAATTTTGAACCCGAACTTGGACCTCATCTTCTTGGATGAGAAAAAATAAACATATTCCTAATAACCTACCAATATGAAGCTTAGATATTTAAGTTGGCTCCCGACGTCGGTGGTCGCACGGCTGAATCAAGTTGTAGATGTGCAGATAACGGATGAGCCGGAAGTGACGTCATACGTGAATTTACTTATAGTCCATGTCAGGATTGATGGCCAGAGGGGAGAAAGGAAATCGCGGAGGGAGTGACGCCCCGCGCACCGCATACCCGCAAAGGCCCTGTCGATCCAGTTTATCGATTTCGATCTCGCTCACGTTAAAGCTTGGATCCAATCAAATCAAATCAAACATTTTATTTCGTAATTCGTAATTTCTTTATTGTACTAAACAAAACAGACATACAGATAACTTATGATAGAAAAAACATGTACAAAGGCGAGCTTATCTCTAAAAAGAGATTTCTTCCAGCAAACCATGTTGGATAGGAGACGGAGATGATAGGTAAGGGAAAGAATTGCGCGTACAATTAAGACTATATTCTAATATAATACATATTACACATACATAAAACCCTATTGATAAGAAATATAGACTACATACACAGTTTCATAAATACAGCATATCAATAAATATCTTACAAATATAATACATTATATAGCTAAATAGAAAGTGAAAGATAGTGCTTCTTTAGTCGGTTCTTAAAGATATTCAGTGATGGACTGTCCCTGATGGTGCAGGGAAGTTCATTCCACAGCCGTATAGCGCGGATTCTAAACCCGTGCTCGTAGGTTGCAGTGGAGCGTTGTGGGGCTTTAAGCATAGTAGCCATGTGAGTCAAACATATGTATAATAAGTTATTATTGTAAAGTGATGGGATCTCTATGTTTCGCCATAGGGCATACAAATATTTCATAGATCTAGATCTATGAAATATTTGTAAGTATATACCATTTGTAGGTATATAGGTATAGATATGAATATACCTAGGTATAGTGCATGCAGCAATATCTTAATTTACTTTCTAAATCCATACATATGCATTCATGTATTTTGGAACAAGCTAAAGTCACTTAGCATATGTTATGTTTATTACAGTGTTTGGTCATTTATTCACTCATTTATAGTATAGTATGTCTTATAAGTAACTTTCTCAATTCGCTCCTAAATTGTGTTATATTTTCTATATAACGAACAATATCCGGCAGTTTGTTATAGATTGTTATAGACCCGGGGTTCACCTTCCGAAACAAATAACCAAACGAAAAAAAATACTTGTAGTTATAAGTAAGTATAATTTTGACTTTGAATAAGATAATTTATTTATTTATATTCAATAAAAAAAAATGAGTCTGATTATTGGACTTGTTCTTGAATATATTCCAACTAACTCTCGTTATACCTACCTCTCGTATATTTGATTTTGATCAATAAATAAAATATTAGTCTAAATAAAATTTTGATAATATTCTAGCTACATTTTGTCATGTACATTCAAAATAACATCGACTACTTCACTAAAAATGGCCATTAAACTTGACGTGACAGTATTTCCTTTCGATCAGTCTATCATCCATCTCACAGGTTATCTCATTCTTAACTATTCGGACTATAATATCGAATGAATGAGGTGTTCATCGATGCGTTATGTTATTTTATTACAGACCGAACGTGGCAGAAGGAAATTATTTAAAATATGCTAGATTAAATAGAAGGTCTACTGTTAAAAATAATCGTGGGACAACTGGTAATCTCTCCATTAAGGTATACAGCTTGCAAGGCTCACCATTATTTCAAGTATAATGCCGGCGTTGGCATTCCGCATTTAAGGTAACTAGATCAAAAGGGAAAATCCCACAGGTTAATTTTAAGATCTCTTTTAAAATATAGATCTTATCGCACACATCGGTATATGCAAAGAATCCGCTAATTATCTTTCAAATTATTGCTGTTTCAATGAGATATTCACATGATGTTACCCAATAGGATGTATGTATTCTATATTGTAATCGAAGAAACTTTTGTGTTCCCACACTTAATAGTATATTTATATATTATATAGATATAGAGTCGACTCTAGTATTAGAGTACTAACATTACAAACCCCTTAAGATCACCCAGCATGCTGGTTAAAAGTCCTGTTATTGACACACCTGGCCACGTCACCTGGAGTACCGAAGATTCTATTTCTTTAATGTTTTAAAAACATTAAAGAAATAGGTGACGTGGCCAGGTGTGTCAATAACAGGACTGGATAGTCCTAGCCATAGAACCGAGCCAGCAAGCTAGGTGATACACATTACCATAAATTACAAATTTCAAATACCCCCTACACATTAATGACTCCTTACGGATAATATACTATAGAAAACCGCATCGAAAATGGCTAAAAAAAGTCTGAGAAGCACTCTTTCACGTCAACCATCCTGGCTCCTGTAGCGCCCCCTGGTGGTCCACAACCGTAAAATATATCTAAGAACCTGCTCTGAACTTATAGACGTCCAGTAGTTTTCCAGGAAGCTGGTAACCTCTACCCGGAACGCCTCCGCTCCGTTCCATCCGTCGTGGAAGAAGGAATGGCAATTATTAAGCTATAGAACCATATCAGATTTTTGCTGCACATAATACTTTAAGCATTTGAAGAAGTAAGCATTATAAGTCTCTAATAGACTTCATAAACATTCATGTGCTCCGTTCAAAGTAAAATTATACAGACGAATATAACCACTTTTATTATCAGAATCAGAAATGCTAATTCTTGATAATTTAGTCAGATGAATAACTCCGAAATAGGTTTACTGAGTGTTCTATGTGAATTTTGGTGAATCAAATAACATCGATAGGCGACTATTAATATCTTATATTTGTAAAATTATTTCCTGTATTTTCATTAGTATTATTTTGTTATATAATAAGGTTAAAGTCTGTTTGTCTGTCTGTCTGTATGTCTGCCGTGGCACTCTAGCGCTCAACGGGTTTACTGATTTCAATGCGTTTTTTAAAAATTGGTATTGTACTTTACTGTGTTGGTTCTTAGATATATTTTATTAAAATCGGCTCAGGGGTTCAAAAGTTGTCAGCCTAAATAGGAAACAAGTGATCCAATGGTTAGCCATACATTTTTGGTGGTGGTTTAAATTTTAAATTTGTATTTATATATATGTCACCGTAAGATTGTCAAAAATTTTAGTTTATAATCTAACGTTTTTTTTTCTCGTCTGTTTACAGACTATCGATAAATTGTAAACAATACCGTAATGCTTACGATGTGGTGCGTTAGTTTATAATAAAAACGATAAATTGTGAACTGTTTTAAACTTGAATTGCAAAGGAAATACTAGGGCAAACACCGCGGTAGCTTAGGTGAAGACTATGGGTGGCCAGCGCAGCCAAGTCTACGTCTTCATGTTAGGTTAACATGTAAGAACAAAAAAAAACGTAAATTCTAAACCCTGTCGGTCTGGTTTACAATTTGTCGATAGTCTACAAACTAACGCGTTAGTTTATAAACAAACGGTTTTGACAAGCTTACGGAGACATATATACACAAAATTCCACAAAATTCCACCCTGTATACAACAGAAGAAAGTGATTATTTCCGATGTCTCTGACCGAACCAGCCATCGATTTAGGTTGTAAATAAATA
This sequence comes from Argyresthia goedartella, assembly GCA_949825045.1. NCBI lineage: Eukaryota > Metazoa > Arthropoda > Insecta > Lepidoptera > Argyresthiidae > Argyresthia > Argyresthia goedartella. The sequence goes on along the minus strand of OX463806.1, from coordinate 43,887,976 downwards.
GGTACATGCATACATGCTATAAATGCCAGCAAATCACAAAAAACTGCCATCCACCGTTTCAAATCGCACTGTTCGAATAAATTCTGACAACCACATATCTGTCGTACTTAAATGGATGTGTGGTGGGATTGTCTTCTTGACTCGGGGTTATCGCCATGAAGCAAGTGGCCCTTATAGGTCGCTAACCCTAACATCCATTGCAGCAGGGCTACTGTGTTTGTTACCAAATGTTGTCATATCATTCCGTCCTCACTCCTCCTCCAACACTTGGCACGCAGGTGTCAACTATTATCGCTCTCGCTATTGCAACGCTTAAGATTTTTTGAGCTAAAACTTGCTATTGATATTGCAATATAATCCGAAGGGAAAGCACTATGTGATTGGCAATCCGTTGTAATCTATTGTGATCAACTTCAATGTTGACTGGATTAATGTGTTATTGCGTAATTACGTCTGTATGAGCACTTAATCCTACACTTGTTGTACGACCGATAATAATAATAATTATAATTTATGGCTTTTTGCTGCGGCAGATTGTTTGGAACCAGATTTTTGTGAGGCAAGCATGGCTGCAGCGATGGGCTAGCCCCGTGTCCCGCAAAATCGCACAACTGTGCCCTATACCAACCCATATGGGAAAAGGCGTGACCCTATATGTGTGTGCGTGAGTGTCTTTGTTAACTCAATATTTCACTCCCATAACACACCCGACCTTGAAGTTTATCGAAGTGGAACTATTATCTTCTCCCACAGTGGTCCAATGTAGAGAAGTGGCAAAAAATGACGATTGCTAAGTATATGTTAATATCTACAGTAATAAAGACATTTGGAATTTGGAATTTATAAAGTCTATAAATAACCCAACTGCATTTTTTTTCAATACCACAATCAAACTTATGAATGCACCTGGTTACGTAAATGGACTATGAAAGTAGCCGCACCAATAATCTTGTAACCCCATATCTCCAACATTTTGAAAAAAAATGGAAAAAAATATTGAAAAAAAAGCATCATTACTCATCGAACCAGCTCAAAAAATTTCACGCGAATCGGTTGAAAAATGTGACCTCTACCAATAGAGAACGTCCGCACAGACACACAGAAGAAAGCATTTTTGCCTTAGATATTTCAGCCCAACTTGAACGAAGACGCTTCGGGGTCGCTTTACGCGTTCGCTCCCTCAATTAAATTCCAAATATGTGCACAATTCTGATACGCCCTGCAATTTAGAGTTATGTAACGCGAGTCCACTACGCATGCATGCATGTACTTATTAAATTGTGACAATGTAAGTAGACGGCAAACTGGTATATACGAGTTTGCGCTCGTATTTCTTACAGAGATGATATCTGACGATTGCATTTTTTCAATTGCAATCTGACTCAATCTGTTATACAGTGCTTTGGCAAGTATGGTAACCAGTGCATGCCTTCTTTCATAATTATATCATTTAAAATAACAGTTTAAGTGCATTAAAACCTCAATATAGGTACGATCTCAATAGTAATTAGGTAACAGAACGAGTCAAACGAAGATTGTATGGCAGATTGCAGCAAGGCAGACTTTACGCGAATTGGAGGTCTTGTTGTATGTTAATTACCTTCTGGTATGTTTTATTTTCAAGTGTTGTTTTCTGGTTCAAGGCCTGATACCTCGGTCTCGGGTGACGAAGGCCATGTTTGTTTTGTGTCATCATCTTCATATCAGGCGGCCCTTCGCCCACGCGGGTATAAAACTATAAAAACAAATGACAGGCACCTGCCAAAGGAAATTGCTAATTCGCCTTCGGATTATCTGCGTAGGGAGGATCGCTCCGCTTGGCGGGAACGATATGCATGATGCATCGTAGGCAAAGAGCGGCATAAAGTCCGAGCGATGTAAAGACAACGTTCTCCGCCAAGCCAGCTAAAAGCCTGGCAATTCGGGTTGTTAGAGTTCTGTCTCATGTCAAACACACATATGGAACAAACATTGCAGGCCAGCGTGAAAAGAGAAGGAAGACACTATTCGACCAGTGGAGTAGTACAGTCCTGTTGTAGGAGATCGATGTTCTGACTAACCGATTGGACAATAATATTCCAAATTGTTATGCAGTTTGGCCAGTTCGGTTGTCAAATGTATGGTCGAACGGCAGCCACACTGTAACAACAGCGCGGGCCCGCTTTCGAATTTGGTGAGACATGCTTCATAGTTTCTTGTATTTGACTACCGCCCCGCTACCGACCCGCCCCGATGCAGTCGTGTGTCGAAGACTTCACTGAAGTACAGTCAAATAAGAATACACCATAACAGAGAATCTTTGAACCAACTTAGGCCACAATAACTTAATCTAGGCAAAATCTGGAACAGCAATAGGGCCGTATTAATATAACGCAGATTATAGCGGATCTTGACACACGGCCATTCAATTTCTTCAGCTCACAACCTGCACGTACGATTGTATTATTAACAGCTGTTAAGTAATAAACGGTTAGTACTTACTGCATCAGAATGTGTACACAATAGCCTGAACTCGTATTACTTTCGCTTTCTTTCGCACGGTACATTTCGTCAATGGTGTACCGCCGTGTTGGGCTAGCATGTACAGCTCGCGCCAAACATCGCGTTAGCGCAGATGTTGCCGCGCATCGCGTCGCGCGTACATCTGCGCAGTGCAGCGCGGCCACTTCATAGCTAACTAGATGTTTAGCGCGACCTGTACCACTTTATTGTACCCGACAAACCGACCGACATCAATGAAGTTCCACTGGTTTACAATGATAGGGCGTTGTCGAATTGTTGGAGAGAACATATACAACATGTATTGTTCACGATGATGAACACGAGAAGGGCCTGTGGAAAGCTAAGTGAAAATAATCTTAAAAGAAAACAAGAGAATACCTACTACGTTTGTAATAGAACTAGACAATATGATTTTAACACCCCTCTTTTTTCCGCCGCCGGGAGATTAAAAGTGGCACCTTCTTAAAACTATACTTATGAGGGTCCCTCTCCCCACACAGCACAGATTTTTCATTCGGTAATGGCCAACGCTTTTTTATATTTTGGAAGCACGTAGACGTACAATTTGACGCAAAGAAACAATATTAGACAGACAGAAAAGTAGAGAACAGTTCTGTATTATAGAAACAAACGGGTCCCCAGTTAGGAGTCTAACTCAAGTGTTTCATCACCTCACTGGCTGTGGGTCGTGATAAGATTGTCATGAAATACTATTGCCAACATTTCCCTCGCATATTAATTATGAGGTGCTCCGACACTTCACACTTTACATGCTGGAGGAAATGTTAATGTAATATTATTGCCTACTTGTTGGGATGTATAAGTAAATTTTGGACTGGAGGTTGCTTTTATCAGACCACCTACAGACATGATTTCAACTACGTTCGAGCAATACCGACTTGTGCCTTGTGTCATGAGCCAAGATGGTCCACATGAGCCATATGAGGGCACACCAACGATCATCTAAATAGACGAAATAGTCGCTGAGACCGAAAACGGCCAGGACCAACATCATATCGTTATGTATTTGCAGCTGGCACCGGTAGTAAAAATCTATTGCTAAATATTTAAAAATAAATCAAGGATTTTTTTATCTTATCCTATTTGTAAAGTCGGTTCTCGGTTTATGTAATCAAAAATATATTTACAATACCGGAAAGCCGCTGCAGTTGCCGCGTGGTAGAAGATTTAAATTTCCGTAGGCATAATGGTCATTCATTATACATTTTTGCATAGCATAACACTTTGTCTGTCCCAAGTTACAATATTACAGGTTGTATTGTAATAGAAAGTATGTGTGCAATAAGTTGGGAATACATTACCTGCCAACTCTACGAATAAGCGTGTTAGACTTAAAATAAAGACGTGTGTGTTGTGGAAATATGAAATCACTATGAAACAATTTCTAGGTACTCGATATGGTTTCAAAAGATAACAACATGAAATCCCACTACAATACCTCGCTAAAGAAAGACAAGCGCGGAAGTTACAGAAACAACGACGGATAATACCAACCACTATCCAAACAATGCAATGCTTAGCCTAGACTAGTTTAGACCTAGTTACAGGGTGACCTAACGGCATAACAGCTCTGATAACCAACTGAACTCGGAATAGTGAAAACGAGGTTTTTGCTACAGGCGTTTGCATTAGTGAGCGAGCCAGAGTTGCCAATGGCCGCCGCTTTTAAAATTCCGGCAGGTCGGCATACAATACAAGTATTCCATAACATTTTCGCGGTAGTGTCAGGAAAACTCGTCGAAGGGGAAGTAAAGGGAGATTGACGTTTAGCGCCCTCCCATATTTCTATGATTTTACTGTACTGCTGTTTATCGGGTTAAAACACGAACATTTGAGGCAGGGTTCGGAAAAGTAAGTTTTTGAACAGACGTTTATGTCTTTGTACACAAGGATCCGACACGTTTTGTACGATATAGTTATACTTGTGCCCTGCTAGAAGGGTAGTTCTAAACTACATCGCGTTATGACGAGTCAAAAGTCGAAGTAGGGATATAGCTAGTTAGACCTAACACGATATTGTTTGGAAGAGAGGAAGGCAAAGGCATTGCCTCTATGTAAAGGCGAATATAAAAATAAATGTAGGCGATGGCCAAACTTTTAACGACCCGAATGGCCGAGTCGGCAGTGACCCTGCCTACGAAGCCAAGGGTCCCGGGTTCGAGCCCCGGTGGGGGCAAATATTTGTTTGACGAGAACGGATGTTTGTCCCTAGTCATGGTTGTTTATCTATCTAAGTATTATATTTATCTATATAAGTATCTGTATCGTTGTATAGTACCCAAAATACAGAATCCTAGTTTGGGGCTAGATCAATGTGTGTCAATAGTGTCCAAGTTATTATTATTATTATTATTAAACTGAAATGACGCGGCCCATTCTACTGGCGACTTATTTGTGTGCGTATGCGTAAATGTGGTAGTGGGGCGCGTCATTTCAGTTTGGACAAGCGATGATAGATGCATCGCAAGGAAACCTTAATAAGTCAATAACTGCGGTTATGGGCTATGGACCCTTTTCACGCGAAACAGAGGGTTGAAGAACTGGCTACAATTGGGTGCAACTATGGTGTTTTGCCGCCCCAAATGGGAAACACGTGACGCTGTGTTAGTTTTCTGTTACTTACACATACACACCCACGCACATAGCGTCACGCCTTTTCCCATACGGGGTGTCAGAGGCACAATTGTGCCCACTTTGAGCCAGTTATTCAATACTCCGTTTTACGTGACAGGGGGCTAGCCCATTGCCGCAGCTATGGAGTATTTAAGGTTTCCTCACGATGTTTTCCATCACCGTTAGATGTACTTAAGATAAATTAATTATCCCATTGGTACATGGTCAGGAATCGAACCTGCATCTCCTGTGTGAGAAGCAAGCGTGAAACCCGTTAGACCACGGAGCTGTTACCTACATCAAGCGATAATCCAGTGAGAAGATTGACATTTGGCTAGTGTCGAAATCGAAACCGTCAACCAATGCATCCTTGTCGCCTGCCCTTGTTATAGATACATACGACAAACAATCGGTAATTATGTCGGTACCACCAAAGTGGCTCGCCTTCTCGAAAACTTTCGTATTGTTCATATCAATGGTAGGCGTGCCTCGTCGGGATACACAACTGCCAACTCAGATTTGACTGGCCCACAAGTCATACTATAGCTATTGACACTAGGGAAATGACCACACCTGCATGACATTTGAGTAGCACGTTTGAGATGGAGTTTATGCATTCAGCCATCTCTTCCTGCACACAGCGACATTGACATTTCGGTCTCAAACCCGTCGTCCGCCGCGCCGGCGCGCGTGAGCAGGCCAGCATGCTCCAGGAGACTGACGCCTACAGAATCGGACGGATAGTAAAGCGAGAGGTCCACTCGCCGTGAGTCCTTGGATGGACTCCGTTCAAAACTCAGGTAGCCGATGATGATTATTAATTACTCTTTGAGTAGCAAGTGGACGTGCAGTCTCTGCCTACATATTTATTTTTACCATGGATTTTAGAGTTTATTATTAAGGAATTACGTCATAACCGAAGTAAGTTACGTTCTTAAGGAACTGTTATTTGTTCAATTAGGAAATGCACGGAGACCGGAGCATAGCCAAATACCGATGACAGAAAGATGATAAAGTCAAATTGTAACTGCAGTGCGCGCTCGAGTTGAATGTAGAGCTGTACAAACGAAATCAAACAAGAGCGAAGTGATATGAAAAACTCTAAATTGAACTCGCGGGCGGAACTATAACTGGAAGAGATAAATGAAAGAGGCATCAACAGCGTCTCGCCGTTCCCCATACGTGATGGCAGAAGCACAATTGTGCCCACGTTTAGACAGTTATTCGATACTCCATTTTGCAAGACAGGGGGCTAGCCCATCGCTGCAGCTAAGATGTAGGCTTAGCGCTTCTCATATGGTCAGCACCGGGATTGGAACCGCACTCCTGCGTGACCGGCGAGCGTGGAGCCAGTAAACCAAGGAAGTTCTTCGTGGCTGCACGTCCCTCTTTCGCGAATATCCACCGGCTCCTACCTTCCCCACGAATGGTCAAGTTCACACGCACCAGGTGTGAACACTATTAGAGCTAGTACTTAGCAAGTGCGCTTCATAATTACCTGGGCGGGCCGACAATACCGCCGACCTTGCTCTGGATACAAGACACTTCTAAGCTTCCACCTGGCTTGTATGTACAAGAAAAAATATGACCATGCCGCTTGATAACTTTGAAATTAGCGTCTGAGGCAAAAAATCTGATGAACTGCAAGTCTGAGTTAGATACCAAGATAATAGTTCTTTAGGTAGATATTTACTTAGAGCAAAAAGGCACAAATTTTTCATTATTTGGGGCTTTTTAACGACTATTATTTAGAGATTAACTTGCTTTCATTTTATTTTGTCTTAGGTTTGTTAGTAGTTATCGGTAACTTTTCTAGTTAACTATTACGATTCAATAGTCTGATACAACCCTGTGACAGACGGACGGACAAACAGTGGCGAAGTGTTAGGGTGCTGTTGGCACCCTTTGGCAAGGAACCTTAAAAATTATAGGTTGATATGCTATGAAGGTTCCAAGAGACATTAGTGTAGAAACTGCTTTGGTTACTCGTATTTAATTACAGTACCTGTAATACTTATATTGAGTTATTTCATGACATTATTCAAGTTTGAATTCAGTAGTAGGTCAGCCATCGGGCTATATAGGATATTTAATTTATATTTCATCAAACGAACAAATTTCAGAGGTACCTATTTAATATTCAACACTAATATATGTACGCAAAATGACATCGCGGCAGCTATTGACATGTGAACTTTGCCTCACCATTCTTTTAACGATACATGGCCGTCAAATGCCGGGCCTGACTGACCGCCGCCGCCGCCTGCCGCGCGACCTGGTTGCCATGCTGGCAATCCCCTAATGGAAGACCTCATCCAGTGAGAAGTCCACCGCCCGCAAGGGCCCCCTGATGACCTGTCCACAGGCATGGACTAACTATACAATAATACTTTATATTATTTCTCTATGCCACAGGAGTGGACGAGGACGATTCCCCGGGAAGAAGTCCAATAACCTGACCCCGAATCCCCATGTCCCAGAAGGGGTGCGTGAGAAGACCCAGTGATGACGACACATGCTGTCACGTGCAAAAAATAACTTCATGCACTACTGGCCCTGATAGACAGGTTTAGGTCCCTTTATTACTGTAGTGAGTGTATGGATGTAAGTTAAATCAAGCTTAAATTGAATGAGGACATAAACACCTGGTAAAACAAATGCAGTATAAGAAAAATACGGATAGAGAAAATAAATGCTTAGAAAAATATATGTATGGCAAAAAGAAACAGAAGAAATTAAAGCGTGTAGAAAAATGTTCTAATAGTAAAAAAATGTGTGGAAAAAATTAATCGCGGGAAAAGAAGCGAATGGAAAAAAAAATACAAGGAAAATATTATTTCGGAAAATTTATCTATCTATTTATTTATTCACTCGTTTTTGGTACCATTGTCCGATAATATGAATGGTGGACTAGTGACACACTGTCCAGTAGATCCACAGGTTAAAAAAATCTTCCTGTGGTACAACCTCTCGTCGAAAATGCTGTCCATTAAGTACCAAGCTGTTGGAGGAAGTTAATTCTTAATATTCAAAAGGGTCACGTTGCCACAAACAGCACAGCCAAGACAGTCTTGTCACACTAACATGTATCTTGTTGTGGTGTCTTGAAATAAATAAATAAATGGCATTGGTGAATGGTGAATGTATCAGTCAGTAGTACCAATGTCACCACGACCCGAATGGCCGAGTCGGCAGTGACCCTGCCTACGAAGCCAAGGGTCCCGGGTTCGAGTCCCGGTGGGGGCAAATATTTGATTGATGAGAACGGATATTTGTACCCTGGTCATGGTTGTTTGTCTATCTAAGTATAATATTGATCTATATAAGTATGTATATCGTTGTCTAGTACCCAAGATACAGGGAATCCTAGTTTGGGGCTAGATCAATGTGTGTAAGTATATACACAGGTGCGTCACTAGTTCCATTGATGGTACTGTCAAATAGTAATACAGCAATAGAGGTTTAGCTGTTTATTGAGATTACCTGTATGGTATGTTCTGCCCTAATGCTCGAATCCACAACCGAAGTTTGATGGTCATTCAGAGACATGCTGCTCTCTCGGGCACTCGCTATATGACATACGACTTCATACGAGGGGCTTTTCGTTATCGAGGCTCGTCTATGCGGCACTATTTGTGCAGACCTCTGTGCATTCGCCAAGCTGTTCGTTCACTAGTTCACTACACAATTTAGTATATGCCGTAATTTATCTCAAGTCGACGCATTTGATCGAAAATAAGTAAGGTAGGTGCACCTGACTAATGTCGATACTTACCGCACGCCAGAAACCCATGGTTACGCAAAGGTCGCCGGTTCAAATTCTACATAAGGACCGTTCGTTTTATTATCACACTAACTCATTATACTATTTTGGTGTACTCCAAACATTGATATTTAGCCCGCTTTTTTGTCTAATGGCATCTGAGTGCAATCAAAAGGCAGGTTAGATATATATCTTAGATAATCTTAGATAATTATGTCCAAAAATTTATATGCGAATGTATTTTCTTTTATAAATTAGATATACTGTAAAGCACCTCGGCTGTAAAATAATGCTAATAGGACCTTGAAAAGACACCTAACGTAAAAATATCACATTGTATAGTTACAAAGATGACGCTCTTCAAAGCCGGTGGATTTTTTGTTTCGGCCATGTGCAAAATTTAACAATGTCAGAGTTACAAAAAGGGTTGGCAACAGCCCCGTTGCTCCAAAGTTTAGTCAGTTATTAAATACCTACTCCGTTTTTCATGACATGGGGCTAGCCCATCGCTACAGCGATGCTATGGAAACGTGAAGATATCTATTATATATGCATTTATTTTTATTTAGTTTTAATTACTGTCATACCGGTCGACCGATTAGGCAATACTTTTATTGGAGGCTAAACTACTCTGGGATTTAGCAATTATTGTGTCTTGGAATGGCTTGTAGAATTCGATAGATGCCGAGACACATTTTATCTCAATTACGACAAGCATAATTAGAGCTTGTTTAGTATAGTCATTATTCGTTAATATACCACTTTATGGATATGCTACTCTACGCAGATAACGAATATTTACTATTGCTTAAAAATGCACCTTAATTAAACACAGGCCTAAAGGCTAAAATAGTGGAATAGTGGATATTCTTTAAAAAAACATAGCTAATTCTTTATTAAACTATCAAGAAGTAAGAGGCCTTATTATAATATTATACTCCTGCTCCATTCGATTGAAAAACTAAGTCGTTTCAGGAGAACATCACACACTCAACACACAACTCACATAATTTCAACCCTATTATGTTTAAATGTACCTATTGATGCTAACTTATAGGGGTAAGTAGACATAAATTATATTAAATTAATTCCAGAAATGCAGACATATTTGCATTGTTAGTATGACTGGGATTAAGACAACAGCAGAATTCAATCTTATGTCGTTTCAATATAAATATTCAATTGTTATCTGAAATAAATATTATATTGATTTTATTATCGACAGGTTCTGTGCGAAATAGTGTCGAAATGACAAGCGTTATCAAAGCTGATCTAACAATGTTTATGTCCGAGCTTACAATGTACAAACTAATCTTGATCGTTGCAGTTTCCCACACAATCGCCCGGACCTACAGTGCCTACATCAGCATAGAATCCGCTTATATTTTTTTATCAAGCATGTTGTAAATATCTAGTTAGGACATCAATGCCAATTATCAATTCAATGCCCACTTTTGACGCAATACGTACTGCTATGCCTACTTATTAAATTTACGAGGATTAAGACAAATAAATAACTTTGTACTTCACTATAACCGCTGAAAAACGCTACTCACAAACAAACAACCATCCCAACAAAAATCTCATTCATATTCCAACAGTTGCACACCCCAAATTAGCATTAGGTGTAGTAATCTGACCTGTTTCGCACAGAGGGCCGGCTGGCAAGGGTTGCGTTGCGCAGCGACCGGGGGGTGGTGTGCGGCGGGGCGGGGGGCGAGGGCGCCGGGGGCGAAGGCGCCTGGGGCGAGGTGCGGGGCAGGCGGCCGCCGCCCGCCGCCGCACCTACAAGCAGCAACAACAACAACGGCCCCATAGAGGCTGGTAATGCGGCACGTGGGTTTGCCGTTCGCGCGCGAAGCACACTGACTGCGCGTGCGCCGGTGGGGACACCTTCACTTTTGGCGCGCCCCACTGCTGGCTGCGAAAGTGACGACTTTCACTGCTGCTGCTGGCCAGAGCGCTCCCGGGAGACCGAGTCCTGGTTCCTTGCTTGCGGGGCGTGCTGTATTTTACTAAAGGCGTTTTCAGTGCGGTTGCGGGTGCTGTCAGTATGGCGCCCCGCGTCCCGCACGACACTGGGATAAGTGTCGAGATAAGATGAGATAAGTCTATTCGTTATTGGTTGGTGGGTAAATATCGACCTTTCTCCGTTATTTTGGTCCTAACTAAATTCAAACCACGTTTTATTCGAAAACTTTTCTTAACTTTTTTTCAAAGATTGTTTTGCTGAGAGGAACAGAGATATAGGAGGTTCTTAATTATGTCTCAAATACCGTTGAAACAAACGAGTTTGGAAGTGCGCCCGATTCGATTGATTTAATCATTAATTGGTCTTGTGTCATGAGCTTCAGGAGAGAGAGATAAATCTAGTTGTCCTTTTTCTCTTGCTTTCTGTTCAAGAGTACATTAAAAGACAGTTTACGCTTTTCCGTATAATTAATAAACAAAATATAATATTTTCACAGCAGAATAATTTAACAGGCACTTATCAAGTAACTTAATTACAACCCGAGCCAATAGAAAATCCATAGAATAGCGCTTGTTGGATTAGTAAATTGGAAAGGTCTTTAGAATAGAAGAAGCTAAAAGATTATTGCAATCTGTAAACTTCAGTTCACCGGAGCAAATTCATAAAAACGCTGGTAAGTAACAAACTTTTACAGCCCTTCTGTTCTTTTACCTCCTCCGTCCTGTGTTGGACCTACACCAATAAATAGCACTCGACTGAGAACATTCCTGCGATAGGAGGCCGGTGCGGGGAGGGGTAACATTGCATGCTATGCCGAACCAGCACAGGCTAGGCTTAAAGATCTTTAATAACAGTTATATGTTATAGTTATAACAAACTTACGTTAACTTAATGTTTTTAAAACGATAAAACAATAACAAGTAAATAAACTCAAATCCGGTGCGAAATAAAAAAAAAATTTGTGAAAAACATAGATTGCGATAACTTCGGGAGACTTTTCTGATGTTAATGAAACACTGCTGATACTCAAGATCAACAAGCTAGTATAAAGAAACAACTGCTTTTACTCCTGCTCTGATTAACCTGAGATTTAGAGATAGGCTGTATTGGCCTACCTATGAGGTTTAAGTCTCCCGTCATACAGTTGTCACGACAACACACCTCCCCCGCACCGAAACACCGCAGGAACCTACTCAGATGAGCGCCTTGCACTAGTCTCAGACTTCATAGCAAATAACTGTCATGGTAACTATTATGGGCCAGTGTCGGAGGTTCGCGCTGACAAAAAAAAGATTCAAAAGTTGAGAATAATTTAGAGATATACCCCATAAAGTAGTCGTCATTGACAAGTATTTGCTCTTAACCTGACTCGTCTATAGACTAATCTCCCCCATCGTTTCGGCAAGTACTCTCATGTCTTCAGACGCTGGGACAGGGGGTCCTCCTCAGGTACTTCTTTCCGGAGGGCACCGGCACATGCGTCACGCCGGCTGGGAACTCTTGTGCCACCTGGTCCTCTGGCACCGTTGGGAGGACCATGCAGTCGTCGCCCCTCTGCGGGAGAGGACCATAGGTCACGAACAGAGTAACACACTTATCCCAGACACAGTAGCGGGCACGCTTAGCCGGTAATAATTCATATTATAAGTAATGAGTCACCACCAGACAAGATTACATATATCTTGTTTTGGGAACACAGCTTTGTAAAGCATAAAATCTAAAACGAGATAATCAGGATAGAAAACAAAACAGCAGATCGACTCATCTTTATCTCGTTAGGCATGTGCCACTGCTACGCCAAAAGAAAAGATCTTCGACGTCACAAAGATGAGTTCGTCTCTTATGCGACTCGAACAAAGCGTAAAGTTATCTTTATAATTAAATTATTGTTATTGAAATGACCGCGACCTGATAAGATTATCAGAATAAAGACATTCTTTATCAATGGAATTTGATATGACAATAAACATAAAAGGACAATGCTGAATGCATGACAATGAAGGGGACTTTTCGCAAGGTCCGGAAAATATTTGACAGAGGAAACGTAGTAACTGACGATGTAAATTTACAAAATAACTCAACGTTAGTTTCACAGGTGGAAAATATCGTTAGTGCTGATTCTATTAGATAACTACACTTAGTTTTCCTTCTATAAATCGATTTTTGTTAAACTGCGTCGATTTTCCTGTGAATATGAACAAGGAGTCAGGAGATGCAAATTATTTCGTCTTTGACGTTCCGTGTCTGTGCGTATAACCTTAAAAGTAAGCAACAGTAGCTCTATATTCTAAATCTCTGACACCTAACTCGATAACGTTCACATTGATGTTTTGAAAAATGTTCGCGAACTTTAATTGACGTATGACCAATCCAAACGCGACTATTTCACACATTTCACACGAGCTGTTGTTTAAAGCGACTGTGATTTGAATTTGAAAGGATTATCTCTGGAGCTTCCAGGAAGATACGGGAATCCTAGTTTGGGGCTAGATCAATGTGTGTAAATGGTGTCCAAGGTATTATTATTATATTTTTATGAATTTTTCATTTCACTCTTGTAATAAAGAGGTTCTGATGCACGGGCTTACGCCAAGTGCTTATCTACTAAAGATCACGGTCCTTGCCCATGAATTTCCGTACAATTCTACATGTATTTAGTATTGTTGTTTTTTGAAGAAGTATGTGTGTGGATCTGGGTATATTTAGTGTTTTGAGACTAGTGTGTAATGTGTATGGGATGACTCGTGTGGATGAGATGACTATTGGAATGGTTTTGACAGATTGTACATGCCATTGTGTTTTAATTTCAATGGCAAGGTCTGTGTATTTTGTGTTCTTTTCCGTAAAAGTTGTGGTAAGATTGTGTGTATTTGGTATGGCTATATCAACAGCATGAGAAATACTGTTTTGTTTTGTTTATCGTGGAGAGTTATGTCAGGCCTGTTGAAATGAATAGTTATTATTATTAATATTAGCATAGCCGGACTAGGTTCATACTTAATTAGTATGCGGTCCAGCCCAGCTAACTATGCTTTTTACATGCATAAAGGCTAGGGACTTACCTGCCAGTCGACAGGAGTAGCAACCTTGGCTTTATCAGTGAGCTGCATGGAATCGATGACACGCAGTATCTCACTGAAAAACATAATGGGAAATTTTATACTCCATTCCATGCTTTATTTTACTTCTTAATGACTACTTTTTATGCAATATTTTTCATTGCAGTTGTCAAATATGGCTTTGAACTTGTCAAAAGTAAAACGATGTTCAGCGACAGATCAAAATATAGCGAATATCGGAATAGTTTAAATATTAAATAAATAATAATTTATTCAATTAACATTACCACAAAAGTTTTTATTATTAATGGTGAATATTAAATTATACAGTTTGGTGATGGAATAACGATGGTCTGAACCCATTTGACCTTTCAATATCCAGCAGTACCCATATTTCGCCAGTTATTAATTTCCTTTTGCGTGACAGCGGGCTTGCCCATCGCTATTTGACGCTATTTTCCATACTAGTAAGATCTCCGCGACCGCAAACATTAAAAAGATTAGCAAAACTTACGCTAGCTAAAGCCTAAACGATCTATAAAGATCACCTAAAACTTACACTAGCCTAAACGATCTATCCACTCTCCAAACCGAAACAGCAAGTCGATTTCAACTCAGAAATCCTAAATTAACTGTGTTTGTTTTACAATGAATGATGATGACATTGTCAACAGAGCATTTGTGGGTCATCTCACAATTCGTAATAGATTAAACATCTTGGACCTTAGGTTATGCTGCACCAATTCGAGTTACGATACCGCTGACGCAAGATAACCTCCGACCCCGATAACTTTGGCCGATACCGTAGTAAATGTTACTTCTATTGTAACATTATATTGGTTATAAAATGGGCTTGAAATAACAGACACGTGAATATCGTCGCATAATTTAAATCGATGCGTTTACTTTAATGCCTTTTATTTTAGAGTGGATGGATATATGCTATGTACTTTAATTTGTAGGCTGCTTTCAAGGTCACGAGGATTCACTATCTGAGTTACCTATTTATTTCCTACACTGCTGATGTAAAGCAAAACCTCTCTATTGAGAAATAGACTTTATAAACCGACTAGACATTCCGGTAATAGGACCTAAAGTGCCGAGAGGCCATGTACTTGTACGAAACCAGGTGCATTCATAAAATTTAATGTGGTATTGAAAGAAATTCAGTCGGTTTATTTGTTTTTCCTTTTGTTCATCCGATAAAATGAAACATGTTTATTTTTTTTAAAACATGTTTGCTGTGCCGCTCGCGAGGTCTACATCTCACAGAGACACTAGTATACTTAAGTGATTTATGAGAACATTATACTCCCACACCATTAGAATGACTTTCCAATAAAACCTAGGATTAGGAATCTTGCAAGCCACCTTAAGTGAATAGAATAGAATAGAATATGCGTTTATTCAAGCGTCACAATACACAACACATAGCACAAAATAGGAATATACAAAAATAGGAATACACATGGACAACAACAAAAGTGGGTATATTATGTGATGTAAATGGCTTCTTAAGAAAACAGCATAGTGTGCTGGTTGTATACGGCGACGGTGAAACGGCTCCGGCTCAGCATTATGCTACAGGGCCTACAGGAGGACCTGAAGCGCTGGTATTCTGTCGGAACCGGTGTGACTGAGTGTGTTGTTTTGTACGGTGTTGATTAGACTACGTAATATGCATAGATAAGAGATATAAACAATAAATAGCATAATATAAATGTAGGGTATATGAGTATAGAGTTTGTGTGTGGCATGTAAATAATGGTATGAAGTACGATAAATAAATATATAAATAAATAAGTAAATAGGCACAGTAACTATGATAAATATGAATAATGTACAAACATGTTTGAAAAATGCAAGAGGTTTTGTGGGTCAGAAACGAAGGCTGCCGATGCAGACTGCAGAGATAGCTTCAGTTATCCGCTTTTTGAAGGGCTAGTAAATAGGCTTTGTATGCTGTTTTATAGCTGGTTAAAGTAATTTTTTCACGAATTGGCGGAGGGATATTATTCCAGCATTTTGTAGCCAGATATCTGAAGCTACCCCCCCTGAAAGCAGCAGTCCGATGCCGGGGAATGGAGAGTATATTTGTTGAGCTGCGGTTCATGTGGTGATTGGAAACTTTCCAGGAGAGCTTTTCGTGAAGGTATTCAGGTATCCCTCTCTTTATAACACCGAACAAGAGCGCTGCAAATTGAAATTGTTGTCTGCCTTTCATTTTTAAAACATTTGCTCGATTCAGATAGGGCGTGATATGAGTACGTGGTGGGACGATGTAACAATAGCGAGCGCAGGCGTTCTGCACTCGCTGTACCAATCGCTCAGTGTGCTTATACAAACGCGGCCCGTATACTGTGATGCAGTAGTTAAGCTTTGACAACACTAACGCCTCACAGTGCTCCACTCGTATTTCTTCTTTTAGGAATTTCCGAATTCTGTAAAGAATATTCAACCTGTAAAAATAGTTTTTGACGAGCTCGAGAACATGTTTGTCAAAACGCAGCTCCTCATCCATGATTAGACCCAGGTTCCGCGCTTCACGCACTCGCTCCACTGGTACCCCCGATATAGCAATTTGTGGATTCATATCGCCAATAGTATTCACCTGGTGTCTCGAGCCGAGTATCATGAACTTTGATTTTTTTGGGTTTAGGACCAACGCATTTTTGGAGGACCAAGTTGTTACACGTTCTAAATCCGCGTTTATCCTCCGCATAACATCAGGAAGCGATTCTTTGTTCACTTCAATATAAAGCTGTAAATCATCGGCATATAGATGATATTTGCAATGGTGAATGCAGCTTGTGATATCAGCGCAGTACAGAATAAATAACAGAGGACCCAATATGGACCCTTGAGGAACACCTCTACAGGTGGTGACTTTTTGAGAGTGATTTTTGGTTCAGTCACTATTTGTTAAGACTACTTGTTGGTTGCGGTCTTTGAGGTAAGTTTCAAACCACTTAATCGTATTTACTTCAAATCCATAGTAGCTCAGCTTGGAAAGAATTAAATTCACATTGATGGAGTCGAATGCTCTAGAGTAGTCAAGTAGGACGAGAAACGTGGCATTCCCAGGTCTTGGGATGCTAATACGTAGTCAACAACATCAAGAAGAGCCGTCGTTGTACTACGATTCTTTCTGAAACCTGATTGAAACTTTGGAAGAAGGCCGTGTTTCCGCAAATGAAATTACTTGAAAGTACACAAGTTTTACGAGAATTTTAGAGAGGTACGGTAGTATACTTATAGGTCTTAGATCAGATATTATTTTGGGTTTACTTATTTTTGGGGTCGGACGGACAATAGACGCCTTCCAAGATGATGGGAATATAGAGGTAATCAAGGATAGGTTTAGAATATGAGTAATTATTTAAGTGTTTGTGGTAATGTGAGAATTAACATATCCATTGTAATTTTGTCCATACCACAGGCGTGTGAGTTCTGTTTAAGAATAATTTTACTGACATCATGCTCATTCACTTGTTTAAGTCGGAAAACACCAGGACCAAACCTATGGTATTCGTAAAAGGTGAGATCTGATATTCTTACACGATCTTCCCCGGGGATATTCATAAAATGAGACATAATATCGTTGGGATCAGCAAAGTTGTCAGGAAGTTCATTTGGTTTTTTGAAGTTAGGAATACACGTTTCACGAAGTTTTTTCGATAACTGATTTGGGTCTTTGGTGTTATTGTTGATGTGGTGTTCAAAGTATGCCCTCTTTTCTGCAAAAAGACTGGTTATTACGAGGTTTTTAAGAGATTTGTATTCCTGTTTATGAGTTTGAGATTTGGATTTCTTATAAGTTGCATGTACTTTGTCCCTTAGCTGCATCATCAGTCTGACATTATTGGTTAACCAGGGCATATGTCGATCTTTGATGTTCGTAGTTTTTTCTGGAGCATGTTTATCGAACAAGTCGAGAATATATCCCTCTAAGGTTGCGACCATTGAATCAACATTGGCACCTTTTGCAATTATATCCCAATCAACAGCGTTTAAATCATGCTCAAAGCATTTCATAGGTATGCTCTTAAGTGGTCTATAAGTGGTTTTAAATGTTGGATATTTATCCCTTTTCACCTTTAATTTAACTGTCAATAATGCATGAGCGCCGAGGTCTGGGATATGATTTATTGAAACATTTGAAGCGGTGGCAGTTGTACAGAAAAGGTCTATCAAAGTGGCGCTGTGATCTGTAAAATGTGTGGGTTCAGTAATACAGTTTGTAAGACGAGCGTACTCTAGAAATTCTTGCAGTTTTTTTGTCATGATATTTTCTCTATTCAACATGTCTATATTGAAATCCCCAGTAAGAATGATACGATCAAATTTGGAAAACGTTGCTATGGAGTCAGTCAGCGCATCAAGAAATGTATCAACGGCCATCCATTGAGGGCGATAGGCAGTACCAACAATAATCTTTGAAGATTTGACGCTAAGGGATAGATAGCCAGAGCTGTTCAACTTGGGAATCTGATTCAGGGTGAGGGTTAATCCTAGCCCGAAGACCAACTCTAATGTAGAAGGCTATACCTCCGCTTCGTGCTTGGCGAACTTGAGTGGGGCGAGCTACATGACGTAAACGGTAACCAGGAATAGATGGGGCTCGGCCTAATTCACCTTCACGCAACCATGTCTCGTTTATGGCGACAAGATCTGGCGATCTTTGTAAGATAGCTACAATAAGTTCATCGTGCCCAGTGTTTAAAGACCCCGCATTCCAGAATGAAATTGTAAGTAGGTTATTACTTAGCTCTTTTTATAAAAAAATAATAATAATATAACTGTGTGTATTTGTGTTCAAGTGTGGTAATTGGTATGTGTACAATATATCTCGGGTTTTAGGTAGATGTAGATGTGTTTTTGTGACAGAAATGCTTGATAAAAATAGGATTCTTATTAGATTCTTTGATAATAATGTAAGGCGGGTATATTCAGGTTGTGTTAGATTTGTAGTGTAATGATGAGTATCTTGTGAGGTGCTAGGCCTTATAGAAACCAGTTTGTCGCTGCCGCCGGCCGGTAGCAACGTATTCACCCTCGCGTAAACAATGCTGGACCAGTAAACGCTGGACATATTGTTATCATAAAATTGAAAATGATTATATTGGCTGTATAAGCAAACCACGCCGCGGTGTAAAAGTGACCCACAAATAATACAAAGATAGTAAGTGACGACAGTACAAAAGTAAGACACGGAATTGTGTATGTATATTTATTTATTGCTAAAAGCTGTGTAAAAACTGGTATGCAACCACTTAAAAAATTTAAATGGTTTTCTTGTCACCACACAGGATAAGGCAAATAGAAAGATTGTTCTCCCACAATGGTCTAACGTAGGGAAAAAACATTAATAAATATCCACTGTAATAAGAAGATTATTTGAATTTTGTACATATTAAACAAAATGTATACACTTACTCAAAGTTTCGTCCCGTAGTGGCCGGGTAGAGGAACGCCAGCCGGAACTTCTTCATGGGGTCGATGATGAACACGCAGCGTGCTGTGAGCGGCATGCCAGCGGTGTCCAACTCATCTTTGTCTACCATACCCAGCTTGAATGCGATGGAGCGGTCCTTGTCTTCAATCAGTGGGTAAGGGAATTTATCTTCGCTGAACCCTGTCAAATTTAATTTGTGCAATTTTTAGAAGATCTATTCAATAACTTGTATAGAATTTGTGATGACTTAGTTAGATTGTATATTCCTTAGTATTTGGATCGAAATCCAAAAAGGAAATGAAAAAATATATCTACATTACCATGATTCAAAGGACAACATGGAGAAACGTAAAACATGATCATATAGCTTTCGTGAGACGAGAACAAGAAAACCGAAAGAAACTCTGAGACACCAAGCCCTAGTGGTAATCACAAACCCAACAAAGCCAGCAAGAAAATCCAACGAACAGAAGCATTCCAATTTATGCGAGAGCGATCATGTACTCAAATGTCTGAAAAAATACATACATCAAATCAAGCATTCACCTGAATCGAAACAATATACGACAAAAAACACACTATACTTTGTCCACTCTATTAATGTTCTTTTGGCATATTATTATTAAGATAGTGTGTATGATAAAAGGAAATGACAAATTAGTTCGACCTGCAAGGGCGGGGCAACCGATTCAGTAGGTTTTTAGCGATTACTGGACGTAGCGCAGATGCGAGCTAGATTGTGCTTTATTGCCGCGCAACGAGATTACCTATTTATTTGTCTTTGCGGAGTGATTTTTCTGTTGAACTGTTCTGTGGCTGGGCACTCACGGGAATTGGAACTGATCACAAGGGACTGATGAAATTGGACTGATGAAATCGGACTGACGACAAAAATATTTCCCTACTCACTGCATCAAACTGGCTTTCATTTCTCGATGGAAGGGGCCGCGCCCAGACGAAAAATAGAAAAAATAATAAAATAAACATTTATATACAGACACACACATTGCTTCTGGCCCCACACTAGGATACCCTGAGTCGTGGGAGCCAAAAACAGATTCAGATTTTTAAGAGGAATTACTACTTATTCTATTATCGTTAAAATTAAAATAAAATACAAAATAATGGTTAAAACAAATGACATGCCGTTTAGGCTGTAGCGCGTACTAAAGAAATAGTCACACAGTGGTGGTCACATAATTAAAGACCCCCCTTAATGAACACCAAAAACTTAATTATTTTTTATTATGAGCTAATTATTTACTAAAAATGGGATTTAATCTAGAGTAATTTTAATAAAAGCTTACACGACGTTGTATTATTAAATGTTACATAAAATACGTGGAAGATTATTATTAATTTTCCAAAGGTTGGTCATATAGAAAAATAGCAAACCACTTGAACTGTTCTGAGGACATGATTATGAATGCTTTAAAACATTTCAAGAAGTTCAACACGACCTAAAACGTACCTAGAAAACCGAGACCAAGGAAAACTACTCTGCGGAAAGACGCTAAGTTGGTATTGTGAGAAAAAAAAGATCCGTTCAAGGGATCATAACTAATTCATTCAGAGATGTTTGGTGCAGGAGGGTCGAAGGGTATGCCTGCAAGAACAATTAGATGGAGAGTGGAGACTGTGTGGCAAAATTCTGACAGAAAGCAATATGTTAGAAGCCCCCCGAACAAAGAAATGGATTCAAATTATACCAAGAAAGTAGTAGAATGTGGGGGGGAAATATCAAAGTGTGGGCTGTTTTTCAGGACTTGGTATTGGACCACCTGTCTGGAAAATAGAAGGCATCATGGATAAATTTCGGTACAAGAATATATTAGAACAAGCCATGCTGCCCTAAGCCAATCAAAATTTACTGGACATTTGGACTTTCCAACAGGATAATGACCCGAAGCACAACAAAAGTAGTCAAGACTTATGTAACCAGTCTGTAACAGTTTTGGATTGGCCCCCATACCATCTGGATTTAAATCCAATAGAAAATTTGTGGTACCAGATGAAGAAGACAGTGGCGACAAAGCGGACATCAAACATAGATAAACATTACAAAGCTTTTGCATGGTAGCTAAGCTAATGGCCAAAAGCCCAAGAGATGTCATGCTATCATTTCTGCTAAAGGTCATGAGACCATATATTGATACGTACCGGAATGTATTATAAATGTGTTAGGCATTTTGTGGACTAAAGATAATTTCAATAATAAGAATATATTTTTTATTTCTTCTAAGCAAATTGAGTCTTTTATAATATGGCCATATCTTTGTTAAGTTTAAACTGCTTGCAATTTAAACTTAACAAAGATATGGGCTTTAGATCTTTGGAGAAAACAAAGAAACTGCTTGCAATTAGGATAAACCGAATAAAAGGAACAGACAAGTTTTGATGATAATATTTCATTTTAACATTGCTTACAAAAATATTTTTAAATTGTGTAGCAAGTTCCAATAACAGTCTGTTAAAAAATATAGAGAGGAATAGCTTAGTTATTTAGAATGAATTCACTGTCTGTAATTAAATGACCACCACTGTACATACAAACATAACACTTGAAAAAACATTTTGCTCCTTGTGGTGCAGCCGGATAAAAAGAGATATCAATATCTCATAATAATTTGTTAAATTAGTTATCGCTGTAACTATTTGAGAATCAATAGAATTCCACTTTACTCCACTGTAACTCAATGGATGAACCTACATGTTTTATAGGTATGGCACATCAAGCCACCAATGCATTGAAGCTCCAACTGATGCTAGATTGTACTCATGGTCAGTTTTTGTCTGAAACAGACTGAAGTTAGCAGATTATGATGCTTGTGGAAAATCCATGGGTTGTCATCAGTCCAAATTTTCATCACAAGATTTCACACTCAGTTTTTGTAGTCATTCCAATTTCATCAGTTCAACTCACTATGAGTGCCCAGCTTAGCACTAAGTGGTCTAGTTATTTAATGGGATATGTACAAATATGGGGGTTTTTACACAAAGGGGCCCACTCAAAATGCATCCATGGGTTGTCATCAGTTTAAATTTTCAATACAAGATTTCACAGTCACAGTCAGTTTTTGTTGTCAGTTCAATTTTATCTGTCCATTTTCATCTGTTCAAAAGGCCATGAGTACCCTGCTTAACACTAAGTGTTTGAGTCATTGGATGGGTTATGAACAAATATGGTTGTTCTTACATAAAGGGGCTCACTCAAAAGGCCATACACATATACCATATATAACCATCCAAATAAGAAGTTTTCACGAGAATCCAACTTACCAGCATAGCTCTTAATATCTTTACACCAATCATGATGAGATTCAATACTGTCGCAAGACAGACCAATGACCTTCACGCCTCTCAGCTCAAACTCCGGTAGAAGGTTGATGACTCGAGCAAGCTCAGTTGTGCACACTGGAGTAAAGTCTGAGGGATGTGAGAACAGGATAGCCCATCTGTGAATAAATATAGACAAGTCAATATGAACAAAGTTAAAAAACAGGTGAAGGGAAAAAAAATAAGCACCAGCAACTGACAAGATGGCTTATAAATATTCAGGAGGCGGGAAATGTATGCTTGCGTTGTAACAAGCGGAAGTCTTTAAAGACAATTTTTAGGGAATTAAGGAATGTAGTTATGTAAATATTGTGATTCCACAAGAATGTACGTACATTACCCAATCATCGATAGGCAGATAGGCAGTCAAATAAGGGACCCTACTAATTTATATGAATACTAAAGCAATGGCAAAGCTTGGCGTTGATGCATCCGTAACTTTGTCGCACCGATTCGAAAACGTTGTTAGGTGTCACCTATTAACATTCTGTTTTCGAATCGGTATTAGGTGTGTGTGCTACATAAAGTTATAATCAAACAGGATGAAAATACATACGACTCTCCCAACCACGTATGGAAATCTACATTCCCTTCTGTAGTATTCGCAGAGAAATTCGGGAAAGTATCACCAAGGAACAACATTTAGAGGTTATAATTTACACAAAAATAGGCAAAATAATCAACCCGCGAACGTATTTCGCGCACTATTCAAAAGTCGACAAATAAAATGTTTGCACAGCTATAGAGAAGATATATTTTTCTGCCTTCAATTTTCAATTTAGAATCCTTTCTTGGAACTTTTTTGAATTTGTTGTGTATTCGCTTTTTTTTTTTGTTTTGTTTCGTACTTTTTCTTCCGGCTTCCGGTTAGAAGTACTCTCTATGACAGTTCGGTCACACAGTAACAATAATATTGACATTAACTGTAAGGCTCAATAAACAGATGCTGGACCTCGCCTCGCATAGAGGTTCAACGACGAATGGATCTCTGAGTAAGTAAGTAAATCACAGAGTAAGTAAGTAAATAGAGGGAGATCTAATTTCCATGAACTAAAGTTAATATACTGACACTCTTTACTCTTACGACCGTACCTATTACTTTGTATGACTGAAACCAATTTAGGTAGTTTTGACAGAAAGGAGGATTATTTACGCGTACAACTTTATTGACAACCAGCGATGGGGTAAGTATCGATATAAGCATGGCTATCACTGCTTTGAAATGTTGCAGAGGAGAGTTTCGAAATGAATAAGATTTAGCGGCAGCTTGAAGGCAGCGTGAGCTGTTTTGACTCCCTCCAACAGTGTTGCTGCAATTCCTGACGATGCGACAGCTAAAGCAATGCCACGATTACTCCTTTGCCAATAGCAAATTGATAAGGAAGTTTTTCAAAAAAATATAGATAGTTCTAATTTGTTATCGATATTTAAGAATACTAGAATTTAACTATGAGTTAATGATCACTGTTTAAATAATATCGATAAACAAAGTCGAAGTGGTAATGGAATTCCATACTTCGAAAGAAATAAACACAGTCTTTAAATTAAATTCTAAGGTAACACACTCAATAAACAATATCAAATACCTCAGGCATGGCCTAGTCATGGAGTGGGAGCTCAGCGATTTGGCAGTTCGGGCGAATGTGTTGGCTCGTAGGATTTCACATAGTAAAATGCCAGTAAAATCGCCAATAAAGAGTAATCTTTAAGGCAAACTGTCAATCATTCTACACGTGCAGCTTATGGGTCCTTTATGTCCAAAACACTCAACGCCCTGTTCGTCTACTATATATATATAACTATATAACAAAGCTTTTAGGATGTTTCTGGGGCTGCCAAGCTACTGTAGTGCATCGGGCATATTTGTTGAGGCAGGTACAGATTCCACGCCATCATTCGTAAGAAATTGGCCGCCTTACTGAAGCAGAACGCGCGGTAGCACCAACAGCATCCCAGAGGTCAGTGCAGGTCGGCACGACGGCCCAATACTCAAACACTGGGTGAGTGTTTTGACTGTTTGTGACAGTGCGTGGAATACTGATCCATGCCCCAGAGGGGCCTTTTTATATGAAATAGATTGAATTGAGTGTAATATAATAATAATAATAATAATAAATCTTTATTCATAGTAAAAACATACATAACAAGGAGATAGTTTTTCGACTACTATCATAACTAGGCTAACAGGTAGCCTGTATTTATGATTAAGTAGGCCCGTGCCTCTTACGAGGATCGTTACAGTGATTCGGTGGCGTCATGTTTTAAGCAGTAAAAGTGATACAAGCAATAATTAAAATAAGAACAAACAAAATTAAATTTAAACAATGTGCTTGACAAAATGTTTCCTCAGAAGGAAGGACACAGAATAAAATTTTAATAACTAACATGCTGCATGCCTCAGTTTGAGGCTGTGTGGTGTGTGTGTGTGTGTGCGTGTGTTGTGTGTGTGTGTGTGTGTGTGTGTGTGTGTGTGTGTGTGTGAGGGTGTGTGTGTGTGTGTGTGTGTGTGTGTGAGAGAGAGAGAGAGAGAGTGTGAGTGGATAAGTACGTAACCAATTATATTACACTATAAAAAATTCTGTTTCATCATACGTTAAGGTTTTTAGTAGTGTAGACACATTCTTTTTACATTCATATGTGGGTTTGTTAAATACAAAATTTATGTTATTTATCTTATTATAAAGTTTTGGACCAAGATATAAGTGATGCCTTTTTGTAAAACTAAGCTTTGGCAAGGGAATATTACAAATTATGTCGTTGCGACGTTTGGAGGTTTCGTAGAAGGGTGTATTGATATGCTGATGAATCACGGTGTTGTAAATAAAGAGCTGTCTGACTGTTAGGACGTCGCAGTCACTGTATAATTTTGTAGTAGGGTAGAGGATAGGACGTTTGGTAGCCACCTTTAGTACTCCGCGTTGGGCAACTTCCAGTGGTTTGAGGTGTGTTTTAGTGGCACCACCCCAACACGGTATACAATAAGTAATTATAGATTGGACTAGAGCAAAATACATTGTTTTAATTACATTTGGAGGGGCAGTGTTGCGGATAGATTTGAATACGTACATTAATTTCCTAAGTCTAGATGTAAGCAGATCAATGTGGGTTTTAAAGTTCAGGTGTTTATCCAACGTGATTCCTAAGTATTTAATTATGTCAGTACGGACTATGGAGGGGCAATGGCACAATAGAGGATCGTGACAGGAGTGAGCTTGGATAACAATCGGTAATTTAGGTTGATTGGCGGAAGTGGGAGAAAAGGGTATAAATTTTGTTTTAGAAGTGTTCAAAGTTAAAAAGTGTGCGGAAAGCCAGTTGGCGACAACATTAAAACCTGATTGAGTTGTATTTTGGAGATCGGCCCAACTAGAGCCATTAAAAAGGAGAACTGTATCATCGGCGTATGTAATAATAGTGCCATTTTCAAGTGATATGTTACACATGTCATTAATAAATATGAGGAAAAGTGTGGGCCCTAATATACTACCTTGCGGTACACCGTATGATATTTGCGATTCGTCACTCATGTGGGGGCCTATTTTTACCATTTGTGATCGGCCCGTAAGATACGATTCGAATAAGTTGTGCTGTATGCCTCTGACACCGATAGAATATAGTTTGGTTAGAAGAATAGGGATCGGTACGGTGTCAAAAGCTTTTGCTAAGTCAAGGAACACCGCGAGAGTTTTCTTATTGCTGTTTATGTTTTTGACAATGTTATCCATTAGCTTTAGAACTGCATCAACGGTAGAGATGTTCTTACGAAAGCCAAATTGTTGGGGAGAGATTATATTATTCGTTTCTAGGTAATTGGTAAGTCTATTATTAATAATGCGTTCCAAGAGCTTCGAGAAGGTAGTGAGCACAGCGATTGGGCGATAGTTTGTAGCGCATGACCTATCTCCACTTTTAAAGATAGGGTGGATGATCGCCTTTTTAAATGCAGAAGGGAAGGAACCGTTTTGAAAGCAAAGATTGAAAATGTGACTAAGAATAGGGGCGAGAGTTAAGGAGTATCTTTTGATAATTGTTGGAGAAATACCATCCCAGCCAGTAGCAGCTAGGGGTCTTAAGGAGTTGATGGCGCCAATAACTTCATTTTCGTCTGTGTTCAGCAAGACGAAAGAACCAGGAATGTTAGATAATTGAGGAGGGGGTTCATTGCAGCCCGTAGGATGAGGTGAACCTGTAATATTATCAGCCAATGCTTTTCCGATATTAACAAAAAAGTTATTAACCTTGTTACATGAATGTTTGGGAGAATGAGTGGGAGAAAGAAGTTGGCTAGGCACGGATTTAGTTTTTGTGGTGTTTGAAATTCTTTTTATTGTATCCCATAAGCGTTTGCTATTATTACCAGCTTTTTTTAATTCGTTTGTATCATACTGTCTTTTTATTTTTTTCAAAAGTTTTGTACAAAAGTTTCTATAGCGGATGTAAGTTAATCTTAAAATCTCATTATCTTTGTTCTCTTTATGCTGTTTATGGAGATGATCGCGGTTACGCATGCATCGAAGGAGTCCAGGAGAGATCCAGGGCTTAAGAATTTTTTGCTTTTTGGAGATGGTTTTAACTGTTGTATTTTTATTTATTATTGTAGAGAGACTGGTTATTAAATTATTTGTAGCAGACTCTGGATCAATAGAGGAATGGACAGGAGCAAAGTCAAGTTGTGCAATGTCTTTATCAAGGCCATCATAGTTGATAATAGAAATTGTTCCCAGAGACTTATCTCGTGTAGGTTTAGAGTCAAGCATAAAGAGGACTGGGCGATGATCAGTTGTGTATGAGTCGAGGATAAAAGTGAGTGATGGATATTGGGTTCTAAGCATTAGGTGATCTAGACAGCTATTTTCTCTAGTAGGTAGATCGTGTGCTGGCAGTAGACCATAGAATGAGAGGCGGCTAAGATAGTTATGAGAGCGTGAGTCCAGAGAAGATGGGATAATATCAACGTTAATGTCACCCGCTATAATTAGGGATTTAAATGATGATAGTGTTGGAATGATTTGGTCTAAAGTTTCTAAAAATAAATCAATGTTGTAATTAGAAGGAGAGCGGTAGATGCATAGTATAGCTATATCAGAATCTAATTTCAATAGAAGCCCAGAAGCCGATCCTTTAAAATCAAGTTCTTCTGAGGTGTGAGCGAGTTCGGACCTAACATAAACAATAACACCATCACTTTGATTCTGATGCATAGTTGTTAAAATAGGGGTATAGTTTACTAGCGTAGGTATGTAAGAATTAGAAAGGCAACTTAACCAGCATTCTGTCAGAACTAAAATATCGCAGTCTATGTCTAATCGTGTGAGTAGAGTAAGAAAACTATGGAAGTTGCAATTTATTGAGCGAATATTGATTGATAGTATTTTAAGTTTATTGTTGGGTTTTGTAATATGCGTATAGATTTGCTCTGGAGTACAGGATAAGACAGTGGATACACAAAAGTTATCTAGATTTTGCATAAAATCGTCGCTTATTTTGTTCACGGAAAAATAAAAATTTGGAAATGCATTGTTAGGAGGGTATCGATACTTGTATGTTTACTATTTTGGTAAGGAAGCCGGTAATTGGTGTAAAAATATATTAATCTATATGTGTTGCAGTCTCTTTGGGTAAAATATTGATAGTGGGATTTTAGTGTCGAAAGTAAAGTAGGTATTGACAGTCTGATGTTAACGTACTGAATTAGCATTGTTTTGTTATTTGTTTGTGTAAATTGAGGTGTGTTTTGTGTTTTAATGTAAGTTGAATAGTATCTTAGGTAACTAAAAATATAAGTAAAATTACGTAGTAAAATAGGACAATCGGGTAGTCATTCAGAAATAGGGTTTTTTAGGGACAGTATATGTGCTTCGTTTTTAATTTGGAAATATGGACTGTCGTTATTTTCTTTTATGAAGATTTTTCCTTCTGTTGTCCAGCAGTAGTTGAAGTGGCTCTCTTTTACAAAGGTTCTGGTGAGGTAGAAGAGCTTTTTTGCAGCAGGCGTCAGCAGCTCGCCAATGTAGATCGGTGATTTTGGCTTCGGGAGTCCTAGGTGTGTGTTGTCCAGCTTGTTGTTCTTGTTCTTTTTGTTGTAGTCCCTGGCCATATTTAGATATTGTGCTTTGGTCAATGTGTTGGTAAACTCAACGACAACTGTCGAAAGTTGTTGCTCTTTCTTGGAGGGGGATCTGGAAACGTCTCGAATGTCGCTGCGGTTAAATTGAATATTAAGGGTTTTGGATAGCTGAGTTATCATCCCGTACAGAACCTCTTTAGTTTCGTTATTCTGTTTAGGTACGTCTCGTATTTCTATTGATGATTTGGTCATGTATCGTTCAATGGTGTCAATTCTGCTCTGTGCTGTGACAATTTCGGCTGATAAGGACTTGTTTTCCCTTTCCAACTTCGCAATTTTTGCGTCAAAACATGTCATTTGGTCAGAAATGTGATTCATTGCCTTTTCGATGTCTGAATTTGTGGTCTCAATGTTTGTTGTTTGTCCTTTAATATCCAGTATATGCTTTTCCAAGTTGTCCATCCGTTCAGACTGGCTGGACATCATCCGCAGTATCATATCCTTGAGGTCGGAGAAGTCGCTAGGATTTGAGTCACTGGAGTCCCTAGGACGCTTAGCTCTTTGTGTAATAAAACCCTTAGGGGAGTGCAGTTGAGTAGTTAGTTCACTTTCTATATTTATTAGGTCACTTTCAGATCTTGATTGAGCTCCTTGCTGCGTTGATTTTGGCGAATGATACATATTTGCTGGTCCTGCGTCGGCGCGCCAAATAGAAAAGTAGGCCTATTTGCACGGCAAAATTCTATAGCGGCAGTGATAAGCGGGCAGTAAGGCTAAGCAATCAATTTAAAAACTGGTTTGCAAGAGGTGGTCCGGTCACTGCGGGAACGCCTGTGGGCGTGGTATGGTGGGGTACTTGATCTATTTATCAATGAGAGTGGTAATCCGGTAGTGATAACATACACGTCGTGCACAGTATGGTTGGTCCTTCCGTCTTCTATGTAGTATGCGGGGCGTGACATGGGTCGAGGTGTGCGTGAGAGTGGGAATTTCTCACCTCCGAGGCTCCTTGTGGTTGATGTGCGCCTAGTACTTTGTTACGTTAATTTTGAATTTAGATTTTTGATTTTATTCCACAGAAATTAACTACGACAGAAAACACGTCCACTTCTATTCACATCCGAGGGGGAAGGGAATATGAAGAAACCAATAAAGATTAAGTAGGTAGTTTGTCTGTTACAAACAAAATATGGAAACTTTTGTGGTCCGAAATAAAAATATTGATATTATTATTATTTAAAAAAATATAATCTATAAAAAATACACATACCTAGTTAAATCGACAATTATATATCAATAAACAAATATTTTTACTAATTAAACTATCATTAACATGTATACTTCATTAATTAATAAAGATCGCTAATCACGATTCAATGATACACCCTTGAAGTACCGTGACGAAGTAAAATATCAGTAAAATATATTGAAAGATATCAGCAGCATCTACGAGTATAATGTCTATTGGGATATTTTGACCAATCACCAATAAATGAGCTCTTACTCTAATAACAGATGTGAACGGGAGATTACTGTTGGTATAGTAGTTTGTATTAGTCTTCGGTTTTTTTATTGCTAGTAAAATCATACAGCAGTAAAATCTTCTTGAGAATTCCCCCCCTTTTTCTTGCCGTCCGGCCGGATCCGCGAGATACCGCTGCAATCCAGACATTTAGCATTAGTGTTCCATAAGGAAATCTTAAATTGAAACGGTATTATTTGATCACACATCAAATTTCACATATCATTAAGCTCTATTATTTCTTACTTTACAATGTATCGATAATATTAATTTTTTCCTCACTATCGATATTTCTTGGATAAATTTGTAAAAGATAAATTATTATAAACACGATATTTCTGGGCCGAAATAATTTAGGGATTCTTCTGCTATCCTAATGTATCCAATAAATTGCATAAAATACACTAAAATCTACGAAATAACATCAATTAATATTAACCTGTGGTAGCTGATGAATGCGCCTAAGTTTTTATGATTTATCATGTAAATTTTATTTTGTATGGTAGCACACTACATGGCGGATGAATTTCTCATGCAATTTTATGATTTTTCTCACTGACAGATCACTTAGATAGAGAATATTTCAAAGATTACTCCAAAACATTAAAGATAGTGTGTTTTAAAGCCAAAGCAAATTTCATAAGTAGTAAAATTAAATCTGCCGACGATAACCGTATGGATTAAAAACCGCATGGAAAGTTATAAATAGCGAAACTGGTAGTACAAAGCCACGCGAGTATAACTTTTCATTTAAGACAGATCGCGGTATTATTAGTGCATATTCAGAAGTAGCTCAGGAATTTGAGACCTTTTTTACTAAACCCTTGAAAACTACTGAACCACTAAAATCTTCACCATCCCTTTCAGCTACATTGCTTAAGGAAAACGTGGACGCCTGCGGAACTGAATTTAAATTTCGTCATGTCAGACCCCAGTATATAATTAAGACTTTTAAAGACATAAAAATTAAGAGCACTGAAGACTTATAGGGGATGTCAGTCAAAGGGTGTAGCTCACCTGTAGATATATTTTATTTTTATTTTATTTTATTTATTTGGGACGAAAAACAACTACACAATATATAGATGTAACTATTACAAAAATAAAAGTGTTTTATTGTGGAGCCCACAGCATCATCCACGGGTACATTTTAGTTAGGGCTGTCTGTTAACAAAATAATTATGTCTTTTTTATATATATATATATCTCAAGGTAATAAAAATATGTGTTTACAAAAGAAAGACACAGGAATCTGAATCCTAAATAAAAATTAGTCCAACGCACTGCAAAAATATGTTGTAATTAAAAAAAAATATGATTCAATAATTCGAAAACTGAAACTATAGCCGATCCCGATCCCGACAAAACTTAACGTCCTGATATTCAGATGTTATCTCCGAGACCTGCTGTTTGAATTTGTATATTGGTGTTCTAAATATGTCTACAGTCTCAAAGTGTTTGTTGAAAGTATCTACCAGTTTTCGCAGAGGTACGCGTAGTCCTGCATTAGTTTTACACTGCGTGGTCGCGAATAGTTTCCGGTCACGCACAGCACGCATATGAAATGATCGAGGCACCAAATAGCACAATTTACAAATGAGATCTCTGCAGTCGAAATTGTTGTTACATAGATTATATAATATCGTTGCTTCCAGGATTGTACGCCTAGATCCAAGCGTAGGTAGGTTGTATAACTTAAGTAGCTTAGGATATGAGAGTTTGGGACATGATGGGCGATGAAATTTATAGTGCAACGCTCGGAGGAAATTCCTTTGTACGTTTTCAATAATTACGGTGTATTTGTCATAATAAGGATTCCAGATGGGGACGGCATATTCTAATTGCGATCGTATTAGAGTTTTGTAAAGGTAAAGATAAGTAGAAGTACGCCTAAAGTCCTTGGATGCACTCATTACGAATCCGTACATTTAAAATGCTTTATTAACTATTATTCTCAATGTGGAGGTCTAAGTGTAATTTAGAGTCCAATAGTACCCCAAGATCCCGCAGGGAGTCTACCTTTGCTAGATGTTTCTCAATAAGTGTGTAACGAGAATGTTTTTTTTTTTTTGTGAATGTGATATGATTACATTTGTCAATATGAAGGTGAAGTTTATTATCGACGCAGTATTTTGAAAATCTATTCAAGTCATCTTGAAAGAGGTCACTGTAATCAGTGGTTTTAATTCTGCGGTAAACTTTTAAGTCATCTGCATATAGTAGGAATTTTGAATTTTGGAAACAGTGCTTAATGTCATTAAAAAAAAAATAGTAGGGGACCTAGTATGGAACCCTGCGGGACACCAGAGGTGACTTTGATTATGTCTGACTGGAAACCGTTCACGACAACTCTTTGGCTTCGGTTAGTAATATAAGACGAAAACCATCGTAGGAGGTTACCTCTTATGCCATTGAAAGCAATTTTGTGTAATAATAATTCGTGGTCGACTTTGTCGAAGGCTTTTCTGAAGTCGGTGTACACCGCGTCAGTTTGGGTCCTGTCGTCCATGTTTTCAAAAAGATGGTTAGTGAAGACCATGAGATTAGTAGTAGTGGACCTGCGCTTCACAAAGCCGTGCTGCTCTTCAATTATTATATTGTGAAGAGAGGGATAAATCTCATCGTGTACATGTGTCTCAAAAAGTTTTGACAATGCCGATAATATAGAAATGGAACGGTAATTTTCAATATTCTGTTTTGAACCGGACTTGTGTACTGGAGTGATATTAGCAATTTTCCATCTAATAGGAAATACTCCTTCTTTCAGGCACTTGTTGAAAATAACGCGGAGGGGTAAACTAATATTAGCAGAGATACGTACCAGGAAAAGAGGCGGTAGGCCATCAGGACCTGCACCTTTGGTAGGGTCAAGAAGTTTTAGTGAAGTTAATATTTTAGATTTAGATAGTGAAATGTTATTCAACATCACGTTGTGATCAGCACAATGGGTTGGTGGGGACCATTGCTCAATCGTAGCGAGAGAATAAGGTTTGTAGACGGAGTGAAAGAAGTCAGAGAACATTTTGCAGATGTCCTTTGGGTTGTTGAATTTATGTTGAAGGTAGTGCATGTTCGATGGGGTACCAGATTTGATACCAGATATTAGCACCATATTTAACTTACACATTTATTGAATGTGTTGATCATGATCGCGCGCGCGCTCCTAACGCAAACACGTACTTAGACGACTCTGTCTTCTTAAATTTTTAATACTGTGTTTATCCTAAACCCATCGCAGTGAAACAAACACCACTAGCTAAGGTTTTGGAAGACAATCAAAGCGTCTTAATCAGTTTCATAAACAATCACACCAATCGTGCGTTAATCTCGAAAAACCAAAGTTAATCAGCCGTTATAGTGCTCAGTGAACTGTTGCTATCCAGTGCCCAGTTAGTCGGTGCGGCTGCGACCGATGATTCACCAACCGGTGCTGCGGCGCGACCGGCAAGCTATACAATCTGCCGCGTGAATCTCCGCCACACATCCACAATTTTCATCACATCTGCCTTCGGGCACGTTGCCCAGGCGCTAACAGCCCGCTTCAAATTACAAAGCTAGTGACTTCAATTCCCAGCCGCGGCACTCATTGTTTTTATTTTTTTAATTTTTTATAGTTGTATATTTTGTTCTTGTCCGCACATAAATTGATATTTTTAACTATGAGCAAATGCAGGACATGTAGTTCGGCGATGACTGTCAAAAACAAAGCAACTTGCTCACGAAAAGGGTGTTCTGCAAACCACCACCTGAAATGTGTAGGGGTTACACAAGCAGCATATGTGGATACAAGCGCCACCTGGCTATGTTCTGACTGCAAGAACAAATGCTGCTATGGATGCTGCGAGTATACTGAAGAAGATGTCAGAGTCACCAACCTGCTCGCTGGTGTACCACTATCA
This sequence comes from Argyresthia goedartella, assembly GCA_949825045.1. Classification (NCBI taxonomy): domain Eukaryota; kingdom Metazoa; phylum Arthropoda; class Insecta; order Lepidoptera; family Argyresthiidae; genus Argyresthia; species Argyresthia goedartella. Next base: position 43,853,767 of record OX463806.1, on the reverse strand, counting down.
ATGTGTGGGACTGAAAGCGGGTCCCCACGCTGCCTGGAAATGTCCCAGTTGCAAGGCAAACTTACCAAAGTCAGACAACACAAATACACCGGTCAAATACTATGACGACTCATTTGTTAATCTGCGGTCTGGCCAACAAAGGCATGCAGCCGCCGCCGCAACAACCACCCCTTAAGACATCAAGAATTATTTAACAGAGTCCAGACTGCGTGATATCTTGAAACAGGAGATGGCAGGAGCTCTACGTGTAACCATCAAGGAATTCATATCGGCTGAGCTAAAAAGCACCAACGACCTGATAACCGGACTTACCGATTCCATGACCGTCTTCAACGAACAATTTGAGAACATGAAGGTCATGCTAGGAGAACATTCTAACACAATTTCAGCCTTGAAGATAGAAAACGAGAACCTGAAATCGGAAGTTAAAGACCTCTCTGGGAGACTTACAATTACAGAACAGTTAATGCGTGAATCCAATATAGAGATTAACGGGATCCCACAGCACAAGTCTGAAAACCTACCAAATACCATACAGCAACTTACCAAGAGTATTGGGAACCCACTAGAAGACAGCAAGATATTGTACGCCACCCGGGTCGCCAAGATGAACAAAGACAATATCAAGCCTAGAGCAGTGGTCGTGAAATTGAGCAGTCCCCGTCAGCGTGACTCGGTCCTGGCCGCCGTAGCAAATTTTAACAAGGCTAACCCTAAGGACAAACTGAGCTCCACACACCTTGACTTTGGAGGGCTTCGAGAACCAGTCTTCGTTTCCGAGCACCTAACACCTGCAAACAAATCTCTACATGCAGCGCGGCTCGTAAGAAGTCCAAAGAGCTTGGGTATTCATTCGTCTGGGTTCGCAACTTTGTTGTTCAATTGTTATAATATTATTTTCTTTAAATTCGCTAGAATATACTATCAAAATGTCCGCGGTCTTAAGACCAAAACCAACGACCTATTCAAAAATATTTCCAGCAGTGATCATGAAATAATTGTACTCACAGAAACTTGGTTTAATGCAAATGTCGCAAACTCCGAACTTATGGACTCTAGATACAATATCCACAGAAGAGATCGCTTATGTAGTCTTAAACCCATCAAAGAAAATAAGGCCGACGGGGGAGGAGTCCTCACAGCAGTATCAAAAAAATATAAATCCACTCGCGTAACAAGCTGAGAGAGCAAAAATAGAAAATTTGAGGACTTATGGGTCACTATTGAGACCAAGACTGAAGGCTGCTCAAAAAATCTAGCCATATGTGCAGTATATTTACCATCCCCAATCAAATTAGATTCCTTTTCTGATTTTTGGACAACGCTAATAGGATAATAAATTATGCCGATGAGGTTGCTATACTAGGAGACTTTAATCTAGGTTTCATAGATTGGAACAAAGACGCTAAAAACTTCCACATGATCCCCTCGAACTACGAAAGTACCATGGGATTCCGACTCGACGACATTATTTTAATGAACAACCTGTTTCAATTTAACTGCATCGGTAATAGGGACGACAACATTCTCGACCTAGTACTGGTAAGTGTTCCCCATGTGACCGTTGCCCGATCTCCTGATACCCTGAGCAAGCTTGACTCTTACCACCCTCCATTAGACATTCAGATTAGTACATCACGGCTCACCTACCTCAAACCAAACGTTGGATATCGATACAACTTCTTCAAAGCCGACTACCAAGGGCTAAAGTTGCATCTAAGGACAGTCAAGTGGGAGGAAACATTCGAGAATTGTGGAAATGTAAACGAAATAACCTCACTCTTTTACTCTACATTGGAAGACGCCATTGCCAAACATGTCCCTAAACAGAGAATAAAAACAAACAAACACCCTCCCTGGTTCAACAAACAACTAACAAGACTGATAGCCGAAAAGGAACGATGAAAATGACGTTAAAAACTACCGACCTATATCCATGTTATCGTGCTTCTCAGAACTCTTTGAATCCCTTATCTGCCCACTTATCACACACCACATCGATAGGGTTATCTCACCCGAACAACACGGCTTCAAGCGCGGACGATCGGTGGAAACTAATCTGGTCTCCTACGTTAGTGATTTGTCTCACGAGATGGACAGTGGTCACCAGGTGGATGCCGTATATACCGACTTCAGCAGCGCCTTCGACAAGGTAAACCACAAACCGCTTCTGAGTAAGTTAGCAGCACTCGGTGTCCACGGGTCATTATTGGACTGGTTTTGGTCGTACCTGTCATAGAGACCTCAGGTTGTGAATGTGAGTGGACACCAATCTCAGCTTTACTACGCGAAATCGGGAGTCCCCCAAGGCTCTCACCTCAGACCAGTCCTGTTCTTAATATTTATCAATGACTTGTTGAACCGTATTGCGCGTTGCAAGTACTCCATGTTCATAGACGACCTAAAAATATATAAAACCATTATGTCGGATGCTGACGTGGAACTGCTGCAAAATGATCTGAACGAAATAGCGAATTGGTGCCGCAATAATGGAATGGTCCTCAATGCAGCGAAATGCTACCACATAACATTTACCAATAAGAGAACCCCAATAGCTTCCACGTACACTATCAACAACATCGAACTCGAAACTGTCAGCGAAATACGAGATCTCGGTGTAATGATGGAGCCCAACTTAAAATTCATATCCCACATCAACACTACTGTAGCAAAGCTGCGAAAATGCTGGGCTTCCTAAAGCGCAATACAAAAGGTTTTCGTCTCTCCAGCACCAAGATCCTCCTGTACAATGCCTTGGTTCGCAGCCATCTCGAGTACGCCTCCGTTGTCTGGAATCCCGTCTACGCGGTTCACTCCGAAAGAATCGAACGCATTCAGCACGCATTCACTAAACATTTAGCGTACAGCCAACCAGGCATTTCTCACAGGGAACATTATGAACGGCGATCAGACTACTTCAGAATGGTAACATTAAACTTCCGAAGAAATTTACAGGACCTCCTATTCCTGCATAAGGTCTGTAACAATAACTTGGATGCCAGTAACATCTTGAGTCAGATTGGACTGATAGTGCCTTACAACTATCCGCGCAAACCCATCCCTAACGCTCTTCACACACCGCTATGCAGAACAAACATCTACAAGCACTCATCCATACCCAGAATGTGCGACGATTATAACATCACTAGTACCCAAACCAACATAGACATATTTCATGATCGCTTGCCTGACTTTAGGAATAAAATTAAAATGAAAAATACTTGTACTTGTAAATAATCCAAAATTGTAAAAATTTTATAAATTTTTAAGGAACATTGTAAATTTTATTAATTTAATACCTTATCTTAAGTTAAATTATTTCCACTACCTTAGCTTAATTACTTAAAAATTAGAATTACTAGTTAGTACAAAAATTGTCAATGTTGTGCTCATCTATAATAGGCACTCATATAAGAACAAAACTGCAGATTTTTTTATTGTAATAATATGTATGTGTGTGCTGTTGATGTGCCTAAATAAATAAATAAATAAATGGTACCTTCCCGATTTAATGAAAAATAGCAAAGTAGTTCCTCAATATAAAGCTGGTGACAAAAAAGATCTTAGTATATATATACATCACAATAATATAATACATAACCAGCATTTCGGCTTAACAAAAGGACGTTGTAACGCTGGTGTTGAACTATTAAAACATATTTTTAGTGCATGGGAAGAATCAAAAGACACCATTGGTGACTTCAGAGACCTTTCTAAAGCAATTGATTGCAAGATCATGAAACTTTACTGTTAAAACTGGAACACTACGGTATTAAAAATAAAGCTCTAGAACTTTTGAGTTCTTTTTTACATAATAGAATTCAGAAGGTTCAGATAAACAGAACCAAATCATTAGGATCTCGCGTGAAAATTTGCGTGCCTCAAAGTTCCATATTAGGTCCTTTCTTATTTTTGGTCTATATTAATGATTTGCCCTACATGGTTCAGAATTTGTCAAACATTGTGTTATTTGGTTTGGTTAAGTGGAAATTTTCTGTGTACACTTAGACATTAGTGATTATGGGATTACTGAAAAACAAAACGATTAGTACTAATTATGGCAATAATCTGTGATTGTTTAATTATTGAATCTTAAACTATTTTTTTATTTAATTCTATGTAACTTTTCTGACATTTTTATTTTCTTAATTAAGGTTAATAAAGGTTAATATTTTTCTATCGCAAATAAAAAGGCTGAAATCTAATTACATGTTTTATCGCTTGTCACCGCGGTGACAACTGGGAAACAGCCTTCCCAGTTGTCCCCTCTAGTCAGTCTCCAAAGGGAACAGACGGCACGAATTGTCACCCGGGTGACAATCGGGAAAACAATTCCCAGCTGTCACCCCGGAGAACAGGGCTAGAGGGGACTAATGGGAACAATCGAGAAATTATATTTCCTCACAAAACAAATATGAACTCTCTATTATCTATGAGCCTACATCGTTATTTGACAAAAGATCAACATTGCAATGAATCTTTTTACCTCCCTCTCTTCTAACCTAAATCGCGTTAGGTCTAACTAGCTATATGCCTACTTCGACTTGTGACTAGTGTAGATGTAGATGTAGTCAATCTACGCTTCAGGCCTACCCTTCTACAACATTAAAATTAATCTGTGGGAGTTTCTACGCACTTCTTCTCCCACAGTGGTTCAATGTAGATAGAGTAAAAAAAATACGTTTGCCAAGTTCAATATTTACAAATACAGTAATATGGAAATTTGAATTTAAACTTTGAACGTAATATTGTGTGTAAATAGGCTAGAAGTGAGTTTAATGCGATATTAAGGGTCTGTGACCAATAAGAGCCTCGTTTTGTTCCGTATTGTATGCTAAAACGCTAAAACTGTAATGAACAAATTACATCTTGTTTTATTCAAACACAGGAACCTAACCTGTGTCATCTAAATCTAAATTTTAATCTTATCAAAAAAAAAGTTTTGCTTAATAGGGCCCAAGGATTATTAGGAATAAGAATGTGCATCGTAAACCTTTTTCCACAGATACTAATATTTATCTATTTGTCTATGGTTCACATGACAGGGAATCATAGTGAAGTACATTCCTGAAGATTTGTATCGATTCTGTGAAAGGTAACGGAATCGATTTCGGAGTATTGTCGTGAATATTGTATTGTGTTGGTTTGTGCAGATTTATGCAGCACGATTTTAAACGCACATTCCAACATAATGAAAATACTGCAGGAATAAAGACGAAAATTGATTTAGGTAGTTACCCTTTTTAAGGCCAAAACGCGAATAATTTGACAGCAATTCAAACCACATAGGTACAATCAATTTGACCTCACAGTATGAAAATACCATGCTTCACGTCATTTACCAAGTAGCCATCGGAATCAGGTAACAAATATATATAATTTCACACATTTACCCGGAACTTGGTAAATCGTTCCAAACTGCGTGACAGTAGTTGCGAATAATGGTAAGTCAAGTACATATTATCAAGTAAGATTGGTAGGTACATCATTTTGATGATGGCTGATAAATATTGATAATTTTCCCGTTCCTATAGTAAGGTAGCGGCAGGCAACAGAGACTAAGGTCAGTCGTTGCTTCGTGGCCTCATAGCGAGTACGTCTTTTGGTCTTATCGTTACAGCAGTATGGTAGAGACATATCAGTTTGTGAACTGACATCTTTCTCAGATAATCAACAATTAAACAAAGAAACCGTTTATAATTTGAAGCATTAACGAGATTTCCGAATGTACCTATCTTCGGGAAACCTTTAATGGCACTGTTTTATCATCCATTATGAACTAACAATTCAAATATCGATTTGATTCAACTAGTTACGTTACTGCTCAAAAATAATTCACGGCTACGAGTAAAATTGAGCCATACTCCACAATGCAGCCCAACATTCGATCAAAATAATTGTGCTGCATAGGCGCAAAAACGTGGTTTAACCCGGTTTGGAGGATCTATTCTCGGCTTGACTGTCAAGGCTGGAATGCCTTTCTGAATTCAGAATCTAAATCCATGATATTATTCAAAATGAACGGAAATGCATACATTTAACGTTGCTCCACACGCATTCAGTTTACTTTAGATTATGGATCTTTCAGATAGATCTGAAAGAATGATTAGGGCATTAATCAACCAATTTTTTCAAACAAGTGTGCGGCCATATTCCAGTATTCAGATTATGGATATATAATAGACCAGCAGCATGGAGAGCCCATGCTAAAACTGACAACTGACTAAAAATAAAAACCCCGGGTCCGGGATGTTTATATGCATATTATCCTATATATGGTTATCCTAGTGTGGGGCCAGAAGCAATGTATGTGCCTGTATATAAATGTGTATCTTCTTACTGCCAAAAGTCAGTAGGTAGGCAGTTACCTAAAAGAAGTGCCTGACTATCACCTACGCTATGTACGTAACGTAAATAGTTTTTTTAAAAAAATGTAAAAAAACGTAAAAAATAGTTTTTATTTAAATGCTCCAAAAAGTGCAAAATAAACTTTAAATTTAATGTAACCCATCAATTAATTACATCACACAATTTATCTATGAATCGCTGTAGGTTAGTCTTGCTAAATCTCTAAAATGGCTCGAATAGTTTGAATAATTTATGGTTACCGTCAAATTGGGGAACTTGGAAGGGGGAGGGAGGTTACTTGAGATATTTGCGCAGGTGAATTAACTTTTTTGCTACAGCCACACTAAAATACAGTAGCCCAGTGATTTTGCGCGTGAATAGTGGCTGGACAAATGGTCTACGATAAATGTGAGTAAGAAGTTGCTTATCTTTTACCAAAAGCTTAGAAAAATACAATAAGTCAACCCCTAACTTTATGCGGAAAAAACGTGCTGTAAAATTTTGTCCCCCTAGCCGTGAGATTCAAATTTCGGGCTCTGTGTAAACTTTTTACATAACCTCAATCTATGGCGGATTTATTGGTAAGACATTTAAAATTATGCTGCCAGTAATAGTGCGTTTTTTTTGCCCAAACATCGGACATGTTTGCGGCAAACCAGCTGCGACAAAATTCTTGTCGGCACCACCAACTAGCGTGGCAAGCGAGCAGCTGTTTAGTAGGGCTGGACAGTTATATGACGAGCGACGCCATAATTTGAAGTAAGCAAAAGTTTATTTAACTTTGAGTACTAATTCAAAGTTAAATAAATAAAATAAACTTATGTTTAAACCACTGATTGATAAATAGATGTTCATTAAATTAGAAGTTTTTTTAATATAAGTAAATTTCATTATAAAATTCATGCTATTTCAATTATTTTCCCGATATTTAGTTGTGGAGTATCTAGTCTCGGTCTCGGTCTCGGTCTCGGCCGAGAATGCATTTTAGTCTCGGTCTCGGTCTCGGCCGAGACTAATAATCCTGTCTCGGTCAGACCTTAGATACGATACTGTTCTTATCTAACACCTTACATTTACTTTTTGGGCTTGCACGATTGTTTTTAATGGTGTTTGTGATGCTTGGATATTTTATTAGAATCAACATTTTTTTTGGTTTGCTAAACAATATTTTCATAACATTGAGCTCTATGTCACGAAAATATTGTATATGACCAAATGACATGTCGAGACGAATCAGACGTGCCCAAACTCGATAGAGTTGCGTCGCTTTGTTACAGATTTCCCAGAGACACCTTCCGGCTCCATCATCAGATCAGCTCCATCTCATAAAAATATTATACATATAGAACGAAAGGACATGTTAAAACGGATAAAATTGTCCAAATTCGATAGGGTTGCATTGCGTTATAGTTAACTTGCAATGAATTTTGTATGCATGCATACATACATACAACATGCATTGCAAGTTAACTAAATGAGTCGTTAAAATGTATTTAGAGGCCTTAAAAAATGTATTTAGAGGCCTTAATCGGCACCGAAGATCTCACTTTTAGCCACTCCGCGGCATAACAATGCTGCGTATAAACACTCTTTCAGGTTACGGGCTGTCCGAGTTTGGAACACACTTCCTTGCACTATAAGAGACAGTCCCACTCTTTTCTCTTTTAAGAAACCTATAAAAGAGCACTACCTCTTTCATTCGTAAAAGTTATTGTATGTATTTATATGTAAAGTGTATGTAGTACATTTCGGTACATATTTAGTAGTTACTGTCTTTATTTTATAAGTATATAATTTATTCCTTAGAATTTCATTTATAATAGTTATTGTGCACTGCCTACCTACCTTTTGTAATAATATTTCCTTCAATTTCTTGGTTTGCTGGAATAAATCTCTATTTAGAGATAAGCTCGCCTTTGTACATATATTTTCTTTCAATGTAAGTTGTACAGTACTTGTGTGCAATATAGAATTATGAATATGAATTTAATCATTATTTTACTACCTATATATAAAGAAATATGTTTATATCGAAATCAAATCATTTGACCGTATTCAAAATCGATTCGTATTTTAACGGCAATGAACTGTACATCCCTACGAAACGAAAAATAAAAAAATATCGAGTGGGTTCGGATTTATTTTGTTGCATGCATTGCATTGCATTCAGTCAGTCAGTACTGACTGAGTTACTACTCAGTCAAGTCGGCAGTTAGCTTCCTTAACTCACTCACACACAGGGGCGGAGGCGGGGCGGCGTTGCGGATATAATTTTATTTCTGCCATCCTGAGGTTTGCAGAATCCGGAATAACTGAGTTAATCAGCCAAGGAATTTTCCAGACGAATTGCAGTTCAGGCGTATTTGCTGTGTTGTATTTTGTAAGTGTTTCAATTCTACCTACTACTGTAGTTTTACGTAAGGTGAGCTATGTCTGGTGGCGAAAGGCTAGTGTACTTACTTGAGATAACTGTTCCACCGAGGCACTGACATCAACATATTGGCGCTGCTAGAAATATATGATGATAAAATCATCGATGAAATTCTTACACTTGAAATTTCTGAAAACGACGTTGCAGTTGACTGCGAAATAGTTGGTCATCTTCGCTAAAACAAGAGATTACAGCTTGAGTTTTGATGAGTACATTTTCGGATAGTGACCTTTTCTATTGTCTTAAATTTTGCTTGATAATTAGTCAGAGTGTCGTTAGGGAGGCGGAACCGGGCCTCAAAGCGAAAAATGTTCCATATACCCTCATAAAAAAGCTTACCTTAGCCAAGTCAACGTGGCAATTCCGCATATCACGGCCTTGCCAAAGCAGATATTGCCAAACCTTTTTAATTAGGTAATGTTTCAAATAGAAAACATAAATTGATTCTATTTTAGCTATCATTTTCACTTAATTCATATGATGAATAGGCCACAAGCTTATTGAAAGAAAATATTATAATTTAATGGCAAAAATCGCGAGATCAAACTGACAGGACATATCCCACCTCAACCCAACCTCATTCCGAGTTCATGTCATAATGAGGCAAACACGGGGAGCAAGCCAACGGGTTAGCTTTGCTCGGAGCTGTTGTAACCCGCAGCTATTTCTGTGCATCTCCACATGGCTGCACCGGCCTTCTTTGCCGTCTGCCTACCCTCTTCCCGCCTCTTCCCATTCTGGGGTAAAAGATAGCAGCGATGCACCTTTCTGGTGATGTGTCAGACTGACAGTGTGGCTTGAAAACACCCATCAAGGGAGGCAGTTGCTTACGTCCAAAGGAAATACTTGGTTCCTACGGCCCTTCACAGCCTGCCTGGTAGTGCTAAAAAGCAACAAATTTTGCTCAAGATGTTGTTGACTAAATTGTGATCTTACAAATACACTTGACACTGGCAAAATTAACCTAAAACAGGTTAGCAAGCAAAATTAAAAGAAGAGGAAGAAGAAGCAGAAGAAGGACACTCATCAGCAGAAGTGGCATCCTGAATGCAATTGTGACATTTCTATCTAAAGGACAGAGCTATGCGTCAATCACGTCTCCTTCTTTTACTTGGAAAGGGAAGGGAGACTGACCCATAGCTCTATCCATTACATGGAAGTGTCACAATGGCATTCAGGATTATGCTGAGGCTGATGGGTGTTTTAAAACACATTCCGTTTCACCTTACTTTAAATTCATATTTTTTTGTTGTAAATCAATAAAATCAAAAACATGCAATTTTGCCCTTTATGTTTTTTGGTCTCAAAATATTGTTAAATGTGATATATAATGTCTTCACCGGAGCTTCTCTATTATATGCTGGACTTTCCCCAACTTTTTTACAAGTATCTAGCTGGTTACACCTATGGTATTATTGGTAATTAGATTTTGAATTTTTCTAATCGCTGATTTTGCTTAATTTTGTGCTTATTACATAGCAGTGATTCAATGGGACAACCTGTCTCAAGTTGGTGATAAGATGTAATTTTTTCATTTTATCTCTGGGTCTTAGTAATTTTTTGTTTTTTTTTTAAAGAATCAACATAGGTTACCATAAAAGTAGAGTCTCGGAGTTTACATTTTATGGTTAGTATTTCTCTTAATACATTTCAGATGAATGTAAGTAATCTTTGTAAAGTAAATAATGTTTACTTTCTTACTCTACTCGGCTTCAGTGCCCTTAGTTCATAACCTACACTTTGATACTTACCCGTTCATTCTACATCCCTGATTTGGTGGGATATGCCATTCTTACCCCAAAAAGTTATTATCGTTATAAAGATGCAAATGCACTATTAATGTAGATATTTAGTATAGGAAAGTATAAGTCTTCAATTACATCAAACAACCTTGATAAACCTTGATTTAGATAACGCAGCTAGACTTGTCCCAGTTTCTGGGAAAGGCAGCTACTGAATAAAAATTTAGATTTTCACTAAAGAATAGAATCTAGTTTGTCAAAAAAGTATCAGTCATTACTGACTTTAGACAAATAGATTCTCAATATTTATATATATTTAAGATGTTTAAAGTCTTCATAGCTTTGGCACAATCATTGTTTGGTTTCAACTTTATCAAAAGAAGGCCTTTCCCCATCTTAGCTTAAATATTCCCGTCTACATTGGCGAAAGCTACTAGCACAGAGCAAGTTTTATTGATTTATCTGTGTTATCAAAACAAATCTGCTGTGCTTTTTATTTATTTACTAGCTAGTGCCCGCAACTTCATCTGCGAGTACCTGGAAATTATCATTTTCCGAGATAAGGCTACCCTCTTCTGCAGCCTTATGGCGTAACTCTCTGAAGTTCATAGCGTGTGTCTATGGTTCATCTCATGCTCATACAATTTCATCGATTGCGGGGTATCACCGAAGGCTTCTAGGCTTCATTCAATGAGCTTGGGTTTGGCCTCCATTATGATGCTACTTGCGTGATACCAATTTGACAGATGAAGCTGGTGCAAGGTGTCAAACGTAAAAGTCTATATGAAGTTCATAGCTCAGACGACTTACGCCATAAGGCTGCTGGTGCAAATTTTTTGAAATCCGTTGAGCCGTTTTGGCGTGATTGAGGCACAAACACAAAGATCCAAACATCGTAACAGCTTTCATATTTATAACATTAGTTGGATATTGTTTATTTGTGGATTAAGTATTGTCTGAATAGTGTGGATGGGTTGTTCCCGATTACCTCCAAGAAAATTTAACGATGTTCAATGAGACATGATGTCTCATTGAGGAGAGTGGGAAGTTTTTTTTTTGTGGAGGACATAAAGCTGATAGATGTCTCAGACATCACAAGGTCATAAATGGATAAGAAGTAGGTGCACGTGTTTATTATTATTTCTTCGAGTAATTTGTTTGTTACAACAAACAAATCGTTTCATTCAAGTTTTTGAAGACAATAGGGACGAAGTATTATTATTACACTTCGCTGTATTCAGCATGATAAATTTATTTATTTATTTATTTAATGTCCTCTTTTTAATTAAACAAAAGCAAGTATTATGCCGTATCTATAAAAACTACGTGATATGGAGTGTCATTAAGTACCTAGGAGTAATATCAAAAGTCGGTTAAAAATATTGAAGTTCTGAGTTTTGTGAGTAATGTAGTCTACTACATGTAAGCGTATGTACATACAAATGGCACTTACAAAGATACATTTTAAATTCGTTGAATTATTTAGTACTATGCGTTTGCTTCGAGCTTGCCGTTACCTCGAAGCAAACAGGTAGTTTGTATTTATTTAGATTTTTTCTACGTAATTTAAATTTTAGGTCAATTTCTCAATCCAGAGACTGATTTATGCTTGTGTAGGTATTAGTAATTAAATTAATTTTATAAATAAACCCATATCGAATGTTATATTTTTGCATCAAGTCTAATTATTCAGGATAAATTTTTCAATTTGATACTGTTTTTAGATGATGATGCTGAGTTATTCATTCGTTATGTTAGACTTTTTTATGTTCCCATTTTTAACAACCTCTCTATTAATAGTAGCGTGAAATATTATTTTCGGTCTCATACCAATGTACAATTTCTTGAAGATTCTGTCCATTGCTCTAGGAACACCAGCGATGTGGGGCCTGCTTCTGTCCTTATTGGACGTGGTGGGTCTGAGCCCGACCCCATTGGTGGCGAGTCTCATCGGCGCCACCGACCCGGCCATCAAACTGCTGCTCTCCATCCTGATGGGATACCCAATCGCAATCTTCTACCACAAGTTTGTCCGTCAGCACAAGGAGATGCGCAGCCTGTACTTCATCATCACTGGAGTGGACATGGCCTGGTACAACTTCGGTACCTCAATGTACCATAATCTGATACCAGCAATCGCCATCTACATCACAACAAAGTGCCTAGGCGCAGGGAAAATAAATTCCATCGTGACTTTTGTATTCAACATGGCATATCTGCTAATCGGATATGCGCTGACTGAATCAGAAGACTATGATATAACATGGACCATGCCTCATTGTGTGCTGACTCTAAAACTGATTGCGTTGTCCTTCGACATGTGGGACGGAGAGAAAATCAAGAACGGTGAACAGCTGTCATCGAACAATAAGAAAACCGCGCTGGAGAATCTGCCTTCATTGATGGAACTCCTTGCGTTTGTCTACTTCCCTGCTTGTTTCCTTGTGGGACCGATATTTTCCTTCAAGAGGTATCACGACTTCGTCAATGAGAAGTTTCCTCTGGACGAGAACACGCCGGTGTATGAGAGGCAGGCCATGAAGAGGCTACTCCAGGGAGTGCTGTACATGGCTGCTCACCAAGTTGGTGGTAAGTTCTCCTTCATTTAATTAATGGCGCGCTTACTATTTTGAGGTTAATGTTGCTGTTTTCTATTTACCTATAAATATGAGCCCATAATGACCCGCGATACTATGATAAAGATGAAAATAACCCACTTATAATAAAATTTCTAAAAGGCTGGGTAAATAAAATAGCACAGTAATGATAAAATGATGAGCTCAGAATACAGGTACCAGTAATAGAAATCAGTGCAGGTTGAGTTCCCTGCATGCATAGCCTCCAATATAAGCATGTTATCAATAGCATTTTAAAGACCTAATGGCTCTGAGGTACTGAACCAGTAGCTGTATTCTGTATTCTGACATCTACCCCAATACCTTATAAATTAATGTTTTGAAGTATATAAGTAAGATAAAAGTATTGCCAGGTTATCCCAGGCCTTGGATGTTTACATTTGATATGCGTCGCTGATCATTGTTTCCACGACACACGGTATGCTAGTGTGGGTCCAGGAGCAATGTATACTGTGCCTGTATGTAAATGTTATGTCTGTTTGTTTGTATGTATGTATGATCATTGCGTTGGAACGCGCTACAGCCTCATCCTTTTTTGATTGTTGGGTCACGCGTAGTCCGGAACAAAGTATTCGTCGAACAACGAAAAAAGAAGTTAATAGTTAGGAAGGTAGTCCTGCCTCAGATGCGTCGATCAAGCCTAAGCGACCTCAGTGAAAGTTGCTTGTAATTCGAGAAATCGTCTTTTTGAATTAATTTTAGAACGAAAACTTGAAATCAATTTTATGGTACGGCATAATTAACCTAACCTAGTTTTTATGACCTAACCTGACCTTACCTAACCCTAGTTCAGGTTAGGTTAGGGTAGGATAGGTGAGGTTAGATTAGCTTAGGTTAGGTCACGATAAGTTATGTTACGCAGCGTTACGTTACATTACGTAGAGCGGAGCAATTAACAGTAATTAACAAAAACTAAACGTCGGAGAATGTACCAGTACATAAGGTACTTGTTTATTTAATTGCTACAAGGTCAGCACCGAATTCAAACTTGCATCTCCTGGGTAAGAAGCAAGCGTGAAACCCACTTGACCACGGAGCTCTTAAAACTTTATTTATTAAATGCTATGTTTAAAATACAAGGTTTTCACCATTAATTCATACAAAACAAGAATTACGGCAACGTGTATTCGACGCATCTCGAGACTTGCCGAGCGTGTGTGCATGAGATGATTGCGCCGAAACTTGTAGACTACAAAAAAATCCAAATCGTCTCATGCTCATGCTCGATATGTCTCGACCTGCGTCGAAGACCCGTCGTCGCAATTCTTGTTTGGTTTCAATTGGGTTTGAACAGACCTAAAAAAATCTAATGGGTTTTCGTTTGGGGAACGCGGTGGCCACAAAATTGGTCCTGATCGCCCTAACCATATGTTGGGGGTATGTCACATTCAGGTGGTCGCAGACTAGGCGAGCATGGTGGGCTGGGGAATCGATCTTTGACGCATTGTTATCGGCGTATCCCCAAGTAAAAGAGGCAGCTCATTTTGGAACTGGAAGTAAGCTTGACCATTGAGAATCAGAGACCAAGAGACACATGTTCGAATCCCGGTGCCGACCATGTTATTTATCTTTTTTATTTATCTTTTCTTTGTTACACCCAAGCTGCGGCGACGGGCTAGTCCCCTATCAAGCAAAATGGAGTATTGGATTACTGGCTAAACGTGGGCACAACTGCTTCTCCCACCCCGTAATGCCCCGAATGGGAAAACGCGTGACGCTATTATGTTATTAGTACTGACATGCATATGAGGCAGGGCTACCTTCAGTGTCGCTGTAACGTGTGACTATTGGGACACCCTGTATAAGCTTTAGGACTGCAAATTCACAGAAGTTGTAAAAAATATTTCAAAATTTACAACAAATGAATTTCTTTCGTATTATCCCGGAAAGTATCCGTCACACAACGGAACAAAAAATATTTATATTTAAACGGGAGGATGCTAGTATATTCCAATAATAATATTCCCAAAATTCAAAGAAACAGTCAATCAAAGTCACGAACATTTTTTTTTATTTATATATTTTTTCTTTCTTATACTATATATATATTTATATGTATAAAATTAACATAAATATTAAGTAGGTCTTATCCATAAGAAATAAAAGCATGTTTGATTAGGTTGTGCTAAGAATACTTTTGGTCTTGTAAAGATGCAAAGCATTTAATCCTGAGTACTTACTGACCCATAAATTTACCTTATGTACGCGACAAGTGGCGCCCTCGATAAAACGGTAGCCTGGGAAGGGATTGTGATGTTTTAACCCTTAACTGGGCCTGAGTATTCAGAAATTTTCATCGGATCCTGCATTTATTACCCAGTCGTTGAAAATCTGGTGGGATGTATCCTTCTAATCACCATAGATTTAAATGAAAGCTCGAGTGAAATAATTGCTTTATAAGTTCTGTAGCTTTATCATGTAATTCTGAATTCTAGGAATTAAAAGACAGCTCCTATTAAATCATCGTTAATTCTAGATTTCAGAATTAGATTATAAGGATAATTGCTTTATAAGTTCTGTAGCTTTATCATGTAATTCTGAATTCTAGGAATTAAAAGACAGCTCCTATTAAATCATCGTTAATTCTAGATTTCAGAATTAGATTATAAGGATATACTGATTGATCAATATCCTTAAAAACTTCAAATTGAATGGGGTCGGGATTGGAGATAGGTTTCTACTCGAGTATTTACTCGTCGAAGGATAAATACTCATAAACACTCGTTTCTACTCGATAAATATCCAAAAGTGAGAGTATTTAAAACTCAACACTCGTTTCTACTCCATAAATATCCAAAAGCTAGAGTATTTACTTCTATTTATTATTATTTTTGCAAAGCAACGTACTATTCCGCATTTATTTTGCTGTTTTGAGGTTAAACGCTGTTTAATGGTTTTTGTGGTAACACGGTACATGTTTAACTATATTTTAACTGCTACCATGATGATTTCTAACACTTTACACCTACCATGATGATTTTTAAAACGTGTTTACTCCCCATCTCTGATCGGGGTTGATGTCAGCGATACAAAATAGAACGACCGAAATTTTAGCCATATGTATTTAAGATATCAGCCGCAAATTAAAGCCGAGATTGACCAATCACATTGGAAGAAAAGACAGCTCGTGTAAAATAAACGTAAAAATAAGGTTCTGATTGGTGGGTTTTAAAAGGGTTGTAACATTTTTGTATGGAGACTGGCATACCGTTTTTTTAAATCTTGATATTATAGGCCAGAGATGAAACCGATGTCCATCGATATAGTAAATTATTAAAACTCATGTGTGTAATTATCAATTTCTAAAACGATAACCTTTGCGAGAAATCGAAGTTCAAAGTGCAATAAAAGTAGCTTTTGTCGCCCTTTGAAATCAGGTTTCTGGTTACCTAAATCTTTCGAAATTTATAATTACACACATTTGTTTGTAAAATAATACTCTAGCGACGGACACCCGTTTCATCACTGGCTGTAAAAATCATGATTTTTTGACAGTTGTACGCCAAAAATGTTATATGACTTTGTCTGGTGTCAGAAATACAATAACACGGCTACTGTACATGCAAAAATCGCTAGTTTATATATCTGTTTTTATTGCCTTAGTTTTTGTTACCTAGTATATTTATTACCTACCTAATTTACATTAAGGGGAGTTATTTGACAATGTCTGAGTCATAGTGAATTATAAAGATTATTCATACATTGGTGGCATTTATAGCTGCCGTAATATCAGTGCAGTAACATCAAATCAACATTGTAGTTAGCTGTTACTCGAATGTCCTTTTCAAATCATGATAATGATAGGGTTTTTTTGGCTTTCTTCCGCTCCGGCTGTGATTCTCCGGTATCTCTTGCTGGGCAAAGCCTCGACCGCTACGCCACAGAGATCTTTAATATTTACTACGTCACAAAGTTAACGTGGCACCCGCAAGGAATGCGTTTCCCAGTCTCTCGCTCGCTGTCGCCCTCGATGCGTCAATAGAACAGTGACGGACGCTATGACGCCATCAGAGCGAGGCGCCTTGTTACCTTTGGCGTTCAATTAAATTTCAATTTGTTTATTGCAGTAAATTATGTGTTTGATGAAGGTGTTACATTTTGCATCACTTTAGTACTATATGTAATTTTACCCATAGGGTGTAGCAATTTAAAATAAAATAAAATAAGTCTCTACGTGAAAGAGTATATACACAACCACATTTAGGTTAAATTAAGAGAAAATTAACATGCCTTTAGTTAATAATAATAGTGTAGAAATTTTGGTCAGTATAAATTAATTGCATTTAGTTTGATATAGTTCATAATATAATGTCAATTAGTATTGGGCTTCACTACCTATAATTAATATGTTCTTGTGTTCTACCAGTTCTAGTATTCAGCATGAGGTTCATGTTGTCCGAAGAGTTCAGCGAGACATCCATCTTCTACCGTCACCTGTACAACGGGCTCTGGGGACACTTCGCCCTCTACAAGTACATTGCGTGCTGGCTGCTGACTGAAGGTAATTTAGACAAACTAAGCTGTCGTCACATTCTCCCATGTGGACTGGCAGGTCTGGTTCCTTGAGAATCCCGCCACGTCGAAGGGCCTCGACATCGATTCTACAAACTCTCGCTCGTAGTAATTTTAGAATACGTGTCGTCGTAGAGGCTACTCGACGTGGCGGGACTTGACGTCAAGGTACTCTCTCGCTCCCGCCCTCGGAATTTCAGGGTGTTGTTATGTGCATCATTCTGAATAACTTGTACTAAGACACCGATTTGATCAGAGCAACTTTATTTTTCATTCCTCCGTATCATTTGGCCCTGGCGGTCAGATTTGTAAGAAGAAGTGAAAAATAAAGTTGCTCTGTTCAAATCGGTTTGATAGTGAAAGTTGATCAGAAGGATGCCCCTAACAACACCCTGAAATATGACCTTTCCGTTTTGCGCTCACTTTGCTACGATATTACCGACCACGACACTGCAATAAAACCAGCCAGTTATTCGAAACCTGCGTGATTATCCGCTCGCCAGTCACACAGGCCTTGCAAGTTCAAATCGCGGTGCTGACCGTGTAAGAAGGAGATGAGTAATTTATCTTATACGGAGGCTGGCAAAGCGGTGGCAATGAGATAGCCCCAGTTTCCGCAAAATGTATTATCGGCTAAATGCTTCCGCAAAATGGATTTTCGGCTATCAGCTTAACAAGGAAACAAGTCTGCCAAAGTTTAGACTCAAGGTTTTCATGTGTTGGGGGTGTTTAAATTATAAATTTATCGCTATTCTTTATGTCTGTTGTACTTTGCGAATCCTGCTTACCAATTATTATTGCCCTTGCGAGATAATTTTGCCCATGTTGCACGTTTCTTTGCCTTAGAACTTAGAATGCATAAATTTTTAATGAATGTCATTATCTTTCTACATTATGACTGCTTATTATGTTTCAGCGTGCTCTCTCTAGCTTATCGTATTCAGCATGATAAGAAATACAGTTAATCTTGAAACTAATTATAAAATCATCATTTCGTTATCGGTGTTAATATTGCTGTGCTGCTTAAATGCAATACTAGCGCTGTCTACAGCATCACTTCAAGTGACCCTCAAAGTTTGAGTGGACGGTATGGCATCCGAGGTACATAATGGTCTCTCTGCCTCCCCTATGGTAAATTGTAGCGACATTATAGAATCGTAACTTGATCTAAAGCTGTGGCGATAAGGCTTATTTATTCTCATTACTTAACTTCTATGGTATGTCTGAGAAGTCAGCAGAAGTGACAGACACCATTCAGAGATTCTTAAATTATATATGTTTGGTATATGGATACCAACCTTTAAGTTACCTATTTATAACTTTAACGAATTTACATAAACCTGTTTTGACTTACTATAATTGTTGTTGTTTTGAATACAGACGATCAACGGCATCCACATTTTTTGGACTTCGGACCATTTTAGTTTTTCGTAAAATCCTGTAACACCCGACTTTAATTAGGTACCGGGAAATGCTCAGTTTAAATCAGTCAACGAACAATGGAAGCGACTTGTATTGTATTTAAAACACATGATGTACCCACCGCGGCAATTTCTGCTGGGCCGTTTTTTTAATGATAAGCAAAGTGGCGTCGAAATAGGTACGATACCAATTTTGCCACTACCAAATACCGAATCTATATTGTGATTGCAGAAAAAACATATTTCTGGGTTGGCCATACACAATTTCTGATGACAATCGCAATTAAAAAATTGACCAATCAGCAGGCTTATCTTGTATTCCTATTTCAGCTTGTATTTTTGAAAAAAAAAATGGCTAATCGACACGAGCTATCAAATAATCGTGTAACGATGTTCAATTCAATATTTTTTGTTGATTCAGTGGCTTCCGCCTATTTGATTTCTGCCAATGTCAAGTTTCAGAAATGGTTCATATTTAATGCAGTTGACCAGTTAATTGAAACTACTTTGTCCAAGTAGCTGGAAAAATACAACACAATACATATTATAAACAACTAACACGATGTTCTTCTAACACGGTGTTCTAATTAGTATTTTTCAAAAGCGATTGCAATTCCTTGCTGTCACAATTACATTAGGTGTTACGCCTACAGAACACGAGTCAACAAGCAAAGTCGCAATAAAAGACAGACGGTGTCAAATAATCATGTTCTGATTGGCCTATATGACATGTAATTCTGACATGTAGGAATTTTAAAATAATATACGATTATTTTACAAGAGCTGTGTGTTATTCCTACTTTGCTTGTGTAGGCGATGTTCTGTTCTGTGCGCGCATGGACCTCAAAACGTCGTCACATAACGCGCTGTTCCACCCCTATTTCCTCTTCAAACATTTTATATGGTCCGCCGCACACGCTACACCCTACAAATAACGAACTATACTGACAGATTTAAATCCTAAGGCTATCCGCTTGCCATCGGGTCTATTCTCAAACTAGTTTGATTATTAGTTGTGATGTGACGCCTCTGTAATCAGTTTTAATTTATTAATGAAACCATCTCCGCATTCCAGCGGCCTGCATCCGCATCGGCCTCTCCTACAACGGGCAAGAGCAGAGCGAGACAGGCGACGTAGTCAGCAAGTGGGACGGGTGCAGCAACATACAGCTGCTCCGCTTCGAAACGGCAACAAGGTTCCAACACTACATAGACTCCTTCAACTGCAACACCAACCATTTCGCCGCAGAATACGTCTACAAACGGCTAAAGTTCCTAGGCAATCGAGTGGCCAGTCAGTTCTTCACGCTCTTATTCCTGGCCCTCTGGCACGGCACTAGATCTGGCTACTACGTCACGTTCCTGAACGAATTCCTCGTTATGCACATGGAAAAGGAACTTGAACCGATTGTAGTGAAATACAAGCTGTATCACGAAATGTGGGCGAGCACGTATGCGAAATACTTCCTCTACGGGTTACTGAAGATGTATACTATCGTCTTCATGGGTTGGTGTTTGACGCCTTTCGATCTGAAGGTGTTCCCCAAGTGGTGGAGTGTATATAGAAGCCTCTGGTTCTCTGGATTCGTGCTGTTCGTGCCCTGGCCGTTTGTGTACAAGCCGCTATTGAAGAAGGCTTTAAACTATCTACAGTTGCGCAGAGTCGATGATGTAAAAAGTAACTAGAGAGTGTTCTAGTATGTCAGAATAGGTTCTAGTTTGCATCTTTTGAGACTAACGTTAAGCAGAATGGAATGTCATTTGTATGCCATTGGCGTTAAGAAGACATTGGGCCAGTTTATTTAGTAGCACTATCCGAGTAGTAAGTCATGCCCACCAAAGATGTCACAGTCAATAGATGCAAACTCGATCTAAAGCCAGTATATTCTTTGTACATAAGTAGATTTCTTTTCAGTTTCAATATTTTTTTATGGTCTATTTTTAAATTTATGCGTTATAGTTCCTAAAATTAATCAACTGTGTTTTGTCAGCATTACTGTTAAGGTTAAGTGTCTTAAACCAGTTTACAATTTTGGTGACTGATTCTAAAATCACAATTGATAAGTTTTCCTTGATGTCCCTTTTACATTTAAAAACACAGATACATCATCGGCAAACATTACAACTTTGTCGTGTATGATTTTAGGAAGGTGGTTTGCTTACAACAGGATAAGTATAGGGCCCAGTTTGCTACTTATAATTAATGTCACCGATTCATTCATATACATTCAACATGATTCTAGAATTATCCATGATAGGCAGTATTACGCTTTGTTGTCTGTTTTCCAAGTACGATTCGAACCATTGATTTATAACGCCCCTGATTCCATACATATCCATGTCGTAGCTATATCGTAGAATAGATGGCTAAGCATTTCATGATATAGTCAGTTATTTCATGAAATGATCAGAAAGGGTTGAATTTCACGAAAACATGTCTTTTTAAAATCATTTGTATTCATATGTGGTGTTTTTGTGTTGTATATGTCGAACCAACATACTTCGCTGCGCTCGCTCGCCCCCTTTAGTCTTCACCTAAGCTACCGCAACCCTAAAATATTTATTCGTTCAATGAAAGTTCTTATTCAACCACGGTTGGCTATTTTATGATATAGTCAATTCAGTGAGTTTTTTTAAATAATGTTTAATTAATTAAACCTGTCTGGCCGAACTCAGATTAACTGCCGCTTAAAAGTCATTCTGTTCGTTGAACTTTGAGTTGTAGCCTATGGCTCCTCAACTTGCAAATGATCGTCATCGTCCCAATGTTGACGCATTTCATTCTGGCTAAGTATGTGCCTAAATATAAAGTATTAAACTATTAAGTTAAGGCAACAAATATAATGATCACCAACATATTTTTCCTACCCAAAATGGATAAATATAAATGAACACCAAAAGTGGCAAAAAAATGTCAGGGCAAAATACTGCGGTAGCTTAGGTGAAGGGTAAAGGGGGTGAGCGAAGCGAAGCCCCCTTTATCCTTCATGTTAGGTTGAACATGTAAGAACAACAAAATATACTTAAAACATAAACTTAAGTACACAAAACATAAAAAGAAGTTTGGTGATCATTTATCCAAACACAACTTTGTAAACATTTATCCATTCTGGCAGTCATTTCGAATTTATTGGTAGTAAAATAGGTGCATTTTTGGTAATCGTTTAAACACAAGCCTTAATTTAATAGCACCTGGATATATGCACCTGTATACATACATATTTTGGTACCGTCGCTCTTCATGCATTTTCTAGCCTAATCTTATATCTGATTCTGTTCTATCCGGTTCAACATGCCTGTCTAATAAGGGAACTTCTCTTGCCGCATTCTCATCTAATGAAGAGCTCATTGCAGATGGCTCTGGGTGTAGTTGGCTGATGGCTCTTTGTCAAAGTCGTCAAAAACTATTTACTTCTTAAAATTTGAGGTTAATTTTGCCAGTGTCAAGTGTATTAGTTTTTGAAAGGTCACGTGACGTTGAACCTAACCTCAGATGAATGAAACTCTTTGCCTTCAAATACACCCTCCGCCACCAAGCGGGAGCTACGGTGGGAAAGAATTGCCATTGGAATGAAACACTATTGCTGTATTCAGTTGGTATTCTTATGGCTTTAATTTTATATTTTATACACCTATACATATACCTAATACTTGTGCTGAGTGCCCTATAGTATTTCGCAATAGAATCTTAAACAATGTATAATCTATTTCCAGAACCGACGCCGTTATAACTTTAACCCTTTCTGTGCCAGCAACGCACCGTGTGCGTTTTACGAAATTCCAACCTCATGCCGCGACGCACCATTTGCGTTGAGGTAGTGATCTCAATAATCACTATATAAACAGGTGGTAAATTAAAGTTTTTTTATTGGCAACATTTTTCGATAAATTATATATGGAAACCACGCCGGCCGGAATTTTCCGTCTGTGGGAAAGTTACTTTTAACTGTTGATTTTGTAATGAAATTTGCTGAATGAAAAGTAACGCGCACAGCCGCGACTAATTTACGCCACTGGGCCGCCACTGAGGAGTGGTTAACGCTGTGTGTAATAGATAAAAAATAAGTATGTAGTAATAAAAGGTATATTGTCATAATTAATAACGGCATCGATTCTGTCTACAAAATAAATATGTAAATAAATAATATATTGTTAGCTGAGTGGTTTGAAACCTATTGGTTTGAGACTTGGTCATTATAATTCTAGCTTCAGTATCTAGTATTATTTTTAATTGCTTCTAAGTACAAAATATACGATTTGGAAGAAAGACACATGAAAGGGACATCTTGATTCACCAGAATGATTATGAGAGAGATATATTGTAGACTTTTAACGTGAGAACAAACTATTGAATCCTTAATTTATGTAACTCTCTGTAGATAAGGTAACGTCGGCGTATCGTGGTAAATACTGTAATGCGCCGTATGGGTGCGCAGCCGCCGGCCAACTTAAACTGACGAACAATGGCCGGGATTGAATAAGTGCCGTTGTCAGTTCCCGAGCGAGAGCAGCATGTCTTTAAGTATGCGTCAGACTAAGTTGCCGTTGGCTGTGTCCATCCCGGCTTTAGTCACAGCGGTAATTTTTCAACATGTCTACGTTGCACTTGATTTGTGTTTTCGTAAATTTAAATTATCTTAGGCCGACTCGTAAAGTAAATACGATCTAAATGAGATCTAAATACAATAAGGCCATATTAAGTTGGCTGAGCCAAGTCGAGATGCGAGCAATAAAGCGCCTTAGCATGCTTGAATGTGTAACTTGACCGTGTTGTGTTTAGCAGGTATCAAAAAGTGATTCAAGTCGGCCTTAATCAATGCAATTAACAATCTTGCACGATGCGTTTAATTTTAATGACAAGTGTATTTTTTATGGTGTGGGTAGACGAGAGATTAAATAGGTATTTTGGAACTAAAATCACGTCAATATTTTTTGCTAAGCGACGTTTATAAAAAATCTAATAAAGCATTGAAAATTAAGTTGATTTTCGAATTTTATTTACAGCTTGCATTGTGGGCCACGATCTTGAAATCTATATTTTCGTTTGTTCATCACTGTCCCACTCTAGGCATCCTAGAATCTACGCGAATTATTTCATCTAATACAAGTTTAGTGAATTAAATAGAATGGGACGGGTAAGGGAAGTCTCAATTCAATACAAAAGGAACGCCTCATTCACCCCAATCGGAATATTTAATTTTTAATCCGTATAGTTGACGAGAGATAAATAATATACCTATATTAGAGGACTGTTACACAAATCGAACGTGGCCCATACTAAGTTCAACAAGGCTTGTGTTATGAATACGACGATATATTGAAGAGATAAATGCATAGAAAACATCCAGGACTAAGAAACAAAAATTCATGCCCAACACATAAATATTTACCCTTATTGGGATTCGAACCCAGGACCGTCAGCTTCGTAGGCAGGGTCACTACCCGCTAGGCTAAACCGGTCGTCAAATAAGATGAGGTAAAATATGGGAAGTCCAATCAAAGTATATTCCAACGTGAAAGGTACTTTGAAAGATTATGGAGACCAATTTCCGTAAGTTGTGGCCATGTGGAAGGTTGATGTCTAACTAAATGCCTAATTAAATTGAAAACCTCAACTCGCTAAGGAAATAAAATAACAGCTGAAGAACGCGCGTGAGGTTGTGGTCAAGTGTGAACCGTACATGCTCACAACTAAAAGAATAAACGTTAAAAATAAAAATATTTTGAAAATAAATTCTTAAGTGTAAGTCAAGTTAAGCTTGTACTCACAACCCCAAAAACATAAATAAAATGAAATAAAAATAAGATGATGCTATCTCAAAAATAAAAGTAACCACATCTTGAGAAATGAGTAACCAGCACATATATAAATTCAACAATAATAATCGCAAGAATACGTAATAGTTTATCTACACACGTATCCCTCTTTACTGCGTACAAAAACCGCACGTTACGATCAGCATAATGTTAAAATATTTGGTAAAAACTCATTTCTTATCTGAAAAATTACACATTATGACCATAATGTGTACTTTTTCTACATATTATGACATTCAAATTTCGAACGCCGACGCCGTAGTTTGTGAAGTTAGTACTACAGAACAAGATAAACAAGCGTTGTTTAGCTAAACAGTATAAGCAGTTGTTTAGCTAGCCACAATGCCGGTCAAACATGCGGTTCCTGAACATATCAAAGAGAGCTTATGATATGTGTGTAGATAAACTAGTGAATGTAACTATACATAATTAGGCATTAAAACTCTCGAGTGATATTATTATGAAAGGTAGTCACACCTCCTTTCTAATGTGATAGTAGGTTTCTTCGCAGCTGTGATAGCCGTAGTTAGGTACTGTACAGATCCATTCAGCTTAATCTGCCAGTGAAGTTTGTCGATGGCCTCCGATCTAGTTTTTACAGTAATTATTTAGAAACGGCTCGGTTGAATGCCATAAATTGACATTGTTGTTGTTGTTATAACTGATGAGGAATGTTGTTGTTGGGTTTTTTCTTCAGCTTCATACGGGTTCATCACTTTTGGTGCGGCTGCAGCGCTCGTACGTAGCAGTTTTTTCTTCCCGTACACGTATCAATGTCGTTCAATGTTGTTTTGTACAAGGTGGGCCAAAAGAAGTCATACGATGTTGTTTGGCTCTCTTTTTTTTTTCTAAATGAAAAACTTCAATTATGTTTTTTGATTATGTTTATTTGAACCTTTAGAATTTTATTGGTCAACTCGAGAAGATTATATCGGCCAAATGGGCGCCGTCACAATTGACTGCCATACGGGCTCGTTTTGTGGCATTTTTCATCACTTCGGCGAGAACTTCGGGCGACAGATTCTCGCACTCGTGTCGAATGTTGTCTTTGAGGGCTTCCAGAGTCTCGGGCTTGTTCACGTAAACACGGGACTTCAAAAATCCCCACAAAAAAAGTCTGGAACGCTTAAATCGGGCGATCTTGCGGGCCAGTGCAAATCGCCATAACGCGAGATTAGGCGACCCGGGAACGCTGCCTTCAGAATATCGGTTGTGGCTCGCGCAGTGTGTGCCGTTGCTCCGTCCTGTTGGAACCACATGTCCTCCAGTCCTAATTCGTCCAATTGCGGCAGAAAAAACTCGGTCAACATGGCCCTATAGCGCGCACCGTCCACTGTTGTCGTTTGGCCAACGGCATTCTCGAAAAAAAATGGCCCGATGACTATTCCAGCGTGAACAGCGCACCATGCAGTCACTTTGAGCGGGTGTAATGGCTCCTCGTGCATCACTCGTGGATTTTCGGTGCCCCAGAACCGATAGTTTTGTTTGTTCACATACCCGCTGAGGTGGAAATGAACCTCATCGCTCATTATGATTATGGTCGAAAAATCGTCCACTTCTTCGTCGAGATTGAGAATGGCTTGCGCGTTACGCGATGTTACGCGCGTTTGGCGGTCGGCAGGCAGCAGCTGATGAACGGACTGGACTTTGTACGGGAACATGTGCAGGTCTTTGACCAAAATTCGCCTTAGAGACGTCCGGCTGATGGCTAATTGCGTGGCACGGCGTCTGGTCGATGTTTCCGGCGACAGCTCGACATCCTCGGCAACAGCGGCGATATTCTCGGCGGAACGGGCGCTCCGGGGCCGGCCACTCTTGGCAACGTCTCGTGTGGTCCCATACTCTTCAAGGTTGGTGGCCAAACGGCGCAGTGTTTGCGCAGTCGGTGTCGGACGGCCGGGGAATCGGCGACGGAATTCACGCTGCGCCAACACCACAGACGAATTGTTACGTAAGAAAATAGACACGATTATTCCGCGTTCTTTAGGAGTGTATCGCTCCATGGCTTGTTCACTTGTATTCTGCATCTGTCTAGCCCACAAATGTCAAAACAGATTTGACATTGGCGGCCATTTGCAAAAATGAGAGCATCTTCCAATAGGGTGATTTCTTTTGGCCCACCTTGTAGATATCTCTCGTCTTGTTGTAGACTTCGTCTTTAAAGTATTGATTATCCTTCTCGCCCTTTTGTTAGATGAGAATATGGTTTTGTTCAAACTAGGACCAATGATTTTGCAGCGCTTCGATCTGCTTTCGCAAGTATTCAGTCGGTTTTCTTGAAGCGCTGTCTTTCTTGTAGTTTGTGCAGATTTGCGTGATGTTCTCAAAAGCTAGTAGACATTTTGGATGCAATGGTATAGTAGCTCTTTGCACTGAGTTGTAGTTACGTAGTGCAGGCGCTGGAGCGACTCAGAAATGCTCCACACTCCCTACGTTATGTGCACCTTCTCAATAACTGCAGGAGGCGGACGAAGCAGAACCAAGTGGTTGTTTATCGAAGGACCAAATTGATGTATGGGTCATCGCGGGGTGTGGGTCTTGAGATGGTTCCCCGTAAAGTAAAAGATGAGAAGTTCAATCAAAGTAAGTATATTCCAACATAAAAGGTACAGGAGAGATTGTGGAGACTAATTCCCCGTAAGTTGTGGTTATATGGAGAATTGGTTGTATTCTAACTAACTGCCTAATTGGATCGATAACCTTAACTCGCTAAGGAAATAACATAGCTGACGTTCGATCGATAAAGTTGAACGCGCGTGAGGCTGTGGATTGTACTTACGGTCAAGTACCGTACAGTATGTAGCAATTATACACAGTCTACAGATTCCATTTCTACAGATTTTCGTTTCAACAGATTCCCTCTTACATATTCCCATGTCTAAGAATTTCCATGTTTATATATTACCATGTCTACAGATTCCCATTTCTTCAGATTTTCGTTTCAACAGAATCCCAAGACTACAGTCATGATTTAAATGCAAGTGTTTTATCAGATGAGATGGCATAGGCATAACTTCACATAATAAAACCTCCCACCTTCATGAAATTTTTGACAGCTGTTTTTATGTTTGGCAGCTGACAATAATTTTTGATAGACAGACAAATAAAAGTATTAAAATGTAAAATAAAATTATTAATGTGCCTAGTGTTTGTGTTGTGTAGGCACCGAAGTGATACCTGTCAAAAATAGTGACACCTGTCAAAAATAGTGACAGCTGTAAAAAATAGTTGACACTTGTCAAAAATGGTGACACATGTCAAGAATGTCATGTGGGTAAGCTAGGGTTTTTCTTATTAGGTAAGGCCTGCCACATTTGAGAAAAGACACTTTATTGTGACTCCTATGGCTATGATATGAATCTGCCACCCCATCTGTTAAATTAAATTATCAAAATCAACAATTAAAACAATTGTACAGTTAGGATTAAGTAGAGTTGGGATTCAGTACAGTGAAGAATCTGTAGAACTGAGTATCTGTAAAACTAAGAATCTGTATAATTGGGATTTGTTTAATTAGGCATTAGTGATGGAAATATGTAGGAATAAACCCTATGTATCGATTAAGACCATTTCCTTGAGATCGTGAGAGAAACAAAGGCTCTACAGATTTTAACAAATGAGGTAACGTTGCATTTATTGAGACCATGATAGTGACATAGGCTATTGGGTGTTGTTTTGTAAAGTTACGCCCGACTCAGGCTTAGGAACGATAGTTTACGCATCGCTTGTAACTTGATAATTTTAGTGAAAGTGAGTCGTCAGATTTTAGAACGCAAAATTTTGTTTTTGAAGGATCACAATTATTAGACACATTTATAAAATTGCAGTCACAATCCCAAAACCATGCAATGGTTTCGTGATGCATGTCAAGAGATATATTATCGATCTACACAGTTGGGTGCACAAATACCCCCCCGTACAGACTTACATTGCGCCACACAAATAGACGACACGAAAATACACCCTTCCCGCACCGCTACACTACCGCAGGCACCTAACCGTGGCCTGGATTGCGTTGTCGAATTAGGTAAACTATCGAATTTAGGAAAGTGTTGACTGAGGGAAATTGTCTATTTAGGGAAAGTAACGAATTTCGGAAAGTTTAACTAATTTCCGGATTCAGTAAAATGACGCATCGTCGCGACGCAGAACACTGGCAACTTTACGTTCCATTTTGGGCAAAATGTAGGTGCTGTGAATATTAATTAAACATCATGGGGAAAAGGATTACCAAAACGATCGAAAATGAATGCCTGAATGAAGAGCACGAGGCTGTGCTCTAACTTCTTTTGCACATATTGTTCTACACATTTGGAAACGAAGGATTGGGTACCAAAAGGGCGTGCCGTGCAAACATGGCCTTTTAACTTAGGTGGGCACGGCGTATATGTAGGATAGGAGTAAAATAGTATAGGAGTGGCATGTCATCTCGTGTGATGAATCTACGGACATGGCCTGCTTTAGTAGAAGGTACACACAGTACGATTAGAAACATTGCCGCTCGACTCTTCTCGGTCTTAGTGGCTGAAAGAGATGAAGATGTCCTGGAAACTTGAAATTTGGCACAGAGATGTATCATGGGAACAATCTGAAAACAGTTATTTGATTTACGATAAATGAGTTAAAATAATCGTAATGTACCCTTGTTCTGAGACTTCGCGTCATTGCCAGATCACGCTGGACGTCACTAAGATGTTTGTTTGGCCTAAAATGGACCGCCATTGTCACATAATGGATCCTAATCCCTAAAGCTTATTGCAGATGGCGTTCTTATCTTCTTATAATTTCAGGCGTGCTCACCTCGTTGAGGTTATTTTGTCCAGTGTCAAGTGTATTTGAAAGACCACGTGACGTGTTTTTGAACCCTACCTCAGATGAATGAAACTCTGCCTCCAACCAGCGCCACCAAGCGGGAGCAATGGAGGGGAATAGGTGCCATTGCCATTAAATCGTCATTTTGTTAGTAGAATCCAGACTCTGAAGTACGCCGGGGGGCGGGTCCTATTCTCGAGGCGTGGGAACCATCAGCTGCAGCCAATCCCGTCGGCAGACAGTATTGATCTCCCCGACTCCCTGCAAATGAGTGTCCTAAGTCTGGTAAGACTTTCATTTCACAGGTATATTATAAAACTAGCTGGAGCACGCAACTTCGTCTGCTTTGACGACCTCTGTGGCGCTGGGTTTGTCGATCAGCCTACTATGCGAGAGGCCCCGGCTTCGATCCCCGGCTGGGGATAAAGAAAAAAACACCAGTTCTTGGATGTTTATATGTGTGTGATGTCGCTGTTTCTGGTTTCCACGACACAGGGTATCTAGGGGTGGGAAGCAATGCACATATGTATGTGTATATAAATGTTTATGTTTTATGTTTGTGTATCAATTACCGGGACAGAAAGCAACACACAATAGAGTCACGCCTTCTACCATACGGGGTGGCAGAGGCAAAATTGTGCCCACGTTAGCCAGTCATTCAATACTCCATTATGCGTGACAGGGGGCTAGCCCATGACAGCAGCGATGGAGATTGAAAGTTTCCTCACGATGTTTTACACCACCGTTAGAACGTCAGTCACAAATTGCTATCTCAATGTACATGTTCAGCATCGGATTCGAACCGGCGGCGTCTCCTTTGTGAGAAGCGGGCATGGAACCTACAGGACCACGAAGCTCTCTAGGACAAGACGGAGGACTATAGTAGATTGTTGCACCAGGTAGAAAGTAATTTAATAATGCATCGATCTAGCGGGGACTCTTATTATGTATGCACGAGTGCATACATAATAAAAATACTTAACGTGAGCTGGATAACCTGCTTTTCTTTCAACTACAACAAGGATAAAGTTTTTGGCTTCGATTTGAATAAGGAAAATGTCCGTGTCACTTGAAGATTCCATTTTTATAATAAAATTATTAATTATGCAACTGCACGCTCGTATTTCTCAGTGAAATACTTTCCCGCCTTTTTTTTGTCTAATTCAATTCTTTATCTACACACCAGTATCATAAACCCTCTTTACTGCGTCCAAAACCCAAAAGTTACGACCAGCATAATAATAAAATTCTTGGTAAAAACTCATTTCTTATCGGAATGTACCAAAATTTGTCAAATTATGACATTCCAATTTAGAACGCCCCGACGCCCGCCTGCGTGCCGCTCCTAGTTTGTCTGTGAACTTGGTACTACAGAACAAGCTAAACAACTGCAGAGCAATGATCAATGCCATAATGACGGTCGAACATGCGGTTCCTCAAAACATCAAAGAGAGCTTATGATATGTGTGTAGATAAACTAGTGTATGATACTGTACATAATTAGGCATTAAAACTCTCGAGTGATATTATTATGGAACTCGCCTTCGGATCGTTTCATAAACCCACTCTCGAGATTTAATTATGTAGCAGTTGTAATGCCCTCCATTATGTAGCAGTCACATAAACTACTATTATGGCCAGCATCTTTTAAGCCTAGCACCCACATCACTTCACACGCAAACTGTGTAACAACCGAACGCATTGTAAACCTAGGGTTTTACTTTTAGTAACTTGACAAGTGCCCACCTCTTTGGTTAATTGACAAAAAAAAAAGTGCAGTAAACGATATCCATTATTTTTTTCTGATCATAAGTAACAAAATGCCGCTTTGTGCTGGATATGTAGTGCAGCATTCTTTTAATCTTCCTGTAAATCTATCGGTGAGCTACATTTAAATGTATTCAGCCGTTTTTCGCGTGTTTGACTATATTATACAGGGTTGTAAGAGAAAGGTATAGTCATATTTGTGGGGGTTGATATGGACATAATTCTGAACAAATTTCGCTATGGAACCGATTTGATCTGAGCAACTTTAGTTTTTACTTCTCTATATAAAACAGCTGAACAGTATGGAGAAGTGAAAATTAAAGTTGCTCAGATAAAATCGGTTTCATAGTAAAAGTTGCTCAGAATGTGACCCAACCTCCTGGTATATGACGACACCTTTCTGCTACATCCTGTATGTAGGCAATTTTCTATATGATCTGAACTCAGCAACTTTCTCATTTACAATATAAGTGGAAAGAAGGAGCATATTTTTTTTGTACTTTCGATAAGCAATTCATTCAATTCTAAAGGCAGTCTATCTTTAGGTATCGTAACCATATCCTCTGCCCACCCCATATGGTAAATGATGTCACGCTGTTATTTAACCCCGGACGAAAAAGAGGGGTGTTAAAAGTTTTAAGAGTGTGTCTGCACCCTAGTGCGCAAACAGATGAACGGATTTTAGTGTTTTTTTTTTGTTATATTGGTAGTAGACTTCGCTGCAATCGGTTCAGTGGTTAAAACATTATTATATCTGCCTAAATAGTAAACAAGTGAACCAAACTTTTGGTTTCGGCCTAGGCCCGAAAGACCTCGAATTCACATTTCTTAGGTAATCGTAAATCCATAGAAAATAATTGTAGAAATTTCAAAGTTGACCCGAGGTTGCGTAAATCGCTTTCTATTTTTCGCTAGGCCATCGATCAGGGGGAAAAACGATATAATATTCCCATATTTTTTTTACTTTTTCGTCAAAATGATGGGAATAATTCACCAAGTTAAAAGCTAAAAAAAACGGACTTTAAGTTCAAGCCCTTTTTTTTCTCCCCGGTCGGAATGCTCTCTACCAATACCTATATACACTCGGAAAGTCCTCATCAAAACTTGTGCTGAAGGGAACCAAAATCCAAAACGTCATCTGCATATATAGTTATTTTTCTTTAAAGTTTTTTTTCAAAAATCTCTGAAGCAATTTTGATAAAATTTATGTGGTACCATCTCTGAAGAATGACCTACCAATCAAAATAAGAATCATCAAAATCGATTAATTATTGACGAAATAATCGCGTGACAAACATACAAAAAAAAAACAGTGGAAGTGAGAACTTCCTTCTTTTTTAAGGTTAAAAAAGGGCAGTAAAGAGTCGCTTTCCACATGCCTTCCTACTAAGTTTGTAGCTATCGATTTTTCCCGACTGAATCCATATGTTGGGTTTCCCACAGGGAATGTTATAGGTAGAGATATATCTATAAACGAAGAGCTTTCGGCCGATATCTATAGCCGAGTCACACACTAGCTATGATTGAGAACATATTTTTTATATTCTTAGGAGTCAGAGCTTTAGATATTGTCTGTATTGTTCTACGGTACAGTCCTATAGAGAGAGTACCTGAGAAATGCGTTTGTGTGAGTGCTCCCATCCGTTTGAAACTCCGGTGAAGTGTGAGACGTGTCTATGTAAGTTTAGTCAAGTAGCCCTTTGGCCGGCCCTGCACTCCCACACAATCGCGATTCTAAGGTCTCACCTTGTAATACGGGTCCCCCCCTCTTGTGTCTCCAATCGCAGCTTTTTTAATTTGTTTGAAAACGGCTAAGGCTAGGCGAAAACCGCCAAATTATTACATCATCTTTATAAAATTATCTACAAACCAATCAGTGGATGTATGTTTATAAAAACTATAGTTTTTAAAATAAGAT
Organism: Argyresthia goedartella; assembly: GCA_949825045.1. Classification (NCBI taxonomy): domain Eukaryota; kingdom Metazoa; phylum Arthropoda; class Insecta; order Lepidoptera; family Argyresthiidae; genus Argyresthia; species Argyresthia goedartella. The sequence continues at coordinate 43,820,363 of OX463806.1, read as the reverse complement.
AACATAGTTGTTGCAAATGCATATGTACATACTTGTATATTAAAAGCTACTTGTAAGCCAAGTTTAATGCTTTCTTCCGGATGGAACCGTATTAATGTTAATAAACAAGCCTTACTATTGCCTATATTATAAAATACGTCCCCAATCATAGACAACAGCGCAGTAGTTATATTCCTCCGTCACCCACCACCCACCTCCGGATTTACCGCTTTGGCTATGGCCTTTGCTTGGCCTCAATTACAAAATAATAATAAAAAATAGATATACGCCTTTTGCCTTTACGTGTGGCAGAGGCACAGTTGCTCTCCTGTCAGCCAATTGTTGAATAATTCGTTTTGCTTGACAAGGGGCAAGCACATCTCCGTAGCTTTTTAGACGTGATGGTTATATCACAATGTTTTCCGTAGATCGTCCATCTACTGTGCTTACACAAGATAAGTACTCTTAAATTACTTTACCGCTAGACACTGCTCGGTTTTGGTCACTGAAGTGACCAAGATATCCTGGAAACGTGAAATTTGGCACAGAGGTATATCAAGAGTAGTTTAGGGAAAAATCTGCGCTCAGCTTGTTCAGCAGTAAAGAGTTAAATAATCGCACTAAACTTATTGGTAAAAGAAAAACCTTTTTGTAGGTATAAATAAAATAAAAATTGGCCAAAAAAATCAAAAATTTACTACCAATAAATTCGAAATGACTGCCAGAATTAGTAAATTATCACCACATTGTGTTTGGATTAATGATCACCAAACTTCTTTTTATGTTTGTTTACTTAAGTTTATGTTTTAAGTATTTTTTGTTTTATTTTTGTTCTTACATGTTCAACCTAACACGAAGGTTAAAGGAGGGTTCGCTTCGTTCATCCCCTTTAGTATTTTGCCCTGATATTTTCTGTAACTTTTGGTGATTATTTACCCATTTTGGGTAAGAATACAATATTTTGGTGATCATTATATGCTTCAATTGTTTCCTATTTAGGCTGATAACTTTTAGACCGCTGCCTGAACCGATTCCAGTTTTCTTACCATGTACTTACCATGTTTTTTAAACGCACTAAAATCCGTCCACACGTTTGCGCGCACACTAGTGCCACAAACAGACTGCCAGACGCTTCAACCTCCCTGTGGATATGTCGCAGTTGTTTGGTTAAACCAGACACTTAACTTACTCTCTAGACCGTTAATTAAATACCGACGTTTAACCAAGTCATTTTGATTTAAATAAATCATCGTCGAAAACGTTTAACAATCTGTCTTACCGAAAGCCGGCGTGTTGGAAAACAAGATGGCGACACGACAACAGCTGATTTGCACAGATTATATCAGGGCAAAACATTGCGGTAGCTTAGGTGAAGGGTAAATGGGGTGAGCGAAGCAAAGCCCCCTTTATCCTTCGTGTTAGGTTGAACATGTAAGAATAACAAAATATACTTAAAACATAGACTTAAGTACACATAAAAAAAAATGAATATGTCTTGTTGCCTAGGAACGTTTAGACAACTCGTTAAACGTTTCGTTCACTCGCTTGTCTGACGGAATTTCAGTGAATTGGTTAAACGCTTGCATTTAATTAAGTTAGAGAGTTAGTTAAGTGTCTCATTTAACCATCAAATGCGACAGATACACTCCTAAGATCTTGGTCACTTTTACTTCGTGTGTAGATTTTTTCGCGTGTAATTTCTTGGACTTAGATTTGGACTTAAGAGGCACAGAGGTACAACCAAAACACGGAAATGAATACAAGTAAATGGGTAATTAAATATGTTAATTGGTCATAGTTAATTTAGTTGAACTAGTGTTATGTTAATAATATTACAATACAATATGTTAACCTCGAGATGAAAAGCAATGTGGTGCAATTCTGGTGGCGTCAAAAACTCAAAACTAACTAACTAGTGAACTTAACTAACAGCTTCAAATCTACTTTTAAAACTTTAATTAGTTGTGACGCCTCTCGAATCGATCTCATCGACTAGATTTTCATTAAGGTAGGACGGACAGTATAATGCCCGTATATGTATATAGTTATTCTGTGGTATGTATTATCTTATATTTTACTAAAGTCCATCTATATTTTCTACTTTGCTGAGCGGCCTGACGCAGACGGTAAAGAATGCGCATCGGCCAATGGATATAACGTAAACACGAAACACAGTTACTGCGTATGTACAAAGCTGAAACTGGCCGATAATCTCACTGAAGTGTATTCTTTACCGCACGCTGCCGCAGCTGTATCTACACAGGTTACCATCATTTACATTCCCGAAATACATCTACATTTAAGGTCTTCTTATTTACCTAGGTATAAATAATTGAGATCAAAACATGGTTTTTCTATACTTAACTACTATACAGGTCGCAACAGAATAGTGTAGGCGTATTTTAAAGGGTTGTTTGTGACATCATTGTGTGCAACTTTTACTATGAACCGATTTGAATGAATGTTCATGAAATAAATAAAAAATGTTTTGACCTAAGCAACTTATTATTCGACATTTCCACACATTCAAGGCCGAGCGGTCGACTATAGTGAAAATTATTCAGAATGATGTCCTTAACATATCAACCCCTTAACATATGACACTATTACACCATGTAGAGTAGACACGAGAAGAAGCAAGGGTTTATCTAAGGCCCTCCTTATCGTGTATGTCGGTCCCGTTGAAGGACCGCGGGTCCTCTGGCACCCAGATCTTAGCGTGAAGGGTCCCTCCAGCGGGCCTGTCGCCTCTGCGGGACCACGAGAGCGAGTGGTTTTGGTAGTTACTGCCTGCGGACAAGGTAAAGTGTAGTAAAACTCGGAATTAGCAGGAATCGCAGCTTAAATCATCCTGCGATGCACCTGTAGCATGCACTGCGCGACTCGCCGGGATTCTCACATTCTCAATTTCCTCTACAACATTTTAGGGAATCCCCGCTATCCAACTTTCCTGCGAGACAGTTTTCAATTTCTTTCTTCCAGCAGGCCCCGGAGAACCCACGCATTTTCTATGCTCACAACTCCACAGCATAATACCGCGTCCTATGAGCACATGCAGGTTTAGACTCCGGGCCATTCGATTGTGGAATGCACTCCCTGGCTGACTTATCAGGGACTCTCAATATATTTAAAAGTCGCGTGAAGAAGCATTACATCTCTCTTTCGAATTACAGGTAGTATGTATGTAAGTATTTATTAGCACGTTTATATATAAAAGTAGTAGTTAGTATTATATTATTAGTATTTAGTATATAATTATAGTAATTATATGTTTTATTTTATTTATTAATATTTATGTAAGTACTCGTTGATTTCGTCATATTGTTGTACACATAGGTCTACCCCTGCTCAGCAATCAATATTTCCAACTTTAACCTGGTTTGCTGGAAGATATCTCTTATTATTATTAGAGATAAGCTCGCCTTTGTACACTATTTTTATGGAACTCTTTTTTATATCATTTGTGTGCAATAAATAAATTATGAAATTAAAGAAATTATGAAATGATGACTCATTGCATTTTACCACGTGAATGTTTTTTTTCAACACCATTGCTCGTAAAGTGACTTTTTATGGCAAAGCATTTAGGTTCATAATGGTGCTTACTAGGCACTAGTACTTTTTACTTTAGATTATCGCACTAGATCGGTAGTGTACATTACTTTTTTTTTCAATCTCAGATTAGAGTTTTATACGTTACCTAAAATAGGTTTTTATTCACAAAAATATTTATTGTTGGTACAAAATATATTTTTGTGACTAAATAAATATGAATAAATAAACGGATAGTAGAACCTAAAAAGGTCACGAACATAAAATGATACTTCAATCATCAAATTTGTACCATTATTTCTTCAGATTATATATTTTTCACTACATTTTAACCTACATTTGAGAATTCAAAACTTTTAATTTCTTAGACTGTTTAGCGGTTTTGTCAGTGCCTTTATTTACACTTGCCCGCATATCGCCAGCGCGACGTTCGGAAAAGCGCGCCATTTTCCATGAATGTTTGTTGACATTTTCGTTGTGTGGTTAATTATTATCAAAAGGCTATTGTTCCCTTGCAAGTGTGTTGAAAAACGTAGGAAAAACGTGTGCATTGATCATTGGACACTCGGCTAAATTTTCGAATAATACAGTCCTGTGTAAAATGACCAACGTTGCACACTAGTGTTATAATTTACTTTTGTATGAGTGAGTCGCGAATTTTGTCATTTAGACGCCATAATATGCGCGATATACACTAGTCGCGCGGGGCATGCTAGGACCCGGGTGAAAGACAGAGAAAAGAACATGACTTTAAAGGTGCCTTTTGTTGACAGAAGGATGAACTAAACAAATGATTTTTTGGCTGGTCCCTTTGCGTTTTTTATTTTTTTCTCCTACATCTTCAACGAATAAAAAAACTGTCATCCAAATCGGCCTAGCCTTTGAGAGTTTCGTTTCAACACATTCACCGACCGTTCATTTTACTTAGGTACGTTTGGTCAAGATAGGTATGTCACATTATGTTATTCTAATAGGCTGCCAGACCGCATGCCTCAATTAAACAAAACAAAAAACACCTGTCCAAAATATCGATAAGATAGCGGAAAACAATTGCCACTGGGGCAGGTAGTGTCAACCCTATCGTCACAATCGTAGGGCCCCCTAACCGAGCGCACGTGCGCCACCCTCCTGAGTTCGCCCCTCGAAAAAACAACTTTACAGTTGCAAAGGCCCCCTTGCACTCTGCTCTCTCTTCAATAATTGCGGATAAATAAACCTTAATACACCCTTGGGTCTATTTGGTGGTAATTAATCTGAGGATATTTTGAGGATGCAATGGTGATCATCGCATAAGCAATAGAAACTTTAGTGTTGTGTCTGCCACCGCAAACAGGAAAAGGCGTGATACATTTATTGGAGTATAACGTCATAGATAGGCAGGCATTTGGTAGTTTTGCCTGGAAATTTATCCGGGAGTTTGAAAATTGTTGATTTTATAGATTTTGATGCTCCTTCCGAATATATATTTAACCACTCGCGCCGCATTATTGAAAAAATGGCGCCTGGAACAGTTTTCGGCAATATCTCCTTTTCGGTTCATTTTTCTTGTGAAATAAACTAGAGTGCTGACTAGTCTGCACTCTAGTTTAGAACAGTCACATCACAGCGGTTCTAATGATACGTATCCGGTAATTACTCAACCCACTAGCAGCGCTACCTATCATTTGTGTAATGACATACCCCAGGTCCATAATAATTAATAATCTACATTCGGAAAACGCGTGGTGGAGTATGGCTAGAGTTCTTACTGGGTGCCGAGGTTTGTGGCCTTCAATTGGCCTTTTGGCTACATTAACCGACTTCACTCGGAAAAATGAAAATGTGGTCAATCATGAGTCGGACTCACACGAAGGGTTCCGTACCATCGATTGTAACAAGTAATAGTACAAGGGAAAGACGTATGATTTGCTTAAGATTAGTTGGTACTTCCTTTCTGGCTTGTCCCTAATTTGAGGTGCCCATATAGTATTTGATAAGGATTGCCCACTTTTTGAGTATTTTTACTTTTCAATGCGAAATGCGATGTTTGCCCCCACAATTTGTACAATCGAATACGTATTTTATTGACGGTCTACTGGCGGTGGAGCATATAAACCAGAAGCTACTTTCCGGCAAGGCTGTAACTTTTTGGACTACGGACCTTTGTGGTTAACTAAGTACTATTACACACTATTTCAGTGATAGAACTTTTAAGATTGCTCCATCACCTTTTGAACAGATATATGTCTTACACGGAAATACGAGAAGCTCTAGCAATGAGACTCATATATCACCCATAATATTTGGCCTACTGCCTAACGAAACCCAAGGTTTACAAAAAGATTTTAAATCTTATCAAAGAGAACCCACATTTTTTCCGGTGGACTATCAAACTGATTTTGTGTGGGCGGCAATGAAAGCATTCGAGGAAGTATTTCCGGATGTTACATTTCGTGGATGTAACTTTCACTATGCGTAAGCTATAAATAGAAAAGCTAAAAAGCTCGGTTTGGCGGACACTCAAGAAAGAAAAGTAGTTTTTGGCAAATTAAGAGCTCTCGCATATTTACCACTTGATTCCTGAAGCTTTTTTTCTGTACATTTTGAAATTGTAGAAGGTGGCAGTGCATGGGATGAGTTTTTTGATTACTTTATCAGTCAATGGATGAAGCCCGAAATTTTAAGTTTGATGAGTTGTTATAAGAACAATCGTCACCGAACAATTAATGCTACCGAAGGATGACATGCCCGCTTCAACAGTGTAGTTAAAATAAGATTTTATTTTTATCATAAATATTTTGAAGGAATAAAGCATGCACTACATTTTTTTGATGAGACGCAACAACTTTCACCTTCCATACCAAGAAAAAGACAACAAAAAGATATAGCGCATTATGAAGATTGCGGAAGATCTATTCTTACATAAGATTAATGTGGAATGAAAACAGGCAGATTGAGAGCTTCATCTATATGTGAACTGAGCACGCAAGGTGCTTGTACTTAAATACATTGACAACTCATAGACAACGCTAAATATGAACACAACGAAAATATCAAATTTATGTCAACATCCATATGTAACAAGTTGGAAACATAATTTTGAGACTTGCTGTGTAGATATTTCTGGTTGTTTAATTGTAATATATTTGAGTAGTTTGCGTGCTCACGTCACGTAAAAGCAACGCTACAGACGGGTATTTGTACTACCAATCCTCCATTAGTCTACTAGTCTAGTACTACTAGTCACCATAGTCCAATTGCTTAACCTGGTAAACCTTACAAAAGAATTGGGTCGCATTTGTCCAACAAGTTGGACTACTTGGTTGAACAACTGTCCCCGAGGGACATATATCTGATGCTGACTGAACCTACCTCGTGTTTTAGAAGGTTAACAACCTTGGTTTAAAAAATAAATATCTGTAAGTACCTAACTGTTCTTCAATTTAAATTTCTATTCGACAGTGCAAAGTAGGGCAATGGTATAAACGTGTAAAAAAGTGTCATAACAAGAAAACAATTAAATATTCGTGCAATAGTGGTGGGTATCTGAAAAGTGGGCAATGCTCTTCAAATACTTTGGGCACCTTCATTTAGGGACAAAGACAGAAAGGAGGCGAAAACCGAACAAATCTCATTATCATCATCATCAGCCTGTAAATAATCCTCATGTATGCCATTTAACCACAGTGCATTCAACTCGGTCCTTTGTGCTAACCCATCGTAGAGACATGGGATAGACAAATGAAATGCAAGTTAATTTATACCGTATACTTTCAAAAAGTTATTGACCTAAAAGTTTCTGAAATTCTTCCCGGCGTATTTGGCTAGAGCGCCCAGCTCCTCCTCGATCCTTATGATCTGGTTGTATTTTCCGATCCGCTCGCCACGCGCCATGCCTCCGCACTTCACCTGGCCGCACGACAGGCCTACTGTCAGATCAGCTAAGAACAGGTCGTCGGTGTCACCCCAGCGGTCGCTGACCATTCTAGCGATTCCATTCGCCTTCATCAGTTTATATGCGTCAATCAACTCGGTTAACGTCCCGGCCTGGTTGAGTTTCAAGGCGATGGCGTGGCACGACTTCTTCTCCGCCACAAGCCCGATGCGGCGGAGGTTGGTCTGCGTCAGATCGTCACCAACTATCTGCAGGTTAGCCGGACATCGGCCGACCAGTTTCGACCACGCCGGCCAGTGGTCCCACTCGAAAGGATCCTCAATGGAACAACAAGAAAATTCTTTCACATACTCGAGGTACAACTCGGTCAGTTTCTCCGAAGACATGTAGTCCTGAGGATTTGAATTCGGGTTCTTTATTTCAAGATCATAGGCACCGTCTTTATACAAATCAGACGCGGCTGCGTTGATCGCTATTTCAACTTTCCCTTTATAACCACAGTGAATGATAGCATCCGAGAGGAAGCTTAGTGGCATTCGATTCGGATCAAATTCGAAAGGAATTGAAAATCCGCCCATGTCGCTGACGAACGTTTTATCCTTCCCGTATTTTTCCCCGATTAAATTTTTGACGTAGTGGTAGATTTCTTGTCCCATCCGTATGGCTTCGGAGAAGGAAGAGGCTCCAGTAGGCATGATGGAGTATTCCTGGAAGGGGATTGAATTGCTGGCAAGAAGCCCGCCCATCAGGATGGTGATATGGGGTACTGGCATGATGATTGTAGAAACATCAGCCATGTCCGAGATGTGTCTATATAGTGGCATACCCTTTTTCGCAGCGCCGGCTTTAGCCACTACTAGTGAGACGGCCAAGATAGCGTTGGCACCGAGGCGAGATTTGTTTTCTGTGCCGTCAAGGGCCATGAGAAACTTGTCAACTTCCCGCTGCATGGTGACCTCGAGGTTCTGTTTGATGAGTTCGACAGCGATGATGGTGTTTATGGATTTGACAGCGGCGGTGACGCCCATACCCAGATTGATTTTAGGGTTGTTGTCGCGCATTTGCACTGCTTCTGAGTTCTTCTTGATGTCGGTGGAGGGCACACCGATCCTGAAGAGACCCAGCTCCGTGACCATGTCGACTTCCACGGTCGGGATGCCGGTGCAGTCGTAGATCTGACGCGCGTACAGCATTTTGATAGGCATCTTGAAAAATCTGATCACCGATTTCCTAAATTTCTTATAAGTGACAGATAACCAACATGTTTGTAGCCCGAAATAGAAGATTCAGTTTAGCGGCCACCGATTTTATGTTTTCAGGATTGACGTTCAAATGAAATGACAAGAAATATTAAAATTCACAAACATAGTTTAGACCAAAGAGAATATAGTCATGACCACTTTACGTAGAAGTTGAAGACGTCATCTGTGTTAGGCCTTCCGCACAAGGGAGGCGACAAGAATTTGTGATCTTTAGGAGACGCAACAGGCCAAAGCAGCCTTTGTAAATTTTAATTTACGCAAAATAGGAGTAACAAAGTATTTGTTTTTGCAAATTAGCTTGTTGATCATGAATTTCAGCAGGGATTCGTGAACGTATAATCGGAATTTGACTATTTTCGTTCAATAGAAACGTCTCCCGAGGTAATCATAAAAACATCTCATAATTTATCAATCATCATCAATAACAAGAGCGTACGGCTAAAACCCGTACAGAGTCCAATATTGTACACAAAAAAAATATACCGTGGACACTATTTACACACATTGATCTAGCCCCAAACTAGGATTCCCTGTATCAATATATTATCAATCAAGGGTCTGATGGCCCAGAGAAACCGTGCCAAATGTAGATATAAGAAGGATCCGATGGACGATAATCTCCTTATATACAAACGTCTGCGTAATCGTTGCAACCGTCTTTGTCAAGATGCCGAACGCCGCCATATCTACGAAAGTATTGAGAGCTACACTCCTGCACAGGTTTGGAAGTTCCTGAATACCCTCGGTGTTGGTACGTCCCAGGACGCTGTAACCGGTAGTGTCGACCTCAACGGTCTCAACAAATTCTTTGCTGTCTCCCCTGTCTTGATGGACCCCCCTATCAAGGATGCTACCATTCGTTACTTGCGCACCAGAACGACATCCAGTAGCTTACCTTTCAACCTCAGGTCTGTCGGAGTTGGCGCAGTAAAGAAGGCTTTTCTAGCAATCTCGTCGAAGGCTATAAGTGATGACAAGATCTGCTTTCAGATGCTTTTCAGTGTACTCAATCATTTGTTACCACCCATAACGCATATAATCAATGCGTCGCTGAGCGAGTACTGCTTCCCGAGCCAGTGGAAAAGAGCATTAGTGTTACCCCTACCTAAAACGTCTAACCCGTCCTCCTTCAAAGAGTTCCGTCCCATTTCCATCCTACCAATCCTTTCCAAAATCCTTGAATCAATTTTCCACACCCAGCTGTCCTCGTACCTTTCCTCCATGAATTTACTGAACCCTTTTCAGTCTGGTGTTAGGCCGGGGCATAGCATCACCACAGCATTGCTCAAGGTAACTGACGATATCCAACTGGAAATGGATAAGAAGCAGCTCACAGTCCTGACTCCCTAGACTTTAGCAGCGCCTTCAACTGCGTCGACTTCGATATACTTGTTGAAATCTCAAAATCGCTCAACGTCTCTTCACACTCGGCTCGCTGGTTTGACTCTTACTTGAGAGACCGCCAGCAGCGCATCAAGTCTGAAGAGGTCACTACGGAATGGTGAAAGCTCTCTACAGGTGTTCCGCAGGGTGGCATCCTTTCTCCTTTTCTCTTCTCAGTTTTCATCCATTCCATCTCGGATGTATTGTCTTCCTCGTGTCATCTTTATGCAGATGACCTTAAAATTTATCGGCATTTTCCCCTGTGTGATCTGACTTCGACTGTTGAGGCTTTGAATGCTAACCTCGACAACATCAGGCAATGGGCTCTTTCGTTTGGGCTATTAGTCAACCCGGACAAGTCTCAGGTGATGATACTGGGTACACGGCACTTACTTAATTTGTTGCAGAATAAGTCCGTTGATCCCGTTCTCTTTGACGGTACCATTGTCAAGTATAGCTAGAAAGCCAAAAATCTTGGCGTTGTTTTTGACAATCTATTATCCTGGTCGCCCCATGTTTGTGAGGTCAGCAGACGAGTCTTTGCATCCTTTCATTCTCTTCGGCGTTTGCAGTTCTTCCTGCCTAGGCAGACTAAAATCATGCTAGCTCAGACCCTTCTAGCTTAACGCTAATGGATACTACACCGTAGGATATGCCGACGATTTGGTAATCCTCATCACAGGTAAATTTGCGAGCACAGTGTGCAACCTTAAACAAACAGCTCTTCGCATAGTGGAGCGCTGGTGTCTAGAATATGACCTGGCGGTTAACCCAACAAAAACGGAAATGGTCATGTTCACTAACAATAGGCTCTTGGTATGTATACCCTACCTAAGCTCTTTGGAACGGAACTCCAGCTAGCAACTGAGGTAAAGTACCTGGGCATAACCTTGGACAGCAAGCACAACTGGAGTAGCCACATCGACAACAAACTAAAGAAGGCGAGTATTGCTTTCTGGCAGAGTCGAAGAATGGTGGGGTAAAGTGGGGACTTTCTCCCAACATCATTATTTGGCTGTACGTGACGGTGATCCGTCCTCTTGTCTGCTACGGAGCTGTGGTGTGGTGGACCAGGACCAAACTAACCACAATGGTAAGCAAACTCCAAAGCTTCCAAAGGCTGGCCTGCATGGCTATCACAGGTAGTATGAGAACTACTCCAACTGCAGCAATGGAGGCCATGTTGTGTCTTCCGCCACTCCAGCTGTACATTAAGCAGGAGGCCGCGTCATCTGCGGTGAGACTCAACACCTTAGGACTTTGGAGGAAAAACAGGACCTCACACACCGCCATCCTAGGGGAAGTTTACAAAAAATTTACCATCTCTATGGCTTGCAGTGACAGAATCCCTAAACAATTTGTTTTCGACAAAAAATACAATATACAGTTACATGAAGACCATCGGGTTGAGGGGCTCGACGTTAAAGAGCTCAGAATTTTCACCGATGATTCAAAAACTGAAGCAGGCCAGTGCCTGCTTCAGTTTAGCATGCTGCTCCGAGAAGGTGAACCAGTGTTCAGGCACCTTCTCGGAGGACCTTAACATCAAGATAGCCATTCCACTGGGTGCCCATAATACTGTCTTTCAAGCTGAATGCATGGGCATCATCTCGGCCGCTAATGCCATAGCATCGAGAAAGGTAAGAGATTCCTCCATTCGAATCCTCTCGGATAGCATGGCCGTCTTACAAGCCCTAAATAGCAACACTATTAACTCAGGGCTAATCTACGAGTGTCACAAACGACTAATGGAGGTATGTCAACATAACCGCGTAATCCTTCAATGGATAAAAGGACACAGCGGGTCAAGAGGTAACGATGCAGCGGATGAGTTAGCGCGTAAAGGATCTAGCTTGGCAGCGTATGGTCCCGAACCTATCATCCCTCTTCCCTTCAAGATGGTACGCACATTTCTGAGAGAGTCGACCAGGAATGATCATGCCACTCTTTGGACAAACCATGAGGAGTGCAGACAGGCTAAGCTGGCCTTGCCGTCCCCTAGCGCTAGGCTTGCTAAGACCTTGCTTCGACTGAGTAGGCCGCGCTTGCGACTGGTGACTGCAGCACTTACTGGCCATGGTTTTCCTTAATAAACATCTATATGTCCTAGGTGTTACCGACAGCCCCCTTTGCAGAGCCTGCTTGGAGGCAGAAGAAACGGCTGCTCACGTCCTCATGGAGTGCACAGGAGTAGCGGACTACAGGGCTAAACACCTCGGTCAATCGAGGGACCTTCCAGGGATAGCCGGTAACTTAAAGGGCCTGCTGGCGTTCCCGGAGGAGTTGGGTTGGCTCGAATGATATCGCATTCCCACCCACACGCAAAATAGGCGCTTTCGTCGTCGAGTTGCGGAAACCAGCCCGTCTTACAATTGACAATTGACAATTGACCCTTCTTCTGCCTTTAATAGACTACGCCGATGTTTGCTGGGCCAGTGCGAACGAAGATCTACTGAACAAACTCGAGCGACTCCAAAATCTCGGGATTCGGTTTATTTTCGGACTTCGTAAGTACGACCACGTGTCCCAATATCGTAGGGAAGTAGGCTGGCTCCCGATCCGACTTCGTCGTGATATGCACATTCTCTCCTTCCTCGTTAATATTTTGAGAAATCCGCGCTACCCTGCATATCTTAATGAACGTTTTGATTATCTTTTCTCAGGGGATAGACTTCGGAGATCTCACACGGTGTCACTTTTATCAATTCCTCAGCACAACACTGTTGCTTACGAGCACTCGTTTAGGTTAAGGGCAATACGTTTGTGGAATGCACTTCCTTGCGCTATTAGGGATGGCAAATCCTTGGTCACTTTCAAAGAAAAAAAATAAACAGCATCTCCTCTCTTCCGAATAGTGGGTATCTCATAGTATTTATGTATATCTATGTATTGATTGTATTCTATTTATTTATTTTATAGTTATTACGTAGGGTGTATTGTGATTTATTTGATAGTATATTGATTTCTTTTAACTCTTAATTGTACACTAGGACTACCTCTCTATATTTTATTTTCCTCTTTTCTTCACAGGTTAGCTGTAAGAAATTTCTTTTTAGAAATAAGCTCACCTTTCCATACTGTTTCTGTTATAATTTCCACTGTGTTTTCTGTGCAATAAAGTATTATTATTATATTACAATTTCGCACCAGGTTTGAATTTATGAACTTTTTGTTAATTTCAAAGTTATAAAAATATAAAGTTGTGATTCTCTGATAGTCCTCCATAGATAGGTGAAGAGCCTTTTTTAACATTTGAATCCTTACCTAAAATTAAGCTGAAGATGAATTTCTAAGCTTTGCTGTCGGAGTGCATAGCCGTAAGTCGCGGCCATAAAATTTCGGCTTGTGTTTAAACGATTACCAAAAATGCACCTATTTTACTACCAATAAATTGGAAATGACTGCCAGAATAGATAAATGTCCACCAAATTGTGTTTGGATAAAGTCAAAGTCAAAGTACTTTATTACTGTAGATATTTACATATACTTAGCAAACGTCAATTTTGCCTCTTCTCTACATTGGACCACTGTGGGAGGAGAAGGGCGTAGAAACTCCCACAGATTGATTTTTAGATCTCTTTTAAAAATAGGTTGTGCATAACTATTACAAATATGATAAAAAATATTATTATGATTAATAAGCAGGAATAAATAATTACAAAATTATTAACAGCAAGGCCTGTGTTGAGCTAGATTAACCCCATACAGTCCTGTCATTTAAGTAATCTTGAACATTGTAATATCCCTTTTTGACAAAGTCGCTTTAACATGCTTTTTAAATTGCTCAAATGGCAATTTTAAAATCTCCAGAGGTATCTTATTATAGGAGAGAATACACTGACCCTTGAAAGAATTGCTAACCTTCGCGAGTCTAAATCGGGGCGCACACAGTCTGTGATTATTTCTTAGGTTAACATCACAGCTATCGCTAATTTTGGAAAATGTTGTAAGGTTCTTGCGTACATACATTATATTTTCGAAAATAAATTGACTAGCTACTGTTAGTATGTCAATTTCTTTAAAAAGCTCTTTTAAGGAGTCTGTTCGTTTTAAATTATAAATTGCTCGAATAGCTCTTTTCTGTAAAATAAAAATAGCTTGAATATCCGCTGCTTTCCCCCACAACAAGATAAATGAACACCAAACTTCTTTTTATGTTTTGTGTACATAAGTTTATGTTTTAAGTATTTTTTGTTGTTCTTACATGTTCAACCTAACACGAAGGATAAAGGGGGCTTCGCTTCGTTCATCCCCTTTACCCTTCACCTAAGCTACCGCAGTATTTTACCCTGATATTTTTGCAACTTTTGGTGATCATTTATCCATTTTGATAAGAAAAAATTGTTTCATCATTTAAATTGTATGGCGGCGATTTTCGTATGCTAAATTAGTAATAAAATTAATTTAAATTAATTTTAAACCATGTGTAATAAATTTTATAATAAACACAAAAATTGCGTAGCAAATTCGAGTCGGCTTCGAGTACCTACTCCTTATACTGGCCTTAACTTAAGTAAAAACCATGCTTAGAAGTCTCCTTCCAATAAACCAGATAAATTTTTATCACGCTTTTATTAGCTTCACCTGTATGTTTGTTTGTATGTAACCGACTCTTTTGGACTCGATTTTGACCCACTTTAAACGGACAGATTCAATTCAAACTTTGTACACTTATCAAGAATCAGCGACAATGTAATAATTTCATAAGTTTATCTCATTATCCTGATTAGGATGGCCAGGATTAATTAATTTCTCGAATTTGGGGGATTGACAAAACAGTCTACTTACTTTCCGGCTCGCGCACTCGAACTAAAAAATGAAAAATAAATATAGTTTAAAAAAACTAAATAAATCGGTCAAGTGCGAGTCTAAATCGCGCGCGAAGGGTTCCGTACCACCGTTCAATGGAAGCGATGGTGTGGAGTGAATAGTTTGGATTTTACACAGCAAAATATTGTTTACAAAGTTATTGGTGCGGTTACTTTCACACTCCATGTACGTAACCAGGTGCATCCATAAGTTTGTATGTGGTATTGTTGTATGGGAGCCCCCTTAAATATTTATTTTATCCTGTTTTTTAGTATTTGTTGTTATAGCGGCAACAGAAATACATAATCTGTGAAAATTTCAACTCTCTAGCTAGCTAGGTTCTTGAAATATAGCCTGGTGACAGACGGACGGACGGACGGACGGACGGACAGCGAAGTCTTAGTAATAGGGTTCCGTTCTTACCCTTAGGGTACGGAACCCTAAAAACACGATTTTAAAGCACTTCGAACTAAAAAGTTAAAAATAATTTTTAATATAACAATAATGAATAAAAAATACTATTATTATTGTGAAAAAAAGCGTCGGGCGCTTTGTTCCATATCATTCGTACATCGAGCGCCCGACGCTTTTTGTTTCACAATAATAATAGTATTTTTTATTCATTATTGTTTTAAGGTTATATCAAACATTATTTTTAACTTTTTAGTTCGAAGTGCTTTAAAAGCGTGTTTTTTAGTTTTTTCAAACTATATTTAATTGTACAGTTATTTTAGCCAGGATCGAATAAGGTAAACAAAAAGGCAGGATTATTTAAGTGTCGTTTCAAACAATAGGAACACTCGCGTAGGGACGTATCAGGACGGCCGGGGGCGGTGCACGTGTGTGCTAATCGCTATGTAAATCCTACATTACATTTCGATAAGGTCTTTTTTATTAATTGAAAAAAGGATTATGGTCCTCTCGAGAGCTCTGTGTTTTATCCCTGCCTTATCGCGGCCCCTGCTTTGTGGAAGTGTTTATATGATGATGACCTGATAAACTCAGCTGGGTGTATTATACACTGCGCTTGTTATTGTGATGGCTCTTTGATATTTTGATTAGATTAGATTTCAAATATATTGGTCATTTAATAGAAACCCCAAAAATATTAAAGCTGCTATTAATGCCCTCTACTTCGATAGCGGGTCAACACTTTGAATATCTTTAACTACTCCATTGTTTGTATGGAATTGCCAAAGATAATCAAAGAACTAATTCAGCGGGCCTGAGTATACTTCAATTAGAGCGATGCCTTGACGATCAGATTTAGGAAGTGGCAAAAGTGAATTATATAATATATGTCACCGTAAGATAGTCAAAACCGTTAGTTGATAAACTAATATTTTTTTCTCGTTTGTTGGTCAACTATCGTCGGACAGTAAACTCTAGCGTACTGCTTACTATATGACGCGTTAGTTAATAAACTAACGGTAAAAACCGTTAAATAGTAAACTGGTTTAAACTTGAATTGCAAACGAAATACCAGAGCAAACACTGCGGTACCTTATGTGAAGACTAGAGGGGGCGAGCGCAGCGAAGCGAATAGTCTTCGTGTTAGGTTGACATGTAAGAACAAAAGAAACGTAAATTCTAAACCCTGACGGTCTGGTTTACTATCTGTCGATAGTTGATCAACTAACGCGTTAGTTTATCAACTAACGGTTTTGACTATCTTACGGTGATATATACACAACTAAATATCCCGTAAATGTATCACGTTAGGACTGGTTTGGGTTGGAAAAATTTTCGAGGCCAGTTTTCAAGGAAATATCTTCACCCTTTGTTGAGAGTATATTAAAATACATTTAGATACAGGATCACTAACGTATGCTGGGGAATAAAGTGCTTCATGTTGTGATTAGTCACAGCACTCTAGTGCACTCCGCCCTCGTGTTTATAAGGGGTGTTCTATCAATTTGCTCCGGCACAAATACGCTATTCATCTCGAAACACCCCGGGGCGCTTGTAATTCTAACGCAGCGATTATTCCGACCATTATTGTATCGAGTAATGTTATCTTTTTGTGATTCGTTTTCGTTTGAAAGGACAATTTGCCTTGAGTAGTTTTACTTGGGATATGGATGAAGAACAAAACTCGTGGAACATTAGGTACCCATACTATAAACATAAGTTTAAGTATATGGGTAGGTTTTTAAAACCTAGTACTCTGTTAGTAGGTTTCACGAAAAAAACAGGTACCAAACCCACTGAAAACTTACGAGGTGACACAAAAGTCACTTGTGCGATCCATTTAGTATGTGGATTTCGACGGCGGGCAAAATTTGAATTTAGTTTTTTTCCTCTAAAATGCAAAACAGCCAGTTCCCTTAAAACGCGTCAGCAAAGCTGTTATATAGGCAGTTAGTGATTGATATAAATGTAAAAGGCGGGCTTATCTCTAACAGGACAATACTGTACTATACTACTATTACGAACCGTGGGTAACCGCGACAGGTGCGACAAATTAAAACCATCACAAATTACATTATGAGCATCTATGGGAGATGTACGTGCATCCCAGGGGATGGATGTTGGTCACGCCAACCCAGTAGTCGTGAGAACCGGGTGGAATAACAAACGACTGGGTTGCGGAACTGCATGCGACATGCACCTGGTTGGAAGATGGGGAAAACTGCGAGGGCTTTGAGGGAGTTTTTGTTGGACGATGACACGCACTGCATTGGATTAGAGGAGGACGAGAAATAAATAAGTGTAGCCCGTTAATGTCCCTCCCACCGAGAGGCACCGGCCTGTACCCGAATTCGGGTAAGCCATACCCCTGCACGCTGGCTCAGTGCAGTGATGGAGCTGAAACGTTATGGCGTTTGATAAAGTATAGTCCCATGAAGCCAACAAATAGGTATATACCAAATAGAAATATTCTTATTCTCATAGATTTGTTCAACAAAGTTATAGAAAACTGCAGTAATAATTAATGACCGCACATGTCGGCTAATTACATAATATCGAACACTTGCGGGCGGGGTTCGCGGTGACGACGCCACTAAATGCAGGGGAGCTGGGCTCATTCCGGACACGCCACATTTTCTTATCACAACTATATGCGCGTTTAATGTTCAAGATAAATAAAAAATTAAACATTTACAGGGTGTTTGATAATGAAAATGGATCCACAGCTTTAACTCTTTTAAGGCTCTATCCACTGTAAGCCCACCAAATCAACCTTGGACTTTTATTACCAAGTCTTGGTAATAAAAGTCCAAAACGAAAATCAAACGGTTTGCATCATTACGCCTTAAAGCGAAGCTATAAGAAAAACACCGGTATGTATAAACGAACAAAAAACTGGTACGCTTCATTATGCCTCAAAGCGAATTTAGATACTAGCTTCGCATTAACTTATTACTTAGACTTAGCTTAGACTATTTTGAACCATTTGGACCAAACTTGTCTAAGACCATTAGTGTTTGTCGATGATTTGTCAACAACAATTTAATGAAATTCTCTAACATAAATTTCTAATGAAGTACCTACTATCTAAGCAATGTATTAAATCATGTTTAAACACGCTAACGACTTGAATTTTCTTGAAAGATTGAATTTGAAGATCTCTGAAATGCAAGATTGCAATGCTACCGCGCCGACGAGTTGCAAAGCCGATACAGAATGACTTTCAGTTTGCTCACCAATTTTTATGGCGCATACACCAAAGCCCAATTCCCCACCAAGAACGACAATTCTGAGGCGTGATCAATACCCTTCCAAGAACAATCCTAAATATCTCCTGATCCAACGAATGTTAGATGAGGTTAAAAACAGCCGCTACAGGATAGACCCATACAATAATACACAAAAGGTGCACGAACATCGCCCCCGCGTGTCGGGTGGCGCCGATAGCCGACCCCCGACCCCGGGGCCTTTGAACTGCACGCTCCATTGACTATGTTTAGAGCGCTTCATTATGCTCATGTCTGTTAGTTTATGGCATACACTTTATGCTTACATCAACTTTTTGGGTACCCTATTGAGTACTAGGCCTACGTTGTCCACCCGTCCGACTATCCGGGTTGCATTGTATCATCAGAGTACCGTTTTCTATGACTTTGAAGGTATTAAAAAAATAGGTTCACGGATACCTTCAAGTAGCCTCTAGTTGGAAATGTCGCGAGATGACAGAGCAGAGTTGAAATTTGCAGCATATATAGAAAAAGCTTAGATATCCAGAATACGAAATTTCTTATTTCTAGCTCTAGTGGTTTCGATAAAAAGTGTAAAAACATATCATTTTCATCTATCTAGATGATATTGTTGTGTATTTTTTTTTCTCGCAAATTACGTAAGTTAGAGAAGTTCTGTTTGCATATTCTAGGAGTTCAAAATCATGTCTAAATACGCCGCGAGTTTCACATCCCTACTCGGAGTTTGCACTGCAGGTGTTTTAATGCGTTTTTTTTCGAAAACAGCTTGAGCTCAAATTCTGAAACTTCGTATTCTGGCAGCTCAAAATTTTCTATGACTTTATACTTCTAACTTCACAGAGCTCACCTTTATCATGTCTTCCCCGAGTGCCATCCCAACCTGTCGCAAACTATATCTACTGACACTATAGCAGAAATTAACAACCCACACGTGTTTTAAAAAATTAAAAGGGTGGCAGGGAAACCTTTTCTTTTTTGCAGTTTTTTCTTGATTTTAAAAGTACATGAAACTTATATCATGGTATGGAACCCTTCGGGCGCGAGTCGGACGATTTTCTCTACATTAGCACTTATCATTATCACACAAACGCGCTTCCTTCATACGGCTGTACCGATTTGGCCAATCCCACGACGAATTACTTAAACCTAAACGTTTTTTGTACAATACAGTTTTTTTGCCGAATAAACTTTGTTTTTCGCTTACCTCTCACGATGACTTTCTTATGTTTCTCCTTATTTTGCGACTTCCCCAGCCCCTGCAGGGAGCCGTCGCTCGCGTTGCGGTCGGCGCGGACCTGCCGAACAAACTAGAAACTATACTTTATCCGGCTACAGCAAAGCCAAAAGGTGGGTTATGAGTTGGACCGGTATGTATAGGTATGTTCATCTGTTCCCCCAGAATATCTAACTAAACTACTTATGTATCAGAATATGACAAAGCAATAGCAGAAGTAGGCCAGCGCCAGTCCTCACGGTCCAGTGCTCAACGCATCCAGCGAGATCCCTACGACTTGTTGATATCTTCGGAACATCGGGCAGGTGTTAAATACAACATAAAATAATCTAACTATCAGGTGTGCGGAGCCACCTATCCTGTTGTACTAGGGATATTTATAATGATAAATATTGTTTTCAGTTTTCGAAAACGGCCAAAATTTTTCGATGAAATGTGCAAAGTGGGGATTTTTGGGGGCGAAAAATCGATCAGGCGGGTTGGTCTCTTATCTGGAAAAACGCTTTTTTTCGAGATTTCAAGCTTTTGTTTCCGCACAATGGATTTGGATATTTCACTTTATGTCAACGAAAATAAGGCGGAAATGCTATTGACAATTAAAAAACATCTTCATTCCAAATCGCGAGATTGTCCCTTTATTTCAATAGAAGAAGGCAGAAATTCTAATGACAATCAAAAAATACATCCTCATAGTAATGAATGAATGAATGTTTATTTCAGGCGCATAAAAAGTCATAAAACACTTACACCTAAAAGTACATAGCAAATAAAAATGTCTGTTATTTTATTACTTCTTAATAACATTAAAAGCAACTAGGCACATAAGGTTTTTTTTTATTGTCATTAATACTAATGACAATAAAAAAAACCTTATGTGCCTAGGTGCTTTTATTGTTATTAAGAAGTAATAAAATAACAGACATTTTTATTTGCATCATCATACGATGATGACGATGCTGATGATGTTAGGGCGTACTACATAACGCCCTACCATCACGTGATACTATTTAGTGCGTCTCGTCGGAATAGCCTAAGTAACAACAGATTTTCGTTTAAATGTGGTCGAATCCAAATATTATTTATTAAATAATCTTTTGTATAATAATAATCAAAAATAATCTTTGTGGTCAATCAAACCTTTCGATCGGTAACGTGAAATTACAGGGTTATTTTATTTCATTCAACATCATTATTTGACGGATTCGAATCCCGGTTTACTAAGCGATTAAAAAAAAATCTCTTCTTTCAGTAAAATGTTCTATCTACAATATTTAAGGCACTTTCTCTCCATAGCCCTGGTACATCCTGTTTACTTTTCGTCATAAGATTGTGAACACCGCCCGTGTTACTACGAAAAATGTTACGCATAGTTTAACCTCAAAACAAACGTCAAATCCTATACATTTTTTTCGTGTTGAGCTATTTTTTTTTGTTGTTTTTAGACCCCGTTAATTTATAATATAAACTCACGAAAAGTAACTCTCGAGATTGTAAACTGATGATAAATTGTGAACTGTACAGGTACTGTTTACAATATAACGTATTAATTTTCGATGGTTTATAATCAAATCGTTAATTTGTGAACTGCTTAAAAACTTGAATAGCAAGCGAACTACCAGGGCGAAGTGGTGAGCCAGGGTAAGTGGAGGATAAAGGGGTGAGCGAAGTGAAGGTAGCCTTCATACCTTCCTCTCCTTCTTCTTTTATTTTGGCGTTATAACCTCTTTCAAAGGAGCTCAATTTCGCCTACCACTTACTCTGAGGGACTAGTTAGATTTTAAGTTATTTTATCTATACACGTATCATAAACCCTCTTTACTGCGCCTAAAAACCGCTCGTTAAGACCAACATAATGTAAAACTATTTGGTAAAAACTCATTTCTTATCTGAAAATTTGTACATAATGACCATAATGTACAATTTTTTTTACAAATTATTACATTAAAATTTCGAACGCCGACGCCCGCCTGCGTGCCGCCCCTAGTTTGTCTGTGAAGTTGGTACAACAGAACAAGCTAAACAAGTGCAGAGCAATGTTCAATGTCACAATGCCGGTCAAACATGCGGTTCCTGAACACATCAAATAGAGCTTATGATATGTGTGTAGATAAACTAGTGTATGTAACTGTGCATAATTAGGCATTAAAACTCTCGAGTGATATTATTATGACTCTCGCGTATGAATGCCCTCCATTATGTAGCATATTGTATTTATCCTCTGTTTATTTTTGTACCGTAACTGACCCTGTTCTAACCCCGGAATAAATAAAAAAAGAAACAGGTAAATTTTACCAGTGTCAAGAGTATTTGAAAGATTTGACCAGGGTCTTTATCAAGAACCTGGAAATGAATGTCTTGAACATGATCTGTTGCTCCTCAGCACTATTCGGGAGGACGTGAGGGGCTATTGGAACCTATTCTTTCCTTTGGAAGTGAGCAATTACCTCCCAACCTTTCCAACTTCACCCATCTTTGACATTTGTCATTATTTTTGACAGCTGTCACTAATTTTGACTAGGAATATTAAAAACAGTGTCCACTGTCAAATGTCCCTGCTGCACCACCTGGGAAAAAGGTACGACTTTATATCTTGCCCTCTAATCGTCATCTGAGGAAATCTAAATCCTGGTGATTTCTTCGTCCTACTTTGTTTATTATTTATTTCGACTCAGGATAACAAAATTGTTTAATTTCCAGTCAAAAAATTAACAAGTGGAATTATTATAAGAACAAAGAACCCAACTGCATTTTAAATCTTTCAGTTTGATTTTATAATATTGGGTGCTTACCTATGAAATTGGCAAATTTTTCTTACAGATTCAGGAGTTCATAGTTGGAGTAATTCAATAGCTACTTCCAGTTTTTGTTTATTGTTTTAAAATTAATTTCAATATTTTACATCTACTTATTAAATTTCCTTTTAATTTTCAGTTTGATAACTAAAATGTTATCTTCAAAATCAGTGCCTCCTAAATGTCATCCATTTTCATGATAATATCCGTAATATTTTTTTACAACTGACACTTTTCAAAAATTATATAAAATTTTCTGTTAGCTAAATGTTGTCTCATTCATACACACAAAGTTTATAAAATTAGGATCTTTCATTCCTAAAAAAAATACAAAAATGTTTGTTCTGAAAATTGAGTTAACTTCAATTTCTCCATATAAAACGCCAATTTCATATGTAAGGACCTAATATAATGATGGTAATTTATTTTGAGGCTATTTCAACCTACGTACCCGACGACAAAGCGTTGGCTAAATAGTTTAGTTTAGTCTAATATCTCCCGGTCATGTGCGTGTCGGACTTCGCTCATTTAGGATTCCGTTACAAATATAGAATATAAACCTTTAAGTAATGGTTCTGTGAGAACAGTAGAGCTCGCGAGTCCTTCGTCGATATACATTATATACTCCAGCATATTGTCATGACTAATGGACAAAAGGCTTTATTATGATGCGATACAAGTTAATTTTGCGCAATAACTTAACGAATAAAGTCCAATTTTAAAAGGGGTATAAATTTTGGCGATTAATAGCATTTCCTTGGTCGTAGGAGGTCAAATCTGGTGTGTACGGGTTCGTCTCGTAAAGGCGGAGAGAATGCGTAGTTTGATTACTTTTTCCGAAATAAAATCAAAAACTGAAGTCCGCTATAACGAATACCCCCGACCCCTTGAAGTTTATCGGATGAACAACTGGAATCATTATAAATAAAATAACCCGACTGCATTTTCTTTCAATACCACATACAATGCTACGAATGCATCTAGTTACGTACATGGAGTATGAAAGTAGCCGCACCAATAACTTTGAAGTGCGATAAGACCGCCATTTAAAAAAAATACTTACTTGACAAAAAAAATAATATATAATTATCAAACCTACTCACAAAATTACACGAGAATCGGTTCAGAAATGCGACCAGGCGAGTACAGACCGACATAACAAATGAATTTACAGGCAGACATAACAAATGAATTTTTAGCCAATGTCGAAACAGGACTTTTCACTCGCTTCGCTTGCTCGGTCAGTGAGGGAATTTGAAAGAAAACATCAAATAGATCAATTTATTAGTATTTTTAGTAAAATATACGTTATCACCAAATTTGAAGGTCGTAGATCAATTGTAAGTTAAAAGCTAGGTCCCGCATTTCTCATCACATCACACTTTTCGAAGTATACCTCGCTCCACGAGTTATCAGCGGTGGCCTTCAATGCGCAGTAGTCACTTTTCAATACCTGTACATATGCGCAGTAATTCCCGCCAACGTCGCCCAGCGCTCTTAATTCGTGCGAGGAAGCTGGGCTGACTGTCTTAAAAATCAATCTTTGGATGTTTTTTCGCCCTTCTCTCCCACAGTGGTTCAATGTAGAGAAAAAGGCAAAAAAAATTATTTACTAAGTGTATTAAAATATCTACAGTAAAAAAAAGCTCTGGCAATATGTGTTCAAATGTGTTCATGCGCAATAATTCTTGTAGGTATGTCGCAGACAGTAAGACGGGAGATTGACATGTTTTCGCACGATATCGTAGGAAAATTATAAAAGCGTATATTTTCCGTAAGCGCTATATTTCTCATACTTTTTGCATCCCTGCAATGTCGTAGCATCCTATTGTGTCGTTACTGTGTAGAAATATAAAAGCGACCTTTATGTGAGTAACATTGTTATACAAACGTTTTATAAATCTAGACTATCAAATTGATCATAATTTTAACGTTTAGCTTGTAAATGTAAAATTATTGATTATTAAGTATTGACCCTTTGGGTAAACCACATATGGCAAACCAACATCAGGACGTCATTCCTTTGTGACTGAATCTGAAAGTAACGGCCAAAAATAAATTGGCATACTTAAACACTATCTGAATGACTGACAGACAACACATATCCTAAACCTGTGGACCTCATGAAACATTGTACAGGACTTCCTTACGTAGTGAAGGGTAGCGCTAAGAAGGGATTTGGCAAAATTCATCCCCTGATGGGAGGAAATGCGGGGCTACAGACTTATGAAGCTGAAATTTGTAGGAAGATAGTCTATGGCTGCAGACGTCAGTTAATAAGAGTTTTTTTTATTATTTCCCCCCACTAAGGAGGGGGGGGGGGTGAACGGGGGTGTGAACTTTGTATGAAAAATAGAATACTGGACCTATGAAGCTGAAATTTGGCAGATAGGTATACGAGTGTTTGGGTAGGTTTATAGATGTGAGACTGTTCAGTAAAAGTTTAATCTAAATTTGCCCCCATACGAGGGGAAAGCGGGGATAAGAGTTTGAATGAAACTCAAAAACGAATTGACCAGTGAATATGTGGCAATTGGGTAGGAGGTAGTTTCTAGATACGAGACGTCATCGAACCTGTAATTTTACATTTGTGTTTACGACAGGGCCGTATCAAGAGGGCACAAAGTATAAATTCAAAGTTAAGGAAGAAGAAACGTCTGTATTCGCGTATATCTCTGCCATTTGTACACAACTCTAGGAAGCATTCAGTACATTCAACATTCAGTTATTTTTCGTTAGAATATATAATTAGATGTATTTGTCACTATGGGACAAAAGCTGTAGGGTCATTCTCTGATTTATTAAATTAGTTCTCTCTGCTTTATTAGTTAGTAGTTAGAATATATCTTCAATAGTCTGAAATACAGGCTATAATGTAGCCTAGTCCAGATAAATATACAATATTAAGATATTTTGTACTAACTAGGTTAAGATTTATACTTTGATATTGATTGATTGATTGATTGATACATTTATTCAGATTAAATATGTATATAAAATTTAACTTAAAACTAAACAACGCCAAACTACAAAGCAGTTTGTCTGGAAATAAATGAATTGAATTGAATTGAGTTCGAAAAATCGCTATTTCATACTGGGTTAAATCTTAAATTGCCAGCCATACAAAAATAGGATCAGATAGGCCCAAACACTGTCCTTGACATTCGAACCTCGGGGTTCCGGTAGAACTCAAGAAGTTGCTCCTCACCAAGAACTGCTGGCCAGAGAGCATCGTGTACCGACGCTTCAGGGAAACGAGACCGAACAAGAAAAATCACTAGTTAATTTTTGTACTATACAAATAAATACAAATACAAATAAATGTATTAAGTACGTAAAAATATTGATACACATTAACATGAGTAGCAGTTACAATTAAGCATAAGTACCAGACTGTGGACCATCTTTGTCTAAGTCAATAGTAGTAACAGTGACCCCACACTAGGCAAAGCCTGTATCGTGGGCGTCACGACAACATTAAGCATGGTTAAGATTATTGTTACAATGCGGAAATCTAAGCAGACTTATTATAGGATATATATAAAACGTAATTCCATTTTGAGAAGTTACAGCTATGGAACATTTGCATTTTTATTAGAGAAGGAAATTATAGGTCACACATAATGACTAACGATGTATCTCTAGTTTTAAGGTATATATAGATATGGGTATTATAACCTGAAATAAACATTCATTATTATTATAATTATAGGAATAATGTGACCCTACAGCTTTGGTCACATAGAAACTAATCAATATAATGTAATCTAATAATATATTATCGAATAAATATATTTTATCGAAATATAACTTTATTTTTGTGTGGCCGGCACTTTCAGATTTAGCAGAAAAACTAATAAGGAACGCTGAATGATGTCCTGTTCCATTAATTCTAGCGGCTATTATGTTAAAGCCTAAGTCTGTATACTTATCCGTATTATTATACGATTCTACTGCAGAAATAATGGTCTCCACCAAGCTTGTTCAGATTGTATTACTACGTACATAATGCTACGAAAAGCTGCAAAGGAATAGGCATCGCGATACGGCTACGCTTTGCTCGCTATGGCGTAGGCGCTACGTCGTCGGTGCTACGAGTTTTTTTTTTTTATTTTTTTATTTTTTTTTTATTTATTTATTTAAGGTCGCTCAAACAGCTAAGGTCATTAGCGACCACTATAGGGATACAATATTAAATCAAGTCGTAGTAGTTGATAAGCTTGAGAAATTTAACAGATTTTTTTGAATTATTTAAACAATCCTTCAGATTATTAGGAAGATTAACAGTTAATCGTTCTGTGTTATACATTGGACAATCAATAAACAAGTGTTTGACAGATAAATCACTACTACACCTTAGACATTTTTTCTTAGGTTCCTTAGTTATCAGATACAAATGAGTAACCTTACAATGACCTATTCTTAATCTATTCATAACTACTTGGTCTTTTCTATTGTTTACATGGAATTTACTCTTTTCGAATACTGATTTTCTTATCTCATATAAGGCAATATTGTTATTTTTTACCCAACAGCTGTTCCATAATCTTTTAATATTCAGTTTAAGGTATTTCTTAAGGTCTGGTTTATTAATAGTCGTATAATTGCATTGCTCATATCTCGTAGCGTTTTTGGCTGCGGTGTCCGCCCTTTCATTTCCGGGAATACCCCGATGACTAGGTATCCAGAATAATTCTACAACGCTACGAGCTTTGCTTACAAGGCATAGCATCGATGTTACAGGTAACACGAGTTGCCAGTCCGGACCCTTTCTGACTCGAAAAACCTTTGTCTAAAGCAGGAGCTCTATTTTTTAATCACTCGCTTGACATAATATATCTTATGAGACATATGTCACGTTCGACTAACAAATCGCACAACGTTGATTTTCTGCATTTTTGAACGTTCGTCATCGGAGTTGCCAATAAATTTGAAAATGTTGATTTTTATCCGTTGCACGGAGAAAAAGTAAAAACCTCTAAATATCGCATAGGAAACGGAACGTTAGATGCTCTCATATTATAGGGCTGCATGACAGTGTCTGTTCAATTAAGCTGCCTGCTAAATCCTAGCAATAATATGGAACAAATCGGGCTGTTCAATCTGTCGCAAATGTCACATATTTGACGTTTTGTATTCCAATTTGACAAACGCGCGAAAACAGTAAACTCTGATACTTCAAATTGTGTTGACACTGTTGACATTAGCTTTTACGGATTTGACGTTTATTCTACTATTCGATTTGCGCAACGAGTGGTGCTGACCTCTCGTTGCAAGCGAATGACTGAAAAATACGAAATTTCGGATGTCGAAGGAAAATCAGTAGAAAAGAGCGCTCGCGTGATATAAAAGTCATACGAGCGATTCAAAAATAGAGCTCCAGGTACATGTACCCAAAGGTGCCATATTAATAGATGATTCATACATAACAAAGACAAACTCACCAATTCCCCCAAGAAACTGATATACCCAATCGCGAGTTTCAGCGTATCGACTTTAGACAGTCGTTTCTCATACGGCAGGGTGGGTATGTGCGCGCGCAGCCCCTCGAATGCGTCGTTGATTGACTGCATGCGGCGCCGCTCGCGCAGGTTTGCAGCCTGCCGCTGTTGTATCTGCTGCTGGGGGCAGTGGAGGCGGCGTTTGTGGCGGCGGCAGTCGGAACTGAAGATACATAATTGGATTAGGCTAAACGTCCATTTCTGTCTGTATGCCTTGTGTATCTATAAATGGATCCGTGTGGTTTGAAAAAAACCTTTGATGGATTGAATTTAATTGAATTTGCTAATACCGGCCACAACGTATTTAAAAAACCGGTCAAGTGCCAGTCTAAATCGCGCACGAAGGGTTCCGTACCACCGTTCAATGGAAGCGATGGTGTGGAGTGAATAGTTTGGATTTTACACAGCAAAATATTGTTTACAAAGTTATTGGTGCGGTTACTTTCACACTCCATGTACGTAACCAGGTGCATCCATAAGTTTGTATGTGGTATTGAAAGAATTGTTGTATGGGAGCCCCCTTAAATATTTCTTTTATCCTGTTTTTTAGTATTTGTTGTTATAGCGGCAACATAAATACATAATCTGTGAAAATTTTAACTCTCTAGCTAGCTAGGTTCTTGAGATACAGCCTGGTGACAGACGGACGGACGGACGGACGGACAGCGGAGTCTTAGTAATAGGGTCCCGTTTGGAACCCTTCGGGTACGGAACCCTAAAAAACGTTGCGTGCGGTCCGTGCGTTGCGGCCGGCACCGGCAAGTCGACTCCCAGCTTTATGTGATTGTTGACGACCTCTGTGGTGTTGGGGTCGAGGCTTTGCTCCCCAAGCGAGTTGTCCCGGGTTCGAATCCCGACTTGGAAGGAAGAAAATAAATCCCCAGGTCTTGAATATTGATATGTGTCTGAAGTCGCTGTTTCTGGTTCTCACGACACAAGGTAACCTGGTCTGGGGCCAGAAACAATGTATCTGACTATATGTACATGACATGTTATCTGACGACCCGAATGGCCGAGTCGGCAGTGACACTGCCTACGAAGCCAAGGGTCCCGGGTTCGAGTCCCGGTGGGGGCAAATATTTGTTTGATGATAACGGATGTTTGTACCCTAGTCATGGTTGTTTATCTATCTAAGTATACTATTTATCTATTTAAGTATGTGTATCGTTGTCTAGTACCCAAGATTCATGGAATCCTAGTTTGGGGCTAGATCAATGTGTGTAAATGGTGTCCAAGGTATATACCTAGTCGGTCCTTAAGTTCTGTCACAAGGTTTTTGATAGATAAAACTCAGCAATAAACTTTTTCTTATTCGTATTAAACATGATTAAAAAGCTTATTTTATACGAATCAAATTGCAATACAATACATTTTGTACGATTATCGCAATATGACAAAAATCCTTATAATTTGAGACAATCGCGAACCCAAAATACGCCGCAACTGACAAAAATAACACTTACCACAAATTTAATAAAAAAACAGTGTTCCAGATAACCAACAAGGTTTTTTTTTTATTTATTCTGAAACCTAGATTTCAGACCATGCTTAACAACTAGCATTTGATTTTCTGTTAGCTTTCAGTTCCAACTGCTCCCAAAGAGAACTTTACGTACTTTTTACGTTTTCAGAAAAACGTATAAAAATGATCTTGTGGGCAACAAGTACACTACGTAAAATGTGAATATGAAAATTAGTTTTACCCAGACTTAGTTATCTTATGCTTCAAAATGAA
This sequence comes from Argyresthia goedartella, assembly GCA_949825045.1. Classification (NCBI taxonomy): domain Eukaryota; kingdom Metazoa; phylum Arthropoda; class Insecta; order Lepidoptera; family Argyresthiidae; genus Argyresthia; species Argyresthia goedartella. The sequence continues at coordinate 43,790,583 of OX463806.1, read as the reverse complement.
GGTAACGGGTTCAGGAAGGGGTTCTGACTAAAATCTCACGTAAGTTTGAAAGGTTTTAAGAGTCATGGAAAAAAGATAAAGTGAATCACGTCCGTATTTTTGATTGGGTAAAAAAGTGCAAAATCTCTGAAGAAACTAGCATTTGTGTAATATGGCTTTAAGAATTTAAATCCAATAATCGTTCTAATTTATCAGTATTTAATGAGCTATCAAACCATATATAGTATTAAATAAAATAAAACTTGGTATTATTTACTATGCGGCAAAATATTTGTGACAGAACTTATGGACCGACTAGGTATATATATATATCTGGATAACTCTGCAGCCCCTTGTTAAATGTCTACAATCCACAGCCAAATCGTAGATGTTATTGTATACATGTGAAAACAGACGATTTAACACAATTTTATAGGTCGATGGATAGTCGCGGGTCATCGAGAAGTCCTATTCGATGACGCGCGACTGCGACTCAACTTCCATAAGTAGTTTTGGGGCACTTTTGCACTTATAAGAGCTATATCAGAGGTTTTACAGCCTTTATAAAGCCCAAATAACTCCAATACAGCTTTGAGTTTAAAAAATATCTAATTTACAGCTTCTGTGCAGCTGGTGATGCAGTTTGGGAATTCGTTTCAGAATGGTTCAGTAAGTTCCAGGTGGGTTTACAAGAAATGTTACTAATTACATGATGATGGACATTTACGCAAAGCATAGGGGAACTTATGTGCACCCATTTCATACATCAAATAACAATGGACAATTACAACAAAATCAACATCGCAACGCCCGTCTCCCGACGATTTGTTACATTCGCAACGTGTTAGGGTTGGTACAAACGGAACCGGAAGTAGCCAGGCCGGGTAACATGCTAGTTGTGTATCTACGTCGGCCCTGTTTCAACCGTTTCACATTGTACCAACAAATACTCGCATGAGCCTGTTTCTGGAAAGACAAAAGTCCACAAGATCACAAGCTATGGGCTTTCACACGGCCATATAAATTCTGACTAGTGCAGTATTGATCAGTCAGTGTGTTTTAATAGTTTTAATATCAATGCACTGGCCAGATAAAATGTTATCCTGATGTCAACTAGTGATCGACCGAAACAGGACTTCAAAATTTCTTTAAATTTCGGCTGAAAATAAAAATGTAACATTTTTAAACTGCTGAAAATGTATACAATTCCCTAAAATATAGAGGTATACGAGCAGCACTTAATTACATCTTTCTGTAATTAACTTAGTTCTGAATGTGATTGAATTGTGAAGTAAACTGACATAATTGGGCTTATTCTTGGAACATAATAATCTAATAGTTAGATATGTCAGACACGGCTAGTCAGCGTACTTTTGAAACACCCCCAAAACAGGCGCCATAAAGGCCTGAAACCGAATATATAGCCGAAACTTGGCTGAAGCCTTAAATTGAACCCGAACCTACTTTCTGTCTCTAATGTCAATGGCATAAAATACGGCATTGTTTAAAAATGAATAACGGGGTGACTGGTTATACGATACATATATTGTGAGGGGTCAAAGTGGAACGTTTTTTCAGGAAATTTCACCGCATTATACCCTCTCCAAAATTCTATGGGTTTCGAGTAACTTTGGTTTTAAACTATCGTTTTTTATAGTGATAAGGCACCGTTCCATCGAGGGTTCTTTCTATACCCGAAGGGTTCTAAACCGGGCCATATTACCAGGCCTTCCGGAATCTCATAAACCGTTATAGGTAGAGAATTGAATTTTCCACAGAGTGTGTATTTCTATTGACGTAACAAGAAATAATACTCCGTACGTCTTTAAAAACCTAATCGACAAAAATAAAAACTTAAAAATGGACTTCAAACAAAACAATTTGACGAATCAGACAAACCTCCTCCTTTTTAAAGTCGGTTAAAAAGTGTCCCCCATACAAATACGTGTTTTTTCGTTTTTGCGAGAACCTTTCCTGTGCGAGTCCGACGCGCGCTTGACTCTTTTTAACTTAGCACTTAGCGGTATAAAAATTTAAAGTCATCCGGCACTGTTAAAAAAATCCACAAGTCACAAGCTACGAGTTTCAGAGAATAGTTTTAAGAAACGCTATTACGGTTACATTTGTGAATAATAGCTTGTGATTGTTCCCTTGTTTGGAACTTTAATTCTATGCGTGGTCTAATGCAGTTACGTGAAACCCTTCACTTGTAAGTTTACTGTATACAAGAGTTACTATGGTTTAGCACATTACTGCCGCAGTCTATAATCATAATAATGTTTATTCAGATAACAAGGATCCATTTTGTTAGTAGTAGTATTAGAAAATAATATTGGTACCTATTTATTAAATCAATTAACAATAAATAATAAGGTAAGAGGAGGTACATATTCAGGAGTCTTTTTACAAGATCGAAAAACCATATAGACACTCTTCTTCACATTATATCGAAGGCCGTGGCTCTCAGCGTAACTTTCACACACACTCAACATTTCCGCATTGCACTAATCGAATTACATATGTTGTTGAAACGTTTTCCACCAATGTTACAGCCGACATGCAAGCTGCTCAACAGTTCGATCAGCTCATTCATGTACAAATTGAAAAGTGTCGGCGAAGATAATCCACCTTGAGGAATAATCCACTTTCTAGTTTGTACATCTCTGAGCAAGTGTCTAACACAGTTAGTTTGCGTTGCGTACCAATACCTGAAGATAGCAGACATCTCGGCATCATATAATGACTGCGTTGTTGGCAGCACTGTCGGTGGCCGAAAGCACAGCTCCAAGCTTACACGGCGCGGTCAGCATTGCACCATTTGATGGACAAGCTGGAATAAAGGCCCAGACCGAAGGTCCAGGCCTTTATAGCGCGGACAGCAAAGGCTACAATGCTGACCATGCTTTGAGGCCGACAGCGTAGCTAAGTTGGAGGCGTCGCCAGCAGCGAAGTCATTGCGGACCAAGGCTTGAATAGTACTTGCCTCAAACAGTACTCGCATTATTTGAGGAAAGCACTATACAAGTCTTTAAATTGAATAATTACGAAAATTGATAGAACACAATATGGAAAAAAGCAAACTTCACCGCACTGCGCTTTTGTTTCTACCCTTGTTTTGTTACTGCCTTTACATACACAGCAAATTCTGAATAAATCATTTTTGTACTTGACCATTTTTTAATCAAAACTTGACAATAATGGATATTCTCAGGAAATCTGGTGGGCCCTATTCAAGTGGCCCTTAAACAAAAAGCGCGCGCGGCATGGTCGACTTTGTTCAAGAAAGGCTGTCAACATTTTTGGGTAAATTCATTTGTAATACAGGACTTGTATCTTTAGTGCAACAGGGCCGTTCTACTTTTCAACTTAGTCCGGGTGCCTGTCTAAGCAACGTATGGCACGTGATCTGTCAAGTTATCTGCGACGTGGCGGGGCATGACACAATATGACGTGCCACTCACTCCTATTCTATGTTTTAGATGGGCGCCCGGCTTTACAATACACCTCAACACCAAATACCTAAGGTAGATGTAATATTTTTCCATTCCTAATTAAAGGCGGTTGAACTTTACGTCATCTATACCGAGAGTTTATAATTAATTGAACTGATTAAAGATAAAGATAAAGATAAAGACTTTTATTTGCGATAGATATGGTTATACAAAGGTGGTACTATATAGTTTCAGTCAGATACACACATCCAGCTAATTAAATTATAGCATGCAAAACAATTATGACATAGAGTCACATAATTTTAAATAGTAGGTAACAAATTAATCAAAGTTTACAATTGACACAAATTTTAACATTATGTGCTAGGAATTCCTTAATCGGGTAGAAAACATGTTGCATTAACCAACATTTAATTCATTCGTTTACTCAAATCGATCAAACGTGAAACGGGTTGTTTAAAAATATACCTCTAATTAAAATACTTACTTCTTCCTCGGCATTGACAAATTCTCCTGGTCACTAGCGTAGAGGCTCCCGTCAGACATAGAAGAGTCGTCGTACAGGAACATGTCGGAACCGCTTCCGGAGGTCGGGGAAGCCCCCAGACGCCCAGCCAGGACCCCTGCACCCTCCAGACCTCCTCGAAGGTCCTCCGCTCCGTCAATGTGAAACATTTTTTAAGCACACAAGGTATTCGTATTCGCCTTTTTAGGCATTCTAAAGAGTTCGATTATCCTTTTTCTTTTTTTTCCTACATCATTTTCGCGCGGTTTTTAAAAACTTTTTTTTTCTACATTTTCCCGCGCGAATCTAATATTTGCAAGTGCTCACGGCACTGAAGGTTTGCACCCCTTGACATTATGTGAGTGAATGCAGTCGTGAGGATATGAGGGGTGGAGAGAGGGCTCGAGGAAGGTTTCGGAGGCCCCGCCCTCCTATCCGCCCACAGCATGGCGGCTCCCAGGCCGTTCTTGTCCACACCGCCGCCATCACCGGTATGAAGAACGAGATTATTTCTGGCTGGATTATGTGACGGCGATCGTTTGTTCACCGCGACGGTCTGGGTGGTTCAGACAAGACAGGGACACAACAAGCATGGACCACGCTTGCAATGTTTGTTCTACCGCTGTTGTTGTTGAAGAATTGGGTACCCAAAAGGACATGCGGTGCATGGTTTGTTTGTTCAGTGCACCTTATTTTAGCCGATAAATAAAGCGAATTAGGCTGCTACAACATTTAAAAAGGTTATTTTTAATAACTGTAAATAAAAAATGCAGGAAACCTCTGCAACATTAATGAGACAGTCCCACTCTTTTCTCTTTTAAGAAAGGTATTAAAGAGCACTACCTCTCTCTTTCGTAAAAGTTATTGTATATTGTATGTATTTATGTGTATAGTGTATGTAGTAGGTACTTATTTAGTAGTTACTGACTTTATTTTATAAGTATTTAATTTATTCCTTGGCATTATATTTATACTAGTTATTGTGCACTGCTGCCTACTTAGCTTTTATAATAATACTTCCTTTAATGTCTTGGTTTGGAAGAAATCTCTTTCTAGAGATAAGCTCGCCTTTGTTTTTTTTATGTAACTTATAAACTATTTGTGTGCTATAAATAATTATGAATTATGACCTTACTTCTAATATAAAGCAAAAACCGCAACGAAAATTACTAAATAGTTTCTGAGAAACGCTCAAGCGTCAACCATCCTGGCAGCTGCAGCGCCCCCTGGTGGTCTACAACCCTAAAACATATCTGCGAGCCTGCTCTGAAACTACAGCCGTTTAATTCAAGAAACTGCAACGAAATCGGTCCAGTAGATTTCCAGGAAAATGGTATCATACATACACACACATGCAAGCAAACAAACAATCTCATACCCGCCACCGCCGGTCGCGGTGTCGGCACTCGTGGGTAAAAGGCTTGTCGCCTGTAATTTTGACAACTGTAACTTCACAAGTTTGTTTCTATTTACGTTTCACCATCCTGTCTGTAGCTCAAGCAGGAACATACGTAGTATCTTATTATATGACTGTGACAGGAAGCACCTAGCGAGAAAGTTCCGTATTCGAAATGTGGAAAAATTTATGAGATTTTGAACAGCGCCAACCCTATCATCCCAATCAACCCTAAAATCAGTAGCTCTAGCAGGAACGATACGCCCGACGCTAGCGAGTAGCCTTTCGAATACGTAGGCTGAGTCTCATCGGCAGCAGGAACATCTGTCTAGCGACTATCGTCAATGCCTCACCAAAACGTCCAACGTAATACTGTATGTACCTCTACAGTCTTAATAAAATAAAAGGCCCGGTGACAGCTTCCGTGTCACGAACAGATGTAGTGAATAATCCTTTCCTATCGGCAAAACTCGGTAATAAGGTTGCATTTAGTTTGGCCCACGGAAAACGAACAACAGAGTCTATTGAATGAATGAAACGTTCCAAACCTAACGTAATCCATAAATCGTTTTTTTTTTTTTTTTGTAATGTTTTGTATTATATTTATAATATATTAAAGATTATACAATAATTATGTTACGGACAGCGAGCCCCGGCCAGCGCAACCGGCCGACTGACCGACTGGAAGTGCGAGCGAGATGGAGCAGCGCGCCGACAGGGACCGCATGCGTCGACTTTGAACTAGGAGTCACGATCCCTGCGACCAACACGGAGAGAACAATGGACCGACCGCTAGCCCCGAGTATAAATATAAGCTAGTTTTTAAGTCGAATTGTAGTGTAATTGCGCCGGCTTCGCTTAAGGTCGTGCCTGGTAGGTACCCTTTCGGGCAGCCAACTCGCCCATAACCCGCCGCTATGGACGAGCCTAAAAGCCCTTCTAAGGGCTACAGTGTCAGTGTCAGTGACAGTGAAAGTGTCAGTGTCAGTGAAAGTGACCGCCAAGCCGATGTGACAGGCAGCCCGCCGCTGGGGATCACCCCGCGCCGTAGTCGCCTCACCACATCGGCATCCCTGGACCGCCTGCTCCCCGTCTCAACGTCGACGGAATATGGGTCCCCATTGGTGCGCCGTCCGGTTTCGCCGAGAGCGGAGCTTGAGTTGGACGGATTATATTTAATCCGGGCCGCTCAAGCCAAACTGTTCTCGCCGGGACTGTTACGCGCCATGGAGGCCTACATCGCCGATAGCCGCGCGGCCCTGGAGGGTACGACTGCGGCTAGCATCGGCGAAGAAACCCTCGACGCGAGACTGCTGGAGCAGGCGCGTGAGCAGCCGCTTATCCTGCCGCCCCCGCCCTGTGGGATGAGGCGGGCGCGCAGTGAAAGCCCTTCAGACGAACTGCTACGGGGTAGTGGGAAGCGGGCCTTGCTCGCTGACTCACCGTCCCCGCCGCCCCGCCCGCCTGCACCCAGGAAGACCGGACCGGACATGCCGAGGTTGTCGCCCCTGCTGGGCGAGCCCCAGGCATCCGGGTCTGGCGCCGCCGCCCCTGGACCGACCGCCGCGTGTGAAAGAGACAGTGAGAGTGCTACAACACAAATGACAGGTACGAGTGTTTCAACTAATAAGTGCTCTCCCGCAGTGTCGTTTGCCGCGGCGGCCGCGACCGCAATTCCCGTGTCTGGGGCACCGCGCCCCAGCACCGCGCCCCCCCCCCCCCGATCAGTGAGGCACCCGGTGCCGCCAACCGCGCGTCCGCCCGCCCCGTCGGCGACCACGTCGCGAGTGCCCGCCCGCCCCACGCGCTCCGCCGCTGCGCCCGCGATAGTGCCCACCCGCCCTACGCGCCCCGCCGCCGCGCCCGCGAACCCGCCCACCGCCGCGACTGTGCCCGCCCGCCCTACGCGCCCCGCCGCTGTGCCTGCGAACCCGCACGCCGCCGCACCCGCGATAGGGCCCACCCGCCCAATGCCGCCCGCCCGCCCAACGCCGCCTGCCACTGCCGCCGCCCAAACCGCAGCCGCGGTCGCCACCACCACCGCCGCCCCGTCGGGAGGCGCTGCGCCACAGCAGCCCCGCCAGCCGCGCTATCCGCCCCTTATTGTGGAGGTCCTTCCCAACTGGGCCGACCACTTCAGGGCGATAGCCAGCGAGCTCGGCCGGGCTCCCAGCGCGCGCGCCTACCAAAAGGGTGTGCGCTTCACCCCCACGGCCGACGACGAGTACCGGCTTGTACAGCGCTATCTGTGCAGGCTGGAGAAGTACCACGGAGTTCGGTGGTTCTCTTACTCGCTGCCGGCCGACAAGACCCAGAAGGTGGCGATCCGCGGGCTGCCTTCCAACACCACGCCGGAAGAGATCGTCGCGGCACTTGCAGAACTCGGTGTGGAGGCCGAGTACTGTAAGCAGATACGGGCGCGCAAGGGGCGCCCCGGTTGCATCTTCTACGCGTCCCTGCGGAAGAATCCCGACCGTGCCCCCGGTGCAGTATATGAGATCTCAGAGCTCATGTACATGCCGGGGGTGAAGATCGAGGCTTGGCGCTCCAAGCAGGGCCCGGCCCAGTGCCACAGGTGCCAACAGTTCCGGCACTCGTCGCATATGTGCCACCGCCCCCTGGCGTGCGTGCGTTGCGGCGGTCCCCACTCGGCGCGGGAGTGCCCCCGCCCGAAAGACCAGCCGCCGACGTGCGCCAACTGCGGTGGCCCGCACACGGCCAATAATGCGACGTGCCCCGTGTTCCGCCAGGAGGCGCGGGACAAGAAGGCCGGCACTGTGGCGCTCACTAATGCGCCTGGGCCCAAGAAGATGCAGCCTCCCCCTCCGCCACGTCCGATCTGCAGGAAGAAACGGCGCCCGCCTCGCTTATGGCGCAGGCGAACGACGGAGCCCCCAGGCAGAAGACGAAGACGAAGCGGGGGGGGAAGAAGAAGAAGAAGGCGACGGCTCCACCTGCCGCCGGCGCCGCGGCGGCTACTCTCGCCGCCAGCGAGACTGCGGCCGCCGCTGGCGCCGCCACTCCGGCTGCGGCGATAGGGCAGCAGGACTTGGGGCACCTCACAGCCCTGCTCGCCCTCCTCAGCGACCCCACTGCCCTGGGCAGACTCACCGCTCTGCTCCGCAATGCATGAGCCGCTCAGGGTCGTCCACTGGAATTCGCAGTCGCTGACAGGGAAGAAGCGGCTGCTCCACGTGTTCCTGAGGGACTACCGCGTCGACGTGATGCTCATCAGCGAGACACACCTAGCCGGAAGCGACAAGCTGTCGCTGCCCGGCTACTTCGTCTACCGCAAGGACGAGAAGACCTCCAGCGGCCGGACCTTTCGAGGCTTGGCAGTCATCGTTGGCAGGAAGATCGTCCACCAGCTTGTCGACGCCCAGGAGTATTCATCCCTATATGCTTTGGGCATCGACCTCCAGGTCGCCGGCGAGGTGCTGCGACTCTACGCCGCCTACAAGCCCCCCAGTACACCAATACGCACCGCCGAGCTACGGGGGCTGCTACAGTCGCCACACCCGACACTTGTCGCCGGCGACCTCAACGCCAAGCACACCGCCTGGAACTCCACCAGGGTGTGCCCAGCTGGACGCGCCATCCATGCCGACTCCGTGAGCCACAACTACGACGTCATCGGTCCCGACGAGCCCACCCACTTCGACACGCGGGCCGGATGGGACATCATCGACTTCGTGGTCGTCAGAGGTCTCCGGACACCGCCGAGCCAGGAGGTTCTCCCTGACCTCCCATCGGACCACAGGCCAGTACTTCTCGTGCTGGCGGACCTGCCCACCCGGGTCTCTCCGCCAGCATCACGCCGACGCTACCAGTGGGGCGCCTTCACCGCCGCCCTCGACCAGTCTTCGACCACATGTCCAGTGAACCAGCCGGAAGACGTTGACCGCCTGGCATCGCTGCTAACTACCCAGATCCGAGACGCGCTCGACCTATCATCGCACACCGTAGCTCGCGGGAGGAAGCCCAATCCTCTTCCTGCTGAGCTACGCGCACTCATCCGCGATAAGCGCGCTCTCCGGAAGCAGTGGCAGCAAACCCGCTGCCCAACGATGAAGACCAGGCTCAACGCCATGACGGCAGAGCTGAAGCGCCAACTTGATCTCCACGCCGAAGAATCTTGGGAACGCCATGTCGAGTCCATGGGCGACCACGTCCCCTCCGTGCATCGCCTATGCCGGGATTTGTCGACTACTCCAACTCCCGTCCGACCAATCCTGGGCAGCGACGGCCTACCAAGATTTCGAGCCCAAGACCGTGCGGAGATCTTCGCCGAATGCCTCGAGAAGCAGTTCAAGCCGAACCCTACGGATGATGTGGAGCACGTCGCAGCAGTCGAGAGACACCTGCGAGAGTACTTCGCCTCGCCGATAGCTCCCAAAGAGGACCCCACCGTCGTCACGCCCGGCCAGATCATACGTGCATTCAGACGTACCAAGCCCAGGAAAGCCCCGGGCGCAGACCGCATACCTAACATGGCGCTGCTACATTTGCCGCCACGTAGTGTGGCGGCCGTTACGCGCCTGTTTAACGGTATCTTGCGCACGGGCCACTTCCCAACCCAATGGAAGGAGGGCTTGGTCATCATGTTGCCCAAGCGGGGCAAGGACTCCAAGCTGCCTGAGAGCTATCGGCCGATAACTCTACTGAGTACCATCTCAAAGGTGTTTGAGAAACTCCTGCTGGCGAAGCTACTGCCCCACATCCAGCCGCGCCCAGAACAGTTCGGCTCCAGGCCCGAGCATTCTACGACGCTTCAGCTCACCAGAGTACTGAATGACATGACGGTTTGTTTAAACAAGAAGGAATACACTGTCGCAGTACTCCTGGACATGGAGAAGGCGTTTGACAGAGTATGGCACGAGGGGTTGCTGTACAAATTGTCGACGTCTCCAGCCCCAAGAAGACTGGTCCAGATCATCGCCTCCTTCCTGAAGAATCGCCGCTTCCGAGTGATGGTGGAAGACGCCGTCTCCGAGGAACACCCCGTTGCAGCCGGCGTCCCTCAGGGGTCCTGCCTGTCTCCAGCCTATTACTCCCAATATACGGACGACATCCCCGTCGGGCCGGGTGCCCAGCTGGCACTCTTCGCCAACGACGCTGCCTACTACGCGTCGTCGATCCAGGCACGGCACGCTGCCGTCAAACTGCAGCGCACCCTGGACATCTTGCCCGACTGGCTCGCCAAGTGGTGGTTGTCCGTCAACGTTGGGAAGACGCAGGCGCTCATCACAGGCCAGTCCCCCCTTCCACCACCACTCCAGCTCCAAGGACAGGACATCGCGTGGTCTCCGCAGGTGAAGTACCTGGGAGTGACCATCGATCGCCGGCTCACCATGAAGCAACATGTCGACAACGTCGTCAACCAGGTCAAGGTGGCACGCGCCAAGCTGCGTCCACTTCTCGACTCCAGCCTCCCTCTGAGGGCGAAGCTCGGGATCTACAAGTGCTACGTGAGATCCCGCCTCACCTACGCGGCCCCGGCATGGTACGCCCTGTGCTCGGAGACGAACAAACGGAGACTCCGAGCCCAAGAGAACCTCTCTTTGCGTACCATCGTCGACGCCCCCCGCTACGTGAGGAATGCGACGATCCAGAGGGACCTCAAATGGGAACCAGTGGACCAGTTTGTCCAGAGGCTGGCGAAGGGCATGTTCGCGCGTGTGGATAGCTCACAACATCCGCATATCCGCGACATGGCGCCGTACCACGCGCGCCCGCCCGACCGCCGCCGCCTGCCACGCGACCTGGTTGCCTAGCCGGCGATCATCCAACGGAACACCCCTCGATGACCTGTCCATAGGAGTGGACAGAGGCGCTTCTTCAGGAAGAGATCCGATGATCTGACCCTGACTCCCCACGCCCCAGAATGGGTGCGTGAGATGATAACTTGCTTGCTATTGCGACCACTGTCCAATAAAGACCTATCAAGGAGTGTAAACTTTCGTTTCACTTATGCCACTACCAACATTTTGGTCCTTCGAGCCGGATCGTTGAGTCTAACTCCGATCAGTGCCGATAGGTGGAAAGGATCGTTGAGCCTGACTCCGATTATTCGTACCTAGAACGTTGAGTGACAACTCCGTTCGAAAGTACAAGTACCTAGAGCGTTGAGTGTCACTCCGTTCAAAGTACAGAACCGTATCAGATCGGTACGAGATGGTATCAAAGGCAGACGCAGACGCCGCCGCTGCGGCCGACGCCGCGAGCGCTGACCAGGCCGCCCGAGCCGAGATGCTGGCCCGCGTCGAGGCTGCTGAAGCCGCCGCCGCCGCCGTCGAGTCTGCGTCAAGCGGAGATGCGTGCACGCATGGAGGCCGCCGAAGCGGCCGCCGCCGAAGCTGCAGAAGCCCTTGCCGCCGCCAATGCCCGCGCCGGAGCCCGGGCCGGCGCCGAGGATGGAAGCAGCATTTTACAGACCATACACCACGTCGTGCCGCCCCGGTCCCCGTCGGAGCAACCGTCAATGGGTCAGGCAGGATCCGTGCTGCCAGCACACTGCCCGAGATTGGCTCCGCTGACCGAGGAGAACGTGCGACGAGCGAACTCCGTGCGGTCTACATCCAGCGCCGTGACTCAGCGGCGCATACAGCTTCAGATCGAATCCCAAACACGTATGAACGAGATGCGACGTCGGGCCTTAGAGCTCGAGAAGAGGCAGGTCGATCTCGACCTCGAAAACGCGCAAAGGTTGCTTGAGTTACAGATGCAGAGTGTAGCTGTCGACGAACAAGCGAGCAACGTGTCCGGCTCTCATCATGAGCGGATGAGTGCCTGGCTGGGCCCAGTAGCTGCCGCCGCCGGGACAACGAGCTACCCCATCGCCGACGCTCGGTCGACGAGCTACCCGACCGCCGCAACAACAACAGCTACGGGGACCGAAGCCGAGCGACGCCATACCCCGCCTGAACGACGGGGGGAGAGACCTCATGTCACCTTCAGACATGAGCATCTGCAGCTGGACGCGCCACAGCGAGAGTATGGAGCGCGGCGCCGCTCTCGCTCACCCACGCCGACGGGACGACTACTCGCAGAGCGATTCGAGAGGATTGAGCAGAAGTTGGATCGACCTCACCGTTATAAACCTAACTTGAACTTACCTATTTTCTCAGGCGATCCGGGCGATTGGGTATCGTTCAAATCCTCGATGGAGAGCACCACGAGAAAATACCACATCGACCCCGAGGAGAACGTGAACTGACTCCGAATCGCGCTGCAAGGGAAAGCGAGAGCCAGCGTGATCAACCAGTTGGGGACTGCAAGGCGTCCAGATCGGATCATGCAGACATTGGAGGAGCTCTACGGCCGACCAGAGCTGCTCATCGACAACTCCCTGACGATGCTGCATCAGATTCCGGCGCCCAGACGAGATGACACTAACTCTCTAAGTGTCTTTGCCTCACAGGTGGAGAACGTGGTCTTCGGGCTGGAAGACCTGCACGCCGAGAAATGGCTGGAGAACCCTCTCCTGGTACGAGAGGTGGTGAGCAAGCTGCCCGACTACATGAAGTGCAACTGGGCTACGTCCGCGAGGCAGGGAGAACCAGAGCTCGTACGTCTGACACGCTTTCTGAAGGAAGCAGCGAGGGATATGGTAACATTTGTTCACCCACCAGGCCCGTCAATCACGCCCGTGGCCCCCGCTCCAGTGAAGACATACGGCGGCGCTAAGCCAGTCATCCCCCGTCTGCCGCGCGCCACAGCGCGCACCGCCCAGGTGCTTACCGCGGAAGAGGAGCGAAGACCTGCAGATCGCAGGACCTGTCTTTGCTGCGGTGGCAACGAGCACCCAATCAACAGATGCCGCAAGCTGTTGAACATGACCACCGATGCCCGCTGGGAGTGGGCCAGGTCAGAACGCCTGTGCTTCAAGTGCATGGAGTCCAGGCACCGCCGCAACGTATGCAGAGCCAAGGGATGTAACACGAACGGCTGCCGCCATCCACACCACCCGCTGCTGCACGAGGGGAGCAGCCGCCAGGCCCAGGAGACGCCGACCGTGAGCACCGAGCCCGCCAACGATCAGGGAGCTGAAGCGGTAATGTCAATTGCGAACACTAACGACCATGCTGTGCTCTTAAAGGTTTGCAGAGTTGAAGTCACTGGGCCTGCGGGGAAGACGTTAACCTACGCGTTGCTGGACGAGGGATCGAGCGTCACCCTGATCAGCAAGGGCCTCGCTGACGCTGTCGGTGCCACGGGAGACCTCGCGCCACTGAACCTGCGCGGGGTGAACGCAGTGCAGCCACACACGGACAGTCGACGAGTCACTGTCCAAATCAGAGGGCATCAGGAGCGCGCACACCACGAGATAGCGGCCCGAACCGTCCGCAACAGTAGGGTAACATTGGGGGTTCTGCATCACAAATTCGCGCCGCTCGCTTCGCTCGCTCCGCTCGGTTTGTGCTGCAAAACCCCACAATGTTATCCTACCCTGCAGGTTTTAAACGGCAACCTGTTTATTCTGAAGTGTGTCTAATTCATACTGCACCTCTTTTCTATTGACTGATGACGACCTGAGCTACAAAATCTTATTGTATGCTATGCAGTTAACAATTAGTCTGCTTGACAGACATAAAATAATGAAAATTGTGTCCACTAAGTGATCAATAATTTTCATTTCAAGATATAAAAAATAGCAGCAAAACCTTCGCGTTTCGAGAGATGTCTTTACTTGATACGTGGTACGTGGTACGTGGCACTTGTTGCGACATCTCTCTCAACACTTAGGTTGGTCTGGTATGTGGCATATGGTACTTGGCACTTGGTATGTGGTACTTGTTCCCTTGCGGTTATGTCTAAAGCTGCTTTCGGGTTGCCCAAACCCTAATCACCTCAAGAGACAAATTTGCATGGTTGACAATGGGACATGTATAAGAGCAGTAGTAAATCGGGCCAATTTAACTAAAGCATCTCACACAGAACCAGTCTAACTGTAGTTTATCTTACACTTCTTATATACTAAAAGAATGAAAAACTTTGATAGCGCGATGTAGGACTTGATTCATTTTATACTGGAGAATTAAAGTTTTAAACCTGAATCCATATTATGATGACCCTTGGAACTCTGATGACAAGGTTGTGACGTATTTCATTCACACTGCATTTGTTTACTTAGAGATGTCGTAGCCATATCGTCGATTTGGCCATATCACAATATGGTCAGAAATGGCTTGACCATATCATGAAATGGGTTGCCATATCATGATATGACCTGTTTTAATGAAAACATGTCTTTTTAAAAGCATTGTTATTCAGCACTGCATGATGTTTTTTTTGTGTTATACATGTCAAACTAACACGAAGACTATTCGAGGGCTTCGCTGCGCTCACTCCCTCTAGTCTTCACCTAAGCTACCGCAGTGTGTGCCCTAAAAGATTTAATCGATTTATGATATTTCACGTTTGGCCATATCGTGATATGGCCAATTCGATGATATGCCTACGACAGAGATATTCCTTATAAGTGTTCCATGTCATAATCATAACAAACTTATGCATATAAGGAGCTATCACGAATAAGGAAGGCGCTATGCGCTTTATACAGGGTGTTGATTTGTAAAGTTACGTCGAGCTCAGAGGTGGTTAAATACATGATACTAAAGCAAAAATAATTTTTTTTTTTCAGTAAAAATTAAATTAATATTTTTTTGATTTTACAAATATTAAAAAAACATAGAAATGTCGTCCAAAAAGTGTTGCACTGGGTGGATTGAGGTTCAGGGCGCGGGGAAGAGTCTATTAGCACTCGGGCGCGGTGACTGGGGGGGTGTATCCACACTTTTAGGTAATTTCAGGAAAATTTTCAGATGGTAAACTATCGGCTCTGAGTCGGGTGTAACTTTACAAATCAACACCCTGTATGAATCCATTGCATTGAGAGCTCAACATAATTCAGTTATCCTAAACAATTGTCTCAAAAACCATGCTCTTAAAAACCCTGCTTACATTGAAATTTTCACTGCTTGTTTAGAGTGGACGATATTTTTAATGATGCCAATAAACCCATCAATGTATTTAAAGGTACATCTCATAACCATTTAAAAATTATGTTTCTAATTACACACTTGTCCTTATCCAGTACAACCATTGACCAAATTCAGTCAGCTAAGGCAGCGTTCATACAATGATTGTTAATAGTTGGAAACAAAATTGATAATAAGTACTTGAAATATACTAAGTATAAGGTTCAAAATCCTATGCCATTAGATTTTTTTAATTTTTTTTATTACACCGGTTAACAGTATTTTTTCCATTGAAAGTTCGATGTTGATGCACCTTTATAAATCAAAGCTTATCAATGTAGAGCTTGTCTTATCTCAAATGACGCACCACCTCATTTCTCATACAAGCAGATGGAGTTTAAAGTGGAGAGGCATGTCATTTGAGCTGAGACAAGCTCTACTTTGTAAATTTTTATCTACTGAAGTTTTTATCTATCCTAGTTAAAATCTCATTAAATAAATTAAACACAAACTTTTAAATATCAATTTATTCACATTTACATTTACATGGGATATATTTATTAGATAAAATAGTATGAAGTCATCGTATACTAGAATAAGGTGAGATAGCTAACATAAATAACAAAAACTACTTATTGATATTAATTATCACTATTATCACATATTTTTTTTGAAATTTTTCTAATTAAATTCTCAGTCTCTTCGAGTACATCCTCATATAAATTTTTTACCACATATTGCACAACAACATTTCTATTCTTATTTCGTTCGTCTAGTGCCTCGATTTCAATTTTTATAACACATGATCCCGAAGCATTTTCTTTTTTAATAAAGGAAGCATCATTCAGTTTCCTTTTTTTAGGGGCAATGGTTTTTTCCTTCTTCTTGGATTCCAACCATGCTATCCTCCTATTTTCAGCTTTATCTAGCCAAGCGTTTACATCTTGACCTTCACCCCCAACACCGAACTCATCAATCAAACTAGGGTCCACAGCTGGGGGGCTAACATTGTAGTAGTTGAAGACAGAGTTCTCCGACATTTCTGAAACAACATTCACATGTTTTTTAAAACTTACTGCAGCAATGATTTGAAGTATAATATTATTTTTAAACAGACATGTAAAATAGGTACTCACTTGTAAATAATAAAGTTGCTTGAATAGTTTATTAGATCCTTGAGACTGGAAGTAATCCCTCAGAGCTCTAAGACACTTAGATGTGCACACTGATTAGGTTAAATATACACTGATATAAAATAAACTGCTTGTGATGAGTATAGACTGAGCGAGGGGAAGGGAGGGTTGTTTAGGTTTTGTTAATATAAAAGGAGATCTGCTGACGTAAGTAAAGATGAAACTTAAAACGGATACATTTTCTAGGAATTTCAGAAACTAATCAAACTTTTATAAGTATTCAATAACATAATAATATACATACATACATACATACATACATATGCTTGAACCTTTTCACCTAAGAGGGGTAGGCATAGACTAAAGATCTTCATTTGCTATGATCCTGGTATACTATATGAAATCTATTCTTATGCAAACAATAAATACACATGCTATTTAATGTATTAATAGCTCATTATGTCATCAGAAACTAAAATGAAGTTAATCAAACAACCCGTTTCTTTAAATATTTGTGAAATAAAAGTTGATAAAAATACTAACACTTTTAGACATAGCATTCTTTTACCAAATTCCATTCGCTGCATAATATGCGGGCCATCGAATTGTGGAGAAACAAATGTAATGATAAGTTTGTTATTAAATGAAAATGGGTTAAAATTTCATAACATTTATCTTTATTCGAAAACAGCTTTCCAGCCAAAATATCTATTTTTAGAGGAAGTGATAAGATACATTCCAGAAATTAAATTGTTCCTGTTCCAAGATGAAAAAAATGTTATTCCACCCCACGATGCTTTGACAAAATCAATATTTATTTTTGATGATGTAGTCTGTGAAAATCAGAGTGATATACGTAATTATTTTTCCATGGGTCGACATAAAAAAATTGATTGTTTTTATTTATCGCAAACTTACTCAAAAATACCTAAGCAGTTGATTCGAGATAATGCTAATTTATTAGTTATCTTCAAACAAGATGATGTAAATTTAAAACATATTTATGATGAGCATGTCAATTCTGATATGAGTTGGCATAGATTTAAATCAATGGCTACTGATATATGGAAAGAAAAATACGCATGTTTAATAATTAACAAAGATTGTGAGCTAGATAAGGGAAGGTACAGGAAATATTTTGATATATTTATTAAATTAGAATAAAAGGATTATATATTACTGTCATTAGAAAAAAAATACCACTATAGTGCAAGCTATAAGAACGAACAGAAGTGTACAATTATTAGTACTTTAAAATGGATGTAGATATAAAAAAACAAATAATAAAATCAGTAAGGAATATTAAAAATAAATTAAAAATACTGAAAGAGGAAGAAGATATTTCAGAACGTAAACAACGTAAGATATTAAAACCCATTACTGATCCGTTAGAGTCGATAGTCTCGATACATAAAAACGAAGAGAATAAAAACAATCAAATGGAAGCTTCCAATGAGAATAATGATGATTACTTTAGCTCATGTACAAGTGACACTAGTATGCATACTGAAGATGAATTAGATGATAGTATTTTCCATGATGAAAGGAATAAAAACATTACTTATGGTATAAGAAACGAAGGAGGCAAAGTACTAATAGGAAACGTTCCCATCGTAATAAAGAAAACTGAAGATAGTTCAGTGTTTAGTATTAAAGATAAAAGCTATGTCATTACTCCAGGTCTATCAGAGTTGTTGTTTGAAAATAAACCTAAGATAGATTTGATCACAGAACAAGATAGGTTACTATATAAAGATATTTTAATTGCTACTAATGCACATAGAAGAGGATTTATTCCATCAGGACAAATACAAGGTAATTCAGGAATAAAATATTCAAAAATAATTAAGCCTTTATTTCTTGAAACTGAAACAAAAAAAGTACAACAAGGTGGTAGTTTACCAATATTAAAAAAATATAAATCAAATACTGATTTAGTATACTGGGACAATCCTAATGAACTTATTGATAGGTTAAAACTTTTAGTTGCCTCAAAGAGTGCAGGAAATACCAATCATGATAATGAAATAATTTCTATAATAGAGGAATTAAAAGAAGCAGGTATTATTAGAGAATAAATAGAGCGTAAACTTTTTCATTAAACTAGTTTATTACTGACGGGCTAGCGATGAACATCGATAAGTTTGGACATCATGTATTTAAACGACCGAAAATGGATAGTCACTCAGATTATCTGATTTGTAGTATGACTGATGGATCTTTAAATAAGCTCCTTAAAAATATTGTAAATCCAGTAGATGCTGGAGATTGTGTGAACAAACAATATGTTGATAAGAATATAGAGAGCTTAGAAATTAAACTCAAATCAATAAACCAAAATCTGGCACAAATTGGATCAGAAATCAACAGTATCAAACAAAGTATAGAGTCAGTGAAACAGAAAATTAAAAAAAAATGAGTAAAGAAATTGTAGTGAAAGAAATACATAAGCAAGCAAGAAAAAATTTTCCAAGAAGACATGTTGTGATGAAAGACATTGATGATTTATGGCAAGCTGATCTAATCGACATGCAATCTATTTCTAGAGAAAATTCTAATTTCAAATACATATTGGCTGTTATTGATGTCTTTTCAAAGTATGCTTGGGTATATCCTTTAAAACAAAAGAATATGGAACAAACATTTAAAGCATTCCAACATTTATTTAGTAAAAATCGTATTCCTAAAAATTTGCAAACTGATTTAGGAACTGAATTTTACAACAAGAAACTTAAAACATTGTTCAATCATTATAATATAAATCATTACTCAACATATTCTACTAAGAAAGCTTCTGTAGTAGAAAGATTTATTAGAACCTTTAAAGGTATTATGTATAGATATTTTAGTTTAAAAGGAAACTATGTTTGGTTTAGTCATGATATTCTTTCAAAATTAATAGAAATGTATAATGGCAGAATGCATAGAACAATAGGTTTGAAACCCAATCAAGTAAATGCAAGTCATAAAGAACAGATATTGCAAAAATATAAAAATAATATACGTTTAGATAAAAGGTTCATACAAAATAAAACTATACTTAAGTTTGGAGATTATGTGCGTATAAGTAAGTATAAAGGAACTTTTGAAAAAGGGTATACACCAAATTGGTCGACAGAAATATTTAAAATTATAAAAATCCAGAACACAGACCCTGTCACTTATCTCCTAGAAGATGCTAAAAAAAATCCTATATTAGGATCGTTCTATATTCAAGAATTACAAAAAACTAGACATCCTGATATTTATCTTGTTGAAAAAGTCATAAAAAAGAATGGAAATAAGCTATTCGTAAAATGGTTAGGTTTGCCTTCTAATGAAAACTGTTGGATAGATAAATCAAAAGTTTTATAAGCAAAATATACAAGTTACATTCTCATTCTGATAATACCTCTTCGAAAAGAAACATCTTTTCATACAATTTTTATAAATAGTATTTTACAATTCGTTTAGATTACAATGGTGATGCAAAAATCAAAAACAAATCAAAAAAAATGTATTAATAAAAATGACAAAAATAATATCAAAAAAGGCACTGGAATGAAAAAAACTTTTAAAAATATAGTTTCAATTACAAAAAAGCATATAAAAAAATTTAAACCTCAATGCAAAAAGGCAGCTATCGAACTCGCCATGGCTGTTGTTAAAGAATTGGGTTCAGATTCAGATGAGTCTGTGATTACCCCGCGTGTGATACCTATCCCAAAAGTTGGAGGATTCTTGCCATTGATACCGATATTTGCTGGACTGTCTGCTGCTGGTGGTTTGGCTGGAGGGGCAGCTGGCATTGCTAAAGCAGTTAATGCTATTAAATGCGCTAAGGAACGCTTGAAAGAATTAAAACGACATAACAAGAAAATGGAAACACTGTGTATAGGAAAAGGATTATGTCTCAAAGAGCGTGGTGATGGTTTGGGAATTTATGTAAATAATAAAAAAAACTAAATCATAGGCTACCCAAGAGAGCGCTTACTAATATAGATTTACTTAAATATGGTCAAAACATTCCATTTTTCAGAGGAGTGTTTATGAGGGATGATTTACCTCAGCATCCATTAAAAAAGGAATGTGCTATTATGAATCTTGACAATTCTGAGAATGCTGGAACTCATTGGGTAGCCTATGCAAAATTAGATAATTATGTAGAGTATTATGATAGTTATGGTAATTTAAAGCCACCAGAAGAATTAATCAAATACATAGGACCAAATATATTTTATAATTATGATAACGATCAGAAACGTAACACATACAAATGTGGTCATTTATGTTTAAAGTTTTTAAATGCCTTTTGGGATCTAAATAAATACTGAGTACTTTACGTTTGAGTTCAGTTGTTGCAATGTCTGTGACTCTAACAATCGTTGGTAATAAATCTATTCTCCAATCTGAATTTACATCTCCTTTGAGTTTAGATGGTAATTATGAGTGTGGTTTATTATTTTTTTCCACATTCAATTCAATTCCTAACATACATGAAAGCAATAACGTATTTGCATATGGGAATAATGATGTGATAAAAATTCCAAATGGCATTTATGATTTATCTGCTTTAAATGAATATATAAAATCGAAAATGGAGAATTGTAACATTATGATTCATCCAAATAACAATACTTTAAAATGTTCTTTATTTTGCACTAAACCAATTGATTTTCGCGTGAAAAATAGTATCGGTGCAATGCTTGGATTCTCGAGTACGATTTTGGAAGCGAATAAATGGCATGATTCAACTCATCCAGTGAACATTATACCAGCGTCTGTGATACGAGTCGAATGTGATCTAATACAGGGCTCTTTTACAAATGGTTCACCTACACATATAATACATGAATTTGTGCTTAATATTCCATCAGGATATCAAGTTATTGAAGTACCAAAAAACGTTATTTATTTCCCAATAAAAAATAAATACATTTCATCAGTAACATTAAAAATTTTGGATTTAGAGGGAAACCTAATTAATTTTAACAACGAAAAAATTCAACTGCGTCTTCATCTAAGGAAAAGAAATGATAGTCTTCAATGATAATCATGATGTCTATAAAATAAACAAAAATAATAAATCTAAAGCCATTATCAAGAGCAACGTGAAACAAACCACACGTAAAAAGTTAAAAATAATTACAAAAAGTAATAAGGAATTTCTTCAAACTTTGGGGTTTAAAATATGAGTATTCTAAAAATATCAGATTATCCGCAGTTCGATAATTCTATCGAAAGTTATGAAACGCATACCTACAATCCCTACAATAATAGCTTTAATGAAAATGATGAAATAAGAATACCAATTCATCAGCAAGATATCTACTTACTACCATCATCAAGTGCGATATACATCGAGGGAAAATTTTGTGTGCAGGCTCGAGATCTGGCTGGAGTTATCAAAAAAAAAAAAGTTAATCTAACTAATAATGCAATTTCCTTTCTATTTCAAGACATTAGATATGAAATGAATGGTGTAGAAATAGATCGTGTACGAAATGTTGGAATAACAACAACTATGAAATCTTTAGTATCTATGAGTAGTGGAGAAAATAAAGTAGCAGCTATATGGGGTTGGAACATAGACGGATTTCATGATCAAGATGGTAGTTTTTACGTCTTACTACCATTAAATAAATTATTAGGCTTTGCAGAAGATTATAGAAAAATAATAATAAATTGTAAACATGAACTAATTCTCAATAGAACTAGTACAAGTTTAAATAGTGTAGTTACTGACAAAGATGACTCTGTTACAGTAAGTTTACAAAAAGTGCAATGGCGTATGCCTCATATCAAGGTATCTGACCAGCAAAAGCTTACTTTAATAAAACACTTAGAGAAAGACAAACCTATACAAATCGCATACAGAAATTGGGATCTATATGAATATCCATTATTACCTAAATCTACCAAGCATACATGGTCTGTTAAAACAACTTCACAATTAGAGAAACCACGTTATGTTATATTTGGATTACAAACAAATAGAAAAAATAATAATGTTAAAGACAGTGCCATTTTCGATCATTGTAATTTGAAAAATGTTACTTTATTCTTAAATTCTTACTATTATCCATACGATGCTCTTAATTTGAAATTTGATGAAAACAAGTACAATATATTATACGATATGTATGCTAGATTTCGTCAGTCGTTCTATAATCTTCCTGTAGACCCGTTGATTGATCACCTAACATTTAAAACTAAAGCTCCGTTGTATGTAATTGATTGTTCACGGCAAAACGAAAATTTAAAAACAGGACCTGTTGATGTACGTTTAGAAATTGAATGTGAAAAGGATATTCCGGATAACACAAGCGCATATTGCTTAATAATAAACGATCATCTGGTAGAGTACAGACCTTTAAGTAATATAGTACGAAAAATATCATGAAATCATCAGCTATTGTAGATGTACAAGGATTCAGAAGAGAAAATAATGAATTTATTATTAAAGAAATTGCTATCATTTGTGGTGATCAAGTTCAAGTTTTATTAATTCTTCCACCTTTTTCATTTCACCACCTTACATACACAGAAAAGATGCAAATCAGATGGATAGAACGAAATAGAAAAATTTTCTGGAATGATGGCTTCATTACCTATGACAATTTTTTAATGAACACGCAGCCATTCTTGGTTGACAAAACAATTTATTGTAAAGGGGTAGAAAAAGCGACTTGGATTAAGAATATATTTAATCATGATGATGTTATAAATTTAGAATACGTTAAATGTCCTAGTTTGTTAAGTTTGCATAAAGAATATAGATTTTGTAATGATATTTTAAATTGTATGTATCATCCTTCATTTTGTGCACTAAAAAATGTTACATGTTTAAAAAAATGGTGTACTTTTTTAAAAATAATATAAACCATCGTTGAAATATCTTTTTTTTATTTTTCAAATACCTTATTTCCTTTTGTAATTTATAAGAAATATATACGCATAGCGTAGGCGGCGTACCCGTCCTATCAGATAAAAAAAAACAGTAAGATTCTGTAGCTCAGATCGTCATCAGTCAACATAAGCAATTGAAAAGAGCTGCAGTACGAATCAGACACACTTCAGAATAAACAGGTTGCCGTTTAAAACCTGCAGGGTAGGATAACATTGCGGGGTTTTGCAGCACAAACCGAGCGGAGCGAGCGAAGCGAGCGGCGCGAATTTGTGATGCAGAACCCCCAATGTTACCCTACTCGCAACCTCGACCTGCGGCAACAGAGCGTGTCACGGGATGTGCTGCGCTACCGCCACCTGCGACATCTGGCAGACCACGGCTTCGAGAACGCGAAGCCCCAGATATTGATCGGTGCCGACCACTGGCACCTGATCGTATCACACCAGATGCGGACCGGCAAACGGAACGAGCCCGCCGCCTCCAAGACCGACCTAGGGTGGGTCGTCTACGGGACAGTGCCACGACTGCTGCGCCGCACTGACGAGGACGCCGTGCTGCACGTCCACGCCGCAGAACGCCGCTACGAGGACGACGAGAGCCTTCACGAGCTGGTGAAGCAACACTTCGAGGTGGACGCGCTGGGTGTGTCTCTCCGTGTGAAGACATCGCCGGAACATCAGCGCGCCATTGATATCTTCAAAAAGACGGCCCGTCGAGTCGACGGCCACTTCGAGGTTGGGCTGCCATGGCGCACGGACGACATCGTGCTGCCGTCGAACTACGCCGACGCTTTGAGGCGTCTACATGGGATCGAGAGGAAGATCGACCGCGACCCCCAATTTAAGGTCGAGTACACGCAGCAGATCCAGAACCTTTTGGACAAGAGGTACACGAAGAGATGCGACGGGAGCGAGCAGCGAAGCCCCATACAATGGTTCCTGCCACACTTCGCGGTGAAGAACCCCAACAAGCCGGGCAAGGTACGCCTGGTCTTCGACGCTGCGCACCGCTCGCACAACACCAGCTTGAACGATAAGCTGCTGATGGGCCCGGACTTGCTGCAATCGCTGCCGGGCATCCTCTTCCGCTTCAGAGAGAGGCCGATCGCCGTGACTGCCGACATCGCGGAGATGTTCCTGCGCATCAAGGTCCGGAGCCAGGACCAACCCGCGCAGCAGTTCCTCTGGAGAGGCGGCGACAGAACCCGTCCGCCTGACCACTACAAGATGACGTCGATGATCTTCGGCGCGAGCAGCTCACCATTCCTGGCACACAGTGTGCGCGATCAGAACGCGATCGACCACGCCAGCACGCACCCCAGGGCACTTCCACTGATCACCCGCAGTCATTACATGGATGATTTGGTCCACAGCTTTGACACAGCGGAGGAGGCCCAGAGAGCAGTCGACGAAGTCATCGCGGTACACGCCGGGGCCAGCTTCACCCTCAGAAGCTGGAACTCCAACTGCCCGCGCCTGCTGGACACCATCCCTGAGGAGCTACGAGCCCGGCGCCCTACAACCCTGGGCTCCAACGAGGTCAAGAACGAGAAGACCCTGGGGATGCTGTGGGACGCAACGAGCGACGCGCTGGGGTTCAACACCACCCTGGCCCGCGTCCCTGACCCAGTCCGGATGCAGCAGCGGGTACCGACCAAGCGATAGGCACTGGCAACGGTCATGTCAATCTTTGACCCGCTGGGCCTACTCAGCAGCTACACCATCACGGCGAAGATCCTGCTGCAAGACCTGTGGCGCATCAGCATGGGCTGGGACGAGACCCTGCCATCGGCATACGCCGAACGCTTCGACCGCTGGCTGGGGGTACTGAACGACATGGCCCAGCTGCGACTCCCACGCCGCTACAACGAAGAGGACACTGCAGAGCCAGAGCGACAGCTTCATGTCTTCGTGGACGCCAGCGAGCAAGCATACGCCGCAGCGGCGTACTGGCGCCTTGAGCACCTGATCCTTGATCCATGCCTACGGAGCTCAACTTGGTCTTTGACTGACATCCAAAAGTCTAGGCTCGAGGTTTGCCAGCGAAATATGGAGCGCATTATCCTGGCGTTCAATGGATCGGGTCAGGAATACCGAGATACGCTCCAGAACTAAAATAAAGGACTTAGAGGAAAAGGCAGCTGAATTGAAGTGGGACTGGGCAGGCCACGTCGCCCATATGCACCCGGACCGATGGGCCAAACTAACAACTCTCTGGATCCCAAACGCGAGAAGGGGACGTGGTCGACCCAGGAAGCGCTGGAGCCAAGACAACAGCTGGTGGGAGGTAGCCCAGGGGCGTGAAGAGTGGAGGAGGGGAAGAGAGGCCTTTGCCCAGCAGTGAGATGATGTAGGCTAATAATAATAAAATAACCCGAATGCATTTTCTGTCAATACCACATACAAACTTATGAACGCACCCGGTTTCGTACATGGGCTATTAAAGTAGCCGCACCAATAACTTGTAATGTCATAATCCCGCCATTTAAAAAAAATCTAAAAACTGGCTCGACAAAATAGATATATAATTATTGATTCTGCTCATAAAATTCCACGAGAATCGGTTGAGAATGCGACCTGTAGGAAATTAGAACAGACAGACAGAAGGACAAACGCATTTTTGGCCAATCTCGAAGCTTGACTGAAAAAGCCTAAAAATGAGGGAAATTCAAAGAACAATCAGATTTATCGATATATTGGAATTTGTTAGTAAATAGTAGTTTATGTGACTGCTACATAATGGAGGGCATTAATACTCGAGAGTGGGTTTATGAAACGAGCCGAAGGCGAGTTTCATAATAATATCACTCGAGAGTTTTAATGCCTAATTATGTACAGTTACATACACTAGTTTATCTACACACATATCATAAGCTCTCTTTGATGTGTTCAGGAACCGCATGTTTGACCGGCATTGTGGCTCTGCAGTTATTTAGCTTGTTCTATAGCACCAACTTCGGGCGTCGGCGTTCGGGCGGCATGCAGGCGGGCGTCGGCGTTCGAAATTTGAATGTCATTATATGTAGAAAAACTACACATAATGACCATAATGTGTAGTTTTCAAGATACGAAACGAGTTTTTACCAAGTAGTTTAACATAATGCTGATCGTAACGTGCGGTTTTTGAACGCAGTAAAGAGGGTTCATGATACGTGTGTAGATAAAATACATTATACCCAAATTTTAAAGTCATAAGTCATTAAGAAGTTAAAATTTTCTCCGGCACAAATTTTGAAGAAAACGATCTTACTTATAAACAGCGATACCCTACGCGATGGGGAAGGTCAAATAGCTTTTTGGCGCACTGTTATTTTGTAAAAATAATGGTAAATTGTATGGCTTTAGATCAACTCCTTAAAAGAGCTTTTTAAATAAATTGACATACTATCTGTAGCTAGTCAATTTCTTATCAACAAAGACAATCTTATTTTTTAAAATTAATATGGTTTATGTAATCTTATACGTGGGGCGCACTGTAAGTTTCCGGAATGAATATGAAAAAATACTATTAAAGGTACAAAATTAATTTATTGTTTTTCAAAATAATCTCCCTTGGCGTCTATGCACTTTTTCATTCGATGAAACCAGTTTTGAAAACTTTTGTGCCACTCCTCTGTGGTGACCTCTGAAACGTGTTTTTCATACTCCTCGACAGCCTCTTCTGGTGATGAAAATCGTTGACCGCGTAATTGGTTCTTAATTTTTGGGAACAGAAAAAAGTCACAAGGTGCCAGGTCGGGACTGTATGCAGGATGACTCATGAGTTCTACATTTTTCGCCTTCAAAAAGTCGTTTGTCTGTCTGGCCGTGTGAGAACTAGCATTGTCGTGGTGCAGGATGATACGGCGTTTACGGTTATTTTTACGGAGTTCGTCAATAACTTCCGGCAAACAAATGGTCGTGTACCAGTCACTATTCACTGTACGACGATTCTCTAAAGCAACAGTAGCCACGTGTCCAGTTTTATTAAAAAAAGAAGCAATCATCCGCTTAGATGCACTTTTCACGCGCGCCACTTTGGTTGGTTTCGGCTCATCTTGAAAGACCCATACGCTCGATTGCTGCTTTGTTTTGGGATCGTAGCAATAAATCCATGTTTCGTCACCTGTTACTATGTCCCACACCAAATTTGACGCACCTTCGTTGAATCTGGTAAGCATGGCACTGCACCAAGTGACGCGGTCCGTTTTTTGAGCCTCGGTCAAGTTGTGTGGGATCCACCGCGAGCACAGCTTTCTCACACCCAAATGTTTGTGTAGGATTAATTGTATTTGACTCATGCCTATTTCTAAGGATGCGCGAATTTCATGGTAGGTCACATGCCTGTCTGTTTCAATCATACGGCGCACAGCATCGATGTTTTTGTTGGTCACAGCGGTGGACGGCCGACCATCGCGAGATTCGTCACTGAGATTGATACGACCACGCTTGAATTCTGCAAACCAGCTATAAACAGTTGTCTTGCATGGTGCTTCATTGCCAAAAGCCGTTTCAAGCCGAGCGATGCTCTGTTGAGCTGTCAAATTACACTTAAAATCGTAGAAAATCATACTACGAAAATTTTCCCGAGTTAAATCCATGTTGATGCAGACACACAATTTTTTAAATGGCGCCACAAGGTAAAAACAAAAGGCAGTCAGATGAAACAAACTGCATTCTACAGCCAAAGAGTTCTATTTTCAAATGTTGCAATAAATTTTTAAATATTGTTTATGTAAGTGGCCAGTTCCGGAAACTTACAGTGCGCCCTATGTACATCTTATCTTATCTTACAATCTTATACATATAGTTAAATTCTTCTTAATATTGTCTGTCTATGATGCACAGTATTGCACAGGATGTTACTTAGATAGGTGTGAATTATTTTATGTGTACTTAAGTATTCTAAGTATTTTTTGTCGTTCTTACATGTTCAACCTAACACGAAGGATAAAGGGGGCTTAGCTTCGCTCAGCCCCTTTGCCCTTTGACTAAGCTACCGCAGAGTGATATTTGCTGTGCAAATCAATATTTTTGAACTGTATTTCCCTTATTTTTCTAACTAAACATTTATTAATTGCTAAAATATGATTCATGATATTAGCTGTGCAAATCAGTATTAAACATATTCACCATAGACGTGTGGTGATTATATACCTATACTAACCGATTAATGTGATAAATCTTGCTGGATTAATTACTTTAACTATCGATATTGGTAAGTATGAATAATAGCCGGTTAGTATGCTTAATAACCGAATCATCATTTGACCGTAGCATATAAACGCAAGAACCTTACAACATTTTCCAAACTTAGAGATAGCTATAATGTTAACTTAAGAAATAATCAAAGACCAGTTGCGCTCCGGTTTAGACTCGCGAAGGTTCGCAATTCTACCTCCTCAGACCCAAGGTACTTATGCAAGTACATTATGTACAAACAAAAATAAGTCTTGTGGATTTTTTTTAAATTTAGTATCCCCCCAGCCCCCCACTCGGTATAAGATGATTTATCTACTCTCATGTCATAAAGTTCGAATTATAAACTTGAAAACGAAATCATAATGACGCACTTTATAAACGCAATACCGTAATCTAATTAAAAAAAAATATATATAATACAGGTTCCCATACAAAAGAAATGTTATAAAGAAAACTTTTTTTCCATTACGATACAGTTGTAATAGTCTTCAAACGATATTTTGGCTGATTACCAAGGGGGGCGCCAGCTCCACGCAACTTAAAGCAACGGATCTGTCATCAAAACAGACTTTTCACATTAGTTCCACCTGTAATCGCGCGCCAAAAGATCGTTGGAAAGTTTTACTTTTTTTAACTATAGTTGACAGCCAAACAGCCACTCAGTGTTTGATACTTGGAGGCGGGAAGATTTAAACAAAAAGGTTCATTGGTCTGAGGTTTGATACTGTGGGCCATGCTCCGCGCATGCGCTGCATGCTGTGCTGGGTTTTGGCGGCAACAAAACTTCAGCGTGACAACGTTTTGTTGTGTGTAAGCACTGATCTAAGAAGAAATATTGTTGTGTGTTTCATAAACTACTATTGCATATTTGCCAGTAATGCAGTGTAAAGCGTGCGGTAAAACGGATCATTATAGCAGATCCTCTGCCAAATGCGACAAATACTTACCACCGATACGAAAACGCCAACGTGAAGTTGATGACAAGCGTGGACTGGTATCGGTGCTGTGTCCTCTACTGTCAATGGAGCAACGCGACAAATTATTGCACGAGATACGTAAAGATGTGCGCGAATTGTCACGCGTTTACATATTATTGGGTGTTTTCATGAATTATTTGTTCAAAACCAGCGAGCACACGATCATCGATATGCTGCTGAATGATCGCAGTTGCGTATTGAATTGTGTTTACGCGTTGAAAGGCAAAGGACCATACGCCGAAAAATATCGAGAAATGTGCGGTGAAAATGTGAAATACTACGATGGAAAATTACGTTCTTTCGTCGTACAAGAATTGGCGAAACAATACGACACCGTTTTATACACGAATATAAATACGCACGCGTACAAGCGCCTGGCAAAATATTTCGGTGTAAAGAGGAATGACGAGCGTTTACATGCAGCTTTTTACAAAAAAGAGTTTATCGATGGTGGTGACAAAGCCATTTGTAAAATTATCAATGTCGACACGTGTAAATCAAAATCAAAGTATTGGCAAACGGTTCCCGCATGGTTGCGCCTGCAAGAGACTGCATCTTTCGCTCTGTTCCCGCAACCCTCGCACGGTTTGAAGCACATCACCTACACGTCACGCGGATGGCACGAATTACTAAGACGCGTCTCACCGGAGACTACATCGTCGAATTGGTCCTCGATAACTGAACACAAACAAGAATTATGGTCACCTTGGTTGGATTTGACGAAGCTGAAGAATTTCGGTTGCTCCCTACAGACGGACGGATATAGTGTCTCGTTATCGATGGATCGCTATGTGAAAAAAAAGATGGAATCGTCAGCGATGAAGAAAATGATAAGACATTACGATCGCGTGATTGCCGTGGATCCAGGCTCAAGGGTGCCTATAGCGGCGTGCGACGATCGTTTCCGATTTCAAAGAATCACAAAAGCGTAGGTACGTGCGCTCGCACACGCTCGAATGGAAACGCGAACGAGTGAGAAAAAGATGTTGGCTTCGGTGGAGGCTGATGAGGCCAGAGATCGCGTGAGAGTACAAAAAGAAAGCAATATCGATTGTTTGACGGCAAAGAATAGTCGTGGCGATGTCACGATAAAATACACTAAATTCCGTTTACGCTGGTTCGAGGCGAGGCAACATCCCTTCGAAGTTCATTCGAAATTGACGCGTCTCCGTTTCGACAAGTACATCAATACAGCTCGCTCGCAAGAACGTATCGTTAGAGAGATATTCGACGGTGGGGGCGGGAGTGTTCTCGTGCTGTACGGGGCTGGCTCAAATTTCATGAACACTGCCGTATTCAGCGGACGCAAATTCAAACACGACGATCTGTTGAAACGGTTGCGCGCCCGAAGAAACATCAGCGTCGAGACGGTGGACGAATCGTATACTTCGCAGGCATGCTCCGCTTGCAACGAGAGAGACGGCGCATTCGTCAAGATCGCGATGGATCACGGGAGACGTCGGGGAGTTTGCCCAAACTGCCACGGCTCTTTCGATCGCGACTACAATGCGGCGAAAAATATCTACATCAATCATACCCGGTCGACCGTCTGTCGGCCATGATATTCTCCACAGTGAGAGTGTCGTAACTTCCTAAAACAAACCCGCTCGTAAAGTCGAAATTCCCATTTCGAGTTGTTTATTTCCGGGTCTTAGGAGGTTAAGAGCCCCTATTGAAAGACTCCGTGTTTAGGTATTTGACGTCGCCTAGCTGCACACAGAGAAAGCCCGCAGTTCGCAGTGCGCTTGTGTGTGTAAAGTCTGTTGCTTTCTCGCAACGCCGACTATGCGAAGTTGATACTTTACGCGCTACCTATCGCCTGTTTGCCGTTACCACCATGCAGATTCATGCCTTTTTGTAAATGTATTGACATCATACGACATTGATATGATATGCATCCAGGGCTCTTAAATTAGCTCTCTTTCCGTAAGTTACGATATATTCATCTACTTGAATTTCACGAGTTGTTTTGAGTAGGTAATTCAAGGTTAAGACGAAATAATTAAAAACCCAGCCAAGTGCAAGTGGGCCTCGCGCACGAAGGGTTTCGTACCATTATCTATGAAAACGGTACGGAACGGTACGGTATGGGAGCCCCCCCCTAAATATTAATTTTATTTTAATTTGATTATTTTTTTAAGTGAATCACATACTCAATATTCTGTGAATATTTCAAGCCCTGTAGCCCGGTATCAATATCGAGCAAAAACCGTTTTTTGTATGGGAGCCCCCCTTAAATGTTTGTTTTTATTTTAATTTAATTAAGTATTTTTAAGTGAATATATAACTTAATATTCTGTGAATATTTCAAGCGTCTACTTATTGCCGTTATCAATATCGAGCAAAAAAACCGGTCAAGCAAGAGTTGCAAAATGTTGTTTACAAAGGTATTGGTGCGGCTACTGTCACACTCCATGTACGATAGCAGGTGCATTCATAAGTTTGTATGTGGTATTGAAAGAATTCTTGCATGGGAGCCCCCTTAAATATTTATTTTATTCTGTTTTTTAGTATTTGTTGTTATAGCGGCAACAGAAATACATCATCTGTGAAAATTTCATTAGTCTAACTATAACGATTCATGAGATACAGCCTGGTGACAGTCGGACGGACGGCGGAGGCTTAGTAATAGGGTCCCGTTTGGCATCCTTCGGGTACGGAACCCTAAAAATCAAGTTTGTTGCATGGGAGCCCCTTAAATATTAATTTAATTCTGTTTTTAGTATTTTTTGTTATAGTGGCAATAGAAATACACCATCTGTGAAAATTTCAACTGACTAACTATAACGGTTTATGAGATACAGCCTGGTGACAGACGGACGGACAGCGGAGTCTTAGTAATTTTTGTACCCTTTGGGTACGAAACCCTAAAGATAAGTAGGAATATCTAACCATACACATACGTACTTACATATATATTTAGGAAAGAACTTACCAACATTATGTTTCGAAGTATTCGAGTCAGTAAAATGTGTTAGGAAGAGGCATAGAGCGCGCTCTTCTGGAATCTACGAGTACTAGCTCTGGCAGTATACATTTTGTTTTTAAAAATATGCAGCTTTTGCTTTATTTTGTTGGACTAAAAATCATCATTACTCTGCATCATGTCCACCTTCAGACGGTGATTTCCTCCAGTCCTTACAGCAATAAGCAAATGTCTTTATTTGTTGTGCACGTCTGAACAGGTCAGCACCTGACTGCACCTGTCGCTACCTGCACCGTGGGGGTGTTCCTGACTGTGGGATTCTACGGGATGTCCTCGCCAAATGAAAGTCTTGATCTTGCAGTAGTTCCGTATCCCGAAGTAGTTGCTTGTTCCATTGATCGCCGCGCAAAGAGGCCGATTTGCTCCCGGCACCTGTTTATATAGGTGAGGGAGGGGGTCGGACGCTATGCTAGGCTACGATTGGACTATGCACGGTAGTGCCCCATTTTATTCTGTATGGCGCTACCGGGCAAGAGCTAACTAAACCGTAATACTGATTTATTTATTTACAATAATACCTATACAAATGACAAGCTGTCTGAACACTAATTATAATACTATCGGGCTATGTTTCTAATTGGCTATTCTGCTATCTATATGTTCCTATCAGTTATCTATATTTACCATTTATCTTTATTTCAATAAGGACACACACGAAACAGTACTTTTATTGTCTTACTACTACTTATACTATAACTTATATACTACGACTATGTACAATGGCCTATACCTAATCGCGGATATCTATTCTGTCGCGAACATTTGTAGTTGACCTTGTACCTGATAGAAATAATCGTGATTTTTTTCAAATATCACAATGCAATCAATATATTCCAATAAATCCCTTCAATGGCCTTTTTCTTAGCCTGTTTTTGCATTTCAGGGCTTAAAATATTTTTAAGGCAGCCGAAGAGCTTTTGTTAATAAATCTATTGTGAAGGCTGTAGATGGGGCTTCCCGTGTTATAAGAGCCTACAGCCGCATAGCATTTTAGAGTGTACGAATCTTTCAAAGCATAATTAACTCATTTCCCTCCTACATATTTTGCGACGATACCATTAAACTGCTCCGCTCGGTTGTTGTTAGGTTAACGCTGTAGGCTTTTTGAATGATTGGCTAAATAACATGCATTTTCCAACAATTTTGCCATTAATGTTTTGTACTAGCTGCGTGCATTCTATCCCTACCCGTAATAATGTATTTTTAATATTACTAGTGGTTCTATGAGAACAGTAGTCCTCGCAAGCCCTTTGACATAAATAATATAAAAAAATACCTTGGACACTATTTACACACATTTATCTAGCCCCAAACTAGCATTCCCTGTATCTTGGGTACTAAACAACGATATACATACTTATATAGAAAAATATTATACTTATATATAAACAACCATGACTAGTACACACATCCGTTCTCATCAAACAAATTTTTGTCCCCACCGGGACTCGAACCCGGGACCCTTGGCTTCGTAGGCAGGGTCACTGCCGACTCGGCCATCCGGGTCGTCTTATACATACATACATACTTAAAAATATTTTCGCGACTACTTTATTATAATGCGATATAAGTTTATTTTGCGCAAGAAAATTAACGAAGAAAGTCCAATTTTAATTTCAGGTGCTTGAATTCTTATGCAGACTTTTGGGCAAAATAGGGGTATAAGTTTTGGCGATCACTCAAGTTTTCCTGGTCCTAGGAGGTCAAATCTGGTGCCTACGGGTCTTGTTGCGGCAGAGAGAATTGCGGATTAGTTATACATTTTCCGAAATAAAATCACTGGAATTATTATAAATAAAATAACCCGTCTGTATTTTCTTTCAATACCACATACAAACTTTTGAATGCACCTGGTTACTTATAATATGGAGAATAAAAGTAGCCGCACCATTAACTTTGTAACGCCATAAGTCCGCCATTTAGTTTATCTAGGTAACCATACCTTTTAGATTCATTTGCCTTGGACAAGAATCTACGACGTTTTCTTTTTGCCTAACCCAAACTGTATATATTTTTCCCCATCCTAAAAAATAGCGAAACCCATTGACAAGTTTAATTCCATCCTTATAAATTTATTTGAAAGTCACATACCCTAAATACTCACCTACAACAGTACTTATCCAATCTAATAAAACGATCAAATACTGCCCGTCGCACTAAAAACTCTAGCGCAAGTCGATTGCGACGGCGAATCGTCGAATTTCGCAGGAACGGCAACATACGTCCTACCTCTGAGAGGCTTGAGCCGGGTATGAGCGTTGAGTGAGCGGGACTCGGGTTCGGGAGTCCAGTCGAGAGTGGATTATATAGTTGTTTTATAAAAATCGTAGTAAAATAACCAAATAAGTTTGTGATGAAAAATAATAGGTACCCAATATTTTAAGCCATAACTGATTTCACATCCTGGATAAAAATATTTTGAAAATTGGTTATGTTTGTTACGGAACTGTTACGATTCGTACATCTCATTGAAAATACTATTTTTATTGTAATTTTCATGAATGAAAGTTCATAGGACTAGTGTTTTTGATTGGTCATTTTACGAAAGCAGAAACTTAAGTTTGAAAATATCGTATGTTCATTTGTCTTTTTGGTAATTTTGTCTATATTTCAAGAATAAAAAGTCCTTTTACGGCTTGATTAATAAACGGTCGATGGTAAAACGGCTCTCACGAGGAAACTATTCAATATTACTAAACATTTACTGGTCAAGGTAATGAAATGTCATAGGTAATGAAAATCTGAATACTTCATAAATATCTTGTGTTTAAAACTACAACACATCATTGCATAATTTCACGTTAAAAAACGTTAAAATGGGAGGAATCTCGTTTCTACCGCGGGTCAGTGCATTCTCTAGTACAGTAAGATACCTCTGGAGCGTTTGAAATTGCCATTTGAGCACATTGAGTTACATTTACTTACGTAAGTAGGTAAAGCATAAAGAGGGTAACCGAAGCGGAACCCTCTTTATCATTCGTGTTAGATTCAACATGTAAGAACAACAAAATCCAACATTCGTTTTGATTTTTTTGTCACTCGAATTAATGTTTTCAAGTTGCTGATTTTCAGTTTTATAGTGGCGCAATTCAGGTGTAAGAATTTACGTTTAAATCAATTCTAAAGCTATTCATCACATAGACTATGAACGACACACTAATTTTTACGACAAATTAAATTGTTAAAAGATTTTGTTGTTGATGTTTGACCCACAACCTTATAATTTGAGTTGTAGTATATTTTCTTTAGTGTTTGTATATATCTCCTTAGTTCTTTCGTAGACACATTCCTTAAAATATTCAATATCTTTTTCCTCATATTCCAATAATAATGCATGTCTTTGCTCAAAATCCTTCCATTGAGTTTCAAGTGATACAAGTCTCTTCGTGAGATAGTCTGGCCTTTTCTTCCTTTCTGCTCCGTCCTTTTTGTAGTTAGCGCAGAGACTTTTTATGTTTTCAAAGACTTTGCTCTGAGTTTGTAGTTCAGCCATAGTTATGTTTAGTTGGTACCTTTTAGTTTCAGTAAGTATGAGTAGTATGTAGTTGATGAGTTCGACACGTAGTAGACGGTGTCCCTTGCTTATTTCATCAGTAGTAAGTAGTCGCAATGCTTGATTTTGTCAGCGCACGCTAAGTTTTCTTCGTAGCTCGACCCGTAGAGTCGTAGGTCGCACACAGTTCTTCTCAATGCTCCCACAGTCCAAAAACCACAGAACACACTGAGTTTTCTCGAAGGACCATAATGTATGATCAAGTGCTTAGTAGACGGCACTTTCCACACAGTTGTATAAAGTTCTAGTAGTGAGTTGTTACGAATGAAGTAGTAAAGTAGTGGTAGTAATGAAACACGTCATTTTGTCTTCACTGTAAGTGGTCAACTAAATTTATTACGGTAGAAATATGCGGGCTGAGTAAACTGCCACGTTAACAAAACATTATATGCACGGTGTAACCGTACATGCTCCGAAACCCCAAAGATAGTAGGGGTAGTAAACTGTATTCTAATAACACAAAGTAATCAGTAAAATAAAATCATTCAAAGCAACATAATACAAGCATAATACAAACTTGAAGTATATCTTATAAAATTCAACTTAATAACTAAACACAGTACTTAAGAATTTTGGGTTGAAATTAAGTTAGTCAAAATTAAAGGCGATATTATCACCATCAGCTGAAGTGGGATGCGCCTTCTGCGCTTGTTGCTGTTTCGCTTTGGATAGCGTCTGTAGCTCGATGATTTCCATGCGAGCTTGCGTGCGTCTCATTTTTGTGCAGATGTGAGGACAGCATCTTCTTATAATCCATATGACTAGGACCGTAAATGCTGCTGCTAGGAGGATGTAGCTGATCGCGTATTGATGGACGTCGTGGATTGTGACCGATGATGGGAGATAGTTGCGGTCTTTCTGCGAGTTAATTTTCTTGTCAATCTCATCTAATTCGGCAGTGTTATATTGAAACGCTTGGTTCTGATTGTGATATGTGATATTCACAATGTTATTTATCGACAAGTTTAGTAGCGGTATGTTGAAGTTGTATTCCAGCTTAGCGTCGCTGCTGTATTGGTTGTGCGAGAAGATAGTTAGCTCATTCGATTGTAGGATACATCCTTGAGCAAGAGTTACTATCCCGGATGATGTCAAAGTTTCCATTGTCACGTCGCTATCGCATATGGTTCGAAAGGCGCAAGTCGCGCAGCACTTAGCTAACCATGTGTTTGGTGCATGTAATTCGATCCATTCGTCTTCGCACGGCGCACGGGTGACTGCGCACGGCAAATTAGAGTGATGACCCAGTAGTTTTGCTTCACATGGGATCTTATAGTTATTTAAGTTGTAGACAGGAAGATTTTTGTAGCACAAAAAGTTGTCTGTTTTTTGTTGAACGCAGTGCTTCAAGTCTTCTTCCATCAATGTTATATACGTATTTTTCCGAAAGTTTACGGCGATGTAGGTTGATGATAGTTTCATGGTAAAAGTTTCCTTGTTTACTTTAATAGGTAACGGTATAGCTTGATAAAATGTGTAGATTTCGTCCGAGATTAATGGTATGTGATTTCGAATAGGAAGTAAGTCTCTGTTACTCTCGCCTTCACATAGAGGAGTTTGTACAAGTCCTTCATACCCTTTTTTGTATTTTTTGTCGGCAGAGATAATGTTCTCGGCAGTTTTGCTGATATAGCGTCTAGTTGCTTGATAAGGTTGACTGGGGACAGAAGCCGGACTTCCATGTGACCTTTGTAGACTTCAGTCAGGGTTTCAAAAAGCATTTCTTGTACTCCTTTCAAATTGTTTATCAGGAAATGTAGGGAAAGTGACGCTGAGTTAAAGTAATTTGAGGCCATCACTGCTTCCATTTCTGATTCGATCTTGGCGAAGTTTTTGTTTGTTTGGTTCATAAATCCATCAATCATCAAAAATTGCTTCTGGATGTTGGTTTCACTTTTCTTGAGTACGTTATTTTCTAGTTCCACTATGGATGTTTGATTCCGAATTAGTTCGAGCAAGTAGTTTTCATTGTTCTGTACTGCCTCTATGTCTTTTTGGTACTTATCCGCAAAGTGTTGGTCTAGAATGCCGAATAAGCTGTTGGCTATGTAGCCTCCTGCGTTTAATAGTCCACGTTTCTTTCTACTTGATAGATGCGTGTGCGGTGCAAGTAGTATGGTGTTGTAGTAGCTGAGTATTTCGACCTCGTGATAAAGCTGTTGCAGCGTAGATTTGCAGTATCTTGGATCGGTTTTTTCACAAAGATCCTTCACATCAGCGAGATATGCTTCAATACGATGAACTCCATCCCAGTAGTTAGTCAAGTTATAGTACATTAGGAGTGTCCATTCGTCATTGATTGTTTGTATTTTGCCTCTCGTGTCGTAGTAGATAGGGCGCGCGGCTTCCAATGGTGTAATATGAGCCCTCGTTGCTATGTTGCCGCCGCTTCCGTATGTCTGAGTTGTAAACACACAGAGCGTTATCAGTAAGGTTAATAACATTGAAAAGCCTTTCTTCGCATTTGTTTTGCGCTTGGGTGCATTCTTGTCGGGATCGTTTTGTGCAGCGTCATCTTTTGCATTGGTCGGCAACGGTAATGGTGATAGTTTTACGATGGGCCTTTTCAAAGTAGTAGTTTGAGTTTTTATCGTGGCCACTCGCACGTATCCGTCTGGACCGGGATGAGTCTTGATTACCCGGCCAAGTGCCCATTTCCCGGGAGGCAGGTTATCCTCCTTTACCAGCACGACGTCATCTATTTGAACATTTTCAGTTGGTTTGTTCCATTTGCTCCGGATTTGCAGCTGTGTCAGGTACTCCTTCGACCAGCCCTTCCAGAACTGCTGCAGCATATGTTCGGTTAGACGCCACCTTCGTCTCAATTCGATGTTTCTGACGTCAGCATCGCTAGCTTGCGGGATTGTCATTACCGGACTGCCTGTGAGAAAATGGCCCGGCGTCAAGTAGTTGAAGTATTCATCTGGATCTTCCGTCAGTGGGCACAGCGGTCTCGAGTTCATACAGCCTTCTATCTGTGCCAGTAGTGTAGTAAACTCTTCGTAAGTAAGTTTTTGGTCTCCAAGTACTCGCCGTAGATGATGTTTCATCCCTTTCACTGCAGCCTCCCAGAGACCGCCAGCGCTGGGCCACGCGGGGGCGTTGAAATGCCAGGTGACCTGGAGAGTATTTATTTTGTCAAAGAATTGCGGTGTAAGTATCGTCTTGTAGAAGTCGAATTCTTTGCGTAGTGCCTTTGACGCCCCGACCAGGTTAGTTCCGTTATCACTGTATACGTGGGTCGGCGTCCCCCTTCTTGCGCACATTCGTTGAAAGGCGGCAATGAATGTCTCAGTGCTGAGGTCCGATGCTAGTTCAATGTGCACTGCCTTTGTGCACATGCACACAAAGATCACGATGTAGGCTTTGGATGTTGATATGCCACGGCCCTTGTTGAGTTTTACGTCCACATGACCAGTCAAGTCCACGCCCGTATGAGTAAAGGGACGCGAAGGCGTTATTCTTTGTTTTGGCAGTTCTCCCATGAGTTGA
The DNA here is from genome assembly GCA_949825045.1 of Argyresthia goedartella. Taxonomy (NCBI): domain Eukaryota; kingdom Metazoa; phylum Arthropoda; class Insecta; order Lepidoptera; family Argyresthiidae; genus Argyresthia; species Argyresthia goedartella. The sequence continues at coordinate 43,751,061 of OX463806.1, read as the reverse complement.
TTGTTGTCAGCCGTCTTGTACCTATGACATCTCACGCACCGTCGCAGATATGTTTTCACCGCTCTGTTTCCTCCGATTATCCAGTATTGCTGTCGGATATGAGCCAGGGTCAGTCGCGCTCCGCCGTGCAATGTGTTGGCGTGAGCTTGATCGATGACCAGTTGAGTGAGTCTTCCATTATTCAGCAGTATCACAGGATGCTTCATGTTTGGTGGTAGGTCTGAGTTTTTGAGCCGTCCACCAACGCGTAGTATGCCCTTTTTGTCCAGAAACGGGCTCAGCTTGTGAATTTTGCTTTTATTTGAAGTAATTACGCCTTGCTTCAACAGTGCTAGTTCAGTGACAAATTCCATTTTTTGTACGTATTCTATCACAAGCTCAGCGGATTTTGTCAGTTCCACGGTAGTTAGGTAGCTCGCGTCCGGTTGCTTCCTTTGTCGCAACTTGCTAATGAAACGTAACACCCATGCAATAACTCGGGTAATTCGTGTTAAAGTACTGCACTTCTCTAGCAAAGTTTTTATAAAGTTTCCTGTTTGTTCTGTAGCTTGTACTGTACAGGAATGCGCGTCAAGTTCCAGGCTGGTAGTATACAGGCAGGTTGCGCATTCCTGTGCTTCCTCAGTCGTCATAGTTTTTATGAATTCTGGGCCTTGCCACCACAAGATGTGTTCCAATAGTTTGATAGGTAACATTCCTCTAGTTGCGCAATCGGCTGGGTTTTGATCCGATTTCACATAGTGCCATTGTTCGGCTGGGATGATTTTGAGTATTTTTGTGACCCGATTTGCTACATATCGTTCCCATCTAGCTGGTTCGCCTTTTAGCCAGGCTAGTACAACCTTCGAATCACTCCAGGCGAACACAGTCAGGTTGTTTTCCTTCAGAGTTTTCTTGATTTTCTCCATCAGTTGGGACAGTAACATAGCTGCGCACATTTCCAGTCTGGGAAGTGTGGTTTTTTGACCCATAGGGACCACTCTTGTTTTGGCGGCAATTAAGGTGATTTTTGTCTGGCCGTTATCGTCAATAAGTCGTGTATAAATCACACACGCTAACGCCTTCTCACTGCTATCAGAGAACCCATGTAATTCGAGATCCCTTTGAGTTCCGCCGATCCATCTTTTTATTTTTATGTCCTTTACTGCTGGTAGTTCATTTCGTAGTTTTAGCCATTCTTTTTCAATATCGTCGGGCAATAGTTCATCCCAACTCATCTTTTCCACCCACACCCGTTGAAATATAAGTTTTGCTGACACAGTAATGGGTGAGAGCCAGCCAAGCGGGTCGTAGAGTTTTGATATCTCAGATAAAAGACTCCTTTTTGTAGCCTTTTTTGGAGGTTCTTCCATGTCCCAGTTGAGTATGAACACGTCAGAGTTTGGACTCCAGCCGAGACCCAAAGTTTTCGTAGTATTTCCTTGTTTAAAATTGAACACATTCTTCGTTGATATTTGATCCTCTGATAAAGTTTGCAGTAATTCTGTGCAGTTACTTGTCCATTTACGTAAGTTCATTCCACCGCCTTGCAATAGTACAATCAGCGTGCGTTGCATTTCTTTGGCGGCTTCGAGTGAGTTATTCCCGCTTATCAAGTCGTCGACATAAAATTCGTTTTCCAGTGTTTTTGCAGCCGCGGGGTATTTTTGGCGATCGTCCGAGGCTAACTGTTTTAGGGTTCTCATGGCTAACCACGGTGCGCTTTTGGTTCCGTATGTAACGGTACAGAGGTTCATTTCTTGTAATGATTCGTCAGTCGAAAATCTCCAAATGATCTTTTGCAGATGTTGCTGTTCTTCAGCGATCCGGATGCAGCGGTACATTTTCTCGATGTCTGCTGTATAGACGTATTTGTAGCTTCTCCATTTTATTAGTAACTCCTGTATGTCTTTTTTTTAAGTTAGGTCCCTTTTTCATTAAGTCATTCAAGCTATAGTTCGAGCTTGTTTTTTGGGACGCGTTGAAAACGACTCTTAGTTTGGTCGTCGTGGACTGCTCCCGTAGTACCCCATGGTGAGGCAAGTAGTATACAGGGCTTGAGTTAGAAACAGTAGTTGCGGGCTGCATGTGGTCCAGATCTATGTATTCCTGGATGAAGTCTTTGTACATAGCTGAAAGTTTCGCCAGTCTGTCGAGTCTTTTTTCTAGTTGCAAAAATTGGGCAGTTGCCGCAGATTTAGAGTTTCCCAGTTTTTCTTCGTAATTCGGGTATAATGGCATCTTGACAACATAAGTTCCATCGCAGTTTCTTTTCGTAGTTTGTTGGTAATATATCTCGCACTCATCATCGGATGGTATATCTTCGTTCCCCTCAGTGATGTCTTCTGTTTCCCAGAATTTAGTCAGGTCTTCCAGATTGACCAAGGTTGCGTGACAGTTGAAAGAAGTCTTGACATTGCCGCACAGGATCCAAACTAGCTGAGTTTGTTGCGCAATGGGGGATTCATTGGTGCCTCTCAGTACTCCTTCCATGATGATGGTAGAGTAAACCTCCGCCCCAAACAGTAGATCAATGCCGCGGGACACGTTGAACTCAGGGTCGGCCAGTTTCAGATTGTTCAAGTGTTCCCATTCTGCTGATTGAAAAGATTTGCTCGGCAAGTTATTTATGAGCTTTTTCATTACCAGTGCTTCTGATTTGAAGGTGAAGACAGAGTTGATGGACTGACATTCAATTCCAATTCGTCCCTTGCAGTCCCCAGTGACGGTCCCAACGCCTGACACCGTCGCAGTCATATGTTTTCTTGGCAGCCTTAAAAGTTGCGCTGCATTTTCAGTTATTAGATTTACTTGCGAGCCTTGGTCAAGTAGTGCTCGCAAATGTACATAAGTTCCATTGAGGCCTTTTACTTTGATTTGTACTGTAGTGAGTAGTACCTCCGTTGCGTTACTGGATAAGTGATTCGACACTTTTTGAGTATAAGTAGGTTGCCGTTGAGTAGAGTAGTTTCTTCCAGAACCCGGAGTTGAGGGTGGTTTCTTCATCTTATTGTGCAACAGCGTGTGATGTGGCTTAGCACACTCTTTGCATTTCTTAGTCGATGAGCACTGCATGTCGCCGTGGTCGTACAGACAGTTTTTGCAGAGTTGCATGCGGGCGACGTTAGAGTTTCTGGTTTCAGTGTTCATGTCTAGAAACTTGCGGCATTTCATGAGTACGTGGTTTTCGTCACAAAGTGGGCAATTTCCTTGGTAAGACGTGAAAAATGACTTCTTATATTCCCGTTTGAATCCAAAAGTCGGTTTATATGTCCCGTAGTGCTGCTTTTCAGTAGGTTGAATCGGTTTCTGTACCTTAGGGACTTCTTTTTGACGAGTTTTTATTTCTGACGCCATAAATTGGCTTTCCAAGAAGTTTGTGAACTCATGAAGGTCTGGTACTTCCCTCGGTTCACGTAGTTCTTTGCAGTATTCGTTGTAGGTATCAGAGTCAAGTTTTTGCGACATAAGGTGCACAATTAGCGGATCCCAATTTTCTGTTTCCACGCCGATGTTAGTTAAGCCATTCATGCATTCATTTATGACGTCATGCATTCTTTTGACAGTAAATGCGCTCGCCTGGTGTATTACTGGTAAATTCAACATAGTATTTATGTAGGATGTAAATTGCAGTCTGCGATTGTCGTAGCGCTGCATAAGGATGTTCCAGCATGACTCATAATTTTCAGCACTGATGTTCAAATGCTGCACTAGTTTTTCAGCCTCCCCTCTCAGCTTTGCTTTTAAGTGTTGAAGTTTTTGTGCCTTGGAAATAGATGGATTGTTGTGTATTGTTTCCAAGAACAAATCTTTAAAAGACACCCATTGTTCATAGTTTCCGGTGAATATGGGGATGTCAATCTTTGGTGTGGATTGCTTGTAGTGTACATTGGTCCACAGCTTTTTATGCAGTGATTTTTTAAGTCGGTCGTATTCGCCTTCCAAAGTCATGAATAAGTCGTAGTACTTTTCCTCCGAACCTTGCAGTAGGGCGTCCAGTTCCCAGTGTAGTTTATCTATTGCTTCCCATTTTGATCCCATTATCTTGAGGTGATCTTCAATCTTCCATTTCTCCATAGTATCTTCAATGTTCACTTTCGACATGGCCCTGTCAATGGCCTTGCAGTTTCCTTCCTGTCTAGTAAGTAGCTCTCTGACCTTGGTACTTGTGTCATCTACCTTCTTGGTCAGTTCTTCTCCAGTAAGACCATCATTTGTAGTTGAAGTTTTGTCAAAGTCGTCTTCTTGCAGGCTCTGAGACATGAGTTGTAGTATATTTTCTTTAGTGTTTGTATATATCTCCTTAGTTCTTTCGTAGACACATTCCTTAAAATATTCAATATCTTTTTCCTCATATTCCAATAATAATGCATGTCTTTGCTCAAAATCCTTCCATTGAGTTTCAAGTGATACAAGTCTCTTCGTGAGATAGTCTGGCCTTTTCTTCCTTTCTGCTCCGTCCTTTTTGTAGTTAGCGCAGAGACTTTTTATGTTTTCAAAGACTTTGCTCTGAGTTTGTAGTTCAGCCATAGTTATGTTTAGTTGGTACCTTTTAGTTTCAGTAAGTATGAGTAGTATGTAGTTGATGAGTTCGACACGTAGTAGACGGTGTCCCTTGCTTATTTCATCAGTAGTAAGTAGTCGCGATGCTTGATTTTGTCAGCGCACGCTAAGTTTTCTTCGTAGCTCGACCCGTAGAGTCGTAGGTCGCACACAGTTCTTCTCAATGCTCCCACAGTCCAAAAACCACAGAACACACTGAGTTTTCTCGAAGGACCATAATGTATGATCAAGTGCTTAGTAGACGGCACTTTCCACACAGTTGTATAAAGTTCTAGTAGTGAGTTGTTACGAATGAAGTAGTAAAGTAGTGGTAGTAATGAAACACGTCATTTTGTCTTCACTGTAAGTGGTCAACTAAATTTATTACGGTAGAAATATGCGGGCTGAGTAAACTGCCACGTTAACAAAACATTATATGCACGGTGTAACCGTACAACTTATATACTACGACTATGTACAATGGCCTATACCTAATCGCGGATATCTATTCTGTCGCGAACATTTGTAGTTGACCTTGTACCTGATAGAAATAATCGTGATTTTTTTCAAATATCACAATGCAATCTATATATTCCAATAAATCCCTTCAATGGCCTTTTTCTTAGCCTGTTTTTGCATTTCAGGGCTTAAAATATTTTTACGGCAGCCGAAGAGCTTTTGTTAAAAAATCTATTGTGAAGGCTGTAGATGGGGCTTCCCGTGTTATAAGAGCCTACAGCCGCATAGCATTTTAGAGTGTACGAATCTTTCAAAGCATAATTAACTCATTTCCCTCCTACATATTTTGCGACGATACCATTAAACTGCTCCGCTCGGTTGTTGTTAGGTTAACGCTGTAGGCTTTTTGAATGATTGGCTAAATAACATGCATTTTCCAACAATTTTGCCATTAATGTTTTGTACTAGCTGCGTGCATTCTATCCCTACCCGTAATAATGTATTTTTAATATTACTAGTGGTTCTATGAGAACAGTAGTCCTCGCAAGCCCTTTGACATAAATAATATAAAAAAATACCTTGGACACTATTTACACACATTTATCTAGCCCCAAACTAGCATTCCCTGTATCTTGGGTACTAAACAACTATATACATACTTATATAGAAAAATATTATACTTATATATAAACAACCATGACTAGTACACACATCCGTTCTCATCAAACAAATTTTTGTCCCCACCGGGACTCGAACCCGGGACCCTTGGCTTCGTAGGCAGGGTCACTGCCGACTCGGCCATCCGGGTCGTCTTATACATACATACATACTTAAAAATATTTTCGCGACTACTTTATTATAATGCGATATAAGTTTATTTTGCGCAAGAAAATTAACGAAGAAAGTCCAATTTTAATTTCAGGTGCTTGAATTCTTATGCAGACTTTTGGGCAAAATAGGGGTATAAGTTTTGGCGATTACTCAAGTTTTCCTGGTCCTAGGAGGTCAAATCTGGTGCCTACGGGTCTTGTTGCGGCAGAGAGAATTGCGGATTAGTTATACATTTTCCGAAATAAAATTACTGGAATTATTATAAATAAAATAACCCGTCTGTATTTTCTTTCAATACCACATACAAACTTTTGAATGCACCTGGTTACTTATAATATGGAGAATAAAAGTAGCCGCACCATTAACTTTGTAACGCCATAAGTCCGCCATTTAGTTTATCTAGGTAACCATACCTTTTAGATTCATTTGCCTTGGACAAGAATCTACGACGTTTTCTTTTTGCCTAACCCAAACTGTATATATTTTTCCCCATCCTAAAAAATAGCGAAACCCATTGACAAGTTTAATTCCATCCTTATAAATTTATTTGAAAGTCACATACCCTAAATACTCACCTACAACAGTACTTATCCAATCTAATAAAACGATCAAATACTGCCCGTCGCACTAAAAACTCTAGCGCAAGTCGATTGCGACGGCGAATCGTCGAATTTCGCAGGAACGGCAACATACGTCCTACCTCTGAGAGGCTTGAGCCGGGTATGAGCGTTGAGTGAGCGGGACTCGGGTTCGGGAGTCCAGTCGAGAGTGGATTATATAGTTGTTTTATAAAAATCGTAGTAAAATAACCAAATAAGTTTGTGATGAAAAATAATAGGTACCCAATATTTTAAGCCATAACTGATTTCACATCCTGGATAAAAATATTTTGAAAATTGGTTATGTTTGTTACGGAACTGTTACGATTCGTACATCTCATTGAAAATACTATTTTTATTGTAATTTTCATGAATGAAAGTTCATAGGACTAGTGTTTTTGATTGGTCATTTTACGAAAGCAGAAACTTAAGTTTGAAAATATCGTATGTTCATTTGTCTTTTTGGTAATTTTGTCTATATTTCAAGAATAAAAAGTCCTTTTACGGCTTGATTAATAAACGGTCGATGGTAAAACGGCTCTCACGAGGAAACTATTCAATATTACTAAACATTTACTGGTCAAGGTAATGAAATGTCATAGGTAATGAAAATCTGAATACTTCATAAATATCTTGTGTTTAAAACTACAACACATCATTGCATAATTTCACGTTAAAAAACGTTAAAATGGGAGGAATCTCGTTTCTACCGCGGGTCAGTGCATTCTCTAGTACAGTAAGATACCTCTGGAGCGTTTGAAATTGCCATTTGAGCACATTGAGTTACATTTACTTACGTAAGTAGGTAAAGCATAAAGAGGGTAACCGAAGCGGAACCCTCTTTATCATTCGTGTTAGATTCAACATGTAAGAACAACAAAATCCAACATTCGTTTTGATTTTTTTGTCACTCGAATTAATGTTTTCAAGTTGCTGATTTTCAGTTTTATAGTGGCGCAATTCAGGTGTAAGAATTTACGTTTAAATTAATTCTAAAGCTATTCATCACATAGACTATGAACGACACACTAATTTTTACGACAAATTAAATTGTTAAAAGATTTTGTTGTTGATGTTTGACCCACAACCTTATAATTTATACTATGAAAATTGTCTGTTTCATGTTATTACAAATATAGTGTAAATAATAGTAATTTAATATAAGTAATACGAAGTTATGAATAAAATGAAATATTTATGTGCAAAATGTGAGATTTCTTATTTATTAAATTATGCTAACTTTAAGCAGGGTAGGCTAGGACAAAGAATCACGAATTCATAATCATATCACGAAAAACACGAATTCATAATCATATCAACTCCAATGCAGCAGACGTACTTACGATAGAAACGAGGCAAAAATTCCAGCGTCTGCACAGTGTCACCGTGATTTATGTCGTCTAAGCACACTATTCTTCTTCGTGTAACATATCACCTCAGGCAGTAGGTTGATCTGCACACGTGATACCTACTGCCGCCCGGAATAGGGACGGACGTTGTGTTCACCACGCTTTATCCTCGGAGGTTTTGGAGCCTGGAGGTGTGGATCTTGTCTTGCATGTTAGTGGCGCTTTATTTAATTTAATTAAACAGCAAGTGGCTTAAAGTGATGTATTTAGAAGTCACTCGTCACGGTGGTCTAACGCTCAGCTTGGTCAGCCTTTCTACTAGATAAAAAGCGTAACTATATAATTTACTATACATTCGCAATGCAAATATCGCTCAGTATTTCAATCATTGTTATTCAGGTAGGTATCCTAAAAATTGACATGTTCGCAATGCAAATGAATATTTTTGTCAGTATCTGAATAGTAATTATTCACTTCCTAAAAATAATACCATACTATATATGTAGGTAGTAATAGTACTATCACCATTCTGAATGAAACTAAACATCCGGCATGGATTTTATAGAACCAAAACCTGGATTCACAATTAAAATACAGATTTACTACAAAATATTGTTCATTTATTTGTTTATTTGGTAGAGTACATATTTTAAAACCTAATTTAGAAAACAAATGTTGATTAGAGAGGAAAAACTTATACTATAAAAGAAATGATCTACCCTTTAACTTAAACACTAATAATACCTAAAGCACAAAATATTAAAGGAAAAACTTATACTATAAATGAGAAATGATCTACCCTTTAACTTAAACACTAATAATACCTAAAGCACAAAATATTAAAATCAATTCCTAGGGAAGTACAATGAAACACTCTACAAAGACAACTTGTGTAACATTAACATGTAGTAAGCTGAATAGCCAGAGTACATGACAGTTACTGTTCCCCTGGAAACAATATTTAGTCTTAGAGGAACAACAGTGCATGATTTGTCGACTAACTGAAATTCCCTTGCATGGCATTGCAAGCTCCAGTCTTATTTTGCATAATATGATAAACCACATGTACCATTAAGCTGGTCATACACCATGCTAACATATGAAAATTGTGTATTATAGCTTAATATATCCTGTGAAATTCAAATAAGGAGTTCATGCTGATAAAGTAATTGTATGACCAATTTTCAAGAGATAATATAAAATTTTCTTACTATAGCATAGTATGTAAGCAACTTCATTCTACTGTAATACATAAACTCCTCACAGCTAAATTGGTTACCACATTTAATCTATTGTGATCATGCCCTGAACATCACATATTGGCACTTAGATCTTTAAACTATTTGTAAACAATGCCAAAATTGCACATGCTGCTCACAACCTTATGGTTGACCAATAGGTTTGTGAGCAAACATTGTGTGAATGAAAGAGACCATTGGTGGCATAGAAGCCATGGGGTTATGCATCGGAGGCGGATGCTGTTGCATCAGTTGGGGCTCTAGCAGTGGCGGCTCTTTCTCTTTATTGCTCTTGGTTTTTCTCAACTGGAACCCGTGTTTCCGTAAGATCTTCCGGAGGGTTTCTCGGGATCCCTTGAAATTAATCTCATCCCTCAAGATGTGTAAAAGTTTGTTAATGGTAGGCACCTCCTTTTTAAAAGCATAGCATTCGTGAATTATTCTTTGTATTACAGATAGGTCATACTCATTCACTTCAATCTTTCCTTTAGTTCGTACCCTTTTCTTGGGCGTCTTCCTGGCCATAGGGTCTAGCAGGCCCTGTTCAATCAGTCTGGCTTCTCTGGTAATGTTCCGGACAGTTCTTTCTGAAACACCTGTAATGATACAATGAAGTAATTCAATTGTCTGACGTAACAGGTATTGGGTGCCTATAGACAGACATTGGCACATATTAAGGCCCAGAAGGAGATGGCAGGACAACCTGGGCAGGTTCCGACCAGAGTGGGTCAATCTAGCTTTGTCTAGATATGTGTGGGCTCGAAACTGGGAGGCCTGTCGCATCAGTGGAACACAGTATAGGCTGGACAAAAAATAAGTAAACACTTATCGGTAGTTATAACTAATGGCAAACTTCTTGAACATCGACCTTGACTGCGCAAGCGAGACAAGGCGTCTCTTTGGTAGTAAGTTAGAGAGCGAGAGAGTTCCCCCACTATATCCAAATCATGGTCGAGTAGTTTGCCGCGATCTATAACATAGATACTTTTTAGGAACTGTTTTAAAATATAATTAACTGGCCTATACATATGTGAAACCTAATACATGAGGCAAAGGATCACAAAATGAATCAAAGGCATCAATAAAGATCTGATTTATTTTACTTCACATTGTAATTCTCATTGGTTTTCAAGTATTGAGTTCTTGCTTATATTGCAATAAATAGCCGAAACTAGGAAATTCACATGTTTATTGCTTGAGATCACATTCAATACAAATCTTCCCTCCACTGCATGACTTATCTGATATAATTGATGAGTATCCTACAAAACTATACACAACATCAAGTAATCCCTCATTTAGCACCTCTAGCTTACGAACCTTATAATTTGGACACAGGTAGGTTCAGATCTGGAGTAAAATAAACCACAATAACTGCTGCTACGGCAAAAATTCAAGAAACTCACCAGTGGCAGCGGCAACCCTCACATACACTTTACTCAACGGAATTATAGGCGATTGCATTCGTTTCTCTTCGTCCATGAATTCTTTCACCTTCAATATAATATCCCGCACTTCATTAGTAATGTTTTTAGGCATTTTGAGAACGTATTTACATAAAAACACCAACTCAACCCAAATTCAGTGCAACGAAGCGAACGACCTCCCTCCGCTTGGCTTGGCTTGCTGTATTGTCCAGTGTTGCCGTTTTATAATTTAGAAAAATTCTTACTTTTCGCCGGAAAAATGCTAAACAATGCATGACTCAAAGTTATCCGCATGATATCTTGGGTACTACACAACGATACACATACTTATATAGATAAATATTATACTTAGATAGATAAACAACCATGACTAGGGTACAAAGATCCGTTCTCATCAAACAAATATTTGCCCCCAACGGGACTCGAACCCGGGACCCATAGCTTCGTAGGCAGGGTCACTGCCGACTCGGCCATTCGGGTCGTCAGTGTTTGACAATGACAGTTGTTTATTTACATTTCTGGCCTCAAATTAAAAATCGAAGATTAAGTACTGTCTAAAAATATTTGTTGAATTGAGACTATTGTGTGAATGTGTGAATTACGGCCTGCGAGGGTCTGCAGGTCGTGCAGTTAGAACGGTGCTGGAATTTTATAGGTTTCTTAGTTAAATAATCCAAATTCGATGACTGTAGCCAGTGCGCGGTTTTGATGTACGGGTATATCTCGATATATCTTGATATATCTCGATCCCTTTCAAATAACCGTTTCACCAAACACAATCGCTGGAAAAGACAGCTCCTTATGAAATAATCGCGTTTGTGCAAAAGTAATTTTGAAAATGCATCAAAACATTAGAATAGAGCTACTGGATTATTATTATTTTTACCATAGATCCAGGCAACAATCCGGGGGGTAATGCTACTATATATCAAGTCTCGCATAAGAATATCGCAGGTTTCAGTAGTATAGAAACATTTTCAGGTGTAAGACAATTCCACTAAATCGTTGTTGTAACCGTATTGTACAAGCTAGGACACTTTGGAGGAGGGTGAACGGAGTGAGCTTTAGTGAGATTCTTCTTTCTTCTTTTTCTTTTGTATATTAATGAACTCCCGAAAATCTCGATGACCCTTGCATCCTTTTCGCTGATGACATTTCCCTGGTCTCCTCACATAAAAATAGCACACACGTTAACGAACAACTCAAAAAAAACCTTGAATAATTAAAAATTGGATGACCGACCACAACCTCGAAATAAATCCTCTAAACACCAAACTTATAACATTCTACCCTCATCAAAAATCCCCCCTAGACATCAACTTCAGCTACAATAACACTAAACTAGAAGTAGTAAAAGAAGCAACGCTACTAGGTATCGTAATAGACTCCCACTTGAATTGGAAATCCCACATACTACAAATAAAAAGCAAATTGTCAATCTCTCATACGCCCTAAAAGAAGTAAAAAAGACGACTAACACTGAAACTGCTCTCTCAGCATACTATGCACTGGCACACTCATCACTCAATTATGGCTTCATACTGTGGGGAAATAGCACTGACGCTCCACAGCTATTCACTCCGCAGAAAATCTAGTGAGAATTATAGCTAATATAAAACCTAGAGAGAGCTGCAAACCTTACTTTAAAAAATATAACATCCTCACCCTTCTTTCCATTTATATCTTAGAAATAATAAAATTTGTCAGAAAATATCCAGAATCATACAAATCCAGAGCCATACCCAATAACTCATACAAATTCCGATTCCAAAACAAACTCCTACTTCCAAAAACCGATATGACACTACAATCATCCAACACATACATTATGTCCATAAAAATCATCCCAACGAAAACGCATTCATCCGAAAACTAAAAACCCATCTCTTACAAAACGCCTACTATACTGTCGAGAAATGTGACATACATACACAAGATAGCTAAAGTTATGCCTGATAAATAACTACCTCGTTATAACATAAATAATAAAATACATAAAAATATTGGTTTAGGTACATGCATATAATGATCCCACTGTTATTAAATTATAATTCTATTTTAACTAAGATATTTATCAAATAATAATAAAATAATGAATAATTATATAAGAATATATATAATATAATATAATAATGTAATAAGTATAGTAAATAATATAATATAATAAGAAAATAATATTTAACCATCACAAATGTTAGTTGTAAGCTAGTTATTAAGACATTGTAGTGCCCTTAGAGGGTTCATTGTTGGATATAATTTTGTTAAAGTATACCACAATGACGCAATAAATATATGAGTATGAGTATGAGTATGAGATTTAGGGAATTCTCTCACACCTGAAAATGGTCCCAATACCATATTACTGCAGCCTGCGATATTGCTTTTGTGAGACATATTAAATAGAAGCATTACCCCCCAGAAGCTCCTTCGTCTGGTTTGACTACGTTCTTTCTGTAACAGTAGTTATTGTCCATCAGGTGCTGCAGTCTCGGAACATTCTCCGCGCCAACAAACTTCTGGGTAGCTTCAAGCTGGACGTCGCTACTGTGTGGAGTCAGACAAGTAAGTTTGTTTCTTCTTCATACACTGCCTCTCCACCATTTGCAGGTTGGCGGTCAGCTCTCCATACTCCCACATTGTCTTCGCCAAGCGCATAAGCATAAGCTATACTATCTGCCAAATAACGTGGCGATGGACGTCATCCACTACATTCACTGACCTTTACCACAATGTCGCATAATGTAATTTAAGTATCGCTAAATCTGTCGCTTACAATGCAAACATATCGCAAACTGGCATCGCTAGAATCTTGTAGTACCTGTTGTCTCGTAGGCGCTGTACCACGACAGTTAGCGATATCAGTTTTGCGATGGGTTTTGTGTGGTAAGCGACAGAATTAGCGATACATAAATTGGATTTTGGTAAATGTCTATTGTGTGAATGATCTCTTTTACCACGTTAGTTGGCAAATAGTATAGCGCATTAGTCTCTTTACTCTGAGAATAATACGGAACAGACTGAAAACCAGCTTTGGTCGTGGTTATTGTTTGAGTGAACTGTTACTAACATGCTTTGGTGCAAATTCATAGCTGGCCGCTACTGCAGGCGAGGTGTCGCCAAGGGAGTGAGCGAGGCAGCGAGCGTAGTTTCCCAAAGAGCGAGCCTAGTAGATCCCTACCACTGTCTCGATCACTCGCTTGGTAACTACGCTCGCTGTCTCGCTCATCGTCTTTGCCTATACGGCGTCAACAGTTGCAATCGGCTAGAAACTTGTATTTTTACTCTGGAAAAAAATCGTTCAAGTGCGTGTCGGTATACATAAGAACACAACACAAGGGAGGCTTAGTAATAGGGTTACGTTTGGCACCTACGGGTACAGAACCCCAAATATGTACGGGAAAGACTGACTTGGGTTAGTCATGGTTACTGGCTTCTTTTATGTAAATTCTTATGTTATGCTTTATGGTATTTCTATTTATAAAAGAGCCTCCCTAAAGTCACATCAAATCATCTGCCTGACGAAAACCTCTATTGAATGAAGGCGTTTCCATAAGACTTCGGCGCAGATGTACAATCTTCAACTAAAGGTTTGCGATGCGATGGACTCTCAAGATCATACGGTTACTGTCCCGGTGGGGTAATTACCATCGTCAGTAGATAAGATATTTAACACACTCAGCGTCAATGGGTTCACCTATGGGTTCAAAGTCTTGAAATTGTCGTTTTTTAGGGTTCCATAGAGAAACAAGGAACCCTTATAGTTTCGTCAAGTCTGTCTGTCCGTCTGTCCGTCCGTATGTCACAACAACTTTATTCTGAAACTATTAGCTACACATTTGAAACTTGGTATGTCGATGTACTCTGTGAACCGCTTTACTAATTTTAAACAAAAATAAATAAATATAAAAATTTAGGGGGCTGGACATACTTGGAACTGAAATCAAACTTTTTTTTTCATCAAACCTATATGTGTAGGGTGTCTAGACACCACACATTTATGTTTGATGGTCTCAATCTAGAGGTCTTTATAAATGACGCTGAGGTTCCTGAGAACATTTTTCCTCAAAGAAAATCATTAGAGACGGACCCTTCCAAAGTGGAAAAGATTGTGCCCCCCTAATTTAATTTATTTAGGCTTTTTTCCTCCATTCGTACCAAATTATTTAAGTGATTTCAGACACAATGTATATTGTTAATGAATAAATAAATAAATAAATGTAGGAATACCCCAAATAAATTAACCCTAAATGTGCGACGTCCAACAGTTACTTGGCCAGTTTTTTTATTTTTTACTAGCTGACCCCGCTAACTTCGTACAGCCTTTACAGTCAGTAAGATGCCGAAGTTCCAACCCTAATTTATTCAAAAATCTATTTTTCTTTGTAATTTTTCTTTCGTCAATTGTAACGATATTTTAATAGTTATTCTGATATTCGGCGCGGAGACGAATCAAACAAATAAGAGAACATTAAAATTGGTCCAGCCGTTGCTGAGTTATAGTGGGTGTAATTAACCCGACTTTGTTTTGTATATTTAGATTACAAAAATGAATGCTACTGTTGTTTAAAATTGGCGTTTTTTTATTCGTTTATTTCTGAACGTGAGCAGAAGGTACCTGGGTATATCATTAAAAATTAAAGAGCCCTTTATCTAAGCAGCCGTCAGTAAGCTGTTTTTTTCACAGGTATGTAAGTATGTGTCGCAGTTAGTTGGTTGAATCAGACACTTAACTAACTCTCTAGACCGTTAATTAAATACCGGCGGCGTTTAACCAAGTCACTAAAATTCCGTCAGCCAAGTGAGTGAACGAAACGTTTAACGAGTTGTCTAAACGTTCCTATTTTTTGTTGTTCTTACATGTTCAACCTAACACGAAGGATAAAGGGGCTTCGCTTCGCTCACCTTCTTTACCCTTCACCTAAGAGCTACCGCAATGTTTAGCCCTGATATAAGCTGTGCAAATGAGCTGTTATCGTGACGCCATCTTGTTTTCCAACACGCCGGCTTTCGGTAAGGCAGATTGTTAAACGTTTTCGACGATGCTTTATTTAAGTGACTTGGATAAACGTCGGTATTTAATTAACTGTCTAAAGAGTTAGTTAAGTGTCTGATTTAACTAACCAACTGCGACATATGTATAGGTATGTTCATTTATTCCACCAGAACATCGAAACTTCATAACCTAATTTGACAAATGAGTTATCTTTAGAATCGTCAACTACTTATTATTATTATAGGTAGGCTCTGAGAGGTCATACTAAAATTAATATAGCGCCATCTAGATGGCATAAAGTATTGGTAAAAAAATGGTTGAGTGCGAGGTGGACTTGCGCACTAAGGGTTCCGCACATCTGTAAAATGGTGGGGATGGTGTGGAATGAATAGTTTAGATTTTAGATAGCAAAATTTTGTTTACAAATTATTAGTGCGCCTAATTTCATGCTTGTACATAAAACCAGATGCGTTTAAAGTTTGTATGTAGCTTACAGATAAATTAAAAACCTTGGCAATTCCAAGTAGGTTTTTCTGTAATCCTTGGCTTAAGTTCTCTGTATTTTTTTTTATTTCTTTTTAGATTCTGTAGTTTCGGAGATAAGCGGAGGGGAATGTTTCTTTTTTGCATTTTTTGATCATAATTTCTGAAGTTTTCCATACTATATTATTTGTGAAAAGTTTGTATTTATCCTTTTAAAATAGCCTGCACGACCTACGACAACGACGACGACGGTGTTTTTTTTTTCGTTTTGTCATTTTACCCCTTCCACTTTTTTGTAAGCAATATTTTTTCATATAAGACTTGAATTGCGGTTATCATAATGAGTATTTTTGCAGAAGATTTCAAGACTTATAGTTCCTGAGAAAAGTGCCTGTGACAGACGGACGGACGGACGGACGGACGTGATCCTATAAGGATTCCTTTTTATCTTTTAAGGTACGCAATCCTAAAAGAGTTTTTGAACAGCAGCCTTATGGCGTAAGTCGTCTGAGCTATGAACTTCATATAGACTTTTGTCTACACACGTATCATAAACCCTCTTTACTGCGTTCAAAAACCGCACGTTAGGATCACCATTATGTTAAACTACTTGGTAAAAACTCGTTTCGTATCTGGAAAACTACACATTATGGTCATTATGTGTAGTTTTTCTACATATAATGACATTCAAATTTCGAACGCCGACGACCACACGCGTGCCATCCCTAGTTTGTTTGTGAAGTTGGTACTGACATTCAAATTTCGAACGCCGACGCCCGCCTGCGAGAAGTTGGTACTACAGAACAAGTTAAACAATTGCAGAGCCACAATGCCGGTCAAACATGCGGTTCCTGAACACATCAAAGAGAGCTTATGATATGTGTGTAGATAAACTAGTATATGTAACTGTACATAATTAGGCATTAAAACTCTCGAGTGATATTATGAAACTCGCCTTCGGCTCGTTTCATAAACCCGCTCTCGAGTTTTAATGCCCTCCATTATGCAGCAGTCACATAAACTACTATTACGTTTGACACCTTGCACCAGCTTCATCTGTCAAATTGGTATCACGCAAGTAGCATCATAATGGAGGCCAAACCCAAGCTCATTGAATGAAGCCTAGAAGCCTTCGGGGATACCCCGCAATCGATGAAATTGTATGAGCATGAGATGAACCATAGACACACGCTATGAACTTCAGAGAGTTACGCATAGGCTGCTGGGCCGTGTCGAGTATCAAATTAAAGGGCTTATAGCACATTCCAAGTTTATATCACTAATAGTTAGAAGCGTATTGACGGAACTGTGGCTTGGCCGGCTAGGTTTCATACTCTTTAGTATGCGATGCTTTAGTAGCCAGGTTTTAGTTCTGAACTTATTGTCTTGTAATACTTAGTTGTTATCACTACAAAACATTACATCTAAGAATTATTAAAAAATTCCTATGTAGACGCAGACAAAGCTGCGGGCACCAGCTAAATATAAAACAATACAAGTCGACTATAAGTCATGGCCAATTCGCAATTTGTTAGAAGAAACACAGACTGATTCAGAAAACAGGCCGACTCAACTAATTCCTTACCTACCTTACTGTACACGTGAGTGCAACGCGACATATATTTTAATAATTTCCCTCTACTTCGCTCGCTTGTTAGCGGTTTTAGCCACGTCACGGAGAGGTACACAGAGAACCTTTTAAGTCGCTGCTACCTGGCTCAATGAACCGCGACCACCAATTTATCTTGATCTTGAGTTCACTTCTGTTATACTCTTACTTCGTATTTATAAGGCAAACACACCACTTTAGCCTTCGAATTTAGGATTGAAATAACGTACTTACTATTTAACCACTTCTTTTTGAGAGATATTTCATAATTTATTTAGGGAAATATTAAACTGCACATCAATAATACTGATTTGCACAGCAAATATACTGATTTTCACAGCAATATACTGATTTTCCAGCAAATATCAGGGCAAAATACTGTGGTGGCTTAGGTGAAGGGTAAAGGGGGTAAGCGAAGCGAAGCCCCCTCTACCCTTCGTATTAGGTTGAACATGTAAGAACATCAAAAAATATTTTTGCGTGCGTTTAAAACTAGCCATTTCTTTATTGCAGTCAAGAAATTGAAAATACAAGAGCAACATAAAATAGCGTACAAAGGTAAATCTGCAATAAGATATTATCTATAGAGTAAACACCAAGTTTCAAGATTTCCTTTGTGCCGGGCCTGTTGTTACCTGAGATGGCTGGCGATTTTCGAGCTTATTGCTTTGTAATAAACATATGAAACCCATATTTGGGTTAGCATGTGGTAAAGGGTTAGGGAATTAATTCCAGTACTAAGCTTTCTTTGCTCAGTAAGAGACTTATTAGCTGTAAGCTTTAAAGAGCCTTATCCAGAATGCATGGAATTATGATAGGGAGCCGACTCAGTCGGTAGACCCGAGTAGCAATCAAGAGTAGAGATTAACTGGTATATTGATATTATTGATACCTTACCTAGCTTATAGCAATACTTAATTAGCAGTATGTTTTAGAAAATGGAGCTAGAAGTTAAATAGAAACGCAATTACTGTTGTTTGAACACACACCCACACACATACACAAAGAGAGTCAGTCCAGTCAAACGTATTCTCAAGTTGTTTTGAGTGCCCACAAATTGCTTCGGATGCAACCGTCAGTTCACTAACGAGGACATGTGGGTACTCTTACTGTTGAATATATCACGTGCAGCTAATTGGATAGTAAATGCATAGTGATGTTGCGATATAAGTATAAATAAATAAAGAGCATACATAAATAAAGTAAAATAAATAATGTAGAAGAGCCTAATGCATTTCTGTCGGGAAAGATAATGTTTTCAGGCCCGCTCGAGTCAGCTCTGTAATTATGACATTTGTGTTGTGATGAACATGTTATAATTACCGAGTTATTATGTGCTCACATGCCCGCAATGCGCGAGGATCTTCACAAGGAAGATTGGCTACACAAGCCACATGTGAGCACACGAGCGAGTTCAAAGCTCATGAAGCGGTCGCCGTGACCGAAATCGGTCGGACCACTTATATACCGAGTTATTTGACGACCCGAATGGCCGAGTCGGCAGCGACCCTGCCTACGAAGCCAAGGGTCCCGGGTTCGATTCCCGGTGGGGGCAAATATTTGTTTGATAAGAACGGATGTTTGTACCCTAGTCATGGTTGTTTATCTATCTAAGTATAATATTTATCTATATAAGTATGTGTATCGTTGTCTAGTTTAAGATACAGGAAATCCTAGTTTGGGTCTAGATCAATGTGTGTAAATAGTGTCCAAGGTATTATTATTATTATTTTATCAACCTTACGTTACCTAACGGACTGACGCAAGCTCGCCTTCAATTCAAAGTCAAAGTCTCTCGGTTATAAAATCATTTGAACAAATACCGTTTCAAGTCCTGTAGTTTGCCAGACATCACCACATTAATTTAACCACAGATCAAACTGAGTTACAGTTGCGTTAGCATTGTTACAGTTGCGCTAGTATTGTTACAGTTGCGCTAGTATTGGGAGCACTCATCTTACTAAAACAACTCACTTACCTATTCATCTTGTAGTCTGAGTTTAGTAATTGTTTTGTTTAAATTTAAAATAAAATAACCATTCTATTCTATTCTCTATCCATATACTGTTTTATATAGAACTTGATGTTGTGTTGCGCTGTGTCACACGTCAAAGGGAACAGAGCTATGCTCTGTGATTTTATATTAATGTTGTTATCGAAGCGCAGCAACTACGTATCAGTAGTACCTACTGGCGATTTATAAGTTATCGAAGCGCAGCAACTACGTATCAGTAGTACCTACTGGCGATTTATAAGTTATCGAAGCGCAGCAACTACGTATCAGTAGTACCTACTGGCGATTTATAAGTTATCGAAGCGCAGCAACTACGTATCAGTAGTACCTACTGGCGATTTATAAGTTATCGAAGCGCAGCAACTACGTATCAGTAGTACCTACTGGCGATTTATAAGTTATCGAAGCGCAGCAACTACGTATCAGTAGTACCTACTGGCGATTTATAAGATCACAAAAGAATTACAAACTTAAATTTAACACTTACATTTTTATTATAAAAAATACATAATTACTCGAAATTGTGAGAACAAGTAGTAGTGCTCCATCGCCAATGCGTAGATATAAGTCGCGCAACGAATTAAGAGCGCAGAGCGACGTTGGCGGGAATTACTGCGCATATGTACAAGTGTCGAAAAGTGACTTCTGCGCATTCAAGGCCACCGCTCATATATAACGTGTGGCGCGACATACACGTCTTGACTTAATGTTGAAATGATGTCATGTACTGGAGGGAAGTACAACTCATCCTATACCATAGGGTTCGCCCTTCTTTTGGGAGTAGTGACCATCCCTTGTTCTAGTAGTAATAAAAATAGAAATGGTTTTTTTTTCCTGAATAAATTATTAGTATATTATATTATTATATTATATATATATAGAGTTAAAGTAACAAATTATTACAAGATATAACTTAGTAGTATTTAGTCCGAATCATAATTGGATTGAACTAGCACAGCTTGCAGGGTTGTGGGTAACTCCAAGTGCCGAGTCACCCAATGAACAATTGGTATTTTCATTGTTTCTGGGAACTTTCCTTGCAGGATCTAATTGAGGAATTACTTTGAACTTTCGATATCTCGGAAACCAAGCAAGTTTGACTGAGGCTATGTTAGGCTTATTCGATGAGTCTGTGATCTTCGGTGTGACGTGTGATTTATGGGAGTGCTTAACCAAGCTTTATATTTACAAAGGGATAGTCTAAACTAGTAATCTTAGCTAGTTCAACGTTATTTGTCTTTAATCTTAGACCTGGGAAACTCTGATAGATTTTTGCCACAAGCGTCTATTGTCTACAAGAGATTGTAATAGTTTTATCTGGCTAATTCATCGTTTTAACAATACTTATTCTCAAACGGAAACTATTCAGCAATAATTCTAAACTTAGCTTAACTTAAACATAAACATTTACATAAAGGCACATACATTGCTTCTGGCCCCACACTAGGATGCCCTGTGTCCTAGAGCCAGAAACAGCGTCGTCACACACATATAAACATCCAAGGCCTGGGGTTTCTTTTTTCTTTGTCCCCAGCCGGGGATCGAACCCGGGACCTCTCACATGGTTGGCAGAGCCACAACCGAAGCGCCACAGAGGTCGTCTTACACATGTATCATAAACTTAAATAACACATGCATCCTTATAACATCCTATGCAACATCAATTTTATGGAATGAAGTTTTATGAAGTGAAATTAAATGAAGACCTCATTCTTGGCTCGCGAGCCCAAATCACCTTCACCAGTGGGAGCTTTTACAAACTGAGAAACCGCCTGTCCAATCCACAAGACTGTTTAAACTGTTGTCACCTATTGTTATGTTTTATTTTTTGTCATTACCTTTATGTAAATTTTATTTCTTAAATTTTCTTTTAAAAATGAGTAGATTATGTAAGTTTTATGTGGAAATTCAATTTCTGGAATAAAAACATTTATTATTATTATTATTTGGGGTTTTTTTAACTGATATTTATCTGATTATCGCAATATGAACTATGCGAGTATGTACAATTTTTTTTTACGGTTTATGACCTCCGACATCACCATATCTACTCTTCACTTGGTTTAAACACAAGGAAAGCTCAAAAAAGCTCATTTTTAACATTTATTATCCTGAAAGTTATTTTATTTAGAAACATAAACATAAAACATAAACATTTCTTTATTGCAACACAAAAAGTATAAATTATTGTAGCCCTGGTTCGTAAACTAGGGTAACCAGTGTGTCAGGAACCAGTTCCTTCCATTTGGTGAACAATTCACATTGAGTTACATCAAGTACAAGGGTAGGTATACATATTAAAATGAACGATATTAAATTACTTATTAAAAATCTATAAAGATGTATGTAGGTAAACTAAAAGTTACATATCACTTATTTATAAGTAACATTAATGGTAGGTAGTTGTAAAATAAAATGATGGAGTTTCTTAAACAGTATGTGGTACAGTCAAAGCAAAAATTGCAATATTAAATTTAACTGCTAAAAGTAACTAGATATACAAATAAATTAGTTTGGTTAGTAAGTATGAAAGTGAAAGTGAATATTCAAATTAATAGTGCACTGAATATTGTAAGTAGATATGCATTTTGATTAAAATAGATATGCATTTTGATTAAAATACGAGCCATGTAGGTATTGTGTATAAATATCTGTTTACATGATTTTAAACTTAGTTTTAGAATTTGAGCCAAATAATGCCTTTTGTTAATTTTTTGATTTATTTTATTACTTTTAGGAGATCTTCTGTAGTGTCGTAGTCGAACGTATTTAGCCATTCAATGATTTTGCTTTAATTTGATAATTACTTCATGTCTTTTTTTTATATTTTAAATTTAGTTTGTTATAAATACGAGGAGAGGTATAGGTATAGTGTCGCCTAGCAAAGACACTCTTGCAGTTTGGTACGGGGCAGTTATCTATTCGTTTATTGTTCAAGGGTAGTGAAGGTACGGTTACGCGATGGTATCTCCTTAAACTCTGATATATAAATAGTTTACGCACGCTGAGTACCTTGCACTCTTCATATACCTTGGTAGTAGGATGTCTAAATGGTAAGAATAATAGGACCTTCAGGACTACTCTCTGTGCTCTTTCCACCTCCAATAAGTGAGTTTTGCACGCTCCCCCCCAAGAACAAATACAATATGTAATAATGGACTGACCGAGAGCCTTGTAAGTCTCTAGGAGTAACTTGTTTGATGCAACAAAGCGAAGTGTCTTAAAAACAAAAATAAGCTTTCGTAATCTTTTCGCAACGGCTTTTATATGTGGAACCCATTGGAGCCTATCATCAATAAGTACATCATAATTAGGTTCAATAAATAAAGTATATGAATTATTTTTACCAAGCTAACCCTAATAGGTACCTACTATTTACTTCAGCGACGGTTCCAGCTGAGCCACTTCAGGAGTGACTCGCTGTGGCCCATGCCTTGAGCAGTTAGTATTCGAGTCACTAGAATAATAATACAATTGCAAGCTTCACTTCCAATTAAGTCAGACAGCTAGATCATTCCACTTAGCACGATTTGGTATAATGGTTCCCCTGATACTACCCACTATCAAATACCAACTGTCGCAACAAGCTTTGTTCCCTTTGTCTCTACATTCCCTTTGTAATAACACACATACATATATACATACATACATACGCCTTGCCTGCAGTAGGTAGGTAGGCTGGTATAGTATAATATCCTACGACCCTACCTTGTCACCTGTCAAGACTATGAAATACTTTGAATGCACAAATACAATTTAAATCGTAGGTTTTATTAATACCTAGCTTAACAGGGTGTTATAGAAAGGTGAAGTAATATTTTAGGGGTTTGTAAGGGGCATCTCTCTGTTTCACTGTGAAACCGATTTAAGGCGAGTGTATCAGTAAAATTAGCAACTTGACTCGTGGTGCTTGAAATTTTGGACACAGCCTTATTAAAAACAACAAGACACATGCCTTAAAAGGCATGTTAAAGCGACTTTGTCGATAAAGCGGTATTAGAATGTTCAAGATTACTTAAATGACGGGACTGAATGGAGTAAGTCTAACGCAACACAGAACTTACTGTTAAGAATTTTGTAATAACTGATTCCTGATTATTAATTATAATAATTAATATTGTTATATTTTCATTGCCACAACCAATTTTTAAAAGGGATCAAAAAAATCAATCGTGGGAGTTTCTCGGTCCTGCTTCTCCCACAGTGATCCAATGTAGAGAAGAGGCAAAAAATTACGTTGCTGAGTATGTGGAAATATCTTCAAAAATGAACACATTTTTTTATTATTAAAATAAAGCTACAGCTCACACTGCCACAAGGCTGTAAAGTTGGTCCCTGCGGCAGAAAATTGCGAAAAATATTTATTTATTTTTTGAAAACCATTGAATAAGACATAAGACATAAGACGTTTATTCGTAATAGGTTAGGTTAATATTCGTAATATTACATGTCATGTTGGTATTAATACAAAATACAAAAATAGCAAAAATAAGTCTTAATTAATCTAACTTGTACAATATGTCATGGTCATCAAAAATATAAAAAATAATATAAAATGTTTTTTACAAACCATATCAATTATTTTTAGGTCCCAAGAAAGAAACATCGATTTAGTATATTTTTTCGTATAGACATATAAAGTTTTCAAACATACACATTGAAGGAAAAGTATGTCTTCATAATATATATTTCATCGGGATTTGGGAAGGCTCTCCTGTAACACGAATAGTTTTTCCCTTCTTCAGGGTGTTAAAGTGCCTGCACCTGGTCCACTTGAAAGAAGCCTTTAGTGATTTTAAAGACGGTCATTTGATATTTAATCGGAGATGAAGAATTAAAAATTAAAGTAACTCAGATCTAATAAGAGTTGTTCAGAATGATGTACCTAACATCACCCACCACCCTCTAAACAATAACTACGCCTTACTGATGCAACCAGTACACACGTGTAGGTTCAACAGGTAGTTACTGAAGCGGACAAAAGTCCTTGATTTATAAAATAAGTGGTATCGAAGAATTTCTTAAGAGGTCCAAGTTCACATCAAACAACTCGTAGAAGTAGTAGAGAAATCGTATTGATTGATTGAAGTTTAACGCTTGAGTTGGTTAGCTTGATGATAGATCAAACATATCAGTCAGGTAAAGGCTGAAGTAGTAGGGCGAGGCTTTATTCTCGTTACCTATCACATTAACATTTACATACAGGCACATACACGCAGAACAGCGCCTACTGTCAGGTTTCCATACTTTGAGTTTTGAGACGCCGCTTACTAGCGATGTGTCTAATTTATATGGCAGCGAAGCAGTCGGCCGTAATGACAACAAAGCCTTACTTATCTAAGTACACAAGTTATTTGGCATAGATTTGTATTGATATTTTCTCTACCTTTCTCATCTCATCTCATTGTATGAATGAGGTCAAGTCGCCGCGAGTGTATTGATGTAATTTGAATATTCAGTACTTTTATATTTTTGGATTGTGAATTCATAGTAAAGTGTTTGTGTGTATCAAAGAGTTTTCTTTTTAAACTCTAACAGGGACTGCCTTATAACAAATTCCTGGCAGCGGTGGGATAACGCAAGTGGCTTCCGTAGAAGTCCCGGTATCCGAACACAAACAGGCAGCCTCATCAGCTCGACGATAAATCTCGGCATCAGCTGAGTCCGCAGCTCCTCTCTGGATCGCAGGTCAGCCTCAACGTAACCAGTTGTTGAGCCCGCATCCTGAAACACAGTCGTGGGCCACCCTACGATAAGCCTCCGAACCAGCCCGGTGCGTGAGCCCCCGCCCGCTTTTCCCATGGTCCGCTTTGACAACGTGACTTCGCCGCACTACCGTAAGACGACTCCATGGCTCATCAACTCGTCACGTTGCAAGTATTTCATCGGCCTGGTAACACAAATACCCAAAAATGTTCCTGAGCATCGTGTTTATTCTGTGAGACATTTTTCTATCATTAACTAGTGAAATCTGAAGTTAGCCTATGTAGTGATAAGATTTGACACAAAGTTCATAAGACTCTAAGTTTAATCTAAAGCTCTATATGCTCTGTTCTGCCTTATACATGTCTCTTTCTATAAAAAAGAATAGGAAAATTCATCCACAAGTTCTGATAGTTATACATCCGAATCTGATTCGTGAGCAATCGCTGATTCACCCAAAAGTAAAATGGGTTACAAAATAACATTATCCGTTTTATCTAAATTTATTAAATCCTACGATGGGAATCGCGAATCGCTACGCGCCTTCCTTACAAACTGTGAAAAAGCTAACAACCTAATGTCCTATGTAAATATCAGCTGGAAGGGAAAGCACCAACAACTCGCTGTTTAAATACCTTCCAGACATGGTCCGAAATAAAACACTTTCTTAAGACCACATTCACCGAAGAGAAGAATTCAACTCACCTTCTTTTAGAGCTTCAAAACTGTAAGCAAAGTCATATACATTTTTGCTAGGCCCTTACTCCAGTTTCTTGCATATAGTTAGATGCCGCAATCCATCGAATCGGAGCAATTGTGGATCGCGATTGTGGAAGAGAAGTTGTTTAATCTCAACCTCTCCAAATCCAAGGCCACGAAGACCAGTAATGTCTATCATAAAACGGGACATTCCTCATCTGAGTGAGTCCGTAACAAAAAGGATCGTAATGAACGGTCTTAGCACGTTCGGCCTCAGCCTTAATATTAAACCCAATAAGGCAATAATCAACCTCAAGCCTCTACTAGTTCTCACACAAACCCGACATACAACTAACACTCTCCCAATTTTCTGACACCGAAAATTTGCGGCTACTGCAAAATATAGGCCATACCAAGAACGAATGTCGCAAAATATAGGCCATACCAAGAACGAATGTCGCAAAATATAGGCCATACCAAGAACGAATGTCGCAAAATATAGGCCATACCAAGAACGAATGTCGCAAAATATAGGCCATACCAAGAACGAATGTCGCAAAATATAGGCCATACCAAGAACGAATGTCGCAAAATATAGGCCATACCAAGAACGAATGTCGCAAAATATAGGCCATACCAAGAACGAATGTCGCAAAATATAGGCCATACCAAGAACGAATGTCGCAAAATATAGGCCATACCAAGAACGAATGTCGCAAAATATAGGCCATACCAAGAACGAATGTCGCAAAATATAGGCCATACCAAGAACGAATGTCGCAAAATATAGGCCATACCAAGAACGAATGTCGCAAAATATAGGCCATACCAAGAACGAATGTCGCAAAATATAGGCCATACCAAGAACGAATGTCGCAAAATATAGGCCATACCAAGAACGAATGTCGCAAAAGACTATACAATAACAACATGCGCTTCAATTCTGCAAATTCTTACTAACCGACCACGAACAGTTCTCAAATAACAAGTGCAAGCGCACCTAACATCGTAGTATATAAGGGTCAATTTCAAAAAATCAACAAGAACAATCAATCTTTAAACTACACAGGATTTCAGTCTCGTATCTGCCGAAATCTAAAGAACATAGTATTGACATGCCCGCTGTATCTTGTACTATGTCACTCGCTGTATATCGTACTAAATAGCGTACTAAGTCGCCCGCTGCGTCTTGTACCAAGTCCGCCACTATATCTTGTACTGAATCTTATTAAAATCGGGCCGCTGAATCTTGTTCCAATTCTCTTCCTAAATCTTGTAAGCAGAATCAGCTGATTCATACGAAATCTTCGACAACTCGAAAAAATGATAGGAGTATATCATTTCAACCACCACTGATTCTAAACTTATAAGTTGAGTCCTACTTAAAATCTTCAAAATCCATCGTTACTGAATCTCACTCTGACTCCTGTACGAGACCATGCATAACCAGAACGTATGCTGATGTTGTTGCCGGATCCCGCAACGAAAATCCCTCATTGAATCTGTCGCAATTTTCTAAGATAATTCATGAAATAAAGCCTTGCACTAGTATCCCTAAAAAACATTAATTCTCACTTACCTTGCTATGAAACAAAAGCACCATGTAAAAAAATATCCTTAGCTTTTATTTACTTAACTATACCGTATTCCAAGAAACCTCTCTGCTTCCTGCTTAACACTGGAGCAAGTGTCAGCATTGTCAAGTATTCCAGTTTCCTGCTTAACACTGGAGCAAGTGTCAGCATTGTCAAGTATTCCAGTTTCCTGCTTAACACTGGAGCAAGTGTCAGCATTGTCAAGTATTCCAGTTTCGAAACAAAGCTTCCCCACACATCTGAATTATTCAAACTAAAAGGAGTTAATTAATGTCACAGACTCGTATTGAGAAACACTGGGCTCTTTACAATTAGAATTCCGCCTTCAAGACAAAAATATTGCATATACATTTCACGTCATCAAGGACAGAATAAATCTCAAATATGACGGTATAATAGGTTACGATTCCTTGCGCATCTTTGATTCGAACGATATATATTTTCAAACAACTATAAAACGAAATCTATTACCCTACGTGGCCACAGCTTAAATCAACCATCCTACATAATCCCTGCACTTTCAAACCGTTATCGTATGTGCCGTTTCAAATTGAAATCAAATGAAATGAAAGAAGGACTCATCGTTGATCATACAATCAGTGACTGAGTTTATTAAGCTAACTGTATAAACAATATAAAAAACAACAAACGCGTTAATGTATGTATCTGTTACCGGCAATCTGTATAATCCGGTATTATAATAATCTATAGGCAATAATATATAATGCCTAAAACGTACAGGTAATATATGAAAAAATATTTATTTTTATACTTTTTCTAGGTATTATATATTGCAGCGCGCAGCGTGCAGCATAACCCAATGCGCAGCCGGTAATGTATGTAAAAGCGTAAAACACTGCGGTAGCTTATCCTTCGTGTTAGGTTGAACATGGTTACTTTTTGTTGTTATTTTCAACCTAACACGAAGGTATAAAGGGGCTTCGCTTCGCTCACCCCCTCAACCCTTCACCTAAGCTACCGCCCTGTTTTGCCCTGATATTCTACCAAAATCTATTTATTTTACACATTGCCGGTGGCCAAGTAGCTATTCTATATAACCTCTGGGCAATGTATGTATTACCTAGGTAGAGTATGTAATGGACATTAATATTAATAATATTTCATACATTGCCTGAACGCCCCAGGTATTATCTAGAATACCTGCATTATACAGATTGCCGGTAACATATATATTCTAAGCACAACTGATTTCCCTATAGAAATTAAAGACTGTAACGTAAAAATCATCCCGATTGATTACTCCGCTCTCCATGAAAGTTCCGCTGAACCCACCATGAGACCACCTAGATTATGCCTCCTCTAATTCTCACAACGCGTATTGGACCTCATTCGTCACGAGCATCCTAACAGCGAAGTAAAAAAAGTTGTTTTTAGAATGTTGTAGCAACTACGCAGACATTTTCTATCTCGAGGGTGACCCCCTAACTCACGCTGACGCCCTACGACACTCAATCAATAGCGGCAATGCTGGACCCATCAACGCTAAGTCCTGCAGATTACCCGAATGTCATCGACAAGAAGTCCATAAATAAATCAAGAAGATGTTAGATCAAAATATTATAAAACCTTCCATATCTCCTTGGGACAATCCATACAAGGACTCTGTGATCCAAAAATGGATACGTCAGGTCAAAGGAAATGGCGCATTGATTATAGACGTCTAAATGACGTAACAGTAATCGAGTGTATGCAATCCCACTTATTACTGATACACTCGATCAATTAAGGCATTCTAAGTTCTTCTCCACGCTTGACCTTGTTTCAGTTTTCATCAAATTGATATTGATTCTGCTGAGATAAACTTAAAAAAAAATAACATGATACCAAAGGACATGAAAGTAACTAAAACATACTAGCCTAGATGTAGCCACATCCGTGTTTACATCTAGGCTAGTGTATCACCACATCCAGCTCATACAGCGCTAAGCCTTTTGAGCGCCTAGCCCTCGATTTAGTTGGCACCCTTCCTGAAGCAGGCCTGCAAAATTTACGTTTTATACTCACACTTCAAGACGATCTTATGAAATTCTCCTGCACTTACCCGATGATCACTGCAACAAGCGATTAAGTAGCACGTAATCTAATCCATTTCGTGTCTCTTTTTGGCATTCCTAAAATGATACTAACTGACCTTGGTACATGTTTTACACCTGACCTCTGGCAAATCACAAATGTCTTTAAAATAAAATCCTTATTTTCAACGCCTTGCCATCCTCAAACAAACGGAGCCCTGGAACTCAGTCATGCCACACTAAAAGGATGACTAAAATCTTTCGTGAATGAGAATCAAAATGACTGAAATTGTTATCTGGCCACTGCGCTCCTCTGTTTTATATAATACTACTACTCATGCTACCACTCAATGCATCCCCTCTGAACTATACGGAGATAAGCCGCATATACTTAACTCCCTATACAATACAAACGATAATCTTACATACGACGAGTAAATCCGAGCCCTGCAGTATCGTATGCGTTTTAGTCGCAAAAAAGCGCAAGAAAACATTTCTAAAAGTAAAGAAACATCCAAACATTCATTCACCTTCCCGCGAGCCTGCTTATTAAACGGGTGATTTTGTCTAACTAAAACAACACCACAGGTTACGTTAGGTTTTATACCCTGTCTGGAAAGGCACTATAAAAGTAGATACCAAAAATAATGTGACCCTTTGCATTTATCGGCGCTATTCTTAATCTTAATACCATTAAACGAAATAAAAAAAACAGCTCACTCGTAATAATGTATGTCTCCTTTTCAGAATATTATCTGAACTTTGTCACGCCGATTTGATCCTACATCTACCATTCGTTTATATCAAGATTCATGAAAATCCTTACTCGCGTTGATATAGTATCAACCATTATTTTCAAAATATTCATAGTCTGCTCAGTAAAGCAACCGAGTTATGTTATAAAGCTAACCTCACAAAATTTCTCGAATGCAAAGATATATTTGATATATACATATATATATATATATAAACCCTACTTTTGAAACTGGAACGAGCTCAAAGAGCAGTCTTAAAAGTTTGTATTTTCAAACCCTACCTATTTTCTACCGAACAACTTCATAATTTCTGTGATGTCCTTACAGTACGACAACTTTTTATTTGTCAAGTAATTCGTAATCAACATTCCTCTTCAGAGTTTAACCCCGACTTCCGTATAAAACGCCGCGATGACAGAGTTTTCTTACAGTCACATACTTTTAAAACATCCTTTTCTCATATTTTTTTTTGTTTCCTGGGTCTTTTCATTTATAATAGAATTAATAGACAAGTTCATTTATACTCTCTCAACATTCATTATCTAAAAGCTGCAGTTTCCAAATTTCTAAAAACTCTATCATATGATCAAACCGATTATCTCCTACAATCGTTAAATGATATATCATACATTAAAATGAATTATAACTATATATGTATGTTATATTTATTAACTTATCTCTTATAGTTTTTGTCATTGATTAATATGTTTATCTACACACATATCATAAACCCTCTTTACTGCGTCCAAAAACCACGTTACGATCAGCATAATGTTAAACTACTTTGTAAAAACTCATTTCTTTTCTGAATATTGAACATTATGACCATAATGTGTAAATTTTCTACATATTATGACATTCAAATTTCGAACGCCGACGCCCGCCTGCGTGCCGTCCCTACTTTGTCTGTGAAGTTGGTACTACAGAACAAACTCAATGCCACAATGCCGGTCAAACATGCGGTTCCTGAACACATCAAAGAGAGCTTATGATATGTGTGTAGATAAA
The DNA here is from genome assembly GCA_949825045.1 of Argyresthia goedartella. Lineage (NCBI taxonomy): Eukaryota > Metazoa > Arthropoda > Insecta > Lepidoptera > Argyresthiidae > Argyresthia > Argyresthia goedartella. The sequence goes on along the minus strand of OX463806.1, from coordinate 43,719,745 downwards.
CTAGTGCATGTAACTGTACATAATTATGCATTATCTATCAGTCACATAAACTACTACTACATATGATATTTCCTGTTCAACACAGTAGTATATATCTACACACCCTCTCACACACACTCACACAACTCATACAACTCAAAGAGAGGCCACTCACATATCATTTTTATATTAATAGTCTCAAATTTTTCGAAGTATTGTTAATTATTTGTTAACGTAATTTATTTTCGGCATTGTATTAACTTTTTAATCTGCACTGTAAGATATATTTACAAAATTAGCAACACACCTTATTTTAGAAGAACACTGGAGCCTGAAATGCAGGTATTTCTTCCTTGGGTTCCAGATGTCCCTACTAATACCTAATTAAGCTAAGAACTTTGTCTGTAACAAAATATAAACTTTTTATGATGCAATAAATTATTATTATTATTCGTTTCTTAGTTTTGTTCACTCTTCTTCTAGGAGGTTACAGTTAGCCCTGAACACGGGCCTTAGCCAAGTGCTAAAGATCTATGAGTTTCCTTAAAATTTTCAAAATATCCTACATGTTCTTTTTATTAAGAATCAGTGCTTTTTGCAGCAGGATGAAGGCGGGTGGTTTCATATTTAGCAAATGCAGGCTATTGTATAGTGCCTTCGGTATGATTCCAGTTGTTGAGATTATGATCGGTATCGTTAGCACTGTGTTGACTTTCCATTGAGTCTTCAGTTCTATAGATAAGTCTGTATATTTGGCTAGTTTAGTTGCGTGTGTGGTTGTTAAATTATGGGTAGTATTTAAACGAGTGACTGTAAATTAAAGTTTTAAGTGACAAAATTAATTAATTTAGGTTATTATATTACTAAGTGAGCGACTGACTTCGAGTGACGAAATGAAATCAACAGAACACAACTTACAAACATTAATTTGAGTTACTTAAAATACAAAATTAGAAGCTTTTCTTTGCATACTCTCCGTTCCGCTACGCTCCGGGGTTGCTTCTTCTAAGTTATATTATAACCTAACCTATAGTTCAATTGAAATTTAGCCACAATGACCTACTCTAGCCACATTTGGCTGTCTGTATTCCGTTATTGAAGTTGCCTTCTCTGTATTTCTAGTCGCTCACTTAGTAATTTGGTCGCACGGCTAGAATTTTTATATCTGAAATGCCCACTTTTTGTAAGCTCGTTCTGGATTTTATTATTATTAAAAAAAATGCTCAATTCAGTCTTTTTTTCGCTCATTTTAAGTATTTCCGCAGTGATCATTCGCTCAATTAGTTTTTTATTCGATCGTTTTATAATGCCCCTTAAATTATGTGTTTTTGGAATAGCGACGTCAATTAAATATACTGTCTCCGTGTTTTTATCATGGATGGTAATGTCTGGTTTATTGTAATGGATTGTTTTGTCATTTTTTATCGTTCTATTCCAATAAATTTTCACGCGGTTATTTTCTAAGACAGTTTCTGGTTTGTATTTGTAATAGGGTTCTTTTTTTGATGAAATTATATTTATGTGCGAAGTGTTGATGGATTATAGATGCTACTTGATCGTGTCTGTGATTACAGTCAGTTTGTACTATGAATTTACAAGCTCCGGTGAAGTGTTGTATGGTTTCTGTAGCGCTATTGCAAAGTCGGCATTGGTCAGATTGAATTCCAACGAACAAAAACTAAACATTCCAATCTAAACTAACTCAATTAACTGTAAAATGTTATGATAAAATTAACGATTATGCCATTATAGGAACAGGTATCTTAAAGCTCACAGATGATTGTATTGGCTATTGTAAAACAATCCAATTACTACCTTCTAGTTCTAAGCAGACTCTTATACGTATTGACTTAGATATAAGATTTAATATGATCGAAGAGGATGTAGAAAAGAAAAGTTCAATCATATTCTACCTTCACTATCTCCTATTTCACTCAATAATATTAACCCTGGTTCTCTTAAATATGCGTCTCATGCATAAATTAGACAACTTAGAAAACGATATAAATAATATTTAATGACAATCGCACTTCATTCAATTCGGTACTTATTATTCTAGTTTTACCCTTACCATAATCGGTCTCATATTCTTTTATATAATCAATAAGCTATATAAATATTTCAAAAGAAGAGGCACATCCTCCAGCTGCTGTATCCAGATCTTGAATCAGTGTCATAATGGGAAGGAAAATTTTCATGAATCATTGTAAATCACTCAATATAAATGTATGAAATGTGATGAAGATAGCAAATCTGTTAATATCCCTGCGAATTTTCCAAAAGCTAAAGTAAAATTTAGTTCAATAAGAAACATGACCAGTTATTGATTCAGATTATATTTAGTCCCATCTCTTCTCAGCTCAATGTCTTAGTTAGAATATAATCATAATAAGAGACACTAAGTAGGTAATAAGTAATTTTAAGTTTTGATTTACTCAGCTTCATATCTTTGAGATAAAGCTTCGTTTTAATGGGGGGGCTGTTATATCCAAATTTACTTTGTACCATTTCCTTAGTGAGCAGAAGGGCCACATGGCAAGTGACGCCGTGGCGTCATGGTTGCAATGTATAAAAACCATTATTTACCTAAACTATAGTTAGTCGTTACTCTGTTTTGGCCGATAATTAGGCTCAATATTTTCACCTCGTCACGTGTATTGATGTAATTTAAATATACAGTACTTTTATGTTTTTGGATTCTGAATTTATAATAAAGTGATTTTTTTTAAACTCTTACAGGGACTGCCTTATAAAAGTACGTACGTAAGTTATAGGCGATATGGAATGGTTAAAAGAGTGCGTCTCGGAACAAACATCCAGTCGTCAACCTAAGATGTCAGTTTTTAGGGTTCCGTACCCAACGGGTAAGAACGGAACCCTATTACTAAGACTTCGCTGTCCATCCGTCCGTCCGTCCGTCCGTCTGTCACCAGGCTGTATCTCAAGAACCTAGCTAGCTAGAGAGTTGAAATTTTCACAGATTATGTATTTCTGTTGCCGCTATAACAACAAATACTAAAAAACAGGATTAAGAAATATTTAAGGGGGCTCCCATACAACAATTCTTTCAATACCACATACAAACTTATGGATGCACCTGGTTACGTACATGGAGTGTGAAAGTAACCGCACCAATAACTTTGTAAACAATATTTTGCTGTGTAAAATCCAAACTATTCACTCCACACCATCGCTTCCATTGAACGGTGGTACGGAACCCTTCGTGCGCGATTTAGACTCGCACTTGACCGGTTTTTCAATTTTCGTATTTTTTATGCCACCATGTCCAATATAAAAATAATCTAATCACAATATTATCTTTGAAATTATTGTCCAAGCGAGCGAATCGTCTCCGTTTCTTTTTTCTTTAAATTATTGCTGAATTCGTTTGCTCAATATCTGATTATCTCATTTTTTAGGGTTCCGTACCCAACGGGTAAGAACGGAACCCTATTACTAAGACTTCGCTGTCCGTCCGTCCGTCCGTCCGTCCGTCTGTCACCAGGCTGTATCTCAAGAACCTAGCTACCTAGAGAGTTGAAATTTTCACAGATTATGTATTTCTGTTGCCGCTATATCAACAAATACTAAAAAACAGGATAAAAGAAATATTTAAGGGGGCTCCCATACAACAATACCACATACAAACTTATGGATGCACCTGGTTACGTACGTGGAGTGTGAAAGTAACCGCACCTATAACTTTGTAAACAATATTTTGCTGTGTAAAATCCAAACTATTCACTCCACACCATCGCTTCCATTGAACGGTGGTAAGGAACCCTTCGTGCGCGATTTAGACTCGCACTTGACCGGTTTTTTTATTTATTAAGCCCTATAACACGAAACTTGACAGGTGCACTATTATAGTAGTTTAAAACTCAAAAAAACTCAAAACGTTTATTCTGTAAATAGGCCACAAGGGCACTTTCACATGTCATTTCATTTCATTTTTTACAGAACATTTGGTATTATTATCATATTATCAGAAAAAAAAAGTTTTTAATTATTGTTTCTGAGAGATGTAAAGAGTCTCAAATGTCATAATAAAATAATTAAAATATAAATAACAGAGATGTATAGTCTCTTTAGTCAATAATACAATGATAATAGGAGATGTTTATGTGACTAATACATAATGCCTAATTACGTACAGTTACATACACTAGTTTATCTACACACATATCATAAGCTCTCTTCGATGTGTTCAGGAACCGCATGTTTGACCGGCATTGTGGCATTGAGTTCTTTAGCTTTTTCTGTAGTACCAACTTCACAGACAAAGGGGCGGCACGCAGGCGGGTGTCGGCTTTCGAAATTTGGATGGCATAATATGTAGAAAATGTACACATTATGGTCATAATGTTCAATATTCAGATAAGAAATGAGTTTTTACAAAGTAGTTTAACATTATGCTGATCGTAACGTGCGGTTTTTGGACGCAATAAAGAGGGCTTATGATACGTGTGTAGCTAAAATTTTTAAGTTGTCAGCAAAGTGAAGTCTCACGATAATTATAAATCTGTATTCATTACAAAAATTGTATCATTAAAAAAACTATTAACGTAATGTTCAGTCGGCGGGTACTTTTGACCCGGACACAATTCCCAATTTAATGGCATTTAGGGATATTGTTTGGGAATATTGTGTGGTGTGGAATTTCAGTTTGTGACCTCAAGGAGCCTATGTTCACTTGGGGAGGGTTGAATAACCCAGAAATATAACTATTTGTATTACCACAAAAGCTCTAATGCTACAGTCGGTAGGTAAAAAAAAACTACTTGGACACAGTTCACAATTTAATGGAATTTAGGGATATTATTTGGGAATAGTGTGGGGTGTGTCATTTCAGTTTGTGACCACAGAGCACTTTTGTTTATTACAAATCTGTCATTATCAATGTGTGGAGGCAGTTGCTCACGTCCGAAGGAAATACTTGGATCCTACAGCCCTGCACGCCCTTCCTGGGTAGTGCTAACAGGCAATCATCAATCAGTCCAGTATAAAGTGATAATTATTTATTTATAAAACACGTGACCGACATTAATTAGGAAAATAATGTGTAAGTTTTGTATGAGCAGTCGCGAGTCAGTCGCACGAGCATGATTTATTGACGAAAACGAACTCAAATACCTAAGGATCAGCACAAAAAAGATTCCAGAAATTTCTTCTACTCATGTTTTAATAAAAAGTAGATAATTATAAAACTAGTGGCTCTGTGAGCTGTAGACCTCGCGAGCGTCACAGGAAATTTGCGCTTTTTCATTATTTTCCTTCCCCTCGCATCACACTCCCGACCCCTGAAGGGTTTAATAACGCGAAAGCATTTTCTTTCGATCCCACAAACAAACTTATGAATGCACCCGGTTACGTACCTGGAGTATGAAAGTAGCCGCACAAACAATCAAATTCACCAATGAAACCTCATTTGTTTCAAGCAGTTTGCGATGGGCTGTAGCGGTTTTTATTTTCAAACCCCATATCTCCGCCATTTTGAAAGAAAACATACAAAATAAGTGGCCAAGTGCCAGTCGGACTCGCCCATGAAGGGTTCCGTTCTAGCAAGTAAGTATATGACTGGATGTTTATGTTGTAGGTTTGTTTTTCATAGTGTGTATGAATGACAAAGATATCTTTGTGGTCTTTTATAAATGATTTTTATCCTAAAAACTGCTTTTTATTTTGTTCAAACCAATTTTTGTTGAAAGTTATTATTGAGATATACAGCATAATAATATATATAATATAATATATTATTTGTAGATTTTTCACTCTCTTACTTTAAAGGTTAGAGAGAGAGGGGGGGGGGACATTTTTCCACTTTGGAAGAGTCTGTCTCTTCAAAGGTTTACTTTGAGGAAAAATAGTTTCAGGAACCTCAACGTCATTTTTAAATACCTATCTTTAGACACCCCACACAGTATTAATGCAAAAAATATTGTTTGGTTTCAGTTCCATCTATGGGGAGCCCCCTTTAATCATTTAAATTTTTCAAATTTTGTTTAAAAATCATAAAGCGGTTCACAGAATACATCTACATACTAAGTTTCAACTGTGTAGTCCTAATAGTTTCTGCATAAAGTTGCTGTGACATACGGACCGACGGACGGACGGGCAGACAGACATGACGAAACTATAACGGTTCCTTGTTTCTCTACAGAACCCTAAAAACTGAATCAACAAAAAAAGCTATATAATTATCGAACCTGCTCGCAAAATTTTACGAGAATCGGTTGAGAAATGCGGCCTATAGAGGTTAACAGCCGGAAATCCGGACAGAAATCCGGACACAGGAAAGCATTTTAGCCCAAGCTGATACGGAGGCGCTTCCATCGCTCGGTTAGTTATTTCTTCGGGCTTTAACATAGGCAAACATTATTGAAACAGAAATAAGTTATAACTTATGATTTAGGGTTTCATTACGTATTTCATGTAGTCACATGTCATCATGTAGAACTCTCCAAAAAGGGTATAAAAGCGGAACATTTCTGAAATTCTGGAGTCTCACGTCAGCTTCTGAACTAGAAGTACCACTTAAAGGCCTTATCCCGGGTCGCACTACACCGGGATCCTGCGAGCCTTCAAACTCCCTCAAACCTTCAAACAATCCTACAAACAACGGGATCCTGCGAGCCTTCAAACTCCCTCGAACCTTCAAACAATCCTTCAAACTACGGGATCCTGCGAGCCTTCAAACTCCCTCAAACCTTCAAACAATCCTTCAAACAACGGGATTCTGCGAGCCGTGCCTACGACGCGATCCTGCGAGCCGTCCCTACAAAGGGATCCTGCGAGCCGTAACTACAAATACGCCCGCTACTGTTCCTACAACGATGATTTCAACAACATCTACAACAACAAATACACCTGCATCCTGTTCATCACCCTACCGGTCACCTACTCTCCGTGTCCTCCGCTTCCTTTTTTTTACTTAACCTGTGTTTTATAAAAAACCTGTTCTCATCTCATTCAGTCTCATCTTCGTATCATTTTTTTATCGTCTTCATTGTAAATAACTAATAAACTGTCTCTACTAAATTTTATCCTGGTTGTTTTCTGTTAGGTTCTGGTTAGGTTAGTATCCTCACACGACAAGGGTTCGGGCTGGTCCCGTTTGACTCAAGCGTGGGACAATGAAAACAGAAGACTATTAGAATCTTCGTGGCGTAATTCCACTCTCAAGACATACAAGTCAGCCTGGGATAGATGGCACTAATGGTGCAAAAATAGATGTCCTGTTGACAACCCAAAACCAAGTGATTTGGCACAATTTATCTGCTACTTACATGCAAAAGTAAAATTAGCACCCAGCACAATAGCTGTACATAAATCAGTTGTATCAACCTTCGCCAACCCAGAAGAAGGTGAAGAGATGAGCAAGCATCCATTAGTAAGACAAATTCTAAAACCCGTATCGATAACCAGACCTCCCCCGAAAAAACCTTCCACTTGGAATATCGGGACCCTGATTGAATATCTGCAACATTATAGTTTCGATGTTAACAGTTTCTTTCAAGTTTCACGTCATGTTGCTATACTATTACTGTTATGTACAGGTAGAAGGATTCATGACCTTACTTTATTAGATATAGGCCCGAATCGCTTTGAGAGTAGTGATGATCACATTATCTTCTGGCCGCGGTTCGGCTCTAAGACAGACAGTGCAACATACAGACAAAAAGGCTGGCAAATATCCAGCGATGGCCCTGACAATCTTAACCCGGCGCCTTGGATCAACAAACTCATAGATATATCCCAAACGCATCGAAAATCCGGACAACAAATAACTTCTCTTTTTATCACTTGCAGAGGCAAAGTAAAGCCAGCCTCTAGAACTGTGATAAGTGGCTGGATAAAAACAGTCCTCAGAGAAGCAAAGATTGACAGTTCTCCGGGTAGCTTTAGGGCTGCAGTGAATTCTGATATTTGGATAAATAATAATGTCAATATTGACGAGGTGTTATCGAGAGGAAATTGGAGGAGCAAACATTCATTTATCATTACTTTAAAGAAATTCGAAATGATATAAACAATTCACATGACAATTGTAACGGACTGTTCCGTCTATTCACAGTAATTTAGATTACTCTTTCAACTGATTTCAATGATTGTTTTGATTAAGTTAGACACAGATTTGTCTATTTATTGATTTATTTAAGGTTCTTTTTTGTCCAGAAGAAAAATATATTTTGTTACTTAACTTTGGAAGGCGCCCGACGCACAGGGTGATTGTAGGCTGGTAGGGTAGTGGTTTAGTGTTGCTACACGCGAAAATCCATGGGGTAATCTCACAAAGTGGGTCAAGCTACGCTGGAACCTAAATATTCGTTTTCTACCCTACGGGGGGAAAACGATGTTAATTGTAAACAACCCCTGCAAGTACCCAAGAAGGCATCGTAGAAGATATAACAAAAGAAAAACACTTAAATTCATCTATAGCATCACAATTTATTTCTATATTCGTTTTTGCTTTTATTATTAAAAAAAATAGGTTCAGTGAAATTCACACCCACACCCTAAGTCGTATGGCACAACTTACAACTACATTTTTTTGGAAAATATGTCTCTTAATTGTCAGTTTATAAACCATGTAATAATGCCATCAACAAGACTTGTACAAAAATAAAATTTCTCAAAATTACAAAAAAATCATGCTTACGTCAAAGTGATAATGATAATAAATTACAAATACATATTAATAGGCACATTCTTAATCATAACTTAATCATAGGCGGGATACCAGCTCCCAAAATCTATACATAATTTAATTTTACTACTTACTTGTCTACCCAATCCCTCTGTCGCCGCCATTTGGATAAATTAGCCAATTAGTCAAAAACCGGGGCCGTTAAGTAAGAGCCGGCATTCATTCAAATGGCTAAAGGTCCGTCGGGAAAATAAATGAACGAAACGTTTAATGAGATACCTCATTGTGCCAAGGCAAATGAATAACACAAGACGGATTGTCCTTGTGCACCATGTGATCGCCTCGCTCCGCTCCGCTTCGCTCAGCTCCAGGTTGTACACACAGTTGTCAAATAACACAAACTAACTTTAGTATTCGAACGGAAACCTACAGAAACCAGACTGAAAGAATTCAGCTGTTGCGTTGACGCCATCTTGCAAAAACGTTTGGCTAGCCATTTTCTGAACGCTTGTTCTTAATGAACAGCCCGAGTTATTAAATAAGTGCCTCATTTAACCAGATGGCGACGATTCTATCATTTACTATCGCTAGGACCATTTTATTCTTATTTTGTACCATTTCACTTTTGCATCATGATGTCGTCTCTCCAAGCCAGGGCCTATGCACATCGGCGGTGATCCATACTGGAAGTAAATGGCCCTATAGCTGCATTCAGTATTCGCCACCGTACGTGCGGCGACGCGTTGCGAAGTCATAATGGAATGGACGTTCCGCGTCTTCGCTACTGCTGATTTGTACCTGTGAAAGTAAAATACCTAGAAAGTAATCTAAGTATGTTATGCAAAAGTATTCTGGGCTTGGAAAGTCAAGATTGAATAATGATTGTTAGGTTGCTAGGTAAGTTATTAGGATAGATATTTAAATGGTTGGATGATAGGAAGGTTGTGCATTACACGCACCGCACACATGACAACTCAAAATCCTATCCATGACATCCCTCACCCAAATCAGCAGGGCGGCGTTCCTGGCAGCAACAGCTGCCATCGCACTTGGGTGATTCAAGCTGGTGCCAGGACTATGTTACATCCCTGATATGCAGAGGTGGCCAATTAGCATCAGAACTTAAGATTAACAAGAGTGGTTGGAGGTTTGGATGGTTGGATAGCGGGATACTTGGATAGTTAGTTAGAAGGTTGGATGGTTCAATGATTGGATACCGGCTGGGTTTGTTTGATAGTATGGTTGGATGATAGGATGTTTGTTTATAATATAACAACTACTGATGACTCACAAAGGACAATTCAAAAGCCGATCCATAACATTCCTCTTCCTGATCAGCAGCACCGCATTTGCGGCTGCCACCGTGGACGGGTACTCCAGGCTGGTGTCAGGATTGACTACCCCCCCTGACATGCCGAGGAAGGTGGCAGCCACCTCCAATTCTCCAGGGTACTCGGGTTCGCACCAGGAGGAGAGGATCGTAATGAAGTCGTTCGGGATGACTGGTTGCGGTGGAAAGTTCTGAGGAATATAGTAGACAGGATTTAGCACAAAGACCAGTTGGCATCACTCTTAATCTATATTGTAGTCAAGTTGCTGAAGTCCCATGGAACTCCTGTAGCTAATATAACTATAATACATATAACGCTATTCCTTCTCCGCCACTTGGGACGTTTAAGGACGACTCCTGACGAGTGACAGTCGCACTGCTCCTCGTTAGCGATATTTTCCAGCATGAACCTTGCGATTGTGGTGCTGGTGTATACGCTCAGGGTCGGCACGGCTTACACTGGATAAGGAGCGCGGGCAGGCTTTCTCGGCATTCCCTCATCATCGACATAGTCAGGCAGCCTCTCGTAACTGCAATATCGTTTCGCAGGATACGTATTGGGTGCGACTCGACTCGACATTATGATTTAATTATTTACATATATTATTAATTCTTTCAAAGTCCTTTTCTCAATTAATTTCGCGACGACATTATAACAGGTTGATTTCGTTTTTTTTCCACTGGCCACCTGGTGATATCAATCAACTTTTTAAACTGAACATTTTTCTGGGTCTGGACTGAGAATCAGCGTCACAAACCTGCTTGTGACACATGCTGAGGCAGCAAAAACACTCATAACTTATGTGGGTACTTTTAAATGATACCTTTTACTTTGTATTATACTAAGTTAGTTTTGTTGTTATTTGTACTTTCATATTAATGTGTACTGAAACAGTACATAAATGCTATTCTTTACTAGTCTATTCTGTTGGACCCGCCGCGGAAGAGGTCGCGAGGTTAAACGTACAAAAGTACTTGCACTTTTGTACCAGTACATTTTGTTCCGATCGTTCTAGAAATCTGGGATTTCTAGAACGGTCTGGGAGGTGCTGGGTAAGACTTTTCTAAGGGAGAAAGGAAGCCGCTTGAGTGACCCGTTCTAGGTCCAACTTATGCCGAGACCTCCCTTGCGGTGCAACGCGGCAACGTTGCCAGCGTAAAAGGCACTTTTGCGTCTGATATGGCCCGGAGCAGATTATTCCTTAGGCGTCGTACCCACCTGCGCGACATGCGTCACTCAGATTTGTGCTACAAAAGAGGGCTGTTCGTGCAATCTACAATGTGGTTCCCAGAGAGTCACTGCGTTTTAAATTTAAGGAAATTAACATTATGACAATGCCGTGTCAGTATATTTATGAAAACCTAATGTAGGTCCACAAAAATATTGATAAATTTCCTAAGAATAGCGACAGGCACAATGTCAACACTAGAAATAGGAATAAACTAGCTATACCTACTACTAGGCTCCATAAGGTTAATGTATCTTTTAAAGGGCAATTTATTCGCTTTTACAACAAAATACCGACTGAGTTACAAGAATTGTCTGTAAATAAATTTAAAAATGTTGTTGAAAATCACTTATGTAAAAAAGGTTACTACAAAATATCAGATTATGTAGAAGACAAGAAAGCTTGGGAAGGTGTTTGCTCCAATTCTGTAAAAAATAACGTATAAAGCTGGAGGTTTCTAGTCGCATTTTTGCCGGACGTGACGGAATTCAAATTGAGTTCTATATTTCCCTGTACCTTATACATGTTTTAGTTTAAGATTTGACATTCTCCAAATGTTACCTGTGTTTCTTATGGAAATAAACTATTTTTGAATTTTGAATTTTTGAATTTAGATCTGCAAAAGACTCCTTTGCACGGCATGCTCTTTTGGGTACCCAATCCACATGTCGTGCAAACGTAGCCTTTTATCAGATCAGTCACACGGCAAAGACACGTAGGTAGACATGGTTTCTTAGTTTGTAGTTGCTATTTTGTCTTTTTTTTTATTATTATTATTTTCATTCTATCAAATAAAAGTTACATAAAACTAAGTACGTATTTGGTGATAACGTTACAAGATAAACCTCAATAGGTTCAATACCCGGCCTGATACTTACAGTAATTGTAGATGGGTGCTGATAGGTGAAGATGATTCTGGAACATATTTAAATTGGAATATTTTTGCGACAACTCACCAAAGTCTTCAGCAACACCATCTCAGCCCATTTCAGCTCGCCCACCATGAACGCATTATTGGAGCACTTGATCAGTCTTGAGGCAGGCCGACTACCGTAGTAGATCTTCTCTGCGACCAAATAGCACGCTGGCTAATAGCTGTAGCTGTTTTACGCTGATTTTGTTTTGCTCTAGCATGGCGTCGAGGTACCAGAAGGCCGCTTGGAGGACAGCCGGGTCTCCATTTGGACCCTGAAATTTTAAAAGTTGAAGGTAATGCTGCCATTTATACGATTGACACATTTCACTCATGAGGAAAAAGCAGCCCTAATTGACAGACTTCATCTAGATTGTATGAACTAAACGCGCTATAGTGCGGGAACTAAAATTATATTTACCTTAATTCATCAGTACACCTAGGTGACTTTTGTCCCCTAGGGCTTTGTTTTCCTCATGAGACAAATGGTTAAATGCCACAAATGCCCTGGTTTAAGGTCTTACTAAGACAAAATTAGTGAATTACTGAAGAAGGGGATAATTATAAGAAACCTGTTGATAATAGGTAAACAGGAAACGAGTCTTAATCAGTCCTCAACAAGTAGCCAGAGTGGTCGATTATGAATCGTTTCCACGGTTACCCGGTTAACCGGTTTTCAATAACTTCTGGAGTCAAGGCGTGACAATAATTAAACAAAATTTCCCTTTGGTTCATATAAAAACATATTTAACTCACATGGAATTTCATGAGCCAGTTCAGCACGCATGCGCGAATGTCACGTTGTATGGGGATTTCCTTTAAGCAGGGTCTCTTCTCAACAGCGATCAGGTAACTGAACAGGTCCACTGTATAGCCCCGACTCATCTGAGTTGAGTATAGTTTATCCACTGCAATTGTAAAATCAAATGTATAGTGGGTACAGGCAAGAACGCGTGCACCTGCGCCCGGCAAATATTTACTAAAGCAGCCAATTCGATTCTGTGAAACTAATAATAGTGGTCGCCTTGGCTCCAAGTTTTTTTTAAGTTGTGACCTAACAAAACCTAACTTTAGTATTCGGAAAGCAAGTGACCTATAGATATAGCAACCAATTAATAATAATTAGGCGTTGAGGCAAACACTTTATCACTATGGATTTAACATTTATTAAATCCATAAGCGCATGAGTGAAGGCAAAGTCTGTATGCTGTTCTCCGGCACTTTGTATCGCCCTGATCATCCAGGGGGAGAGGGGGACCCCCCCCCCTCTCCCCCCCACCCCACCCCCCTCATTAGATATTTCGATTCAAAAATTTACCCGATATTTACTTAAAACTTCTAACATCTGCGGTAAGAAAAGGAAGAAATCTTTCCTAAATTCCTTCTCCTGAAATTGTCCAAAATTGTGCCTCTGCCATCCCATACTTAAAAAAGCGCGAGGCATTAAAACTATAAATACCTATATGATTAAATTAAACAACCATTAGATTAAAGGACTGCCACCCCTCCTCTATACACCTCCCTGTTCGTTTTGTTACATTCATTTGGTAGTTTCATAGGTAAGACATCAGTTGCCAATGGTAATTATCTCATTGTTTACCCAATTTAATGAGGTCATAAGAAGATGTCCTTAATTGGCCTAAGTAAAATATAATTTTAAAGATAATTTAAACTTTATCGTGCTGTGGACTCAGTTCCCAAACAAACAAATAGAATATTAAAAGAGTACTTACACGAAAAAAAGCGGCTTGAGTCGCTTCGCTTTGTTCGCTTTGTTCGCTTCCATTTTTGATGAAGATTTAAAATAAAATTGGCAACAGGCGCGGCGCGGTCACTACGAATCACGAACGTTGGATTGGCGGTATTGGCGGTTGGTGACTTGCAATGTCGGTTATGATTGAGTTCTCTCTCTGAGCTCCATTTTTTGTAGATTACCCTACAGTCCAACAATATTCGTTTTTGTTTACGAAGAATCTAATGAAACCAGAACATGTTATGAATAGAATATTTGGTGTATTGATGTGAAATGTAATTGTTTATTGCACAGGTAATATTAGGCGAGCTTAAAATTGAAATAATTAAATACAACTGAAATTAAATAATTATATTTTTTAAACATATCACAAAATCATAGAAATAAAAAAAACTTCAAACTAAAGTCTGGCTGCTGAGAGAATGCAATCCTGACAGATCAAAACCCATAAAATGTTAACTTCTGCAAAGAAAAATAGTGCTTACATTGCTTGTACGCATTAAGAAAATGTGATAATCGCATTCTAAAAACGGCCGAAGTGTAGCTTAAATACTACGCTGTGTACTTTTTCATAATCAATTACTTCTGGGTCCTGTTACATAATCGTCAGTTAAAACTTCCAAATCCCCTCACACTGCAGAATAACAAAATAAATAAGTAAAATAAGCATGCTGAAAATCTCTTTACGAAAATTAGGGGTGGGAACTTATTCCTTTTTATCATTGAGGTATTTTCCTAGACGGTTTTCTTCAAAATCCAACAGATGACTCTCAGGACGGCCTGTTTTTTGGTCATAGAGTAAAGTATATGGTTTATAAAGAGTTTCCATGATCTCAGATGATTTAGGTCAATGAGCAAGAACTACTACCTTTTTACCGAACCTTCTTTCAGTGGTTGCGTACCTCTACCATCTGAGATCATGGAAACTCTTTGCATATCATATAATTTACTCTATGACCAAAAAACAGGCCGTCTACAGCGCCATAAAGTAGATTAACCTAACCTATGTTTTATTTTACTCACTTTCTCATAAGACTTGCTAAGCCAGATCGCCCCTAACATTTGTATTTACACATTTGCATTACTGTAATGGCATAATAACCTGTACAAAACTCGCTAGGCGACTTCTAACTGTAACCAAAATACACAAATCTTGTCCAACTAATACTACAACATTAACCAGTCAAGTGAAACTCAAACAAAGTATATATTATTCAATAACAAATTATACGATAGGATTTACTACCAACATTCTTTCGGAAAAGGCCCCAGGAGGTCAATTAGTTGGATGACGGAAAGTTCTGATTCGAATATGCATAATGAATGAAGTTCTTCACAACATCCAAACCGGTGTTATTTATACATTTACCGGTCTCGTGCCCTTCACACGTGTACCGTACTTAACTTAACAAGATAGGGTTAACATCGCAGTTATCTAGCTAGGACTTTGATTAGGATCGTCACACTGCTACCACTAATTCTGATTTAGGAACTGGAATTATGTAACCGCTTTCCGACACTTTCCAAATAAGTTACTTGCAAGATAAATTATTATGTAATACGTTTGGGACGTGGTTCTCACCAAATGTTCTTACATAAAGGTACTTACGCTCAAAAATATTACTAACTACATATCTAAATCTGTCCGCTACCAGAGAGCCCCGATCAGCAAAACAAAACGCATATATTTGTATCATTTCAAATCAAATAGAAATTGACTCCGCTTCAAGCAAATCTACTATGGAAATACCCTCATGGTTCCACAATTTTCACCCGCATGCATTTATTTCTGGAATCGTACGTGCGATCAACATATTAGCTATACATATTTACTCCCACTTATTTCTCCCTGTCGAGCAATACGCGCAACACATGAATAATCATTGCAGGAAAATGCATAATGGCTGGTTTGAGCCTCGCGTGGAAGTTTTATTCCCATCCACCCCGGTCGAAAGTTTTCCGCCGATCACGGCGCAGGGCTCTTGGGCACGAGACAATTTATGTACCTATTCATTTCTATAGTTACGGTCCATTTCCATTCTAGTACACAATCAATAAATTACCTGGGAAATCGGTACATCGTCGCCGGTAAACGGCGGGACCGGGGTTGAAACTCAGTCTTTAGATGGCACACTTGTGGATCCCCGGGTTGGATGGGATGGAACCACTTATAATACCGTGACCAGTGAACCGAGTCACATCGATCCATATCCCTGTAACGAATGTATATTGGTAGTTGATTGCGCCGGGTTCGTATGAAATGTTGAAGGCCCGGATTATGAAAAACAGAATTATGATTTAGTAGTAGTAATCGTTCTTCGTGAACGATTCGGGCTCCAGGGACAGAAATTGCAGATCCCACACGGCGTCTCTTCTCTCTACTCCTCAGCACAACACTGTTGCTTAGGAACATTCGTTCAGGTTAAGACTAATCCGACTGTGGAACGCACTTCCCTGCGCTAACAGGTACATATCAGGTATAAGAAAAGATAAAACTGCATCTCCTTTCTCTTCCGTATTACGTTTAAGAATGAAAGTATTGTGTTAATATATCTATATATATTTTACGTTTATAATGTATTATATTATTGTTATTATATTTTATACACAGCACAGCAAAAATACTTACCTGCGCAGCAACACTTTATGTTTTAAATATTTCATGAGTACTTAAGTTTATGTTTAAAGTAGTTGTTGTTGTTATTACATGTTGAACTTAACAAGAAGGATAAAGGGGACTTCGCTTCGCTCAAATATAATGGATATTTGCTGCGCAAATCAGTATTTTTGATGTGCAGATTAATAATTCCCTTTAATTTATTGTGCACCAGTCTGTGCCGTCCTGCCTAGGTTTGCTGGAAAAAGCCGCCGCCTTTGCGCATAATTGCTCAATATTACTTACTTACTTACTCATGATTAACCTGGCAATAAAGTATATTGAATATTGAATAGTACAGCCGGGTTGCGATCTCGCCTTTAGTCATGGTAGCGGTCGCATTTCATCCCCATACGCGATAGATCCTGGGTTCGAATCCCTGTGGGGGAGGAGGATAAAATACCTCTTTCTGAAGTAAATTCAATTTCTTAATGACGACCCGAATGGCAGAGTCGGCAGTGACCCTGCCTACGAAGTCAAGGGTCCCGGGTTCGAGTCCCGGTGGGGGCTATTTGTTTGATGAGAACGGATGTTTGTACCCTAGTCATGTTTTTTTATCTATCTAAGTATAATATTTATCTATTTAAGTATGTGTATCGTCTAGTCTAGTACCCAAGATACAGGGAATCCTAGTCTGGGGCTAGATCAATGTGTGTAAATAGTGTCCAAGGTATTATTATTAATTAATGGCGGTCTAACAGCTAGGTTAATTTCGCCAATGTCACGTGTTTTTCTAGATTTCACTGTATTGTGTGTTTCGTAGTCCGAATAAATTTATTTCTATTCTAGTCTATTCTATTCTATTTTGGACGGGTACTCTTTCGAGAGCCTGGAAACTTTAGTATTGATTTGGTGCTCCTCAGCACTACCCGGGAGGACGTTAAGGGCTGTGGGTTCCAAGTATTTCCTTCGGATTGAGCAACTGCTTCCCCTGAAGTAAATTACTTCTCAGAGTGGCTTAACTTTTGACAGCTTGACAGAATTAGTGATTTCCTTATACGTTGTCAATTTCATCATCACAAACAATTTTGTTTATGAAGCAGTTTGAATCGATGGCATATTGACAATATGATAGTTTTGCTCACTGTTCCGTCGATTTGGTTTACGTTATTTGTCGGACTGGGAGCGCGAAATGTATTATTAATGTTGCTGAGGTGTCAGTTCCGGTTCGGAACGTGACAATTCATTATACTAGTGGCCCTGGGAGCTGGAGACTTTGCGAGTTTTTTTAATTATTTTCCACCCCCCACACCTTCGAACTCTTGATGTTTATCGGATGAACTATTGGAATTATTATGAAAACAAATAACCCAATGCACCGCGCCTGGTTACGTAAATAGAGTGTGATAGTAGCCGCACCAATAACTTTATAAACCGCCATTTAAAAAAATATAATCGACGAATCGACTTCAAAATCGCTTGAGAAATGCGACTAGCGATTATGTTGATGATGAGGTGGGATGCGGACCGCCTCATCATCAACATAATGAGCCGCTGGACCATGCGCAGGCGGATGATCGGTCCTCTAGGGTGACTTTTCACCCAACGAATGTTAGGCAGTTTATATATTTCTTGTACCATGCATTATAGTTTACTTTTCCATCAGTAGGTACGTCATAATTGCGGTAAGTTACGTTCTTAGGGAACTGTCAAAATTTACATATAGGATTGAACAGCTATACTGTGATCCTATACAGACATTCTGCGTTTTTTGTTGGGGTTAAAATTTATAAAATATGTGACGGTTGAAAGTTTTTTAAAGGCACATTGATTTTCAATACACTTTTTAACAGGGCAGTTACTTACGTTAATAATAAAGTTGTGATAACAATCGTTAATTAGTCAGAGAAAACTTAATAAAAGACAAACATGTAAATTCATTACGTTTTATTTCAAGCATTTTCTGTTCCGGAATGCACAAGATGGCGGGCGCAGTAAACAAAACGATAAACATATAAATAAATAACAAATAAATGTAGCACATTAATGTTCCCACCGAGGGGCCCAGGCCTTTAACCGGATACGAATAAGATTAAGCCATACTCCACCGCGCTGGCTCAGTGCGGGGTGATGGAGGGGTTTTACGACCACAACCACGTAGCAATATGAGCCGGGACCTATAACTTAACAATTCATCCGAAACTCTGATCGTCCGTTAATGTACTTAAGATAATTAATTATCTCATTGGTACATGGCCAGGTGTCGAACCAGCATCTCCTGTGTGAGAAGCAAGCGTGAAACCCATCAGACCACGAGCTCTTAAAACATATAAAATAAATATATTTTATTTCAATCATGTTCTTTAGTAAGTTCCAGAATTAACAAGACAGTGGGCGTAGTAACAGTAAACAAAAACACTTGCTTGACGTATGTGTTGAGTATTTCTTTTCTATTCTTGGACCATCTGAACAGGCAAATGTCTTCCGACCAAACACCATTTCTTATTTATTTATTCGGATTTTATTTATGCTTCTGACACGAATTGAACATTTTGTAATCACCCTTTATTTTTGAATTTAACCTAACTTGAGTATATGGCAGTTCTATAGCAACAAAACAAAAGTACTGATCCTCTAAATAAACCTAACAATAATTGGCTGCCTCGGACTGGACACTATTTGACGGGACTCGGATGTCGATATGTTATGACAAGCTAGCGTGCAGTCATAAGTTACTAACATGACACTGATTGTGTTTCCTCTAACACCCGCCGGGCGCCGCCACATACATCCTGCACGTGGCTCGGGCGTGGTTAATTATAGGTACCCACTGCTTCCCCTAATTGGGAATACAAGCTATCAATCTATTCTCGCAGCGAAAACTACCGCAGGAATCGGCTCAGGCGCTCCGGGTATACTGTAATACTAAGGCCATTGTAAGAGGTCTCATTTGGCACTTCATCGTAATTTAACAACCTGGCCTTCTGTGGAGTGCACACATTTTTTTTTCTAAGTTAGAACTGCAGAATTGCTTAACTTTTTTCAGTAAAAAATACATATGTATGTACTATAATAACAATAAGGCTAGTATTTATTCGCACATGAAAAATACTGATTTGCACACCAAAAAAGGATCAGCAAAAACATATTTTAAGTTTTAAATATTATATGTGTATTCAAGTTTATGTTCACCTAAGCTACCGCGTTTTGTCCTAATATTTGCAGTGCAAATCAGTATTTTTGACGTGCAGTTTAATATTTCCCCTATAATAATGACAAAACAAGGCAATTTTACTATTGTCCTTGACTAGTAAAAGAACTTTAACACCGTTACAAGGTGACGTCGCTGAACCCTTTTCCTTTTAACCTCTCCAAAACCGAGAGCAGTTGGGACGGGTCGCGATTTCGAACCTTATGCCATGGTATTCAAGGGGTTAAACACGGCATGTTAACCAACAATTCGATTGATTCGATCACAATTAATTGAATGCATTCAATTCACACATCTTTGAAATCCGTAGCGATTCATTAAATTTAATGGAATACGTTCTTACGGCCCCACAACGTACATGTACGTGATTTTTCCATTATAAGTATGGCATGGGGCCATTCTGAACGGGATTCGGTACTGGAGGATATTAACATTTAAACATCTTTCCTGCAACTCAGTGTAAGACTGACAGATGTCAAATGGCACCTGTTACAATGGCCCTACAATAATCATTGTAGGGTCATTTTAACATGTGTTATCATTTGTTTGGCGACATCTGTGTGTTGCTCTCGTGACGGATTATCTAAAAGCCAGGGTGCCCCGCATTGGCTTAACATAAAATATTACAACGAGACAAATTGGATTGGACTTGAATGAAAGCAAGCGCTCTGCGATCTAGATTAGCATAAACTTTTGTCTTTGTAAATGATAATTCCCAAGTCCTTTTACCAAGAAGACGAGGTTCCGGGCGGCAGCAGCTGGTTATCGTGCCAAAAATGTATTTCAGGAAATAAGAGAAGAATTAAGGGCCCTGGGCAGGTGAGGCAATGGCAGATAATAGGTAGGTAGGCAGATTTGTATTGCCTCCGGGCACCGACATGGTTAATGCGGCGCTGTTCTTGAGTTTCAAATAATAATGCGGCGATAGACTAGACCCATTGTTGATGACACGTACCACGCTCACTGAAGAACCTGAAAAGAAAGCTTAAAACTATTTATGTAACCTCTCAAATGTATACACAGATATGAATATTAAATATATATAAACTAAATCTATACATATAAAACACATAGTAATATACATACATACATACTTGCATTGTAATTAGAATAAATATTTGTTTATATAAAAAGGAAAATGCCAAAGGTGCGTGTCCAATATACTAGGCACTCCCCGCACCCCTTACCAGCACCACCCGCGGTGGTCGTTGCCTTCAGTCCTTGCTTGCCGTCGGATCGTGACGCGTGTGCGCATTATTTCGCACCCACCTTTCGCATTACCGGCTCCGTAATGGCACGAGGGTAGCATGCATGTTGTGACGTCCCTACTTGGAGAGGAATAAAAAGATTCCAAATAGGTAGCCAACAAGAAATTTTATTTAACGTGGGTTCTCCAAATGTAGTCTGACCCTGGTTACGCAGCAACGAATCTTCCCTGCGGGTCTTGCCGTAGTCGGAGTGCCGCTGACGTCGGAGAAGTAACGGTCCGGATGCAGCCGGAGCAGGGAAGCAGGTTAGCCCGAAGCGGTGTCAGGAACCGGGAAACCGTAGGGTAACGAGGAAAAGCGGTGATCCCGAAGAGGTGCCAGGAACCCCGAACTGGAATTCGAAACCGTTCCTCCTTTAACATCTGTTACTGCACTCCGTCCGAATGCTCCACCCGCCAAGAAAAGAATAGTGTTGTCGTGGTGGTAACAATCAGAACGGAGTTACATATACAAAGGAAAATACAGTGCTAGGAATAAAAACAAGCAAGCATTCATATTTGTTATCGGCAGACCCCACCTGGGACATTTTACAAATAATCGGACATTCTACAAAATGTCCAAATGTGCAATCTGCCGGTAACATTAATTATTTCTATACATGAAAAAAGGATATTTATTTGTTTATCGGCAGACCTCACTTGGGACATTATGCAAACAATCCGGACATTTTATGAAATGCCCAAATATGAAATCTGCCGGTAACAATCAACAATTTCCACACAAAAAGGTAGCTAGTATAATTTAGTAAGCTGAACATATTTTCCAGACATTCTATAAGGAGCCAAGACACACTAACGCGTGTCTAAAAGCGGGTAGCAATCAACAAGATTACATGCGCAGCCCAAGTCTCGTGAATGTTGTCGTCAATAAGATGCCGAGTGGCCTCATAGCCAAATGGATCGACTATTATAACTACCGCCAGAGTGACGGGCGAGCGAAGATGGAGTTATTATCACAATTTCTCATGGAGGAAGCCACCAAAACCGCCTCAGCTGGCATCAGCCATGTGTCATACCAATCAGATCAACAGAAAAGGTATAATGACGACTCACGGCGCCGACAATCAAGCTCACATGCAGTGTTAGTGAATGCCTACGAAGATAAATGTGGATTTTGTAACAACCGAAATAGTCACGTATTACCAGATTGTTTCCGATTCAAACGTGCAATGCGTAAAGCTCGCTGGCATCATGTTCGTGCTAATAAATTGTGTGACAAGTGCCTTATAGAAAAACACGATAAAACAACGTGCCCTGCCGTCGCATGTGATATGGACAATTGCGGACTTCCCCATCACAAATTATTACATTTTCCAAACCAACCTAAAACTGAAAGTGTCAAAATAGTGGACGTTACAAACACAATAGTCACGTCAAACCCTAAAGTCGTGTTATTACAAGTGGTACCGATCTTAGTGCATGGACCATTGGGAGCTATCCCCACGCACGCCTTGTTAGACTCTGGCGCAAGTGTAACGCTGCTCGCGAGTGATATCGCCGAAAAATGTGGACTGGTTGGACAATCGGAAAAATTAAGAGTGCACGGTGCTTGGAGCACAGGTGAACTTACTTGCAACTCCGAAATAGTTCAGTGTGATATTTCAAACAATGACATTTCTACAAGGTACAAATTGCGCGCGCAAGAAAAATAAAAGAACTGAATCTACCAGTGCACAATTATTCCGCGGTTAACATATCTAGTTATGCATATTTAAAACCATTACAACAACACTATGCTAGTGGTGACATAAAACCGAAGATGTTAATTGGTCAAGACAATTACCATTTGATCATGCCGTTGGAGACAATCACTGGAGGAAGACATGAACCGTATGCTACCCGCACTCAGCTGGGTTGGTGCCTGCATGGTGTCGCGGCTCGCAAGGCGACCGGATTTGTTCGGTCACCCATAGCCGCCACTACTATTGTTGACAATGAATCATCGAGCGCCGCCGCTGAAAGTCTGTAAAGTTCGATATTTATCTATGCAATAATGTTGTATACGGGCCTCTTTAGATTGGGTGTTCACTTTGACACTGTAACTAATTTGTAGTTTTAAAAAGAAAGAGGCTTGGATGTGAGAAGTAAATGTGACACACTTCACCTGGCTCGATAGCCATTACGCTAATCCTCAATATATAATTTAGCTCAGTCGCTGGCCGAAGCCTAAGGTGAAGTGTGTCACATTGAGATAATGATGAAACTTAGAGACAATGAAGAAAACTCTTTGTTGAAAGCCAAGAAAGATGTCACGGAAGGAATTAAGACTGCTAAGGGTATCAACAAACTCAAGAATGTGATGGTGCCTGAGAATCTCAATAAGATGAATCTCTCTGTTATGTTGTTAGCATCATCCAATATAACAGAGAGATTCATCTTATTGAGATATCGAGATAAGAAGGAATTAAGACTGCTAAGGGTATCTTGAACAAACTCAAGAATGTGATGGTGCCTGAGAATCCCAATAAGATGAATCTCTCTGTTATGTTGTTAGCATCATCCAATATAACAGAGAGATTCATCTTATTGAGATATCGAGATAAGAAGGAATTAAGACTGCTAAGGGTATCTTGAACAAACTCAAGAATGTTATGGTGCCTGAGAATCCCAATAAGATGAATCTCTCTGTTATGTTGTTAGCATCATCCAATATAACAGAGAGATTCATCTTATTGAGATATCGAGATAAGAAGGAATTAAGACTGCTAAGGGTATCTTGAACAAACTCAAGAATGTGATGGTGCCTGAGAATCCCAATAAGATGAATCTCTCTGTTATGTTGTTAGCATCATCCAATATAACAGAGAGATTCATCTTATTGAGATATCGAGATAAGAAGGAATTAAGACTGCTAAGGGTATCTTGAACAAACTCAAGAATGTGATGGTGCCTGAGAATCCCAATAAGATGAATCTCTCTGTTATGTTGGACGATGCTAAGCAGATTATAAACATTCCCTGGTTTCTGGATAAAGACGATATTAGTGAGAACACCCTCAAGGTGGCCGTGAACGAAGATTTGTGCGCACTCATCAGTGACTACATACATCTGGACGGCAACGCTAACTCGGCGTATAAACTGTTGGGCATTAATGAGATAGGGGAAGGTGTGTTGCCGGCTGCGCCGACCAAGCCTGTGTACACCCCGGAAATAATCAAAGTCTCCATTTCAGACGTTCGTGAGTTGTACAAGCCGCGCGCTTTGCCCGAGACTTCCAAACCCCCACCACGTGACCCCGCCGCCATTTTGACTCAAATCCCTCAGTATTGAAGCAAATGTGGCTCTACCACATCGATCAATAGCGCCGGCAGCGACTCGTCGTATGCCCGGCGTCCGCGGTCATGAGCCGATTCCTTCCCAGTAGTCCACCAAGTCCCACCGTTCGCTAAAAGCAACCACCCGAAACCCCTTACCGAGGGTTCCCAGGAGTTGATCTACGTGTCTCACATCATCAGCCCTCACAACTGGCTCGATAGCCATTACGCTAATCCTCACTATATAATTTAGCTCAGTCGCTGGCCGAAGCCTAAGGTGAAGTGTGTCACATTGACTTTCCACATCCAAGCCTCTTTCTTTTTAAAACTACAAAATAAGTAACAGTGTCAAAGTGAACACCCACTCTAAAGAGGCCCGTATACAATATTATCGCATAGACAAATATCAAACTTTACAGTACCTACGACATTGATATCTGCCAAAATCAACCCTTCGACGCGAGCCATGCTGGGGTATCTTAGAGTATGGTTGTCAAAAAAGTTCGGTCGCGCTATCTACCGGCTAGGCATAGGACTAACATGTCATTGGCACAACGTGGTCTTGCCACTATACAATTATTATTTTCTAGGGTAGAAAATATTACATACGTTTTTTTAATGTTTATGTTGTATTTAATAGATCTCTAATCTGAAGTTTATCACAGTTTATTCATGATTATTTATTTGTTTTAGCTAACCATATTTTGAACAAGATATCGTTGGGTAATAAAAGTTTAGGATAATTTAGTAGTAATTCTGTTTTATGTTCCTGCTTTGTTTCATGTATTAGTCAACGAGAAAAAACGGAGAAAGTTTGAAAGTTTTGTTTGGCGATTTTAAATTTTTCATTATATTTTATTATTTGGTGTTGAGCAGTTTGTTCTTCCAGTACAGCGTTTTGATTAAAAACAGGAGTTTTGGTTGGGGTGTAGATAAGGCGGCGGTAGTTTTGAGACAGGACTACCCGTGCAGTGCAGTGCAGCGTAAATACTTTTATTAATAAAGACAAGTCTCAAATTATGTCTAGGAATAAATGTTGCATGCCTGGTTGCATAATAAACTGTCCAGTTACTCCAGTAGATCCCACAAAATGTTCAATTCCTTCTTTCGCCAATTTTTTGACGTTTTGCTTTTACAATAACGTCCCCGATACTATTCAAAACTTACCGACAAATAAATCAAAACTTTTATTAAAAGAAAATTAAGATTGAAGGGATATTACTCAGTGTCAAATTAACTAGAAGATGTAACTCTTGGGGATAAACTGCTTGTTCTATCTATCTTAAAAATAAACAAAAGTATCAAGTAAATCAATATGTTATTTTAGTTATATTTCCTTTGAGCTACCTCAGAGTTTTGGTGTGTTCTTCGAGAATAATCTGCCTTTGGAACTTACACGATAGTATTAAATTAATGGCGTGCTCTAAGAGATATGTAATTATCCAACAGAATAAAGAACATTTTGATTTGATTTGGCTCAGCGAATAATAATTTCAAGTTTCCTATTGAAACATCATAAGGAAAAATATAATTTCATTTTCAGCGTCAAAACTAAAATTTTTATTTCCTATTCAACGTCATATACTTAGACGAAGTCTCTTCTGTTCAAAGAGAAGTATCTCAAGTTACGAACATGTTTCCCTACGTTAATAGGTATCTAAGGTAGTATAAGTACTTTACCATTACCATTAGTACCAATGAATAGACTTACTAGCGGCAGGCATCCAATAGCGACTAATTGCCAATTAGCTCTTATGGTATTGTAAATCCGATTAAATGGAGCGCTTGGTTGATTATTCTTTTACAATTAGTAGAAAGGAAAGGTGAAGGCAACTTAGATATTTAAAACTTACAAATAAAATTATTAATCATACTTAATGGTCTGATGTGAAAAATAACCTCCTCGTGCTTTTTGAGATCACAACCAGATATTTTTGTGAATGTCGGTCTAACAAAATAGTTATTCGAAAAATCACAACTGGATCGTACCAATATATACTGAAATTTTGTAAGTTAAGTTAATTAAGTAAAATTAAGCTAATTATAACTCAGCAACTCTTAAATTGTTTTGTGTTGTTGCCATTTAATTACCGTGCAACAAAGAATATGAATATGAACTTAGCTGATGACATGACAGCGTCACGCCTTTTCCCCTACGACATGGCAGTGCCCACTTTTAGCCATTTCTTCAACACTCCAGTTTGCGGGACAGGGCCCTAGCCTATCGCCACAGCTATATCGATTGAAGGTTTCCTCACGATGTTTTCCACCACCGATAGAACGTTAGTAGACCGTCAGCACCGGATACGAACCGCGACTCCTGCGAGTGAAACCCATAGACCTTGTATTTCTTCATTCCCATAGACTTTGTATTTCTTCATTCCTTGTATTCATTCGGCAGGTATTATGGGTATCCAGAAGTAAGCGTCCGTTTCTGTGCTCGTCCCCCAGAAATCTGCTCCTTCCTGACGGCGTGCCCACGGAGCGTCAGCGAGCCCGCTTTGTGATCAGCATCTACCGGGCTGAGGGGCTGCCCAAGATGAACTACTCCATAATGGCCAACGTGGAACGGGCTTTCACGGGCGAGTGCCCGGATCTGGTCGACCCATACGTACATGTTTGCTTCGCCGGGCTTACCGTGAGTCTGGATAAGATAAGTTCTTGTGTGCGGTGTACCAGAATAAAATGGCGAATTGCGGGTTTATTTCAATTACACATCATGTAATTGACACATTTAATAAACCCTCTATAATGCTTTCAAAAACAGCAAATTACGACCAGCTTAAAGATAAACTTTTTTGTTATTTGTTACTTATCTGTGAAAAACCGAATTCGATGTTATTTTTATATTCAAATTACAAACATCTCTGAAAAACTCTATAGTTCATTTGACCTCAATAGATAATAGCGATGTATTTTTTTCCCTTCTCTATTCACCGTTTACACCCCAATATCATAAAAAACAAGAAAAACACCGTAAAAGAATAAGAAAAAGATATTCAATATTAAAAATAACATTTAAAATCACGGCGTAAATTTTAGCGGCTAAAATGCCATTTATCAATGCGGCGGCGGATGACGTCACATGCCATACTGCATGTTTGATTCGTTTATTACCGGTGCCGATTCCAATTCCAATCAGTTTTATTTTGGTGAGATAATGGAAGAAGCTAAAATACTTTTTATAGGTATTGCATCGTGCCAAAGAGCGAAAACACATTTAGAAGTGCACCACATAAAGTGTTTTTTTTGTTCCAAGAGTTCAGAGAATACGAACACAATGGTCTTAAATAATAAGAAGATATGAAGTATCGCCGACATCATGTTTGTTTGTATTGTTGTGAAGAAAACTTTAACATAAGTGTCTTTATTTTACATTTCTATAGTTAGCATGGTGCGAATTCGTCGTATGGTCCGAATTACTTCCTACGAAAAACTTACGTTTTGCATAGGTTATACTTTGTTGCCGGCTTAGACACTAAAACGTGGGAAAACCGGCTCTTTTAAAGAAGTGTGAATAACCGCTGAGTTATTTTATCACAACCGATATTAAAAACGGCTTTTTGATTATACGCTATTGGTAATGAAAATTAAATTCTCATATTATGTGCTTTTAAAGTGTGTTGCTGTTACGTAATAATGTGTGACATTGCTGTTAGCTATTATTATTAGTAACATTATAACGATCAATAAACTTCCCATCATACTTTACACAGGCTTAGGACTGTCAGAATTGCTATCTAAAATTATTGTTATTTTGTTCATAGTGAGATGAGAGTGGTATTCTAACTTTCTAAGGGTGTCAAACAAAGCTAATCACCCAATTTTAGTAAGTTTAGTTGTGTCTACTCATCTAATCTCTAGAAGAGAAAGTGATCTAAAATAGTCTTCCACGACCACTCTTTTACGAGAAATCAGGAATAAAAGTAAGTAGGTATGCGAACACGCGCCACGAAAAATGCGTAGGTAATTACGCAACGGGAATGAGCGATGCACTAACACAATAATAACCGCGCCGGACGACACGCCTTCAACGCGGCAACGTATCGTGAAAAATGAAATGAAAAATTCGCGCGCCAGCTGGATCTATTTTATAGCCTTCTTATTAAATAATCAATATCGGGGTTTTCCATTATATAGTGAATGTATAAAAAGAACACGTTATGCGTTTTTGTAATAACCACCACCTCTACTTAAAATCTAGTTTTCACAACAAAACTTTCGATTTAATGCGATTAAAAATGTCTGGAGAAGTATACTTAGATTCATAGAACTGGAAAACTGTAGGTACCTGTTTTATCATCGAAGGGAGTGTTTACTTACGTATTATTGAATTTACTTCAGATCAAGGAGGATACAGACAATTATGTTCAATACATACACCCTATTGAAAGAACGCGGAGAAAAGTGACACTTCGGCTAAAGAAAGCACTTGTGCCTCATTTATTCACCTGCCAAAAACAGGATAAGTAGTTGTACCTGCAAAGAGTTTAATTCATCTGAGACCACGCCCTGCCTCTGCCGTGGCATCTGACGTCACACCCCGTTTCGACCGATTGTGATGCGTTTCGCAAATTTGAATTTCCTTTCCTTATTTTGCTTTTTTAATTTAATATTTTAGGCAATTAAATGGAGACTAAATAATAAAAGTATATCATAGATAGTTTTTAGGGGCGATAAATATTCGGAAAAACATCATTTCAGCTATATTTATACCACATCGATATTCCCTATTGTTAAATCAGTCGAGATGAGGTAATATTCGAAATTAAATGTCATTGCCACAATGCTGGTCGTAACATGCGGTTCCTGAATACATCATAGAGAGCTTGTAGTGTTATGCTACTTACATGTCATTTTTCAGGATTTTCAGCTGGATACTTGCTGAGCTGTACAGCTTGTTATTTGGTATCACCTTTATTTTCATAGGACCCTGTAACGTTTTAAACCATAAGAACACATTAACAAATCATTTTCGCTTTGTATTTTCACACTATCAGCACTTCTAAATCGATAGCGAAGGGGTTTACCTTTGGTGACCTTGTATTTGGCTTTCTCCGAAACTCGGCAATCTCGGGCTTCGTGCGCGCTGGTGCGCTACCCTTTTTTCTTTCGCTGTTATGTAATTTTGGCTATGAGAACTTGTTAAATTTTATATTACGAGCCTGAAACCAAAATCTGACATTTGTTATGTTGTTATTTATCTGGTTGTCATGGCAATGTCCATTCAAACTCGTTAGCGGTCTGATATGTTTGCTTCAATACTTTTACAAAAATACTTTTTCTCTCTTGGCCACTCACAAAAATTGCTTTTAATTTAAATAATTTTTAGAACTCTCCAAAAAGGGTATAAGAGCGGAACATTTCTGAAATTCTGGAGTCTCACGTCAGCTTCTGAGCAAGAAGAATCACCTAAAGGCCTTATCCCGGGGTCGCACTACCCCGGGATCCTGCGAGCCGTTACTACAACGCGATCCTGCGAGCCGTTACTACAACGCGATCCTGCGAGCCGTTACTACAACGCGATCCTGCGAGCCGTTACTACAACGCGATCCTGCGAGCCGTTATTGCAACGCGATCCTGCGAGCCGTTACTACAACGCGATCCTGCGAGCCGTTACTGCTACGCGATCCTGCGAGCCTCAACCCTGTTCAGCTTGAGAGTCTCCTCGTCACCTACCCGTTCTCGGCTACACCTGCATCCTGGTCATCACTTCATCGGTCTCCTACTCTCCGTGTCCTCCGCTTCCTTTTTTATACCTAATCTGTATTTTTATAAAATCCTGTTCTCATTTCATCCATCCTCATCTTCTTATCATTTTTCTATAGTCATCACTGTAAATAGCTCTAATAAACTGTCACTACTAAATTTTATCCTGGTTGTTTTCTGTTAGGTTCTGGTTAGGTTCTGGTTAGGTTCATATCGTTACACGACAGCCTATATAGGTAATATGTGTGTAGTCTCTCTTACATTTTAGGTCGAGGGTCGGTCGGTCGATTGGTCTAAGTAGAAGTCCTTTAGCATGATGTCCCTATCTTACTCTTAAAATAAGACTATACCTTTCTGTTACACCATGTAAGTATCTGTTACACCTTTACTTTCAGGATTTAGTGTGCGTTGCAGATGTAACAAATGTTAGTTGAGCCGTAGTTCGTCCTTCTTCAATTGAGGTTTTAACCTGACAGATGTCGTTCTTAACTGAGGTCTTGATACTATGTGACATTCCACAGGTGACTTCTTTATGGTCGGTATGGAGTTATGACCCTGGTTATCTGAGTCTGATAATTATAAGCTATCGATGTAAAAAAGGATAGATCTCAGAGCAGTTAAGGAGAGTTATCATAAAAAATACTAAAAGGGTACATATACTAAAGTTATACTTATAAGCTATTTTCAGCCTTTGCCTGTGTTTGTCTGTGCGACCGAGTTTCCCCCGACCTTACTTACCTTACTTGCAACGAGGACTCACAGTTTGAAGCCGCTGTAACAGTAGCTGTAACTACAGTATAAATACATAAATATTACTATACGCAACTTCATTATTTCAAAACATGACGCGGACAGCGGAATTGGGAGAGGTAGTTTACTGAGTGAATATTGGCCATATTAATCTCCCGGGACTCCCAATAGAAACTACACGGTATCCGTCGCTCGTCGACTCTTGTAATAACAGGACTAAGCTTCTTATTACATCTGTCCCTTACTTAAAAGTGTCATGTGTGTGGTTAGGTTAGGTTAGGTACTACCTACTGTATAGTATCTAAAGAGAGAACAATTTACATGACCCCCAAAAGTTTTTTTTCCTACCCAAAACGGGTAAATGATCACCAAAAGTTGCAGAAAATATCAGGGCAAAATACTGCGGTAGCTTAGGTGAAGGGTAAAGGGGGTGAGCGAAGCGAAGTCCCCTTTATCCTTCGTGTTAGGTTGAACATGTAAGAACAACAAAAAATACTTAAAACATAAACTTAACGAAACATAAAAAGATGTTTGGCGATCATTTATCCACACACAATTTGGTGATCGTTTACTAATTCTGGCGGTCGTTTCGAACTTATTGGTAGTAAAATAGGTGTGTTTTGGTGATCGTTTAAAAATAAGCCGATTAAAAACAGCCTATTATATTATATTATACAGCCTAGAGAGATTTTGCCATATAAAACTACAAATATATTAAACCCAAGTACACTATGATATCCCTTATGGGCAGGGTCACACTTCAGTCAAGAAGAACAGCTACACGCCATCTTGGAATGAGCAGATCGTCTTCACCGAGATGTTCCCGCCTCTATGCCAGCGCATTAAGATTCAACTTCGGGACAACGATCCCGTGCACCCAAACGTTATTGGCACACATTTCATTGATTTGAAGAGCATTTCCAATGATGGGGAAAGAGGTGAGGAAATTTAACTTAATGTCATATTTATGTTGAACAGCATTTTACTTGAGTAGCAGTAGGTGCCTTCGGACGTTTCACCCTCTCTAAATAATTAACCAAGTCTCATTTTCAACCATTATAGAGTATTTATTGGCTATAATCTGTTCTTTCAATCAAGTACAAACACATTTAAACAAAATGTCTCTTCCTGACCCTGTATGTGACCTAAGTGACCCTGCCTACGAATCCAAGGGTCCCGGGTTCGAGTCCCGGTAGGGGCAAATATTTGTTTGATGAGAATGGATGTTTGTACCATAGTCATGGTTGTTTATCTATCTAAGTAGGTATAATATTTATCTATATAAGTATGTGTATCGTTGTCTAGTACCCAAGATACAGGGAATTCAATGTGTGAAATAGTGTCCAAGGTATTATTATTATTATTAATGATTATGAATTAAAATAAAGAGTAGGACGTTGGACCCGCACACTAAGGGTTCCGTTGCGAGTAGGACGTTGGACCCGCACACTAAGGGTTCCATTGCGAGTAGGACGTTGGACCCGCACACTAAGGGTTCCATTGCGAGTAGGACGTTGTACCCGCACACTAAGGGTTCCATTGCGAGTAGGACTTTGGACCCGCACACTAAGGGTTCCATTGCGAGTAGGACGTTGGACCCGCACACTAAGGGTTCCATTGCGAGTAGGACGTTGGACCCGCACACTAAGGGTTCCATTGCGAGTAGGACGTTGTACCCGCACACTAAGGGTTCCATTGCGAGTAGGACGTTGGACCCGCACACTAAGGGTTCCATTGCGAGTAGGACGTTGGACCCGCACACTAAGGGTTCCATTGCGAGTAGGACGTTGTACCCGCACACGAAGGGTTCCATTGCGAGTAGGACGTTGGACCCGCACACTAAGGGTTCCATTGCGAGTAGGACGTTGGACCCGCACACTAAGGGTTCCATTGCGAGTAGGACGTTGGAGCCGCACCCTAAGGGTTCCATTGCGAGTAGGACGTTGGCCCCGCACACTAAGGGTTCCATTGCGAGTAGGACGTTGGACCCGCACACTAAGGGTTCCATTGCGAGTAGGACGTTGGACCCGCACCCTAAGGGTTCCATTGCGAGTAGGACGTTGGACCCGCATCCTAAGGGTTCCATTGCGAGTAGGACGTTGTACCCGCACACTAAGGGTTCCATTGCGAGTAGGACGTTGGAGCCGTACCCTAAGGGTTCCATTGCGAGTAGGACGTTGTACCCGCACACTAACGGTTCCATTGCGAGTAGGACGTTGGAGCCGCACCCTAAGGGTTCCATTGCGAGTAGGACGTTGTACCCGCACACTAACGGTTCCATTGCGAGTAGGACGTTGGACCCGCACACTAACGGTTCCATTGCGAGTAGGACGTTGGACCCGCACACTAAGGGTACCATTGCGAGTAGGACGTTGTACCCGCACACTAAGGGTTCCATTGCGAGTAGGACGTTGGACCCGCACACTAAGGGTTCCATTGCGAGTAGGACGTTGGACCCGCACACTAAGGGTTCCATTGCGAGTAGGACGTCGGTCGGATTGTACAGGGAATAACGTAAAAAGACAGTCTTTTACAGTACGACTGTACCATTTTTAATTTTTAATGATAAAATATTAAATGCTAAACTAAACGTAAGACTTAATTCAAGGCCGTACATCGAAACATTGAAAAAGAGTTTTGTGTATGAAAAATGTAAGTATTGAACCATGTACTCAGACTAACGAAACTCTTTGCTCGTTGAAACCGGACGTGGATAGAAACTGAGTAACTTAATTACAGAAATAAAATCAAATATAATAAAAAATATATATATACTATAATTAGAATGAGTAATTATTAATCCTATATTGAAAAATAACTAAACACAAAACTGAATACCTACAATTAAAGATCTTTTCACCGATAAACAATTACAACAAAATGGCTAAGAAAATGGCTATACCAATATTTCTTGTATGGGTACTTATTGTTATTATTAAAAACCGATATGTTTCATTATATGTATAATAATAATAATAATAATAATAATACCTTGGACACCTTTTACACACATTGATCTAACCCCAAACTAGGATTCCCTGTATCTTGGGTACTAGACAACGATATATATACTTATATAGAGAAATATTATACTTAGATAGATAAACAACCATGTATGTTGTTATAGCGGCAATAGAAATTCACCCTCTGTGAAAATTTCAGCTCTATACCTATTTCGGTTGATCCGGTAGACACATGGGCAGACGGACGGACGGACAGCGTAGGCTTAGTAAAAGGGTCCCGTTTGGCACCCTTCGAGTAGAGAACCCTAAAAACGACATTTCTGAATAATTTCAAATTGTTGGTCTGGGATGATGCGTGAAAAGTACTAAAAACCCTGGCAGCCACACTCCATTTTTAAGTTAAATTTAAGGACATTTATGATTACTAAAAAAGAAAAAGTTTGGCTCTATCCATGAAAATTATGTCATTTTAAGTTGAGTTAAAGTTGAATAATAAAAAAACGGTCAAGTGCGAGTCGGACTCTCGCACGAAGGGTTCCGAACCATTATCTATAAAAACGGCAAAACAAATTATGTCTGTTTTATGGGAGTCCCCCTTATATATATTTTCATTTAATTTAATTATTTATTTTTAAGTGAATATATAGTTATAAATATTCTGTGAATATTTCAAGCGTCTACCTGTTGCCGTTATCAACATCGAGCAAAAACGAGCAAAAAAATTACGTTTTTTATATGGGAACTCCCTTAAATATTTATTTAATTCTGTTATAGCGGCAACATAAATACATCGTCTGTGAAAATTTCAACTGTCTTACTATCACGGTTCATGAGTTACAGCCTTTTGACAGACGGGCAGACAGACGGACGGACAGCGAAGTCTTAGTAATAGGGTCCCATTTGGCACCCTTCGGGAACGGAACCCTAAAAGCTAGTGGTTAAAGTATGCCACTTGCCTCCATAGGGTTCTTGCCAACTTTCGGGCCTGCATTCATCAACATGTACGGCTCCTCCAGGGATTACAGCGTATTAGATCAGCATTCCAACCTGAATACTGGGATCGGAGAAGGATTGTCGTATCGCGCCAGGTATTTTCATCACCATCAACTCATTGTCATCTTTACCTTCATCAGGTCTGCTTGGTTGTAATGGCTAAATAAACCTCCCGACAACAACTCTACTGAAGTTCCTAATCGACAGCAATAACTGCATTTCTTCGTATTCTTCTTTGCCTGGTTATGATGACTTTCCGCAACTAGAGATTAAAAATCAGCTCTGAATATCCCAGTTCCATCAAACGTAAGACGCTTTATAGTAATTTCTCTTTTTATTTGCTCTCTCTCTCTAAATACATTACCTTGATCCAACTTTCTCAACAAAAAAATCTTCTCCAACTGCATTTATCAGCTGTTACCGAAAAATAGTCAAAGACCTTACATAAAAAAAATCCACAGGCTCCTAGTCTCAATCCACACGGAGATAACAGACGGCTTGGAGTGTCCAGCTTCCGACGTAGAACTCGAGCCAGCTTTACCTATCAACGAGCCGAACTTCGGCAAGAATGAGGAGTTCTTCCTATTCGCCAGCGTGTTTGATGCCAACATGATAGAGAAGAGGCTGGCGGACAAGCATCTGTACTTCGAACTGAGTATTGGCAATGCTGGGAACAATCTGGATGGCAATGAGTCGGTGAAGAGACCCCTGGACTTGGAGGCTGAGGACCTGGGTAAGTGACAAGTAGTCTAACTTTCTTAATTTCAACTGACGGATACTGGTGTAGGGGCAGGCCGAGATGCACGATGACTGCCTAAAATAGAAAATATTGGTCAAAGAAAAGAGAGATCTTATGCCTTATGTTAGCGAATCAAACTAGCCTACATAAAAATCGTGTCACACTACAGAATGCGATACATTTAATTTTTACACGAGAAGCTTACAGCAATATTATGACTTATTACTACTTCTAAGGAAAATACATTACAGATAGTGTTACATTAGACATAGTGTTACTCCTTTTCCCATACGGGGGGGCAGAGGCACAATTTTGCTGACTTGCCTTTAGTCCACGGGTACTTCATTTTGCATGATAGGTAGCTAGCCTATCTCCGCAGCTGTGGAGTAATGAAGATTCCTCGTGATGTTCTCCGACACCGTTAAAACGTCCGCATAAAGTACTTAAAATAAATTACCTACAAATCTCATTAGTACGAGATCAGCACCGGGATTCGACCCTGCGTCTCCTGCGAGAGAAGTAAGCGTGAAACCAACTAGACCACGGACGCTTCTTCCCCACTGCTCAACTTGATTGCTCAACCAGTTGAGCAGTTGAGCAGGACATAGTTTGTATCACCGAACATTTATGTTAAAGCTCAACTATTTTTTGCTCAAGTTAGCTGAACAATTGGTCATCCTGTTCCCTTCTTTCCTAACGCACAACTATATTTACTTCATTGCCCGTGGAACACCCAGATGTACCATGGGCAAAAGTACGCTCGTGGAATAACCAAGTGGTCCAGCAATTAAACATATACCCGTGGTATACCTAACATTTTAATAAAATATTTTATGGATTTTTAGCTGGTGGGCCCTCTCGTCGTCCGTTCAACATAACCTCCTATATAGTACCAGGACAACAGACTTTGCAGGAGGTTAATTCTTAATATTCAAAAGGGTTCACGTTGGCACACAGATGGGTGGCAGAGCAGTTGTACAGTAGGGTATATAATCCATTTTATAAGTCATCATCGGGCTGTGTACACTTGGCGTGGATACTTTGGCTCCATCTGATTCCCTTACGATTGCAGCAAAACTTGGAGGATTCTAGTTGAGCAGTGGGAAGAAGGTTTAGTTGATCAGAATTACCAGTTGAGCGATTGGTATTAACCACTGCCCAACTTTATGCAGTTGAACTATCTACTTGAGCAGGGGGAAGAAGGTTTAGTTGATCAGCCGGTATTACCCACTGCTCAGCTTTATGCAGTTGGGCAATCTAGTTGAGAAGAAGCAAACACGGAGCTCTTTTGCAATTACTTTATTAGAGCAACAAAACATATCGAATTATGATCTGCAGAAGCCTTCAACGCCGACACCGGCTATTGGCAGAGCAAGACTCGCGCCATAAAGCCATCATCTAGCAACAAGGAGAATAACTACTTCTACCTCCCTTACTGGGACGACAAGAAGTGTATGCACGTGCGTAGCATCTGGCCGGACCATCGCAGGCGCATGTACAACTCCAACATGATTGCGCGTCTTGTGGAGAGTTTTGTAAGTGACGATTGTCTTTTTTTAATGGATCTGGAAGAAATACCCATTTAAAATATTGCATTTGAGTTAACAAAGTTGAGCCTTTATCTGAACACAAGCACGTTGGAGAGTCTTGAAGACAAGATCATATCAGATCATATTAGTTCATTCGGCAGGTACTTTGGACCTGGATACAATTTCCAATGTAATGAATAGTGTGAAATTGGGTTGTGAAATTTCAGTTTGTGACGAGCTTACTTCGTGAGAAACCCCTAACTCTTTTGGTTTTTCCCTTAGATCTTCAAAAAATACTCAAAACTCAAAACAAAATATTTTGAATTTTCCATTAAAGTATCCCAGGACAAAGTTGTACACGAACATATGTTTTTTTCGGCCTGATACTTACCGAAAAACAGTAACAGGTCGCTCCCCCTAGTCGTACGTTGACCTACTTCGCCTCGTGGTATTCGGGCGTGAGCTAGCCTGGCTATAATAGCCGGCCCTACTATTTCGCAAAGCCGCAAAGGGACGCAATATCATCACTTTTAGGACAATCTGGCAAATATATACCCACTATTTTATTTTTGGAAAGTGGGGTGGGGGGAATTATGGTCGGAGTCTGGCAACCGGTTATTGCTTTTCCTCATTATTATTTTTTCAGTTATACTACAGCCAAATTATCGGCGAAGGAACAAGTTATCTGAAATGCCATTTTAATTGGCGCGTGATGTGCGGTGAAGCGCAAGCGCAGTCGCTGTCATGTGCTTGCAGTTTATTTGATATCCACTCTCAATCTACTATTCATTCATCGCTCGACCAAGCTTTCGCGGCACCGCGCCTCGCGTCATGGTTGAGTGTCATATGTGAAGCTTTTATGTTCGAGTTAGGCTTTGTAATTATTATGGCCGACTAGACCTTAGCGTCAAATTAGCCACGAAGATCGCGATAGTATAAGGGACAGCGTCAATCTCCCTATCCTTGTTTCGCTTGGAAAGGGAGAGGTAGATTGAAGCATATACCCCTTTACCTTACTTTCGATGTCAGTTAAAATATCTATGATAAAACGTAGCAAAGATATTTCGTTATAAAGAAATGATAAAATAAATGAAGCCCATTAATGTCCCTACCAAGGGGCACAGCCCTTTAACTGGAAGCTAGAAAGATTTAGCCATACTCCATCACGCTGGCTCAGTGCGGGTTGAAGGAGATATTTCGATATTTCGATATATTTTTAGAAAATACATAGGAACTGTTTTATCTACCTACTTGTACAGTGTGTTTTAATTTATATATAAACTCTTTGACCTACTTGCGTTTAATTGTTTTTTGGCGTACTTCGCCAGTTCGTGCCCGACAATTAACACCCTGCGCCCATAATTTTGCGCCATTGAATAGAAATGTCACGATGTGTCAAATAAGTATATATGTCACCGTAAGATTGTCAAAACCATTCGTTTATTATCTGATATACTTTATTTTTTCTCGTTAGTTTACAAACTATCGATAAATTTTAAACTGTACTGCTTAAGATATGACGCGTTAGATTATAATAAAACCGTTAAATTGAGAACGGATTTAAAACTTGAATTCATGTTTTCATGTTAGATTGACAAGTAAGAACAAAAGAAACGTAAATTCTAAACCCTGTCGGTCTGGTTTACAATTTGTCGATAGTTTACAAATTAACGCCTTAGTTTGTAAACTAACGGTTTTGACAAACTTACGTTGATATATACGAACATGACATTCGGCCCCTCACTGAGTAACCAATGAGAACATATCCTTATATGAGATTTTAGAGAAATGTCAACGTAATCACCAATAGCATTACTTACATATGTCTAACAGGAACAAGGCCTAGTCGATGCCCAAGCGGTAATAGAGGAGGACGTCCAAAAAGTAATTTTGAATTTAAAATGACCAGTTCATCAGATAGTGACAGAGAAGTGTTCGAAATTATATCGAACTCCAGCAAGACTGACTCAGCAGAAGATAATAGGCAAAACATGCAGCCCAGGACAGAACAAATGGGAGATCACTGAACAAGCCCCGTACCAACAACCATGACGGTCACGATCCTCAGCCATGAGGGAGCCACTAGAACGAAAGAACCGACAGAAATATCCCTGAGTCTTAGCCCTGAATGAAGATTTAGGTACCGAGGCAAAAACGGTGCATGCCTACTAGGCGGCAGACAAATTTGTAGATAAATCAAATGGGAAGATGATAGGTACTCACCGGCGTAATATACATTTCAAACCACCAACACTTTGTATTATTTGAAGAATTTGTCGACTGTAAGAAGACTCAAACTTTTTGCAGGATATATATTTCAATTGATGGATGTCAATGTCGAGTCAAATGTCTTTTTCGCGCGCTGAACGTTCCGTTCTTGTTATGTTTTCTATGAATTCTATTAAGTTTGGTAAGGAAAAAAATATGTCACGAAGATGCCTGCGTTCGTATAGCTCTAATAAACATCATAAGTTTAGAGAACTCTAAGATCAATTCGTATGTAAATATTATTAGTATCGGCTTGAACTTTATCTTATTACAAATTTCAATCCTGCATATAACGAAACGTACATCTCTGAGTGAAGAGGGCGCGTCGGTATTTCAATGACATCTATGACCAACGGACGTCCGTAGGTAAAAGGTACAGAAAGTAAATTGTGGAACGGTATTAACGACTCGTAGTTGGTTAGGGAAAAACGGACAGTTCCTTTTGCGGATGACGATCCGTTAAATATAGGAACCGGGCATTAGTCGTGAAAACGGATGTGAAACGTAACTAATTATTTTGAGGACAAATTGATACATTTACTAACATTATTAAAGCAACTTATTGGTTTTAAAAGCAATAGTATAAGCTCTTTATTTTTTTAAAACTCAGGTTACAGTAAAAATAGCTGATTTAGTATAAGAGTATTAGCAAAATCTCACTCTTTAGTTTCACGACTTTATAGACAACAAACTAGCGCATCGCTCGCCCCTCCCCCGCCTGTCGCCGCAGTATTGCCAG
This sequence comes from Argyresthia goedartella, assembly GCA_949825045.1. Lineage (NCBI taxonomy): Eukaryota > Metazoa > Arthropoda > Insecta > Lepidoptera > Argyresthiidae > Argyresthia > Argyresthia goedartella. The sequence continues at coordinate 43,679,876 of OX463806.1, read as the reverse complement.
GTACACTGTTTTTCCGCTTTTTTCCCCGGTTTTATGCCAATGGAGTTATTTTCCTGTTTAGGCTAATGCGGTTTCACAAATATTTTTTTTGATTTTAAAGCATCGATTGTTTTATAGTCATAACTTCTTGCTTACCCATGCATATCCTACAAATAATTGAAAGTTGATTAAATTATTGGAAAGCACTGTGATTGTAAATTGATAGACTGATAATACCCTCATAAATAGGGTAAATAAATTTACTAAGTTTTATTGTTCTTAAATAAGTTTGGAGAATTAAAATAAAATGATATTAAATACTTTCGCAATAATTAATATATGAAACAAAACATTCACATGACTGTAATAATAGGAGCCAACTTCGAAACCGAACAAAAAGACAACTCTCCAAATGGGGGGTAACGGAGGATGGCTGACTTCAGTGGTAGTTTTATTTTTCATTATTATGAGAATACGATTAATTGGTATGGAAAGTGCTATACGTACAGTCGCGAGCAATAATATATGATACTAGCTGTTGCCCGCAACTCCGTTTGCGTGAATTTTTTAAAAGTAATTAAAGTAGAACCCAAACCAACTCATCAACTCAAGGGTAACTACATACAAAATCGACTATTTCCAAGGACGTTTAGTTTGCATAGCAGAATCGGTCTTAAAATAACAAAAATATAAAAAAAACAACTTCAAGTTTTCTCATGGATGCCATTGTAAGAACTGGACCAAGAGTTTGGGTGGAGTTTGGGGTCAGATGGCCGTGTGTGAGTTGTCCCACACATTATTATTATTATAAATTTAACCCGGCGAGGATGTGGTGCAGAATCTCACGCCGAGGTTGAGGAGGGTCATTATGACCCTATTATTAATATTTAATTTTTACACGTTTTATTGTTTTTTTTACTATAGTTCTTTGCGTGAATGTTTTAATAATATGTTCTTTTAACGTTAACCGTTAAAAAAACTCATTTTACGCTACAAATCTAATTGTTATAATTGTTTTACTAAATGTCTACAAAATAATTAACTTTGGCAGAACTCAATGTTGTAAACTCAAAAATTTGCAAAATTAAGTTTTTGTCTTTCTTTCTACGATTATATGCTAGTTATAAACGAGATCAATCATTTAAGATTACGAAAGTGACAAAAATCTGTCTTACAAATGAAGTAATCGTCCATTGATGTCGGATTATGTAGGGTCATATTTACAGACACTTAACTAACTTTGAGACTTCAATGAGATCTAGGTAGGTATATTATTCATGTATTTTATTTATTTACTTTTCAGATGATTTACTCTTAGCTCGAGAGAAGTGCAAACAGGCTGAGAGTGACTCGGAGCTAATATCGGAGGCGGAGCAACCTTACAAAAAGAGAAAGAGAAAGGTACATGTGATTGCTACGGATAGTGAGAGTGAAGAAGCTGAAAACTATATTAATAACATTAAATACCCTTCTCCACCTCGAGAACCGTCGGTCAAATCACGAAATGATCAGACATCACCGAATCCATTAGCTACTGGTAGGTACCTATAGTAGTAAGTCAGTTAATTTAAGGTACCTATTATAGTGCCCTTACATTGAGGAGAGTCGCTTGCACAAATAAGATTATACAGGAAGTCGCTTGTCTGTAGGGAGTTAGGAACCCTCTATCTGTGCTTTCCTTGTCATTAAAATTTTGAGGTTATAGACTAACTTCCATAACAGTTCTAAATACCTACCTAGCTACCTACCTAATATTTTTTTATTACAGAAATAAGTCGTGAGCCACAGGAACAGAAAGAGCATAGAGCAAACACTCCACAATATGACACCAATGACAAATTACCAAGACAGTCTCTTATTGGTAAGCAAGTTCTAATGCTTATCTTATAAAGCCAGCTATAGATGTTGGGCGACGAGCATGCCAGCGTTCATGAGCTTCTTTGACTTGTGTCTGAAAAATTGCCAACAGCATGAACTGCATGACAAGTGGTCTGTAGGTACATGTCGGCCCAACATGTATTGTTGGCTTGATATTTGTACTCAAATTAAACTATCTTAATGCTTTGTAGGTACCTATAATGTTTAATTTTTTTAGCAGAGAAACAAGTTGAGCCAGATTCAAGAGAAAATCCTCCAATTTATTCTCCGAGCTGTGCATATGCACCTACACCGAGATATTTACTTCAAAACTTCAACGTTGGTAAGCTCTTGTCATATACTAACATTCATAAATTGTTGATTGTTGATATAATTATATAATAATATAATTGTTTATTAAATTACCAAATTACTGTAATTTTTTACAGATTCTCCGCTATCATCCCGAAGCCCATCTGCAACTGCAACACCAACAGAAAAAAAGCTGTCGGCCATAGACTAAATTAATGGTTCTTTAAGTATGTTTCTACTACTGTAATAAAAAGTATAAGTACCTACATGGTCTTTCCAGTGCATGGACCAGAGGCATCATCTGTGGCTTGATTAACAAAATATTGTGTTTTTGTTTTAGCATTGATAGCCAAATACATAGCAGATATCCAAACAGAAGTCAAGCAAATAAAGGGTACTCAGAATGACATTTTACTGAGATTGTCAGCTGTGGAACCTACCAAGATCACTTTACCGGACGAGATTGCCCTGCCTATGAAGTCTGTTGAAGATTTAAACAATATACAAATTTGGCTAGAAAACCGGGAAAACAAACAAAATTTGGTATGTTAGCATCTACTCTTATTTATTTATAAGTATTGTCTCAATCCCAGAGTTTGTAAATCGGTATTAATCTTTACAGTGATTTGTAGCGGTAGTAACCAAGTTGTAACGGTCCCTACCTTTGTTTAAAATAAAACGCTGGTAGGTCATTCTTAAAAATAAATAATTTATTGTCAGGCCAAACCTGAAGTAAAAGGTCGTGCCTGTTACAATGTTTTACAAAAGATCCTAACTCTTTTTACAGGGTAATAGCTGGTAATAGCTTTTTGCTCTATGATGTTCTCTTTTAAGAAAAAGTAGAAACAGCATCTCCTCTCTTCCGCATAGTGAGTATCTTATAGTATGTATGTGTATCTATGTATTTATTGTATTCTATTAATTTATTTTATAGTATGTGTAGGATGTATTGTGATTTATCTGATAGTATATTGACTTTATTTCTTTCTTTTAAATCTTAATTGTACACTAGGACTACCTCTCTATAAATATTTTTTCCTTTCCTCACAGGTTAGCTGTAAGAAATTTCTTTTTAGAAATAAGCTCACCTTTGCATATTGTTCGTTGTATTTTTTCCATTGTGTTTTCTGTGCAATAAAGAATTATTATTATGTTCCGTTGATTTTTAGATTTATAAAAGGTGAACGCTGTGGCGGGAGAAAAGTTGTGTTTTAAATATTGTTTTCATTGACTTTCACAATGTTGCAACAACTCAAAGCTATGCAAATGCACCTACACACACAAACAAATTATTTAATTTGATCTAGTACCAAAAACTATTTTTTTTTCAAATTTGAAGTTATAAAATTAAATTATTTGTTTCAACAATTTTTTTTACAGACTTGACATTCTGTTGACCCTTTAAGTTTACACCCTGTAAAAAGAGTTAGGATGTTTTGTAACACGTTGCATAGATAGCCCTCTATTTGTGTGTATTTTGCCAAATAAATCATCACCTTGTTTTCAGATAAATAATTTAAGCTTTGTGGGTGGAAACACAACTGCTACGATTACAAGAAGAATACTTCAACGAGTGTTCTCCACGTCATTGGCACTTCAGTGTAACTGGAGTGGGAAAAACGACAAGTACAGCTTACAAAAAATTCGACTTACAGAAGTAATTATAAGTAAGTACCTGCTACACACCTCTGCACATTGCAAGATTTCAACTTTTGAAGTTTGCAGTTTTAATACAGTCAACATCAAATATAATTTATAGGTAGTGGTCAAATATTGGTACTGGCACGCCATATAACTACTAGAGGTGGGTCATAAGAGGTAAAATCCAATACCTGTTCCAGTTCCATAAAAATAACAGTTCCAAAAACCTGTTACTAAATAACAGCCCAACTACTCGGGCCGTTCCAAGCCATTCCGAGCAGATCAGAGGTATATGAATACAGCAAACACCTGGGTTTTTTCATAAATCATGTGGCTTTATCAAATTCAAACACAGTTGCAGCGCGCGAACAAAAAGAAAAAAAAAAAACGATAAAATTCAAAGTAAAGATGAACGTTTTCGAATAAAACTTTCGAAAATGGCAATCATTCGAATGTTCGAAAATATTGTTTGTTATTCCTAAATGTAACAAATTCTATAACCTTTTATTTGAATAAAGAAAGACAATATTTTAAAGAAACTAAACATTCATTATTTCACCAACAAATTTGAACGAACAAAACGCAAGCGACTCGGGTACAGTCGAGTCATTCTGCGACGAATCGTGTTCTACATCTAACTGTTGGAAACGTTGCAATCGGGTTCGTTTGGACTGTCGATATTGTTTCCAAAAACGTTGGAAAGTGCAACGCTCAAATATGGCCGACGAACATCGGGATGAGTCGGGTAGGCCACGCATACTATTGCAGATTTGGTATTCATGCATAAGGACCGTTAGTGAATTTTCTGACTTTTAGTTTAGCGATATTATCTCAGTTTGAAATTAATTCAAAATATTGTATTGCTAAAACTTTATTGTAAAGGAATGTCCATTTCAATAAAGTTGTAGCAATGCTATATCTAAGTATTTATGGATTTTGTGAATAAAGTTGTTTTTATCAATATGAAAAAATATATAGGAATCAAAACACAATTCAGTAGTGCTCACAATGTAGAATAATATTTTTTTTGAGAACTACTGATATTGTGAAATGAATTAAAATTGTGGAGAAAAAAATATTTTTAGGTTTGATGTGTTTCCGTGATTAACACATATTTTTTTACAAATTTTAGAAAGAAGGTTCTGTTGCTAGGATCCTAAATAAAGGTCCAGGCAATCGATCTTTTTGCAGTAGGCCGTTCACGAGGAATTTAAAATATCATTCACAGCAGTCAGTGAAAAGCAAAAAGTTAAGTTACGGTCTTATTCATCAAACAGAAAAACTATCGGAAGAAATATCGGAACATATCGCTATAACATGCTGTTACTAAAAACAACAGTTGTTACGTGTCACAAGTTGTGACAGCCGATATTTATGTTATGAAATATCGGAACATATCGCTGTAACATGCTGTTACTAAAAACCACAGGTATTTCGTACTGTGACACGTAACAACTGTTACTAAAAATAGCAGTTACTAAAAATAACAGTTGTTACGTGTCACAAGTATGACAAAATATCGGAACATATCGCTGTGACATGCTGTTACTAAAAAGAACAGTGAATTCGTACTTCGTATAACAGGACGGAACAGTGACATTTAAATATCTGTTGCGATAAATACGCCTCACCTCTAATAACTACAGGTGGATTTTTAAGATGGGGGCAGTTAATGGCAGGTACAGGAAAACGTTCCTAGGAGACCATCCATAACTTTTTGAGATATTATGAACGGCATTTACAGATTTTGAAAAAAAATTACAGTCAGCAAGAAAAATGATAAAATACTTTTTTTTTTAATGCCAATCGAGCATTTAGGTCATTTTCATGTAGGTCAAATGAGGATAGGTAGGATGAATGGGGTGTATGAATACTTACTGGTAATTATGCATACTAGAGATTGCTCAGTAGTAATATATAGGTATGTATTTTGAATGTTCTAAATCTATTTTCCTGGTGTAAAATAAAGAATATTCTTATCTTATCTTATCTAACCGCATTTATTGCGTTGACCCTTTTCTATTCCGAACTTGTCTGACATTGATCCGACGAGAAAAAAATAGTAACATTATATTCTTATTACAGATGCAGTTCGTAGAAACAAGATAGCTGAAACAGCAACAGAAATTGAAATTAAAAATGCCTTAACAAGCTGGTTTAGATTTGCCAAAGACCGCGATGGAGGGCGAGAGGGCAGAAGAGCAAGACCAAGTCAATAATTGTATGTCTCAATATTCTACTATACCAAATAGGACAAGAAGCAGACAACGAAACAAAATAATAAACCAAATAACACGCGAGTTGAGGATTGATGATAATGATTGTGTGATTGCGAGTAACAATCTGAACTCGATTTCAACGTTTAGTGATGTAAGTGAATGTTATTTCTCGAACAATACTCTTGATAATGTTTGTGATTCTTCCAGTAATTGTTTAAATATTACTCTAGAAAAAGATCAAACTGATATTGAGAATAATATTGATTTGACCTCATCTCTTGGTAATTGGTCACAAAAGCACAATATTTCCCATTCTGCTGTAGACGGTTTATTAAAAATATTACACTCTTTTCATCCTTTTTTGCCGAAAGATTCACGAACATTATTACAAACACCAAAGCATGTCAATATTGTAGAATGTGATGGTGGATCATTTATATACATAGTCGGTCCTTAAGTTCTGTCACAAGGTTTTTGATAGATAAAACTCAGCAATAAACTTTTTATTATTCGTTTTATACATGATTAAAAAGCCTATTTTATACGAATCAAATTGCAATACAATACATTTTGTACGATTATCGCAATATGACAAAAAACCTTACAACTTGAGACAATCGCGAACCCAAAAACACGCCGCAACTGACAAAAATACCACTTACCACAAATTTAATAAAAAAACAGTGTTCCAGATAACCAACAAGCTTTTTTTTATTTATTCTGAAACCTCGATTTTAGACCATGCTTAACAACTAGCATTTGATTTTCTGTTAGCTTTCAGTTCCAACTGCTCCCAAAGAGAACTTTACGTACTTTTTACGTTTTCAAAAAAACGTATAAAAATGATCTTGTGGGCAACAAGTACACTACGTAAAATGTGAATATGAAAATTAGTTTTACCCAGACTTAGTTATCTTATGCTTCAAAATGAAGGTAACGGGTTCAGAGAGGGTTCTGACTAAAATCTCACGTAAGTTTGAAAGGTTTTAAGAGTCATGGAAAAAATATAAAGTGAATCACGTCCGTATTTTTGATTGGTTAAAAAAGTGCAAAATCTCTGAAGAAACTAGCATTTGTGTAATATGGCTTTAAGAATTTAAATCCAATAACCGTTCTAATTTATCAGTATTTAATGAGCTATCAAACCATATATAGTATTAAATAAAAATAAACTTGGTATTATTTACTATGCGGCAAAATGTTTGTGACAGAACTTATGGACCGACTAGGTACATTGGACTTTTGCCTCAAATTATTGAGAAAGCTTCATCTGGATTGATTCCACATAACTACCCTATAATTGGAACAAAGATGCGTCAAATCAGTGACTTGTTGCTATCTGTCACTCTAAATGTAGATGGTCTGCCGGTGCATGCCAGTACAACAAACGCATTCTGGCCTATTTTATGTACATTAGACCAAAGTACTGATAAAAAACCGTTTGTTGTTGGATTGTACTATGGAAGCTCTAAGCCTCATAGCGTTAATAATTACCTTCGTCCATTTGTGGACGAGTGCGTTGAGCTGGAAAATAGTGGCATAATATTTAAAGGCAAAACATTCTCTTTTCGAGTGAGTTGTATTATTGCTGATGCACCAGCAAGAGCGTTTATTAAGTGTATAAAATCTCACAATTCTTTGTATGGCTGCGAAAAATGTACACAAGAAGGCATTTATATTGGTAGAACTACATGGCAATACATATCAAACCTAAGTCTTAAATCTGATGATTGTTTTCACAACCAACAATATGACGACCACCAATCAACAAAAACTATTCTAACGGAACTTAAAATTGGGTTAGTGACGCAAGTACCTTTAGATTACATGCACTTAGTTTGCTTAGGGGTGGTAAAGAAAATTATCCGTGTTTGGATAGAAGGTGGACTAAAAAAATGTAAATTGCCTGCCATTAAAACGATACAAATATCCGAAAGATTGTTACATATCAGTAGAAATCATTATCCATCTGAGTTTTCAAGGCGCCCTCGATCTATCCAGTTATTTAAATATTGGAAGGCTACTGAATTCAGAGCGTTCCTTTTATATCTCGGCCCTGTAGTTATGCATGGAATTGCACCAACAAATATTTATAAACATTTTTTAACTCTACATTGTGCAATTTATATATTATGTGGTGATCTTTGTGAAGATAGTGAATGGCGAGCATACGCCGATAAACTGTTACATTGTTTTGTTCGTAATATACCAGTGTTGTATGCTAAAGAACTTCTTGTTTACAATTTTCATAATCTATTACATTTGACAGCAGATGCTGAGAATTTTGGAAAGCTAGATAATTTCTCTGCTTTTCCATTTGAAAATTTTATGAACAAAATAAAACAAATGGTTCGATCTCACAATCATCCATTACAACAAGTAGCCAAAAGAATGGGCGAGTTAAAACATTTACCCGAAAAGTCACGATGCTCAACCATGGTTAAGAAGAAGAACAATACAATACGTAAGGTAATTTTAAATGACAACTGCAATATTAGTATTAATTCCTGTTTTAATACCATTAATGGAGATATTTTAAGAATAAAAACCATTAAAGAGGTCCCTAATAGTACTTATTTCGAATTAGGTTGTGATTATTTTAGAAATAAGACTGACTATTACAAGATACCTGTTAAAAGTAGTCGCTTAGGCATATATAAAGTAGGCTGCTTTGAAGAAATGACTGTCTGTTCATCAACTTTGAACAAAAAATGTTTACTGTTGCCAAATTTTTATGATAGGGATGAGACTTTTGTATGCATACCGTTTGTAAACAAAGCCCTGTGCCATTGAATAATTACATATTGCAATTAAAGAGATTGCTAGTTCCATTTTAGTGGTTCCTAAAAAGTGAACCTTGTTTTTTGTGTAAGATCGAAATTAGTAGTGTAATTACAGAATAACATACTCTTCTCAAACATTGCATTGACAAATTTAATATTAAAGAACAATAATGATTTAGGCACCACACATGAAAAGGGTTTATTTCTTTTGTAACTCCAATCCTAATTTCGATCTTAGGTTCTGATAAACAAATGTACCGGTAACCAGTGACTGGTGTTTAATGTTTCATAGCGTGAGGTATACCAGCCTACATAGATAAATGTTGATATGGCTTTTTTGTACCTATGCCTTTTTTCTATTAATAAATGTTGCATTGACAAATAATGTAACAAGGTTTTTATTTTTTGTTTTTTTCTAAAGCACTAAAGCTGCGCTAGAGATTTTTTTAAACTTTTATAATAAGTTGAAAAAATTCACTCGGGACAGGTGTTGAACCCGCAACCTCTTGCATACCTACAAGAGCAAGAGGTATGCGAGAGGTTGCGGGTTTAAGTCCTGTCCCGAGTAAGTTTTTTCAATAAGTAAATAATACAGCCAGTTAGGCTGGGTTCATACGGTTTTATACAGCACGTTTTTTTTGCCACTTAAGCCCTTTAACTGCAAAAAACGTGCTGTATAATCTCAGCCTAACCGACAGTGTAATAATTTTTGTATGATTTTATACAAAGGCCCTACGCATGAATACACAAAGTGGCCCTATGGAGGAAATATTATATAGGCCCATCTGCGAGGCGCCCAACCAGTTACCCACCGTTGGATAATTGTATGATTCATATACAAGGGCCCTACGCATAAATACGCTTAGTGGCCCTCTGCAGAAAAGTTTATATAGGCCCTTCTAGTAGGTACTCGACTAAGTACCAACCGCTGGATAATTGTATGATTCTTATACCAAAGGCCCTACCTATCAATACATTTAGCGGCCCTCCGTAGGAAATTGTATATAGGCCCTCGGTTATTGGCCCATCAGCAAAACAGGCGGCCAAAACTAACTGTTGCCCAACTAAGGTCGTATATTTTGGCCCAACCAAATGCCTACAATAATTACACTTCGGGGCCCTCTGTAGAAAATGTTATTTAGGCCCTTGGTTAATGGCCCATAAGCAATACATACGGCCACAATTGACGGTGGTCCCACCAAGGTCGTATATTTTGGCCCAACCAAATGCCTACAATAAATACACTTAGGGGCCCTCTGTAGAAATTTTTATTTAGGCCCTTGGTTATTGGCCCATCAGCAAAACATACGGCCACATTTGACGGTTGTCCAACCAAGGTCGTGTATTTTGGCCCAACCAAATGCCTACAATAAATGCTATTAGGGATGCGTCTGTATCGAACGTCTCTTTACTTAATGTTCCTCAACAGGGTCATGTAATGGTTATGGTTACATTAAAAATCAAAAAGGAAAAAATTCGGACGCGGTATAAAGTGGTCAGGCCGATCAGTAAAATAAATTTAGTAGATTTTAATTCTGATGTTGATCACTTCGACTGGGAGATGGATGTATTAACATGTGCATCAGTTGATGAAATGGTTGAACGTTTTGGAAGGCACCTCCTAGTGCTATACGATAAACATGCTCCTTTAACTAGGACTAGAATTGGGAGCAAACCCACACCTTGGCTTACTAGCAACATACTTTTGATGATGCGGCTGCGTGATCAAGCGCATGCCTGTTATCGCAAATCAAGATCGGAGCAGGATAGGGAGTATTATAAGTCACTGAAGCATCTTGTTAATGCCGCTATTTTTGGTGAGAAGAAGGCATATTTTGAGCAGCATATCAACAAGTATGCTAATAACTCAAAGAAACTGTGGAAAAATCTTAAAGGAACTATTTTACCAAACTTTAAAAATAATTGTGATTTGCCCGAACATTTTAATGATCCAGATGAAATCAGCGCCAACTTTTTGAATGTTCCTGGCGCTGATACGGTCACCCTATCACGTCTAACCCATTTGAATTTACCAGATACTGTCAGGCTGTGTTCTCGTTGGACCAGGTGGATGAGAATTGTGTAGCTAAAACGAAAGGTGCAGATGGTATTACTGAGGATATGATCTTACTGACTTTACCTCGTACCCTTAAAGTAATAACCGCAATTGTTAATAGGTCTATTGCCTCTTCTACTTTTCCAGCTCAATGGAAGTCAGCGAATATCCGCCCCATCCCTAAAATTGACAACCCAGTAAACGTTAGCGACCTTCGGGCAATAAGCATCCTACCTTACCTATCAAAAATTTTAGAAAGAGTAATTTATAACCAGGTCTATAAGTACTGTGAGAGTAATGATATCCTGCCCGAGCGACAATCTGGGTTTAGAAAGGGGCGTAGTACCGCATCAGCACTGTTGGACGTAGTGGATAATGTATTGTCCTCTCAGGATCAGGGTAGGGGCACCATACTTGCTCTCTTGGACTTTTCTAGGGCTTTCGATGCTCTTAACATTCCCCTTCTGTTGTCTAAGCTAGCTTTCTATGGCTTTGACGCTTCCACCATTAACTGGTTTAATAGCTACCTTGGCAATCGGAGTCAACGGGTTGTGCTGGACAAGGCAGACGGATCTCAGATGCAGTCGCGGCTAGCTACCCTGGATAGAGGTGTCCCACAAGGATCCATACTTGGGCCGCTTCTTTTTATAATATACAGTGCGGATATCACTAGTTGCATTGTTAACAGTAATTATCACTTATATGCTGATGATCTACAAATTTATATCTCGGTAGACAGCGATCCCCGAATAGGAGTGGAAGCTTTAAATGAGGATCTGGGCCGTATATCGCAATGGTCGTCCAATAACACTTTAGTGCTCAACCCAAACAAGTCGAAGTGTATGATACTGGGCTCAAAAAATCAAATACAGGCAATAGCAGCGCATGAACCACAAGTCCTGGTGAATGGAATTGCCATTACACGGGTCCGCGAGGCTCGCAACCTAGGTCTTCTCATCGATGACAAACTACGATTTGAAGGGCATGTCCTCGAGATAGTAAGGAACTGTTTCTATAGGCTTAAAGTTCTCTATAGAATCCGGGATCTTCTCAGCGTTGAACTGCGAAAACAGTTGAGTGAAGCTTTAGTACTATCTAAGTTAAACTACTGCATCACGGTATATGGATCGTGTCTGTTTGGAAAAACCCAAAAACTCATACAAAGAGTACAAAATGCCTGTGCCCGGTTCTGCTTCGTGATTCCTCCTCGAACACATGTCACTCCATTTCTTAACGAGGCAAACCTTTTAAAAATGAAAGCTAGACAAGACCTGCATTTTTCTACGTTACTATTTGAGGTTATACGAACTAGGAGACCCTCATATCTATACGATAAACTTACCTGGCGTCTGTCCCAGCGTGTTGCACCTTTCCTCTCAATGCCCCGTCACAAAGGTGCAGCTTTCCGTGGTAGTTTCAAATACCGTGCTACCAAATGCTGGAACAACATCCCACCTCCACTGTTGTCTCTGGTTAGTAAGGCTGGTTTTAGAGGTGCCTACCGGAAATACCTAACAATGCAGCAAAAGGCCGAGGAAACAGCACGCTCCTAACATACAGTACTGATTTTTATTGTGTTTTTGTATTTTTGTTTTTTTAATTTATTTATTCTGCTACCCACCTTATTTTCACATCACTTACTTCCCAATTTAAAATTTTTTGTGTAGTAATGACTATTTAATTTGTGTTATTAATTCTCAATTTTTAAATTTCCCAATAAAAATATCCCAATAATCATAATACTGACATCCCATCTAATTATTTTTTTTTATATCACTCTTTATGCAATTTCAATTTTAATGTAATTATTTGTTATATTTTATTATGTTTCCATTTTGGTCATAAATGGAATTTTATATTAATAATTAATACTAATGTATATTTTAATGTGTACTCGTGCATACTGTTGTCTCGTCCGTATTTGGCCCTGGCAGAATACCAGCGTCACAGATTCGTCTGTGACATTGCTGAGTCAGGGCCATTTCATTGTCGCGGTACATTCACAATACCACATAGTGAAAATGATTATTTATTTGTAAATTGTTTTGTGTTATGTTCTTCCAGGTTTTATTCTATTTTGTATTTCTTTTTATTATGTGTCTGTGTGTGTACCTTTTCAGTGAATAAATGAATTTATCTATCTATCTATCCAGAGAGATCCCCAACTTAAGGTCGCTGCATACGTAGCGGGGTCAAAACACGGACGGGACGGCAACGAGACGGGGCGTGAAGACGGGAATGGGGTGTAAATGCATACGCACCGTGACAGTGAATCAGATCTAACGTGCTAGTGTTGTTAACAAAAAAATATGGATTTTTCATTTCAAGAATTGGCTTTAATTGCTATTGCTCTAGATGACGAAGCATCTACGGCCGTGAACAAGAAAAGGCGATTTTCTGTACATCCTACATGGCAGAATAGAGAAAAAGAAGGAGAATACCACACTCTCTACAAAGAACTTCTGGATGATGAGACTCAATTTTATCAGTATTTTCGAATGACAAGAATGTTTTGCTGTACTGGAAAATAAACTAAGGCCTCATTTACTTAAGAAAGACACTGTTATGAAAAGAGCTATCACACCTCGAGAACGTTTGGCTGTATGTATAAGGTAATCAAAGACATTTTTACATAATTATGTAGTAATTACTTATTTATTTCAAAATTGTAATCATGTAAGTAACATTTATTTTAAATTGCAAACATAGGTAACACATGTTTTAATATTATATTCAAATAACAGTTATCTTAGAATATTAGACATTACTAGAATCATACTTCGAAAAATAAAGTTGTATAGACTCCAACGGCTGTTCAGAAAGTTGGGTTGAATCCAACATCCTTGGCTGTTCAGAACGTTGTGTTGGATCCAACGACCCTGGCTGTTCAGAACGTTGTGTGGGATCCAACGTTCCTGATTGTGTCCCTGGTCCCATTGATGGTGATGTAGGAAGACACAATCATAGGCGAAGATTGCGAAGAAATTATATTTTCAGTTAATTTCTGAAGCTCCAAATTGTGTATTACTTGAAAAATTTGCCCTTTTGCCAAATGTTGCAAATATGGAGAAAACGATTTTAAAGTAGGTGCAAGTTTTTGCATATATTTACAAGCCTTATAACCAGAATAGGATACTGGATTATGTTAAGTGTTTTGAGAACATCTAGTAACAACTTACAAAGGCAAGGCAAGCCAGTCAATCTATGCATACGAACGTATGTCAATATAATGTCTAAATAATAGTAGACCCAGCGTGCGCTGGTTCTACAAAGCGTTTGTGAACTCTATTGTACTTGTCTGTCTCACTGGCAAACGAACCTTAGGTTTTATGTCCATGTAATATCTACTGTATGGTATTTAGGACGTTCACGGCACCAAGGAACTTTGCAATTAACTGCACCTTTTTTAGACAATATTGTTAAAGAGTACGCTGATACAGATGATGAAATAAATTATGAATAAGAAAGTTATTTAGTTCTATTTACCCAAACCTTAATACTTAACCGTTAACTAAGCAAGCGACACAATAACGACACGGCGCGCCGTGCGAGATATTAAATTGTAGGTACCCGAAAGTGGCATCTTTAACAAACTGATTTAGCCACAGCCAGAATAGCATTTTTTGCCATCGGGATTGAACACTTTGACTTTTTGACTAGATAGTGCTGCGTGTGTCATATCTCTCCGAAACGATATGGGCATCATTTTTCCAGTAAAAATACGAAAATCCAACCAAATAGGACCTAGAAAGTAGTTTAAGAATTAATGAATGAATTATAACATGTCAAAAAATTGGGGTATATGGTCATATATAAAGTTGAATATCTCGTCCTCTAAATAACTTACAGAGTTGGCGTCATACAATGTTTTGATTATTATTTTGTGCCCTATCGAATGATAATGTTTTGTTACTGGCCGCTACCTAGTCCAAATTGCCCATTGTCCTTTATCTGATTCCGATATTACATTTCAGTATAGGAATCGTATTATCGGAACACGCTTTCCAAGATTCCGAGATTCAAGTTAGAATCCTTCACATGCTCGTGATCTGGTTATGGCCCTCGACACTGACCATGGCGTTCGCTTTAAATACGTCCTTTAATCACTAATTGCCTATCTAATATACTATTAATTTACAGCCATAAAAAATACCCAAATTTCGGTTATTTTATGTTTGAAGAAGGGTAAAAGCGGATATTTCTTTTTGCGATTCGTTGCGGTAGCGGGTAAATTGATGATTGATGTCCGGTAGCCATATGGCCATGATTTACAATGACAAGTCAATGACAGTCGGAGATCGATCACAGTCAGTTGTGTTGTGTTGTGTTGTACCTATTCATCGAAGAATGTAAGTACCGACCTACTTTTTTACCACATACATTAACATTACTTTCATTTAATTTTACCGATTATTTTTCTAATAAGTACCTAACTACCTAATTCGATTTAGTTAATGGTCCAATGTTCTTGTCTTCATATATCGCCTCCAAATTATTGCTGATATAAATTGTATTTAGGTATCTACAATCTGTTTTGCATTTAGAACGTAGTTCAAATTGAACTTTGAAGATAAAATTATTTCAAGCGGTGTGCTAGCAACTTGTCCCATACGGTCGTTCCGTTTACTCGACTGGTTGAACAATCTGTTAAGATGTCAAGGCCTAATTCTGCCCTGCTTTAGCTATAAGGCTGTTAAAGTCACAAAATCTAGTTTTAAGATATGAGCGAAAAACGAAGGAAAATTTAAGAATTCTTGCAATTGGACCTCGTTGATGACACAATCTTTCTCGGAATCACTATAGATTCGAAACTTCAATGGGGTCCTCACATAACTAATCTCGCACGAAGACTTAGCTCAGCCGCTTTTGCGGTCAGACAAATCAGATATCTTACAGATATTGAAACTGCCAGATTGGTTTACTTTAGTTATTTTCACAGTATTATGTCTTATGGAATATTGCTCTGGGGGAGAGCAGCAGATATAAATACGATATTTGTCTTACAAAAAGGGCGATCAGGGCGATATATCAATTAGATGCCAGATAATAATTAAGATAAAAATTCAAAGAAATTAATATACTTACGGTTACCTGTCAATATATATACGAGAATATCATGCATGTAAGAAAAAACATAGCTTTATTTAAAATTGAAGGTGATAGCCATACAATGAACACTAGAAATAGAAATAGGTTAGCACTACCATTATTTAGACTAAGTAAAGTAGGCACATCATTCATGGGGCACTGTATTCGCTTCTACAATAAAATACCACAGGAATCATTGATCCTTCCTGAAAAGAGGTTCAAAAACTATGTTAAAAATGAGCAGATAAGAAAGTCCTATTATAGTATTAGGGAATACTCAGGTGACAAAACTGCATGGTCCATACCATCTCAACGCACAGAAATTCGACGAGGGGCGATGGATCAAATCAATCACTCGCCGGCGAATTTCCTTAGACCGAAACCAGTACCTGTTGTAAAGTCACTTTTTTAATAAGAAGGTATGGGGGAGTTTCTTGCCGTTTCTTCTTAACCCCGAGGCACACCTTCCGAAACGGTGGTCTTTTTTATATAAAAAAAAATTGACTTGTTTGAATTGAGTTATAAGTAAGTATAATTTTGAATAAGATCATTTATTTATTTATATACAATAAAAAAATTTACTTACTCTTTGATAGCTGTTTGCTGTAGAAAACTTGAAAATATCTAAATATAGATCTTTTAATTTGCTATCGTATAGCGAATATCTCGATTTGTAATAACTAATTTTAAATAGGAAAAAGAAACTTGGCTTTCTAGGTGGGTGTTAAATTTGGATCTTATAACATAAATACTTTTCTAAAAGCTCATTAAGTATACCTTAGCGACTATATAGTCTACGATTTATACGTTAACATGTAGTTAAGTATCTAGATAATTTATGTTTAAAAATTATTTGCATTACCTATACTAAAATGGTAAGCACCATAATACTTAATAGTCAAGCATTGGTAAGTGTTATTTCCATCAAACCTTACCTTAAAGTCCTCTAGTTCTTTAAACTGCTTTGTACCTAGACTAACTTTGTGGCTGAAGCGTTATTTTATTTGTTTACAATGGCATTATATGTTACAATTACTGCACTATAAATAAGGTAGTTAAGCATGAAACCTTGAACTAAAACTACCTTTTAGTTATGTATTTGTAATCAAAATTTCCAATATTTAGTGACGATATTAAACATGCGGCATAAGTAACCAAATAAAAGAAAATAAAAAGTACTTAATAATTATTTGTTTATTAACAAGAAATTTATAACATTGGGCCCATGACTCACTAGTCAGTGAAATAGAAATTAGAACCACAAAACTAGACATTAAAATAGGCTCTCAAGTTAAGGGCTGCATATGGCTATTTATCCAAGTATTGTGACATTTTTTTTTTCTGATGGTAGTCAGCCAGCCATTATTACCTAAATTTTGTGTTTTCTAAATTTAATTCAATTAAATATATATGTCAATTAAATGTACAATTGAATAAGTTAAAAATAGGCCTGAGCCACTAATCACACCGGGCAAATAAATTGACTCATACCTGAATTAACTAAACACACTTTAACACTTTCACCGTGGATCTGTACACTAAACTGAGTGAAGACTTGGACAAGTTTGTTGACACTTTCAACACCCGGATGTCGCAGCATGAGAAGGAGCTTCGAGAAGCGTCCACCATGTCTATGTCCAGCAGACCTCCTGATCTCAGCACCATCAGCAGGGAGTTCATAGAATTCGAAGCTTTTACAAGGAGTTGCCTTTATATGCTGCACTCGCAGATGGAACTACTACTTGCAGGTCAGGACTGGCATGAAATGCAAACTAGGAGAAAGGTGCTCTTGCTTCACGGAATATCCGAGATGGCAAACGAGCATGCAGGTGATGTTGGCCAAGTACTACTATGGGACCAGATGATCAGTAGTTAGGCGCAAAGGATTACCGCCACCACCGGAAGCAAAGAACTATGTCTCAACCATGACTCTCTACTCCTCCAAACTCTGCTGTTTAGTGTTCTCTTCATTTGTGCGGTTTATTTTATACACATGTGTTCTTGTTTTCTTGCAGGCAGGTAGATTCCATTCTCATAAGTTAGGTACTGGGGTAATATTTTATATAAGTACGCACGAATTTAGGGGGGGGGGGGGGAAGGAGGGGAGTCCCCCCCTACAATTCCCCTTTTGAGGAAATCCATAGTTGAGTAATTATCAAAATATTTGTATTGTTCCTCAATTAGAAAATGGTATTAGAGGATAGCTAAGGAACCCCCATAACTACCTAAGTACTCCAAACTTCAAACTTCGTGCGTACTTATATAAAACCCAACCCTATAAACTAGATATATAACAAAATTCTTCTGGGTATGTATTATATAGCCCCTCACTTCGCATTGATTACTTTGAAACTTTTGAAATTCTACTGTGACTTTCTCTTTAATGACACTGATCCTCGGTGATTTAACACCTGTCACATACATAGAAAATAATGCCCGTTCTGACAGACTAGAATCTATAGTAAACTCATTTGACTTACCGCAAACCGGGTGAATAGATACGATTCAAAAATTCATATCTTTTTAAATATCAATGACAGCTTAGCATGACTATTATTACGTTACGAGTCTGATAGTATATTTTACTATTTCATATTTATTCTACCTGTTTTTTTAAGAAATTTCACAGAATATTGGCAATTTCTATTCGCCCCAAGGTATGGGTGAATTTCCATTCAACCATCCATGCTATATGGGGTAAATAGAAAAAATCTTCTAGGGTTGTCACAAAATTGTCATTCCTAAATAAAAATTAGGTAGTTATTTATTATAACTTGCTGTTTTTTGGGAGCTAAACCTAAGAAGCTATGGGAGGTTGAATTCAAGACACATCATCGTGCCCGCTACACATTTCTTAAAAAAAAACTTTATACTTAATACTTTACTATGCTAAATACAGAGTCCTTCCTATTTTATCCAGGTATTTTTTGTTAAAATAGCGAAAATCCAAAGAATCAATGGGATAACCCCACTTGGCACAAATATTTACATATTTATCAGTGCTCTTCAAATTTCAATGAGAAAACAGTTTATCTTATTTTCCTCTTCATGGTTCTCGTGCAGTGCCTGTATAATATAGTTTTGTTTAAACTATAATTATCAGTAACTGTTTGTAATGATATTGTGTCATTTTTTTTAGATTGGTACTCGCAAACCTCTTGATTAAGTAATTCCTTATCATATTTTTATAACATCTGCTTCCTGGTTCTGTTTTATATGCGCGCCGCTTTTCGCACCTGCAAAACGATAAAAAATATATTTATATAAATAAATATATAAATAAATTTTGTCGCGAAGGGGGGGGGGGGGGGGGGGGGGCTCAGTCCCTCATTTTCCCGCGTCAACACCCCCCGCGGGGTCGGCATGCTACGAGTGCTGGTTGTATCTCATAAACCATGACAGTTAGACAGTTGAAATTTTCACCGATTTCACAGATGACTAGGCTGTATCTCAAGAACCTAGCTAGCTAGAGAGTTGTATGTATTTCTGTTGCCGCTATAACAAAAAATACTAAAAAACAGAATAAAATTAATATTTAAGGGGGCTCTTATACAACTATTCTTTCAATACCACATTCAAACATATGAATGCACCTGGTTACGTACATGGAGTGTGAAAGAAGCCGCACCGATAACTTTGTAAACAACATTTTCCTTGCACTCCACACCATCCCTACCATTGTACGGTGGTACGGAACCCTTCGTGCGCGAGTCCGACTCGCACTTGGCCGGTTTTTATTTTTACCTGTAGTGACTTGGATAATCTCGCCTACAATATTTTTTGGAACCGGTTCTAATCACCCCGTGAATTCTATTAACCCCGGTTTACTGTACATATTTTTCCCCTTGACGCCACACACTTTCAACCTCAATATACTTTCTCTCTTCTTGATCTCATGACCATCTCCAACACAGAAAAGGTGGCTGCTCATGGCCAGCTTGATGCCCCTTTCTCCTATCATGAGCTGGTTTATAATTCATACAAAATCAGGCCCCCTAAGCGTAAAGCCAAATTTATTGATATTTGAAGCTTCAAGGGTTTGAACCTCGATTCGCATAACCCATAACTTCCCAGACCTCTTAAAATCAGCTGGATTTGGCTGAAAATAGCTGAAGATGCCACTAATAGGCTAAGAATGACAGGTATGAACAAAAAAAATGTATGAAATTTAGTATATGAGAAATAAAACCGTGTTAGGTTTAAATCTTCTAAGGAAATCTCGCGCTTTTTCGAGCTATATTCAAATATGGTAGCGCTCTTTAAACACACAGGTGGCAACACTGACGCACATCTACGTCAGCTGATTGAAAACTGACAGTTTGCACTTTTGCAGTGCAGTGCAAAAGTGCAGTCGACGAGAGTTTGTGACGATTCAATGTCGTTGTACGATCGGCTCTAAATGTCCCAAGGATTCCTTGAAAGACTAATGAATTTTGGGTGACTCTAAGGGAATGAATACAACAATAATCTAAAGGAGCTGCACCCGTAGCATGTCGAGCGCGGGGGGGGGGGGGGTTAGTCGCTAAAGGTGAGCTGTATGATGTCATGATTTTGACAGGTGTCAAGATTTTGACAGGTGTGACTATTTCGACAGGTGTTCAGTTTTTAGTTCTACGCTTTTATGTGACATGTAACTGTCATTGCTGTGCTGACTGTGCCAACGTGACCCCTTTTGAATATAAAGAATTAAATTCCTACAATACCAAGGGTAACAGACTATTGTAGAAGAAGAATAACCTTCAACTTTTCATCTGTACATGATAGAAAGTTCAAGGTTCTAATATTTGAGGAATTAAACACAAGTTTTAAGAGCATTTTAATTGATTTGTGACTAAGTCAAGTACACTCTGTACAGTAGAATAGATTTGTATTTGCAACACTACAGCCAGGTGATTCTTTATTGAATTGAAACCAAATAGGTTCATTACCTCCCCGTAATGGAGCATTTTGTATCAAAGATATTCCATACAAAAAAATAAGATCACCTGTATATACTGTATATACATTCAGTACAAAAAGTATACATTTGCTAACTACTCTTAACTAAAACTAATGCATTAGTAAATCTAGAATATTTAATTTTGGTTAGTCATTTAGTGAGTATGTCAGGTAGCATGTCATTTGTTCCCTAATGAAATGATGTCTTATGTCCATGTGTTTAATGCGACTTTGAAAGGTATCATTTCGAGTAAGTTTGAGTGAACTTTGATTATCCGAATGAATGGTAATGGGCTGAATGACGCCGAAAACTTCTTTAATCTCATGTAAATGGCTTAATTACATGCTTCGGCAAGTGCCATATACTCAGCCTCAGTGGTGGACAGTGCGGGTGTGCGCTGCTTGCGCGATTCCCAGGATATGCACACACCACCCATTTGAAATGCGTATCCTGTGTATGATCTTCAACACAACATTACTGCCGTAGTCAGCGTCAAAGTATCCGACAGGAAAGCTTTGATCTTTTTTATCAACGTAATGTACAATGAACTGGCTCAGATAAGATACGGCATGCGATATGTCAGGCCTTGTTCCGATTGCAATTTACTTACATTAGAGATCCGATAAGCTGTTGATACGGTAAATTAGGTCTCTCATCTTCGTTGGCTGGAATGGTGAGCTTCATACCAGCTTCCATTGGAGTGGAGATTGGAATTGCATCTTTCATTCCAAACTGTTCAATAATTTTTGCGATAAACTAGGTTTGGTCAAGTGTAATGTTTTCAACATTTTCAATAACTCGCATGCCTAAGCAGTCTTTCAGAGGACCAAGATCCTTCACGACGAAGAGTTTTTCGAGTGAATTCTTGAAGGTCTCTTTCGTACATTAATTATTACAGAGGATGAAAAAATCTTCCACGAATACGGAGACTACGAGTATGTTGTTACCGTCTCGTCTGTAATAAATGCAATGCTCTTTTGCTGCTTGTGTCATCGATAAGCTATTCATGGCTTCGCAGACTTTTATATTCCATTGTCGACGGGATTGCTTTAGACCATAAAGCGATTAGTAAGCAAACTTTTCCTCTTCGGTCTATTTCAAAGCCTGGTGGCTGTTCCATGAAGATTTCTTCTTCTAAAAGAAAATACAATGTTCTTGGCTCCTGGAACACATCACGAAATACATAAAATAATCCGAAATTTAAAAAATAAAAATAGCTTCGGTGAGGACGAATTACCACCAACACTAATAAGACAGTGCGCAGACGAGTTAACTTTACCTTTAACCACCTTGATAAACCAATCATATATTATGGGGACATTTCCAGACTTACTTAAAAAAGCCATCATTAGCCAAATTCAAAGTCCGACCCAAATAATTACAGACCCATTGCCATACTTTCAACAATTTCGAAAATTTATGAAAAGTCTATGTGTAAACGCGTATACTCTTTTTGCGAAAAATATAAAATCTTTACAGAGTCTCAAAACGGTTTTCGTAAGAAGAGATCGACAACTATAGCTGTATACAAATACATTCAAGAAGTTCTAAGTATCATTAATAAGAAATCATACGCAGTGGGCCTTCTTTTAGATATGTCTAAGGCATACGATAGGGTGAATCACAGAATTTTATTAGACAAACTTTATGGAATAGGTGTGTGCGGAACAGCCCATAACTGGTTCACTTCAAATTTAAAAGATAGAGTACAATCTGTCGAAATACAGCAATCGAATAAAGAAACTAACCAAATACAAAACGTACGCTCAACTAATAGGACATTAAATTCATCAATACCCCAAGGAAATTTCCTGGGGTATTTATTGTTCCTTATATTCATAAATGATCTCCCTAAAGTAACGATTGATCACTGCGTGCTGTTTGCGGATGACGTATCATTACTGGTCCCATCAGAAGATGGCTCCCAACTGAACGCAAAGCTTATTTCTACATTAGATCTCATTACTAATTGGATGACAAACCACGACCTTGAAATCAATTATAATAAATCTAAAGTAATGATATTCCACCCCCGACAAAAAAAGCAACTAGATTTCGTCATCACCTATAAAGGTACTCAAATAGAAATAGTTGGAATTGATAGATTCACACGTCAATTGGAAACAACACACTCAAAAAATTTGTAACAAGATATCTCAGTTCTCTTACGCACTTAAAGAAGTAAAAAAATCCACTGACCTGAAAACTGCTCTTACGGTATACTATGCATACACTTTCGCTTGGCTCAGCTACGGCATAATTATATGGGGAAACAGCACAGGAGCCCCAGCAATATTCATCTTACAAAAAAAACTAATACGGATCCTAGTAAATATCAAACAAACGGACAGTTGTAAACCTTTCTTTCAAAAACTTAATATTCTGACTTTACCATGCTTATACATATACGAAATGTGCAAATTTGTCCGTAATAATGAGAATCTTTACCATAAACGTGGAGAAATTCCCGTAAACTACTCATTAAGACATAAAGACAGACTCATCCAACCTTCTACTCTAAAGATGCACTCATCTAGTCCTTATGTCATGAGTATCAAAATATATAATAAATTACCCACCCTACTTAAAGATGAAACCAATAACGTAAAGTTCCTAAAAACATTAAAAACTATATTAATAAATAAAACATATTACAGTATAAATGAATATTTTATAGACACATCATTTAAGAAAAATAAATAACTTAAAATTACATTAAAACACAGATATATACATATATATATATATACACTAACTTATAGATATATGCATTTAAACCACAATTACACAAACACACATACACACAAACACACGTACATATAAACATACCTCAATAATGCTCATCAGCAATATAGTTCTTGTTTTAATTTAATGTTTATGATGTTACTAGCGTACAATTTATAAGTAGGTCTAATGTGGCTTTTAGTTTAGGATATTTATTATTTTAAGTAAATGTTCTTAATGTGTACTCTAGAAAGTGTTGTGCAATAAAGTAGAGTAAATTAGATATAATGATATAATACTTATATAAGATAGAATATTGCTTCTGCCCACCAGGGTCCATAATGATCTACCACTATGTTTAAGACCTTACTGTTATTATGGATTGCAATAAACAAATATATGAATATAAATCGCCATTAAGGAAAGCGGTTTCCACATCAAGGTGGTCTAACTGGACGTTTAGTTGTACGGCAAACGTAAGAAGCAGTCTGACTGAAGACAGTCGTGCTACAGCAGAAAAAGTCTCTCCGTAATCGAGGTATCGATTACTTTACTCAAGTACATACATGGTACATGTACCTGAGTAAAGCCTTTTGCTACTAGTCTTGCTTTAAATTTCACAACTTCGCCATTAGTATTCTTTTAAATTTTATAGACCCATTTATCTTAATGTCTGTGGGTCTCTCCACTAATTTCCATGTGCCGTTTTTCATTAAACAATCGTACTAATTTTTCGTAGCTTTTTGCCATTCAGAACTGTGATCATCTTCTACGGCTTGTTTGTAGGTTTCCGGTTCATAGTCTGACACCATAAACATCGATGGACTGTATCTGTCAGGTGGTCGACGTTGTCGTTGCGGATATCTGGCTTCATTGATCGCGCTGTCTGTTTCTAGGGAAGTTGGTGCTGATTCACCGGATTCGTTATCTGCAGTCAAATACTTCTGTGATGTTTCTGCTTGTGAAACTTCAGGTAGGCTTTCAAATCGTTCAGTATCTGTAAACGATTCTGGTGTTACTGGTTGTGAATGTTCTATCTTTATTTAGTCGTAAATGAGAGTACTATCGGCAGTAGTGGTGGTAGGTACCGCTGCTGCAGCAGGGTTTCCCAGTTTATTTTCGATGAAGATGACGTCACGTGCGACAATTATCGCCCTAGGATTATGAGGATCTATAAGACGATAGCCTTTACTCTCACCTGAGTAACCAACAAAGATACAAGCCTTTGTTTTAGAATCTAACTTATTGCGCTTCTCTTTAGGAATTAAAGCATGCGCTTCGCAACCAAAAACACGACGATGTTATAGATCAATCGGTTTTTCATACCATAATTCGTCAGGAATTTACTGTTCAACACTTGAGTTGGCGTTACATTTTTTAAATAGATAGCTGTATTCACAGCTTCACCCCAGTAAGCTTTTGATTGCTTGGAGTCATGAAGTATTGTTCTTGCTTTTTTAATTACAGTTCTACTGACGTGTCTGAAGTTCCATTTTGCTCTGCGTTATATGGGATAGTTTTCTGATGAACTATTCCATTTTCCCGCAAAAAGTGGACATCGGTCGGTTTACGAATTCTCCGCCACTGTCTGATCGTAAAGTTTAAATTTTAAGACCAGAGTTTGGTTTCCAACATGATGCTTGAATTCGACAAACTTCGAAAATACTTAATTTTTGGAGTTGAGTTTAAAAAAAAAGCGAGTAAAATCGTCCGTAACTATTCGGACGGTAATGTCCCGTTCGCAATATGTCCCACGTGCTCAGTACGGCCCGTTAGCAAAACGGCCCGTTAGTGAAACGGCCCGATAGCAAAACGACCCGTTAGCAAAACGGCCCATTAGCAAAATCGCCCGTTAGCAAAACAGCCTGTTAGCAAAACGGCCCGATAGCAAAACGGCCCGATAGCAAAACAGCCTGATAGAAAAATGGCCCGTTAGGAAAAGACCTGTTAGCGAAATGTGTATTTATCGAAATTATCTTTTCTGTACGGACTTCACCTGTATAAAACATAATATTTTTAAACGGAATTTGCGATGTCCCAAAAAGAAAAAGAAGTCAATCCTCTGTGATGGATTTCGATACACAAAAAACCGAGTTAATAAAGATGAGTCCTCTCAGTGGAAATGTGCCAAGAGAGACATTGTACTTCAAACATTTAACAAAGGTATCACGGTTTTTACGTTTTTGCACCTAAATAAGGGATATACTTCTGAAACAAAACAAAGAAATAATGATTATCTGAAAAAGAAGATCAAAGAAGCTGAAAAACACCTGGATTAAAGTCTTAACGATACATTGATATTGGTACCAGTGGCTCAGCTATCCTTGTTATTTTTTACCTGTAGAAAAAACGAAGGTGAATTGAGTAATCAAGTATTACAGTTGATAAAAATAAGGAAAATATAATACACCGGTCAAGCGGTGAAGTCATAGTTGTGAACCTGGTGCAATTGGCAATGATATATTCCTTACTATCAATAAAATAAAACAATAAGTATGTGAGGATTTGGGCCCAATGTTGAAGATATACGAAGCGTATATGGACGACTTACACAAAAAATATAGCGAGCTTGCTGACCGAATACCTGATTTCTCATCAATAAAATACTTTATACAGGGCAAGGAAAAAGTATTAAAATTCTGACCACTTGGTATTTAAAAAGTTGTCGGAAGTGTCGGTACCTAGTGCTTTGGGTAAAAAAATATTTGGTGGCTGAAGGAGGCAACTAAGATAACATTTTTGTTTTTGCAACTAACAGAGCCAAAAAGATCATGCTTTCAATGAGAAGGGGTAAATATTACGGTGACGGCACATTCAAATCGGCCCCATATCCATGTTTTCAAGTCTAGTCAATTTGGATCATTTGGATTTAATATTCAAACACTGAGCGTCAAACGTGATCCCAGTAATATACGCCTTATTAACCGATCTCACTGGTTGTTTCTATCATTATCATAAGGCTTTATGGAGAAAAGCAAAAGAAATGAAAACATTTTGGCAAGTGGCCAAAAAGTTGTCCGACGATGAGCAATTCTGTCATTAATACCACCACAGTTTATTTCTTAGAGGATGGGAACTTATTCTGAGGAATGCTCCAAATATATATGAAATCGCGAAATTTCTTAAGTACTATCGGCAGACTTGGTATCTAAGTCTGCCTGTAACCATCTTAAGCTGTGCCCATAACGCTCAAAGAAGTGTACCTGTACCTTTACATACCATTTTCTCGCTGTTGGCTGCAGTGACATAGCTTGTGCTGTGCATAAAGTCACTGAAAATGCGTATGTGGTTGCACCAGAATCTAAGTACCAGGATGAGATGGATGTGGAGAGCTGAAAAGGAGGTGTAGTGAAAGATAATAAAAGTGTAACATCAGTAATATTAGAAACTGAGTTAGTTACATTCTTCTTATACTTCCTTTTACGACATTCTGAGACGAAGTGTCCTTTCTTCTTGCAGTATGTGCAAACTGGTGGGCGAGAGCTTGAGTTCTAAGTAGAATTAACATTATCAATATTTATTAATACGATCGCAGCTACGGAGTCCGAGGTAAGTTTGGTTCCAGAGTTTTCGATCGCCGTGGCCATTGGATTAAACTTCTCGGTCAGTCCTGTCAGCATAATCAGTAGCACAGCATAGCAGCATAGTAGTTCTTAGCTTCTATGCTTTTGATGTGTGGTTCATATCTCGCTCACATAAGCTTCCATACTCTTAAATGAGGAGAGCTTGTAGTTAAATAGTCTGCGCAAGAGGTTCACTCGTCGCAGTAAACCGCTGTCTAAATATGCAGCTTGTTGCTTCTTCCACGTTCCTTCCGCGCTCATTACGGTTGGATATACTCGTGTTGTCAACGAGAGGCAAATTTTCGCCATTGCTTTCGCATCTAGATGTTTAAAGGTATCGTCGTCTTCTACCTGTGTTAAATTCAGTAGGGCTGTTAACGCAGTCCCAGAGATAGCACACTATGAGAGTATTCTTCATTGTGAAGCTCCATGTCCAAGTTCTTAGCTTCCTCCAATTTCTCGATATTTGGAACATTTCCCACCCAGTGGTTCCGAAAATCATTGCATTTGGTGCTGACGCCGCCGTCGTGGTTGCCGATGGTGACGGGGGATCTCCGCTCACTTCCCTAGCACTAGCAAGGGGCCATAACCTTCTAATATTTGAGGAATTAAACACAACTTTTAATGTAAGAGATTTGCCCTCACAGCATTTTTATTGATATGTGACAAAGTCAAGTTCAGTCAGTACAGTAGAATAGATTTGTATTTGGAACATTATACAGACAGCATGATTCTTTATTGGATTGAAACCAAATAGGTTCAACAGAATGGACGACGAGAGGGTGTACCACGGGTAGGTTTTTTTTACCTGTGGAACTATTTCACCGCTTGGTTTTCCACGGGACCGTGTGTCACTAGTGCCATTCATATTATCGGACAATGGTACTAAAAAGGACACGTGGCTCTAGTACCATCATTGGAACTAGCGATACACAAGTGTGTCACTAGTTCCATTGATGGTAATGGCCAATACTAGAGCAATAACGGGAAAAGTTTCAGAATAATGTCCCTAGCCCCCTTAAATATTGGATACACAAACAAGTCCCCACGCTTGAAGTGTTAACTATTAACTAAGTGATTTTCTCAATTCAGAAACTGGTGTAAAGCCATTTTCAGTTCACTCAATTTCTGAGTAGGATTAGTTTCGTAATTTCGTCAGAATCGGATAAACTGGTTTTTGACACTTAACCACTAATGGCCAGGTACGGTCGGCGAGTTAATGGTGAGAATATTTTGACAGGCGTTACAATTTTTGACAGCTGTGATACGTTTCCTCGTGTTTGCACCAATTCTCATATGGTCCATTTGGTCCATTTCTCGATGCAAACAAAAATGACTGGCTAGAGTAGGTTATTGAGGCCACTTTTAATTTGGGTTATAGGTTAGGTTAGAATGTTGAAGAAGCTAAACCGGAGAGGAGCGAAGCATATGCAAACAATAATGACTGGCTAGAGTAGGTAATGGTGGCTACTTTTCAATCAGGTGATAGGTTAGATTAGAACGCTGAAGAAGCTAAACCGGAGTGGAGCTGAGCGAAGCGTAAGCAAACAAAAACCACCGGCTAGAGTAGGTTATTCTGACTACCATGGGGATAAGGACCCCCCCACCCCCCAGCTCCTACACCCCTCGAATTATAAAATAAACAACATTTAAGTAAATATAGCCTCAAATTCTAACAAAACTAAACAATTTATACCTCAAAAGGTATACATTTCCTCACATAATGGGGGGATGAGGAGACCTCTCCTCTGCCCTCCCCCCTCTACAAAAATATTGTTTTTTTTTTCATTTTTCGATCAAATTAGGTGAACCTAACCTTCAATTTTAATAAACTTAAAAAAATCGTATCTCAAAAAGTATACATTTCCTCACTTAAAAACGATATTGGGGGGATGAGGGGACCTCCCCTCTCCCCCTCCCCACTCCTCAATTAAGGTGGAACGATTCAAAAATTTTACCCATAAGACCATATTTATGAGAAGAAAACTAACCATCGTTAGGCATTGCAATCAGATAGTAGCTGTAGAGAGAGAAAGAACACAAATATGCTGCCGTCCTAATGAAGAGTGCAATAACTCGGTCTAAGCTACTTTTGAGAAAAACGCGTTTAAACTTTTCTATCTTGTTTTGATTATATCTCCATAAGTATGCATGCTATCGACTTGAAACTTTGACTGGAATATAAATAACATGGAAAAGATTATTATGTAGTACCCTGTTTTTTTTAATTAAGGCAATAAGTTAATTAAAAACTGGCATTTGCACTTATGTTTAGGATAACACAGTAAAATAATATATATTTCCTAGACATAACCGCAATAACTCTCCTACTTATTACACTTATTCTAAGGAAAGCATGGTATTGCATTTTTATGAAGTAAGAGTAAGTTAGCTTCTCTATATGTACTAATCTTAAGTGCAATAACTACCTTAGTTATTGCGGTTTTGCTAGGTGAAATAATGCAGTTAACCTTAGTTATTGCGGTTTTATTTTAGGTGAAACATTCTAGTTTGTTAGATTAATCAATTTAATTTGCAATGTATGTGTTTGAATCAAGCTTAAATAAAATAAAAAACATTGCCAATTTATAAAAATATCTTTATTGTTTTTCAATCGACATTGAAATTAACATCTGAGAGATCATACCAAAAATAATTATAATTGTAATTGTAATATTCAACATATATCTTTAAAAATCAAATACGACACAGGACATAATAACTACTTCTAGTAACTTATGATTAATAATCATTATTATCACGGTAAAAATTGTCTTTAAAATCACATACTTAAATTACTATTATTATAATAATTTATTGCCTACAAGTAAAGTTTTCTCACAGCACAGACTAAGGCACACTAAGAGATCAGTAAAGTTGTTTTTATCAGTCGGGCATATAAAGCTATCTGTTGTATGAAATATTTAATCGATGTTTGAAGGCTGGGTACTTTCTGGTAAATTTAACCAAAAGTTTCTTCGTGTTTTAGGCATCAAAGGCACCAATGTATGTACTATTTTTTGTTTTCGATCTTGGGTGATTCCTCGTGATGAACTCCTGGCCACAACATTTGGGAAACATGCATTTCTTTTTATTTTGACTTGAAGGAAATCAAGTTCTTTCCAAACATCCGCATCATGACTTTCTTTGTATTTTATAACGTATTCTCCTCTTTGGGCCTTTACTGCCATGATATCTTTTAGATATACTCTCGGTGACATATTTTTCAGCTTATGTTGTGAGGAATGATCTTCGTATTGGTAAAAGTCAGATACCGACATTACTTTTACAGCACTCTTTTTTGAATTGGAGTTATGTACGGCATCTACGAAGTCATTAAAGTCGTAAACTTTATTTTTCTTTTTTAAAGACATTTCCACTTGGTGGTGGAAATTGTCTGCTGACATGTAACTGTGCCCAGGTTCAAAATATTTCGTTGTTATGGTTTCAGCAGACACAAGGTCAGAGTTGATGATATTGACCAGAAAACATAAGAACGCCCAATTTTTGTTTTGGGCCGAACAGTAGTCGACCCATAGCACAAAGTGTTTCACATCACGTTGATATATAAAGAATGACCTGTAGGCCGATATTATTTCTTCTTGGTGACGCCCAGCGACTGTTTCATTCCAGAGTACTGCATAGGGAACATTTGAACCACTGACACCTCCAAGTGGAAAAAAGCTTTCGTTGAAAGCAATGATACGTGGACAAAAAAATCCAGATTTATATTGCTCCATTCTGGGAAGCATTATCACTTTCTGCAAGTCCACAGAAAAGTAAACACACTCATTAGAAGGTTCATCTATATCATTTTTATATTCTTTTCTGGTTTCTCTGTACCGCACCTTATGTTTTTCGTATGCAGTGTTTTGATTACAAATCTCACAACCGTCTTGAGCACAACTTTCTTGAGAACATGCTTCCTGTGATTTAAACAAGGCGCATACTTCACATTCTTCATTTCCGAGATGGGCAAAGGATATATTATAGGCGGAATGACGCACGCAAAATTCTCTTTACCCCCCTTCCCCGCAAGTAGGTCCGTTGCTAAGCATAAGCGCGATAACTTTGACACTTATTGCAAAATTATGTGGAACTGTTAGGTTGTTTTGCTCTATCTTCCTAGAGTTAAATGCAATATCTTTATTTATTACCTTTAATTAGGTAGACTTTTAATTTTTTAATACTAAGTATCCTTAACATAAATGCAATAACTTAAAGTTATTGCAGTTATGATTAGTAAATGGCCATATTCATGAACTTCGTGGTGATAACTAAAAATGCAATAACTTTACTTACTGCATTTATGTCTCGTAAATTAGGAGAGCACAAGAGGAATTTTACCAACAATAAAAGCAATAATAGTACATTACTTCAGAGGGAAGAAAGTGACAGTTCCATACCGAGATTATGGCATTTGCGCCACGAGCTTGCGAGGGGCGCAAACCATTTGAGGTATGGAACTGTACTTTATCCTGAGCTATGTATAGTGCTTTTTATTACACCTACGAGGAAAATTATAGACATAAATGCATCCATATTTTACAAAAAACACAAAGATAAATGCTAAATCAATCGAAGTTTTTGCGAAAATGCGCGGGCTTTTCCTTTTTTTCATTCGCCCGTTTCTGGAGTAGGCTAAGATCATAAGGTCATGCTGCCACTTCTTCCGTGATTCCGCGCGTTTTATATACAAAAATAATTTCGTTTTTAATTTTCTGTATGCACCAAGGAGGTTGGTAACTGGTAAAAAAAAACTGATTTTTTAGTAGTTTTAGTGGATTTAATTAATAGACAGTTAAAGTCTCTTTGCAGTATGACTGCTGACAAATAAAAAAAAAAAAAACCGGGTATGTAATGGAATTTCATACATACTTCCCACCCTTGGGTCGGAAGGATTTTCATACAAACTTCCATTCCTTGGGATGAAAGGATTTGAAGGGCGGGATAAAGGCGTTTCTTCCCTCTAATTGGTATAATTAGTATGTATTTTCAGAGCAGGTGTGATAAAAATACACTTATAGCAACTGCTATAAGTGTATTTGCTGCATATACTGCTGCTATAAAAATTTTCCTCATTTACTTGTTATAACTATAACAAGTAAATGAGGAAAATTTTTCAGGAGATTTAGATATTAGAAAAGCAATATCTATACTTATTACATTTATGGCTAGTGATGTTGCATAACTTTACATGAATCTAAGCATAACTTGAGTTATGCCGTTTTTTGTAAGGAAATCATCAATCATTGCGTTAGATATTGCAGTTATGCTTAATAAAAAAGTTGTTTACGCTGTAGATACAACAAAATTGTCTAAGAAGCAAATATAGATCTCGTTCTGCTAACTACGAATCTGTATCTAACTCAGTTTGGCCAAAAACTCCAGTTATTGCACTCTTCGTTAGGACGGCAGTATGTACTGACATCAAAGATTAACTACGAACTAAACAGATACGTACCGTACTTACAAGATAGCACTCGTTACTAAATTACGTAATGCATTATCGAAAACTGCTTGAATATAAAAAATAGGTACAACAAATTACGTCCTCTAGGTACGTAGATCAAGAGAAGAATGGAGTTTTGAAGATGAAAAAATTGAGTCGTGAATTGTTTTTAAATATTTAAAATAGTTACATACTAAAAACTAAAGTAGATAAACAACTAGTATCATTCACTATGAAGGTTCTATTTACAATAACTACAACTTAAAGTAAATTAAAATAACAGCATGTTACAAAATAGTTAAAAAACTTACGTTTCCGATAAACCACAATTCTCAAAGTTTTTTCCTTAAACTTATCGACGGAATTCGAAAATAACTCGAAAATCCGCTCGCAATGTGAAACGACAAAAATCGTGTTTGACAGCCTATAGCAGTAATACTAACCAACATTAAAAAATAATTTTATTTGCTCGTTCGTTTTAAGTAGTAAAAAATCATAAACATACTGTTCAATAAATGGAACACTAGGACGATATGGATTAAAGCAGATGCCTCATCTATCGATTTGACCCCTGTCGTCACTGGTGAAACTGTTGATGACAAAATTCTGAAATTCAACCCAATTTTCCTGGGGCTGTTTGACAATCACGCACCAATAAAAAAGGACAGGGATAAAAATCTTCCTGCCCCGTGGTTGACTGACGCAATCAAGACTTTAATGGCAAAACGGAACCTAAGAGATCTTAAAAAAATTAAATTTCCTTTCATTTAAACGCCTTCGAAACTTATGCAACCGTAAGTGCCGCAATGCCAAGCAGCGGCAAATTAATGAGTGCATAGAGATGTACACCCAAGCTCAGGTCTGGAAGTTTCTCAAAACCCTTGGTGTTGGCAAGTACGAGGAATCTTCTTCAAAAGTCTCAACCAGTTCTTCTCTTCTCCCCCTGTTGCGATGAATCCCGGCATAAAGAAAGCAAACTATTCGTCGTCTACGGCTGAAGGCTGCAGTCTGTTCCTCACCATTCAATTTTAGACTCATTGGAATCGACGCAGTTAATAAATCAGTGCTAGCTATAACCTCCAAACCTGCTGGTAGTGACAACATCAGCCATCAGTAGAGCCACAGAGTCTTTGAAGAGTTGCTCCTGCCTATTAACCACACAATTAACCATTCATTCTCTATCAGTCAGCACTTTTCCTGCATCTGTGGAAGTAAGCGCTCGTCATCCCACTGCCCAAAATTCCCAATCCCTCCTCCTTCAGAGTCTATGGGTCCATCTCTATTTTACCTATCCTCTCCAAAGTCCTTGAACCTATAGTCCACCCTCAGCTCTCCTCCTACCTTTCTACAAACAACTTGCTCGATCCGTACCAATCTGGGTTCAGACCAGGGCACAGTACTACCACATCACTTTTAAAAGTCAGCGATGACATCCAGCTGGCCCCATGGCCAACGGGATACCATCACAGTGACTAACTTCTGGTCCATACCAGAAGTATCTTATTTTGTTCTATATTTTATTGCTTATGAAAATTCACATTACAAACTTAAAGTAAAGACAATTACAAAAGCAAGCTTATCTCTAAAAGACTTCTTCCAGCAAACCCAAGATTATAAGGATAAATTACATAAAGATAAAGATAAAGATATTTTATTTGTGAATGTGGGTTACAGGGTTGTTAAATAAATATTGTTCTTGCCACACTCTACCTTAAAGGCGTACAAATATTAATTTAAATTAAATTATATTTAGATTAAATTTAAATTACATAACAATACATTATATTACATGTCCGTTTGATTATTCAAATACTGCAAATTACATAGATCCTTAATAAACATACGCTACCACCCACCCATTAAGCAATCTTTCAGTCACCATTGAGGAAATCTTGTACGCTATAGTAGGCTTTATTAAGCAAATGTTCTTTAAGCTTTCATTTAAATAAATTAAATGATTATATTGCTCTGATACATTTTGGAATATTGTTATAAATTTTTGGTATCATCCCAAACACATTTTTTTGAAATAGTGCGGTCGAGTGCCGCGTTATGCTTAACATAATGTTTCTTTTTGAATTTATTTTTTAAAATGATCCCAATTATTTCTTACATAAACGGCCATTTCATAGATATATAACGATGGTAGAGTTAAAATTCTTAATTTTTTGAAATGTGGCTGACATGTTTCTATTTGTTTTAAATGACATATCGCCCTTAAACATCTTTTTTGTGCTTTAAAGGCTCTGTCCTTATCCGTTGAGTTGCCCCAGAATATAACACCATATTTGAGAGTCGAAGCCACATAAGCTTGGTATGCTGATAGCAAGGTGACAGGTAGACCCTTGCGCAGAAATACAAGTAAATACTATAAAAAAACTGTTTACTAAACTACTAAATGTATTATATAAGAACTATACATATAGAATAACATAATTAATACCTTATAAAAAATACATATTATAAATAAACAATACTTACATTTACGAAAGAGAAAGATAATGCTCCTTTAGACGATTTTTGAAGATAAAGACAGATGGACTGTCCCTGATAGCGCAGGGAAGCACGTTCCACAACAAGTTAGTTACTGTGTCGGCCCTGCTTGACTTCACCAATGCCTATATAACAGCTGCTTCGATTTGACATTCTTATTGCGGTGCTAGGTTCTTTGAATATGTCCTCACATACGCTTCACTGGTTCAACTCTTACCTAAGAGATTGTCAGGAGCGCATTAAGTCTGAGGAGATTGAAACTCAATGGTATGATCTCACCGCAGGAATGCCTCAAGGTGGTATTATTTCTCCGCTCCTGTTTTCAGTCTTTATCAACTCCATCTCCGACGTCCTCTCTGCTTCGTATCATCTCTACGCAGATGATCTCCAAATCAATCGCCACTTTTCCCCCTGCGATTTAGATTCATCCCTGGAGATGTTGAATGCTTACCTCGAGAATGTGAAGGATTGGGCCTCGTCCCATGGGCTGTTTGTTGGTTAACCCGATAAAATCGCAAGCAATTATTATTGGAACCAAACATTCTCTTTTCATTATCACCGAAACCTATTGTTCCTGTAACTTGTAATGGTACTACAATAGAGTACACTGCTAAGGCGAAAAACCTAGGGGTCATCTTTGATAACCAGTTTGTCTCCACATGTCTGCGAGGTCAGCAAATGGGTTTTTGCGTCTTTCCATTCCCTCAGGTGTCTGCAGAACTTCTTGCCACGGCATAAAAAAAATACCCTTGTACATTCCCTTCTCATGCCGCTAATCGACTATGCCGATGTTGCCTGGGCGAGTGCGAACGAAGAGAAACTAAATAAACTAGTGCGACTTCAGATTCTTGGGATTCGGTTTATGTTTCTCAATATCGAAAGAGTTAGGGTGGCTTCCGATTCGTCGTCGCCGAGACTCTCACATTCGTTATTATCTGTTCAATATCTTGAAAAATCCGAGCTACCCCAACTATCTTCGAGGCCGTTTTGAGTATCTCTTTTCGGGAGATCGGCACCGGATATCTCTCACTGTCTCACTTCTAGCCACTCCGCGGCATAACAACGCTGCGTATTAACACTCTTTCAGGTTAAGGGCGGTCCGACTTTGGAACGCACTCGTTCCAAAGTCGGACCGCCCTTGCAGTATAAGAGACAGTCCCACTCTTTTCTCTTTATGAAACGTATTAAAGAGCTCTACCTTTCTCTTTCGTTAAAGTTATTATATGTAAAGTTACCAGCAGCTGGGCTTTTAATTAAGGACGTTAAAATAACGTGTGTCTGTAACGTAACAATAACATTAATTTAATTAATAAATTAAATTTCAGAGTTTGTTGACTTTCTAACAAATTTTTAATTGCCCGCAATGTAAAGCACGCAAGTTACTATCAACACGACAGTTGACAGATATACCTATGGATATACTTTGATTGTACTAGTTGTCGCGGTTTTTTACCCCCCCGTACCACGACATGCCTTGTACCAAGTAATTCAACGACATGAGTTACGACTATTAGGCAATAAATACGTCTACTACATTTAAGCTGCAAATTTAGAAAGTTTAATTGTGGAGTTAATTAACATAATTATGATTTACTAATACGTGCAAACGATGTTAACGGAGCATGTTATACTCAGTTTTAATAAATGCCCACATGCCGGTAACAGACTGTATAGGTATCGGGTATTTACTGCCTGTATTTTAAAGGTATTTTATTTATTTCCTAGGCATTTTATTTATACTTTTAATTATTGTGCATTGCCTACCCTTTTATGATACTATTTGCTATAATGCCTTGGTTTGCTGGAATAATTATGTTTTGAGAGATAAGCTTGCCTTTGCCCAGGCATTTTCTTTTAATGTAACTGTAAAAAATATGAATTATGATGGTTGAAGTCGTTTTAGCTGTGTAAAACATGGTACATTATCGTATGTAAAGTCTTTTTTTTCAAGACATATCTCCTGATTTAGAAAATTTAAAAACATAACTCTAGGACTGATCGATAGAGATTTTTTTCTAAGTTTGATGGCATCTATAACTCAAACGACCCCTTGTGACTTAACGACCTTTTAGCTAAAGGAGAACAGAATGATGGTCATGATGGATGTGTAAGTATGTATTATGTGTAAAGTCCGCGCCAAGATTCTGTGTCTCTGCGCGAGCTTTACTTCTATTTCTTGCATAGGGTAAGGTCAGGTGTGTGAGTGAGAGAGAGGAGTAACAACTCGCTCAGAGACAAAGAAACATACTAATAATCCTTAGAAAAGTTAGATTGAGTAGACCGATGAAGATAATAAATGTAAGTCCAAAATACATTTGATATATTTCTATTGTCAATTCACTGTTGTTCTGAGCAACTAATTCAACAGACTAGCTTAATGAAGGACACATTGTTAAATTGATACCTACCTTGTCTTTTTTAGAATGGGGTCTGCTTCTTCTACCTTCTACCTATCTCACACCGACAATTCTGAAGATGAGTTCGAATACTCTCATGATACTGATACTGATACTGATGATGAATACTCTCATGATACTGATACTGATACTGATGATGAATACTCTCATGATACTGATACTGATACTGATGATGATAGATATGAATCTGATGACGATGACCCTTACGGCCTTCACTTGTTATTCGACTCCTCTGAAAGACTTTCCCCTGCAACATCAACTTGGGTTTTGCAGCCCCCACCGACGGATCTCATAAGCGAGTTGCCACTCGAAATCTTCCAGAAAATACTGTCATATCTCGAAGTTAAAACATTGTCCAAATGCGTGCTAATATCAAAATATTGGAGGAAGCAAATCAGCCAAAGTGATGTGTTATGGCGCAACATTTGTATGAAAGGAAGTCGAGACATCAAATTTAATATTAAAGCCAAAGAAGAGTCATATGCCGGAACCACATCATGGTTCTCCATATACAGGAACATGAAATTGGTGCCACTAATTGGAAAGTATTGTACGACACAACTGACCTCTCAATTTGAAATAAAATATGGCACAACTGTTGACCTTCACAAAGGCATCTTGCTTGTCAATGGAATCAAAACGTCCAAACTGATCGACATCAATCAGTTTAACTACAAACCTGTTATAATAAACGGGGACCAAGTATGCCAAAGAATTGCCAATAACAACCATGTGACCGTTCTACAAGTGCAAGAGGGAAAATCAAGCACTTTGTATGTTCAGAGAACCGTCCAATCAGACAAGATGTCCAAAAGAGCTATACTCTGTAATGTTACTGTATTCCACTTGATGGAAAATGAACTATTCTTCTTGACTGACAAAAATGTGATATTCAAAGTGGATTTGAAATCCACGAATATATTTGAAGAGCGTCTGGTGGACATCAGTGAGTCAGTACAAACCGAACAAGTGTTAGTACTGAGAGTTCAGAAAACCCCTTGTTTTCAAGTAGACTATTTTGGGGAAATGGGATATATTTATAGATATTACTTCAATGAAAATAACGAAGTAACATTGAACATCTTAGATAGTAACAAAAACTACAGAAGAAGACAAATTGTTCTACAGAGAGATGTAAAATGTAGCTACTCCGTATGCAATTCAGATTGTTACATTGCTTACAACCAATATCAGCTGATATTGAATTTTGGGGTCAGAGGTCACCGGAGCTATTCTAAGGATACTGTGCGTGAACATAATAGAGTTGTTAGAGCACATCGCGATTGGGGGTTAAAAAAAGTTCGTTATGATGGCATTGTAAGAGCTTGTCTCCATAATAACATGATTGTGTTCTCGACAGATAATAATGAAATCGTGATGTTTAAGGTAAATGTTTATTGTTTATAAATGTGCTGCTAAACGTGGGCGCGACTGTCCTGACCAGTTAGTTAGTCGTCGACTACCACATTTTCCAAAGAGCCAAACTAAACAACAATTCGCAGTGTAGAGCCTTTATCAAGGACATTTGGCGTCGCATTATTTAGAGGGACCAAGATTTTGACGACTGCTCTGGGGCTTTCTTGGTCTAGCTAGAGGATCTCGCCCGCAGTGCAGCGGGGTAACTCACCTGTGTAACGGGCACCTTTCGGCCGGTTCTTTAGGCGGTTTGTTTGTCTAATTTATTTTGAGGAAGCGTTGCGCGGCTTTTCGACTTTGTATTATGATTTAATTTCTATTTATATGTTGTACAATAAATTGAATTTCATCTTGACCTCTTTTCACTAATGTGGTGGTGGAGGTTACGTTTTGATTGTTTTGTGTAATATTCCAATTCAACTAGAGCTTAAAATCTTAAAAGCGTATTAGCTAAAATGATTGGCTTGTTATTGTACTTAACATATTTAAAAGGGCCGCGCACAGATTTTTTATATTTAAAAAACAGTGATTTTAAGGCAACTTGACAGCAAAAATCGTCATTTCGGGAACTAGTTGAATATTTTTTTAAAATTATTATATACCTTAATAATTATAATTATTTATTGATTTTATATAAATATATAATATATATACCTATAATATACCTTATCAATAAATTATAATATACCTTAATAAGTTTAATTATTTATTGATGTTTATTTGATGTATTTTACTATAATCACTAAGTGCAAGTGGAAATTTGGTGAATATATGTACGTAATTATAAAAATAAATAAACTGATAATTAAAATGAAGCTAAGTTTAAAATTTCATGAATAAAATTTTATATATTAGGTCCTTACATATGAAATTGGCGTTTCGCCGTACTGGCCACTTTGATCTCAAATATCTCCTCTATGGTAAGGAATTCCAAATTCAAATTTATCACGTATTTGTGTTTCTAAAATTATATATAATTCATTTGATTTTTCCTCAATAGTTTTTTTTCTTGCGTCACTCAGCTTGCAAAATGGAAAACTTAAAATATCGCGTTATTTACGAGTATGAGTTCTACCGTGGCACCAGTGCTGCGGAAACGGCTCGAAGGATTAATTATGTGTATGGCGATGGTGCCGCAATAGAAAACACAGTGCGTTTTTGCTTCCAACGTTTTCGTTCTGGAAATTTCAACCTGCAGAACAAGCCCCGTGGACGGCCGGAGACCAAACTTGATAATGAAGAATTGAAGGCTATTGTGGAAGCGGATCCATCGCAAACCACGTCCGAGTTAGCTGCAGGCTGCGCTGTTAGTGATTAAACTGTTTTAATCCACTTAAGGCAAATTGGGAAGGTGAAAAAGCTTAAAAGGTGGGTACCTCACGAACTGAGTGAAGCAAATCAACAAACGCGCGTTGACTACTGCGTTGCATTACTCACCCGGCACAATAATTAAAGGATTTTAAATCGAATCATTGCCTGTGATGAAAAGTGGATCCTGTACGATAACCGAAAGCGCACATCGCAATGGCTGAACCCTGCCGAACCAGCCAAACCATGCCCCAAGCGAAAATTGACTCCAAAAAAGTTACTTGTGAGCGTTTGGTGGACTAGTGCTGGTGTCGTTGACTACAGCTTTCTTAAATCTGGCCAGACGATTACGGAAGATGTCTATTGTCAGCAACTGCAAATCATGATGGAAAAGCTAGCTGCTAAACAATCGAGGCTGGTCAATCGCTCTAGGCCACTGCTGCTTCATGATAACGCTAGGCCACACACTGCACAACAGACGGCTACCATATTAGAGGAGCTTCAATTGGAATGTCTAAGACATCCACCGTACTCTCCGGACCTTGCTCCAACAGATTACCATTTTTTTCGAAATTTGGTTAACTTCTTGAAAGGGAAATATTTCAACTCCGATGGGGCAGTCCAAATCGCCTTCAAAGATTTTATTGATTCCCATCCGAATATTTTATTTGGAAAGGGATCGAAGAACTACCTATAAGATGGCAAAAGTGTATAGATAGCAATGGTACATACTTTGATTAAAT
The DNA here is from genome assembly GCA_949825045.1 of Argyresthia goedartella. NCBI lineage: Eukaryota > Metazoa > Arthropoda > Insecta > Lepidoptera > Argyresthiidae > Argyresthia > Argyresthia goedartella. Next base: position 43,638,886 of record OX463806.1, on the reverse strand, counting down.
AAATATATTATATTTAAAAAAAAACGACTTTATGTTCCTTCCATGCAAAACGCCAATTTCATATGTAAGGACCTAATATAACAGAATATGGATGACTTAAAAAGTAAAATCAGATACGAATGTGACTACTGTGACTGTTCGTACGTACCTATCTATATGTTTAAAACTATTTGAAATTAGTATTATTAGGGGCAATAAAAGTAGTGTTCTCAGAAATTATTCAGAATTATTCAGTCAGGATTTTGTTACAGGCAAAGGTATTTTTAATTAATAAATGCGAAAATGTAACTTTTATAATTTCTTTAATCAGTCTTTAAAATACTAGTATTTATTACAACAATATAATTTAACATTATAGGATCGGAAATTATAAATATAAAACTCTTAATATTTTAGCTACTTAAACATACATAAAACTCAACATTTAAATTGTCTGGCATGTTTAATTTAAATCAGTCTTCGAGTGAATTCTTATAAAACTGTTCTTAATTTAAATCTTTATATACACCATTCAAATCTTTATTACAACCGTATACAATAATAAAAAATAAAAAAATGCATTCTTCAAATATGTGTTGGTACGATTACGATATTACGACGTCGGTCCGTCAGAGTAAACATGCAAAGTGTAAATTTTATGGTTTTCCAGGATTTTCCTTAAATTTGGTTCAGGAGCTACTGGTACTATATCTTTAATTAAGTCATCCACTTTACTATCACGAGTTATCTGCATAATATTCTCCTTCTTCTTCTCTATATTTTCCTTTCTGCTTAAAGTTTTCTTAAATGCCTCAATTTTAGTTTTTTAGAGTTTTGTTGCTTTGTTATTGTTCTGTATGCTTTTGCCCGGTCCTTTTTTAAATGTTTTATTCCGCGCTGTCTTCGCATTAAATTGAGAGGAAACGATAAAGACATATCTAACTCCGTATCTGAAGGCGGAGGGGTGTTGCTGATCTTCATTTAGTGCCATGTTTGCTGAAAGTAAAGAAAGATCTTTCAATTTCCACAAAATATTTATTTAATATTGAATCATTAATAATAACGTCATGTTGGGAACGTTCCCGAAATTACCGTACCTGAAAGGACGTGTTTGAAATTTTGCGCACTTTATTCCGATGCCGGTCTTTCGAGGTTATTGTGAAGTAAACAATGATAGTTCTAAGGAATACTCATTCATTATCTACAATCTGAATTTATGTGACAGTTACACGCATTACCAAAATGACGTATAATTAACGTACGGTCAAAAAATAATGAAGATAATAAATAGTACTTACCACATAAATTATTATTTATTTGCGAACAAAACAAATGACGCCGGCCATACAAAACAGTTCCACGAAATAACAGCACACTAGCGCCAGAAGTCGCCTTCAAGAATAAAAGCTTTTCCTACATAATGCTGCGTTCACATATGACGGATATTTTCTTGGTTATTTTTTTGACAAATGTTGCGTTTAAAATTAATTTATATTGTCAATATTAGTTTAGAATACTTACTTTTTAAGATACAAACATACTAAATGAACATTGAAATAATTAAATTTTACAAAAATTTTACGTAGGTTAGAAGATATTATTTAGGACGGCTTCCCGAAATGACTTTTTACTCATAGTTTTTGTTAAATAAATTAGAATTACAATTTGTTCAAATCTTGAATTTTATGAATCTTGAATCTGATTCTGATGACCATATCACAGTTACAGGGATTATTACAACTCGTGGGAACGGTGAACCTGGGCAGTATCCGATTTAGCGAGTATATTGAGAACATACAAGTATGTGACACGAATGCCGGACCCATAATCATGGTCTCAACTCGGAGGGCGGTGTACATATTGAAGACCGACATGTTTTATGAGGTAAGTCATAAATCAAAAGATCTTCTAACACTGTAGATATTTCCTAATGTGCTTCCTAATGTTGACACGAAAAGCCGGTCCGGTGCCAACCGCGTCCCGTGACATCCTGTCGACTTGATGATATCGTCGGACCAACGGGCAGGTAAATTACTACAACGATTTTTTTCTTTCCAGGAATACCCACAAGCAAGTGTGTTCGATGACGAAGCTGTATATGAGAGGTTGCTAGTGCTGAGGGATCGATTGGAAAACAGACATAGCGACTCCTAAACGTCATGGTAAGAGCCAGCGCCAACGTCAGTGCTGTCCTGGCTTGCTCCTTACTCCAACCATTAGCCTGGGAAACAGACTCGAGCTGCAGCTTATAGGCAGTCCACGATGAGCTACCGTCAAAGGGGGGCACTTTGAACCTGCCGCCTCCGGACACCGATGCGTCGGGTACATAGGTACTTGGACCATTAGCCACTTTGATCTCAAGTTTTTGGAGACGGCTCTCACAGGTCTCAATTTTTTTATCGACATCATGGACTCGACTCTCCAGTTTTTCATCCATATCGGCCAGTTTTTCCTGGACCTCGAACAACTCTCTCTTCCATTCGGTCGTGGACTCATGTACCTCACGAAGCATTCGTGCCTGTACCTCCTGGTGATCCTTTTGTTCCCTAAGCTCATTCTGGAGGATTCGAGTCTGTTCTTCCTGTTTCCTGGCCTGTTCCTCCTGTTTCCTGGCCCGTTCCTCCTGTTTTCGCGACTGTTCCTTTAGCTCACTCGCTTGTTCCTTTAGGAGGACGAAGATAACGTTGAGGTCTACTCCTTGTGCAGCTGGAGCAGGTGATTCCGACGTACCAGGCGTCGAGTCTCCAGACCCAGACGTTTGGCTTCGCGTCGTCACTCCTTTTGGCTCGGTTTCTCGTGGCATTAACGGCATTTTCTATCCCGCTTCTGACACCAAATGTTACGAGCGTGGGGTTCGTATTTGATAGAAAAACACGAATTAATCCACTAAATAAAACACTCACTTTGTTACCCAAATTACGCAATTACAATTCACACGAACTGTACTTAAAATCCACTAATTAAAACACACTCACTATTCACACGAAGAGCTTTCTCTCCGATTATCCTTGTACTAGCACTCGATCGCAGTTAAAATGTAACTAAACTCGCCTCTTCATAGTCATCTCACGCACCCCTTCTGGGGCGTGGGGAGTCGGGGTCAGGTCGACGGACCTCTTCCCGAAGAATCGCCTCTGTCCACTCCTGTGGACAGGTCATCGGATGGCCCCTGCGGGCGGTGGTCTTCTTGTGGCGCTTTTATGCAGTGGGTGATCGCCGGCTAGGCAACCAGGTCGCGTGGCAGGCGGCGGCGGTCGGGCGGGCGCGCGTGGTGCGGCGCCAGTTCGGCGATGTGCGGGAGATGTGATGCATCCGCACGCGCGAACATGCCCTTCGCCAGCCTCTGGACAAACTGGTCCACGGTTTCCCATCTTAGGTCCCTCTGGATTGTCGCGTTCCTCACGTAGCGGGGGGCGCCGACGATGGTACGCAGAGAGAGGTTCTCTTGGGCTCGGAGTCTCCGTTTGTTCGTCTCCGAGCACAGGGCGTACCATGCCGGAGCCGCGTAGGTGAGGCGGGATCTCACGTAGGTCTTGTAGATCCCGAGCTTCGCCCTCAGAGGGAGGCTGGAGTCGCTAAACTCGCGCCGGCCGTCGGCGCCTTTTATATCCCGCGGAGCCGCTCTGGACACATTGTCCACACATATCGCGAATATTCTAGTAAGGACCAGCGTGCGGGCCGAGAACATTCGAGACCATATATGTCTCTCTCTAAGGGTGCACTCTCTCTGTCACTCCCTTCTCGAATGTTCCGAGTATAGCTATCTCTTTCTAGTAGTGCTATCTCTGTCACACACTTCTCGAATGTTCCGAGTATTAAAAAAGTAGCTTAAACAGTAAAGTAGCATTTTGCTCCCTCTCGTCGTGGAGCAAAACTTACTTTTCCGAATGAAAGGTGTGAAAAATATATTATTTTATGCCCGCCGTTACAAGGTTACGTTGTTGAATTTTGATCAGACGTCAAATGTTACCTATTGAAATGACCCGACTGTAGGGGCACTTAGTGCGAGTTCAATTGTGAAGTCCTGGAAAATGCGCCGACTTTAACTAACTTTTTTTTACTGAATTTGAATTTCAGAATTTCGACCCTGTAGAGAGGCTAGTAATTAAATATGCTAACATATACTTTGCTTACCAATTGTTGCAGAGAAAGTAACCGCGCAGAAGTAGCAAGACGCCAAATCACCTGCCTGTTCTTCACCATCCTTAGTTGTCTCATACAGAGAGACCATTCCTTGCTGAAATATTTAGATGTAGTCAGGTACGAATACGAGCTCGGTCTAGTGGCTTCACACGATCACGATTCACGAGATGATGAAACCTTTAATGTCCATAGCTGTGGCGATGGTTTAGCCCCCTGTCACGCAAAATGGAGTTTTGAATAACTGGCTAAAAGTGGCCACCGCCACCCAGTATAGGAAAATGTCGCTTACGCCCTACGTAGGTATTGTGTTCTCAGCCACACAGAAAAACTGAGAATGAAGTGATCAGAGACTAGAATTACTAGTATACGTGGAGTCACTTTCTGTGACGTATTCCCAGATTTTGCCAGTAATTTAACAACTTTTCCATTTGGCGTGAAAAGCCTTCGCTGCAGCTCTGGAGATGATTTGCACGGTGTTTTCCATCTCAGTTAGTGTGTTTAATAATAAGATTAGATTAAGCTTCCGAAACTTATTTTATGTGTAAAGCGCAAGTCCTCACCGATTCGAACACTTTAAACATTGCAAATATGATAGGAACTAGCATCACGGTGGAGGCCGTGTTGTCAGTCACATGGATATGAACATGGTCACGCTGCACACAGCGAAAAGAATCCTGAAACCAATAGTACATTGTTGCCCAGGTATAGAAAGTAAGCAATAGATGGGCGAGTTAGTTCGCGGGCCGAGCCGCAGGTGAGGCCCGCGAAGATGCGAGTCCATCTATTGCACTTTCTACCGAGGCATTTACTATGTGCTTTTCACGCCTAATGTAAGGAAATTAAACAGGTTGAGTACACAGTATAATACACAGTTTAATTAAAAGTAATATTGATATTCGCATTAGGGCAGTTGTGGAATGACAAGGAAATGTTTTTTCCCGGAACATTGATATTAGAATTTTGTGTCATTTCGGCCGGTATGGAGTGTGATGCCGACCGAAAATAATCGACCAATAGCAGAGTAGAATGGTACGCAGAGAGAGGTTCTCTTGGGCTCGGAGTCTCCGTTTGTTCGTCTCCGAGCACAGGGCGTACCATGCCGGAGCCGCGTAGGTGAGGCGGGATCTCACGTAGGTCTTGTAGATCCCGAGCTTCGCCCTCAGAGGGAGGCTGGAGTCGCTAAACTCGCGCCGGCCGTCGGCGCCTTTTATATCCCGCGGAGCCGCTCTGGACACATTGTCCACACATATCGCGAATATTCTAGTAAGGACCAGCGTGCGGGCCGAGAACATTCGAGACCATATATGTCTCTCTCTAAGGGTGCACTCTCTCTGTCACTCCCTTCTCGAATGTTCCGAGTATAGCTATCTCTTTCTAGTAGTGCTATCTCTGTCACACACTTCTCGAATGTTCCGAGTATTAAAAAAGTAGCTTAAACAGTAAAGTAGCATTTTGCTCCCTCTCGTCGTGGAGCAAAACTTACTTTTCCGAATGAAAGGTGTGAAAAATATATTATTTTATGCCCGCCGTTACAAGGTTACGTTGTTGAATTTTGATCAGACGTCAAATGTTACCTATTGAAATGACCCGACTGTAGGGGCACTTAGTGCGAGTTCAATTGTGAAGTCCTGGAAAATGCGCCGACTTTAACTAACTTTTTTTTACTGAATTTGAATTTCAGAATTTCGACCCTGTAGAGAGGCTAGTAATTAAATATGCTAACATATACTTTGCTTACCAATTGTTGCAGAGAAAGTAACCGCGCAGAAGTAGCAAGACGCCAAATCACCTGCCTGTTCTTCACCATCCTTAGTTGTCTCATACAGAGAGACCATTCCTTGCTGAAATATTTAGATGTAGTCAGGTACGAATACGAGCTCGGTCTAGTGGCTTCACACGATCACGATTCACGAGATGATGAAACCTTTAATGTCCATAGCTGTGGCGATGGTTTAGCCCCCTGTCACGCAAAATGGAGTTTTGAATAACTGGCTAAAAGTGGCCACCGCCACCCAGTATAGGAAAATGTCGCTTACGCCCTACGTAGGTATTGTGTTCTCAGCCACACAGAAAAACTGAGAATGAAGTGATCAGAGACTAGAATTACTAGTATACGTGGAGTCACTTTCTGTGACGTATTCCCAGATTTTGCCAGTAATTTAACAACTTTTCCATTTGGCGTGAAAAGCCTTCGCTGCAGCTCTGGAGATGATTTGCACGGTGTTTTCCATCTCAGTTAGTGTGTTTAATAATAAGATTAGATTAAGCTTCCGAAACTTATTTTATGTGTAAAGCGCAAGTCCTCACCGATTCGAACACTTTAAACATTGCAAATATGATAGGAACTAGCATCACGGTGGAGGCCGTGTTGTCAGTCACATGGATATGAACATGGTCACGCTGCACACAGCGAAAAGAATCCTGAAACCAATAGTACATTGTTGCCCAGGTATAGAAAGTAAGCAATAGATGGGCGAGTTAGTTCGCGGGCCGAGCCGCAGGTGAGGCCCGCGAAGATGCGAGTCCATCTATTGCACTTTCTACCGAGGCATTTACTATGTGCTTTTCACGCCTAATGTAAGGAAATTAAACAGGTTGAGTACACAGTATAATACACAGTTTAATTAAAAGTAATATTGATATTCGCATTAGGGCAGTTGTGGAATGACAAGGAAATGTTTTTTCCCGGAACATTGATATTAGAATTTTGTGTCATTTCGGCCGGTATGGAGTGTGATGCCGACCGAAAATAATCGACCAATAGCAGAGTAGAAAGTAAAAAAGGCCGCTAAACACTACATTTTACTGTGCAAATCTACATTGTTTGACTGTTTTTGAATTGTACTACTAAGAACTGCTTTCTACTCTCATTTCAATCCATCTTTGGCCATATTTCCGAGCAGTGGCGTGAAAATATAATTACGTCACCACGGGACGACTCGAATGGCCGAGTCGGCAGTGACCCTGCCTACAGAGCCAAGTGTCCCGGCACGTCCCGGGTTCGAATCCCGGTGGGGGCAAATATTTGTTTGATGAGAATGGTTGTTTATCTATCTAAGTATAATATTGGGGGCTTACCTATGAAATTGGCGAATTTTTCTTACAGATTTAGGAGTTCATAATTCGAGTAATTCAATAGCTATTTCCAGTTTTTTTTTATTGTTTTAAAATTAATTTCAATATTTTACATCTACTTATTAAATTTTCTTTTAATTTTCAGTTTGATAACTAAAATGTTATCTTCAAAATCAGTGCCTCCTAAATGTCATCCATTTTCATGATAATACTCGTAATATTTTTTTACAGCTGACACTTTTAAAAAATTATATAAAATTTTCTGTTAGCTAAATGTTGTCTCATTCATACACAAAAAGTTTATAAAATTAAGATCTGTCATTCCTAAAAAAATACAAAAATGTTTGTACTGAAAATTGAGTTAACTTCAATTTCTCCAAACAAAACGCCAATTTCATATCTAAGGACCTAGGACTAATATTTATCTATGTAACTATGTGTATCGTTGTCTAGTACCCAAGATACATGGATTCCTAGTTTGGGGCTAGATCATTGTGCGTAAATAGTTTCCAAGGTATTATTATTTTAATCTTAATCTTGTCCATTTTCCTATCATGTCGCTGTTAAAGAAGTTTTACATCACAAAAATATGTACTCACTTAAATCTGATACTGACTGTACTCAGGTAACTGGTTACTCAGGTAACTTACTTGTAATGTGAATAGCCAATTGTATCAATTGCGACATAGCAGACGCGTGTGTGCAAGCCACATTGTTCTATGGCGCCGGCCAGCATCAAGCTCCCGAGAAACATTAGCACAGTGTCCTGTAACCAGTTATAACAGGTAATAGGTAAATATGCTGAAATTGATAAGAAACTCCTTATAAACTCCTTAGGGGATAAGAACTCAGGGTAATAAAACAATATGTTGGGAGAATGTACAAACACTGTTATAGATTGACAACCCGAATGGCCGAGTCGGCTGTGAGCCTGCCTACGAAGCCAAGGGTCCCGGGTTCGAGTCCTAGTGGGGGCAAATATTTGTTTGATGAGAACGGATGTTTGTACCCTAGTCATGGTTGTTTATCTATCTAAGTATAATATTTATCGATATAAGTATGTGTATCGTTGTCTAGTACCCAAGATACAGGGAATCCTAGTTTGGGGCTAGGTGTGTAAATAGTGTCCAAGGTATTATTATTATTATATTATTATAGAAATCCAAAAACATAGGGATTTCATTTGGCGGACAAATGACTCACATTTACTTTCGTAAACAATTCATGAAAGCTATGTTAGCCTACCAAGTCCTGAACGGATACTGAGTACATCAGTGGCCGATGGCCTCGAATTGTATAGAGACAAATTAAATTGGGCGGAATTCGCTGATTGTGAAACAACCTTGGTGTAAATAAAAAAAAACGTTATTCGGTACAACGAATGCGAGAAATTTGAAGGCATTCGGGAACAACACACCAATAACAGAGTATCATCGAAATTTCTTGAACTTCGTATATGTACAACTAAATTCAAACATCAGAATTAGAAATTTTCATCGTTTTAGACGGCAAGAGGAAAACAGCAACAAATTGAGCCAGGAACACTTGGAAAACATTTTCAGCGCACGAGGGGGCTATAATAATATCTCGACAGCGAGGCAATTTAATCCGCTTATAAAATAATGCTCGTACATGGGGAATATAACAATATTAATATCGGGAATTATGTAGGTTTAGCAGACAATCATATTTTGCGTGAAACAAACCTGAAACAGCATTAAATAATTTAACTGCAGGGAACCGATCCATTAACATCGATGACAGCGATATAAATATTGATGATGATGGTAGCACAGGATCTGACTGTTTGGCAGATCATACTTTGCTGACATAATTTTTAGGCACTTTATTATTTACATTGCTGGATTTGTGGTACGGAACATGGAGTCACAAATTAAATGGAAGTTTGATACCGTACTAAAGCCTGGAGATGAAATAAAATAAAATGGGACTTGATTATCCCATTAAAGACGTAATATTTAACTATTTGCGAATAGGCTGAAAGTATCTACCGCAGATTCAAATCCATTGCCCAAAAAAATCCTTTTCATTATCTTTTACAAGAGTCCTTAAAAAAGTGTCAGCGATAACTTTTTTCTTGGACTTAACGTTTCATTTTGCTGATCAATCCATTGGTATCAAATGTATCTATGCATCTCTGAGAATCCATCACGCAACAAAAAAAAGGATCGACAGTGGAGAAAGGTTAAGAAGCTTTTACATAAAACTTATATTATTTAAAGGACATTGAAGAAAAATATTATATCACAGCGTGAGAGCATCAAAGTCAAAATTTATTTATTACTGTAGATATGCACATAGTCAACGTATTTTGCTTCTTCTCTACATTGGACCACTCTGTGGGAGAAGCAGGGCGAAGATACTGCTACTAAATGTTTTTAGATGTGTTTTAAAAATATGTTGTGTCTATCTAATACAAATATGAAATAATATGCAGGAAAAAACTATATTAAGAAATAAATATAATCTTAACAAAAAATTGCATGGTTTTAATCTAACTTAACACTAGTTAAGTTAGATTAACACCATGTATTTTTTTCAGCAGGAGATCTTGAATGTATCCCTTTTTAAATAAAGTTATTGTTATTACATGATTTTAAAATTTGCTCAAATTGCGATTTCAAAATCTTCAGGGGGGGTATCTTTTGTAGTAGAGAATGCATGACCTTTCGCGAGTCTAAACCGGGGTGCAACAGTGTGTGATTGTTTCTCAGGTTAACATAGTTTGAATTTGAAGGTTTTGATTATTTCTTAGGTTAACATTAGTATAAATATCGGGTAAAGTTATAAAAATACCATAGTACATCACACTGTGAAAGTAATTTAGTTAGACTTACCTAGACGCAAACCACTTGTCTACGGAGCTGTTGAATGTTTTGTTGAAATAAAGTTTATTACCTACTCTAGAAATGTGTTTGATTTTGTCCTCCATTTGTTTTTTTTTCTATAGGCAATCCAATTTATATTTGACTCAAAAGTATAAAAGGCCATTCTTTTTTAAATTTTTAAAACTATCATGGCAACATTTATGAAGTTCCTTCTTTTACATAGACCCCCAGTCTATTCTAATCTGTGTCTAAGCTCCAACTATTCCATTTTTTTTTGTGAAGGAACTGCAAATTCACGGTTTTCAGATGTTTTCCCAACTTCATGCCAAATTTCATGATTCTAGGTGGACGGGAAGTAACCGTTAGGCTTTGATTCCCTTGCGAGTGACAAGCAAATACTGCAAAATGGTAATATCAAAGGCGGTATCTTTTGATTGCGTTGACCTATTAGATAAGCTTGATTTCTTAACAATTTTAAGAGACCACAGACTTGAGTTCACGGTTATCACACCAATGCAATTTCACTATACAGTATGTTTAAAAATTCATAATTCTGACTGCTTTCGCTGTCGGAATTTCCTAGTGATATTGTAAGTCGCCTTTGATTTAATGTCAAATCGTCCAAATCTTTAATTAAGAAGTCGTCGAAGAATGAAATTTCCATACAAACTTAATACCATAATAATTTTAAATTAGAGAATATTTCAACGCATGTATGCCGTTATTCCTAGTAATACAGTATATACCTACGTCCCTGTTCCAACATTTTTCTAAAAATATTTATCTACTTATAATATATGCGATTTAAATTTATACATTTTTAGGACATAAAAGACGTATTTTCCACCTGTTTGTTTCGCATTAAAAACGAAACCATTCGTGATATTATTAAAATAGAAACACAGCTTATATTGTCAAGTTGTAACAATGTCACAAAGAAATCCCACCAAAAATATTTTTACATAAAATTTTGCCAAGACGTGGCCATATGGCACGCACTGTCAAAAAGTTATCAGACCTCATGTAGAGCCAAGCTTCTAACTCTACACCCTCTTACTCTACAAGCCCTTACTTTAAAGAACAGTGAATATTTTTTTCTCCTTACGCCCATCCCATGAGACGGCAGGGAAACGGCCAAGCCACATATTTTGACTAAGGAGTAGACGCACTCGCGATTTGACAACATTCTTAGCCCAAAGTAAGGGTACACATTAGGCGTTTTGCACGCGCTTAATTCCATCCCCTAATTTAAAACTTGGGGGTGATTTACTTAAAACCCTGGCATACGTGTTTTATTATTCATAACAAGGAGTCCCTTTATCAATTTGCAGACCTCTAGCTTCAACATTTACGGAAGTCTGATACAAATTTCCATCCCCTAGTTTAAGGGAATTTCTTCCTTAAATTGTTGCGCAAAATAAACTTCCATCGCATTATAATAAAGCCTTTTGTCCGTTAATCGTGACAATATTTTAAGTACATTTGAAAATTTATATATACGAGTACTAATGTATATGTCGAAGGGCTCGTGAGGTTTATTTACTACTGTTCCCGCAGAATCACTTATGTTAGTTATTAGTACGCACAGAATGTGGACGGTCTAACGCGATGGAAAACATCGTGAGGAAACGTTTATATCTCCTTAGCTGTGGTGATGGGCTAGCCCCCTTTCACGCTCAAAGGACGTGTTTGGATCTAAGTTAAATCAAGCATTAAGTGAGTAAGTATAACTATACAAAGGATAATTCACAAAACTTTCACGCATTCCGGCGTGGTCCCAATTCAACCCTTTTTTTTAAGGTTACATACTTCTATTCTGTCAAAAGTAATAGTTTCAACCCGTTCATAGACAAAAGATGAAGGGTGCGTTCAAAAACTACTCTTTAGGTGCGAGCTAACTCGATTACGAATCGAACTACATATGGTTACGGACATGCATAAAGTAATTTAAAATATTGTTCATAATTTCATGAGATTGTCCTGTTAATATTTTTCCAGAACCAACTCTTTCAGAAGACATTTTATTCTAACCTCGAAATAGGTAAACAATCACACGTGACACGAATGCAAAAAATCAAAAAAACAACTGTCTCCTTAATTAATATTCATAAGTTTGACCGCGCGCGAGAGAGACAGACGGAATATTCTTGATGCCCATGCAGTGCAAAGTCCCTCCGCGCGCTTATTCACAGACACTACATAAGCGCAACGTGTAAATGTGTTGAACGTGCCAGCTTTAGTTAACCGACCTGTAACCCATATTTATTTCAACTTGATATGTTTACGCGTTCCTGAGAACAACTTGCCACACGGTCAGGCAGGTGATCCTATAAGGGTCCCTTTTTTTTTCTTTTAAGGTACAAACAAACAATAAAACCCTATTTCATGGGAACAACCTACATTTATTTCCCTTTCATATAATCAAGCAAATCGTATGATGACTATCCCACTGTTATAAATGTGAAACTGTGAGAGTTTGGATGTTTGTTACTCAATCACGCAAAAACGGCGTAACGTATTAATTTCAATGGACCACATACTTAAAATGAGCCAGATTAACGAAGCGGGTACTGTACTTCTCTGATGTGGGTGCACAGACCGCCAAGCTACGAGGAACTGCAGCCTTATGGCGTAAGTCGTCTGAGCTATGAACTTCATATAGACTTTTACGTTTGACACCTTGCACCAGCTTCATCTGTCAAATTGGTATCACGCAAGTAGCATCATAACGGAGGCCAAACCCAAGCTCATTGAATGAAGCCTAGAAGCCTTCGGTGATACCCCGCAATCGATGAAATTGTATGAGCATGAGATGAACCATAGACACACGCTATGAACTTCAGATAGTTACGCCATAAGGCTGCTGGCCAGCCACGTCAGTCGTATGTACACGTACAGATGGGCGAAAATCGCTTTATGGCGGATTTCGGCGGCGTAGAGGGAGGCCTAAATGGATATCTCAGGATGCCCTCGACAAATTTCTGCCGGGGTGGCCGGACGGAGAGGTGGCACAGAACAGGGGCATGTGGACTCCAGGGGGGGAGGCCTCTGCCAAGCAGGGGGATACCAAATTGGCTAGATAAAAAAAAAATGATGATTCCGAAGTCTAGGTAGACGATGTTGCCGACACCAGTTTTTATATTTAGGTATTATATATTTACGTATATAGAGTATAACTAATGTGAAATACCAAATAATAATATGTTGTTTTACTCACGTTTATGTAGCACGGCGAGTGTTTCAGTATCCATTATCTCCACATAAGGGAATATGAATACAGGCAGGAAGGCCGTCACAGGCAATGGTATACACTCAGTGACCCAAAACAACGCCATAACGATTATAGTGTATCCGAGCCACGCTTTCTTCTGTAGGGGAAAACTGACGTGAATATTTAGGGTTATTCCGGTTATCCGCCCTAGGCATTCCACCGTAAGATGGACACTGGGAACAGTGCGCGAGAATCAGAGTGGTTTCTCGGACACGTTTCCGAGTCTAGGTTGTATATAGATAGTAGGTCAGATACTCACCCCTCCAAAGACCAGCGGGATAGCTAGGAAAACCAGTGGGACTACTAATACCACCACACCGCGCCAGTGGCCTAGTAGAAATAACTGGATTCTTCTATGGGATTTAATTGGAGGCTCCTCTATGTCCGATGGTGACGCTCTTTTTAAGAGAAAATATTGAATATTATTAATGATAGACACGACATCAAGACGATATTGAGAATAGGTTCTTCTCTTCCAATTTTCTCGTGAATGTGACACTTTAGCTACAATACTTATTGTTATTTTGTATGTGTAATCAAGTCCTCTATCCATACCTACATATCTACCACATTCATCGAGCGCGGAAGCTTTGGAAAAAAACACAATTCCGGCGCGGGGACAATTCAAATTCAAATTCAAAAAGAGATTATTTCCATAAGAAACACATAGGTAACATTTGGAGAATGTCAAATCTTAAACTAACACATGTATAAGGTACAGGGAAATATAGAACTCAATTTGAATTCCGTCAACTCAATGTTTTAGATGCTGGAGGCAAAGAGGCGACTAGAAACCTCCAATGCCAAAGGGTTCGATCCCCTTCAATTGTCTACCTTTGCCAGTAGGTAGATACTTATATATTAAACCAGTACACGATCACTATGACGAAGCCTACCTATGCCTACATAAAATACCCGCAAAATAGTTGAGACTTCATAAATGGTACGGAATCCTTAAGTCGGTGTAACAATAAATCAAGTAATGACGTACAGTAAATATGGCTGTCTCCAGAAGGTATGGAGGGCTTTTGCCGATTAGTGGGTTAGGTACTACACTATTATGTACCATTAAGGCTGCTTGCAGGTAAATTTTTGGGCTTGTTGAGTACAAAATTCTGAGCTACACTTCGAAACGGGTTACCTACCTCAACTCGAATTACAGAAACGCGAATAACATTTGCTCGAAGACGAATGCTCGATGCTTCATTTCCTCGAAAGACCGTTTCCACGAACATCTTTAGCTCGATGTACGCTAGCTCGAAAGATTGTATACTCGAATGGTTCACTAACTCGAATAATCTTCAACTCGAATTTACTCGAAAGATCGTTGCCCCGAACTATCTTTAGCTCGATGTAACTCTAGCTCGAAAGATTGACAACCCTGGGATGCTTACTTGTAAACCCATTGAGTCTAGGCTCCTTCGATTTGTTATATCAAGACCTTTGAGAATATGGTACCATTGAGCTGATCTGATGATGGACCTTGAAGGTGTGAGGTGGAACCCTGAGATGCTTACTAGTAAACCCACCGAGTTTGGGCTCATTTGATTTGTTGTATCAAGACCTTTGAGAATATGGTACCATCAAGCTGATGGATTCGAAGGTGTGAGGTGGAACCCTGGGATGATTACTAGTAAATTAAACCAGATCATAGTAAAACAAATTTTCTCAATGAAAATATAACGAACCCACTCGTGGGAGTTGCCGCGTAACCCATACCATCATACTCGGCATCAAAATACGAGTTCAACGATAACCATGAAGCCATATAAGTGAATTTTGTATGAAAAATAGGTTGTATGGCCCTAGGGTCGGACCTAGAAAATTTCCAAAATTGACAAGCTACCATTTAGCGAAAATCGGAAGTCTAGGTGGTATTGGGGCCGAGTAGACGCAATTTTCTGTTGAAAATCATTCGAGTTAGTGAACCATTCGAGTATTCAATGTTTTGAGCTAGCGTACATCGAGCTAAAGATGTTCGTGGAAACGGTCTTTCGAGGAAATGAAGCATCGAGCATTCGTCTGCGAGCAAATGTTATTCGAGTTTCTGTAATTCGAGTTGAGGTAGGTAACCCATGTATAGTTTTTAGAATCTTGTAATACTTACTCGTTCATGTTTGCAATTCTTTGCTATTATTCTAAATTATTTCGATCTATTTAGAAAAAATAACAAAATGATCTGTCCACAGAATCACAGAATACAATTACCAGTTACAAAGCAAAGAGTATATCATACAAACAAATAGTTAGTATATAAAAAAGTAAGCGCCACGACTAAAGAGCTTTGTCCTTGAATGCGCAGTAGTCACTTTTCACAAGTGTTTGGCGCGGGGAAGTGAGGAGCGACGGGGGCGGTAGTCAGCGCCGGCACCTGATTCGTTGATCAGTCGCTTGCCGATGCCCGCACCGAAAGCACGTCTCGAAGCTTCTTGAGTACAGTCGCATACAATATTACCCAACGTTATCTTTCGCCCCGGTCGAAAATGCCGAAAAATAAAGTACTGACTAGGCAAGCTAGAAAAATGGTTTACGATGTGAACTGTTATATCAAAAAAGAGTCTGATGAAATCGTTGCTGATTTAAAACTGGCGAAGACCACATCAGCCACCTCTTCCATCACACTACAAAACTTGTTAGAAGCCACAATTCAAAATTTAAATGAAGTTAGAAACAGGTCAATAAGTTTTACAGACCAAAACATATTAACCGAAATTTGCCATAACTTGGAGCAAAATCGCGAAGAATTTGGACAAGCTATGAATACAACTAGCTTAAAATTGCCAACAGCAGCCTTGTTCCTTATCGCAGGATGATTTAATGGAAGGAATATCATTACTGTCAGATGAATAATATTTTTTGTGTTAAAAACTTAATTGTGGTTTAATTGTTACAAATTATTAGTCAGCGGGAAGAAAAGAGTGTGCAGGACTATTACTACAAGTATCTATATTCACTAGGCCCTAGTGACTAGGGGCATTCTATGCTAGGGGGTTATTTATATATAGGTTTCAACCTTGACGTTAACAAATGTTGTCAATAGAGAGTACCTATAGTTTATTTGACACAAAGTCCATTATTTACATCGGCTAATATCCCAATCAACAAAATATCAAACAGAGAAAAAATAGAAGTGAAGAAAGTCCTGAACACTCATTCCTTCACACTAACCCTAAAAACGCACTTCGGAATTATGCCGCGACTGTACACATGCGCAGTAATCCCCGCCAGTTTCTCCGAGAGCTCTTTATTCGTGGCACCGAGTTATATATCATTTACTATCACAAAGTATCTGTCATTCATTACGTAGTAAAGGGAGAGACAAACTATTTAATACCTTTTAGAGATGTGTTTACAAAAAAAATTGTTACATTAAATCGATTCTAAGAATCTTAAGCTAGCCCGGGGCATTGTCCCCAGCACGCCGGCCGCATTTCCCTGCTGAATTGCCATGCTCAGCCTTTGGGCGAAGTAGGAACCTGCCCTTACGTCGCCAGACACACTGACTAATTTTTTAGATAGATCTTTCACTATGCCTTTAGTGTCTGACGACCATGGCCCGAACATTTCTACTGCAAGTGCCGCAAATATGTAATTGCTTTTCAAAAATGCATATTTGCGACATTTGACCAATTGGGTGCCATCTGCGGCAGACCCCGGCTCTGCGAAAAAGGTCGTTTAGTGTCGTGTGCCTGTAATATCGGCCGGCACTCGACTGGCAGTAAAGTCTGTGGCGCCCAAGGTTGTCTACTGGGTTACCGCAGCGGCAGCATGGGTGTAGTTCGCAAACTTTGAGACCAAGCCTGAGGCATATCGCTGCACGCAGGGAAGCCGGGTCCAAATGGGATCCAATGTTCCTCGACGGCAAAGCGTGTAGCCAAAGCCCCGACTCAGGTTCGGATATTGCCAGCAGTCGAGGACGCTCAGTAGGATTTGGACAGATTGCTAAAAGTGAATCGAACATTGTTTTTACTTTTACTAGGTCCCAGGCGGCTTGGCTGGTTTTTTACGAGGGTAGATCTTTACTGGGGAAACCTGCTCCCCAAGTTGACTCTGCATCTGCCGAGCCCGTCACAACCACATCAGTGGTATTGGTTAAGTGAAGGATACCACCAATGAGGGCGACGGTGCTGTGGACAAATGACAGAAAAGCAGGGAGAGCCAGGTCGCTAGTGGAGCTAATACCCAGCCCGACGTATTTAAGGGAAGAGTAACTTGGGACCAAGATTGACAATTTAGCGAAATGTTAAAAAAAAAACTATGGACTCTTTTAATATCGTATCTATGGATGATGTCAGATGAGGGAATTTCCAAATAGGACTGCATAGTAAGATGTATAAGAATTTTGACGAGAAAAGACAAAAGTATTAAAGTATATACTCTTTGATTCATTATTCTTCTTACCTTAGGTTAGGGGGAGCTAACCTCTTTTGGGGTTTATTTTGTCAGTGTGCCATTTGATACGTCAAACAGCGTCTCGAGTTCTTGACTTGCGATTGTATTGTTGCACGTTCCCCAGCCTGGGGAACGTGCAACCCAAGTATTTCCTGCGTACCAACCAACTGCCCCATTCAATATCAAAGAACGAACGAACATTTCAGACTTGTCGGTACGGTATTGGATGGCATATTACCATTACCATATTACCAAGAAATACCATATTCCCCAGGCTGGGGAACGTGCAACCCAAGTATTTCCTGCGTACCAACCAACTGCCCCATTCAATATCAAAGAACGAACGAACATTTCAGACTTGTCGGTACGGTATTGGATGGCATATTACCATTACCATATTACCAAGAAATACCATATTCCCCAGGCTGGGGAACGTGCAACCCAAGTATTTCCTGCGTACCAACCAACTGCCCCATTCAATATCAAAGAACGAACGAACATTTCAGACTTGTCGGTACGGTATTGGATGGCATATTACCATTACCATATTACCAAGAAATACCATATTCCCCAGGCTGGGGAACGTGCAACCCAAGTATTTCCTGCGTACCAACCAACTGCCCCATTCAATATCAAAGAACGAACGAACATTTCAGACTTGTCGGTACGGTATTGGATGGCATATTACCATTACCATATTACCAAGAAAAATATTTTCTAGAAGGATTGCTCGCAACAAAGGATCTTGAAAAGAAAACAGTGGGCCAAAGTGGGCAATTGAAAGACGATACCTATATAAGATATTTCATATTTTCATATTATCATTTATTCGTTGACAAAATACATTGTGTTCGAAATAAGTTTTAATCACTGTCATATTATTGCAACCAAATCCAAATTATAAAAAATATAAATAGATATATAACAAGAAATAAAATAAAATTCAACAATAATTCCAAATAATAATCCTTACAAGTCAATTCATAAATTCAAATGTCAATAAAATACAACAAAATCAAATTACCTATGTCATCTTCAAAATTCATCTAGAGAGTAGCAGCACTTTTCTAACAAAATTTGTTTTAATCTTACTTTAAATACGTCAATAGACTGCATTGCTTTCAGCTCAGTAGGCAACTTGTTAAAAAATAATTGCTTGATAATGAGCACAATATGAAACTACATATTTCTAACTTAGGAGCTGTATCACAAGTTAGGTCTTTCTTTCTAGTTTCTAGTCTTATAATCCTCTGATTATCTGTTTCACCATTTTGTTTTTTTACAAGTCTTGTAAGCACTACCAAAGTATATAGGGCTCGGGACCGTCAAAATGTTGAGTTTCTTGAAACTTGGCCTACATGATTCCCAAGGCGGAATACGCTCGATAATCAGTATAGCTTTCTTCTGCGCAACGAAAGCCTGCTTGAGAGGCACAATTGAGCCCACTTTGAGCCAGATATTGAATACTCCATTTTTGCTTGTCAGAATTCTGGGAAAAACTGGAACCTTTGTTAGAAAAGTTCTACCACCAAGCAGGAGGTCTAGAGACCTATCCTATATTATAATTTACTGTTTTGTAATTTTGAACTCTGTGCCCTTATGGGTTTCACGCTTGTTTCTCACACAGGAGATGCTGGTGCGAATTCTGTACCAATGAGATAAATAATTTATCTAAGTACAGTATCGGACGTTCAGTGTTGCGGATGTTACGTTAAGCTATAGGTCCCGGCTCCAATGACCCTCCATCAACCCACACTGAGCCAGCGTGGTGGAGTATGGCTTAATCTTAGTCGTATCCAGGTAAAGGCCTGTGCCCCTCAGTGGGGACATTAATGGGCTACATTTATTATTATGTACTGTTTTTACCCTTAGTCGCTCCTTAATTTTAATCAAATTAGTCCGTTTTTTGTTACTATATTAATTTAATTTTTTATACAGTTGATAGCTAACATGAGAATCTATAAATGACATAAACCTAAGTTTCTGTGACAAGTGAAAGTGGTGTAATCAGAGTAATTATAATTCGGCTTACATAAACCTAAGTCGAGAGTTTGTTTTCGCTGTGTCACTCATCGGCTCATCGCAAATGACTTTCAAGGTCGGTCAACGACCTACATATCGTTTACTCGCTCGGGTGCTTGCATCCATCCCTGTCGACGAAACCCCCACCTCACAGGTCGCTGACCGCGCTGCGCTCGCGTCACACACAAACAGGGAGTCGCCTGATCAGCTGACGAGTAACTATAGTACAACCTTTGCCTACCTTTCATCGATATCATGGATAAAATGAAGTGCGCTGCCTGCGAGATGCCTATAGTCGCTACACTCGGTGCCACGAATAAAGAGCTCTCGGAGAAACTGGCGGGGATTACTGCGCATGTGTACAGTCGCGGCATAATTCCGAAGTGCGTTTTTAGGGTTAGTGTGAAGGAATGAGTGTTCAGGACTTTCTTCACTTCTATTTTTTCTCTGTTTGATATTTTGTTGATTGGGATATTAGCCGATGTAAATAATGGACTTTGTGTCAAATAAACTATAGGTACTCTCTATTGACAATATTTGTTAACGTCAAGGTTGAAACCTATATATAAATAACCCCCTAGCATAGAATGCCCCTAGTCACTAGGGCCTAGTGAATATAGATACTTGTAGTAATAGTCCTGCACACTCTTTTCTTCCCGCTGACTAATAATTTGTAACAATTAAACCACAATTAAGTTTTTAATTTCGGTTAATATGTTTTGGTCTGTAACACTTATTGACCTGTTTCTAACTTCATTTAAATTTTGAATTGTGGCTTCTAACAAGTTTTGTAGTGTGATGGAAGAGGTGGCTGATGTGGTCTTCGCCAGTTTTAAATCAGCAACGATTTCATCAGACTCTTTTTTGATATAACAGTTCACATCGTAAACCAGCTTGCCTAGTCAGTACTTTATTTTTCGGCATTTTCGACCGGGGCGAAAGATAACGTTGGGTAATATTGTATGCGACTGTACTCAAGAAGCTTCGAGACGTGCTTTCGGTGCGGGCATCGGGAAGCGACTGATCAACGAATCAGGTGCCGGCGCTGACTACCGCCCCCGTCGCTCCTCACTTCCCCGCGCCAAACACTTGTGAAAAGTGACTACTGCGCATTCAAGGACAAAGCTCTTTAGTCGTGGCGCCGAGTATACCAGCCTATTGCAATGTCGTCCCTGTCGCGCCACGTATCATTTTGAATGTCTGAGTATGACGGCTGAGTATTATACGAGCAATATAGCAAAGCTCCGGCTAAACTGGCACTGCCCACCCTGCGTGAATGTTACCCGCCGGCCTAGGTCTGACATAGGGTTGCCAACTCTTATAAATGGATATGCGGGACACCAGGGCTATAATATGCGGGACAAGCCCTTAAAATGCGGGACTTTCCCACAAAACCTACAGCAAAGAGAAAAAAAACAAATTTTAATATTTTTATAAGTTTTAATTATAAAATAGTCAAAAATAAAACGAGTTACACTTAAATAACTATTCGCTAGCGCGCCAAATAACAAGAAAGACAATTAGCTTTGCTTTTTGAAAGAGTACTTGTCTTGTGATTTGGCGCATTTAATTTATTGCACATTACGTACCTAATTATAAAAGTCTTTGCAACTATAACTAAAGTTGACTTTCACCTGCAACTCCGCCTTCACATGTTCAACAGTCAGCTTATAACTTTG
This sequence comes from Argyresthia goedartella, assembly GCA_949825045.1. Classification (NCBI taxonomy): domain Eukaryota; kingdom Metazoa; phylum Arthropoda; class Insecta; order Lepidoptera; family Argyresthiidae; genus Argyresthia; species Argyresthia goedartella. Next base: position 43,617,476 of record OX463806.1, on the reverse strand, counting down.
CAACTATAACTAAAGTTGACTTTCACCTGCAACTCCGCCTTCACATGTTCAACAGTCAGCTTATAACTTTGCAACTATAACTAAAGTTGACTTTCACCTGCAACTCCGCCTTCACATGTTCAACAGTCAGCTTATTTCTTGAGTCGGTCCATGCATTTCCACAAAGTGAAAATACTCTTTCGGCAGCGGCATTCGAACATGGTGTAGATGCAACATATTGGAAGAGCTTCATAATGTTAGGTATGTTCGAATGTTGAACTATTTCATTCCAGCATTCATTACTTTTCTGTGTTTTTACCCGCTCCTCGGTAATTTTATTGACTGTCTCCTTTATGCAGCAATATTCGTTATACAGTTCGTCCATATCTATGAGTTTAGTGAGTGATAATTTCTCGCAACACATACAGAGATCCGTATAAAGAAATGCTTTTTCTAAAGCAAATACTCTCATTATCGCCAAATGACTACCTTCCGAAAAATCAAAGCGGTCGTCCAAGTATTTCAGTGCATTTTTGTACCAAGTAATCAAAACTATTTTGATAGACTCTTGTTCATCTGTTGTGAAATTGGTTAGGGCATTTGAGCAAACGAATCCAAAGAATTTGTCGTTAATTCTCTGTTCTAATTTTTGGCGTAAACCTGTTAGGATGTTGTATGTTTCACAAGATAGTGCATTATCTTTTTCGAGAAACATGATGGTGTTCTGAAATATTTTCAAAACATTGTCCAGAAACCCGAGAAAGCATTCTGTTTTCTTTGTGTCCTCAAAATATTTCAATAATGCAACTGGACAGTTATCTCCGAGTGATCTGAAATATGACGATAAGGCTGGTAATCCGCGTAGAATTTTCCCAATAGCAGGATGCAATGACAGCCACCTGGTCTTGACGTGTCGTACAATATTTTGATATTCTAATCCAACATCAGCAAAGTGTTCTTTTAAGGCTTGTACTCTCTGAGCATGATAGGATAAGTACCCGTACACTTTAAGTACTAAATTTTCTACGTCAAACTCGCACTTTTCCATAGCATGATGGACGGCATTATGCACCATGTGTGCTGAACATCCTGCAGCCAAGATGTTGGCATTATCTTGAGACAGTAGTTTGTAAACGGAATTGTTCTTTCCAAAATTAACGTTCGCGTTGTCAGCAGAGTAGGCAGATAGATTCGTAAAATCCAGATCCAGCTCTTTAAGCCTATTCCTTAGATTTCTATAAATATCGATCACTTTTTCGTCCGGATCCTCGTAAAAATCAAGTAGGCAGGTGCAGATACCATTTTCTGGTGAGTAAAATCTGACTATTATAGGATATAATTTTACAGGCTCACCTTTAGCGGATGACCTACTCACTGGGGCGTCCAAACTTTTTTAGCATCATGCTGGGGTCATTTGATCATCTTTCTGAAAGTTTCAGGGTGCGGAATTCAATAGTTTTTAAGATATGATTTTTTGAAAATCTGAAAATACTTTGTAAAATTATGTAACGCAACGCAAATAATATGTTTAAATCTTGTCTGTGGTCAAAATATATTACCTACATTTCGTTGTACGCATATTTGAAAAGATGAGAATTCTCTAAAAAAAGGAGGGAAATGTGGAATCTTTTTTTAATAATACCTATTTTAATAAAAACGTTCATTTAACTTGCAATTTATGTTTGTTTATTTATTTTACGTCAATCAAAGTTAATTTAGTATTTCTTTCGTAAAATATCACTTTTGATAATAAAAAGGTTGTAATTTTTGTTTAAAACGGAACACATTTTGTTGGGGCGTTTTGCCGCGTTTTTGGTTGGGCGGCAAAGTAGTAGTCCCTTTTCTAGTAGTTTCGCGAATGTTCTATTTTCTTGTTCTCTCGATATTTACAAGCAAAAACAACTGGATAGAGTAGGTTATTGTGGCTACTTTTCAATCGGGTCATAGGTTATGTTAGAACGTTGAAGAAGATAAACCGCAGCGGAGCGTATGCAAACAAAAACTATTGGCTAGAGTAGGTTATTGTGGCTACTTTTCAATCGGGTTATAGGTTATGTTAGAACGTTGAAGAAGCTAAACCGGAGCGGAGCGGAGCGGAGCGGAGCGAAGCGTATGCAAACAAAAACAATTGGCTAGAGTAGGTTATTGTGGCTACTTTTCAATCGGGTTATAGGTTATGTTAGAACGTTGAAGAAGCTAAACCGGAGCGGAGCGGAGCGCAGCGTATGCAAACAAAAACGATTGGCTAGAGTAGGTTATTGTGGCTACTTTTCATGTAAATTTTGATGATAGCATTATGGAGCATTTGTGGAGGAGAAAGGTGTCGAGGCAGAAAAATGACCCTTTCGAAGAAAGCAACTAGGCATTTCCGCGCGGGGGGGGAGTAGTAGGGGGGGGGGGGGGGGGCATCTACCCCCTTCCCCCTCCCCCCACTTAAAGATCAAGGTCAGTCTAAATTTTGTTTTAATTTAACAACATAACCTCAAAACTTTAAATAATCATATCTCAGAAACTAGGCATTTCCGCGGGGGGGGAGTAGTAGGGGGGGCATCTACTCCTCTCCCCCATCCCCCCCTCCCCCCCTCAGGGTCAACAAAAGTAGGTCATCCGCTAAAGTCCTTCCATTTTACATGCCCGTGATTTGATGCGTCTGTCGAAATACTGTAAAACACGCCAGATTTTAGTTTTTCTACAATACCTTCAATTGATGCTGGAGCCAGAACAGAGTAAACTAAAGAGGACGCCTTAGTTCTTCCGAGAGTTAGCTTTGCTGCGATTTGGGAATCTTTAAATATCACAGGACATAACTTTGAATCGCAATCGATACAATTGTACGACATGTTATGACCAACGCAATGATAAACTTTTGTCAATTCTGCAGCTATCACTTTTTCCTCGTCTGTCGTCAAAACATCGCGTTTTAAAAACGTTTGTAAAGATTTGGTACTTTTTCGAGCTCTTTCTCCTCGTTGATGTTCCGGGAAGCTGACATGCCTTTTTATATCACTCAAACCTCCATGCGAAATCATAAATGATTTCATACAAATGTTGCAAGAAGCCTTATGAACATTTGTATCGACTTTCTTCAAAAAGGGATACGTGTTTTCCCATTCTTGCCGGTAGCTACACATTCGCTTACACTTTTTCGCTTTAACTTTCTTTTCACTATCGCTGTCAACTGTTTCTGAATCAGACATGACTTTAATCCACAAAACTCTTCAAAATTTAATCAATTAAAATGCAATAAAACAACAAAACTATCTGACAAAGTAGGTAAACAATGAGTGAATGATTTGATTGCACGGCGCGGCGTGTAGCGCGAACTGCGAAATAGAAAGGTAGGTACCTAGCGAGCCGAGCGAGCGAGCGAGCGAATATTGTCACTCACTCAGCAGGCACGGCACGGCAGGCAGGTATGTACTGGCGCGCGGTGCGCCGCCGTGGACGAAAGTGGAGTTGGTGTAACAAAATAATTGTTCCCGCGCTCGGCACCACTGCACGCGCATTTCAATGAGTTTTCTTTCTGGAGATGTCCCAAACGTTTTGGCGTATTAATGTTGTCAGATTTATCAGAAAGCGGGACAATTGGTGTCCCGCAGGCAAGCCAAGCGGGACGCATTATTTAGGCCCTGGAAGCGGGACGTCCCGCCTGACGCGGGACGGTTGGCAAGCCTAGTCTGACAGCACCCCGATCCGAAAGCAATTTGATGTTACGGAGTTTACGCTTGACGATACGTCGACTACTGATGTCACAAATATGTATGTCTTGTGACGAAATAAAAAACTCTCCTGCAATAAATATTGAGGAGTTTTCGTCGTTACTCGACACGAAACTTGAAAGCATCAAGCAATCGTTAAGTCGTGAAATAAACCAAGCGTTTTTAAAACTGCATACGGAGCTAACTAATTTGACCGCCAGACTTACAACAGTTGAGTCTGAAAATGAGAACCTGAAATCCCAGATCGAGCTACTGCGATCTGTGCAGAGTCTACCTACCGACTCCCAGGATATGTCCGCGCTACGGGAGGAGATCACTGAACTCAAGACGGAGATCCGAGACAGAGACCGAACAGGCCTGCTAAGCGATGTCGACATCACCGGCGTACCTGAGTATGAGGAGGAGTCACTCGGCCACGTTGTGATGCTGGTGGCGCAGAAGTTCGGCATGGCCCTGGAAGAGCGCGACCTAGTGAGCGTATATCGCGCTGGCCCCAAGCGCCTCCCAGACGCCGGAGGGGTGCCGCCCCTCCCGCGCCCCATTGTGGTACGACTAGCGCGACGCTCGCTACGGGACGATCTCATCAAGCAAGCCCGCGTCCGCCGCGGCGCCACCACTGCTGATCTCGGCCTCCCGCCCCATGTGCCCATGAAGCTTTTTGACAATGAGAGGCTATCGAAGCTAAACAGGGCTTTGTTTGGGAAGGCGCGTAAGCTAGGAGATGAACAGAAGTGGAGGTTTGTGTGGACCAAGGAGGGCAGAGTTTATGCCCGACGTCATGTCGGCACGGAAGGTTTCCCCATAAAAACTGAAAGTGACCTGGAGCGAGTTTTTGGGGTGAGCCTAAGTTCGGTGCAATAGACTATGTCAAAACAATAATCGATACAAACCGATACTATTACAATCTACTTCTGGTTTTGCAATCAAGCTGCCTTTTGTTTTTTGCATGTTGTAACTATGTTGTGTTCATAATCTGGGCTTTAATAATAAATTTGTTGATAACTGTTATACAAATCGCTATTATGGTCACAAACCGATACTATTTACTGCTGGCTTTGCTATTAAGTTGTTTTTTGCTTTTTGCATGTTTGGAATATATTGTATTAATTTGTGTAATGTGTAATGTACCGATAATTACGATGAAAATATTTAGAATATGCGAGTATAGGGTTACTATGTGGATTTGTGATCGCGCGACAACGCTTGACGAGAAAATTGTTTTTCTGCTTATTTTGCACTATTTTTCTGTTATGTTTTTATTTGTCCAATTCCGGCCCCGCTCATTTCTATTCTACTTACTTTACATATTTATTTCTAACTGTCCCACGTAATGGCTAATTGTAAATTTCTGAAAGTTGGCTTTTTTAACGCGGGTTCACTTGGTACAAATCACGATGAATTCATAGGTGCACTCATGAGGGAGTTGCCCGATGTGATCGCGATAAACGAGACTTGGCTCCGGGCTGGACAGGAAGGCAAGGCGCCGAAGGTTCCGGGCTAAAGACTGAGGCATGTACCGCGTCCGCTGCACATACGGCGCGGGCTGGGGGGGGAGTAGTTTTTTATGTACGAAGCGGGGTGGTCGCACGGACGTGTCCACACCCGGCCCCCACGGCACATATTGAACAACTGTGGATCTCAATTAATGTCAAGTCGACTAGGGTTATAATTGGCACTGCTTATCGTCCTGATTGGGTCGAGGTAGATGACTTACTTGACGCCCTCACGGATTCTATCACGGCCTTTTCTAATTATGATAAGGTAGTGCTTTTGGGTGATTTTAATATAGATATTTTAGATACCGCTGATAGTGCAACGATGCGTCTAAATGATTTCCTTAGAAGCATGAATATCAGAAATGTTGTCTCAGAGCCGACACATTTTACATCCCATAGTGCTACACTTCTTGACTTGCTGTGCACTGATGCGTCCGTGTCTTGCGTCTCATTACTGAACATTCCTCACCAGGGCCATGTAATGGTTATGGCAACTTTGAAGATCAAAAAGGAAAAAATAAAACCAAGTTATAGTGTGAACAGACCTATACGAAAAATAAACTTAGAACATTTTAATTCTGATCTAAATTTGATAGACTGGGAAGATGTCTTGCTGTACTCATCCGTTGATGATATGGTAGAACGTTTTGGGAGGCACCTTTTAGAGCTATATGACAAACATGCCCCGTTAACCAAGACTATGATTAGGGGCAAACCGACACCTTGGCTTACAAGTAATATACTTCTGATGATGCGGTTACGTGATCAGGCGCATGCTTCTTCACGCATATCAAAGCTGAACAGGATAGAGAGCAGTATAAGTCTCTAAAGCATCTTGTTAATGTGGCATTGTATGGTGAGTAGAAAGCTTATTTTGAGCAGCACATCAACAAGCACATTCATAATTCTAAAAAATTATGGAAAACCTTAAATCATAAAATTTTACCAAATTTTAAAAATAATCGTGGTTTACCTGAACATTTCAATGATCCTGATCAAATTAATTCAAACTTTTTAAAAGTTCCTGGCGCTGGTGCGGTTTCTATTTCACGTCTAACCTATTTTGAATTTGATAGATACAGTCAGGCTGAGTTTTTCTTAGACCAGGTAGATGAGAGCTATGCAGCCAAAACAATCCTTGCCATAAGTTCAAATGCTAGAGGAGCTGATGGAATAACCGAAGTTATGATTTTACTAACCCTGCCTCGTACTCTTGAAGTCATAACTGCTATTGTAAATAGGTCTATAGCCTCTTCAATTTTTCCATCCCAATGGACGACTGCGAATGTCCGTCCTATACCGAAAATTGACAACCCTGTAAATATAAGTGACCTACGTGCAATAAGTATCTTACCGCATCTATCTAAAATTCTGGAAAAAGTGATATATAACCAGGTCTCAAAGTACTGTGAGAGTAATAACATCCTGCCTCAGCGCCAGTCCGGGTTCAGAAAGGGGCGTAGCACTGCGTCGGCCCTGTTAGATGTGGTGGATAATATCCTGTCTTCTCAGGACCAGGGCAGGGGAACCATACTCGCTCTCCTAGATTTTTCCAGGGCTTTTGATGCTTTAAACATTCCACTACTGCTGTCAAAACTGGCTTTCTATGGCTTCGATGTTCCTACCATAAAATGGTTTAGTAGCTACCTTAGCAATCGCTGTCAACGGGTAGTGCTGGATAAGACAGACGGATCTCAGATGCAGTCACAGCTAGCTACCCTGAATAGAGGAGTCCCACAAGGATCCATACTTGGACCCCTTCTGTTTATAATATATAGTGCAGACATCACTCGAAGTATAATTAACGGTAGTTATCACTTGTATGCCGATGATCTTCAAATTTATATATCAGTTGACAATGATCCCCGTATGGGAGTGGAGGCTCTGAATGAAGATCTGGGCCGTATATCGCAATGGGCGTCTTCTAACACTCTAGTCCTTAACCCAAATAAATCGAAGTGTATGATATTGGGCTCAAAAAATCAAATACAGGCAATAGCTATGCATGATCCGAAGGTCCTGGTAAATGGGGTCACCATTACACGGGTCCGGGAAGCACGAAACCTGGGTCTTCTTATGGATGACAAACTTCGTTTTGAGGGACATGTCCTTGAGGTTGTAAGGAATTGCTTCTATAGGCTTAAAGTTTTGTATAGAATCCGTTACCTTCTTAGCGTTGACCTGCGAATACAGTTAAGTGAAGCCTTAGTACTATCCAAGCTTAACTATTGTATTACAGTGTATGGAGCGTGTCTATTTGAGAAAACACAAAAACTCATACAAAGAGTACAAAATGCCTGTGCCAGGTTCTGTTTCGTAATTCCCCCCAAAACGCACATTACTCCATTTTTAAACAGGGCAAATATTTTAAGGATGAAAGCTAGACAGGATTTGTATTTTTCAACGCTGTTGTTTGAGGTTATAGTGAAGAGGACACCTTCTTATCTTTGTGACAAACTTACCTGGCGTATGTCCCAGAGAGTTGCTCCTTTTCTCTCAATGCCTCGACACAAGGGTGCAGCTTTCCGTGGCAGTTTTAAGTACCGTGCCACCAAGTGCTGGAATAACATCCCACCACCCCTTCGGCTGCTTACTAGTAAGGCTGGATTTAGAAGTGCCTATAGAAAGTATTTGATACTACAGCACAAAACTTAGGGAACGGCACGAAGCTAATCTACCTGTTACCTGTGATATTTATATTGTTTCCAATTATATTATCACTATGATTAATTCCCTTCTGATTAGTATTATTTTATAATCTTAATGACATTTTCAATTTAATCTTACTTGTAACCCTGACATAAATTTTATTACATATTGCTATATTTTTTTTTTATTTTATTTCTTTTATTACTATACATTTTAATGATATAATTTTAATGCTATAATTTTAATACAATCTTCTAGAATACAATTTATTTTATTCAACAATTTTATTAAAATCATCACATTTTACGTTGTTAAATGTGTACTTGAGCAAACCGTTGTCTCGTCCGTACTGGCTCTGGCAGAATATCAGCGTCACAGATTCGTCTGTGACATTGCTGAGTCAGGGCCATTTCATTGTCGCGGTACAGTCACAATACCACATAGTTATCCTTACCGTACCTTAATGTTTTGCTTGTATAATTTTATTATTTATTGTTTGTTTTATTTAACTGCTGTGTTTTGTTTTAATTTGCAGATTTTTCTTCTTAAAATTTGAGTTAAAATTATGTATTTGTGTGTGTACCATCTTGCAATGAATAAATTAATTTATCTATCTATCTATCTATTCATTACATATTAAAAAATTATTTTTATTTGCCACTAAAGAGCACAAGCAAAACAAAATTATCGATAAATATCTACAACACTAGTTTATCGATATTAATTTTCTGTCTGTGTACGTATGTAGACCGTCTCGCCTTTAAATTTGTGCGATAAGGACAGCTGCAGATCAGTCTGTCCTCAGTCATCAGTCCTTATGTAAGCCGACTACATAAAATTAGTAATTCTTTTAAAGGCAATTGTATACGCTATTACAATAAGGTCCCTACTGATATTAAAAACTTACCTTTAGACAAGTTTAAAATAATAATAAAACAGAAATTGTATAAAAAAGGTTACTACAGGATATCTTACTTAGAGACAGATGTCCATGGGAATAGATTGTTTGAGTAACAGGCTGTTTCGATATATAATTAGCATTCATTTTGTAATTTGACAATATTTTATTTAAAAAAGGAAACGCAAAAGATGCGACGACTGTGGAGTTTCTTCGGTGAGCTCTTCTCCACAGATTCCGCCATTGGGTTAGTGAACTCACCAAAAAAAATGTAATGACGGATCTAAGTGATGTAACAACATCCTATGGAAATAAATGATTTTTGATTTTTTGATTTTTTTGATGTCTAAATAGCCCAATTAAAAAGTATATATATAATAATATCGAGGTTCAGCTCTCGCCTATTTTCTCCTCCAATATTGGACCAGTTTGAAAGACATTTCATAAACTGAATAAAAAGGATACGTACTGTGTCCCTATGTTTTTCTTTTTACATTAATAGTTGTCAAATTTGTACAATAGCCCTCTATTGACCGCGGTGTAAATAGGCTATTTTGAGCATTTTCTGAGGGTTTTAGCACAGTGGACAAAGGTTCATAGAACCACGCCTTCGTAGGTAACCTACTACAAGCATACTGAGCATGTGTGAGTGAGCACTGGCCGCTGTGTTGCGTACGCGCCGCCACTGGATAAAACCGGTTTAGGCTTATTCAGCCAGTGCCCAAAAGGAGGGCCTTCACAAACCACGTCTTATTTGTCTTCGCCTACCTTATCGAATTGTTTTATGTGGAATAAACTGTAAATAGTTATTAAAGTGTTTAAGTATACGTTTTGGACTTTCAAAATGGTGTACTGTACTGTTTGTATGAATAATAATAGAAACAGAAAAGACATTTCATATTTGAACTATACCAAGGAATCTACTAGGTAAGTAAATGAATACCAGACTAGGTATCTCTATTTAAAATGTTAAAGTAGGTAGCACAAACCATGTTATTTAGTTAGGTAATTGTTATTAGTAGTATTTATAACCCTAGAAATATTTTGCTGTTTGGTTTCCAAATCGTTTACTTTCATTCACAGGCTTAATTGTTTTATGTTAAATAATAAAGTAGGTGTAGTAAAGTGTAACGCAATTGCAACTCTGGGCTACCCCTTTATGGGAATATAGCTGTGAGTATATGAATGTTGGGTCAAGATGTAGGTAAGGGGGCGCCGGAATTTTTTAGTCTTTTTGCCTCATATTTATAGAATGATAATTTTTTTCAAAAAAAATATTTGTTTACTGCTTTCTTTTATTCCGCAATCGCGTAGGGTCGCTATTTGCCATAATTTTAGGTCATATACGTTTTCATCTTGCACCTCTCGCTTCTCGAGATAATGCGTCATAATGTTTTTTTAGATATATCTCTGTAAATAATGGCCCTAGGGAAAACACACATACAATATAAAATGATGGCCGCAAGGCACCCTACACAATATCACAATATTACTAATATTGTTCTTGTTCTAATATCGATGTTCCGTGATGAGTAGTTGAGATTATAAGTGGGTGACCTCATGTGACGAACTGTATTAGATACCTAAGTATTTCAAACGCATACCGGCCTAATAATAAGATAATACAATCGCTCGGTCAAGAAAAGCTCGTAACAGTTTGTTAATTTGATTGTTTTCTCTTTTGCCAACGCTATTAATAAGTATGAATTTTGCAGGCTCCTTAGAACTTTCTCTTTCTCTCTGTTCCTATTTATTCCTCTGTGGTTCAAGTGCTTATCTTTATAATGTTTCATCAAAAAGAAAACATAGGGGCATGCAAGTAGTCGATATTTATTTACGATACTGTAAAAAATCATTGCCTTAGGGTCATAAATCAGAAAGAAAACAGACGAGAGCGATTCTATTAAGAAAAAAGCGCACGCATTTCCTTTTAATATTTAAGTTTAGCAACACTATAGTTTAGTTTAGTGCGTTGTTATGTATAATTGTGTAAACTGTGAGTAGGAAAAATAAAAAATAATATTTAATTTTAGGCATTATATTTTTCTTCATTTATCAAGGTACAAGTACATTTCACCGCAGTCATTGACTCTTCTATTTACAATATATAATAATAACAAGCCTTTCAACACTTATAATACTTCGAAATACATACTAGTACCAACAGGAAATGTTTCTCAGATAAAAATAGAAAAATATGATTTTTTGTAATAGACCATGTAAGGGATACTTATTTTCATGATGGAATTCACAAAGTTTTATACAATTTATAAAATGATTTATTACTCAATAAAATAATTGATGACATCTTAGTAAAATAATAGTGATACTATCATTTTACTAAGATGTTACACAGTATGCCTAAATACCTAGGCACAAGCTTGGGATTTGATTTTCTATTTGCAATGGCACAATTAATTAAAAAGACTTCCAGATACTTATGTATGTATCTAGATATATAAAACAAGACCATCCAAGATTACATAGTGTAAAAATCATTAAACAAAATATTTTATTACATATAATTAAATAAAAATACATGTATTTTATGGGATGTTAACATAACAATTTTTGCAGTACCATACGACAATGACTTTAAACCAAACGAAATATGTACCTATAGCAAGTTCACTCATATTTTACATTTAAATATATTTACAAAGCTCATATATTTTATTTACAGTTTTCATGGCAATGAGGGTTTGGCTAAAATAACCTCTAGACACTTATTAGCTAAATAAAAAATCATTACATATTTATATTTTGCATTTCATTTCAGTTAAGGATTTGAGCTTATATTTGTGCCTTACTTACAAATACCATGCTAATAAATAACAATCGATTGTTTTGCCTTTGCTGTACAAAACTAATTTATTGGGTATGATTGTATGTTCAAAAGACTACGTTAAGTACCTGATACATATCAACACATACGCAATATTACCAATGTTCTGCTGGCCTATAATAAAAGGTATTTGTATAATTATGTACATGAGAAAAAGTCTATTTTGCATACAGTAAGGACAAATGGAAAATGAAGGAGATGTGTGCCCAGAATTTGTAGGAAATGTGAATGGTCTCAATGGAAATGGCAAGATAAAGTAACAAGCATAAATGTACCTTCAGATAACAGTTTTGTCCTTAAAATATTGACATAACTGTATTAGATTTTATTGCATTTATTTGATTTTGCTTAATATATATGTAGGTACCACAAATATATTAAGAAAAACATATTGCGAATTGCTTTCTAACTTTTTGTACCTATGTAAGTAAAACGGTAGGCATAAATAGGTATTTATTTCATGTATATACCTACCTTTCACATGCTTCTACATATGCGCCTAGAAGACTTTATTTCTACGAAATGAACTGTTGTCATTTCACTGGTCCCTATTTTATATTATCCTAATTATCACAGTTTTATAACTAAAATAACTTCAGCTTAGAGTACGTCATTAGGGAACGAAAATAGCCTTCGCTAAGCCTAAATTAATAAATGAACTTACAACTTGTTAATGCATCAGCGTGCATACGATTTAAGTAATGGATACTTTTTACAAATCATCAATAACAGTTCCATGTACAAAAAATAATTAGAAAAATGTAACATTCATTCATAACTAAAATAAAATTCATAGTAAAAAGGATTTCTCAACAATCTAACACTAGCCATCACTTCAATGGCACGTGCGCGCGCGGGCGCATTTACGTTAAGTCAATTGCGAGATACCAATCAGCCGTCACTACACCTAGTGTCATATCAGTGTCACACTGTTGTCTCGTTGCGTCGCAGCGGCTGCAGTTCCCGCTGCAAGTCGTTGTAGTACTCGTGGTCCGACATGGACTCCTCCTCAGGCGACCGCGGGGAACCCTTCGGGTACGGAACCCTATAAACGAGACAGACTTTCCCGCCACTGTATTTTTTAATTAACTTTTTTATTTTCTGCATGTAATTTTTAGCTTAGGTACGCGATACTGCCGATTCATACCTTGTATTTTTTTTTGGTTAATAATACTTGTTTTTATTAGTGTTAGTTTTTTTAATATTCAAATATAATGCAAATAAATTAAAGTAAATTTACTAAAATAACAAGTTTATTTAATGAAGTTACCACACCACTGTCCGGCTGAATGGCTCAATTGTCTTAGTCTAGACGACGACAACATTTTATGCACTAGTGCATAAAATGCGATTTGATGCAGCCTACATCCAGCATAAAGATGGACTTTTCAAGCATGAGAAGTGAAATAGTACATTTCTTACGAGTTTGCAAAGGCTTATACACTGACGAGCAATGAGCAAAAGTTCCAGTGAGATAGCACCGGATTACTCCTAAACGGGAAAGGCTTAATGACGCCGTCTGCAATATTGAAGTACATTTAACAGCGCATCAGAATATTACCAAGTAAAAACGTCAATATTCTGTTTAAATTTTAAATTAAATGTTTTAAAAAATTGGATGCGTGTTTGTCGCCATTTTGTGGGTGGAACTGTTTAATTGCTCGTCAGTGTATTTACGAAACGGGAAGTAAAATTTTTCCGCTTTCCGCTTCTGAAATTCTATTAAATTTTATCTGAAATATTGCAGATATTATTATAATAACGTTATTTAAATAGGTAATCATTACTCACCATTGATAATCATCAACAGCATTATTGAATTATTTAATATATATGTGCTTTATTAATATTGGAATTTTTCCTTTGTTCCTTAGATGGTGTATTGTGGAAACGAATTGGAACAATGTAAATACAATTTGAAACAATATTTATTGACGTTATAAAACCAAAAGGCATTAACATTTCCCATTGCATTGCTTACATTATTTCAGTACCTAGTTTTAACAGCTATTCACTAGCTTTACTTATTTAAAATGGCATTTGTTTTAGACCTAAATAATGTATTATTTATACTATTAAATATGTGAGTATAATCGCAAATACCGTTGCTACTTGGAAACTATGGATATCCTAGAAAAAAACAAATATTTAAAACTACGTTGTAACTTATATTTTTTCTATATTAGTGTTTCGAGAGACAGGATCTGTCCGTCCCACTCCCCTCCCCTCCCCTCCCCTCCCCGTAGGCAAGTTGCATTTGCTTATCTATCACTCTATCACTCGCTAAGTAAGATGCTTAGAAGATGTACGCGATATGTAAGCGTAAAATGAGAATGGTATGTCTCAAGTAAGCTCTTGGAGCATCACTTTAATTTCGCCGTGTTATCATCTAAATTGGAATTTTATGATTTTTTCTGTATTACTACGACTTTTTGGCGTCAAAATGAAATATGTAATTACACACAGAATGCGACACACGTCGCGACGAAAGTCTGGTAGTATTTTTTTAATATGATCAAAGTATTCTGCTTATTTTGGGATCAATGTTTTTTCTTCCAAATTCTCCACAAAAGTTGATGTTTAGGTGTTACGGATCAATCAATACTATCGAATATCAGGCCACAGGGTGTTAGATCTCGTTTTAGGACATCCTTCTATCGGAGATGCTTCCCACCAGGCTTACGATTTCCACAAGACAGCTCGAAATACAAAGCGGATTTAGGTAATCGTCCAAACCATCTCAGCTGCCCCTTCAACATGATACACTGTATGCCGGTCATATTGGCACGAAGTAGAATCTCGGAGTTCGGGACACGATCCTGCCATTTCACCCGTAATATGGCTCGGAGACATCTTAACCATTGAACTGTCAAGGAGCGCATACGCAAAATGGCTGCCAATTCAAATTTGAAATCAGGATGCCTACTTCAGACCGCGGTCATATTTGATTACGTGACAGACAGGCACTTTTTTACGCGATCATATTTGATTACGTGACAGACCAATGGTTAGGTGAACGGTGCCCAGTGGTGTCTCCATAAAGCTGATATTAAGCGTCGAAGACATAGTGATGTCTCCGACGCAGACAGCAAAAGGGGTAGTATGATTGCTCTATAGAGCTCCCTCTATAGAGCAATCATACTACTTATTGTTATCACACTACAGCTTTGTTTGAAGATGGCGGTTGTGAGATTTCTAAAATCTCTGGTTGAGTTTTCCAAAGGCCTTTAGCAAATCTTGCAGAAATTTCGGACTCGAGGAGGTTATTTTTTCGTATCAGCGTTCCGAGGTAACGGTAGGATCGCACCTCTTCCAGCGGCCTTCTGCCTAATAGGGAAACAGCAGTGTCGGGCGCAGATCTACCTCTTGCGGGTCGCTTCAGTATTTCTGTTGTCGACTCGCTTATCACCAGACCGACACAATTCGTCAAGATTGTCCAGGTACTGCTGCAAGTCGCCGATGTTATCCATAAGGCAAACGTCGTCGGCATATGGGACTTCGAGCGCAATCATTTTTTGATTTTGAGTTGCTTTGTTAGGGAGATAAAAAGCCATTTAGGTATTTAAAATATGTACTGAAAACTCCCAACCGGTATTATAATTGAAAAAAGTAATTGCACACAAATTACTACTAATGTTTACGTAGCTGGCAAGATTGTGTGTTCAGTAGTTTTCTCAAACCAGCATTTTGACAAACGTGCATCTACCAAGAACGGGAAATTCTCTGAAACCTGTGGACATACAAATTTAGCTTTTCACTAACATGTACCAATCATGACACACTAAATACCTAGATAAGAGAAACCTTTCGATTCTAAACTTTCCTTGCTAGGATCACGTTTGAAACATGATTCTAGCAAGAAGTGCATTTAAGTGTATAAACAAATTCTAAAATTTCGGTCACATTTACTTCTAACAATACATTAAATATGAGCATAATAAAAATATTTGTAAATCAGAAAGAAATAAAGAAAGAAAGAAAGAAAGAAAGAAGTTTATTTGTAAGTTTAGTTGTAATCATACTTAAATCGCTTTCATTTTCTGAGCGTTGTAGTGAGTGATAACGTAATAAGTTAGCGATAGCAACTTGGCTAGGTGAGCAGGTGAGGATACCCTGCACATGTATCTGAACCCATTTCAACAAAAACGTTTGGCAATATCAGAATTGCATATTTACAGCAATTGTATTTTATAAACTTAATTTTATTTTAAATAGCCAGCATTTGACTATGACGCTACTATGCTTGTATTTCATAGAACTCGTGAACAGAATTACCGTCTTGACAGTTCCTAAAACTATATATTTTGACTATCAGTCAAATACCGTATTAGCTTACTGGGGAATTATGATGAATGATGATTACAGTGCATTTCCTTTTAAATATATGGGTCTTTGGAGCAAGGCTTCTGTTATTGCCGTAAACAAAGGACTAACTAATACTGTCTACTCCTTTAAAGATCGCTTAATAAAATTAAGCGATCTTAAAAATTTAAAGCCCCGCAAATCGCAAATAGTACGTCATGAATATAATTCTCAGAAATAAGAGTCATGATTGTTTTTTTTAACTATTATTTTTTCGGACTGCCACTCCATTAGCGGTTTCCGGGGCTTTAAAATTTAACGATCGTTTCTTTAACTGGCTGTTTATGGCATAAAAACCTACGAACGCCACGTCAATAATCAGAAAATTATTTTAATGCAATGAGATTTAGCTTATTTTCGATTGAGTTTTAACTTTGACTTAACTTCGATTTGTGCAGAGAAGGACATTAGTTATAATTCGTACCTACGTTTTTGGCAAAATCGAAAACTCCTCTCCGTAGATCTAAAACGAAGTGCACTGTACCCATAATTACAATATGTTATTTATTGTTATTATGTTATTTATTGCAACCATAATGTTAGTTAAGAAATGTTGTTCTTAATTATACAACATTCCCAAAGGAACATTATGATGGTTTCAAATGAAGATAACCCTTTTTGACCCGTTAATAGGTTGACCCGCTCTGCTTATTAAATGTCACCAGAGCTGTAAAATATTTTCAGTTGTTACATACTTTGAACATGAAAGGTTCATGCATTGAGTGCTTTTCTAGCTTTTTGACAGTATCAGCATCCAGGAGCCCTTTGCCACGATATGTTGTAGAAGACAACTTTAAACCGTAAGTAGAAACCCTCCATTAAATGCAGGTAATTCAGACCAATTTCAGGGTCGTCACGACCAAAATAATTATAAAACGAGTTTTCAAGCTGTCAGTTTAGTTCGAAATGTGATACCTTAATTTACATATTTTTTAAACAGTTTCTTCCGGCTCGTACGAACGTAACCCAGGAAGGAATTGTGGCGAAGCACGGGGAGGTCTTTGCCCACCAGTGGGACACTTCCTAAGCTGTTTTTTTTTTATTTATTTAAGAAACAAACAGTCTCACATAGTTTTAAGTAATACATAAAAATTCTTATAAATAGTAAGTAGACTTACAGTTTCCTAACAATAATATTACAAACTAAAACATTTAAAAAATATATATCTATATATGAAAGAATTGCTTTTGTGCATGAAAACTTAAAAGGTACTTAAAGGCGATTTTTTATTTTAATTTTATTTTTGAAGTTTAAAATCTAAAATAAGGGGATACAAAATTAAAATGCTACATACAACTAACATACGTACATGTATGTCTAGATGTAAATAGTATGTACGCCCATGAACACAAACGAAAGAACACAAACGAAAAACAAAAATAAAGCATATATATATGACACAGCTTAAATTGATTCATAAGTAATGGTTAGTTTTTTGAGTTTACTTAACTTACTGCTAAAAATATCTAAATGTACAAACTTATCATTATACAACCTGCATGCCCTCTTAATGAAACTTTTACCCGCATAAGAAGTACGACTGCGAGGGATATAAAATAGTAGATTTTACAACAAGTGCACAAAACGAACCATCTTTATCCGAGACTTTTAGCAGCCCGAGCCGAAGGCGAGGGCTGATAGTAATGTCGAGGATAAAAATGGTTTTGTGGACGAGTTATAAACTCTGCTTTTCACTTCGATTGCGAGAAAATAAAACAGTAACATAACGTATTAACATTTCGTATTTCATTTCATTTGAGAAAATTCAATACGAAAAGTTCACGGCTTCTTTCCCGCTACTTTACTTTTTTTAATTTTCCTGCATAATTTTCGGGCAAAGAAAAAAAATATACAGCCTATTCTTAAATTATTTTGGAATAATGTTTTTTTTTTGTGGTAAACACGTTTTGATATTTATTGCAAATAGGGATGGAAATATTATAAATTAGCAAGTTTTATCCATGTACAATTAATTGTTTTTGGCTGTATGGGCTAAATGGTCACTGCCTTAGTGTAGACACATTTAAAAAGCTACTTTTATGCACAAGAGCATAAAATTCAACTTTATGTCGCCTAGATCCTGCATAAAGTAGTACTTTTTCGAGCATGAGAAGTGAAAAAGAGATTTTTTTCTACAAGCTCGCTCACAGCGTCGGGGTAATCTAAAATTAAGTGACTGTAATAAAATAGGGGCATCAATATGATTGTTAACAATTTTGAAAAGGGTCAAAAAATCAATACGATCGCGACGATAACTTAAATAAGTAAAGTTAAGTCTTTTTAAAGCGGTGGCATAATCTGAGTATTTATTTGTTGTACGATACTCTATTGCCTTTACAAACTTTTCCTGTACTTTCTCTATTCTATCACTGTGTCCTTTATACAATGGATTCCAAACCGCACTTGCAAATTCCAATCGACTACGGACATAACTATTAAATAATATCTTGTAAGTTAAAAGTCTTTTGAAAGGTTTTCCCACACGCAATATAAAGCCGAGTTGTTTAAAAGAGTTACGCAAAATGGCATCGATATGAGGAATAAAAGTTAGTTTTGAGTCCATTATTACTCCAAGATCACGGATCTGGCTGACACGAGTTAGCTCTCTATTACAAAGATTATAATTGAAATCGATATTTCTTCTTTTCCTACTAAATCTTATATAAACACACTTATCTGGATTTAGGAATAAATTATTTGAGACGCAAAAGGTCTCAAAGTTATCTAGGTCGTTTTGTAGGGTATTACAATCATCTGTGTTTCGAATAACTCTAAATATCTTTGTATCGTCAGCGTATAAAAGCAAGTTAGATTGTCTTATGCATTCCGTAATGTCATTGATGTACAGAATAAATAATAGAGGCCCCAAATGAGACACCCGAAGTAATAGTCCTATACTAGGAAGTATAACCTCCAACCGCGACTGCCTGCGAACGATTTTCTACATAAGACTTTATCCAACGAAATAGATCACCGTGAATACCGATATGCCACAGCTTTACAAGCAACCGCGCATGACAGACTTTATCAAATGCCTTGGAAAAATCGGTATACACAGCGTCCACCTGACAGTTACCGTCTAACGCGCCTAATATGAATTCCGTATAAGTTAGCAGATTCGATTCTACACTGCGACCCCTAATAAAACCGTGCTGGTTTGGGATGATATGCCGATAGACGACAGCAGATACCTGATCTGTAACATTTTTTCCATTATCTTACCAAACTGACATAATTTAGAGATTGGCCGATATTTTTCAATCTTATGACTAACTTCACCTTTGGGTATTGGAGTAATAAGTGCACGTTTCCAAATGGTGGGCATGCATCCCTCTCTGATGGATTTGTTGAAAAGTAGTGTTATAGGCACTGTTAAGTTAGTAGAGCAATTCTTAATGAGGATGGGATGAATACAATCAGGACCTGCACCTTTATTAGTATTAATGGATTTTAGGTATTTACCGACGAGATCATTCGTTATAGAAATTGTATCCATGTGAATAACTGTAACGAGTCGAGTCGAGTAACCCGCCTCACAATTCGTCGCCATTCGTCTCTGAGGGCTGCTTTTTTGGTGCATTGGTACAGGGGGTCATCCAGTGCTGCCTTGATTTGGTCTGTCCATCTCATTGGTGATCTGCCACGCATTCGGGTGCCCTCTACTCTGCCCTGCACCACCAGTCACTCGATGGACATACGGCCGCGTCGAGATACGTGTCCAAAGAAGGTGAGGATACGAGCCTGGACTAATGAAGATAGGCGCTGCTTGATGTCTAGTTCTTGGAGGATGGAGTCATTGGTACGGAACTCTGTTCACGATATCCCAAGCATTTTTCTCCAGCACCACATCTCAAGAGCATCTATCCTCTTTTTCTCGTTTTCCCGAAGCGTCCATGTCTCTGCAGCGTAAAGAAATATGGGAAACACAAGCGCTCCTACCAGCCGGGTCTATGTGGCTTTGGTGATGTTGCGGTTCTTCCATATTTTCTTGAGCCTGTCCATAGAAGACCTCGCAATCGCCATACGTCGCTTTATTTCATCCACGCATCCGCCATTGTTGGATATCAGCGCTCCCAGATAGACGTATGATTGGACCACATCACAATTCGCTATTTTCGCGACTTCGGGCAAGTTGTTGTTGGCACGATCCACAATCATCATCTTCGTCTTACTGCGATTGATCTTAAGGCCAAACTCCAAGCTGACGCTTTCCATTTTATGCAGCAGGTCTTCCATATCTCGCATACTGCTTGCGAATAGGGTGGTATCATCTGCCTAGCGTAGGTTCGAGATCCTCAGGCCACCAATTGCGACACCGTCCGTCCAGTCTTCAAGGGCAATTCTCATTATGAGCTCTGTGTAGGTGTTGAACAGAAGCGGAGAAATAATGCATCCCTGACGGAGTCCCGCGCTAGTATGGAAGTGGCTTGAAAGCGTCTCGTCTGTTCTCACTGATGCAGTCCCATCCTCGTAGAGGCGCCTTAAGAGGTGCACAAGGTGTGTTGGTGTACCCATCTCCAGTAGAGTTTTCCAAAGTTTCGGCCATTTGACAGAGTCAAACGCCTTTGAAAAATCAACAAAGCAAATATAAGTGGGCTTGTTAAATTCTCTGGCTTTTTCGATGATCTGGCGCACTGTCAGGATTTGCTCCCGGGTTCCTTTACCTTTCACAAAGCCGGCTTGTTCGGGTGCAATCACTTTGGATAAGAAGGTTGTAGTGTTATGCTACTTACATGCCATTTTCCAGTCTGCTTTGATGGTCTGCATTTATCTCACAGCTGGATATTTCGTATCACCTTTATTTTTATAGGACCCTGTAACGTTTTAAACCATAAGAACACAATAACAAATCATTTTCACTTCGTATTTTCACACTATCAGCACTTTTAAATCGATGTCGAAGGGGTTTACCTTTGGTGACCTTGTATTTGGCTTTCTCCGAAACTCTGCAATCTCGGGCTTCGTGCGCGCTGGTGCGCTACCTTTTGTATGTATCTGTAGCTGTCCCAATTTTCATTGTTATCTTGTTGTTTTCTCTATTACGAGCCTGAAATCAAAATCTGACATATTTTGATATCGTTGTTTATCTGGTTGTCATGGCAATGTCCATTCAAACTCATTAGCGGTCCGATATGTTTACTTCAATACTTTTACAAAAATACTTTTTCCCTCTTGGCCATTCACAAAAATTGCTTTCAATTTAAATAAGTTTTAGAACTCTCCAAAAAGGGTATAAGAGCGGAACATTGCTGGAATTGAAAGAGTCTCGCTTCAGCTCTTGAAGGGGAAGCATCACCTAAAGGCCTTATCCCGGGGCCGCACTGCCCCGGGATCCTGCGAGCCTCTGCTGAGTCGCCTACAGTTTGCTGCTGCTGCCTTACTGCCGTCTCCAACCACCTATACCCTGACGTGCTGCCGTCTCCAATCATCTATACCCTGACGTGCTGCTGTCTCCAATCAACTATACCCTGACGTGCTGCCGTCTCCAACCACCTATACCCTGACGTGCTGCCGTCTCTAACCATCTATACCCTGAGGTGCTGCTGCCTTCAAGCCACCTCCTACACCACCTCCGGATCTCCAACTACTCGCCACTATTCCAGGATCCGGGCACCACTGCCGCGTGCTCCCTGTTCTGCCCTCCTACTCTCCGTGTCCTTCGCTCCCCTTTTTATATCTTTTGTACCTGTATCTTTTAAAACCTGTGTCACCTCATTCATCCTCATCCTCATATCATTTTTTTAAAATAGTCATTGTAAATCCACATAATAAACTGTCATTTCTAAATTTTATTCTGGTTGTTGTTTCTTGTTAGGTTCTGGTTAGGTTCTTGTCGCTACACGACAAGGTCTTAAAGCGTTCGTTGAGAATGTGCAGTAAGATCTTGCTCACGTGTGATATTAGGGCAATGAGGCGGTAGTTACTACACGTTTTCGTCGAACCATTTTTGTGTAGAGGGATAAATACAGTGTGAGCCCATTCCTGCGGCCATGTCCCTGTCTGCCATATCTTGTTGCAGAGGGTTTTGAAAATCTGAACACCATGTTCACTTGACGCTTTGATGGTTTCTATCGGGATAGCATCTCTGCCGGTGGCCTTCCTGTTCTTCAGGTGTTTAATTGCAGCTCTCAGTTCGCTTTCGAGAATGTCTGGCTCTATTTCTTCATCCCTAGGTTCGGTTGATGCGAAACATTATGAGTTTGGATCCTGAAATAGTGACTGGCAATATTCTTTCCAAGTTTCGGATATCTCTTTTATTTCAGTGATCGTCTCACCATGAGCGTTTTCGATGGCCCATGTCTTAGAAGTAAGAGACTTAGTGATAAAGCGTATCTTCTGATAGAGATCTCTGGATTCATATTTGTTTGCGTGTGTTTCGACTTCGGCGCATATATTCTGAAGCTGAGTGTTTCGGTCTTGCCTGCATTCTTTTTGAATCTGCGCAGACATGGCGTTCAGAGATCTAACATCAGCTCCTGTGGCTTTCATTCTTCTCCTTTCTTCAACAAGTTCCATAGTAACGTCGCCCATCCAATGTTGTCGTTTTCGTGTCTATTCAGGTGGTACGGACTCCTTGACGGCGTTCTCTATTAGGGTTTTTGTTCGGTTCCACAGCTGATCCGGGGTCTCGGAATTAGGGTCCGCATTTGTCCATTGGGTAAAATTCTGTTCAATTGCCTTCAAAAACTTTGAGCTATCCTTCACCTCAATCCTTCTTTGCATTTCAAGTTTTCTGGCTGCTCTCAGCTTGAGCTGAACCTTGGAGATCAGAAGTTGGTGATCCGATCCGCAATCGGCCCCAGGTAACGTGTGACTATTTCGAATCGATGTCTTCCACCGCGACCTAATCAGAATATAGTCAATTTTTTAGCTAATGGGCCATGCTAAAAAAAATTGGTACTACTTTTTAATGGATGTCTCAGTATTTTTTAATATTTTTTTAAATAACACCTCTAGTGGCGTCACTTGCTTACAGTTTTGAAAAGGTAGTACTTGAGGCTGGTTGTTTCTTATTATAAAGCAAAATAGTAGCTTATATGACTGATACATAATGGAGGGCATTAAAACTTGAGGAAGGCGAGTTTCATAATAATATCACTCGGAGTTTTAATGCCTAATAATGTACATACAATAGTTTATCTACACACATATCATAAGCTCTCTTTTATTCATAAGCTCTTCCTTATTTTTTTTAATAATTATTAAAATAACATCTCTTGTGGCATCACTTGCCCACAGTTTTGAAACGGTTGTACTTTAGGCTGGTTGTTTCCGATTTTAAAACAAAATAGTAGTTTATGTGACTGATACATAATGCCTAATTATGTACAGTTACATACACTAGTTTATCTACATATATATCATAAGCTCACGTTCAGGAACCGCATGTTCGACCGGCATGGTGGCATTGATAATTGCTCTGTTTAGCTTGTTTAGCTTGTTCAGTTGTTAGTTGGTACTAACCAACTTCACAGTCAAACTAGGGGCGGCACGCAGGCGGGCGACGGCGTTCTATATTTGAATGTCATAATTTGTCGAAAATTGATACATTAATTTATTAATAATGTATCAATATTCACATAACAAATGAGTTTTTATCAAGTAGTATCACGTTATGCTGGTCGTAACGTGCGGTTTTAGGACGCAATAAAGAGGGTATATGATACGTGTGTAGATAAAAACTATAGTATGCACATTTGTTTACGTTCCGGCTGACTTCTGCGTTATCGACTGATAGGAAAACTGTTGACACTTGACAGTTTTAAGAACAGCCACCTTAACGGCGAGATTTTAAATATTAAAAATCGGTTTCGTCTCATAATTGAAAAGCACGAGGACGACCCACATCTTACTGCCGGCTGCTGCTGCCGTCTGCGGTCGGGTTTGGACGTCGTCTGCAGATGCCTTCGGCTTCGAACTGGCTTAACCCTGGGGGTACGCCCATACAATTCCAACAACGTAGCGGTGCCACCACATCGTGTGGCCTCATCCTAAACATGCACAGAATAATATTTTCCTATTTTTCAGAGCCATATTCGGATCGTTTCTGTTCGACCCCTTAAGCCAGGACTTTGACTTGAACATTTCTGAGCCACAAGTCACCACCCAAACCCAAGGCCCGAAAGACTTAAGCTTAAGAGCATTAAAATATTTTAATAACGGCACACTAACAATAAAACCGCAGCCCTGGAGAAAGATTTTCAAATCCAATGCACCTGTTAAATTCGACAAAGTAAGATCAGAAATGGAGAGAGTTGAAACAACCGATGCAACAACGTTAAATGTGACAGGTGCTGTTGAGACTCCTAATCCACCGGTAAACACGACTACAAATGCAGAAGTGGTGAAGCCACCGTTGATGATAAAGGTATTCAAGCCGGTCGTAAACGAAGATGTTAGTTCGGTAGTAAAATCAGGTGAGCAGGTAGGAGATCACAATAAAACCCATTCGAGAGTTAAGCCTCAAGAAGAATACAAGATCATCGATCTTTCGGAAGTTAAGCACAAAGATGATAACAAGAAAAATGTTTCGGAAAGTGAGCCTAAAGAGCAGAAAAATTTACCTTCGTTTTTCTTGAATTCATCTGAATTCAAGAAAAACGAAGGTAAATTTTTGGAACAGCTAATGGTGTTTAGAGGAAGAGCAGATTATGGCGATGGCCGAGAAGTGAACACCGTTTTTGACTTGTTTTAATAAATAGTTTCTCAAACTTATTTCGTCTACGTCTTTGAGAATCAATTACTTTTCAGCTCCCCTAAGATTTTTAACTTTACAGTCACAATGGCATTGATTACTTTACAAGAAGGAAAAAAGGGAACCCTTATAGGGTCATTTCGTGTCCGTCTGTGCGTCTGTGCGTCTGTCCGTGTGTCATGACCTTTTTATCGGGATCGCGTGGAGGGTTCAAGTTGAAATTGATATCAATTACTCAGGTCGATGGTCCTTTAAAGCTGTGAAAAAAAGTCCTAGGTTAACGAAATCAAACGTTACGACCGTATATGCTGTAAAATAGTTGAATTTTCATAGTACTCGCATGGGAACCAAAACCTATCGGGTACTTCCCGTTGACCTAGAATCATGAAATTTGGCACAGAGAAAGGTAAAGCACAAGTAAAGGGAAATCTGAAAACAGTAAATGTCTGTCTCTCTGTTATTTTTGACTAACACTGTCTGCAGCACTGGTCTGCTTGCGCACGCGTTTCTTGATACTGTATGCAGGCATTGTAACTTTTTCGGTCACGTGATTTAGTCTTACCTATCATTCAGTCTAATAGTCAAACATTCTCCCTTCAGCCTTAACGTGAGTACAGCTTTGCGTATCTTTTGGCTTGCGGTAATAGGTGGAACTAATGCTTTTCGACTGTTTCGGTGCATTGGGTTGTGCAGAACTGGCACCCCCTGTAAACGTCACTCACGCGCCAAAAGATCGTTCAAAGACTGTATACTGTAGACTTACTAAATAATAAATTATATAATCTGCCTAGAGTTTGGCTAGCCTAAAAAACGTCGCAAAGCGCGGCGAATTGAAAAATTCTTATGCTTCAATGTAACACCATGTATTATGTAAGACCGGAAAAGTAAAAAAATTACACGCCTGGTTTCCATACATTTCACCGTGTATGAGTCGTCTATCTTAATCTATGGTCTGTGAACACAACCGTATCTACAAGTATGTACGGAACCCTTGGTGGGCGAGTAAAACTAGCACTTGACCGTTTATTTTTAAATAGGGTCACTATGGTAGTTGGCCTTTAGTTGGCAGCCGAAGTGGAGTTCCCAACTTTACGCCAGGAAATTGAGGAGACTATTCGTCGTATGGGATCACTAATATTTGCAGACGTTGAGTAATGGGTCTAGTAATAAAAATAAATAAATATTATCATTAAAAAAACAAAAACCTAAAAACATTGAGAAATGATAGTTAGCGGCTGCTTTGGTCAGTTTGCGACCAAGTTTCAAACAGATAGCAACCGCCAGACATATTTTTTATAATAAACTCGTTTTTTAACACTTCTCTGGTAAACAGTAAACTTTATCATACTTATAGCAGGTGAAGTAAAAGTCAAAATCATAATATTCTCAACAAAAATATTTCTTATACCTACATTTTCCCTGGCGATTCACCATTCATGAGAAATCGTGACTCTAAAAGTCAAAGAAGTTACAAATGCAACACATTGTCCACACCACCAGCGAGGCGCGTCAAAAGGGTTCCATAATCGATAATTCATAATTCATAATTCATAATCCATAATCCATAATCCATAATCCATAATCCATAATCCATAATCCATAATCCATAATCCATAATCCATAATCCATAATCCATAATCCATAATCCATAATCCATAATCCATAATCCATAATCCATAATCCATAATCCATAATCCATAATCCATAATCCATAATCCATAATCCATAATCCATAATCCATAATCCATAATCCATAATCCATAATCCATAATCCATAATCCATAATCCATAATCCATAATCCATAATCCATAATCCATAATCCATAATCCATAATCCATAATCCATAATCCATAATCCATAATCCATAATCCATAATCCATAATCCATAATCCATAATCCATAATCCATAATCCATAATCCATAATCCATAATCCATAATCCATAATCCATAATCCATAATCCATAATCCATAATCCATAATCCATAATCCATAATCGATAATTCATAATTCATAATCCATAATTCCATAATCGTTCCGGAGCGTTCCTGATCCAAAGGATCTCTCTCGCCGTGCAGCGCGGTAATGCTGCCAGCGTGATGGGAACCTTTGGGTCGGGCATGTCCTGAGATGAGGACATGCCCGACCCAAAGGTACCCTTCAGAAATGAGGAGATCCGTAGAAGAACCAAAGTTGCTGACATAGCCCGTAGGATAAGCAAGCTGAAGTGGCAATGGGCAGGCCACATAGCGCGAAGATCGGATGGCCGATGGGGCAAAAAGGTCCTTGAATGGAGACCACGTACTGGCAAGCGCAGTGTGGGTCGGCCACCTACGAGATGGACCGACGACCTGGTGAGGATCGCTGGATCTCGTTGGATGCAGGTGGCTACGGACCGGTCACGCTGGGGTGCGATTGGAGAGGCCTATGTTCAGCAGTGGACGTTAACAGGCTGAAATGATGATGATGATGGGCATGTCCTGGGGCGGTTTATTTGTTTAGTATATTTTTTTATTGTGTTCAGTTTTTATGCGTGTGTAGTTTTAAATTATTTGATACTTAGGTTATTTCCATAATCAAATATTAATTAAAAGGGAATCTAGTACTAAGCACCCGATATTAGTGCGTCCGTCCGTCCATACGTTTACTATAGCTATTTTCATAGTATTATGTCTTATGGAATATATTGCTCTGGGGGAGAGCAGCAGACATAAATACGATATTTGTCTTACAAAAAATGGCGATCAGGGCGATATACCAATTAGATGCTAGAGAATCATTAAGAGAAAAATAGAAAAAATATATATACTTATGGTTACCTGTCAATATATATACGAGAATATCATGCATGTAAGAAAAAACATAGCTTTATTTAAAACTGTAGGTGATAGCCATACAATTAACACTAGAAATAGAAATAGGTTAGCACTACCATTATTTAGACTAAGTAAAGTACCTAGGCACATCATTCATGGGGCACTGTATTCGCTTCTACAATAAAATACCACAGCAATAGGCATCATGACAAATTTTGAAATAGTGCTCTAAAATGTAACAATGTGTCTACTAATTACGAAATTAACATTATTTCAGCAAAAATACTATGATTTTATAGTAAATTATTGAATTTTACCATCTGATTTAAATTCTAGCGCCAAAACGCTCCCAGGTGTCATGGCGTCTAGTGTGACGTCACTGCATAGTAAACAACATTCGTTCATTTGATTCATTTCTATTACAAATCAATCAACAATGCAGAGATTCAACATTATTGCATGATCAGTTTTTTATCTAGTATAATGAATTACAAAGTGTACAAGTGCTGTGCGGTCCCCGAGTGTACTAACACACATCTTTCAAAACACCCAACAAACTATTTTTTTACGTACCAAATAAGAAAACAATACCTACGAGTTAAGTTTAGTGGCTCATGCTCTCACGGCGCAACCCGGCAGGTCTTTCAATAGATACGCCAATGTATTTCTGTGAAGACCATTTTGACGTAAGTTTAAAGTATTTATGAGTCATAGCTAAAACTTCGTCATATGACTCTTTATTTGTCTTCCTTTTGTGAGTATAACCTCAACGCATGCTAATCTCCATCTTCATCATAATAAAAATATTATATTGAGATTATGCGCAGTACATTATCCGAATCAGGCTGGACACATGCTACGGTGCAATGTAAATAAATAGAGTAATAAAAGCGGTAATAAATTATTAGCTTGTGTCATAGAAGACCAATGATCGTGATGTTACCTAACCTCAAAAATCACCAAAGTAAGTGATAACAACGGCTCCTGTAAGTTAAATAGTTAAAAAATTGTTAATACTTACAAAGAAGTTTTCATGTTTCAAAATTCCAATGAGCAAAAACCTTTATTCGATGCAAGAAACTCTGCCGCCATCAACAAATCAATTCTCGGCAAATTGGAACTATTTCTCTTAAGAAAGCCAGGATCCATGGTTGACAATATTTTTTTTGCTTTTATTATCACAAAAGTAATAAGTTGTAGGTACCACTAGACAAAGAAATAGCTAAAGGCGAAATCACAGTTGTGACCAAGCTCTAGCAGAATCTTAACTGTCAATTACGCGTTTCGCGCGATTACTATGCAGTGACATCATGCGCTGTGATTGGTGTTTCATTGATCATGGCCGATTCCGATAATTTTCGTTTTTATTTTATTCAAAAACTTAATAATCTCACGTGAATTATGAAAAATTTTAGGTTTTTTATAATTCTAGGAACATATTCGTCTAATTAAAATCATTATTTCTGTTATTTGTTTATGCTGTCATCATGCCCATTATTGATCCTTCCTGAAAAGAGGTTAAAAAACTATGCTAAAAATGATCTGTTATGAAAGTCCTATTATAGTATTAAGGAATACTTAGATGACAAAACTGCAAGGTCCATACCATCTCAGCGCACAGAAATTCGACGAGGGGCGATGGATCAAGTATATCACTCGCCGGCAAATTTCTTTAGACCGAAACCAGTACCTGTTGTGAATTCACTTTTTAAAAAAGAAGGTATGGGGCCGTTTCATGCCGTTTCTCTTAACCCCGAGGGCCACCTCGCGAAACGGTGTAGTCTTTTTTTATATAAAAAATTTTACTTGTAGTTATAAGTAAGTATCATTTTGACGTCGAATAAGATAATTTATTTATTTATATTCAATAAAAAAAAACTGAATCTGAATCATACGTCCGTCTGTCTTTCGGTGGGCTTTATATATGTCGCAGTTGGTTGGTTAAATCAGACATTTAACTAACTCTCTAGATCGTTGAATACCGACGTTTAATCAAGTAGCATTTTGATTTAAATAATGCATCGTGTAAAACGTTTAACAATCTTTCTTACCGAAAGCCGGCGTGTTGGAAAATAAGATGGCGTCACGACAAAAGCTGATTTGTACAGCTTATATCAGGGTAAAACATTGTGGTAGCGGTACCTTTATCCTTCATGTTAGGTTGTTGTTGATTGGTTGTTGTTGATTGTTGTTCTAATGTTCTGTGCACTAAATAAATTTGAATTGAATTGAATTGTGAACATGTAAGAACAACAAAAATACTTAAAACATAAACTTAAGTACACATAAAAAAATATTTATATTTTATATGTCTTGTTGCCTAGGAACGTTTAGACAACTCGTTAAACATTTCGATCACTCACTTGTCTGACGGATTTTTAGTGACTTAGTTAAACATCCTTATTTAATTAACGGTCTAGAGAGCTAGTTAAGTGTCTGATTTAACCAACTAACTGCGACATATACATCATTAACCGTAACAGGTGAAGAGTAGATATTTTTCGAGGGTTTATAGTTCTTTTGCCGTTATAACAAAAAACAACTAAGTATACGCTTTTATAAACTTTAAAGGGTATTCCCATTGGTTTTTATTTTTTTTCTTGTATGTTGGCACTTAACCATTTGTGACCATAATACACAGTGGATTGCCGGTGACACCAGGTTAGACATAAAATCGGTTAAATTAGAATCGGACTCGCACATAAAATAAAATGAAACCATCTAGTCTAGTCTCATGCATGTAGAAAATTTAATTGTTCTCCTATTCACGTGTTATTGCCCGCCAGACGGTATATGAGCAGACGGACGCACAGAGAACGGGTTATGTGGATGGAGCTGGTTAATTGTATTGTTTGATCAAAATCATCATTCTGTTCACGACGAAGGTAAATAGTGTATAGGTATTGCTATGTAAATATGTATGTACAAATACCCTCTATGTATACCTTAATCTTTGCTATACCCCCTAGGGATAAGTTAGTTATAAGTCTAAACTAAAGAGTCCGCTTCCTGAGTATTTACATGAAGGCGAGTTAGCACCTACATACTTTGGAGATAATTTATTTTCACTCTCCTTTTCAAAAAATGGCATCAATTTGAATAATAAATTGTGTTCAACAATACGTAAAACTTTTCCTTTTTTACTTATGTAGTGGAACCTGACAACAGCTTAAAAAAAACGGTCAAGTGCGACTCTAAATCGCGCACGAAGGGTTCCGTACCACCGTTCAATGGAAGCGATGGTGTGGAGTGAATAGTTTGGATTTTACACAGCAAAATATTGTTTACAAAGTTATTGGTGCGGTTACTTTTACACTCCATGTACGTAACCAGGTGCATCCATAAGTTTGTATGTGGTATTGAAAGAATTGTTGTATGGGAGCACCCTTAAATATTTCTTTTATCCTGTTTTTTAGTATTTGTTGTTATAGCGGCAACCGAAATACATAATCTGTGAAAATTTCAACTCTCTAGCTAGCTAGGTTCTTGAGATACAGCCTGGTGACAGACGGACGGACGGACGGATGGACGGACGGACGGACGGACGGACAGCGAAGTCTTAGTAATAGGGTTCCGTTCTTACCCGTTGGGTACGGAACCCTAAAAATATAGGTGAAAATAAAATTAAAAATACATTCCCGAAGAGTTTCTTGGTACTACCTTCTCTGGTGGACGTATTTCCGAAGCAAAGGAGACGGTAATGGAGATTCCTTTTGCGAGATTCAGCCAAGAATCAGCACTTGAAAGGGAAATTTCCTTTTAACAACTTTTATTTAACTTGCAATGTCTGTTGTATGTATTCATGTATGTATGTCGTATGTTCGGGTCAAATATTTCAGGTCAAATTTGACCCACTTTCCGGATTCCGATTGAGCTGAAATTTTACATGCATATGTAAATTAAATACAATTTGATAACATGGAGCGGAAGGTGGCCATAGGAGCTCTATAACAAAACGACGCAACCCTATCAGTTTGGGCACGTTATATTCGTCTTGACATGTCCTTTGGTCCTATCTATGTCCTATCTATAATTTTTATGACATGGAGCTGATCTGATTATGGAGCCGGAAGGTGGGCATGGGAAATCTGTAACAAAACGACCCAACCCTATGGATTTTGGACGCGTTTGATTCGTCTTGACATGTTCTTTGGTCCTATACAATATTTTCATGACATGGAGCTCCATGCCATGAATATCAGCTGATCCGACGATGGAGCCAGAAGGTGGCCATGGTAACAAAACGACGCAACACTATCGAGTTTGAGCTCGATTGATTCATCTTGACAAGAAGGTACTCTGCTCCTAGATTAGATTTTTTAAAGTGACGTCTTCAGAGCTTCTGTAATCCCTCACAGCGTTGTGTTGTTGTGGCACGGAATACCAATTTTCCTAATTATCACCCGATTTCATCATCTAATATCTCCAACAATTGCTCTTCATATTTTAAGGCCCAAGATCACACAAAACCACTGAAGAGAGCTTTGGCAAAAAAAAAAAAATGGGTTAAAAAAATTATATGTTATTCACAAAGAGATAATCTATTTTAAATACTATGTCGTTACGAGATTGGACTAATTTGTCTCGATCGTAAAAAATCCTGAACATAGTCTATATTTAAAAGGAGATTCAATAATTTTAATGTAAAATTACTGATTTTTCTCATTATTTTTATACATAAATTTACCTGTTTTAGAGCTCCGTATTAATCCTTAAATTTTATCACTAAGCTTATTTCCGTTTTTCAGTAAATTCGAAAAAACACCTAGGGCCTTACCACAAAAAAAGAAACCACTGTTCAACACATGTTTAAATACAAAAGTGTATGGGAATTGACATTTGTTTTGAGGTTAAACGCTGTTCAATACTTTTTGTGGTAACACGGCTAATTTTTAAAGTATCCGGGCGGCCCGATGCTATACCGCGCCGCCCGCTACCCCGCTAGTTCGTCTACCCCTCCAGAAGACGAAGGGCGAATGCGGCGCCCCTCACCTCAACAGCCAGAACTGGGCCTTAAGGGATTAAATATGGCCAGCGCCAGGGGGCGCGAACAGAGAAATGCATCTTTAGATTCATTTCTAGGCTAAACTAGAGAACATATAAATGTAGAATAAATATCTGTTATAAAAGGTCTATTAGAGATAAGAATGGACTTTTAAAATTACTGGATATCTGTTATATTTAATACTTAAAAATATTTTTCGCAAAGCATTATTATTCAACTAAATGAACAAGCGCTCGGAGACGAATTCAGTTTCCTATATGAAACTTACACGCAAAAATAGGTAAAAAAAGGGAAATTTTTGGTTGTTTTATTTTATTTTTAATGTTATTATTACAGGAGTTTAGTAATGTTTTCTATAATTTTCTCGGTCTCGGAGCTCGGGCTGCCCCGCGGGGCTCTGCGCGGGAGCATGCGTCAGTCTGCTTCGACGCGATGCGACGGGTATTTGTTTTCTTTGTCTTATTCTCAATGCCATTGGCCCTTGTTCAGTTCTTAAGAGTCAAATCACAAGAAGGACTCCTTATTGAAGAACTAGACTGTCTAAATTAACGGGAAAACGCTCAGTCAACAATGACGCTTTAAATGAAATATAAACTTTAAATTTAATCAAACCCATCAATTAATTTCATCACACAATTTATTATAATATAAAAGCTTGCTGGAGAGCTGGCCGGAACAGGGGTATAATTTGCATTTCTGTGGATTCACTTCCAGCTCCAATCTCGCTAGCCCCTCGACAAGTGCTCTCAGATCCTCGATCACCACTTCGGGGCTGCCTCCGATGTTACCGTGATCCAAATACCATACGTTTAGAGGTGACACTAAATTCTGAATTGCAAGGCGAAATATATATTGAAGGTCCCAAAGGATCGGACGGGGTCTCGAGTTTCGTGCAGGAGGATATCGACAATATCACTCGATGGGCGCATGACGATGGTATTGTAATCAATTCAGTTAAAACGAACCTAGTTGTTATTCAGTCTCCTTACTCATGTAGCCCTAAGGTGTCATGCGGATTGGTCGCACATGACTTCTCTTGTATTCATAATAATTTTTTCAATTGCAATTGTCATACTATTAAAAAAGTACCACAAGTAAAATACCTAGGCCTGTGTATCGATGAAAATATGGGTTGGATAAATCATGTAGATTACATTGTATAGGCAAGCTTAATATATTGTTATGTAAATTTAATCAACTTCGATATAAAGTTCCTAAATTTATGTTGAAACTATTTATCTTTCATTGGTTGATTCCATTGTTAGTTATTGAATTGAGTGCTATGATTCGACTTTCAAAACTCATATGGACAAAATTGAAACTTTACAAATTTGATTCTTAAAACTACTAAACAAAAAACTAAAGCCAAACTAAATCATGACTATAGAAAGCTGTTTAAGATATGCAATATCCTTCCAGCATCGTTAAAATATAAACACAGTCAGCAACCATGGCAGTCAGAACCATAAAATACCCATGCAGCACGGTCTCAATACAAGATCTGTAGCTCAAGGAACATTTGAAACTACAAAAGTAAATAACTACTTGACGGTAGAATGCGAAAAAGACAGATTCCTAGATTATTGAATGAAATGCCATCTCATATTAGACTTGAGAAGAACAGAAATAAATTTTCAGTCATGTATAAACCTTCTGGATATTATCATAAGTACCTAATTGCCTACATAAATCATCAATGTATTTTTATTACTATAAAACATAGAAGTTTCTAATTAGCTACTTACCTGCTTACATTTTATATGTCATCATAATTGTATTCGAACTTTCTGTGTCAACAACTCAACAATACTTGTTCCTTCTTAGATATGTAAACCTAATGGCGCCTCCCGACCCACAGACAAACCATACTTACAATTGGTTTTGGGGATGTAGGCGTAGCCCATAAGATTTGTTTTCAATGCAATAAAGTCCTATACTATTATATTCTATCACCTTGCTGCGCCCCCACCTGAGACTCCACCAACTTGTCTCTTAAAAATAAGTTACTGGGTCTGTAATAACATTTGTGTACAGAGCAGAACGTTCTTGCCGCGGAACCATTAGAGAATGATGCGACAGCCCCGGAGACGGCCGCCATTTCCACAGAAAGGAACTCGTCAGAGGAGGTCGGCTATGGTGGGAAATCTAAAGAACAATCCAGAGAGGGATGTTTGAGGCGGAAGGCTTCCAATGTCTCCTCACTATCGTCAGCTACTGAGCAGTCAGACATTAAAATCCTAACCGCTCCGCCTAGGTCCCCATATAAACCTTGATAAACCTTCGTTTCCAAGGCCCTATAAAAGGATCGACGACTAAACGCCCCTATACCGGGCCGTGGATCTGACGTGACCAACCCTTGCGTACTCTGTGTTCTGACATTGTTAATGTTTTTTTTTTTCACTTTGAATGTCAGCGACTGCCTCCGAGTCGAAGGAAGGGACTCTTAAGCATGTGAATGAAAAAGTTAGAAGGGCAAACCGAGTGGGTTGGTTTTTAAACCGATATAGCTTTTTTGAATAAAATGATATGCTTAATGGATAGCTTGCACTCGCTTTTCATACCAAAGTGCTTTTCTTTTTGCGCGGAAATGCATAGTTTTTCTGGAAATCCACATTGAAGATTGGTGAACGAAATGCATTTTACTACGAAAATCGCCGAAACGAAACGCAAAAGTACCATTCACAGACAAAAATAGTACAATTCACAGACAAAATTAATGTTCGTCTGTGGTCGAAAAATGATGCATCTTCATTCCGTTTCTCTCGTAGCTACGCGAATGTACTTTTCCGTGTTATTTCTGAATAGAGGAGCGAGGCGACCCCATCTAGTTTCACTAAACCGAAATGTTTGTTTTAGGTCACTTTCTGTGTAAATACTAAAGATAGGTTGTGTGAGGTCACAACGTTATGAACGACCCGGAGCCGAGTGAAGCGGAGCGGAGCGAGGCGACCCCATCTAGTTTCACTAAACCGAAATGTTTGTTTTAGGTCACTTTCTGTGTAAATACTAAAGATAGGTTGTGTTAGGTCACAACGTTATGAACGACCCGGAGCCGAGTGAAGCGGAGCGGAGCGAGGCGACCCCATCTAGTTTCACTAAACCGAAATGTTTGTTTTAGGTCACTTCCTGTGTAAATACTAAGGATAGGTCTATAAAATTGAATAGATTGGTGTCATAAATATGGTGTTTTTCTTCATTTTCCTATCAAATCAGATGAATCTAACCTCAAAACTTTAAAAAATCATATCTCAAAAAGTATACATTTCCGCACTTTAAAAACTATATGGGGGGGGGTGTAGGGGGACCCCCCCCCTATCCCCCCACACCCCTCCTTAGCTATATCGATTCAAAAATTTACCCTTTTCATTGGTACCCTGCTGCCCTATGATAATATTGTTGTTCTTACATGTTCAACCTAACACGAAGGATAGAGGGGGCTTCGCTCACCCCCTTTACTCTTCACCTAAGCTACCGCAGTGCTTTCACTGCTAGTATCTGTGTTATCACATTACCCGAAACCCACGAGGCAATATTCACAATGTCTGGGCAAAGTGATAAATAAGGAAGTTCAAGTTATAATTATTCACTTTGCCCAAAGTAGATTGTCATTATTCCTAATGTCCGGGCATTGTTCATAATGCCCGGATTTATCACTTGGTCGATGACATATACAAAATGTAAAATAAAAAAAATATATACATTATTACCTACTTATGTAAAATAAATAACCAATCAATTATACTTAATAAATAATTAATAAATTACTAAAACTAATTATTCGTAGGCTTCGTAGCACAGTCACCGGTCGTAGCGCTGTCGATGACGACAAGCCTCGAAGAACTCGTTGGAAGTTTTCGTACAATTGAGCTCGAGCAGCGTGATGACGCGCTCCCGGTGTAGACTAGTGCCGTCTCATCGATGATGAGAGGTATCTCACAATTAGCTTAACAGCTGATATCGTAGTATTGACCACCGACTGATCCTATTATTCAGATGACACAGGTCGTTCAAGAGGAACAGACACACAGAAATGAGGTACCGCCAAAAGCACTAGATTGAACTGTTGTCTGTAGAATTGAAACACAGGTGGAACTGCTCTTAATCAACTTTTTATTAGTACAGTCTGAGTCGCAAACTAGCGGTTTACTCGTCATACATTTTAAATTTTTTAAAAATTTAAAATTTATGACGTAGTAAACCCCTAGTTTCCTGCTAAGCTAAATCCTGAAAAGTTGGTTTGTTATCAACAAACATTATGCTGGCGATACTTCGTCACTTCCCATTATTTTACACAGTTGATATTATTATTATTTTCTGTACTCTTTGAACTTGAAAAATCACTTTATCTAGTGCACTTCTCATTGTGTGCTTTCTTTGGCATGATGCAATACCTACAAGGTTTTTTAGCTTCTAATCGGCACCGGTAATAAACAAAACAAATATGGAGTGTGGCAGATGGCAGGTGGCGTGGAATGTTACGTCCTCCGCCGCCGCCGCGATAAATGGCGGCATTGTAGTCGCTAAATTTTACTCCGTGATTCTAATAGTTAAAATAATTATTTGATATAGAAGTATATGAGGATGTTAATAGTAAATATAAATGGAAAAAATTACATCGATATTCTCTATTGTATCGATACATTTGGGCGGTGGTTCTGTGATTACAGGGGTTGATAGGAATAACCCCGTGAAACGGAAGCCTGGAAATGTAAAAAGTTTTAAATTTAGAATATAGTTCCTGAAAGAAATTAAAGAGGAGTAGTGAATTATATTTATTTTATAAAAACCTTTCCTATCTAACCTACCTTAATACTATATACGACCCTAAATAACCTGACCCTGGGCACAGATTAATAAAGAGTTCTGGGGGAGGCTCTTCGAGCGCTGTAGAGTTGGCGCTGCAAGCGAGAAGCAGCAGCAGTGGCCGTCTTGCGTGCCGGTCAGAGGAAGTAGGCGAGTAACGGTAACTGGCAGTAGACTCTGGCGGCTACGACGCGCAGCGGCGGCCAAAGGTTTCAGCAGAGTTTTAAAAAAAATCTACGACAGAAAAGTTCCACAGCAGAGATCTTCAAAGTTTCCTGGCCTCCTAGTACTTCTCACTTTGTGACTTGAAGTAGACTGACCTAAATCGAATCTAGATTTGTTAGGAAGGCTAGGGTAGATCCCAAGATTCATATTGAAATTTTTGAATTCATATTAACGTGATCTCCATGAGGCCAGTAAAACTATATCTCTTAGGAGGAGGATGAACTACGTGGTACGTATAGAAACAGGTCACACAGAATATTGACAAATAATTCAAAACAAACACTTTGTTTGTTTAAACAAACATAACCCGTTTATATAAACAGGAAATGAAAAAGAATTATAAATTCTAATAACGCAAATCCTTTTGTAAGGCTGGACTATCTATCAGAAGAATGATATCCCAGTGCTTTTGATACCTCAGGATCCTTGACCTTTGTATGGATAGACCGGTAAAGTGACATTTGGATTTTTCAAAACAAACATTTTGACAGTTTTAAACAAACATACATACATATGCTCACGCCTATTTCCCGGAAGAGGGGTAGGCAGAGACCAAAGACCTCCACCTGCTAAGATCCTGGCATACATCTCTCGCTTCCTCAACATTCATAAGTCTCTCTTCATGCAAGCTCGCCGGTTACGGGTACTTCGTATTTGCCCCTTCACTAACAAATCGCCGATTTGGTTTTTATTGGAACCTCTTGGGTGTCCCAAACAAACAAAAAACATGAACATGAAGTGAAAATAATTATAAACTCCAATAATGTAAGTATTTTTGTAAGGCTGGGCTATCGATCAGAAGAATGTGGTATCATTCTTCTGATCGATAGTCCAGTGCAATCTAAGGACCCTTGTGCTTAGGATAGAGTACGAGTAAAGTGAAACTTAGATTTCCAGTCTGCGGAAATGCAGGTGCAGGTGAGTTTTAGTAGGCAAAGCTTGACCTGTCCAAACTGAAAAAGCCGGGTCTCCACAGAGCGAGCATTTCGATACTGGCCGATAAACACAAAACGCAAGAGAAAAAATTGAACGCAGAGGAAAAGAAAAAGAAAACCGCAGTTCTTTTTTTGAAAACCTCACCATTCTCAGTTGAATTTTCTCTCAATAGCGAGGATATAGAGTGTATATTTTCTTGTAGAGGCTCCAAGGGCTTTAGGTCGTTTATTTCGAGCAGGGGAAGGCTGGGTGACATTGTTACACAGTGTATTGCACATTATTGGGTGATTGAATGGCATACTTAACTGCGTATCAAACAACTTTGATAAGGTACCCTCGTGTTGGGTGTAAGGGATGTTGTATGATGTTTACTTAGTAGGCGTGGGAGTTTGGGAAATTGAGTTTCCTTTATTCCCTCTATTCTCGCATTGAGTGAGTTTATGATGTCACTACCAAGCTATGTTTTGAAGTATTTTGCCTTTTTTGCTTACATATTGTTTGGGAAATCAGGTTTCGAGCTAAAACTATAGGCATATTTTCGTGGCAAATAACAAATAAAATCAGTTCAAATCTTTGTAGAAGCAAAGAAAATATAATTGCTAAAATTATGAGAAAACAACCTGAACTGTAAGTCCCGTGTGCAAAGTTTAACTCGTTAGCAGATTATTCAAATTCTACTCAACTTCCCACGACACACGTTATCCGAGTGTGTAAATTGAATAAATTTCTTTGTTTACTTGATCAGCAGTAAGCATTTAAAATTACACGAATCCCACAAAACAACTCCACTCAACTCATTAGACAATCTCATGTGCATACTCTCCTATAATCGCCTCCATCCTACAATTTCACAAACAAACAAGCCTATCTCACGGCTAAAGGTCAATATATATGCCTGTTTGGTATCGAATGCGAAGTCAAAAATTATTAGGACTGGATGCGCCATACGAATGGAATCACCCTCAGAAAACAGAAATACTGTTCGTTGTGGGGGACTAATAAAGTTAAATAATATAAATATCCAATCATTTTAAATAAGACAAATAAGTACCATAAC
The DNA here is from genome assembly GCA_949825045.1 of Argyresthia goedartella. Lineage (NCBI taxonomy): Eukaryota > Metazoa > Arthropoda > Insecta > Lepidoptera > Argyresthiidae > Argyresthia > Argyresthia goedartella. Next base: position 43,577,991 of record OX463806.1, on the reverse strand, counting down.
TTGGTATGTAAATATGTTAGTGACAAAATAACATAGCGTCACGCCTTTTCCCTTACGGGGTGGCAGAGGCACAATTATGCCCACTTTGAGACTTTTACATGACAGGGGGCTAGCCCATCACCACAGCTATGGAGTAATGAAGGTTTCCTCACGATGTTTTCCATCACCGTTAGAACGTCCGATATATGAATTATATTACTATACTGGTTTACGTGTTTGTGTGTTGGTTACCTATTTCATATTATTAGAAATTACCTTAATTTCCAATTCGACCATTAATTGCCTTAATTAAAAAGTATTTTGACCAAACGCCAAATAAAGAATACCCAAAGTTGACCGTCGTCATCGCGTCATTGAACCGTCACTGTAAATAGGGCCCCAGATACAACCTAGTTCTTATAATAAAGGCCCTAACTCTTTATTAATCTGTGTAAAGGCACACATTACGGCAACACAGTGGTTTTTAGACGAGGCATTTTCGCGAAACGACAACGACATTTTTTGTCGCTTCTCTACATTGGACCACTGTGGGAGAAGCAGGGCTTAGAAACTCCCACAGATTGATTTTTAGATCTCTTTTAAAAATTGCTAATGCTTAACTAATACAAATATTACGATATCAATTATTATAATTAATAAACAGGAATAAATAATTACAAAATTATTAATAGCTAGGTCTGTGTTGAGCTAGACTAACCCCCATACAGTCCCGTCATTTAAGTAATCTTGAACATTGTAATGTCCCTTTCGACAAAATCGCTTTAACATGCTTTTTAAATTGCTCAAATGGCAATTTCTAAATCTCCAGAGGTCTTAGAACATCTCCTAGAATCTTATTGTAGTAGAGAATAACCCTTGAAAGAATTGTTAACCTTCGCGAGTCTAAACCGGGGCGCAACTAGTCTATGATTATTTCTCAGGTAAACATTACAGCTATCGCTAAGTTTGGGAAATGTAATAAGGTTCTTGACTACATACATTATATTTTCGAAAATATATTGTCTTGCTACAGTTAGTATGTCAATTTCTTTGAAAATCTCTCTATAAATTGCTTGAATAGCTCTTTTCTGTAAAATAAAAATAGTTTGAATATCCGCTGCTTACCCCCACAACGAGATACCATAGAACATGACACTATGAAATTAACTAAAATATACTAGCCTAGATGTAGCCATATCCGTGTTTTGTCTTATGTTCCTAACAGCGTAAACCGCAGAACTTATTAAACCCGCTAATTTATCTAAGTGGGGTCCCCACTACAATTTGCTATCAATGGTTATTCCAAGGAACTTTGTATCATTGACTAACTCTAACGTGTTGCTGTCTAACACCAAGCTGGTCTCAACTTGCCTGACATTTGGAAGTGAGAATTTGATACACTTGGTTTTACCAGCGTTTAACAATAAATTATTAACTGTGGACCAATTCAAGTTTAAAGACAATACACAATTAACATCATCAAAATCTTCTTTTTGTCTTTCAATTTTGGAGACTGAAAATGCGTTCTCGTAATGATCCATTAGAATGTACGGTTCAATAATTACAAACTAAACAGTACTTTACTCATTTATTTGATAATTCTTGGAATATAACAAATGCCGGCCATGCACTACACAGAGATTCACTTTCACACGACACTCAAACATAGTCGCGTTCAGAAATATTTCAAGACCTTCAAGCTGTAATCCTCACCATTGAAACCTTCATGAAAATGAAAGGAGATTATTCACGGCCCATACATTTTTGGGCCAAAAGTGAAAGTGCCGGCCAGAAAAAAAAGGGATATTCGGATAGAACACACAATCCCCATAATTTTTTACTATTACAACAAACCTGTGCGGTCCACGGCCACATTTTTACAGGCTATTGAAATTTAATAAAAAATGATATTAGGATAGTTTTGTTTATACCATTTGATCGTGTCTATTGAATTATTTTGTATTATAATATAACACTGGCACTTATTTAACCGACAGCCAAGTGAAAAAGGAGGATTATTTGTTTTTGTATGTATGTCTGTTCCTATGTTACTTCATTCTACCTAACGGCTCAATCGATTTTGATAAATAATACGTCATCAGATTTGTCTTATTCGCGCGAGCGATACTGGGTACATAAAAATCGGTTTTTATTAGAGATGCAACGAATAGTGATTTGGCCGAATACCGAATACCGAATATTCGGTGAGAGATCCAGTGCATGTCACGCGAACAGGAGCGTAATTCTCACACATTTAAATGCGTATGCGCTTTGAATGCCTATTCTACAAAGGGGCGGAGCTTCGTCCTTTAATAGGCGAAGTTCCTTCGCGAGTGGTCCTTGGCAGAATACGCATTCAAAGTGCTTACGCATTCGAATGTGGGGGAATTGCCCTCCAGGTTACGATATCACTCACTGTGGTCCATGCGGGGGTGACGGAGAGGGATTATTTGGCTCACCAGCCGGCAAGTCGTCATAAAACTTGCTGTGTTTTATGTTATCGGGAGTAGAAAAGGTACGATTGCAAATGAGATACCAAGAGAGTTATATTTGAAGAGTGCTTGTCTCAACCGTACGGAAGATCGTTATATTATCACCGATGGTTAACCAAATCAAAACAGTATCCTTTTTCAGTTTTGTTAAAAATAACTTTCATGACCTTGTGTAGTGTGTATTATAGTAAAACTTTGTAAACCTATGGAGTGCAATAAATGATTGAGTATTGAGATATTATTCTTAGTAGCAGGTATTGTGAACAAAAAAAGCGCAATCGGCTGTTATTTTTTTATTTTGAATTTCCTTTGATTAATGTTAAATAAAAAAAAACTACCATCCTCAATATAAAGGCTAATAAATGATTATTCGGTAAAAATTTTTTTTTTTATTGCCCTTTTTAGAGTCACAGATCAATTTAAACAAATGAATTACAAATAAAATTAATATTAACGATGTAATACTAATAATACACAAATAGCTTTATTTGCGTTTTTATTTTATTTCTATTGGTATTCGGTATTCGGCCGAATAGTAGATAGTATTCGGCCGAATACCGAATAATGAAAAAAGTGGCCGAATAGGTCGAATACCGAATAGTTGCCGAATATCGATTAATTGCCGAATATTCGTTGCATCTCCAGTTTTTATCACAATAAGTACGCAGTTTGCATGATGTGCTGTGCCTTTGTAAATGTGTAGGGCATACACTCGATGCGAAATTGAAATTAAGGCCCCCTTGCGCGTCATCATCTTTATCATTGTCACCGTTCATCATCATCATACTCATCACCTTCATCATCATCATCATCATCATCATCGTCAGTCATCATCATCATCAAACATCATCATCGTCGTCAGTCATCATCATCATGATTGTTGTCATATTCATCATCATCATCAAACATCATCATCGTCGTCAGTCATCATCATCATGATTGTTGTCATATTCATCATCATCATCATCATTGTCAGTCATCATCATCATCATCATCATCGTCAGTCATCATCATCATCAAACATCATCATCATCATGATTGTTGTCATATTCATCATCATCATCAAACATCATCATCGTCGTCAGTCATCATCATCATGATTGTTGTCATATTCATCATCATCATCATCATTGTCAGTCATCATCATCATCATCATCATCGTCAGTCATCATCATCATCAAACATCATCATGATTGTTGTCATATTCATATATGACAACAATCATGATGATGATGATGTTTGATGATGATGATGATTCATCGTCGTCAGTCATCATCATCATGATTGTTTTCATATTCATCATCATCATCATCATCATTGTCAGTCATCATCATCATCATCATCATCGTCAGTCATCATCATCATCAAACATCATCATCGTCGTCAGTCATCATCATCATGATTGTTGTCATATTCATTATCATCATCAAACATGATGAATATGACCATCATCATCATCATCATTGTCAGTCATCATCATCATCATCGTCAGTCATCATCATCATCAAACATCATCATCATCTGGATATTGATAGACATCATGATATTCATCATCATCATGATCATCTATCCCTCATAGAATAGATAATACCTAGTCGATATTAAAACATGACCCTCATTTAAACCATTTGTATGCGTGCCCTAAAAAGATCGGATGTTATTAATTTTTTATGGTTTTAATACGCTGAAAGATTGAATTCTGTGCCTAAAAAGTTGACAATTATGTTTTTCTATTTTGTTTGAAAGTGATCGCTGTAAAAAGATCGCGAAGATTGAAAATTGTTTTCGTAAATTGTTTCTAAGTTTTTTGTGAATAACTTGAAAATTAACACTAACTGTTACTTACCCAAAAAAGGGTTATTATATCGAAGTTAAATACAATATTTGTTACTGTATTCACTGAAGTTATGAACGAACAATTATTCGCGAAGCCCCAGTGACGACTGCAACGCCCCCAGCGGCTGGCGAAGAAATGACACAGAATAATGATACTACAGTTAACGACGTCTCAGATATGTCCTGCGATATGCCGTCCCACGAAGAATCAACTTTTATGGAATCCCCGCTGGCCAACATGGGTACATCCATTCCTACAGGTTTCAGCTATGAGCGGATTTCAGAACTGCTGGATAGCAAACTAGATCCCAAACTGGAGAAAATTCGTCTTGCAATCGTGGAAGAAAATAATTTTCTCATCGAGAGCCTGAAGAAGGAGTTTACTTCGACGACGGATTTTCTGGCAGCACAACTTTCAGACATGAAGGCAGCATCTCTTTGCTGTCTTCCAAACTTTCGGCCCTCGAGGATGAAAATACCCAACTAAAAGGGGAACTTACTGTATTGAGACGTGAGCAACCGAGCGCGCCTGACTCCATCGTACATCAACTACAGGAGACGGTAGAACAGCTCCAAGCCGACGTAACCGGTCGAGAACAGGCGAGCCTCTGCAATGACGTGGAGATCACCAATATCCCCGAGGTGGCGGGAGAGAACCTCGAACATGTGGTGGCATTGGTCACGACGAAGCTTGGGGTCACGTTGGACGTGCGTGATGTCGTGGCCGCTAGGCGGGTTGGCTCCAGGAAGCAAGTGCCCAGCGGGGAAGGAGTGATCGTGGACTCCCGGCCGCGTCCCATCGCCGTACGGCTGGCGCGCCGCGCGCCCCGTGATGCGCTGCTGAAGAACTCGAAGGTTCGTCGCGGCGCTTCTGCTGATGACTTCGGACTTCCTCCACACGCCCCAAACACATTCAACGTCAACGAGCGGCTGACAAAGATGAATCGAGCTATTTTTGGCAGAGCGCGTAGTCTGGGCAAAGATTGCTGGACCTTCATTTGGACACAGGAAAGCCGCGTTTTCGCCAGACGTGATAAGTCTTCGCCAGTTCATATGCTGTACTCTCTCAAAGAGGTCGATCGTATTTTTGGTAACTCAGTTAAAAGCGTCAAAAATTAACCTATTTATTACTTTCGTTACGAAATGTTACAATGCATCTCAACTAAACTTCCATGTTAAAAATAATTGTTCATATTTTATTTCCGATTGTGTTTCACATACTATTTATGCTTGTGCGTATGTTATTCGTAGTGAAATGGCTCAAAACTCAAACCGTGACTTATCAGCTGACTGCGCGGTAAACGCTCTAAACCTACCCTGTAAGTACCTCTCACTCACACACATACCTTACATATACCGATGTACACCTATGCACTGTTCTAACTCAAATCACATTCCTCCAAACACAGTTATTTTATACATCATCATAAATATCGAGTATCGTCGTTCTCTCATTGTTTCAATATATAACCTCAAGTATTCTCGTATAAAAAGCTATTTATCTACACTATGTACTCTATGTATTTTATTACTTTTTCGTTATTATGTATGAATTAACTCACTGAGAGCTAGTTTTACCATCGAAGAGTAACTTTTTACTCAAGAGTATTTTCTACTTTTTCTAAGAATGACCTAATTTTGAACTGTCTTTGTCATATAAATTATCTCGATAAAAGCCACGGATCAAAAACTTAACTTTAACTTAGTTATTCTCGCATGACTTTTTGCTGTAAAATCCACCCTAAGTCACTTACTGTACTCACTTAATTATTAGTATTATTATTACGTACCTATTTCATATTTCTATTGTATATCTATATATCTACCTATACATCGCATCGTTGAGAGGTGCCTGCACGGATATCAAATGGTTTTGACAGAAAATCAGCGCTGCAGCCCTGTTGTAGCATTATGCTGAGTTGGAGCCATTTCACTGATGAAGCATGCGTACATCATCCTTCTCTTTTATTTAGAAAATATGTGTTTTCTTCTATAATCTAATGTCGATTTCCTGTCTGTAAAGTTTTCCTGTTGATGTAACATATTTTGTCCAGTGAATAAATAAATGTCTATGTCTATGTCTTTTATGCATTTCATGCCGTACGCCAATTGGCGATCGCCGAAGTTATACTTGGACTTCCCGAGAATGACAGCATATCAATATAACTCAGTTCGTAATTGCAGATCAACTAGATCGACAGGTATGGATTATTTCATTCAATTTGTTCTATAAGTCATAAGTAAGTCTATTACATATATACATAAGAAAGTTTTAAATAGAGAGATGTGTATTTAAGTAATAATAATAATTTTGTATTTTATAAGATAATTTTATAGGTAAAATGTGTAATGTATAATTATTTGGTAGACAACTCTATCGCTTTAGGGTCACTCCTGTAAAGATAGATGTTAAGTGGAAAAATAAATAAATAAAAATAAATAAATAAATATACCTACATGAATAAATATTATTACTTATCTCTATTTATACAGGGTTACTTTTGGAACCCTAGCCAGAAGTTACTATTAAGTTATGGACATCAGTCTGAGGAACTTTCACTAAGAAACCGATTTGATCAGAGTAACTTAATTTTTCACTTCTCCACACAAATCAGCTGACCCATTCAGTCCAAAATGTACTGGGAAGTGAAAAATAAAGATGCTCTGATCAAATCGGTTTCTTAGTGAAAGTAGCTCAGAATGACGTCCCTAAAATAATAGTAACTTTTGGCTAGGGTCCAAAAATAACCCTGTATATACATATATATGTGTTAACAGGAACAACCTACAGAGGTTATTTGTCGACCCTGTTGGCAGCAAGTTGAGCGTCGGTACCTCCGCAACCAACGTGAACCTGGCGTTGCAGACGAAGAACTTCAAGAAGTTAACGCTAATGCCGCGCTAACTACTTTGTCCGGGTTCAGCCGTACCGGTATTTCGACAAATACTTGTGTGTTTCAACACTGTGGAAATGCCACGAGACACAGAATACCCGAAAATATAATACTACGAATGCTTTGCCGCTACAGTGTGTTCATAACTGAAAATAGTCGAGTATGCAATGAACACTTTGAACAAGCTGCAAGACAATTTAATAGAACGTTTCAATCCAGCTCAAATCGTTAGTGCTATGAGATTATTAGTAAGCCACGTCAGCACAGAAGCATTAGATTTTGAACATTATGATGAAATAAATGAGAAGGAACTTCACGACTGGACTGGCTTGACTATCGAACAGTTTACTGATTTATTAGCCAACACTCCTAGCCTAAATCAAAGAAGAAACAAAAAAACTATTCTAGCAGCTTTGTTAGCCAAACTCCGAACCGGCGACTCAAATGCACGGCTAGCTTCGATTTTCAAAACCAGTGAAGCCACTAACTCGAGAATGCTCCGCACTGGTCGAGAAGCACTGATGCAGGACTTTGTTCCTATTCACTTAGGCTTGATGAAAGAAAAGCCATAACAATTATAGATGGTACAAATATATTACATATATCACATTACATATATATTCAAAAGAGTTCTAACTACTTTTTTCAAAGGAAAGCCAGACACAATTTAAACAGAAGACGTGCACAATTCCAAGTTATGACTGCAGATATGGCTGATTTTAATGATTTCCCAACGCTGAGTGAAGAAGAAATAATACTGTTTAGCCTTGGTATATACCAGCTTAAACAAGCAAAAAGCTATTATGGAAAGCACCTTCAATCCAATGGAGCTTTTATTGTTGAGCTGGGTGGTGGGGTTCCCCAAGAAATTGTCAGAAAACTTGAAGGGGAAAACTTGTGGATCATAAGATGACGAATTCAATCCCGGCACATCCAGACAAAAACGTATATTGGATTAAATCGGGCAGCAAGTGGACGTCGAGCAATAGCTTATTACTGTTAGTGTAACATCGGTAAGAGGACTATAGGATGCTGCTCCCATACAATTGCAATAGTCTGGTATATGGGTTATGGTAAACATGACCCTTACCTCACCCCACCCGCAATACGATTAGATGATGTGTTCGTGAGATTATGAGAGGATTAATAAAATGCCTTAGTTAAAACTCTATATTTTCTGCTTTAAAACAAAAAAATAAGTTTTTTTTCTTTTTGAAACAGAAACTATGAGTTATTTAATTATACCTCTGTGTGTGCATCAGCTACTGCATGTGCATGTGTGTATGTGTGATGAATGTAGGTGACTTGTGTAATAGAAAATACGAGTAGTATAATGTTTATGTTTGACTGTAGTGAATAGGGACTGGATGTGTATATAAATTATTTATACGTATTACATGATATTAGTTGTTATAGGGTTTAAAGATTTAACTTATTTCTTTATTTTATGACATAATTTTTTTGAATATACAATTGAATGTTGTTTCATTTCACTTTTCTTTATCTATGTCTGCTATTTTTTAATAATTATAGTAATAATATAGCTAACTAAGAGCGAGCTTTCTTTCGTTTTTGTTCGAGATCCTCGAGTAACGTAACAATTACCCAACTCGAGGATCTTGAACAAAAAGGTTTTTTATCTGCCAGTTTTGATAAATAATACGTTATTGACAATCGCGCAATTAAGACAAATCTAATGACGTATTATTTATCAAAATCGGATGAGCCGTTAGGTAGATATGAAGTAACATAGGAACAGACATACATACATACATAAACAAATAATCTTCCTCACGTGGCTGTCGGTTAAACAAACGCCAGCGTTATATTATAATACAAAATAATTCAATAGACACGATCAAATGCTCTAAAAAAAACTATCCTAATATAATTTTTATTGAATTTCAATAACCTGTAAAAACGTGGCCAAATTACAGCACAGGTTTAGTGTAATAGTAAAAAATTATGGGGATTGTGTGTTCTATCCGAATATCACATTTTTTTGTCTCTTCATTTTTGGCCCAAAATGAATGATCTCCTTTGAAAATGCTAAAAAATAGACCAGAAATAGTCCTAAATAGTCCACCAAGAAAGAAAATTAGTCTAGGTTGGTGAGGATTACAGCTTGACGTCAAGCTGTAATCCTCATCTCTCGTGCAAGCAAACGGAAGGACCTATCGACTTGGTTTGTGTTTCAATAATTAGTCCAGAAATAGTCCACACGACATGCCAAATTTCAGAAATAGACCTTTACCGATACCAGAGTTATTAAGATATCTTGGTGAGTATTACAGCTTGAACATTTGATAACATCAAATATCTCCGGACCGCCTGCGACTCTGTTTGATATTTTTGCCAAAAAATAGTCCATAAACAGTCCACCAAAACAATAATAATTTCCACCTGGTTTACTTTGAAGAACTGCATTAAAAATGCAATGTTTAATTTCCCATACATTTCAATAAATATACAGTGGTGTACAAAATAATAATGGGGTAAACCCAAATAAACCGGTTTATACCAATTAAGCTCCATGGTCTAGTGGTTTCATACTCGCTTCTCACGCAGGAGATGCGTGTTCGAATCCGGTGCTGACCATATACCATTGAGATAAGTAATTTAACCAATGTACATTATGCAGACGTTCTTACGGTGATGGGAAACATCGTTAGGCAACCTTTTATCTCCATAGCTGCGGCGATGAGCTAGTCCCCTGATGTAGGTACCTAACTGCCTACCTTCCTACAAAGGTACAAATCATCTCATTATTTCTAATCAATATGAGGTTACAATTTTATTACCCCACTCGCCAGACCGGCTGCGCTATACGACAACCAGTGTTGGATTTTGTGGCGTTGAAAAAGATAGCACAAAAAAACAAAAAGGATGGTATTTTGTAAAAAAGTATAGGACGCTCCAAAACTAATTTAAAATGATGAAAATATTTAAAATCAACATCATTTATTCGTAATTTTCATGACTTTAGATTTAGGTTAGAGATCTAGCAATTATAATTACTATTTTGACTGTTTTTTTAGATATGATAAAAAATCATAATTTAGTCCATTACATGTGATTTATGTACAGGCTGTAAAATAAAAGTGTAATCAAATTAGAGGTTAGAAATATTGGTCTGAACAACTTGCACTATGAAACCGTTTTTATCAGAGCAATTTTATTTTTCAACTCTCTATACAGGGTGTTGTTTTGTAAAGTTACGCACGGGTAAGGGACTATAGTACCCTTCATTATGAATAACTTTCCTCAAGAAATATACGGTCGCAAACGAAAAAACATCTTGGGTCTCCCTTAGTACCATGTAATCAGCTGATCGGTCAATGTTATGAGTGACGATTTTTTTCCATTTGCGACAATATGTTTCTGGGGGAAAGTTGTTCATAATTATGGGTACTATAGGCGTAACTTTACAAAACAACAGCCTGTATATTAATGTTTGGAAAAGGTTAAAAATAAAGTTGCTCTGAAGATGTTTCATGGCGAAACATGATATCCCTACATATACATAAAAGTGTAGTCAAATTTGAAGGGGATATCCCCTTAAAATTTGACTACACCTTCATGTATACTTATACTGTGGAAGTGCCAATTATTTCGAGATAAGCACTAATTAAATACCTAAAATTGAAATGATTAAGACTATAATTAATCGAACAATGTTTGATGTTATGTGATGATTGTACCAATGAACCGACTGTGATTATTGTGATTAAAACTAAGTTATATATATAAATGTGATATAAACATATATATATATATATATAACTATAATGAACATAAATGGATCTGTTCTCTTTCGAAGCTAATATGTTGTATTTACACATTGACTGTCAGTTCTTAACAATTTCCTCCATTGCAATGATGTCATTATTGCAATTGTCATGTTCCGATTGACGCGATTTTCAAACACTCGTCACTAGTGCCCTAATTTCCACCGAAAAATGCTTTAAGATGTCTTTAAAAGTTTCGGCAAAATCGTATTTCGACGAAATTTTTTCAGCGCGTTCGCGATACTAATTCCGCCATTGTTGTTTACATCTTAGATCAACTACATAAATATATAACATTTATATCATATCTACAACCTGGGCTCGAAGACCCGTTCAAAATCCAAATCGCTGTCACGCACTTATTTATAACAAAAAACTCATTTAAGTTTCAGTCTTCTAAGATCTTTTGATAGCCGTTAAATACAGTCTAAACACAACTTAAGCACAACAAGCAAAGGCAAGAAACGTACTCAAGCAGGCCAAGCTTATTGCCTGTCAGCCATTTTGCTCTTAAGCATCCGTGTTTTATTAAAGGTTGTATTTAAACTGTATTTAGCGGTTATCAAAACTCTGGTGTAAGTCCGGCTAAATGGGAGAACATAAAAGTTAAGTGTCGTGAACGTGAGGGACAGAGTTATGCGCTATATATAGTATCTGTCTCTCACTTTCCTACAATATTCTACCGTTAGTTTTCAGAGATTAAAAACAGGCCCTTTGATTGAATTAACCGAGTTAAACCGGTTTATTAGGGTTTACCCCATTATTATTTTGTACACGATTGTACATGTATTGAAATGTATGGGAAATTAAACATTGTATTTTTAATGCACTTCTTCAAAGTAAACCAGTTGGAAATCATAATTGCCTCGGTGGACTATTTCTGAACTATTTTTTGGCTCAAATTTCAAACTGAAAGTCGTAGGCGCTCCGAAGATATTTGATGAACATGTGATTCAAGCTGTAATCCTCACCAAGATGTCTTAATTAATCTTAATCTTAATAACTCTGGAAACGTTGAAGGACTATTTCTGAAATTTGGCATGCCGTGTGGACTATTTCTGGACTATATTTTGAAACCTAAACCAAGTCGATAGACCCTTCCGTTTGCTTGCACGAGAGATGAGAATTACAGCTTGAATCAAGCTGTAATCCTCACCAACCTATAGCTATAACTTCGGAACTATAAGAGGACTATTTTTCTTTGTGGACTATTTAGGACTATTTCTGGACTATTTTTTGGCAGTGTCAAATTTCGTTTTCATCAAGGTTTCAACGGTGAGGATTACAGCTTGAAGGTCGTAATATTTTTCTTCAAGTTACCGCTGCGTTGACATAAATGACGTTCAGGACAAACTATTGACAGAAATAATTTACAAATTTACTTACTTTTTTAAATTCTTGTTATTATTTAAGGGTAACAAAAGTAATGGATTATCGAATTCATGATTTCAGTAACATCTTTATTATAACACTTTGAAATAAACAATTCGTACTCGAAATGACGATTCCTAACTTCTTAAAATTCCAAAAATAAGTAATAAAATATTTATTTTCTTGATATTCGATTAGGGTACAGTTAAAACATAACAATGTGGATTGTCAGAATTATTGCTCATTACAATATACCGTCTCTTTTTGGGCTAAATTCACTTCCGAATCAAATTCGCCACCTTGGTGATTTTGAGGCAGGTATTTTAAAGATGTATCAAAAACTCACAAACGGCATACTATTTGAAAAAAAGTTAAGAAAACGAATAAATTGTCACACATGTTTACGTAGCTGGCAAGACTAATGTTTTCAGTAGTTATCGCAAGCCAGCATTTTGACAAACGTGGTTCTAGCAGGATTGGAAATAAGAGTCCCCGCCGCCACTCAAGTCCGATAGCCGCGGCGGCGGCGCCACCATCATCTTGCCAGTGAGAATTGCCTGTGAGATTAGCGCATTTAGTACCACTTTCCGTCGCTGGACATGAGTGGTGGCGCGGACTTATATCGCTGAATATGGCTTTTCGGTAACATTTATGTACAGTCAACATCAGATATATGTGAGCCGGTTAGCTACTCAAAAAGATCTACACATCTTAACAAATCAGAAATATCGATACAGCCAAAGTGTCAAAATTATGTCAACATCCAAGTTAACTCTGGGCGTGTTGACGTAATTTTGTCACTTTGTTGTTCACTGAATGTATTTTTGGCCGAAATGCATTAGTTTGCCATTCCCATACATGATTTCACAGAATTACGACATTATTATAAGCGAACAAATAAACCATACTTTTGTAATTTTACTTACAACCAACATTGACTTGCAAAGAGTACATGCGACATTGAAATGTCACTTCCTTCCTAACCTACCATAGTTTATGGGGGATCAAGAGATTAATATTTACCTTATGCAGGCTTAAGCCACATTAGCATACCGACTTTTACCGACACACCATTTGGAATGAGTTATGTATGAATGTAATTATGAAATGAAATGATGTAGGTATCTTCTTACAATAATTTATAAATAGTATTTGAAACCTTACATTATTTGGCATATAGCCCATTGTTTTACCAAAGCCATCTAATTAAATACATGCTTCCAAATATTAATCCTAGGAGACCTGCAGCTAGGACCATACGGAAGTACCTGAAAGTAAGCACATTTTTTATATCTCATATCAGAAAAACACAGAAGAAAACCCCAGGCCTTAAATGTTTACATGTTTGTGACAGTTTCTGGTTCCCACAACACAGGGTATTCTAGTGTGGGGCCAGAAGCAATGTCTGTGCCTGTATCTAAATGTTATTATGTTTTATTATGATATGTCTAATATGTTATATGATTGCTAGTCAAAATAGATACTTTTAGGACCTGTCAAAACGGTAATTTTGTTCATGAGTTCTATGAAATATTAGCTTGTGACATCATAGCCAAATGCTGTGTTTTTAACACAATATTGTGTTTATAAAATACAACTGCTGGAAACACATGATTCTGATATTTTCAAATGTTTTTGTTGAAATATGTTTAGCTTGAGACACATTTCTGGATTTATTGGACTACCTTATCAAATACCGTATTGTCTAATATGAACTGCTGCTTACCAAGTGAACCGTGACCGATGCAAGACTCTTATAATGCTCTCAGTCTGACCCCTAGTGCCTTCAATGTCACCAGAGTTGTCAATGACAAAATGAGAGTTAGCAGCCTTCTCTTGTAGGGGCATTTGGCAGTTTATCCTCTTTTTTGCCATGTCCTCTGATAAGTCGTTGCGTTTGCAAAGGCGATCAAACTGTTGTTCACTTTCACTGGAATCAGAAGTGATGGTGAGAGGTTAAATGGACTCTTTCTTTGGAAATCTTTGGAAGGCATTTAACCTGCTGGGACGCAGAGAACCTGAAAAGGAACTTTTATGACAGACGTCACCTACTGTAGATTCTATTGTGGGCATTTATGAGCAAAAAACATAAAATTTCCCTTAATTGTTGTGTTATTATTTATTCTTTTCGGGCCAGCAGAGATAGCGAAAGGTTTAAGAACTCAAATTGATGATCCAGTTGCTTGCTATAGTGCATTGCAGCTTTAAATTTCCTTTGCCGTCAAGTTCGTAGCAATGAAACCAGTGCTCCTAGCTGTTGAAAAATGTGTTACCCAAAATTTATGGAGAAACTATCTATGCTAACACATACTATAAATATTCATTTACTTTGCTAATACTTCTTGGTATTTATGTTTTTCGTGTGATGAGGTTTTAGGTAGGTACTTGCATATCTGCTATCTTATTTTAGAATGCAGGAATTGTAAGGACATTGAAATTTACTGATTTTCTTGGTGACAGTGACAGTTGTGGACTACAGCTATTCTAACTGCTAAGTGAATTTATAGGTGAAATGCACTCTTTATGAAACTCTTGTCAACTAAAATTTCAAGGGTTGTTGTTACTAACTAAAGCAAATCAAGATCAGCCTAAACATGCTTACCAAACCACAGTGATGATTTTGTGCATAAATGTCAGCATTTTTCCTGTTTCAAAAAGCAGCGGCACTTCCATAACAACATACTTGTGTCCAGCGAAGAAATATCTAACAGCCATAACTATCATGGTTCTCTGTATTCGGGGGTGTGTGATTGCATTCAATTTTTTTCGTTTCTCAATATCATTAAACACTATTTCTCCCAGAATGACTCGATTCACCTTCCCATCCTCATGTAAGACAACATCACCGAAATAGCTCCGTAGCTCATTCCAGCCTCGGGTGCCAGGCTCCAGGACTGTGGATGAAACATTTTGTTTATTAACATTCTTATAGATACGCACAGCTGGATTGCCAAGTAAAGTCAGAGTTCAGAAACATTATTATAATAATGTACCTAAGTTTCTGTAGGTATCCAAATTCTCAAAGCAGTTTTAGGTTTAAGCCAATAGGAGCACTTCAGAGTACAGGATAGGTTCGTTAATTTGATGAGATTGCTTAGATCCGGGAAGCGTAGGGAGCTATTTACCGTGTCTGATTGAAATTACGTATTACATACAGAATTCTAGATACGTCGAGGACCGCAGGTACGTAGCTTTAAATTCGTAAAGAAAATCAAAAGTAAGCCTCACGGATACCAACCTTTTCTTGCGATCTGATCCGCATCGATTACCGCAACCCCATTCTCTCTGAATATTGAGAGAACTGTGCTTTTTCCTGTGGCCAGTCCTCCGGTCAATCCAACGATAAACATGGTTTACGTTTATAGCAAAGGTTTGAGAGGTCAGAATAATTGAAAAAGCAGAGAAAATTGCAACAAATTGACTTCCAAACCGAGATGAAAATGACAACAGCAAATTTTGTTTGTCGGTCTATAGTGTCTGTTCTGTCTGAAGTGTTCTGTGCCTGTAGGTCTGTCTGTGGTCTGTACTGGCCAAGTGCTGCCGGCCCGTGTGCTGTGCTGGGTTGCCAGATGAGATTTCTCTAATTTCCCCAGATACAAAACTATTTTTCCCCAAAGTGATACTTTTTTTAGAAAAATCCCCCAAACCTAATTTGACTTAATTTAGAAATAACTACACCATATTTTTATTTTTGTATTTATTCATATTAAAATTTACTTTAAAGCACACAAAACACGTAATAAAAACTGGACAAAGAAACAAAGAAAGATTACACTGTATTGTATATATAATATAAATAAATTCATGCGTTAAATAAACCTAAGATATAGAAAACTACTAATGCTACTAATTTAAAGGTTGAAAACTTAAAAGGGACGAAATAATTTTAATAATTCGACGTTGTCGTCTCCGGCAGAGTAAACGTTCGGCTTCCCAAGCCGGCCTATAACGTCTAGCCATTATATTCTTCTTTATTTTACTAAAAACAACACGGAAACAAACATACCAATGCAGGATATACGTTTTGTACAACGATCGTAGAGAAAGAAAAGAAGCAATGTCTCTTTAGACAAAACAAAACAAAAGCCAGGGTGGCCAATTAGCAATAGACAATTCTGGCGCAGCACACGGTATTGCGTGGCAGTCTCATTAAGTAATTCGTAAATTTATGGTTATACTTATCTATAAAAAGTTTTTTCTAGATAATAGGTTTTGTTGCTGTACTGTGGCTTCCCCGAGCCTTTTCCGTAGAGCTTCCGCAGATAAGGGCGAGAATGGTGGAGGCCCAATTGCTGGCCTTCTGCCCCTAATTTTGCTAGCTTGTCTGCCTCCCAGTAGCTCCGCGGGAACAGGAATTTACCTATCCATACCATGGCCCATCAATGTGATGACAACCGCTGTTTTGAGTGCGTCTACGGACGACGTCAACGCCCTCATCTCTTTAAGAATGACCTGGAGGGTTTTATCCTGATTATCCAAGCGCTCAGTTATACCGGCTATATCGAACATCTGCTTTGGGCGCTTGCCGGGGGGTGGGAGCGCGGTGTCCCCTGAGCCTCGCTGAAACGGGTTTCCCTGCCAGCGGGGATTACCCCTTTAAGTCCCGTATCCATAGTGATCTCCATCGGGGTGGTAGGGGCCCCCCCAAGGCTTTCCGTATCCGAAATTTAGTCGGCTAGAGGGTCTTGTGAGTGGACGATTGTGTCTGTCAATACAATTTTTGGTTCGATGGCTTCTACTGTGGATCCCTACATTAATTCCGCCAATGTCATGTATTGAAGATGACACGAAGGGGATCACACAGACATATATTGATACTAGGGGATCACATTCATTGTGTCTGTCTAGATTCTCGTTCCGAATGACAGTCACCTTGAAAGTCACCAATCAAAAATCTGTAAAAAAACATAAAAAAAAAATAAAAAAAAATAGATAGTAAGCATATAAAAGGAGGTTTTCCGTCGCCAACATGGTAACATGAGAGTGATTTGATGACACCCGGAACGCACACAGAGTAGATAAATCGAGTTGCTTCACTACTCGCTTTGTTGCCTCAAATGGTAGAAAATCCGCAACTACCTATTTGGATCACAAATATAGTAATAAATTACTGCCAAGCTGAAATGGAACGGTGTAAGTCTGTCAGATCCACCCAGATGGGCGGACATAAGCCAGCTGTATACGCACTGATGTAGCTGGCAGATCCGCCCGACAGTCGTGCGGAGTCATGCCTGGCTTTACATTGGCATTAAACTGCCAATGTAAAGCCAGCCACATATGCACGGATGTATCCGTCGACTGTATCTCAGATCTGATACGTGACTTCGCATAAGCCAGCCATAACCGCGCGGATGAACCCGACAGATCTGCCCGCCGTGCCTGATCTTGCCATACATTGGCTTGGCGGGCATATATGCCTGCCTTTTAGCCGGAAACTGGCACGGATATGCCTGCCTGGTGCCCGTGCTCAAATCGACTGGATCAGATACGATCCGAGCATCCAACTTGTTGCGATTGTACGAGTGTGCGTAGCGCAGATGGGCCCGCCAGATTGCTCCTCAGCAGGGTTGCGAGACATGAAACATATAATTACTTACTCGTTCGACATCCACAAGTCTTTATCTAAAAGATTACCAAAAGTAGTTAGATTAGTTTTGGTGGCTAAAATTAATTAAGTTTTGGCTAAAACCGTTAAGATCCGCTAGTCTAGATCTAGCGGATTTTAACGGTTTTAGCCAAAGTGAATACAACGGCAAGATTGATGCCCGTATCAGATCTGAATTGCCGTCGACGACGGGCAGATCCTAGGTGCATCCGACGGGTAAGTCCGTGTGTGTATGCGAAGTCACTGATCAGATCTGAGATACTTCCGACGTGTAACTATCGGGTACATCCGTGCGATTATAGCTGGCTATCTTCGTTGCCTAGTTGGTGCCACAAGAAGGACGCCATGGCGAGGCGGCGAATTAGGATGGCTACTGTCACGGTTCAAAACTGGCACGAATGCTAGTTTTCGACTTTTTAGTAGTTGACTCGCTCTAATAAAGTGCCACATTTTACTACTGGAGGCGAAAGTGGGCAGATGGCACACATTTTGTATGAACCCCGTAGGCACCTACCAATAGACAGGGGATGCGTGTCGATTTGTTCTTATCGACCCAAATAGATAAAATACTTGTTATGGTTTCAAAAATATGTTGTCAATACTCTACAATATGAAAACGAAAATGAAAAAAAGAATACTTTATTTATACATGAGAAAAGCGACACTAGGTACTACTATCTCAATTTAATCTTTACTATGTAACTATAGTCTACCAATCTAGTGCGTGTTCTGCCGCGACCTCGGTTCCTCCCAATAGGTCCTAGGTAAGTTGCTGTAGCCTTGGTCCATTTCTTGTCTGACGATGTCGTGGCGACAACTATAATAGACTGGCTCCTAGCAGCTCAAGATGGAGAGAAATGCAAGGGCCTATACCCAATGTAGGGTCCTCCATCAATCTGAATAAAATATTCATTTAATTGAGATTTGATAAGTTAAAAGATAACTTTAATTTTATTTAAAATTTTTCATGGATCAGGAAGAATAAAGGCTTTTTTTATGTATGAAACTATATTTATTAATTTTTAAGGTTCTGTACCCGATGGGTGTCAGACAGGACCCAATTACTAATCCTCCGTCCGCTGTGTGTTCATCCGGCCATCTTAGCGGGCTGTATCTCAGGAACAGTAATAACTAGAAAGTTGAAATTGTCACAGAATATATATTTCTGTTGCTGCTATAGTAATAAAAAACAACTATACTAGTTTTATAAATTAAAGGGGGCCAAAAAGTATTTCATCTGTTTTGGTTCCCTATGGACATATCGACATGCATCCCATGACAGTTGATTGGTGCATACGGGGTTCTTACAAAATGTGTACCACTGGCCTGCCACCTTTTCCTCTAGTAGTAACGTGTCACTTTATTCTGATAGCATTGGTGCGAGTCAACTACAAGAAAGCCGAAAAAGTAGTAAACTGGCCTGAGTGCCTGTGTTTGACCGTGCCAGTAGCCATCTAACTCCCGGCGCGGCGGGGCAGGCCGAGGCGGAGATGGCGGAACGACCTCAATAAGTTTCTGCAAGGGTGGACGGACGAGGTCCAGGATAAATAATTGTGGTTGCAACATGGGAGGCCTTTGTCCAGCAGTGGGAAACATAACGTCTACAAATAATATACATTGTAGATTTTCTGATATTACATGGCAACACTGTTAAAATTACCATCCATCATCCATTGCCGTCGCGGCTGTCAACGTGCCTGTCAGTCCACAGAATGTATTTTGTTCTGTTGCACAGAATTCTGTTGGTTGTTGCGTGTTGCCAAATTGTATATTTTTTTGAATTTTTGTATACGCCCCAACATACAACTGTGTTTGAGTGTCGTTGATTACTTACCGCAGTTTTTTAACTATGAGAATAGCCTGATAATTTTGCGTGTTGTTTAGTTTTGTGTTAGAGAAAGATGTCTATTACGAAGACGAGTGGCGAGAATCTCGCTTCCGACTCGCAGGTGAGCTATTCTCTTTGAATTCCGTATCTAAGTAGTACCAAATTGCGTATGATTTTTGAAAATATGTGAGTTGCTTTATCCATTAAAATAACCATAACTTCCCTACTGGCGTCGGCTTTGTGTCTCGTTTCTTTAGGTAAAATATGACTCATTGCTACTTAGTCGCCCAACAAGGACCTGACCTATTATTCCCTGTTTAAGACTCCACGAGTATAATTATGTTATTAGAGCCTGTTACAATACTACATCATAGTACTATAATCAAG
The DNA here is from genome assembly GCA_949825045.1 of Argyresthia goedartella. Classification (NCBI taxonomy): domain Eukaryota; kingdom Metazoa; phylum Arthropoda; class Insecta; order Lepidoptera; family Argyresthiidae; genus Argyresthia; species Argyresthia goedartella. The sequence goes on along the minus strand of OX463806.1, from coordinate 43,557,811 downwards.
ATAAGGATGGCAATTGGGTACATTTTTATGTAGGTATTTCTCTGTTTGGCATACATCATACATGCTTTATTATTATTATTATCATTATTTTATTATGCACAAGCAGCTTAAAGCTGATGCGTGCATATTAGTTCACATTTCACAGCACTTGTTTTATACAATTGTCAGGTCTATTTTTAAAACTGTTCACTGATGGTGCACTAATAACAGTTTCTGGAAGTCTGTTCCACTTGCGGACCACTTGGTTTGATAGAAGGTGTTTGCATGGGTTACTTGTAAACGAGAGCCCTTGGAGTTTCAGTGTGTGTCCTCTGAGGTGGTGATTCTGGTTCATCGTAAACATTTCCTTCATAGTCGATACATCATAGTAGCCAGTTAGAATCTTATATGTTTCTATGAGATCTCCATGTTTACGTCGTTGCTCTAGAGTGCTCAATCCTAGCTCTGCAAGTCGCTGCTCATAAGGCTTGTCACGAAGTCCTACTACCATCTTGGTTGCTCTTCTTTGTACTTTCTCCAGCAAGTCTTTGTCCTTCTGGAAGTAAGGGCTCCATATTTGGAAAGCATACTCAAGGAGTGGTCTGACATAAGTCCTGTAAAGTCTCAAGAATAATTCTTTGTCAATATAATCAAAGGATTTCCGAATCATATATGTTAGTGAGTTGGCTTTCTTAGTAATTGAAAGTATATGAGTCTCCCATTTAAGGTCAGTTGATATTGCGACCCCTAGGTCTCTTTGTGTTGTAACAGGATCCAGTGTTTGCATATTAATGCTGTATGGTAACTTTGGATTATTGTTCCCAACATGCAGAACCGTACACTTTCCAGGATTTAAGGTTATTAGCCAATTCTGTGTCCATTCAAAAATGTGGTTCAAGTCTTCTTGTATTATATTGAGTGATATTAGCGGATTTCCCATGATTTTTGTATCATCTGCAAACAGTGAAAGTCCAGACTTTATTATTACCTTTAGGTCAGTTAGGTATACGCAGAATAAAATTGGTCCAAGCACTGATCGTTGTGGGACACCACTCATAATGCTTATAACATATAATGCATATAACATGCTTATAATAATAATAAACATATTTACTTTCAGAAAACAGAGTTCCATAGTTCTCTTAGTAATATGAATTTATTACTCTATATTAGTGACATCTTAGAAATAAAATACTTACAAAAGAATAACTTATATAAGAGCTAGGTACCGGTCACCACCTTTACCCAGTATTTCAGGATAGGTCCATCGACCCTTTCTGCTATAACAGTTAGGATACCGGGTGCTGCCGCGCACTCTGTGCATTAGCGAGGCCATCCATTTCCGTATTATTGCATGAAAACCGTCCGTGCGAGCTTCTGTAAACATGACTGACGCACTACAAAATCGCGGCAGCCCCTGCATCATCCTAAATCCGTTATTATACTGGACTCGATGGGCGTTTAAGGACTTTTGAGTATATCTGACCCATAGGCTACTCGTGTAAAGGGATTGGCAGTAAGCCTTAAACAAGATAATTTGTACTTGCTATGTACAAAGAGTAAACCTGCATGCCAGCATGTTCACCCTCACCGCCAACGCCCTCTGTACCCATTCAATATCCAGGTCATCTCTCATGTGATTGGTTACAATGTGCCCCAGATATTTAAAACTTGTAACATGTGATAACTCCTGACCATATAATTTTAAAGGAGGCACATTACTAGGGGACTTATTTCCCTTCTTAAATATCATTATTTCCGTCTTTTTAACATTGTATTGTAAGCCGTGGGTCTCAGCATATGACTCAGATGTACTTAACAGATGTCTTAATCCTCTCAATGATGGACTCAGCAGCACCATTGTCGTTGGCATAGCGTAAGTTATTTGCACTTATCTTTTCCCACTTATATAACAACCCGCGTGCATGCTGCTTAGTCCACCAATGAGGTTATTAATATACAATTTGAAAAGCTTCAGAGATGTGAGTCCCCCCTGTCTCACTCCGCATTCCAACTTGTACTTTTCAGAGTAAGCACTTCCTCATCTGCCACTGTACATCTGATGCCTATACCAATATTTAAGTATATTTATAGTTTCCATCGGTAGGTTTGCTTCCCGACACTTATCCCACCAAAATCAATTCGAACGCCTTCAAGAGATCTAGAAAACATGCATATTCATTAGTGTTCTTTTCCATATAGTACCTGACAGTATGCTTGAGAGCCAGGATTACACTTTCTGTGGACAGTCCAGACCTAAATCCAAACTGACCATCATTAAGTTTGAGGTGTTTATCCAGTTGATCGTCATGCAAGCCATCAAACACTAGCCAGTACAGTATAATTGCAAGTATTTCAGTATCGGCAGAATTTGACCTTTACGTCATATAAATTCACCCATATTCTCACAAAATGTCACCTATAAATATTGAATTACGTTTATCTGGGTGTTAACAGCGTCCAAATCACATTACTTGTATCTCCTTCCCTGATGCCTATTCAATTCATTGTAAAACTTTAGAAATAACCCATATTAATTAAATTAAACCGTATTTGTTTCCAAAACATATCCATAAATGTCTTCAGTAATTAAAGAGATCCTTTTATTTCTTCATGAACCTATCATCAGATCCTGGCCAGATGTTGATGAACCTATGTCACCTATCACATCCATTTCACCATTATGCATTTTGATGAGCATACATTACTTACCAACCCTTAACCCAGATGTAATAGGCCTTTTAAAAATTAAATATTAGGTAGGACTCCATTCAAGGCCGAACATCCAAACATTGAAATTGAGTTTTGTGTATAAAACGTATAGTATATACAATCGACAAAACACAGCACAAATACTTCTACAGTTTATCTACAAATGTACAGATATACATGAAAAAATAAAGAATTGCATATTTTGAACTTTACCACTTTATGTTAAGATTCAAATTCTATAAAAAATATATTTGATTGTTGTATCAAACAATAGGTCCAAGTGGATTCACAAACTTATCATATTGCAAGCTCTAGGATACCCAGTATAGAGCACTTCCGGTGGACATGTGTGCTCTTCATCATCAGTTCCACTCAACAAATTGATGCTTCCCTAAAGTAAATTTACGAGTTACTATGGAAAACACAAAAATTGCTTTAGGTCTGCCTTTAATATTTGAAGAATTCCCTCAATTTCTCCAGGATTCCATTATCAGATCCTGAGCTGATGTCAATGGGACCAATCAGAAGGTAAACCCTTTCAAACAAAAATAATAATTACAAATTGGTCCATCTATCTTAGGCAAATCGAGCAACTTACATTAAAAATAAAAACAATCCCAATGAATTGTAAACCTATGGTGAAGTTGGTTAAAAAGAAGAATAGTGTAGTTTTTCTTTTTGTTTGACATTAAAATTCAGTACAAAACTGTGGTTTTAAGAATGAATTCAATTAACTTAGTTCACTCCTGGATTACATCATTGTAAAATTGAACTTTAAATGGACAAAAAATCGTACTTTCATATTGGTTATTTTTTCATGTGGCTAGAACCACTGCAACCAATAGAATTTGCTCCACTGAAACCATCATTACGTAATTCAACTGACTTGTGAAACCAATATGCTCCACTGAAATCATTATTACTTAATACTTAATTCGACTGACTTGTGAAACCCATTAATTAAGGATTGGGAGGAATAGTTGGTCACGTCTGCAGGAAATTCTTGGATCCCGCCGCGCTGCATGGTCCCGCGGTCCCGCTGAGACCTGGTTTGTGCTAACAAGCTACTTATTGACACAAAAAAATTCAGTTTCTCAAAAGAGAATCTCTCCAAATACAGTGAATTCTAAAAAACATGTGACATTGATGCAATCAACCTATGTTGTTAAACCACAATTAAATAATAAATTGAATTGAATTGAGAGTTTGGTTTAGATTTTTTATGGCCTGTTGTTGTGTCTGTTCATGGCACCCTAGCACTTAAACAGGTGGACAGATTTGAATGCGTTTTTAGGTTTCCATACCAGTGGCCGTTTTCCAGGGGAGGAAACTTAGGCTGCGCCTTACCTAAATAATGCCGGACTCTCACTATGCACCCTACCACCTACATCATAATAAATAAACATATCGTACAATACGATTAAAAGTAGTTTATGTGACTGCTACATAATGGAGGGCATTAATACTCGAGAGTGGGTTTATGAAACGAGCCGAAGGCGAGTTTCATAATAATATCACTCGAGAGTTTTAATACCTAATTATGTACGGCTACATACACTAGTTTATCTACACACATATCATAAGCTCTCTTTGATGTGTTCAGGAACCGCATGCTTGACCGGCATTGTGGCATTGATCTTATCTCTGCAGTTGTTTAGCTTGTTCTGTAGTACCAACTTCACAGACAAACTAGGGGCGGCACGCAGGCGGGCGTTGGCGTTCGAAATTTGAATGTCATAATATGTCGAAAATTTATACATTATGGATGACCATAATGTATAAATTCCCATTAACTATTTGGCAGCTCAACATAGATAAGGACGAAAGCCGTGACGCTAAGAGACAAGAAGAAATCACAAACATTGGACATGAAAATCAGACACGAGTATTTCAAGAGACTATAATACACACACAGGAGGCAAAAATCGACACAGAAATAAAGAAAACATGTAAAGATATAAAAAAGAAAGTCATTATCATTGGTGACCAACAAGCTCGAGGACTTCAAAAAGCGCTGCAAATATTACTGGGCTCTCAACATTTGGTTACATGCTTTTGGAAATCTGGTGCAAAAGTACGCGGCCTTACATACGTGGAGAAAAATGAAATTTCTGCATTAAGCAACAAAGACTTTGTTATTATATTAGGAGGAATGAATGAGGTCAATCCTTTTGAATTTAAAACTCATGCAGCAATTTGGTTGCACTCAATTGAAAAGGCTAACGTAATTGTGTGTGAAATTCCCCATAACAAAAACCTTAGAGAATATAAACTTAACTATGAATTGAAGCTGATCTGCAACCAGTTCCAGAATGTTTCATATCTGGAGTTGAATTATAGTAGGTTTATTCCAGATAGAATGCATTTCACAAAACAATTGAGTAGATCTCTCTTAAGAAAACTATTGCAAATTGACTATACAATAAAGATGAACCAATATACAGAACACATTAACTTACAGAAAAAACACGAAGAAACAGCCAAGGTAATGATAATTATGTCCACTCAAACTAATAACGACACAAAACACATTGAACTGGAACCTGAAATAAAAAATATCAATAAAAATTTAAATAGCAATACAAACAATGACGTAGTAAGAGTGGCGTTTGTGTTGCCGGACCGAACGGACGTGTCCCCCCGAGATCTCCAAAACGCATTTAAACAAACAATAGTTTTCATCCCCGGCGCGCGCCTTTTGTTCTGCCTCCGGAGGCCCGAAAACGAGCCTGGCTTATACCGCGTGTTACTGTAAGGGTTACCTGGGGAATGTGCGTGATCCATCTAGGCACCCCATCTGTGCAATACCACGCATTTCAGTGATTGTGATGATACTAGTGCGGTCAAGTGTAATGAATGCCCAGAGAACTGCGCGATACTCTTAGACATCCCATCTGTGCAAGCCCTAGAATTTATTCTAGGCCAGGTGCACGTCTGAGCCACGCAGCGACAGGCCGGCAGCGAGCGACGCCTACGCAACACACCCTCAACGCTACTGCCTCCACCACCACCGCCGCTAAACACACCAACCTGGTGAGATCATTCCGATTAGGACATCATTGATAGTGATTACCTACCTCTAACTTTATTTCTCTCAGCACCACTCGCCGCCTGACAATAATAAACCACCACTTACCGCGGCCGCGGTCGCCTCTATTGACTAAGGCATAATCACATTTATAGGTGCGTCATAGGCAGGATATAACAATTCCCTACCTACGCAATATCAAAATCAACTAATAAAACATTATTATAGCTACATATACTTATATTGATTTGCCTGAAAATAAATTCGAGATAATTCTCATCTTCGAAGGACCATTCAAAACAGTCATTAACAATAACCATCCACTAAACCCTGAAACTCAGTGAATAAGCCAACCCAAAACTAAACAATCCTAGAATTATTTTTATGTAGCTAAACTGCAAATATACTAAACCCGACAATAAACAAAAACTAAACAAGTGCAGGCCATAAAAATGCCATCTCACCAAACTCCCAGAAACTAGACAAAACAATTGACTGCTATTTAGGAACAATTGAAAAAGCTTCGAAGCACAAAAGGCTCACAACGTTCCCTCACACATCTGGCACCCATTCTATGGTGTCAGCCCATCTTGGAAATACCGGGAAACATTAGAATAAAAATAGATCGTAAAAAGCCAAACAGCGTCTCTCATCATACCGGCCGTACACCTCTTAGAAACAACCCACACACACACATTCATATTAGCTAAAATACCACGAGGCTTTCTCCTGTAGTAATATCTCACAATCTAAACTCTACCAATGCCCAGAGATGGAAACTGCCTGTTCCATGCAATTGCAGACCAAATCAACCATCTGTTTGGAGCGACATTCAACCATACCCACATCAGAAGCGACTTAGCTAGATACGTGGAAGCTAACAGCAATTATCCACGCATCAAACATGCGATCGACGCACCAAACGCAGAAGCTTTCTCTGAGTACATAAAAAATCTCCACATACAGGGCACGTGGGGCGGTGAAGAAATTATCATAGCAGCCGCGGAGTTCTACGTAATAAGTGTAGCGATCCATCAACAAAATGGCCCATCAATCGTATATAGCCCCCAACAAGAATATAACTCAACTTGACCTTTTCCGACAGCCACTACGACAGCGCATACATAATAGAGCCCCAAAACGTAATCAAGAACCTATCAACAACCAGTCAAATCTACATCGCAGCATCTCACTTTTCCCATACCAAAATACAGCGCGACTACCAAAGTACCCTCAAGTTCCACCCGCCCCAAAAACAGATAATATGATAGCGGTAAATCTAAACACCTTCCCCCGGCCTACCCAAAATGCACAACTCAAGATAAGATGACCAATGACTTTGATACTTACCGTACCGACACATACACTCACACGCCACAAACACATGCATCCCCCTCCGCCGGGTCAGATACAACCGGGTATTCATCTCTAGGGCCTTGTTCACGGACTGAACCTCGACCCGAGTCACGGACCTAACTAATATGCACTAATGAAGTGAATTGAAGTAGGTGATATCAGTGCAATGAGTCTCACTAGCTGAGCAACAACCTGGTGAGATCGCTGCGATTATGATAGCCCTAACTCAGATCAAAAGGCAAAACGAACTCTATATCTGGCAGGTAACCCCCTTCGTAATGCTAAATACCATTTCATAAACAGATACCACGCTCGCTTCAAATTACTACGCCAGCTCCAAACTATTCCACAGACACAGTGCCTAGATAGGTAAGCCAGAGATAGGTATACCTAAATACAAAACTAAGCAGGAACCTACCCAATAACAGTAAAACAAAACATAACCATTTCTAACTTTATCCGGTCCGACAAGCCCACAAAAATAAAACAATAATGCAAGCCCGTCTACTACATAACTGCATATTCTGAGAAATAGCGAGAAACAGCAAACAATTGCACATCATAAAAGGATCATTTCATCATCTTCCAGAAAACAGGCAATTAACAAAAGACTTCCACTGATGAACAATAACAACAATAAAATCGGAGACTTTTTGTCCTAAGCGGCTCTCTACCGAGAATAAGGGCGCACGAAGATACGCACAAACTTTGACAATCGCAACCCGTACGATCTGTTAATCGTAGACAAAGGTAGTTCAAATAAATCACGCTATCTCTAAGTTCTTTCTTTCAACAACATCCCAAGAAGATAACCTAATGGAAGCCTTACCAACGCTGAGATGGTAACTGCCTATTCACCGCAATTGCTGACCAAATTAATCACCTATGTCAATTAACATGCAACCACACTCACATTCGTAAGGACCTAGTTAAATATGTAGAAGAAAACGGCGATGAACAGAACAAAGCTCGCAATCACTGAGCCTGAAATCCTTAACAACTCACCACTGAAAATCTACGCAATTACGGTACTTGGGCTGGAGAGGAGATTATAATACCAGCTGCCGAATACTTTCTACTTAACGCAACAATCCACCAGCAAAATACACCATCGCTCACATTCACGCCCAAGAATCCAGCGGATGCAGTGAAATCTATCAACCTCAACGTCACAGGACACCACTACGACAGCGTTTACTTGCTTGAATCGCCAAATTTACCCACGGATCAAGCAACCGATAACCAAACTGATAACACCATACTTTCGCCGATACTTAATGCAACACCCATGACCTCCTCAGGGTCAACCATAACATCAACAGAAGACATCCCAGACAACACCGGATATACGATGATACGAAACAGCCCCATATGTAAACCACAAGTCACATGCGAGCGTATGCGCATTGCTACTTGGAAGGTTAGAGGATGCGCCGAAATAACTAAAAGACTCAACATTGACGCGGAATTGACTAACAAAAACATACACATAGCCTATATACAGGAAACAAACATGATACATATGTCAAAACACTATCTCTGGTATCTGTATGCTCGCATCGGACAAGACGCTATAAAGAAATACAGGAAAAAGGGAATTATAGGAACAAACCTCCTTCACAATATTGCACACAAATATTTTAAAAGTTACATCAAAAGAAAATGCATGTAAGTACAAGGGCGAATTGTCTCTGAAAAGAGATTTCTTCCAGCAAAACAAGGCATTACAGGAATTGCTATCATAAAAGGGTAGGCAGTGCACGATAATTACTATAACTAAAATGCCTAGGAATAAATTAAAATATCTGTAAAATACAGATAGCAAATACGAAATAATTACCGATATATACATAAACCTTACATATAATAAAATAAATACAGTAACTTTTACGAAAGAGACATGTAGAGCTCTTTAATATGTTTCTTAAAAGAAAAAGAGTCGGACTGTCTCTTATATTGCAAAGAGGTGCGTTACAGAGTCGGACCGCCCGCAGCCTGAAGGAGCGTTTATACGCAGCGCTGCTATGCCGCGGAGTAGCTAAAAGTGAATAATTAAATATCATCGGAGAACTGCTCATGGCAAACTTAAAAGTAGAAAGACGAAAATTCTTATAAGAGACCCCATAAACAACCAGTGAATTGGACGTAGTTCCAATACGAACCGTAAACGAAATCAAATATCTCGGCACATATATTACGGCAGGACATAGGACACAATAAAAAAGAGGTGCCGGCAAGCCATATGCAATTCCAAGGCCCTAATGCATTTTATAAAGAAATCCAACATAGACTGAAATATAGTGCGCCTGATTTACAAAATGGTCATTGCACTGTTTATAAAATACGGACAAAAAGCGGCAACCCTCACTAAAGCAAACAGTTGACAGTCAGTATATGAACGCCTGATCCTCAGAGACATGTTTGAGAACGCCAGAAGCTATCCAAGATACCACAAAATTCATGACTGACTACAGGGCAAAACGATAACCAAACGAATCAAAAACCACCGGATATGTTACCATACATATTCTGCGACGCCCACAACAGCACTTACTACACGCTCCATTCAAATACGAAGCAAGGAAGAAGAAAGCCGGCCGACTTATATACACCTGGAAAGATTTCCTTAAGCATGACATCAAACATCAAACACAGTTACTGGACAGAATCATCACACAACAGGGACGATGTCAAGATGGCCTAGAGGCAAATATACCGTATCCCAGAAACAGACAGCAAAAGCGAAACTGGGAACTTACCGGATAACCCAAACGAACACGACTCAGGAAACTCAACTATTAACAATAACTGAAAATAGAAGGAAAACAAGAACTTGAAGAAAACAACAGCTGCTCTCCAAATCCCACATCCTCCCCATTCCACATATCCTATATTGGCTTCAGGCTGAAGAGTCGGTCGATTGAATTCACTATCCTTCCCTTCCTACAGAGCAGGTCATTCCGCCCCCCCTCAAAACTTGTGCCCTCTGGTATGCCGGCCGAAAGACCGGAACAGGTTTAGAACCCTGGCTGGAGAAGCACCATTCATTCATTCATTCAATACAAACAATGACGTAGTAATAAATAGTGGTACCAATAACAAAACTGACATTAATCTCAATGACGACAACAATGTTTTTTTTCGTATATCACAATAAAATACACATCCTGCATCAAAACATCAACGGATTAATTAATAAAGTGGATTTACTCTCTGTTCACTTGGATGACCTTCATAAAAACAATAAACAAATAGACGTTATATGCTTTACTGAACACAACATGGTAAAAACTGACGAATCTCAATTGTGTATACCAAACTTTACTTTAGCTTCTCAATACGCAAGAAAAAATAGAAATGGAGGGTCGTGCATCCTTGTTAGAAGAAATCATAAATACAAAGTCATCAATGAAATTAAAAATATTAATATCCCAAACTTAATCGAATGCTGTACAATTGAGCTTATCGAACATAAAATTATTGTTGTGTGTATGTATAGAGTACCACCCCAAACAAATAAGAGTGAAAAATTAGAATAATTTTTCACCAAATTAGAAGAAATACTGCAACTAGTTTGCTATAAAAATAAAAAGGTCGTTATAGGTGGTGATTTCAATATCGACATGCTTAGTAACACCGTTGCAAAAAGAAAATTTGTGGATTTACTAAGTAACTATAACTTAAAGAGTAAATTTAATGAACCAACTCGCCTAAGCAGTCGCACATGTCTCGACAATTTCTTACATAACGTGCATGGTTGCAAGGGTGAAATTGTGGAGTTAGCACTATCTGACCACACAGCGCAAATAATTGCGTTACCCGTAAAAAAGTTTTTCTCTCTGACACACTATTTTATCATGCGACGTGATGTAAGCGAGGTAAACATGCAAAAATTTCGAAACTACCTAGTATAGCTTACTTTTAGTGATGTATACGACAGCACTAAACCCAATGAAGCATTTAATTGTTTCCATGATGCTTTCACGCTTCTGTACTCACTATGTTTCCCTTTAAATAGAATCAAAGTGAATATAATAACTAAGAAAACAAAATGGATATCAATAGGCATAAAACGATGTTGCAAAAGGAAAAGAAAACTACTGTGGGACTATAGATTAAATCCAAGCTCTACCAACAAACAACTTTTTAAGCAGTACTCCAAACGCCTGAAGAGAGTGATAGTTTCGACACAAAAGGCGCAAAATGACTACTACATCAAAACATCGTCAAACAAAAGCCAAGCGGTTTGGAAAATTATAAACAACACAAAGAATCACATACCCAAAGAGAGTATTAATTGCATAAAAGTCAATGGAAATTTGTTAACAAACCCCACAGAAATAGCCCAAGCTTTTAATAATAATTTTATTGACCAAGTTAAACCTCTTTGTGACATTACTGCTAATAATACTAATAATAATAATCCAGCTTTGACATATAATCAATCAATTCAATTAAATAATTCTTATAAATCTATGTTTATGTCACCGTCAACTCCAGCTGACGTTTATCGACTAACACTATCGTTGAAGAACACTAACAGTACAGGAAACGATGAAGTTTTGACAAAAGTTATAAAATATGTTGCTGATATTATCTGCCCGATGTTATGCTACATAATAAATATCTGCATCGAACATGGTATTTTTCCGGATCGTTTGAAAACTTCTATCGTCAGACCACTCTTCAAAAAGGATAACAAAGAACATATTAATTGTTACAGACCAGTGGCTCTTATCCCAATATTTTCCAAAATAATTGAAAAAGCAATATATGAAAAATTATACAGATATTTAGAACTTAATAATATACTTGCGGATGAACAGAAGGGATTTAGAAGAAATAAGAACATTAATATGGCTGTTTTCGATTTTTTAACCACGATAATGAAAAACCTAGATAACGGCAAAAGAGTGTCATCGATATTTATGGACCTCACAAAAGCATTTGACTATGTCGATCACAAAATCTTAGCTCAAAAATTAAATAGTTACGGAATAAGAGGGAATGTTCTTAGTCTACTAGAATCATACTTGAGTAACCGGTCACAATTGACACAAATAAACAAAATCTGCCCTAAGACAAAAACAGATCAATTGTATTCTTCTGACGTAAAGGAAATTAAGTATGGTGTTCCACAGGGATCCGTATTAGGACCTTTACTGTTTATTATATATATAAATGACATCCCAAAAGCTATAAATCATCCAATAGTTTTATTTGCTGACGACGGCACAGTGACATTTATCGGTAATAATTTAATTAACTTAGACATATATGAAAATGACATTAATAATAATTTAACACATATAATTGAATGGCAAACAAAAAACAATCTTTTAATTAATCTGGGAAAAACTAAACTAATGAAATATAGGCTAGGGCACGGACAGCAATACGCATTGAATATTAAATACTTGAATGAGCAAATTGAATGTACAGAGACAACAAAATTCTTAGGGCTCCATATTGATTCCAACATGTCGTGGAAGACACACATCGAACACTTGCAAAAGAAGCTAAATCAATATGCGTATGCGTTACACATGCTTACAAAAATTGTGAACACTGATGCTGTACTTGTCTCGTATCATGGTTTTGTAGAGTCTTCCGTGCGCTACGGTATAATCTTCTGGGGAAATGCGACGGGTGGAGAGACTATTTTTAAAGCGCAGAAGAAATGTTTGAGGGCTATGTGCAAGCTGGTCCAAACTGACAGTTGTAAACCCTACTTCAAGAGTCTCAACATTCTTACGATGCCGTCTATTTACATATACGAAACCTTGGTTTTTGTCAAAAGTAATATGCATCTTTTTCAAAATGTCAAAAGCAGGCGTCACCATATGATGCTCAAAATGGAGTGCCACAAGTCAGCCTATTTTAATAAAAGTATATTTGTCATAGCTATTAGAATATATAACAAACTCCCACAGTCTGTAAAAGAAATACAAAATATACATACATTTAAAAAGAAAATAAAGGGTCTTCTAACAAACAAGGTTTATTACAGTGTCGAAGAATACCTCAGTGATGTTTTATAAAGATGGCGACAATGTATTATTTGCCAGATGCCTAATATAGTCACATATGTAGGTAATTAGTAATTCTACGCTAATTTTTATTGTTTATAATGTAATTAATACTTATAATGTAAATAATATTCATATGCCCTCCCATGGCAGAGCATAGAGACCCATCACTCAATGTCATTGATTAAGATCTACATATTACCTATGTTCCTGAATAAATGATTCTTTATCTTTAAAAAAAAAAAAATTTTGTACATCATGAAATGTACAAATTTTCAGATAAGAAATGAGTATTTACCAAATAGTTTTACATTAGTCTGGTCTTAACGTGCGCTTTTTAGACGCAGTAAAGAGGGTTTATGATACAATACGATTAAAATCAGTTATAGATTCGGCTTTTCTAGGATATCATCGCCTAAATCCGATCTCTACATTTTTGTTTAATATTAAGTATGGCTGTGGATTTTTGTTCAATAAATAAATAAAAGAAATCGCGGTAATGTGTTTCGTGTCATTTCCGTCTCTGGATTTAGGCGATGATATCCGAGAAAAGCCGAATCTTTAACTGATTTTATCTACACACGTACAATACGATTAAAATCAGTTAACGATTCGGCCAACCTCGGAAATTGTCGTGAATTGTCTCTATCTATGTGAGAGATGAGGGATTAGCCTTCGGCTCGTTTCATACACCCACTCTCGAGTTTTAATGCCCTCCATTATGTAGCAGTCACATAAACTACTATTATTGAACAAAAATCCACAGCCATACTTAATATTAAACAAAAATGTAGATGTAATAAATAGGTAGGTTTAGGTAGGTAGGTAGTGTAGTGATAAATAAGTAAGTAAAAAAATTCACTGACAAAACGCGTATAATTTATTTTAATAATAATATCGAAAGTTTATAACAAAATATTCAATGACAACCGTGTCCAAGACCGAAAATTAAACCAGAAAAGAGATCACAAACTGAACTTGTCTATGTTGCAAAAGAACACTGAATTTGCTGGTTCGTTTAAAACGAAATCTATACCTTCGTAACGCGCTTTGACGTTGTTTGCGCACTTTGACCAGGACTCGACGTGAAAATGGAATGATTGTATGAGGAGGATATGAAGTGCGTATGGAATGGATGAGGGGTTATATGAATGATTGCCCAAAAGTATGCCGAAAATATCTTTGACGGTGGCGTGCAAATGCCTTTAGGAATTTAGATGAAAATATAATGAACCGACGACATAATCCTGTTCAAAGATTGAAAGTTGTCAAAAGAGTGAAGCCGCGCTATGAAACGAAATTTAAATTTAAATACATACGACAGTTCAAATAAACAAAAATATGGATTGGGTCAAAAATACGGGATTTCCTGAAGCCGGCGTCCAACTTCCTCGTTCACGTACTCCTGCCTGGCTGCGTCTGCCTGCTCCAAAGCACGCCTTGGTGAGGACTACGCGTCCGCGGTGTCGGTTTCAAAATTGGGGTTATGGCTCGATGCGCAGCTCTCCACCAAAAGCTACAAATAAGATATAATGATAAGTACCAGAATAACGCTAACACGACCAAAATGCCACCACGGAATCAAAGTCAAAGTCAAAAGTCAAAGTACTTTATTACTGTAGATATTTACATATACTTAGCAAACGTCATTTTTTGCCTCTTCTCTACATTGGACCACTGTGGGAGAAGAAGGGCGTAGAAACATCCACAGATTGATTTTTAGATCTCTTTGAAAAATAGGTTGTGCTTAACTAATACAAATATGAAAAATTTAATTGTTATGATTAATAAGCAGGAATAAATAATTACAAAACTATTAACAGCAAGGTCTGTGTTGAGCCAGATTAACCCCATACAGTCCTGTCATTTAAGTAATCTCGAACATTGTAATATCACTATTTCGACAAAGTCGCTTTAACATGCTTTTTAAATTGGTCAAATAGCAATTTCAAAATCTCCAGAGGTATCTTATTGTAGTACAGAATGCACTGACCCTTGAAAGAATTGCTAACCATCGCGAGTCTAAATCGGGGCGCACATAGTTTGTGATTATTTCTTAGGTTAACATTACAGCTATCGCTAAGTTTGGAAAATGTTGTAAGGTTCTTGCGTACATACATTATATTTTCGAAAATAAATTAACTAGCTACTGTTAGTATGTCAATTTCATTAAAAAGCTCTCTTAAGGAGTTTGTTCGTTTTAAGTTATAAATTGCTCGAATAGCTCTTTTCTGTAAAATAAAAATAGTTTGAATATCCGCTGCTTTCCCCCACAACAAGATACCAAAGGACATCACACAATTAAAGTAACTAAAATATACTAGCCTAGATAGATGTAGCCACATCCGTGCTTTGTCTGATGTTCCTAACAGCGTAAGCCGCAGAACTTAATTTACCATCCAATTTATCTATGTGGGGTCCTCACTGTAATTTGCTATCAATGGTTATTCCAAGAAACTTCGTATCATTTACTAATTCTAACGTGCTGTTGTCTAACACTAAACTGGTCTCATCTTCCCTGACATTTAGAAGTGAGAATTTGATACACTTGGTTTTACCAGCGTTTAACAATAAATTATTAACTGTGAGCCAATTCAAGGTTAAAGACAATAAACCATTAACATCATCAAAATCTCCTTTTTGTCTTTCAATTTTGAAGACCATTGAAGTATCATCAGTAAACAACACTATGTCAGTTCATTTATCCACCATGAAAGGCAGATCGTTAATATATACCAGGAATAAGAAAGGGCCTCATATGGAACCTTGTGGAACGCCAATTTTAACACCCCATTCCATCAGATTTAACACCGTTAACTTCTGCCTTTTGAATTCTATTGCTTAGGTATGATCTTAGTAGATCCAACGCTTTATTTCTAACTCCGTAATGATTTAATTGAATTAGTAGCGTATTATGATCGACGCAATCAAATGCCTTTGACAGGTCACAAAAAACTCCGATAGCATCCTGTGCGGCCTCCCATGCAGAATAAATATGAGATATAAGGGTAATGCCTGCATCCATAGTCGATTTACCCCTAGTGAAACAGTATTGTTTGGCGTGGAGTTGTTTTGTACGGTTGAAGTGTGAGAGCATTTGATTGAGTATAATCTTTTCAAACATTTTACTTAGTGTTGGAAGAACAGATTGGTCTGAAATTGGAAGGATCGCCCTTATCTATTTTATTTATTATTTATTTATCTCCCGACTTGAATAGAGGTGTCAGTTTACTGTGTTTCATGAGGTCTGGGAAAGCCCCATCGTCAACAAATTTATTGAATATATAAGCTAAGTGTGGGGCTATAACTAGAATTACCGAACCAATGACTTTGACTGATATACCCCACAAGTATTCCGTATTTTTAAGTTAATATAAATAATAATAAATTAATATAAACACCAAATTCATACCCAGATCGCTTCCAACGTCTGGCCTTTGAGTTCAGCTGAAATATCGGAGAAATATCGGGAAAACGCCAGCAGTCGCTAAGGCCGGCGTCAATTCTTGACGACCAGGGTCAATTCTTCTTGCGTCAAGGCTGCCCAAAATACAGATTCATACGACGACTCCCAACGCGAACAAAACTGGCCAAACGAAAAAAATGTGCATCAAAATGCCTTCGACTCGAACAGCTCAATGAAAATGTTTTTTTTCCAGTCCTGCCAAAACTGACAACTACCAATAAGAATCTAGTATAATTCGAACTTTCAATTTCGCTTAAACTTATAAAACATCAACCAGCCTGTAATCCAATAAAATCGAAATAAAAATTAGCTACAAAGGAGTCTTAAAACGACGTCTGCGAGTTCACGCTGCAGTAGGTAGATTTTAGGAAGTTTTTGAAGTAAAACTTCTATATGCACGCTTGACTTGGGGAGTAAGCTGGCGAATGTGTGACGAGAGCGTTACGAAAAGTGTGATCGGGCGAGGCGAACGAGAGGTGCGCGCGCACATTTTCTTTCTCTCTTCCTCTCATAGCCAGACACAGTGCAGGAGTTGTATTTTTGACGCATAAGCTAAAGAAGTTTTACTTCAGTTGTGTGGTCTTAAGCACTCTTATTTTTTCTTTTTTTTTTCTTTTAGGTATCATTCAATTTAAAGTATCATATGAAATTACTAACAGGTAGACCTAAAATTTATTATGCAGAAGCGACATGAATTTGAACATTAATAACATCTATAACATCTATACATGGGACCATCTCGGAAGTGTACCCTATCAAATACCATAAAAATTTTGTAAATCGGTTCACGTGTCTTCTAGAAATCTTATAACATTCATACAAAAAAACATTCACGTTGAATTGAGAACCTCCTCCTTCTACTCCTCCTCCTCCTCACTATCAGTATCTGAATAATTTACATTAATTATAAAACGCTCGCTAAACACTTCTAATTTCTCTTCTTCTGTTAAGAACACATCTTCACACTTTAATGCATGATTGATTACAGACTTTCGTCCGTTCTTCGGGTCCTAACATTTTTTTTTTCATAAGCAGTTTTTTCACTGACGTTTTATTCATTTCTGCATTTTTGGAGGCGACATAGCCTTTTATCTGTGCCCATATATTTTCTATGGGATTAAAGTCTGGGTGATATGTAGGCAGTCGTATTGCTGTATGTCCATTTTCAGCCAAAACTTTATCCACTCGAAAAACGTTGAAGAGTTCTTTGTGGTGTATTACGCTATACAGTTCCGGTTTTTTGTTATCAGGTGTAAAAGGAATATCGTGTCTTATTTACCACTCGATCATGTCCGCCTTTCGAGTATTGTTGTTAGGTGGCCTTTCAACAAATTTGTTGTGGTAAGAAGCGTTATCTATAACAACAACGCTGTTATCGGGTAAATTAGGCATTAGTTGTGTTCTTAACCACTTCTCATACTTCTCAGCATTCAATTCCTTGTGGTAATTGCCATCGGGATCCGCGAACTGATCTAGTAAAAGAGCTCGAGGTACAAAGCCTTTTTCATTACCTGCGTGAACAATAATAAATCTTTGACCCTTTGATATAGGTTGCTTCGGATTTATTGGCTGCGTCCGTCCAGCTTTTGGCTTTAGTGTGCGTTGTATGAATATATGATTCATCAGTATAAACAATATTTTTACAAGTAGCCCTTAATTGTCGGATTTCTCTGAAATATTTTCTTTTTTTTTAAACGGACGTCATGTTTTTCCTTTAAAATGCTGTTATTGCCGGTTTTTCTAAATCAGTGCCACACGGGTAGTTTTGTTTTGACGTGTCCTTGTTTATCGTTTGTAGGTAGATAAGTCTCGCGGCCAGACTGCGCGTAATTCACTTATTTGCGACATGTACCCAAGATTTGATATTGTAGCTTTATTAGTAATAACCCCGCTTAATGTTTCTGCCCTTGTCCTGAATTAAATGATTTGTATAAAAATTACAAAAATCAAAATGGTAGGAAAAAGGTTGTCCGCTAATTTCAAAGTTCGTCAAATTGAGGAAAAACCAGTTTTTTTGTGCGGTGGTATAGTGTACCCTTCGTGAGCTAGTCCGACTCACACTTGGCGGGTTTTTTTTATAGTGGTAGTTGAATTCACTGCGATGGTTCTATATTTCGTTAAAATCGGTGCATTGGTCCGAAAGTTATCAGCATAACAAGTAAACTAAGTTTTACTAAAACAAAACAAAAACTAAATTCTGTTCAACTAGTTTAAAGCCAAAATGTATGGGATTTGACGGTTGCTTTGAGGTAACACTATGTTTAATATTTTTTGTAGTAACAGGATTAAGGTTTAATTTTTATGTGTAAAATTGTTAATTTATTTTTATTTATTCAGTTATTCCTATTTATGTTGGACATTCAGAGCTGCGACGGAGGCTCCATGTGCCTTGAGCTGGCTCTTGAGGGAGAGCGGCTCTGTAAGGCGGGGGACTGCCGAGCAGGCGTCGCGTTCTTCCAAGCAGCGATCCAAGCCGGCACCGATGACCTGAGGACTCTGAGTGCCATCTACAGCCAACTGGGCAACGCTTACTTCTATCTCGGGGAGTACAGCAAAGCGATGCAGTACCACGAATACGACTTGGCTTTGGCAAGGTGTGCTTTAATTTTCGACAATCCATTTTTTAAAGCCCGGCAAGAAATTATTATAATATTAATATTATAATAATTATAATATTGAGATTTTGGGTTAGGTGAAATAATACTTGTTTGTTCCCGCATACAATTTACCCCCGGCGAAAAAGAGGGGCGTTGAAGTTTGAAACGACTGTCTGTCTGTCTGTGGCACTCTAGCGCTCACACGGGTGGACGGATTGTAATGCGGTTTTCGGTAAATGGCAGTACACTTAGCGATGGTTCTTATTGGGAAATATTAAACTGCACATCAATAATACTGATTTGCACAGCAAATATCAGGGCAAAATACTGCGGTAGCTTAGGTGAAGGGAAGCGAAGCCCCCTTTATCTTATGATTCGTATTAGGTTGAACATGTAAGGGCAACAAAAATACCTAAAACATAAAAAATATTTTTACTGATCCTTTTTGCTGTGAAAATCTGTATTTTTGCTGTGCGATTAAAAACTAGCCGTTCTTATTGATTGAAATCAGATCAGTGGTTGGAAGGTTATCTGCTTTAAAAGCCTAATTTTAGGTTTAAAGATTCACTTGTATCCATTGTTTCAGTATATTTTTATATTATAGCTATTTCTGTAGCTGTTTGTATCATATTTACATTTTCCATTAGTATAGTGTGTCGACTCAATGGCAGCTATGCCTGCCTTTGCACCCGCTTGGTGGCGCTGGAGCAGTTGGCGATAAAGAGTTTCATTCATCTGAGGTTCAAAACGCGTCACATTATCATTAAAATACACTTGACACTGGCAAAATTAACCTCAAACGAGGTGAGCCGCCCTATATTGTAGGAAGTTAACATAATTTGACAACTTTGAAAGTTAGACAGCTTCCAACTAGACCAGCGCGATCTGCAACGAGCTTTGAGATAAGGTGCCATTGGGATTGTGTATCTTGTGGGGAAACCTTCATATCTACATAGTCACGGCGATGGATTATCCACATGTCACGAAAAATATGCCTCTGCCACCTCCTATATGACAAAAGGCCTGAAAAGGGCGTTTTTCAATGAAATAACGAAACTCTTCGCATAAATATGCTTTGCTTACTTTTACTATGTGATTCATTAGTAGGTAACCTCAGATGAATGAAACTCTTTGCTTACTTACTCTGAGTGTCTTTGTCTACAAACTTAGCGCCCTCTATGTGGATCTAATGAGACAGTTTCAGTTAGTTATTTGTCAGTTTTATTCCCCGTTCCAGAAGCATGAACGATAAACTCGGCGAGGCGAAGGCGTCGGGTAACCTCGGCAACACCCTCAAAGTGATGGGCAATTTCACGAAGGCGATTCAGTGCTGCAAACGGCACCTTGAGATCTCTCGGGAGCAGGGAGACAAGTTGAGCGAAGGCCGAGCGCTGTATAACCTGGGGAATGTTCATCACGCACAGGTTTGATAAATTATGTTCAAATGTTTACCAAATTGAGTAAAAATTTACTAATAAAAAACTACATTTCCATCCCAAATTAAATAAATGTTCACCAAAATTGTATGCCCTAATTTATACTAAAGTACTTGGGGTCGCATCACTCTGCTCCGCTTCGCCTCCAGGTTCTATCTTGAGACCTAAACAAAGCTACTCAGGCAGAAAGGGACCTACAAGAACCAATGTGGCTCTGTGTAACTATGTGGGGAGTCAACACTTATGTTAGCAAATAATATAGTGTGAATCACTGCGGTAGCTTAGGTGCAAACTGAAGGAGGTCCGGGGAGCGAAGCGGAATTGTCTTTGTCTTAGTTCGACATGTACAACACAAAAGACCACGTGGTGTTGAATAAAATTCATTTTAAAACACGTATTGTACCACATGATAATACCTAACTTATTTTTCAGGGGAAACAACTGGGTCGCGTGGGTCAAAATGACCCGGGTCACTTCCCTCAGGAGGTCAGAGACTGCCTGATGCAGGCCGTCAAGTATTATGAGTAAGTTGATTTGATTAAACACCCGCGTTTGCCTCATTATGACATGAAGTCGGAATGAGGTTGGGTGGAGGTGGGATATGTCCTGATTAAACACCAGGTACAATTGTACAAAATTGAGAATTTGACATCAACATTACTTACCATCGCCATCATAAGGCCATCTGCATCAGATGATTTAAGCTGCGTCCGATATACATGTGCGCTCGCGACTATACAATGCGGTTCTGGAGCGACGGAGTCGGTCACACGCGCGGCACCCGTGTGGCATCGCTTCTAGGGCATGCTCGGTGGTGGAACATAAAGCGAAGCCAAAAGGAGGGTTATGTTTATGACCGGTATCTATCTTCTCAATACTTATAAATATGAATATGTATGTATGTTAGTCTTACTACATCTCTGAAATGGCCCGATCGGTTTGTATGATTCCTATTTGTTTTTATTCTCCTCAGACCAGAGGAGGTTTAGATAAAAATAAAATTCCAAATACGAAAAGAAACAGCCACAAAATCGCAAAATATTTTGTATGGAAAGTTTAGCCTCTTTCGGTAGATGGCGATGGTAGGTGCCTTTTAACTCTTTCGCTTCTATGCTGGCTGGAAAAGAAAAAATAATGACATAACAATTAAGGCAAATTTTATGTTTGTTTCCCCACTAATGCCCGCAATAGGATCTGCAGTATTATAGGTGACGTCTGTCATGAAAGTTCATTTTTAGGGTTAACCCAAATTTACAGGTTAAATGATAAACGAATAGTTTTATGGCGGGGAACTATGAGAATACGAAAAACGCGTCGCGAAGCAGCTAGGGTATTTGTACAGGTATGTTCATTTGATAAGAGGTATCGTTTGAAGCGTCTCGATCGCCCGCTGTTTAAAGGCAAAGTGACAAATAAGTTCTATGTAGGAGGCGCCAAAAGTTTGTAGATAATAATAAAAAAGTAAGCAAACAGTTTCGTTCATCGCAGCTTACTTACAAATGATCTGAGGTTCATTTGTAAGTAACCTGAGATGTGATAAAAGTAAGTAAAGCAAATTATGCAATTTTTAGAGAGAAATCTACACTATCCAGATGTCAAAGAACCTCCGATGAATGAAACTCTTTGTTGCTCTAGATAATGTTTCTTAGGTTACAAACCTATATATATATATATATATATATATTACTAGCTCTTGCTCGCTTCTTTGCTAGCATTTGAATAGTTAGAAGCTTATTGACCGCCCGGTGGCGTAAGGTTTCATACTCAAAGCGTGCGGTTTTAGTTTACGTGTCTTAGTTTTTGAACCTATTGCTTTGTGTTACTAAAGCCATGGATGAATAAGACTATAGGACTGACCACCGCATACATAAAACGTACCCTGCTAGAAAGCCAACATCCTGTATTATTTCTAGATGTCGCTGTACCATGCAATAGATCCTGGATGCTTAGGCTGACGGCGTAGTACAATCCATTGTAATATCGATGAAAAATTAGAGATGGCGTAAGCGTAAGCCTTGTTTGTTCTTAGGAAATAAGCGCTTATAACGCCATCTTTCCTAAATTATGCGGGCCACCACGATACTACCTTTAATAGAAAGAACTTTTGAACTAGTAGCTCTATCTAGCAATATACATTTAAACTAAAAATCGCATTACCTCCTCTAGTATTATTCGTCCATGCTAAAGCCTATTTCAATTCAACCTATTCCAGGGCCAATCTAGAGCTAATGCGCACGCTAGCCGACCAGCAAGCTGTCGGCCGCGCCTGCGGCAACCTCGGCAACACCTGCTACCTCCTCGGAGACTTCGCGAGGGCTATAGACTACCACACGGAGCGCCTCCGTATAGCGAGGGAGTTCAACGACCGCGCGGCCGAGAGACGCGCCAATAGCAACCTGGGAAACTCGCACATCTTCCTCGGACAGTTCGAGAATGCCGCTGTGCATTACAAGTAAGCTTGCTTCGTTAGTTTGTCATTTTATTGCACGGTACAGTGACTTAGCGAGGGCTATAGACCACACGGGGCGTCTCCGTATAGCGAGGGACGACCAGACTAGCGAATATAAATCTTGGGCCCAATTCTGTCCTGGAGATTGCATCGCGATCGCGAAAATGCCGTATTTAGCTTGTCGGCGGCGCCTACTTTGTTTGGAGACTGACTGTCAAATACGGCATTTTGCGCCCTTCGGATGCAATCTCCAGTTTAGAATTGGGCCCCTGGGAAACCCGCACATCTTTCTCTGGAAATTCGAGAATGCCGCTGTGCATTACAAATGAGATTGGTTCTTTACTCTGTATTTGTATTGCACCGTGAACATGTGGAAATGATAAATGTAACATTGTTGCAAAGGCGTGCTTGAGGCGCTAACGGCTGAGACGAAACAATGTTACTCTTGTAAATGTTGTGTAATTGACATATCGATCAATCATCAATCGCTTCAACAAGCAAAGCCGCGATAAAAGATGTGTCAAATAATCTCCTTATTTAACCTTATTATTATAACTGACTGCTATGAATTTAAATCGTCCTACAATTCAAATCGACAAATATGTAGACCAAATGCTAAAAAAGGCATCTCGTCAAAAATAACCAAAATAATCGTGTTTTAATTGGCCGAAATGTCAGAGTTACATAATTAGGATACCGATTGGTCGATTTGTCAATTGCGATGGAAATTCCTATCGTGGAGCCATTCATAGAAATGATATTTGGGATCTGTCAGCAATAGAGAGTGATCTAAGCGTCGGTCTCCCTTCTGACAGACTGACGGACTGACGCAAATCGTAGCCCATACTGTTCACAGATTTATTTTCTAGTCAATTTATTTTCGAAAATATATGATAGCTGCAATGTTAACCTAATAAATAATCACAGACTAGTTGCGCCCCGATTTAGACTCGGGAAGGTTAGCAATTCTTTCAAGGGTCAGTGCATTCTCTACTACAATAAGATACCTCTGGAGATTTTGAAATTGCCATTTGAGCAATTTAAAAAGCATGTTAAAGCGACTTTGTCGAAAAAGGGATATTACAATGTTTGAGATTACTTAAATGACAGGACTGTATGGGGTTAATCTAGTTCAACACAGACCTCGCTGTTAATAACTTTGTAATTATTTATTATTGCCTACTTATTAAATAAATAAAAAAACATAATTGTATTAGTTAAGCACAACCTATTTTAAAAGAGATCTAAAAATCAATCTGTGGGAGTTTCTACGCCCTCCTTCTCCCACAGTGGTCCAATGTAGAGAAGAGGCAAAAATGACGTTTGCTAAGTAAATGTAAATATCTACAGTAATAAAGTACTTTGGCTTGACTTGACTTGATGTCAAATGCTGCTTCTAAGAATGTTCGTGCCTGTATATAAATGTTTATGTTTATGGCTCCACTTAGGATGCCAGAAATATATAATAAAGCCACTGATATATTTACATGTTTAAGAAGCAGTAAAAGATGTGCGAAATCGTATGCTTTGAATATGCTCTGCGTTGTATCACGTTCCCTCTTATCTCTACACTTGCTACGTTGGGCTCGCCCCCTGTTACGCAAAATGGACTCTTGGACACCCGGAATGGGGAAAATGTATGTTTGTTCAGATCAAGATCATAAATCTCGACAGCGAATTTTGATTAATTTCCTTTTGCATTTTTTTTGCATTTCCTTTAAAATCTCTGGTGCGTCTTTGGAGCAGTCTTCGGATATTGCCTAAAACATACGAGCTTAATAATACTGTCCTTACCTGCACTAACTTTTACCACATACATAGTTTAAAAAATTAAGTCAAAGTTAAAAATTAATCCAGAATAAGCCTCATGCATTAGTATAATAATTTTTGATTAATTTTCAACTAAGTTATTTTTTGAAGTAAAACTTCTTTACGCACGCTTGACTTGGGGATTAAGCTGGCGAATGCGTGACGAGAGCGTTACGAGAAGTGTGATCGGGCGAGGCGAACTAGAGGTGCGCTAATTTTATTTCTCTCTTCCTCTCATAGCCAGACACAGTGCAGGAGATGTATTTTTGAAGCATTAGAGTTAAAGAAGTTTTACTTCAGCTGTGTGGTCTAAAGCACACTCTTTTTTTAAACTATCTGGCAAAAGTTTGTTTAGAGAAGGACAGTAGTTTTAATTAGTATGTGGTCGGCAAAAATCAAGCAAAAAACTGCGCTAAAGACCGACCATAGATCTAAAAGGTAATGCACTGTACATACTGTATGTATATGGTTGATACTTAATTTAGGCAATAAGTACGGCCCATAAGCACAACTACCAGGTATTTAGGCATGGGACGTCATGATAATGATGAGAAGTCTTGAGCAGAACTCTTGGAACTCGGCTTACAATTAATAGTTTTCAACATATCCTGCAAAGCGAAAGACAATATTCTTGTTAGAGAAATGCTAATGCTAGTAACAAATTTCTTATGCAATAAAGTAAAGAGTGATAAAGAGAATCATACTCAAACCAGCTTGCGTATTGTGTAGCTGGCTAGCTCTGCGCATGTATATGAAAAATTAAATAAACGGCCAAGTGCGAGTTGAAATCACCTACCGAGGGTTCCGCACAAATCGCATTTTTTTGTGAAGAAACTACAAATTTACGGTTACCAAATTATTATTTTATTTGTGCTTTGAGACCTTCCTTCGTGTCAACTTTCATGATTCAAGGTCAACGGGAAGTACCCTATGGGTTTTGATTTGATTGCGAATACCAATAAAATTGTGACATACATAGTGTGAGTATATAAAGAGACACATAAAAAAGTATAAATATCGAACAGCGTTGAATGGAATCATATTTTATCGACATAAAATATTTAAAAATATCCTGCGATTACTAAGTACCAACTGCAAAAACCAAACTCTGCGCCTACACGCATAACCGCCTTAGCTCCGGCCACTACGGGGCTGCGGGAATTCCCCCGCACTCCAGTCCCCTGCGCCCCTTCGTGCCTGCCTCCGGCTCATAAAAACACTCTAGCGCGTAGCCACAAGACTGCCTAGGAAGGACTGCCTAGGAAGTCGAACAAAAACCATGTTATTTTTATCATTTATTTATAAAATTTTGTCGCCTTAATTAATTCAAGAAACGGATCCAATTTATCCCTTGTATTTGCTCTTCTCCATAAATATTTACTTACTCCATGCACATATTGTCAAAGTTTTGTGGATTATTATAATTATCCTTAGAAAAGAACCTCTTCACCTCCCGCCACTGGGGTCTATAAATTGATTGTCGGGGTCACTGTGATTTACCTTTTATTTATTTATTGTATATTGGGAAAGCCAACAGCACACTTCTTTGATGAAAGGTTCCTCCAAATATCCATATCCATCCAAATACCATATGTTGAGATAAGTAGAACTGCACTTGATGGTATCACTAACCGGTCATAGCGGCGACCCTCTGATTTACTTTTTCAAACAGAATTATCGGGTTATTGGTATTTTTTTCCTTCATACAAAACTCCTTGACCTTTAGAACCATCTCTCTAACACCACTTCTAATCATTTTTGGCATGGTATACGCAGTAATTGATTTTATTAGCTTGAAATAACCACGCAGCACAACCTAGCACAACAAACACAGCGAACTATCAACAAAGTGACCACAGAGAAGCTTTTGAGTTAGTTCTGATTTTCGCCACACGCCAAAACATCCATGTAGCACTTGTAAATGGTATTTTTGACGTAAGGATACATCAATTTTTGTCATAAATTGCGTTTCATTCACAGATATATTCCATTTTTCAAGTTTGATTTTCAAACAAACTATGCATTTCCCCACAAAAAGTAAAGCACTTTAAAAACACATTATAATTAAATTCAGGGGGCACGATTCAAAAATCGACCCTTTCTCCGTCTACCACACCACGAAGGAAAAGGTCAATAAAATATTGACGACGCGCTGCGGTAGTGGCTCTGTCTACCATGCGAGAGGTCCCGGGTTCGATCCCCGGCTGCAGATCAAGAAGAAAAAACCCCAGGAATTGAATGTTTGTGATGTCTCTGTTTCTGATTCCCTCGACACAGGGTTTCCTATTGTAGGGCCAGAAGAGTATGTGCCTGTATCCAAATGTTTGTGATGTCTCTGTTTCTGATTCCCTCGACACAGGGTTTCCTATTGTAGGGCCAGAAGAGTATGTGCCTGTATACAAATGTTTGTGATGTCTCTGTTTCTGATTCCCTCGACACAGGGTTTTCTATTGTAGGGCCAGAAGAGTATGTGCCTGTATCCAAATGTTTGTGATGTCTCTGTTTCTGATTCCCTCGACACAGGGTTTCCAATTGTAGGGCCAGAAGAGTATGTGCCTGTATCCAAATGTTTGTGATGTCTCTGTTTCTGATTCCCTCGACACAGGGTTTCCTATTGTAGGGCCAGAAGAGTATGTGCCTGTATCCAAATGTTTGTGATGTCTCTGTTTCTGATTCCCTCGACACAGGGTTTCCTATTGTAGGGCCAGAAGAGTATGTGCCTGTATCCAAATGTTTGTGATGTCTCTGTTTCTGATTCCCTCGACACAGGGTTTCCTATTGTAGGGCCAGAAGAGTATGTGCCTGTATCCAAATGTTTGTGATGTCTCTGTTTCTGATTCCCTCGACACAGGGTTTCCTATTGTAGGGCCAGAAGAGTATGTGCCTGTATCCAAATGTTTGTGATGTCTCTGTTTCTGATTCCCTCGACACAGGGTTTCCAATTGTAGGGCCAGAAGAGTATGTGCCTGTATCCAAATGTTTGTGATGTCTCTGTTTCTGATTCCCTCGACACAGGGTTTCCTATTGTAGGGCCAGAAGAGTATGTGCCTGTATCCAAATGTGTTTAGTATGGGATCCTTTACAGAGTGCCCGAAGATTTAAATCAACAAGACAGCTGAGATCATAGGCATTAGTTACTGTCGGGTACAAAACAATATTGGAAGAATTTGGTTTCTGCTTGTTGGTTCACAGATTGCTTTCAGCTGAACAAAAACTATTAGCGTTTTGCGGGGGTTTCAATTTTAAAAACGTTGAAGGTCTGAAAACCATAATTGTGGCTTTGCATTATTGCCCCTACACCTTATGCGCCGGATTTACCCCCTCGGATAACCACCTTTTTCCAAATAAAAAAAACACTGTTGGATCGAAATTTTCAACCGAAGACAATAAATGAAATGAAATAAACAACCCTCCGGTTTTTTTTTACGAATGTATAAAAAACGTTGCAAGTCAAAATGAAGAGGAGCATTGACCTTCATGGAGACTATGTCGAAAAATAAAAATTTATTTGGACCCAATTTTCTTTCAATTTCATGGTCGGCAAATTTACCCGAAGGGTGCCAAACGGGACCTCCTCCATTATTAAGCCTCCGCTGTCGTGTCTCCGCCCGTCCGTCAGTCTGAGGGCTCTGATCTAACAAACCGAAATAGGTAGAGTTGATATTTTTAAATAAAGTGTATTGTTGCCGCTATTGTTGGGGTGGCGCAATTGTTTTGATATCGGTTTCGCAAAAAGGGTTCTGGGTTCGAATCCTCGTTCGGACATAATATTATTCTCTTTTTGTTTTAGTCTTATTATTTTCAGTGACTAAGTTTTCCTGTACGATGGCGCAGATCCCTTCCAGACCGCAAACGACCGATTTTTTTTAAATAATTTCACTTGTTCATTCGATAAACTTAGGGGCTGGTGGTATGAGGGGGTGGAAAATAATGAGAAAATACGCACATTTCCTGTGTCGCTTGCATGGCCATAGCTCTCAGAGCCACTAGTGGTACTACGCGACCAACACAACTAGGCGCATGACAACTAAGCGTTCATTGGAATAGAGGGAACACCGAAACGGTGATTCATACCATATAGTACATAGTTACTACATGCTAGTGACTTGTAGGTACAGTTACGTACGTAGACCTACGTGTTGTAGGAGGGGTACGGGCGCCAAAACCGCAGTCCTGTCATGCGCCTAGTTGTGTTGGTCTCGTAGTACCTACTTATTTATAGTAAGGTATAATATTTTTCTTTAAAATATTCCTGCCATGCCTAGGTTTGCTGGAAGAAATCTCTTTTCAGAGTTAAGCTTGCCTTTGTTCATATGTTTTCTGTTAATCTTACGTGTTTTTTTGTGTGTGCAAAGTATAAAACGAAATGAATATAACTAAATTTAGATATGCGTGAATAAATATAACCGTAACCCTAAGAGATGTATTGAGATGGATTAACTCCATGCACTCACGTCATTTGAACGTCATTCCACAGACGCACCCTCGCCCTAGCCGAAGAGCTAGGCGACGCCGCCGTGGAGGCCCAAGCGTGCTACTCCCTCGGAAACACGTACACTCTCCTCCGCGAGTACCGGACGGCGGAAGAGTTCCACGCGCGCCATCTAGCGGCCGCGCGTAAACTACGAGACAGGGTGGGGGAAGGCCGCGCTTGCTGGTCGCTCGGGAATGCGCACGCGGCGCTTGGCCACCACGAGAAGGCGCTGTATTTCGCGACGGAGCACTATACCATCTCCAAAGAGGTACCTAACCCACATTAGTACGGCTCGTTCGCTCAAAAATAAGTGAATATCGGTCCCAACCGAAAAAAGCATGAAATTTAGGATACATGGAGCTTTTATATATAAGTTGCGGTCAACTCAATAAATCCGGTTAGTATACATAATTACCATTACCGGATAGTATTCATACTAACTTTAAACGGTTATTATTAATACTCACCAAGAGGGTTTTGTGAAAGTAATAAGTCATCATTATTTTCTTAATCAAATCTGGTTTATTAAGTAATTAATACAGCAAGATTTCTCACAATAACCGGTAAGTATATATAATTACCACACGCCCGTGGTGAATATGATTAATACTGACAGCTACTATCAAAGCAAAACACTGCGGTAGCTTAGGTGAAGGGTAAATGCCCTTTATCCTTCGTGTTAGGTTGAACAAGTAAGAACAACAAAAAATACTTAAAACATAAACTCATAAGTACACATAAAATATTTTACACATATCTAATGAACATCCTGTGCAATGCAGTACATTATAGACAGACAATATTAAGAAGATTTTACCTATTTGTTTTATTAAATCTTTTAATCATAAATATTGATAACTATGAATAAAAGCCCATTAATCATCATTATCTTGACCTTGGCATATACATGTTCTACAATGTTCAACATGATGAAAAACTTTTTTACTTCTTTTTTACGGTCATGCAAACTGATACCATATTCCGCCATACGCCCTACGCTATACCTTTATAAAGAACCCCTATACCAAGGGCGAATCCAGCTTTCAAATCTTGGTCATGCAGTCAAGGTCTGGTCAGTTTCGGCTCCAATTTGTATCAAGCCGCAAGCGCACACACTCCCTTTTTCCTGTGGCCAGCATGTCGAGCAAAAAGTTTGCAATGAGATATGTTAAGAAGCTGACGGCAACCAAGTCGAGTAGCCGGTAAGAATCGTTACGGGCCGCCTCGGAAATTTCACATGGTTAACGGTCCGCTACGCGGAAGGCCCTACGGCGGCGTCGCCATACTAACAAGAAAGTCCCTTCGAGTGAGACACGTGACCTGCGATACATCCAGAGTCGGTGCGATAGAGGTATTAATATCAGAGACCTCATCCCTTATGATTTTCACAGTATATATGCCGGTTGACCATACAGATGAACTACCCGAATTTCTGGAATGTCTCTCGCATATTCTGGCTGTTATTGAAGAAAAGCAATGCACCAACACAATTGTAATGGGCGACCTTAATGCCGACCCGGACGCAATCTTTGGAAGAGAACTAACTAAATTCTGCAAGGAAAATGACCTTAGAATCCTGGATCTAGAGAAGCTCCCAGCTGACAGCTACACTTATATCAGCGACGCACACTCAACGACCTCCTGGCTAGACCATTGCATTGTTAGCGAATCAATTGTGGAATTGATTGAAGAAATACATATCGATTACACTGTGGACTGGACTGATCACCGACCTATGTATGTGCAACTTAGAGCTAATGACCTTGTGAAATGCACTATGGACAACAAAAGACCAAGGGACCCCGCCTCCTGGAAGCCGAAAGGGCGTAGGGATATCCTTAAGTACCGCAAAAGTCTCGAACAGTATCTCAATAAAACAATAATTTATCACAAACCAAAATGTGCATAAGGGATATAGATAAACTCTACGGCGACATTGTTTGCGCGATACGAAGAGCTGCAACTAATTCTTTCTCTGGACGTGCCAACTCACAAAGGAAACATCGGATCATACCAGGCTGGAACGATAGAGTAAAGGAACATTATGAAAACTCCCGAGCAGCTTTTCTGAGATGGATATCGGCTGGCAAACCGAACCATGGCACGCTATTTGAGGAACGAAAACAGTCTCGACAGATATTTAAACAGCATCTTAAAGATTGCATGGACGCCGAGGAACAGATTAAAATGGACGTAATCGCCGAGGAATTAAACGACAAGAAGTTTGGCTCGTTCTGGTCAAAAACTGGTGCCATGATAAATACAAGACCTACTATACCTACACACATCGACGGTTGCACTGAAAACACCAATATTGCGGAAAACTTCAGAAAAGTATTCTTGGAGCTTGCACCGGAAAGTTATGACAATTCGTTGCCATTTGTCGCCGATCAAGATCATACTTCGACAGACTTAACAAGAGATGACGTCATTCAAGCAATCAAGTCAATACCGAGCGGCAAATCACCAGGGCACGATGGGCTCTCGGCCGAACATATAAAGTTTGCCTGCAGTATTCTAGCGGATCTTCTAGCAAAGCTATTTAAGAACATGATCGACTTAAACCATTTACCGCATGATTTCACAAAAACAGTCGTTGTTCCGATATTGAAAAACCGACAGCTGGACTCATCGTCTTCTGCTAGCTACAGACCAATATCGCTGTCTACGATATGTGCTAGGATAATGGAGCGATTAATACTGCATAAAATATTCACGAAACTGCACACGACTGACGCTCAGTTTGGATTTAAGCCCCAAAGCTCAACCGACATGGCTATATTTACGCTGAAAGAGACCATCGGGCAGTACGTAACACGAGACACCAGCGTATACGCCTGTTATCTTGACCTGTCCAAAGCATTTGACCGAGTCGTACATGACAGGCTCTGGACGAAGTTGCAGGAGAGGGCAGTACCTAGCCCAATCATCTCGTTGCTGAAGACCTGGCATCGCGAGCAGCAGAACGTCGTACGATGGGGTGGCTCATACTCGTCTCCTGCTTGTCGTCCACTTCAATGTGGCGTCCGTCAAGGCGGTTCCATGGCTCCGATGCTGTTTAATGTATATGTGGGGCGCACTATAAGTTTCCGGAATGAATATGAAAAAATACTATTAAAGGTACAAAATTAATTTATTGTTTTTCAAAATAATCTCCCTTGGCGTCTATGCACTTTTTCATTCGATGAAACCAGTTTTGAAAACTTTTGTGCCACTCCTCTGTGGTGACCTCTGAAACGTGTTTTTCATACTCCTCGACAGCCTCTTCTGGTGATGAAAATCGTTGACCGCGTAATTGGTTCTTAATTTTTGGGAACAGAAAAAAGTCACAAGGTGCCAGGTCGGGACTGTATGCAGGATGACTCATGAGTTCTACATTTTTCGCCTTCAAAAAGTCGTTTGTCTGTCTGGCCGTGTGAGAACTAGCATTGTCGTGGTGCAGGATGATACGGCGTTTACGGTTATTTTTACGGAGTTCGTCAATAACTTCCGGCAAACAAATGGTCGTGTACCAGTCACTATTCACTGCACGACGATTCTCTAAAGCAACAGTAGCCACGTGTCCAGTTTTATTAAAAAAAGAAGCAATCATCCGCTTAGATGCACTTTTCACGCGCGCCACTTTGGTTGGTTTCGGCTCATCTTGAAATACCCATACGCTCGATTGCTGCTTTGTTTTGGGATCGTAGCAATAAATCCATGTTTCGTCACCTGTTACTATGTCCCACACCAAATTTGACGCACCTTCGTTGAATCTGGTAAGCATGGCACTGCACCAAGTGACGCGGTTCGTTTTTTGAGCCTCGGTCAAGTTGTGTGGGATCCACCGCGAGCACAGCTTTCTCACACCCAAATGTTTGTGTAGGATTAATTGTATTTGACTCATGCCTATTTCTAAGGATGCGCGAATTTCATGGTAGGTCACATGCATGTCTGTTTCAATCATACGGCGCACAGCATCGATGTTTTTGTTGGTCACAGCGGTGGACGGCCGACCATCGCGAGATTCGTCACTGAGATTGATACGACCACGCTTGAATTCTGCAAACCAGCTATAAACAGTTGTCTTGCATGGTGCTTCATTGCCAAAAGCTGTTTCAAGCCGAGCGATGCTCTGTTGAGCTGTCAAATTACACTTAAAATCGTAGAAAATCATACTACGAAAATTTTCCCGAGTTAAATCCATGTTGATGCAGACACACAATTTTTTAAATGGCGCCACAAGGTAAAAACAAAAGGCAGTCAGATGAAACAAACTGCATTCTACAGCCAAAGAGTTCTATTTTCAAATGTTGCAATAAATTTTTAAATATTGTTTATGTAAGTGGCCAGTTCCGGAAACTTACAGTGCGCCCTATGTATATGGATGACTTGAGCAAGAAACTGCAAGATAGTAACATCGGATGCCACCTGGCCGGTACATGCGTCAACCACATTGCATACGCAGACGATATGGTCCTTTTGGCACCCTCGATTAAGGCTCTTCGTGGTCTCTTAAGCACGTGCGAGCAATACGCACAGACGCATGGGCTAGTCTATAACGTCAGTAAGACCAAGATGATGATCTTCATAGCAAAAAATGGACCGACGTGTGTACCTCCGCTATACCTGGACGGAAAAGAAGTTGAGACAGTCGCAGAGTTTAAGTACTTGGGACATATTATTACCGACGACATGTCTGATGCCAGGGACATCAAACGACAGCAAAGAGCCATCAGTGTGCGCTCCAACATGATTGCGCGTCGGTTCACCAGATGTAGCGAAGCGGTCAAAGTTACTCTCTTTCTCGCGTATTGTACTGGCCTGTACACGAGTGAACTATGGTGCAGGTACAGAAAAGCTGACTACAACGCTATGAGAGTGCAGTACAATAATGCGCTCAGGATCATCTGTCGATTGCCACGATACTGCAGCGCGTCGCAGATGTTTACGGAGAGGAGACTCCCGGGCTTCCACGGTCTCATGAGGCACCGGATAGCGTCCACGCAGGAGCGGTATGCCAGATCCGGTAACACCATGTTGCAGGCAGCTCTGGCACTCCGCGGACCTATACAGGAGACGTGGACGCGAGTACATCTTACGTTTTCATAATAAGAATAATTGTATTATAATATCATTATGTTATATTTGTAATTTTAATTTAATAATTTGTAAATTTGTAATTTTATTTTATTAATTTGTAAATTTGAATTTTGTATATTGCTCCGGCCGGAATAAAGACCAATTTATTTATTATTATTTATTTATTTATTATTAACATGGCAAATCCCACATCTACCCAACCTCGTTCCGACTTCCCGGCACTATGCGCCGAACTGAACAAGATGTGATAAGAAGGACGGCGCAAGCTCCCCATGACCCCTCCCCTGGATCCGTTGATGTACATAGTGGACGACCCGAAAGGCCGAGTCGGCAGTGGCACTGCCTACGAAGCCAAGGGTCCCGGGTTCGAGTCCCGGTGGGGGCAAATATTTGTTTGATGAGAACGGATGTTTGTACTCTAGTCATGTTTGTTTATCTATCTAAGTATAACATTTATCTATATAAGTATGTGTATCGTTGTCTAGTACCCAAGATGCAGGGAATCCTAGTTTGAGGCTAGATCAATGTGTGTAAATAGTGCCCAAGGTATTATTATTATTATAGTTTCATGATGACTCGAGGTCCACCGGCTTAGGCTGTGCGTTGCCTGAGGTCAGTCAAATAGCGATTTATTAAGTAGTTACAGCTACTTAGATCCAGGTCCCACGTATTTTTTTATCATGTCCCATTGTTGCATTGTCATCCGATTTAGGTACGATTTAGGTACGCATGCAAAATTTCAGCTCAATGAGAAACGGAACGTGGGTCTAACTTTACTTTTCATGTTATTTCACATAGGCATGCGGTGCCAGTGACGTAGCACGCGTGCACTACGACTGAGCAACACGAGAAGGGGGCGCGGCCTATTTTTAGATATTGAGAAATTCATAGGTGCTGGGGAAAATATTTTTAATGCCATTCAAGTTCAGATTAGCCCGATTTTATAAAAAAGAAAACTTTCCTACCTAAACTCGCATTACCAATATTGTAGATAAATGGTAAACAATGGTATTGCCAGTGCATTTTTATTGCAATAGGTATATAAAGAAATAAACATATTTGAAAGCTTTTTCTAGGATTTTTCATAACACACCATATAAACGCCATAGCGTCACGCCTTTTCCCGTACGGGGTGGTAATTGTGCCCACTTTGAGCCAGTTATTCAATACTCTATTTTGCGTGACAGGGGGCTAGCCCATCGCCGCTGCTATGGAGTTATGAAGGTTTCCTCACGATGTTTTCCATCACCGTTACGACGTCCGGCGTCCGTATAAATTTAAACACAGGTTGATAAATATTCTGAATCATACATTTTACGGGAATATATGTAATATACTCAAGCTTTATATGTTAACCGCATTATAGAAGATTCCATTTTAAGAGACTTTAAACACCGATGTTAACAACATTTGGTTCTAATTCTCTAAATTCAGATACTGAATCGGATTTTGATGAAACTTGAAGTAAATGTAAGCCAATCAATGAATTATGGTCTAATTCGATTCACAGTTTCACACAATAATGCATCATTTGGCGACCCGAATGGCCGAGTTGGCAGTAACCCTGCCTACGAAGCCAAGGGTCCCGGGTTCGAGTCCCGGTGGGGGCAAATATTTGATTGATGATAATGGATGTTTGTACCCTAGTCATGGTTGTTTATCTATCTAAGTACAATATTGTATCTATATAAGTAAGTGTATCGTTGTCTAGTACCCAAGATAAAGGGAATCCTAGTTTGGGGTGTAAATAGTGTCCAAGGTATTATAATTATTATTAAATTATTATTTGTGGAAGTGGATTTGGTAGCTATCCCCGAATGGCCACCAAAGGCTTGCTGATTTGGTAGGTCTCGACTCGGTTACCCAAGTGATGATGTGACGGGGGTAGGTGTCGCCTCGTGGCACCCGACTGCTCGAACCCAAAACCGGATGTTGCACGCGGCCCCGCCTTAACGCCACGCGTGAGGATGCCTGAACTCCATCCAGACAGGACTGAAGGCTAGGCCACCACGTGAACCACGTGGGAAACTGATTGCCGCGCCGGCGGCTGCCCCTTTCCAAAGGGCCGTGTGGTGATGTTGATGAAGTTATGGGTTGGCGATTGTGGAAGTTAAACACTGACTTGCTTTACAAGACTACACTGCTCTGTACATTTATGAAAACTGAAACTACTGACAATTGAGATTACATATTCCATCGTGACGGCGTCTATTGAACATGATTTAACTGAGATGTTACATTGTGAGTTTGTGACACACGACCGCCCAAAGCGACGTCCTGCGAGCAAGTTTTTTGATTGAATGAAAGACTGGTTGAGACTTTTTTATAATGAAACAACGTTTTCAGAGACAGATAGCATAATACGGTATTTTACAAGGTAGTCCAATAAATCTTGAAATGTGTCTCAAGCTGAACCTATTTAAAAAAAAACGTTTGGCAATATCGGAATTTGTTTTTTATAAACTAAATTTTGTGTTTAAAACACAGCATTTGACTATGACGTCACATGCAAGTATTTAATAAAACTCGTGAACAAAATTACCGTTTTGACAGTTGCTAAAAAATGTCTATTTTGACTAGCAGTCAAATACCGTATTATGACAATTGATCGGTCGTTCCATAATATCGACTTTTAAACAATAAACACCATCTTAATTTGGATTAACAATATGAACATCACCGAATTGCGACCAGCAAACAAACTTGACAATCATTTGATCCCGCAGGCTTTGTTGATATTGTTTGAAATACCTTGGCTTAACTATAGGTCGCCTGATAGGTCCTTATCACTTCAGCTAGGCGACTTGCTCGGCATGGCCACAGCGCAGATGAACATCAGCGACCTGCGCAAGGTGCTAGGCCTGCCCGAGTCCGCCTCGCCCCCTCCCCCCGCCGCCGCGGGCGAGCCCCCGCTGACGCCCTTCCACGCGCTGCGGGTGAGAAGGCAGAGTATGGAGCAGCTCTCGCTCATTCAGGTGAGTGAACCCTAGTAGCAGTGGGACTCGACCACTGCGAATCGAATGAAACAAACTGTCTCACTCCCACACTACTGCTGTCCTCAGTGTTCAAGTGAGAAAGCATAATTTCTGTTACTTCCGAGCGGAATAAAAACTCCGTGTGGAAAGGCTCTTAAGGTTCTGTTCCTATCTAAGCAACGTGAAACGTGATCTGACACATGTAAGCACGTAAATTGCCACTAGCACCAATAGAAAAAGTAAATGTACGCAGTAACGCCTATTCGGATATTCTACTTCGCCCAATACTACATTTAAAATCATGTTTATGTTTCGTTGCATATGTGGTAACATCTCCTAACTGAGTAGGACTAAGCCGAAAGAATTAGAAGAAAAACCCTAAACAAGCAAAATTGCGCTGAACACAATGATTATACAACAATGATTCGAGACAACAATAATGTACTTAAACTTTCATGGCATTAAATGACTTTCATCCGCAGATCACGCCAGATGGTAAAAAGCAAGAGCCTGAAGAGCCGCTGCCAAAACCCGAGCTCACCCGAATGGAGTCCGAAGACAATCCGGCGGAGTCGTTCTTTGAGTTGCTCTCGCGCTGCCAATCCTCGCGGATGGACGAGCAGCGCGCCACATTGCAGGGCAAGGAGAACCGCCCGCAGACTAAACCGAAGCTGCAACGTGGTGCCAGCGCCGGGAGCAGCGCTAACGAACACCATGGGTGAGTGTCACTTGCACCGAGCAGCTATCCCGGGGCTAGTTATCACAATGTAGGAAACCTGCCAGCAGACTAAACCGAAGCTGCAACGTGGTGCCAGCGCCGGGAGCAGCGCTAACGAACATCATGGTGAGTGTCACTTGCACCGAGCAGCTAACCCGGGGCTAGTTATCACACTGTAGGAAACCTGCCAGCAGACTAAACCGAAGCTGCAACGTGGTGCCAGCGCCGGGAGCAGCGCTAACGAACACCATGGGTGAGTGTCACTTGCACCGAGCAGCTATCCCGGGGCTAGTTATCACACTGTAGGAAACCTGCCAGCAGACTAAACCGAAGCTGCAACGTGGTGCCAGCGCCGGGAGCAGCGCTAACGAACACCATGGTGAGTGTCACTTGCACCGAGCAGCTAACCCGGGGCTAGTTATCACAATGTAGGAAACCTGCCAGCAGACTAAACCGAAGCTGCAACGTGGTGCCAGCGCCGGGAGCAGCGCTAACGAACACCATGGTGAGTGTCACTTGCACCGAGCAGCTAACCCGGGGCTAGTTATCACACTGTAGGAAACCTGCCAGCAGACTAAACCGAAGCTGCAACGTGGTGCCAGCGCCGGGAGCAGCGCTAACGAACACCATGGTGAGTGTCACTTGCACCGAGCAGCTAACCCGGGGCTAGTTATCACACTGTAGGAAACCTGCCAGCAGACTAAACTGAAGCTGCAACGTGGTGCCAGCGCCGGGAGCAGCGCTAACGAACACCATGGGTGAGTGTCACTTGCACCGAGCAGCTAACCCGGGGCTAGTTATCACAATGTAGGAAACCTGCCAGCAGACTAAACCGAAGCTGCAACGTGGTGCCAGCGCCGGGAGCAGCGCTAACGAACACCATGGTGAGTGTCACTTGCACCGAGCAGCTAACCCGGGGCTAGTTATCACACTGTAGGAAACCTGCCAGCAGACTAAACCGAAGCTGCAACGTGGTGCCAGCGCCGGGAGCAGCGCTAACGAACACCATGGGTGAGTGTCACTTGCACCGAGCAGCTATCCCGGGGCTAGTTATCACAATGTAGGAAACCTGCCAGCAGACTAAACCGAAGCTGCAACGTGGTGCCAGCGCCGGGAGCAGCGCTAACGAACACCATGGTGAGTGTCACTTGCACCGAGCAGCTAACCCGGGGCTAGTTATCACACTGTAGGAAACCTGCCAGCAGACTAAACCGAAGCTGCAACGTGGTGCCAGCGCCGGGAGCAGCGCTAACGAACACCATGGTGAGTGTCACTTGCACCGAGCAGCTAACCCGGGGCTAGTTATCACACTGTAGGAAACCTGCCAGCAGACTAAACCGAAGCTGCAACGTGGTGCCAGCGCCGGGAGCAGCGCTAACGAACACCATGGGTGAGTGTCACTTGCACCGAGCAGCTATCCCGGGGCTAGTTATCACACTGTAGGAAACCTGCCAGCAGACTAAACTGAAGCTGCAACGTGGTGCCAACGCCGGGAGCAGCGCTAACGAACACCATGGTGAGTGTCACTTGCACCGAGCAGCTAACCCGGGGCTAGTTATCACACTGTAGGAAACCTGCCAGCAGACTAAACCGAAGCTGCAACGTGGTGCCAGCGCCGGGAGCAGCGCTAACGAACACCATGGTGAGTGTCACTTGCACCGAGCAGCTAGCCCGGGGCTAGTTATCACAATGTAGGAAACCTGCCAGCAGACTAAACCGAAGCTGCAACGTGGTGCCAGCGCCGGGAGCAGCGCTAACGAACACCATGGTGAGTGTCACTTGCACCGAGCAGCTAACCCGGGGCTAGTTATCACACTGTAGGAAACCTGCCAGCAGACTAAACCGAAGCTGCAACGTGGTGCCAGCGCCGGGAGCAGCGCTAACGAACACCATGGTGAGTGTCACTTGCACCGAGCAGCTAACCCGGGGCTAGTTATCACACTGTAGGAAACCTGCCAGCAGACTAAACCGAAGCTGCAACGTGGTGACAGCGCCGGGAGCAGCGCTAACGAACAACATGGTGAGTGTCACTTGCACCGAGCAGCTAACCCGGGGCTAGTTATCACAATGTAGGAAACCTGCCTGCAACGTGGTGCCAGCGCCGGGAGCAGCGCTAACGAACACCATGGTGAGTGTCACTTGCACCGAGCAGCTAACCCGGGGCTAGTTATCACACTGTAGGAAACCTGCCAGCAGACTAAACCGAAGCTGCAACGTGGTGCCAGCGCCGGGAGCAGCGCCCATGAGCACCTTCTAATATGAAGTTACCTAACTTAACCTAACACAAGTGGCTCTGTGAGCTGTAGATCTTGCGAGCGACACTTTCCCTTAATAACACATACAAACCTAAGAATGCACCTGGTAACGTACATGGAGTATGAAAGTAACCGCACCAATAACTTTGTAAACTACATTTTGAGGTATTACACCCAACCTATTGACTATTCACTAAAATTATGTAGCCTGTTACTCTCGCGGTCTCTACAAATCCAACGAAACCTCATTTGTTGAAATCCGTCAAGCTGTTTGGACTGTAGCGGTTTTAAAAAAAATTAAAACTACTACATCTCCGCCATTTTGAAATTATTTTTTTATATTTTTATCGATTTTCTTTTCTGCAAGTTAAAAACAAGCATAATTTAATTCTCAACTCTTTAATTCACTTTGAAATATAAATATTTGTACTGGTTAGACTTTAAAAATAGTTTCGTACCATCGCACAAGAAAACTTTAGAACCAAAAAAGTATGTAACAATATCAAAAAGTGTGACTCGCGGACCGGGGGTTCTGAAGGAATCACGTTTTTTTGTGATGGAACTACAAATTTACGGTTTTACGATTTTTCCTATATGTATGCTATATACATCACCCCCACAGCACCCGAGGTCCAGCGCATGCTACAGGAACACAGCGATGTGAGCCTTGAGGTTGGGCTGATGACAAATCGGTCAAAGACCAAGGCCATGGCTTAGGGTCGAGGTAGATGGGCAGGAGTCGATGAGTATATTTACCTGGGTCAGATAGCTTCCGTTGAAAACAGGCAGGACAAAAAAATCGAAAGAAGGATATCTAACGCCTGGAAGAGCTACTGGTCTATGAAGGAACTAATGAAGGGCAACCTTTTGCTAACACTCAAGCGCAAACTCATCGACATGTGTATCCTGCCCATCACAGCGCGCAGACCTGGTCATTGACTGAGCTTCAGAAGTCCAAACTCAAGGATTGCCAGCGAGAGATAGATCGCATCATCCTTAGTGTTCGCAAGAAAGACCGCGTAAGGAACACCGCACTGCGCTCCTTAAATGGCATCGCTGATGTGGGTGCACAGACCCCCAAGCTAATGTGGAACTGGGCCGGACACGTGATTCGTATGCACCCGGACAGGTGGGCGAAGATCGCCCAGTCCCAGAAGAGGGCCTTCCGGCGTAGGGGCAGGCCAAGGCGGAGATGGCGGCACGACCTGACAAGTTCTTGCCGGGGTGGCCGGAGGTGGCACAAAGCCGGGACGTGTGGACTCAAAGGGGGGAGGCCTTTGCCCAGCAGTGGGACAGTATAATCTAGGCTACGTAAAAAATGCTATGTTTAATAAGTAATTTGATTGAGTAATTGAAATCTATATCAACATTTACGCGTTTCTGAGAAAAAAATTCTTCACAGACGGATGGACGGACAACGAAGTTACCACTCCTGCCTCGTAAAACTATGTATGTTACACGTGTTGCTGGAGACCTGGACCTGGTTATGGCATCGCGATTTTGAACCTCATGCCATGGTAATAAAATTCAAAATCTAGAACGGGATAATGTATCCTTTGGAAAACATTCGGCATTCTTTAATGTATCCTGTCCACCCTCCCTTGGTTTGCTGGAAGAAATTTCTTTTTGGATATAAGCTCGCCTTTGTAAACCTAGTCTTCTGCAATAAAGTATAAGGTAAGAAAAGTTAGTAAAGTAAGTCCAACAAATCTCATCTCTTTGGCCACTTCAGGAGGAGAAACCTTGTTTTATTATGCCATGACGATACGTCGCGTCACAACCTCTCCCTCGAAGTAGCTCAGAAACACTGCCGCCCGTCGCCCTCGCATACCCTCATGCATTTTTTTTGAGCGCATGTGATAAAATGAAAATTTTGTCAAAACCACAGATTACTTACCTATTTCTTAATTTTAATGTTATTTTGAATATCTATTTTCTTCACGCTGGAACCGCATCAATATTTCTTTTTAGATCCCAAGCAATAGCAAATTTGTGGTAAAAACATCATTAGTTTAATTTTTTGTCGTAGTATTATACTTATTGAAATAATAATGTTATCAAACACAGACATTAACCCGGATGTTTTCCAAAGAATACATTTTCCCGTTGTAGGTTTTGAATTTTATTACCATGGCATGAGGTCCAAATTGTGATGCCTCATAACCAGGTCCAGGTCTCCAGAAGCACGTGTATCATACAAAGTTTTACGAGGCCAGAGATGCTTGAGCGCAGGATCACTTCGATGTCCGTCCGTCCGTCTGTCGGGACCATTTTTTTTTCATTTTAAAATTACCCAGTTGAAATTTATTTTAATTAATCAATCAAATTACTTATCAAATAAAGCATAAGTAAAGGAAAAAAAAGGAAAACCGTAAATTTGTAGTTCCATCACAAAAAAACGTGATTCCTTCGGAACCCTAGCCGCACGAGTCAAACTTTTTGATATTGTTACATACTTTTTTTGTTCTAAAGTGTAAAGGAAAAAAAAGGAAAACCGTAAATTTGTAGTTCCATCACAAAAAAACGTGATTCCTTCGGAACCCTAGCCGCACGAGTCAAACTTTTTGATATTGTTACATACTTTTTTTGTTCTAAAGTTTTCTTGTACGATGTTACGAAATTAATTTTTAAAGCCTAACCAGTACAAATATTTATATTTCAAAGTGAAGAAAGAGTTAAGAAATAAATTATTTCTCTTTTTAACTTGCAGCAAAGAAAATCGATAAAAACATAAAACAAACGTTCATATTTTGTGGCCGTGTGTGAGGAAACTTTAAATGATTTCGCTTTTATGTGTATTGCTATATAATAAATGTATCAAGAATCATTTTTTTCTTACAAATTTTCACGTGTAGTGTATGGTAAGCGGTGTTCACTTCGGGAAACTTTCGGGTTCGCGAGGAGGTCAGGCACACCCCAGAAGTACATATTAACTTCCCTTTATAACCTACATATCCTGAAAGATAGATACATAAAAACCAATTAATACCATTTAACTTTCGAGAAGCAAGTATGTGTGCTCCGTTGGACTTTTCTTGTTTAAGTTTTAAAGCACTATTGTTTGGAATAGATATGGTTTTTGGTGACACGAGTATTTTAATAACGTTTAAAAAATCCTACCGAATGCAACTAACTATACATTTTACAACGGTATCAAAACTTTTTTGCTTTTTTGCAGCGAAATATGAGACCGAATAACCAACATAAAATTTTGATCGGCATTAGGTCGGCTAGCTAGACGGCGAGTTAAGTGAAAACAATAAAATCCGAGTAAACATTGACAAATCCGTTAAATTTGTATGGAGTTCTTTACGAATCTTGGGAAAATGTTGTCGAAGTTCTGGATGTAGATACAGCAGTTGGTCGCTTTTACGATACCGTTTACGAGATTTCGAAAAACTCGATGCCGAAGAAGACCAGGCCGAGTACTAGGCGCTATCCGGTCTGGATCACTGGTTAAATAAGGGACCTCGCCACTAAGTCTAACGTACCGTACAACGTCCCTCGATCAGCTGGTTTTACCGTTGGGTCGCATTTTCAATCTAGCTCTATATCAAGGAAATTGCCCTACCAGCAGGAAGCTCTCTCGAGTCAGTCCTATTCCCAAGACAAGTGACATTGCCTCTGTAAATAAATATCGACAAAATTGTTGAAGTCAATCATATACTGTAAAATAAGTCCGCAGATTGCACCGTATTTGTGCGTCCCGAAACAAGCATTCAGGAGCCGTCGCTCATTAACCACCAATTTACACACGTTGGTCGAGGTGGTCTCAGAGAGTATGGATCAGGGATGTCAGGTAGACTTCGCCTATCTGGACCTCTGTAAGGCGTTCGATAGAGTTGATAATGACGTCCTAATGAAGAACCGAAGTCCTAATGAAGAAATTGTGTGCCATTGGATTTGCCGCTATTATATTGAACCGCTGAACCGATTTTAATAAAATATATCTAAGAACCATCGCAGCCATGTCTACTACCGACTACAGGAAAACGTATTAAAATCCTTCCACACTTTTGACCGCTATTTCTTGTTAAGCTGATAATATTCGAACTACTGAACCGATAAAAAAACATATCTAAGAACCTTCGCTGGGAAGAGTACTACCATTTACAGAAAATCGCATTGAAATCTGTCCAACCGTTGGACCGCTACGGACAGATGTTCTTACGTCTGTAAGAACATCTGTCCGTAGCATCCAAGCGGTTGCCACTAACAGTTGCATCAAACTGATTATACCACCCCTTTTAAAAAGACAAAAGTGTAGATTTTTGGTCGTACTATGTATGTATATGACGTGTATGTGTGTAATTATTATAATCGGTTTGATAGCTATAATTTCGCTTGACATCTTTGAATTAACACGTATAGTAAAAAACCGGTCAAGTGCGAGTCGGCCACGCACATGAAGGGTTCCATACCATCGTATTCCATGCAATCACGTAAAAACACGGGTCCCTGCCCTTTATTTCTTTTAACAACTAACTCAAATTTACAATTGTCAAACCTAAGAGACTAGCTTCTAGGGCCATACAACAAAACTCATTAGGGCCTTCCGGGACAATGCTGTTC
The DNA here is from genome assembly GCA_949825045.1 of Argyresthia goedartella. Lineage (NCBI taxonomy): Eukaryota > Metazoa > Arthropoda > Insecta > Lepidoptera > Argyresthiidae > Argyresthia > Argyresthia goedartella. Next base: position 43,512,874 of record OX463806.1, on the reverse strand, counting down.
ACATGACAGAATGTCCAAAGGGTTCGAATGTGTAGGTGTCAAAATGTACAAAGTTTAATGGTTAAAATGTTGCGGTGCGCAAGCCAAATTTTATCCATTCTCACGTGGTTGGGTCTCGGCAAATCTCACGTAATCTCTCTCCCCTCCCCTCCCTTGGACAGTGCAAAGTTGCGAGAAAAATTGGGTTTTGGAAAAAAATATATCACCAATTCTAGACTACGATCTAATCAATCCTACATACTAGTCTTGAATTGAAATAATGAAACAAATTAAGTTTGATTCACTAAAAAAAACAATCTCACGTGAGATTGGGGGGGGGGGGGGGGGATCATGCCACTTCTCACGAAATCTCACCATTTCAGAAAATCGTCAAAACCACCTCACATACTATCATGACCTGAAGTGGGCAGAAATTATGTAACTCATCTTACAAACAACATATACGAATACAGTTAAATCTGATACAAATAAACATTGTTATAATCATTCGAAGGATGATGATGATTTAAGTTTTTTTCCGATAAAGGATGCATTCTGTTTACCAGAGTTAAGATTACGAACAAAAGCAAATGGCGATAAAAATTATCTCTTTTATGGGGACCCCCTTTAATTTATGGAGGAGCGTATAACTCATTATTTTCTATGGTTGAGGCATCAGAAAACCACATTTCACTCTAACGATTACGGTAGCTGCCGGACGGGTAGACAGACAGACAGACAGACAGCGGAGGCTTAGTATAGGGTCCCGTTTGGCATCCTTCGGGTACGGAACCTTAAAACACGTTCGATGTTACTCATAATAGGGATATTACGCAGCAAATCTGCGCGAAAATACGTAGCCAAACGAAATTCTGTCTTATTACGCGACAGATAATATAACTAATACCTGCGAAAAAAACTGATGTTTTAATCCTTAACATCAACTGTACTTGCTCTCGAAAACAAGTTATCTGGCGGGGGTAGATAACATCAGTATCTTCTACCAGCTAACCGATACTCTTCGCTATTATTGTAGTAACTGCAAAGCAGAGATAAGCAAATGTTTACTCTTTTGTTTGGAAAAAAAAGTTGTTAAATCACTGGATTTGGTAGATGCACGCGAAAATTGACGTCTAGAGGTAATATAAAAGTACTGTATCAAAGCATTTGGCCTAGGCCTAATGCCTGCCTTCTTACTAAATTAGTTCCCGAAACCAGTTAAGCGCGGCTTAGTTGCCAGAAAATACCAGATTTCACGCGCGCGCCTTTCCAACCCCTTCTGTGCGCATTTCAATGCGACGCGGATAAACTCGCTCGCAATCGACTGCGTTGACCCATAGTATAAGCAATAATTTCTTAAAATCATCGCCACAGCTATGAATATCACGAAAAAAACACTATTGTGAATGAAAAGAAAACTCATCTTAACAATACGGTGTTACCATTTTAAAGGATCCCTTTATTGTTAGACACTGATAAATGACTTAATCTATGTTAGTTTCTTAATGAGAAATATTATAATAAATAAATAAACGTTAGAGGAACATCTTACACAAATCGAACTAGGCCCATAGTAAGCTCAATAAGGCTTGTGTTATAGATACAAGACGACGATATATTTAATAAAGATAAATACTTCTCATAATACATAGAAAACATCCAAGCCTAAGAAACAAATATTCCTGCTCATCACACAAATATATACCCTTACCGGGATTCGAACCCAGGACCGTCAGCTTCGTAGGCAGGGTCGCTACCCGCTAGGCTAAACCGTTCGTCGAATTACACTCAATTTTCATAATTAGGCCTGTCTGTGCCACGGTTCAGTTTCCCACACACTGTCAGTGACCCCATCACTGAGTATTGGGCCGTGCACTCAGCTTGAGTATTGGGCCGTCGAGCCGACCCGTAATGACCTGATTACCGGATGGTTACGTCATAATATGCATTCTATTGTCACCAAGATCGATAGTTGCCACTCACATTACCTTTCAGGGTACCCATTCAGCACTAGTTCTCAGTAGGACATGTACATTTTTTCTTGCCGTTGCATGCGTCTAATAGTCGGTTACAATTTCTATTGTTATCCGATAACTTCTTGATGCTTCCTTATTCGTGCGGGTTATCTCACGAAGTAAGGCTATCGCTCTGAGAGCATTATTTTAGTGTCGAGAAAAAACCGTGAAAAAACTTTCAAAATCAGAAATCACTTGTTAATTCTGTTTTGGTTTTATCGATCAAGTAACGTGCAAGCTGCGTGGACTGGCGTTATGTAAGTCAAGATGGTCATTTATGAAATCATGTTTTATAAACGTACATACTTTAGAGAGAATCCAATTCTGTATTTTTGACTTTCTGGCCGATCCGAAATACATCATCGAACCGCTGGTTAGTGGGTATTACCCTAAAGAGAAGTACTTGTGTTGCTACTTTCTAACGTTACAATTGACAGAGCATCACGACAAAAGTAACATCTGAATATGGGGGATAAACCTCTGCCTAAGGCCTTAATAGGATCTGCTTTTGCACAATCTTGGCAATTCATAATTTATTTAGCGCACACAAATCATATACGAAAACAGGTTAACATGAAAATAGTGTACAAAGACGAGCTTATCTCTAAAAAGAGATCACTTCACTTCAGATCAAATCACTTCAGATCCAGCCAACTAGGTTAAGTTGAGAAAAGTTGATTGCTGAGCAAGGTTAGGCCTATTTGTACAACAATATAACAAAATAAACGAGTACTTGCATACATTATTAATAAATAAAATATAATTAATAATCGTCAACAGCAATAATCTTTCCTTTCATACAGTATACTATACTGTACTCCGTCAAGCTCTGTGGAGCTACGGATACTATATTGTACTCCGTCAAGCTCTGTGGAGCTACGGACTTGCGGTTCGAGGCTTTGGAAGGAAGGGGAAGAAAAAAAACAGTTCTTGGATGTTTTAATGTGTGTGACGTCGCTGTTGCTGATTCCCACGACACAGGGTATCCTAGTGTGGGACCAGAAGCAATGTATGTGCCTGTATATAAATGTTTGAATGCTGCCGAATCGTTTAGGCCAGAGCCACAGACTGGCTCCCAGAAAATGCAAAGAGAAAATGTGGCCGACCCAGGAAGAGACGTGAATGTTGAGATGGTCTAGGGTAAGGACTGGAGGGAGACAACTCAGAATAGGATAGAGTTGAAGATGGAGAGAAGCCTTTGCCCAGCAGTGGGACATATTAGGCTCGTTGTAGTAACGGAGTACTAAATATGTATTTGTGTCTGTCCCAGCAACCCCCCAGAGGCAATGCTGGATATGATAACGGAGCTGCAATCAGAACGAATGGACTCTCAGCGCGCGGAGTTGGCGCCGGCCAAGGAGACGGCTGCGGCGGCGCTGCCGGGGCTGCGCGGGGCGAAGGGGGCGCCGCCGGCCCGGACGGTGCCTGAGGATGACTTCCTCGACATGATCGCTCGGGTGCAGGTGAGGGATCTACACCTATATCTACTCTATTTATTCCTTTATTTTATTTTGATGTTTCCTTATTTCGTACATAATAAGCAATATTTTTCATTGTACTTGTCAAAAAAGTAAGGGATTTGAGCAGTCAAAAGTTGCTGAATTGCTGTAGCGGCGGTTAAAAATACGAAAACAGGGTCCGGCTTTTGGAGTTAAAAGTTGTTTAAAGGTTGATAGAGGATTGCTTCACGAATGTTGTGTACCACCCTCATTACAAGTTTACTCACATTTTTTTATGAAAATCAATATTCTAACCTCAAAAAGGGTATAACATTACAAGATTGATTTCACGCTAAATTTGTATTTCAGTTGAATTACCCAAGCTTCGCCTGCAAGCTCACTCCGCTGGTTGCACAATTATACTGTCTAACTAACCTAACCGATCACAATAGCTATAAATTACAACTCGAGTCAAATAATAATGTTCTGGTTGATTGATATCCTTCAAACGTTGACGTGTCTAAAGGTATCGGGACCGATATTGGAGATAGAGATCACGAAAAGCATATTTTATTCATTAAACTGACACAATTCAGAAGACACGATAAAAATAACTTAATACACAAAACAACTGAGGAATAAAAGATCCACAAGGCTCTTGGACGCATGGGAGAGGCATGGCCCAGCATGGCGTGCGTCCATGCTGGCCTAAGTTTTCTGAAGACGGAAACGCCATTGACATGGTAAACGGTGGACGCAATAAAACATGATACTCATAATTATATATATCAAATAACATGATACGTAGGATGTAGTATTACTGAGTTAAAATGTGTAGATATAACCGGTGTTTATCGGTAGGAATATCTAACTAATTATTGTAAGTAGGTTCTGGCTTATAATCAACCCAGTAACAAAAACCCAGGAACAAGGACGTTGTATGTGACGTCGCTGTCTCTTGTTCCCACGACGCGGTACCCTAGTGTAGGGCCAGAAGCAGTGTACGGGCGAAATAAAAACGTTTGCGTCTATCCCAGGGCTCCCGGCTCGAAGATCAGCGCACCGAGATGCCGCGCGCGCGCCCCGCGCAGCCCCCGCGCACGGTGCCCGACGAGGACTTCTTCGCACTCGTCATGCGCGCGCAGTCCACGCGCATGGAGGACCAGCGGGCCACGGTATAGTTTATTCATTTAGTTACCGCAGGTATCGATCGCGCCGCCTTGGCACGTGCGGCCCCTTGTAATAGGTATTTGGAGCTTAGCGCCGTAGTGTAAGGTAGTGTTTGTTGACTATGCTACGTATACCGGAAATGGCTTTTCATCATTGGGATGACATTGAACTGCCTGAAGATGAAACTTTAGGTGATCCAACATCAAGAATACGGGCGTTTTGTAAACATGTAAACATAAGAACCAAAGTTGAGTGCAGGTGTACCGACACTATCTAAATGAATAGAGTTTACGGGTTAGTTTGGTGTGAACTATGGAGGCTGCGGGCATTATCGATGAATTTGTTTTCAGCGTGGTTGCGCTATTGATTCTCAAGTATATTTTTCTTGATTTTTGGGACTTATTATTTCAAAGAGCTTCAAATTCTGATGATCCAAGATCTAGATCGTTATCTCGAAGTTTAGATGGTCGACTGCGCATAAAAACCGCGCACCGAGGGTTCCGTACAAATCTCATTGTTTGTGTTGAAACTACAACTTTACTTGTGCTAAAAGACAAGTACTAAGTACTAAGTCAACGGAAAGTACCCTAGAGGTCCCCTTTCGAGTATCAAGCAAATGCAACAAATTTGCAATTGCGTTGACTTAACAGTTTCATTTCTTCTCAACTTTGAGGAGCGGTAGACCTGGGTAATTCATATTAATTTCAGCTCGATACACGCGTTCCTGAAAAAAGGGTTTTGGCAGTCAGACAGATGGAGAACGAAGTGATATTGTGAGGGTTACATTATTACTTTTAAGGTACGGAAGGTACAATTCTTCTCAAGAAGATTTTCCTGGACAAGATCGAATGGCCAATGGGCATTGTTTACTATTGCTCTAGACTGTTTTTTTACCGTCGTTCTTAGATAGGTTTTATTAAATCCTCCTAGTCACTATAATGATTTCTCCTGCCTTGCTTGACATGTTTTCCTGTCTTCGACATATGTGGAGGTGTCTAGGTATGCGAAGGCATCAGTCCATTCCCATCTGGCATGCATCGCGACCTCTGTAGTCCCGGGTTGGAATCCCCGCTCGGGAAGAAGAAAAAATCCCCAGGGCTCGGATGTTTACATTTTTATGACGCATGACACAGGGTACCGTAGTGTGGAGCCAGAAGCAATTTAAGTGTAAAGGTAAAAGAAAAAAAAGCTTCTAACCATGTCGCTTGCCTTTGTTTCAGATACCACTACAAGAGAACCGCCAGCCGAAAGGAGGTTCAAACACAAAGAAGTAAATATACAACTCCGTTTCAACCCAGTTGCCCACGAACCTCCCAGATGCTGAACCGACCACTCAAAGGGGTGCCAGCGTCACTGTGTCTCGCACGGCAAATGCCGGCGCCAACCTGGCATCTAAGCAGCACTTAATATGAGCAGCATTCTGTGTATTCGGCGACGAAGCTATAATGCAACTTTTAATTAATCGCAATGTTCTCGTCGTTTCTAGGTATAGTGCTTTTGGTTTTAGCGGAAAAATGCGTTTGTATGAGTGATGTGTCAGCGATATGCGTGAGAGAGGGAGATCTCTCTCTCTCACACGCAGTATCCACACGTGTCACTCACACAAACGCATTTTCCGCATCAACCAAAAGCATTATATTCATTGAGGTTTGTGACAGCCCTGCCTTTTTATATCACAAATGACGGAAAAAGAGACTGCCTCTCTTTTTCGGAGTTTTTGTATCCATGTCTGAATTAATTGAGTCGAATCAGGTGGGTTACCACAACGTCTTAAGCTGATTCAGATTAGGAACCTAATTTGATCCGCAAAATTACCGTGACCGTCTTAAAACAAGTCTTGGTATTAGGTAAATAAAGCCCATTATGGCGAATTGGAATGGAAATGGTTGCCATGGTGATGTTTTTGTTTTGAACCTTATTTGAATCGGAAAAAGATTGTGGTGACCCCCCCAGATCTCGCGGATTTTTTAAATACCGGATACGTCTAAAATGAGCCTTCAAAATTGTATGTCAATCTATTCGAAACTTTTTGAACGTATCCAATATTTTATTAGATTAATATGTAGGCTAGCAATTTATGTGAAGATTATTGACGCCCAAAACTTTCAAATCAATCAATTACCAACGTAATGACAACCGGGGTGCAATAGGTAAAAAAATAATACTTATCGTACAATGAATCAGAATTATTTGCTTATTCCATTAACTCTGGGTTACCATTACGTGAATACTAGCCTACTAATTTATTTACACATTCGAACATTATTAGTCGATGACACGTTTTGATGTTTTTATAATTTTGATCATATGTTTATTACTCAATCTCGTGCCAAACGGTGCTATCGAATTTATCTAATGTCATCGATATCGAATTTATGATGTCATTATTGTATATCAAACGAATTATCTTATCTTTACATTTCGGCTGAGTTTGATTAGACTTAGGATGTTTTGATGTTATCATGTTTGTTTGGTGTATCTTCTATCTATCATCTATCTTTTTGTGTTCACAACTATTTACTCTGCATTAAGGAAACATAGATATTCTCATTTCAGAAATTTATGTTTAGAAGACGTTGAAGCTAATGTACATACATGGGCCTCATTATGTACATACACAATGTCACAACAAATGTGGATTCCGCACTACATAGCTATGGCTTCTATCGTCTGTGCACAATCACCATTATTCAAAAATATAGACATTCCGAACATATATAGATAGAAGATATGCGACTGATTTGTTACACTTTTATATATTCCATTTTTATCTCGAGCCAGGATATCGAAATAATATCTGAATAATTATGTTCTGACTCGACTAAAAAGAACCCTATATTAGTCGGGATAGGTTAATGTGTAAGTTATTCTTCTTTGTACCCGGCGGTAAAGTATGCACATCAGGATGTTGAATGTGGTTAGTCGCAAGGTTATAATGGCAACGACGATCTGCAGCCGAAACGAGCCGAAAGTATTGACTTTGGCCAACGTGCATCCTTTACTACCGGCTAAAGTACTGTATTTTTAACTGAGTTAAGTAATATTTTTTTAGGTTATTAATAGAATATTGTAATTGAATGAATAATAATTCAATTATTGTTCGAAATTGCAATTATTACCTAACTAACTAACTGTAAAATTCAGGGATTTTTGGCCAAAAATTATAAAATACCTATCGATAAAAACGAAATGTTAGCAATTCTGCCTCAAATTGTTCTAAATGGTCTGGTACTAGCTTCGCTTTATGGTTTTGCATCCATCTACCAAACTGACTGTTGATATACGCGGGCGCTATGTATGAATCTATAGGGCGCTGCTTAAATCATCTGATAAAGATGCTATTGACCTTATGATTTGCAAGATTCCAGAGTTTGCAGGAGAAAAAGTTGGTTATATAATTGACCCACAAGACTCCACTTCTTATTCTTAGTTAGTAACTTTGATATCGTATACATATTTACAAACATTCTTTACTTTGGCATGTATCTTACAAGATGTTGACTCTGGCTTTTTTATATGATCCGTATGATACTTTATGCTATCAAGCGAATGGTTCTGTTCTAAGACGATGATGAGAGTTCTCAAATGAAATCTGTTACAAAGTAAAGCTTGCTCAGAATGCTGAACATTGCTAACAACTCCTTTAAAGCGACTGCACCATTCTTTTAACTCTGTGATGAAATATGATTATGCATATTATTGTTTGATTTAGTTTCTCTTAGGTATTATTGCATAAAGCAATAACTCTGATGAAATTAGTAAATAAATAATTGCACGATCACGGTTCAGATATTGAAAAATATCCAAATGTAGAAGATAACATACGAAATTAATGAATACACCAAATAATTTACCAGAGTTTAGTTTAGATTGTAGGTAGTATTGTCTCAAGGAATTGATTAAGTATAAGTGATGATTATCTGGCTATCGTTAATTACCAATGAAAAAAATAAGTGCTACTTTACAGCAGTTGCAGTCTGTGAAGTAAACTATTCCTTTTTAAAGAATGAGTTTGAAAAATAGATACGCGTCAATATTATCGAGAGAATCTGTGTTGTTAATTTTTCGTGCGGAATAGATCCAGAGAAACTTATATTATAATGTTAAACTGGATGCAAATTAATTTAAGGTAATAGATTCAATGTATTTCAACAGATATTATAGGTGCTTACGGAACGTTGAAGTATGTAGGACCAATTATTTCGTTATTTCTAGGTATAGGCTTTAAAAGTGTCTAAATACAACACTACACTTTATCTTATTACTTATCTATTTACTTGTTATTAATGATAGATATCGAGAAATGTATAAGCCATGACCTATAGTGCATTTCAGTTCTAAATTCCATTGGCCGGTAAGTTGGCCGCAGTGCACAACTCATTAAAAAAATGTTCAATATCAGCTTTTCGAGCGATCGAGCTTACAGATCTTAGACCCCGTTCACATTATGTCGGACAGACAGCTTTGTCGGATACGGCAAAGTGTCGGATGCATAAATATGTATTTAATTAGAGCTGTTTACATTAGGGCGACCCGACAAAACTGTCTGTTCTGCCAATATTTCTGTGGGATCGAATATAGTATTGTCACGCTTTTTTGTATAGCGCTCTTCATATTATGTCGGACCGACAGTTTTACCGGATCCATCAATGTGTCGGGTGCATATTGGCGCTCGCATTTGGGTGAATCCGATAAAACTGTCGACAGATTTGCCGGACGTTCAGCCAATATTTCAGACGGTTCGACTGGATGTTCACATTAGTTGGTGGAACACCAAGATCCGACAGTAGGCCACCGGCAAAATTGTCTAGCCGCTATAGTGTGAACCGGCTACGAGAAGGCTGGTTTGCTGATCGAGTACGGGCAACTCGGTGCGAATCCCAAAGCCATTAATTTCGGCCAACCTAGGCTGGCCCACAACCCCCAATGTACACGGGGTCAAAAATATTTGCCAGCTTTACCTACCTCAATAAACACGCACAAACATAAAGTTACTTTTGTTTATTTCCTTTTTGGTGGCCGAAACTAATGGCTTTGGTACTTCTATCTACCAATATGTTATGGCTGAATTAATTAAATCATCTGAACTGCTTAAGTAAAGGTAAAAATAGTTGCATAAGCCTTCTGATGCTTCGAGGTATCGATCGTGTCACTAAGAAAGTTGTTCAGCGTTGTATCCTCACACCCATAGCCCATAAGTGAGATGGTGCCTGCGGTAGTGGTGTGTTGTGGGAGGGGAGTGTTGTCGGGGCGACTGTATGATGCGAGACTTCAGAACGGATCCGGCATAGCGTGTTATGTGAGTCCTCCCGCACCGCTGCACTACCGCAGGTACTTACGTTAAGCGCCATGGGTGCAATCATGTTTATAAGTACTGTGACGTCGCCGTCATTGTTATATTAATCCTACTGTTACATTTAAATTTTAATCAAAGTTAAAAACATTCTGTTCGCACTGTTGTTGTTAAAAATATCCGATTTATACATCTGTTCTATATTGAAATAAGATAGATGAACATTCTACAGGCACTGTTAGAGTTGGCTCTCCTACACTTATTGCAGGGGTGATGGGTTGGTACAGTCCGTGTGCGTGTGTGCGTACACAGATGCATGTGTGTGGTGTTTGCTGTCGTAAAACTTTACAGCAACCCAAAACTTGGAATAGGGTAAATACAACTTTAAAAATATCATTCTTTGCAAACAAACCAGTTTTCAGTAAAGGTCTCAGAAAATTTAAGCACACAAACTTAATCAAACCGCCATAGATATACATTTCCTGTAAGTATCGTTTTGAATACACGGTATAAAGTCGTTCTAGTAATAAGCTTCTTTAGCGTGACCACCTACACACTGTACCTGCAATTAGGATGTCATTTTATTGCTATTGCAAACAATACATGCAGTCTCCGAATGTCTGAAGGCGTCGACATGGTTACGTCGTCGTGCATCTACTAAATACTCCTACGGGTAGCAGCACAAAGATACTCATGTCCTCAAGATCCTGCTGCACAGAGCAATGTGAAGTGACAAGGACAAGCTTATTTATGTTCAATTGGCGTATACAGATGGATGGGATAGTATTTAGTAGGAGCACGAGCACGAACCGGTTTCAACTATATGTAACTAACGAACTAAAGTGACTGACTTGTTGAAATCCGACAGCTCATGTCCGGTAACCATAGGTTGCATTTTCCAACTCGATTTTTAAATAGTTTATGTACTTAGTTGTGACGCCTCTAGAATCGGTCTGAATGTTTTGTACGCACCGTTTAAGATTTCAAACAAAACATGCCTTATCAACAACCCCGATTTAAAATCTACATGATATTTTATGTGCCGCAGGCGATTAGCATCTAAGAAAGGTTTAAAATTTATTGCTGCTATTAAAATAGTCTAAAGTAGTCATTCAGTTAATAAATGAAATAGAATCTATGTTTAAGGTCTTTTATTTGCTGCCCTAACGCCCTATGACGTTCGATCGTTTCTCATAATCTTATAAACCCTTGGTTTAATCAGTCATCGCGATCACTGGAAAAAATATATATTTACCAGTAACCAAAAGTTTTGCTACGAGTAAGCCCTAATTTCATGGTTGTTTATCCATCTAAGTATGATATTTATCTATATGAGTATGTGTATCGTCTAGTACCCAAGATTCAGGGAATCCTAGTTTGGGCGTCAATGTGTGTAAATAGTGTCCAAGGTATTTTTATTATTATTTAAAGACTTGCGAACTATGACTTAATAATAACAAAATCAGGTTCGTTTAGTTGTGTTGAGATACTTGAAGCTTAACACTATTGTTAAAATTAACTTCATCATTTACCTTTTTCTAAGTAAGCTTAGAGTTTAATTAAAAAAAATACAATCTAAATTAATAATCAAATAGTTTGTTCAACTAACCTCACCATTATTTTATTTAATCTAACTTATTATTCTTAAAGACTTATTTATTCGAAAAGAAAATGGATGAAGTGTTGATTAAAATCAGCGATAAAAACATTTTTTTTATAATTTGTGGTGATTTTAATGTTAATCTGTTAGAGGATAATAATATTTGTACTAGATTAAAATCTTTATTTTTATGTCACAACATGAACTATCTGTTTTTGGAGCCTACTAGAATTACTGCAACATCTGCTACCTGCATTGACAATATATTTACTAACATTACGCCCATTTTCAAATCGGTCATCAATAAATTAACCTCTGATCACTCTGGTCAGATAGGTATATTCAATATTAAAATAAAAAAGGACCAAAAAGAGGATATTACATGTGTGCCCGTTAGTGACACTCGGCTTGAACACTACAGGAATAATATTTTAGATAAACTATGGGAAATACCATACAGTGACGATCCAAATTTGTTGTACAACTCAGTATTTAACCTTGTCAAAAATGAATATGATACGGTATTTAAATCAAAAACTATAAAAGTTAATAACAAAGCTTTGTTTAGTGATTGGGCGACAGTTGGAATTCATAGGAGCAGACGAAGATTATATGAACTCTATGAAGAGAAATCATATAACAAAAATACGGCCTTTCTAGATTATGTTCGTAGTTATTCAAAAATGTTTAAACGCGTTTGTGCCGTAGCTAAATCTAATTTCATTAAAAACAAAATTGAATCTAGTAGCAATGTAATGAAAACGACTTGGCAAATTATAAACAGAGAGACTGGAAAGGCCAAAGCTACACATAATAACTTCAAGCTTAAGATAGATAATCAATTGCTAAGTACAGACCTAGAAATAGCAAAAGCTTTCGAAAATTTCTTTACGGACATTCCAGTTTCAACAACCAAGTCTTTAAATTCATCTCCCGCTGCTGCTGAATCTATACTTAAACAAAACTTTGAGGAATGTAAAACAGATTTTAAATTTAGGCACGTAAATAATGAAGACATTGTAAAAGCGTTTAAATCCCTGGAAATGAAAAAGACAGCTGACGCCCATGGTCTATCAGTAAAAATTATTAGTTCCATTGTAGATTGTATTGCACCTCACCTTTGTTGTATATTTAATCAATGTATAGATAATGGTGTGTTTCCTGACTTGATGAAACTAAGTAAAGTTATACCTTTATTCAAAGCTGGTAGTACATCAGACCCCACCAATTTTAGACCCATATCGATACTACCAACGCTTAGCAAAATATTTGAAAAACTCATACTTAATCAATTGCAAAGTCATTTTTATCTCAATAATTTAATTCATATTGCTCAGTTTGGTTTCACAAAGGGTCGTTCAACAGCCGATGCTGGTGTTGAACTAATCGACAATATTTTTGATGCCTGGGAAGACGCAATGGATGCAATAGGTGTCTTCTGCGATCTATCCAAGGCTTTTGATTGCGTCCATCATGACACTCTTGTCAGGAAGTTACGCCATTATGGTGTAAAAGATCAGGTACTTGGCCTTCTGGAGTCATATCTAACAGATAGGGTTCAGATGGTCGATGTTAATGGGAAAAGATCACCTGGGTCTTCAATAAGTATGGGCGTACCGCAAGGTTCAATTCTTGGTCCTTTCTTGTTTTTAGTATATATTAATGATTTACCTTACCTTTTTAAAGCAAAACATGGGTTAGTATTGTTTGCCGATGATACTTCTTTGATATTTAAAGTTAAAAGACAGCAATCAAATTATGACGAGGTAAACAATGCTATCTCTAGTATAGTGAACTGGTTTACTGTTAACAATTTATTACTTAATGAAAAGAAAACTAAATGTATTAAATTCGTGTTACCCAATGTGAACCCGGTAACTACAGACATATTTATAAAAGGACAGAGATTGGACCTTGTGCAGTCGACTGTCTTTTTGGGCATTACTTTAGACGCCAAACTACAATGGGATCCTCATATAAATAAATTGTCGAACAGACTGAGTTCGGCAGCGTTCGCAGTTAAAAAAATTAGAGCTCTTACCGACGTAGACACCGCTAGACTAGTCTACTTTAGTTACTTTCATAGTCTAATGACCTATGGTATTTTATTGTGGGGTCACGCTGCGAATGCTAATAGTATATTTATTCTGCAGAAACGGGCTGTTCGTGCAATTTATAGATTAGGGCCTAGAGTGTCACTGAGGGAAAAGTTTAAAGAAATCAATATTCTGACATTTGTGTCTCAATATATCTATGACAATCTTGTGTATGTAAAAAGAAATATAACTAATTTTCAGAAGTACAGTGATATACACAATTTTAATACTAGAAATAAAGACAAGTTGGTTGCTTATGTAAGCCGACTACATAAAATTAGTAATTCTTTTAAAGGCAATTGTATACGCTATTACAATAAGGTCCCTACTGATATTAAAAACTTACCTTTAGACAAGTTTAAAATAATAATAAAACAGAAATTGTATAAAAAAGGTTACTACAGGATATCTGATTACTTAGAGGACAGATGTCCATGGGAATAGATTGTTTGAGTAACAGGCTGTTTCGATATATAATTAGCATTCATTTTGTAATTTGACAATATTTTATTTAAAAAAGGAAACGCAAAAGATGCGACGACTGTGGAGTTTCTTCGGTGAGCTCTTCTCCACAGATTCCGCCATTGGGTTAGTGAACTCACCCAAAAAAATGTAATGACGGATCTAAGTGATGTAACAACATCCTATGGAAATAAATGATTTTTGATTTTGATTTTGAACTATATTAAAAAAATAACGATTCTGTGTAAAAAATTAAATGATATATTTTGCTACCGGTGATTTTACTGTTTGCTTAGTTGGTAAGCTGCTGTTCAGCTAGTGGTAACCAAAGCTTGTTTAAACTTTATATTTACTGATTGGTTTCTGGTTGCAATGGGCTTAGTTAGTATGTAGCAAAACTGTTTCGTTATTAGCAAAGTTTCTGTCGCTTATTGGTAACCATATGCTTTGATTACAGGCTATTAACTACCTACTATACCTATTTTAGCGGCTGGCGTCAAAATATCGAAAGAGAAAAGCCCCAATGATTTTTAACCCCCCGACGACCAAAAGACGGGTGTTATTTGAAGTGTGTGTGTGTGTGTGTGTGTGGGTGTGAGTGTGTGTGTGTATATGTGTTTGTCAGTTTGTAAACAAAACTATTTTGTTATTAGCAAAATTTCAGTTAGGGAATTGGAGGTCAAATAAAACAAACAACTTGTCACTTGATCACTTGATCTGGTACAATTGTTCAATGTTACACAAAATATTTTTGGTTTATTTATGTCACCGTAAGAAAGTCAAAACCGTTAGTTGATAAACTAATGTTTTTTTCTTGTTAGTTGGTCAACTATCGACATATACTTAGTAAACTGTAGCGTACTGCTTACTATATGACGCGTTAGTTCATAAACGTTGCATTGCAAACGAAATACCAGGGCAAACACTGCGGTAGCTTAGGTGAAGACTAGAGGGGGCGAGCGCAGCGAAGCCCCCAAATAGTCTTCGTGTTAGGTTGACATGTAAGAGCAAAAGAAACGTATATTGTTAGCCCTGTCGGTCTGAATTACTATCGGTTTTGACTATCTTACGGTGACATACATTTCTCTATAACAAAACCATAACGCGATCTAAAATGCATACTAGGTACGCCATCTATCGAACTAAAACTAAACTCCGCTATATTGATTTTGCTTTGAACAGTCAGTATGTAAAAAAACTGTTTGGTTATAACCGTTTCTTATAATCTTAAACCCTTGGTCTTATCATCCATCGCGATAATTGGTCCCTGGACTTCGAGTCCCGACTCCCGCCATTTCATTTTTTTTCTTGAAATAAAAGCTAAGTATATTTAGTTAACTTAGGTACACACATGTTTTGCTCTTTTCATTTGGTCAGGCATGAACCGGTTGAAGCTAACCAGAGTAGTAGATCCCAACAAATAAAATGGAGAAATTTACATTACCTATATACAGAATTTATTGAGGGCGGCTAGGCGTGGGTTGTGAACTCAATTAGAATAACTTCACGCGTCTGGAGTACGACTCTCCTGGCTGATCTTCTTGAAGTGAGAAGCAGGATCCGGGGTGATGGGACGGGACTTTAGGTCATGGTGCAGGTAGGGGCAGGGTGGAGTGGCTAGTCCTGGCCGGCGCAGTAAGACGTGGCCGTAGCTGGGTAGTCGGTGGGTCAGCCGCAGGTAGGTAGACAGACAGGTGGGTAGACGGATGAAGCCTGTAAAGAACATAAGTCTGAGTAGCGAGAGATATAGAGGTAACAGCAATGCATCCATCTTTGACGTCCTGGCACGACGACACATCGGAGAGCCCTGAAGAAACCTAACTACGCAGAGAAAAACCACAAAATATGTACAGACAGCAAAGAATAACTACGAGCTAACCTGATACGTCCCCTAAATCCGGGGAAATCACCAGTGAACGGAAATTCAGGCGATTATTTACGTTTTGACGAAAATACATCACAAGGAGCAGTTAAAACCACCTCGTTCGAAAATGCAGAAGAATTCCCGGGAATTCCGGATTTTTCTAGAATGTTGATGTATTTTCGCCGGAGTCTCATATAAAGACGAAACATAAGGCACTCATATTCTTAGGCGATTTTCATTGAAGTCGATATTTCAGAATTTTTTTGATATTGAAGGTTTTTTGGCGAAATCTTATTTATATATGACACCGTAAGATAGTCAAAACCGTTAATTGATAATCTAACGCGTTAGTTGATCAACTATCGATAGATATTAAACCAGTCCGACAGGGTTTAGAATTTACGTTTCTTTTGTGCTTCGCTGCGCTCGCCCCCTCTAGTCTTCACCTAAGCTACCGCAGTGTTTGCCCTGGTATTTCGTTAGCAATTCAAGTTTAAACCAGTTTACAATTTAACGGTTTTAACCGTTAGTTTATAAACTAACGCGTCATATAGTAAACAGTACGCTACAGTTTACTATCTGTCGATAGTTGACCAACTAACGGGAAAAAAATGTTAGTTTATCTACTAACGGTTTTGACAATCTTACGGTGATATATGCAAAAAATTCGACACTTTTATTCTCACGCGTTTTTCCCTAAAGTCAATATTTTAGAAAAGTCTAGGAAATTCCGGCATTCCCAGGAATTCCTCCGGATTCCCGAAAGAGGTGGTATTGATTACTCCATGTGACGAGTGTGTCTTCTCGGCTTGTCCGCAACTTTAGGTAAATAAGCGCCCGAATTTCCGTTCACTGGCAATCACAAAGATTGCACTCGTTACTCGTAACATTAACAACCGTATGGCTATACGCACAAAACTGCTGACAAAGTATAACATAGTACGTCCTCGAAGTACGTAGATCAAGAGAAGACTGGAGTCTTACGTTGTAAATAACTAAAGCTTATTAATAAAACTTATCAACCCTATGGTAGCTAATATGTGCTTTGTCCTTTTCTCACAAACACAAATTTCAAAGTGACAGACAAAGACAAACGAATTATAGTTAAAATAGGTTTATTAGACGTTTATGAATAATGTGGTAAGTAGATAAACAACCAGTACGAATACCTATGAAGGTTCTATTAACAATAACTTCTTAAGAAGTAAATTAAAATAACAGCATGGAGGCTAATGAATTCAAACTTGATCAATATCTTTATTTCCGTGTCAGCTTCGGGATGTAAGATTTAAAAATGTGGAGGAAGCAATTTGGAAGAAATTATTGGCCGATAAAATTATCAGTGATTCCTCTCAACATAGGCACTGCAGCTAGGTGACCGGCGGTGCTGACGTCAGAACCCCCCCCGTAACTCTTAAATGTTTGATTTCATAAAAAATACCATGGAAGCAAATGCTTAAAGGAAGCAATCGGGCAGCAACTATTAGTCACAATTACACCGCTAAATGCGTTTACCGGCCATTCTGACGGTAACGATTAGTTGAGGATGATTCCGGACTCGGCAGCATTACTGCGCAGTACTACTGGACCCCGTGCATCATCTATATCCGTGTTACCACAAAAAATATTAAACAGCGTTTAACCTAAAAACAAATGTCAATTCCCATATATTTTTGATTTTAAACAAGTGTTGAACAGGAGTTTTTTTTTTGTGGTAAGGCCCTATAGGTTTATATGAGAAACGATTACGAACTCTGCGCGCGGCATTACTGTCACCGTGCCGCAGTGACGCATGCGCGACAGAGAGCATATGGACTCAAAGGGCCTTACCACAAAAATATGAACAACTGTTCAACACTTGTTTAACATCAAAAATATATGGGAATTGACATTTGTTTTTAGGTTAAACGCTGTTTAATATTTTTTGTGGCTCTGCAGTTGTTTAGCTTGTGCTGTAGTACCAACTTCACAGACAAACTAAGGGCGCCACGCAGGTGGGCGTGGGCGTTCGAAATTTTAATGTCATAATATGTAGAAAAATTACACATTATGGTCATAATGTGTAATTTTTCAGATAAAAAATTAGTTTTTACCAAGTAGTTTAACTTGCCTGTCATTTGGAAGTACACTTGGTTTTACCAGCGTTTAACAACAAATTATCCACTGTGAACAAATTCAAGGTTAAAGACAATACACCATTAAAAGCATCAAAATTTCTTTTTGTATTTAAATTTTGAAGACATATGAACCTTCATTAGCAAACAACACTATGTCAGTCAATTTCTCCATCATAAAAGGCAGATCGTGAATATGTACCAGGAATAAGAAAAGTGTTTGTTTTTTTTTTCTTTCTCCCCACCCGGTTTTTGAACTCGGGACCTCACGCCTGGGAAGCACAGCCACTACCGCAAAACCACACAAGTCGTCAAAATTGCTATGGAAGCATTTTTTGACATCGGGAAATATCGATGTACATCCAATTTATATTTATAATAGAAGGAGAGTGCCCATTTCTTGTATCATTGGAAAAAAAAGCAGTGGCAGTGAACATTTTTGCAATGTTTCAAAACATTAACCCGTCGCGTGCGACGCCCGGCCAAGGAGATGGTACTTTGAGTGCAGGTTGTTTTAGAATGAAACTTGACATCCTTACGATTTTATTTTCACATATTACTGTACATCGCACCATTACAACTAATCCACAAATAAATTTTCTTTTCATAGAAAACAATCGACGCCATAAAAAAACCTGGCCGTTTTGCCGCCGCTTTTCCATAACCTAACTTTATTACGTATTAGCCATACGAAATAAATATAATGTTGTTTACCACAAATCAACGAATCACAAAATCCATAGATCACAAACATTTGTTTTGAAGTGCAACTTAATGTCAGATGTCAACTGTCAGTGATTGATAAATTCCGTCACGTCTCTCCACTTCTCTCTGTTTTGCTGGAAGCTGCTCGTCGAATTTTTCGTTTAAGTTGTCAAAATACGTTTTGTTGATTTGTCTGTTATTTTTTGTTGTTTTGTTATCTGTCAATTTTATTTTATTAGAGGAAGTTCTTTTAAATTTGTGACTCGGGCGCTGGTTCTAGTCACACGGGCGAAAAACCAAGCATATTCAGTGTAGGAAGCAGGAATAATTACGAGTCAAAAAAGTATGCGTATTGTACTGTCAGTTCCTCTTATATATATCACCGTAAGATAGTCAAAACTGTTAGTTGATAAACTAACGCGTTAGTTAATCAACTACCGACAGATAGTAAACCAGACCGACAGAGTTTAGAATTTACGTTTATTTTGTTCTTACATGTCAATCTAACATGAAGACTATTCGGGGGCTTCGAAGCTACCGTAGTGCTTTCCCCGGTATTTCGTTTGCAATTCAAATTTAAACCAGTTTACTATTTAACGGTTTTAACCGTTAGTTTATCTACTAACGCGTCATATAGTAAGCAGTACGCTACAGTTACAGTACAAAAAAACAGTAGTTTATCAACTAACGGTTTTGACAATCTTTTTGACAATCTGACATATACATTGACATAAGGTCATTTATCTGAGCTCGAACACCTTTTCACTCGTTACACGTGACTGGTTAATATTTTAAACTATTGCAAAAATGTTCACTGGAAAAAAGCAGTGGCTTCCTTTTTTTCCAATTTCATATGAAATGAATATAATATAGAAGGAATTGATCACTTTTGTATGGAGAATTCAAAATATATTTTTTTCTAGGCGAAATGGATAAAGAAAAGTATCACCTGTCGGAACTACATTTTCGTTCGACGTTCGCTCGTATCAATAATGATAATTTTCCCACAAATATTAGAAGCAAAAGGTTATACTTCATCAATTCAGCCCAGCTTATACCCCCCGAGGTATTTTTATCTCGTACCCGCTCCTACGCGTCGTCGCTTATCTGGATGAAAAGAGTGCTTTAATTTTAGATAGGCACCTATATACCTGTAACACGCGGGGGAGGTTGGTGGGGAGGTAGGTGCGCAGCCGCGCTATTTACATAGCTAACGAACACCCCCCCCCCCCCCCCCCACGGAGGTACGGTATTCGGAGGGTCGCAACTTTTCACCGACAGATTGGGCGACTTAGACCCGCAAGACACAAATCGAGTTAGAACTACATCTCGAGGCAACGTTCCCGTATACATTTTGACTATGACGTCACCGTTTACCCGATATCCCCATTTACATGTTCAACCTAACACGAAGGAAAAAGGGGGTGAGCGAAGCTAAGCTACTGCAGTGTTTTACGCTTTTACATACATTACCGGCTGCGCATTGGGTATTGTATATAATACCTAGGAAAAGTATAAAATAAATAATATTTCATACAATTATCTGCTCGATTTAGGCATTAAATATCTATATTGCCTAGGGATGATATATAATACAGGATTATACAGATTGCCGGTAACATATCGATTAATTTGATTAACATAAATAAACTTCTGCCACCGCCCAAGAGAAAATGCGTGAATTCATTTGTTATGCATTGAATTCGCAAATGTTATTAATTTGATAAATCGATGTTTTTAAACAATATATATGTATAATGTATAATCCCCTCACTCACAGGAAGACTGACACCCGTCAAGGACTATGTAATAAAATAATAAATGCACCCCATTAATGCGCCCACCGTGGGGCACAGGCCTTTACCCGGACACGGGTAAGAATAAGTCATACTGTAATATTCTACGAGTGTTCTGATTCGCTGCTCACCCGGCAGACCTCAATAAAAGGCGCATTATTGTAATTGAATATTTGCCTAAACGTGGGCGCATCAATCCACTGCCACGGCGTACGACATGTTGGTTATCTTATGATTATTCGACGACCCGAATGGCCGAGTCGGCAGTGACCCTGCCTACGAAGCCAAGGGTCCCGGGTTCGAGTCCCGGTGGGGCCAATATTTGTTTGATGTAACGGATGTTTGTACCCTAGTCATGGTTGTTCATCTATCTAAGTATAATATTTATCTATAAAAGTATGTGTATCGTTGTCTAGTACCCAAGATACAGGGAATCCTAGTTTAGGGCTAGATCAATGTGTATCAATAGTGACCAAGGTATTATTATTACTAATAACAAAATAAGTAATCTGGTAATATTGTACGATAACAGTAAGTGATCTTAGATAACAATATTCCTTACTTTGCTCTTTAGCAGCTCAACAGCAGCGTGGAGCTTACTGCACAATACAGCACTGTAGTGAGTGTAGAGACAAACCCATTGTCACAAATGCATACAAACATAAAAGGATTTCGTTTTTTGTCGGTCTGCCCGCATGTCGACTGTTTGCCGAATAAATCCTATTACCTACCGTTGACGAGAGGGGTATTACACTTGTCTCTATTTGAAAATTGGATGTCGTTGGTTGGAAGATAAAATAGTATGGCTTATGTTTAAACGATTACCAAAAACGCAGCTATTCTACTACCAATAAATTCGAAATGACTGCCAGAATGGATAAATGTCCACCAAATTGTGTTTGGATAAATGATCACCGAACTTCTTTTTATGTTTTGTGTACTTAATGATTTAAGTATTTTTTGTTGTTCTTACATGTTCAACCTTACACGAAGGATAAAGGGGGCTTCGCTTCGCTCACCCCCTTTACCCTTCACCTAAGCTACCGCAGTATTTTGCCTTAATATTTTTTGCAACTTTTGGTGTTCATTTATCCATTTTGGGTAGGAAAATAATATTTTGGTGATCATTATATTTGCTGCCAATACTTATAGCTTCTTCTTGCTATTTGGACAAATTGTGGCTTATAGTGTCAGCTTTGTGGCTGGTGTTTTGGTTCAGTGATTGACAGTGTTTCTGCGAGATTTGTGCATTTTATATTCGTGACTACGTGGTCATTGACATTGATCTGAGTTAGTTATTAAATTATCTATCTTGCTTAATACTTATGGCTTGTATTTGTATTTAAACAATTACCAAAAACACACCTATTTTACTACCAATTTTGAAATGAATGCCAGTATGGATAAATTTCCACCACATTGTGTTTGGATAAATGATCACCAAACTTCTTTTTATGTTTTGTGTACTTAAGTTTATGATTAAAGTATTTTTTGTTGTTCTTACATGTTCAACATAACAGGAAGGATAAAGGGGGCTTCGCTTCGCTCACCCCCTTTACCCTTCACCTAAGCTACCGCAGTATTTTGCCCTGATATTTTTTGCAACTTTTGGTGTTTATTTATCCATTTTGGGTAGGAAAAAATATTTTGGTGATCATTATATTTGTTGCCAAATAGTATAGGCTCTTTCCTAGCCGTCACACAAGATGATCTGCGACTCACATCGTCATACGGGAGTATCCGCAACACAACACAGCCGCATATGAACACGGGTACAGACTACCAGCTATCAGGCTCTGGAACAAACTTCCTAGCGCCATCAGAGATCTTACATAACACTTCACTTATTGTTTTTAAAAGTCACTTATAAGAACACTATCTTTCTCTTCCATATTAGACATATGTAAGTATATTGTATTGATGTATATTTTGTTGTATAATGTTATCAATTTGTATTGATTTTATGTATTTATGTACTTATTTGTAAGTAAGTAGTTTATTATTTTAATTATTTAACGTTCTTTAATGTATCCTGGGTTTGATGGAAGAATTCTCTTTTTAGAGATAAGCTCGCCTTTGTGCACCTAGTTTCCATTTTGATGTATCTGTATCTTCTGTTTTTGCGCAATAAAGTATATATACTTATCCAGCGAGAGTAACTGCAATAGACGGTGCAACGGGGAAGCGAAACGTATGAGAAATATCGCGAAGAGGTAATAAAGAAACAAAGTCCAATAATGCCCCACTGAGCGCTCGGGCCTTTTCTCCGATACGAGCATTATTGAGCCGTTCTCCACCACGCTGGCTCAGTGCGGGTTGATGTAGGTTTACGGGCTTGCCAACCCGATTGTGAGAAGTTATCAAGCTGCCCTATTAGGGTCTTTGGCACAAATTTACGACTACCACCGAGTAGCGATGTAAGCCGGGACCTACAGCTTAAATTGTCATCGGAAGGAACAAGGAAGCACCCGATACAAATGCCACTTAGAAACAGACACCTCTTGGTTGGGTCAATTCTCCTACCTGCACGATCGTTTCCGATGTGCGAATGCCGCTAGAGCTAAAGTAAGCTAAGTAAGTTGTCGTAAAGTATCGTACGATATCGTGGACGGTGCTAAATCATCGCCGTAGTTGTCACACATTTTGCTTCACTGGGGAATTCGTGATGTTGTTACCGTCGGAACTGTAAAAGCGCCAGAACCACTGACCCACTGCAGTTCCACGCAGTTTGAATACACCTTTATTTTTTAGCCTACAGGAAGACTTGGCAAGATATAAATAAATCCCCAGCCCACTGATGATCAGGGAGTTTCTTGTTGAACTATTATTATA
Organism: Argyresthia goedartella; assembly: GCA_949825045.1. Taxonomy (NCBI): domain Eukaryota; kingdom Metazoa; phylum Arthropoda; class Insecta; order Lepidoptera; family Argyresthiidae; genus Argyresthia; species Argyresthia goedartella. The sequence goes on along the minus strand of OX463806.1, from coordinate 43,489,509 downwards.
TTGTTCGCGTCACTTGATGGTGGCCTCCCCAAATGTTACAATGCACCGCAAACATGGAGTGTTGATACTTTCGCGAATATATTTTCAAATTTCATAAAAATAATTCTTAGGTTCTATGTAATTTATGGCTGGTTTCAATCTTTTACGCAATATTATTTCTCGTCAGATCTTACGCAGTGCGAGATTATTTACACTCATATATCGTCTCGTGTGGTAAACACATTCCCTAATGGCTACACTCTCGTAAATAAATCAAACGGTTGATCGATTGATCCAGTGACAAGGTTCCGATCTCGGAATTAATGATCCTTCGAGCCGAACCGTCTCAGAAGTGCGGGTTAAAGTTTAAACGTTATGATAGTGCAGACGCCGTCGAAACATTTGATAAATACGGATTTTTTCGTAAGTTTTGGTGGTAACCAACAACCCCTCTTGAATTAAGCGGGCGAGGAAAATCCAGATATTTCCATAACCTTTCAGTTTTTGAAAACAGTATGAATAACCAGAAGAATAATAAGGTTAAATTTATTGAAAAAAAAAACACACTAAGCGACAAATTTAAAAAATCAAAAGTTTATTGAATTCGCTGGCGTAGAATAATTAATAATCATCAAAATCGGCATGCTCAGCCCACATCGACCCATTTCGCTAGCTCGATTCCTGACGGTACTGTGCCAACCATAGCCAGCGAGAATCCGTCAATTAATTAACAAATATTGTTATCGAAGTGCCGATTCTTCTAGATACGAGTGTGTGCCCGTACTATAAAGGCAGCCAAGGTGTGAGCCTATTGTAAGCCACACGCCACACAGCGAGCCATCACCCGGTTGGTCATGCATGATATTTAGGTAGGTATTCCAACACCGACTCTTAGTTCAATATACACCTGCATTTTGAAAGGAATGCGATATATTTTGTGCTTTGATCTTCGATTGTTGAGATGCGATTTTTCTTTTTCTTGCTAGAGAAATCTATAATTAGATTATTTTGTTTGTGTACTTGCACTTAGTGTTGGCTAAGGTGACCTAGCTTCTTATTCTCTTACTTAAAATAATACCGGATTCTTGAAATGTGACTTGGTTTCATTGTTACATAGAAGTGGCTAAAGTATCAAAGCAAGTGACAAAGCATGTAAAAGTATCAAGAAGTGTCACCCCTCGTCAAAGGGGGTGGTCGCGACTAGTGTCTAGGGCTGAGCGGTGATTACACAGCCCTAATTCGATAAATAGGGCTGTCCGCCGGTCGGTAACGAAATTTATTCACTCTCACTGATTGCTGCCGTTTGTACAACCCTGGAGGACGGATAAACTGCTGACTTGGCGTATTTGGGAGTGAAATATACCTAATGGAAGTAATTTATCTATCTATCCAGCCTAGCTCCTGCACTGAAACTTGAGTAAAGTAGCTATTATACAAAATCGGAGGAATTCGTACATTAGTTAACTAGTATTATACCTAAGTAAATGGTATAACCCAGACATTTTATGCGACCGAAATATGGCGACTGAGAAAGATTTGCGGGAGTGTTGAACTTTTGTCATGTCATAGATTTTGGTGAGCTCTTTTCGAGTTTCTACTTTGCATACATACATTCGAAAAGAAGCGCCTTAAATTGTTATTTGACAATATCTTCTGTCCAACTCATTTTACGATGTAGTAGCCTTTATATTAAAATAAACCAGAGAACATTACCCAAAATTTTTCTTTCGACATCTTTTCGTGAAGTCAATAAATTTAGCGTACGAGTGCCGTAAAGTCCTAAACATGAGTTTTTGGACGTTAAATTAAAGGGTTCCCCGTACAAGAGATGTGTTTTTTCGATTTTTGGGATTTGTACCACAAGAAAGGAAAAAATAACCCTTAGGTATAGGTTATATATATATATATGGGTTATTTTATATATATATAAAATAACCCACTTCGTTGTCCATCTGCCCGACCGGCCGTCTATCTCTTTTTCTCTCCTAGACCCATTTTGTCAGGAAATTGATGTCAATTACTCATTTAGGCAATAACAGAACTGGATACCAAAAGATACGTTGTAACGTTCCGAAGGGGTTTCGACACTCTCTAGAGAATCTCTTTATTTGTTTAGTTACAAAATCAAACACTATTTCTGTTAATCTATTAAGCTGATACGTAAAAATATATATAAAAGGACAACGAATGTAAGCAAAAGTGACAGCGTTAATACTTCCACATAAGAAAGAAAAGAGAGCGCAAACAATGCGCTTGACTCAAACTGAAATAACGCAGCGCCAACCACATAAAAAAATTAAAAAGTACGCTATTTTGTCAAAAAGATTTTCAAGTAGAGTTTATGAATACATAATATATACATTTTGAATGCAATTCCGCAATGAAATTAGTTAGGATTTCAGAATTACAGAAACAATAAAACAATTAGAGGTTGTAATTAAATTGTATCGAGAAAATTTCATCCAATCGCGTTTTCCTTCAATCTTAATCAAATACTCAATAAACTAAAAAATCAAATCTGTAGATGACTCTATAGTGGAATAATGAATTCGAAAAAAAAAAACATTCTTTTTTCGTATCACCTTAAGTGCTCTGCTATGTTCTGCCTATTATGCTTTGTATGAAATTTATTTTGCCAAGTATGATAAAATCAGTTCCAAATGCATACAGGGTAATTTTTCTATAGATTTTAGGCTCCCTTAACTAAAAGGAGTTCCGTACGTCTGTCTGTCTGTCAAAAGCAGTCAATACCCTTTTTCTGAAGAACTTGTGAAGGTATCAAGTTGAATATAATATCGATTACTGATGCGGTCCCTTGAAGTTGTAAAAAAATCATACTTTTAGGCATACATCATAAGATACGGCTGCTTATGCGGCAAATTTGGTGAATTTTCTTGTTACTCGTAAGGGAATCAAAGCCTATTTACTTTCCGAGTTACTTCCCGTTGACCTAGAATATCAAAAAATTTCAAGAAGCATGGTAAAAGGAAAAACATCAAAAACCAACTTTTAGTTCCCTCACAACAAAAAGTGATTTATATAGAACCCTTGGTGCGCGAGTCCGACTCGCACTTGTCCGGGTTTTTTAAAGAACGCCACAGTTTTCGCGATCACTTCCGATAGTATCTTGCTCCGTTATTATTATTTATTTACTCTTATTACGTATTATTATCAACTTCGCCTTCTATTGCACAGTGCTGATAAGTCCATTGTTAGTAAATTACTATTATCGCCATTAAGCTTGTCCTCTGGAGTGTGATTATAAATCACCTGCTTTCTGGTCAATTAAAGTAAATTAATGCTTTGCCTTGGTTGAGCAGTCGTAGCAATTAAGATAGCAATATAGGTTGGTACATACTTGAACAATTGCCCAGTACCACAAAGGATATTATTCACCGCTCACAATCGCGAGACCGCTATCACAGCTTGTGTCCAATAATAATAATAATAATAATAATACCTTGGACACTATTGACACACATTGATCTAGCCCCAAACTAGGATTCCCGGTATCTGTGGTACTAGACAACGATACACATACTTATATAGATAAATATTATGCTTAGATAGATAAACAACCATGACTAGGGTACAAACATCCGTGCTCATCGAACCCGGGACCCTTGGCTTCGTAGGCAGGGTCACTGCCGACTCGGCCATTCGGGTCGTCGATTCATCATGTGTTGTTTGCAGGATATCCTTAAAATTTCAATTTTTAAGAGATCGGAGCACGAAAGATAAAGAAGCATCTGGTAGGTTAATATCCTTCCAATGTGAATCCATCAAAGATTGCGGATGGTATCGATGTTGGATATATAGAAAACAGGGAGGCAGACTTGGTTTTCGTGTGGGTTGACCAGTGACCATCTGTGTGGGTGGGAGGTACCCCCCCCCCCCCCCCCCTCTCCCCTCCAAAGGCGCGGGGGTCGGGCGGTTCGTCTGCGCACGCGCGCGCCACGCTTCGTTACCAATAAGCATGATTTACTTGGATCGTGATCTGACACGCTCCGACCGATGATTTATACAGGCTGGGTTTTAATGAGCTGGCCAAAACGAACCAGAAGCCTCATTGGCTTACTGACATCGACCGAAAATTATGGAAAAGTGAGTTTCCTCCGAGGTTTTTCCAACACTACACGACCATTTGACACTAACTGCGATGATTTTGAGTGGTCTGGAGTTAGAGAATGAAGGGCCTGCCCTCATAGCCAGAAGGCATGCTATCAAAATCATTTCACCGATATATTTATTAGCATTACCATGTCTGATACATCTTTAAATCCAAACTTACGACTAAGGCGTTTAACCAATGTGACTTGTCTATCCTCACCTATGGAGCCGAACCATGGGCGCTTACTGAGCAAATTATGCACAAAATTAAGGTGGCCCAAAGAGCAGTGGACCAAAGCAGTCCCTAGTCCCCAGTCCCCAGTCCCTAGTGGTTGCCAAGGGTAGCGACAAGGCACCGGATGGTCCGACGATATCATCCAATCTACGGGATCTCAATGGCTGCGGTTGCCACAGGACCGCTCGGATTGGGGCTAGAGAGAAGAGGCCTTTACCCAGCAGTGGGTTGATATGAGCTGAGTATGATGAGTGTGTCGGAATATATACTACCGATCTTCCGCGTAATGTGCCCGACGAAAGTTACCTATAGTTATGCAACAACGACATGTTTTGAGGTTCCCACATTCCACTCAATAGAACATCCATCGCCATCCAGGTAGTTCGGTCTGCCAAAAGTCACCCTGTGCCCACGTGCGCTATAACCGACGATCGATGCCGGCCTGACGATGCGCCGAGATTTATACCAACGTCAGCTACGCCGCCACTGGCAACATTTTCAATTACCTTACATTGTGACATCCGAAAATAACTCTCGCAGAACGCCGGGGCAGAACTAAAAGGATTTTAATAATGCGCTGACCGTAAATCAACATTTGATTATTGCAAAAAGCGGGCACCACTCTGCAAACTCATAACTCAGGTAGATGATAACAGCTTAAAAAGTTGTCTTGAAAACTGTTTCGTTATGGACTAATTTATTTGTTGAGTACTAAATATCTAAGTAATACAATGAAGCGGTTTAGTGCGTTCGGTTGGGGTGCCGAGTGTAAAAACTGGCTCATTCAGAAACGATGTGTAGGTCCGGACTTCGGCCGTAGTCAGTCGCGCGATCCCTTAATGTACCATCAGCAAAAGAAGTCGGGCATCACTGTTACTTTCGTTTCTATTTCTTAAGGGTCATGTAGTAATCACCGGTTCTTTCAGTATTGGAATAGATAATAGTACCATCATCAGATTATTACCATATTTAATAAAGGTTTTTGTAGTGATCTCCAGTAGGTACTCCCAGTCTTGGGCTCTTAGGCCGGGATGCACAACCGGTAACTTAAAGTATGTCGTACACTCAGAGACATGCTGTCCCTGTCTCTTGCGCTTCATTATTCATTTTCATTTCATTTTCAGAGACACATTATTTGTGCGGCAGTCTCTGTATTTGGCACTGGCCAACTGTTGCTACAAATCCAGTTTTATACACCACATAAGTTCATTGTTATTTCTTATGTGGAGAGCATTCTTTTAGTCTCCAATGGTAAATACCCCGCGTCCAGCAGGCGCGATCACTAGCGATGACAACAAAAAACCCCTTTACACTCCAAGAAATAATTGACTCCAGCCAATAATTCCTCCGCGGACGCTACTTACCTCGAACAAACACTCATAAATACCGGGATACCATATATCTGTCGGCGCGGCGAGCGTGTAAATTATGGCGGAGAGAGGATAAATCGTCGCAGAGTAAACAGTGATGCGTGCGCGCGCGCCGGCCTGGGGGGATCTGGGATGAGGTGTTGAGACTGCTGGTATTGCAACAGGGTCCTTAGTATACTTTCGTGGTTGTTGTGTATGTTACCCCGGGGGTACAGAGGGCCTTTGATATATTCACCGTCACTCCTATTCGTTTAGTCTGCTAATCAATAGTCCCTTTTACGTGTCAGGGGCCCAGCCCATCGCCGCAGCTATCTTAAGATTTCCTCACGATGTTTTCTATCACCAACGTCCGTATAATGCCAGATAACAAACGAAATAATGTTCTTGGTCTGATTGTAACTATAGTATATGTTGGCATATGGAAATTCTAGATAATAATTTATGGCAACATTTGCAGACTGTGTTTTCTTAATTAAATATTTGGTGTGACTCTTAGAACTCTAATGTGTTCTAAGAACGAATCTAATATGTGACTAATGTTACCATCATTTATTTTCTAATATTTCTAGGCTTTCGAGGTGGGGAAAACGCGAAAAATAACCAGGAAAATGGGAAAAAAACTCAATTGAACGGGAATAGTACATTTCCTACGTGTTCTTAAGCCAGGTTCTCAAAGAAACCTTTTCGAACGAGTTAGGAATATAATTTTTCCGCCTGAGATCCCAAAATCAAGCGGCGAAGTTGCTATTTTGAGGCTAGGATGGGGAAAAATAATTTTATATCAATTCCCAATTTTAAATTTCGTCAATTATGAGGGGATATACAAACTCACAGAAAATTATTGGAAAGAAATCAAATTCTCGGGAGGGTATTTTTACATTCAATTTTAACGCTATTGTGCACAGTGAATGCTGTAGAAGCCCTCAACAAAAAACTTAGTTGAGCGAACGCTATAGTAATCTTTTTCCATCGGCTATTTTGGACGGAACCTCTACATAATCCAATTTTTTTGTGTCTTATCTAATTAACACAATATGTTTGTAAGATTTACGGAAATAGATCAGCTATCGTTACATTAACAGCAAAAGGAGTAGTAAATAGTTATTTGTGCAATAAGGGAACAAAGTAGATTTTTGCTGCAAGTGCTTGTTTGAGTCCCGAATGAGCGAAGGATAATCCTGAGTGAGCGACGGCCTCAAGGCACGAGATGTCCCGGGTTCCCGGGACCTCTCGCATGGTAATCAGTGCCACAACCGCAGCAGTCGTCATGTTTTTAATTCCTTTTTTTATTGTTGTATTTTTTCATCCTCTTATTTGATATGTTCTCATTGCTGAGATGAAAAGTTGTATGTGCAACATGAGACCAAAGTTATTTGCATCCCGTGTCTTGAGTTCCTTGCTCACTCATGATTCTAACGTAGAATCACTCGCTACGCTCTTGATTCAAATATAGACTCTTTCGCTCACTCGGGACTCAAATAAGCACTCGCAGCAAAAATCAACTTTGCTCTCTTGTTGCACAAATAACTATTCTCAAGAAAATAAATGCGCATAAACTAATCAACTTTGTTGCAAATCTGCTGGACTCTGATTCATACTAGTATTTATTTTATTTTATGACTTTTTTGTGACTGTGTTTCATGAAGCCCCGATAAGCTGTATGTTGCAGATTCATTTGTCAATTTATATACAAAATGTATGATTTATAAAGGGGGTTGTAAGGGTCCGTATCAGGACTTCTTGAAAAAGGTCCTTAGCTATTAATAGAATCAATATTAGCAGTCTAAAATTATATCATAATAGTATGTACAAGTACTCGTACTATTAGCGCTCTAGGCATTTGTCAACAGTTCACATGCTATCAATATTATGTAAATACTATTTTCCCGCCATTTTAGGTAAAACCCCGAGATTTTTCCATATTGCCCCGTTCTTTTTTTCTTACCCATTTTTGTCCTTCCCGGCCCAATTAAACCAAGTCTGGTGAACACAAAAAGTATCTAAATATGAAATCCATTAATAATCGTAACAGTGGAAGCCCTAGCCTCCCCCTCCCTCCCCCACATACCTTTCTGTCGTAGACCAACCATACACGGACTACTCAACATCCATACCATCAAACAAAAAAAACAATACCAACCGAATGACAACGGTGCTATGTTAATCGCAAACGGGACGCAGGGGAGGTTACGCGGGGGTCGGGGTTCGGTCCCAGTAGCGGCCTAGCTTCTGGCGCTTCATTAGTCCCTGTGTTATTCAAATGTATTCTGTTTAGGCCCCTCCGAGTCCCGCCGCAATGAGGCGGGTATTTATTGGCCTCTAAATATTGTTGCGACTGCCGCGCGGCAATTGGCTAGAATGGTGGTGCTGGCTTGCGTACCGCGCAAGATACTTGGAGACAGGTCGCAGCGAACTTACTTCCAAAATTAAGTAAGTGAGTGTAAGTCGGACTTCCGTACCATCAAACAAGAAAAAACGCATAGTCACGTCCCTTGTATGCGGATTAATTAATTAATTTTTTAAATTGCATGAAGTTCATAATTTTTTGGTGTAGCAGTATATAAATAGTAACCCGAATGCAGAAAACGTGATACATTCATAGTCGTACATAGAGAGACAAGATTTTTGGGATACATTTTTTTTGTATGCAGGCTTATGTTAAAAAACATTATATTTTATACAGTATCCCTCTTTATCCTACTTTATTTTAACGTTATTATGTATATTAATATCTTTAGAACGTCTGCAACCCTCTATTAAACATAGTCTCGGTGCAAGCAAAATAGTTAATCTAGTTCCTGATCGATGCAAAAAAGTTCGGCTATGGAGAGTTAAACCTCAGTTGAAGTCAGAAACTGGACGTAAATAAAGATTTGTGCTCAATATTTGAATTTAGATAAAATCTGTCACCAGTTTCGCTGACAGGTGCTATAAATACAAAGCACAAACAGATATCTGGTCACTTTTCTTCGACCATGGGAACGGGTAAACAAATTTCTAAAGAAGTCCAAAATCATAATTTCCGATACCAATAAAGGGAAGTCAACATACCAAATACCCTAAGAACTATTACTACCAAGGCTACCATCCAGTCAATCATCATTCATGACATTCAATTATGACATTCAAATTTCGAACGCCGACGCCAGCCTGCGTGCCGCCCTTATTTTGTCTGTGAAGTTAGTACTACTGAATAAGCTAAACAACTGCAGAGCAATGATCAATGCCACCATGCCGGTCAAACATGCGGTTCCTGAACACATCAAAGAGAGTAGATAGATATGTGTGTAGATAAACTAGTGTATGAAACTGTACATAATTAGTCATTAAAACTGTATCAGTCACATAAACTACTATTATGTCACAAGATGCCTAATATTATTAATTATTTCTGTTACCATTAATTAGTTTATCTACACATGTATCATCTTTATTGCGTCCAAAAACCACATGTTACGACCAGCATAATGATAAACTTCTTGGTAAAAACTCATTTCTTACCTGAATATTGATCATTATGACCATAATGTACCAAAATTTGACAAATTATGGCATTCAAATTTCGAACGCCGACGCCCGCCTGCGTGCCGCCCCTAGTTTGTCTGTGAAGTTGGTACTACTGAACAAGCTAAACAATTGCAGAGCAATTATCAATGCCACCATTCCGGTCGAGCCCGCGGTTCCTGAACACATCAAAGAGAGGTTATGATATGTGTGTTGATAAACTAGTGTATGAAACTGTACATAATTAGGCATTAAAACTCTCGAGTGATATTATTATGAAACTCGCCTTCGTCTCGTTTCATAATGCCCTCCGTAATGTATCAGTCTCATAAACTACTATTATCTACACACGTAACATAAACCCTCTTTACTGCATCCAAAAACTACATGTTACGACCAGCATAATGATAAACTTCTTGGTAAAAACTCATTTCTTATCTGAATATTGATAAACTATGACCATAATGGACAAAAATTTGTCAAATTATGACATTCAAATTTCCAACGCCGTCGCCCACCTGCGTGCCGCCCCTAGTTTGTCTGTGAAGTTGATACTACAGAACAAGCTATACAACTGCAGAGCAATGATCAATGCCACCATTCCGGTCGAGCACGCGGTTCCTGAACACATCAAAGAGAGGTTATGATATGTATGTTGATAAACTAGTGTATGAAACTGTACATAATTAGGCATTAAAACTCTCGAGTGATATTATTATGAAACTCGCCTTCGTCTCGTTTCATAATGCCCTCCGTAATGTATCAGTCACATAAACTGCTATTATGTCACAAGGTGCCTAATATTATTAATTACTTCTGTTACCATTAATTAGTTTAAAAAAAAAGAATAAAAATGTACCTACTCTTCATAGGCAACGTTTTAGTGAAATCATTCACCGCTGTATTTCGTCCGATAAACGTCGCTGCCGCGTTCGGTCCACCCTGCCCCCAGGGGTATGACCTGGGGGTATGGTCGGTCTGGAGGGCCGATTTAGGAGGAAATCAGAGCTTTAAGATTCGACAGATCCCGCTGATATCCATCAGCGGGATCTGTCGAACCCCCGCGAATCCCCACCCCCGCCCCCGCCCCCCGCTCGGCATCCGATGGTATGCGGTAAGTAAATCAGCAGCGTGTTCCTAGTCTATAAGTAAGCCTGGCGTACCCGTAATGAGCGAGAACGGCTAGTTGATAGGTAGCTTTGTAGTGTAGCCACGTTATGGGCCTGTACAGTTTCAACAGCACATTACTATAGAAAAGAGGAATACAATATGGTCTGTTGAACACACCCAGAGATGCCTTTAGCTAGTTTGGGCATCTGTTTGCCGTTGATCTCGACAGGGGCGACACGAGGCATTTAGTACAGCGTTACACCACCACCACATCCGGGTTAGTACTGGTACACTGTAACCCTGATGTACAGGGTGACTGGTAAGTCGACCTACATACGTTGGGAGATGCTAGCACGGATCAAAACCAACCATTGTTACTATGAAACACCCTACCCGAAAATTTACCGTTTTCGAGTTAGGGGCCTTTAAAGATTTTCGAGGAAAAATCCCACTTTTTATCATATTTCGCACCAATTTTCCTAATCTAGGTGATTAAGTCCAGGTATTTTGCTTGTATTAGGTAAAAATAGACTTAATTTACCTGTAATGTAATAATTGTCCTGTTTTGATGTTCATCATCAGAAGTCTTCTGCCATTTACAGAAAACCGCGTCAAAATCAGTCCATTCGTTTGACCACTATTCCTTTTTAAGCAGATAACTTTCGAACGGCTTAACCGATTTTAACAAAACGTACGTACCCGTTCGTCAAACGTCAAACACCGACCACCATCCTTCAAATTGACAATCGGGCTGTGAGATATGCATACCTGTAGCTTTATTATGTATTTTTTATATCAGTCACAATACCATTCAAATTCGCGGCGGCTCTGTGTAGCGGGTTGCTCCCCTCCCTCAAATTTGGCGAGGGGGGTGATGGCTGGTGCACAAGTCATACTCGTGAGCGGGTGCTGCTTGGGGGGACTGGTCCAGTCTGGCTTCTCATAAGTTATGTTCATTACAGCTTCTCTTTGTTCTTATTTATTTATTTTGTTAGATTGTTATTTGAGACATCATATTGGTACTTATCGATACGATGTTATAATATTGTCAGTAGATTAGATAATTTTAATATCGTACATTGTGTAATAAAAAAAAATGTGCCGAAAATTGGAAAAAAAATCATCCCCGTAGAGTTTCTTGGTGCTATCTTCTCTGACGGGTGAATTTCCTAAGCACTGGTAGAGTTCATGGAGTTTCTTTTTCCTGCGCGAGATTCAGCCATGAATCACCACTTGAAAGAGAAATTTCCTTTTTCAAACTCAAACCATAATCGGTTATGTACTCAATAGTTTATTTGATAATATTTGTTTTTTTTTTCCATGTATATGATACTTATGTAAGTGTTTGACTTCTGTGCATTTTTTTGCCTATTTGCAATAGACGACCCGAATGACCGAGACGGCAGTGACCCTGCCTACAAAGCCAAGGGTCCCGGGTTCGAGTCCCAGTGGGGGCAAATCTTTGTTTGATGAGAACGGATGTTTGTACCCTAGTCATGGTTGTTTATCTATCTATATATAATATTTATCTATATAAGTATGTGTATCGTTGTCTAGTACCCAAGATACAGGGAATCCTAGTTTGGGGCTAGATCAACGTGTGTAAATATTGTCAAAGTCCATTATTAAGTCCATTAATGTTTTGAGTTTTGTGTCTCGACCAATCACATCGCTAGAAAAGACAGCTCGTGTAAAATTATCGATTATTGGACGATTTTTCAATTTCACTGGTATCGCGAGTGATCTCGCAAACCCATAATATGGCTACTGAGTATCCACAAAAGGTTTCCCCACGATGTTTCAGATGATTTAGAAATGCGTGGGGAAAACAAAAATGCCTGTTCCGAAGTAACGCGATTTGTCCCGAATATTGCCGACCCAATAAGATTTTCCGCCAAGGTGCGCCGGCGAAGTTGCAGGGTATCTTTCCCCGTCCGAAAAGTTGGTGTTGCCGTTAAAGCCTAGAATAGGAGATTTCGTCTTATGACTAGTGAAACAAGAGTTACAGAACACATTTAATATAAATTTTGTACAAGTTTTTATTTTTTTTATTTATTATTATATATATATACCATTTATTAATCCCAGTTACAATATGTATTTGTCAATTGTCAATTGTACGACGGGCTGGTTTCCGCAACTCGACGACGAAAGCGCCTATTTTGCGTGTGGGTGGGAATGCGATATCATTCGAGCCAACCCAACTCCTCCAGGAACGCCAGCAGGCCCTTTACGTTACCGGCTATCCCTGGAAGGTCCCTCGATTGACCGAGGTGTTTAGCCCTGTAGTCCGCTACTCCTGTGCACTCCATGAGGACGTGAGCAGCCGTTTCTTCTGCCTCCAAGCAGGCTCTGCAAATGGGGCTGTCGGTAACACCTAGGACATATAGATGTTTATTAAAGAAACCATGGCCAGTAAGTGCTGCAGTCACCAGTCGCAAGCGCGGCCTACTCAGTCGAGTACTTACGGTGACTTATATACAATATGTATATAAGTCACCGTAAGATAGTCAAAACCGTCAGTTGATCAACTAACGGTTTTTTTCTCGGAAGTTGGTCATCTATCGACAGATTGTAAACTGTAGCGTACTGCGTTCTATATGACGCGGTAGTTGATCAACTAACGGTTAAAATCGTTAAATAGTATACTGTATTAAACTTGAATTGCAAACGAAATACCGGGGCAAACACTGCGGTAGCTTAGGCGAAGACTGGAGGGGCGAGCGCAGCGAAGCCCCCGAATAGTCTTCTACGTTACTTACTTAAAAACAAATTTTATTACACACATAATACGCAACAGAGTCTTAAATATCTCGCAAGTAGGTAGATATTTTCATTATATTATTTTAAAACAGAGTTTTTGATGAAGAAATCTTTTATTATCTTATGCTTGTACGTATTGCTATCGCTATCAATATATAAATGTTGAAGGTTCAGGACCATATCCGGCAAGAAGTACATCCATGTTCTAGTTCCATATGTATTATTATATATAGCTAAGGTTACGTAATCTAGAAGGACGTTACTTTTTCTTCAAAAATGTTTTGTTACTATCTATATCGATCAGTATTCGAAAAGGTTAATTTAGTTTTTCTTATATTCTGAAATGGCTTTTGTTGGAAAAATTACTTTTAAAATACTTTTTTGAAGTTTATATATCTTTTCTAAATAAGTTTTGTATGATTTTCCGTAGCTGCTTGTACCTGTTATCACATAACTATATTGTACGAGAATATGGGAATCATAATCTAAGCGTCTTTTTCTGAGTTGTAGGGGAACTTAGTTATTACGATCTTGATCATCATTCTGACACCCTTTTACCTTTCAGCAGAGGCTAATCTCACAATATATTTTTCCATTTTGCGAAATTCCAATTTATCTCCAAAAATAAGTACAACCTGAAACCGTCTGGAAATCGTCAGATCCAAACCATTAAAACGAACCAATCAGTCAGATTCGTCGTAAGAGCTGCTTCGCCTGCATCAGTGCTTCAACTGATTCCGTTCTTTGCCTGCAACATGTCTAACGAGCTGTTTGTCAGTCGTCCCAGGAAAGGGGGGGGGGGGCAGGGCAGGGCAGGGGGCGAGGTAATCCAATAGATCGCTCGAGCATTTCCCCGCTGCGTTTATATTCGTCGAAAACGCGTATTTGTTAGAGCTACGTGACTGGATTCCGAATTGACTGCCGATACGATTCGGGATTCGATACCCGGCTGTGTTACCCAGTTAAATTGAGACGAGCTCTTATTTGCCCGGTTAATTGAGAAGAGAAACGTGGAAAAATGAAATGGCTAAAATAAAGGCCTCGGTGTTCGTCGATGACATAAATGACTCAATAGAAAACTGATCCTTGCGCGAAGGTTGCCAAGTGGACCCTGTTACTAAACCTCCACTGTCCGTCCATCTGTCCGTCCGTCTGTCCGTCCGTCCCTCAGTGAGCGGGCTGTATCTCATGAACCGTTATAAGTAGAGACTTTGTAAATTTTAAGCGTTTGTATTTGAAGCGTCTCTGTTTCAGGATTGGGCAGAAATGCTTTCGTATGTCCGGATGTTCTCCTCTTCAGGCCGCATTTCTCCACTAATTCTCGTGAATTTTTGTGAGCAGCTTCGATAATTAAAATATATATATATATTTTGTAAATTCAGCTCTTGGAAAATTTTCAAAATGGCGTAGGTGTGGGGGTTTAAAAAAATAAAAACACCGCTACAGTCTAAACAGCTTGACGGATTTCAACAAATGAGGTGTCGTTGGATTTGTGGAGACCGTGAGAGTAACAGGCTATATAATTTTAGTGAAAAGTCAAAATAGATTAGGTTGAAGACCGCAAAATGCAGTTTACAAAGTTATTGGTGTGGCTACTGTCATACTCCATGTACGTAACCAGGTGCATTCATAAGTTTGTATGGGTTATTAAAATAAAGTATCACTCGCAAGGTCTCCAGCTCACAGAGCCAATAGTTGATGGATCTTTAGTACCTACTTTTATGTGTATGACCCTTGATTTAGGTATATATTTCGACGATCGACGACCCAAATGGCTAAGTCGGTGGTTACCCTGCCTACGAAGCCAAGGGTCCCGGGTTCCAGTCCCGGTGGGGGCAAATATTTGTTTGAGGAGATTGTTTGAACCCTAGGCAAGGTTGTTTATCTATCTATAAGTATAATATTTATCTATATAAGTACATGCATCGTTGTCTAGTACCCAAGATACAGGGAATCCTAGTTTGGGGCTAGATCAATGTGTGTGAATAGTGTCCAAGGTATAAGGTATATTAGGGTTATTGTGTATGTTCACTCGGTACTTAGACTACATACACAACAATTGAGTACATCCTCTCCATCTTTTCTTTTTTGCAATTGTTTTTAGCGCCCCAGCCAGGCAGCCAATAATGTACTAATTACATTTACATTATTAGATAAGATAGATAGATAAATTCATTTATTCACTGAAAAGGTACACACACAGACACATAATAAAAAGAAATACAAAATAGAATAAAACCTGGAAGAACATAACACAAAACAATTTACAAATACATATTCATTTTCACTATGTGGTATTGTGAATGTACCGCGACAATGAAATGGCCCTGACTCAGCAATGTCACAGACGAATCTGTGACGCTGGTATTCTGCCAGGGCCAAATACGGACGAGACAACAGTATGCACGAGTACACATTAAAATATACATTAGTATTAATTATTAATATAAAATTCCATTTATGACCAAAATGGAAACATAATAAAATATAACAAATAATTACATTGAAATTGAAATTGCATAAAGAGTGATATAAAAAAAAAATAATTAGATGGTATGTCAGTATTATGATTATTGGGATATTTTAATTGGGAAATTTAAAAATTGAGAATTAGTAACACAAATTAAATAGTCATTACTACACAAAATATTTTAAATTGGGAAGTAAGTGATGTGAAAATAAGGTGGGTAGCAGAATAAATAAATTAAAAAAAAACAAAAATACAAAAACACAATAAAAATCAGTACTGTATGTTAGGAGCGTGCTGTTTCCTCGGCCTTTTGCTGCATTGTTAGGTATTTCCGGTAGGCACCTCTAAAACCAGCCTTACTAACCAGAGACAACAGTGGAGGTGGGATGTTGTTCCAGCATTCGGTAGCACGGTATTTGAAACTACCACGGAAAGCTGCACCTTTGTGACGGGGCATTGAGAGGAAAGGTGCAACACGCTGGGACAGACGCCAGGTAAGTTTATCGTATAGATATGAGGGTCTCCTAGTCCGTATAACCTCAAATAGTAACGTAGAAAAATGCAGGTCTTGTCTAGCTTTCATTTTTAAAAGGTTTGCCTTGTTAAGAAATGGAGTGACTTGTGTTCGAGGAGGAATCACGAATCAGAACCGGGCACAGGCATTTTGTACTCTTTGTATGAGTTTTTGAGTTTTTCCAAACAGACACGATCCATATACCGTGATGCAGTAGTTTAACTTAGATAGTACTAAAGCTTCACTCAACTGTTTTCGCAGTTCAACGCTGAGAAGATCCCGGATTCTATAGAGAACTTTAAGCCTATAGAAACAGTTCCTTACTATCTCGAGGACATGCCCTTCAAATCGTAGTTTGTCATCGATGAGAAGACCTAGGTTGCAAGCCTCGCGGACCCGTGTAATGGCAATTCCATTCACCAGGACTTGTGGTTCATGCGCTGCTATTGCCTGTATTTGATTTTTTGAGCCCAGTATCATACACTTCGACTTGTTTGGGTTGAGCACTAAAGTGTTATTGGACGACCATTGCGATATACGGCCCAGATCCTCATTTAAAGCTTCCACTCCTATTCGGGGATCGCTGTCTACCGAGATATAAATTTGTAGATCATCAGCATATAAGTGATAATTACTGTTAACAATGCAACTAGTGATATCCGCACTGTATATTATAAAAAGAAGCGGCCCAAGTACGGATCCTTGTGGGACACCTCTATCCAGGGTAGCTAGCCGCGACTGCATCTGAGATCCGTCTGCCTTGTCCAGCACAACCCGTTGACTCCGATTGCCAAGGTAGCTATTAAACCAGTTAATGGTGGAAGCGTCAAAGCCATAGAAAGCTAGCTTAGACAACAGAAGGGGAATGTTAAGAGCATCGAAA
This sequence comes from Argyresthia goedartella, assembly GCA_949825045.1. NCBI lineage: Eukaryota > Metazoa > Arthropoda > Insecta > Lepidoptera > Argyresthiidae > Argyresthia > Argyresthia goedartella. Next base: position 43,472,571 of record OX463806.1, on the reverse strand, counting down.
GCCCTAGAAAAGTCCAAGAGAGCAAGTATGGTGCCCCTACCCTGATCCTGAGAGGACAAGACATTATCCACTACGTCCAACAGTGCTGATGCGGTACTACGCCCCTTTCTAAACCCAGATTGTCGCTCGGGCAGGATATCATTACTCTCACAGTACTTATAGACCTGGTTATAAATTACTCTTTCTAAAATTTTTGATAGGTAAGGTAGGATGCTTATTGCCCGAAGGTCGCTAACGTTTACTGGGTTGTCAATTTTAGGGATGGGGCGGATATTCGCTGACTTCCATTGAGCTGGAAAAGTAGAAGAGGCAATAGACCTATTAACAATTGCGGTTATTACTTTAAGGGTACGAGGTAAAGTCAGTAAGATCATATCCTCAGTAATACCATCTGCACCTTTCGCATTCGAACTTATAGAAAGGATCGTTTTAGCTACACAATTCTCATCCACCTGGTCCAACGAGAACACAGCCTGACAGTATCTGTTAAATTCAAAATGGGTTAGACGTGATAGGGTGACCGTATCAGCGCCAGGAACATTCAAAAAGTTGGCGCTGATTTCATCTGGATCATTAAAATGTTCGGGCAAATCACAATTATTTTTAAAGTTTGGTAAAATAGTTCCTTTAAGATTTTTCCACAGTTTCTTTGAGTTATTAGCATACTTGTTGATATGCTGCTCAAAATATGCCTTCTTCTCACCAAAAATAGCGGCATTAACAAGATGCTTCAGTGACTTATAATACTCCCTATCCTGCTCCGATCTTGATTTGCGATAACAGGCATGCGCTTGATCACGCAGCCGCATCATCAAAAGTATGTTGCTAGTAAGCCAAGGTGTGGGTTTGCTCCCAATTCTAGTCCTAGTTAAAGGAGCATGTTTATCGTATAGCACTAGGAGGTGCCTTCCAAAACGTTCAACCATTTCATCAACTGATGCACATGTTAATACATCCATCTCCCAGTCGACGTGATCAACATCAGAATTAAAATCTACTAAATTTATTTTACTGATCGGCCTGACCACTTTATACCGCGTCCGAATTTTTCCTTTTTGATTTTTAATGTAACCATAACCATTACATGACCCTGTTGAGGAACATTAAGTAAAGAGACGTTCGATACAGACGCATTTGTGCAGACCAAGTCAAGCAGTGTGGCACTATGAGATGTGAAATGCGTTGGTTCGGTGACAACATTTGTAATATTCATGCTTTTCAGAAAATCATTCAGACGTAGCGTTGCACTATCAGCAGTATTCAAAATATCTATATTAAAATCACCTAAACTACTATTCTATCGTAATTAGAGAAGGCTGTAATTGAATCTGTTAGGGCGTCGAGAAAGTCATCCACCTTAACCCATTCAGGACGATATGCAGTACCAATAATAACCCTAGTCGACTTGACGTTTATTGAAATCCACATTTGTTCGATGTGAGTGGTGGGAGCCGGGTGTGGACATGTACGCGCAGCCACCCCGCACCTTACATAAAAACCCACTCCCCCCCCCAACCCGCGCCTGATGTGTAGCGGCCGCGGCAAATGCCTCAGTCTGTAACCCGGAACTTTAGGCGCTTTGCCTTCCTGACCAGCCCGGAGCCAGGTCTCGTTTATCGCCATCACGTCAGGCAATTCCCTCATTAATGCACCTATAAAGTCATCGTGTTTTGTGCCAAGTGAACCCGCGTTAAAAAAGCCAACTTTCAAAAATTTATAATTAACCATTACGCGAGAAAGTTAGAGTGATGGAGTTGCAAGCAATATAGAAATGAGCGGGGCGGGAAAGGGACAGATGCGAAAGATATACAGATGATAGTGCAAAGTGAACACAAAAAACCAGTTGCTCGTCAAACATTGTCGCGTATTCACACATCCACATAGCAAACCTATTCTCGCATATTCTAAAGCTCTTCAGAACAGTAATCATTGAATTCATTGTTACAACACACATTAATAATTCAAAACATTTAAAACACGTTAAAACAAAACGACAGCATAATAGCAAAGCCAAAGGGTAGCATAAACAGTAGCGATTGAAATAAATAGCAATTTGACCCATAATTATCAATAAATTCAGTCCACAATAAATTAATAACATAAATTCACAACATGTTAACAAGCAGCATATTAACAAAGCCCGTAGTAGATATAAACAGTCTGCATAGGTAGTTTTTGTGTAGTCTATTTCATCGAACTTTGGCTCACCCCAAAAACTCGCACCAGGTCATCCTCCGCTTTAATAGGGTATCCTACAGCGCCAACATGATGCCGGGCATAAACCCTGCCCTATTTTGTCCAGACGAACTTCCACTTCTGCTCCTCTCCCAGCTTACGCGCCTTCCCAAATAGGACCCTATTCAACTTCGAAAGCCGCTCGTTCACGAACAGCTTCATAGGGGCATGGGGCGGCAGGCCGAGATCTGCAGTGGTGGCGCCACGGCGGACGCGGGCGTGCTTGAGGAAGTCGTCCCGCAGCGAGCGTCGCGCCAGTCGAACCACGATGGGGCGCGGGCGGGGCGGCGCCCCCCCAGCGTCCGAGAAGCGGTTGGGTCCGGCGCGGTACACGCTCACCAGGTCGCGCTCCTCCAGAGGCATGCCGAACTTTTGCGCCACCAGCGTCACGACGTGGCTGAGCGACTCCTCTTCATACTCAGGCACGCCGGTGATGTCGACATCGCTGAGCAGGTCTGTCCGGTCTCTGTCCTGAAGCTCTGTCTTGAGCTCAGTCATTGCTTCCCGCAGCGCAGTCACCTCCCCAGATTCGGTGGGTAAACTCTGCACCGATTTCATTAACTCCACCTGCGCTTTGAGTTTCTCATTTTCGGACTCAACAGCGATAAGACGGGCGGTCAAACTAGACAACTCAGTGTGCAATTTTAAAAATGCCTGATTTATTTCAAGGCTTAACGAACGCTTGATGCCATTAGATGATATTAGAATAGCATACGCGTGTAGTATTTTAATCCCATCGACGACAGGAACAATGACAATAAGATGTTCAATCAACTCGCATCGAGGGTGTGAGAACGAACTGAGCCCTGTTTACACAACCGCCGATTCTCTGCTTGCCAATAAACTCTTGCCATTCTCAGCCCTATAAAGGAAGCATTAGGGGCGCTACTTGATTGATGTGTGATTAGGATTCGAGTCATTGGTTTGGATAGTGATTCTGTGCAGAGTCTCACGCGGCGCGGTGGGATGTCACTGCGCATGTTTCTGTGACTCCGCTTCGGGGGGGCTACTCTGACTCATTCTCGACTGTGTGGGACAAGAGACAACTCACGTTATCGACAGCCAAATTATGTGAAATCACACAAAGTCGACTAGAACCATAGGTCTAGGAATAATAATCAACAGTGCTAAACCAGTGCTATTTGAAAGATTTTGGGGGTTTTTTAATTCATAATATGGCAGCCATATCGAGTTCTGGCGCGAATACACAGTTTTTGTACTGATTTGATCAGGCTAAGTATATTTTTCACTTCTACATGTTAAGCGGTCGCCCGCTTTGCCCAAAATCTACAAAAACATAGTACGAAATAAAATATGTCCTAAAAGCAATCAAATGGCCTAGGTGAACTGTTGAGAAATTTGCCCAAAATTTCTCGTGTTCCTTTCCTGAGACTATATGATTAGTAATTTTTGCGTAATATTTTTACTCTACTACATGGATCTGAAAAATCTTAAAAAAAGATAGTACAGTTTATTTAGGACCATTTAGGTTACCAATCAAACTTATGTTACCATTTCTTTTTTATCGAGGTTTTTCAGAATTCCAAATCCCAAAATTTTACAGTTAATAATTGCGATTTGGAACAGTAACTGATTTCTTTTTCAATCATTTATTTATTATTTAGTACAGTACTTCTCGTGTCTTTAAAATTTTTGCTCACATCCAGTTGTTTGTTCTTCAAAGAATGCAGTAAAATAAACCGTGCTAACTGCAGCTGCTTGCTAACATTAGAGGAAATTTTCTATCACTTCTAAGGTATGTAAAAACCAAATCTCAAATCACAGATGCCTAGAATATGTTTAGTCAGAATACTTAAACAGTACCTAATTAGTAAAGTTTCAAAAAGAACTCAATAATTCTTCAATAACGTAATTATTAGAAAATAATTTATTTCGTCAAAAACAATAAAACATTGATAAAAACGAAACGGTAAGACTTCTGCTAACACAAGTTCGACCTAAATGGTTCTAAACGATCTGTACTATCTTTCCTTTAACACTTTGCATCGATGGTTATCGATACACCCTATGTCCCATATATTTCCAGATAGCTACACAACTACCCTGTAGACTCGCGTAAACCCTAAAACGGATCTTTTATGACAGACGTCACCTAGAGTCTTGTAGAGTCTATTGAGGGCATTTATGGGCAAAAAACATAAAATTTGCCTTAATTGTTGTGTCATTATATTTTCTTTTCCGGCCAGCAGAGAAGCGAAAGGGCTAGTTTGTATGTCGTATTGAATAACACAACCTGGACACATTTGTTCCTCTGCCATGCCATTTGGGAAATTTTGCGAGGCTATGTTAGATTTATTTACTAATTCTTCGAGTAGGCCGTACTGCACAAAGCGGTAGTAGATCCCTGAGCAGTCCAATAGCTTTTCCCACTGCCTTTCCCGAATGAAAGCAAAAAAGCCGCGTCGCGTGCCGCTTGTTAAATGCACCGTGCTATCTCTTATTTAGTAGTCCATGGTTTTGCAGAATGGTCGCCATATTGTGATCGTTATGATGCCGCCATTGCAACTTGATGGGCGAATGGACTTGTTTTCGCTGATCATTAGAGAGGAAGTGATTAGTTAAATACAGGGTGTTTAATGCATGGAGCGACAACATTTTTGGGGAGGGACATGAACATAAATATAAACCTAGCGGCTAGTGACCCTGCCTACGAAGCTGACGGTCCTGGGTTCGGATCCCGGTAAGGGTAAATATTTGTGTGATGAGCATGAATATTTGTTTTGTTAGTCTTGAATGTTTTCTATGTATTTGCATAAGTATTTATCTCTATCAAATATATCGTCGTCTAGTACCCATAACCCAAGCCTTGTTGAGATTACTATGGGGCCTCGTTCGATTTGTGTAAGATTGTCCTCTAATATTTAATATTTAAACATACAGGCACCTTCACTACATTGCTTCTGGCCCCACTCTAGGACACCCGTGGGAACTAGCAACTGTGACGTCACACACATATAAACATCCAGGTCCTGAGTTGGATGGGATGGGGATTTTTTTCATTATCCCCAGCCAGGGATCAAACCCGGGACTCTCTGCCTCTGCCACTATACTTGAGGAGGGTATTCTCAACGGTGGGTTCCATGACTGACTGAGGATAATGATGGTGATGGCTGATACTGTACCTAGGTACGCAAAACAAACGCTTGAAAATAACAGTAGCAATAGATAGCCCCCTGCGCAGAAGGAGCATGGAAGTGGATGAAACCGTTGAGCACTTACTGCTTGCGTGACCATCTACAATAGAAACCAACTACAGATGGCAATTCTGGGAGAAACGTGGGTGACCTCAGAGCTCCTCGAACATCCAGGCCTCCTTATCGTGCTGCTGCAGGACTTGGGGTGGCTGAATTATAACAATAGACGCGTGGGACAAGCACAAATGTGCCGCTCTAGTGGGCCGGGTGCAGCCACTTTAACCCCCTCAAGAAGAAGAAGGAGCAGAAGATATTCATATTATTTATTGTCAGCAATCATAAAGGTAAGGTAACAAAACATTTTATGAACAAGGGCGAGCTTATCTCTAGAGATTATAGAGACTCCGAGGAAAGTTTCAAACGGTACCACAACAATGTGTCTTTTGGCAGCCCCTTTTCCCAGGAGGTCCCAATAAAACATACATTGACATAGTAATTGTTAGAAACGCCTCTGTTTCGACTGTAACAAGTCCCTAAGGCCGGTTCATTATCTGAAAATGACCCAACACATTGCTATTTCCCGGCCGAGTGATTCTGAACTTTAACGCCGAGACGCGTTGGTTTATTTACATTTCTTCTCATTCTGTTTGCAAGTGCATCAAAAGCTGGCGGGGGAGGCATAACGGTGGATAAAGAAGAACAGCTATGCTTGTTTGATTCTAATTGAAATCCAACAACGCTCAGGAAATTTTATACTCTACAATATACAATACATACAGAAGATGCAATTGGCGCCGTAATATAATAAGAGGAAGGAGAAGGACTGACAAAAAGATGTATTTATTTCTATCTATTGTTACCTGTGACCTGCGACTTTGTCCGGGTCTTAAATTTTTATTTTACCGATAAATGATAAGGCGTATCTAGCGTGTCTTTCTCCAAAAAACCAAAAATAAAGCGTCAAAAGCAATAGTAAAAAGTGACTTTCACAGTATCGCAAAACCAGACCATTTTATGCCCTGCCCTGCTCGGTTTTTCCAAATCCAGTTAGAGATCAAACACCCTGCGAGGGTGGCCTCCCGGGCGGGGTGCGGGCTCAGGAAGGGGCGGAGGGAGGGGGGGGGGGAGGGAGAGATAATCTCGTTGCACGCGCGACTGCGCCCGCGCATAATCGCATCGCGCGCTAATAGTCTTACCCGCACAAAGGGGCTGATCAAACGTACCAATTTGCGATGCCAAATGTTTTATACGAATCTTACTGTGGGTTTGGAGGTGTAGGGGAGCGCGATCGACCACTTAGAGCTTAACGGACAGTTAGTCTCACGACGACGCGGTATGACTTTTAAGTGGCTCTTTAATTGAGCAGCTCTCTGTGGATTCGGCCGCTTATCCTGTGGCTAGAATCATTTTGTCGCTGGACTATTTCTAATGCTCAACTGGAACTGAAGGCATGGCTGACATTAAATAAATGTAATGTTTGTTACCTATATAATCATACTGCTTTGCAACAAGCTCACCCAGAATCTATCATTCATGTTAAGTAGTTTTAATGCTACACTAACATCTCTTTCAAATTCTATTCAAATAAATAGACATGTAGACGTTATTTTGCCAGGGCCGGGCTCAACCCCATGAAAGAAAAGATTACAATGAAGTATAATATTTGCAAAGTGAGCTCCCGGGAGAAAAGGGAAACATGTTGATACTCTTGTTAATACAAAGCATTGTTTACCTCCCCCGGGACCCCCTCCTGCTCCGCTCCCTAAGCACAATGTGTCAAAGTACAACTTGTGGTTAGTTTACTGTTAAATTATCTAAGTCGTATATATGTTATGGACCATGTAATTAGTCGGTCATTATAGACAATGAAGTCAGCGCGCAGTTTGAATAATGCCAAAAATGAGAGGGCAGTGTGATAACAACTCTTAGAATAATCATATCTCCCGGGTATTCTATATAATGCCCATCACCTATGGGGCAGAACAATGTTTATTTTCATTACTACTCTGCTGCCCTATCATAATATTGTTGTTCTTACATGTTTAACCTAATACGAAGATAAAGGGGGCTTCGCTTCGCTCACCCCCTACCGTTCACCTAATCTACCGCAGTGTTTTCCCTGATAGTATCTGTGTTATCAAATCGCCCGAAACCCACATGGCAATATTCATAATGTCTGGGCAAAGTGATAAATAAGGAAGTTCAAGTTATAATTATTCATTTTGTTTCTCATCATTCATAATGCCCGGGGATTGTTCATAATACATTCATTGGAAGAATAAATCGCCGCGGTGATTTAATCTTAATTTAGAATTAATACCAAAGACTATAGGGCGGCCACATATTGCTAGGATTATTGTATGTTGATATATATGTTGATGATGATGAGGTGGGACGCCCACCGAACCACAGGCCGGTGATCGGTCCTCTATCGTGACTATTTCACCCAATTCCCAGTGTTTGGGCACTGGTTACAGTTGCTCCAACAGATGTCTCTCCGCAAATCTCCTTGTTCGCTTATTAAATTCTAGGATGTCGCGAAACTTTAAGTTTGACAAATCATCTGCTTTAATGTTATCCATCCCTAGTGTTCGCCAACTTATGTTTGAATACATAACGCATTCCCAAAAAGTGCTGGCTACTTTTCTCCAAGCCACAGTGAGAGCATGATAGGCCCTGTCCGAGCCTAAATAATGATAGATGTCTATTTAGTTTGCAGGATTATTATAATAGGCAATCTATGTAATTAACTCAAGCCGTAATAGACATACTTAGTAAGGATCTCTCATAAAAATAATAGATAGATATGCAACAAATTACTTAAAACAACACTAATCTATAATAATAATAAAAATAATAATACCTTGGACACTATTTACACACATTGATCTAGCCCCAAACTAGGATTACCTGTATCTTGGGTACTAGACAACGATACACATACTTATATAGATAAATATTATATTTAGATAGATAAACAACTATGACTAGGGTACAAACATGCGTTCTCTTCAAACAAATATTTGCCCCCACCGGGACTCGAACCCGGTGGGGGCTATTTTTAGAGATAAGCTCGCCTTTGTATGTTTTTCTTGAAATGTTACATTTTTATGCAGATATATAGATACCTGTGTGCAATAGAGTATATCATATATAATATTTAAGTCAGAAATCCATATAGCACATATAAGTCAAAAAAACTGTCGGCAGACATTTCAACAATCAATAATATCTCTGCGGATAGTTATTTCAAATGTCTGATTGTCGTATCGATACGTGGTCCAGCGTGAATGACGTCTTCCCGCCCGCCCTATGCATGTTAAATAACAAAACAAAATAGTCCCGTTTTAAATAAATTGAGACACTTGTTCCGCTGTCATGAGGCATGTCAGGCAGGTGCAGAGGGACATCATTAGCTTCACGTGAATGAACTTATTCAATGTCGATATTATGCTTACTGTTGCCATAACTGCCAGAAAAAATCGTTTTGTTAAACTACTTAATTTATAACTGTTATTATTTTTAATTGTCATTTTCAGCACTTAATCAAGATGCTGATGTGTCATTATTCCTTTTTGTAGTACAATGTAGACAATAGTTATAATTAGCTTCGCCAAAGAGTTTCCGCGACACCCAAAAAATTCAAAAAGCCGATTAAATATCAAGCACTCCTGCATGATATCTTCCTTCCGTCGAACGAATACCCCTGAAAAGATTTAAATGCGAAGCCGACAAAAATTTAAAAGTTTGATGCCAGCGCGATCGGTACCGGAACTCGCCCTCGGATATCTGAGGGGGGGGAAGCGAATAATTACCTGAAACCCCCCCCCCCCCCCCCCCCCCCTCCCCGCCTCTCGCCCCCATTTTCAGTTCACCCCTGTCTGCGCGTGGCTTTTGCACTGGCCTCGCTACAGTTCTCTGTAGAGATTTTACGTTTGAAAATTGGTCACATAGGTACTGATTCGTCACATTGGTCATGTTTTATCGGTATGAATTCTTTTCCTTTATACTTTATTGCACAAAAACGTGATTGGACAATTCAACAGAGTTAGTGTACAAAGGCTTGCTTATCTCTATATAGAGATTTCCTCCAGCAAACCCTTTCGTTTACATTCGTATTCCTATTTTTTCGTATCACCTTAATTAAGAAACTAAGAAGAAACAACAGAAGTAACAAACAAACCTATACAATATAAAGTGTCATCATAGTGATGCTATATTATATTTCGACATGAATAATTTTATTCATAACTTTACTTTGATTTAGGATACCTATGTACCTGTCTAATAAAACAAGAAAACGAGTAGCTACATTGTTATCGTATAATATATGCGACACAGTAGTAAATACTATAACGCAGTCGCCTTCAGTTTTAGTTAGTATTAGTACTAAGTGTGTGTTAGTGTTTTAAACCGGATTGTTCGACAAAAGAGGACCCCTCAAAACATAAGAAAATCTTGCAAAATAAGCAGGGGTTTTCTGGCAATCAAATGAAAAATACTAGGACAAAGGGTAAGCCCCACTTAAATATTTCTCATCAAAATTCTGACACCGATGTTGTTTGTATTACAGAACACTGGTTAAAGGAAAATATGATGTCTTTTAGCATTAATAATTACAAAATTGTCAGTTGTTACAACAAAAAGACTGCTGGTAGAGGTGGTTCTTTAATCTTAGTAAAAAATAATATTAAGGTGAAACAACGGAAAGATATTAATATATAATACATGTCGACCGTCGAATACATAATTGTATTCGACCGTTCCTTCTTAGATATGTACGTATACCTAATCGTCAATTTAAGTTAATCTTAATATGAAGGGCGACTCCCGACCCACAGACAAACAGACAGAGGTCTTTGGTCTCTGCCTACCCCTCTTCCGGGAAATAGGCGTGAGCATATGTATGTATGTATGTAAAGTTCTATACCTCTTCTTGTTCTTCTTCTTCTAAAATCTACGATTAATACGAAGCATAATTTGTCTTTTTCAAATTGTTCTAATTTCACTTCAAACTGATTATTATTATAAATGAAAATAAAAAGTATAAATGAAAAGTAGAGTGTTTAACTCGGGTGAAAGTGTCCCATTTCACCCCTGAACTTTGAGGCGCTCCCACTTCGATCGAACGCCAGAAATATCTCGGGTGAAATGGTCAATTTCCACCTTTAGTTGACAATCTACTATTTCCGTTAAGATAAGACTAAGTTGACTTACAACATTTTCCCAAAACACGACATAAGCAAACTACGTCATTTTTCATCAATCTGACGAAATATTCTGCTCAATTCAATAGTAGTGAATTATTTGGCTATATGTTGGTAAAGAAATCGTAGGAATATTGCTGAGGTTGTTGCTACAGTAACTAAATATAGGTTAAGGGATGGTTGATTTTTGAAATATTTGATATAATATTTTTTGAACCGAGTGACATAGTTTTTATTTTTTTATTTAACTAGACTCTGTATAGTCTGGACTTTCACCTGGTGTCAGCTTGACTTTCAGTTTCGGGACACGCCGTATATGTTGCCGTAAGATTTTGATAGCCGTCAGCTTATAATCTAGCACGTCAGTTTGTAAAGTATCGATAAATTGTGAATTCAACAGATTGCTTACAATTTAACGTAATAATTTTGACCTGGTTACCGATATGGCATATGAGAGTGTCGCGCCAACTTATTGACTTTTCCCTAAATCCTATAAACTAGTTCACTCTCACGGTCTCCACAAATCCCACCTCGTTTGATAAAATATATCAAGCCGTTTGGGCTGTAGCGGTTTTTTTTACATATTCTCCAGCATTAAGAAAAAAAAAACTGAATCGGCAAAAAAACATCCAATTATCAACCTTTCACGAGAATCGGTTGAGAAATGCGACATGTAGAGGAAAAAAATCCCGAAAGACAGATATACGAAAGCATTTTTGCCCGTGCTGAACGAACGCGCTTCGTCGCACTCCGCGCTCGCTCGGTCAGTAAAGACACATAACTCGACTGTATTTTCTTTCAATACAATTTCAATTTGAAACATTTCCAAAATGCAATCGACAAGTATATACAGAACCCACTCACAAAATTTCACGAGAATTGGTTTATAAATGCGTCCTGGGGGGTAACCACAACGTCTTCGGCCGATTTAGTTTAGGAACTTAACTGGGATCCTCAAAATTACCATGACCGTTTTAAAACAAGTCTTGGTATTAATAAATAAAGCCCATTACAGGTCAGTTAACTAAAGCTGGCACGTTCAACACATTTACAAGTTGCGCTTGTGTGTCTGTGTTGCACTACATGGGAATCAAGAATAGTCTGTCTCTCTTTTGCTTGCGGTCAAACTTATGAGTATGAATGGGATAGTTATTGTTTTGCTTTAGCTTCCGCTCATAAAATATATAGAGTGATCTTTTTTGCATTCATATCACGTATCAATCGACGCGCGTTATTGTGATTGTTTACCTATTTTGAGGTTAGAATAAAATCATTCATTTTTAAATATACTGTTGTATAGCTTTAGGTAACGGTGTATGAAGCAGGAATAACTATGGGTCGAAACAGTATGCGAAACTAACTGTCAGGAGATAAGGTTCATTTTATCTGAACTCGAACACTTTTTCACTCTCTGATATTTATTTATTCCTGCTTAAGTCACGGACCTGTACGGCGTATTGGAACGGAAATGGTTGCCATTCTTGTTTTGAACCTAATCTGAATCGCTATAAGTTTGTGGTAACCCCGCTATGGAGGAGAACATCCGCACTGACAGATATACAACAGCATTTTTGCCCAAGCTGAAAAGGACAGGCTTCGTTGTGCTCCGCGCTCGCTCGGCCTAGGGTCAATAGGAAAAGGCTTTATGGTCGGAAGACATTTGCCTGCCCAGAAGGATGAAGAATAAAAAAATACACAAAACATATCATGACCAGCAAGTCGTTTTGTTTACTGCCCCCGGTAACTTGTGCATTCCGCAACTCACTACAGAAAATGCCTGTAAATGATTACGATTCATTCCCTGATTATCGTTTTGTAAAATATTTCACTGACTAATTAACGTTCTTTTATACAACATCCTGCTCTGTTAAAAAGCAATTAAATTAAAACCGATGCGCCTCAAAATATCTTCAACTGTTAGGCCGTCAATTATATTAAACTTATTAATTTAATATTAGATTTTTATTTCATTTGACTACATAAAATACGGACCAAGAAATTTTACATGCTGCATGTCATGCATCGAATGCTGAAAGTCACCTGCACGGGAAAACGATTCAGCGGAAGCTGTCGTAACAAATCTTAAATTACATCCTATCACAATTTCAAAACGAAACCTGGGAAGTAATGCACTTCAATAAGTCAATTTATGGATGTAATGTAAGTATAGCATGAATTTGTATTTAGTACCTAACATCCCCATCGAATTGTCGAACACAAGTGGCAAATCAGCTGTTGCCATCATTTAACTCTCGAGTCTAGTGACACAGATGACATAATTTGCCCTTTAAATAGGGGATTAGACCATGTTGGTCGGATTTTGATCTCTTCACGTAATCGCTTCTTGAGAATTATAATAACGTGCTCATAGGGAGTAACATAAAACGTCACAAAAGCAGTTTCATACTCCCAATATATTGACGACCCGAATGGCCGAGTCGGCAGTGACCCTGCCTACGAAGACAAGGGTCCCGCGTTCGAGTCCCGGTGGGGGTAAATATTTGTTTGACGAGAACGGATGATTGTACCCCAGTCATGGTTGTTTTAGCTATCTAAGTATAATATTTATTTATATAAGTATGTATATCGTTGTCTATTACCCAAGATAGAGGGAATCCTAGTTTGTGGCTAGATCAATGTGTGGTCAATAGTGTCCAAGATATAATGATTATTATTTCTAGGGGTTCAAAAGAAAGTGTACCTTGATTGACTACGATTTTAACTTGTAAGACCGTCAAACTTTGTCTTTAATTAAAGCTCGGTTACAGTACGTGACATAATATGAATTAGTAAGTACATGCTACCAACGCACACTATATTTCTTGATCATGTAAGCAATTTAAATGTAAATTATCATCTATTGATAGAAAAGTATCAGTGAGAATTTCATAACTCGACTAAATAAGTAATACCTAAACATAGCTTAAGGATCAATAGGACCATAAGCTAATCCAAGGTTCCTCAAGGCGCAGTCTTCGTCGATGAAGTCTTGGACCAGCAGCTTCCTCAAAGCGACCTTACGCACTGCTAGGGTCTGCAATTTGGCCTGAAATAATAATTATGTTTGTGTACGTAAGTATAGAGGTATTGGAGTCTCTGCCACCTGGTAAGGGGACCATTGCCCCATGACTGGATGCCCATGGGTGCCCTGACAACCTGCACGAACGAGGACCCATGAGGCTTTTTGGGCTGCCCGTGTCTAAAATGACTCGAGAAGAAGAAGCAGAAGAAGAAGGGGAAAGGAAATGAGGAAATTCTGACCGAACGTCCCCCGTGAAGCAAAATCTGTATCTGACTTCTCCTTCTTTAGGTGCCACCCTAACAGAGCTCGGCTATCATTATATTTCTGTCGGTGATGCTCGCTACATCTGTTGTCTTAAGCAATGTAGTATATTGAATTGATTTCTATGGTACCTATATTTTTTGGTTGGTTCTATGTTTCTGCTGGCGATAAGCATCTAGTTAATTACCATGTGAGTACCTGCGGTGGATGTTTTCATACTTGAGCTAAATAGAAAAACAAATACATTTCGCGAAACTCCGAAAGAATCAAGTAACGAAGATTACCACAATAAGTTATAGACGTAGTTTAAACTCCCACGCACTAATTACAACTTAAAATTGTCCTTTGGAATCATATTTTCAGGCAAAATCGTAATTATACTTTGAGTTATTTATACGAAATTCCTGCACAGCGATGGTCAGAGCGTCCGCTATACTAATTCCGCCATTGTTGTTACAAACAAGTACTAGAAGTGTGCAGAAGGTTTGTCGGCGATTTAACTTCGTTCTATGGTGACGTTGCTATTACTGGTTCTCCGACCCAGGGTATAACTACTGGTGTGATGCTAGAAACATTGTAGCTGCCTGTATACATATAAAAGTGTAAAACTATTCATGCGCTCCGTGGTCTAGTCTTTTCACGATTGCCTCTCACTCCAGAGATGCATGCACGCACTTCTGACCATGTTAGATGAGATAAGCAATTTATCAGACGCGTTAAGCAGCAGGTCCCGGCTACCTCGCTACTTGGTAGAAGCAGTCGTAAAACCCCTCCATCAACCCGCATTGAGCCTGCAATGGTGGAGGCTCACTCGAATCCGGGTAGCGGCCTGTGCCGCTCGGTGGGAAACTTATTATATTCGTCCAACCTGCCGCAGCTCCTCTCGTATGAACATCATCTCCGGCCTCAGTGCCTGGTGAGCCAGCGGGTCCGTCTCCAATTTGATCCTAGTGTCGATGCCGGAGAGTTGCTGGTCGAACCGCGCGCCCACGTCAGCCTCTAGAGCCCCGGTCACCTCCATGGTGTCGCCAACCTGGGCTTCTGGCTTCTCGTCTTCGGCCATTTCTGTTGTTTTGGCCTTTGTTGGTGTTTTAGCTTCGTTTTGTGAATATGTAGGGCCTGGCGAAGGATGTTAGGAAAACTGTGAAGATTTGTGATATACGAATTAATGACATATGATTTGACCATAGTAGAAACATCAAAGTAAAACCAAGAAGCTTAAAGGCGAATTCACGATACGTCATAGAATGTGCCTGTAAATCATACTCTCTCTTTCTAACATAGGCATGATGACGTATCGTGAAATCTGCCTTGAAGTTATTGGCTATACCTATGTGGTTTTACTAAGGATGGACATTACGAAATGACATTGAAGCATGGAGATTAGGCAAAGGAGTTTCGTTAATTATCCACTGCAACCCTACTCGCTTGTCTGCTGGCCGGAAAAGAAAAAATAATGGCATATCAATTAAGGCAAATTTTATGTTGTTGCCCCAGAAATGCCTACAATAGAATCTTCAGTACTTTAATTGACGTATGTCATAAAAGTTCCTTTTTATATAGGTTCCCAGCGTCCCAGCAGGTTAACTGCAATCCACAGCATAACTGTAGCTCCATCATAAATCTCTTATATTTCCTGATTCCTTTCAAATTCAAATTACAATACGGTAGTCCAATAAATCAAGAAACGTGTCGCAAGCTGAACGTATTCCAAAAAAAATGTTTGACAATATCAGAATGGTATATTTCGGTTGCATTTTATAAACTCAAGTTTGAGTTAAAAAGACAGCAATTGACTATGACGTCACATGCTAGTATTTAATAGGACTCGTGAACAAAATTACCGTATTGACAGTTCCTAAAAAAGATCTATTTTGACTAAAAGTCAAACACCGTATATTGCTTTCCATGGCGGCTCGTGTATAACAATCGCGCTCTCAATTTAAAGTTGGTAAAGTTGGTAAACTTCGTGAACAGTAACATTAGCTTATAAAAGACTACTAACAAAATGGATCTTTGTTATCTGAATAAAAACGTCATGTAATGCAGTAATCCAGGAAATGCAATCGGTGTTGAAAAATGGACCAATCATGTAATTCTGAAATCTAGGAAAAAGGGCAACTTGTGTACAATAATGTTGTTGTGATTGATATTTTTTATTTAAGCGAATGCAATTCTTAGATGTCAGTATTACATGTTAAGGCTGTACACCGCACAAGCAAAGTCGCAATAAATGGCATCTCGGGAATAATCATGTTGGGATAGGTAAATTATTCAAATATGATTGAAATTCCTATTCAAAACCACAATTGCAAAACTTGGGGGATTAATTTATTCTACTACTTAATATAGTAATTATTCGGCAGCAAGCGAATAAGAGGCTTCACCCTTTTTTACTAACTGAAATCGACCACACGGCATCGTGAGGAAACCATCATATTTCCATAGCTCCTGGCACCAGCCAAACGCTGCAGTTCCACTCATTATCTCCATTTCAAAGCAAATCCCATAATTGCGTCAGGAGAAGCTCTCACGACCTAACATGCCGACAAGTGACGCTCACTTCACTGTCACTTGACTGTCACATGGTGACAATCACACTTAAGTTCACAGAATGCAGAATTGCACCCCCCTAGACAGCACTCGAGTGATACCGTGAGTACTCTTTTCTACATGTGTTAGGTATAAGTGTAATGTATTTGTAGTCTTAGTATGAGCATTTGCAGTGCCACTGCCTCGTCGGATGGGATATTGAGAGCAACGCCGTATTTCAAAATAGTTTTGAAATTCCCTTTGCGTTTTATTCTGATTGATTTCAGGCAGACAGCATTTTGTGAACAAAAGGTCAAATCTGACAACAAATTCAGACAATTGAAATAAAAAATCTGTTTATCGCTCAGTACAGCGAGTAATAATTCAGGTGTTCCTTTTTATACTATGCCAGCTGCGCGAACAGAAAAATGAAAATGTTGCCACGCCCCTCCTGGCTTGCGGACCAATCGGAACCGAAAGCATCCGGGGGTCTCATAACCAAGCTCCGCCCCTTTATCTCACCCATTTAGTATTTGTATGGCATTGAATGAGTGCGGTTGTGTGTGGTGGTAACATTTGTACACTTTTTGGACATTTTCCCTGTGTTTTATGTTGTGGGGTTGGGCAGGCCGCGATGCTTTGACGGTTGAATGTCGGCGCTGGTGAAGACGGGCGCTGATGACCCGGTTGTGGTGGCACTGGCACAAGAGAAGACTAAGCCTGCCAAAGAGCTGGAGGTGAAGACAAAGATGAAGGTATGGAGGTTGTGTGAA
Organism: Argyresthia goedartella; assembly: GCA_949825045.1. Lineage (NCBI taxonomy): Eukaryota > Metazoa > Arthropoda > Insecta > Lepidoptera > Argyresthiidae > Argyresthia > Argyresthia goedartella. The sequence goes on along the minus strand of OX463806.1, from coordinate 43,455,386 downwards.
ACAGGAATGAATCGATTGATTTATTTAATTAAACTATAATAAGTTTCAAAGTAATGATCGATGTGAAAGGAAAAAAATCTTGCGCTAAATTAAAACATACGCTGCTGCGAAAATAATGGATATAAACTACACAAGAATGTATTATCAATAACACCTGACACTATCGAATAGATTTTTTTTCAAAATCACTCCGGGTTTCATAATAAGAATGAAGAAATAAGATCATTTATCGTATTTAGAATTTAAGTTTAAGCTATCTATAAATCTTCACGTGTAAATGGTTTTAACAAGCATATCTGCTAAATAACAAGAAATTTTATTAAGATAGGGTAAATTAAAACGTAATTAGGTACAGAAGAATACATAAAAAACCAAAACATCCAAACTTGCTCCTTAAATACACCAAACAATACTTTCAAAATACTTTGATGCCAAATTCCAAATTCCAAATGTCTTTATTACTGTAGATATTTACATATACTTAGCAATCGTCATTTTTTGCCACTTCTCTACATTGGACCACTGACCACTTGATTTTTAGATCTCTTTTAAAAATTGTTTGTGCTTAACTAATACATATTTTATTATATCATTTTATCATAATTAATAAGTAGGAATAAATAATTACAATACTATGTACAGCAAGGTCTGTGTTGCGCCAGATTAACCCCACATAGTCCCGTCATTTAAGTAATCTTGAACATTGTAATATCCCTTTTTTGAGCATGGTTTTTAAATTACTCAAATGGCAATTTCAAGATGCAACATTGAATTACAAATAAAAATGGAAAACAGATATACAAAGGCGAGCTTCTCCTTAATAATATAAAAAATACGATTCGATACAGTGTATTTTTGCAGAAGAAGCCACATAAGGCTCCATCCAGAGGCAAAATTTCAGCGTTATTTTTGTTTTAACTCAGACGTAAAGCGTATACTACATACTTTTACTACTACTACATACCTATTTGGCTATGATAAAAAAAAACATGTCACGCTTTCTCAGACGGAATGGGCACAGTTGCGCCTGCGCTGCTCAATGGGCAAGTTTAAACAAAACTTTTTGTACAGGGCACTGTGTTTTATAATAGAAATAGGTTCATCTGATGTTTGTAACTTGATGAACATCGTCAACAGCAACAAAAAGTTTCATTCATCTGAGCTTCTATGGCTCTCTGGATATAGGCGAACTCTTTGCATAAATAGCTTTACTTATTTTTACCATAGTTTTACTCTGTGATTCATTTGTAAGTGACCTCAGATGAACGAAACTCTTTGCTTTAGTACCCTCTAAGTGACAGTAATTTGACAGTGACATGTATACTTACTACTTACTATATGTATAGGCTGCGGGCACTCTGACAGCGGAACTAAGAATTGCACTTTCAGCTCACTTTTAGAGAAATAGGAATTCAAGTTTTATAGTGAATTAGAAGACCAACAAACATTTTTTTATAACGAATAAATAAAGGCTAGCATTTAATTGCAAATCAAAAATACTGATTTGCACAGCGAAAAAGAATCAGCAAAAACACTTTTAATGTTTTAAATATTTTATGTGTACTGAAGTTTATGTTTTAAGTATTTTTGTTGCTCTTGCATATTCAACCTAACACGAAGGATAAAGGGGGCTTCGCTTCGGCCACCCCTTTACCCTTCACCTAAGCTACCGCAGAATTTTGCCCTGATATTTGGTGTTTAAATCAGGATTTTTGATGTGCAGTTTAATATTTCCCATAAATAAATGTCAAGTACTTACATAAATTCAATTGAGATACAAAACTTTAAAAAAAACTCTATACGTAAGTCAATGGATGCTAACACTCACGATCAACACTTTAAGGTAAAAAAACTATTGCTTTAATTATTTTATCTACACAAGTATCATAAATCCTCTTTACTGCGTAAAAAAACCGCACGTTACGATCAGCATAATGTTAAACTACTTGGTAAAAACTCATTTCTTATCTGAAAAATTACACATTATGACCATAATGTGGAATTTTTCACTCGAAAGCCGAAGCCCGCCTGCGTGCCGCCCCTACTTTGTTTGTGAAGTTGGTAGTACTGAACAAGCTAAACAAGCGCAAAGGAATTATCAATGCCACAATGCCGGTCGAACATGCGGTTGCTGAACACATCAAAGAGAGCTTATGATATGTGTGTAGATAAACTAGTGAATGTAACTGTACATAATTAGGCATTAAAACTCTCGAGTGATATTATTATGAAACACGCCTTTGGCTCGTTTCATAAACCCACTCTCGAGTATTAATGGCCTCCATTATGTAGCAGTCACATAAACTACTATTTTATTTGTTTAATTTGAGATTTACAAAAAGCTGTCTTACTATAATGAGTCGCTTTAAGTACATATTATTTTCATAATAGATGTCATCGTGATCATCGTATTCAGCCTAAGTCGACCCACTGCAGGGCACAGGCCGCATAATATGTATAGGTAAATTATACCTATAAGAAATAATAATAATAATACCGTATACACTATTTACACACATTGATCTGGCCCCAAACTAGGATTCCCTATATCTTGGGTACTAGACAACAGTACACATACTTATATAGATAAACATTATACTAAGATAGATAAACAACCACGACTAGGGTACAAACATCCGTTCTCATCAAACAAATATTTGCCTTCACCGGGACTCGAACCCGGGACCCTTGGCTTCGTAGGCAGGGTCACTGCGTCGAATGCACCTATCTATGTAAAAATGTGATTTTAAGCTTCTTGCTTGCATTGATTGCTTCCTTTGTAAGTTAGGACGTTAGTCGGGAGGAATAAAAAATAATTCCGAGGTTTTGGATGTTTACATGTTTGGGCCAGAAGTAATGTATATGCCTGAATGTGTTATTTAATTTGTTAGTGTCGTGGCCGGTCAATCAGTCAGGTTTCGCAATTTAAAAAACCGGCCAAGTGCGAGTGGGACTCGCGCACGAAGGGTCCGTACCACCGTTCAATGGAAGCGATGGTGTGGAGTGAATAGTTTGGATTTTACACAGCAAAATATTGTTTACAAAGTTATTGGTGCGGTTACTTTCACACTCCATGTACGTAACCAGGTGCATCCATAAGTTTGTATGTGGTATTGAAATAATTGTTGTATGGGAGCCCCCTTAAATATTTCTTATATCCTGTTTTTTAGTATTTCTTGTTATAGCGGCAACAGAAATACATAATCTGTGAAAATTTTAACTCTCTAGCTAGCTAGGTTCTTGAGATACAGCCTGGTGACAGACTGACGGACGGACGGACGGACGGACGGCGAAGTCTTAGTAATAGGGTCCCGTTTGGAACCCTTCGGGTACGGAACCCTAAATATGGCAACTCAATTCGTGGTAGTTGAAATTATGGACTTAACCAGATTATAACTATAAATTTTAAAATTTAAAAAACCGCCCCACTCATTGAATAGCAGGGAACTACAGTAGAAATGGCTGTCGTATATCTGGGCAGTAAATTATATGCAAAAGGTCAAGCATATGTAGCTCTAACAAACGGCCGGTTTCCTGGGCGCTGGTTAAGTTAACAAATTGGTTAAACTGATTTCAGCCAATCATGTGCCGCTATTTTGAATATTAGCGGCACGTGATTGGCTCAAATCAGTTTAACAAATTTGTTAACTTAACCAAACACGTGCCGCCAATATTCAAAATAGCGGCACGTGATTGGCTGAAATCAATTTAACCAATTTGTTAACTTAACCAGCGCCCAGGAAACCGGCCGTTAGTCGCGTAAAAATTTACAAGGTGTTGCAATTTGTGAACTAAATCAGAGAAAACTATTCAATAGTCCCCATGACAAATCGGCTTTGGCAGAATTACAAAGATTATTATGTGAATTTAAATGTGGAAGTCTCAGTAATACATTCTTTCTGACTTGTGTCACCTATGACCTATCACCAAAATCCGTCCACCCATTTGAGCGCCTATGCCACAGACCCCTCTTATTCGTCGTCTCTGACTTGTACAGCATCACCAATATCCGTCCACCCATTTGAGCGCCTATGCCACAGACCCCTCTTATTCGTCGTGTCTGACTTGTACAGCATCACCAATATCCGTCCACCCATTTGAGCGCCTATGCCACAGACCCCTCTTATTCGTCGTCTCTGACTTGTACAGCATCACCAATATCCGTCCACCCATTTGAGCGCCTATGCCACAGACCCCTCTTATTCGTCGTCTCTGACTTGTACAGCATCACCAATATCCGTCCACCCATTTGAGCGCCTATGCCACAGACCCCTCTTATTCGTCGTCTCTGACTTGTACAGCATCACCAATATCCGTCCACCCATTTGAGCGCCTTTGCCACATACCCCTCTTATTCGTCGTCTCTGACTTGTACAGCATCACCAATATCCGTCCACCCATTTGAGCGCCTATGCCACAGACCCCTCTTATTCGTCGTCTCTGACTTGTACAGCATCACCAATATCCGTCCACCCATTTGAGCGCCTTTGCCACAGACCCCTCTTATTCGTCGTCTCTGAATTTACCGCATCACCAATATCCGTCCACCCATCTGAGCGCTAGGGTGCCACAGACAGACACACAAACAAAGACACATCCTCACACACACACACACACACACACACACACCGCCAGACACCCACACATACACACAGACGTAAACTTCAAACTTATAACAACCCTCTTTTTCATTGTCTCTGACTTGTTCCATATCACCAATATCCGTCCACCCTTTTGAGCGCTAGGGTGCCACAGATAGACACACACACAGACACACCCTCACACACAAATACAGACAGATAGACGCCTCAAACCTTTAACAACAGTCACATTTTTCGTCGCCTGGGATTAAAAAGTCTAAAATTTGGTTGACTTGTGTTCTTGTTAAGCTAATCATTTTCGAACTACTGATCCGATTTTGATAAATCTTGAATAAGAACAATTGCAGGAAAGTATACTATCATTTACAGAAAACCGCATTAAAATCCGTCCACCCGTTTGAGCTCTATATAGAGTCCCACAGACAGACACACACACACAGACAAACAGACAGAGAATTTACATCGCAGCGCCCCCTGGTGGAGACCACCAGGGGGCGCTGCGATGTAAACAAGCAGTTTGAAGACGATCTACATCTTAATCAAATTTAAAATAGAATTCGTGTAAATATACCTGGATTCTTTTTTTTTTGACTTAAAGAACAAGTGACAATTGACCTACAGGAGTGTTATCACAACCTGAAAAGTGACAATCCATCAAAACAGTGACAAGGACACCAAGCGGCAATAAATCAACAAACTAAACGACACAAAACGCTCAGGCGGGCTAGTGCACCCATTTGCTTTGTTGTGCGTGGTTTCTTCAAGAAGAACAGTGATTTTCAGTCGAGTATCAGTGAAAAATCTACATTCAGTGTGAACGTTCATATGGCACAGTGGGTGTCAAGCGAAAATATTATGCCAACTCGAAGTACCGCTCATTTATGAAATAAAAAACGCTGCATTGATACTTCTATTTCGCCAAGAAATCCCACAACGTTGGTGGCTCAGCGGGCCTCGCTCTCGGCCGAGAACAAATACAACGAAGAGGTTGCTCTGGTTCGAAACGCGTCTAACGTAGAAAGTATTTATATTATTTTTTCATTTTTTTTTGCTTTGTTTTAGAATTAGATTTTTAATTCTTTTATTTTTTGATTTTGTGACTATTTTAATTTTATGTTTTAAGACAAACATTTTTTGACTGATATTTATTTATTTTTTTTCTCTATGTTTTAAGTATGTAGTTGACATTGGAACCACTTATGTTTTGTTGTAAGTACAATTAATTTAATGTTTGATATTGTTTGATAATAATTAATAGTGTTATAATAACAATAAATAGTATTAGGGATATTTATGACTGAATTGAATGCGGATTATTTATGCTATATTTGACATTATTATTGACTGTAGATTTCTAATTAATTTATTTGGCAAAAATTTAATTATTATTATTATTATTTACTACTATGGTGGAAATTTTTAAATGTGTGTTGGAAAATAGAAATGTAGTAGGCAAGTATGAGTGTAACTAAGGCAACATGTCCTCATTGCCCCGGTTCCACAAGGGAATTTATTGTTCCGCGTGGTTTGAAGTCTCACATTGGGCAGGTGCACAAAAATATTGTTCGACCGCAACAGTCACAGCGACGGGGCGGTAATGCGCCTGCAGATGTCGCTGGTATTTCGCCTGCTGATGTGGTCGGTAGTTCGCCACCGCCGACGCTCAGTGATTTGCCTTCCTTGAGAAGAAATGTCCGACTTCTAAAACACGTCCCCAAGGGGGCCAGAAGTCTGGCCGCAGGGAAGTTGTCGGAGCTTATTGAGAGGTGTGTGGAGACTAATGAGACCAACGATTGGCAGGATCTCCTAAGCTTTGCTTATTCATGCCTCCGGGTTCCTTTGTCCGATGACAGGGGCCGGTCTCTTACCAGTAAGGTAAAAGACAACATTACAGCTAGTTCTCTGGGCGGCCTTCAGTCATCGGATGTTTATTCAAGGAAGGGAGGTAATATTGGCCAGCGTGCTTTTTACAAGTACGTCGAGTCCAAGGTTCACGATGGCGACCTTGGCGGTGCTGTTCGGATCCTCCTGTCTGACTGCTCTGTGGCAGCTGACAGTGAGGAGACTTTGGAGTCCCTGCGGCGAAAGCACCCGCCACCGTCACGTGACCTCCACTTCCCTCCGGAACCCGCCCTCTCAAGCGAAACATTGGCGGTTGAAGCGGCTGACGTGTTGGAGGCAATCACGTCTTTCAATAGCGGGTCCGTAGCGGGCTTGGATGGGATCCGCCCCGACATACTGAAGGAGTTGATTTCAGTGGCGGCTGGGGATAGCGGTGCGACTCTCCTGCGTTCACTAGTTAATTTAGTGAACTTCATGCTTAAGGGAATGGTCAATAGGGAAGTGTGCCCTTTTCTTTATGGCGCTTCCCTATGTGCTCTGCATAAGAAGGGCGGGGGGATTCGTCCCATAGCAGTGGGGAGTGTCCTTCGGCGCTTAGTGGCCAAACTCGGATGCAGGGCAGCCAGGGGAGTCGCATCATCTATTCTTCAGCCGCAGCAGTTGGGGTTCGGAGTACCTTTAGGTTGCGAGGCCGCAATCCACGCCACCCGAGCGTTTTTGTTCGATCGGGAAAACTCCGACAGCGTCATTGTGAAGGTTGACCTCCAGAATGCATTCAATACAGTTGAGCGAGACGTCATTCTGGGAAAGGTCAACGAACTGGTTCCGTCCCTCTATCCGTTCCTCCACCAGTGTTACTCAAGCCCAACCAACCTGTATTTTGGTGAAAATCTGGTGGAGTCGCGGGTGGGTGCGCAACAGGGTGACCCCCTGGGCCCACTGCTATTCAGCTTGGCCATCCACGACGTTGTTAAATCATTGAGTTCCCCTTTGAACGTCTGGTACTTAGACGATGGTACCATCGGGGGACCACTAGAGACTGTTGTGGCTGATTTGAAAACGGTTATCAGTGGCCTAGGGGACTTGGGTCTCCGCCTGAACTCAGAGAAGTGTGAGGTGTTTTCTTCCTCTGGTGACTTGGCACAAGGTTCCAGAGCTAAGCTGGAGGAATTGATGCCGGGGCTGAAAGTTCTTGATAAACCTGATTTCACTCTGTTAGGCGCACCCATTTTTCCGGAAGGCGTGCCGGGGGTTCTGCGAGGAAAGTTGAAGGCCCTGGCTGGGGCTAAGCCACATCTCAAGGAGTTGTCCGCGCATGTGGCTCTTACTATTCTCAGGAGTTGTCTGTCCCAGCCAAGGTTAACCTATACTTTGCGAACTGCTCCGGTTTGGCTGTGCCGAGGGGAGACAGACGCTTATGACGAGGCGTTGAAGTGTCTTTTGGAGACTATTTTAAACGTTAATATGTCTTCCTCACAGTGGTCGCAGGCAGCGATGCCTATACGGTTTGGTGGTCTCGGCGTTCGTCGCCTTCGGGACACGGAACTCCCCGCCTTCTTAGCCTCTTCGCGGGGGGTGTTGGAGCTTGTCACTCGTATTTTGAATATTAATGGTGACGGGTTCAGCATCCCATTTGCGGACGAGGCTCTTCAGCTGTGGCGGGTACGTTGCCCGGCGGGAGACGTTCCGGAGAAGCCAGGCGTGCAGCGCTCCTGGGATGAGGAGATATGTAAGTCGACACTTGACGGGTTGTTGGGGCAGTCCTCGGGAGCGGAGCTTGCTCGTCTGCGCGCGATCTCCCAGCCGGAATCTGGTGCTTGGCTGCATGCGTTGCCGTCTCCTCATTTAGGCACCCATCTAGATGACAACTCCCTGCGCGTGGCCGTGGCGCTTCGGTTGGGATGTAGCATTTGTGAGCCACACCGCTGTGTTTGCGGTGTATCAGTCGATTCGCTGGGGCGTCACGGACTACACTGCGTCAGAAGTGAAGGGAGGCAGTCTCGTCATCACTCCATCAATGACATCGTCCGGAGGGCTCTCGTCTCGGCTAACATACCGGCGATTCTTGAGCCGCCTGGTTTGTGTCGCAGCGACGGGAAACTTCCGGACGGTGTCACTTTGATACCTTGGGAGAGGGGCCGTAGCTTTTTGTGGGATGCGACGTGCGTGTGCACTTTCGCGGCATCTCATATAGGCTCCACCATGCAGACTGCTGGTGCGGCTGCGGAGTCGGCGGCGCGGCAGAAATGCGGTAAGTACGCACAGCTGATGGGGAGTTATTGGTTTGTTCCATTGGCCGTCGAGACCACGGGGGTGTGGGGATCGCAGGGTAGGGCCTTCATCAGGGACATTGGGCGTCGCTTGAGGGACCGAGGCCATGACTACCGCTCCGGAGCGTTCCTGGTGCAAAGGGTCTCACTTGCTGTGCAGCGCGGCAACGCTGCCAGCGTAATGGGTACCTTTGGTCCGGGAGCGTTCTTGGGTGGTTTATTTGTGTAGTTTTATGTATTTTAGATTTATTTATTATTTAAGTAGGTTATTATTATTTGGAAGCATATAATTTTTAAGTTGTTTCCCTGCCATATCTTGTAGTTTAGCAAGTGTTTAAGTTTAGTTTTAAGTTATTGACGAAGTTTCCTGTAGATTAATCGAATTGTAAACTATATTTTGAACAACAGACAGAGAGATACTTTAAACACCCCTCTTTTGGTCGTCGGGGGTTATAAATAAAGTTCTTAACAGCTCCTGCAACGTGGCTGTTACGATAGTCCCTACGGCAGAACAGTGCAAACCAGTGTATTTTTTTTTCCTTTACCACTTATTGCTTCTATAATTTCAAACACTAGTTTTTAAGATATATGGAATAGATTCCTATTTTTCGACGCGAGAACCATAAATTATCAATATTCCTTATAATCCCATGAAATAACACATTTTAGGTGAAAAACATCTATTTAGTTTTTTTTTCGTATTGATTCCATTGACATTGTGATATTTTTAAAACACTATGATTGAAGGACATCCACATTTTTTTGTTGGAGGGAAAAAACATGGAATTACCCATGCCCAGGAGTCAGACCTCCCTGCTATGTCCGGGTCCCTACACATTGAGAGGCTATCAGCTCGTGTAGTATACGGACTAAAAGCAGTGGTGAGTTGTGTGAAGCAGTTATCGTGAGACGTCGCTGCTAGCCATGGTCTCAGTATAAGCTGAAGGCTTTCTGCGATTTACCCATTTGGGCGATAAACTGTGTGTTTGATATACCTGGGAGGAGGTATGATATGTATTGGAGGATCTGTTGGAGGGGATAGAAGGACATCCTTCAGTCAATGTCTCCTTTGGATGCAGCACCAGGAATAATGCTTCGAAGATGGGCATTTTGCAATACCCAGCGTTTCATTTGGTTTTTCCAGTAGTTTTCCTAGAGTATAGAAGATTATAGGCCAAATTCGCTACTATGAGTCCCTCTACAATAAAATTAATATTACCAGATTTTATTGTAAAACTGCCGCTTTGATAGGCAGTAAACTTTTCACCATTAGCTGTATTAATTTTTATGGGAAGCTCTAGTGTTTATGCTTGTCATACATTGTTTATAATTTTCCGATGTAAAATTTTGTGATGCACCTGAGTCTACTACAAAATAAATTTGTATTATTACGAGATGCCTACGATTAAGTTGAATTCGCCCTCAATCATACATCTCACTTCCTCGTCTCTCTGTTTTTCAGCTTTTAGTTCTTCTCCCTGTAAAGGTTCCCCTCCTTGCAATTCTCCTTCAAGGTGTTCACCTTCCAATTGCAATACCCAGTGTCTTTATGTGGAAAAATAAATGGCAACTCTAGACTAGAACAAAGTCTAAGTTCTACTCTAGAGTCGCCATCACAAATTTGCTATTGGACTGGGCAGTCTGACAATTCTAAATAGCTGCCAGAAAGAAATACCACATATAAAAGGCTCGTCAATATCAGAATTGTATGATTTCAACAGTTAATATATTTTATCTACACACCCATCATAAACCCGCTTTACTGCTTCCAAGAACCGCACGTTACGACCAGCATAATGTAAAACTATTTGGTAAAAACTCGTTTCTTATCTGAATATTAATACATTATGACCATAATGTACCAAAATTTGTCATATTTTGACATTCAAATTTCGAAGGCCGACGCCCGCCTGCGTGCCGCAGTTTGTCTGTGAAGTTCCCACTACAGAACAAGCTAAACAAATGCAGAGCAATGATCAATGCCACAATGCCAGTCGAACATGCGTTTCCTGAGAGCGGCACAGCAAAGAGAGCTTACTACATGTGTGTAGATAAACTAGTGTATGTAACTGTACATAACTAGGCATGAAAACTCTTGAGTGATATTATTATAATAATAATAATATAATACCTTGGACACTATTTACACACATTGACCTAGCCCCAAACTAGGATTCCCTGTATCTTGGGTACTAGACAACGATACACATACTTATATAGATAAATATGATACTTAGATAGATAAACAACCATTACTAGGGTACAAACATCCGTTCTCATCAAACAAATATTTGCCCCCACCGGGACTCGAACCCGGGACCCTTGGCTCGTAGGCAGGGACACTGCCGACTCGGCCATTCGGGTCGTTATGAAACTTTCATTATGAAACTCGCACATTTTAATACCCTCCATTATGTATCCATCCAATAACTAAACCATAAACTACTATTATATATTTTTTTATTTTTTTTACGTTTGACTTCAAAATGAATCCATGTATTCTGACGTCACATTACGATATTTATTTTCTAAAAGCAAAGTAAATCATTGTTTTAGCAGTACCTATACATAAGAAGTATCTATGGTCACTACCTTTGTCAAGTAGCCAATGCCAAATAGCCAAATAAAATATGTACTACCTTTTTCCTATTTTTTTTGAATTTTTTGCCTATTTTAAGAAACTAATTTGAAATTTCGATTAATAGATGTCTAATTATTTTTTAAATATTACCCCTAGTGACGCTAACTGCTCACAGTTTTGGAACGGTTGTTCTTGAGGCTGGTTGTTTCCGATTATAAAACAAATAAACTGTTATATTCATATTTGTTTACGTTCCAACTGACATCTGCGTTATCGACTGACAGTAAAACTGCTGATACTGGACAGTTTTTCAGAACAGCCAACTTAACGGCGAAAGGAATTTGAACAAACTACGCCGTAGAGGACAAATGAATTACCTTAAGTAGGTACATTATGTTTTTTGCAGATATTTCAGTAATCCTGTAATAATTTTATGGGAATGATGGATTTTATTTTTTAATGGTTTTCTCAGTTTGGTGCCTTTGATTTTTTTACCTAAAAATCCGCTATCGTATTAAATAAAATGCGCAATAGATTGTCTGTCTGGGGCACTGTAGCTCTACACTCTCACGGATTGATTTTACTGCATTTCTTTGATTGGTAGCAGAAGATATTTATAAACCATCAATAGTTGACGGACAGCTTCAAACTTATAACACCCCTGTTTTCTGTCGGTGGTTAATAAAACAATTTATGTTATTCGGAATCGAGTAAAGGCTTACGTCGAAATACCCGGGATTATACTTTATTTGCATTTGTTGGAAAAACACCAAGAAAACATCAATTTAAAACATCAACTAACCTTTTTCGAATTAGTCTGTTTCGAAAGAAATTGGATTTATTGTAATATTTTTCTATCGAACATTGCCCGAGGGTAGGATATTTATTAATTCACAAGGCAGATACTCGGCTAAACTGGTCTTGGACCTCGGCTCAAGCAATTAAAAATATACATATATGCAATAGGATCAACATGTTGTTTTGTTTTGTTTCAATAAACGTGTGTGTAAGCACACTCTTACTAAGTGTTTCAATAAACGTGTGTGTAAGCACACTCTTACTAAGTGTTTCAATAAACGTGTGTGTAAGCACACTCTTACTAAGTGTTTCAATAAACGTGTGTGTAAGCACACTCTTACTAAGTGTTTCAATAAACGTGTGTGTAAGCACACTCTTACTAAGTGTTTCAATAAACGTGTGTGTAAGCACACTCTTACTAAGTGTTTCAATAAACGTGTGTGTAAGCACACTCTTACTAAGTGTTTCAATAAACGTGTGTGTAAGCACACTCTTACTAAGTGTTTCAATAAACGTGTGTGTAAGCACACTTACTAAGTGTTTCAATAAACGTGTGTGTAAGCACACTTACTAAGTGTTTCAATAAACGTGTGTGTAAGCACACTCTTACTAAGTATTATCAGACGCAACTTACCGCCCCGAAATGGAATTTCAGTGCATTTTACTACAGGCTGATCTGTAATTCGATAAATTTATAGTGAAGGGTTAAAATAGTGCCCATTTCAAGCAAATTTATCCTTAGACCCTATCCGAAAATTGCTGGGTTTCGAGTAATTTTGGTTTTTAACTTTTTTATATATTTTCGCTAATTTTGTCATAAAGTTATTAATTATGACCTAACTAAATTACTTTGAGTACCTCTTTGGATTTAATTTGTAAGCTTTGGATTTTAATTGACTTACTTGACGACCCGAATGGCCGAGTCGGCAGCGACCCTGCCTACGAAGCCAAGGGTCCCGGGTTCAATCCCGGTGGGGGCAAATATTTGTTTGATGAGAACGGATGTTTGTACCCTAGTCATGGTTGTTTATCTATCTAAGTATAATATTTATCTATATAAGTATGTGTATCATTGTCTTGTACCCAAGATACAGGGATTTCTAGTTTGGGGCTAGATGAATGTGTGTAAATAGTGTCCAAGGTATTATTTATTTACATCAATTATTCTGTGTCTGATGCATTGCAAACCTTAACAAATTTTGAATTTTATTACCGTGATTTTGTCAATGAAATTAGCCTACACATATATTTAAAAACTTTCTTGATTTATCGGCTATCCAACATGGCAATAATAGTATTACACAAACTTAAAAGAACAAAAAACTGTTGCAACAATTTTGGAGTAGTGGAGCGTGCCCCAGTAGCAACAAGAGTCAATTTTGCATGGACTCCGACCCAACCTAGTAGCAACTAGTGAAGCAGATTGGGCGAAAAAATCCCCGCCACCCCCCCTCCTCTCTTCGAGAACGTTTCGAGTTTATTTCCTCCAGGCATAGCAACCGGAGATCCCACACGATGTCTCTTCTTTCTACTCCTCGGCATAACACTGCCGCTTACAAACACTCGTTTAGGTTAACGGCGATCCGACTGTGGAACGCACTTCCCTGCGCTATTAGAGATAGTCCCTCAATTTTCACTTTTAAGACAAGATTGAAAGAGCATTTCCTTTCTCTTTCGTGATAGGTACTTTTATATATGTATATATAAGTAGTATATGTTTGATATATATTTTATTTTGTGCTTTTGTATTTTATTTAGTATATATAATTTATTACATTATTATGTTTTAGTTGTAAACAATTAGATGTGTACAGTTTTATTGCGCACTAGGAATCTCCTGTTGCACAATTTTTCCTGTCCTGCCTAGGTTTGCTGGTAGAAATCTCTCTTTAGAGATAAGCTCGCCTTTGCTCATAAAATATTTTGTTACCTTACTATTAAGATTTCTGTGCAATAAAGAATAAAGAAAGAAAGAATAAAAAACTTATTCCGTTTTTAATTCTCCATACAACAGTGATCCCTGTAAATGAACTTTTTTTTTGCTGTAACGTCAGTGTAAACAGTTTTACCTTATTTTATTAGATAACTAATAAATCAAGATTTTTTTTAAATGATTTTTTATGTTCATTTAACTACATTTTTATTGGACAAAACCCTGTATAACGATAACAAATTAGCCTTTGGGCGGAGCCAGCCAGAGTTTGTTTGTGCCAGTTAAGCTTTAAGTCTGAATTTGGAATAGTCTTATACAGATCTATGTCACCAGTTTAAGTCAATTTCTGACTAGGTCAGATTAGTAATGTCGCCACGACAGTATAACTTTGGTTTAGACATTCAACGTCAGAATCGAAAAAAGACAGGTTTTTGACACATGGCCAGGTACGGTCGGGGTTTTAAAAGGTTTTTTTTTCTGTGGAAGGGGCAAATGGGAAGGCAGAGGACAGAAAAGACATGCAGGTCAGATGGGGTGGCAGAGGCACAGGATAGCCTTGTAAGACACAATATCATGTAATTTCTCAGATAGAGTAGTAGAAGCACAGCATAGCCTTGAAAATCAAAATAATCTGTGTTTTCTCTGACGGGGTGGCAAAGGAATAACTTCAAATAATATAACCAGATATTCGGGACGGCTTTTCACCAGTGTTAATTATTTTTCCTTGACTACATTTTTTGAAAGTATACGTAGAAATTGACAGACATATAATCTGCCCTCCTCATAATTCAACCCTATTAAAATCTAGGTCGATCATATCGATCACATTTCAAGACATTCCAAAGAATCACTCACTATAGGTTACCACATTCAGTTGTCAATACTAGTGTTAATACAAATACACTAAATTGTAAATCCAACGACAACAGCAATCCAAAAAATCTGAACACAGATAAGCAAAATGAAATAGTTAGTTTGACATTTCATTTCGTCCATTATTTGAGACGGGCAATGAAGTGAATGAAAGAAGGATTAATTTAAATACGCGGGAACGAAGGTTGTTACTAAATTTCAAAATATATTTTCGGCAAATAATGGATATTATATTGTGTGTATTGTTCGCTTTATTATTTCCTAATGACACCTCGCTCGTTGAATTTCCGTTCTATACTTGAAGTTCAGTCACATCCAATAAGGCCAAATTACTCGTCGAAATTTAGTTGTTTGAAATAGAAATATGTAGTTTTTATTTTAATTGATTTTTTTTAACATTTGCTATCGTTTTAGCTCATTTTATCAAACATCGACTGGAGAAACTAAGCTGACTTACTCAGATCCTGGTTAATATTTAATCTGACCCACTCAGAATCCGATTAAAAAAGGAATAAAACTTCTTTCGATTTCGGCATATCCAGAATCTGGCTTGCCCCGCCCAAAGAGAATTACTTTAAGCGTCTAAATTAAGAGTGTTTTTTATCTTTACTCTATTCCACAGAATTGTTGATGTATCAGCCAACAAACGACAGTCAAACTCAATGAAATAATACTTATAAGCCTAAATTACTAAAAATCCATTCATTTTTAGTAATTTAGTCCGGCCTCAAAAAAGGGCTTGCGACTTTCAGCCTTATCGCTTGGTAATAAAGCTTAAAATCTATGAAAAAATGCCGGCTCACAGATTCTCACTTCCGATACAGTGTTGGGTAGAACGATGAAAAGCCATAAAACGAAGAAAGTACAATCAACTTAGTACCAATTATGCCAAACTTGTGTTAGCCGAAGTATTACGTTTCGCTTTTTATATTGCAATACATTATTTGACATGACATTTTTATTCGTTTGAAAGTTCTCTATCGATATATTTAAATTTTACTGTTGAATCCGACAGGAAGATAAAATTTAAAGGCGGATTTTTCCTCCTTCGATTTGGTTCGGAGGTATTAATTTCCAAAATTTACAATGTAATATTGTAAATAATATTAAAAGATAGAAAAATAGCTAAGTATATTTTAAAAATAGTTTTGCGAGCAAAAACCTTTTCTTAAATGCAGTAAAAAGCCTTGCTTAAAAATAACAAAGATTTTTTTTAGCATTTCAAAGGTCTTTAAAAACCAAGTCTAAAGTCACAAGACTGAGTACACCTTGAACAGTTTTTATTAGATTAATTAAACAGTTATTAAATAGAAATGATTTAAAAATTAATCAATGGGTTTTTTCAAAAACAATAGAACATCAATAAAAACGTAACGGTAAGGTTCGGCGTACACAGGTTTGGCCAAAATGGATCACAATGGTGATATCAGACGGTTCACTCGAAGTAATGGGCACTCCAGTGAATGGTTAACTTTTGTTGCATTCCATGTTCCCATGGCTTAGCTGGAATGACATGGAAAATAACATTCACATCTGTTGTCTTTCACTGTCGCCGAATGAAGTCGTGCGTCAAGACGCACTGAAGTAATACCAAGGGTATTACTTCAGTTTGTTATCATTTAAACATAAACATTTATGTACAGGCACATTCATTGCTTCTGGCCCCACACTGGGATACCCTGTGTCGTGGTGACCTGATACAGTGACGTCACATAAAAATGTCACACATACATATAAACATCCAAGATCTGTTTTTTTTTTCCCAGCCGGGATTCGATCCCGGGACCTCTCGCATGGGCACAGCCTCGACCACTACGACGATTGACCTGACGTTCATCTGCTACAGGACATAATCCACCAAGTTAAAAACTTAAAAAAAAAACGACTTCTAGTCCTCTAAATACGCCGTCGTAGTCGTCTAAATACGCGAAAACTAGGCAACGAAATCTGCCTGTCTGACAGTCAAGTCCACACGTATTACACGACATAAACGAATATACGGTATTTATAGACAAAATTCATCTTATGACTTTTTGCTTAAGCAACCAAAACAACTGGACCGATTTCTAATGTTCAAAAAATGAACTGGAAGGTCGCCCTTTCAAATAAAAAATGATTTTTGAAATCGGTTCATAAATAGTACCAGTTTTTGGGTAACAAACATAAAAAAACACCCTCTTTTTTGAATTTGGTTTAAAATAGAAAATGACCGAATCCTTGTGAAGGTTCTCTCTGTTTCAGTCAAATTGGGAGTGAATGATGCGGATGCCAATAACCAACATTGTTGGATCGGTTTACTGATGAATTCATTCGGCACTTTTCATTCATTTCGTGTTTAGAGGTTTCATTTCGAGTGAAAGATGCCGAATGAAAGACGCAAACGAATGAAAAATTAACAGACTGAGGTAAAATAATTGTGAAGGGTGTGTACTTATATTGTGTTCTACCACCCTATGTTGTTGTTGTTTATAAAACTGCTCTTTTAGAAATATTACAACCAAAGATTATACGACCACCACGCAAGTAGGTACTTAGGCGGGTTGCACCTAGGTAGGCAGAACAGTATAAAATATTATCATTAAAACGCTGTAACGCTCCTTCCTCAATAGAGTCTCAAAATGGAATAATATTTTAAGATAAATATTTCAAAGCACCGCCCGGCGTCGCCGGTAATACCACAACAGGAACAACACGATATTTTCTGTAAAAGCTATTAATTCATTGCACGACAAAGAGCCGGACAGTGTCCAGCGCGGTATTAGTTCAAATCCGATTAAACTTGAATCGGGTGCAACCGATAAATCGAGACTGTCGTCGGAGCGATTCGATGCATTCCGATTTTCAAAATGTATTCGAAAACTCGAGAAATATGGCGGCGGCCGCTTTGGAAGCTAATATGTTATTTAAACCGTTGGAGCTCCCCGCGGCGCTGCCAGTGGCTGAATGGTGATATTAATGGTCGGTATGTATCAGTCGTCAACTGCGAATGTCTTGTTCGGGTGGGTATCGATCACTTGACGGGTTAACACTCCGGCGCATCGATAAACGACACGCGGATAATGCGTGCCCCCACGGGTCGGGCGGCGTGGGGTGCTGCGAGAGATGTAATCATGTTGTAGTATAGCAATGCCATCTAGTATAGAATTGCAATCTCTAGAAGAGAAATACAATCTAGTACTTAACAATCCTTTTGATTATAGTCATGCGGAGGTGCCATGGATTGAAAGTATGAATATTTTCTGATAGCAAAGGCGTAAGATTTTTTCTCTATCAAAAGCGTACTTCTCGTGTATGTTAAATCTAGTTTCGTTTGTTCCGAACTGTTTTAAATAACAAGAGCTGTTAGATTAAGTACTACATATTTAGACGTTCATAAGATATCAACTCATGATACCCCAAAATTATTGAGTTAAAATCAAAATCAAAATGTCTTTATTACTAGACAGATATTTACATTAACTACTCTACTTACATTTTACCACTGTGGGAGGAGTTGCGCGAAGAAACTCCCACAGATTGATTTTAAAATCTTTTTTCAAATTGTCGTGTTTATCTAATACAAATATTACGATATTAATTATTATCAATAATTTGCAGAAATAAGTAATTACAATGTTTTTGACTGCGTGTTTTGTGTTGAGTTATATTAACCCCCATGCAGTCCTGTTATTTATGTAATCTTAAATATTGTAATATACCTTTTTAGACAAAGTCGTTTTTTCATGGTTTTTAAATTGTTCAAATGGCAATTTCAAAATCTCCAGAGGCTTCTTGTTGTAGTAGAGGATACACTGACCCTTGAAAGAATTGTTAACTTTTGCGAGTCGAAAACCGGGGCGCAACTAGTCCGTGAATATTTTTTAGGTTTACACTACAGCTATCGCTAATTTTAGAAAATGTTGTCATTATAATATTATAGTGAAAGAAGTGATTGAAATAGACTAACCTAACCGTAGCCACATCCATGTATTTATCTGATGTTCGTAACAGCGTAAGCTGCAGAATTCAATCTAACAGCTAATTTATCTATTTTGGGTCCCCACTGCAATTTGCTTTCAATGGTCATTCCAAGAAACTAAGTATCATTTATTAAATCTAAAGTGTTGCTGTCTAACACTAAACTGGTCTCAATTAACCTGACATTTGGAAGTGAGAATTTGATACACCCGGTTTTATCAGCCTTTAACAATAAATTATTAACTGTGAACCAATTCACGGTAAAAGATATAACATCATCAAAATCTTCTTTTCGTCTTCATCACAAAATGCAGATTGTAAAATTATTCCAGTAATAAGAAATAGCCTTAATATATAACCTTGTGGAACGCGGATACATCAGAATAAACGCCGTTGGCTTCTCCCTTTTGAATTATATTGCTCAAGAATGATCTTAGTAGATCCTAAGCTTTATTTATAACTCCGTAATGATTAACTTCAATTAGTATCATGATCAACGCAATCAAATGCCTTCGACAGATCGCAAAAAAAACGTCGATAGCATCCTGTGCGGGCAATGTATAGGAAAATGAGATATATGCCAGCACCCGTAGTCGATTTACACCTACTGAAAACGTTTTGTTTCATGTGGAGTGTTTTGTATGGTTGAAGTGTGAGAGCATTTGATTGAGTATAATCTTTTCAAATATTTTACTTAGTGCTGTAAGAACAGATATTGGTCTGAAATTTGAAGGATCACCCATGTCTCCCGACTTGAACAGAGGAATCAGTTTACTATGTTTCGTGAGGTCTAGGAAAACTCCATCTTCAACACATTTATTGAATATGTATGCTAAGTGTATAACCAGAATTACTAACTATTGACTTTGACTTATATACGTTATAGGTCTTCAGTATTGTTTATGCTAAGTATATCCTGGGGATATACATGATTTAATTTAAAATCTATATTGCTACAGTCGTCACAAAATCAAAAGTCCTGGTGGCCCAAACTAAATTCAACCTTATTACGTCACTGGACGCTGTCACCGGGCCTTTTATTTTGGTAAGACTGTAGTTCTGTTTTGTTTGACGATCTCTGTGGCGCTGCGGATGTAGATCTGCCTACCATGCGAGAGGTGCCTGGTTCGATTCCCGGCTGGGGATAAAGAAAAAAAAACCTTGACTTGGATCTTTAAATGTGTGTGATGTCGCTGTTTCTGGCTCCCACGACACAGAGTAGCCTAGTGTGGGGCCAGAGGCATTGTATGTGCCTTTATATCAATGTGTTGTGTTTTAACAAATGTTTAGACGCTCTGTTGTGAGTAAGGGTACATTGGTGAAGAATGTTTCTAAAGCTCGAATTACCTCAGCGTTGTATTTAATAACATCATTACCTATCTTTAAGCGGAATACATTGTCGCTAGATATTACTTAGCCAGTTCCACGGTTTGTTATTCGCCAAGCCGCTTTCGAAAACCGAAAAGTGGTGCTTAGTTAAATACGTTACGTTTTCATCGATCATCCTTAAAACTTTACCTTTCTTATTTACATTCCTACATAGAAGCTTTAATCGTAGCTTATTTTAGTTGCCTTTAGACGAGAAAGTGGCAGTCACGTTGAACTGTTATTATAACTTCAGCATCAAGAGGGCTCTCTACATAAACTGGACTAACGTGGCCTCTTGACAATACAAACCGGCCAGTGACTGTTGTCACTGCGTGTTGACAGAAATAACAGAGGCTGCGGTCGCTTTACTCGAAGATGACGAGCTATTTCTGGGGATTAAAATGCTAAGTAAACCTTCAATACAAACTAATAATATCATCTAATATTATTAATGGCGAAGAATGCGTAAAACAGTCTGTCTGTCTGAAGTCTGAAGCAATTTTGATGAATCTTTGTAAGTCTATTGCTTTAGGTCCACCGTGGCCATTTCTCATTTTGCCAGGTTAGGACCTTGAAACCTTAACTACTCAAAAACCGAAGGCAGTTAAGATGGACCGCAAGTTTGAACCCTATGGCATGGTAATAAAATTAATAACCTGTAACAGAAAAGCGGCTTTAGCTAACGCCGGACGTAACTGAGGGGTTAAACCTAATGACCCAGATAAATTTGCGGAGCTGGTTCAGTCAATGTTTTATTTTATTTCAAGTATTACGAGGATATTTCAACAAAATCTAGAATCAAGTAAAATACCAACTATACATTGACGACCCGAATGGCCGAGTCGGCAGTGACAATGCCTACGAAGCCAAGGGTCCCGGGTTCGAATCCCGGTGGAGGCACATATTTGTTTGATGAGAACGGATGTTTGTACCCTTTTCATGGTAGTTTATCTATCTAAGTATAATATTTAGCTATATAAGTATGTGTATCGTTGTCTAATACCCAAGATACAGGGAATCCTAGTTTGGGGCTAGATCAATGTGTGTAAACAGTGTCTAAGGCATTATTACTATTTTTATTTGATATTTTATTCGATAAATACAATAAGGCCGTGTGAAGGAGCCCTAAGCTCAGAAAAACATGACATAAATCAGAAACTCCATTTATTTTCCGTTACCCATCAATATGCAGACTACAAACACACATACAAAAAGCCCAACAAAAGCTCGGTTTTCGAATCAACGTTGTTTGGACAGAGAGCAATGCGTTGCCTCACAACTTTGTAAATCTATCACACCTCAGTATAATTGGTTTGAGATCTAGAATAAGCAATGGTCATTAGTCACCTGTCCAAAGGGATATTGTGTGTCGAGAAAAACTGCCCCATATAGTTAGTGCCACTGCACATGAGCAATATCTTTTATATTATTATTATTAGCCTACATCATCTCACTGCTGGGCAAAGGGATCTCTTCCCCTCCTCCACTCTTCACGCCCCTGGGCTGGTGCCAAGACAACAGCTGGTGGGAGGTCCACCAGCTGTTGTCATAAGAGACATTTATTTTAATTGAAAGTTTAAACTTATCCTAAAACTCAGACGGTTCGCCGCTTCTTATAGGAATAGCAAAGCCTGTTTACCGTGTTAAACGAGTTTATAATGCACATACTTATTTTATGGAAATAACAATTATTTTTATGACTATACATCTCCTGCTTCCTCAACATTCAATATCCATCCAACTGATATTATAAATGTGAAAGTAGCGATGTTTAGATGTTTGTATGTTTGTGTTTGTGCTTCAATCACGCAAAAACGGCCGAACGGATTAGAATGAAATTTAGCACAGAGATAGTTTATGAGCTAGATTATCATATAAGATCCGACTACACCAGAAGGAGGGTAACTTTATCTCGGTAAATGATAATTGCTAGGAACACGCAGATGATGTTGCGGGCATCAGCTAGTGATAAATATATGTAGCCCATAAAAGGCGACCTCTGTGGCGCTGCGGTAGTGGCTCTGCCTGCCATGCGAGAGGTCCAGGGTTCGAAACCCGGCTGGCGATGAAGAAAAAAAACCCGGGTGATGTCGCTGTATCTGGTTCCCACGACACAGGGTATCCTAGTGTGGGGCCTGAAGCAATGTATGTTCCTGTATATAAATGTTTAAGTTTTTGAAAAGTATCCCTAAGATTCGACCGAACTTCAGAAGTCCAAACTCAAGGTTTGCCAGCGAGCAATGGAGCGCAGCATCCTAAGTGTTCGTAGGACGGACCGCGTAAGGAACACCACACTGCCTCCTTAACTGGCATCGCTGATGTGGGTGCACAGACCGCTAAGCTAAAGTGGAACTGGGCCGGCCACGTAAGTCGCATGCACCCAGATAGATCTCCACTAATTGGGTGCCACAGGACGGATACCGGCGTAGAGGCAGGCCTAAACGGAGATGGCGGGACGACCTCGACAAGTTTTTGCCGGGGTGGCCGGAGGTGGCTCAGACCAGGGAAGTGTGGACGAAAGAGGGGGAGGCCTTTGCCCAGCAGTGGGACACCTTAATGCCTTAAATAAATAAAACCCTAAGATTGAGTTATAGTCCTCCACCCAGCCTCAGAGCGGTTATACCTATTTATGAACTTATGTTGTTGAAATTGAAGAGCCGTAAAAATTATATATTTAGCTATAGTCTTATACATGCCTAGCATTCGTGATTTGCAAGAATGAAAAAAAAAAATACCTCCAATTTATAATCATCAAACGTACCTTAGCCGACGTTCATATTATTATGCTCGTACGAGTAATATCTTTTCGTTAATCTGATAATAACTAAGTTTGAAATAAGAATGTGGCTAGATCTATCACACATCGACCCTTCCAACACCTTTTGATTGCACTGGAAAAAGACAGATTAGGTTTGAATATACTTTTTGTAGATATGCAATGAATCGATCAAGGCCCGGCCGCACAATACCATAACAAAATGATTAATATGGTCCGGAACACTTCGGGTCAAATATCGTAGAGTTTAGTGTGGAGTGCAGGAATTCCTCCGATTAATATTTCATCAAACAGATGTCTCACACTTCACGCCGCTTTTATTAATCAATCCTTGTAATGTTAGCATGATACTGCGTTTTTTCACTCAACTACCAACAGACCAAAACATTTACACATACATTCTCTTTGAGAGATAGGATAGCCTGATTCATCTAGAAATAGCAACGATAGAACGGATATTTACCTACATATTTTAGTAGAGTTAATGTGAATAATTTGCATGTGTTTCACTATGTGTGCTGAACTAACCAATATGGTAAAATACCTGCTTTTTGATAACGTTAATACATTTTATATCATAATTTCTTTCATTTCAAATAACTTAAAGGCAAGAAATAGTGTAAAACGGCGAGCTTATCTCCAATAAGAGATCTCTTCAAACAAACCAAATTATTTCACACTCGGGCTATTTTGTAAACTTATAATTTATTTCTATCTCGCGCGTCCTTTAAAACCACACGATTCTCTCACTTTTTGATCACGTCGGCTCTCTCTCGCCCACATTTAGATTGCGATTTTGGTTGTTTTTTGATGGATTTGAATGGTGACAGTTGTCATTTAAAAATTGCAATCAAATTCTGAGTCGCAATACCTGTCAGAGATAGAAAATCGAGCTACAGACATTGTGCTCGCCCCACAGATGTAGACTCGTGTTCACTAAACGTATGATATCTATTTATATCGAACGATGATCGTTCGTTTTATTTTGTTGTTTTTTTCACGAGGTTCGCTCGCGTGTTTTCCTGTGCGATCGAGTGCTTATTCTACGGGTTTTTTGTATTTCCAATAAGTATGTCGAACATAAGTAGGTATGTGTTTTTAAGAATGATTCTCATTGAGTTATAATATGGCTTTTGGTATCGGCTTAATAAGTAAGCGTGTCCGGTAAATGCTTGGACAAAATTATACTTTAAGGCATAAAACAAAAGTTACAGACACGTTTTTTTAATAGCCTCTCTCCTTCTTCATCTCTATTAGATCCTGAGTTGTCTCCCTCCAGTCTTTACCCTAGATCCAACTCACCACTCACATCTCTTCCTGGATCGGCCACGCTTTCTCCTTGCATTTCCTGGGAGCCAGTCTGTGGCTCACTTGGCTCAACCTTTCGACAGCACTTGAACAACGTGACCGGCCCAGTACCAGTTTAATTGAGCAGCTAAATCTATTATCTTTGTCCGAGAGCGTAGCCACATAACTTACTTTGTATCTGAGTAAGTATTTTTACTCATTATTTACCGTGCAATAAATGCATATATTTATTATGTATGTGTTATGTAGAAGTGCATGGAAGGAACTCCATTGACAAGAGCAGTAGCTCATAAAAAAAATGCATAAGTTATTGACCGAGCGATCAAAGCGTCTTCGTTTCAGGTTGGGATAATTGCTTTCGTATGTCCGGATGTATGTCCGGATGTTATCCTCTAGAGGCCGCATTTTTCAACTGATTCTCGTGGATTTTTGTGAGCAGGTTCGATAGTTAATTTTGTCTCTTAAGTTTTTGTAAATTTTTCAAAATGGCGGTGATTTGGGGGTTTTAGAGTTCCAAAAAACCGCTACAGTCCAAATAGCTTGACGAATTTTAACAATTGAGGTGTCGTTGGATTTGTGGAGACCGCGAGAGTAACAGTCTTAATAATTTTAGTGAAAAGTCTATAGGTTGGGTTTAAGACGGCAAAATGTAGTTTACAAAGTTATCGGTGCGGCTACTTTCATACTCATAGGTTTCTATGTGTTGTTACAAGAAAGTATCACTCGCGAGGTCTCCAGCTCACAGAGCCACCGGTAAACAAATATGTACAAATACGAGCTTATCTCTACCAAGATATTTCTTCCAGCAAACTTAGGATGGAGAGGATATAGTGTCCTTCATTAGAGAGCCCGAGTAGAGGGAAATGATAATAAAATGCGTTGGCCATGTGATGTCCGTTCCGTTTGTCCGTACGGCCGGGGACTTGCGGGCGGCCGAATCAGAAGGATTCTGTGGGTGGGAGTGACGTAGGGATGTAAAAAAACGGTCAAGTGCGAGAGAGAGTGCGAGTGTCTAACTCGCGCACGAAGGGTTCCGTACCACTGTATTATGGTAGGGTTGGTGTGGAGTGAAAAGTTTGGATTTTACATAGGAAAATGTTGTTTACAGAGTTATTGGTGCGGCTACCTTCACACTCCATGTAACGTAACCAGGTGTATTCGTAAGTTTGTATGTGATATGGAAAGAGTTGTTGTATGGGAGTCCCCTTAAATATTTATTATATTCTGTTTCTTAGTATTTCTTGTTATAGCGGCAACAGAAATACATCATCTGTGAAAATTTCATCTGTCTAACTATCACGGTTCATGAGATACAGCCTGGTGACCGACGGACGGACGGACAGCGGAGGCTTAGTAATAGGGTCCAGTTTTGCGCACTTTTTAGGTAAGAAACCCTAAAAAGTGCGCAAAACTTTAATTAGTTTGATTACATTTCGAGAATGCTTTAGCATTAATTGTAAACCATTCAACAAAGTCAGATAGATAAGTGGCAATAAAAGAGCAGTGTTGCTTTACTGGCTAAACGTGGGTGTGTTTTTACCATCCTTTATAGGAGGGAAGTGCCGCCTAAAATAACTGGGTAATATATAGGTAGGTGGCGTAAGAAACATAATGCTGGGTAAGCCGACACTATCAAACGATTATGAAACTCGGAACAACACCATCTATTTATTATTATTATCAGTAAACAACACACAAAATATTCAAAATAGTTTGAAATGAAAAATATATGAACAAAATAAAAATGAAGGGAAGTGAAATACCTGTATTATTACTTAAAAAATATTTTCGCGTTACAAATAACTATTATGTTTTTAAGAACAGTGTAGGAAGCAGGAAATAACAATTATGTTTATGACTATACATCTCCTGCTTCCTCAACATTCAATATCCATCCAACTAATATTATAAATGTGAATGTAGCGATTTTTAGATGTTTGCGTGCTTGTGTGTTTGTGCTTCAATCACGCTAAACGGCTAAACGGATTTGAACGAAATTTAGTACAGAGATAGTTTATGAGCTAGATTAACATGTAGTATGCGAATGGAACTGTCAACGACTCTTATGGACAAGGAAATAAGGTTAATGTTATCTGAACTCGAACACTTTTTCACTCACATTTATTCCTGCTTGAGCCACTCTAAACACATAATCACGACAAGTACGATTATTGTGTTTCACACACCCTGGCCAAGTCATCGAAGTTGACTCACGTCATGGGTTCGGCAGTACACAATCGCCTACTAGAACCTATCAAATCTGCGCCTAATTCCGCATGCTTCAATAAGCGACTGAAACACTGGCTTGTCGAGCAAACCTTCTACTCATTCGCTGAGTTCGAAGCGACCACTAAATTAGGATAATTTTATGAACAAGTCATTTACTACCTACCTACTAGTAGCCTATAAAATGTGATTCCAATTTAATGAAATGGAAAGTTAATTTAATTTAATACAATTCAAATTTAATTTAATGCATTATTGACAATTTTAATTTAAAATAATGTTATCATAATTTATACAGTGCATTTTTATGTGTCTGACATTTTAATACAGATGTATATTAATAATTTTTTTATTTATAATCTGACATGTAATTGACACTTACCAATAAATATGTTTCAATGTTTCAATGTATTGTAAACATTTAAACACAGTCTAGCCAAGTCCAGTCCCGTGTGTCCTCTCGGGTGCGAGCAGAAGTGCCAAGGCCCGTGGTCCTCTTTTTGTGACCCGCCGATCAGTGAAGGCCCGGCGAGGCGGCACGCGACGGAGCGCACGCGATTAACGGCCGTTAAGTCGCTATGCGAGGAGACGACGGTTAGGCCAAATTGCGTCGTTGTCGTAAAACCAGTCTTTACTTAAATATTTATTTTTTTAAATTAAGGAATACCAAATTGACCTATAAGGTGAAAACAATAACGACCCGAATGGCCGAGTCGGCAGTGACCCTGCCTACGAAGCCAAGGGTCCCGGGTTCGAGTCCCGGTGGGGCCAATATTTGTTTGACGAGAACGGGTGTTTGTACCCTAGTCATGGTTGTTTATATATCTAAGTATAACATTTATCTATATAAGTATGTGTATCGTTGTCTAGTTCCCAAGATTCAGGGAATCCTAGTTTGGGGCTAGATCAATGAGTGTAAATAGTGTCCACGGTAATAATATTATTAATTATTTCCCAATCACTCTTGAGTTTGAAATATTATCTTTGATATACCTTTATTTCTAGATCGTTCACACATCAAATAGGTCTTTGCTACTGCAAGAGACAATAATGGTTTATCTCTCTAAAAAATCTCTCTAAACAGCTTAAAAAACTTGTACATCGATTGTCGATAAAATATTAGAAGCACATTAAACCAGCTTTTATCATCGGTAAAAGCTTCTTACCGATGATAAAAGCTGGTGCGGCATGAGAGAGGAGCGAACGAATACGCTGAAAAAGCACTTGCACTATTACTTAGTTAACTTTGAGATAATGAGTTTACTCCATAATAAATATAAATAGTGAAATAATGACAATAATAATCTATTTCTTAAATGGAAAGTATTACTCAATTCAGTACTGGGGTTGGGTTTTCTACTTGATTTTTGTAGTTTTTAGGGTTCCGTAACCAAAGGGTAAAAACGGGACCCTATTACTAAGACGTTGTCTGTCTGTCTGTTTGTCTGTCCGTCTGTCAGCAGGCTGTATCTCGTGAACCGTGATACTTAGACAGATGAAATTTTCACTGATGATGTATTTCTGTTGCCGCTTTAACTGCAAATATTAAAAAAACAGAATAAAATAAATATTTAAGGAGGCTTTCACACAACAACTCTTTCAATACCACATACAAACTTATGAATGCATCTGGTTACGTACATGGGGTTTGAAAGTAACCGCACCAATAACTTTGTAAATAACGTTTTGCTATTTAATACACAAACTTTTCATTCCACACCATCCCTACCATTGTGCGGTGTTACGGAACCCTTCGTGCGCGAATCAGACTCGCACTTGACCGTTTTTTTCTTTGGACACCGCGTGGATGTATTTTCTATCAATAACTAATTAAGGTAATCTGTTGTTGCCTGGCTGCATAGAAAAGAAAAGGTTAACCCTGTAAATGTATAGAAAATATATACATGTACGTATGTATGTGTGTTCAGCTAAGCTTAGAAAAACAAAACGAAAATATTTAATTCATAAGTTTCTCGGGGAAAGGATGTAGTTCATAATAAGATGTTCATTAAAATCTTTGGGCGCCATATTTAATTTAATTTGACGGCCTATAGCCTCAATCAGTGGAAATTCAAGGCGCTTTTAACGATAGGTACCTCATTTGTCAAATTCTGATCAGTAGTTTAGATGTGCAGGGAACAGATGAACATACAAACATACATACAAACCGGACAAAGCATTGCCCTCCTTTTGATTTTGCCGTAGTTGTTGCCGACTATTTTCTTGTAAGAAACAATGTCATACATCATGATAAAAACACAACTGCACTTATAATAAAATAAAATAACTACCACATTTCTAACCGGGAATCTATCCCGCAGATTTCATGGCTAGTATTTAATCGCACATCAAAAATACTTATTTTCACAACAAAAACGGATCAGCAAAAAAAATTTTTATGTCTTAAGTATTTTTTGTTGTTCTTACATGTTCAACCTAACACGAAGGATAAAGGGGGCTTCCTTTACCCTTCACCTAAGCTACCGCAGTATTTTGCCCTGATATTTGCTGTAAAAATCAGTATATTTGCTGTGCAAATCAATATTATTGATGTGCAGTTTAATATTTCCCATTTTATAACCGTATACAATGATAAGTTACTCTTCCTATATTAACTTAGTACAATACAACATTCTGACCCTCCAAATTCTATTCAATGCTGTGATGTGTTAGTTTCTGTAATGTAATGAGTAACATAATAATTTATCAATGCTGAAGGTTAAAATTAAGTCAAGCTTACGAGCGATAACTCCATTATGTACTTATGTGTATATTTTATTGAAAGAAGCAATACCAATAATTACCTAATTAACTTATTAAAACATAGTTTTTGTTGTGAGAAGCGTGACCAGTCTGTCATTCATAATGTCTAAAAAAAAGCAGGATTGCTTCAAAATAATGTATTGTATAATTTAATGGTCTCGCGTATTTCCCGGTCAGAGATAAATATTCTGCGCCGGGAAGAGGGATATGTTTCCCAGAGGGTTTCAATATCCCCGCTTCATCGGGTCCAAGTCCATCTTCAAAGGAATGACTGCTGGGTTAATTGTAGGGTGAATGTAGGTCGTTTTCTGTTCAACACTTGCGCGACGCATGTGAAACGCAAACTTACTTAAAAGTGTGGTCAAGATGACTCAGACACAAATGTGGCGGGTTCTTCACATTTACAATGAAAATTAGGGACATTTTTATTTTCAAGGAAAGATTGAAACTGCATCTCCTTTCTCTTGCATATTAAGTTTAAGTATGTACATACTACAAACCAATATAAATTTTTCTTTATTTTTTTTGCCTCCTACAGACCCCATACAAAACACTACATATCACTTTTATAGGTTAAATAAAAAGAAAATTTCTGGAATCCAGTAGGTTAAACGAAATACCTTATTATATATTTCAGACATCAGTTGCAATGCCATTCAAATTCGAAATCGACTAATCACATCGAAAGAAAAGACAGCTCATGAGAAATAATATTGTTCTGATTGGGTGATTTCTCAATTTGACCGGTGTTGCGATTAAAGTCAGAAAAAGTAAGTATTAAGTGGTGGTGGTGATGAATGTCCGAGTGGGCAGTGACCCTACCTACGAAGCCAAGGGTCCCGGATTCGAGTCCCGGTGGGGGCATATATTTGTTTGATGAGAACGGATGTTTATCTATCTAAGTATAATATGTATCTATATAAGTATGTGTATCGTTGTCTAGTACCCAAGATACAGGGAATCCTAGTTTGGGGCTAGGTCAATGTGTGTAAATAGTGTCCAAGGTATTATATTATTATTATTATAATAATATCACTCAAGAGTTTTCATGCCTAGTTATGTACAGTTACATACACTAGTTTATCTACACACATGTAATAATAAAGTATAATATAAATAAAGAAATGTGTTCCTATTTAGGTTTTTTGCTATGTCAATTACGTTCTGTTTATTATGAATCCTAGTTGTGAGGCCAGAAACAACTTGAACGTGGAAAAGAGTTGTCCCATGTCCCAAAAGTCAAATTGGTATACACTTCGTCGATTTCGCGGTAGAGATGGATTTAAGAAATGAGGGACCAGGGCAGGGGAATATTTTTTATGTGCTAGTGTGACCATTTTTGTACGCAACCCTAACCACTGACAACTTAATATCACCCTGAAAACTAAAATAAGTTATAACAGTAATCGCATGGACAACTATATGACCTTAATTACTAATAGGATACGGTTCAGACTTGCACAGAAGCTGTTATGTCAAGTATGCAAGCAGAGGTATAAGTTGTTTGCCTTATTTACACACTTGTGTAAATTTTATTCGGTGTTTCAAAGTGTGTCCAGTCCACATTCACAATGGAGCCGACGTAGAAATTCTTAGTTCAAATAGTAGTAAATAAATAGTTTCACTTGTCTCTGGTATTCATGAACTGGTATAGATAGAAATAGAAGTGCAGCGAATATGTCATACCTTTATTATCTTAACCGGGTTTGCTGGAAGAGATCTCGTATCCGAGATAATCTCGCCCTCGCGCTCTGTACACAATTTTTATGTAACTCTTGTTTTTTTTAATGATTAGAGTGCAATAAATAAACTTTGAAATTTTGTTAGGAAGTATGTCCATATACAGGAATGTTTTTATTTACCCGAATGCAAGTACTGATGCTCAGGTTAAGTGCAACTTAAATGTCTATTAAGAGAAACAACGTCATCATTACTTTGAGTGTAAGAGGCACAACATAGTGCTTGTGCATCGTGTACTTGCTGTTAATAAATACGTATGCAATGATTTATTCCTGAATAGTATTAAAAAAATATCATCGTAATTTTTGTATTAATTAAACAGAACCATTTTTTTCAAAGAGATCTGTCAAGTCAATCTGTGGTAACTTCTTCGCCCTTCTGCTCCCGCAGTGGTCCAACAAAGAGAGGAGGCAAAAAAACACGTTGGCTAACTATAAGTGAATATTTTTATTAATAAAGAAATTTTGGCTTCGTCTTTGATTTTATCCAACTCGCTGGTACGCAACAACGTTAGAGTGCTGTAATGACTTCACCAATTCTGGTGCACAGATATTGTTACCGTTAGATACGTTCACAGATACATACAAATGCTCACGTCCCTTTCCCGGAGGAGGGGTGAGCAGAGACTAAGACCTCCACTTGCTGCGATCCTGGCGTATGTCTCCCGTTTCCTCTTACTTACCTTCGTATATATCCTTCCAGCTATTGCTCTCTCAACTTTACCCAAACTATACTGAATTATTGAGAAAGTGTGGCAGACGTCCATTTCACACAAATTGGGTTAGTTCTCACTTTATATTTCATAATTTCTTTATTGCACACAAATAATTTAATTAACAAGATATAAATTAAAATAGTGTACAAAGGCGAGCTTATCTCTATCAAGAGATCTCTTCCATCAAACCATGTCAGGATGGAGGAGGATGGTTAATCGCAGGAGGTTAATCGCAGAGCACGGGTAGACCTATGTGTACAACAAACCTTTATATACAGGCAGATACATCGCTTCTGGTCCCACACTAGGACACCCTGTGACCTGAGAACCAGAAACATCCGAGCCACATACATATAAATATCCAAGGACGTTATTTTGTTTTTTATTAAAAATAATAATTAGATAAACTCAATTCAAAATCTTCGGGTCTAGGGAATGTCGAAACAGACTCGATTACTGCTATCTTTCGGGTCTAAGGTGCCGGTTAGTAATCGATCGATGGGTAAGAGTAATCGGAAGGATCGATGACTCGCATGCTGCGGGCGGCGGCGGTGGTGGCGGCGGCGGTGCGGGCAGGTGCTCACCTAATAATATCCGGCACGAGCGCGGTCCGAGATGCCCCGTCGGGCTGTGCCGGACAGACGAACATTGTGCACATGTCCGCGTGTAGGATAGTCTGTCTGCCGTCCGACGTATAGAAAATAGTGGTTGAACTCGCCTTATCCTCGGGCTTCAAGTGTTAGTGAGCACGCCTTGCCATCGGTCACTTTTTGCACATGAAAATTTTGGTGCCGCTCCGACGTGACGTGTTCAGGACCCCCATGTTACGCCCGGCATTGCGGCACTGACATTTGATTTCGAATAGAACGTCGTCTCGATCGATATTAGAATTGAGAACAAATTAAATCCGTTTTGCAAACATGTTCGAAATTTGAATGTAATAGAACATCGAATTCGATGATATTATGAAGCTTGCTTTGTTCTGTTGTTGTTCGAAATTTTAATGTAATAAGAATATCGAATTGAATATTATTATGAAGCATTAATAACAGTTTATCTTTAAGGTGGTTGTAATTTGCGGTTTTTTGAAGCATTATAGAAGTGAGTGTGTAGATAAATAACATTACATTCCAAACTACAAAGCTCAAGCGACTAACTCGGTATTTCTGAACAAAAGCAATAATGGAAGGTGCTGCTCCAGGCAACACCATCACTTAACTATTTATTGATATATTAATTGCCCAGACCGACCGACAGCCCATGATGATATGCATAGTTTAATTTACTAGTTTCATTTAACTTTAGTCCGTCCGACGACTACGCAATTAAACTTGAAAAAATAGCCGGTAAAACAACTGGCGCCTAGGACGGTTT
The DNA here is from genome assembly GCA_949825045.1 of Argyresthia goedartella. NCBI lineage: Eukaryota > Metazoa > Arthropoda > Insecta > Lepidoptera > Argyresthiidae > Argyresthia > Argyresthia goedartella. The sequence continues at coordinate 43,422,261 of OX463806.1, read as the reverse complement.
GGGAAAAAATCGAATTTATAAGTATTATGAGAGAGGAACATTATCGTAAAATGTGAATAGTATTTAATAGTGTGGGCAAGGAAAGCCGCTCCTATTACCAAGACTGAGCCTATTACGAGCTGAGTTATATGACGGACTGGATGACGGTCCTTACGAGTCACGGAGTGTGATTACCACGGATTATTAAAAGTTACCGACCGCCTGGGAACTTGTGTGACCAAATTGTGGAAATCTTCCTTTAGAAGACGCTGGGCCGTTTGAATAAAGAAAGGTATTCTATTATTTGTAGAAAAACAGCTATGTAACTTTTAAGAATAACCATTTACATAACCTTATTGCATTCCTTGTTGGTGTTCCTTAAAAAAAATAAAAAATAAAGCAAACATCATTCAAAGAGAACAGAACAGTAGCTCGCTTCAGGTTGGGATGGCAATAGGGGAAAGAGGAAGTCGCGGTGGGGGTACCGTCGCGCCCACCTCATTCATCAGTTAGTTGCCTCTTCGTCGAGAATGAAAAGGAAAAACCAATGGTCCATTCTCAAGCACGGCAACTCGCCAAAAAAGAACTGCAAATTCTGACATTAAAAAATTTCGAGAAACCTTCATGGAAACTAATGAATGATTTTTGAAGGTTATAAAATTTGAAAAAGAGATGGAAGAATTTATCAGATAAGTTGGAGAAACCAATGACGAAGATTACTTAACCTGGCAGCATGAGGTGAAAATAAGTTACACCAAGAATGAGGCAGGGTATTTATGTCGTGCCCAGAATAAAATGTGTCTCTAGAATTTTTATTCAATTTCCTTCACTGGACTTTTAAACATGGGGGGTTTTTAATGAATTTAAATAAGACCAAATTGTATAAAACAAACTAGCCTATTAAAAAGTTTCCCTGATATCTTACTACTTGTCGCTAGATGGCGCTGCGTGTACCCTGAATCGCGGTGTAGTTGTGTTTACCGCCGCCGCCGCTGCAAGAATAAGTCGAATCAACAGGCATATTTTGTCCAGTTGGTACGTAGGCTTTACCAAGATGTAATTTTTGAGAGGTAGCGTGCGTTATTTATTTCGTACTACATATTTAGTCATGCTACCTAAGTATTTCAATAACCGACTGCAGCGAAGCTAAAAGTAAAAAAGAAAAATTATCCATTCGTCCTTTCTTAGTCTAAGGAATTATAGGAACAAAATTTTGGGGTTATCAACAATAAAATCAACTCAAGTGACAAAAACAAAAATAAACTTAAAACTTAATGATAATGATTGATTTTATTAAACACAGATAGAATAATACAATTATTAAAACTAATAAAATAACTAGTCCTGACAATAATTATTTTAATGTCAAACATCCACAACAACAGCAATAAAAACAATATAAAAATAAAACACGTAAAAACAACAGACATAAAACAATTACACAAACAAACCACCCCAATAATCTCCCTTCCCAAAGGTGCCCGCTACACTGGCAGCGTGCCCGCGCTGCACAGCGAGTGAGATATAATGATATTTTCTTCTTGAAAATGATGAAACCAATATTTTTTTTATAATAAGTTTCCTGTGTCGTTATCAGCACAAATTTCGTATGCTCCATGCATTTCGGTTTGGTGAAAATGATTTGTTTCATAAAAATAACTATCAGATAACCAAAAATAAACTATTATATGCTTGATTGCCAAAAAACACACATTAAAGCAAAAAAGAACAAATTAAATAATAAAAAATATACATCAAAGTAAAATACGTAAAAAAAATACATTAAAAATGAGGCAGAGTAATACGTATACTAGGTACCCAAGACAGCTTTGCGCTCGTGTACTCCGGCCGGCACCTCACGACGCACTTTGATCACGCCACTGTCCCCTCCGGCGCGTCTCTGGCTCCAGCTACACAGAGCGACAGTGTTGCCTGGCCTTTTAAATATGAGGGGCTTTTTAATTAAATTAAATAAAAACAAATTGTATAAGAAAAACTAGCCTTTATGTGTTTCCCTGATGATTTACTACTTATCGCTAGATGGCGCTGGGTGTATCCTGAATCGCGATGTCACGCCACCGCTATAAAAAGTCGAATCAACAAGCACTTTCTTCTACCTGTCTACCATGACTTAATTATTGAAAGGTAGCGTGCGTTATGTATTCCGTACATATTTAGTCATGCTACCTTACTATTTCAATGACCGACTGCAGCGAAGCGAAAGGTAAAAAATAAAAATTATCCATTCGTCTCTTTGTTAAAACTATGGAATTATTGGAAAAAAAATTGGTTTCAGAAAATCGACTCAAGTGACAAAAACAAAAAAAACAACTTAAAACTTAATGATAGTGATATATTCTTCTTGAAAATGATTAAACATATTTTTTTAAAAAACATCATTCAAAGAGAACAGAACAGTAGCTCGCTTCAGGTTGGGATGGCAATAGGGGAAAGAGGAAGTCGCGGTGGGGGTACCGTCGCGCCCACCTCATTCATCAGTTGCCTCTTCGTCATGTATGAAAAGGAAAACCAATAGTCCATCCTCATGCACGGGAACTCGCAAGAAAAGAACTGAAAATTGTGAATGCAAAAATTTCGAGAAACCTTTATAGAAACTAATGAGTGATAGTTTAAGGTTATAAAATTAGAAAAAGAGATGGAAGATTTTATTAGTGGAGTTGGAGAAACGCATGACGAAGATTACTTAACCCGGCGAGCATGAGGTGCAAATAAGTTACCCCAAGAATGAGGCAGGCTATTTCATGCCCAGAATAGAATGTTTCTCTTGAATTTTTATTCAAATTCCTTCACTGGATGATTTACTACTTATCGCTAGATGGCGCTGGGTGTATCCTGAATCGCGATGTTGTTGTGTTCACGCCACCGCTATAAAAAGTCGAATCAACGAGATAATTTATTTTCGGTTTGGAGATATGCTTACCGTGGTTTAATTTTTTGGAAGGTAGCATGCGTTATGTATTTGTTACATATTTAGTCATGCTACCTCGAAATCGAAGGCTCGTTTCATAAACCCACTATCGAGTGTTAATGCCCTCCATTATGTAGCAGTCACATAAACTACTAGTTTCTTCTAGAAATCTGCAATGAATATAATTATTATTCTATTAGTTTTTTGCAAATACATATTCAACCTCCATATTGTCGTGTTACATTTTGGTATATAAATTGTGCCACCACAACTTGACCTGCACTATTGATATAAGCAAACAAATGACACATTTCCTTTAAATTGGAGATAATACCTTTATCTATTATTTAAGTCCGCTGAGATACTACTCGTCGATTTTCTCAGAAATAACGTATTACGAGGCTCGAAGATGTTTGTCTAAGACCATAACCGTGTTACTACAATAGTACATTTATTACTACATAGTTCGCAAAGGCTTATATTTACGAACCGAGAAGCATATGGCACAAGCCGAAGGCGAGGGTTGTAGCGAGGTTCGTAAAGAACCCGTTTTGAACGAGTTACGAATATATTTATTCCGCCTGAAAATCCAAAATCAAGCGGCAAAGGTGCTATTTTGAGGTTAGAAGGCGGAAAAAATATTGCACCTAGTTTTACCTCAAAACAAACGTCAAATCCTATACATTTTGGTTTTTAAACAAGTGTTGAACAGCAGTTTTTTTTTTTTGGTAAGACCTTATGTTTTTAGACTGGAGGTAATGTTTTGACTTTTTGTGTCCCTCGCCTTAATGTATCAGATAAGAATTTGGAAATGTTGCATACTAAGATAAATCTTGTTCATGGTATTACGAAAATCAGTCATGTTCGAATCGGACTAATTCACGAAGGGTTGCAACCTCGACAAGAAAAGTCGCAAAAAAGCATATCTTGTATGGCGAAGCCCTTTAATAACAAAAATTCATGTTATTTAGTCTGGTTAAGAGTTTAATTTGTCAGCTAATATATACCTGTTTGATTACCTAATAAATCATGTTAGTTCCTAAAATAGTAGTTCGGTCACCTTAATTGTATCACAAAATAATATAAAATTGGGCAGTGAAATTCAAAATCAGCGAGAAATAATATTTGTCATCAAATTATTAGATAGGTCACCTAAATAGGAGATCTGTCCCCTAACGTGTAACACCAAACAATTACCAATTGGTCACCAATTGAGTGCTTTTTATTCTTACATGTCAACCTAACACGAAGGCTAATGGGGGTTTCGCCTCGCTCACCCCCTTTAGGCTTTACCTACCCTGACTCACCACTTCACCCCGATTTTTTTTATGCAATTCAACAGATTTTATGCTATGTTAGGTGACAGATTTTGAGACATTTTGGTGACAGATCTTATTATTTAATTATTATTAATTTGATGACAGATCCATCATTTTCACGATTGTTCTACTTTTTTGAGGACAAACCTATCGGGCAATAGAAAAAACCGGTCAAGTGCGAGTCTAAATCGCGCACGAAGGGTTCCATACCACCGTTCAATGGAAGCGATGGTGTGGAGTGAATAGTTTGGATTTTACACAGCAAAATATTGTTTACAAAGTTATTGGTGCGGTTACTTTCACACTCCATGTACGTAACCAGGTGCATCCATAAGTTTGTATGTGGTATTGTTGTATGGGAGCCCCCTTAAATATTTATTTTATCATGTTTTTTAGTATTTGTTGTTATAGCGGCAACAGAAATACATAATCTGTGAAAATTTCAACTCTCTAGCTAGCTAGGTTCTTGAGATACAGCCTGGTGACAGACGGACGGACGGACGGTCGGACAGCGAAGTCTTAGTAATAGGGTCCCGTTTGGAACCCTTCGGGTACGGAACCCTTAAAAGTGATAAAACAATTATTTAAAAGACATATTTACAATTATTTGATGACCAATATATTCCTTAGGAAAAGATATAATATAATAATATAAGGTGTCGCAGTTAACCCCATAATGCATGGCCTTGCCCGAAATGGAACGCTATTTTTAACCTTATTGCTTGGTTATAAAGTTCAAAACCTATGAAATATATTTGTTCAAAACCTATGAAATATAATTGTTACTTAACCCTTAAGACATGGCCTTAAGGGTTAAGTAACAAATATAAATTTAGGTGACAGAAAATATTGTTCACGTTTATTATAAATTTGTTGCCATAGCGTCAATAGAAATACAGATTCTGTGAAAAGTTCAACTCTAACTATTACTGTTCATGAGATACAGTCCGCTGACGGACATTCAGACGGACGTACAGCGGAGGCCTAGTAATAGGGTCCCGTTTGGCACTCTTCGGATACGGAACCCTAAAAATGAGATTTACTTTACATAAAACATAAACATAAACCCTTACATACGCTCACATATATTGCTTCTGGCCCCACACTAGGATACCCTGTGTCACGGGAACCGGAAACAGCGACATCCATAAGACCTGGGAATATTTTTTTGTTCTTTACCCCCAGCCGAGGATCGAAACCGGGACCTCTCGCATGGTAGGCATAGCCACAACCACCGCGCCACAGAGGTCGTAAATAATATAATGCGATATTTACGAAATCGCCATATTTGTCCATTAACTCCCGCTTCCCCCCCACATGTGAATGGCTTAACATGACAATGCTCAAGGTTCCTTAATGGCACCCTTACCACAATGTGCAATAAGTACCATAAGAGTTATGTTGTACAACTGTATGGTAAGTGGCCATTCTTCAGGCCTTAAGGTGATAGAAATACGAAAGAAATTGTGTTTTTTCCGAATCCATTTACTCCTCTATGAAGTCTTCTACAGATTCTATTTTTGAGTTAACGTTTATTGAGTATTTAAATAAGATTTTTGCTGAAGAAAAACGCGATTGCAAATTTTCTCGATAGAATTTAATTTCCAAAAGACCTCTACTTAAATTGTTTTATTTTTTCCTGTAATTCTAAAATCCTAACTAATTTCATTGCGGTATTGCATTCAAAATGTGGATATTATGTATTCGTACACTCTCCTTGAAAATCTTTTTAACAAAATGGCGTAGTACATTTTGAAACAATTTTTATGTGGTTTGGCGCTACGTTATTTTAGTTTGAGTCGAGCGCATTGTTTGCGCTCTCTTTTCTTTCTTATGTGGAAGAAGTTAACGATGTCACTTTCGTATACGTTCGTATTCCTTTTACATATACTTTTTCGTATCACCTTTACACAACAAGTGCAAAGAACACTTAGGAAAAGTATACAACTAAGTAATAAATACTTAAATGTGCAAACAACTCTGTCAGTCTGTTTATTTCGTTTTTATGTTATACGTAACCATACCGCTGAATTTTGATAAGTAAAGGTATATCATGCTGGCAATTCAATGTAGAAAAGATTTTTTTTTTCATTCACATTTACATTCGGAAGTGATCGCTGCGTCTCCGTGTCTCCTGGGTGAGGGCTGAAAACCAGTGCTGCTCTTAATAAGCAATAAACACTGAGCTTTGACCTTTTCGCGTCGATGCAGCGCGTACATACCTACCTAATTTCTTCTTTTTTTTATTCTTATAGATCTTCAAATGAGTTTTTGTTTTTGTTATTTTGCTCTCATTTAAGTTCTTTTGTAGTTGAATCTCTTAATCACTTTTAATTTGTATGTGTGCTGCTTTGATGGAATAAGCGTTTATCTATCTATCTGTCTATGGCAACACTTGTTGACAATATTATGGATACACACAGATTGTTGTAATACAATAATTTGATTTATCTAATAAAACACTCAGTAGTCCGCTAATTTGCGGCTTGGGTTGCCTTCATTTTATTTCTAGATTGAATTATAAATCTGTATAAACTTGACGACCTCTATGGCGCAGCGGTTGTGGCTATGTCTACCATGCGAGAGGTCCAGGGTTCGATCCCCAGCTGGGGATAAAAAAAACAGGTCTTGGATGGATGACTGTTTCTGGTTCCCACAACACAGGGTATCTTAGTGTGGGGCCAGAAACAATGTATGTGCCTGTATGTAAATGTTTATGTGTTAATGTTTATAAAATAAAGTACAGTCAAGCACAGACAGAACCACTAAATGGAATCTCGGAGAAAAAATAAGTAGGGAATTACAGTTTGTAACGGGAATCCATAATTTCTCATGATCTACCTACTCAGGGCTGATATCTATTCAGGAAAAAGTACCAAATAAAACTTGCTTTTGTTAAATTGTTATTAGATATGTAGGTACTTGAATTTAGTACATCTTTAATTATTATCTCGTTGGGTATGTTTCTTTCTGACTAACACAATCATACATATAGCACATCCAAGAAAAAATCATGAACCGAATCACTGGACCCAGAAGTTTACTCTTATTGTTAATAGTACTGTAAAGACAGAGTCGCCGGCGCAGCTAATCAATAGACTGCGTATAAGCAACGTCTTCAGGTAAGTACGCGGCGGGGGTCGATCCAAAATGGCCTCAAATTGTCGGTAATTAGCGCTCTATGGTCCATCGAGCCTTGTCTATGGTCTGTTTATTGCTTAATATACGCCGGTGAGGCCATTCCCTTTGAATATAAATTGAGAATTAAGAATGCCCATAAAGAATGTTCGCTGATGCGAGCAAGCAAGAGCAAGCAAGTGTCATATCAATATCAACGTTTTCTAGTGAATGGTTGGGTTTTTAAGTTATCCTTGTTTATTGACGCACTCTCAACTCGATGTATTTAACATATTTTGATGATATTTTTACCGGTGTCTGTGAAAATGGTTCGGGGAACCGTTTCTGAATCTTTTTTTTTTGTTTTTAGTAAGTTTAGGCTGCTCATAATTTGCGCAGATTTTATATAGATGATTGGCAAATTCTGTCAGTTTTTCTTCCATCTCTAACGTATTCGGTAAAAATATATATTTTAGGGTTTAGGGGAGAAGGGGCGGTTGAGGGGCTGACACCGAGTGTTCAGACGGTCGATAATCGTGCAATTAGTCTAACCCCCAGTTTCTGAAAGAACGGTCAAATGTAATAGGCGATTAATTAATCATAAGACATAAGACATCATTTATTGGTAATATCCATTAAAAGTCAAACAAAATTCATAAAATTAATAAAATGTATAAAATAAAATTATATTAAGGGAACATTAATAAGGATGTTGTCATAACTCGTAAGAGTATCATGTAATATTATTGGTACAAATAAAAAAATATGTACTTATGTACGTCGTTCTTTAAAATTTATGAATTCATCATAGGAGTAGAACGACTTCTTGACAAGCCACTTTTTTAATTTAATTTTAAAGTTTAGGAAGCTCGGTGCATTAGTAATGTCGTCCGGTAGCAAGTTGTACACCTTCGGACCCATCACCCGTGTTGTTTTGGCCATTTTTTCTAATTTATGAGGGACATTGGCCAGTTTATCTGCACCTCTTGTAGTGTGACTGTTATGGTCACCACGTTTAGGTAGACTACCAATATTGACTCTCACATGAGTAGCAACTTGAAAAATAATTAGGGATGGCAATGTCATTATTCCAAGCGCCACAAAGTGCGGTCTGGCGGATGTGTCCTGGGCCACACGTGCAATCAGTCGTACGGCTCGTTTCTGAAGTCTGAAGAGACGCTCCCAGTCAGCAGCGGGCGCCCAGAACTCGATTCCGTATGACAGGACTGATCGAAGATTAATTAAAAATACCACCACGTGATCGTTTAAAATTTGTTTAACAATAGTTAAACAAGTTGTCACAACAAATTGTCCTTTCGGAAACTATTGGTTGTTGGCACCCACGTTTTCATTCCTTGATGAATGATATGGTGTGAGTAGTGTGATGATATTTATTTATTTCTTACGCCTTTTTATCTTGGAAATCCTCTTTTAAATATAAAAATGAATCACCAATAGTGTTGGTAAGCGCGAAACTTGCAAGAACTTTTTTTTAACTCAGAGACGTCCTCTGTCGCGCAGCGGTTGTGGCTCTGCCTACCATGCGAGAGACCCCGGGTTCGATCCCCGGCTGGGGGTAAAGAAAGAAACAATCCCCAGGTCTTGGATGTTTATATGTGTGTGACGTCGCTGTTTCTGGTTCCCACGACACAGGGTATCCTAGTGTGGGGCCAGAAGCAATGTATGTGCTTTAAGTTTATGTTAACTATTCGTTGAGGTTTTGACGACGAGAAAACATTAAAAAACGTAAAGATTTTAGCTGAAAAATCAAGAAATTACTCTTTTATTTCCCGGCGATGGTGGTCCATAAGCATAATAATAATAATAATACCTTGGACACTATTTACACACATTGATCTAGCCCCAAACTAGGATTCCCTGTACCTTGGGTACTAGACAACGATATACATACTTAAATAGAGAAATATTATACTTAGATAGATAAACAACCATGACTAGGGTACAAACTGCCGTTCTCATCAAACAAATATTTGCCCCCACCGGGACTCGAACCCGGGACCCTTGGCTGAGTATATCTATCATTTGACAGAACGGTGTAGAGTGCAGTGAAAAAGGGCGATGGCGATGATTTTACCCACGGTAATACTTACGGTAAAAGAAGTATCGATTTACTAACGTGGATCAATCAGTCTATCAATCATCAAATCTTTTTATTACTATAGAAACTACCACAGATTGATTTTTAGATCTCTTTTAAGAATTGCTTAACTAATGCAAATATTACAAGGTCTGTGTTGAGCCAGATCAACCCCATACAGTCCCGTCATTTAAATAATCTTAAACATTGTAATATCCCTTTTTCGACCAAGTCGCTTTAACATGATTTTTAAATTGCTCAAAAGGCAATTTCAAGATCTTCAGGACTGTGTGTATCAATCAACCAAAATGTTCTTCATGTCATCATTGCATCATCTTATAAATCAGTTTCTGGTTGTATTAGTAACCAGCAGTAGCACCCGATGCAATTAGGCGCGTGCGCACAGTGCGCAGGGCTCCTAATCAGGAACGGTCGATTTGTGGAGCCGACTCGATTACGTAACAGGAATTACTATTATACCACTGTATACTGTGTTCTCAACACAGTATACAACAAGGTATGTATACTTTACAGTCGGCGACATCTATAAGACAAACTTAGATAACATGACGCGTGCTTGCAGAAGGAAATTAACCTTGTGACACATTATTCATATAGTCATTTGTATTGTCATTTGCGCGGCATGTTGTCATAGTTTATCTCAAACAGTGGGGATTAAATGGGCTGTATTCAGTTAGCGTTTAGTTATTATAATTTTTCGGATTATCATTGGCATGCACATGTAATAATAATGATAATAATAATAATACCTTGGACACTATTTACACACATTGATCTAGCCCCAAAATAGGATTCCCTGTATCTTGGGTACTAGACAACGATACACATACTTAGATAGATAAACAACCATGACTAGGGTACAAACATCCGTTCTCGTCAAACAAATATTTGCCACCACCGGGACTCGAAACCGGGACCCTTGGCTTCGTAGGCAGGGTCACTGCAGACTCGGCCATTCGGGTCGTCATGATGCATGCATTGGCTCTTGCCTATCACGTATGCACTTGATTGGGTTGGCGATACTTATTACGTGCGATCGAAATCATACACTGTCGTGTAGCTCATCAATCATCATGGTCGCGGTCGCCGATCGTTACCATGGTTACCGGCTGTTACCACGGTTACCGGCTGTTACCACGCTATGTGATTCGGTTCGCAGTAGCAGTGGGGTCAAGGACAAGGTCAATATCCGCCATGCTAACCCCTAAGAAGGTATGGGGGAGTTACTTGTCGTTTCTTCTTAACCCCGAGGCCCACCTTCCGAAAAAGTGTAGACTTTTTTTTTATATAAACGTTGAATAAGATAATTTATTTATTTATATTGAAAAAAATAAAAAATCTTGAATCTCCTATACGCTATAGCGTCCACGTTACAAAGTCGACAGCTTAAGTCAAAGTCAAAGTTCTTTATTGCTGTAAATATTTACATATACTTACTTAGCAAATGTCATTTTTTGCCAATTCTCTACATTGGACTACTGTGGGAGAAGAAGGGCGTAGAAACTCGCACAGATTGATTTTTAGATCTCTTTTAAAAATTGGTTTTGCTTATCTAATACAAATATTACGATATGAGTTATTATGATTAATAAGCATGAATAACTAATTACAATACTAATAACAGCAAGGTCTGTGTTGAGCTAGATTAACCCCATACAGTGCCGTCATTTAAGTAATCTTGAACATTGTAATATCCCTTTTTCGACAAAGTTTCTCTAACATGCTTTTTAAATTGCTCAAATGGCATCTGGGTATCTTATTGTAGTAGAGAATGCACCTGACCCTATGAAAGAATTGCTAACCTTCGCGAGTCTAAACCGGGGCGCAACTAGTCTGTGATTATTTCTTAGGTTAACATTTCAGTAAGTTTGAATAATGTTGTAAGGTCCTTGCAGCCATTGGAAAGCCACTTCGTTTTGATAATAGGCTTCGCTGTTATCAGATCATGTTGGTAGTAGAACCTTTTAGGAATACAATCCAACAACAGATAGCGTGGCTGTAAGGCTGTAGCGTCCACGTCAGCTTTTTAATACATCATACGAGTAATACCGGACTTGTTGTGTTGAGAGATGTGGATAATTTTGCTAAAGTACCCATATGATAATAATAATAATAATCCTTTATTGCACAGAAAACACAGTGGAAATTATAACAGAAATAGTATGCAAAGGTGAGCTTATTTCTAAAAAGAAATTTCTTATAGCTAAAACTAAAACACCTTTACTATCTAAACTGTATTAACTGCGTCTAGAGATGTAGCGCATTGATTACGTTTAGGCCCGATAGATGTAACGCGAGTTAAAATGAATCTATATTCCTACTCCACACAAAATTGAAATAAATCTCCAGAGAATATTTTCAATATGCGTTCGAAAGCTTAGAATTGTTTACGGCTTATGTTTAAACGATCACCAAAAACGCACTTATTTTACTACCAATAAATTCGAAATGGCCGCCAGATTAGTAAACGATCATCAAATTTTCTTTGGATAAATGATCACCAAACTTCTTTTTATGTTTTGTGTGCTTAAGTTTATGTTTTAAGTATTTTTTGTTGTTCTTAAATGTTCAACCTAACACGAAGGTTATAGGGGGCTTCGCTTCGCTCACCCCCTTCACCTAAGCTACCGCAGTATTTTCCCCTTATATTTTCTGCAACTTTTGGTGATCATTTACCCATTTTGGGTAGGAAAAATATATTTTGGTGGTTATTTAAATTGTTCTCATTGTTTACTCTACTCTATTTAAGTTGGCTGTACTGACAATCTGTCAACTGTCAACAAAAATGGGAAATGGTAATATCCGGTTGGCAGATTCAGATTGCAGACAGATTGCAGATTGCAGACAGATTGCAGATTGCATGCCTTCAAAATTTAAGTAAGCAGGTATGTCGGTACCTACCAACAACCTCGTCCCAGAAACAAATACATACAATAATATACATCAAATAATAACCACGAGCATCCGCAACGTATAGGAACATGTATATTATGATTTAGTTAAATATTTTCTTCCTAATTTTGGGGTAACACATTTTTCAAAAGTGGGCAACACTGCTTTCCTTGCTACCAACTTAGCAAGGCAACTTGTAGGTAAATGAATCGCGTAATATTTATATATGTTTAGAGGAATTACTCCACAGCGAAACTTCTTGGACCTCCGCGTATAGTTCGCGCCAAATTTCTTTGTCTCTGGCGAGCTGTCACCTCTCTCTCTCACAGCCCACTTTACCCTATGCGGGAAAGAAAGGTTACAGCATACTCAGAGCATGTGACATTACCAAAACTACCACCAAAGCTAAAAGCTGGATCTGCGGTCCATTGTACGTGTGTGATATTAGCAAAGATAGGGTAGACGCACACAGAGGCGTGAGTGACGTCACTGGCCACGCCCAACCACGCCCCGCGTCGCTGCCGACTGATCCCTAACTACCAACTTCAACCGATTCAAGCTGAATCACACCTTATCGCTGCAAATGTAAACGTGAAGTTCGAATGAGAGATTTGCTTCGAAGTATGACAAGTTGCCGTGTCTGTGATCTGAAATTCAAACGTGTTGTTCGAATTGAATTATGTATTGTTTACTCTTGACGAGTCGTCGTTTGTAGAAAAGATCAGGGGTAGGATGGCGGAGAGAACCGATGCAGCGGTCGTGGTTCGGCTTCATAAGCGAGAGGTCCCGAGGTCGAATCCGCTCCAGGGGAATGAAAAAAAATGGATGAATGTTTATATCCTAGTGTGGGGCTAGAAGCAATATTGTAATGTGGCTGTATTCAAATTTGGACTGTAAGTGTGACACAGTAACTGTCAATAAATCTTTAAAATCTTTTAAATAGCAAAATTGGTGGTGCTATTGAAGCATGATGGTTTGGTAATTCACATGGATAGGGATATTTAAATACGACTATTGTATCCCCTTAAATTGATAAAATCTTGTGTAGTTCTGTAGCGGTAAAGAAAACACACATTCTTTAAAAAAAACAACTCTCTACTTATAATAGATACAGCCCCCGGCGACAGACAGACAGACGTACGGACAGACAGACAGCGAATGCTTAGTAATCGGGTCCCATTTGGCACCGTTCGGGTACGGAACCCACAACAACTGTTTGTCTTACCTTTTTCTTCACTATCAGCAAATCGAACCCAACATAGTAGCGCCTAGATTAGCATATTATGTTTGTCTTCAGTCCCTTTGTATGATGGATTGGATAGTGACCCTTGTCACCGAATGACAACAGGAACTAACCTCTGAATGGTGTGATGTCGGTACTCTATGCGTGCGGGGAGCCCCCGAAGCGCCATTCTACCAAGCCTTTGTTAGAGCTGATCGCAACACATCCAGACTCACAGACATGCTGACTGTCCAAATTTATAGCCTCTCCAGCTGACAAAAAAAAACAGCCGGTCCCGCGCAGCGAGGTTTCCGGGCAAATTGTTTTTTTAGGGTTCCGTAGCCGAAGGGTGCCAAACGGGACCCTATATTCTAAGCCTCCGCTGTCCGTCCGTCCGTCTGTCCCCAGGCTGTATCTCATGAGCCTTGATAGTTAGACACCTGGAATTTCACAGATGATGTATTTCTATTGGCGCTATAACAACAAATAAAAAAAAATATGGGGCTCCCATACAACAAACGTGATATTTTTGCTCGATATTGATAACGGCAACGCTTGAAATATTCACAGAATATTTAGTTATATATTAACTCTAAAAGTAAATAATTTAATAAAAATAAAACAAATATTTAGGGGGGACTCGCATACGTGTTTTTATTGTTTTTTTTTTGCTCGATATTGATAACGGCAAAAGGTTATATAAGACACTTGAAATATTCACAGAATTAAATAAAAATAATAAAATTAATATTTAAGAGGGGCGATACAACAAACGTGTTTTTTTTGCAGTCTTAATAGATACGTAACCCTTCGTGCACGGGTCTGATTCGCACTTGGCCAGTTTCGTAAGGTGATGTAACTACCCCACGCATTCTTGAGAAAAGAGTCAGACAGACGGAAATCGAAGTGATCCTAGGTTTCGTTTTCAGTGAAGTACGAAACCCAATAAGAAAACTTTTTTTATAAAACAAATCGAGAGAGCCCGAAGTTCGTCCGCGCGAAATTGTGAAAAAACAAGAAGCGAAAATGCCCCACTTTATCCGAGTTGTTTTGAATACAGTTTCCCCGTGATTTGAGTCAGGAAACCCGCAAAAAAGATCGCTCGGTTTTTGAACAGGGGCTTAACTTGTTTGAAAGGGCCTGATTGGGCAAAGTTATGGAAATTCTTAAGAAGGAAACTGTGTCTCGTTTGGCTTGTATTGTACTCCGAATGTTACGGTTTGTGCAGTGTATTTGCAGAAAAAACGTACGCATTAACTCAAAATAAATAAATCGCTTATTGATATAAGCTTGCAACTTTTTTTATGGCGTCTCTAGACCCCACAGTAGGATTCCCTGTATCGTGGGGACTAGTCTCTTTCGCTTATGTAAGAACTTTGAAGTTATGTTAACTGTATAGCTGTATATGCACACCAACAGCCGATCAATAAAAACTATACAGTATAACATTTCAGTAGTATCGCACCATTTCCCTAATGGCGTGGCACGGGCGCAGTAGTTAAGCCAGTAATTATTAATATTAATAAACACTCTCCAACTGTTAAGCGTAGTCGTCATTACCGAAGTTAAGAACGTCTTAGCCCCTCGTGCCATGTGATACCAGGAACAAGAGAATGCACATACCCAAGGCGATTACACACCAAACATCCATCTTCACTATGAAATACTTTAGAAATTATTCTATCTCTAGAATCCCTAACACCACCAGACGCAACCTCACCCACCCACCACACTTAATCTCACAAACACATTTATCATGTTCGATAAAAATGCCACGGAGATCAGCCCAACACAATGGGAAACATAGTCGTACCTGATATGAGGCGGAAAGTCAATTATATTCAAATTTAAATCGGATTTGCGAACTTAAACCCGTGACAATGGTATAGGTAGGCGCCGCGCTATGTAAAGGTGTTCCGGGGATAATGGTGACATTGTGGAGTCGCCGGGTGCTCCGGTGCGGGCCGGAGAGCCGCCACGCTGTTTGCGAAGCCTCACGCCCGAGCCCCCGCTGTGGCCGTAACCGATTGTACCATTATGGTATTCTGGATTATGAAGTCAAGCTATTGTGGTTGGCTATTATCAATGATGCGTGCACATTTAGTTTGTAGTTCGCAGTTTATCAAATTTTGGGTGCTTGGGGTCGATCTGTTTGTTGGTTTTGAGTGCGTTCCTAGCAATGTGTCAAGGAAATCGTGCAGATGTTGCTATGCACTGAGCGATTTGTGTTCGAAATAAGTCTTGCTTGCATAAGTAAGTATGTCTTCGCTTCTCAGTTATCTTAAACAAAGTCTAGAGAAGTCTGGTATAATGAAAACCCTGTCATTTTGTTAAGTCACACAGGTCTGCAAATTCTCCTTAAAAAAATAAACACGAATTTTAATCAGTAGTGACTTTCTGTTCGATAAATTATCCTGGGTTATTCTCGTACCCGAACCAACTCAAAGTGAGCCGAATTATCCATCCCCATAGAACGAATTATTTTAATAGCAACATCCGATCCACGTACGGACAGACACCCCTCCCCGCCCCTCCCCTTCCCACCCTTTGCACCCCCTGTCACGCCCGCCAAATCAACGCACAATGCCAGTCGCATACTGATCACTGAATATATACAGTCTCTACATTACACGGTCGAAAAAAGGGGCTTTTAATGTTCCGACGGAACGGCACGACACGAATTTTCCATTCGACTGTTAGAAAGAGAAGCGACTCTTTAAATTTTTCGCAGGAGATTAATATTATAGAGGACGATCGTACACAAATCGAACTAGCCACATAGTAAGCTCAATAATAATTTTCACTGTGGATGCGTTGCACTTTGCACGCAGATTCACACTAGTCACGTTAGATGTAATAACTTTTTATTTTTCTATTCATCTTGGTTAGACTAGAGACTATTAATTCACAGAGTTTGTTGCTCCCTAAGAGCTCACTTCTTCCACACTTAACTAATAAGTGGGATACCCTAAGGAATATGTTTGATTTTAATTAATTGTGTATTTATCCTTTTTATATATTTTTTATGTAACCTTTCCTGTTTGTAACCCCTAAATAAATAAGGCTTGTGTTATATGTACTAGACGATGATGTATTTATTAGAGATAAATAATTATGTAAAAAAATAAATATATAAATAATACATGTAATACATCCAAGACTGAGAAACAAATATTCATGCTCATCACACATAATTACCCTTACCGGGATTCGAACCCAGGAACGTCAGCTTCGAAGGCAGGGTCACTACCCGCTAGACAAAACCGGTTGTCGATTGTAGGTACGATGTCATTGATTTATTATGTTGAAGGAAATACATTACCAACATAACTTTATAGCTTCGTGACAAAGTGGGAATCAATAATATGCACGATAAAGGGTAAAAGGAGTCGTCATAATTCTCTTACTTTACCTTCATGTTAGATCGTGGTACGGTATAATATCGTGTCGTGCAGTTATCGTCGTTCGAACTTTAAAAGCAACCATAGAGAGAAAATATTGTACCAACTGCCGTCGTATTCATGGAGTGTTGCTGGGGAGAACCGTTTCCGAAATCCTATTGTCAACTTTTATTGGATATCAATAATAAAAAAACCTGTCAAGTGCGCGTCTAAATCGCGCACGAAGGGTTCCGTACCACCGTTCAATGGAAGCGATGGTGTGGAGTGAATAGTTTGGATTTTACACAGAAAAATATTGTTTACAAAGTTATTGGTGCGGTTACTTTCACACTCCATGTACGTAGCCAGGTGCATCCATAAGTTTGTATGTGGTATTGTTGTATGGGAGCCCCCTTAAATATTTATTTTATCCTGTTTTTTAGTATTTGTTGTTATAGCGGCAACAGAAATACATAATCTGTGAAAATTTCAACTCTCTAGCTAGCTAGGTTCTTGAGATACAGCCTGGTGACAGACGGACGGACGGACGGACGGACAGCGAAGTCTTAGTAATAGGGTAGTAACCCTTCGGGTACGGAACCCTAAAAAACGTTAGTAAGTATCATTTTCAATGTTTTACTGGTATTATGGCACTGGGAGCACGTGAGGTGAAAATCTGTTAAAATAGGAATCTCTAAAAAAATTAACAACGATTATTTTTAGTCTGTCACTACGTAAGCCCTTCAAAATGTATTATGTAACATATTTCTTCTGCCCGACAAAAAAGACCTAAATAAATTCCATGAAATAAGTTAACCCAAAGTGTGTGAGGTATAAGTGACATCCATTCTGTGAAGACAGGCACAATAAAATTCTCTTAAGCGACTAAAAAGGGACAATCTTTTGCATAATTTCACCCAAAAAGGTAGACAGAACAAATAAAACCCGTCTAAATGTCGCGTTTAACTCACTCAAATTACGTCATTATACGGACAAGCACCCGCGTATATCTAAGCAAAAAATAAATTAAAAAAAAAAACAACAAAAGTCAGTAGTCACATATCAGTACCAAAGTCGCACCTTTAACAATAGTGGAGACACCGGGGTCTATTATACCCCATTGTAAATGCGCCCTTAAGAAATTTGTTAGAATTTTGATAGGTGGTAAGTTAACGGTCATTGTCCCTATCTGTCCCGGGAGACCCTACTATATATGTGAGATTATATTTATAGGGCAGGCCCTGTGATTATGTGCTTGAGAGTTGTTGTAAGTTTCATAAGAAAACAATACGGGGATAAAAAGATTTTTTATGAAGTGCTAATTTTCACCGAAAACTATGGAAAAGTGTCAGATTGCCCGTACACCAAACATCACACACACACACACACACATACATAGCTTCGCCTTTTCCCATACAGAGTGGCAGAGGCACAGTTGTGCCCACGTTCCTCAAGTAATATAATACTCAATTTTGAGTCACAGGGGGCTAGCCCTTCACCGCAGTTACGCAGGTTGAAGGTTGACTCCCGATGTTTCCCATCGCCCCGCTGGAACTAAACATCAATTTGTCGTAAACTGCATCGATATGGGCGTGTGGAGTTACAGGATATGGGCCCAGGTGGGTCACATAATCGGGGAGCTGTGACGGGTGCGATGTGGTTTTATATGTATTGCTTACAAAACGTTTGAATATGTTTTGGGGTAGGCGACGCAAATGTTAATGGCACTCGTGTATTGTCTGATTTGTTTGTTATCATACGAGGCCCTTACCGACGGCGTTTACAATACTTTTGTACCAGATGCATGTAGCCGATAGCCAATTCGATTTAAGTATCTATATTTATGCACTGCTCAATTAAAGTGCCGCTTAAACGGACTATTGGCGCTGTAGATTCTAAGGCGATAGACAGTGACTTTGAGTGAACTGCTGTGCATCGGGTGATATAAGAATGTTAGTCAATGATGGTAAAGAAGTGAGAAATTATTGTTATTTATTAAACAAACACAGAAAAATAATGAAAATGTCAAAGTATTAATGAAGGTAAAAAAATGTTGACGTCGGAAAACGGATAACACGGCTCCAGTGGAAGAGGGTAGGACACTTGGCAAGGCGAGAAGACGGCAGATGGACCAGATCGGTAACCGAGTTGTGGCCGAGAGGATGGCAAAGATCAGTCGGCAGACCAGGATAGCAGGAAAGGACCCGGGTTGCACGGGACCGGGGCCCTATTCCGCTATTGGCCATGACCTGACAGTGCTCTGGCAATGGCCTAAAGCCGACAAAAATTTCGTATTTTATTAGTTTAAAGGACGACTGCTGCTGTCACTATGGCGCCATTGTAACTCAGTCATGTTTTAATAATCTCAAGATTGCAATGGCCGTTCAATGACGTCTTGTAACGAGATTCTACAATTTTTTGACGTTTCTGGCGATGACCTAACATCGAGTTGTCTGTCAAAATTTGCCGTGTTCTGTACAGTGGTCTGTCATTGTGCAGCCGCAGCTTTTTTCCCGTGATTTTGAATTTTGTGTTCATTATCTTTAGTGTTAATAACGTTTGGTGAGTCAATTTGAAGAGAAAATAATAATAATAATAATACCTTGGACACTATTTACACACATTGATCTAGCCCCAAACTAGGATTCCCTGTATCTTGGGTACTAGACAACGATACACATACTTATATAGATAAATAGTAATACTTAGATAGATAAACAACCATGACTAGGGTACAAACATCCGTTCTCATCAAACAAATATTTGCCCCCACCGGGACTCGAACCCGGGACCCTCGGCTTCGAAGGCAGCGTCAATGCCGACTCGGCCATTCGGTTCGTCAATGTCGTCAATGGAAGTGGAGTTCCATATTTTATGGCTCGCTTCTGAGGTAGACAGGAGGAGACGTGAACGGAGACAGGGTCGGGTGGCGTGTACTCAGAAGAAGCATTAGTAGGCTATACTCAGCAGTGGGTTCCCTGACGGGTTGATTATGATGATGACGCCGCCAGAAGGCGGTCATTAGAGGCGTCGACCAGGCGCGAGGAAAGTTATTATTATTTGTTCACGATATCTTGTAGTGGTGTTTTGATAAGTTGAGTTTTTCTGTTTAGGTCGGGTTTGGCCGCTTGGGCTCTTGAATGCTAATTCTGATCTACCAAAAAACATGAACATTCATTACTCAGGCACCTATTAATAAACTGCTCTCAGCTCTGAGAGTTGTTTCAGCTTCACGCACTTGAGATGGCCCTCAGAGCTGAGGGAAGTACCCCCAGTTTATGAAAGAATGGTCAAATGTAACAGGGGAAGATTTGAAGATTGATTCAAAATAATGGCATGTGATTAGCTGAAATATGTTTAAAAGGCGCTACCTCGTCCGTGCGAAGGTCCCCGTTACTTCAGGCGGAAAGACCCGCAGCGTGAGAGGGACGAAATCGGGTAAAAAATTAAAAAATGTAGCGCTAAACCACAGAAAAATTGTTTAAACATAAACTACGCTATTTTGTTAAAAAGTTTTTTAGGGAAATTTTGCGAATACAAACATATCTACATTTTGAACGCAGTTCCACAATAAAATTAGTTAGGATTTCAGAATTGCAGGAAAAAATAAAACAATTTAGAGGTGTTTCGTAATTAAATTCTATCGAGAAAATTTCATCCAATCGCGTTTTCCTTTAGTGAAAATCTTAATCAAATACTCAATAAACGTTATCCCAAAAAACAAATCTGTAGATGACTTCATGGTGGAGTAAATGGATTCGAAAAAGCCCCAATTTATTTGTCTCGGAAAATTTTCCTTTCGCAAACCGGGCGTTAGTCTCATACTAGTTATATTTTAAATTGGAAATGATTATTATCTTCGATTTTCTAAGAATATTTATGAAACACATTCTTAATCTAAAAATAATCTAGGTAAACATAATTATCATTTCTAATATTACCTAATAACATTGAAAAACTCGTGTTACACAGTTTTGACACGTCAGCTCAGTAAAGCTCGTGCTCAGAAAAAGGTTGTCTGTGGCAGAAGATAAAAGGAAAGAACAAAAACATAAGAAACTAAGTAACAAATAAGGAAGTAGCTTCCAAAATGTATGTGATTGGGAGCCGGCACATGGGTGGGTATGTTATGTGGGTATGTGGCGGCATGTGGGCAGCACTGCATCAAGTCTCCGTCTATGTTAAAATGTTGAACGTCTTGAGGTTGGTTGGTTTCAAATATCATGGCAAAACACTGCGGTAGCTTAGGTGAAGGGTACAGGGGCTGAGCCAAGCGAAGCCCCCTTTACCCTTCGTGTTAGGTTGACCATGTAAGAAACAACAAGACATACTTAGTTTTAAGTACCTAAGCTACCGCAGTGTTTACGGCTACCGAATCGGCGGCCGGCGCCTCCCTACCAACAAGTAAATACGATTTGGCTGCCTGTCCAGATGGACGGAGAAACAAAAAATGTATATTTATTTTATCGTGTTAACTTTTTGACTAAATAACATGTTTATTTATAATTATTTTTATGTATGGTTTTAAAATCAATACGCCTTATAACAGGGTCGAGACGACACGTTTTTAACCAAAAGTGATGATTCTTTGGAAGTTTTATAAAATCTAACCGATCACCTTCGTCCTTTATGAAGCTTTACATACTTCGAAAACTTCGTTACAGGTTACAAACAAGTAGTTTGTGTGCATCGCCCAAACAATTGTTAGCAAAATCACACAAAAATAGTGTTTTTCTCAAACGTGGTGGCGGGGGCATAGTTGTGCCCTTGCCTAGGAATTTAATTGAAATATTAAGGGCTGTGAAGGGAAACCGTAGGGCCATAGAACAAGCGCCCTCAGCCTTTTTACCCCAAAGACTGCGATAGTTAATCAAATTACAAAGCGCCTACGCACTATCATTATCTACAGAATGGGGCTGAAATAAAATGAGGTAGTGTTGTGACAAGTGTAGTGATGTGACAAGTCGCGTGCCGGTTGTCGCGCGCGATATAATTAGTCGCGATCTCAGTATGTTATCGCAGCAGCAGAGATGATAGAAAAGGAGTGCGCGCAATTGATTCTATCTTAAATATGGTCATGCGGTTTTTTCGTAGGGTCGCAGAAGAAAAACCATTTCGAGGACTTTGAAGAACGTACAGTAATAACAGTAGTTTTAATTAGTGTCTCATTGATTTCATGTTATAATTTGTATATTGCCATCTTGACAGAAAGTTAAAAAAACAGCTTTCCCTTCTGTTTCAAAGCGATTTTAAATTACGTAACTAATAAAGTTACATATTTTTTAGGAATGCGTTTCCCCGTGTATAATAAAATTTAAAGTTATTTTTTGATATAGATATAAACATAAACATTTACATACAGGCACATACATATCTTCTGGCCCCACACTAGGATAACATGTGTCGTGGAAACCAGAAACACCGACGTCACACAAATATAAACATCCAAGACCTGGAGTTTTTTTTTCTACCCCCAGCCGGTTATCGAACCCGGAACCTCTCGCATGGTAGCCAGAGCCACAACCGCTGCGCCACAGAGGTCGTCAACATTTTTGCTTCTTCACTATGTTTTCGACCACTCAGAAGGACGGTGAAGAAACTCCCAATATGCCACCTCGTAGTAAGAACACGTACACACTTGCAGTCGCCTCTCTTACTACACGCAATCGCGGCGGGGGCGTCCTATCCTATTGTTCGGCTATTATCCGGTTATAAGCGGATTATAGTGGTAAGAACGATGACGTCACGTGGAGGGTGAAAATGCTCACTGATGCGGTCACTGAGCTTTGGGGTTTGAAATTAAGGAGTCGTGGGATTCAATAAATCTATTGCCCAATTGCAAAACCGACAACTCGACATTAACGGACACTCAATTTCATTTAAAAATTGCGTGTAGTTCAATATTTGTGGCTGTAGCGGTAGCAGAAATACATATTCTGTAAACATTTTAATCCAACTATTATTGTGCACGAGATACCCGCTGACGGCCAGACGCACGGACTGACAGACAGCAGAGGCTTAGTAATAGGGTACCATTTGGCACCCTTCGGGCATTGAACCCTTAAAATGCACTGTTGTAAAAGCCATGTATAGGGAAGAAAATGTATCTCAAGACACAGATTACGCTAATGTGAGGGACAAGTTATTCATAATTTCTTTATTGCTCTCAAATAATTCAAATAACAAGATATACCTTAAAATAGCGTACAAAGGCGAGCTTATCTTTATTATTACAACCATCATATTATTTTTTGTGAATACGAAATTTTACTTTAAATTTTAGAGTACATCTGGGCACCTCACCTACTGTCACCTATTGTCCCTGATAAAATTGTCACCCACAATGGGTTTCCAGTTAAATTGCATTACAGAATTCAATTCTGTAATTGATCAAATAATACATACATTTCAAAGCATAGCTTAGATTGTTTGTACAATTCCTCTATTAGATTACTGTTCCACCCTTGCGCAGTGTACAGTATTTATTCTGTTTTGGGTTCCTACTGAACATACAACTGTGCAGTTTGATACAATCAAATAAACAATGACAATACAATAATATTAATATTTGCACGTACTGTTGCTGATTGGGGGACGAAGTGATGGGAATTTTAAATAAGGTTTTTCGTTGAATTTAAAACAATACACTATATGCTACGAGATATGTTTTTTCAAGCGATACTTTTGGGAATCGGCGCAGGTCGTGACAATCGCAAAATCGCTAAATATCCACCAAAAGTTTCAGAAAATATCAGGGCAAAATACTGCGGTAGCTTAGGTGAAGGGTTAAGGGGGTGAGCGAAGCGAAGCCCCCTTTATCCTTCGTGTTAGGTTGAACATGTAAGAACAACAAAAAATACTTAAAACATAAACTTAAAAGTACACAAAACATAAAAAGAAGTTTGGTGATCATTTATCCAAACACAATTTGGTGGACATCCATCCATTTTGGTAGTCATTTCGAATTTATTGGTAGTAAATTTTCGAATTTTTTGGTAATCGCTTAAACACAAGCCAATACTAAGTGCATAGTATACAAATATAAATACAAAATTGTTTATTTCATAATAAGAATTAAGGTTTAACATACATGGGATCTCCTTTTAAGTATTATAATACCTGTATCAGGAGATTCCTACCTTCCACAATGACATATATCTTTTGAAATAAACACTATCACACATTTACAATCTACTTGATTATTATCAGTTTGGTAGTTACCTAACTACCAAATTACTAGTGGTTATGACATGAAATTTGCATGTTTTTGATTATTTTCCTCCCACTTGAAGTGCTTCGGATGAACCATTATTATAAAATCAAATAACCCGACTGCATTTCCTTTCACTGCCGCAAACAGCCCTGGTTATGGTAGGTATATACCTATGGAATATGAGAGCAGCCGCACCCATGACTTTGTAATATCATACCCCCGCCATTTAAAGAAAAAAAAAACGAATCGACAAAAACCCATGTAATTATAGAACCTGCTCAAAAAAAATCTCGTGAATCGGTTAGAAAACGCGACCAGTAGAGGATCTCAGCCGGAAATCCGGACCTAGTAAAGCATTTTTGTCCAGCCGAAACGGAGACGCTTCGCTCGCTCGGTCAATGACAGCCGTGTCCGCCTTTGCTCCCGCTAGGTGGCGCTGGCGTTATTGGGGCAGAGTTTCTTTCATATGAGGTTAGGTTCAAAAACACGCCACGCGTTCTTTCATAAATACACTGGACACTGGCAAAATTAACCTCAAATGAAGTTGGCACGCCGTTTATAATTGGAAGAAGTAAATCGAATTTGTCAACTTTGACAGATAGACAGCCTCCTGCTCTCAGATAAAATAATCTCTTCGCTCTCCTACTACATACGTAGTATCTTATTATAGGGAAATATTAAACTGCACATTAAAAATACTGATTTGCACAGCAAACATCCCTTATATTTGCTGCGGTAGCTTAGGTGGGTAGGTAGGTTACACAAAAAAAAATACTTAAAACAAAAACTTAAGTACTCATTAAATATTTAAAACATAAAAAGTGTTTTTGCTGATCCTTTTTTGCTGCGCAAATCAGTGATTTTATGTGCGATTAAATACCAGCCTTTATAATATGTCTGTGCTACACCAGCACCATCTGCAATGAGCTCTTGAGATTAGATGCCATATAAGTGCATATTGATGATGATGATGATGAGGCGGGACGCCCGCCGAGCCACAGGCGGGTGTACGGTCTTCTATTGTGACTATTTCACCCAACTCCCGGAGGGCATGGTGGATCTTGTACGAGCTTTAATAATGATAATGATAGGTCTCTATTTATTTTACAGTGGCCTGTCACCAGTGTTGCTAAGATTTCCCTAGTGAGATTAAGTTAATACTTAGCCTTTTTGTATTTCCTTAAGATAAACATCATAGGCTGCCTGCAGTCTTTGGTGCTGGTCCAATAAAATGCTCATCGGCGCCGTTTCTTGCTAGCTCATCTGCTTTTTCATTGTCCTTCATGTCCGGGGACCCCAATGGATGTTATTCCCAAAGAGTTAAGACTTGCCTTATACTCTTTGACTAGTACAGATTTATTCATTGATTGCCTGCGCGCCTTTGAAGCTGCTTGACTGTCAGAATAAATGACTACTGTTATGTTTTTGATGTTTTTGATGTTCTGGCGCTTCCCTTAGTGCTTCAGCGCATTCCATTATGGCGTAGATTTCCGCTTGGAACACGCTGGCGTATAGCCCCAAGGCAATTGATTTCTCTTGTTTGTTGCTGTCCATGATGCATAAGCCAGCTCCTGTTAGCTTTAGGCTTTCTCTTCTTGAGCCATCCGTGAATCAAGTTACAGCCGTTTGGCTTGTTTCTATTTTCCAGTTTTCTCTTATTCAAATCCTCTCTTCGGTAATTCTTTTCGAATCTTATATCCTTCTTTATCAGATCATTGTTTGTCAATAGCATTGCTAATTTTAACCTGATGTTTCTACAATGGAGGTATGACCTGAGTCTATAGAACTCTATGAAATGAACAAAGAATGGAAGGCAACTGCCTTCCATTCTTTGTTCATTTTCATTCTATACCATTGTGCAGTTGCTGTTCTTTTTACTTCTGCATGCAATGGGTTTAGATTCGGCATTGTTAGAAAGGATACCGTTGGTGTTGACCTCATGGCTCCCGTGATCAAAAGACATACCAATTTTTGTACCTAAGGGCATGCCCTTAGGTACAAAAATAATGCAAATGAGATGACAGTAGGTATTGCGGTACATGTAAGAGCCGTACCGCAATACCTACTGTCATCTCATTTGCATTATTTTAATGAAGTTCTTGAAACCACGCACACCCGTCATCATTGTCCACCCGCAGACAAAATGCGCGCGCAGTACAAAAAGGATTAGACAGTCTGCAGGTCTTGTTGTATGTTCTAACTTAACAGAGGCAAGGCATTGACCAGGGACCTTTGCCCAACAGTGATAGATCATGTTGGCTACATAAAATAACTTGTTTATGCCGTTCGGCTTCGAGACCTTAGGGTGGGGCCCTGACGCTTGATGAGCCCTTTAAGACATCTCTAAACAGCCCATCGAAGCGTCAGGGGATCGTAGAGTTAGCACTAACCTCGCCCAACACATAACCACTGTGACAAAGCGAGGCAATGGCGCCAGGAGTTGGGACACCATCCCGTCCGGCAGCAATCTGGGCGAAAATGTTAACTTAGTGTAGATTATAGTTTAGTTTTAGATGATTAACTACGTAATCATGTAATATATGTAAAGAAATCATCACAAGACATGACGATGATGATGAAAACTTCATTTGCAGACGGAGCACCGCACCTGCTGCTCCTGCGGTGAGGCCATCGCCGACCGAATCCTGCTCGAAGTGGGCGGCGGCGCGTGGCACGCCGGCTGCCTGCGCTGCTGCGTATGCGCACTGCAGCTGGACAGACATCCCTCCTGCTTCCTGCGGGACCGGCAGGTGTACTGCAAGCAGGATTATGCCAAGTGAGTGGGGTCATGGCTGGGCGTGCTGGCGATTGTACTTTTGTCCATTGTTTCTTAATAGAGTCGGCGTGGTCGACTCATTGCCCTAGCCATCAAGAAGGAGGTTCTCAATTCAATTGTATTTATTTTGTGTGTTTATTACGCGTTTATTTCGTCAATTGTGAATTAGAATTAGAATTTGATGATTCTTGTTTTGATTGTTGGTCATACTTCAGAGGTGGTCCCATATAAATTTTATCAAATTTGATTTAGCGCTTTTTGAAAAAATAACATACAAAAAATATATACACAGATGACGTTTTGGTTTGTGGTTCCCTTCAGCAAGAGCTTTGATGAGGACTTTTCGTGTATAAAGACGACATTCGCTTTCCTACAGGGGAGGAAGAAATAGGGCTTGAACTTGAAGTCGGTTTTTTAAAGTTTTTAACTTGATATTCAGCCTAAATATTCCACATTCAAACTCTGTAATGAACTTTTATGTTTTTCACAAATGTGATCCTTTATCCACGCGTAAAGTAAATTCTGTAACACTATAGCCGTCGTCTCGATTAAAAATCAATAAGAAATCTACACACGTCTGCCGCAATTCACCGTGACCGACTCAAAGATGGGCTTCAACAATAGAAAGCAGGCAAAAACCATTGTGATTCAATAAATAGGTATTTTTGACAATGGTTTTAATCAGAGGTCGTAGGAGGTATGACGGACGGACGGACGGACGTGCGGTCAGTCTTGTATTGCAGTTTGTGTGTCATTCGCCTACACTACGCGCCTGAGTTAACTAAGTTAAGAGTTAAGTAAACTCAATTCTTTCTGGTCCCCTATCGCTAATTCAAATCCAACACAAATTCGGGCTGACAGATACAATGCGAGTAAGCAAAACATCTAAGGAATGTCAAGTTGACTCGAGATTATTGCTAACTTGCTTTCTATCTATCGGTCCCTAATTTCTGTTAAATTAGGGGGATAATGCTACTGCATTACTTTTTCATCGAGATTTCCAAAGTTCATTTGTAGTTAGCGTAAAAGTAACCTGGTAATTTTTGAATAACTATCAACGAAACTCCAATACTGAGAATTACTTCTCTCACGCTGGCTTTGGTATCGATGTCTGATGCTGACGCAGGATCTATTGATCCGATGCTTATCTCGATTTCTTGCCTCTGTAGGTTTATAGAATCGAAAACGCTTTGCCCACACCATGTTTATTGAAGATTATTCTATTGTTTGGAGCCAACTGACGATAACGTAATTATTTGGCAATTCTGTGAACTATTTATAGCGCTAAAGAAACTTACGAACTACCCGTCTTATAGAAACACACTGAGAAAAATAGTAAAAAATATCTAATAAACTGTTTGCCACTTTAGAGTGTCCGTTAAACTTTTTGAGTTGTCAGCTGAGGATTCGGGCACAAGATGTATTTACAACCGATATCCGAGTTAATTATCAAATTTCTGAGCCCAGAGATCTCGGTGCTTCATATTAGAGAATCTCAGACCTGTCAGAATCGAATCACAAACAATCAAATTCAATACAAAGTCTAAAAAATACCATAAAATATGACGTGTTTATAAAACACACGGAACGCTTACCTGCGCCGTGCCGCGCCACAATGGAATTTCATTCGTACATTTAATTCCGATACAATACTGAACCTGCGTCCAATTAACCTCACGTATTAGAATTATCGACTCATCATCTTCAATCCGACCCGGCTGAATTACGGAGGTCCCTTCCCATCTGCGTATATTTCCACTTAACCATACCTCCCGGCTTTGGTTGGGTTGGAATTGGTATGTGTGGATGGCAGGCGGGCTAGGCGGTCTGTTGCGACCTCCGACCTGCCCTGCTCCCCCCTCGGCCCCGCTTCCGCACCCCCCCGCGCCCTGTGTGGCCCGTGATCAGGCACTATTGACGACTGCGGACATGGCAGACGTCATCGGCTCCAATGACACGGGCCTTTTGTGCCCACTCGACCTGATATCAAACCGATATGGCTATTGATCGTGAGCGACCTGGCGGGCTTGCATGTTTTGCCGGCTCGAGTCGTCACTTGTCTCAGTCTAGTGCTTTGCAGGCTAAATATGTCAAACTGGCAACATATTCCGTTTAATCTGTCCGGCGCACCTCAGATGAACGAAGCTCTTTACTCATTACTTTTATGGTGTGGACAGAAGAGCTTACGAAGCAGCATCTTATTTGGCAGTTCCCGACCTGACCTGTGCCGTAACAGTAACACAAACACAAACCCACATCGCAAGCCCTTTTGTCCCCTCGACAGCAGCCAGCACATTCGAAACCTCAACTCCCGATGTTGATACAAGCACAAAAGATTCCAACAAGGGAAATAAGCCTTCACTAAAAACAGGTGCGTGAGAACTTATGCTCAATAGTTGGAAAAGAAAAAAGAGCCAATGTCTCGAGAGTTTTATTGAAAACCGGCGCAACACAAAGCGTCGCCCAGAGAATGTTGCCAGATAAAAAAATACAGCCGAGAGGCAGTGACTTGCAACACTGCTGTTTTCATTTGTCATTTATTTTGATTGTGATAACTTGGTGCGACGTGAAACCATATATTTTAATCGGGACATCGATATGGAATTCCTGGCATGAGGATTGTTGGCATGCTGGGTCAGCCGGGCGGTCTGCTCTGCTCAGTCACCGTACTTCCATTCTACAGAACCCTTCACAGAGTAACTACAGATAGTAAGAATATGGTCACTAGTTTAGTTACACTGTACAAGACAAAAATACACGCATTGTAAAGTCCGTAGTTTCTCGAAAGAAATGCCTACTTTTTGAAGAATGTGAGTCTTAGCTCCAACAAAATCAAATGGTCATAGGTATTCTGAAGTCCATACACATCTCAGAAGGTACCTACTCCACAATAGGTCCCAATCTCCAAACATGACCTTTACACAGACAAGCTCGGCTCACGAACAAAACATGTCATCTCGAGAGGTGCCCGTGCGTACAATAAACGTCAAAATGTGAAGAAGAAGGGGAGGTGGTCAAGGGCTTTCACGGCCGAATGCTCAGACCGATGATCAAATAAAGTGCCGCTTAAATGTCATACTGGCGTGGTCAATTGCCACGCGAGAGACAGAGACATCACGACTCTGAGTGTTCGTCGAACTTTGAGTTCTTGGTTGTGCACTCGGGTGTCTGCGTCGAGGTCCGATGATGCCACCTTCGTGCTTGAACCTTTGTGCTCGAGGTACATTGTTCACGAGCTAAACATCGAATTTATGCGATAGAGAGACTTAAACCTGATTAATGAACTGAAGACCGCGGACTAAAGGGCTTTTGATCGAGTGGTCGTGTAGCAATGCGGTTTCTACTCTATTTAGATAGTACGGGTTAGACGTTTACTAGCGCGGCAGTTTATCAAGGGACGTTGGTAAAGATGGTTACAGGCAAGAATGAGACCCGACAATTGTGAGCGTGCACAGGGCTGGCCAATCAGCTACATGACGAGAGTACACTAAACTGTCGGAACTTAGATAGACACGCCTCACACTTTGTCGAAGTCTTATACAGAATGAAGACTCACTAATGCATTATCAGGTCTCGCCTTCTGGACTGTATGTGAGTTTACAGGATAGTAATATTTTTTCCGCAGGAACCTCAATATTCTTATCCATACGAAATAACCGATTGGTAAGCACTTCCATAGAAGCTGTCAGTATCTCCCCAACCTCATAATCTTGTCGTAACCAAAAGTGGGCTGGCAGTCTGACGCTTGGCCGCTACCAGTTAAGGACAGGCTAAATAAACAATGAAAGAGCGATATATCAAACAAAAGCAATTACGGTAAGTCGCCGCCGGCGGCTGCGCCGGATTTATGTGATGACCTGCGCGCGCGCCGGTCGCCCCCTCCCGCCACCCGATCCCTCTAACAAGACGAACAGCCAACTAAAGTAAAATCGCGAGGTACGGACGCTAAGACGGGCGACAGAGGCTTAAAAAGTTCGATTGATGTGACTTGACAAGAACGCGGCAGACTGCTACTTAAATTAAGTACTACTTAAATATCACCGTTGGCTCGGTAGCCGGAGAGAGTGGCATGAGTTTGAGAGTCTATTAAACTTTGGATTGACGGGACGGGCGTATGTATAGTTGCCTATGCTCGGGAAACGTTTAAGTATTATTTTATGGCGGATGGTGATTGGTGCTTATGAAGTTATATCAAACCAGCTTTTTGAGTGGCCAACAAAATGTATAGTTATTACAAAACTGTTGATAGGAAACGTCAAATTGGGGTACCGTTATTAATCTTATTCAAAACTGAAGTTTGTTACTTTGTCAAAACGTTTGCTTTAGTTTTAGAGAAATAAATACCTAGATAAAGCTTTTAAAAAAACATCCGAAGCAAGTCATGGCTAGCAACATCTGCTTTAAAAGCTTAGCTCCTGCATAAAACATAACTTTTTCAGGTCGTAATACTACTTTCCTACGCTACACCAGTATAGTATAATGATGAATGATTATCTAAGCATTACTATAGCTATAAGTTGTAACGTTGTAAAAAAAAGGTTACTAATTTCCTTCATTTCGTTGCCATTTTACAAGCATTTGAGTCGTCGTGTGGCATTGTTGATACTAGCCTGTTCTGCAAGTTATATTGATAAACGCAATTTTACGACACGGTTTTGCAAAGGTTTGCAGGTTTCATAAAACTCCCGATATCAATAAGTTTTTTGGCAGTTCATAAAAAGTATCGTAGTGAATATATAAATTATCATCTATTTCCGCCTGTTCCTCACCCGAAGGGTGGCAATCGGTTCGCCTCCGCTGTTCCTCTGTCTGTCCGTCAGCGGTATTATGTATCTCGTGAGGAAAAGAAATGTAGGGGGTTGAAATGTTCACAGAGTGTGTATTTCTGTTGCCGCTACAGCAGCAGATAATGAACTATCTACATGCGTTGAATAATATTCAAGAGACATTTTTTCGCGTTTTTAGGGTTCCGTACCCGAAGGGTTCCAAACGGGACCCTATTACTAAGACTTCGCTGTCCGTCCGTCCGTCCGTCCGTCCGTCTGTCACCAGGCTGTATCTCAAGAACCTAGAGAGTTGAAATTTTCTCAGATTATGTATTTCTGTTGCCGCTATAACAACAAATACTAAAAAACAGGATAAAATAAATATTTAAGGGGGCTCCCATACAACAATACCACATACAAACTTATGGATGCACCTGGTTACGTACATGGAGTGTGAAAGTAACCGCACCAATAACTTTTTAAACAATATTTTGCTGTGTAAAATCCAAACTATTCACTCCACACCATCGCTTCCATTGAACGGTGGTACGGAACCCTTCGTGCGCGATTAAGACTCGCACTTGACCGGTTTTTTCTTTTCTGGTACGGAACTCTTTGGGTTTTATACGACTCGCTCTCGACCGATTTTGTATTTGTTTTAAGGAAACAACAAAAAATCAAAGCGTTTCGGCTTTTCACATACGCGGTGGCAGAGTCCCAGATATTCTATATTGTTTTTGCTTTGAGGCTTGTCTAAAATATCTCGAAAATCCTGGTGAGGAAGATTATACATTAGTCAAGTTGATATTACGAGTAGTTTTAGATTAACATTAAAACACCTTAAAGTGTAACTTTATCAACAAAGAACATACGTTACAGACACGACAATAAAGTCCCCGTATTTACAATTCACGCGACCACATCCTGTGAATACAGGCGGTGGTACGAATAAGTGTTTAAATATTTTAGTGACATTAATTATACTCTGTGATATATAGTATGATAGCTGTGACAGCTGTCATCAAAATTACGCCTATCAAGTACCGTATTTTGCGACGGTGAAGTGTAGACAAATACCGTACTTTATAAGCGATTAGTGATGTCCTAGGGTCATCGTACAACAAGATAAGCTATCGATCTTGGAAAAATTAATTGATAATATAATAGTGTGAGAAAATAGATTGAGATAAGAATTTTTACAAAGAAAATAATTTGACTCTGATTATGATTTGGGCTGTCACCCTTCATTGAAGGAATAAAAACGCGTAACAAGTTGCTTTCGTTTAATTTAATTAAAACATTCAGTTACATATAATCGAAATATCGTTAACTATAATGACCTATTATCAGTTCTAGACATGCCATTCTGACAGCTGTCACAGCTATCATGCTATGTTTTACAGAGTATAGGGATATGATTTAGAGCAAATATTCGACATGAAGCGCATTGCAGTTAAAAAAGAAATAAAATGGCTTTGGTTAAAAAAACAAACAATTAAACTAACAGCCGCTTATCACGGACAAGTGAAAGAAAGTCACAATCACAAATACACATGCGTCACGCCTTATCCTATACGCTGAGGCAGCCCCGAAAATACCATTTCCCGTGACAGCTTCCATCACCGCTATAGAGAAATTTGTATTGATAAATAAGTAAATATAATATTCACTGACAAAACACGTATAATTTATTTTATTAATAAAATCATAAGTTTACAACAAAATATTGAATGACAACCGTGTCCAAGACCGAACTTTAAACCAGAAAAGAGATCACAAACTGAACTTGTCTATGTTGCAAAAGAACACCGAAATTGCAAGTTCGTTTAAAATTAAATCAATACCTTCGTAACGCGCTTTTGTCGCTGTTTGCGCACTTTGACCAGGACTCGACGTGAAAATGGAATGATTGTTTCAGGAGAATATGAAGTGCGTATGGAATGGATGAGGGGTTATATGAATGATTACCCAAAAGAATGCCGAAAATATCCATAACATTGGCGTGCAAATGCTTTTAGGAATTTAGATGGAAATATAATGAACAGAGGTTTCCTCTCGATGTGTTTCATCACCGTTTGAACGCCTGAAGAAACGTTCCAACGTTCCACAGTTGAGAAAAGATGCTCATCAGTATGTTCCACCCTGAATATCTAATGGAGCACACGCCTCCCACACTCAGTACGAGCACAAATGCGCACTCCATGTCTTATGTAAATGCCCCCTTGTCGACTCGGCTTTTAATTAATCTCTAGGCGCATAAATATACACGCCAATCGATTGGATTCCGATTCTAGATCGATTTATACACTTACTTACGAGGGCGCCAATGCGGCGGAATAATAATCGACTTGATAGTGATACAGTTGCTTTTGAGATGTGTGCTTTTAAAATCGGTGTGAGTGTTTAAAACCGCACGAAGACCAGCCGGCAGACCACCAGCCAGATGGACGGATGACATCATCGCCATAGCGGGTAGACAGTGGATGCGGGAGGCTCAGGACCGGAGTGGATGGCGTGGTGAAGAAGAGGCCTATACCCAGCAGTGGGTGAATGTGGGCTGATTGATGATGATGGTGATGATGTGAGTGTTTGTGTGTTGGGTAAGGAAGACTACATGCGACGGGCCGGTGACCCAGATTGGAAAGGTCTGAGCGAGACTATTATTGAATGACAAATAGTAAAAAACATAAAAAGGCCAAAAAAATAAATATGGTTAGTCACGTATACAAAAGATATCAACGAGTATTTTACACGAAAACCTACGGAAGATGTCGTCATTACACATCATTATATAAAATTTATCAGGGAACACTTCATTCTTACACACTTTTCTTGTATCATGTACGGTTTTCTTTGAAACTGGGTCGACGCTCTCCCGGAAAGGGAGGAGAGGTCTGAATTTTAACCTCGCTTTAGATAAAATACTGCGTTAATTTTGCCAATTTTTAGCCAAAATTATTGTATGACTCGGGAAATGAAAGCGCTATTAGACATTAAAGTGGCACTATATTTAAGTCAGCACCTTTGTCATTGTCCTTTGAACATCCATCTGCTAACCTACCTGGGCGCTGGGCTACTTTTGGCGGGAATTACTGCGCATATGTACAGTTGAAAAGTGACTAATGCGCATTCAAGGTCACCGCTCATAACTCGTGCCGCGAGATATACTGACCAATGACCGCCAATGAGATAAGTTTCTAATTTATTTCCGTGTTTATCCTATTGGATGTCCCTGAGTTGTTGTCGTTGGTTCACCAGTGTCAGTTGCTAATTGTTGTTCTTGAGAGTTGTCAACGTTGTTACACGATTCCAGATTCGATTCTCCATTCTCGTCCCGCTAACCGCCGAAATGATAAATAGCACCTTTGTCCGCTGTAGTGACAAAGCCGGCGCGCCTGCGCAAATAACCGCCGGCCAGCTATAAATCCTCACTCGTTGATTGCGTTCTGTACACCCCCCACGCCCCTCCGTTGCCCCCCACCCCCCCGAACCCCCCGCAACCCACACTCCCCATTCACTCAGCGACATGATTTAAATTATTTGCTTTAGGTACAAGAGTGGAAATTATACAACCGATTGTTTTTGGTACTGCCCCGGGCAGGTGAGCTGATGGGTTCGGACCTCTGTCTGAGTTACAACCGAACTTACAACAACAACACACACAATGCATTCCGGATGACTACGAAGTTAATGTGTATCATCGAGCGTCGATATGTTACGAAGTTAATGTGTATCATCGAGCGTCGATATGTTACGAGTAGAATTCTTTTGTAAGGTCGACGGATGATCAGTCGGTTCTCAGACAGGGTTAAGAATGTTAGGCTAGATTGAAGATAGGTTGTTGCTAACGAAGATTCTTAAACGTTTCACCACTCACTAGACTACAATAATGAGCAATGTTATTCTGTTTAAACGTTGGTTTCGCTGGTAAGTCGCTGACATCAAATTAGATACTCCAAATATTTACAAACGCGTTTCAGATAAGAGTAAACTTTATCTTCTGTTCACTCGGTAGTTCAGAGATGTAGATGCAAGTCACTTAACTCTTTGAATACCACCGGCGTTAGACAACGCCACTTTTCCGTTGCAGGTTTAAAATTGTATAACCATGGCATAAGGTTCAAAATGTACCTTTCACTACATATATATGTCACCGTAAGATAGTCTAAATCGTTAGTTGATAAACTAATGCGTTAGTTAATCAACTATCAACAGATAGTGAACCAGAATGACGGGGTTTAGAATTTACGTTTCTTTTGTTCTTACATGTCAACCTAAAACGAAGACTATTAGGGGAATTCGCTGCGCTTCACCGTAGCTACCGCAGTGTTTACCCTGGTATTTTGTTTGCAATTCAAGTTTAACTACTTTTTACAACAGTTTACTATTTTAATTTTTTTAATAATAATATAATATCTTGGACACTATTTACACACATTGATCTAGCCCCAAACTAGGATTCCCTGTATCTTGGGTACTAGACAACGATATACATACTTATATAGATAAATATTATACTTAGATAGATTAACAACCATGACTAGGGTACAAACATCCGTTCTCATCAAACAAATATTTATCCTCACCGGGACTCGAACCCGGGACCCTTGGCTTCGCAGGCAGGGTCACTGCCGACTCGGCCATTCGGGTCATCGAATCGAATGGCCGAGTCGGCAATCGAATATTTAAAGGTTTTAACCGTTAGTTTATCAACTAACGCGTCATACAGTAAGCAGTACGCTACAGTTTACTATCTGTCGAAAGTTGACCAACTAACGAGAAAAAAACGTTTGTTTATCAAGTAACGGTTTTGACAATCTTACGGTGACATATATATTGCTGGTGCAAAGCCCTCTAAAAGCCTTTCTGTTCCCGGCTAAGAGCTTGAGTAGTTTTTCGATGGCCATTTTTAATTCCTCGATCAAAATCCTCGACAAGTGAGAAAGTCCAATAAGAATTACCAGTAGTCGGATCGAGACCACCCCAATCAATATGAATAGTTAACAGCTTATCTCCGGCAGGGGTACGCGACATCTTCATTACTTAGAGTGTTAAAACTTGTCGGTCTGTTACCAACTTCATTATTATGCGCAAGAGTGCGTTAATGACTTTGCCGAGACAAAATGGTAATAAGTGGCGATAAGGCGGGAGTGTGGCGCTGTGGCCGAATGCAAATTGTTTGGTGCTTTTAACGCTTACATGTAGTCCATTTTTGTTGAAAACACATCACTGTATAGTGCGAAAATTCCAGAACATATCGACATCAAGAAACTAAGGCCCGGTTGCACAATTGACAACTAGTTTGACGGACACTCTCAAAGACACGCCGTCTGTCTTTCGCTTGGGAAGTGACAGCTATGACATTTTCTTTCTCTCGCTCGGGAAATTACAGCCATGATATTTTTTTATAGGCAATTTATATGAGCTGCAGTTTGTGCAATCATCCTGGTGAAGATGTACATATCGAGGGTCGAGGGTTTAAATAGAGCATTGATGACCTGGATAGGTAACCAAACGTCTAATGCCGATTCAGTTTAGGTATCTAAACTAACCCGCAAAACTACCATGGCCGTCTTAGACAAATAAAAAAAAAAAACTATTAGCACAAATACTATAATATATTAGGCAAATAAAAAACCTAATTATAAATACTGAAAATCCCGACTGCCGTACACTATAAGTACAAAACAAGCAGATAAGATTTAACTTAATTATTGAGATTAGATAAAATTGTTATAGTACAGTGTTAAATTTATTTTAATTTAAATGCAATCCGATCCCACACTATTAATTTGAATTGATCCCGCTTGCTATTAAATTTAATTTAACTTAACTGTACTATGATATTTTATCATATCTCAATAATTACGTTTAGTCTTATCGTGTATATGTATGTAGTGCATTTTATTGTACGGCATTTCCTGTTTTTTAAGACAAAGTTGTATGTAAAGTAGAAAAAATCTTTAGATGCTAACAACTAATATGTATTATTCATAGATTGTGCAAGATTAGTATTTATTTCCGTACTCGACTTTTAAAGCCCGTTAGTTTGATACCCTGCTCGAGGTTCTTGAAAAATGATTTATAACTCGCACACTTACACGCTTAAGCGCGCAAAATCCGCCATCTTGTTTTAATTTATTTACGTACCCAGTGACACTCGCGCTATCAAGACAAATCGAATGACGTATAATTTATAAAATTTGGTGCAGCCTTTGAGTAGTTACAAGGGAATCCAGGAACAGACATACATATATATATGTGCAGGTCAAACACATAACCCCCCTATTTTCGCTGCACTGCAGTCGTATAATAAAGCCCAATGGAGTATTGGAATTGTGATGACATTGAACCTAATCTGAATCTCTTGGTGATAGGAATTTAAGGAGTGTTCATGCATTTCATAAAAGTTCAACATAAAATAAAGAGAGCTTATCTGTAACTTGGTTTTTAGCCGAGTTCTGTTTGCAAATAACAAGGCTTTTCACATAGACAAGCAAGCAAGATCTGTTAATTCTTCAACACACAAAAAAAACATCCACTTCATAATCCGATCGCCACCACTTAATTACCCAAAAGATTTCTTTAAATTAATGTTATTGCATCGACTTAGCCGGCGAGAAAAGTCACTTAAATAAACAGGTTTCCTAAATTAAGTGTCGCCTCTGAATGTCGTGATAACAATGTTTTAAGTCGGTTTAATGGGTTTATAACGGGCTGTTGCACGCTTTTACACAATTCATTATTTTAAAAAGGGCCCGCGAAACGGTAATGAGCGGAGGTGGGCACAGGTCGGGGACCACACTGGCGAAAATCACGCTACTAATATAATATAAGGCTTGTTTTTAAACGTTTACCAAAAAATTAAAAAAAATACTACCAATAAATTCGAAATGACTGCCGGGATTAGTAAATGATCACCAAATTGTGTTTGGATAAATGATCACCAAACTCCTTTTTATGTTTTGTGTACTTAAATTTATGTTTAAAATATTTTTGGTTGTTTTTAAATGTTCTACCTAACACGAAGGATAAAGGGGGCTTTGCTTCGCTCACCCCCTTTACCCTTCACCTAAGCTACCGCAGTATTTTGCCCTGATATTTTCTGCAACTTTTGGTGATCATTTAGACATTTTGGGTAAGAAAATATAATAGCTACAGATCGTTTACTAAAGCGATTGCCAGCTCGTTCACAGGACTCACACTAATGCAATTCCACTAAACAGTATGTTTAAAAACGTATGGTTCTATTCTAACCTCGAAATAGGTAAACAGTCACAATAAGCTCGTCGAATGACACGTGACACGAAAGCAAAAATATTACTCTGTATTTAAAAGCCATTAAAAGCCAAACAATAAACTGTCTCCGTCATAAGGTCATATCTCATAAGGTTGACCATGCGCGAGAGAGACAGACAGACTATTATTGATGCCCATGCAGTGCAACGTCATACGGCAAAGACCTGTGCACCTCGGTGGGGACATTAAAGGGCTACATTTATTATCATTATTATTACATATCACACCGACGCTGGCATTTTCCGGGCGAGAGGCTGTGGCTTTGAGAGTTTGCCAAAATTTTGAGTTGTCCGCCATGATTCCGGGCCGCACCTCCTACAACAGCTTTGCGTTGCGTTGATGACTCTTTGATGCTTGCAATAAAATGCGACGACAATTTATTGATTTCACTTGAGGTGGGTACCTATTTATTGATGTACGGAATTTGCGTGTGGCCTTTTATGATTGTTTAATATTCATTGCTTTCTTATGTGTTATTTGTAAGTTGCTAAGCGAGGTCGTGAATTATACCCGCATTTCAGTAGAACAGCGGCATTTATATGAGCTGCCGTATCCAGTGGGTGTGTCGACGGAAGTGGGTGAACCAGAAGGCGATACATTTTATATCTTTGGGATGTTTCATGTTTTGAGCTCAAACAGGACTACTCACACCGGCACAATGGTGGGTGAAGTCCTGTTATATTATAAACACTTTTCAACAAAACATGTTCAGCAGTGAATCAATAGGTAACTATTAAAGATACATCCTCTTATTTATTTATTTTTTAAAGTGACCTCGAAATAAAAAAAAAGCTATAAACGGCCAGCTGTATCTTTGTAATGGCCATTTTTCTGAGAGTTCATAAAATAGAAAATAAAGTGGTTCCAAATTCGACATTAGATGGCGTTGGCGAGACATTCTTATTTTTTTTTTTTGATGCCATTTGTCAGTTCAAAAGATAGGTCTTTGGCAGGAAATGTTATTTTGATGGTAATTGAGTTCACCTAAGTTGTTGTTATGGTTTATACCGACAATTTTTTAGTTTTTGTGATTATTACGACTATTGGCTTCAAACACTTTGGCGAAACGAGGCTGGCAATTTTTTCGAACCTTTGTGTCTTTTTTGGGTTTCAATCAGAAATCTCGTGCGATATCAAAGGAAATAGTGAAGATCAATGGCCATCATCCTTGCATCGTTAAATTCCGAAAAAGCGATAGTTATGTTTTCCCTAGCGATGAACGTCGAAGATTACTATGGGTTCGGGAAGTCGAACAAGTAAAGTCTGAATTGACCACAGCAAGTAAGTGTGGGTCTGCTTATGTATATGTCACCGGAAAATAATACGATCCGCAAGTTTATAAATTTCCTAGGAAATTTATAAACTTCCTTCTAGATTATATTAGGCTAGGTTAGGTTAGGTTAGGTTATGTTAGGTTAGGTTAGGTTAGGTTAGTATATTTATAAACTTGCGGAAAAAATATTAGGAATTTTATAAACTTGCGGATCGTATTATTTTCCGGTAACATATATACTCTTTGGTTATAAATTTATCACATACCCATAAATAAAAGCCATGACGAATCAGCGCCATCTGTCACAGCTCTCAGTTTTTTTATATTATCTGTCAGAAAGCCTTTGTATCGAAATTCCTAAATAAAATTTCACGAAGTTACGGCTTTAAACTCTGATTCGTCTTAACCTTAGTAAAGAGCATTCAGACAATCTCATGTGGCCTTCGTGACTGTACGTGACCACTTCACTAGTCTACCAAACCCATGTCGGCATTCCTTAAAGCGTATTAGGAACATACATCATTTAGCCGACGTGCAGGTAATTAATATGGAAATAAATACTTAAAAAATATGACTGCCTTCCTCATAATCGCCGCTTGTGGTCAGCCGTACATATTACCAGGTTGTTCAGGTGTAAACTTGGAGTAGTAAGCAGTTGCGTGTTTGAAGCTGTCTTTTAAACACGGTCCCTGCTGCGATCGAAGAATATCGCAATAAATCTGCAGCAAAAACGCCGCATCGGGGTATTTTATACCTAGCGTGTCTTCCTTTCGTGTAACTTCTACAGAAAATTGATGATACCATCTGTCCCCCTATTCTCTATCTCCAACAGCGATGTCGATGTCTTTGAAATTGACGTTTGAAGGTCGTTTACCAACCAGTAGCCATATCGTGTGGTTCTGACATCTGGGAATTTCAATACTGCTTTAAAAATATTGCCAATCATAACACGATTATTTGCACGAGTTCCCCAAATATCATCTGTCGTAAAGGTGGTTAGCGATCTAGAGTTTATGCTGTGTAGGACAATTTGAGATGTTGTTATTACGAATATATTATCTCAGTATCTTGACAAGTATGTTTACATAAATGTGTGTGATGTCGCTGTTTCTGGTTCCCACGACTTAGGGTGTCCTAGTGTGAGGCCAGAAGCAACGTATGTGTATGTTAAAATCCAGATTAATTATCAATACAAATCACAGTCTTATCAAATGACAGCTCGTGTGAACCTGTAGTTCGATTCTGTATCTCCGACAGATATTGCGACTCGATGTAGACTAGCGACTTAGTTCATTCAAA
Organism: Argyresthia goedartella; assembly: GCA_949825045.1. Taxonomy (NCBI): domain Eukaryota; kingdom Metazoa; phylum Arthropoda; class Insecta; order Lepidoptera; family Argyresthiidae; genus Argyresthia; species Argyresthia goedartella. The sequence goes on along the minus strand of OX463806.1, from coordinate 43,380,678 downwards.
GGAAATTCAAAAACAGTTGCAATCGCAATCAAATCGTGCTGAAAAGTCGGCACACAAACTTCAAAATGTCAATTTGATTGCGGTCCGGATTGATGTCAGAGTTACAGAACATAGGCAGAGGTACCGATTCCCCGCCGCCCAAAAAGGTTGATCGACGAGGGAGTTTCTAGAGTGTTGCTAGATCTATGCTGCTTTCCTGCAGGAGTTTTGGCGCCAAATGCTCCAAATGCTGCCGGGGCATCTCCTCGTCAGACTGGGTACGCAAGGCCCGGGAGCAGGTCTACCACTTGGCCTGCTTTGCCTGCGACGCCTGCGGGAGGCAGCTGTCGACTGGCGAGCAGTTTGCTCTCCATGAAGACCGGGTGCTGTGCAAACCTCATTACCTGGAGACGCTGGATGGAGGCTCCATTTCTTCTGATGGTAATTGGGTTTTGTTTTATGACAGTTTTATATGAGTATAGGTGTCAACGAGTCAGATATATACTACGCCACACAGTTTTTATGTTAGTAACTAACAAAGAAATTGCTTAAAGGTGCAGTTTGCTATAGCCAGAATTGTTTGAACTTTACCCATCGACATGAAGGGAAGAAAAAAAGCATATTACTTGAGCTGCTGTTTTTAACGTGTGAAAAGACCAAAATCAGAGTAGTTTTGAGTATTTTAATGTATATAAAACACTGTCCTGGGTAAGTGTATTCATTTAATTTGCAGGTTCGGGCTTGGACTATCCAATCTTGTAATTGACACACGTCACCTAGCGTAGGTACTGAAGATTCCGCGTGGAGGAGAAAATGTAATTTTACATAATTCCCATGTCATTACTTTTTGTTTGCTGGCCGGCTGGGCAGCATAAAAGTTGATTACGTAGATTCACTTTTATCTTCCTGAAGTGCAAATGCCGATTTCCCCAACTAAGTATCTACAAACTCGTGTATTATAAAGGGAAATATTAAACGGCACTTAAATACTGATTTGCACAGCAAATATCAGGGCAAAATGCTGCGATAGCTCTTAGGTGAAGGGTAAAGGGAGTGAGCGAAGGGAAGCCCCCTTTATCCTTCGTGTTAGGTTGAACATGTAAACATAAACTTAAGTACACATACAATATTTAAAACATAAAAAGTGTTTTTGTTGATCCTTTTTTGCTGTGCAAATCAGTTTTTTTGATGTGCTATTAAATACTAGGCTATTATAAATACTCTAGATCTGATTTGGTTTTCATCTAACATAAACACAATGAACTACAATCTCCAGGTCCCTGCCTTGTATGTTATTATATGTTATGTACAAAATATACTAAACTCACTATCTATAAGTATTCACGCACCACGTGTAATTTGTTTACTTCCCTGTAGTTGATCGAATGAAGTTTATTATTTCTTATCATTATGATGTAATTGGTCCCATTTAACATTCTTATCGGACATGATTAATTTCTGTTATTTATTACCTATACGTTACAATCAAATATGATTACTTCTATGTGATCTCTGCATCTGTCTTATCTTATCTTCAAATAATATTTAGCTGAAACAGTTAAATGGCGGCACCCTTTACTTAAAATTTTCTACTATTAGCATAGAAAATACTAGAAGACTATCCCGAACAGAAAATCGTACTCCGTTATAAAGCTAAACTATCCTTCCAGGCACAGATGGCATTAGCCCTGTTTTCTGGCAATTTTTTGCACGTTAAATTGCCCTGGCCTGCAACTAAGTATCACACTTTTAAAATTGCAATATTTTTTTTAAGTACTTATGATATGCTTTCAAAATAAAAAGGACTCGAAAAAGAGTTTATTTTTGTACTTTCGTTCCAAGGGAAAAAATGCTGTAAAACGTTTTTTATTTTAAATGTTTAACTTCTATAGTTCAGAAAAAAAAGTGTGGTACTTAGTTTTGCAGGCCAGTGTAGGTTGTTTAAAAATTATATTTTTCGTTATACGATGTAATGTATGGCGATGGACACTCTTCTTTATATTATTACTCTAAGAGTCTCACTTATTAAAGTTCCTCATTGTTCTGATAAATACTTATTTTTGGCTTGAGAACTGGCCAAATGGAAAAAAAACGGTCAAGTGCGAGTCTAAATTCCGTACCACCGTTCAATGGAAGCGATGGTGTGGAGTGAATAGTTTGGATTTTACACAGCAAAATAATGTTTACAAAGTTATTGGTGCGGTTACTGTCACACTCCATGTACGTAACCAGGTGCATCCATAAGTTTGTATGTGGTATTGAAAGAATTGTTGTATGGGAGCCCCCTTAAATATTTCTTTTATCCTGTTTTTTAGTATTTGTTGTTATAGCGGCAACATAAATACATCATCTGTGAAAATTTCAACTCTCTAGCTAGCTAGGTTCTTGAGATACAGCCTGGTGACAGACGGACGGACGGACGGACGGACGGACAGCGGAGTCTTAGTAATAGGGTCCCGTTTGGAACCCTTCGGGTACGGAACCCTTAAATGTGCATAACTTTAATGAGCTCTGGGCAGTGGTAAAAGACTCTGTTGAGTGGTAACTGGATGAGATGATGATGAACTTAAATCAGCCCACCAATCTCCAACAGTTTTATTTCTTCCCCAGACGGCTGTGACTCCGAGGGTTACCACAAGAGCAAAGCCAAGCGAGTCCGGACCACCTTCACAGAAGAGCAGCTCCAGGTCTTACAGGCCAACTTCCAGCTGGACTCGAACCCCGACGGGCAAGACCTGGAAAGGATCGCCCAGGTCACCGGCCTCAGCAAACGGGTCACCCAGGTCTGGTTTCAGAACTCCAGAGCAAGGCAGAAGAAGCACCAGCATACGGGAAAGGGAAAGCAAAACCAATGTGAGTAATACCTGGATTTGAAAAGCCAGCTGCATTGCGAGTTTCTGTTAAGTCTTGCGTTTTGCGAATTGTTGGGGTATGCGGAAAAATAATGAGGTTCTGTTTTAACCTGGCGATTTCTCGGCGTGGTCTGATTGTATCTCTGTTTGTTCGCAGTGATGGCGCGTGACAGTGAACCGGTGGGGTTTGGCCGGCCTATCAACCTGCATCTCACGTATTCCTTCCAGAACAAACCCCCGTTTGTCCCGATAGGTGAGAATAACACGCCGCATTTCAATATTCTGATTATCAAGTCAAATTTCGCTGATAAACTTGGCATGGCACTGTGTTAGCTGTTATTAGGACTCGGGAAGGCGAGAGGCTCAAGACCGGAGTAGATAGCGTGATAAATAGGCCTAGACCTAGCAGTGGGTAAATATAGGTTGGTTAACCTCTTCAGACCTGAACGTGTAACAAATGCCATAGTATTATTATTGTTGGTTCATATCATATTATTTTTGCAAACATGGTGCACATATGTGGACCTTGGGTTTTAAGACTGTTGAAACTGCCCTTATCCTTGTGGTATGGTATGTAACAGTCACCCTTTTTTATGCACAAATTTACACAACACTTATTACACATTGTACGGCATCTTGATTTACATGTTGGGTACCTGCATTTGCTCGCAAAGCCGTCATCTTTGAAGACAGGTAGGTGGCCAATTTCGTCTTGTCTCACTTCTATCTGCGGATGCGGTACTACGGGTCTTGGTTACTTTTTTGGAGGTTCTTCCGATGCCTGGGATAGAGATTCTTCTCGCTGCAAGACTCTAGAACCACCTCTTGAGCCAGAGCTGGTGCTGGGCTCCACCTGGCCACCGGCATACTTTGCTATTGCAGTGCCTATGTCGAGGCGGTACTGCATTAGTACTCTTCGATCCTTCGGCGCAACATTTTCTTCACTGCAGCTTGTGACGTATATTATCTAGCAGTTTACTACATCCAAGTCCAACAAGTGGTTGAACATACGTACTGACCACTTCTTGGTCTTCATTGAGCTTCTGTACTATGCAATTAGGCGATCACAGAGGTCTATGCCCCCCATGCACACGTTGTAGTTTCTGATACATTGTGGCTGGGCTACATCTACTTTTTTTTGCACCAGCGCTTGCAGGTACCTGCTACAGCACTGCCAACACACGTGGACAGCATGGGACCGCTTTTGTGTACATTTGAGTACACATATCTTGTCTTCATTTCTGGTCTTCCCGTCCCAAGTGCCCCTAAACATTTCCTTGTCTGCTTTAAATTTCTTTATGGCTGGTCCTATTCTATTTGTCATAACAGTCCCAGTTAGGTACATTTTTTTTTGTTGGTGTTCAGATATTCGGCCAGCTTGAGGCTTGTGAAAAACCTGTCTGTGTACAACACGCAGCTTCCTTCAATAGCTCGGCATAACAATTAGACTAAACCGGCGCCTAAACCTAGTGCTGCCATGTCACCTCTGGGTATTGCGTAAGAACCCATATACAGGTGAAAGTCCAACACAGCATCATCTCTCTAGCTGCCAGCACAAAGTTTTTCAACCCCAGTGAATTAGGTTTCGACGGTACATACTACATCTGCTCGTCTATCGACAGGTGTTGAGAACTTGGCAAGCTGTGACATTTCTTGAGTATGCTGTCAATCATGGGCCTCAACTTCCATAGCTTGTCATAGTTTTTTTGTCTGTCTGCAGTGTTGTTCACAAGATGCAGCTAAAAACCGGTCAAGCCGCACCAATAACTTTGCAAACAACATTTTGCTTTGTAAAATCCAAACTATTCACTCCACACCATCCTTACCATTGTACGGTGGTACGGAACCCTTCCTTACGGAACCCACTTGGCCAGTTTTTAGTATTTGTTGTTATAGCGGCAACAGAAATACATCATCTGTGAAAATTTCATCTGTCTATCTATGACGGTCCATGAGATACAGCCTGGTGACGGACCACCGGACGGACGGACGGACAGGGGAGACTTAGTAATAGGCTCCCGTTGGGCACCCTTTAGGGTACGGAACCCTAACAACGCTCACGAATGAGTGGTAAGCATAGTTATGTACTCCAGTACATTCGTGCTTGTGGATATTTCAGAGTACCCATTAGTAACTGTACTCCTGCAAACTTAATCATCTCTTTGTAATCCGATCCGATCGATGGTCTCTCTATTGTACAGAGTAGATGTTAGTTTGCTCTGCAAACAAAATCAAAAAGTCGAGGTCCAAACAATCAAAAATGCAATCTGCAAGACATTTCTGTTTGAGCTTCCCTGTGGCCTCACTATGTCATCATCAATTCTTGGACCCAAGGGGGACAGAGGTTTTGTAAGCCAAAAGATCTTTGAGTGGTACTTTCCTCATCATTGCCAGGTAAGGTCATCTTGAACAGGCAGATTTTGACCCTGTTTTTCTGACTCCGGTGACGAAGGCCTGGGTTCTGCAAAGGGTAAGTATTCCTCGTCAATGATGACATCAGCAGAGAAGTCTTGATCGTTGGCATTGAGGAAGTCTTCTATTTCCTTGTCGTTCATCGATATTCACCCACACAAGGAATAACACACACGCTATGTTTTGAGGTAGGTACACAGTTGTGTACCTCAATTATCCCAATGATCAATTCTACCCAAAAATAGAAAAATATACTATTCTATGGCTCCAAGTAACACTTCAACTCGTTGTGCTATTCAAACAAAATTAAACAACTGGGCTGATTATAACGGCTTGTTCTAACACTGCAATTTTTTGCCATTAAACACTAAAGTAATAATAATAATAATACCTTGGACACTATGTAAACTGTAAAAAAGTAACAAAAATAACATTTCTGAATATTTACCTCAATTTTAACTTTTTTCCGCAGCACAAGTGAGAGCAAACAAACCGTCCGCAAACTCAATGAATAATAATGCCTTGGACACTATTTACACACATTGATCTAGCCCCAAACTATTACGATTCCCTGTATCTTGGGTACTAGACAACGACACACATACTTATATAGATACTTAGATAGTTAAACAACCATGACTAGGGTACAAACATCCATTCTCATCAAACAAATATTTGCCCCCACCGGGACTCGAACCCGGGACCCTTGGCTTCGTAGGCATTGTCACTGCCGACTCAGCCATTCGGGTCGTCGTCGTGGAATAAAACTTAGAGTAAACTTTCGTCTAACGGCATCTATTGGCCACGATCGTAAACATAGGTTCTTCGACTACGCCGTTTAAATTATGCTATTCGACGGTAGATGGCGTACATGGTTCAAAAGTACGATTGAAGGTGTAATAAAAGTACGTATGTGTACCCCAGGTAATATCTTGGACACTATTGACACACATTGATCTAGCCCCAAACTAGGATTCCCTGTATCTTGTGTCCTAGACAACGATACACATACTTATATAGATAAATATTTAGATAGATAAACAACCATGACTAGGGTACAAACATCTGTTCTCATCAAATAAATATTTGCCCCCACCGGGACTCGAACCCGGGACCCTTGGCTTCGTAGGCAGGGTCACTGCCGACTCAGCCATTTGGGTCGTCGCAGGTCTGAAGAGGTTGGTGATGACGAAGGCGAAAAGACGGCAGATCGGGTAGTGACAAAGAGATGATGATGATGAAGGTGATAATGTAAATTAGACGGCAGTTTCTTGACTCATCGCATTCGCTCTTTTTTCTGTTGTTTAGGATCTTTCTTAATACTATATATCTCCACTTCCAGATGGAACTTCCTTCACGGATTCTTCAATGGATGAGCTGTCGGAAGACTCGTCGATACATTGCATGCAAAGCGAGGTCTGAGCGAAGATACTTCACCTCTGATCAAGTACTGCAGTATTGGCATGGTGCGTTGTGAGGTGGTGAATGCGGCGTACACGGCCCACTTGTTCCATTCCGTTGACCCGATTCTAATGAGATAACTTGGCAATTCTGGCATTTAAAATGTGAACAGCATGTCAAGCATAATATAAGTGAGTAAGAAACGGAATTCTGGGCCGTTCTTTCCGTTTTTAGAGTTCCGTACCCATAGGGTAAAACGGTGATAGTAATAACAAATACTAAAAAACTGAATAAAAGAAATATTTAGGGGGCTCCCCTACAACAAACGTGATTTTTTTGCTCGTATTTGCTAGATATTGATAACGGCAACAGGTAGACGCTTGAAATATTCACGGAATATTTAGTTATAATTCACTTTAAAAATAAATAATTAAATTAAAATAAAACAAATATTTAAGGGGGGCTCCCATACAACAGATATGATCTCTTTGCCGTTTTTATAGATAATGGTACGGAACCCTTCGTGCGCGAGTCCGACTTGCACTTGGCCGGTTTTTTATACTTAGATCCGGGTACTTGGTGGGCTACCTATAGTCAAGACTAGAAGGTATTTAAAAGAATGTAAACAAATAAATCTATGAGTCATATAAATAAATCTTAATAAATCTTGCCAAAATGCCAAGGCGTCCAAACTAACCATGGATTCATTTGAAACTCCTTTTAATTAGTTTATCTACACACGTATCATAAACCCTCTTTACTGCGTCCAAAAACCACACGTTACGACCAGCATAATGATAAACTTCTTGGTAAAAACTCATTTCTTATCTGAATATTTATCATTATGTCCATAATGTACCAAAATTGTCAAATTATGACAATCAAATTTTGAACGCCGACGCCCGCCTGCGTGCCGCCCCTAGTTTGTGAAGTTGGTACTACAGAACAAGGTAAACAACTGCAGAGCAATGATCAATGCCACAATGCCGGTCAATCATGCGGTTCCAGAACACATCAAAGAGAGCTTATGATATGTGTGTAGATAAACTAGTGTATGTAACTGTACATAATTATGCATTAAAACTCTCGAGTGATATTATTATGAAACTCGCCTTCGGCTCGTTTCATAGACCCACTCTCAAGTATTAATGCCCTCCATTATGTAGCAGTCACATAAACTACTAGTATGTAACTGTACATTATTATGAAACTCGCCTTCGGCAGGTTTCATAAACGCACTCTCGAGTTTTAATGCCCTCCATTATGTATCAGTCACATAAACTACTATTCGTTTTGACTGTGGAATCGGCATACTATAATTATTTTAAATACCTTCATGTCTTGATTATATACCACCATTTCAGAATTTGCATTCTCCTCTGGTTATAACTTTTTAATATTTACTATTCTATAAAAAATATCAACATCATATCATACTCGTCAGCTAATAAAAAGTATAATATCTATACATTATTAGCTTCAATTCCTTTTTGGGGTCTATTCCTAGGTATCACAGTACCATGGACTAGCCCCCTGTGAAGAAAAATGGTCTTAAGTAGGCATTTATGTATGTGGGCATATATATATATATATATATATATATATATATGTGTGTTTGCAATAACTCTGACTAGTAAAATCTTAATGTATTATGTATTCCGGACTTTACTCGTTGTATATACAAAAAGTATTGGATTGAAAAGTTATGAATTTGTATGTAACTTCTTACGCAATAAGCTGTTTTTAGACTCAACGATTAGAATCCTTCTATTAGAGTGCTGTAAGTAGTTGATAGGTGTTTCGTCCTTTTATTTAATGTAAAAAGTAATATATTTGTATTATTTATTTACGTAACTGTGATACCTGCAGAGTATTGCTGGCTTTTCTTAATTTTCGCACATAAGTACTCTTTCAAGCAGGTGACAGGTCCCTACGTATTAAATACATCTAGGTATGTGACAAGAAATTCCTATGCAAGATTTTAGATTCATGATTATGTTTTCCAAAAATCTAGGAGATCATCATCATTAATGGGAATTATTAAACTGCACATCAAAAATACTGATTTGCACAGCTTATATCACGGAAAAATGCTGCCGTAGCTTAGGTGAAGGGTAAAGAGGATGAGCGAAGCGAAGCCCCCTTTAGCCTTCGTGTTAGGTTGAACAACAAAAAATACTTAAAAATAGACTTGAGAACACATAAAATATTTAAAACATAAAAAGTGTTTTTGCAGATCCTCTTTTTGCTGTGCAATCAATATTTTTGATGTGCGTTTAAATGCTAGCCATAATTAATAAATTTTTATACCTAAGCTACGTAATATTTATGTAGTACATGTATGTTGGGTAGGTGAAAAAAAGCATTTATTATTTAAATAATTTTATTTCAAGTATTCGTGCCAACTGCAAGCTTCTACGAAAGTTGTACATTTATTTAAAAGTAATTACGTAATATCTTAAAAATATTATTCATTTGTAAATATAACTTATGTATAAATTACGTGACTTTCGAGTGCCAAATTATTTATAAAGACGAACAATTGTCTCTTTATTTCTAACAGTACCACAAACAACTGGCCATATCAGTGCATACCGGCGATTTCAGTTCCCGTTTCGGCCAGTGAATCAGATAAGTTTGTAGCTCTGCACCAGACTTTTTCTATTTCACTACCTATTTCACCCTCAAAATTCGAATGACGAAAAACTATGTTCCAAATTCAAAATGAACACATGAGTTCATAAGTAAGTAAGGAACGAAAGGAAACTGTTTAATTTCGTGAATTTCTACACCGTTTTAGGCTCGAAATTGAATTTAGGAATACCCTGTAAACTTTCTCCAGCTTTTTTTTAAATGGATTGAGATAAAGTAATGGTTGGAAATAATTCCGCATTGCGTATCCGGATATATGTACTTACATTTAACGTTCAACTTAATACTACAGTTACATATATCAAAACATATATAGTTACATATAACAAATTACAACTACGTATTACCTAAATGTATAAATTTAATACCTATGCAATTATATCGATAAATTATTTGGACAACTTCTACTAATCTCTTTCACTTGTAAATATTTTTTGTACTTTAGGAGTATTGTAAATTTTTCTTAAGCAGCTATTTATTAACTTAGGACATAAGCGACCATAGCTCATTATCTCGTCACTGTAATGTATTTTTTTTATATTCGAGTACTAGGTACTTACTTAAGTTTTATCTGTACAAATGATTAAAATATATGTTGGTTACACGAGCACCTGTTTAATTTCGGTGTTTCATTCTCTTAAGTTTTTGAGCCTTTATAGTAGCTGTGAATGAGTACTAGAATTTATCAGTATCGGTACAGTAGCTGAAATATGGTAAAGAATAATAATTATTTTGGAACTGCACTGGCTTCTCATAAAATGCATCTACAGGATGTAATAGAACGGTATAGTTATATTTATGACAAGGATGTTTGAGTAAATAATTATAAAAAATATGGTACTTTTAACATTTTTAACATTTTTAACTTAACCAACGGTGGTAATCCTGGCCCTATAACACAAAAAAACTATCTATTTTTAATTGGTTGCAAATTCTACAAAATTGTTAAGTGGTCAACGAAGTGTTTTGTATTCTATACGAGTCCAAAATTCAGCTTTTGTGTTATAGGCCCCACAGTATCGTAGCGTCGCAGATAACCAAGTTAACAACTCAAACTTCGACTGAGACACACTCACGTGTCTCTGTCTTTCTTCAAATGATATTGCGCAAACATGACACCATTAGTCAACCTTCTTTGCCAAGTCTCCAACCCTTCTCCAAAGGCCTCTCTATCTCCAGAGCCCTACCACCTCACAACTTCTCCATCGCGCTGAGCAGCAGCTCCATATCCTGGTGGACTCCTCGCAGCAGATCCTGCATCTGACGGGGAGAGTCCAGGATGTCGATGCTCTGAGTGTAGGGGTTGTACCTCACGCCGAAGTCGCGCGGGATTGTGTGCGAGAATTTACTGGAAAAAGGATTGGGGTTATATTAAGAAAACAATTTAAATGACCACCAAAATATTTTTTACCCACCCAAAATGGGTAAATGATCACCAAAAATTGCAGAAAATATCAGGGCAAAATACTGCGGTAGCTAGGTGAAGGGTAAAGGGGGTGAGCGAAGCGAAGCCCCCTTTATTCTTCGTGTTAGGTTCGTAGTAAAATAGGTGCGTTTTTGGTAATCGTTTAAACATAGGCCTTATATAAATATGTATCATGTAATGGCATCTACTTATTTAAATGGCTTTTGAAACATTAACCAATCTTAACACGATTTTAAGACATAAGTTTGCGACTTTGCTTGTTTACGAGATTTGTGATACTGACAAAGTTGCAATAACAGCTTAGTGGTTAATTTTTTCGAAAGAGATTGAAATGTGAATCCGGATTAAATTTTATTTTTGATTTCACTTTCACGTACATAATGCCTAAAAGACCGCGAGCATATTTAAGCAACAAAATACCATAATTGAATGACAGTTGATTGATTGTCGCGAAAACGGACCTACAGCGGAAGTGACGAAGTGATAGTTGTTGCCAGTAAAGGACAGAGCTAGGCATCTGTCTCCCTCTCCTTCTCTGGCATAGATTTATTTAGTTGAAAATCAATACCAAATAAAAAAAAAACGTACTAAAAACGGCCTTTTTAGATCTCAAAATATTATTAAATGTGTTATACCTTAACCGAAGATTATCTATTATTACAAGTCAGTATTACATGTTGAGATAACAGATTGGTATTTTTTTCGAAAACAATCGATAATCCTAGATTTCAGAATTACTTGATAATGCTAATGTTTAGATGGGTTTATTCGCAGAGATATTGAGCAAAGAGTTAAATTTAGTTAATCTAGTGTGGTAGATGAAGTAAAATAATGAAAAAGGTCAAACCAGTGATATCATCGCAAGAGGCAAGCTTAGCTGTAGGACTAGTTTAATATCAGTCTTGCGCTGGACAGCTTAGGGTGACGCGAATGGGTCAAAATATTGGTTAATTTTGCCTATACCAAACCATTATAATAGTATTTTAATAGCACAGATTGGTCTCAAATCAGATGACCGTACAGAGCACTGAACAATGCAATATCTTAGGAAAACTCACATCATCCTCTCCTTAGCATCTTCAAAGCTGTTGGCCACAAAGTACACCGGCTGGTACTCAGTGATCGGGTACTTCTGTTCGCCTGTCTTGTCTGGTTCAAATTCTCTCAGCTCGGGCTTCCCTGACAGACTGTATTGGAGCTCCCCGAACGAGGAGAGAAGGCCGGCGCCGAAGGCTTTTAGGTGACCGTCTTGGCGGCAGAGACCAAATTCTACGGTGAACCAGAAGCACTGCAAAACGATTGATAAATTAGTCAAAGGTACAGAGATAGTGGGCACTGACGATCTTTGCAGCTTGGTAAAATGTATATCCGATGATGAATGGCAACAACTGGTTACTTGAGTTGAGAGATAGAAAGCTGTTGTGGGCTATTAGGTCTTAACTTGAATTGGGAGTATCAGTGTTCCAAAGAATTATGTTTAGCTAAAATGTTTGGACTCACAAATAACCGAAAGGAATTCAAAAACCTGTAAGGTGGTATCATTATCCTATCATGTCATTGATTACTGAAAGAAAATACTGGATGAGTAAAACAATTACCGTAGCAAGCTTTTCGATATAATCATCCGGCGCGCCCAGCGATGCCAGCCCGATCTCTTGCGAGAACTGCGCAAACGCAGGGTCCGCGAACAATGGCGCGTGGCCTAGCAGCTCGTGGCACACATCCGGTTCCGGCGTGTAGAAGGGCCGGGAGTGGTGGCGGATGTATTGCGTGCTGTGGAATACTCGGAAGGCGAGGCCGGCGAGGAAGTCGCGGGAGGAGAGAAGGCCGGCGACGGGGCGGAGAGTGAACCCGGTGCAGTCTGCGGAGAAGTGAAGAATTTGTTACAAATTGTTACTAGGCATTAACTAGGGTAACAGATGGTGGAATGCATTTACTGCTACTCAATGAAAGTGATGCTGAAATGCGACATATTTGCTGTAATTTTCCGAGCAGAAGACAGACAGCATGTCTTTGAGTGTCAACTTTGAGTTGTTGGCTTTGCCAAAAATAGTGACGTCATACACCTTTACTATACGCCAAAGGTAACTTGGCATCTCTGATGACATCGTTTTAGCGTCGAGGGCGAGAGCGAGCGAGAGATGGAACGCATTCTTCCTTGGTGGCAAGTAAACTTTATGGTGTAGAACTTACTTATTCGGGAATGTTTTTACTTTCCTTGATGAGGATTTTATTTGAAAAGCAAATAGAAAAAGATAAAATGTCGATGTCTATACCTACAATTAGTCCAAAAATACGAACTTCAGTTTCTATTCTTCTACTTGATGAAAGAGCTCGCCAATAAAATTCCCTTACCTTTTAGGAAATTGGAGACATCCTCCAACTGAGGAATATTGTCAGCCCTGTACCCGCAGTTCTCAATCAACAGCTGGAACACATGGTTGTGCTCTCTGCAGGCATGCGTCGGGTACAGTTCCGTCAGCTTGTTGAAAATCGCACCCCAGGTCGCTATCTCATCCTTGCTGTAGTCCACGTGAGGCAGCGGTTGACCGTAGCGGTAAAGGTAGGCGATGTCCGCAAAATATTTGCGTCGGATGCGGTAGGCGGGGTCGGTGAACCCTGGGTGGTCAGAATCGAGCTCCGATCCGTATGAGAGGATCTGGTTGGCAAACCTGTCCAGGTCTCGGATGCGGCGAGGAAACCAGGGTACCGCGGCTGGAAATATTACGAATCTTGAGTAGCTTGTACATGGTCGATCTATTAAAATTAAAAGTATGCTGCTATCATTGGAGACGACTTTCAGGTGCTGGGACACGAACTGGCGGATTTAGTAGAACGATACGGAAAAGCTGTGGCACATATGCTGACATATAATGACGTTTGCTAACTTTGACTTTGACTTTGACAAGAACAGGTTTGGTTTTTGCGATATTAGAATGACATGGTGAGGCAAAGTCAAAGTCAAAGTTCTTTATTACTGTAGAAATTTACATAAAATTAGAAAACGTCATTTATTGCAGTGACGTGTTTTCATCACATCGTCTTTATGGCGCGATGACATTTGAGTAGGTGAATTTTATAAGCGTATAATATCACCCCTCTTGCTGCACTGCAATCCTACCGCAGGCAGTTACTCAGTGGTGCTAATATGTATAGTTGATTACAGCCTTACCCACGCCTACCAATAGTAAGCTGTACTGACAACTATGTACTCACATCTGTTATCCTTGTAATTTCTTGAAATGATGTTCAAGTATCCAACATTCGTCTTCAACGAATCCAGCGCCGCCCCAAAGTCTCCTGTTCCATGTTCACACTCGACCATAAACTCGTAGCCTGGCCTACGCGCTGAAGATCTAAAAAGGAGAAAGAATAAATATATCATGATGCCCCAGGTTTAATCTTCTAACATGTCTACTGGTTGAATTGAACAAGAGGAGAGGAAGCAGTTGAACTCTTTGCAATATTAAGCAATTTTCTGTGAACTTCTGTATACTGGGATAGGCAATGAGAAGTGACTTTTGAGTGAGCCCATGAGACAAGTAGATCATTCGATTCGGACCAAAAATACTCGTTGGGGTTGCATTTGACTATGTTCCCTAACTTAAACACAGGTCATTTTACCAGCGCCCAGAAGATGAAAACAGACATCAGCATCATCACCACATGCTATGCTCAGATCAACCCACTGCTAGGCATAGTCCTCTTCTCTTGACCACCGATCTTCACGGTTTTGTGCCAACAGCATCCAATGAGATCCTGTCGACTTGATATACACTTGGTCGCACTTGAGCGACTTGATATTGGTCGCACCATCAAAGACTAGACAACATGGGCTTACGGGACTCACCTGGACTCAATATGGCTGAGATTGACACCCTGTGACGAGAAGATGTTCAGGAATCTGGCCAGGTCGCCGGCAGCGTCGGGCGACTGCGGGGAGAACAGCAGCCATGTCGACTTAGTAGAGTCGCGACCTTCGCGGATGTAGTTACCGCCCTGCATCAGTTTTGGCTGAAAGTAAACGAGTTGATGTTTAAGCCATGTATAAGTTCATAGTCTAAAATTTATTATCAGTACCTCTGCTCTTCTCTCTGCATTCAAACGCCCCATGTTCAAGTTAAATAGTGAGTTTGTGAATGGCTTTTAAATTTATGTAGTAACTGCGCGACTAGGATAAATATGAGGCAGATACCTTTCCGTTTCCAAGGCAAAAAATGGGAAGGAGGTTGACATATAACTTTGTGCCTTATATTGTGTTTTAGGTACGATAACTTTGAAAGCTAACCAGTTGGAATGTCTGTTTGTAGGTATTATGCTATAACTGCAGATTTTGAACGATAATAAAAAAAAACGGTTACGGCTACATTTCTGAAATTTGGTTCTTATGTAATTGCAGGGGCTTATTGTATAGGCCAAACTTCTTAGGAGTAGGTTTAATAGTTTTTGAGTTATCAAGGGGTGAAAAGTAGCTCGAAATGGTTCGTGTAATACATATAACACGCGGCTGGTGCGTCGCCAGTATCTATGCTCGAGCTTGGCTTGGCACACTGCCATGTGTGTTGATCAGCAAGTTATGTAGAAACTACATTACCTAGTACCTAGTAGATCAGAGCAACTTTATTTCTCACTCCTCCATACAAATCAGCTGTCCGCCCGGTTCAAATCGGTTTCATAGTGAAAGTTCAGAATCAAGTCCTTAGCAACCCCGTAAAATACACACCTAACTATATATAACACCTGTATAAGTAGTTTCTTTATCACTTTCCAATTAATACGACCCACATCGAATTGGTTCTTCTAAATCAAGACGATTCACCTATCAACGCCAAGATAAGGGTAGTCGTCCCATTTATGGACATATTCAGGCTACATCAGGAATTTACTGTAAACCCCGATAACCTCTGACCTATCGGCATCCGTAGAGCGGAGTGTCGACGTCGCATCCTGATAATGGGAGAAGATAGATGTACGACTCCAACACTGTGTGATTTTAAATATCTTCAATTCTCCACTTGATGTACTCACACCTCGGTAACTGGTTTGAACCGCTTCGATAAGAGCGAACGTGTAATCCTCGTAGTTCAGTCATCGACATATGCCATGCAATACTGCAGATAACACTGGGTTGCGCCCTGTATTATCTGTGGTTTAGCATTCTGCACAACTTTCACGTTTAACTGATGAGTAAAATGCTTATCGTCACCGAACCGACTGCCTCAAGAGGAATGCTGCCACAGAGGTAGGCTCAAAAGAAGATAGTGTGGATTTGGATATGAAGTGAATTGAGCCCCCTAGCCCCTTTTTTGTTGATTTTTTAGGGTTCTGAACCCGAAGGGTGCCAAACGGGACCCTATTACTAAGCCTACGCCGTCCGTCCGTCTGGCCTGTCACCGGGCTCTACCGGATCAACTGAAATAGGTAGCGAGCAGAGGGTGTAATTCTATTGCGGGCTATAACAACAAATAATGAAACATACCAGTTTTTAAGAGAGAGAGAATTAAAAGAAGTACTGGCCATTTTCTTAGCCATTTTGTTTTATTTGTTTATCGGTAAACTGAACTGTACTCTCCTGATATTATCGGAAAAGATCTTTTATTGCGGGTTTTGAGTTTTGTGCTTAGTTATTTGTCATTACACGATTATTAATTGCTCATTCGAATTATAATAAATAATAGAATAATAAGTTTTTTTAAAACATTTGATTTTATTTCTGTAAATTAGTTACTCAATTTCTATCATATTTCAATGAGCAAAGAGTTTCGTTGACCTGAGTACATAGTTCCTTTTTCATTGTTTCGATGTACGGCCTTGATTGTAGTCCTGCCTAGTATTTGACCGAGCGAGCGAAGCGAGCGAAGGGCTCCATTTCGACAATATAGGAGGCCGATTTTGCTTTCGTCTGTCTCTATGTGTGTCTGTCAGTTCCGGTCTAGGGGCCACAGTTTTCAAGCGATCCTCACAAAACTTGGCACACGTGTTCCTTGAATTAAAAGATTTTTTGTCGAGAGCTTTTCTCGATTTTCCTCTTGGGGGGGGGGGGGGGGGGAGTTACGATATGATAGGAGATATAATGACGTCATTAATTTTTTGTATGGTTTTTTTATTCCTATCAAATTAAAGGGCTTCATGAGCCGGTTCTAGAAATATACTACATTATTACCTACCCCCACCTGTTTTCTAAAAATCCAAGAAATATTTTCAAAACATACCAAGTTTTCACTCCTGGAAGTAGGAGACGGATTAGTAAAGAGGATCTATAGAGACCATGAGAGTGAGTGAAATAGACCATAACTATTTTTGTGAAAAGTCAATAGATTGTATTTTAAATCGCAAAATGTAGTTTGCAAAGTTATTGGTGCGGCTACTTTACTACTTGATTTTGATTGAATCTAAAATACTTACCAATAAATTGGTTCACAGTCCTCCTGTTAACGAGGTCTACTGCCCACAGGGCCACTAGTTAATATTTTATTGTTAAGAATTAAAATGCTATGCGCGTACAAAAGACTTATGTTTTTCTGTTAACAATGGTATGGAAATCTTCGTGTGCGGCTCCAACGTCCTACTGGCACTTGACCTTTATTATCTATTTTCATCGATTTCTACAAGACGGATGCATCGATTTGGAAAATTATTTATTTGTTCGAGAGGTATTTCAAGTGGTCCTTTTGACATCCAGTCAAGGTCAGATGATGGGATCCTGGAGAAATCGAGGGAACTCCTCAAATATCATAGCCCATAGCGGTTTTTGTATTTTTTATAGGAACTGCTGCATTCACCCTCGGGAAGCATAATTTTGTGAAGTGGAACTGATGATGAAGACCACAGAGGGCCACTGGAACTGCTCGATACTAGGTATCCCACAGGCTACGTTCAACATTTTGATGCAAGGTCCAGTGTTGTTTGTAAACGACATATTTTTCGATATTTTCTTATTCCAAGGCTTCGCAATGTCGTATCTCACAAACATGAATTATAATTGGAATTATTGGCCATTTATGAATTGTGCCAAATGCATAGAATGTGCTCCTAATAAACTAAGTGCCGATGAATTGTCATGCTGGAGAGACAGTGACAGCATGTCTTTGACTGTCAGTCCATCAAGTTGTCGGTAGTGCATCCGGGCCCAAGTTGTTTAGCGAGTTGCACGCACACTGTTGTAATTGTATTAAACTGGTTAAGCCGTTTATTGGATATTGCTTATTACATTTTACGCTATTATTAATTAGTTCCATTTCCATAATTTATTGATTTTATTGTTTATTACTGTCTCCTACTTACAAAT
Source organism: Argyresthia goedartella (assembly GCA_949825045.1). NCBI lineage: Eukaryota > Metazoa > Arthropoda > Insecta > Lepidoptera > Argyresthiidae > Argyresthia > Argyresthia goedartella. The sequence continues at coordinate 43,362,668 of OX463806.1, read as the reverse complement.
TTAATAGGTGTGTATTTCATAAGTATGATTCGAAACCCTGCTTGAGGGCAAAAGCCTCTCACTTGCTTGAATCATTACAAGCATTGAGGTGCGTTCATCAACTCCCTAACTGGCCAAGCTTTTCTGGGAGCTTTACGAATTTTTAAATGTTTATTTCAACACAGTTGCTCGTAAAGTGACTATTTATGGCAACACATTAATAATTCATTGAATTCATAATGGATCTTATTACGCACTAGTGCTTTTTACTTTACTTTATCGAACAGGTGCTTACTTTTTTTTTCCGGTAAGAGTTTTTATGCCTACGAACAATAAATAATATTGTGAATAAATAAACTATTTTAGGTTACGTATGAGAGCTCCGTGGTCTAGTGGGTTTTATGCTTGCTTCTCATGCAGGAGATATAAGTTCGAATCCGGTGCTGACCATGTAACAATGAGATTAGTAATTTATCTTAAGTATTTACATTATTCGATGATCCGTGTTTCCGTGATCTACTATATCGCTGGTTGGCCGAAGTAGTCGTGAAACCCCTCCGCCCCCTCCGCCAACCCGCACTGGTACCAACCTTACTCGTGTCCGGGTTTAGGCATGTGCCCCTTGGGGGGGACAGTAATGGGCTACATTTATTTATTTTATAGAATACGTACATATTATGATAAATCAATTAACAAATTGTTATCATTATTTAGATCAGATTATACATTTTTCACTACATATTAACCTTAATTTGCGAATTCAAAACATTATTTATATAGGATATTTAGCTGGTTTGGCAGTGCCTATTTTCACCTGCGCGCGCATCGCTAACGCGGCGTGCGGAAAGGAAAAAACAAACTCGCCATCTTCCATGGATTATTGTTGACGTTTTCGTTGATATTAGAATTCACATCTTTGAAAAATCAAAAGTTCATTTTTAGGTTCTCTACCAGCCTGCAGGATAATTATTCACAAAAGTCTGTTTTTTTGATGATCAATGATCAATGATCAATGCCACAATGCCGGTCGAACATGCGGTTCCTGAAAATATCAAAGAGAGCTTATGATATGTGTGTAGATAAACTAGTGTATTTACATACACTTTCATTCGGAATCCATTGATACAGATCGCCTCTGTTAAATCCCAGTCCACCGAATGAAACATAGTATCCCTATATAGTCTGTGATGAAACACCTCTTCCAGTATGCTTTTAAACATTAAAAGTGAAAGGAGGTCTCCTTGTTTAACGTCCTTTTTCGTTCTCAAGAGAGTTCCTTTTTTGTCCTTGTTTTTTTTTAATGTTGTTAGTACTTTTTGAGTAAATATATTTCTATGTATCCTTGTTGGTTTCGAAGGTAATTCCTTAGTAATTGTGGCTTATACCATTAAATGCATCCTTTTTGTGTAGTAATATGATTGTAGAGCTGAGCCATTGCCATTTGGTATATTTATTGAGGATGTGATGATATTAAAATCAGTTGTAGACTATCAATAAGATTCACTTTGTAGCAATAAAAAGTTTCGTTTATTACGGTTTCCTTTCCCGAAGCTTTTCTATCTTTCACTCAGTCCAGTTATGGCGAATCTGATTTCTGATTTGAGAAACATAGGCGTAAGATCCATTGCTTGTGTTTGCGTTGTTGTTTCTACGGTAGCATCGTCGTTCTTATAGAGTTGTAAGTAAAACATTGTTGCTGCAACAATTATATTCGTTTTTTTGTTCGAAGTAATGTCTCCTTTTTTGTTTCTAAGACATGGAACCAACTATGGTATTGCAATATCTTAATTAAGGTAATACCTATAGATACTCGTAAGAACGAGAACGGGTAACTAGTAGAGCAGCCATACTGGCAAATCAGCAACATGTCATTATGTAAATTGTTGTACTTACTACTAGTTTTCTATACTTATACGGAATACGAGCGGCAATGTTTAACCAACTGAGACTCAGCTTGGATTGAACTATCTTTCAAGCAAGCAAGATGTAAGCAGCGACAAATATATTTTGCTTTGGCTGCGGCCTCATGAATGCCAGGGTGTAACCGAAATGTAGTCATACTATTTTAAGGGCTTACATTACATTACATAGCGTCACGAGTTTTCCCATACGGGGTGGCACAGGCACAATTGTGCTCTTTGAGCCAGCTATTCAATACTCCGTTTTGCGTGACAGGGGGCTATCCCATCGCCGCATCTATGGAGTAATGAAGGTTTTCCATCACCGTTAGAACGTCCGTATAATGTACTTAAGATAAATGAATTATCCCATTGGGACATGGTCAGGAATCGAACCTGCATCTCCTGTGTGAGAAGCAAGCGGGAAACCCGTGTGAGATGCAAGCGTGAACTATTTTAAGGACTTATTAGTTCTTAATTGATTAGTGACATCATTCTGAACAACTTCCTCTTTATTTCCATTAATCTTTTCCCATTCTACTCCGTACTAATGTAGCAGTCAACTAGCTGAATAGGCCCGCATAGCCTTGAATTTTGTTGTTCTTACATGTTCAAAGCTTCGCTCACCCCCTTTATCCCTCACCTACCCTGTCCTACCAGACTTTATTTAGCCAAAAAGCGACGGGTAAACGGGTAAAGTAAATGACTGAACAGAGCCGTTCCATTTAATTCCAAATAAGTTGAATAAGCTAGTGACGTATAACACACATATAAGAAAGCTACCGATATTATGATATGATGCTGAAATCATCAACCATATTTGTTTTCCCATATCGAATCTAGCAGAGGCTGATATTAGCGCCCATGTGTCTATCCCAAATTTGGGCTTCATTGTGCCTCTGCCACCCAGTATCGGCAAAGATGTCCTATGTATTTTTGTGTGTGTTTGATTCTGCGCATACGCCGAACACAGATAAATCATGTAATAGCACATGTACGCGGTGGCGTCCACTTATTTATCGCTTGACCCCCCGATCTCTGACACCAGGCAAATGTCGAACAAATTGCTGGAAAAATCAACGAGATTGCGAGTACTGACAACGTTGCAGCGATGTTACGTGAGCGTCTGACAAAATGTCGAGAGCGATTCCAGAGACGTCACTACGAAAAATCAGGTCGTTAGTAAGGTAGTCAGGTTGGCTTTGGACATTTCCAGCCAGATCGAAATGTTTGCTTAGCCGTTGAGAAGTAGGCCTCGTGGGAAAAAAGTGCGGAAATATTAGTTTAAATTAACTTCAGTTTATGACATTTTTTTAGAACAATATTATCTTAATTTGACGCTTGTTTTGAGGTTAGAGTGTGATAATATTTTTTGTACAACACAATAAAATACAAACAAAGATTAATGACATACCCTGTACATTGCGAAAAAATAATTTGAATAGCTGGTAAGTGGTAACTAGGAGCTTATAGCTACCTAATAGCACACTGCAATATTTCCACGATCATGTCTGATAATTGATTAGCCCTTGCTTTTAAAAACATTGGGATTTCCCTTTTATCTCTAACATGATGCACGGTGGGCGCGAAATATCAATATATATTCAGGGCTGTTTTCAATTGAATGATAAAAATATAGAATGATAGCTACTATTTATGAATTCCACGTGAGCAAGTGGTCTAAAGAAAAAATATTGGATCTTATATACCAATAGGTTCACCGACAGCAAATGTAGGGCCAAATGCACAGATGCCAACTCAAAGTTTCTGGCACTAAAGCAATGCTGTCCCAAGTATTGGAAGGAAGAACAAATTTGCAAATTAAGCCTAAATGTACAATCGAACCAACTGAATCATGACCCTTTTGCCTGATAATTGGTTTGAAACTTTCAAACTTGTAAGATCTATCAAAATGTCAGTGTCTAATCAAATGATAACAAGTTCGTTACCAAGGAAATAAACCTTCAAGCGAATTTCGACCTACTTGCATTTAAGGGGTTTAGCAAAATAAGCTTATGTTGGGTCATGATTCAGATGATTCGATAGTACATGATGTACATTTTCATCATACAATAACAACATCAAGACACCGCGCGTTTGAAAATGGAATCCATGGCTGTCGCAAAAGAACTGACGCATTTCAAGCTGTCAGTCTAGTTCTTTAGTTACTCACAACACTTTGAATTCCACATTTTTTTTTATTCCTCTAACAACAATTTCAAAAACATGTTAAAGTGACTTTGTCGAAAAAGGGATATTACAATTTCAAGATTACTTAAATGACGGGGCTGTATGTACTGTAAATCTGGCTCAATACAGACCTTTCTGTTAATAATTTTGTAATTATTTAATCCTGCTTATTAATTATGATAATTCATATTATAATATTTGTATTAATAAAGAACAAGCAATTTTGAAAAGAGATCTAAAAATCAATCTGTGGGAGTTTCTACGCCCATCTTCTCCCACAGTGGTCCAATGTAGAAAAGTAGCAAAAAATGACGATTGCTGACGATTATATGTAAATATCTACAGTAATAAAGACATTTGGAATTTTGAATTGTGACTAAGCCTCTGTTCCCGATGTGGGAAAATGCACGGCGCTCTGACGTTTGTTAAGTTTGTGTGACATTTAAGTTAGCAGCATGTTGTCCATTCGGCCGTTACCCGCATACCCGCATCACAGCAAGAACATTCGCTAAGCACATGATCACAAAACAATTCGCAATACAAATCTATAAGCAGAAACCCGTTCGACCATGTTACATGCAGATACAATAAAAAAAACTATTGGAATCCCGTCTCAGGCGATCCATGTTTATTTGACCCTGCGGTTTGTTTATAAATAGTGATAAAATATAGAGCTGTGCTAATGGCTGTAAGTAATTATTGTGTTGTCATTCACTATGGAACTGATTTGCCGCCTCATTCTCTTACTTGGATCTACGGAAAATTATGGAAAAGGGACCTTTCCATACAGTAAACGTCAATTTTACTAATTGTGGATGGGAATCTCATAGGGGGCAGATAGGAGTATTGTGGATGGGAATCTTATAGGGGGCAGATAGGAGTAGTTTTTCAGATTCTGTCAGTCCATCTCCAAAAACCTTAGATAAATAAATAGGTATTCTAATGAACGACATTGACCTGAAACATGCGGATAACTTTGACACTGGTTACTGCCTCATTCCAAATCGAAGCGGTTCGTTTGATAAATAATAAAATAATTGAATTAATAGAATAACGTTAACGAACGAGTAATTTTACTTAAATTCGATTCAGTGACTTTATAGAATTCACTATAATTGGACAGATTCACTTTCAAAAACTTGAAATATTGTTGCTCGAAGCATTCGTAGGAAAAATGCGGTTCCTGCGAACGTGAGCAACTTATTCCCTCGAAGTAAAGATAAATATTTACCAAACTATTTTTAATTTTGTAAAGAAGTAACTTAGAACCAAATCAGGAATTCAATGAGTCCTAAATACTTCTAAGAGTAAGGGTCATTGCCAAATAACGACGCGCAAAAAATGGGCCAAATCCTTACCTTGTCAGGCGGTGAGCTGGACAGTTCGGTAGGTTGTGTAGCCTCCATGATCGACGGGGGTTGCGTGTGTGTGCGTGAAGAGCGGATTGAAAACAGACGCGGGCGGCGTTTGCGCCGCTTTTATAAGCGCTCTCGTCAGCGGAGATGGCATGAGATGGCGTATGCGGTGTACAGGGGCGTGAGAGAAAGGTGTGGGTAGTTTTTTAGGAACTAGATTTTTTTCATGAATATTTTGTTTATGAAAGCTAACCAGCCTTCGTTTCGCTTTTATTTGAGCAAGGTGGAGTCATTATGTTAGCGGACACCTACATAATTTTGAACTGTTTGAAGTAATAAACGGATTTGACCAGCGCTAGAGTTACCTGTACATATTTGTATGGTACGCTCAGATCTACATCGAGATCAGCATAGTTTTAGGAAGCCTTATAATAATGTTATCTTTTCGTCTTCTTTACTATTTTGTTTTCTGTGTCAGTCATGCCTACAATTCATTAAACAAGATTATTAATTGAGTTGCTATCAGATTTACATCATTTAATAAATTCGTATTGTATTTAGTTTGTAGCATTACAATTATCAAGGTACCTATTTGCTCTAAAACAGTATGTCAGACGCAATATTTTGGCCCCTTTCAGGCAGCATTGAAATCAAACGCTCCACATTGATATTTGGTATTTTACTATGACCCAAATACTAACATAATTATTTAAATTCACAAATACAATAACGTTATTTATAAGTATATCCACTCACGTCAACTATTTTATTCAGGTTCTGTTCATTAAGCATCGTCAGGTCCGTCTTTTGAAGATCCGTCAATTCCTTCATTCTTCTTCTTGTAAATATTTTTCTTACTAATTTCGTTACGGTCTATGAGTCACTTTTTTTTTTGTAAAGAACTACAACAGATACTGTTATGCCAATATACTAAAGCAAATTCTCTCGGATAAATAATGAAAATAAGCGTCAGAACAATATTTTTCTAACATGGATTCTTGTTTAATAAAAGCTTCGGCACCTATAGATCATATTTATGGGGAACTTGAGATGACGAAATTGGTACGTATGTTGTTGTCAGCAAAGTGTTTTCCCAAGCACATCGATAATGGTATCACTATTCGCAATACGTAATAACGAGAGCTAGGTTGTTTTCTGCTTTATCCTTCAATGGCAAGCGGTGCGATAAAACAGAGCAATAACAATACAATAACAGAGCTCGGTGTTTGTTTACAGACACAAATAAAGGGGTAGCATTTGTATACGTCGCGCCACGAGTTATGACCGGTGGAGTTAAATGCGTAGTCACTTTTCAATACCTGTACATATGCGCAGTAATTCCCGCCGACGACGTCGCCCAGCGCTCTTAATTCGTGGCGCGAGGTATACGTCATAGCACAGCTTGTGTGGACGGGCTCATAGATAGAGTATTGCAAGCGATATTTGTACAGGGTGATAGATAATTAGCTGATCAAATTTTGGTGAATGATGTACCCATCGTTATGAACATTTTCCCCACGATACAGGCTTGCCTAGTGTGGGGATCACAAGTACTGTTTTTGTTTAATCTTAATTTTACACATAAGTCGTCACATAATATTTAAATTATAGTTAAAATTGTTTGTTTTTTGTGAAATAAATAAATATTTGAATTTGAATATTTGAACAACTTTCTCCAAGAAACGTATGGTTGGTTTCTTGGGAAAAGTTGATCATTATCATGGGTACTGTCATTCCCCAAAATATGGTCAGCTAATGAAATGCCTGTATTACATAAGTCCTATACTGAAAACTGGGCTTTACGGTGACGTAAATAATCGTGAGGAAACCTTAATCTGCGTGATGAATCTGTCATGCAAATTGAATAAATAGAATCTGTATACTGCTACTATGTACTAAGACGAGCTTATCTCTAAAAGAAGATCTAAGCGATCCTGGAATACGACTCACTGAACTTCTGACCGACGAAATCCTATCTTCACTGCAACTATCTTGATTCCCATGTCGATTGGTGTCTTTATAATGATCCATCATAGATCCGTAATGGTGATGAAGACCTCTTGCCGAACTTCGCACTTTTAGGGTTCCGTAGACAGAGTGACAAGACAGGAGTGTTTATAAAAAAGGACAGTCCTAGTGCGCAATAAAACTGTATATATACATACGAAAATTACTTTTAAAATATAAATAAAATATAGATAATAAAAAAAATATATATCTCAACTATATAAAATACACTAGATAGCATGCACATATATAAAACCGAAAGGAAGGAAGAGAAAGGAAATTCGCTTTCAATCTTTTCTTAAAAGTGAAAATTAAATTATTATAAATAAAATAACCCATTCTCTAAAACGCAAGCTCATGGACATGTGCATTTTTCCCATCCTTGCCTACGGAGCTCAACTTGGTCTTTGACTGACATCCAAAAGTCTAGGCTCGATGTTTGCCAGCGAAATATGGAGCGCATTATCCTGGCGTTCAATGGATCGGGTCAGGAATACCGAGATACGCTCCAGAACTAAAATAAAGGACTTAGAGGAAAAGGCAGCTGAATTGAAGTGGGACTGGGCAGGCCACGTCGCCCGTATGCACCCGGACCGATGGGCCAAACTAACAACTCTCTGGATCCCAAACGCGAGAAGGGGACGTGGTCGACCCAGGAAGCGCTGGAGCCAAGACAACAGCTGGTGGGAGGTAGCCCAGGGGCGTGAAGAGTGGAGGAGGGGAAGAGAGGCCTTTGCCCAGCAGTGAGATGATGTAGGCTAATAATAATAAAATAACCCGAATGCATTTTCTGTCAATACCACATACAAACTTATGAACGCACCCGGTTTCGTACATGGGCTATTAAAGTAGCCGCACCAATAACTTGTAATGTCATAATCCCGCCATTTAAAAAAAATCTAAAAACTGGCTCGACAAAATAGATATATAATTATTGATTCTGCTCATAAAATTCCACGAGAATCGGTTGAGAATGCGACCTGTAGGAAATTAGAACAGACAGACAGAAGGACAAACGCATTTTTGGCCAATCTCGAAGCTTGACTGAAAAAGCCTAAAAATGAGGGAAATTCAAAGAACAATCAGATTTATCGATATATTGGAATTTGTTAGTAAATAGTAGTTTATGTGACTGCTACATAATGGAGGGCAATAATACTCGAGGTGGGTTTATGAAACGAGCCGAAGGCGAGTTTCATAATAATATCACTCGAGAGTTTTAATGCCTAACTATGTACAGTTACATACACTAGTTTATCTACACACATATCATAAGCTCTCTTTGATGTGTTCAGGAACCGCATGTTTGACCGGCATTGTGGCTCTGCAATTATTTAGCTTGTTCTGTAGCACCAACTTCGGGCGTCGGCGTTCGGGCGGCATGCAGGCGGGCGTCGGCGTTCGAAACTTGAATGTCATTATATGTAGAAAAACTACACATAATGACCATAATGTGTAGTTTTCCAGATACGAAACGAGTTTTTACCAAGTAGTTTAACATAATGCTGATCGTAACGTGCGGTTTTTGAACGCAGTAAAGAGGGTTTATGATACGTGTGTAGTTAAAATACATTATACCCAAATTTTAAAGTCATAAGTCATTAAGAAGTTAAAATTTTCTCCGGCACAAATTTTGAAGAAAACGATCACAGCGATACCCTACGCGATGGGGAAGGTCAAATAGCTTTTTGGCGCACTGTAATTTTGTAAAAATAATGGTAAATTGTATGGCTTTAGATCGACTCCTTAAAAGAGCTTTTTAAATAAATTGGCATACTATCTGTAGCTAGTCAATTTCTTATCAACAAAGACAATCTTATTTTTTAAAATTAATGTGGTTTATGTAATCTTATACATCTTATCTTATCTTACAATCTTATACATATAGTTAAATTCTTCTTAATATTGTCTGTCTATGATGCACAGTATTGCACAGGATGTTACTTAGATAGGTGTGAATTATTTTATGTGTACTTAAGTATTCTAAGTATTTTTTGTCGTTCTTACATGTTCAACCTAACACGAAGGATAAAGGGGGCTTAGCTTCGCTCAGCCCCTTTGCCCTTTGACTAAGCTACCGCAGAGTGATATTTGCTGTGCAAATCAATATTTTTGAACTGTATTTCCCTTATTTTTCTAACTAAACATTTATTAATTGCTAAAATATGATTAATGATATTAGCTGTGCAAATCAGTATTAAACATATTCACCATAGACGTGTGGTGATTATATACCTATACTAACCGATTAATGTGATAAATCTTGCTGGATTAATTACTTTAACTATCGATATTGGTAAGTATGAATAATAGCCGGTTAGTATGCTTAATAACCGAATCATCATTTGACCGTAGCATATAAACGCAAGAACCTTACAACATTTTCCAAACTTAGAGATAGCTATAATGTTAACTTAAGAAATAATCAAAGACCAGTTGCGCTCCGGTTTATACTCGCGAAGGTTAGCAATTCTTTAAGAGCCTAGCTGCACACAGAGAAAGCCCGCAGTTCGCAGTGCGCTTGTGTGTGTAAAGTCTGTTGCTTTCTCGCAACGCCGACTATGCGAAGTTGATACTTTACGCGCTACCTATCGGCTGTTTGCCGTTACCACCATGCAGCTTCATGCCTTTTTGTAAATGTATTGACATCATACGACATTGATATGATATGCATCCAGGGCTCTTAAATTAGCTCTCTTTCCGTAAGTTACGATATATTCATCTACTTGAATTTCACGAGTTGTTTTGAGTAGGTAATTCAAGGTTAAGACGAAATAATTAAAAACCCAGCCAAGTGCAAGTGGGCCTCGCGCACGAAGGGTTTCGTACCATTATCTATGAAAACGGTACGGAACGGTACGGTATGGGAGCCCCCCCTAAATATTAATTTAATTTTAATTTGATTATTTTTTTAAGTGAATCACATACTCAATATTCTGTGAATATTTCAAGCCCTGTAGCCCGGTATCAATATCGAGCAAAAACCGTTTTTTGTATGGGAGCCCCCCTTAAATGTTTGTTTTTATTTTAATTTAATTAAGTATTTTTAAGTGAATATATAACTTAATATTCTGTGAATATTTCAAGCGTCTACTTATTGCCGTTATCAATATCGAGCAAAAACGAGCAAAAAAACCGGTCAAGCAAGAGTTGCAAAATGTTGTTTACAAAGGTATTGGTGCGGCTACTGTCACACTCCATGTACGATAGCAGGTGCATTCATAAGTTTGTATGTGGTATTGAAAGAATTCTTGCATGGGAGCCCCCTTAAATATTTATTTTATTCTGTTTTTTAGTATTTGTTGTTATAGCGGCAACAGAAATACATCATCTGTGAAAATTTCATTAGTCTAACTATAACGGTTCATGAGATACAGCCTGGTGACAGTCGGACGGACGGCGGAGGCTTAGTAATAGGGTCCCGTTTGGCATCCTTCGGGTACGGAACCCTAAAAATCAAGTTTGTTGCATGGGAGCCCCTTAAATATTTATTTAATTCTGTTTTTAGTATTTTTTGTTATAGCGGCAATAGAAATACACCATCTGTGAAAATTTCAACTGACTAACTATAACGGTTTATGAGATACAGCCTGGTGACAGACGGACGGACAGCGGAGTCTTAGTAATTTTTGTACCCTTTGGGTACGAAACCCTAAAGATAAGTAGGAATATCTAACCATACACATACGTACATATATATTTAGGAAAGAGCTTACCAACATTATGTTTCGAAGTATTCGAGTCAGTAAAATGTGTTAGGAAGAGGCATAGAGCGCGCTCTTCTGGAATCTACGAGTACTAGCTCTGGCAGTATACATTTTGTTTTTAAAAATATGCAGCTTTTGCTTTATTTTGTTGGACTAAAAATCATCATTACTCTGCATCATGTCCACCTTCAGACGGTGATTTCCTCCAGTCCTTACAGCAATAAGCAAATGTCTTTATTTGTTATTTGTAGTTGACCTTGTACCTGATAGAAATAATCGTGATTTTTTTCAAATATCACAATGCCATCAATATATTCCAATAAATCCCTTCAATGGCCTTTTTCTTAGCCTGTTTTTGCATTTCAGGGCTTAAAATATTTTTACGGCAGCCGAAGGGCTTTTGTTAAAAATTCTTTTGTGAAGGCTGTAGATGGGGCTTCCCGTGTTATAAGAGCCTACAGCCGCATAGCATTTTAGAGTGTACGAATCTTTCAAAGCATAATTAACTCATTTCCCTCCTACATATTTTGCGATGATACCATTAAACTGCTCCGCTCGGTTGTTGTTAGGTTAACGCTGTAGGCTTTTTGAATGATTGGCTAAATAACATGCATTTTCCAACAATTTTGCCATTAATGTTTTGTACTAGCTGCGTGCATTCTATCCCTACCCGTAATAATGTATTTTTAATATTACTAGTGGTTCTATGAGAACAGTAGTCCTCGCAAGCCCTTTGACATAAATAATATAAAAAATACCTTGGACACTATTTACACACATTTATCTAGCCCCAAACTAGCATTCCCTGTATCTTGGGTACTAAACAACGATATACATACTTATATAGAAAAATATTATACTTATATATAAACAACCATGACTAGTACACACATCCGTTCTCATCAAACAAATTTTTGTCCCCACCGGGACTCGAACCCGGGACCCTTGGCTTCGTAGGCAGGGTCACTGCCGACTCGGCCATCCGGGTCGTTTTATACATACATACATACTTAAAAATATTTTCGCGACTACTTTATTATAATGCGATATAAGTTTATTTTGCGCAACAAAATTAACGAAGAAAGTCCAATTTTAATTTCAGGTGCTTGAATTCTTATGCAGACTTTTGAGCAAAATAGGGGTATAAGTTTTGGCGATTACTCAAGTTTTCCTGGTCCTAGGAGGTCAAATCTGGTGCCTACGGGTCTTGTTGCGGCAGAGAGAATTGCGGATTAGTTATACATTTTCCGAAATAAAATCACTGGAATTATTATAAATAAAATAACCCGTCTGAATTTTCTTTCAATACCACATACAAACTTTTGAATGCACCTGGTTACTTATAATATGGAGAATAAAAGTAGCCGCATCATTAACTTTGTAACGCCATAAGTCCGCCATTTAGTTTATCTAGGTAACCATACCTTTTAGATTCATTTGCCTTGGACAAGAATCTACGACGTTTTCTTTTTTTGCCTAACCCAAACTGTATATATTTTTCCCCATCCTAAAAAATAGCGAAACCCATTGACAAGTTTAATTCCATCCTTATAAAGTTATTTGAAAGTCACATACCCTAAATACTCACCTACAACAACGATCAAATACTGGCCGTCGCACTAAAAACTCTAGCGCAAGTCGATTGCGACGGCGAATTTCGCAGGAACGGCAACATACGTCCTACCTCTGAGAGGCTTGAGCCGGGTATGAGAATGAGCGTTGAGTGAGCGGGACTCGGGTTCGGGAGTCCAGTCGAGAGTGGATTATATAGTTGTTTTATAAAAATCGTAGTAAAATAACCAAATAAGTTTGTGATGAAAAATAATACCCAATATTTTAAGCCATAACTGATTTCACATCCTGGATAAAAATATTTTGAAAATTGGTTATGTTTGTTACGGAACTGTTACGATTCGTACATCTCATTGAAAATACTATTTTTATTGTAATTTTCATGAATGAAAGTTCATAGGACTAGTGTTTTTGATTGGTCATTTTACGAAAGCAGAAACTTAAGTTTGAAAATATCGTATGTTCATTTGTCTTTTTGGTAATTTTGTCTATATTTCAAGAATAAAAAGTCCTTTTACGGCTTGATTAATAAACGGTCGATGGTAAAACGGCTCTCACGAGGAAACTATTCAATATTACTAAACATTTACTGGTCAAGGTAATGAAATGTCATAGGTAATGAAAATCTGAATACTTCATAAATATCTTGTGTTTAAAACTACAACACATCATTGCATAATTTCACGTTAAAAAACGTTAAAATGGGAGGAATCTCGTTTCTACCGCGGGTCAGTGCATTCTCTAGTACAGTAAGATACCTCTGGAGCGTTTGAAATTGCCATTTGAGCACATTGAGTTACATTTACTTACGTAAGTAGGTAAAGCATAAAGAGGGTAACCGAAGCGGAACCCTCTTTATCATTCGTGTTAGATTCAACATGTAAGAACAACAAAATCCAACATTCGTTTTGATTTTTTTGTCACTCGAATTAAAGTTTTCAAGTTGCTGATTTTCAGTTTTATAGTGGCGCAATTCAGGTGTAAGAATTTACGTTTAAATTAATTCTAAAGCTATTCATCACATAGACTATGAACGACACACTAATTTTTACGACAAATTAAATTGTTAAAAGATTTTGTTGTTGATGTTTGACCCACAACCTTATAATTTATACTATGAAAATTGTCTGTTTCATGTTGTTACAAATATAGTGTAAATAATAGTAATTTAATATAAGTAATACGAAGTTATGAATAAAATGAAATATTTATGTGCAAAATGTGAGATTTCTTATTTATTAAATTATGCTAACTTTAAGCAGGGTAGGCTAGGACAAAGAATCACGAATTCATAATCATATCACGAAAAACACGAATTCATAATCATATCAACTCCAATGCAGCAGACGTACTTACGATAGAAACGAGGCAAAAATTCCAGCGTCTGCACAGTGTCACCGTGATTTATGTCGTCTAAGCACACTATTCTTCTTCGTGTAACATATCACCTCAGGCAGTAGGTTGATCTGCACACGTGATACCTACTGCCGCCCGGAATAGGGACGTTGTGTTCATCCCGCTTTATTCTCGGAGGTTTTGGAGCCTGGAGGTGTGGATCTTGTCTTGCATGTTAGTGGCGCTTTATTTAATTTAATTAAACAGCAAGTGGCTTAAAGTGATGTATTTAGAAGTCACTCGTCACGGTGGTCTAACGCTCAGCTTGGTCAGCCTTTCTACTAGATAAAAAGCGTAACTATATAATTTACTATACATTCGCAATGCAAATATCAATATGTAGCTTTACATGATTTCGCTCAGTATTTCAATCATTGTTATTCAGGTAGGTATCCTAAAAATTGACATGTTCGCAATGCAAATGAATATTTTTGTCAGTATCTGAATAGTAATTATTCACTTCCTAAAAATAATACCATACTATATATGTAGGTAGTAATAGTACTATCACCATGCTGAATGAAACTAAACATCCGGCATGGATTTTATAGAACCAAAACCTGGATTCACAATTAAAATACAGATTTACTACAAAATATTGTTCATTTATTTGTTTATTTGGTAGAGTACATATTTTAAAACCTAATTTAGAAAACAAATGTTGATTAGAGAGGAAAAACTTATACTATAAATGAGAAATGATCTACCCTTTAACTTAAACACTAATAATACCTAAAGCACAAAATATTAAAGGAAAAACTTATACTATAAATGAGAAATGATCTACCCTTTAACTTAAACACTAATAATACCTAAAGCACAAAATATTAAAATCAATTCCTAGGGAAGTACAATGAAACACTCTACAAAGACAACTTGTGTAACATTAACATGTAGTAAGCTGAATAGCCAGAGTACATGACAGTTACTGTTCCCCTGGAAACAATATTTAGTCTTAGAGGAACAACAGTGCATGATTTGTCGACCAACTGAAATTCCCTTGCATGGCATTGCAAGCTCCAGTCTTATTTTGCATAATATGATAAACCACATGTACCATTAAGCTGGTCATACACCATGTTAACATATGAAAATTGTGTATTATAGCTTAATATATCCTGTGAAATTCAAATAAGGAGTTCATGCTGATAAAGTAATTGTATGACCAATTTTCAAGAGATAATATAAAATTTTCGTACTATAGCATAGTATGTAAGCAACTTCATTCTACTGTAATACATAAACTCCTCACAGCTAAATTGGTTACCACATTTAATCTATTGTGATCATGCCCTGAACATCACATATTGGCACTTAGATCTTTAAACTATTTGTAAACAATGCCAAAATTGCACATGCTGCTCACAACCTTATGGTTGACCAATAGGTTTGTGAGCAAACATTGTGTGAATGAAAGAGACCATTGGTGGCATAGAAGCCATGGGGTTATGCATCGGAGGCGGATGCTGTTGCATCAGTTGGGGCTCTAGCAGTGGCGGCTCTTTCTCTTTATTGCTCTTGGTTTTTCTCAACTGGAACCCGTGTTTCCGTAAGATCTTCCGGAGGGTTTCTCGGGATCCCTTGAAATTAATCTCATCCCTCAAGATGTGTAAAAGTTTGTTAATGGTAGGCACCTCCTTTTTAAAAGCATAGAATTCGTGAATTTTTCTTTGTATTACAGATAGGTCATACTCATTCACTTCAATCTTTCCTTTAGTTCGTACCCTTTTCTTGGGCGTCTTCCTGGCCATAGGGTCTAGCAGGCCCTGTTCAATCAGTCTGGCTTCTCTGGTAATGTTCCGGACAGTTCTTTCTGAAACACCTGTAATGATACAATGAAGTAATTCAATTGTCTGACGTAACAGGTATTGGGTGCCTACAGACAGACATTGGCACATATTAAGGCCCAGAAGGAGATGGCAGGACAACATGGGCAGGTTCCGACCAGAGTGGGTCAATCTAGCTTTGTCTAGATATGTGTGGGCTCGAAACTGGGAGGCCTTTCGCATCAGTGGAACACAGTATAGGCTGGACAAAAAATAAGTAAACACTTATCGGTAGTTATAACTAATGACAAACTTCTTGAACATCGGCCTTGACTGCGCAAGCGAGACAAGGCGTCTCTTTGGTAGTAAGTTAGAGAGCGAGACAGTTCCCCCACTATATCCAAATCATGGTCGAGTAGTTTGCCGCGATCTATAACATAGATACTTTTTAGGAACTGTTTTAAAATATAATTAACTGGCCTATAAATATGTGAAATGAAATACATGAGGCAAAGGATCACAAAATGAATCAAAGGCATCAATAAAGATCTGATTTATTTTACTTCACATAGTAATTCTCACTGGTTTCAAGTATTGAGTTCTTGCTTATATTGCAATAAATAGCCGAAACTAGGAAATTCACATGTTTATTGCTTGAGATCACATTCAATACAAATCTACCCTCCACTGCATGACTTATCTGATATAATTGATGAGTATCCTACAAAACTATACACAACATCAAGTAATCCCTCATTTAGCACTCTCTAGCTTGCGAACCTTATAATTTGTACACAGGTAGGTTCAGATCTGGAGTAAAATAAACCACAATAACTGCTGCTACGGCAAAAATTCAAGAAACTCACCAGTGGCAGCGGCAACCCTCACATACACTTTACTCCACGAAATTATAGGCGATTGCATTCGTTTCTCTTCGTCCATGAATTCTTTCACCTTCAATATAATATCCCGCACTTCATTAGTAATGTTTTTAGGCATTTTGAGAACGTATTTACATAAAAACACCAACTCAACCCAAATTCAGTGCAACGAAGCGAACGACCTCCCTCCGCTTGGCTTGGCTTGCTGTATTGTCCAGTGTTGCCGTTTTATAATTTAGAAAAATTCTTACTTTTCGCCGGAAAAATGCTAAACAATGCTAAGTACAATTTTTAAAGTGGTAAATAAAATGCCAATTTAATTTAAGGTATTTAGTAATCAAAAACAAAATCTTAGTCGTCTATTTCGAAGAATCAATGAAGATAATATATTTATTAATCAAAGAACAAAATAATTAGTCTTCTATTTCGAAGAATACCAGAAGGTTATCAACACGTTCGTCTTGTTGTGACGTTAAAGGGCCACATTCATCAGTCACTGCATGTTTTTTTAATAGCCTTAAGGTGCTTCAGCTCGTCAGGTCAGCAGTTTCATCAGGAATATTATAGGAATGACAACATTTTCCCATTGAGTTACATCAATTTAAAAAACATGTTAAAGCGACTTTGTCGAGAAATGGATATTACAATGTTCAAGATTATTTAAATGAAGGGACTGTATGGGATTTATCTAACTCAACATAGAACTTGCTATTAATAATTATGTTATTATTTATCCCTGCTTATTAATTATAATAATTAATATTGTAATTTTTGTATTAGTTAAACCCAACCAATTTTTAAAAAAGATCTATAAGTCAATCTGTGGGCGTTTCTTCGCCCTTCTACTCCCACATTTAAATTTTGAACTTTGAACTTCAACAAGAAAAAAAAAACTGAGAAAAATTAATACTGTGCAATATTTAAAAATGTAGCTTTAACCGTTTGGGTGTAAAACCTGAGTGACACACGGCGGACGGACAGACACGTGCATGACAGCAAAAGGGCTCCGTTTGGACACTTCGGATACGGAACCCTAAAAAGTTACTGAAACCGAAACTCAACATAACTCGCAGCCCGCCGCGCCGTCCGACCTCTAGTCAGAGTCAGATGAACGAAACTTGCATGTTCCTTTAGAGCTCCCCATAAGCGTACTTACACAGGCACTGGCACTCCGAGCAGAGCAGGGCATTTTTTTCCTTTTCTATTAACAAAGAGGTGTTAGGTCCGGCCACTGATTGAAACAACCTACTTGCTTTGCCTGGCACGCTGACACTGACCCAGCCTTTCACTGCTAGTAAAATGTCATTTTGCATCGGAAATCAATAATAAACAAATATCCTATGGTCTCAATAAAAGCCAATATATATAGGTTATTGGTTAGTATTTTGCAAACAAAGTAGGCAATTAAAATTTTACAATGGTACAGTTGAAACAGGTGGTGATACGACTGAAGTCGATCAAGAATATTCAAAAGATCACCAAAACAATGAAGATGGTATCAGCGAGCAAGTAAGTTGAGAGTCTTTTGAAGATATTCCCAATTATCTGGACTACTTAAAAGTAGAAATTGCATCAAGTAAGTTGGGGTTTTTCCAATGTTATTTGTTATCTTTCATTATTTAAAATAGACAGGTTATTTATTATACCCTTCAGGCGTTGCATTATATTATCAAGGGAAGGGAACTCTAACTTGTCTCTGCCATTCCAAGTGAGAAAATCAAAGTATCGTGTAGTCATTGCCATTCACATGATGATAAAAGAACAAAACAGATTCAGTCATCATCCAGAAATAAAAGTACAAATAGATTATATCTTCACTATTCTGTTTTTATTTTATTCTTCATATCTTGATATTTTAATATCGCTGCGTGTGTGTGTGTGTGTGTTTGTGTGTGTTGTGTATGTGGGTATAGCATATTGTTTGTAAACAATGTTCAATTACATACTTTGTACGGACATCTATTAAAGTAATTGTCAATTGTTTCTGGAGCCAAGTCCTGTAGAGTGCAAGAGAAAGCTCTCTGTCTGTCATATCTTGATGATTTAAGTGAATTCTATTGATCTACGGTCTAAATTATAATGCGTCATACCAGTTAATTAATGATATATTTGTTTAAAATTAAAGTTCTTGAGTCTGGCCATATGCGATCTGTACTATATCCAGCCATGATATACCAGGTCTCTCTTTTTCTTGTGATTTCTTGATATACCCTACAGCGGGTATATTACCTATATACCCTTGTTGCGCGGCAAATATCAGATACCTTGGCTGAGGGGGAAAACATCCAATACATCTGTGACTGAAGACCTCTGTGGCGTTGCGGCAAGAGGCCTCCCAAGCGAGAGGTCCCGGGTTCGAATCCCGGCTGGGGATGATATAAAGTATAACATTTCCCAGGTCTTGGATGTTTAGATGTGTGACGTCACTGTTTTAGGTTCCCACGACACACAGTATTCAAGAGTGGGGCCAGATCCAATGTATGTGCCTGTATGTTAAAGTATAGGAAAGTAGGTGATCACCGACGAACGGCATCTTTATTCACGAGCGAGCGAAGCGAGCGAGTGTATAAGTTGACACGAGTTGCAAATCATCTTACGCACGTGTATCGTAAAACGTTTTTCTACGCATTATGCCAGCAAAAAAAAATATGATAGCGAGAGATTAGTAATATGGCGGTATATTTTACTAAATGCGCGCTCAACATATCTACTCCTGCGCATATACATATTTATTGTAATATTTAAAAATAATTTATTGATCGGATTCTAAATGAAAAGTAATTAATCAAAAAAAATGATAGTCTGTATTTGACTACTGATTTGTAAAACTTTATTCAAATAAGAATAAACGGTCAAGTGCGAGTCGGACTCGCGCACCAAGGGTTCCGTACACAGTGGTAGAGACGATTTATATATCGACTGTTACGAGCCGCTGAACATCAAACTTGGCGAGGACGAGCTGAAGCAGGTCGATAAGTTCCGTTACCTGAGGAGCACTTTAACATCCAAGTGCAACCTTGATTCAGAGACCAACAGTGGGATCGGCGCTGCAGCTGACACCAAGATCTTCTGTTCACATGACATAAAGATAGGTACGAAGATACCAGCGATCGTCCTGCCTAATCTCATGTATGCTGCGGAAACTTGGACCGTGTACCGCCGTCACATCCGCATGCTAGATCGTTTCCACCTCAGAAGTCTTCGCAAGATAATGAATATCAGATGGTCTGATCGCGTGCGGAACACTGAAGTGCTGCGACGTGCCAGTGTGGGTGGCATTGAGTCCTACCTGATGCGGCGACAGCTTCGGTGGTGCGGACATGTGTCAATGATGGCAGAGCAGAGGGTCGCGAAGCACATCTTCTACTCAGAACTTGGGGAGGGAAAGCGCAAGCGTGGCGGACAAGTCCTCGGAAGAGGTGCGGCATAGAGCCTTCTCAGTGGGAGAAGCAAGCCGCCTTCAGACCCGAGTGGAGAGCTTTGGTCCGCGTCGGTGAATTTCAAAGTCCGTGACACCAAGCGCGATGAGATAAAAGCCCGACCACCTGCGCTAACTCAGTACAATTATATTAATGGTGTGCTCACATGCCCGCCAAGCGCCAGAATGTTCACAAGGAAGATTGGCTACACACGCCACATGCGACCACACGAGCGAGTCCAAAGCTCATGAAGCGGTGGCCGTGACCGAAATCTTTCGGACCACTTATTAGTAGAGACCATGTATATATGTAAGTACATATGACATGTATATGGAAAAATAGCGTCCACATTGGTTTCATAGTGAAAGTTGTTCAGAATAATGTCCCTAACAACCCCCTAAAACATGACTACACCTTTCTGTTACCCCAATTATGCAGGCACATACGATGTCGTACGAACTAGAAACAGTTACGTCACACACAAACATCCAAGACCGGGGTTTTATTCTTCTTCCTCACCAGCCAATAAATAATTAAAACATCATCATGCTCATTAATCATTTGCAGCAGGCTCTTTACTTAAGTTTAGATAGTGATGATGATGATTGAATATCTGCCTAAATCTCGTAAATTAAAAAAAAAGAATGCTGGGCTCCAATTCGATATAAAAAAATTGTTTTCTATTTGAGGGGGCAAAAGAAAACCATATCAAACAACATGGCCATAGAATCTTATAACAAGCGTGTTGTACAAGTACCTTGTATGGGGACCACTTTAAATTTTTGAAAATGTATATGGTTCATTGTTTGTTGTTATAGCGGCAATAGAAATTCCCACCTCTGTGTAAATTTAAGCTCTCCACCTATGTCGGTTGCTCCTGTAGAGCCCGGTGACGGACGGACGGACAGGCGAACAGCGGAGGCTTAGTATTAGGGTCCCATTTGGCACCCTTCTGGTACGGAACTCTAAAAACGAGCTGGGTTTATGTCGGGGCGAGCTGGGTTTAAGTCGGGGTGTATGAAATAATGAAATAAATTGAAAAGTAACGTTCTTTTTGAGCAAATGATTTGTAAATAAACATCCGAGTTCCGTGGAATTACATTTTCTTCCCCACGGTATTCGAACCCTGATCGTTTCACTCTGGATATAGAACCTCTACCACCCGCCATGGGTTTTCAGGCTTGTATGGGCATCATCACAGGTTCACGCGAGCCGAGCGAGAGCTGCGCGCGGCTCGCCCCTTCGGGTACGGGCCCCGCAAGTTCTACGAGTCGTCCCGCCTGGTCCTGGGTTCCGTGGACGCGCCCGCTGAGGACAAGAAGGAGGCGCCGCCGCCGGAGCCACCCACGCCGGAGCAGATCGAAGAGGAGAAGAAGGCGAGGCGGATCTACATCGCTGTTACTTCCGACCGAGGTATAGCTGTTTGTTTTATGCTGATGTGAAGGAAGGTGTCGACTTGACTGCGGAATTTTTGAATCTCTGATCTATTTTGTAGCGACAGCAAACAACAGGAAACTGTAATATTCCACTCCAATCGCAATTTTTAAATAAATATTGTTAAGATGGATTAATTTCCGAGGTCGATGGTCCAAGAGGAATTCTTTACAGTTGGTCACATGTGATTGTTTACGGCACTCGGATTTCTCTTGATTTATTCAGGCACTGCACAGCACGACCATTTTATTTTCACGATAGACTTACCCCACACATCAGTCCGTATTTGTCAATCTCGAGATATTTGCGGGTAGTAAAATAATCATAATCTATGTAGGTAGTTCCATCGAAACCGAAAGGCGCAAAACAATATGATGAAATAGCCGTGATTGATTTAGAAATCGAAAATTGGGTGTGAATGAGGGGTGACAAAACAATAGCTAAAAGTGGTGCGTGTTTTTTATCTTCCATCAACAAAACTATGGTCCCGGGTTCGGTCCCCGGCTGGGGGCAAAGAAAGAAAACCCAGATCTTGGATGTTTATATGTGTGCGACGTCGCTGTATCTGGTTCCCACGACACAGGGTATCCTAGTGTGGGGCCAGAAGCAATGTTTGTGCCTGTGTGTAATTTTTTATTAATTTATTTATATGGGGTCCAGGATGACTTATTCTAAAGATATATTGGTATCAATCAGCTTTTTGGCTATCATTACAATGTGCGAAACATCAACATAGTGTGAGTCTTTATTATGTGACTCACACTGTACACTGTACAGATGTACAAATATATAAAACCAGCTCGTGCCATGGGGGTTAGCCCATCGCGGCAACTGTAGAGACACGACGGTTCTCTTACGATGTTTTCTATCGCCGTCAATATAACATATACATAGTCTTTACCCGGATACGAGTAAGATCAAGCCATACTCCACCACGCTGGCTCAGAGCGGGTTGATGGAGGGGTTTAACGACCACTAACACGTAGCGATAGTAGCCGGGACATACAGCTTAACGTGTCATCCGAAACACTGAACGTCCGATAATGTACTTAAGATAAATTAATTATCTCATTGGTACATGGTCAGGAATCGAACCTGCATCTCCGGTGTGAGAAGCAAGCGGGAAACCAGTTAGACCACAGAGCTCTTTATAAATTAATACAACATACTGAAGATAAATAAGTTATTTGGTATCTGCCTATGGAAATGGTCACCACTGGGATTCAGACCAGCGCCTCCTGCGGGCCAGGGCGAAAGCTAATTCCTTTATTCATTTTTCCGATACATCCATGGGGGGGGGGGGGGGGTAATTCACGCGTAATATCACCTCTCGGTAAAAATGCGGATATCGAACGATTCGCATACAAAATCACTTGAAATATGGTGTCGATATACGCATATTGAATGCGCGAGAAACAGGGCCCAGGTCGTCACAATCACAACTTAAGAACAGTCTCGTTTTACTCGACTTTTTATCAAACCCCCGACGAAGCAACAACGGAGGGTGTGTAAACGTCTTTGTGTATCTACGTCTGTTTGTCTGTAAATAGCAACCTAGCTCTCAAACCGGTGCGGATTTTGATACGTTATTTATAATTGGTAGTGGACTTTACTGCGATGGTTGTTAGACATGTTTTATCAAATTCGCTTCAGTGGTTCGAAAGTTAATTAACAAGACAACAAGTAAACCAAATTAAGGTTTTATATATTTGTGTCGGGCCTGTATTACATTTTTAAGTTCTAGTTATTTAAATGGGTTTAAGCAAAAGAGGTCAAGACCAACAAAGTACGTGCCTGCCTCTACGCACTTCGAGATACCAGAGGTTATCCACGGTTGAGGTCAAGACCAACAAACTACGTGCCTGCCTCTACGCACTTCGAGATACCAGAGGTTATCCACGGTTGAGGTCAAGACCAACAAACTACGTGCCTGCCTCTACGCACTTCGAGATACCAGAGGTTATCCACGGTTGAGGTCAAGACCAACAAACTACGTGCCTGCCTCTACGCACTTCGAGATACCAGAGGTTATCCACGGTTGAGGTCAAGACCAACAAACTACGTGCCTGCCTCTACGCACTTCGAGATACCAGAGGTTATCCACGGTTGAGGTCAAGACCAACAAACTACGTGCCTGCCTCTACGCACTTCGAGATACCAGAGGTTATCCACGGTTGAGGTCAAGACCAACAAACTACGTGCCTGCCTCTACGCACTTCGAGATACCAGAGGTTATCCACGGTTGAGGTCAAGACCAACAAACTACGTGCCTGCCTCTACGCACTTCGAGATACCAGAGGTTATCCACGGTTGAGGTCAAGACCAACAAACTACGTGCCTGCCTCTACGCACTTCGAGATACCAGAGGTTATCCACGGTTGAGGTCAATACCAACAAACTACGTGCCTGCCTCTACGCACTTCGAGATACCAGATGTTATCCACGGTTGAGGTCAAGACCAACAAACTACGTGCCTGCCTCTACGCACTTCGAGATACCAGAGGTTATCCACGGTTGAGGTCAAGACCAACAAACTACGTGCCTGCCTCTACGCACTTCGAGATACCAGAGGTTATCCACGGTTGAGGTCAAGACCAACAAACTACGTGCCTGCCTCTACGCACTTCGAGATACCAGAGGTTATCCACGGTTGAGGTCAAGACCAACAAACTACGTGCCTGCCTCTACGCACTTCGAGATACCAGAGGTTATCCACGGTTGAGGTCAAGACCAACAAACTACGTGCCTGCCTCTACGCACTTCGAGATACCAGAGGTTATCCACGGTTGAGGTCAAGACCAACAAACTACGTGCCTGCCTCTACGCACTTCGAGATACCAGAGGTTATCCACGGTTGAGGTCAATACCAACAAACTACGTGCCTGCCTCTACGCACTTCGAGATACCAGATGTTATCCACGGTTGAGGTCAAGACCAACAAACTACGTGCCTGCCTCTACGCACTTCGAGATACCAGAGGTTATCCACGGTTGAGGTCAAGACCAACAAACTACGTGCCTGCCTCTACGCACTTCGAGATACCAGAGGTTATCCACGGTTGAGGTCAAGACCAACAAACTACGTGCCTGCCTCTACGCACTTCGAGATACCAGAGGTTATCCACGGTTGAGGTCAAGACCAACAAACTACGTGCCTGCCTCTACGCACTTCGAGATACCAGAGGTTATCCACGGTTCAAATATTGAGGGGCTCGGGTGACATGTTGAGGTAACATGACACGCCTTAATCTTGGGAACGCCTACTTGAAGTTCTTTTAACGTGAATCCGACTCGTAGTTGGTTGTGTTAATTATTTCTTAGATCAAAAAAGCTCTGCGTCATGATAACTGAAGTAACACTTTATTTAAGTAACAGTCTGTGTATTCGGCGCCAGGTTCCTCAAAAGAGAGAGCACGAAGGAGTTCCCTATTTGACTTCCAAAAATCATTCTTTGAAAATACATCATCATCAAAATATATCAGATGCGCTTGTCACAAATCTTGCAGAATATTATATTGCCATCAGTTGTAAATTCACCTGGATAACCTTAAATCGAAGATTCCATCAAAGATTTTGTATCTTTTTTAATCGGGGGCATTGTCGAAGAAGACTTCAATAAAATAAGCATGATTTACAAAAACATATCGAAATATGCTAAAACATAATAGCGTAGAGGTAAATAGGCAATTGCATATGCAAATGCATAGAATCCGATGTCTACTACTTAGCAATAACTTACGTTAAAGTAGCGCGCGTCTGCAATAGGAATTGAACCTTGTGCCTGTTTTCATACGAGTCATTTGTATCGCCATGTTATCGTAGTTTATCTCTAAGGTTCTGTTCACACAGCTGACAGTGACCGGCCGACATTTTCGTTTCCATAATACTACGCCACAAACTTGGCACCCCGAGGAATGCGTTTCCCTCCCTCTCTCGCTCGCTCTCGCCCTCGACGCTTCACTAGGACATTGACGGACGCTATGACGTCATCAGAGTGAGGTGCCAAGTTAACTTTTGCGTGTGGCAATATGTTTTGACACGACACTAGCTATGGATATGATGATGAATTTAATTTTGTTTTTACATTTCTTTAAAAAAGGAGGAATCTTTTATGACGGACACGGACACGGAATTTATGGTACCCATTGACATTAGGTGAGGATGTGATGGTAGGATCCTGAAGTAGGCGAGGTGACTCTTTAAATGTTATAGGCATACCCATAGCGATTATTGTATATTACATAGTAACTCATGCATTTAGTCTCGGGAGGCATCATTTTGTGAACTGGAATGGATGATGAAGACCACCGGAATTGCTGAATACTAGTTGTAACCAACAGGTTGCGATATGGTAACTTTATTGCGGTTGCTAAACTATGCTTGTGATAATTCAGTATAGTGAATACCAGAAGAACTCCTCAATTATTGATCAGCGTCAGTCAGGACCTGATGATGGGATCACGGAGTAATCAAGGGATCTCTTCAAAATAATAATTTAATTTAACATAATAAATAATAAATGCACACCTATAGAGATTTGGGTATGTTGTATACTATCTCGTGCATTTTGAAGCTGTAGTTCTAGGTAAGCATGGCTTGGTGAAGTGAAATGATGATGAAGAATACAAATTGTCACCGGAGCTATTAAATTTACTAGATGTTTAATGGATTGCGATACGTTTTAAATTACCATTAAATATCCTTATTTATTTGTCCACCCAGTCCTCATCCGTAAACGTCATCCGTAAAGCTGATATGGATATGGAAATTGCTTATGGATATTTCATCATTCTTAACAAATCATAACCTTGAACCATTTAGTGTCTATTAAATTGCGTCCTAATCACTCACGTGTGTCCTGTGCCTGAATCAAAACAAGTTTGGCAATAAAGAACAATTGTTACATTGGTCTGGTTTAGTTTGAGGAAATTTATTGGGGCATTCCGGTCGAATAGATTACATACACCTTCAGTTTTTACAAACGCAGTCACAAACACAAAAACTCGTGCACAAACCTAAAGTATTATATTAAAGTATTATTCTACGGAATAGTGGTCATAAGTGGGCGCTGTTTATTCCTGCTACTCTAATTATCTCAGTCAGTATATTTTTAAAGGCTTTCGAGATGATTCTGGATATTCCGGGCCTGAAACTCCCATTCTGCACCCGCATAGTTGGTACTGTTATCACAACGGATTGAAGCTGGAAGTCCCCTTCGGGAAACAAATATGTCCAATCAAGCAATGAAAACCTCAGTCGAGAAATCAGCAACATTTCGAGATGATCTGCCTTGGTGGATAGACAAGCAAACAACCAGAGGTACGCCCTTTACTATTTAGCGTTATGAAACCTTGAGCTCTTAACGGAAACGGCCTTGCAAAATCCGTACTAATACCCGAGAACCCTAACCTCACTCACACGATCAGAGAGCAAGTCCCCCATGTGAGGTTGCATCATGGCAGCCTTAAGTCGGTAGCAAGGCATGCACCGAAATATGACGGCCAGACAAAGTCCAAAACTCGCGCTTGAGTGCGTCCAACAAGGCGTTGCAGCCTGCGTGAGCATTCTTGATATGCCGATCAGTCACCAGCACCTCAACTAACAGCCCCCCCTTGGGAAGAAAAAGTGGGTGACGAGCCGAATATGGCAGATTCGCATCGCGCAATCGTCCTCCTGCCTGAAGCGACCCGGCCGAATCAATAGATGGGTGGAGACGCGCAACAGCTCCCTTCAATTTCGAACGTCCATTCCGTAGAACCTCCAATTCTGCAGTTGGGATCAGCGATAGCGGTGCGCGAGGTGTACGGCAATTCCGTGCGAATCTCCTATTAATCCAAGCGAATACATTGACCAACTTGTCAAGAGAGCTATACCGGTCAAGAAGTAAGTTTCAGCATCAGTTTCCTGATCCTTCTGAGTCACATACACGGATGCTCGGGTGTCATGGTTCGAAGATATTACTACAAGGCTGCGGACCCCACCACAAATGATGCTCAACCAGTTCAGGTGCCCGACATCACAGTGGATCCACAATCAGACGGTTCCGCTCTCCTGGTACATGTCTCCCGGTTAGAAGACCGAATCTGAGAGAAGCATTTCGCAACGAAAACCCCTAAAGTATGGACGCCTTCAGCCAGCACAAAACAATCTGGCTGTCACTACAAGTTTACAAGAGGAAGGTTTGTTTTTGTTACAAAATCTGTATTTTGAAATGCGTAAACATAGATATGTCACCGTAAGATTGTAAAAAACCGTAAGTTTATAAACTAACGCGTTAGTTTGTAAACTTACGAAAAATTGTAAACCAGACCGAGAGGGTTAAGAATTTACGTTTCTTTTGTTCTTACATGTTAACCTAACACAAAGACTATTCGGAGGCTTCGCTGAGCTTGCCCCCTGTAGTCTTCACCTACGCTACCGCAGTGTTTATCCTGGTATTTTCTTTGCAATTCAAGTTTAAACCAGTTCACAATTCAACAGTTTTATTTCAAACGAATGCGTCATATTGTAATCAGTACGGGACAGATTACAATGTATCGATAGATTGTAAACCAAAGAGAGAGAAAACTAACGGTTTTGAAAATCTTACGGTGACAAATATACATATTTCACGCATACACACGCACACACTCACACACACAGGGGCACATAGGTACCTATAGTCTATTCTACGGGACATTGGTCGTGTGAATTCGTCATTATATTCCTGTAATTCAACTTTAGTTATCCCAGACAGTAAATTCATTCAATATTCAAATTAGTTTATTGCACAAAAACAGGATATTACAAAAAAATTAAAGGAAAAAACATGCACAAAGGAATATCTTCCTGCAAACCTAGAATGGAGAGGATAAAAAGAAACTGCAAATAGAACACCACACAAAAAACAACAATATATACATAATACGAATAATAATAATAAATATGTAACATTTAGATACAAATACATATTAATTCCTAACATGGAAGAGAGAGATAAAATTATTTCAAACGACTTTTAAAAATGTTAAGTGTCGTACAGTCTCTGACGTACTACTGACATAATAGCATTAGAGATGACTCAGGGATATCTACCAACAATATTAAATTATAGTGTCAGCATAAAGTTCTCTTCTTATTAATTGTTCCACGTGATTTCTATTGTGCAGGTCTCATCACGTGACATTAGCGAAATTATTGTTGCAACACACGTTAGAAGCCATAACCAAAAAACTTAACTTAACTTACTCCGGTCCCGAGCCTCCCGCATCCAATGCCGCACCAGCTACGGCGATGATGTCCACTCTGGCTGGAGTAGTCTGCCCACATAACGTACCTTTTCTCACCCACTGGAAATTCAACAAGTTGTCCTAAAGTCAGGTCCTATGTCTTATGTCAAATAAACCATATTAAATGGAACTGGAGGATTCACTCATCATAATTGCTATTTGAATCTGGCATTCCCTACTTGAAAAATTGCATCAAGATTTTTTTCACGACTAGTATTTAATCGCACATCAAAAATACTGATTTTTACAGCAAAGCATACTTTTTATGTTTTAAGTATTTTTGTTGTTCTTACATGTTAAACCTAATACGAAGGATAACGGGGGCTTCGCTTCGCTCACCCTCTTTACGCTTCACCTAAGCTACCGCAGTATTTTACCCTGATATTTGCTGTGAAAATTAGTTAGTATATTTGCTGTGCAAATCAGTAATTTTCCCATTTTTAACAACGTATTTTTATTCCATATACTTCAAAAATAAATACATCTTGAACACGCTGTTAATGATAATGGTGGTTGTGCTGTGCAGGTCTCTGCGGCGGAGTGCACAGCGGCGTGGCGCGTCGGATCCGGAAGGAGATCGGCGCGCGCACCTCCGACGCGGCGACCAGCCGGCTCGTCTGTGTAGGGGACAAGTCGCGAAGCATGCTGCGCCGTTACTTCGCGCCGAACATGCTCGTCAGTGTGAAGGATGTGAGTTCTTAGGTCACTGTAGAGGCTGATTCGGCGACCGACCAGCTCATCTGTGTGGGGGACAAGTCAACAGTTACCCGGACTGGCACTGCAAGGATGTATGTTTATAACTTTGTTTGATTTCAAGTTCAAGCCAACATTAACAAACGCCAATGGTCCGCGGAGAATCTTAAATCCTTATAGCTCCTGCCGACTAAAATTATAATACCTACTACAAACAAACTCAGTAACAAATTGATTGATTTGTTTTTCATATTTCTTTATTTTCTTTATACAGGGCTCTAGGTATGTAGTTGAATAGCATGTAGTTAAATAGGCATGTTATAGGGACTTTGTCAAAAAAGGGATTTTACAATGTTCAAGACTACTTAAAAGACGGGACTGTTTGGGGTTAATCTAGCTCAACACAGACCTTGCTTTGAATAATTTTGTAATTATCTTCTTATAAATAGGAACACATTTGTTTCTAGCCTTCAACAGAATTTTGGTAAAATGCTATATCGCGTTGTCGATTTCAGTGCTGCTATACGATATACTGGGATATACGATATATGTAAGAGATATTTCATATACTCTCAGCCCCCAATAGCAGCGTCTTAGGTGCGTGCGTCCCCCCAAGCACAGATGCAGTAGTAAGCTCAGAACTGATGGTGTTGCTTTGTAGGGCTTGCAGAACTGCTTTGCTGTCCGATAGTATGCGGATAGGGAAATCCTTTGCCTCTCTTTCTGCCATAGCTTTAGCAGCCATTATGATGCCCATGCATTCGGCTTGGAAGACGGTGTTGTGGGAACCTAATGATGTTGATTTCCTCATTTTTAGATGTTTCGACAATGTCCGGCGCCTGTACCTTAGTTTGTTTTAGAACCGTTTATAAAAATCCTTAGTTCTTTTTGATTGAGGCTCGCCCAAGGGTATTCATGCAGTTGTATTTTATACCTTTTGTCAAAGACATATTGCCTGGATATCCTGTCAGTCACCACTTCTAATTGCGGCTCCTTACCTATGTACTCATCGAGTATTTCAGTGTGGGGTACCCTAGCATGTCTCCATAGGTTGAGTTTTTTAAGACGCACCGCAGCCGCCTCCTGCTTGATGAAGAAGTGAAGCGGCGGCAGATCCCGTATGACTTCCAAGGCCGCAGTGGGTGTGATCCTCACGCATCCCGTTGCTGCCATGCAAGCCAGCCTCTAGAGACGTTGTAGTTTAGCTTCGACAGTGCATAATTTGGTTCGTGGCCACCAGACTATTGCGCCGTAGCTTACTAAGGGTCTGATGACAGCTGAGTATAGCCAAAGTGTGGTGTTCGGGGTTAGCCCCCAGGTTTTACCTACCATTCTTCGGCACTGCCAAAATGTGATTTTCGCTTTATCAATCGTGTTATTCAGATGATTGCTTCAATTCAGCTTGCTTTCTAGTATGACACCTAGGTACTTTACCTCAGCAGCAAATTGTAGCTCTGTACCAAACAACATGGGTGGGCGATAGTTGCCCAGATTGCGCCTGTTGGTGAACATTACCATTTCCGTCTTATTTGGGTTGACTGCTAGTTCGTTTTTTGTGCACTAGCGCCCCACGATCCGCAGTGCTGATTGGGAGACATCACATACAGTAATTGTGATGATTCCACTTATTAGTATCACTATATCATCGGCATATCCTACCGTATAATAGTGATGTGTGTTAAGTTTGGTGATGAGGTCGTTCGCCACCAGGTTCTAAAGCAGCGGCGAGAGGACACCTCCCTGTGGGCATCCCTTCGCTACCAATGCGTGTTGGGATGCAGTAGTGGATAATTCACTAACATATGGTGTGTTTCAAATAACAGCGGGCAAAAATACTTTGACCCGACTTCTACCACGTTTCACACAAACAACTAAGTACGTAATTTATCGCTCGTCATAAAAAAATTCGCTAAATACGACATTTCAATACATTGAAACTAAAATCAGGTGTGGTACCGTAGGGAATCATTCTCGGGCTGAGTCTATTTCTTATTTATGTCAATAGCCTGTACAAAATGAAAATAAACGCTGCCGACCTATATATGTTCGCGGACGACACGGTTCTACTAGTTCATTGGGCCTCGTGGGAAATGGTTAAAAACCGCACGGAGCCTGGTCTGCGGTTTTAACCATTTTCCACGAGGCAATCTATCTGCTCCATTTATTTTTATTTTTTTACAGCAGTTCCAGCAGTTTTATTTCGTGTATTCTTTTCGTGTTGTATCGTTGTTAGCATCCTTTTTCGATTTCTTAAAAAGTTTATCTCTCACTCTAATTGATTGAAGTACAGACCGAATATTTTTATGTATTTTTCCTGGTATCGAGACCTGTATACCTAAGAACACACCTCCACCTGTAACCACATGTACATGTTTACAAATAAAATGAATATGAATATGAAGTTATACTTCTAGAATTGGAAAATTAAGGGCAGCTATACGTGTGTAACTGATATCTGAATTTAACAGTAATGCAACACCCTGACCCACGTCGTTTCTCTTATCTTGTCTATGGCTTGTATACCCGGGGGTGTTCAGAGTGATGTTGTCAGTTAGTATAAACTTACAAACGGCTATTAAGTCGACATATCAATCACCAGGATGAGCCAGCTCCAGCAGCTCATGTATTTATCACATATCATATCACGTAGCCCGTCAGCTTTTCAGGAAAGTATGCGCAGTTCGTTGGACTTAGACACATTCGCCAAGGTGCGTTAGAGCGAGGATGACTTAGTCCATCATTGTTGCACAGCCAAGGAGTTCGTTTTTAGCGACTTGATAATCGAATGGATTTTAAGCAAGTCTCTTGTAGTATCGTCTTGATGAGCTTGTACTCGTTGGGTTGGGAAATGGCTTCCATCACAACTTAAACTTAAGATCCATTAGGAACGCTTTGAGCACGTTGACACTGACAAACAAACCATTATAACCTCATATAATAGAATAGAATATTTTGGATTAATTGTAATTAATAATCAATGTGGAGCACCAGGACTTGCTGGTTGAATTTTAAATGTGATTGACTCAAATCAAAGTAGCTTTAACAGTGAGAGCAGCACGGATGGCAGATGTTACTGTCACTTTTGATCGCTCGTTCACAGTACTAACGCTCAGAAGCATGGACGTTGATATCACAACACGGCGGCATTAATGATGTCATTATTACGTCTATCATCGTCGCGCTGACAGTTACTCGGAATAGCCTCATAGGTCATAAAGCGATTCGATTATGTTGCGGATCGGAACTCGCACTTTCTCTCCAATAGGAGCTTTAGGTATAGAGTGGAAGGCACTCACTCTAGACCTCATCCAATCAAGGCGGGAGTCCCACAAGGCTCTGTGCTCTCGCCTCTCCTATTCTCACTCTTCACTAGTGACATCCCCAAACATCACAACGTACCGCTTGCCCTCTTCGCCGATGACACTGCTCTCTATCACTCTGGTAGGAATAGAGAAATAGTCATCAAAAGGCTCCAAATTGCCGCCACTCTCTTGGGCGATTGGTTCAAGAAGTGGCGGATTGAAGTCAACCCAGAAAAAAGGCAGGCTATATTCTTCTCTCGCTTCACACCACTCAGTGAGTGGTCTCGTCTACCACAAATCTCCCTGTTTGGTCTTGCTATTCCATGGACTCGCCAAGTGAAATACCTTGGAGTGACACTGGATAGCCGTCTCACCCTCGGACCGCACATAAAAATTGTGAGGAATAAAGCCAAATTTGTTCTAAGTCGGCTTAATCCACTGATTCAATCTAAGGGCAAACTCTCTTTACGCAATAAGCTAAGATTGTACTTAGCTTGCGTCCGTCCTATTTTCACATATGCTAGTGTGGTGTTTGCGCATGCTGCCAAAATCCACCTAGACAGTCTTCAATTCCTCCAAAATAAATTTCTTCGCCGAGCCACGGGTGCCCCTTGGTTCGTGCGAAATTATGATCTACACAAAGACGTGAAAGTCCCTACCATCCGCGACTTCATAAGGAAAGCTTCTACTCTATACTTCGATAGAGCTCTTCACCACTCCAACCCCCTTATTTGTTTCGCGGCCGACTACGCCGCAAACCCCGAAGCAACCCAACCGAGACGACGCCCCGTAACATCCTTTTAGACCCTAAAGACGCCATTAACCTTACAAATACCCCCGGACTCAGACAACCCCGACCCGACTCTACACACCCGTCCATTATACATCCACCGCCCGCGCACGCGCAGGCGGAGGCGGCAACCTAGACCACCCGCACCAGACACTGCACAAGCCGTAGATACCCCACACGACGCCGTACACTCTACGCCGGCACAAGTCACATATAAACGCAGCACCACACCTCAGTTGTGCCCGGCTTCGTATAACACACCACTCACCATAACCCACCCAGGTTGGGCGTCTCTCCCGGTAGGGCACGCACTCACGTGTAAAATGAACTATTTGAGGCGGGGACTACCTGTCCCGCCCATCCCAAGGCAAAGTTAAAGTTTTGGAGGACGAACAGTCCAAAAACATAAAAATCAAGCCAATAATGGATCGGAACTCGCTGATAGTTATAAGAATCTACAGCAAAAACTACGTTGCGCTCCAGTAGTTGTCAGCCAGCAGTAATAAATTGATTACTATAACAAAACTCACGGGCGTCCATTGATCAAACGTTTACTAAAAAATCCCGTGTTTGCTACTTCATTTGCAACCATATTTCTTCGGAAATTTTGTTCTGAATACTTGCAACTTATGTCACAGATTGGTCGCCTCGCGCCTGTGTTCGCGGACGCATCCCTCATCGCCGCCGCCGTCGCCGAGTCGAACTACCCCTACGACATCGGCGAGATTTTTTACAACAAGTTCTATAGTGCGGTGCGGTATCAGATGACCGTGGTCCCGATCTTCAACAAGTACAGGATTATTGTGAGTAACGTGTTCTGCTTTTCGTATCTCTCCACTATTTGAGGTTGGCGGTCAGCTCTCCAAATTCCTCCTTGTCCTTCGCCCACCAGATCTGATGTTCTATGCTGGAAACTCCAGTCATTCCGTGATGTTGCGAAGCATATATATATATATATATAAATACCGTATGTAGGTAGAGATAAACTACGATAACACGGGGCGCGCCTGCGATAGGAAATTAATTAATTGTCATTAATTCTAAGAGTAATTTCTATTGATATTTGCACGCCATGTTATCGCAGTTTATCCCCATGTCATATCACCCATAACATCCAAATTGTCTATCAGAGGAATAGCTTAAAGCTACTAATTGGCGATACCCCGCCCCTCTCCCATTTCTTTATTTGACATTTCATACGTACAAATTCTGCAACAAATAAACGATACGTGAAGCTTGAAAAATCAGCCGTAAATAAAACAGCCGAAACAGTGGTTCGTCTTCGTGTTCCTAGTAAATACTTCTACTGGTAGGAGCACACGGAAACCCATGACCTCTTGCTCCTACTACTAAGAGAACTTTGAATTGTCAAGAAGGAGCTTGTTTGTGTATAATAGGAGCAAGAGGACATGGAAGTCCTTGTGCTGCTACCAATAGGAGTATTTAGTAGGAGCACGAGAATGAACTCCGAAACATCCACAGAAAGCCCCCGGCATCGACGCCTTCGACGAGGTCGAGGAAGACGAGATGGAGATGTACGCCGAATGGACCGTGGCAGCCCTCATATACTACGCTCTGAAGGAGGGCGCAGCATCCGAACAGTCGGCCCGAATGTCGGCCATGGACAACGCGACGAAGAACGCTGGGGAAATGATCAAGAAACTGACCCTACTGTTCAACAGGACAAGACAAGCGGTTATTACTAGAGAGCTGATTGAGATCATTTCCGGGGCGTCTGCTTTGAAATAGGTTAAATCTGGCTGACTTATTCACTGCTCAAACAAAGTGCCGCTTAAATGACAGACAGTGTCATTTCTCGAGCTGTGAGTGACAGCAAGACTTTTGAGTTGCCGTCAAACTTCTGGGACTTAAGTGTATACTCGTCATACCGATTTGAATATTTTTATACAGTGTGGGTCATTTTGTTCTTAATAAATCTCTATAATCGTAAAAATTCTCGTTAGTGTCAATGAATCTAGTTCTTTATAATTTTATCTACACACCTATCATAAACACTCTTTACTGCGTCCAAAAACCGCACGTTACGATCGGCATAATGTTGAACTACTTTGTAAAAACTCATTTCTTATCTGAATATTGAACATTATGACCATAATGTGTAAATTTTCTACATATTATGACATTCAAATTTCGAATGCCGACGCCCGCCTGCGTGCCGCCCCTACTTTGTCTGTGAAGTTGGTACTACAGAACAAGCTAAACAACTCAATGCCACAATGTCGGTCAAACATGCGGTTCCTGAACACATCAAAGAGATGGAGATTTACGCCGAATGGACCGTGGCAGCCCTCATATACTACGCTCTGAAGGAGGGCGCAGCTATAATTTAGGCCCATTTCTATAATAACACACAAACACTCACACACATGTACTTACACACCCTCAAACACACTCATAACACACACACAGGTACACATACACAAATGCATGTAAATCTTATAATTATAATACTTTAATGTTACGCTAATACTGTAGATAATAGTAGGTAATGATCTCATTGTTATAAAGTTAACCATTTTATGATATTTTATTATTGTGCAAGTTAGATGTAAGATATTGCAGTGCCCTCACTGGGTTCATTGTCGGTTCTTCAAATTCTATATATATATATATATCACCATATACCACCACAATGTCGCAATAAACGTTTTGAGTTTGAGTTTGAGAGCTTATGCTATATGTGTATAGATAAACTAGTGTATGTAACTGTACATAATTAGGCATTATGTATCACTCACATAAACTACTAATTTAAAGTTCCCTACTAGACCTTATCCGAAAACAATAAACAACCTACCTTGTAGTATGTAAGTATAACGATAGTACAGAATAAATATTATAAGAACGGCAAATTTTTCATGACACTTTTTCGCGGACGGTAGCCGAATGGCGGGTATTACGCTTTGGAGACCCAATTTTATAAGGGAAAAATAGAAATGCTAGAGAAGTCGTGTCCATTTACAGGTACTAATTCATTATGCGATATGACACAGAATGTTATAGAAGTAGAATGCTGTAGCAAAGTGAAATTCTGGAGTGGGTATGTGGTCTCCCAAACGTCGTTATCCATGACTTTTGGTGATTGCTCTTGTTAAATTATTAGAAGTACTTTTTGGTTTATATGACAATAGAAAATAGACCATGGCTCTTATTCAGAGAAACATCTGCTGAAACAGCTGTTTATGCAGGTTCTTCTGGGGCTTCTAGTCTAGGAGAATAATTTTTTGTTCAACTCGCTGTTTCTGTTTAATTCCTATTTCTATCGAAGGTCCTGTGGTAGTCATCGAAGTGACGTTCTGTTTGATTTGCCTGAACTGCCGGTGATGAACTTTGCCAGGGAGGCAAGTGTTGTTCTAACTTGCTGTATAAGAGAAGATGAATCACTTACGATTCAATCAATATTAACACTTCCGTACAGGCTCATACAGTACTCCAAAACTGATAATGCGCATAGAAATCTTCGCCAGCTGTCGTATCCCTGAAACACCCGAATCATATATTCGTATAAACAAGGTACGAATTGCACTTGCGATTTGTACCATGTTAGGAGTCAATGTCATATGTAAACAATTGAAAGCAATTACGGGCGGTCGGCGGTCGCCCGCTGATCCACGCTGATCAGTCTCAGTCAGTTGTCTGCGAGCATTGACGTTTAACGCCGACCCATATTACACACTGCTCTTGGTTTCGTTTTCATTCAATCATCAACTTTGATGATGTTGGCTGCACAATCAAACCCCATGAGTGAAAATATCGTATAGGAAAAATAAATTGTGGGAAAAACGCGAATGGGAAAAAATACAAGTAAAAAATATTTTTTCGGAAAATTTATTTCTACACTCGTATTGGATTACTGTACATTGCTTCTGCCCCACACTAGGATACCCTGTGACGTGGGAACCAGAAACAGTGACTTCACACACTTATAAACAGCGAAGTCCTGGTTTTTGTTCTGTATCCCCACCCGGGGATGGAACCCGGGACCTCTCGCATGGTAGGCAGAGCCACAACCACAGCGCCACAGTGATGTAGAAATTGTCGCTTTGCCAACTTTTTAAATTTCTACAAACCGACTTGAAAGTTTTTGAATATTTTTAACATAGTCATGAAATTTCCTTTAAAGTTATAGGTTTTACAACTCTACTTTGAATGACGACCCGAATGGCCGAGTCGGCAGTGACCCTGCCTACGAAGCCAAGGGTCCCGGGTTCGAGTCCCGATGGGGGCAAATATTTGTTTGATGAGAACGGATTTTTGTACCTAGTCATGGTTGTTTATCTATCTAAGTATAATATTTATCTATATAAGTAAGTGTATCGTTGTCTAGTACCCAAGATAAAGGGAATCCTAGTTTGGGGTGTAAATAGTGTCCAAGGTATTATAATTATTATTAAATTATTATTTGTGGAAGTGGATTTGGTAGCTATCCCCGAATGGCCACCAAAGGCTTGCTGATTTGGTAGGTCTCGACTCGGTTACCCAAGTGATGATGTGACGGGGGTAGGTGTCGCCTCGTGGCACCCGACTGCTCGAACCCAAAACCGGATGTTGCACGCGGCCCCGCCTTAACGCCACGCGTGAGGATGCCTGAACTCCATCCAGACAGGACTGAAGGCTAGGCCACCACGTGAACCACGTGGGAAACTGATTGCCGCGCCGGCGGCTGCCCCTTTCCAAAGGGCCGTGTGGTGATGTTGATGAAGTTATGGGTTGGCGATTGTGGAAGTTAAACACTGACTTGCTTTACAAGACTACACTGCTCTGTACATTTATGAAAACTGAAACTACTGACAATTGAGATTACATATTCCACCGTGACGGCGTCCACTGAACATGTTGTTTATCTATATAAGTATGTGTATCGTTGTCTAGTACCCAAGATGCAATGAATCCTAGTTTGGGGCTAGATCAATGTGTGTAAATAGTGTACAATGTTTATTATTATTATTATTATTATTATTATTATTATTATTATTATTATTATTATTATTATTATTATTATTATTATTATTATTATAATTATTATTATTATTATTATTATTATTATTATTATTATAATATGAACATCACCGAATTGCTTGACAAACTTGTCAATCATCTGATCCCGCAGGCTTTGTTGATATTGTTTGAAATACCTTGGCTTAACTATAGGTCGCCTGATTGGTCCTTATCACTTCAGCTAGGCGACGTGCTCGGCATGGCCACAGCGCAGATGAACATCAGCGACCTGCGCAAGGTGCTAGGCCTGCCCGAGTCCGCCTCGCCCCCTCCCCCCGCCGCCGCGGGCGAGCCCCCGCTGACGCCCTTCCACGCGCTGCGGGTGAGAAGGCAGAGTATGGAGCAGTTCTCGCTCATCATGGCCGAGTCGGCAGTGACCCTGCCTACGAAGCCAAGGGTCCCGGGTTCGAGTCCCAAATATTTGTTTGATGAGAACGGATGTTTGTACAGTTATGGTTGTTTATCTATCTAAGTATAATATTTATCTACATAAGTATGTGTATCGTTGTCTAGTACCCAAGATACAGGGAATCCTAGTTTGGGGCTAGATCAATGTGTGTAAATAGTGTCCATTGTCCAGGGTATTATTATTATAATTATTATAACTTTTACGAATTCCAAACGTTGCCTATTCATTAAATTTGGTTTTACTGTTGTAGTCACTGATATTATTTTATTTAAAAACTTTATTGAATTCAGTTTGAATAATGTTGAAGAAGTCTGAATAGATTTTATTTGGGTTGTGTTCATTAAAATCCGGAACTGGCAAATTTATATCTTAGTATTTCATATAGTCTCTCTCTAGTCTATGTGTAATAGGCTTATTAAATGATGGATCAGTCTTAACCTTAATGCAATTGGGAATAAAACTGTTTGACCTCTGTGAAAAGAAGGTTTTGGGAGCGAATTTTGGGTATGGCAGAAAAAGCATGAAAGCCGAATAAACGCTGTAGAAATGAGGTTTTTGAGGAGTATATGTGGAGTAACATTGAAAGATAGATTGAAGAATGGAGTTATAAGGGAACGCTGTGGAGTGAAAGAAGATATAGTGACAAGGATAGAGAAAGGTCAGCTTAGATGGAATGGTCACGTTAAAGGATGAATGAAAGGAGATAGACGAAACAGATTTATACAGCGGGTAAGAAAGGAGCCGTCGGGCGGGGACGCCCAAGGTCCTATAAAGATCAAATCGGCGATTTATTAGTGAAGGGGTAAATACGAAGTACCCGTAACCGGCGAGCTTGTATGAAGAGACTTATGAATGTTGAGGAAGCGAGAGATGTATGCCAGGATCGTAGCAGGTGGAGGTCTTTGGTCTCTGCCTACCCTTCTTCCGGGAAATAGGGGTGAGGATATGTATGTATGTAGGTATGTATGAAAAGAAGGTAAGCAGTTAATTACATTTTTAATCGTGAAGCACAGTCACAAAAAACTTCATCTAAGCAAGTTTGACTGGTAAGTGTAATTCTGGTCGGCTCTAGAAATACATGATATAAATTAAATGATTTGAATAAAGTTATTAATCATTGTTTCATTGTTGTTCCAACAAGCAAATTTACATTAATATCGCCACAAATAATTTCTGTTATTACAAAATTTAGTTAGTCCATAATTTTCTCAAATATTTCGAAATTCCCATGGCCTTTTTCATCCCTCGGAGGTCTGTAGACAATCTAACTCAACACAGGATATTATCTTTCTACAGTAAGTGCAAGAATATTTTCCGTTGTTTCGCTTTAATATTATTTTTTAATAAGATTCAAGAACCAACTCTATTAGCAGTCTTTCTATTGTAACAACTGACAATTTTGTTATTATTTATGTTAAAAGACATCATATTTTCCTTTAGCCGGTGTTTTGTAATACAAGTAACATCGATGTCGGATTTTTTTAGAAACAATCCAAATACAAGTTCTGAGCCAGGTAGCCCCCTTATAATGTTTAAATGGGGCTTACCTTTTGACATATTTAGTTGCTCATGTATGCTAGAGATTTCCTTTATTGTCTTAAGAACTAATTTAAATTACTTGGGACATATTCCAATGCTGCATGCAAAGTATGGGTGCAATAGGAGTGCATGTCATCTTTCCCTTAACAAAAGCAGGTTTCTGATTAGTCTGTTCAATAAAAACAGTTGATGTCAAGTTGAACTTGCTCTAACCAACTATAGCGGCTTCGCATATATTATATGCAAATAATGCAGCTACTAATTTTCTATATTTATTAGACAAGTACAACGTATCCTTAGTCAGAGTAAAGTTATGAATAAAATTATTCATGTCCAAATATAAAATAGCACAAATGACACGTTAAATGAATATTCTTTCTAGGCACAGTTTTTTGTGTTCTTCGGTCAAATTACAGGCATATGGAAAATTTCTAAGTATAAATTTGCATTTCATCCTACTAAGTCTAGTGTTTCAACACTTTTATTCAAATCGTTCCGACTAATGTTCGGGAGAGACGGGTGCTAGCACCGTCTTTGTATGCCAAGAACCTATAGTAAATGAGTGCTGTACTCTTTCAAGACGGTAAGAGTGTACTTGATAAAATTGGTTCCATATTTGATTGGCGTATTCGAGTCGTGGCCGTACCAGGGCAGTATAGAGGGTCATCATCAGGCGTTCAGTTCTTTTAAGCTTACTACGTATTCTTTTCAAAAAACCTAACATTTTACAGTAATCACAATAATAATTTATTTCATCATCAAATAGTTACAAAACTTGCCAACTAAGTCGTTATCATAATGTCACAATAATAAATTGGGAACATCTGAACCCTTCGGGGGCAACTCGGCCCACACGCCCGCGGACTCGTCCCATTAATTTTCCAAGGGGTCAACATGGCCCGCGGGCTCAGTCGACAACAGTTTAACGCTGTATGCTCTACTCAGCCCGATTGGATTTGGCCGACTTATGTACCATTAAGGCGAAATATGTTCAGGAAAGTACAGGAAGGCAGTGAGAAGGGGCTTGGAATTTTCTACTTCATTACACGAAAACTATGGTAATGGATATGTATTATTTAATAAATCTGACAAACTTAACAAAAATAATTCATCTAAATTCAAATAATATAATAACTCCTTCTTCGTGAGTTCGTGTATTAGTCAACGAACAATACGTTACAAATGAATCTAGAATCTTAAATGTTCGATACATAACGCAAAACTTTTTTTATTGTTTTCTAGATCCATTAATATTTCATTAATTCTGTGATTAACATCGATTACTTCATTTTTTCTTTTACTAAAGTTATTTTCTCTTAATTTGTTTACATCTGTTTACATTAGCCGTTGTAACACTACCAGGAGTTTTAAAATATCAGGTTTGGGTTTCAGAAGCTTGTTTACTTTGGCATGCCAGCCTCAACTGCATTATTAGTACGGTTAAATTCTCCGTAGCATGTCCACCGACCAAACTAAATGGATTTTGGATTCATCCAATTATTGAAAAGTATGAATTTAAGTCTTTTGAAATTTTCGTTTTAGGACCTTCTTCCACAGCGTACAGCCAAGCGTCTAATAAGTGCTCTAATGGCAAATGTGACAAGGCTGATAAACGCCTAATATGAACCTTGCCTAGTTTTGTTTTGCTTAGACTACAAACCTTTTCCTTGTTCCACAGGCATTTAGTATAATAGTAAAAACATCCTTGTATTTGAATACCCTGGCAAGTATTAATTAAAGCCGATATCAGAGCCTTTTCGAAATCCACTTTAACGCTTGTTGGATTCCAATCTGGAACTTGGCTTTTTATTAATTGAAACAGAATCTCATACGTTTCTTTACGCTTGTTGGGTAATAACGCATACAACACTGGCACAACTTTGATATTTTCTCGATCACTTCCGAGATCAGTGTGTATTGTTACCAGTTGGTAAAAGATTTTTTGGCACGACTTGAATGTGCCATCAATATAAAATTCTTTGCATAGCGGTAATACATTCCGGAGTTCATCACAGGAAAATATCAATATTCTTAAGCTATTGTATGTGTAGTCAGCGAACAATACATGCAAAAATCTTAGTGGTATGACAACGTCAACGGCGTTGTTAAAAGTGCAGTTTTTAATCCCTAAAGATTTGTATCGTTTACGATATATTTTTTTCTTTATATTTTCAAAACTAGATGTTGTTGTAGTGTTATGCTACTTACATGCTATTCTTGCTTCCTATCCCTTAGCTCCAGCTCCACCATCAGTCTTTTTTGTTTGTCCTCAGGGTACCTTGCTCTGTCATGCTTTCATGCTTTTCAGCTATATTCTTCCTGAGCTGCATAGTCTGATATTGGGTATCACCTTTATTTTCATAGGACCCTGTAACGTTTTAAACCATAAGAATACATTAACAAATCATTTTCGCTTTGCATTTGCATGCTATCAGCACTTCTAAATCGATAGCGAAGGGGCTTACCTTTGGTGACCTTGTATTTGGCTTTCTCCGAAACTCTGCAATCTCGGGCTTCGTGCGCGCTGGTGCGCTACCCTTTTTACTTTCGCTGTTATGTAATTTACTTCATGGTTTTATTGTTGTTTATCGTATTACGAGCCTGAAACTAAACTTTGACATTGGTTGACGTCTTTGTTTATCTGGTTGTCATGGCAATGCCCATTCAAACTCGTTAGCGGTCTGATATGTTTACTTCAATACTTTTACAAAAATACTCTTTCTCTCTTGGCCACTCACAAAAATTACGTTTAATTTAAATAATTTTTAGAACTCTCCAAAAAGGGTATAAAAGCGGAACATTTCTGAAATTCTGCAGTCTCACGTCAGCTTCTGAACTAGAAGTATACTCTATTTCATATACCATGGCCCGATGCACTTGAAGCTTAACAATAGGGCTCATAATGTTTGCCTTTTGTTATCTAATTAGGAGCACTTCAAAATGGCACGCGTCGGTCCAACCTGCATGCAACTAAAGCGTGACTAAAACATTTTGGTATATACTTGAAAATAAAAATACGAAATATAAGTTGTTTACGGTATTTCATAATAATAGCTAACATGAGTTAAATAAAAAAAAAATTGTGTCAATAAAATAATAACAATCAGCTTTAAGACTAACTTAATTTAATTACTTTAAAAACATGTACATTAATTATATAAAATATTTAACAATTTTAAATATTTAAAGGCAAAAATTAATTATATACATTTATTCGCATGACAACTAACATGAAATATTGTTTATGTTGATTACTAGGTTAAACGATCAAGATCATTAGGTTGCATGTAAAATACCACGCCGCAAAAGGGTCTGGCCAGGTATCTTTTGTTATCACTAATCCTATTGTTAACGCCTAATGACCGTCTCAAGTGCATCGGGCCATGGTACATGAAATGGAGTATACCACTTAAAGGCCTTATCCCGGGGTCGCACTACCCCGGGATCCTGCGAGCCTTCAAACTCCCTCAAACCTTCAAACAATCCTTCAAACAACGGGATTCTGCGAGCCTTCAAACTCCCTCAAACCTTCAAACAATCCTTCAAACAACGGGATCCTGCGACCCACTCCTACAACGGGATCCTGCGAGCCGTAACTACAAATACACCCGCTACCGTTCCACTCCTACAACGGGATCCTGCGAGCCGTAACTACAAATACGCCCGCTACCGTGCCTACAACGTGATTTCGACAACATCTACAACA
Source organism: Argyresthia goedartella (assembly GCA_949825045.1). Taxonomy (NCBI): domain Eukaryota; kingdom Metazoa; phylum Arthropoda; class Insecta; order Lepidoptera; family Argyresthiidae; genus Argyresthia; species Argyresthia goedartella. The sequence continues at coordinate 43,318,340 of OX463806.1, read as the reverse complement.
ACAAATACACCTGCATCCTGGTCATTAACCCTACCAGTCTCCTATTCTTCATGTCCTCCGCTTCCTTTTTTACTTAACCTGTGTTTTATAAAAAACCTGTTCTCATCTCATCTTCCTTTCATTTTTTTTAAATTAATTCATTGTAAATAACTAATAAACTGTTACTACTAAATTTTATCCTGGTTGTTTTCTGTTAGGTTCTGGTAGGTTCTTGTCGACACACGACAATGTCCAAGACTGCGTCTTTCATTTTATCATTAATGTCCCTCTTCCCCCGGACCTCGATAGCGAGCAGACGTACTTCTCAGTGTCGATTTACTTTTAATTTCTCAAATTCAATAAATAAGTTTAAATTAATTATCAACAAAATATTAGGAGCACATAACAACCTAAGAGCTATCTTTCTTTGGTTGACTCCTCCCTCTCGTACTGTGACGCCCAGCCTACGATCCTCCTTCTGCACGGCACCTGCTCGGTGAACAAAGCTGCGCCTGCCCCCCGGAGCGACGACATCTTGCGCCTGCAGCCGCTGCCCCGCCCCGGTAATCCCCGCCGCCAAGAACCGGTCAGTACACATCACCTTGCTCTTCTGCTCGCCTGGTACTTTCAACGATGATTAAGCGCACCCCGCCAACAACACCCGCAACGGCTGGCAACGTCTCACCGATGACTCACCATGCTTCTGAGCCCAACTTAAGCGCATCTAAGATAGATGATGCTGGCTCCTCCTCGGACTACGGTTTTCAGCGCAACAAAAGGAAGAAGAGTGAATATGACGTCCAACCTGATTTTACAAAATTCCGTGATGAAATTATGCAAGTCATTAAAGAGTTTAAGGATCAACAAAATCAGAATTTCACCACGCTGCGCGCATCCATGGACGAAATTAAATCTCAAAATTCCAAACTACAGGAATTTGTTGATTTCACGTCGGCAAAATATGATGAAGTTATTGTTCAGATGAAAAAAATTGAATCCGAGAGACAGGATTATCGCCAGAACATTTGCAACCTGGAAGATAAAGTTGAGTTTTTGGAACGTCAGTTGAAGGGTTCAAGCATTGAGATTAGGAATATTCCTAAACCAAAAATCGAATCCCAGCAGGATCTCAACAACTTGGTTACAAAGTTTGCTGACGTTGTAAAGGCTCCGATTAATAGCTCCGACATAAAAGATGTCTACCGCGTTAACTCTAAGAAAGAGAACAAAGCGATAGTTGTGGACTTCACTTCGGTTCTCACGAAGGAACGACTGCTAGATTCGGTTAAAACTTTCAACAAAGAGAATAAAGGCGATAAACTGAACACCATGCACTTCGGAATCACATGCCCCAAGGAATCTGTATTCGTGTCGGAATGTCTCACAATCAAAACCAAGAAACTCTTTTTTAAGGCAAGAGAATTTGCTAGTCAGTATAAGTTCAAATACTGCTGGTCCTCGTATGGAAAAATTTACTTGAGCAAGTTTGATGGAGAGCCCTGCGCACGTATTGACTCCGATTCTGATCTCACGAAATTGATAGATTTACAATGACTAATAATCCTGCTTTTAATATGTATTTCAACCTGTTCATCATTACAAAAAGTAATGTTATCTCTAAGGAATACCTCACTACGACACTCACTCACTCATATCATATTTACACATACCATCTTCACACTATTTTACCTCACATACTAACACACACATACCCAAACACTCAAAATCAAAATCAAAATCAAAAATCATTTATTTCCATAGGATGTTGTTACATCACTTAGATCCGTCATTACATTTTTTTTGGGTGAGTTCACTAACCCAATGGCGGAATCTGTGGAGAAGAGCTCACCGAAGAAACTCCACAGTCGTCGCATCTTTTGCGTTTCCTTTTTTAAATAAAATATTGTCAAATTACAAAATGAATGCTAATTATATATCGAAACAGCCTGTTACTCAAACAATCTATTCCCATGGACATCTGTCCTCTAAGTAATCAGATATCCTGTAGTAACCTTTTTTATACAATTTCTGTTTTATTATTATTTTAAACTTGTCTAAAGGTAAGTTTTTAATATCAGTAGGGACCTTATTGTAATAGCGTATACAATTGCCTTTAAAAGAATTACTAATTTTATGTAGTCGGCTTACATAAGCAACCAACTTGTCTTTATTTCTAGTATTAAAATTGTGTATATCACTGTACTTCTGAAAATTAGTTATATTTCTTTTTACATACACAAGATTGTCATAGATATATTGAGACACAAATGTCAGAATATTGATTTCTTTAAACTTTTCCCTCAGTGACACTCTAGGCCCTAATCTATAAATTGCACGAACAGCCCGTTTCTGCAGAATAAATATACTATTAGCATTCGCAGCGTGACCCCACAATAAAATACCATAGGTCATTAGACTATGAAAGTAACTAAAGTAGACTAGTCTAGCGGTGTCTACGTCGGTAAGAGCTCTAATTTTTTTAACTGCGAACGCTGCCGAACTCAGTCTGTTCGACAATTTATTTATATGAGGATCCCATTGTAGTTTGGCGTCTAAAGTAATGCCCAAAAAGACAGTCGACTGCACAAGGTCCAATCTCTGTCCTTTTATAAATATGTCTGTAGTTACCGGGTTCACATTGGGTAACACGAATTTAATACATTTAGTTTTCTTTTCATTAAGTAATAAATTGTTAACAGTAAACCAGTTCACTATACTAGAGATAGCATTGTTTACCTCGTCATAATTTGATTGCTGTCTTTTAACTTTAAATATCAAAGAAGTATCATCGGCAAACAATACTAACCCATGTTTTGCTTTAACAAGGTAAGGTAAATCATTAATATATACTAAAAACAAGAAAGGACCAAGAATTGAACCCTGCGGTACGCCCATACTTATTGAAGACCCAGGTGATCTTTTCCCATTAACATCGACCATCTGAACCCTATCTGTTAGATATGACTCCAAAAGGCCAAGTGCCTGATCTTTTACACCATAATGGCGTAACTTCCTGACAAGAGTATCATGATGGACGCAATCAAAAGCCTTGGATAGATCGCAGAAGACACCTATTGCATCCATTGCGTCTTCCCAGGCATCAAAAATATTGTCGATTAGTTCAACACCAGCATCGGCTGTTGAACGACCCTTTGTGAAACCAAACTGAGCAATATGAATTAAATTATTGAGATAAAAATGACTTTGCAATTGATTAAGTATGAGTTTTTCAAATATTTTGCTAAGCGTTGGTAGTATCGATATGGGTCTAAAATTGGTGGGGTCTGATGTACTACCAGCTTTGAATAAAGGTATAACTTTACTTAGTTTCATCAAGTCAGGAAACACACCACTATCTATACATTGATTAAATATACAACAAAGGTGAGGTGCAATACAATCTACAATGGAACTAATAATTTTTACTGATAGACCATGGGCGTCAGCTGTCTTTTTCATTTCCAGGGATTTAAACGCTTTTACAATGTCTTCATTATTTACGTGCCTAAATTTAAAATCTGTTTTACATTCCTCAAAGTTTTGTTTAAGTATAGATTCAGCAGCAGCGGGAGATGAATTTAAAGACTTGGTTGTTGAAACTGGAATGTCCGTAAAGAAATTTTCGAAAGCTTTTGCTACTTCTAGGTCTGTACTTAGCAATTGATTATCTATCTTAAGCTTGAAGTTATTATGTGTAGCTTTGGCCTTTCCAGTCTCTCTGTTTATAATTTGCCAAGTCGTTTTCATTACATTGCTACTAGATTCAATTTTGTTTTTAATGAAATTAGATTTAGCTACGGCACAAACGCGTTTAAACATTTTTGAATAACTACGAACATAATCTAGAAAGGCCGTATTTTTGTTATATGATTTCTCTTCATAGAGTTCATATAATCTTCGTCTGCTCCTATGAATTCCAACTGTCGCCCAATCACTAAACAAAGCTTTGTTATTAACTTTTATAGTTTTTGATTTAAATACCGTATCATATTCATTTTTGACAAGGTTAAATACTGAGTTGTACAACAAATTTGGATCGTCACTGTATGGTATTTCCCATAGTTTATCTAAAATATTATTCCTGTAGTGTTCAAGCCGAGTGTCACTAACGGGCACACATGTAATATCCTCTTTTTGGTCCTTTTTTATTTTAATATTGAATATACCTATCTGACCAGAGTGATCAGAGGTTAATTTATTGATGACCGATTTGAAAATGGGCGTAATGTTAGTAAATATATTGTCAATGCAGGTAGCAGATGTTCCAGTAATTCTAGTAGGCTCCAAAAACAGATAGTTCATGTTGTGACATAAAAATAAAGATTTTAATCTAGTACAAATATTACTATCCTCTAACAGATTAACATTAAAATCACCACAAATTATAAAAAATTTGTTTTTATCGCTGATTTTAATCAACACTTCATCCATTTTCTTTTCGAATAAATCAAAGGATGAATCTGGTGGTCTGTATACGCTCATTACAATAAGTTGTTCAAGTTCAATACAGGCTATTTCCATGGTACGCTCAACAGACAGGCTCACTATGTCAACTCGTTCCTTATATTTAAAACTATTATTTACAAGTATTAAGGAGCCACCGCGATCAGCTGTTTTTCTGTTGAACGAACTAGCAACGTGGTGGTTATTAAAGTTGAACATGAACTGATAACTCTTTAAAAAGTGCTCTGTTATACATAAAATATCAATATTATTACAGTTCATGAATAACTCAATTTCCAGTTCTTTACTTAACATGCCCTGTATATTTTGATGAACCACGTTTAAAATATTCTTACTTTTACATTTTTCATTACTAGTAACTTGATTTAATGGGCAAGATGAAGGTATATTTATACAAATATTAATATTACTGCCAGAGTTACTCTCTGTTGTCCTATGGGTTAATTTAAAGAGCTTGGAACAGATTCCAAGGAGTACATGTCATTATTATTACACTGCTCAATAGAAGCAGGCGTTTCATTAGTCAAAAACTTGACTGAGTTCAAAATAAAATAAGATAGTGACTGTGCTATCTGTTTTGTATAAAACCTAGATAGGTAATACCTATCCTTAGTCAAATAAAAATATTTTCCAATACAAATATTGGTGTCTATGAAATGAAATTTTTCAGTATGACGACATGTCAATGTATGTATAAATGTATTATAATCATGTCTTATATGATTTTCATGTTGTGACAAAGATTGGCTGAAGGGAAACGCAAACAAGATTATTCTATCCACATTTTGTAAAGAATTTAATTTGGAAAAGTATTTAGTTATTAGTTTTTTAGATACATTTTCCCTTCTACCAATTAAAATAATTAGGGTGGTTGGTTCTAAAAACTGCGATGACAACACTTTGTTTAATATTTGTGAATATGTGGCGCCAGGCAATCAGTTATTTAATATTGCCTGGCCCACGCGCTGACTAAGTTGTAAACCCATATTTTTTCCAAGTTCATCGCTGTACATTATATACCTATCCTTTGTCCGAGAGAAGGAGGCGTTATTGATAACACTATTAGTACTCAAGTCGACTGACGGCGGCGCCTGGGTCAGTATCAGCTGTTCGGCCGGCTGCTCGGCGGGACACACGGTCGGCACGGAACAGTCCGCTGGAGCTTGTTTACAATCACAGATGTGATTGTCGGTCAAAGATATGAAAGTGTCATAATTATACTTACACGTCTCCAACAAACTATTCATAGCCGACACATGTTCCTTAATTTCGTATTGTGCTGACTCATATTTACGTGTAATACTTTGTAATGATGAGTTTAAAATATGCATATCTGACTGGAGTCGCCGTGTGTCACATTCATACTTTTCTGTAGTTTTTTCCAAACATAATCTACAATCATCGATTTCCTTAATTAATTCGACACGTTCCTTGCTACAATTTAAATTTTTACAAAATATTTTATTTCTATTAGCTAGTTTTTGTGTTTTTTTTGTATAATTATTCAATTTAACATATTTCTTTAATTTATTTTTACTACAGCTCATAGTGGTTACAAAATCGAAGACTCGCCTCGAAGACACCCTACACGACCAACTCATACATCTTATGCAACTTGTAACCCATCAACATAATGCTACTGATCACTTCTTCTGCTCCATCGAACCAAGCGGTAAAAGAGCTCCATGATATACAAAATGAAATAGACAATATAAGGGTGTCTGAATCTTTACCATGTGATGTACAGGAATGCAAATCCTATTCTCTCAGACTCCCTAACTGTCTTACTATACTCACGCAAAATATCCGCAGCATAGGGCACAATAAAGACAACTACCAGATATTTTTAGAACAACTAACTATTGATTGCGACATCATGGTCTTGACTGAATGTTGGGTATCATGTAACAAAATAATACCGATACTCGATGATTACAGCAGCTTCTCTACTACACATAACCTTATTCAGAACGACGGTGTTGTTGTCTACGCTAAGAATAACCTTAGTACCACGGTTGAAGAACCAACTTTTGCTGAAGGCAACTGCCTGGTAATCAAAATTGGGGTGGAGACGGCCATTATAGCCATCTATCGCTCCCCATCATATAAAAACCTAGAAAATTTTCTTAATTCAATGGACTCAGTTCTTGAAAGCGTACCTAATTTCAAAAACATTACTGTAATCGGAGATATCAATATCAACATCCATCCAGATACAAGAAAAAATACAGCTGATGAATATTTAGACCTCTGCTCATTTCATGGGTTATTGCCAGCTCATACACTCCCCAACCATCAGGATGGTTCCTGTCTTGACCATATAATCTTAAAGACTAAGCATCCAGCATTAACTCTTGTTACTAATTCTACAGTCACAGATCACCAAGCCGCTCTTCTGTGCCTTGGCTGTAACATCCACAGAATGTCGCCTTCTAGAGAGCGCACAATATTAATCAATGAAGGTTTCAAACCAGCCATGGAAAATATCGACCTGCAGCCAATATATACAAGTACCGATCCAAACATTGCATTGAATTACCTTATATCTAAAATCAAACAATCAATTGAAGCGAACACAGTGACAAAGAAAATTTCTCGTCGTAAGCATATTATAAAACCATGGATCACTACAGGAATTCTACGATGTGTGGCAAACAGAGATCAACTGCATGCTAAATTAAAATTGAACCCTAAGAAGTTAATCCTTAAAACCACGTATATCCGATATAGAAACACATGCAGTAACTTGCTTAAAAACCTAAAAATAAATTATGATAAGAAACAAATACAAGAAGCAGGTAAAAATACAAAAAAAATATGGGAAGTAATTAAAAACATAACACATACTAAAAGAGTAAAAACAGCTGCCACTGAACTTCTCACGTCTACCAAGAATAATAACAATGTCGATGATATAAATGACTTTTTCATAAACATAGCCAGTAATATAGCTGCCAAAACGTACGGTGTTATTGAGCCAATTGATACCACTGAGGATGTCCCCCCACCTCACTCTCATCCCCAATCCTTTGTTTTAATCAATACAAATGAACGCGAAGTGGAAACACTTATCAAAAGACTTAAAAATAATAGTTCAACTGGTTGGGACAAAATTCCTAATACAATTCTAAAGGATTACAGCTACATTCTCGTCGCTCCACTGACCTACATCTTCAATATTTGCCTGGACACTGGATGTTTTCCCACTGTTCTAAAAAAATCAGTTGTCCACCCTATACATAAAGCTGGGGATAGAGACCGGGTTAATAATTACAGACCTATTTCAATTCTGCCTGCCATTTCTAAACTCTTAGAGCGCATATTAAATGGTAGGCTAATCGACTATCTTGAAAAGAAAGGCTTGCTCTCCGATCAACAGTTTGGTTTTAGATCTGGAAAATCCACTGATGACGCTGTCCATGAACTCACAAATCATATTGTTGAGTGTATGGACACTGGGTTGAAGACAATAGGTGTTTTTCTCGATCTAGCAAAGGCCTTTGACACGGTCTCTATCCCTATACTGCTAACAAAATTGGAAAAAATGGGAATCCGAGGTACTCAACTTAAACTTTTCAGAGACTATCTTGATAATAGAGAGCAGTGTGTCAAAATAGGCGAATGTGTCAGTTCTGACCTTAAAGTTACTCAAGGTGTGCCTTAGGGAAGCATATTAGGTCCCACACTCTTTCTTATTTATATCAATGATCTGTGCGATGTTAAACTTCAAAACGGACCAATTTTCTCTTACGCAGATGATACGGCACTCATTTTCGCTACGAAAACCTGGGATCAAACTTTTAAATATGCTCAGGAGGGTTTTAACAGGGTAACGAAATTGATACTTAGCAATGTTCTCTCATTAAATACTGATAAAACTAAGTACATGGCTTTTACAGTACGAAACTCTTCCCAACCGGCACCGAGATTTCAGATCATTGCTCATACCTGCCAAAGACCTGTGGACAGCAACTGCTGCTGCAGCTTTCTTGAAAAGACCGACACAATAAGGTACCTGGGTGTTCTGTTGGACAAAAATTTAAACTTTTCGCAACACATAAAATTAATCACCAACAGAGTACGTAAACTCATTTACGTCTTTAAAAATCTCAGGCATGTTGCGGACCCACGGCTCTTAAGACAGGTTTACTTGGCACTGTGTCAGTCGATTATTACCTACTGCATTTCATCTTGGGGTGGTGCCGGTAAAACGGATATGTTGGGCCTAGAGAGAGCTCAAATAGCTATTCTCAACTTGTACTTTTAGGCCTAAACTCTTTCCAACATATCACCTTTATCAGACTTGTGGTGTCCTCACTGTTCGCCAACTCTTCATACAACATCTAGTTCACAGACAGCACTCAAAACTTTTCTTTGACCCAGCTGTACTCTCTACACGTCGTAATGACAGAGTTTTCAATACGTCATCAATGAAAAAACACAGATTGGCTTTTTCTGAAAGGTTTTTCCTGATCTTGGGCCCTCGTCTATATAACAGCATCAATCGAATTCTCAATATGTATCCCCTCAATAAGAACATCTGCAAAACTCACCTAACGAAGTGGTTACAAAATCTCTGCTATGAAGAAACCGAATGTCTTCTTAAAACATAGTTACAATTTGCTTTTTTTCACATCACACACACACTATCATACAATTACACACCCTGCATTTAACTTTCATTAGTTTTGTGCAGACACAACTCTACACCTCAACCACTCACCCTGCTTTTCATCTACTTTAAGTTTATAATCTTACACCCTATCATCTCGAAAGAGCAGGCACATTTTTTTCTTATTATTGTTTAATTCTAATTCTATATCCATAATTTTTGTTTTTGCCCCAGTACTTAGACGGAACCGAATCTACTTGAGAAGTAAGTTGCTCATCCCTTACATGTAATTTATCGAGCACCATTTGACTACCGAGATACAGTGTTTTTCACTAGTTCGGTTGTCACAGATCCCTCCTATTTTACGATATAAATGTTCCTAATTAAGTATATCCTTAGTTTTGTAAGTAAAATCTTGTAAACCATAATAATATCAATAAAGATTTCATTTCATTTCAGATTTCATTTTAATGTTGTCATATATGTGTGAGATGGGCGTAGTTATGTCTTCGACGACAATATTTGTCCAGGCTGTCCATATGTTTTTTAATCTCGTTATCAGGAAAATCAGGATCGTAGTTGTGTCCTGTCTCGTGAACAACGACTGAGTTATCACCGACCGTTTTGATGACAGCATAACACTTGCATTTTACGCATCTCCATAAAGTTGATTCATCCTTGTTTTTCCTCTTGATGCGGTATCGGTGACCCGACTTTATCATTACACGCCTTCCACGTTGCGACGTTATGAAATCAATGGCATCTGAACTGGAAGACGCGGATGCACTTAGTTTGCACGGATATGGGTACATTTTCGCTGTTCAAAATTTATTTAAATGTTACTCATTTGATTAAAAAAAGATGAACAAGAATTCAATGCACAGACTATATAGGGATACTACATTCAATGTCATGTCAAAGACGGGACGGACGGGACATGGACGTTGACAATTTCAAGTCAGTGTATTGTTCCAAAGACAAGATTAACCAGATGAAAAAAATAAATAAAACCTCTTCTGATATAAAACCTTTAGCTTAAAACAAAATGGGCTGAGTCGATCCTATGGCGATAGACTATCGATTGCGCCCGCGGGCTGAGTTCCCTAAAACGATAGACAGTGGTTAATTGAGCCCGCGGCGGGCTGAGTTAACCTTGTCGCCCGAGTCGCCCCAAATATAAACAGTATTGGTCAACTGAGCCCGCGGGCTGAGCGGTGTGAGGACCGAGTTGCCCCCGAAGAGCATCTGAAGCCTGAACTAGGTTTATATAACCTGTTTTTCAGGCCCCAGCGCAACTGCCGGGTTGAGGTTGGATGCTAAATTTAGACAGAGATGTGACTATCCGAAAGAAAAATTATTATTGAGATGAGATAACCAAAAAGTACTTAATTACAAAAAAAATAAACTTAACATTAATGAAGATGTGAAGATGGCACCTCTCTTTGTGTTGCATGTGTGTGTGTGAGCGTGTGTGAGAGGGACAGTATTTTGTGAATCCACTTAATTGAAACAGGTATCATACAAATATTAAAAAAAAAAAAAAAAAAAACTTAAATAAATAAAAACTTGCCTTAATAAAGACTGATCTAACTATGTCTGTGATTGATACACTGACGAGCAATGAAAAAGTTCCAGTGACATAGCACCAAATTACCTTAACGGGAAAGGCTAGCTTAATGACGCCATCTGCAATATTGAAGTACATTTAACAGCGCATCAGAATATTACCAATTAAAAACGTATATTTTTTAATTTATGAAGCTAGGTTCTATGTCTTAGGAGATATTAAAGTGTTTGTCGGCATTTTGTGGGTGGAACTTTTTCATTGCTCGTAGGTGTATAAATGTAATTAATTTTATACGTATAAAACCCACGGCGATACATAGACATATACATATATATATACCTGCATAAGTAGTTTTATAATAGGTCTTCAATATGATTAATTTTATCATATCAGTAGACTGAAGATCTCTTCAGTTCGCTGGTACGACAGGGGTTTTATAAATTTAGATACTGCAGCTTGGAGATCGAGGATGTTAAGGGAATATATACCTATATATCTATTTGTCGATTTAACCTGTTATAAATAAAGGGACCCAAGAAACTGAAAAAAATATGAGAAAAAGAGGTTCTAAAAGTGCGTGAGGGAATGAAAACTGTCTTCACGACGTTTTTTACGAGATTCGGGGTTAGAAGTTGATAAGGAATGTTGTTTAGTAACTAATTGATAAATAAAAAGTTGGCGAACAGTGACCACATCGCAAAGATCATAAAATTGCTGGGTAGGAAAGAGGAAGGGTTTGAAGGTACAAACCTTTAAGATTGCTCTTTGAGTTCTTTCTAATTTGGGCAGCAGCAGATGAAGGAGTCGTCGTACGCCTTTAGCGGTGTGTTTGTGTTATCTATCTTTGGTAGGTTCACCTTGCAACTGGGACATTTCCAGGCCGCGAGGGGACCCACACTAAGACCAACACATAAATAGTGATATACCAGTGTGCACTTGGGTTCCGTGCAGTAACTCTGTCATCCTCTTCGGTTAGATCACAGCATCCGGAGCAGCATTTGGTCTTGCAATCTGGACAGAGCCAGGTGTAGCTTACATCAGCAAAGGCTGTCTGTGTAAGCCCAACACATTTTAAATGATGGGTTGCAGTGCATTCTGTTCGTGAGCAATTTGCTTTTTCTTTGGAATGTAGTGCTGATTTACAGGTCTTGCATTTATTAATTGTGCAAACAAAATAAAATATAAAAGTAGTTAAGAAAAACCAAAAAGCAAGTGGTAGTTGTTGGGAATCGAATTCGGTACCTCTGGGACCACAAGCAAGTGGACGAAATTGGCTGACAGGTAGTTCTCGTAGCAGTCATGTACATGCGATGACCACTGGTTGTCGGGCTCGCAGGGCGCAACACCTGTTGGTGACTCACCGACACCCGTTGACTGGACACTGGGTAGTAACAACAACAGTTCACCGGGCACTTTAACGGTCGGTATAAGCTAGATTTTTTAATATGAAGTACTTTCGGTGTAATATTCTAACAAGCACATAAAGTGTTTTTGCTGCTCATTTTTAACTACCGGTAATTGGTGCTAGTATCACCGCGATAGGATCAGGATTAACACAGTTTTTTAATAAAAAAGGCAGAGTTGAATTAAGTACGTGTTGGCGTTAGCAGCGCGCGAGAAAGAATGATCTATGTGGTTAATGAAGTTTAACTTGGAGTCAAGTATCACACCAAGATCTCTCATTAAACTCACCTACCATACAAAGGCTCCGCCTATATTGTAGGTAGTCGGAACGATGTTCAAGTTCTACGTGAATTTGATGTCGAAAGACTTCTTTACGTTTAGACACATCTTATTAGATAGACACCAATCGTTGATCCTAGTGAAGACCGGCGGAATCAACTGTGAGTCAGACTCTGATTCGAAAATTTAATAAAGCTTCAAAACATCAGTGAATAGAAGGCATTTACTATGTCTCACCATCCCAACAATGTCATTAATAAAAATTTTGAATAAAATAGGACCCAAGTGCGAGCCCTCCGGGACGCCTGTGGGAGCCCTGTATGAAGTTGACTAGAAACCATTCTTTACCACTCTAATGGCCGATTTCACCAACGATCCCTATCTTTTAGGGGATACTTTATTTCTTTCAGGGGCCACCTAGCGGTTGTTTCGATTTGCCCTAAGTGTAAGGGTTATCTAGGCTCGTTGGGGACCCCCCAAATTAAAAAGTCCGGCCACCGAAACAATCGCTAGGCAGCTAAGAAAAAGAGCTAAGTGTGCCTTAACTGTTGGTGAATTCGGGCATAAGCCATCTGTCTCCCAGGTATGATCTAAACCACCCCCAAATCGCTCCAGTAATGCCAAAAGTGTGTTTCAACTTATTAAGGAGAATTATGTGATCTACCTTATCAAACGCGCTACTGAAATCTTTATATATGGCATCAGTTTGCTGGCCTTTATCGACGGCAATAGACACATAATTTACCAAGCACATCAAGTTGGTTGTAGTCGATATCTGCGAAACAAAACCGTGCTGTAATGGCGTTAGTGATTCGTTTACGTGCCAAACCAAGTTGGAATGTACGTGACGTTCAAATACCTTGGAAAATATTGATAGAATTGATATTGGCCTATAGTTTGCGATGGAATCTTTTTGCCTTCTTATACAGAAATTACATTGGTTTCTTTCTATTTCTATGGAAAGGTAGACGAATTTATGGACTCATTGAAAATTAGAAGTAGTGGATAAGCTAGGTTTTAGCGCATCTTTTTATAATAAGGGAGGAATGCCATCTGGTCCGGCACCGTTATAGCAACTAGAGACTTGAGCTCTCGATAGATGGGATGTTCAAATATTTGTAGTCCCGAGAAAGTGGAATTAGAAGTGTTTAACTGGACACAGGTCACGGATGGAGATGTGGTGCGTGTGTTATCCAAGAATACTGAGGAGAAGTGAGAAGCAAAGAGACTACAGATATCAGAGTTATTGTAAGCGGAGTTTCCGTTTAAAGTCATTGTAGAGGGTAATTTGACCTACCATTCCGAGAATCTTTGACGAATGACCAAACCTCTTTGGAGCTAACCTTAGGCTATCCTCGATGGAAGATACACACTTTTTGTAATCTTCATTCATTTTGGTCAGAACTCGAGATCGAAGTAATGAAAACTCGCGAATAATGAAAACTCGCGATTATCGCGTGGATTCTTAGTTTTCTTATAAATACTGCGCCTTTTCTCTTTGTCGCGTATCATTCTGATCAGTGTAGGACTAAACCACGCACGACAGTTATGACGTTTTCTGGTCAGCGGTACAGTATCCTTTATAATATATAAGTATTTAAGTTTTCGTAGAACACTGCAACACTGCACATCGTTGTGATTTCAACAAAAATATGTTTCAGTCAATATCACGCAATAGGAAAATACAATACAACTCAAGAGTTGGGTGAAATCTGTCTAAATTACTTAGATTATCAAACGACTTCTGTGAGGGCCAAGCCCATAAAATTACATAAAACAAGTCTGTGCATAAAAACATTGCATAAAACTAAATCAAGCGTATTCCCAGCTATATCAACAAAGGAGTTCAATTAATACAGATTGTTATGCGACATAAAATCGAAAAATGTAATAGCCGGTCCTTCATTACAGATGTAATGAAGGACCGGCTATTACATTTTACATTACATTCTAGATAGACGGGTTTATCCACAAGGATGTTGCGTCCAAATTCCATTTGACGGCATCAATATTAAAGCCCCCGAACAGCAGTAGTTTATCACTCACACCATCAAAGAATGACTCTTACACTGGTTAATGGCTATTAGGTTGAATATAAGGAACACCAATAATGTACTTTTCACAAGGATTCAATGGATGTTAAACCGACACCCAAACATCATCAGCACCACCTTAAAGATATTGCAGCCTAGTAGATGCTAGACTGTTAGAGACAGCAATAAAACAACCACCACCTTTAACCAGTTTTTGTTTAACCAGTAATTTGTACTAGACAAATCTCTATCGTGACGATAAATTGTGTAACTGCATTAGCTGTACCATCCTTGAGCCATGATTCGGTAACATTTATCTCGTCGTAATGGCAGGAGTAAGAGTCCATTTTTAGGTCATGAAGTTTAGTACATATGCCGACCATATTCTGATAGTAAATATTGAAGACAACGGTCGTTATTCCAGGTTTTAGGCAAGGTTTGGTTACATTTTCAGGACATCATTAAAAAGAAAAAAAACTCAAATCATTTATTGCAAGTAGGCAACATAATGAACTTTTACAAGTCAAACACGTACTTAAGTCTCATATACATGGAAAAAAAAACAATTATGATTAACGAAACTAATGAGTACAAACTGATTATGAAAAAGGAAATTTCTCCTTCAAGTGGTGATTTATGGCTGAATCTCGCACAGGAAAAAAAAACTCCATTATCTCTACCAGTGCTCCGGAAATACGCCCGATAGAGAAGATAGCACCAAGGAACTCTACGGAGATGTATATTTGGCTTGAGGCCTTCCTAACTTCGTCCCTGTTGTGTCTCTTCGTCTCTGTTGTGACTCTGTCCAGTCCGTTCTTTACTTAAGGTCTCGACGGTAGTCGTAAACGATTCGAGGATTACTAGTTTCAGGAATACAGTGTGTACATACTTGTGCAGTCTCTCGCCAAGATTCCGGTACTTCGTTTTGTAGCCAAGCTTTTTTATAGTCTCCGTTATTGCTTTTAACAGTTGTACTTTATGCAGTTATGTAGTTATGCAGTTCCGCGACTAACTGTTCGGTTCCAGGAAAGGCCTTGTTGCGTTACTTGCTAATAATATTTTGTTGCGATTCTTATTGATAATTAACGTCCGCGTTGTTTTCAGGTAGTAAACTCTGCTTGGACCCTCACATTTTTTAAGTTCATGTTCCCATCTGTTCAAAGGGATATAGCTATGGTTTTTCCATCGACGAGTTCGGTTTTTGTGATTCCTGTAGCGGTTACAGTTACCGGCGGTCAACAACGCACATCGGCCAGCACCGCCATCTCCGTCGCACGAAGCTGGTTGTGCTTCGTGCGACAAAGAAAGTAATACTCATTTAGATTTTCTCCTAGGGGCGCCTGTGACAGTGGCGTGGCGTGGTAGTTTGTCTCGTCAGCGAGCTGGTGCTGCGATCCTAGTAGGGTCGTAGCTCAGAGTCTATCTAATCACACTTCACGCACTGCATTATGACACTTGTAGCTACATAAAACACACACACTAGAGCTTGACATTAAGGCACAAGTAAGTGTAATCGCGTATCTCGCTCGTCGATGATCTTTCTTCGTGGCTTAAGGCATTTATAATTTTCTCTAAGAAGCAAACTGAGTCCTTCCACTAGGTGGTTGAAATGTTCGCGATTCTTTTGTCTAAATGAAGTTTTCCTTCGTCTTCTTATCTTTACTAGATTATTGTCTGCAAGCCGCTACTCGCTATGCTATGAGTCTACCTGCTTCACCCGTCCACTTTTTTCAATCTCATTTATATTGTATTCTTGCGCCCATCTGCTTGCCTTGTTTTGAACTGAGCTGGAATTACCGTTAAACTAGCTAGGCTATTGTTGCATTGCGTCTTTTTCGGTTGATTGTATTTATTGTAGACCTTTGAGATTTAAATGAAATAACCCGACACTAAACTAATAGACTGTATTTGCAGAAAATTTGATATTGTGATTTCTTATTTATTCCTTGTGCAAAGCTAACCATACTTAATTATGTGATTCACAAGCCAAAAACGCACTTCATCCGCTTCTAGGATAACTGCTTTGTTAAATGTACTCTGTGCTGCTTTGTTTCACTTTACACCAACTATGGTTTTCGATTTTTGCCATATTTCGTTTCGCGAGTTTCGAGAACTCTTGAGAGCGATTTCTCGAATTTATCGAGTTGATCGAGAATGTTGTGAAGCATTGAATCGTATGTAATTGGTGAACTATACTGAGAGCCTATATAATATACCAACTGCTTAGGGGAAACATGATGAGTAGATCGTAGAGAGTAGGCTAATCAGCCAGTGTTTTCATCACATGTAATTCTTTATTGGTCTTTAGGTTAGTTACCTAAATAGTTAATACCTAATTAACAGACATAATATTGCACGATAGTTATAAATCAATCAGTCGTTATTTATGTATCGTCTTTTTTACTATAAATAAAATAATTATGCGGATTTATATTATTATAAATAAAATATTAAAATATCCAAATAAATATTTATAATAAATGCGACTGACTGACGAGTGAGCAATCGGCTGGCTTGCGGTGTATATCCCCGCCCCCCTACCCCGTCGGAAAAGGCTCTGGATTCTTATTTATACTATGGCGTAGCGTGCGCCGCCGGTTGCCCAAATGTAAATGTATGTTGTAATAACAGAAAAAGTTAATTATTTGTGGCGATCTTAATGTTGATCTGCTTGTAGATACATCACTGAAGCGACGATTAATAACTCTGTTCAAATCATTTAATTTATGTCATGTATTTCTAGAGCCGACAAGAATTACACTTACCAGCCAAACTTGCTTAGATAACGTTTTTTGTGACTGTGCATTCACAAGTAAAAATGTAATTAACTGTTTACCATCCGATCACAGTGGTCAAACAGTTTCATTCTAAATTACTAGTGAAAATAAGATTGATCCATCATTTTATAGGCCTATTACATCCCATAGACTAGAGATGTATATGAAAAACTTAGATATGGGTTTGCCAATACCGGGTTTTGATGAACAGAACCCGAACAAATCTATTCTGACTTCTTCAACATTATTCAAACAGAACTCAATACAGTTTTTAACAAAAAGAAGATTTTGATGATGTCGGTTTTTGTACGCAAGAAAGAGGGTTTATGATACGTGTGTAGATAAACTACTATTATCTACACATATATCATAAACCCTCTTTACTGCATCCAATAACCACACATTGATACATTATGACCATAATGTACAAATTTTCGACAAATTATGACATTCAAATTTCGAAACCGACGCCCACCTGCGTGCCGCCCCTAGTTTGTCTGTGAAGTTGGTACTACTGAACAAGCTAAACAAGTGCAGAGCAATTATCAATGCCACAATGCCGGTCGAACCTGCGGTTCCTGAACATATCAAAGAGAGCTTATGATATGTTTGTAGATAAACTAGTGTATGTAACTGTACATAATTAGGCATTATGTATCAGTCACATAAACTACTATTAAAAGAGTATGTGTTGGAGATATAAATGATCACTTTGAATGACCTTTTCAATCTGCGTAATAATACTCATAAAAGATGGCATGTTATTTTTTATCGTATTTGACCGGTTCGTGTCCCGAGTGGAGAAAAATCGCATATATAAGTCGGGACTCCGACGAATATATGCGATTTTTTTTAAACCCAGAAATGCAGTTTTTTATAATGGAGGAAAGTCTCCCTTTACATAGAATATGCTTTTTCCAATATTTAAGGTAGTCGCCCTCCATTCGGCGTTCGTTTTTTCCACCCTACACAATGATAGTGTAATGGAGGCCTAAATGATAAGCCCGCGCTCGGAAATGATGCACTTCTACTTCTACACTACTTTCACTTTTATCTTTAGATTAATATAGTATTTGATAAGGTAGTCCAATGAATCTAGAAACATGTCTCAAGCTGAACCTATGCCAACAAAAACTTTTGACAATATCAGAATTGTATATTTCTAGCAGTTGTGTTTTATAAACTCAAATTTGAGTTAAAAAGACTGCATCTTAATATGACGTCACATGCAAGTATTTCACCACCACCACCACCACAGGTTTTGACAGTTCCTAAAAAGTACCTATTTTGACTAGTAGTCAAATACCGTATTATAAAAATACGGTAAAATATTGTAGAGGCACAGCCTAGGTATTTAAATTCGACGAATGCTGATATCATTCCTTACTTACATAGTTAAGTAGGTACTGAGAATTACAATTTGTCCGGATTTATGCGGCTCTTGTGCCGGTTTTAAAATTGAAACTATGGTACTCCAGTTAAAACCTTGAAATAGCATGTAACATTATTGGCATAAATAAACTTTGGGAAAAATCGGAATTGAGACACTTTATTAATCGGGAAATATTAAACTGTACATCAAAAATACTGATTTGCATAGCAAATATCAGGGCACACAGCTGCGATAGCTTAGGTGAAGGGTAAAGGGGGTGAGCGAAGCGAAACCCCCTTTATCCTTCGTGTTAGGTTGAACATGCAAGAACAATAATAAATTGTTAAAAAAGAAACAAGAGTAAAATAAACATAAAGTCTTAAAACATAAAAAGTTATTTTGCTGATCCTTTTTTGCTTTGCAAATCAGTATTTTTGTCGTTCACAGTGCGAAAAAAGGCATAATTAAAGAGAGACATTAGATAACCGTAACTTAATAAAGTTTCTAAAATACCGGTAAAATCATTCGCACGCATGGAGTCCCTGTAGCACAAGGGCCACACACTAGCAATGCGCAATCATTCGATTTTGTGTCTCGAATGGTCCGACGACTACTAATATTATTATTATAATACAAAATTAGCGATCGCTAATCCTAATAATAATCGAATGTATTATTTCAATTCGAATAACGTAGTTTGTATTGTACTATAAAATATCGACCATGAATGAATCTGCTTGCAGCCGAATAACCGAAAGAAAAGCAAGCGAACATTTGAATAATCGAGTTGGACGTTTGATTAATGATCCGAATCGCTAATATGTAATGGCTGCAACTTAAAGTTATAGCCAGGTTGAATATTGCTTGCAAGTCGGATAGTCGGCCTGTTGTTTGAATGATTTTGTCGACTGGCGAATACGTGGTTGTGTACATTAGTGGTGGGGCGCGTCGTTAAGTATTCGTCGATCGCTGTCAGTCCCAGTTTGTTGTTGTGAGGTGTCCATTCGAATAATTAATGTGATCCATTCGAATACGAATGATTACCATAATCGAGTGATTTCAATAGTGTCATTCATAATCGCACATCGCTACCACAAGCACACTTCTTATGCTTATGTCATCTAAAATGTTCCAAGGGGATGAGTCACGATTTTGGTCTCTATTCATCGCGACATAAAGTCAATATTTGCATAAACTTTATAAGTGATATCTCTCTCACCGCACCGTTACAAAATCAAAACAAGAACTTTTCATCATGTTTCGTTTCGTTTTTCAGAACTTTATTTATAAAATTATCTAATGATGGCTTTACAGCTTAATGATTTCGGCTATACGGGGAAACCTTGTTGTGTTGTTTCTGCGTTGAGTATGAAACGACGACACTGTGTAACAGAGGGTAGTCAGATTAATTTCGTCAGATACCATGGAACTCGCAGATAGCCATAGTTTTCTTTTCCATCTCCTTAACCGTCAGCTCAACATCGCAGCACGTGAGTAAGTTAATTTATCGAACATTTCTCATAATTTTTACGAATTGTTTTCATCGTTTTACCTACAAATATCATACTCTGTCCAACGCGCGTGGTGTCAACATGTTTTTCTTGGGATTTTAAGAGTGGGCCCGCAGAATGGATCCGGAAAATACCGTGATAGATTCGGAGGTCCACTACCCCATGTTAGTGATCCCGAAAAAGTATATATCGCTAGTGAGTCTCGTTACGGGCTCTGAAGTTACTGAGAATATCTTCATTGACCTGAATATCACGTCAGCCGGTTCAGAGGGCAACAATATGTGCATCTACTCTGGCTACTGCAATATGAAACTTGTAGACACCAATGATGGGGGTCTCCAGCCAACATTGAAAGAACCAGAAATCTTAGATAACACTATTGACAACTCTACTCCAATTGTTATCAAGGACCTACCCATCATGGACCCTTCTTTTAACGAATCACAAGTCTGGATCGACCCTGATCGGAGCTCAAGTGTGAACAACCATTATGAACACCCACAGGAGCGATGCTCTATACAGCAACAAACAAAGTCTAGTTGCATCACTCATGAAAAACGAGGTTCCTACATCACACAAAACATATGCAACTTTGAAGAGTCAATCCGTTATTCTCGAGTCGAGGAATATGAGCATAAAAAATTCAAAAAGATCCTTGGAAACGATCAGTGCAACCAGAATTCTTCTGATCCTAACAATTTGAATTTGGAAGATGATGAACTTGAGTGTGGTGTGTTTCTGTCTCAGCTTCCAGAAGAAATTATGAATGAGAAAGAGAATAAAGCAAGAGAAGAGCGGAGATTCTTAGATAATGAAATTGAAAATGATGCATTGAGGCAGTTAATGTCCCCGGACATTCAATCTTTGTCGAAACAGACTAAAACAATTTTGTTTCTAGGACAAGACTCTCAGTGTGGTCAAACGATACAGAATATTGCTTTGAATAATCCGTTGGTTGAGTGCAGCACATCTAAGGATAACTTTGATGTTATTTTTGGTAAGCATTTCAAATCATTATAAACATTTAAATGATTACTTTTTTTGTGATTTTTACTGTGCCTTTTTATAGCTTTCTATGCTATTTCTTCTATTTCTTGCATGTACAGCTCTGGCTTACTCCTATTAGGGCTTATAGAATAACTTTACATTGGCTTATTATTTTCGCGGCGACAGAAAAATTAAAGAGCAGCAAACTATTTGCAACTAAAATAATAACTTGTCAGCGATTAAATATTTTGGCAATTATTTATATTAAATGAGATTTAAACTAACGATATTTTAAAATTAAAATAATGGCAGCTACTTTAAGGTAGCAGAAATAATAAACAAGATTACTGAAATCATAGGCGAGGTACTATAAATAATGACTTGGCGACTAATATTAGCAGAAGGATAGCGAACTTTATATTAGTGGCAACTACAGGTCTTCATCTAAAAAAGCATTTTGGGCTTTGATTTGCTGGCAGCTTAAATATTAAAATGTTAAATTTAATATTAAAACTATATAAAAGTAAAGGGGAGTTATTTTTTTAGTTTTCGAAACCATAATTTAATGAAAACGGCGACAAGCATTTCTGTTTCTAATTTCGACAAAAACTATTGGCTAGAGTAGGTTATTGTGGCTACTTTTCAATCGGGTTATAGGTTATGTTAGAACGTTGAAGAAGCTAAACCGGAGCGGAGCGTTTGCAAACAAAAACGATTGGCTAGAGTAGGTTATTGTGGCTACTTTTCAATTGGGTTATAGGTTATGTTAGAACGTTGAAGAAGCTAAACCGGAGCGGAGCGGAGCGCAGCGTATGCAAACAAAAACGATTGGCTAGAGTAGGTTATTGTGGCTACTTTTCATGTAAATTTTGATGATAGCATTATGGAGCATTTTTGGAGAAGAAAGGTGTTTTGTTTGTGTTTTAATTTAACAACATAACCTCAAAACTTTAAATAATCATATCTCAGAAACTGGGCATTTCCGCGGGGGGGAGTAGTAGGGGGGGCATCTACCCCCCTCCCCCCCTCAGGGTCAACAAAAGTAGGTCATCCGCTAAAGTCCTTCCACTATCATGTTTCCGCTTAATTAGTTAATTCAGTCGCCAAAACAATAACTCGATGCTAGTTTATATTGAAAAAAAAAAACGAAAATTGATTACTTAGCTGCTACTTTTTACTTTATACTAGTCTCCGCAATTAGTCGCCAACTTATTATTTTTGCTACCCCCTTTAATTTTTTATAAATCCCTAAATCAGATTAATTTGTCGCCGCGTTAAATACATGCCCTTTACATTAAGAATTTTTGGGCTTTATCATCAAAGCCATACGGTATCTTTGTGTCTTAATTTAGGTCCTGGTCAACAAACCATATCCTTACATCATTTCAAACAGGGACTCAAAATTTTTCAATTAAGCTACTAACGACGCACATCTTCATTGGGGGAGCACGAAAATTTACGCATCAAATTGTAGGTATGGAACTATAGCCGACTCTTATGTACAAAGAAATAAAGGTCAAACATCTCAACTCCCTTACTTTTTGGGAAGGCACATCAAGTTTTAGTAGTACCGTAGAACGAATTCATTGCAATAGTTATATTGAATCAAATGCCGATATATTTTGCTTGGTACCGTCATGTGTCCGTAGCTGAGGCGATGGACTATTCCCCTGTCAAGCGACGCTCGTCGTCGCGGCGATATTGAATTGCATGCGGATTGGACGACGATTCATTCGGACGTAAGGGAGGTTGCACAAGGCAGTTAAAAATCGTGACTATCGCTAGAATGTCGACTTAGCGAAAAAAAATATTTGACAGGATCTATCTAAAACTAACTTTAACATATAAATTATATAATTAAAACAGTTTTAGACAGTAGGTTTCGTACATTGCAATTCAGTTTTACTTATAGTTTTTATTATCAGGGTACTTTATAAGAAACCTGTATATAATAACTTCATACTGAGTATCTGTCTGTCTGTCTGTCTGTCAATACCCTTCAATACGCGGCGCAGATGTACATATTTGTACGTTTAGCTAATTATCGAACAGCTCATCCTTGCGTGATGTGTGGTAAGCCCATCGCCTGAGTTTATGTGATGAGCCTGTTTTCAAGTAAATATGTGGTTTTAGGAAATAAGCTTTCTGAACCTGTAGCTTTATTCTCTATCATTGAAGGCGTCTACCATCCTTCAAGATAGAACGCGAATGCGACTGTTTTTTGACGGATTTTAATGAACTAAATCGCAAGTTTAACAGTTGCCATTAAAAAAAAATGCAATTAAATTGAAATTGGCAATACCTGTCACAGAAAGAGAATTAGCTACTGGACATTTCGTATTGAGTCTAGTTGGCAATACTCGGGGCTTCGCTAACGCTATTAACAGTCAGTCCAGTCCTATCAAATCCACACAACGTCATAATCTAGTTGCCACTTGCATCTTTTATGTTTTTTCTAGCAAGTCGTTTTAAAAACAGCACGAATGCTAGCTTAAGCAGTGTTGTGGCGAGCGAAGCCATCGCAATTCTGTGCTGTGGAAAACAATTCTAAACATTGCTGCGTTTTTATCAAGATACGTGTGCAAAGGTCACTTCTGCTGAGGGCGCGGTTGCGTTTTCTCAACGTACGAATCGCGACAAATGCGCTTCATCCGCGCCGTCAGAAACAGCAGTGTGCAACCTCCTTAAGAGCAATATAAATCAGCAATCGATTCTATATCGTGCGAGCTGAGAAAAGTGCGTCTCAGTCGCGATGTTATTCATTACCTGTATTTTTTCACTTTGCTATACATCCATACAATTTAAAGTAGTAGGACCTACTACACTGAAAGCAACTTTGCATAATTTATACTTCACCATGTTGACTGAAAATACTTAAAGAGTTAATGCCCCGTGATTACATCAATGTATTAAACCGGTGCAACCACGAGACACGACACGAGTCATAAAATAGTTTGTCTATTTTTCAGAGGAAGGCCGCAACCCGAACCAAAAGAAATACCAGTGCAATAACTGCAAGCAAATATTCGACCAACTATCCGCATTCAAGCAACATATGACCGACGTGGCTTCTCACGCCCGCCTTATAAGCCCTAGAAGGTTCTATGAAGAGTCCAATGTAGACCGTGAGTTCAATTACCATTGCAACGAATGTGGTAAGAGTTTTAAAACTCGCGACAAAATTGAAAGACATTTAGAAGCCCATGGAAATCCGGATTTGGAATGCAATTTCTGCCACAAAGTTTTCGCTACTAAGTTCACGTTAAGAACGCATAAGCAGATTCACGCGCGGCAGTACCCGTGTGAGTACTGTTTTAAAGCGTTCTCCAGAAAGATCGAGTTAAGGGCGCACGCTCTTAAAACGCATAAGTTGTTCATTTGTGAGAAATGCGACTTCTTCTTTGAGAAATACGGGGATTTGGCGAAACATATTATGCTGAGGCATACCACAATTACTGTGGAAGGTAAGATGCCACATACTTAAACCCTATTTCAGTCGTATTTGCGCTGAAAAATTGTGCTGCATCTGACTAGGCATCGAAATATTTCTTTATATTTGCAGGTCCTTTGTTGTTAACTTGGGTTGTTGTTTTATTTTTGTGAATCATGAATACTTCACTGTCCTAAAAATATATTTCCCTAATCTATGGCGAACACAATAAGGCAATCTCCTTGGCCAGTACTGTTATGTGATCAGATCACACACTGCTAGCTGATATTTAATATTAGTTTGGCTATCTAAAAAAAAAACATCACATCACCATTCAATAGTCCAATTTTGCGTGACTGGGGGCTAGCCCATTTCCATTACACATATCACACAGAGCTTCACTAATTTTCCCCCAAAGGGTTGGCAGAGGCACGATTATGCCCACGTTAGGCAGTTATTCGATACTGCATTTTGCGTTTTGGCAGCTAGCCCATCGCCGCAGCTATGGAGATCGTAGGTTTCCTCACTTTGTCTGATCTGCGGGTCCAAATTTAGGAAGTATGCCGACATGAAACGTCATTGCGGAAATATTCACGGTATGGAAATTCCATCCGCGAAAAAGTTGCTAAATATAAGCTAACTTCTAATCCGAACAGGTTAATCTAACTTTTCATCAGACTAATCTGATTGTTGATACTTTTATTTCGAGTATATCACACTTTTTTGTTTTGAGCATTTTTTTAAAAGTTATTTCGTGTTTATTTATACTGTAGATTGTTAAGTATTTTTATTTTCTTAGTTTATTATTTTCTTGTCGGTTTTATGTACTTAAATGCCTGTTCCAAGAACTCTCGCTAAGCCTTATTGAATAGATCAATCATACATTTTGTATGTAATGAAATGAATAACAGATGAATTTATCACATAGAGCATATCGGAACTTTTTAAAACAGGCCTTATTAGTTTAGGAATATACATAATTTTTCTGTTGAATTTGGTAAGATATTCTTCAGAAAAGATCAGTTTTGGTTAGGTACCTAACCTAAAAGTATCATGTGGATATATTAAGAGCTATCGAACAGTCAGAAAACATGTTTTCAATAACTGGTTTTATATTTTTTGTTATTCTTATGGCCTGTTTCAAGAAATCCCGATAAGCTCTATGTGACTCTACTAAATAGAACATTTATGGTTTATTTTTTCACAATAGAACTTATCGGGGCTTCTTGAAAACAGTCCTTTAAGATTTTTTGTCATTTGAGGTAGGTTACTATTTATTTATCTTTACTACTAGTTACTATGTACAAAAAGATCTCATCGTTGATCTCTAAAAATCATGTTTATTAGTCGTAACATATACTTATTTTGTTTTCGTTATACAAAATCAAGTTTTATTTAAGTTTAAAAAAATAAAGTAGTTCATTTTGTTTTCAATAACTGGTTTTATATTTTTTGTAATTCTTATGGTCTGTTTCAAGAAATCCCGATAAGCTCTATGTGACTCTACTTTAAAGAACATTTATGGTTTATGTGTTCACAATAGGACTTATCGGGGCTTCTTGAAAACAGGCCTTTACGATTTTTTATTATTTAAGGTAGGTTACTATTTATTTATCTTTACTACTAGTTACTTTGTACAAAAAGATCTCATCGTTGATCTCTAAAAATCATGTTTATTAGTCGTAACATATACTTATTTTGTTTTCGTTATACAAAATCAAGTTTTGTTTAAGTTTAAAAAAATAAAGTAGTTCATTTTGTTTTCAATAACTGGTTTTATATTTTTTGTAATTCTTATGGTCTGTTTCAAGAAATCCCGATAAGCTCTATGTGACTCTACTAAATAGAACATTTATG
The DNA here is from genome assembly GCA_949825045.1 of Argyresthia goedartella. Taxonomy (NCBI): domain Eukaryota; kingdom Metazoa; phylum Arthropoda; class Insecta; order Lepidoptera; family Argyresthiidae; genus Argyresthia; species Argyresthia goedartella. Next base: position 43,292,068 of record OX463806.1, on the reverse strand, counting down.
GTTTATTTTTTCACAATAGAACTTATCGGGGCTTCTTGAAAACAGTCCTTTAAGATTTTTTGTCATTTGAGGTAGGTTACTATTTATTTATCTTTACTACTAGTTACTTTGTACAAAAAGATCTCATCGTTGATCTCTTAAAATCATGTTTATTAGTCGTAACATATACTTATTTTGTTTTCGTTATACAAAATCAAGTTTTGTTTAAGTTTAAAAAAATAAAGTAGTTCATTTTGTTTTCAATAACTGGTTTTATATTTTTTGTAATTCTTATGGTCTGTTTCAAGAAATCCCGATAAGCTCTATGTGACTCTACTTTAAAGAACATTTATGGTTTATGTGTTCACAATAGGACTTATCGGGGCTTCTTGAAAACAGGCCTTTACGATTTTTTATTATTTAAGGTAGGTTACTATTTATTTATCTTTACTACTAGTTACTTTGTACAAAAAGATCTCATCGTTGATCTCTAAAAATCATGTTTATTAGTCGTAACATATACTTATTTTGTTTTCGTTATACAAAATTGAGTTTTGTTTAAGTTTAAAAAAATGAAGTAGTTCATTTTGTTGCATAAATATGTTGTCAATCAATTAAACTAACAGTTAACAGCAAATTACTAACTTCTCCCGATAGGATAAAATAAAATTTCGGTCAGTGGCGGATTTCATTTTAGATTATTTTCACTACACTGTTCAATAAAAAAAATACTTCTTGTTAATAAAATAAATAAATATTAGAGGACAACCTTACACAATTCGAACTAGGCCCATAGTAAGCTCATTAAGGCTTGTGTTATGGATACAAGGTGACGATATATTTCATAGAGACAAATACTTATGTACATACATACACTGAAAACATCCAAGACTAAGAAACAAATATTCATGCTCACAGCACAAATATTTGCCCTTACCAGGACTCGAACCCAGGACCGTCAGCTTCTTAGGCAGGGTCACTACCCGCTACGCTAGACCGGTCGCCAGATTATTTTTAATTATCAATAAAATAACAAGCCATTAATATCAATATTATTAATTATTTTTAAAACATCTCACGTTAAATATAAAGCCTGTTTTACATAATCAGTTAGTTACAATATTTTCAAAAGCATACAAACAAATCTTTCAATATGGTTTATCATTGTCATTGAAGCCGGACAGCAGACTATTACATCTCAGCACCAAGCATCTGAAATTGACATCTCCCATTGTTGTTGTATCATTGAGCGCCCGTGAAAAGGAAAACCGATTGCGTATTGTAAAACTTAATGAATATGAATATCATAATTAAGTTAATTTATCGCAGTGTTTTTGCTCGCCAGTGCGAGAGTTCTGCACAGCGAAGTTATACAAGCAACTTAGATACTTCCATATCTCACTACGATTTATTTGAATCAGATTCATTATTTTTTTGCGATGATTCCTTTGCAATTATAATAATGATAATAATAATAAGCATTTGCCAGACTGCAAACTAATTTACTTTGTAGGCCGGCCGGGATAACTTCGATTCTTATAGTACAAAAGATCCAGCCACTGAATCTACTTTTTAGCATTTTGTTCCAAGATTGGGACGTTGTGTATGTGAATGTATCTACAACAACGAACGCGTACATCTGTCAAGACAAAACAAAAATCATCGTGTGATAAAAAATGGTAATGATAATAATATTCGATTGCACGATCTAAATCCGAATCCCCTTTACAATCCACGATGTTTACAGTCGCGAGCGCTAAATGCCCCCACGACGGTCTTGTTTCTGCGACCTTGGCCGTCGCGCCTGCGCTGTCCCCGTCACCTGCGCGGCCAATACGAGCGACGCAAAACACATCGGCTTTCAGTAAGTAGTCCGCGAGTTAGCATCGCGTGGACCGCGTCCCAAATGAGATACAAGAGAAGAAATGCAAAAATTGCTATTTTTTATTCGATTATGAGTGCTAATTTATTTCTCGAGCTCTCCACTTGTCGATGCAATTTATATATATATATATATATCACCGGAAATTAATACGATCCGCAAGTTTATAAATTTCCTAATATTTTTTCCGCAAGTTTATAAATATACTAACCTAACCTAACCTAACCTAGCCTAATATAATCTAGAAGGAAGTTTATAAATTTCCTAGGAAATTTATACCACCAACCAAATAAGTAAGTTAGTTTTAGGTAAGTAGACAAGCCCCCCCCTCCCCCCCCCCCCCCCTTTTTCCTTTTTTTTAAATTATATATATATATTTTTTATTGCATTCATGAGAAATTTCAAGTTTAACATTATTCAATGGAACTGTCAAAGCCTAATACCTAAATTAAGCGAGTTGGACTCATATTTACATAATGAAAAAGTTCATATATGTCTTCTCTCTGAAACTTGGCTAGAATGCAAAAATCTTATTAATTTATCAGGTTATTCTGTCTTCAGAAAAGATCGAGCAGATGGATACGGAGGTTTAGCTATCCTGGTTCACCAATCTATAAACTGTACACTCAAAACCCTTCCAAGAAATAATAATAATAATATTGACATGCTATGTCTTGAAGTCCTTAATAGCTTTAAACTCCAACACATCATAGGTGTCTACTCTCCCTCAAACATAGCAGTAAGCGTTAGAGACTACCAAGAACTTTTCAGCCACTTTTCTGAGAAAACTCTAATCGTCGGAGACTTCAACGCTCATCACACGGCTTGGTCATATACAACACACACGGGGTAGACTCTTATAATCTATTAATCTAATCTTATAATCTAATCTTAGAACATAATTACGTCTTTCTTAACAATGGAGATTTTACCCGCTGTGCTCAGCTCAATGGTGATATAATATGTACATCACCTGATATCTCCTTTTGTAGTGATGATCTTGCATTCGATTTTGACTGGAACGTTACTAACGAATCTTTTGGCAGCGACCATCTTATTATTTCTATTAAAACGTTAGATAACAGACAAAACTGCCAAGAAACGAAAAGAAACATCAAAAAGGCCAACTGGGCAGAGTATACACAACACATTAAATCTGCTTGTGGAGAACTTCACCTTGAAGACAATGTACAGATTAGCTACGATAAACTCGTAGAAATAATTGAAGAAAGTACTAACAAATATATTCCTTGTACTAAATTAAGTCATAACCCTAACAAATTCAAGCCTAAACCTTGGTGGAATCCTGATTTATTGAAGGCAGTAGCAGAGAGAAGATTATCTCTTAAAAAATTCAGGAAATCACGCACGGTTGAAAATTACTTAAGGTACAGAGAAAAAGTTGTTTATGCTCGAAAAGTAATAAAACTTGCTAAAAGAAATTCCTGGCAACAGTTTTGTGATAGCATAGACTGCAATATGCCAAGTCGTGAGATCTGGAGGAAACTCAGATGGCTTAAGGGTTACCGAAGTCCTAAAGAATACTTACAGGAAAGCGCCGCACTCTCCTTTGTAACAGAACTCACTCCTGATAGCGTGTACTTCCAACCCCTAGAGTTTAATACTAATGATTCGAGTCCGCTCTCTTTCACTCTTTCAGAACTTAACTTGATTCTTAAAAGAGCAGACACATCAGCTGGTTTAGATAACATTACTTACTCTATGATTAACCATTTACCCGATAATGCGAAAGAATATTCTTTCGCATGGAGTTGAATATGTGTAACATATATATGTTACACATATTCAACTCCATCTATAAAAAAGGTGAGATACCAGGACAATGGCGTAGGATCAAACTGATTGCCATTCCAAAAAGAAATTCAGATACTTCTAAGTATCGTCCCATCTCACTTATTAACTGTATTTGTAAGACCTTTAACTTAATGATAACTCGTCGCCTTGAGTACCATTTCGAAAGCAACAAATTATTTAATGATAGCACTTTGGGTTTCCTTCGTGGACTTTCATGCCAGGACAATCTTAGTAGATTTATCGTAGACACCGAAACTACTTTTATCAACAAAAAATACCTTTTATGCGCTTACGCAGACATAAGTAACGCTTATAACAATGTGGCAATTGAACCTCTTATTATCTCTTTACTTGATTTTGATGTGGATTCGTTTCTATGTAGATATATAAGAGAATTTTTAAAAGAAAGATATTTGATATACAGGCTTCGGGATGGGAGGGAAATAATAAGAATAAGTAGACAGGGTATAGCTCAGGGTGACCCAATGTCACCTTTATTATTTAATATAGTCACAACAAATGTATGCAACACACTCATGAAGTCAGTTAAGGTCTCTCAATATGCCGATGACTTCGCTTTGTATTGTGTTAACCAAAATATTGATTTTTGTGTTAGCACTATCCAATCAAGTCTTAACAGTTTTATAACTATGTTAGAAGAAATTGGTTTAGAAATATCGCTCTCAAAGACTAAACTTTGCCTTTTTACTAGAAAATACAAAGTTCCTCATATAAATATAAGAATAAAAAACATTGAAATTGAGGTGATACATTGTACAAAGTTTTTAGGCGTTTGGGTGGATAGCCGCTTGAATTGGACTCGCCATGTTTTAGAAACTGCCGAAAAATGTATTGCGTTCATTAATATCCTTAGCTCATTAAGCAGTTCAAAGTGGGGTGTTCATCCGATCCACCTAAGAAGACTGTATTTAACACTGGTACGATCTAGACTCGATTACGGATGCATTATTTATGGCAACGCCAACTCTAGACTTTTGCAAAGGTTAGACGTCATCCAAAACCAATGTCTTCGCCTTTGTGGAAGTTTCATTCGAGACACCCCAATTTTCGCCATGGAAAGCGATCTTTGTATCTTACCCTTAAATTTGAGAAGAATCTATTTAAGTAACAAATACTTTCTGAAACTCTCTTCCAGAGCATCCGACCCCTTGAGAAAACAGTTAGAAGTTTTTGACAACACATTAAATACAGGCGCTAGCTATTGGCGTAAAAACCAACTTCCTCTTTTGCTTGAAAGTTTCAGAAAGTACTTCAACCTAATTGTGTCAAAGATTGATTCTTCATCTGAGATTTTACCCCAATTCTTACTTTCTCACGACATTAAGACTCTCCCTTGGGACAAAATCATATTGCATAGAGTGGACACTATTATTAAACCTAAAGCTCAACTACCCACTCATGACCTTAAACAACTTAGCGAAGATATGATAAACATGCAGTACTCAGACCATTCTAAAATATATACTGACGGATCCAAAACTAGACAAGGCTCTAGTTGCGCATTTTATGATGAAGCTGAGAATTTTGGGGTGAAGTTTCTAATTGAAGATCCATGTATACCGATAATGGGGGTTGAACTAACAGCAATTAAAGAAACAGTACACTACATTGAGTCGACCACAAGTAATAAAATTGTAATTTTCACAGATTCTAAGAGCAGTCTACAACATTTAGTGGGATGTGCTAAGGGCAGTATCGTCGGTAGACACGAAACTTACCTCATTATTAAATGTATCCATAGAATGATACGTAACGGGGTTGAAGTTCGTTTACAATGGATTCCTTCACACGTGGGCATCAAGGGTAATGAGATAGCAGACTCACTTGCATCCGAGGCTCTTCGGAACGGCATACCTCTCGACACGGTACCGCACTACACTGACCATCTTCCAAAATTGAAAATCGACAACTACTTTAGATTTAAATCCTATTTCAATGACTTCTCTCAAAACAGAGGCATCTGGTACAGAACCGTTGTAGACGTACCACCTCGCGTACCTTGGTTTGCCTCACGAAGCTTCAACAGAAGAGAACTAGTTCTTTGCTTCCGAACCCGAACTTACCACATCCCACTTAACAAATTTAGTTTCATTATGAATAAAAGAGACGACCCTAATTGTACCCGATGTGAGAGGGAGGAGGACCTCCTTCACTTAGTTCTCGAGTGTAAAATAAATGAACAACCAAGGCTGGACCTCCTCGAAGAAACTCGGTGCTCTGAGGGGGATCTTCTCTTCCTTTTCCATCGAATTCTAAGCTCAGAGTTCACTGTCGAGTATAGTAACAGATTCTTAAGTTTCTTGATAACCTCTTTGAATCTCAGATGGGAACACTACAAAATACTTATGTAAATCCGAAGAAAATCATAACACATGGAATGAATTCACCGATGAGATTCCCTTTCATCACAACACTATGACTGTCCTACACATCAATATAAGATCCATGATCATCAACTTCAATCAGTTAGAACACATCATAATTAACAGCTCGCGGCTCGTACAGGTCGTGGTAATATGTGAAGCAAATATTTCAGACGCAAACACATGTATGTTTGAATTGGAAGACTACACCATGTACTCGGAATTAAGAAACGCCAAGAAAGGAGGGGGGATAATAATATACATACATAAAAGTGTTATATTTACGAGGCATTCGGTATTTACATGTAACTTTGAGTGTATCCTGGGTGAATTAGAATTAAGTAATAATGGTGTCATAGGATTGTGTGCAGTGTACAGACCACCTAGCTTAAATAAATGTCAATTTATAACGGAGCTATCCAATGTCCTAAGTAAGTACCCAATCAACAAAAGCTATGTTTTAATAGGGGACGTCAATATCGATTTAAAAATACAAAATCCCACTGTAAATAACTACCTTAACAGATTATATGGATTAGGGTTCGAGTGCGGTATCAGTCAATATACGCGGATTGAAAAGAAATTGGATAAAATCACGAAACCATGTATAGATCATATTTTTATGCGAGACGCGGATAGATATGAGAACAGATACGTGCGAGCAGCTGTGATAAACAATGCCCTCGCCGACCACTTCATAACTGGCCTGTCAATTGTAAATAACCAAAAACACAACAACAACCAATACAAATACACGTACAGATTAGATAACAAGAAAGTACTAAAAGACTTACACGAAACTGACTGGAACCAAGCTCTAACCTTTCACAATCCCAATGATATCTATAACTTTATATCTGATAAATTCACAAATGTATACGACAAAAATAGACTCAAATTTAAGATAAACATAAGTAAAAGAAAACAATGCCCATGGAACTGTTAAAGTATAACAGAGATGTGTGCAAAAAGAGATGAATTATTCTCAATATGGAAGATGGATGAAAGTAACCTAGATAATAGTTTATTATATAATAGATACAGGAATAAAACTAGTAAACACATCAATAAAATAAAAAATGAATATACCAAAAATATAATTTGTGAAAATTTTAATAACCCAAAAAAGATGTGGGAAATTATAAATAAACTGTGTGAAAGAAGTGTAAAGTCAGTAGACGAGGTAATATCAAAAGCTTTTAAAAATTGTGAACTAGATGACTTAGCAAATAAATTTGCAGACGAATTTCAAAATAATGTTAGTAAAATATGTAGCCAATGTACTTAACATACCCTTATTAAATAAAGATACATATGAAAATATACCTAATACGTGTATGAGGCTTAAAAAGGTGAGTGACAGGGTGGTGCACGTGATAATCAAACATTTGAATGGTAAAAAAAGCCCGGGCGCCGATGGGATAAGGGCGTCGGACATAAAATGTATAAACGAAAAAATAGCCCCGGTAATAACCCACTTAATTAACACATGCATCTCCACATCACAGTACCCGGACGATCTCAAACTAGGAATCATAAGACCGGTATATAAAAGGGTAGCCATCAGGATATTAATAATTATAGGCCAATAACTATATTATCGTGTATAGATAAAATAATAGAAAAATACTTTGGTCACGAGCTAAATAAATACCTAACACAGAATAATGTCATACATGAGAATCAATATGGATTCCAGCAGAAGAAAAATACGTGTCAATTACTCAGTAAATTCACCAGCGAAGTAAATGGTTACCTACACAATAAACAACATTTTTTGGCTATTTTTGTGGATTTCAGTAAGGCCTTTGAAACATTAAATTACTCAACGCTGTACCGAAAATTACAGCAGGCTGGTATACAGGGTCCGTTGCTCGGATGGTTCAGGGATTACCACGAGGGCCGGTCCACCTCGGTGAGCATAGCCGGAAAACGCAGCAAGCAAATACCAACCGAGGTGGGCTCGGCACAGGGGTCAATCCTTGCACCGACCGAGTACCTAATATACGTTAACGATATGTCTAACAACTTTAATGGAGGGTCGGTATACCAATTTGCAGATGATACTTGCCTACTGTATGCACATAAAGATATTGAGGAAGCGCAAAATAGACTACAGATAAATTATGATATGCTATGTAAATGGGCTCACGATGTTGGGTTAGTCATCAACGAACAAAAAACTAAACTCATGCACATTCATTCCCCATATCTAAAGTCAACAACAATACCCAGGATCGTGGCCTACGGGCACCAATGTATGCATCAAAACATCATTTGTAACGGTACATGTGCTAATCTGGAACTAGTCGACCAACATACGTACCTAGGCATGATAATAGACAGTAACTTCAATTGGGGACCCCACATCGAACTTATATGTAAGCGTCTAAGGGCTATAATGGGAAAACTAGTTATACTAAAATATAAAATTCCTTACAACATACTAAGATTGTTATATTTATCATTGGCTGACTCTGTAATAAGTTATGGACTAAGTAGCTACGGTAGGACATATAAAACATACATAGATAACATATATAAACTACAATTTAAGTATTCTAAAAAAGATTGTACCATCAAAGATAAAAATTCAATACAAAGACGACAGTAATATTATCAATATCTATAATAAAACTAAGTTCCTAATAATGTGTGAAGAAAAAGAAAATATAATTAATGTAAAACGCCGTGCTCGACCGAAATCATTGCGCGCACTATCTTATATACCTACATTTGTTGTACCTAGATTTAACAATGACTACGGTAGGCGAACGATAGAATGTATGCTACCGCTAGTACTCAATGAACTACCGAGTGAGGTCATTGATTCCCTGTGCGTGGACAATCACAAATGTAAGGTTTAATGTAAAACTGTATTAAAAAAGTACTTCCTACAACAATGTAAACACGGACCGGCTTCACAGGTGGCGGAGGGACCCGGCGGCGGCGGCGGCGTAGCAGGCGAGCCGTGAATATTCTACTAAGAAATCGCGGCTTGCCTGTCGCGCGGGGAATATCCGTAGCCTGTGAAACCGGCTCATAGTATTTCGCTCATAGAAAAAAATATTAGATTAAAATGTAAACGGGGAAAAAGCGGGGGCAGTGGTCACACTTAAACCTGTCAAGGATTGAGTGGCCACCTAAGTAATGTTAAGAATAATTATAATTTGTTTTGAATAAATAAATAAAAAAAAAAAAAAACTAACAAATTTTAGATTTATTTAATGTTAAACGACATGCAATGCACCCAAACACTCGGCAACACCTATAAAAGTTTCATGTTAATAATTTATTTGCGTCAACAAGTCAAACTACTATCTCTATGCAGTTGCTACGATTTACAACGGTACCCGAAAATTTTCTTTTGTTAAAGTAATACTGTAAGCACTGTAACTTTGTTAATTATTTTTAAGCTGACTTAATCATAAGATGTATGGCTTATAAAATAAATAAGATTAAAAAAAAAATACTATGGGAGACCCAACAATTTATTTCGTTTACGACCATATGTTTCTTGGGGAAACTTGTTCATAATAATGGGTACTATCATTCCCCAAAATATGGCCAGCTAATTAAATGTCACCTTGTATATATGTATATAGATATATATATATATATATATATATATATATATATATATATATATATATATATATATATCCGTTTCGAGATTTCTCGAGTTTTCTCGAGTCTCAAGCGAAAACCCTATAACCAACCCAATGCGGCATTGCAATTTTCAACTTCATGCCATGCCAATAAAAATTAAAACCTATAACGAAAATGGACTTCTATCGCAGTCGTTGGTCGTTGAGAGGTTCACTCTTATTATCAACTACACTTCTCTAAACATACTTATATACATAACATGTAGTGTTATGCTACTTACATGCTATTCTTGCTTTTCATGCTTTCATGCTTTTCAGCTGGATTCTTGCTGAGCTGCATAGCTGTATATTTGGTATCACCTTTATTTTCATAGGACCCTGTAACGTTTTAAACCATAAGAACACATTAACAAATCATTTTCGCTTTGTATTTTCACACTATCAGCTCTTGTAAATCGATAGGGAAGGGGTTTACCATTGGTGACCTTGTTTTGGCTTTCTCCGAAACTCTGCAATCTCGGGCTTCGTGCGCGCTGGTGCGCTACTTTTTTATATTCTTTGTTACTTCATTTACTTCATGGTTTTATTGTTGTTTATCGTATTACGAGCCTGAAACTAAACTTTGACATTTGTTGACGTCGTTGTTTATCTGGTTGTCATGGCAATGTCCATTCAAACTCGTTAGCGGTCTGATATGTTTGCTTCAATACTTTTACAAAAATACTTTTTCTCTCTTGGCCACTCACAAAAATTACGTTTAATTTAAATAATTTTTAGAACTCTCCAAAAAGGGTATAAAAGCGGAACATTTCTGAAATTCTGGAGTCTCACGTCAGCTTCTGAACTAGAAGTACCACCTAAAGACCTTATCCCGGGGTCGCACTACCCCGGGATCCTGCAAGCCGTTCCTTCAAACACGATCCTGCAAGCCGTTCTTTCAAACACGATCCTGCAAGCCGGTCCTACAAACACGATCCTGCGAGCCGTTCATACAAACACGATCCTGCGAGCCCTTCCTACAAACGGGATCCTGCGAGCCGTTCCTACAACGGGATCCTGCGAGCCGCTCCTACAACGGGATCCTGCGAGCCGTAACTACAAGTACGCCCGCTACCTACATCGACGATTTCAACAACATCTACAACAACAAATATACCTACATCCTGGTCATTAACCCCACCGGTCTCCTACTCTCCGTGTCCTCCGCTTCCCTTTTTTTTACTTAACCTGTGTTTTATAAAAAACCTGTTCTCATCTCATCCATCTTCATCTTCGTATCAATTTTTATCGTCTTCATTGTAAATAACTAATAAACTGTTACTACTAAATTTTATTCTGGTTGTTTTCTGTTAGGGTTCTGGTAGGTTCTTGTCGTCACACGACATTTTGGCGCCCAACGTAAAAGTTCTTCTCCACTCTTCACCTTTTCTGCGCCTTGTCACTTTCCCTTTGATTTGCTTTCTCTTTCACTCTTAAATCTTTATCTATTCATCCTTTTCACATTTTCCAAATCCTAAAACAAAACTTCATCTAGTTTTTCAACTCATCTGGATTATATTTAGGCCTACATTTAACTTACATTATTACACTTCACTTCACTTCACTTCTATAACACTTGACTCTACACTTAACTATAACAATGGAAAGGGTTATTAAGTACGAATTCCTTAACAAGGCCGAGCTCGAATACGAAGTAAAGATTAGATGTGAGGAACCAGCTAATACTGTTTTGCTTCTTAAAAAACAGGTTTTGCGTTTAGTTGCGAATTCTCACCCCGAAGATATTCTGACTTCTCCAGTTCCGATTGAGGATGACTTGTCTCAAATTGGTTCTACTCTGACTTACCTGGATTGTAAAATTGAAAAAATTTTACAAGGTGAAACCAAATATTTACGATTAATAGAAACTTTTATTAATCATGTTTTTTACAGATTGGAGTGAATAGATACAGACTTATATCCAGACTCTAAAGCTAGTTTCGATACTTTGAAGTTGAAATTTGACGATATTTCTAAACAGTTCGGATCCTTGGCTCCACTTTCAACTGCAAATCACTCTCCATCACTGGACCATCCTGCTGAACCGACTGTCATGGAACCCCCTCTTGTTTCTCAAACTTCTGTCCAGACCCATACCCCGTATCCTCCACCACCACCTCAATCTTTCCCTCCAACTAACGTCTTCAAATATCTGAAAAGACACACCTTCAATGGTAAAAGCTGTCCAAGATCCTTTCTTCAAAAACTTGAAGAATATAGCTTAGCTCGTGGCTTGTCCAGGGACTTATTGATTTCTCAGGCGTTCGAAATTTTCACCGACAATGCCCTTCATTGGTTCAGATTTAAATATAATCAGAATCCAAACTTAACTTGGAACGAACTTTCTTCTTTACTAATCAAAGACTTTGGTGGTTTTGATTATGATCATAAACTTCTAGAAGCGATTAGGAATCGTACTCAAGGTCGTGATGAACCTATCGTCATCTTTATATCCATCATGTCTGGAATGTTCGCTCGCCTTTCAAAAAGACTTTCTGAAACAGAACAATTGGAGATTATTTTGAGAAATATTCGCACATGTTATTCAGTCTTCGTAGCTCTAAAAGACATTGACTCTATCGATTCTCTTCTGGCCACTTGCCAAAACTACGAAAAGTTCCTAGACAGAGACAAACAATTTAAAGAACCAAATTTACAACAAAGTCCTCATGTTTCTGAATTCAACTACAAGCATTCCACTTCAAGTTCAGTCGACTCTCCAAACTCTTCTAATAACTCACGACCTTCTCCTTCCTTCATGAATAAATTCACTCCAACCTACAAATACCCTTCTAGACAAGTTAATAGTCTCTCTCAAACTGCAGCTCCCCAAGAAAGTTCTTTTTGCGTTCGCTGTCGTAAACTAGGTCATACTTTGAACAGTTGCACTCAACCACGATTCGTGATTTGTTTCAAATGTGGTCTTAAGGGTTTTAAAACTGCAGAGTGCCCTACTTGTTCTCCCAAACCTAATATTCCCAAACTTAATAAAAAAGTCATATTACACAGACTAAACACCCATCTGGCTGTGAATAGATTAATTAGTGGCAGGCAGTTTGGTTATAGGAAAGGAGTAGGTACGTCGGACGCTGTTGATACACTGGTCGATGACGCAGTAAGACATCTCACCGAAAAAAAGAAAGTTGCAGCTCTTTTTCTTGACCTAAGCTCTGCATTTGACACTGTTGATCATAACATATTACTGGGAAAACTTGAACACTATGGCGTTCGCAACAACTTAATGAAATTAATGGAAAGTTATTTGAAGAATAGAAAACAGTTTGTTGAGATAAAATGTAATGAAAATGGAATAGAACAAATAGCTAGATCTAATGTGAAAGACGTAGCGCGCGGCGTGCCCCAGGGCTCAATACTGGGGCCTGTCCTTTTCACAATTTTTACAAATGATTTGGTTAGTTATATGAACAATAACTTTCCGATGGTGCGTCTGGTCCTATTTGCTGATGATACGAATGCCATTATTAGTGCAGACAATATAGAAGAATTGAACAATAGCGTACAAACTACAATTATAGCTTTTCATTCGTGGTTTGTAAGTAATCATTTAAGACTTAACACAGATAAAACAAACATAATGTTATTTAAAGCTACTACAAGAAATAATGACACATTACTTATATCACTTAATGGTGCAATTATCGAATCAGTAGATCAAGTAAAATTTTTAGGCATACATTTAGACTCTAGTCTCAACTGGAAAGCTGAACTAACAGCAATCGAAAATTCGATAAGCTCCGCTTGCTATGCGCTGCGCAGTCTCAGAGATGAGGTATCAAAAAAGCACCTTCTATCGGTTTATTATGCCTTGATAGAATCCAGGCTACGCTATAGTATTAAGTTGTGGGGCAATAGTTATAAGTACAATATTAATAAGGCTTTTGTGTGCCAAAAAAGAGCCATACGGACTATAATGAGAATACCCCCATGGCAATCATGTAAAGAGCATTTTAAGACATTAGGTATTTTACCACTACCTTGCTTGTATATATTAGTATTGTTGTCTGATCTTGCAAAAAAATTGTCAAGACTGGAAACACAGGAAGACAAGCAGAAACGCCTACTAACTAGACGTAGAGATGTTCGCATTGGTCATGTACAACCAACATTGAATGTAGCCCAGCACACTGCGCGATACCAATCAGTAAAACTATATAATAGTCTACCACAAAATCTTAAAATTATTGACTCAAGTGACTTGTTTAAATGTAATTTGAAGCAGTATTTATTAGAAGAATGTTTTTATTCAATTGAAGAATTTTTGGGTCACTAATTTACCAATGTATTGATTTGCATCTAAATATTTGTAAATATCTGTATCAAGTAACATAATTATGATGATGATACTGGTATACAATTTATTGCGCAAATGTAAAAAATTGACATAACTATTGATTTGAGAATAATTGAATATGTAATTTTATCAACTTTTATAAGGCACTGGCATGCAATATAGGTATTAGTTTTTAATTAGTTTTAAGATAGCTTTTAAGAATCGCACACAATGTATGTTGTTTTCGAAATAAATGAACTATGAACTATGAACTATGAATACTAGTACAAAAAACTAACTGCTGACTTGAAGAGTAACTCAAATTTTGATAAGGACGAGTGGACTAATTGGATCAAAACAATTCAAAACTTCTTTGCTTGCTACAAAATCTCTTCTACACTCTACTCCAAAGAACAAGATCTTAATCGTCCATTCGTTAATGTCAAAATTTATGACTTAACTTTATCTGGTTTACTAGATTCTGGCAGCTCAGTAACTATTCTGGGTAATAATTCTCATTTGGAAATTCTTAAACTGGGCTGAAAACTTTTCAAGTCATATATTATTACTGTCTCTACTGCTAATAATCAAAAAATTAATTCCTTGGGTTATTTTGACTTACCTGTGAATTTCAATAACGAAACTCACTTGATTAAAGCTTATGTTTTCCCTGAAATATTCCCTTCTCTAATACTAGGTATCGACTTTTGGAGAAAATTTAATCTTCTACCTAGTGTTTTAACTTCTCTTAACTTTACAGATCCTAAATGCTTTGCTATCGACACTAAATATATTAAAGTTTTACCTTATGAGCATTTAACTCCTAATCAAAAGAACATCGCTAATGACATCATCCAACGCTTCAAGACAATCTCTTTTGAAGAAAAAGGTGTTCTGGGAAACACACACTTAATCACCCACAAGATTGACACTGGTGATTCTCTTCCGATCAAACAAAGATGTTACAGACTGTCTCCTGAAAAACAATGCTGCTCTAGCTTTAATTAATGAAGTTGACAAGATGCTGGGATGGAACGTCATTGAACAATGCGAAAGTCCATGGTTATCTCCAGTCCTCATCACTCCAAAGAAGAATGGGGAATGGCGTTTCTGCGTAGATAGCAGGAAGCTTAACTCAGTTACACGTCGTGATGCTTATAGTCTGCCTCTAATAAGCGAAATTTTGGACAACCTGAGAAATGCTAAACACTTATCAAGCATCGACATTGCGAAAGCATTTTGGGAGATTCCCTTGAATACTGCTGATAGAGATAAGACAGCATTTTATGTTCCTGGAAGAGGTATGTTCAGATTCAAAGTAATGCCTTTTGGTCTCACTAACTCACCTGCAACTCAACAAAGATTAATGGATACGCTATTTACTCCTGAATTTGAGAACAAGGTATTTTGCTATCTGGATGACATCATTATTATTAGCGAGACTTTTGATGAGCACATATCGCTTCTCATGAAAGTTCTGGAAAAACTTTCATAGGCTAATCTGACTATTAACTTTGAAAAGAGTCAATTCTTCAGGAAATAACTGAAATACCTTGGTTTTCTAGTGGACGAGTATGGTCTACGTGCTGGTCCAGATAAAATAAAGGCTATTCTAGAATATCCTGTACCTACTTGCAGAAAAGAAGTTCGAAAATTCATAGGCACTTGCAGCTGGTTTAGAAGATTCATTCCAAACTTCAGCACTATTGCCTCCCCACTCAACCAACTAACCTGTTCCGGGAAGAACGCTCCTAAATTTTTATGGAATTCCAGGGCTGCAGCTGCTTTCCAGAAACTTAAAGAAGCTTTGGTAACTGCTCCTGTCGTTGCTTGCCCTAACTTCGAACTACCCTTCTCTGTACCTTGTGATGCATCAAATTATGGCATAGGAGCAATGCTTACTCAACATCAAGATGACAAAGAAGTCGTGATTGCTTACATGAGTAAAGCACTAAACAAAAATCAACAAAACTACTCAACTACTGAAAGAGAAACATTAGCTGTAATAACTGCGCTAGAACATTGGAGATGTTACCTAGACAATGGTAAGGAATTTACAATATATACTGACCACGCTGCACTTAAATGGTTTCAGAACTTATCGAATCCATCTGGAAGACTTGCTCGCTGGACTCTACGCTTATCATGTTTTAATTTTGTCCTGAAATATAAAAAAGGAAAGAATAACGTTGTTCCTGACTTATTATCAAGACATAAGAATAAAGAACGTCCTGATACACGAGAAACTTCACCTCAAGTTGTACATCCTATTACGATTGAAGAACCACCTGATCGTGAACTTGAACACTACAACAAGATTTTTCTCGGATGCTCCAACAACCCAGACGCATATCCCAACTACACTATCAGGGATAACAAACTTTACCGCTGCATCCATTCTCCCGATCGTCTAAACGACGACTTTATTTGGTAAGAAGTTCCGCTGCCACAAGATAGACATGCACTTATTGAAGTTAGCCATGGTTCCCCTTCAGAACTCCACCTTGGTATCTTCAAAACATTCAAGAAAATATCTTTAAAATACTATTGGCCTGGTATGTTTAAGGACATTGCCAATTTAATCTCGACATGTGAAACCTGCTTAACCTACAAACACCCTAATCATTCTCCCTATGGTCTTATGGGTAAACCTAAACTTTGCTCCAGATCTTTTCAAACTATATCCTTGGATCCATTGGTCCATTGCCTATAACCCGGAGAAGAAATCAGTATATTCTGGTAATTAACTGCAATTTTACTAAATATACTATGATTTTTCCCCTTAAACGGGCTACTTCAGCTAATATCATTAATGTCTTGGAAAATTCAGTGTTTCTTGTTCATGGCATTCCCCAAACTATAATAATGGACAACGCTGTTCAATTTCAGTCGCGAGAATTCCACTCATTCTTAAATTCTTATAACGTTCCTTGTATTTTTCACACAGCTTTATATTGTCCTCAGGTTAATCCTACAGAGAAATTTAATAGTACGATTATTACAGCTCTAGCATCCCTAGTAGGAGACGATCATAGATCCTGGGACAACCATCTTACTAAGATTCAGTTCGCAATGAACAGCGCTACAAACGTTGCTACTGGCTTTACTCCAAACTTTTTAGTCTTTGGTAGGGAAACAATACCTTGTGGTTCCTTCTATACTCCAACTCAGAATCTCGAGGAATTGATATTTATGCCTCGTGATATTTACGCGTCTAATGCTGGTCTCCTCTCATCTATCTTTCACAGAGTTCAAACTAAACTTCACATAGCTCACGCTAAAAATAGCGCTCGCTATGATCTTCGCCGGACTTTTAAAGAATTTAATGTGGGAAATACTGTTTGGCGTAAAAACCATGTTTTAAGCAATGCTGGCGCATACTTTAATGCTAAACTTGCCCCTAAATTCATTAAGTGTAAAATAGTAACCAAACTTTCACCATTGGTATACGTTCTAGAAGACCCTAACGGAGTTAGAGGCAAGGGCACATTAAAGACATTAAATCTTAAATTTTCTTAACTTCTATTAACTGTTAATTTGTATATATGTATAAACATCACCATCATTTTCACCTTAATATTTTATTTCTTCCTTTAATCCAGTGTTCTTCAACACATTTTACTTTAGGACCTCGAATTTTCGTTGGTTAGTCTTCACCTATTTTTTTAAATCTTTATTTCAGACACATCTCGTTGGCGATGTGGCTGATCTCTGGCTTCGAGCTCTACCGCTCTGGCCGTTCTTAATCTTGTCTTAAGTCGTAGCGACTAAAGCTACCTTAGGATTAATTTGTTTCTCTTTACCTCTACTTAAATTTTTTTTTTTCACGCAGGAGCGGATGACAACTCCTTAAGTAAGCCTGAATGTCCCTTTGAAAACACACTTTTAGAGTGGTAGTCATTGAATGTGAACTCCACCCTTACCTGAATGAAGATGATGAATGTAAGAGATGGTATATCTGATTTTGCCTGGTGATGTCTGTTTCTGCAAAGCTGTGTTTTTCTAGTTTATTTTTGTACATATCAAAATTTTTGCTGAGTCAAAAATTTTTCCAGGGTCGGGGGGAAAATGTAGTGTTATGCTACTTGCTATTCTTGCTTTTCATGCTTTCATGCTTTTCAGCTGGATTCTTGCTGAGCTGCATAGCTGTATATTTGGTATCACCATTATTTTCATAGGACCCTGTAACGTTTTAAACCATAAGAACACATTAACAAATCATTTTCGCTTTGTATTTTCACACTATCAGCTCTTGTAAATCGATAGGGAAGGGGTTTACCTTTGGTGACCTTGTTTTGGCTTCCTCCGAAACTCTGCAATCTCGGGCTTCGTGCGCGCTGGTGCGCTACTTTTTATATTCATTGTTACTTCATTTACTTCATGGGTTTATTGTTGTTTATCGTATTACGAGCCTGAAACTAAACTTTGACATTTTTTGACGTCGTTGTTTATCTGGTTGTCATGGCAATGTCCATTCAAACTCGTTAGCGGTCTGATATGTTTGCTTCAATACTTTTACAAAAATACTTTTTCTCTCTTGGCCACTCACAAAAATTACGTTTAATTTAAATAATTTTTAGAACTCTCCAAAGAGGGTATAAAAGCGGAACATTTCTGAAATTCTGGAGTCTCACGTCAGCTTCTGAACTAGAAGTACCACCTAAAGGCCTTATCCCGGGGTCGCACTACCCCGGGATCCTGCAAGCCGTTCCTTCAAACACGATCCTGCAAGCCGTTCTTTCAAACACGATCCTGCAAGCCGGTCCTACAAACACGATCCTGCGAGCCGTTCATACAAACACGATCCTGCGAGCCCTTCCTACAAACGGGATCCTGCGAGCCGTTCCTACAACGGGATCCTGCGAGCCGCTCCTACAACGGGATCCTGCGAGCCGTAACTACAAGTACGCCCGCTACCTACATCGACGATTTCAACAACATCTACAACAACAAATATACCTACATCCTGGTCATTAACCCCACCGGTCTCCTACTCTCCGTGTCCTCCGCTTCCCTTTTTTTTACTTAACCTGTGTTTTATAAAAAACCTGTTCTCACCTCATCCATCTTCATCTTCGTATCATTTTTTTATCGTCTTCATTGTAAATAACTAATAAACTGTTACTACTAAATTTTATTCTGGTTGTTTTCTGTTAGGTTTCTGGTAGGTTCTTGTCGTCACACGACAAACACTTTATCGCGTAGATCATGGAGTTTCTCGAATATAGGCTAGGTTGTGAGAATATAACATGACGGTGCTGCTGAAATGTATGTTTTGACTATTCTGATCTGATGTGAGTAATTCTACCCATTTTATCGAACGTGTATTTGTTGTTGCTTAGAGATGTATTAGTTCTAGGTAGTGAAACGATCTGACCAGAATCTGCGCTAAAGAATGCACTATCTTTCTCTCAAAGGCCTGCGCCCGCGCGTCCCCAGTATCTCTAGTGTCCCAGTATCTTAGTAGGTCAGTCAGTAGGTCTTTGCACTTTTACACATATCACATATAACACACAATCAAAAAGACAAAAATAACTTAATTTTAAGTAATAGCGCATATTCCATATTATTGTACGACGTTATTCCAAGAATCACTTCACAACAACAAATTCACAGCTACAGATGGGTTACTTGGGCAAAAAAAAAAATGGCCTATTGTCCCACAGAGAACCCGGGACACGTCCTATCGTCTCGGCGTCCCCAACAGTCCTTCCATTTTTTAAATTTTCGTCATATATATATTTTATTACACAATGTACGTTATAAAAAATATCTAATCTAATGACAATTTTATAGCATCGTATCCATAATTGTCAATAAGATGTCTCAAAATAACAATCTAACAAAATAAATAAATAAGAGCAAAGACAAGCTGTAATGAACATAACTAATAAGAAACCAGACTGGACCAGTCCCCCAAGCAGCACCCATTCACGAGTATGACTTGAGCATCAGCCATCACCCCCCTCGCCAAATTTGAGGGAGGGGAGCAACCCACAACACAGTTGGTGCGGGTTGCTCCAGAAAAGTCATTTAAGTGAGCATGACCTTATCTGGTTTCTTGGTAACAGACTTGTATCCTACGTTAAAACTAATAAATTGTTATGAGTCACCCTACATAGCACTTTTGTACACTTAATTATATTACCAGACTATTAACCTCTTGAACACCACCGACCACGCCGGTCAGTTTTCCGTTAGAGGTTTTAAATTTTTTCAAAATCTCGACCCGTCCCAACTACCCTCGGTTTTGAGAGGTTAAATTACATTATTGCATTTGTAACAGTAAGATTAACTATAATTATCATTATGATGGAGCTTGGGACATTGAGGCCATGCAGTTTTGTCTTTAACATAGTCATTAATAGTGTAATAGGCTTTCTTTAAGAGATCAGCCTTAATAAATGTTTATAAACCTTTGCATGGGCAATTGATCAATTCCCTCTGGTAACTTATTATAAAAGCGTTCAATTCCCCATAAATAAACCATTAACCTTCTGCAACCGAAATCTAGGTATATTCAGTATATTTATATTTCTAGTGTTGAAATTATGTACATCGCAATTTTTGACAACGGTTTAATATTTTTCCGAACATATAATACGTTTTCATATATGTATTGACATGCCATTGTAAGAATATCGATCTCCTTAAATCTTTCCCGGAGAGAATGGCGGGATTTCATATTTTATATGGAACGAATTGCTCTCTTCTGTAGCACATATACCGATTGTGTATCTACGGCGTTACCCCGCAACAGAATGCCATATGACATAATGCTGTGAAAGTAATTGAAATATACTAATCTTGCAGTGGCTTCATCAGTAAACTGTCTAATTTTTCGTACAGCCAAAGGTGCAGAGCTTAATCTTCCAGCTATATACGAGTGTGACATTTCTCGGTATTGTAATTGACAAAGACCTTAACTGCAAAATGCAAATTGACAAGGTTTGCAATAAAATAAGTAGATTTGTATTTGCACTCTCAAAGCTGAGAAAAACTACCACCCTCCAAACAACACTTGCTGCCTACCACGGATACGTGGAATCCGTGTTAAGGTATGGCAGATGTCAACAGAGCGTTTGTTATACAAAACAAATGCGTCAGGGCAATCTTAGGAGTAAAACCCCAAGAATCATGTAAAACGCTGTTCAAAAAACTAAACGTTTTAACTTTACCGTGTCTCTATATATTTGAAGTAGCAAAATTTGTGAAACAGAACATGAATATGTTCACGACTGCTAAAGAACAGTTTCCAAGGAATACTAGAAATCCGGATAGATTAGTACTGGAACATAAGCCACGAACAACGCTTTACCAAAAGAATTGTTATGTAATGAGCGTAAAAATATACAACAAATTGCCCACCGACATAAAAAGTCTCCCTTTCATAATTTTTAAAAGAAAGTTATTTCTATGGCTTCAACAGCATAATTTTTATGCACTTTCAGAGTTTTTGCACTAATTTATAAGTCTTAATATTAAATTGTTTGTGTATGCTTGATAGGTCCTATACACAAATCGAAATATACTACTATTTGCATGCTGTATAAATATAGCTGAATAAGGAACTTCTAATATTATTAACATCTGATATGTCTACCTAATTTCATAAGCAAATAAACGAATCTTGAATCTTGATGTATGAGGACTTAATACCCAAGAATTTAGTCGACTGTACCAGGTCTAAATGCCCCTCATTCATTAAAATAATTTATTATAATAATAATAATTCTACATTAAATAAAAAAGGAGAGATCCCTTCTGACATTGGGTAGCGAGAATTTCACACATTTGTTTTTTTAGAGTTCAAGACGAGACCAGAAAAAGTTATCAGATCTCATGTAGGGCCATGCTTCTAACTCTAGACGCCATAACTCTACAAACCCTAACTTCACAAACTACACCTTAGTCGAAATATGTGGCTTGGCCGTTTCCCTACAGTCACATGGGATGGACGTAAATAAAAAAAAGACTGTTCGTTACTTTTATTTATTACAATAGTTCACAATTACTACAAATAAAAAAAAAAGTTGTAAAAACAAAATAGATACTCGTTACTACAAGAGCGGATTGAATGATTAAAAAATGAAAGAATACGTTATAATAAAAAATTATGTCGTAAAATGAAATTGATCTTTTATTCATACTAAGAACTATACTCATTACTACAAAAACTATTGTATAACAAAAAAGTAATGAACAGTGAATTAATGTTTCACCTAACGCCCATGAGCCGGTAGCGAAACGGCCAAGATGCAAAGTTTGTGAAGAGTTGTTGGTTGGGCGGTGTGTGTAGAGTTTGTGAAGAGTTGTTGGTTGGGCGGTGTGTGTAGAGTTTGTGAAGAGTTGTTGGTTGGGCGGTGTGTGTAGAGTTTGTGAAGAGTTGTTGGTTGGGCGGTGTGTGTAGAGTTTGTGAAGAGTTGTTGGTTGGGCGGTGTGTGTAGAGTTTGTGAAGAGTTGTTGGTTGGCCGGTGTGTGTAGAGTTTGTGAAGAGTTGTTGGTTGGGCGGTGTGTGTAGAGTTTGTGAAGAGTTGTTGGTTGGGCGGTGTGTGTAGAGTTAGGGCGTCTACAGTTAGAAGCTTGGCCCTACATGTGATCTGATAACTTTTTGACAGTGCGAACCATATGGTCTCGTCTTGGCAACATTTTACATGAAAATGTTATTGGTGGGATCAACTTTTCTTTAATTTGTATAACGGCTAATGAGTAGTTGCGAAATGGGCGTGAATATCGTGACGTCATGAGGGCGCTCATTACCGCCTTCCGGCGAGATGTCCATTTCGACATGTCATGTGATGTGACCGTGTTGTAATTAACTAATTTCATATTTCATTGGTCTGTTAAATAAACGAGGTAGCAAGGTGTTGCCTAAGCTATGAAAATAGATAGAGCTGTAGGCACTGATGGTGGACACGATGCCTCCAACCACTTCCAAGATTATCACCTCCGAGCAGACCGGGCTGCTCACTGAAAAAGACAAAATGAAAATTTTAAACAAAATAAACCTACTTTGTAGAATCTCTCTGCTCGTTTCAGCCGAGTCTTGGTTCGTGGGGACCGGGTAAAAGGCCAGAAAAATTATGATATCGTTGGAGTTGGAGGTCAGGTCTCTATAAACCTTGATATTCTTCTCTAACTAAGCATCCAATGTTCTATGCTGGCCACTCCCATCCATTCTCTGATGCCATGACTTCCTCCTTCTACCAGTGTGCATGTTCTCCTATACATTGCCCATAACTATGACTTGACGAATAGAGACCATAGAATGAGAAGGCAGAAAAAGACAATGTCAACGCACATAGCACTGTCCTTCTGGATTCTGTTATTCCGAAATCTTCAAATATCAGCATGAAGGCAGGATGTAAGTATGTCAGTGAGGTACCCCCCACTAAGATCGTAAAGAAGCGGAGGATGGACTTAAAGATATTGCTAATTATTTATATTACGTGCTGCTAGAACGAGGAAGTCATGGCTTCGCAACATCAGAAAATGGACAGGAGAGGCCAGCTTATGCTATTGGCGAATAACAGGGAGGAGTATGGACCAACCTTCTTTAGTGGAGAGGCACTTCAAATATTAAAATAACACTGCGAACGACGTCAGGATGAACGTCAGCAGGGCGACCGTGGTACCTCCCACCAAGGCTAGGATGGTGTAGAAGCGGGGGTTGGTCTCGCCGATGAAGAGGCTGGCCAGCATTACAGAGACGCTTACACCCATGCGCATTGATTCTGGAAGTAAATAAGGTTTTCAGTTTCTTCATTCGTAACCTATTCATCATCAGGCACAATCTTATGATCAGAATCAAGCTAGATCGAGACTTGTTATACCATGTTTGCTTAGAGCGGGTTGTTGAAGAATTATACATATTTATATAGGTATAAATTATGATGCCATAGAGGGTAGAAGGGGGGAGTTAGGGGAGGATGGGAGGTGAGGGCAGATGCAGGGGCATTGGCTAGGATGGGAGGGGGGAGGGGGGGAGAAGGGCGATGGGGGTAATGAAAGCGGGGGGGAAGTATGCTTAACAAGGAGTAGGGAAGCGGAAGAGGGGAGGGGCGTTAGAGGATGGAAAAGTGAGGGGAGGGAGGGTAGATGGGGGAAGGCGGGAGGGGGTAGATCATTTCGGATGACAGCTGTCAAACTAAAACCTATTGTATATCGGAAACTACTGAACCCTGACCACTGGTTTGTTTGAAGATATGAAAACTCTCATTGAAAACTTAATTTCAGATGACATCTGTCAGCTTCGCTCCACTCTGCTAACTCTATATAACTCTCACCTCCCCTCTGCCTCCCTGCAACGACATCTACGCCCGAACTCGTCATCAACGATTACCTTCAAGCTCCAGTAGCATCAGTAATACGCCACGTGAGTAAGCTCCGGCCAGACACGCTACATATAGTGCTCCTACCTCTCTGGTCGCAACCGTTGCGCTCGCCGCCACTGCTGCACATGCTGCACCCAGGGGACCGACCCCAAACATCATACTCGTTGCTTCAGTGTTCGATCCACAACCATCGACAATTGGGGACACTATTGTCGCTGGATCACAACCTGCGAACAGCGACATAAACGCAAAGACAGGCGCCACGATCTACTACGTGTGACGCCGACAATGCACCAGTTACATCGATGCTTGATGACGAGCATAATAATAATCATATTCCCAAATCGCAAAAACCACCGGTAGCATACTGTGCGGCTTCTTGTGCTGAATAAATATGCGATATAAGGGTAATACCTGCATCCGTAGTCGATATACCCCTAGTGAAACCGTATTGTTTGGCGTGGAGTTGTTTTGTATGGTGGAAGTGTGAAAGCATTTGATTGAGTATAATCTTTTCAAATATTTTACTTAGGCTGGAAGAATAGATAATGGTCCTAAATTTATTAATACATATATTTTTTTAAGTGAAAACTTCTTTAGGCGCGTTGAGCACTTTTTGGGTGAGGAAAAATCCTTGATTTCACGTCATCGTCCAGTGGCTCACGCGCGCTTGCGGTGGCAGGACGTTCGATATCGGTCCCTTTCTCTTCGCGCGGTTAGCTGTTATTTTGATAATTGCTATGCGCTTTATCCTCCTAAGGCCCAGGGTTCCTAAAATCTCTCAGGAACTTAGAACCACTGTGCAATTTTTAGCACATAATAAATATTTGCTGTCAGACCCAGAGCAACATTACCATATTACGTCAAAATTAGGACCTTTTTATGTCCATTACTATTTTAGCATATGCATTTAATATGTATGGAACCTTTTAGCGTAGGTAAGATTAACCTATCTTTTGTACAAAAAAATGTACTTTGGGTCTGAGTTACAATTCTATTAGCCCATCTTTTGTACAAAATTTTGTACAATGGTTCTAGCTAACAATGAAATATTTAACTTTATAGAAAGTAAAACAATAATAAAATGAAAGGCAAAAGAATATAACAACTAGTTTAATGAAATATTTAATAAGAAAAATAAATCACTCATCCCACCCATGAAATTGTGAGTAACAATTGCGGGCGGATGTCAAACACAAGGCCATTTTGCACTGTCTACATTTTGCTGTTGTTCTTTTATCGCAGCCTGGTAGTCGGCATCTGTTTGGCACACCAACAAAGATAGGCATATGCGATGCCTTATGGAGTCTTCGAATTTTGGATGGAAGAGGGACTGTTGCTGGTCTGCCTCTTTAACGTGTTTCTTGATCGGTGTCGTTGCCATCTTCTAGTGGCTGTTGGTCTGCTTCAGAGAAGTTTGTTTCGATCATATTCTCAGCTAATTGCATTTTCCATTGACGTAATGATTGAATTCTTTTCAATTGTATCCCCTTCTTTAATTGGGCATTACGATATTCAATCCACGAATTGGACGCAGCCATATCAATCATGTGAGAAATGAAGCGTATGGTCCATTTCTTGGTCCTAGCTCGTGATGGACAAACTGCCAACATACGGTCGGCCAAATCTACCCCACCCATGTTGCTATTGTACATTTTGACTACAGCAGGTCTCTTTATGGTTATGTACTGCTTATGTGTCTTACACCACCGGCGACAGTCATCTTGAGGCTCACTGCCATAAATGGTAGACATTAATATCCCCGGTTTATTGTCATACCACTTTGTAACTGCGACAGTATCGTCAGAGTTCACGAAGGTAGTAGTGCATCCTCTTCCTGTTCTTTTCATTTCCAAGTCTTGTGGCAAATTATCTTTCAATGTACGAGGAATCCTATTTTGCATGATAGTGCCCGCGCATTTGTCACCCCGTTTATTCAATTCTTGAGCTAAATTGAGCGATGTAA
Organism: Argyresthia goedartella; assembly: GCA_949825045.1. NCBI lineage: Eukaryota > Metazoa > Arthropoda > Insecta > Lepidoptera > Argyresthiidae > Argyresthia > Argyresthia goedartella. Next base: position 43,265,770 of record OX463806.1, on the reverse strand, counting down.
AATATCGGTCAAAGTAAAGTATGTGTCCAGGAACTAATGATCGTGTTAATTTTAAAACAGCACTTTCTCCAAGGCCGAACCCAGCACTTTTTTCATCTGGAAAAGTGGTATCACCTTCATATACAATGAAGTCACATACTTTGCCATCTGGATTTGCAAGAACGAAGGCTTTTAACCCTACAGGGTTGGGTTTGTTAGGGCTATACTGTTTAATGCCACAGCGAAAAGCCCGAAAAGGGAATAATCATTTCATCAATTGAAATGTGCTGACTTTTAACTTGTTTCTGACATCCTTGTTCAATTTTTTTAATGATAGGCCTTACTTTCCATATCCTGTCTTTAGTTTTTTCTTCTTGTGTAACATAGACGCGCCATAGCATCTGCAATTAATGGAATACGCCACTTTTGTTCCCAGTACATTCTTATGTATGGGTAATTTATAGAAGACATCATCATGGTCATGGCAATAAAGATTTTACACTCTTTTTCGGTAAGTTGTATTGATTTACCTGTTCTGAATACAGAGGTTTGGTTCGTATTCTTGACTATCAGGTCAATCAGGTCATTGTCAATATATATTTGGAAATATTGTGAATGATCGAAATCAATTGAATCGCTTGGAATGTAGGATGGCTCGCTTAGTTGTGGGTGAGAGGGGCTGAAATCTTTAACTTGCCATTCGCGTTGGACGCTAAGTTGATTAGAATTTCCTACGTTTGAATAACGAAGTCCACTTCCTCTTCTTTGACTTCCTCCTCCCCGACTACCTCTTCCACGAATAGCTCTCACACTACTTCCACGTGTCCTGCTACGACCACGCGTACAAGGTTGTGAGGACAAAGTTTCATCTGCAGATTCTGATGAAGATTCGGAACTCGTGGTCTCACGAGATATTTCTTCATGTGCAGGCACAAACTCATCATCTGTAGCATTATCTTCAAAATCATCTCCTCCATTATCTGATTCATCAAGACACTCCATGATAGCGTTTTCATTGTTACTGATATCTGTAAACAAAACCGCAAAAAATGCTTAAAACAGTTTCATTGAAAATATTCACTTAAGACCCAAGGTACAAAAAAATGTACATAATAAAATAATCTCCATTTGAAATTGAGACCCACTGTGCAAAAAAATGCACAAAATAAGATATCGCCATTTTATACTCCTGTTTATGCAAAAAATCATTCATATAATTACTTCTTCAAGATATTTAGTTCACTAACAGCGTAAAGGTAGTAAAATTTAATGAAATAAGGTCTTGATTCACTAGATAAATCTGGATTTAACTTACCCTTCACGCGGCGGTGCGCCATATTTTCTCGATATCCTCGAATGATTCTGACAGGTCAACATTTTTCATGTTGGTAGCATTGAAACCATAAAGACAATAATCCAACCAATCATGGCTGTGCATCTAAACACAGCCCGGGAGATTTGACAATATATGCCGCCTCATTAAATAATATGTACAAAATTTTGCACGGTGGGCTTTTACTACTACATGGTTGAAGATAATGTTGAGCCTGACAGATAAACATTATTTTGTACAAAATATTGTACGAGGGGCCTTAGGACCTACTGGCTATGGATAGCGTTGTTGCACAGTTGTCGGGCGACGCTCGAGATAGTGAAGTAAACAACTCATTAGAGGTGGCAATGGAGCCTAACATAAGAAGTACGATAACATCTAAACGGTGTGAGATGCAGTCGAATGAAGAATTGTACAATAGTGAGGGTAGGAAAAGAAGTAGACCCGTGGATGATGAAGAAATATGGAATGAGGTAGAGAGGAAAGGAAAAGTTTTGGTGCGAAGTATTACACACAGAGGGTCTGAGAGAATACCGGAGGAGCAAATTGAAGTAAGCGTGATATCCAGAAAGGAAAAATTACCTAAGCAGATTGGGCTGGCTCGCATTTTGAAGAACGAAAACATTGTAGATGTCCTGCAAATTAAATATGTGAATGCTTACAAAATATTGTTCAAGTTTCATAAAGAGGAAAGTGCGGATAGATTAATCAGGTGTAAGTTTTTCATCGAAAAGGAATATAGATGTCAAAAGACATTCGAGGTTGGAGTTTCCTATGGAATCATAAAATACATAGACCTGGAACTGAGTGAGGAGGACCTCCGACAAGATTTGAATAGCGAGACCCCCATCATAGGCATTAAGCGGCTACAAAAGCGCAAAAAATACTTCGAAGGCTTTGAGGACAGTGAGAGCGTCAGACTTTACTTCAAGGGACCAACCCTTCCTTCCTACGTTTACACTTATGGAACCCGGGTAAAAGTAGAACCTTACGTCTTCTCCGTCACACAGTGCTCAAACTGTTGGAGATTCGGACATAATCACAAAACATGTTCGAACAAAACTACCTGTCCGAAATGTGGTAAATATCATCCCAATTGTGAAAACACGATCTATAAGTGTGTAAACTGCTCTGGCCAACATATAGCACTGGCGAAACAATGCCCTGTCTATGTAAAAGAAAGGAAGGTCCGAGAGGTTATGGCTTTAAACAATTGCACCTATAAAAAGGCACTAACTTTGTACGTTCCGCCTGTGTCGCAACATACGAGACCATTGAATAAACCGGCTGGAATAAATCCAATTGTTCATGAATTTATTGAACAATCAGACTGCAGCGAACCTTTAGACAGAGCAAGTACCTACGCAGCTGCCGTACAAAATGAGCACACGACCTCCCCAAAGTCTACTGTTCTGGCGCCTAGACCTGCTAAGAAGAACCGAAAAAGAAGGAAAAGTATACGATTAGTGGAAGAAAGTTCATCTGAAGATGATAGCGACAAACTTCACGAACAGAAAAATACAGAGGACATGCATAAAAATGGAGAATTTAAGAAGTTTGATGTGGCACAATTAATACAGAAAGTTAAGGATGTTGTGTTTATGAAGAAAACATCTTTTGAAGAGAAAATTAAATCATGTGGGAAGTTGCTGTTCGACTGGTTAATTAGTTCTATCGTGGATTGTCTATCTGACTGGCCTGTTTTGAAATCTTTCATTCAAAATGATTGATCAACTCCACCATGCATTGAATATCATACAATGGAATTGCCAAAGTGTCCGGCCTAAGCTAACAGAACTGGAACAATTAATGTCTCAGGAAAAGGCACATAGCTATTTTGAGTGAAACTTGGCTTGAACCAGAATGTGCAATAAGGGTAAGTGGTTATAATGTGCTGCGGCAGGATCGTGATGATGGATACGGCGGGATAGCTATTATTCTCCACGCTACCATTAAGTTTCAAATGTCACAGTTAAGTATTTCCAATGCTGGTATTCAGATCCTACATGTTAAAATTCTGAATTGCTCAAACATAGAAAACATTATATCAGTGTACTGTCCTTCATCCGTCCATACATCACCTAATGACTGGGATGTGATTTTTGACTTGTGCCAGAACAAAGCTCTGATAGCTGGCGATTTTAACGGACACCATTCCAACTGGTCCTACAAGACTGACTCTAGAGGTAATCAGCTCTTTGAGGCTATCCTAGATAAAAATTATGTTACCCTAAATGACGGCTCTCCTACTAGAATAAAGTTGGTTAATGGCAGACTACAGAAATCATCGCCTGATATCACTTTAGTTTCAAACGATGTAGCACTGAAATTTGTATGGAAAGTAACTAATGAAAACCTGGGAAGCGACCATCTTGTCATTAAGATAACTACGGACACTATCCCATCGCCAATCGTCACCAGGAGAAGAAACTTTAAAAGAGCAGATTGGAAGGAGTACACCAATACACTTCATGATGGATTCTCTGACATGTCTTCAGCGGATATGCCTCAGACAGCATACAATATGTTCATTGACATTATGAACTCAGCTGCAGACTCTCATATCCCGATTATCAAGGTCTGCCAGGATCCTTTACATCTGCGGAAGTTTACTCCTAAACCGTATTGGAATGTGGATATCTCTCGTGCAGTTGCGGAACGAAGACTGGCTTTAGATATGTTCAGGAAAAATCCTACGCCGCATAATCTTAGCGTATTGCAGGGAAAAGTTTCAGCTGCTCAAAGAACTATGAGACAAGCCAAACAAAAAGCCTGGCGTGAATTCTGCAGCACTATCGATGAAACTACATCAGCAAGCGAAATGTGGCGTCATATGAGATGGATGAAAGGTTACCGTCAATCAAGAACATATATCAATGAAGAGAAAGCTAAAAAACTGCTACGTAACTTGACACCAGATTTTGTTTCTCCAAGTAACCCGATGTTTACATCCAATAATCCATGTCTCATGCAAGTTATTTCTGTTTATGAATTAGATCGTGCCATTAAAACGAAAGATACGGCCCCAGGAGATGATGGCATCTCCTTTTCCATGCTAAAACATCTTCCTGCTATTGGTAAGCGTTTTTTAGTTGACATCTATAATAGGTTCCTGGCTGAGGGATTTGTACCTTCTCAGTGGAGAAAAACTAAAATTGTTCTCATACCTAAAGCGAGCTGTGATACCCAATCTTCTTCTAAAGTAAGACCTATAGCTTTAATGTCGTGCCCATGCAAAGTTTTCCATACTATACTTAAACATAGATTGGAATGGTATTTAGAAAAGAACAACGTTTTTTCAGAAAATACTGTAGGTTTTAGAAAGTCTCGATCATGTATGGATAGTTTAACTCAACTGGTGTTACAAATTCAATTGGGATATGGTAGCAATTTGATAGCCTTAGGCTGTTTCGTAGATATAAGTAACGCATACAATAATGTTGATATAACTGTTTTGTTAAACACTTTGGATGATATTGGAGCAGGAGATAAGATCTTAAACTGTAGAGAACTTAATGTAAAATATTCAGACGCTTTCACCCTAGTCAGAACAACGGGTCGGGGCCTCGCACAGGGTGATCCGCTTTCTCCAATATTATTTAACGTCGCAACTATGCATATTTGTCGTGATATAGCTAACGTTTATATTTCGCAATATGCCGATGATTTTGTCCTTTACGGTTCATACAAATCGATAAATGAGGGATGTTTGGACTTGCAGTCGGCATTGGACATGTTCTGCAGATTTGTTGGGATGCTTGGGTTGGAGGTTTCTGAGAGAAAAACTAAAGTATGCTTGTTTAGAAGGGGATGCAACAGACATGACGTTAATATCCATCTCAAAGGCACTCGATTGCAATTGGTAGACTGTGTGAAATATTTAGGTATGTGGTTCGACAGGTCCTTAAAATGGGGAAAGCACATTAATGAAATCACCCAGAAAACGCTTAAATATTTAAATGTGCTTAAAGTATTGGCTGGTTCTGATTGGGGTTGGCATCCCAAACATTTACGAAGACTGTATATTTCGGTTATACGAAGTCGAATGGACTACGGAAGCTTCCTTTATGACAATAGTGTTAAAAGCCATTTGTACAAAGTCGAAAAAGTTCAAAACCAAGCTATGCGCGTTGTTGGTGGTTTCATTAAAAGTACTCCAATCCATGTGATGGAAAATGAATTGTGTTTACATCCACTCCATCTGCGCAGACGGTATCTAGGGGGAAAGTTCTGGCTAAGAAGTAGGGCTCTAGAACATAACAACAATGTAGTACTACTTGATCAACTTACTCATCAATGTAATAGACCGGGTTATTGGAGTCGCAAAAAAAAGCCACTACTTACAGAAATACATGAAATGTTAAAAACATGTGCTATCCACTCAACTGAAACTCTAAAAATGTTTTCCTTAGATACATGGATCCAAAATATAAATATTACAAAACATTTGTCGTGTTTCATAGAGGGAGTTACGGAAGCTAAAAGTGTATTAGGTGCCAATCATTTAAAGGAAAAATGCCATCAGATACTTAATAACCAATATTGCGACTTTTATAAAATATATACAGATGGATCTAAGGAAAAGAGCGCCATCGGTGCGGCATTGTTTGATCCCCAGACACAAACTAAAATCAAATTTAAAATTGAGGCTGATGTTTCGATTATGCACACTGAGTTATTTGCTCTATCTGAAGCCCTTTCGTACATAATGACCATTAATTGTCAAAACTTTGTGATATTGACGGATTCCAGAAGTGCACTTCAGCATGTGGCTCGTTGCACCTCGAGCTTTCGAGGAGTACCGATAGCTTACACTATTCTGGATTCCATTCGCCAACTAGAAATATTAAATAAAAATGTTATTATGCAATGGATACCACGTGAGACGTGGGGCTGCGGCGCGGTAACGAGGAGGCGGATCGCTTGGCGAGGGAAGCCGTGTCGGACGGAATACCTCAAAGTGTGCCGCCATTTTATACAGATGTGATACCAACTTTAAAACAGAACATCTTCACAAGTTGGACCGAATACTTCAACAGCATCTCCTTACATAAAGGGATTTGGTATAAAACTATTCAATCAGAGCCTTTTCGTTACCCGTGGTTTGAGTCTTTAAATTTAGATAGAGGTTCACTTGTGACTGCATTTAGAATTCGATCCGGCCACATTCCACTTAACAAATTCGCGTTTTTGATGAAAAAAGTGGTATCTCCAAAATGCGCAGAATGTGGGATAATTGAAGACGTATATCATATTTTGGTGGAATGTGTTCGAAACGAAGCCGCAAGAAGTGCAATTTATGATCAACATATTTTTAGTTCCGTAGGAGGCTGTAATTCTATTTTAGCATTTCCTTACTCAAACGAGGCCAGAGCTTTGTATAAATTAGTTAAGGTTGGCTTAAAAGCTAGGCTATGATTAGTATTAAGATGTATTAAGATTAGTATTGTAGCATTACAGGACGGCATGGTCGCTTCATTTTGTGTACCAAGTCCTATAAATAAAGATTTAAAAAAAAAAAAAAAAACATCATCGTCAAATCGTACCTTCACGCTTTTTTATATGATCCTGAAATTCGACTTCACTACAAACAGCCGCATGGTTGTAGTTCTGCCTACAACGCGAGGGTCCCGAGTTCGAGTCCCGGCCGGAGTGAAAGAACAATCAATACATTTTTGTTTTTGTTCTTTTATAAGTTAATTGTTCTTGTGAAATATGATTCAAATAAATAACGAAGTTTTTGTATTAGCACCTGCAGAATTTCAACAGCTAGAAACACAAACACAACCTTAGCATACGAAATTAATTTTTCATTAGATAAATCCCTAATTGGTGGATTCGAGGGACGAAGCTTCGAGTCGCGTGTCTACCACTATTAATACGAGGAATATTTGTAACGATATGTTTTGAGTTCTAGAAAAAGGCGCTTTAGTTTAAGATGAGCTGTAGTTTTTGGGTTTTTCGGGGGTAAAAACGATTGAGCGTGGTTTCCTAACTATTTTATAATTGTTATTATGAAATAACGAAAGCGCCATCTGGTTAGTGTCCGAAAAAGCCAGTTTATTTTTCTGGTCAACAGACGCCCCTGTACAGAAATTTAGATTTAATTCAAGAGTAAGGAAACAATAACCGGCCAAGTGCGAGTCAGACTCCCGCACGAAGGGTTGCAAACCATCGGACAATATTTGTATGTCTGACAAAATAATTAAACAAAACAAAAGAGGTGGGAATTCGAACCCATGACCTCAGAAATACTAAGCCTATATCACGCTAACCGAGCCATTCCATGCGTGTCAAAATCTGCGAAATTTACGATTAAGTACAATAACTATTATCAAAGGTGGTAAAGGCCGGCAATATATATAAACATAGTCAGGTCATAAGTTCTGTCACATGTGCAATATGAAATAATTTAGACATGTTTATTATTTATGTAAACATTTATATAGCAAAATGAACTTAATAAAACATAGATTCTTATGGTAATAAAGTTTATTCAAAATGACCCCCGCGATTTTGAATACAGGCCTTTATTCTGCGCGGCCAGTCGTCTATCGCAGCACGAACGAGGTCCATGTCAATATCGGCGGCTGCCTTAAGCAAGGATGCCTTGAGTGACTCCGAACCAGGATGAGGCTTTGAGCAGGCCTTTTCCTCCAAGTGTTGCCATATCTTGTAATCTAACGGACTCAAATCTGGACTGGAGGAGGGCCAGTCTTCGTGCCGGATGAAGTCGATTTCACGTGCCGCCTGCCAGTCTTGTGTGCTTTTCGCTCTATGAGCTGGCGCAGAATTTTGTTGGAATACCCAGTGCCTGTTATTAAACATGGTATGAGAAACAGGTTCCACAAGGTCCTTGAGGACTGTATTTTGATACACAACTGCATTCGTTTTTACGCCTTTCTCACAAAAATGTACCTCAGTTAAGCCCCAATAAGAGACTCCCAACCAAACCATGGGCGAGGATGGAAAATGACCTCGTTGGACACGCGGAATACGGTTGCTCGCTTCTTCACTGCTGTGTGCGTACACCTCATCATTTTGTTTGTTGTAGCTCTCTTCCACGGTGAAAATTTTTTCATCCGAAAAAAGAATTTCCCGATGCTTTTTTCCCGCGTACCGCTTCAACAAAGCGCGGCATCTCTTCAGTCTCAGGTCCATTAAACGAGCGTCCAAACGATGTCCTGTTTTTCTTCGATATGGTCTAAGCCCTAAGTCTTCATTTAACACCCTTTTCACCGTGGTCCTGCTTAACCCCATCTGAAGGGCCAACAGTTTCTGCTTACGTATGGGATTTCTTTGAATTCGCGCCTTCACAGCTTTTATCACTGCTGGAGTCCTAACAGAGCGAGGGCGACCACTTCTTGACCTGTCATCTACACTAGAGTCTTCATTGTGTCGTTTTATGGTACGTTAAACGAATCTTTTGGTTATATTCAAATTTTTCAGTAAGTCGAAAATCTGAATTGGCGCGTAACCGCAACGATGCAACGCAATAACTGCGACACGGTCTTCTTTAAGTGTCCACTCCATATTTAAAAATGAGGAAAATTCTAAAAAGTACACATTTTTATTTTCATGAAAAAATCGAAATTCTAATTCAATAAGCTTTTTTATGGCCAGCGTTCTAAATTCAAAAGTTTTTATTGTGTGACAGAACTTATTACCTGACTGTGTATAGGGCTTATGTTTAAACGATTACCAAAAACGCACCTATTTTACTACCAATAAATTCGAAATGACTGCCAGAATGGATAAATGTTTACCAAATTGTGTTTGGATAAATGATCACCAAACTTCTTTTATGTTTTGTGTACGTAAGTTTATGTTTTAAGTATTTTTTGTTATTCTTACATGTTCAACCTAACACGAAGGATAAAGGGGGCTTCGCTTCGCTCACCCCCTTTACCCTTCACCTAAGCTACCGCATTATTTTGCCATGATATTTTTTGCAACTTTTGGTGTTCATTTATCCATTTTGGGTAGGAAAAAAATATTTTGGTGATCATTATATTTGTTGCCTATATATAGTGGTAGATGATAAGTTATCCTGGATTCCGCAAATAAGTTCTGTTGCTGGTCGTATTAGGAAACTGATATACGTTTTTAAGAGCCTTAGGGATGTACTTGGTCAGGATATGCTAATGCGCACCTACAAAGCACTGGCTGAATCTGTACTTACTTACTGTAGGTATTACTTCTTGGGGGGGTGCAGCAAAAACGCATTTGATTGAGCTTGAGCGTGCCCAACGGGCTCTTCTTAAGGTAATGAAAAGATTACCTTTTCGCAATCCTACGTCTACATTATACAAACAAGAGTCCGAACAACATACAGTCAGGAAGTTATACATTCTCCAATGTGTTTGCAGATTTCACCGTACTATATTAATCCAATTCTTGATCAAAATAGAAAAAGGTTAGATATAGTCCCATTACCCAACTTTAGGTCTGCCTTTGCTAGAAGACACTTCTTATTCAGAGCACCTCGTATTTATAACAAGCTCAATAAAAGCAGCTCCTTAAGAGGACTTAATATTTATAAACTTCAAAAATATGTACACAACTGGTTCGATGAATTGGACTATAAGGCAATTGAGAAATTATTTAGCTACACATCTTAAATCTTTACATTTCAAGATCACACACACACAAACACATACATACACATACACACACAAACACATACACACACACACACACACACACACACACACACACACACACAGTAACAACATATGAAAACTGGAGTTTGGTAAACAGTTATTTATGACTGAGTATCCCAATTTATTCAATAATATGCCTAAGTTTCTTCCAATGTCATCACAAAACATAACAGTTTTGGTGTGATGTTTTTGTGCGAATCTGAAGTCTTGGGTCGGATACTTATTTCAGGCCTCGTGGGTGGAGCTGGTCTCTCCGGCTGTTGCACGGAACGTCGGCAGTCACACAAATAGTTGGTCACCAAAGAATCATAGCGATCCTGATTACTATGAGACAGTTTAAGCAGCTCATCCATGGCCAGAGAGTACTCCTTAATGGCCGTTTGACATTTTTCATAGCGGGCAGTAATTGATCTCAAGCAACCATTTACACTGGCGAGTTCGGACTCAAGCTCAAGCTTTTACATATATTGGGAGATGACCCTACCTTGGTCAAAATCTACGGCAAAAGAGGCCTAGACCCCGACCTAGCTGTCGGCATCTAACACATAGCTTTGCTTTAGGGCTATACTTTAGGTTTATACAAATAAGACCGGAAGGAGCTAGTGGACCGATGTCTTGTCCCTGCAAACTACACTTTGATTGACGCACCCACAATTAACCAAGAAGAAAAGGCAGCGATTATGAGCCTTTCACCTAAGCTACCGCAGCATTTTGCCCTGATGTTTGCAGTGCAAATTGGTATTTTTGATGTGCAGTTTAATATTTCCCGATCACTTTCGCTGTAATCCTAAGAGAACTAATAACAATAATTAATGATAATGCAATGCAATGCAATGGTATCAGTTTGGCCTATTCAAGCTCGGTACTATTCACAAGAGGCGGAAAAGAGCGGGAGGGAAAAAAACCTCTCTAATTGATTGTAAGATGGCGACACCGTAGTATGTTATCTATTAGACGCTAAGATATTCGGCCAAAGCTATCGTATAATTATGATAGACCTTCACGTAAGGTAAGTTCGTTCAAGGGATCTCATTACCGTTTTCCATTTGGCACGATCTTGGGTCATCTGCTCTAAACTGATAGTTAATTTAACAAAGTAATCCTACAGCTTCAAACGTCACCTCTCGAAATAATGTTGCCATCGACTGTTTGATAGTTATGTTTTCTCTCATTCATAAATTAATGAAAAATTAAATAATATTACATAAAATTGCCTGCCAAGAACTTGATAAAATATGACCTATGACTAAAGTAAAGTATAATCTGTCATTCGAAGGAAATGCTTAATTTTTGACCCAAAATCATGCCCATTTACATTTAAATATACCTCTGATGAATAAAGGGCGATGACTCGTATTAATGGGTAAATATTTTTCTCAAGAATTCCTTTCCATCGTTTATTCCAATGCATTACGACTACGAGCTATCGTAACATGTTATGATATCATTCAATTTTGAGTTTACAGAATGAACTTAATCATGCTTAGACCCAATTAATAATTAAATTTTACCAAAGTTTGACAACAACGGAACTGTCAATTTACTTTGTTAATTTATCAAGCCTTCTATTATGTCACCGTAAGATAGTCAAAACCGTTAGTTGATCAACTATCGACAGATAGTAAACCAGACCGACAGAGTTTAGATTTACGTTTATTTTGTTCCTCCTAAGCTACTGCAGTCTTTGCCCTGGTATTTCGTTCGCAATTCAAGTTTAAACCAGTTTATTATTTAACGGTTCTAACCGTTAGTTTATCAACTAACGCGTCATATAGGAAGCAGTATGCTACAATTTACTATCTGTCGATAATTAACCAACTAACGAGAAAAAAAAGTTAGTTTATTATTTTTATTTTATATTTATTATTTCCACGACGTGGGCGCTAAAAATTGTTGATAATAAACACATTGTAATTAAGCAAAAAGTTTCGTTCATCTGAGGTTACTCTTTTTTTCATTTATCGAAAACAAAACTTTTGACTAATTTGTTCACAAATTAACCATCCTCGGAAATGTTTACATGCGGAAAGTGAATTTCGTTGTTCAGGGAAATTCATTGTCATTAAATCGCGTACAGTACATACATGTGACATGCCACGCGTTTCTGCGCGATAGTTGGCAGGCAATGGATGTGGTGGCTTGGTGGAGAAGTGGCAGTGGGTGAATGTGGGTTAATTGATGATGAAGGTGGGACGATTCTTACGGACATACAGGTTCTAACGGTGATGGAAAACTACGCGAGAAGATATATTATATCTTTATATATGCGGTGGGCTAGCCCCCCGTTACGTAAAATCGGAATATTGAATTACTGGCTAAGCGTGGGCGCAAATGTGTTCCTGCTAACCTATGGAAAAAGTCATGATGCTGTTATGTTTAAACTGGCCGCCAGTTAAGGCCGAAGATCACACAAAATCACCGAAGAGAGCTTTGGCAAAAAAAAACGGTCAAGTGCGAGTCGGCCTCGCGCACCAAGGGTTCCGTACACGCTGTCAGTACCCTATTATATTTTATGATGACGTCTTCGTTTACAAATGTCCCGGGAAAACAAAGCTCAAAACTATGTATATTCTTTAATTATTTCATTTCAAGTTCTACAACATAAATAGAGACGCAGTAATTTATGAATTAATATTTAAAAGCTATTGTATAGTGAGAAGTATTTTTACTTAATTAAAGCAGACTTCTAACCATGACCTTTCCCCCAGAGCGTTTTTAGGGTATTTAGTGCTTTATTATAGGAGTGCGTGGTTACTGCTGCAGTGACCTTTCACACAAAAATTACATATTCTACATATTTGTAATTGAGGATTGTCTGTTCAAAACATTTTCAAAATGTCCTATCAAAATGGCTGACACTAAAAGGGCCTATTTCCCTATGACAAGAATATAGAAATAGGACTTTTTGAACCGACACTCCTCAATTGTAATACAAAAAAAAAACAATCACAATAATTCTAAATTAATTTGTAATACATATATTGTATAGATGTATACAGTATCTATACTGTGATTGGGTGGTTGTTGGTGATTTTGTTGACAGCTTCACAAGATATCATTCTGAAAGTTATACAATATTAAGCATTTAGAAAATATTACAAGTCTCTAAGTATGTGTATTATTATATTATTTATTACGTATCTATTTAATACCTTGGACACTATTTACACACATTGATCTGCCCCAAACTAGGATTCCCTGTATCTTGGGTACTAGACAACGATACACATACTTATATAGATAAATATTATACTTAGATAGATAAACAACCATGACTAGGGTACAAGCATCCGTTCTCGTTAAACAAATATTTGCCCCCACCGGGACTCGAACCCGGGACCCTTGGCTTCGTAGGCAGGGACACTGCCGACTCGGCCATTCGGGTCGTCAAATTTATTTCTAAACTGAGGTGTTTGTCGGGTTGTGTGGCTTCAATCCAGGGGTGCTGCCAGCTCGGCAACCAGGTCTCGGGTTAGGCGGCGACGGTCAGGCGGGCGCGCGTGGTATGGCGCCAGGTCTCGCACGAGCGGGTGTTGAGAGCCGTCCGCTCGTGCGAACATGTTCGTTGCCAGACTCTGGACGAACTTGTCCAGTGTCTCCAATCCTAGGTCCCTTGCGATCGTTGCGTTTCTCACGTAGCGAGGCGCTCCGACGATGGTACGCAAGGAGAGGTTTTCTTGGGCCCGGAGTCTCTTCTTGTTGGACTCCGAGCAGAGGGAGTACCATGCCGGCGAGGCATACGTGAGGCGGGACCTGATGTACGTTTTATAGATCCCGAACTTCGACCGCAGGGGGAGGCCGGAGTCCAGGAGTGGACGAAGTTTTGCCCGTGCAGCCCGGACCTGGTTTACGACGTTGTCGACGTGGGTCTTCATCGTGAGCCGGCGGTCTATGGTGACCCCCAGATATTTCACTTGGTGCAGCCACCCAATGTCCTTCCCTTGGAGTTGGAATGGTGGTGGTTGGTGTTGCCGGTCAGGTTGCTCTGGCCGGTGATCATCGCCTGCGTCTTCCCGACGTTGACGGAGAGCCTCCATTTGGCCAGCCATTTAGGCAGGGTGTCCAGCGTGCGTTGCATTTTGACGGCGGCGTGGGGTGCTTTGTAGGACGACGCATAGTATGCTGCGTCGTCAGCGAAGAGGGCCAGCTGTACACCAGGGCCAACTGGGATGTCATCCGTGTATCGAGAGTAGCAGGCGGGTGAAAGACAGGAACCTTGTGGGACGCCGGCTTCGATGGGGCGGGCTTCTAACACGGCGTCTTCCACCACCACTCTGTAGCGGCGACTCCGTAGGAACGAGGCCACGACGCGGGTGATTCGTCGTGGAGCTGGGGACGTCGACAGCTTGTACAGCAACCCCTCGTGCCATACTCTGTCGAACGCCGTCGCTGCCCAGCAGCGGTCGAACAGGAGCCGGGGTGGCCGACAGCTGCCGGCATAAGCGATGCACGGAGGGGACGTGATCGCCTACGGACTCGATGTGGCATTCCCAAGATTCTTCGGCGTGGTCGGCAAGGCATCTTTTGGTGGTGGCCGTCATGGCGTTGAGGCGGGACTTCAGAGTTGGGCACCGGGTTTGTTGCCATAGCTTCCGGAGACGGCGCTGTTCGCAGATGAGTGCCTGAATCTTCGCCGGGAGGGGTTGGGGTTTCCTCCAGCTAGAGACGGTGTGCGAGGATGTGTCGAGCGCGTCCTGGATCTTGCTAGTCAACTCTGAAGTCAGTGCTTCGACGTCTTCTGGCTGTGTGGCTGTCCGGGTGGTGGGGTTTTCGGCGAGTGCAGCCGAGAAGGAAGCCCAGTTGTACCGTCGACGGGGCGCTGGTGGCGAGACTCTTGTTGGCAGATCCGCAAGGACGAGGAGAACGGGTCTGTGATCCGAGGGGAGGTCTGGTAGGACTTCCTGGCTTGGCTGGGTCCGGATTCCTTTGTAGACTACGATGTCGATGATGTCCCCAGAGCCGTCCGGGTTGTAGTGGGTCGGCTCATAGGGTTCGATGACATCGTAGTCGTGGCTCACGGAGTCGGCGAGGAGTGCGCGTCCGGCGGCGCACACTTTCCAGGAGTTCCAGTGTGGCGTTGAGATCTCCGCCAATCGCTGTGCGACTCCATGCCGCCTATCACCCCCCGGTGAGAGACTCAATCCCAGGGAGCTCCGGGGACTGCTGGAGTCGCCGCAACCGACTCTCATCGCCGGAGACCTCAACGCCAAATTAAACGCCACTGTCATGTCGGCTTTAAATCACCACAAAACACAACGATACCGAGAGTCAGAAACACCCAACGCCATCTAGTGATGATATCGGTAAACATACATAAGTTTTGGATTACTCGCGTTTTCTTGGTCCTAGGAGGTCGAATCTATCTTTATTATTGTTATCTTAGATATAATAGATTTATTTATTAATTAATTATTATCAATAAGAGTTTGTGCCATTACAGCGAGCCAAAGCGGCAAAACAATAAATACAATGCTTTTTACAATATGTACATGATAAAATTCATATTGGATAGGCTAGCCCCCTGTTACGCAAAATGGAGTATAGAATAACTGACTAAAATAGTGCACAATTGTGCCCCTGCCAGCCCATATGGGAAAAGGCTATGTTAATAATTATCCAGCTAGATTAACCTGACTATGGTCACGTCGAGGTCAATGCACTTCCCCTGCGTGGTTTCGGTAAGAATGGAGGTAAAAAGATTTTGGTTGCGATAGAAATGGAGTAAAATCGTAATAATAAACTGTTTTCAGATTTTTCTCTTTATTTGTGCTATAAGACCTTGCTTCGTGCCAAATTTCATGATTCTAGGTCAACGGCAAGTACCCTCTAGGTTTTGATTCCCTTGCGAATATCAATTTCAGCAAAATTGAGACATATGCTGTATCTTTTGATTGCGTTGACTTATAATTTTAATTTTTTCACAAGTTTAAGAGATCATTGACTTGAGTAATCGATATTAATTTCAACTTTATACCTCCATGCGTTTCTGAGAAAAAGTCTTAACAGACGGTGAGACAGACAGACAGACAGAAATTTACAGTTTTCAGATTTTTCCCTTTACTTGTGCTATAAGACCTACCTTCATACCAAATTTCATGAACCGGAAAACGGCCAACCGGAAGTACCCTATAGGTTTTGATTCCCTTGCGAGTTCCACGCGAGTTCATAAAAATTCAGCAAAATTATGACATAATATCGCGTTATCTTTTGATTGCGTGGACCTAGAAGTTTAATTTTTTCACCACTCCAAGGGACCATAGACCTGAGTAACCGATATTAATTTCAACATGATACCTCCACGCGTTCCTGAGAAAAGGGTTCGTGACAGACGGACAGACAGACGGACAACAAAGTGATCCTATAAGGGTTGCTTTTTTCCTTGTAAGGTATGGAACCCTAAAAAACAAAACAAAAAACAAAGGTCTTAAAAAATTTATGTTATTTACAAAGAGATAATCTAGTTTAAATACTAACTGCCTTATTCATAAACGTCTTTTAGACCTATTTTAACTATAATGCCGTTATAATTCGTTTGTCTTTGTCTGTCACTTTGAAATTTGTGTTTGTGAAAAAAGGACAAAGCACATTTTAGCTATCATAGGTTTGATAAGTTTTATGAATAAGGTGGTAAGTCGTTACGCGATTGGATTAATTTGCCTCGATCGTAAAAAATCCTGAACATAGTCTATATTTAAAAGGAGATTCAATAATTTTAATATAAAATTACTGACTTTCCCATAATTTTTATACATAAATTTTCCTCTTTTAGAGTTCCTTATTAATCCTTAAATTGTATCAATTAGCTTATATCCGTTTTTCAGTAAATTCGAAAAAACATTTAATTTTTAAATTTCTATTCCGCGCCGCCCGCTATCACGCCCATAGAGAAACTTTAACGCCATCGCCAGTTCCGCTACCCCGCCAGAAGACGACGGGCGAATGCGGCGCCCCTCACCCCAACAGCCAGAATTGAGCCTTAACTTGGCACCCGCGAGGAATGCGATTTCTCTTCCCTCGCTCGCTGCCGCCCTCGACGCGTAAGTAGGGACAGAGACAGACGCTATCACGTCATCAGAGCGAGGTACCAACTTAACTTATTTTTAGCCGAGAAGAGGAATTGTACGATGTTGTTGTGGATGACGATAATGGAATTCGTAGATTATGTTGTATAGTAAAAGGCGAAGAAAATATAATCAATAATCACTAAAAACTAACGAAGATCTAGAAGTAAAACAAAGAACCATCAATCTCCATAAAAGTATCTTACCTACCATAGCTTCTGTGATCTGCCATTGAAGTTTATTGAGGTAGTAGGTTGTTTCCTTATATATTGATCAGGACATGACAAAAATCTACGACTGCTAACGCAGCCAGTCGGATCTCCGTCCAAACTTAAACTACATCTGAATGTTCAGACTTCAAGTCTTTATAGTGTTCCCCATAATGTATAAGTTGATTTATCAGTTTGCTCTTTGGGTCATCTTTTCTCTTCTTACTTTGTTTGTTCCTCGTATGTGGCACATTTTGAAAACCGTTCATATTGTATTACAGTGTTGCAACAAAGGGGAAAATGATCGCAATCGGCAGGATGTGAATTGTGAATGTGGAAAGGTGAATTGTATTTTTAGGCACATTTCAATTCACTTTTGCTATCTCACATGATGATGATTTACTACTTGTCGCTAGATGGCGCTGCGTGTACCCTGAATCGCGGTGTAGTGGTGTTCACTGCCGCCGCCGCCGCCGCCGCCGCAATAATAAGTCGAATCAACAGGCATATTTAGTCTAGTTGGTACGTATGCTTTTTCATGATGTAATCCTCGAGAGGTTGCGTGTGTTATGTATTTCGTACTACATATTTAGTCATACTTCCTAAGTATTTCAATAAGCAACTGAAGCGAAGCTAAAAGTAAAAAAAAATATAAAAAAAATAAATAAGTTTTGCAACTTTCCGATGGTGTTAGGTTAGGTTAGGTTTGTTACATTAGACATTTATAAACCTTAGAAAGAAAAAATATAATCGTTTTAGTGAGCGCAATAGAATTCATTCAAGAAACTTTGTAATAAATACCACCTAATATTACCATGTCCTAAATGCGCACTTTATAGGAATAGCGTATTCTATGTAGCTAATAAAATAAACACCTTGTTACCAAATGCCATATAACTATAAATAAAAAAATAAAAAAACCCCCGTTAGCCGTAAGGTTCCATTAAATTTGTTTCAATTGTTTCCTGTTTACGTTGAAAACTCTTGAACCTCTGAATTGATTTAAAAAAAAACGACTAACTTATAATAATAATAAAACACTTAAATTCCTTTAAGCATACTAAATCTAGAATTCTTAAAAATAAAATATACTATGATATTAATGAATAGGTACTTCAATGATAACGAATTACAGCCTTGCTTATAAACGTTATAAACTTTAATCACCCTTTTAATATTTTAATAAAATGTATTGTTACTTATAAAATTGTATAACTCACTAATTCACTTAAAGGCAGAAGCCGAACAGCTGTTAAGTGTCATTGTCAATTGTCACTCTTCGATCGAATTTTTCCTAAGTCTGTCCCACAGAGTAAGTTAAGCAAAGAGTTTCGTTTATCTGAGGTCTGTCCCCTCACCAAGATTGCGCATATGTGTTGTATTTGGATTTATTTATTTGTATTGTTTCTTAGTTCGGTGTGATTGTGACGCACTTAATGGATGTATTAAGTGATATTCGACAGTTTCTAAATGATTAACAGAAACTGCGAGATTTCAGCCAACGACGTTGACGTGTAAAAATATATGCACAGCGATTCAGTCCATTTACTCCACTAAGTGATGAGGATCTTATAAATCAACATATAGTTTTCGAAAGAAAATACGTTAATAATTGTGGACCTGGTGAAGTATGAATTAAAATGTGAAACGAGAGGAAAAGGTATGTTCAAATACAAGTTATGGCAGTTATATTATGAATAATGCCCGGACGTTATGATGAATAATTACAAGCTACTTTGGGAAAAGTTAATAATTAACTTGAACTTCCTTATTTATCACTTTGCCCAGACTTTATGAATATTGCCATGTGGGTATCGGGCAATGTGATAATTGAATCCCTAATCACTCAGGGAAGTCTCCGTATTCCTAATTATCTTATGAGAAACAAATATTTACGTGCGTACACTTTTTTCTTTATGTTTCCAGTTCAAACTGACGTAACAAAACAACTACTCTATTTCTTCTATGTTAACCATAGATAATAGCGGAAAAAGTAATAACCTCATCACCCTCTCAAGTCTTATTTACCATAAATAAGAATTGTTAATAATTATAGCTTCGTGGTCAATTGGGTTTCACGCTTGCTTCTTGCACTGGAGATGCAGGTTCGAATCCTGACCGTGTACCAATGAGATAATGAATTTATCTAAAGTACATTATCAGACGTTCAGTGTTTCGGATGACACGTTAATCAGTAGGTCCCGGCTACTATCGCTATGTGATAGTGGTCGTAATCCATCAACCCGCACTGAGCCAGCGTGGTGGAGTACGGCTTAATCTTACTCGTATCCGAGTAAAGGCATGTGCCCCTCGGAGGAGACATTAATGTGCTATGTTTAGAAGAATTGTTATGAAATAGGAGACAATAAAATAATTAACATTAAAGCTTTGTGATGTGGATGGTCAAGGAAAAAATAACACACATCAAGGGAAAAATAAATAAACAGATTGTTTATGTATCAACTATAATATAAAAATTAAAAATTAAACTATCAATATAAAATCAGAACTACAAACATGAAAGCTGCGATATGTACTTACTTTAAAGGCTAAATGATGTCTGCACATCCAATAAATGCACACATTCTAAATACGATAACCTTATAAAAGATTTTTAAATGATCTAAAACTAATGCATGAGTGATTGGTGATTAGATTAAGTAAGGAGTAACATTAACAGGCCTTACGGTATTTGACTGCTAGTCAAAATATATACTTTTTAGGAACTGTCAAAACGGTAATTTTGGTCACGAGTTCTATGAAATACTCTAGCATGTACCGTCATGGTCAGATGCTGTCTTTTTAATGCAAAATTAAAAAGATGCTGGAAATATATAATTCTGTTATTGTCAAATGTTTTTGTTGAAATAGGTTCAGCGTGAGACGTTTTTCTAGAATTATTGACTACCGTGTCAAATACCGTCTTGCGAGAATCCGCCATTCAAACGCGGAGTTTATGAATACACGTATAAGTAGTGATATCTAATTACATACTCGTAGTTTACCAATATGTATTAAGCTAGTTTATTTGTGGTTTTTCATTTATATAATCTATAAACAACATAATATTCCAAACTGAACATTTTCTAGGCTAAGCTTACAGAAAATGGCTCAAAAAAACGTAAAAAAGACACATAATCGAGACGCAGTTCGTCGCGTATTTTTATACCAGTATCCAGTTATCACGCCTTCATTCTTTTCGTTAGTCACTCGTTTAGGCTATAGTGCTGTGGGTTCTGCAGAGTCTCAGTTTGCATTTATTTAAACAAAATGATTACGGAAAATAGCAAAGAAAACGACTCGCACCAAGTGCAGACTGAGCTGGCGAGCACTCTAGTGACCAATTTGTCATTCATTGGAAACTGTAGTTTGCCACTCATTCAAACACCAGTTAGTTCTTCTCTCATTGCAACTCATTGATTCAAATACCAGCCCTCTTATTCACTAAATCAAAGCCACGTCAATCCAACACAGTCAGTGTCAAATTGACGTATAGTGAATAGGAAAACTGTCATATTTTCACCTTTTTTCGGTCGATTTGAGTTACTTAATAAGGGGGTAGATTTTCGCTCAATAAATTATTTTAATATGGGAACCAAATGAATAATCGCGCCTGACTGAAACCTAGTAAGACAAATGATGTAATAAATCTGTACTTATTTAAGTATTTATCCATCAACTTGCACTATGTAATACAGCGCTCCATTTAGGTATTTTATCCTAATTTTAAAATTAAAGTTAGAATGAAAAAAACAAACCTTATTATTAAAATGAATTTAATCGTAATATTAATCATAATAAAGTATCGTTTGATGAGAATTAACAAGATCCATCAACTTTCCATTTAATTGTATGACGGTTAATCAGCAGTTGCAAAATGGGCGTGAATATCGTGACGTCATGATGGCGTTGTTGGTTACTGCCTCCCGGCGAGGTGTTTATTTTGACATGTATTTTGACCGTGTTTCAATTAACTATTACCTAAACGAGGTAGCAAGGCGTTGCCTGAGCTGTGCTAAAGATGGCGCTGATGGCACTGTAGGTGGACGCGATGCCTCCAACCACTCCCAGGATGATTACCTCCCAGCAGACCATCTTCATCCATCCGGGCTGCTCACTGAAAAAGATAATATGAATCATCTTAAACAAAATAAACCTACTTTGCATTATTTCTCTGCTAGGAAGTCTTTTTACGTAGGGACCGAGGTGAAAGGCCAGAAAAAAAGTCTCCATAAGCCTTGATATTCTTCGCCAACTAAGCTTCCACTGTTCTACGCTGGCCACTTCCTTCCATTCTCTGATGTCGTGGAACCATGACTTCCTCCTTCTGCCAGCGCGCATTTTCCTCTCTACATTGCCCATTACGATGACTTGACGATAGAGACGAGAAACAGTCGTAAAAACTGACGCCGGAAGGACTTCCGGAGTCAGTTTTCGCTTTCGCAGGGTCGCTTCCTAGCAGCGTCCGCGACGATGCCATGTAACACAGTGACCACCTAGTTTTTGCAACACCGATACTGCCATGGCTGTACCAGCCAAGCGCGCGGACACCATCTTGGTGAACGAGCTCCTCGCCTTCGTGCAACAGAAGCTGGGCGTGATGGACGAGCTCTCCCTGGAGCAGATCTGCTCGACCAGCTTCAAGAAGGCTGAGATAGTCGCCGCCAAGACCATGCTGTACGAAACCGCCATCACCACCGTGCGCCTCGTGGCGCGGAGGGCTGCGAGCGGGTAAAAGGATCTCCAGGATATCTCCCGAGTGGCGGTGTCCCGCCGTGCCCGCCGCCGCCACCCGCGCCCCACACCACCCGCCGCCGAACAGCAGAAGCTGCAGGCTGCGACGCGCGTGCGCTGGCCAGGCCCTCCCGCGGCCCGCCGAACGCGTCGATGGGGATGGCTTTATCCTGTACGAAGCAGGAAGCGCCGCTCCAGATGTAGTCGCAATCACAAGGCCCCCCCCTCCCCGCTGGTGATTGCAGCCTCAAAGCTCCCGCTCCTACGGTCGTAATCTATCTTTCCCGGCTCGATGTTGACATGACCAGCAAGGACATCGAGCGTCACATCGTGGAAAGGTCGATTAGAGTCACCGTTCCACCGTGTAGTCTCATGAACTGCTGCAGATAAGTCCTTTGGAGTCAGTTAGGCCCAAGGACTTCCTGTCATTCAAACTTCGGCGAAAAAAAACAAACTCAAAAAGATTATCTACTGGCCAGAGGGAATCGTGTACCAACCCTGCAGGGAAGCGAGACCGGAGAAGAAAAATCCCTAGTTTCTTTTTGTAATATATAATTATGTATCTCTAGTTTTTAAGGTATGTATAGATATGGGTTTTGTTACCTGAAATAAAGATGTATTATAATGATATGGCATATGATTTCTACTACGTGCTAGCAGAAGGGGGAAGTCGTGGCTCCGCAACATCAGAGAATGGATGGGAGAGGCCAGCTTATACTCTTGGCGAAGAACAGGGAGGAGTACGGAGGACTGACTGCCAACCTCCATTAGTGGAGAGCCACCTTACGTCGAAGAAGATTGGAGATTGGCGGTCAGCACCCCATACTCTACCTGTTTTTCGCCCAGCGCATCATGCCCATGCACTACGCTGGTTAAAAGACAATAAATATTGAATGAAGACTGAGAAGCCCAAAATAGAACTCACACAGCAATCTGTCCTTCTGGAGGTGGTAGTTCCGAAATCTTCAAATAGCAGTACGAAGGCAGGATGAACGTCAGCAGGGCGACCGTGGTACCTCCCACCAAGGCAAGGATGGTGTAGAACCGGGGGATGGTCTCGCCGATGAAGAGGATGGCCAGCATTATGGAAACGCGGACGCCCATGCGCCAGGCGGTTGATTCTGGAAGTGGAGAAGCCTTTCAGTTTCTTTGTTCGTAATTATTTTATGAGTAGGTAAGCTGTTCATCATTATAGGCACAGTCGTCAATCAAGCTAGCTAGTCAAGTAGACTTGCTATAGCATGTTTGCTGAGATTGACTTGTTAAAGAATTAAACATATTTATAGATAAATTATGATACCACAAAGTTAAAGCAAACTTCTCTCTATCGTACCTATATACCAACTTGCAGATTCGGCTTCCTGAGTTGTAGCTGTCCGGTTCATTATCAAGCAGCGTGTAAGAAAATTAAATGCTACAAACATGCTTTAAAATGAAAATCGCTTATTATCTTTTTAAAACATGCAGAAAATATAATATTAGTTTCTATTCCAAAAATAAAATAAGGGAAATCGCAGAGAAACAGCCAAAAATTTAAAAACAGATTTTTATGGAAAGTGGAGAACTCTCTGCTTCCTATCGCTAGATGGCCTTGGTAGCCATAGGTAATTCAAACTCCTTAGCCATTGATTAATTATTAGGTAATACATTTAACCTCTTTGTTGATTGTCCACCGGAAAGTTTTAACTTAGCGTAGATGAAAGAACAAAATACTTTACTTAGGTGTATAGGTAAATTACTGCGTAGATGAAAGGAAAAAATACTTTACCTACGTGTAAATTACTAACTACTTTCATGAACGACCAACTAATTTATTAGTAATTTTTCGCCAACGCGACACTTTAGGGTATGTACCATATTACTTATTTTACAATATTTTTTTACTTTCCAATCATTCCAATACCCCAGAGCTCTGTGGTCTAGGGGGTTTCATGCTTGTTCTCAAGCAGAAGGTGCAGGTTCGAATCGCGGTGCTGACCATGTACCCTCCAAGTACATTTTACGGAGGTGATGGAAAACATCGTGGGAAAACCTTCAGTATTACAGAAAATGTCAATGTCATGTTGTGTAAACAAGCTCTGAACTAGAAAATAATTATAAAATCATCTATTTTGCTGAGTTTGCGTTTGCTTATCTTTTCACGAGTGTGATATCTACCCTCTTAGTGTCCAATGATGGAATCGTACTTTTTGTTAGTACATTAAGTGGCAATATTGCAATCTTGTGAAGCGTTCCTGACTACAGGAACAGAATGAACTCCCAAACGTTAACCAATAACCCCAGTTATGCTACTGTGACACAAAACACAATGTTCCCTAAAAAAGACCAGGCAATTATTATTGACGCATTAGAAAATGTGCAAATCAAAGATTATGCCCAAGCTTTAGGAAGAATAATCGAACCATCCCAAATTCGCTTTTTGTCCAGAATATCAAACAATAGAATTTGTATCTACGTTTCCTCGAAGTTAATCGCCGATGACATAATTGACAACAAAAAATATGTCACAATACTAAACCAAAAACTACCCATTCGACCGTTGATCAGTAGAAACAAACGCATAATTATATCTAATGTGTGCCCCATTATACCGCACACCGAAATAGAAAAGAAACTCCACGATATGCATATTACGCCGATGTCACCTATCTCTTTTTTACGTGCTGGTGTCAATGAAACGGGCTACAACCACATTCTCAGCTTCCGTCGACAAGTTTACGTGACTCCTGAGGATTTCACCCGAATTCCAGAAAAAATCTCTATCGACTTTGAAGAAACGAATTACTGGATCTACTTTTCATCGGATACTATGACTTGTTTTGTGTGCAAAAAAGACGGTCACGTAGCTTCTAAATGCCCAAACAACTACGTCGAGACGAATGCTTTCAACGACCAAACACCACAGGATGCTACGGCTACGGAGACACAAAATTTCAAACGCCCACATCCACCCACTGAATCTACGACTACTTCCGACTTTATGGAGTCCGAAACAGCCAAAGACAACACGCCCAGCAACGTGGACATCGACGAAGACTTTGAGAGCTCCTCCCAGTCTAGCTCAGACGAAGTTTACAAATCTAAGAGTGGAAAGAAACTTAAAAGAACACCTCACAGTGATCTGGACTCAATCGATTGGGACCTCTTGGAAAGCTATGTAACCAACTCTCGTAAAACTTACCCATTGTCTACAAAAGAAGTTAAAGAATACCTCAAACATACTTATGGAGTTAAAAACATAGCAGACATCACTTACAGTTATACAAAAGAAATTGATGCTTTGATTGAAATGTTCGCTGACTTGATACCTAACATTCCATGTCGCAGTGTTAAGAACAGACTCTCACGTCTCGTAAGTAAACTCAAAGTGCTATCTCGCAAAGAAAACCACCAACCAAATAAGTAAGTTAGTTTTAGGTAAGTAGACAAGCCCCCCCCCCCCTTATTTCCTTTTTTTAAAATTATATATATATATATATATTTTAATATTTTTTATTGCACTCATGAGAAATTTCAAGTTTAACATTATTCAATGGAACTGTCAAAGCCTAATACCTAATTAAGCGAGTTGGACTCATATTTACATAATGAAAAAGTTCATATATGTCTTCTGTCTGAAACTTGGCTAGAATGCAAAAATCTTATTAATTTATCAGGTTATTCTGTCTTCAGAAAAGATCGAGCAGATGGATACGGAGGTTTAGCTATCCTGGTTCACCAATCTATAAACTGTACACTCAAAACCCTTCCAAGAAATAATAATAATAATATTGACATGCTATGTCTTGAAGTCCTTAATAGCTTTAAACTCCAACACATCATAGGTGTCTACTCTCCCTCAAACATAGCAGTAAGCGTTAGAGACTACCAAGAACTTTTCAGCCACTTTTCTGAGAAAACTCTAATCGTCGGAGACTTCAACGCTCATCACACGGCTTGGTCATATACAACTGACACACGGGGTAGACTCTTATCAGATACTATCTTAGAACATAATTACGTCTTTCTTAACAATGGAGATTTTACCCGATGTGCCCAGCTCAATGGTGATATAATATGTACATCACCTGATATCTCCTTTAGTAGTGATGATCTTGCATTCGATTTTGACTGGAACGTTACTAACGAATCTTTTGGCAGCGACCATCTTATTATTTCTATTAAAACGTTAGATAACACACAAAACTGCCAAGAAACGAAAAGAAACATCAAAAAGGCCAACTGGGCAGAGTACACACAACACATTAAGTCTGCTTGTGGAGAACTTCACCTTTAAGACAATGTACAGAGTAGCTACGATAAACTCATAGAAATAATTGAAGAAAGTACTAACAAATATATTCCTTGTACTAAATTAAGTCATAACCCTAACAAATTCAAGCCTAAACCTTGGTGGAATCCTGATTTATCGAAGGCAGTAGCAGAGAGAAGATTATCTCTTAAAAAATTCAGGCAATCACGCACGGTTGAAAATTACTTAAGGTACAGAGAAAAAGTTGTTTATGCTCGAAAAGTAATAAAACTTGCTAAAAGAAATTCCTGGCAACAGTTTTGTGATAGCATAGACTGCAATATGCCAAGTCGTGAGATCTGGAGGAAACTCAGATGGCTTAAGGGTTACCGAAGTCCTAAAGAATACTTACCGGAAAGCGCCGCACTCTCCTTTGTAACAGAACTCACTCCTGATAGCGTGTACTTCCAACCCCTAGAGTTTAATACTAATGATTCCAGTCCGCTCTCTTTCACACTTTCAGAACTTAACTTGATTCTTAAAAGAGCAGACACATCAGCTGGTTTAGATAACATTACTTACTCTATGATTAACCATTTACCCGATAATGCGAAAGAATATATGTTACACATATTCAACTTCATCTATAAAAAAGGTGAGATACCAGGACAATGGCGTAGGATCAAACTGATTGCCATTCCAAAAAGAAATTCAGATACTTCTAAGTATCGTCCCATCTCACTTATTAACTGTATTTGTAAGACCTTTAACTTAATGATAACTCGTCGCCTTGAGTACCATTTCGAAAGCAACAAATTATTTAATGATAGCACTTTGGGTTTCCGTCGTGGACTTTCATGCCAGGACAATCTTAGTAGATTTATCGTAGACACCGAAACTACTTTTATCAACAAAAAATACCTTTTATGCGCTTACGCAGACATAAGTAACGCTTATAACAATGTGGCAATTGAACCTCTTATTACCTCTTTACTTGATTTTGATGTGGATCCGTTTCTATGTAGATATATAAGAGAATTTTTAAAAGAAAGATATTTGATATACAGGCTTCGGGATGGGAGGGAAATAATAAGAATAAGTAGACAGGGTATAGCTCAGGGTGACCCAATGTCACCTATATTATTTAATAAAGTCACAACAAATGTATGCAACACACTCATGAAGTCAGTTAAGGTGTCTCAATATGCCGATGACTTCGCTTTGTATTGTGTTAACCAAAATATTGATTTTTGTGTTAGCACTATCCAATCAAGTCTTAACAGTTTTATAACTATGTTAGAAGAAATTGGTTTAGAAATATCGCTCTCAAAGACTAAACTTTGCCTTTTTACTAGAAAATACAAAGTTCCTCATATAAATATAAGAATAAAAAACATTGAAATTGAGGTGATACATTGTACAAAGTTTTTAGGCGTTTGGGTGGATAGCCGCTTGAATTGGACTCGCCATGTTTTAGAAACTGCCGAAAAATGTATTGCGTTCAGTAATATCCTTAGCTCATTAAGCAGTTCAAAGTGGGGTGTTCATCCGATCCACCTAAGAAGACTGTATTTAACACTGGTACGATCTAGACTCGATTACGGATGCATTATTTATGGCAACGCCAACTCTAGACTTTTGCAAAGGTTAGACGTCATCCAAAACCAATGTCTTCGCCTTTGTGGAAGTTTCATTCGAGACACCCCAATTTTTGCCATGGAAAGCGAACTTTGTATCTTACCCTTAAATTTGAGAAGAATCTATTTAAGTAACAAATACTTTCTGAAACTCTCTTCCAGAGCATCCGACCCCTTGAGAAAACAGTTAGAAGTTTTTGACAACACATTAAATACAGGCGCTAGCTATTGGCGTAAAAACCAACTTCCTCTTTTGCTTGAAAGTTTCAGAAAGTACTCCAACCTAATTGTGTCAAAATCTGAGATTTTACCCCAATTCTTACTTTCTCACGACATTAAGACTCTCCCTTGGGACAAAATCATATTGCATAGAGTGGACACTATTATTAAACCTAAAGCTCAACTACCCACTCATGACCTTAAACAACTTAGCGAAGATATGATAAACATGCAGTACTCAGACCATTCTAAAATATATACTGACGGATCCAAAACTAGACACGGCTCTAGTTGCGCATTTTATGATGAAGCTGAGAATTTTGGGGTGAAGTTTCTAATTGAAGATCGATGTATACCGATAATGGGGGTTGAACTAACAGCAATTAAAGAAACAGTACACTACATTGAGTCGACCACAAGTAATAAAATTGTAATTTTCACAGATTCTAAGAGCAGTCTACAACATTTAGTAGGATGTGCTAAGGGCAGTATCGTCGGTAGACACGAAACTTACCTCATTATTAAATGTATCCATAGAATGATACGTAACGGGGTTGAAGTTCGTTTACAATGGATTCCTTCACACGTGGGCATCAAGGGTAATGAGATAGCAGACTCACTTGCATCCGAGGCTCTTCGGAACGGCATACCTCTCGATACGGTACCGCACTACACTGATCATTTTCCAAAATTGAAAATTGACAACTACTTTAGATTTAAATCCTATTTCAATGACTGCTCTCAAAACAGAGGCATCTGGTACAGAACCGTTGTAGAAGATCCACCTCGCGTACCTTGGTTTGCCTCACGAAGCTTCAACAGAAGAGAACTAGTTCTTTGCTTCCGAACCCGAACCTACCACATCCCACTTAACAAATTTAGTTTCATTATGAATAAAAGAGACGACCCTAATTGTACCCGATGTGAGAGGGAAGAGGACCTCCTTCACTTAGTTCTCGAGTGTAAAATAAATGAACAACCAAGGCTGGACCTCCTCGAAGAAACTCGGTGCTCTGAGGGGGATCTTCTCTTCCTTTTTCATCGAATTCTAAGCTCTGAGTTCACTGTCGAGTATAGTAACAGATTCTTAAGTTTCTTGATAACCTCTTTGAATCTCAGATGGGAACACTACAAAATACTTATGTAACTAACCAATTTTAGATTTATTTAATGTTATTTTCTTTTGTTAAAGTAATACTGTAAGCACTGTAAACCTCTTTGAATCTCAGATGGAACACTACAAAATACTTATGTAACTAACCAATGTTAGATTTATTTAATGTTATTTTCTTTTGTTAAAGTAATACTGTAAGCACTGTAGCTTTGTTAATTATTTTTAAGCTGACTTAATCATAAGATGTATGGCTTATAAAATAAATAAGATTAAAAAAAAAAAAAAACCTTCAGTATTACATAGCTGCAGCGATGGGCTAGCCGCCTGTCACACAAAATAGAGCATTGAATTACTGGCTAAAAGTGGGCACAATTGTGCCTCTGACAAGGCGTAAGCTATGTTGTTGTCGTGGTTAACCCACGATTATTTTAATTTTACCAAAAAGTAACAACATCGGACCTGTCAATTTACTTCGTTAATTTGCCAACCATACTATATATAGCACCGCTCACGATTAGCTCACGGTTGTAGCGGCCATTTTCTCTGTGGAACGTTGTGCGACCTTGTCTTCGGTGCACTTACCATGAGGTATATTATACAGCTCCTCCGCCTCTTGGCAGACTGGGTTGATCAGTATCATGAAGGCAGCCAGCAGGTGGATAGCCATCAGCACGTTGGCGACCAGGGTCAAGGGCGTGGCGGTCAGTGACCCCGCCACGTTGGGGGCGACGGATTCGCCGTAGATCGCGTAACCAGCGATCGCGATGGGCAGATAGAGGCACAGGACCGCTGGGAATGAAGGGAAGGACATAATTATAAGTAATTATAAGTTAAGTGCTATATTAGTATAATAAGTTAAGAGCTCCGTGGTCTTACGGGTTTCACGCTTACTTCTCACACAGGAGATGCAGGTTCGATTCCTGACCATGTAATTTATCTTAAGTACATTATACGGACGTTCTAACGGTGATGGAAAACATCGTGAGGAAACCTTCATTACTCCATAGCTACGGCGATGAGCTGGCCCCCTGTCACGCAAAATGGAGTATTGAATAACTGGCTATAAGTGGGCACAATTGTGCCTCTGCCACCCAATATGGGAAAAGGCGTGACGCTATGTATGTTAGGTAAAGCAAAGTCAACTCGGCGCCTCGTTGATGATGTCAAAGCGTCCGTCACTGTCCTAGTTAAGAGTCGAGGGCGAGAGGGACGGAAAATCCCATTGCTCGGATGTCAATATTGACATAGGCATTGTCCCTTGGCTGTGCCAATCTATGTAACGTAGCTTGTGCTCTAAGGGAGCTGCATGGTATGACATGCCACGGATGTCTTGTCAGATTAAGTGTCAGGTCAGTCCGTCTATCCAGTGGGTTCACTGTCTCCGAGGCCAAGATTACTTGAACTTTGTTTTTTTGTGGAGTACTGAACTTTTTCTGGCCTTGTAGGATCTTACGTCATTTAAGGAATCTGTCTTTTTAGGAATAGATCATCAAATTGCCATAGATGGCAGGGGGTGGATGCGGGAGGTTCAGGCTCGGAGAATGTGGCGTGGTGAAGAAGACGCAGTGAGTGAATGTTGAATAATGTTGATAATGTGGTGATTCTTACGTTATATGGACGTTCTACCGGTTATGGAAAACATCGCGAGAAGAATTTAATATCTCCATAGTTGCTGCGATGGGTTAGCCCCCCGTTACGTAATATCGTGAATTGAATTACAGGCTAAAAGTGGGCGCAAATCTGCCCCTGCTAACCCACATGGGAAAAGGCGTTGTACTGGCCGCAAAAGTTAACTTGGCACCCGCGAGGAATGCGATTTCTCGTCGATCACTCGTTCGCTCTCGTCCTCGACGCGTAAGTAGCACAGAGACAGACGCTATTACGTCATCAAAGAGAGGAGCCAAGTTCACTTATTTTTTGCCGGGAAATAGGATGACGATAATGATATCATTCAGATTCAGATTCAATTTTTCATTGAATATAAATAAATAAAAGATCTTATTCAACGTCAAAATTATACTTACTTATAACCACAAGTAAATTTATATATATAAAAAGATTACACCGTTTCAGAAGGTGGGCCTCGGGGTTAAGAAGAAACGGCAAAAAACTCCCCCAAGTGACTTCACAACAGGTACTAGTTTCGGTCTAAGGAAATTCGCCCCTCGTCGAATTTCTGTGCGCTGAGATGGTATGGACCATGCAGTTTTGTCATCTAAGTATTCCTTAATACTATAATAGGACTTTCTTATCAGCTCATTTTTAACATAGTTTTTGAGATCCTGTGGTATTTTATTGTAGAAGCGAATACAGTGGGGCACTGTATTCGCTTCTACAATAAAATGAAATGATGAAATGAATGATGTGCCTACTTTACTTAGTGTAAATAATGGTAGTGCTAACCTATTTCTATTTCTAGTGTTAATTGTATGGCTATCAACTACAGTTTTAAATAAAGCTACAGGTAACCGTAAGTATATTATTTTCTTTGAATTTTTCTCTTTATGATTCTCTAGCATCTAATTGATATCGTATTGATATCTGCTGCTCTCCCCAGAGCAGTATTCCATAAGACATAATACTGTGAAAATAACTAAAGTAAACCAATCTGGCAGTTTCAATATCTGTAAGATATCTGATTTGACTGACCGCAAAAGCGGCTGAGCTAAGTCTTCGTGCCAGATTAGTTAGTCGTATTCGTGTAGATTATGTGGTATAGTAGTAGGCAAAGATAATATAATCAGTGCGTTTGTAGGGGAATCATAACGAAGCCCGCAAGCTAATTAAACATTTAGGGTCTTACCACAAAAAATAAACTCCTGTTCAGAACTACTTTAAAGATAAAAACATATGGGCTTTGACGTTTGTTTTGCGATTATTAATTAATTAATTTAGCCCATTAATGTCCCCATCGAGGGGCAAAGGCCTTTACCCGGATTCGAGTAAAACTAAGCCATACCCCACCACGCTGGCTCAGTGCGGGTTGGTGAAGGACATATATAGCGATAGTAGCCGGGACCTACAGCTTAACGTGTCATCCGAAACACTCTTTTGTTTTGAGGTTAAACTATGTTTAATATTTTTTGTAGTAACACTGTTTAATCTAGAAGTTAAAACAAACAACGATCAATCACCGCAAAATAATCTCACCTGGTATAGCTTCTGTGATCTGCCATTGAAGTTTATTGAGGTAGTAGGTTGTTTCCTCACATATTGAACGCAGCCGGTGATATCTCTGTCCGAACTAAACACAAACACAGCGGAATGTTCACATTTCAAGCCTTTATAGTGTACCCCGTAATTTATGCGTTGATTTATCAGTTTGCTTTTTGTGTCATCTTTTCTGTTCTTACTTTGTTTGTTCCTCATAAGTACCAGGTTTGGAAAAACGTTCATATTGTAATAAGTACATAGTACAGTGTTGCAACAAAAGGGAAAATGATCGCAATCGACAGGATGTGAACTGTGAATATGCTTTAACTACTTTACCGAATCCCGTTATGAGACATTGATTTTGAACTTCATGCCATGTTAAGAAAATTCAAAACCAGTAACGGGATAATGTTAGGTCTAAATGACATTAGAGGTCGAGTAGGGGTTTTCTAAAATGCCCATCGCTGGAGCGTTAAGGAGTATAAATGAATACATCCGTTTTCTTCAGTGGTAGTGTTTGAAATAGTTGATTGTGTACCAAGGGGACGCACTGTTTATGTCACAGGCGCGCTATTGAATCTTGAACGTAAAGAAGGACTTAATTCCCGAGCGAAACGAGACTAAGTCCTGAGTGCACTGCTAGGGAGTCAAGCCCCAAGTCAAAACAGCTCCAACCCCGAGGGGTATACTCTACTTTTCGCACCTCCAGCGAGAAAATATAAAAATCAAGGCTTCTAAAAACAGCATTTTATTAAAGTAAATTAATGTAAAAATTGCAACAATCGCAGGTTTTATTTTATTTAAAAAGCCCCGCCTCCGCCCCCGTCCCCGGTTAGCTGGGTTGTGAGCGCCGTGCGTATTTCATGAAATTTAATTTTAAGGCCATATTAAGAACTATGAAATCACTTTTTCTCAACCATGCAATGAAATGTCGTCATTACGTGCGTTATAATTCTAACAGGCTTGGAAGCATCACGTCTCGGGCCGTACAACTCGAGATAACTGTTAAGGAATTTCATACAAAATTACAGGCATAGGCCGGGAAGTTTTTTTTTAATTTTATGTTCAAGGCTAAGACCTCAACGGACGGGCGCGTGGTACACACGATTAGTAGTAATTATAAACTTGAATTTGTTTTTTGATTGATGTATTTTTTATTTCATTGAGTATGTTCGAGAAGAGCACTGTACATGCCTCTGTTTAGTCAGTCATAAGTCAACACCTACTCAGCCGGAAACCCCTTCTTTCCCGGCATCTGCATTTTTTTTTAGGTTGTGATATAATAAAATTCAGGTTTGCATGATCAATAAAGTGTCATTTTCGAGCAAGTGGTGCGATAACATCATAATGTCAATGGGAACAATATGAAGTAAAACGTGATTTTGACCTAAAAATGTTTACTCAAAATATCTTAAGTGCTCTTTCACGTATATGCGATTTAATCGCGCGACTGCAGGGCTTCTAACGGGCAATGCGCGCGCGCATCTGGGTATCCATACAAATTGAACACGCGCGACAGTCGCGCGTTTGCAGCGTAAAACGTGGTGTTTGAAATTATAGAATTGCTTGAAATTAGCCATTTCATGAAATGATTCCACGATATGGTTACGTCATATATATAGCGTCGCTTATTTCCTTCACAATCATAAATCACAACATACGTAATTTAAAAAAAGTTGTTTTGAGCTCGTTAGGAGATTATTTTCAAACCAACTCTAGAAGTATTTGTGCTGTTTTTTTCTATGTTCCTTATTTGTTTTTCTTTGTTTTATTTTGTACGTCTCTTCTCCTCCATCATAATTAGATTTATTATTAGTTTAAACTGGATCTATCTGTATGTGTACTAATTTCGTGCATGCTGTGGCACCTTAAAATGTTGTGGATTTAATATAAATCTAGAACATTGTAAGAATTTGTAATGGTGTATGAAATAATGTAATTACCATAAAAAAATAAATAATACATACAACAATGGCCGAATACCGTTAGGAAAATGACGGCTCGGTGATATGTCTACCTTAGGTACTTCGTACTTAGAGCTCCGTGGTCTAATGGGTTTCACGCTTGCTTCTCACACAGGAGATGCAGGTTCGAAAACTGACCATGTATGTACCAATGAGATAATTAATTTATCTTAAGTACATTATCGGACGTTCAGTGTTTCGGGTGACATGTTAAGCTGTAGGTCCCGACTACTATCGCTACGTTTTGACGTAAAACCCGCACTGAGCCAGCGTGGTGAAGTATGGCTGAATCTTACTTGTATCCGAGTTAAGGCATGTCCCCCTCGGTGGGGACATGAAGCGCTACATTTATTATTTATTTTAAAGGTACTCCTACATATCCATTATATTGTCACCGCGCCGTCGTTTTGCTAGCGGATCCCAAATCCAGATCTCAGATTGGTGTCCAAATTAATATCCTACGAGTATGACCGATACCCTCGGTAACAGCACATGCTGATAATGTCGATGGATACAGTAGCACGATTATGTTTTGAAAGCTGTGCGTCAACTTCAAATTGACGTCGACCAATCTGTGGGCTTAAACCGTTAGATTATCAACTATTATTAATTCAAGTAGCCAGATTGCTTTGGGTCCAAACTTCTTAATCTGCTCCTTCCATATATCATCGATACCTGCTGCTTCGCCATCCTTGAGGTTGTTCAAAGCTTTCTGGAGTTATTTGGAATTGAAAGCTGTTTTAAGGTGTTCGTTCGACCTCTTCGTTTAATGTCCTCAATAGACGAACAGGACGGCAACCTGATGGCGTTTTACCATTGAACAGTAGTTGATGGGCGATTTTATTTGCGGATATGTTACACTGTAACTTAGCTTCAGTCGTTGTTTAGCTTCTTTATGAAGTTGCTGTTTTGTTATTGTGGTCGTAAGCCGGTCGCACCACTTTTTCCTATTGGTTTCCGCTATTGCTATGAGTAATTCGTTGCCGGCATCTATGGTTTCCTGTGCAAACGGATCATTTGTATACAGTTGTTCATATGTATTTTGTAGTACCGAAAGATTTTTATTCATTTCCGGTATATGTTGGGTCCGACAACCTCTAAGAATGTTCTTTCTTGATGCCAGCTTCACAATCTGAATGAAGGATTCGTAGTTTTCCGGTGTGGGTGTCAGATTAACAATAATATCATCGAGTTCTTTTGCAAATCCACACCAATCCGCTTTTGCGAAGTTATACCTCCGCCTGAACGGCAATGTTCTTGATTTGACAGCAGATGAGATTTGGCACATGATAGGTCTATGTTGCGTTCTCGGTATAGGGGGAGCTCTGATTTGGCACATTATTGGGCTATTGACGTGGATGCAAATATAAGGTCAGCGACCATTGTTGAAGGAAAATGGTAATTTGGCGTCGTATATAGTCGCCAGACTATTAGAATCAGCCCACTCTTCCACCCTGTCGCCATTGGTATCGCGAGTATGGTAACCCCAGGATTCGGTATGACTATTGAAGACTCCGAGTATAAACTTGACTGATTGTTTGCTGGAATTGGTATCATTAATGAATTCGATGTCCGCCGCTGGGGGCTTGTAGACAGACGTCACTGTACAGTTGGAGAACTCGACAGTTATTATCTCTATGTTGTTGGTGCAATTATGGTGTGCAGATAGGACAGCTATACCTGGCTTGACAAAAATAGCACTCCCGTATTGAGGATGTGGGCTTTCAACTACCAGTTTCATGCCAGCGATGGCCGGTCGGTTAATGTTTTTGCCTCTGTGGGTCTCCTGCAGACAGAGGACGTCACAATCATATTGATTGCACATATTCATGAGCAGTTGTTCCTTACGGTCTGATAGGCCTTCAATATTTGATGAGATCATCGTCAGAGTTGGTTCTGAAAATAACCTTTGTGAACTCATTATGTGGAGATTTAAATTGGAATTAGATTGGTTGAACGCTTCCGGTTTGCAGTAATCGGTTTCACATCGTACAGTTCGTTGTTGCTCACGGGAGGGGCTCGAGGCGTGGTAAACGCCAGCTCTTCGAGAAGGCTTACTCCCTTCCCCCGTAATAATAAATTTTAGACGACAATCTTACACAAATCGAACTAGGTCGATAGTAAGCTCCATGAGGATTGCGGCGACGATATATTTAAAAGAGATAAATACTTATGTAAATACATAGAAAACATCCAACAAATATTCATGCTCATCACACAAATATTTGCCCTTACCGGTATTCGTACCCAGGACCGTCAGCTTCATAGGCAGGGTCACTACCCGCTAGGCTAAACGGTCGTATAAGCCAATCAAAATATTAAAATAATCGTGTTCTAATTGGTCGATTTGTCAATTTGAAGGGTATTTGGATCTGAATTCCTCGATGACAGGGTCTACATAATAAGGCTACTGAACATCGCTTAAACAAGCAAACTCGCAATAGTCTGTTATCGCGATTTGGTTAGTTTACGCGATGTTCAGCTTATGTGAAGTTATCGTCTTGTAGATTGTAAATTTTTAACAGCGATGAAAATTCCGAGAATTCTGAATGGTACCTAAACTCATTGCAGATGGCGCGGGTTTAGTTGGAGCACAAAATAACGAAACTCTTGGAGGCTGTCTATCTGTCAAATTTGACCAATTTACTTTCAACTGTAACATGTGGCGGGCCTCCTCCTTGAGGGGCACGCCACCTCATTTGAGGTTGATTTTGCCAGTGTCAAGTGTATTTGAAAGATCACGTGACGTGTTTTTGAACTTAACCATAGATACGTGGAACTCTTTACCTCCAACTACTCCGTCGCCACCAAGCGGGAGCAAAGGCGGACATTAAGTCATTACATGATTGATAAGGCAACTAAGGTTATGGCCGATTTGGAAGGACGGGACGAGGTGAGTTTCAGTTAAACTTAGAGCGGTCGGTTGTGCATTCGGGCCAATGCTGTACAATAGTTCGTTCGTTACAAACTTACCTCCAAAAGAGTACATCAAGCTCTTATTAAACTTGCTCTTGTCTTGCATATCGTTCTGTATAGTGGGAAACGCGGAGGCTCCACCGAACGCGAACATTATGGTCCCGAAGGCCAAGAAGAAGTCTTGGAACCCGTGTATGCCATACCGGAAGGTGGGGTATGGTCTGATGTCGTTCATCATCTGGGTGAAGTAGAGTATGCAGGCGAGCATGGTCGAGCCGAATGCTATGAGGCCTCCAAATCTGAAATTAAACATTCGGGCAATTTAAGGCAGGATTAATAAATTAACATAGTAAATTGACAGGTTTGATGTTGCCACTTTATGGTAAAACAAAAATGGTCACGGGGTATCGTAATGATAGTTCATTAGGTAATATCTAAATTAAATGATATCATAAAATGAAACGATAGCTAGTAGTACCCACTTCGGAAAAATATATATATAATGAAATACGAGGCTTTTAATCCTTTATGTATCAAAGATAAAATGTATTGTAAATGGGCACGATTTTGAGTCTTAAATTAAGCATTTCCTTCGAATAACAGTTTATACTTTTCTTTGTCCACTGCCCCATAAGTTGTAAAAACTTTCTTTTTAGAATGAAAAAACTTCATTTAGAGTTAGGCAACATAATTTTAAAAATCGACGATGGACGCTTTCCACGTGTCCACTAAAAATGCGCCGAAAGGCGTCTCCTTTATAAAAATGTGGCAGAAAATGTGTCTCTGCCGCCCGTATGGGAAAAAGCTTGTGCTTTGTTTATGTGTAAGTTTATCTGAATGTGAGTTTGTCTGTAACTCCCGAGAACTCCGGTAAACATCAAA
This sequence comes from Argyresthia goedartella, assembly GCA_949825045.1. Classification (NCBI taxonomy): domain Eukaryota; kingdom Metazoa; phylum Arthropoda; class Insecta; order Lepidoptera; family Argyresthiidae; genus Argyresthia; species Argyresthia goedartella. The sequence goes on along the minus strand of OX463806.1, from coordinate 43,227,675 downwards.
CGGAGTGGTCGCGCCGGCGACGACCGGCACCCGTAACATACCGAGTACGGGGGGGGGGGGGGGTTTTGTCGCGAAATGTGAGGGACTGAGCTCTAGAAAGCGCATAGCTTTGTTCCTCACTTTCCCGCGTCAATACTCCCCGCGGGATCGGCATGCTACGGGTGCAGGAGTCACGGCCACAATAGGGCACCGCACATGCGCCGAAGGGCGAGTCCATTATCAAAATATGGCCGTTACTGTGCCGCCCCGAATTGGGGAATGGCTGATGACTTGTCTGTTTATTTGTTTGTTAGTATTTATTTGCATGTTAATTTATTTCTTCGTTTATTGTCTGTTTGTCTGACTGTAACTCACGAGAACTCCTTCGGCGAGGTGAACATCATCAACGGCGTGGTCGCACCGGCCACGATCAGGTACCACGCGCAGAAGGTGACGGTCGGCACCAGCAGGTGGAGGATCTCCTGGATGATCTGAGCAGCCATGAGGAGGTACACCACCGACGCGCCAAAGAGCGTCGCCATTATTGCCATGGAGACTACGATGCTGGGGAAGAAGACATTCATTAATGGTGAAAATCGATGTCTTGCCTGTAAAGTTACAAAATCTTTGCACCTGATTTGATTTGACGTCATTAATTCGCTTCTGGCCGCACACTAGGATACCCTGTGTAGTGGGAACCTGAAACAGCGACGTCACAAACATATAAACGCCCAGGACCTGTTTTTTTTTCTTCCGCCGGTATTCGAACCCAGGACCGCCCGCTTGGCACAGCCTCGACCTAAGACCACAGAGCTCGTCACTGGGGCAGGTTTTGGGCGAGATTTGGGATTAATGGACCACCTCACGGCGCTTTAGATTTTCTTATTTCAGCGATATTCCATGTACCCAGAAATTGTGACCTTGATGAACAAACAGGAGACTTTACTGACCAACTTTCCAATGGAATATATGGTGGTCGCAAACGAGTACCGTACCAACATTCCCAGATGTATTTCCCAAACAAATAAAAAGGCCTGTTCCTAAATTTCTAGCATAAATCTCCTCTATCATACATAACATTCGCCAGCTATAATTGTGTTTAATTCTACGTTCTATGTAAATCCTTGGAATGATATTCGAATTGATTCACAATAGCCTTGATATTGTTTCGAGATCAGTCAATCTAAAAGCCGTATGGCGATTGGCTATGTACCCGTATCCAATATCGTTAGCGGTTCTCAATCTTGCAATAACGAGGTTTTAGATTCAAGATTATTTAGGCGGCTTTGAGCTAGCCAGCCCTGTCACGCGAAATTGTGTATTTGATACTGGCTCAAGCCTAGGCACAACTGTGTCTCACAACTCACAGCTTTCCCTTGTGGTAAAAAGTATCGCTATGAACATTTAAACTAATAATAATAATAATACCTTGGACACTATTTACACACATTGATCTAGCCCCAAACTAGGATTCCCTGTATCTTGGGTACTAGCCAACGACACATACATATATAGATAAATATTATACTTAGATGGATAAGCAACCATGACTAGGGTACAAACATCCGTTCTCATCCAACAAATATTTGCACCAACCGGGACTCGAACCCGGGACCCTTGGCTTTGTACTCAGGGTCACTGCCGACTCGGCCATTCGGGTCGTCAAAACTATGTTCAGACAGTTCAATTCTTAAATATATTCTAATAATTCTAAATATATATCTGGCCAGAGCGGGCACTGGATGCGTGTCCATTACATATGTGGCATTTGTTTCGGACGTTTCCTTGTTGCGGATGTCACGTTAAGCGACACGACACGACAATCATAAGGTTAATATGCACGGTTTGTAAACCAATGGTCTATGTCACTGGATATGCCGCCACAAGCGAGTCTCGAGATATGCGCAATGGACCGGTTTTCTAACGATGCAGAGATCACACGGTTTTGTGTTATGTAACCAGATCGAGTGACTAAAATATACACTGCCGCGGTCATAAACTGTTATGGATTCTGGAGATTGGTTTAGCCACGTTAATGAATTAATCCGATTATCTGTCCGATATAAATCCGATTTATCTGAAAGGGGTAATAGTTGCTCACGACCGCAGGAATAATTCCATCCAACTGCAAGTAGCGTAATAGAGCACGAGATAAGGCCCATGGGCCCTAGATCCAGCAATAGGATGTCCCGTTAATAATGGTCCAACGTTGAGGGGAAGACAGTTCACCTAAATTCCGAAAACTAATTTAAATATTAAAAAAAAACATAGGTTTACCGAGAATTATTATTTTTCTTGGAATTTTCCATTCCGTCAACAACATCTTGTTTTTTATGCTGTCGCCTTCAAATGATAACATTTCCTAGATCTTATTTTTGTTAAAATAAAGCTAAATAGTTTACCAATATATCCAGACACAGTTTTGTTACTTGAGAGAAAATCCCGAGTAGAAATATTATTTTTCTGCCTTCAGATGACCTTAGGGCTCAGGGCATTCTCCTGCAATGGTGGAGCAGCGCGGGAGGAGTAATATTATACGCTCTTCCGACCCTTACTTAAGCTGCGGTTTCGAGGTTGAGAAATCACAGCGCCCCGCACTCCGCTGACCCAGTAGGTACTTATTACATGTAACAGGCTGATAATGAGACCGATTCCAAAGGCACAACTAATCTAATTAAATAAACTATTTTTAAAATTGTACTGGAAAAAGAGCAGTCTGATTTAAAGCCGTCAGTTTATTTCATTTAGTTTTCAGCTCTCTCTTTCGTAAAAGTTATCGTTTAGGTATACAGGGATAACAGAAAGGTGTAGTCATATTTTAGGGTTTGTTATGGGCATCATTCTAAACAACTTTCACTGTGAAACCGATCAGAGCAACTTTATTTTTCACTTCTACATACAAAACAACTGACCGCGCGGCCCAAAATTTATTGAGAAGTGAAAATTCAGTCATCAAATAGGTTCCATGGTGAAAGTTGCTCCGAATTATGTCCCTAACAACCCTCTAAAATATAACTACACCTTTCTGTTACATTCTGTATTATTTGTTAAGTTTATGTATTACACCCGCGAGTAATAAACTGGAATTGGAACAATTTTTTAAAGTTTCTATGCGATGAACTATGTATTGTGGTATATCATTTGAAAGGAAAGTTTATATAAAAAAATAATAGTAATTAAAACAAAACACTATAATTATTATGGAGTCCCGAAACACTATATAAAGAGGGCGTTGATGAAAATTGGTCATCAGTCCAATGCTTCACGTCACTGGGAGCAATGAAGCTAAAAGAAAATGGAAACCACACCTATAGAAGCCACTCAAGTCGTCATCCTTGTCCAGTAAGGGGTGACTCGGCGTACTATCTTTCGACAGCTTCATCTGAGCCAGTCTTTGGTCTCGAAGGTATACAAGAGGTTCAGGGAGACTGGAAACTTAGTCCGGAGACCAGGATTTGGATGACAGCGATGCACTTCGGTGAGAGATGGCCGATTTATTGCCACCACTTCTGTCCGAAATCGACACCTTACCGGCATGGACGTCCAGCGGCAGCCCAGAGTAGTTCGAGGGAAGGCTATCAGCGAGAGGACAGCGACGCGAAGACTAAAAAAATCGAACTTGCCCTTGGATCTCAGGGCCCCAAGGCATCATATGATGTCAATATATAGGTTTTGAATTTTATTACCATGTGTGCCGGTCGACTATGTTAGTCATATTTTCACGTAATGTTAAGATAAGTTGACGACCGTCACAGAATATTTATATTCATCACGCACTATGTCTTATGCACGTCATTAATAACATGTACCAACCTAGTATATAAGCTAGTATTGCCTATAATAAATCAGTCTAGTATTTGCGCGCATCTCAAGCCTTTTACTTTACTCCCGAAGATGTCGCTCTCCTTATAATTGCCACTAGCAAACCATGGCATAAGGTTTAAAATCTTGATGCCTCAAAACAATTTGGGGTTTCGGGAGTTAAAGGCCCGCCACAGGACCCAAATTGTCCCCAGCCCACCGACAAGCCCGGCTTCAGTTGGCTCGCGTTCACTTGTATTGGGATTTGGAGCAATTCAGCCGATTCCCGTTCTTGTACGAAACGAGGATGTGCCTGCATGGTAGCGACCGTCGACGGTACGAGACCGGGGGAGCGATTCGCACTATGCTGCTTTGTACGTAACACAAAACATTGAGGGGGAAATAACATTATTTTTCATATTACTTTATATTCATTTAGAAGACCACAACATCGACCTCTTGCAATTATTCCCAAAATTTTGGTAGAAAATTAAATTAATTTTAAATCATTTGAAAGCTAACACAATTAGCTTTCAGATGATGTGCCACAATCCATGCTTCATGCATGGAAGTTGCAGGGATCTGTTTTCAGCAGCGCGCAATAAAGTGATTCCAGTTTATTGCGCGTGAGTGTGCTATATATGTACTTATTTAGTATGACTTTGTATATTCCATTTTATTCATACTTTAGTGTGCACAAACCCTTTCACCGTGCTTTGGATTGCTGGAGGAAATCTATTCATAGACTGTAAGCTCGCCTTTGTAAATGTGTTTTCTTTTAAGGTACCTGCTGAAATATTTGAGTGCAATAAATAATTATGAATAAGTTTTCACGGTCTTCACAAAACTTACCCCCAAGTCTTCCCCATCGCCTGAGTCGCGATGATAGCGTAGGGATTCCGTTTCCTGGTCCTCATCTGAGGGTCGCGCGCTTCGATCATTGACCAGCAGTCGCCGAGCCGCTTCCCACTGAATGCGGCGATGACGCACATGAGGATTATGACGGGAACTCCCACCCAGCCTGGAATTGGAAGGCAGTAGGAGTTTACACTCGCAGTTACTACCCACAAAGTTAACGGGGCACCCGTGAGGAATGCGTTTCCCCTCTCTCTGCCATCAATAATCACAATGGAATTGTCATTTTTGGCAATTCATTATAATCATAACATCGCATTATTAAGCAAAATCGCAGCTTGTGTCAAACAATCGTGTTGTGATTGGTACTTTTTAAAGCTATTGCATAATATTTCATAGATGCCAGGATGACATGAAAAGGCTACTGAAATTAGAAACGAAAAAATGGAAAACACAATAGCAGATTTCCTACGAGTTCGCAGAGGCTTATATGTATTTACGAACCGAGAAGTTTACGGCACGAGCCGAAGGCGAGGGTCGTAGCGAGGTTCGTAAAGAAGCCTATTCGAATAAGTTAGGATAGAATTTTTCCGCCTGAGATTCCAAAATCAAGCGGCGAAGTTGCTATTTTGAGGTTAGAATGCGGAAAAATATTGTCTTTCTAAATGCGTAAAGCAGTATGTATTGTGCACATATAAAAATATAAATTCTCGCGATGCAATATATTTTTTTTAGATTAATAAGATATCATAAAATCTGGATTGTTTCGTTTGATGATGTGTTATTTACTGATCAAAACTGTAAATACCTACCTACTCGCTAATAGTTTTACGTAATAACGCCTTCGGATAAGATAACACATTCAAATACGCATTCGCAGTAGATTCCTAATTTGTACAAGTTAGAACTCTGCTAAAGCCAGTTTTTTTATGGGTAGTATTTAAACGTATGTCTGTAAATCCAATTTTTGTTTGGCAAAAATACTGGTTACGTCTGACTGAATTACTGAATAGCGACAAAAAAGAGAGCGTCTAGAAATAATGGCTTTTTCTGATAAAATAACTGAATTGCGAGACTAAAACCAGCAACATGGAAATCTTAATTCGAGCGAGATTTCATGTAGAAATACAAATCGAGTGTTGGATTGTGTTGTTGTTGTTTATTGTATGTTGTTCAAGCTAACACTAAAGAAAAAAATCACCTACCCTAACGCACACTTCGCCGAGACAACTATTACTTAGGCAATAAGCGGTGGCTAAACCATTAATTAATTAAGTCGCGCTAATCAGTAATTTTATCGCGCAATTCAGTATTTTTTCGCTCATTTCAGGAAATTCCGCAGTTCATGTTCATTCGCTCAATTAGCTTTTTATTCGGTCGTTTTGTTATTTCCCTTTTTAGGGTTCCGTACCCGAAGGGTTCCAAACGGGACCCTATTACTAAGACTCCGCTGTCCGTCCGTCCGTCCGTCCGTCCGTCCGTCCGTCCGTCTGTCACCAGGCTGTATCTCAAGAACCTAGCTAGCTAGAGAGTTGAAATTTTCACAGATTATGTATTTATGTTGCCGCTATATCAACAAATACTAAAAAATAGGATAAAAGAAATATTTAAGGGGGCTCCCATACAACAATTCTTTCAATACCACATACAAACTTATGGATGCACCTGGTTACGTACATGGAGTGTGAAAGTAACCGCACCAATAACATTGTAAACAATATTTTGCTGTGTAAAATCCAAACTATTCACTCCACACCATCGCTTCCATTGAAAGGTGGTACGGAACCCTTCGTGCGCGATTTAGACTCGCACTTGACCGGTTTTTTACTATACTAGCATTTGAATTTTCGAACGCATAGCTACATTTGCATTATAACTACTTAGATCTTAAGACTTAGACTAGCTAGACTATTGAATATTTGCAGACTATTTAATACTTGCATGCTAAAATTAATAGCTAATAAGGTCTTCTTATATAATAATTGAACATCGACTGCCTACCCTTATCTTAGCAAATAAAAAAAAAACTTTATCTTTATCTTTAAGACAAATTACAAGTTGTATTATTATCTAAATCTCTTCGGTGATTACCATTCTGATAAAAAATGTAACAAGACTTATTTCACTAGTCTCTCTATTAAGAAAATAATAAAATGCAGTTGATGATTCTGGAAAGTTTATTTCGTGAGTGTGAAAAAGCTTCTAAAGAGCTACTGCACTATCTGGAAATCCCCTGTAGGACTTCCAAAATCAATACTTTTAACAGGACTTTATGCCACGTCTCAAATGGTCCGAGCAAACCGGATGATCCCTTTTAACATATATGGATATCCAGTTACACTTAGTGGTATCAATTCACTTTTATTTTTGGTTGGATGTCAGAATTGAATATGGACTATTGAATAACGGGCTCAACTGGGCCGCTTCTGGGCCTCTGCCACCTTGTACGGAAAAACGAGTGACGCTATTTATTACTTCTTGTCTGCCTTCGGGCATTATGCCGATCTCACCCGAGGCCAGAACGGAGCTATGCGTCAATCTCCTTCACCTTTTTTCGCTTTGAAAGCAAGCGAGACAACCATAGCTCTGTCCCTGCTGTTCGGCTGTTCGCCACTGTTCGGCGCTCGTGTGAGATCGGCACTTAGAGGCGATTCATTGTTGTAAGAGTGAGCAAACACAAGTCTGAAATCCTAACCCACGCAGATGGCAGGTAAATATACGCATGAAGATAACTAGATACCACAGATATACTGTTTGTAAGATGGAGGGCTCGGTGACCCAGATGAGAAGAATTCAAGAAATGCTATATAGCAAAGTGGTTCCTGGTGCTATCATTCAGATCAACTCTCCCTGTGAAACCGCATTGATGCACCCTGTATTTGCAGAATTGTAGGCAATTATTGTGTCAACAAGTAAATATATGCAAATAAATTATGCACGAACGTAAGATATGTGAGATCTCGTCCACTTGTTTTACAAGTTATTGGATTTAATTGCTTCAAAGAATCAATCCTATACGTTATTTTTTTACTTCCAATTATCTCGTTATCAAAACACAGGATATCATAATACCAAACATTTGTCCTCTACCCATATTTACCACATTCACCAAAGGAAGAAAAATCGGTCAAGAGCGAGTCGGACTGGCACACGAAGGGTTAAATACCATCGTCGTAAGAAAAATTAAGCACTAAAAATAATAAAAAAATATCAAAAAGAAAATGTTATCACGTTCGCGAGGTGGATTCGAACCTAGAACAAAGATTGCGCAACCGATGCCAAACCAACTGCGCCACTACAACCATGTGATAAGCCGAGAAATCTACGATCATTTTTGGGTTTCCGCACCTTAAAAGGAAAAAAGGAAACCTTATGGGATCACTTCATTGTCCGTCTGTCCTTCTGTCCGTGTGTCATCTTTTTATCGGGATCGCGTGGAGGGTTCAAGTTGAAATTAATATCAATTACTCAAGTCGTGGGTCCTTTAAAGTTGTGAAAAAATCAAGCTTCTAGGTTAAAGCAAACACACGATACGACCCTTTATACTGTAAAAAAGTTGGATTTTCATAGTACTCGCAAGGGAACCAAAACCTAGGGTACTTCCCGTTGACCTGGAACCATGAAATTTGGCACAGAGTAAGGTCAACACAAGTAAAAAGAAAAATCTGAAAACTGTAAATGTCTGTCTATCTGTCTGATATTTATGACTAACTGTTTGTACCACTGGTATACGCGTTTCTTGATACTGTATGCAGGTAAGACAACTTTTTCGATCGCGTAATTTTGGCTTACCTATCATTCCTATAAAACTCAAACATTCTGCCTTCAGCCTTAACGTGAGAACTGCTCTGCTCTGCTTTTGGCTTGCGGTAATAGGTGGAACTAATGCTTTTCGACTGTTTCGGTGCATTAGGTTGTGCAGAACTGGCGCCCCCTGTAAACGTCACTCACGCGCCAAAAGATCGTTCAAAGACTGTTGACTATAGACTAACTAAAGAATAAATTATATACCTATCTTCTTTGCCTAGAGTCTGGCTAGCCTAAAAAACATCGCAATCTTGATCATTCGCCAGGCGTGTGTTAGTTACTATAGTAGAATTTTCTAGAAAGTCGTACCGGTTTTGACCAGAGCCCGCGGGAGGGCTAGGACTCCGCTGCCGGCCATTTCCCCAGCAATGAGCAGTGCTGTCTGCTTCATCGTGAGACCCTCGCTCAGCTTGCCGGGGGCAGCAGGACTGCCGCCGTCGCCAACCTGCAGACAACATTATATTAACTGGACACTTTCAACTTACCCTATTACCAGCATTACTGTAGGAGTGTCGTTTTCACCGGCACATTTAGAGCGACAACGGAGAGTTTCCGAGGCGAACAGCTACCTGAAGTAAACTATTAAAAAAGCGTCGACTGCGGGACGGATTAACACTCCAATGGTTCCGTACTATCGTACGCAAAAACATCAGGAAAAAATAGTAATTTAAAACAAAAAGAAAAATGTCCGAACTTGGTTTCGATCCCTAGAGACTGCGGAGCCGACGTGAAATCAATCACGCCTCCGAAAAAGAGACATCTCTTGTATTTGGGGGACCGGGATATCCCCTCTTATTTATAAAATCTGGAGTAATAATAATACCTTGGACACTATTGACACACATTGATCTAACCCCAAACTAGGATTCCCTGTATCTTGGGTACTAGACAACGATACACATACGTATATAGATAAATATTATACATATATAGATAAATAACCATGACTAGGGTACAAACATCCGTTCTCATCGAACAAATATTTGCCCCCATCGGGACTCGAACCCGGGACCCTTGGCTTCGTAGGCAGGGTTACTGCCGAGTGGTTAATAACTTGTTGCTGCAGGCAGTAGAAATACACATTCTGTGAAAATTTCAACTCTACCTAATACGGTACATGAGATACAGCCCCGGTGACGGACGGACGGACGGACAGCGGAAGCTAAGTAATAGGGGCATTAGCTGACGGATTTTAAAGTTTCAGTTTGGTTCGTCAGGTAGTTTTGAGACCTTCACAATTTTACCGGCTATTCAGGGAATTTCTGCTTCAACTTTAGTTTTCTTACCAAGTCCTTAGCGACGAGGGGCGTAGTCTCTGTGGCGCCTTGCTTTGACCCCCCAGCTTCCAAGTTGCTTTTCGACATCTCTGTATCTGAAAATATAAAGCACTACATTAATATAATAACAATAAAATAATAAAATTAAACACCCCCGACCCTAATGGAACCTTAACCGGTCCATTACCGCACCTACGCGCCAGCCCTAATGGAACCTTAACCGGTCCATTACCGCACCTACGCGCCAGCCCTAATGGAACCTTAACCGGTCCATTACCGCACCTACGCGCCAGCCCTAATGGAACCTTAACCGGTCCATTACCGCACCTACGCGCCAGCCCTAATGGAACCTTAACCGGTCCATTACCGCACCTACGCGCCAGCCCTAATGGAACCTTAACCGGTCCATTACCGCACCTACGCGCCAGCCCTAATGGAACCTTAACCGGTCCATTACCGCACCTACGCGCCAGCCCTAATGGAACCTTAACCGGTCCATTACCGCACCTACGCGCCAGCCCTAATGGAACCTTAACCGGTCCATTACCGCACCTACGCGCCAGCCCTAATGGAACCTTAACCGGTCCATTACCGCACCTACGCGCCAGCCCTAATGGAACCTTAACCGGTCAATTACCGCACCTACGCGCCAGCCCTAATGGAACCTTAACCGGTCCATTACCGCACCTACGCGCCAGGCATCGCGATTTTAAACCTTATGCCATGGCAATAAAATTCAAAACCTATAACGGGAAATGGAATTTCGAAATGCCATGGGAGGTGAGTCTTGGGTCTTACCACAAAAAGTAACCTCATGTTCAACACTTGTTTAAAGACACAAATGTATGGGAATTGGCGTTTGTTTTGAGGTTACACTAAGTTTAATATTTTTGTAGTGACACGGTAAAAGTCTAAAATTTGGTTCATTCGTATCCTTGCTAAGCTCATAGCTTTTAATCCCCGAACGGATTTTATTGGCACATATCTAAGTACCATCTCAGGGTAGTCCACTACCCTTTGGCAGTTTGGTGTTCCTCCAGAAGAGCGACAGTATCGCCAGCATTACCGGGACGTAGGATGTGGCACCTCCTCTCGGTATGGTCTTGCGGGAAGCCTCCTTAACTATGTCTATGAATGTAGTATAGCTCTTTGGGGTGGCTTCGATGGTGTGGATCCTTTTGTCTAGAGTAGTGGCGAATCTCTCCCAATCAATCAGCTTTGTTAAAGTTGAAACGTCTCCGGAACGGGACCGTGGTGTGTTGGACTGCAGCGCATACTTCACAGGAGATAATGCCCGTGGGTTATCAGAAAAGTCGTTTTCTAAAAATTCAAGATCATCACGTCAAGTCTCATAAGTTTGTTACACTGAGGTTCAGAAACTTAGAATAGAATAGAATATAATGCCATTTATTTACTGTATCAGCATAAACACATGAGAAAATAAGAATAAAACACAATAAAAATAAAAATAACACTATTAAAATCACAAACAAAATCTACAATAACATTAAAAAATTATACTTCTGATCTTTAAGCCCCGGGAGAATCTTTAAGGCGTGTGTTACGTTATGAACATAATGTTTAACGTCGCGCCACACGTTATGAGCGGTGGCCTTGAATGAGCACAATAGTCACTAGGTACCTTAAAAGGTAATCTAAGTCCACTTAAAAGGTAACCTAATTAATTATCTTTTGGAAGTTCCATTGGTAGGAAAAGACACATAAATGTTTTACAAATTAATCCCACTCCCCATATTAACCTCCGATAAAACTGTTGTCATCCTACCCAAATATCCCTATATCCTAGTGAAAGGGCTAACAATCACCAGTCCATGTCAAGAGATTGACGAAGCAAGCTATCTTTGTCAGAATGACCAATATCTCAGTACAATCAGGATACGTGCATCACCGAATTAATGACGTATGCAGAGAAAGTGACGTCATGTATACAGATTCCCATTTTCATTGGATCGATTAAAGTTGACCTTATAGAACGTAACCGATGGATTCTCTATAGTAGAGATAGCACAATACTTACAAGAACATGTATCAATGAAGTTTTTCGACAAGAGATACATGGATAAAGTGACCATACGTCCCGCTTTGGGCGGGACAGTCCCGCTTTCAGACTGTTTGTCCCTCTGTCCCACGAATGTGCAAAAACGTCCCGCTTTAGCAATTAGGTGAAAAGTTATTTTAAATGGAATACATTTAATATTTTACCGAATAAAAAAACGACTTATAAACGACACAAAAGTGTCGTTTCTAAGCCGTTTAAAAAACTAATTTCATTTTTTTTAATGGAACCTAACTAGAAAGTCACCCTTTCATATAAAAAATACATTTTAAGAAACCTGTTCATGAAAGAATTGTGAAGTTTTTAGATAATAAACATAAAAAACCCCGTCCTTTTTTAAGATGGTTAACAAAGCAGTTAAAACCGTTAAGGAACTAGCTTAAGAGTCTGGATGTCTATCTGTCCGTCTGTCAAGCCCATTTTTCTCAGCTATAGCGGAGGTATCAAATCAAGTTAAAACTAATATCAATTACCTACTCAGGTCTGTGGTCCCACCTAGGTCAAAGCAATCAAAAGATACGGCTGTTTTTGCAGCAAATTTACTTAATTTACTTGATACTCACTTGGGCATCTAAACCACGGGGTACTTCTAGTTGACCCACAATCGTGAATTTTGACAAGAAGTTTTAATAATAATAAATAATAAATAATGTAAAAGTAATGTATGATAGCACAAGTAAAGGGACATCCTAAAAACGAAAATTTGTAGTTCCTTCACAAAAATATGCGAGTCCAACTCGCACTTGGCAGTTTTGTTTTCTTTCAATATCTGCATGCGTCCCGCTCCAACGAAAAAAATAAATGGTCACGTTATACATGGAACATATGTGCTTACCTTGGATGGCCCATGTAAAGTAAAATTCGGAAATATAGGTTTAAAATGCATGAAACGATTACTGAAAAATCCGTATACACGAAGATGCCGATTGTGAATCTACCTACTCTACATAAACCAGAAAAGGAAACTTCGCAGAAACCTGTGAACCTTGAAGACGTGGACCTCACGGACATCAAGCTTCTTTCATACATGCTGAAGAAAAGTGAACACAGTGAAAGTGAAAAGGTCATTATATCTGTAAAAAGTGTTAGCATCTGGACCATAGTACTTTACATTACTTTGCTTGTATTCTTGTGTATCCTAGTATATAAAAATTTACCTAAGCTCTTCAGACTTAGAGCTCGAATTTCTCCTTCTCCAAAAGAGAACTTCGAACTTAAGGAGGGAGGAGTTATGTCAATCCAGAACAGTGTAGTCCTTGTCTCAGCACAGAGTACAGCTGATGCATTCTGATTTCCTAGTATTCAGGAGGAAGCTTTACATCATCAAAGAGTCGATTGACATGGTTGTCCACCCTATTGTAATAGCCATATTTTTTAGTTAGTCCTAGACGAGACCTCTTTGAGAGAAAGTACACTTTCATTCCAAAATCTTGTGTATCTTTTTTAAAACGCCCACCGCCCGCCGCGAGACATAACTACCTACACTACAAAAGGGTCGGACAGAATCGTGACAATAGCGATAGGTACCTACACGACACATCTATCTACGTATTTGTAAAATATTTTTGTATAGGTAGGATACTAAGTACTCAGTGTATGCACATAGGTAGGTCTTATGATTAGGCAATGTGAGAGCCCTAGACAGTTAGATTAGTCAATTGAAATAAAAGACAATTAACTCGTTGTTTATTATGTGAATAAAGAAGCACTGTTAACGGCAAAAGACGTTTTTCAAACAACTATCAATATACCTATACCTATAACAAGAGTGAATCCTTGTCCACGAATCTGATAAGGAACATACACTATGCTATAACTGGTTAAAATGTCTCTAGATAGCTGTTTTACTTTCGAGTTTTGAGGCCGCTGTTTAATTTTATTCATTCCAGTCCTCTGACTGGATGGATGCCACGGATATTCGCATTACGCATTTCAGACATTCGCATTCGCATTCGCATAAAACGATGCAATTTATGCGAATGCGAATGTTTGCAAGTCGAGGCTAGTCTGGCACAATGGCCATTGTGCCAGACTATCTCGTGCGGCCGCACTTGGTAAGTTAGTGCACGCATGCGCTGCGCATTGCACGCAAACCGATGTCACGTGTCATTCAACCATTTGTACCCTCGCACTGATCGTTTGCAGTTGTTTTTTTTTTCAGTCATTTGTAATACGGAACCAAACAAGTACGCTTCGGCCGTTTTATGACTTTTTCTTATTGCATACATAATAAGCAATTATTTTTATTGCATTGCAGATGTCAAATATTTATGGGTTTTGAGATGTCAGGATCGCACTCAGCGGCCAGACTTTAGTTAGTGACATCCCTGGACTGAATTTGACTTTTCAGGGTAATTCACATTTGCCAGTCTCCTTGTGCCACACAAAACTAAAACAACTTTCCAGTTTTGCCACACAAAACTATAAAAACTTTCCAGTTTTGCCACGGTGTTAAATTACCTTATAAATTAAATTTCTTTTGCCACTTTCAGTGATTTAAAATAGTTTTTAGGGTTCTCTACCTCAATAGGTAAAAGAGGATCACTCGCATGTCCGTCCGTCCATCTGTCACAGGCACTTTTCTCAGGAACTATAAGAGATAGGGTCTTGACATCTTCTGCAAAAAAACTTATCCTGATAACCGCAACATAATTTAAGTCTAATATGAAAAAAATATTGCCTACACAAAAGTGGAGGGGGTAAAATACAAAATGAAAAAATACACCGTAATAAATATGTCATGTTGGGTATCTATCGTTGAAAAGGGCTCTTTATAAACTTTTTTTTTGCGTGTGTGTAATCGAAAAAGTGCAAAATATTACCATTCTCACTCCCCGCCCCTCCCCTCCTTATATCCGAAACTACAGTCTAAAATTGTTAAAAAAATACAGAATATAGAACCTCAGCCAAAGTTTACAGGAAAACCTACCCGGGAATGCCAAGATTTTTAATTTATCTGTAAACCACATACAAACTTATAAATGTACCTGGTTACGTACACGGAGTATGAAACTAGCCGCACCAATAACTTTGTAGACACCGTTTTGCAATGTAAAATCCAAAGTATTCACTCCACACCATCCCTGCCATTGTACGGCGGTACGGAAACCTTCGTATGCGAGTCCGACTCGCACTTGGCCAGTTTTTTCAAAACTTTAGAACTTGACTAGTTATATACTTTGGCTATCGTGGAAAAAGGAAACCATCTAAATTAAAAATTATTGATTTTTATATGACCGTGGCAAAAGAAGACACCATAAAAACTGCGGCGGAAGTGGATTTAGGGTGACAGCGCTTTGTATCGCAAAAGTCAAACTTTTTTTCTGTAATAAAAAGATTTAAGGTAACAATTATGCATCAAAATAGAACATCTTTGTCTTGGTTTTGAATTTATTAATTGAGTTAGCATTAGAGACCCAAATTTGCCTCGTATCGCACATTTCGAGCCTAATATCGGTCAGCTGGTTCCCTGACATCGTACACATATTCTTAACGTGAAAGGAGGCAACGACTTATAAAAACTCCGTCTCCGTCTTTGCTTAGTAAAATCAACGTAGGTAATATATTTATTTATAAAAGTACCATAAATAATTACTACATGTCTTATATGGCAAAATAATAATAATAATAATAATAAAACCGTGATTCTTAATACATGTAAGATAGTTGTTTGTTAAGAATCTCATAGCTCCTTAGCACTTGGCTAGAGCCCGTGCTCAGGACTAACTGTAACCTCCTAGAAGTGGAGTTACAAAACTAAGAAAAAAAAATTAGAGGACAATCTTACAGAAATCGAACTAAGCACCTACTACGCTCAACAAGGCTTTTGTTATGGATACTAGACGACGATATATTTAATAGAGATAAATATGTATTTAAATACATAGCATACAAACACTGGGCTAAACCGGTCGGTTAAAATCTAATATCAAACAATATTATTCTAGGAACTGTTCAGAATTATAATTGACTGAGCGAGCGAAGCGAGGACAGCGTCTCCGCTTCAGAATTGGGAAAAAATGCTTTCGTATGTCCGGGTTTTAATTTTTGTGAGCAGGTTTGATAATTAAATATATATTTTTTGTCAGATTCAGTTTTTGGATTTTTTTCAAAATGGCGTAGATGTGGGGGTATAAAATTTCAAAAAAATACAATAGTCCAAACAGCTTGATGGATTTTAACAAATTAGGTATCGTTAGATTTTTAGAGACCGTGAGAGTAACAGGCTATAAAATTTTAATGAAAAGTCAAAAGGTTGGGTTTAAGACCACAAAATGTAGTTTACAAAGTTTGGTGCTACTTTCATACTCCTTGTCCGTAACCCGGTGAATTCATAAGTTTGAATGTGTTAATAAAAAAAGTGTCACTCGTGACGTCTACACTACAGCTCACAGAGCCACTAGTATGTTATTATACAATTTTCAATATTAAACGGTAAGACTTATAATTTGCATTGAAAAGTCCACAAGCCATGATTTGCGTATATTAAAATGCAAATGCATGCTAGATCGTTTCCACCTCAGATGTCTTCGCAAGATAATAAATATCAGATGGACTGATCGCGTGCGGAACACTAAAGTGCTGCGACGTGCCAATGTGGGAGGCATTGAGGCCTACCTCATGCGGCGACAGCTACGGTGGTGTGGACACATGTCAAGGATGGCAGAGCATAAGATCGCGAAGGACATCTTCTACTCAGAACTTGAGGAGGGCAAGCGCAAGCGTGGCGGAGAACTCCTCGGGTACAGATGTGTTGAAGCGGCACATGAAGAGATGCGGCATAGAGCCTTCCCAGTGAGAGAAGCAAGTCGCCCTCAGGCCCGAGTGGAGGGCTTTCGTTAAAACCAAAGTCCGTGACTTTGAAATTCAACAGCGCGCCGAGCTCGATATCAAGCGCGATGAGTTAAAAGCCCAACCATCTGCACTAACTCAGTATAATTATATTAATGATGTGCTTATATGCCCGAAATTCGCGAGGATCTTCACAAGGAGGATAGGCCACGCAAGCCACATGCGTGCACACGAGCGAGTTCAAAGCTCATGAAGCGGTAGCCGTGACCCAAATCGGTCGGACCACTCATTATATTTTAACAATTCTTTGCATAGTGACTGAAATAGAAAGCATACTATTTGGAACCTTATGGCATTTGTAATGAGATCAAAAAGCAATGAAATAATATATAAAAGTTATATTCAATATGCAATAAAATTATTAAATTTTCCATAAAAATAAAAAAAAACATCCAAATGCTATTGAGACATGTTTCGTTGCTATTGGTTGTGGTTGGGACAGTTTTATTCATGGTCCTTTGATAAGTGAAGAAAACATTTTGGTAAATAGTGGGGTAGTGGATAGCAGGTAAATACTTATGGCCAAGGTTATACGTGAACCTATATAATACAAAGGTATTGTACAATCATTGTTAATTTTTATTGGTAAAGACCTAATTGTATTTAAGGGACATATTATGACAAATAATCAGACAACGCTATGTGACTACAATATACATAAGATAAAACCTGGTATATTCAAATAATTATCACCTTTACGTCCAACATAATAAAGTCCGTTTTACAGTTGAAAAAGTTACCGATCTGATCTTTAATGATCTTTAGATGTTTGCTTAAATATAAATTTGTGATTAGAACCTTTATATTATTATACCTTGATTCGGGAAAGTGAGGGAAAGAGATATGCGCTATATATAGCTCTGTCCCTCGGCTTTCGCGACTAAACCCCCCCCATGCTACGGGTGCAGGATTTGTTCGAAATAGCTAAGCCCAAGGCCGTACACCGATTTATTTGAAGTAAACATAAAATAAATTATCAAAGGAGTACTCTTATTGGTACGTTACTTCATCTACTTCAAAAGTTCATTAGAATTTAAAATGACTACAACGATATGAAATCACTTACCCACAAAAGCTAACAAAATAACTAAAGTGGATGTGTCCAAACCGGTTGCACTTCCGCTCGCTACTGACAGGTCCAATGAATAGTGATCGCGACAAAATTTGGTACACCTATTCACGTAGGTTTATTTTCCCTTAAAAGTTATGCATATAAATGAACTATATCTATAGATACTGAGGAAATTGAGTCAAGTGTGCGATACATGGTGCTGTGCGATAGAAGGCGTTGTCACCCTACCCGATTTATCTGCGGGATAGGTATGCCTTCCTAGCCTAGGTAGGTGGGTAGAAACTATTTAATAAAATGTGCGAGGAACCGATTCTTATCTAGCAACCAAAATCAAGTAAGAGCATTCATTAAGTCCTAGTACCTTCTACCTACCCTACAATAACTGAAGTTAGCAGGTATTTAATTTACCTATCCAGCACACACAAAACCACTTCTATTCGCCTAAATAGATTGGACACATTCCTAAAAACCTCACTTTTCATTTATGAGACAATTAAATAGTAAACAAACCGGTTTGTTTTGGAAAAGTTTTCATCGTAGACAACAGTAACTACAAAATGCAATTCCTACTACCTACGAAGACGAGCTAAATTAAGATATTGACCCCAAGTGCTAGGTTGGTTCCTTAGATGTACCTACAAAATTGTCTATCGATCTTAATAAGCTGGAATTGTCCACATCCTGATAGTATGTATGGCTTCACTTACCGACTTCTGTGGCACGTCCGTAGCGATCGGCGTAGGTTTGGTGACTGTGGTCTGTGACTGTGGTGAGGTAGGCAGTCAGGTAGGCACCACCATTACAGCCTCTTAACATTGGCGATAAGGTTTAAAATTCATGTTTGAGAGATGCAATCAAGAGCGACTTGCACCAGTCTTTTGACAGCCGCTAAATACTTACAGATTAAACACAACAAGCCGTGTTCTATTCATAGAGTTACTATTGTTTATTTAAGTTGTGTTTGTTTGTGGTAAGTCGGCTTAAGTGTTGGATCTTTTTTTGTCTAGAGCTTTTCTCGATATTCTCCTTGGGGGGAGTTATGACTGGTTATGACGTCATTATTTTTTTGTAAGTTTTTTTTTTTTTTTCTGAAACCTATCGTGTGGGTTTTTAAATTAAAGGGCTTCATGAGCTGATTCTAAAAATATACGGCCGCCTGTTTTCTAAAAATCCAAGAATTTTTTTCAAAACATACCAAGTTTGGACTCCTCGTAGTAGGAGTCGGATTAGTAATGAGGATCTATACAGACCATGAGAGTGGGTGAAATAGACTATAAATATTTTCGTGAAAAGTCAATAGATTGTATTTTAAATCACAAAATGTAGTTTACAAAGTTATTGGTGCGGCTACTTTACTACTTGATTTTTATTGAATCTAAAATACTTACCTAAAAAATGGGTTCACAGTCCCCCCTGTTAGCGAGGTCTACTGCCCACAGGGCTACTAGTTTATAAACTTTACCAACTCAACCTCCCTGATAGACTAGTACTCATTATCAAAGACTACCTCACTGAGCGCAGTTTTTGCTATCGAGAAGAAAAATCGCGCTCTAAGCCCCACCCCATAGAAGTCGGAGTCCCGCAAGGCTCAGTTCTCTCCCTACCCTCTTTTCACTCTATGTACAAGATGTCCCCCGCACGCCGTACGTTGAGCTAGCTCTTTATGCCGACGAGTAGAAATAGGGCGCCAGTAGAAATTCTGCACCAGTAGAAAGCAGTAACCGACCTCGGTGAATAGGTTCTCAAATGGAGAATAGAGATGAACATGAGAACAGCGCAGCCGTGCTTTACTCAAGGTGTATGACTCAAGCTGACCGCGCGTCCTCTTCACTACCCGAAATCACCCGCCTTATCCCCTGGGAGAATAAAGTGAAGTATTTAGGCGTGACATTAGACTCCAGACTAGACTTCAAATCCCACATTAAGACGGTTCACGACAAAGCAGCCTTCTACATGGGTAGGCTTCACCCGCTTATGAGAAGTAGAAGCAAACTCCCATTGCGCTGCAAAATAACTGTTTATAAAACTTGCATCCGCCCGGTCTTCACGTATGCTAGTCCAGTCTTTAC
This sequence comes from Argyresthia goedartella, assembly GCA_949825045.1. Taxonomy (NCBI): domain Eukaryota; kingdom Metazoa; phylum Arthropoda; class Insecta; order Lepidoptera; family Argyresthiidae; genus Argyresthia; species Argyresthia goedartella. The sequence continues at coordinate 43,207,887 of OX463806.1, read as the reverse complement.
ACACTGCTCCCACTCCCTTAAACCCCTTCAGGTTCTACAAAACCGCTTCATGCGTAAAGCCTGAATGACTTTAGACTTCCCATAGTAAAGCAATTTATGAAAGAAGCGTCCGAACCCTACTTCATAAATGCATCTAACCACCCAAACCCGCTTATCTTACTAGCATCCCTCTATGAACCGACCCCAGCCATAAATAAGAAACATCTTTAAAAAAGGATCCCCAAAGACATCCTCCTCAATCAATTGCTAAGTACAGACCTAGAAGTAGCAAAAGCTTTCGAAAATTTCTTTACGGACATTCCAGTTTCAACAACCAAGTCTTTAAATTCATCTCCCGCTGCTGCTGAATCTATACTTAAACAAAACTTTGAGGAATGTAAAACAGATTTTAAATTTAGGCACGTAAATAATGAAGACATTGTAAAAGCGTTTAAATCCCTGGAAATGAAAAAGACAGCTGACGCCCATGGTCTATCAGTAAAAATTATTAGTTCCATTGTAGATTGTATTGCACCTCACCTTTGTTGTATATTTAATCAATGTATGTGGTGTGTTTCCTGACTTGATGAAACTAAGTAAAGTTATACCTTTATTCAAAGCTGGTAGTACATCAGACCCCACCAATTTTAGACCCATATCGATACTACCAACGCTTAGCAAAATATTTGAAAAACTCATACTTAATCAATTGCAAAGTCATTTTTATCTCAATAATTTAATTCATATTGCTCAGTTTGGTTTCACAAAGGGTCGTTCAACAGCCGATGCTGGTGTTGAACTAATCGACAATATTTTTGATGCCTGGGAAGACGCAATGAATGCAATAGGTGTCTTCTGCGATCTATCCAAGGCTTTTGATTGCGTCCATCATGACACTCTTGTCAGGAAGTTACGCCATTATGGTGTAAAAGATCAGGCACTTGGCCTTCTGGAGTCATATCTAACAGATAGGGTTCAGATGGTCGATGTTAATGGGAAAAGATCACCTGGGTCTTCAATAAGTATGGGCGTACCGCAAGGTTCAATTCTTGGTCCTTTCTTGTTTTTAGTATATATTAATGATTTACCTTACCTTGTTAAAGCAAAACATGGGTTAGTATTGTTTGCCAATGATACTTCTTTGATATTTAAAGTTAAAAGACAGCAATCAAATTATGACGAGGTAAACAATGCTATCTCTAGTATAGTGAACTGGTTTACTGTTAACAATTTATTACTTAATGAAAAGAAAACTAAATGTATTAAATTCGTGTTACCCAATGTGAACCCGGTAACTACAGACATATTTATAAAAGGACAGAGATTGGACCTTGTGCAGTCGACTGTCTTTTTGGGCATTACTTTAGACGCCAAACTACAATGGGATCCTCATATAAATAAATTGTCGAACAGACTGAGTTCGGCAGCGTTCGCAGTTAAAAAAATTAGAGCTCTTACCGACGTAGACACCGCTAGACTAGTCTACTTTAGTTACTTTCATAGTCTAATGACCTATGGTATTTTATTGTGGGGTCACGCTGCGAATGCTAATAGTATATTTATTCTGCAGAAACGGGCTGTTCGTACAATTTATAGATTAGGGCCTAGAGTGTCACTGAGGGAAAAGTTTAAAGAAATCAATATTCTGACATTTGTGTCTCAATATATCTATGACAATCTTGCATATGTAAAAAGAAATATAACTAATTTTCAGAAGTACAGTGATATACACAATTTTAATACTAGAAATAAAGACAAGTTGGTTGCTTATGTAAGCCGACTACATAAAATTAGTAATTCTTTTAAAGGCAATTGTATACGCTATTACAATAAGGTCCCTACTGATATTAAAAACTTACCTTTAGACAAGTTTAAAATAATAATAAAACAGAAATTGTATAAAAAAGGTTACTACAGGATATCTGATTACTTAGAGGACAGATGTCCATGGGAATAGATTGTTTGAGTTTGTAATTTGACAATATTTTATTTAAAAAAGGAAACGCAAAAGATGCGACGACTGTGGAGTTTCTTCGGTGAGCTCTTCTCCACAGATTCCGCCATTGGGTTAGTGAACTCACCCAAAAAAATGTAATGACGGATCTATGTGATGTAACAACATCCTATGGAAATAAACGATTTTTGATTTTGATTTTGATTTCCTATAAGCGGAGGATGATATCACGATAGCCCTTAAAGCCCAACCGCCCCACGCCCCTCGGGCACGTCAACTCGACGAAGGCTGTGTTCCCGAAGCATTACAGCGTCTCAGTCACCAAATATTGATCGAAAGAGATCGCCGTCTTGATCCGCCGGACACACAGCCTCCCTTCCCCCCCCCCCCCCCCCCCCCCTTTTTGAACCTCCCGAACTGAGGTGAAATGTAAAGCTACCTGGAAAATAATCAATAATGGAAGAAATGCCCCAAAAGAAAGCATTAAACAAATAAAATCTAACAATCGTATTGTGACCGATCCTAAGGAGATAGCTCAAGCTTTCAATATTTTTTACATAGATCAAGTAGTGCCGCAACAAACGGGTGTCTGTAGTAGCCTAACAGCAGAACAAAAGTAACCTCCATTCCCAATTATTTATTTTTAAACCCACTTCAACTGCTGAAGTATATCAAATAATAAAAAATCTCAAGGATACTAACAGTACGGGATATAACAATATATGCAAAAAAGTGATAAAGCATGTAGCGTCATTCATATCACCAGTCTTAAGTTACGTCATAAATCTGTTTATAGAATAAGGCGCTTTCCCTGAAAAGCTCAAGGCCACAATTATTAAGCCATTGTTTAAAAAAAGATGACAGAGAAAATATGTCCTGCTATAGAACTGTCGCACTTATTCCAATATTCTCCAAGGTGTTCGAAAGAGTTATTTATAATTTCTTAAACGTCTATTTCGAAAGCAATGTATTTGGAAAAGAACAGAAAGGGTTTTGAAAAAAACAATAGATCAAGCTATTTATGATTTCCTCTTCCGTGTAGTCATTTAGATAATAAAATTCCTATATCGGCATTGTACATGGACATGACCAAAGCGTTTGATTATGTAGATCATGCCATTCTGATAAATAAACTCTACATGTATGGCGTCTCAGGTAATGAGCTTGATCTTAATAAATGCTATCTGCGCAACCGACAACAGTTAACTCAAATGTCGAAAATATGCGAAGCAACAAAGACAGAAAATCATTACTAAATATTCAGATTTAAGGACAATACAATATGGCGTACCACAAGGTAGCGTTTTGGGACCACTGCTGTTTATCATTCATATAAATGATTTACCTGACGCGGTTACTTTCCCTATTGTCATATTTGCGGATGATAGTACAATGATTGTTGAGGCCCAAAATATGAATGATTATGAATCTGACTGACATAAATAATTCCCTTAATAATATTATTGAATAGCTCGGCGAAAATAATCTTGTAATGAATATAAATAAGACTAATATCATGACATTTAAAAATAAAAACGATACAATAAAAAATAAACTTCACATTCACGATGGTACGAAAAAAATTGACGAAATTAATGACACTTAATTTTTAGGAATAACAATTGACTCCCACTTGACTTGGAAAACACTTATTGATAATGTCTGCACAAAGTTTAGCCAATTTTCATATGCACTATTTATGCTCGCTAAGGTAGCTGGTCTCACTGCGTTGCTATCGACATATAACGCTTACGTGGCTTCGTTTCTAAAATATGGTGTTTTATTCTGGGGTAACTCAACGGATCAGGACAGGGCATTCAAAGGACAAAAGGGACGTCAGGCAATATGTCATCTAAAACAAACAGACACATGTCAGCCACATTTCATAAAAAAAAATTTTTAACTGTACCATCATTATATATTTACGAAATGGCTGTTTATGTTAGAAACAACTGGGATTGTTTTATCAAAATAAAGTCTAAAGGAACATTAAATTAAGCATCCCGCGGCACTTAACCGCTCTATTTCAAAAAAGTGTGTTTGGTATGACACAAAAATTTATATAATCTGCCAATATACATCAGAGACATAGAATCCTTCAATTTATTTAAATCAAGTTTGAAAGAAAATTTGCTTAAGAAAGCTTAGTATAGCGTACATAATTCCTAAACGGACAGTAAAAAGTTAGCTATTAATAGAAGCTGTGTAACATTTTTGTATATTTATATTGTAACATTTCAAGTGTATTCTAATTTAATTTAATATTTGTACACCCTTAGGGTAGATTGAGGTGAACTATATATTTATCATTAACAACCCTGTATACCCACATTCAACAAATAAACGTTCTTGTATTGTTGAGGTTAGAACCCCCCTAAATGCCCGAAATATAGATTAGGTTAGGATTAGGCTAGGTTTAAAAATTATATAACTACCTCATAGTAGCGGGGGCTATCTGCCCCCCTAACATGCCGCTATCATGCCTTCTGACTATGAGCTCAGATTATGATGTCCGCTCGTAAAATCGGGTAAGCAGGCAAACTCCTCCCATATATATTATATATATTATATATATAATATACACGTTTATCGCCCAAAAGGGCAAATTACAGGTAGAAAGCCTTCAGCATATACCGAGGCCATGGCTCAGTTAAATCGATTATCGATAACTGTACACAAACACGTCGTCGTGTAATAAATAAAGTTGTATTCACACCTTTTAACGCCATCTAGACTACATCATAAAAACAACTTTGACAGTTCTGTTATGTCTATGGTCATGTAGAAGAAAGAGTTTTGTAAATTTACCTGAAGTCCAGTTCACAAATTTTATGAATTTTGTTAGGCCAAGGATGTCCTAGATATGTTAGTAAGTAAATCTAAAATAAGAAAATAACGGGGCAAGAAAAAAAAAATGTGCAGTTTTGATTTAGCATAGACAATGTTTTTTATTCTGATTACTTCACGTAAAGGCGCATGCGCACATCAAACGAACTATTTTTCGGTCTGGGGTTACCAGAAAAGTCAGAAATGCCTGAAATGTCTGTTATAGTAGTTTATGTGAGTGATACATAATGGAAGGCATTAAAACTCGAGAGTGGGTTCATGAAACGAGCCGAAGGCGGGTTTCAAAATAATATCACTCGAGAGTTGCAATACCTAATTCTGCACAGTTACATACACTAGTTTATCTAAACACATATCATAAGCTCTTTTTGATGTGATCAGGAACCGCATGTTCGATCGGCATTGTGGCATCGTCATTGCTCTGCTAATTGCAATTGCATTGCTAATATTTTATCTCAAGTGTTACGTTAGCGAGATAATTGGTAGTAAATACAAATGTTTGAGAACATTGATTCATTAATTCTAATTATCTCAAAAATATGAATACTTTATGGTACCATATCATATTACCATATTTTCTTGTTTCTTTAGGTGTCCTTTACCCATATTAACTACATTCAGAATGCACCACAGGATAAAAATAGTAGGGCAGCTTGAACACCATCTGTTGGATTTTAAGAAAAGCCTGCCCTAGAATTATTTTAAGTCATTATTGATACTACCTAATTAATGAATCATTTCACTCGATTTATATATTTTTTAAGTTTAAAAAGAAGGACAAAGAAATTAAAAAGAGTCATAGAACGAGCGAATCAAAAACTAAAAAATATTGAATTGCGCGATAAAATCACTGAATGGTTTAGCCAACGCGTATTGGCTAAATTAAGACTGTCTGAGCGAATTGATGGGTTGGGGTAGGCAAAGCATAAAGGAGATGAGCGAATCGAAGAACATATGACACATTATATAAGAACAACAATCTCTAGCGCTCCTTTTGTATTTTTTTTAACTTTAAGTTTTTTGGCCAGGCAAAACGGTATTTTTAGGCGTGCCCTGTTTTTCAAACAATTCAGTAATTTTGTCCGGCAAAATCTGTATTTTTGTAAATCATATCCGGATTTACTGCCTATTATTACTATAAGTTTAAATACTACGACCCAAAGTTAAACTAACACTACTTTTATGGCTTTTGCTAGCTACTAGAAAACGTTACTTTTTTTTAAATTAAGGTATAAAAAACATCCAATGTTAAGAAATAAGGCAAAAATAATTTTGGGAAACTGCCTGCCAGAACACCTTGTTTCTTGGGTTGAGGAAAGCTGTAGCTTGATTCTGTATCACTGACAGGGTACTGCTACTCTGAACATGATTTCAATGATGAAATGAGATCTGACAAACTTAAGTGCTCGCAAGCTAAGTCTGTACTTCAGTATCGGAGTCTTTTTCTTTGATGTTTCCTGTAGAAATTGTATTGAGATAAATGTGAAATGAGGGTCTGTGGGTTCTACAGAACCTCATTTAAAATTTATTTCAATAACTTTATTACTGGAAATACTAATGAATAAGACGCGCACACCATATCTAAGTGCAGACGTATAGCTTGACCGCCATATACTTGATCCTCCCGTTTTGTGAAAATATTCTTATGTGTAGCGGATACAAGGCTCCCTCGGGCCATCGTGAGGGTCGAGTTTATGGTGGTCAACTGTAGTTATTTAGTTGAACCAAATCCTTTAAAATACAGTTGCAACATAAAGTGTGCGTTGTGGTCGGCAAAAACTTCCTTCAACATATGAACTTGATTGCGATCCGGATTGATGCCAAAGCCATAGAAACTCAAACTTCGAGCTACTGTTCAGAATTACGACTTACAAATTCTAATGATATCAATTGCGTTCATATTGTACAGCAAAGTTGATTAAAAAAATAAAATACACAGAGTTATGTATATGTCACCGTAAGATTTTCAAAACCGTTAGGTTACAATATACCGTTTTTTTTGTCGTTAGTTTATAAACTATCGATAAATTGTAAACTGTACCGTACTGCTTACGATATGATGCTTTAGTTTATAGTAAAAATTAAATTGTGAACTGGTTAAAACTTGAATGAAAATGAAATACCAGGGCAAACACTGCGGTAGCTTAGGGAAAGACTAGATGGGGCGAGCGCAGCGAAGCCCCCGAATAGATTTCGTGTTAGGTTGACATGTAAGAACAAAACAAATATAAATTCTTGCCGCTGTCGGTCTGGTTTACAATATGTCCATAGTTTATAAACTAAAGGTTTTGACAATCTTACTGTGACATATACACACAATTTTCGGAATAATTTGCCATAAAAGTAGGCATATTTTTTCAAATCTCACTTCTGGCAACATTTTCACATCGTTCTTTGCGCTGCTCTTTGGCTGACCGACATCGCAAATCAGAATTTTCAATTTTTGCCAACGACCTGCAATCAAATTATCTTCAAAATGCCTAATCACCAGGTGTTAATAATAGAGCCACAAAATGAGCTGAAATTCAAAGGTAAGTTTGATATCATTTTGTTTGCTGTACCCATTATTTTACCGCATTGAAACAGCATCACAGCTTTGCTCGTCGGGCTAGTTGCTGACAAATGGAGATTCTATTTCAAGCTATGGTGCTAAGTGAGGGTGCGGTTTTCGATTATATCTCCTCAACACGAGTTTCAGTGCGATTTACTTGCGTTTACTTATAACCGCGTATTATGACATGACGGCTGTGGCACGCTTAACGATTTGTGCCATCTGCTTCGGCCCCCGTACTTGCGGTTGCGTTTTTGATGTTTGTGAAAAATCTATGTTTTCGCTCCAGGTTGAGCGGAGGTGTTATTTCTATGTTTGTGGTACATTATGCCTTGAAAATCTGCAGGAGCCTAGAATACAGGTACAAAATAAGTAATATGTTGATGCAGCATAGATTTGTTAAATGTCAATCATGGACAGTTCTCACCCTTACCAGAAGCACCAAATATTGCTAATGCTTTTGTGTATGCCTGATCTCATTGTAAGTAAATCACAAATGTTACAGAACTGTTGTTTTTATTGCATTGTGGGCTTGAGGAGCAAGTCTCAGTTTCTGTGAATTTGATACTGAATTTTCTGGTGAATCTATTGAATATGTTTGTCTCTGTTAATAACCCACATTGAGTTCTGAAAGGTGCAATTGTGAGGGGATGGCTATCCAAACCTGACAGATTCATACTTAGTAAATTTGGTTACTGGGGGGTTGATTGGGTTTAGCTTTAACCATTTATCCTGCTTTTAAGACTAGGAGTCAAGGATTTAATTTATTTTGAATTAATTAAACTTATGAATATTAGAAACAAAACAATTTTCGTAAAATTTGTATGAGATGAATATCAGTTAGACTTATAATGCGCGGTATGGAATGTATTGTCGCTGTGGCAAACCAACATCAGGGCAGTCCATTCAGGGCAGTCTTGTGGCTACTTGTCCGGAGCGGAGATGGCGAGTTAGGGAGCCTGCGACAAGCTGCACGGGGACAGTCGCCATGCTAGGTTGCGCCGGAGCAGAAGAATAAGCAAACATGGATTTTTGTAGAAAACATGTTTTAGGTTAGGGTTTGATTTGTTCCAAAGCTATTAAAATTCCTAGCTGCCAATTAATAACATGATAAGGCTGCTGTTCTACTGATACTAGATATTTATAAACATTTGATCAGTGCACATTCCAAAGTGACCTAGATGGGTGATAAAATTACATGAGAATAAACCCAATTGGTAAGACTATGCATAATTGAAACCTACTAAACAAAGCCACCTTTATTTAATTTCAAGTCTACCTAGATAAATTTATCAATCAAAAGTGGTACTGTTTTCAATGTCTACCGCATTATAAAACGGTCATATTATCTTTGCACCTTGCTGCTATTATAATGAAGTGCTGTAATGACTTCACCAAAACCAGGTGCATCCATATTGTGAATGTGTATTTACTCATGGGCTGGGCTATTCGGGGTTGATAAAAATCACCTTTTTTAATGCCAAAAAATCGGATTCTTTGATTTGAATTGGATTTATTTTATTTAAATTACATCTTTTTTACATTGTGATCTATTTTAATATGAATGTCAGTTTATTTATTTAGCCATAGATATGTAGCATGCACAATAATATAATAGTATTCTAGTTTAAGATATATATTCATTAGATTATGTTTAATAAATATTTATTTTAAGGATTATTAGTTTTGTTTCATTATTCCACATTTATTTGTTCAGCTTATCCTGTGACGTAGGCAACTTCCAGTGCTTTCTATCTCTGGCTATCCTCCTCCAGAGAGGCCCGGCGGCTTCTTTTATGTCATCCTCCAATTTTTTTTTAGTCTGCCTCCCGCTGTCCTTCTCTCGGGTACCAATCGGTTACATTTTATAGTTGTTTCGCGCATCATATGACCTGTCCGCCGCCATTTCAGTTGTTTTATTTACTTTGTCACATCTTCGATCCTGGTCTTGCTTCTTATTTCGTTAAGTTTTATTTTGTCTTGGTGCCTCAGTCCCAGCATACTTCTCTCCGGTTTCAAGTTCATTTTGTTTTTTGGGAAATTACCATGTTTGGCAGTTAAATGTTAGAACTGGTAGAATGTAGGAATTCAAGAGTCTTCTTTTGTGGTCTAGGTTATAGTCCCTTCCTTTCATGACTTCCTAAAGGGACCAATAAGCTTTCCCTGAGTTAGCAATTCTTTTGTGTAATTACTTCTTAATTTGATCTTCTGGAGATATTATCTGTCCGAGGTAGGTGGACTACTCCTTAAATACTCTTAACTGAGCTTCATCCACTATTGTTTATTTCGTTACCATTTGATAGTATTTTAGTTTTCTCGGCATTTAGTGAGAGACCGACAGTTTTTTTTGTTTACTTTGGTTGGATAGCTCTTGTATCATCTTTTGTAATGTATATCTTCTGAAAAAATGACTGTCATCTGCGAATCTCAGGTGAGTCCATTTATTTTGATGCCCTTATTATTCCATCTTAGATTTCTGAATACTGTCTATATCTAGTACTGCTGAGAATAGTTTGGGGCAATTGGATCTCCTTGCTTCACTCCCTTTTCAATGTGGAATTCTTTCCTAGTTCCTTCAGCAGCGACAAAATGCCTTTCTTGTATTGTGGTTTCGAAAGTTGGAAAATGTCCAGTCCGGAAAAGTTATTATTGTGGGTACTGGGCAGCCTGCGGCTGATGGAGTTTGATGCGTAATTTGTGCGTGCAATGGGACAATGAAAAGGACGGGTTACTGTGTGGCGAGTGCGGTAGATGGGACGTTCAATTTGAGCGGCGAGTTGACGAGGTCAGGACAGTCAACAACTCCGCGGCAGATGTTGTACAAGAGCAACATATCAAGCAGCATTAGGCGGTTCCTAAGGCTCTCAAAGCCGCGATATTGGCCTTCGATTAATAATCTAGCATGGTAGTTAAATTGTTTTGTGAACCCTTTCTGGACCCGCTCAAGTTTGTCTACGTAGACGTCCATTCTACCAAGAAGTGCTGGCTACTTTGATGGGCTTTGCCCATCACCATGTACATTTTTGTTTACATATCCATGCGGCCCACCCCGGCTGTGTTCAGTCATTATAAGTGAGAATTTCAGTTGACTTTGCAGGTCACTTCGAGCAAGGCTTCACAACCTACATGCGGCTGACAAACCCCACTTCTGACACAGTGCTGTTCAAAATAAAGACTACTGCGCCCAAGAAATACTGCGTGCGCCCCAACTCCGGGTCCCTTGAGCCTAACTCCAAAGTGGATATTGCAAGTATGTATGAAACACCACTGTTACAGATATCACAAAGTTTATTGGCGCCTGAGCGAGGCCCACCATCTCACTCTCGCCCTTGTAAGCATCTATCTTGTTCTCGTGCGCCTCCAGGCGGCACTTAGGCCCCAAGAAACGTGGCGTCAGGTATAGAGACGGCGCCAAATATCTCTAGCTCTGAATGAAATGTGAGATCTCTCTCTCTCACCCCACAAACCCGCGACAAAGATATTTGGCGCGGTCTGTATAGTCTCAAGTCTGGATTTATGGCTGGAGGGGAAAAAGAAAAAACGCGGAGTGGGTGACGTCCCGCACACCCGCAAAGGCCCTGTGTCACCTTTGTCATAGTGCTGCGCAAGATTCCAAAACCTATTCACAAAACATCGACCTTGTTTATCGATATTTCGATCTTGCTAAGATTTTGAAGTAGAACTTCAAAATCTTAGACTAAGAACTTTAAAAGCTAGCCATTGTCCAGGTTCGGCAAGGCCACTCCTGTATCATCGGGTAGGGTAGTACTTAACGCATGCCCCAGATCATCGTCCGGGGTGCGTCTTCTGAAAAGCCCGTGGGGTACGACGCTGGGCCGCGTTGTTCCCCACGGGCTTTTCAGACTGTAAAAGACTTCTGCCAGCAATTCCATCGCTAATTTTTTTGAGGGAATACTTAAAATCTTATCGACTAAAACGCAATAAAAACTCGCGTGGTAAGGTGAAGGTCATTTAAGAAAAAATATTTCACTGAAATCAATCAATCACTCCAATAGGTGTTCAAAAGCCAACAACATGTAATATGAAGAATGCATTTATCAAATTCGAACTGAACATGAGTCTATTATGCGCTCAATACAGGTAAAAATCGGTCAAGTGAAAACTAAATAACTTTTTAACTATTAATTTCACCCCAATGCCGCGATCGATAACATTAGTTATTTTCGAATCATTCTCCTTGACCTTGACCTTGGCAATTTTAACTTTCAATACCGCTTAGGCTTTGACCCAATCCATATGAGAGAAGTCTACAATTAGGAATGTACTCAAATGGGTTTTCACCTAAACCCCGATCGAATTTCCAATCACGGAATGCACAAACTGCTGCTCAGTTTGTTTGTCATATTTTAAGAGCACAATCCGGTGTTCAGTAGAGAATTACTTCGAAAAACTTCACACGCGCTCTACCCCACGGGCTATTCAGACGATGAATTGTTAATGTGAGCGCCGAAAAATTCCGTGTGGTACAACGCAGCGTCGCGCTGTAGGGCTCTGGCTTTTCGAGCTGTTCGAAATTCTGAAAAGCCCGTGGGGAACAACGCTGGGCCGCGTTGTTAATTATTTGGTGATGTGGAACTGACGATGAACACCTGGCTCCGCTGACTACGACTATACTAATGTGACAGCTCAAGTCCTTCTCAAATACCTTAAATCGTCTCTAAATCTTGGACCAAGTGTAATTTTTATTTTTCATGTTAATTAATGTTATGCGCTGATGGTCCCGGATTGCGCTCAGCCGAATGTTGCGGCGGGGCATGGTGCGGGGGGCGGGGGCCGCATAACTCTGGTCTAGTCCCCCGTTCCATGAATCTCGTGTTGCGCGCGCGGATGTGTGTGGTCGGGGGGGGTTATCAGGAAAAAATATTCTTTCTTGCAACCTCTTTAGTTCTCCACTACCGCATAAATTAAAAATACTATACTACATACAAGTACATATATGCTGTGGGATACAAATAAACAAATACAAACACCACATGGACACTGGAACTACTCAATCGTAATGGTCTGGGAGGCCACGAGGCTATTTTGTGAGTTAGTAATATTATCGGAAAATATTCACAGATTCTTGTTTGGGTTACTAACATGAAACGCATGTGAGTAATCGACCTTACCTTAATCTGACGAGCTCGGGTTACTCAACCCAACGTTTTTTTTACTGTTCTGATCAGCCAACAGGGGGGTTACCATAACGTCTTAAGCCGATTCATATCCTATCTGACTGTCTTAAAACAAGACTTGATATTAAGTAAATAAAGAATTCGAACGGAAATGTTTGCCATGGTGATGTTCTTGTTTTGAATCGGAAAAAGATTTGAATTAGAAAAAGATTGTGGTAAACCCCCCCCAAAGCTCTAGAACTCAAGATAGACAACCTCTGTGGCACAGCGGTTGTGGCTTTGCCTACCATGCGAGAGGTCCCGGGTTCGATCCCCGGCTAGGGTGAAGAAAACTTTCTGTTATACTAGCCGATGACCAATTCTCTGGCTACCCAAGTTTTATTTTCAAGACACAATGTAGTTGGTCTATCTTTATACCAAAAATCACCAAAACCGATTCAGCATGGTTATTAAAATGTGACAGGAACAGTTACTTTAGTTTGAATTCGTCTGTTTTACATCTCTCTCACCCATACGCACGCTAACGTGTAATCTCTCTCTTTCAGTCACACCGCAGCCGGTAAGCGTGGACAGCAACGAGAAGCACAAACACAAATTCATGGTGCAGAGCGTGGTTGCGCCAGAAGGAAAGAGCAACATAGATCAAGTGGTTAGCATTACCTATATTTTTAATGTAGCCGTTATGGTTTCCCACTGCTGGGCAAAGGGGGAAGCCCCCTTTTAGTGTAAAACTCCACACGTCCCACCTATGGCCGGCAGAAACCTGTCGAGGTCGTCCAGCTACCTCTGTTTAACGCTCTACGTTGACATCCGTATGAATATGAATGGAAAATGGAAAACTATAAAACCTAGCAGCCAAAACCCTGTCTGAGCCACTAGAATCTTGAGCCACAAGCTGCTCACGAACCTCTGTGGCTCAGCTTGAAAACTTAGCCCGACACCCCTCCGTCAACCCGCACTGAGCCAGCGTGGTGGATTAAGGCTCAATCTGAATCGAATTGGGCTAAGTGTCTCTCGGTGGCACATTAATAGTTACATTTGTTATTATTTATTACTAGCAGACCCGACAAGTCGTCCTGTCAAGAGTCATTGGACTGCAGTCTGCGGCAGTCTGATGCCAAAACCATCTATTCTAAGAAAGATGATCTGAAGCCAAGCTTTGTTAGTGAAGGGGCAAATACGAAGTACCCGCAACCGGCGAGCTTGCATGAAGAGACTTATGAATGTTGAGAAGCGAGAGATGTATGTCAGGATCGTAGCAGGTGGAGGTCTTTGGTCTCTGCCTACCCCTCTTCGGGGAAATAGGCGTGAGCATATTTAGTATGTATGATCTGAAAGATTTTTCGTTTTTTGTGTCTCGTTCCCATTGCGTGTTTAAAATGTTTCTCTCAGGAAGGACCTTCCTTCCTTCAAAAAATAGTTCTCAAAATCCCGCCGTTTGCAAGTTCACCAACACATTTAGCGATACATTTTACATATACAGGAGGTCCTGTAAATAATTGATAACACCGGAGAATTTCTATTAAAAACACTATGAATCTGATTTGATCTTTTTTTTTTCTTTTTTTTTGTTGGAGGGGAAAAAAATGGAATTACCCATGCCCAGGAGTCAGACCTCCCTGCTATGTCCGGGTCCCCACATATTGAGCGGGCATCAGCTCGTGTGCTATACGGACTAAAAACAACCCCTTTGTTTTTACAGTTGTCTTAGTAAGAATTAACTGTGAGCCATGGATTAACTGTGAGCCATGGATTAACTGTGAGCCATGGATTAACTGTGACCCATGGTCTGATTTGATCAGAGCAACTTTATTTTTCACTCCTCTATAAAGCAGCTGACTGCAGGCCCTAAAATCTATGGAGACGTGAAAAATAAAGTTGCAAGATCTGTAGACGGGCGAATCGTGTTGTAATCGTTGTTCTGTTCAATTCCAGTGGAAGGAGATCAGTTTGGAGCAGATGATGGATTACAAACTCAAGTGCGTGTTCGAGTCTCCGCGCGGCGCTAATATCAATGTAATTATAAACACACACTCACACAAACACACACACACTCACAAACACGTGAATAGTACACATCGGGCTTTGGAAACAAACCACGTCGCTAACTCACACTGGGAACTCAAATGTACCGAGAATGGCCGATTATCGCTTGTAAATCCAAATGATTTTTTACCACCGGCTGTATAATAGTATATTTACTCATATCGACTGGATCTAAAACTAGGGTATGTATACGACTTAACGCATAACTCATACAATCGCATTTGCATTTGCATCTATTCCACTAATAGGGAAGAGCTGTTTGTTACATGTCAAACATTGTCAACAGCAGAGTTCTATGGATATAGGCAATTAATTTTTCCGATTCTATACTCTTTGCTTAAACTTGATTTACAGTCCAAGTTAAGTCGGGATGGCACTGTTTTCTGATGTAGTCGATATTGGTAGCAACCAAAAAATACACGACAAAATGAAGTTTGAATATCACCTTTTAAAGTTTCCTTTATCACAATCCAAAACCTATGAAGCTTACCTCGCTAGAAACACATAAGGAATCGTAGTCACTGGTTTCTATGATAAACTTATCCATATCCATAGGTTTTAAAAATATATCATCATCTCTTTGTCGCTGACAGATTCGCTTCCATATAGTTTGACACATATGTGCCAACACGCCAAAGTACTGGGCACCCGCGAGGAACCCGATTTGACCTCCCTCTCGCTCGCTCGCTCTTGCCCTCGACGCGTCAGTAGCACGGTGACGGACGCTATGACGTCATCAGAGCGAGGTGCCTAGTTAACTTTAGCGTGTAGTATTCATTTTCTTTATTGTATAAATTATACACAGTAAACAAGAATTCCGGTAATAAATCTTTCTATAGAAACATCACAGCCGTAGTAAGGACCACGCTTATGTTCGAGGAAACATGTTTTTGTAGCACCATTAGGCCGACGATAAGATTAGATTAGATTCCTTTATTGATAACGCTAAGTTGTAATTTTATTTAGCATTAAGGTAGACCTGATAACCTTAGAACATTGTACTAGTGACGGAATGTTGTTGCGACAGGTATGTTCCTAGATAAATATACTCTACTTCTACCATTGATTTGACCTATATCAATGCTTCAGCCAGCCCACATGCACCCACTGCTGCGCATAGGCCGATAGCCAAGTTGCATTCGGTAACCTACCACTCGCTGCGACGCCAAGATGATGTTGCGATTTGAAGTCTGGCGCGCAAACTCACATGGTATTTAGCGACGGCAAACGTCAAATCGCTGAAATTTTCTTCGCGTCGTAGCGGGTGATATGTTATCTGATGCAACTTGGCTAGCGGAGCAGGCCTCTTCGTTACGACGCCATCTTCTCCAATCCTGAAGCCTTATGTGATTCCCACATCAAGAAATTTCAATGTATTTTGACAAATTGACCAATTGCTACGTGATTATTTCGCATGAGCTGTCTTTTATTGAGGCTTTGATTGATGAGGCTATACAATCAAGCTGGGCCTTTTGTGTGTTTTCAAATCATAAACTTGTTATAGGATTCTGGTGACAACGCCACCCAGAATGATGCTAACAAGAAGAGGGTGGTCGCTGATGAGGCCAAGCCAGCTCCAATAAAGGTATGTATTCTGGCAGGTACACATACAGTGGTGGTCATATAATTAAGAACGACTATTTGAAAACAAGCTTTTTTCAAACTTACGAGAATAACACTTATTGCATATCGTTTTGTATCTCTCTCGGTATCGTAAAACTGTTTTACACAATCGTAGCATACAGTTATAATATGATAAATTCAACAATATTATTATATAAGTAAACTTTTTGGATATATTATATCTTAACATGTTATTGCAAACTTACTGGCTGGCCACATAATTAAGAACGATGGATAGTTTATTTTTTTATTCAAATTTAAATAGAGAACACTCTGTAACTAGGCCACTATTCGAGTAATTTGGCGCCATTTAGTTCTGTAAAAGTCAAAAAGTTGATCGTTTCATAATAAAAAAATGGGAAAAAATAAAAGTTGTGATGCATCTACAAGGGAAGTAATAATAAAACTTCGCGATATGTATTGGTCATATAAAAAGATTGCCAATCATTTGCAGTGCTCAAAAACGATGATATTCCACGCATGATGATATAACACACATCAATGTTAAAATGCTTCACAACTTTAAATATTCCTCGTGAACCTAAACAGAGAAAGTCATCTCAGCGAGACGATCGAAATATCGTGCGTTTGGCAAAACAATACCCTTTTAAGGGGTCTAATGAGTTAAAAAAAGAATACTTTGGTGAAAATAACCCTTCAGCGATCTCAGCGCGCACTATCCGAAGGCGATTGGTAGAAGCGAAGTTGAACGGAAGGATAGCAAGAAAGGTGCCCATGTTGAAACAGTGTCATAGGCAAGCCCGGCTTGCATTTGCTAGGAGGTATGAAAGCTGGACAGCAAGACAGTGGAAAAATGTTCTTTTCTCTGACGAAACAAAAATTAACAGAGTATGTTCTGATGGGAAACGATATGTTCGACGCCCTCCGAATACAGCATTCGACCCCAAGTACACAAAAATGACATTAAAGCATGGTGGTGGAAATGTGAAAATTTGGGGATGCTTCTCTGGTCATGGTGTTGGACCTGTTAGACTGATAGAAGGAAACATGGATCGATTCCAGTACAAAAATATACTCGAAGAAACTATGTTACCATATGCTGAAGACGTACTTCCGATTATTTGGACATTCCAACACGACAACGATCCGAAGCACACTGCACGCACCGTTAAAGAATTCCTCACATCTCAATCAGTTTCTGTCTTAGAATGGCCACCGAACAGCCCAGATTTAAATCCCATAGAGCATCTTTGGTGCGAAGTCAAGAAAAAGGTTTCAAATCGACGATAACCTAACTGAGTTATATAACGTTTTTTTAGAAGAATGGCGCTCTATTTCTCTTGAAAAATGTCAATAATTGATAGAATCGATGCCTCGTCGGTGTAAGGTAGTTATTAAAAGCCATGGTCACGCTACAAACTATTAACTTAGAATAAAATGTATTAAATTATAATTTTTAACATTGTCACTGTCTTATTTAATGTGATTTGTAAAATCTAAGTATCTACGGAAGCAACTCTCGAGCAGCTTAAGAATCGTTCTTAATTATTTGTCCAGCATTTTTACTACTTGAATTTGTAATTATCGATAATCAATTAAATTTGTAAAAAAAATAGTAAATGTTTTAAATATTTACTCCTAATCCCGTTTACTTTATCGATGTAGCTATTTCATAACACAACTAATTACTTTTAAGAAGGAACTTAAAAGTACACATAGCATAGTTTTGAAAAAAAATATCTGGTACTACAAATCGTTCTTAATTATATGACCACCACTGTATATACTATTTCTATTCATGTAAGCGAGTGAGCTACATGCGTTGTTGTAAGTTGCAAATTTACGCACACTGAGGCAATGTGTGCACTCACACAGAAAAGTACGGATCCCCGCTTTCGTGTGATAGGAATAGTGGATAGGGTGCTGTCTGTGTACCTGTAAAATTCAAAATATTACATTAGCCGAGCAGCGTTCTGAACTACACTAAGTGACAGCTCTAGTCCATTTGCCATTGTTGTTACACCTCTGGAATCTGTGTGTGTGAGTAAAGTGGCAGCCGTTGTTTATTGTTCCCAATACACGTATCACTGTAATTTTTGCAATGACAGGTCTCATACACCGATGGGTATTCGACTTGGTATTAAAAATATTACACCATGTTTGAAACACTTGTGACGTCATAACTTAAAAGCAGATATTTACCTACAAATCACGAAAGTTTTCAAAAAGTGTATATATTGACTACCCGGTCCAATACCATTTTGGGTTAGGTTAGGTTATCCTTCTATCATTATTTGCCGGTATGGAGTTATTCGCTCTTATAAAATAGATAAAAACAGCAATGTCTTATCTAGATGTAATTAGGTGATAGTGTGGAAGGCAACGCAATTGAATGATTCATCCGCCTCCATGTTTTTTTGTCCAATTTCCGCGCTTGGCTCTACTCTAAACAATACTAATAACTAACTAATTAGTTAGTTATTAGTATTGTTTAGATTTGGAGGATTCCATTTGGAGTTATTACTGTTTATTAGTTATTAGTAAGTAATAACTAATAAACAGTAATAATTCCAAATGGACGATTTATTAAATCTGTACCTAAAAGATATACAGTAGTAAGAGCAAGCGAGCTGTGACCTCTCTTTCTCGCAGAAGGTAAGATGGGGTGAGAGAGAGGTGATAGCTAGAGCCAAAGCAGAACTCAACAACCGCTACATATATTTTTTGCAATTTAATATTTTTTTAACCAACCAACCATCACCAGATCAACCAACTCTGCAAGATGGCTATAGCGCAAAACACCATTAATTATGTTGCTTGCAATTGTATATCTCTTGTGAACAGAAATATTCCTGAATTGTGTAGATTAGGTCCCCTCGCATGATCACATGATTTGTGTTACATAGTCCACCTTCGTATTCTATGATTTCCCCTCCTGCTATGTCATTCGAATCCTGTCCATGATATCATGCTGTGTAATCATCTGTCATTTCAAACCCATCAGCAGCATATCTCCATGTGTTTAACAGAGTGGGCTCCAGGGCCCTCTCTTTCATTGGCAAAAGTGCCCAGGGCCCTAGGATCCATGGGGCTCTCTAGTTCTCGCCAGATCACCAGCTGAAAACCGATATTGACGATAAATATATTTTAGTTCCGAAAATCGAATAATGGATTGACTGACTGACTTTAACTAGTCAAACGGCCTAACGAACTCTTTTTCGGTTTATATTATGATTACCTGTTGATATAATCTGACTGTAAAGAAATAATATTTTTTATAATTGTTTTGTTTTACAAGATTTTTGAACAAATGCCTTAACATTAATAAAATAGTCCTCTGACATATCGAACTCGTAGGGGCCCCATTATCTTAAGGTACCCAGGGCCTCCAAGTTGAGACGGCTCTGCCAGGGTAACTTGGAGCCTCTGTAGTGTCAGTACTGGCATGGTGTGTAACACTTGTCTTACAGGAACCGATTGAGGGCTCGGCTGATAAGAGGAATGAGGAAAACTACATCTTCTCGACGTCCACTTCCAAAACGGTATCCATTGTATTATGCTCCTTAGTACATTATTCATTTGGACTGACAAAATTCCAAGCAGCCCTTATGGCTCTGAAGAATTTACTGCGATACTGAGCGGTCCGTTTTAAGCTAACATGACTTTTATCATGCTAAAGGTTCGATTTCACAGCGATCGAATAATAGGGATGACTGGGTATAGATAGACAAAACAATATAAATAATACCAATTACAACAGTATCTGCCACGAAGATGCTCTTCGGTATAAGCTAATAAATGAGAATATCATCATTAAGTATATTAATGTGATGAAATAATACGTCAGTTCTAAGTATTTTACACAAGTCTTAAGTTTTGACAGTTCTGAAAATATACCTAGCTAGCTAGCGTGCTATCAGTTGTGTCAGCTTCAAGTGGATCGCACAACTGGGGCCCGCTAGCTAGCGTGCTATCAGTTGTGTCAGCTTCAAGTGGATCGCACAACTGGGGCCCTTTTCCGGTAGCCAGTGACGGTTCAATTAATGACGCGACAACGACGACGGTCAACTTTAGGTAGGTATTCAATATTTGGCGTTTGGATAAGGACCTAAGCGTGTAGGCTCGCGTAAGGACTATCCAGTCCTGTAATTGGCAGAGGTCATCTAGAGAGTATCTTCAGATTCTATTGTGGGGTAACAGCTTATAATTTCATATAAAATTGCCTTATTTTATTATCAAATTGATTCCTTTTCCGAGCTGAGAGAGGGAATGGGTTAAATCCTTATTAAGGCAATTCGGCTATTAAAGTGCGTCGTTGATTAATTAATTTACTTCAACCTCTTTGTTGATAAACTTATGTTTGATATGGCGATGAATAAAGTTTGTAAAGCGATTGGTGGATCGGGTCAGGAATACTGAGATACGCTCCAGAACTAAAATAAAGGACGTAGCGGAAAAGGCAGCTGAATTGAAGTGGGACTGGGCAGGCCACGTCGCCCGTATGCACCCGGACCGATGGGCCAAACTAACAACTCTCTGGATCCCAAACGCGAGAAGGGGACGTGGTCGACCCAGGAGACGCTGGTGCCAAGACAACAGCTGGTGGGAGGTAGCCCAGGGGCGTGAAGAGTGGAGGAGGGGAAGAGAGGCCTTTGCCCAGCAGTGGGATGATGTAGGCTAATAATAATAATAATAAAGTTTGTAAGCAAAGAATTTCGTTAATCTGAGAAGAGTTCCATTAATGGTTTTCCAACTCGTGGCGTCACAAGAGACGCCGTGACCTCGGCGGAATTTCTAAATTGAAAAGTAAAATGTATTATTTTTATAACAATATTAACATTTATTCTTTGCTAAAATATGATTGTTATTTCAATTATAATATCTGGCCGGGTTACATTAATAATAAGGAATTATTTGTTTGTACTCACATTTATGTAAGTACAAATAGCTGTACTTTACTTTAAATATGAGAACGAAAGTTATTATGTAAAGGTCTGTATCGGTGGAGCACGTAGGAACACATAAATCACAAAATACAACTAAATAATAATATCTTGCATAATTGACATATGTAACTAACTGTGCTTTACTGAGACGGGTCAATAAAAATATGTGTCAGTTGGTTCACTAGTTTAGAGCGAGCGACAGAGATCACGCATAAACCATGTAGGTTTCCGTGATCACTCCGTAAAACAATTTGTAACACGGATGAATAAAATAATAATAATAAATGTACATGGGCTATAAGAAACAGTTTTCAAAATGATTTGCCTACCAGGCACTAAACCGTCATTGTTTACCGGAATAGGGCTCTGGTGTCTGAGTTAGCATCTTTCCGTATTTGGATCATTCTGGATGCTAGATCCTAGTTTGATACAAGTTGCTTAAGATACAAGTCCACACAAATCTTGGGCCTAAGGGACTAAAGATAGATAGCGAGTTAGCGCCAAACTCGAATCAACGTTAACATAGAGGTACATTTATGGAACGCCGGGTCGCGTCACCGTTGACCCAAGATTGGTGTTTGATGCCTTTTATCTCTCAGACCTAAGACTTTGAATAAGAATAGATGCCTATTCAATGCTCAACTCAAATACTTTATTTTCCACGCGTTACTTTCAACTTGGCAAAAATCTCCTAAATTACTCTTCGCCTAATTAATAGCAATACATCATGCCAATCTGATGGGTACCACCTCTCATTCGCTATGCCCTCATTTTGAGATATTCATGGGCGGATGCTCGGACTGCTACTCAAATTAAGTATCGCCTTAAAATATAATTTTCTAAACGAGGGTCAGTGACTTTGAGTGCCCGTTTGAGTTGACGTTTGCGCATCCGTACCACCGACCAACTATAACACCAACCACTAATAATAACTAATACTGAATCAAACTAATATTCACTCGAAAAGAGTTTATCTAAACCATCTCACATATTCTTCTGTACTGCTTCCTATTCTGCATGTTTTAGTCTTTTTTTTTGCAAGTGTATTTGTTTATCATTAATTGAATGTTTTATTTTCGTTGTTTTTTAAATTATTTTTGTCAATATGGTTGCAGCCTACTCCGAAGTCGGAAAACGTAGGCGATGGCAAGACGCCCGCCGACGAGGCTCAGCTAAAGGAGGAAGAAAGATTGCGACACGAAAATCTGCTACTCAAAGTGAGTTAAAAACATATTTTTTAAGCAATACTGCTAAGGTGGCCGTTCGAAAATCGAAAAGTGTACGACATTGAGAGTAAAATTTAAAGAAACGTAACTCTCACGTCATTTCCGTTACACTTTCGAATTTCGAATCTTTGTGATCTTAAAATAAGTTTTACTAACATTTGTGGTGCTGCGCGCGTATTTTTTAATATTTTTTTAGATATAGGCTCCTAAAATTGACCGTCGCGTCAATGGCGCAGAAACGTCATTTGTCCAGCGGAATTGGGTTCCAGGCCGTAACAGGCTGCGGTCATTGTGAATTTGTTACTTAATTGAAGGTCTTATCAATCATTTACTATTCGATATTGCACAGCGATTTGGGACATTATTAGTTTAGTTACAGCTCGCGACCAACCATACCGGGAGGCTCTAAGCTCGAATCCCGGCGGGAAGAAAAGAAAAACCCCAGGTCTTAGATGTTTATATGTGCTTGACGTGTATTGTGGGGCCAGATGCAATGTATATGCTTGTTTATAGGTTTTTGTTTTATCTGTAATCTGAACACCATTTTACCTCTATTACTTTATGTGTAAGTCCATTCGTCAGTGACCCAGTGGGTCTGATGCGGTTGCAATGCATATTTCCATTTCACTATGACGTCACATGCTAGTAATTCACAGAATTCGCGAACAAAATTACCCTTTTGACAGAACCTGAAACGTGACTATTTTGACTAGCAGTCAAATACCGTATTGTTCACTGCATAGCATGCCGAGCGCGGAGGGGGGGGGGGCTTCGTCGCGAAAGGTGGGGCGCATAGCTCGGTCCCCCACTTTCCCGCGTGAACAGCCCCCGCGGGGTCGGCATGCAAGAATCTGCGACACTTCGACCTTAAGGGCTGAACAAGGGCCAATGGCATTGAGAATTAGACAAAGAAAACAAATACCCGTCGAAGCAGACTGACAGCCCGAGCTCCGACACCGAGAAAATTATAGAAAATATTACTAAACTCCTGTAATAATAACATTAAAAATAAAATGAAACAACCAAAATTTTTCCCTTTTTTTTACCTATTTTTGCGTGTAAGTTTCATATAGGAAACTGATTTCGTCTCCGAGCGCTTGTTCATTTAGTTGAATAATAATGCATTGCGAAAAATATTTTTAAGTATTAAATATAACATATCCGATAATTTTAAAACTCCATTCTTATCTCTAATAAACCTTTTATAACATATATTTATCCTACATTTTTATGTTGTCTAGTTTAGCCTAGAATTGAAGCTAAAGATGCATTTCCTTGTTCGGGTCCCCTGGCGCTGGCCATATTTAACCCCTTAAGTCGTCTATAACTAACGGCAAACTTCTTGAACATCGACCTTGACTGCGCAAGCGAGACAAAGGCGTCTCTTTAGTAGTAAGTGAGTGAGCGAGAAAGTTCCCCCACTACGTCAAATCATGCTCAAGAAGTTTGCCGCGATCTGTACCTTGAAGTCTAAGGAATAAAGAGATCTATCTATAATATTACAGTATCTGTGGTCTAAGTAATCCTTAACGGATGATTAGACGACTCAGTAGCCTTATCATTTAATTCCCACATCTAGGACTTAAATGCTTATGAAAATTTGCTCAATAATAACACAATTGTTATGATTAATAAGCAGGAATAAATAATTACAAAACTATTAACAGCAAGGTCTGTGTTGAGCTAGATTAACCCCATACAGTCCTGTAATTTAAATAATCTTGAACATTGTAATATCCCTTTTTTTTATGTTATATGTGGTCAATTTTCCAAAAGCGATTGAATGCTCGGTTAGGTATATATGTAAAGGATTGTTGTATTAATGGCTATAAGAATTCGATGGGTGCTCGGTCAGCTATATATAGGAGTGTTCAATTAATGGCTGAAAGGATTTGAAGGGTGCTCGGTCAGTTTTATATAGGAGTGTTGAATTAATGCCTATAAGGATTTGATGGGTGCTCAGTCAGGTATATATAGGAGTGTTCAATTAATGGCTGAAAGGATTTGAAGGGTACTCGGTCAGTTATATATAGGAGTGTTGAATTAATGCCTAAAAGGATTTGATGGGTGCTCAGTCAGGTATATATAGGAGTGTTCAATTAATGGCTGAAAGGATTTGAAGGGTGCTCGGTCAGTTATATATAGGAGTGTTGAATTAATGGCTAAAAGGATTTGATGGGTGCCTGGTCAGTTATTTATAGGAGTGTTGAATTAATGGCTAAAAGGATTTGAAGGGTGCTCGGTCAGTTATATAGGAGTGTTGAATTAATGGCTAAAAGGATTTGATGGGTGCTCAGTCAGGTATATATAGGAGTGTTGAATTAATGGCTGAAAGGATTTGATGGGTGCCTGGTCAGTTATTTATAGGAGTGTTGAATTAATGGCTAAAAGGATGTGATGGGTGTTCGGTCAGGTATATATAGGAGTGTTGAATTAATGGCTAAAAGGATTTTATGGGTGCTCGGTCAGGTATATATAGGAGTGTTGAATTAATGGCTAAAAGGATTTGATGGGTGCTTGGTCAGGTATATATAGGAGTGTCGAATTAATGGCTAAAAGGATGTGATGGGTGCTCGGTCAGATATATATAGGAGTGTTGAATTAATGGCTAAAATATAACAAATCTGTGCCTTCGCAACGCCGTCTGGGGAATCTAATGACGACATTGATGATGATGAAAATTTTACTTCTTGTTCTTCTGTCACGCAAAATGGAGTATTGAGTGCCTCTGCCAACCCGTATGCGAAATAGCGTGACGCTGTGTTTGTTTCTTTTTACTTTAATTTATTTTTAAGTGCATGTGCGAATGTAATATTATCAAAAGGTTATGGGAAAGGTATAAAAGTAAACCAACCCATATTCTCAGAAAACCATACGTACCTTTCGTAAGTAAATGAATAAGCCTTTACTAGCCTATCTATATTGCTGGGCTATATTACAACACTGATAAGTATTAAATAAAATACATCACTTGAATGCAATAAACAATACAATTTCTTATTTCAAGGCGGTCTAACAACGTAGCTTAATTTCGCCAGTATCACGTGCTTAAATAGTACCGTATGTGGAAAGGTTCTCTTTTGCGTACCGGGAAATTTTGCGTTGATTTGTTGGTCGTAGGCACTACCTAGGGGGACCGTGGTGCAGGGAAGTAGGATCCAAGATTTTCCTGCGGGCGTGGGCAACTATCCCCCCGGCAGTAAACTTAATCGCTCACATCCCATCATCTTGAGGAGGTCACAAATCCACGTGCACTGATATTGTGTTGCAGTTAGCCATCTCACAATCTTTGCGAATTTGATCCACATTTCGAATCATTGACTGAGCTCACTGAATTATGTGATAGCAAGCGGACAGAGTTATGATTAACAAAAGCATGCGATTAATTAATTCGACATTCCAACGGTGATGGAAGCATCCTAAGTAACCCATCGTGTATCCATAGCAGCAGCGATGGGCTAGCCCCCTGACAGGCAAAATTGATTATTGAATTATTGGAAACATGAGCGTATCTGTGTCTTTACGACTCCGTATGAAAATACTATGTTAAGTCAACTATTCTATATTCTATACTCAATATGTATTACTATGTAGGTCTATATACATATAATACTAGTACTACAAATGCGAATTGACGACCCGAATGGCCGAGTCGGCAGTGACCCTGCCTACGAAGCCAAGGGACCCGGATTCGAGTCCCGGTGGGGGCAAATATTAGTTTGCCCAAACCGGGGGATTTTAGAACGGATTTTTGTACCCTAGTCAAGGTTGTTTATCTATCTAAGTATAATATTTACCTATATAAGTATGTGTATCGTGTCTAGTACCCAAGATACAGGGAATCCTAGTTTGGGGCTAGGTCAATGAGTGTAAGTAGTGTCCAAGGTATTATTATTATTATTATAATGTCTGACATTAAATGATGAAGATACGCTTTTGAATCTAAATTATATTATACAATGCGTGCTTAATTATATTTTGAAATATGGCGAAAGATGGTCAGTAATGGCACAGAGGAATAAATAGGAACAGAGAGAAAGGTTCTAAGGATCCTGCAAAATTCATACCTATATTAGTAGGGTTGGCAAAAAAGAAAAAAGAAAATTAACAAACTGTTACGAGCTTTTATTGACCGAGCGATTTTATTATCTTATTCTTAGGGCGGTATGCCATTGAAATACTTAGGAATCTAATACAGTTCGTCACATGAGGTCGCCCACTTATAATCTCAACTACTCATCATTGAACATAAATATGTGTAGGGTAATAATACTAATACCAATTACCTAACTAAATAACACGGTTTGTGCTACCTACTTTAACATTTTAAATAGCTATACCTAGTCTGGTATTCATTTACCTACCTAGTAGACTCCTTGGGATAGTTAAAATATGAAATATCGTTTCTGTTTCTATTATTATTGATACAAACAGTACAGTACATCATTTTGAAAGTCCAAAACGTACACTTAAACACTTTAATAACGATTTACAGTTAATTCTGCATAAAATAATTCGATAAGGTAGGTGACAACAAATAAGACGTGGTTTATGCAGGCCCTCCGTTTGGTCACTGGCCGAACGAGCGTAAACCGGTTTTATCCAGTGGCGACGCGTACGCGACACAGCGGCTAGTGCTCACTCACACATGCGCAGTATGCTTGTAGTAGGTTACCTACGACGGCGTGGTTCTATGAACCTTTGTCTCTGGTCTTTATTTCCTCTGTGGTAATGGGGCCGCAAAACAATGAATAGGACTAGGACAACAGTTGGCGCTTCATGCCGTGCCAGTTTTTACCGACATAGTGTGCGTCATGCCGTTGCGTCGATAAAAGCGTGCCTGACTTGTGCTATCAATTGCGGTAGTATGCGGACCAAAGAGTTTCGGTCATCTGAGGGCGGAGTTCCAAACCTAATTTTTTCTAAAAATATGTTTCTGTATAATTAATTTTATTTTCCATGAATAAAGTTTTATTTATTTATTTTCCATAAATACCTATCATTACAGTTTGAACCTAATGCGGTAGGTATATTCATCTAGCTTAACTAATTTCATTTATCATTTTAATATATCGTTTTTATAACAAATAAGGAATAGTGTCATTTTTATAAATTCAGCCAGAGTAACCCTGAACACATCAATAAGCTCTGCCACGGGGTTGATAGCTCGAATGGATCGCGTGAGCGGCGCTCTTTCCAGAAGGCACGTGCGCGCGCGCAGTTAAAAGTTCAGTTCAAAGTTCAAAGGGGTTTATTACCGAAGGTATTTACATATACTTAGCAAACGTATTTTTTTGCCTATTCTCTACATTGGACCACTATGGGAATAGCAGGGCGAAGAAACTTCCACAGATTGATTTTCTTGATTGAGATCTCTTTTAAAAATTGTTGTTCTTAACTAATATAAATATTACAATATTAATTATTATTATTAATAAGCAGCAATAAATAATTTCATTTTTTAACAGCAACTTCTGTGTTGATTTAGATTAACCCCATACAGTCCCGTCATTTAAGTAATCTTGAACATTGTATTATCCCTTTTTTATCAAAGTCGCTTTTAAATGGTTTTTAAATTGCTCAAATGGCAATTTTCAAATCTCCAGAGGTATCTTGTTGTAGTAGCGAATGCACTGATCCTTGAAAGAATTGCTTACCTTCGCGAGTCTAAACCGGGGCGCAATTAGTCTGTGATTTTTTCTTAGGTTAACATTAAAGCTAATCGCTGAGTTTGGAAAATGTTATAAGGTTCTTGTGAACAAACATTATATTTTCGAAAATAACTTGACTAGCTACAGTAAGTATGTCGATTTTTTTTAAAAGCCCTATTAAGGAGTCTGAGCGTTATAAATTCTAAATTGCTTGAATAGCTCTTTTCTGTATAATAAATGCTTTCCCCCACAACAAGATACCATAGGACATGACACTATGAATGTAACTAAAATAGAATAGCGTAGATGTAGCCACATCCATGTTTTTTCTGATGTTCCTAACAGCGTAAGCCACAGAACTTAATCTACCAGCTAATTTATCTATGTGGAAACTTATCATTTAGTAATTTTTACGTGTTCCTATCTAAAACTAAACTGGTTTCAACTTGTCTGACATTTGGAAGGGAGAATTTGATACACTTGGTTTTTTACACCCTTATTTTATGTTACTTAAATGTTAATGTGAGGGATGTGGGTTTTATAACCTATTATTTATCTGAGCCATGTAGCGAGGGTAGTCGATTATTATTTAGTTTATTTAATTTCAAGTAAATAAGGCTGTTATTATTTAAATTACTTTTAAGTTAGTTTAGCCAATATAGAACTGGCATACACCAATGTGTAAAAGAACCATCTGAAAAAAAACTTATAAAAAAATTAAAAAACAATGTAGTATCATCAGCAAACAACACTATGTCAGTCAATTTCTTTACCATGAAAGGCAGATCGTTAATATAGACGAGGAATAAGAAAGGGCCTAATATGGAACTTGTAGAACGCCAATTTTTACTCCGGATCCATCAGATATAACGCCGTTGACTGTAGTGTTGAATGCTATTGGTTAATTATGATCTTAGTAGATCCAAAGCTATTCTATTTCTAACTCCGTAATGATTTATTTTCATTAGTAGGTATCATGATCAACACAATAAAATGCCTTCGAGACAAAACACACCGACAACATCCTGTGTAGAATAAATATGAGATATAAGGGTAATACCTGCATCCGCAGTCGATTTACCCCTAGTGAAACCGTATTGTTTACCGCATGGAGTTGTTTAGTATGGTGGAAGTGTGGGCATTAGATTGAGTATAATCTTTTAAAATATTTTACTAAGTCCTGGAAGAACAGATATTGGTCCAGACCACCCTTGTCTCCCGACATGAACAGAGGTATCAGTTTACTGTGTTTCATGAGGTCTGGGAAAGATCCATCGTCAACACATTTATTGAAATATAAGCTAAGTGTGGGGCTATAACTAGAATTACTGAACCAGTGACTTTGACTGATATACCCCACAGATCTTCAGTATTTTTTTAATTAAGTAATCTAAAAGTAAAGTAAAGTAAAGTAATCTAAAAGTATGACAATGTCCTGGGGATCATGATGAAATTTAAAATCTATATATATAGCTATTGCTGTTTTTTAACAAAGTCTGCTTCATATGGAGATGAATTTAGACGCTCTGCTGTGAGTACATATCTAAGCAAGTTTGGCAAATACATGACATAAATTAAATGGTTTGAATAAAGTTATTGATCGTTGTTTAATTGTTGTCTACAAGCAAATCTACATTAAGATCGCCACAAATACCTAAGCTTTTTCTGTTATTACATAGTTCAGTAAGGGCTTCCTCCATAATTTTCTGAAATATTTCTAAATTGCCATGGCCTTTTCATCCCTCGGGATCTGTAGACACAAACAATAATATGGCTATCTAACTCTCACAGCATACCGATGTTTGCCTTTCTACAGTAAGTGCAAGAATATCTTTCCGTTGTTTCACCTTAATATTATTTTTTACTAAGATTAAGGAACCACCTCTATCAGCAGTCTAGATAACAACTGACAAATTTTAATTATTTATTCTATAATACAAATTACATTGGTGTCAAATTTATTAAGAAATAAATATAATAAAAGTTCTTTGCCAGGTAGACCCTACAAGTTTTGATGGGTAATATTTACGTGGGGCTTACCCTTTGTCGCAGTAGTTATGAAAAGCAATGAAAATTAATGTCTCGACCAAAAGTGCAATAAATGTTGAGAGGGCCTCGCCTCACTCGTCCGCTTTCCAGCCTCTGCAACAATATACAAGGCACTAAGCTCGAAAAGAGCGTTTTTCTATTTTCAAAAATTCAAAAAAATATTTAATAATTTGCCCACTTATATATGAGATAAAGACAACGTCATGCATTTTAGATCGAAATTGAAAAAGATGCTAGTCGCAAAAGCATATTATACTGTGCAAGAGTACCTTACAGACCAAAACTAGGCATATTAAGGGCAAATTCGAACGAATAACAGATATGTTCTAATCATGAGTCATGACATGTATTCGCTATAAGTTCTAGTAGTTGATTATTATATATATTTTTTTAATTTTTGTTTTCGACATATCTACTTATACATAGTTTGACATTAACTTATCTTTTGACATTATATCTTTATTTTAAATTGTACACAAAATAATTGTTTTTTGACTCATAAAAAAATTAAATAAAACACTTTTGCATGTATGTAAACTTGATATTATGATATGAAATACTGAAACCATTATGATTTAATTGATTGTGTTAATAATGTACCTATTTAATTGATTTGTACACCTTTAAGGTAGACCATAGCAGATCATAATTATTTGACCTTGTAAACGCCTGTCTCAAACCTATGGGTCATAAATAAACGATTTTGATTTGATTTGATTTGATCAAGCAGCCAAATCGTGCGCATGCTTTTTTACTTTTTTTTTACTTGGTCGTCAGTCCGACGCAGAGTTTTTATTATTTGAGAATTTTTTTTTATAGGTATCAGTCAAGTATATCTTTCATATAAAAGGAACAATAAAACGAATACTTGATCAAACGGGTTAATAACATTAGATTTAGATTAATTTTAAATATTCATTTATGAAATATGTTTCGCTGAACGAATATTTTGCTCATGCAGTTTTGTATGACGATACGACTTGGCAGCACATGCGCAGTAGTAGACATGTGGTGCACGCATATATTTAAAATAAGCCCGCTTCTTGTTTAGTTCATTTATTTACTCGCTCAGTGCATAGTGAAACCCCCTACTTTCGTTGAAATAAATAGCTATATCGATATTTCAATTAGATTACACCTTTTTTGCTAAATTAAATCGCCTTCTCCCTTGTCCCCCAGGAAGAACTCTTGCGCCTGCGGGTCTCGACCGGGCCGCAAGCTCGGTCGCCGCTCCGCCGACACTCCTACCACCCCGAGAAGCCCACCCAGGGAGCCCTCATCCCGTGGGTAGTCGCCATGGGCATGGCCATCCTCGGATTCATCATTGGCAAGTTCCTCATATAGATGTAGGAGCTGACCGCTTGCTCCTTCAACCCCTCTCCGTCTGGTAAACACCCGATCACCTTTACAGTTTTATACTAGATTTTGAGTTGCGCGGACGTCTCGCGTTAGGTTTGTCTTCATTTAGCGTTTTATGTCTAAATCTATGTTTGTAATGGAACTTGACGTGTTCGTTAGTATGATGGCCGGGGGGGGGGGGGGGGGTTTGTAGGGTAAGCGCAAACGTTTTGGACGTATTGGTAAAGTGACCTTCGCAAATCCCTTTTTAAGGGTCATTCCAGCATGATACGCTTATTTGTGATACGTCAAAAAGTTTATCTTTATCCTAATATGCCTCGTCGGCTTTGCTTGTGCCTACATACCTACTCATGTGCCCTACACCGAAAATGTGCTGTTATAAAAGTTATAACCTTGTAAAAGTTTATCGTCGTTAACGTGATTTAAAAGAGAATATAATATATGTAGTGTATAAATATTTACAAGTTAACTAAAGCAATACAATACGCCTTTAATTATTAAAAATAACACAGAATGCACACTTATACCTAGCACACCTGCTTTGCCGTGGGGAGTGCTAACGAGCAATAAACTATTCCCAAGACTCCATATTGTGATCTTTCAAAGACACTGGCATACAATATCTCAAAAATGCGATACTTTGACTCTCATAGTGCACCTATGAGCGTCAATGGCAAGCAACGTTGTTGCGTTGTTACCAGAAGATAAAGCGTTTATAGACATACTCTAAACTCGGCCATCATCACTAAATTTAACGAACACGCCCCGTTCAAAGAAAGTAAAAGTAACAATACAAATAATCAAAACAATCTAACTACCTAACCTCAAATGTACATGCTGTGTAGCTATCATACATAACTAATGCAGTATTTAAATGGGTATTAATTGGTTGCATTAGGTTTCAAATACAACCCAGTTTTTGTCTATGGCATAAACAAAACAGTAGTATGATCGCCCCTTGACTAAATAATTATTGTAAAAAATACTGTAATTGTTGCATAAAAGGTAGCTCTGTTATAGTTGTTGCGATTCACGAGTGCGCGCGGGCCTTAGTAGGCGTGTATAAGCAAGGTGTGTCTGTGTGCTTGGCTAAGCCACATACGATTTGGAACTGGCGCGGCAATTGCATGATTGTCTTTCCAAAAAAAACTTAAAAAAACGTTAAAGTAGGAGTAAAGGCTTTCTAATCTGTGTTGTTTTATTTTATATGCGCACTGATACACCTTTCGCTCGTGATTTGCAAGAACTAAATTATTGTATAATGCTTATATTATATCAAAAAGTTTTGGTTTGTGACCTTCACAGAGGGTAATTAGTCAATGTTAAGGTTACTTGTAGTCCTAAATAGCCTTAACAGAGCCGCTATCAGAATGACGGTTCGTTGACACTGACGTGACGATGACGGTCGACTTTAGTAAGGTAGGTAGAGCAGGCTCAACGTGTGCAATCCATTTCGTGAAATCAGTAGAATTGTCGTCATCAGCAGAATTGCCAAAGATAAAAAAAAATTAAAGTGGAGCTTTCTGAGAGTTGATTAAAAAAACACAAAGCTTCCAAGTAGTTCGCTAGAGAATTAGAAGATATACTGCGGTCCGAAATGATGAAGGGACCATACACAATTCGGACCACAATACTAATATGAAATATCAGACTTGGACCACAAATACCGTGTTGAAACTTGACATTGGCGGAGTCATCAAACTGATGGATGCCATTACCTCGGACTCTCTCTTACTTATTATTACTCATTTATTTCATTTAATTCCGATAATTTACAGTGTATTTTACATATGTTGTGTAGTTAAATATAATATACTAATGTAACTTTACCGATGGCGGCATGGCAATTTCATAAACGAAACCTTCGAGCAGCATTTTCATTATAATATTATTAAAATGATTTTATCAAATTAAATAAATGTCTCTAGTGCAAAAATACAATATTATTTAAAATTCTCTCTAACACGTCACTGAGCGAGGTAGGTGCCAGGTCTACGGTTACTACATAATTATTACCTTTCCATCGCCAAATGCCAAACAATTAATACCTACCTAAAGTAGACCTCGTCAACGCTTCATTGTCACTGAGCGATCATTTTGGTTGTGGTTACGCAACTGACACTCACAACTGTGAAATTTGCTAACAATTTGAATTTATCCCTATGATTGAAACAAAAATGTTAGCATGGATATAATTATGTTCAAAAGTATTATAGGCGTTTACCCTATATTATTTATAATGTTCCAAGTAATAAATGTATTGCGTACCTAATTAATTTACAATGTATAATTGTTACTTGACGCTAACAGAATCTCATTCTTCCATATCAAATGTGTATTTACTTATTGTTTATTTGTTTCATTTGGAAAAATCCTATAGTTCGTCCCGTTTATTTTTAATTGTTAACTGTTTCCTAAGATAGTACAAGACTATTTACTAGGTCTAATTTTGGCATTATGAGCTGTCAACAGTTAAATAAATGGATAGACAGACTATAGCAGCTTAGATTCTACAGGCGTCAAAGTGTATTTGTTAATCCAATTTGATTTATTAGTTTAGTCAACTAATAATTGAAGATAACATTTTGGGATTGATAGCCATCCCCAAGAACCATGGTCGCAAACTAAAATATCCTCACGAAAGAAGGGTCTGCCTTAATAACAGGCAAAAAATCGGGACCTGAGAATTGCGATTTTGTGTGACCGCAGAGCCGGAAAATGGGCTACTTGACAAGAGTACACCACACTGACAAAACTTCAAAAGACACTTCTCACACTTCGTCGAGGTCTTATAAGGATGGAAGCACTCGAACAAACGCATTTCTCATGTCTCTCCTTTTTGAAGCTGATGTTACCAATTACAGAGGGATAATTTTACCTTTCCTATGTGACCATATGTTCCATTGAGGTACCCAAAACAAGCAGAAACATAGCGACACGTCTTACCTTATCCGGGATGACAGAGGCACAACTGTCTTGTTGAATCGATAGATAATTATTCCCCAAATTTTGGAGAGCTAACTTTAAAGTCACGCTAAATGTTGTAAATAAACTACTGTATACATAACATAAGCATATATCTTCGGGTAAATTATGTATTCACGTTATTTATTGGTCTCGGGTCGAACATTGGCTGATTTTGACACAAATGCGATCTAACCCAGACGGAAGTTACGAAAACATATTTTAATCAATCAATTTATTAAGTATCGACAGTATCGCGGTCTCTGTAAATGTTTTTTTACTGTCAAAATAATGAAAGTGCATGTGGTAACTTTTATCGTTTACTTTCTACAAAGGGTCATACATGACATAGCAAAGCACATTCAATGATGATTTAGTGGTTGATACGGGTTTCTTGAATATAGCCGGCCGCGAGATAACTAACTCGGGTCCTAGTTTTACCTACTTACTAAATGTACCTACAATTAGAACATCAGCCACTTTTTTCGATGTACTACTTCAATGATACTTAAGAAAATGCTAAATTATAGGAGTGATATCTGAATTAGTTCTAACGAAGTATTTATATGTAACATCTGAGCGGAGGATATTCAACATAGTGTAGTGTTTAGTCGTGGTTTAAGGCCTTCTGAGAAACCAAGAGGATCAGCCTGATCCGTTCAAACTCATAAACTAGGCGTCATCAGGACTGGTGAAGGCACTTCTTGCAGCAGTTTTATGACACTACATTTTAGGCATGGACTTCGCTCTTGTTATATGTGCATTTTTATTTTTTTTATTTAAACTTGTCTGATATAACGCGGTTCTTACCATGGCTGTCAATGTAACAACCTTATTATATCAAAAATGTATTCAATATGGTGAATGGACTATTGGATATATAACTTATGTGATCCCTTATTTCTAGTATTTATTTTGGGCTGAGTATACATATAGTTATGATTGTCGTGTGGAGCTTGCTCCTATCGGTTGGTCACTTGGTCGTTACTGTTTATGAGTTGGCGGTCAGCCATTACAAAACAATCTCTAATGTAACTACATATACTATATTCAATTGTAACCGCTTTTTAGTCATCTCATGTAATTTCACGTTTGGATTTTTTGTGGGATGAAATTGGAAAGGGCTTTTTATTTATCATCCCACTAAAAGGCCTGTCAGACCATGCGATAGTTAGGGTAATGTTTGGTGGGCGTCAATAGTGTATACTAATCAAGTAGAGGCCGTACTTACTTCTTAGTCTCTTTTCGGGATCTGGGCCGATACGATGTCTTCTCCATTTATCTCTGGCCATGGCCATGCGCGCCCCCCCCTAAATACCAAGATGCTCTAACTGTCCAATGGTTTGATGGATCCTTCAATTTATTTTATCAATAGTTAAAATAGTTCTTTAAAATTTACGTATGGTGTTGTTGTTAAAAGCTATTCTTATCGTTTTGTCTTAAATTAATAAAAAGACTTTAATTTATGGACGCTGGTTTCATTTAGTTTAGGCCAATTTGTACATACAATATTTATTTATTTTAATTACATAACAATTCGTGACATCATTACAGGTGTCTGCCCGATTCAATATCATATAAGTATCTTAATAATTATATAAGTATCCTAAATCAATTAATTATCGACACAAAGTAAACCAGACCGACAGGGTTTAGATTTAGAGCATGATTTCTAGTGCCTCTGATGGCGTTGACCTCAGGCAGCCTGTGATGGCTAAACATGCCATTCTCTGGAACTGCTGTAGTTGTGGTTTGTATTGTTCGTTGCCACCATACCAGAGCCATATGGGTCTCGCCACAGCCATATCGTTCTGCCAGTGTAGGAAGATGGTAGGGAACGGATGGGGACTCAAGCCTAAAATATGTCGAAGGATGTATACCCTTCGACATATTTTAGGTTTGAGTCCCCATCCGTTCCCTACCATCTTCCTGCAAATACCAGACTGTTTAATCCTTTTTCAAATAGCAACATAAAAATATTATCCCTGCTGGAATAACAACTTATACACTGGTCAGCAAATAAACCGAGCCACCCGCTACCTAGGAACTCTGATTCGATTTTCTCAAAAAGTATAAAACTTACAACTATCAAAGTTATACCTACAAAAAGTGCGTTTCATGGTGATTAAAATGACTACAAATTAATTCGAAAGTACCGTCAACTCACATTGTAATCAAGCAACAAACACAATGCTAACGATTTGCTCTGTTTTCACCAGAGTTTGAAATTAGCGTTCTTTTTCTCTACAATGAGGGTAGTCGGATATTTCTTAACATTTCTTTAGTTTTTGCCCATCGTTTGCTCAGACGCGTGTGTTTTTGCTACTTTTTTCGATTAATAATGGATACAACACCTCAGGAAGCAGCTCAAGCTGTAGCATTACTTCAAGCAGGCATTGCGCAACGTGAAGTCGCTCGAAGGCTTCGAATCAGCAGATCTTCGGTGCAACGAGTTTACAGACTATACCTAGAGACTGGAGCATTCGATCGCCGTCCAGGTACGGGCAGACCTAGGGCTACATCAGCAGCAGATGATCGTTATATCCACCTTACTGTTCTGCGAAATCGCCACCTCAACGCAATTCAAGTCCAACAAAGTCTGCGTGACGAACGCCAAGTGGTCATAAGTTCAGATACCGACAGAAGGAGACTTGCTGAACGGAACCTGACCCCAAAAAGAGCTGCAACAGGCCCAGCATTAACGGTAGCACACCGTCGAGCACGACTTGAATTTGCTCGAGAGCATAGGGATTGGACATTAGAGCAGTGGAGTAATGTACTCTTCACTGATGAGACCAGGGTGAGTCTACATGGAAGTGATCGACGTCAGAGAGTATATCGTCGCCCTGGAGAACGTTATTCTCAGTGTTGCATCGAGGAAACTGTTGCTTATGGAGGAGGATCTGTAATGGTCTGGGGCGGCATCTCGTTAACAGCACATACGGCGTTAGTTTTCATCGAACCGACGGGCCGTACACGTGGACTGACTTCTCATCGCTACATTACTGAAATCCTCGCAGACCATGTGGTACCTTACGCAGGATATATCGGACAGGATATGCAATTGATGCATGATAATGCACGGCCTCATGTTGCTCATGTGGTGACCCAGTATCTACGCGACGTCAGCATTCGTACGATGGACTGGCCAGCTCGAAGCCCGGACTTGAATCCGATAGAACACTTATGGGATGAGCTGAAACGTCGGGTTCGAGCCCGGGTACCTGCTCCAACAAGGCTTCCAGAGCTGCGAATCGCAATTGAAGAAGAGTGGAATACAATTCCTCAAGATTTTATCGTCAGGCTCGTAAGGTCGATGAATACAAGGATGCTGGCAGTTATCCGAGCAAGGGGAGGGAATACGGAATATTGATCAAAAACTTTTTTTTGATTTTATCTTTGTTTTTGGCTTTAATTTTTTTTTCACTTTATCATTACTAACGATTGTCACGACTGGAAAACGACTCTTCTTTGTAAAATCCTTAATAAACACTGAAATATTGATTAAACCCAATGAGTTTCCTTTCATTTTAATCACCATGAAACGCACTTTCTGTAGGTACAACTTTGATAATTGTAGGTTTTTTAGTTTTTGAGAAAATCGAATTAGAGTGCCTAGGTAGCGGGTGGCTCGGTTTATTTGCTGTCCAGTGTAGAACTGGCAACGAACGAGGAAATAAAAATCAAATTCAAAAATGGATACCAAAATTTTGGCTACAAAAGCCAATCGCGCAATTGTACCCTGGATTGTGGTCGATTGTTCAACGATTTTTGATTGCATTCCCATCATCTTATTTGTGTGAAAGTGGATTTAGCGCTGTGACAACGTTGCTTACTAAACAAGGAAATCGTTCGCATGTTACCGAACGCGGCGACTTAGGACTGCTTTTGAGTTATTAAAATCTGATATCAACAAACTTGTTAAAAGTCATCAGATTCATCCCTCTCATTAGATTAGTTTTATAGTAGTTTATGTGACTGATTCATAATGGAGGGCATTAGAACTCGAGAGTGGGTTAATGAAACGAGCCGAAGGCGAGTTTCCCAATAATATGACTCGAGTTTTAATGCCTAATTATGTACAGTTACATACACTAGTTTATCTACACACATATCATAAGCTCTCTTTGATGTGTTCAGGAACCGCATGTTTGACCGGCATTGTGGCATTGAGTTGTTTAGCTTGTTCTGTAGCACCAACTTCACAGACAAAGTAGGGGCGACACGCAGGCGAGCGACGGCGGCGTTTGAAATTTGTATGTCATTATATGTAGAAAATTTACACATGGTCATAATGTTCAATATCCAGATAAGAAATGAGTTTTTACAAAGTAGTTTAACATTATGCTGATCGTAACGTGCGGTTTTTGGACGCAGTAAAGAGGGTTTATGATACGTGTGTAGATAAAAATAAAAATTGGTTAGGTACCTATCTATTTTGTTTCTTTTAATTTGTATAAAACATACTTTTAATGTTATAAAGTTGCGTTTTAATTGCTCTCAATGGTAAAAATGTCTCGTTTAGAATGTCAGTTTAAACTTCAGACCAGCCTGATATAGCATACTATAATTAAATTAATGTAATGTAATTAAAGTAGTGTAAATAATGTAATGAATGTCATTATGGGTTAGGAATGTAAAGGGGGCGCTGAAAAATAATTGATTTTCAAAGTGAAAGTGCAAGACGAAATAAGTTAGAGATCCCTGCGTTAGAGTGCTCGCGCCGGAGGACACGGATACGCCGGTCGCCATACATGATCTACTACATCAAAATGGAAAATGTTTAAATACAAATACTTACCTCCACAATAGTAACATTACCACAACATTTATTAGTACAATATGAGGTACATCGCCATACAACAGAACCATTAAGATATTTTTTGTGGCGATGGTATCTATATTTTCCACAAATTAGAGCTATTCCACCATTAATATTAATGAAATCGAGTTCTTCTGTGGACATTGTTGTTCGATGTGAATAATTTAGAATTAATTACTTTAAGAAAAAGATTTAAGACATAATTATATTGAAATAAGAAATCATTTTGTTTATGTTATTTTTATAAGAGAAAATGACATTACTTTTAGTTCTATATTAAAAATGTTGTTAAAAGGAGCTGTGGTTACAATAATTGCAGTTGTATTATTTGAAATTGTTTTAATTGGACCTGGGAATTCTACTATGGTGCCGTGGTCCAACTGCAAAGATAGTTGGACCACGACCCATAGTAAAGGCCCGGAGACCAACTAATTTGACAGAGCAGTAGGACCACTGCCCCGAAACGGGGACCGTCAGGTACCGAAAAATATGTACCTACAGTAGATAGTTTATGAAACCAAAAACACCCTCGATGAATTAACAAGTGAGCTTCCCTCTCCCACCTTCGAGCTCCATCATCAGACCAGCTCGATGGTATCATATTATTGTATTGTCATCTGAACTACATAAATATACTTAGTATGTTTCGTATCGACAGAAGAAATATTTGAAATCTGTGGCGCGGCGGTTGTGGCTCTGCCCGGGTTCGATCCCCGGCTGGGGATACAGAAAAAAACCCCAGGTCTTGGATGTTGCCGCTGTTTCTGGCTCCCACGACAAAGTGTAGCTAGTGTGGAGCCACAAGCAATGTATATATGTTCCTGAATGTAAATGTTTACTTAAAACTTAAAATAGAAGTGGGCGAAATTATGTATCGTTCCTAGATTTTTTACACACTTTTATTTAGTTATAAGTGGACCTTTAACCCCTTAATACATGGCCTGACTTGAAATGGATTGCGATTTTCAACCTTATTGCTTGGTAATAAAGTTCAAAACCTATGAATCCATATTTATGTTAGTATGCAGTAAAGGGTTAAGGAGAAATTTCCATTCCTAGATGTGTGCACTGCAGATCGGACCTAACGTGGGTGTTAAAATAGGTTAAGGAGTTGACGTCTTATTTTATAGTGTAAATAAAATTTGAGTTTATTGCACATATTGGTTTATTACAACAATCTAAAGAATATTTTACTTCACTAACATTTATAATAAATAATGAAAATAAAATTCGATTTTATTGCACATATTGGTTTATTACAACAAAAATCTAAAGAACATTTTACTTCATTAACATTCATAATATTAATGAAGTAAATTCGGAGTAAACAGAGCAGGCTGTAAAATCGATAATTGTTTTAATCAATGCAAGCGACTAAACACCGACATCTATTTATTATGTTAGGACTAAGCAAATACCACGGAAACAGTAATTTAATAACAAAATATCTTTCTAATAACAAAATATCTGTTAGAATATCAAAATGCCAAAATTAAATGCACCGAGTGGTTTTGTTACAATGCTATACTACCCATATCGTTTAACATAGTAATTTCTTGCGGTAGTGTTTCGGTGCGGGAGGAGTGACATTACCTGCTGAGCCGATTAATTAGCATGTCACGTACATATTATTATACCTACTTATGTAGTTGACGACTTTACTGTAGTAACATTTCTGAGAAGGATTCTATGACTACATACAAAAGATTCAAAACTGCTATTTACTCTTACTTACCCAGTGAAAGGATATGAATTGCGAAGAAATATGAGAGCGTTTAGAATTGCAGAAAATATGCTATGAAATACACGGAATACATGAATTCATGGAAGGTTAAAAAGAGCGAAAAGAGATGAAATGCTAATTAATCGCTGCGCCGACCCCGCACTGGTACCTCGCGTCATACAGATCGAAGCCACAACACTCCCCCCGCAAATGTTGCCATTTATTTTTCCTACTTATTTTTTTTTCCTTGGCAATTTGGTGCCAGTCATATTCGCTAACATTGACGCTCAAGTGAAATTTAATTTAATTGGAATTTTATATTATTTTCACGTACTAAATGGCAAATCAAGATACTTAATTTATTGGATACATAAAAATTATTTGAGATCATTTGGAAATGTAAAATATAATTACAATTACAAATAATAATATCTATTACGTTAAAAATTATAGTGTTTTAAACAATTAAATAGCCATCGAATAATAATAATTAAGCTGCTAGTGGAGAAATTTAAGACAGCAATATTTTATAGATCACCGGGGTAAAATTTGATCTAACTTAACTGAGAGCATAAAATCTATATCCATGAAGCGCAGCGATTTAGTACCCAAATATGCAATGTAAAAGTAGTCTGCACACAAATAGTTTCGTTATCACGAGATATCAACTCAATGAGCTCAACCGCTTTACCCAGACAAGGATGCTATTTGTGAGATAAGGTGCCGAAATATGAAGTAGGTGTCAAATTAAACCGACTTCAAAGAAAGATGAGGTTGTCAATTCGTTTTGTATCAGGAGACCATCCGTTTCATCTAGCCCTCATTCAAAGCAGGAGAAAGTTAATATATTCGTGAGAACAATGCTCCAAATAATGACGATGACACTGGTAGTTGGTAGTAGGGGGAGGGGGTACTAAACGGCTTTGCTTT
Organism: Argyresthia goedartella; assembly: GCA_949825045.1. Lineage (NCBI taxonomy): Eukaryota > Metazoa > Arthropoda > Insecta > Lepidoptera > Argyresthiidae > Argyresthia > Argyresthia goedartella. The sequence continues at coordinate 43,166,118 of OX463806.1, read as the reverse complement.
TCTTATACTATTTACACGATTTAACTATCATTACATCAAAAACGATGATTATATATCCCTATAGAAGAAAAGAAGTCCTAAAGGAAGTACTTTTTTTTCTCTCAATCTCAAAAATCATCGCATCTTTTTTTTTATAACACATGTTATAAAAAAAAAACTGTACAAATCTCACAAAACACTTAGTAAATAATCAAATATAAAAACTTAGTTGAAAATAATATATGCTCTACTAATATTACTTGACTGACTTAGAAGGAATACGTTTTATACAAAGAAAAATAATTTACATCACTTAGGCTAAATAACAAGTAAAAAATCCATAGGCCCCACGCATGTTTAAGTAGTTATCTTTAAGTACAATGTAAACAAGAATGTATTTACAACGATGGCACTTTCACACTACAACATTTATAATTTGAATGTGCCCTATATAAAATATATTTAAAATAAATTATGATTTCACTTAAAACTAATAAGAAGAACGTTTCTAGTTTACCATTGGACCAAATAATTAACATTTATTACACGAACAACATCTGACTTTTTAGTTTTCATTTGGAATATTCGTATAATCTATGTCAAAGACTGCAGAAGTCATATACGCAAATTGTTAGATGACTATTTAAATCAGGATATGGAAAACGTGGACGAGACATGACAATGATTAACTAGCCTAAAGAAGGTGCATATTCTTAGTCTTAAGGCTTATATATACATACAACTTCTTTGTCAATACATTACAAGATCAAAATAAATAAGTTAATAAAATTAGACAGGAGTGAAGAATTCATAATTAAATTAAATATACATAAATATTCGAGGGATGAGATAGAGATTATTAAAGTTGTATATGGGAAGGCTTTGAACAATATATGCTTCATGACGAGGGTATAGAGTTACCAGAGGTTATAGAGAGACCAGCCAATGATAGATGAGTTGTATGGATGTTTTATCAAACTTCATGTAACATTGGCAGAAGGGTGAAGTGGCTCCGTAACATTCTAGAATGGACGAGGATGGCCAGAGTAGAACAGCTAATGCGAATGGCAAAGGAGAACTAATATGGGGTTTGACCACAAAGTTCTAAAACTGAGGCACAAAAGAATAACTTAAAGAAAATGAAAAGATAATTTTAAATGCCAATATAAGTGTAACCCTCACATGTTTCGTATGGCCGGTCTTTGGACCAGACTCATAAACTTATCTTGCTGCCATCCTGTATCATTGCTACTTAATATTGTGTGATAATATTGCATACAAAAGTTTGCTTCCAATTTCATTGTGCCCATAGATGATATATCAAGATGAAGTGTCGACTGCTAAATATAAAAGTACGGGTCATCCCACGTATTAACTACGTATTTATGTATGTATAAATAAGTTGAGGACCTTAGCTTCTAATTAATTAATATGAGGCAATATTATAGTAATGTCATACATTCTAAATAGTAGATATAAAATAGGAGGATGGTCAACAAAATTAAAAAGCAGAGTTATATTGCTCTACATTTAAAACATTTAAGTAAATTTGATCCAGCTTATGAATTTATTAGCTACTTAACTACTTTGATACGATATTTATCAAATATTAATTATAAATAAACATTTATCAACTTGCGTAACAAAATCATGTATTTATTGTATAATTTTCATGTCATTATGATCTACATAGAAAGCGTGCCTTGAGATGTTTCGATATTTCTTAATTTTTATTTCCTGACATGCAGTATTCTATTAAAAGTTCAATTATTTATTAACACCTACGCTAGAAGATAAGTACATACAAATAAATAGCTTCACAATGTGGCGATTGGTACACCATGCATACTTAAGTATTTTAACTTAAATATATCAACAAATTTAAACAGACACGCTTAATATTGTAATCTAGTGTAGAATAGTGACTGCTCATTTTGATGGCCTTACCTAAGACTAATTACAATTATAAATAGTATAAGCAATTGGATCATATATATATATAATTAGCATTCATTTTGTAATTTGACAATATTTTATTTAAAAAAGGAAACGCAGAAGATGCGACGACTGTGGAGTTTCTTCGGTGAGCTCTTCTCCACAGATTCCGCCATTGTGTTAGTGAACTCACCCAAAAAAATGTAATGACGGATCTAAGTGATGTAACAACATCCTATGGAAATAAATGATTTTTGATTTGATTTGATTTGATTTGATTTTAATTTAAATTCAATAAATAAAATTCGCAATTCTTCCCTAACTACTCACATACACGGTGATGATGAGGCATACACAAAGTCATTGCGTTATAAGATTGCTGCTGCTGGAGGCTGCTCGCTCATGGCAATCCAGCCCCCTGCACCGCGAATGGAGGCTCCTGCACCGACCCTCATCCACAGTTTTATGATGATTAATGTGTTAGTAAAATTATTTTAAATGATGTTTTTTAAATGATATTAATTAATTTTATTATTGAATTGGAAACAATGTAATTATTTTAAACTATTTTATCTTTGACATTTTTTGTCATTTTTCTACATTCATATATTGGACATTTGTTGGTTAAATTATTCAAATTGTGTGTGAATCAATGTTATTATTAATCTATTTTATCTTTTGACATTTTATATTATTCGACATTTATAATAGTCTGGAAATAAAACAATTATTATTATTATAAGTGCGTTTTCAGTATCGTGCATGTTTTCCCATATTCATACTGACAGCACCCGCATACCGGGTCAATCAATCCCTTATCAAATGCCGCGTGTGTGATGAGCCCGCATGACACTGAAATCGCACTAAGATCATGACATACTCGAGAAGTCTATGCCAAGTCAAGACATGAACGCGTTTAAATCGGTGTGGCAGAAACGTCTCGAAGCTGTGAACTTAGTGAATAGACCTTAAATCCCGGATAGTTGTAGCAGACAACAATGCAACTTGTAATATAAGATTTGTTAGGCGGCTTCCGCTGAATCGTTTTCCCGTGCAGTGACTTTCAGCATTTGCATTTTTCCACGATCTCCTTGATTCACCTTGTAAAATTTCTTGGTCCGACTTTTATGTACTAGCGAAAATGTTTAATCGCTTTTGGCCTCGATCGCAGGTTTTTTGATGGCAAATTTTCTCAAAATCTTGTTTTTATAATCGTAAATATATATAATTTTTTCTGGCGTATTAATTTCTAGTTGCATAATTTCTTAATAAAATTTGTATAGGTACGGGAATATAACTCCTTGCTTTTACTGAGTTTTTTTTTAACTGAAAGCAAATTTTAAATAAGAAGAGAGAGCATTCGCGTGTAATGAGCATTTGGCGTCGAATATTCGAGTGGACGTTGAGCCGAGCGATATTATTTATTATAGTTGCTTGTTTACGAATGCTTGCGAAATAATGGTCTCAGGGGGACACTACAAAGGCTCATTTTCACAGAGGTTCCACCTAGCTACGGCCGCCGCATCAGCCGCCCGATGAGTCTTTACACTACTCTTGCCATCGCAGCGACGACAGGTCGGGCGACCGTTGCTTTCTGCGGCGGATGAACCGCGGCCAATGCAAAATATATTGCATAAAAAGGTACGAAGATGCAAGGTAGATAAATATAACTATCAGTTATTTTTATTTTATTTTATTGTATTAGGAGAACAAACAGTTTTACACACTCTATTAATAAACTTATATTAGTAGTTTATGTGACTGCTCCATAATGGAGGGCATTGAAACTCGAGAGTGGGTTTATGAAACGAGCCGAAGGCGAGTTTCATAATAATATCACTCGAGAGTTTTAATGCCTAATTATGTACAGTTACATACACTAGTTTATCTACACACATATCATAAGCTCTCTTTGATGTGTTCAGGAACCGCATGTTTGACCGGCATTGTGGCTCTGCAATTGTTTAACTTGTTCTGTAGTACCAACTTCACGCAGACGGGCGTCGGCGTTCGAAATTTGAATGTCAGTACCTACTTCACAGACAAACTAGGGACGGCACGCGGGTGGGCGTCGGCGTTCGAAATTTTAATGTCATTATATGTAGAAAAACTACACATCCATTATGTGTAGTTTTCCAGATTCGAAACGAGTTTTTACCAAGTAGTTTAACATAATGCTGATCGTAACGTGCGGTTTTTGAACGCAGTAAAGAGGGTTTGTGATACGTGTGTAGATAAAATAAATTATAACCATTAATGAGTTCTCGCATGTAGAAGCTAAAAAAAAACTGCCTGCTTGCGGTTATACAGAGAAAAATTAAAAATATAGTACTGTCTGGATAACAACATTAGAATGTATAACTTATATATAATTGACAAGATTTATAAATTTAATCATAATAATTAACAAGAAATTATAAGAATAGAATAGAATAGAAAATAATAGAATTAGAAGAATAAATAATACCAAGTCTAATTATGTACATGAACATATTCAAAAGAAGAAATATTCTGTCAAGAACCACCGCGAATTCTAAAATCATCTTGTGTGTAATTTCATGATTTGAAATAACACGATTGTAAAAACCTGCGATCGAAGCCAAAAGCGATTAAACATTTTTGCTAGTACATAAAATTCGGACCAAATAATTTTGTGTCAGACGCACAATGACCTATTATGTTAAAACGATTACCAAAAACGCACCTATTTTACTACTAAATTCGAAATGGCTGCCAGAATGGATAATGTCCATTCTGGCAGTCCACCAAAAATGCATGATGTCCACCAAATTGTGTTTGGATAAATTATCACCAAACTTCTTTTTATGTTTTGTCTATATCAATATTGGTCTTGTCCCCAAACGTGGGTTCGTCCTTCAGGAACGTCCCCGAACGATCCATAATAGGTATTTCCGGTGGCGATGGATACTCTTTTGTGTTTCTCTTACCTCTCTGCTTCGCCGCCGGTTTGGCTGTGATTTCCTGTTTGATTTTGGGCACCACTTTCGCCGAGCTTGACGTTGTTGCCATCATTAGGGAGCAGGAGACCTCACGATTGGTCGCTGGTTTTGGGGGCTTGGCTCCGTTGGGCACTCGTTTCACGTAGACTGGTATCTTGGACTTTGCCCCTTGGCTTTTGCTGACGGGCTGAGGTATGGCCTTCACAGCTGTAATGGGAGATTTAAGTTACAATAGGGTCGGTGTCATTGTGAGTTGATAAGAATGATGTACTAAACATCCCCTTAATTAAAATAAAATATTAAAACACCTTTCTGTTAGAACCTGGTTATTATACTGTTTTAGGTCATCAACCAAATGGTTTGTTCAGAAGGAGTCATAAAATAGTAGGAGTATTTTCGTAGACATTTATTTTCTACTTCATTAGCTGACCCGACAGACGTCGTCGTTCAGTCAAAAGCTACAAACGCCATCCTTCGATATAAGCATGCAGTACAAAGATTTATTTTTTTCAGCAATCCTATTTCTGTTTTTCATATTTTTTTTTCCGTAAGAACCTTTAACGAATACCTTAGCGACTGTTTGAAGACTATATTAAAATGTTACCGACACATTTAGCGATTCATTTGTAATATTGCGCACTAGGACTATCTTGTTGAAAAGACAAGCCCTTTCCTGTCTAGGTTTGCTGGAAGAAATCTCTCTTTAGATGTAAGCTGGCCTTTGCTTTGTTAAACGCTTTTAAAACCAAGTGTATCAAATTCTCACTTCCAAGTGTCAGGCAAGTTGAGAGTTTAGTGTTAGACAGCAACACGTGAGAATTAGTAAATGATAAGATGTTACTTGGAATAACCATTTAAATCAACTTGCAATGGGGACCCCACATATATTAGCTGCTAGGTTAAGTTTTGTGGCTTAGGCTGTTAGGAAAATCAGACAAAACACGGATCTGGCTACAATTAGGCTAGTCTATTGTAGAGTTACATTCATATTGTCATGCAATATGGTTTCTTGTTGTAGGGGAAATTTAAACTATTTTTATTCTACACAAAAGAGCCATTCGAGCAATTTATAATTTAAAATACACAAGACTACCTAAGATAACTTTTAAAATAAATTGACATACTGACCGTAGCTAATCAATTTATTTTCGAAAATATAATTGTACATAAATTATATTGTGCATGAACAAACAAACAAACAAACATTTTTCAAATTTAGCGATAGCTGTCACAAACTAGTTGCGCCCCGGTGTAGACTCGCGAAAGTTAGTAATTCTTTCAAGGGTCAGTCAGTCATTCTATGCTACAACAAGATAGCTCTTGAGATTTTGAAATTGCCATTTGAGCAATTTAAAAACCATGTAAGAACAACTTCATCTAAAAAGGAATATAACCAAACATTAATAAATAACAACTCTATGGGGTTAATATAACTCAACACCGAACTCGCTTATAACAATTTTGAAATAATTTATTCCTGCATATTATTTATAATAATTAATGTTGTAGTATTTGTATTAGTTAAATATAACCATTTGTTCAAAGAGATTTAAAAATCAATCTATAGGATTTTCTTCGCCCTTCCTACTTCCCCCAGTGGTCCAATGTATCTGGCTCAACACAGACCTTGCTGTTAATAATTTTGTATATATTTATTGCTGCTTATTAATTATGGTAATGATAATATAAGTATATTTTGTATTAGTTAAGCACAAGCAATTTTAAAAGAGACCTAAAAATCATCAATCAGTTGCTACGCCCTGCTTCTCCCACAGTGGTCCAATGTAGAGAAGTGGCAAAAAATTACGATTGCTAAGTATATGTAAATATCTACAGTAATAAAGAAATTTGGAATTTGGAATTTATAAATGTACCATTATAATGTCAGTGTAATAAATAATAAATAATAAATTACGTACATTCAACAGATCCTTGCGCATGCTTGATTTTCGTGTAAGTCGCGTACTTATTGCTCGCTACCGGCTCGCTTAGCGACTCCGTACTCGGCTCGGCTGTGCGTGGGCGGGACGTCGTCGCGAGGCTGTCCTGCGATATAGCTTGCGAGCCCGGATTGGCCGGCTGGCGCGCCTTCTCCCGACTGGTCCGGAGATTTCCCGCTTGGATCGGGCTCGAGTTGCGTGACGATTCACTCGATGAAACCATTTTGACTGTCAGCCTGTTGACCGACGTTTTCTTATCGGCATCAGCCTTCGGTTGCAAATACCTAGGTTTCGTTTTATCGAATTTATTCGGGCGTGCAACGTTTTTGCCCGCCACTCGTTCTTGCGACTTGTGTTTCTGCGCTTGGTTGTACCTCGCCCTTTCCTCTTGCGCCTTTGTTGTTCGGATCGGCGGCACGGTTGGCTCCATTTTCTTACTACCGACGATGTCCGTCGAGCCTGGTTGGAGTGGCGGTTTGATCGTGTATGGCACGAACGAGGCTCTCACCTGTTCCATATCCACGCTGCGGGTAGACGGATGGGGTCGTGACGTCACTTGGCATTGCGTCTTTTGGGGCTTATTTTGCGATGAGTTAGAGGATGTCATCGACGGTCCTCCGAGTGTGATGCAGCCTAGTACTCTGAGCCTCTTCCTCAGTTCCTGTGGGAGTTCTTTGAAGGCTTGCGTGTCTACAGCGCGGGGAGCGGATAGTACTATTGAACTCTCGCACTGCGTTCTCCAAGTGTTTGCGTTGCTCCACATTAGGCTGTGTTTGCAGATGTTATCGCCGTTTGTAACCACGTCGGGTTTTAGGTTCTGGCTCCGGATTTGCTTCACGGTTTGGGATAGGAAGCAGTACGTTCTGAAAATTAAAAAGTACAGTTTTAGCATCAGCCCTTCTGTGGTATCTTAGCTTTTAAAAGTAATATTTATGTTGTGTTACTGCGAATCTTTCCTAAGCTGACTATGACATTAGGATCATTACAAAATATCACGCACTAGAGAAGGTATACTTCAATTTCCTAGAGTCAAGGAGATCATCGATTACACACGTGTATGTCTAGACGAAGATCCATCGTGATAACGTTACCTGCAAGCCTCATCAGCGGGTGCGCACTCAATAGCGTCTGACATACAGTCCTATAAGTGTGTTAGGTTAGTCAGCCGTTCAGTCGGTCAGTTGTCGGTCAATCAATAGTAAGTCAGTCAGTCAGCAGCCAGTCAGTCACTAGTGAGTAAGACAGGAGAAACAATTGACTTTACCTGCAAGCCTCAACAGCGGGTGCGCACTCAATAGCGTCTGACATACAGTCCTATAAGTGTGTTAGGTTAGTCAGCCGTTCAGTCGGTCAGTTGTCGGTCAATCAATAGTAAGTCAGTCAGTCAGCAGCCAGTCAGTCACTAGTGAGTAAGACAGGAGAAACAATTGACTTTACCTGCAAGCCTCAACAGCGGGTGCCCTCATATAGGCTGCAGACATAAGTGTGTTAGGTTAGTCAGTCGATCAGTCGGTCAGTTGTCGGTCAATCAATAGTAAGTCAGTCAGTGAGTCACTAGTGAGTAAGACAGGAGAAACAATTGAGTTTACCTGCAAGCCTCAACAGCGGGTGTGCACTCAATAGCGTCTGACATTCAGTCCTATAAGTGTGTTAGGTTAGTCAGTCGATCAGTCGGTCAGTTGTCGGTCAATCAATAGTAAGTCAGTCAGTCTGTCAGTCAGAAGTCAGTCAGTCACTAATCAGTAAGACAGCAGAAACAATTGAGTTTACCTGCAAGCCTCAACAGCGGGTGCGCACTCAATAGCGTCTGACATACAGTCCTATAAGTGTGTTAGGTTAGTCAGCCGTTCAGTCGGTCAGTTGTCGGTCAATCAATAGTAAGTCAGTCAGTCAGCAGCCAGTCAGTCACTAGTGAGTAAGACAGGAGAAACAATTGACTTTACCTGCAAGCCTCAACAGCGGGTGCCCTCATATAGGCTGCAGACATAAGTGTGTTAGGTTAGTCAGTCGATCAGTCGGTCAGTTGTCGGTCAATCAATAGTAAGTCAGTCAGTGAGTCACTAGTGAGTAAGACAGGAGAAACAATTGAGTTTACCTGCAAGCCTCAACAGCGGGTGTGCACTCAATAGCGTCTGACATTCAGTCCTATAAGTGTGTTAGGTTAGTCAGTCGATCAGTCGGTCAGTTGTCGGTCAATCAATAGTAAGTCAGTCAGTCTGTCAGTCAGAAGTCAGTCAGTCACTAATCAGTAAGACAGCAGAAACAATTGAGTTGACCTGCAAGCCTCAACAGCGGGTGCGCACTCAATAGCGTCTTACATTCAGTCCTATAAGTGTGTTAGGTTAGTCAGTCGATCAGTCGGTCAGTTGTCGGTCAGTCAATAGTAATTCAGTCAGTCAGCAGCCAGTCAGTCACTAGTGAGTAAGACAGGAGAAACAATTGACTTTACCTGCAAGCCTCAACAGCGGGTGCCCTCATATAGGCTGCAGACATAAGTGTGTTAGGTTAGTCAGTCGATCAGTCGGTCAGTTGTCGGTCAATCAATAGTAAGTCAGTCAGTGAGTCACTAGTGAGTAAGACAGGAGAAACAATTGAGTTTACCTGCAAGCCTCAACAGCGGGTGTGCACTCAATAGCGTCTGACATTCAGTCCTATAAGTGTGTTAGGTTAGTCAGTCGATCAGTCGGTCAGTTGTCGGTCAATCAATAGTAAGTCAGTCAGTCAGCAGCCAGTCAGTCACTAGTGAGTAAGACAGGAGAAACAATTGACTTTACCTGCAAGCCTCAACAGCGGGTGCCCTCATATAGGCTGCAGACATAAGTGTGTTAGGTTAGTCAGTCGATCAGTCGGTCAGTTGTCGGTCAATCAATAGTAAGTCAGTCAGTGAGTCACTAGTGAGTAAGACAGGAGAAACAATTGAGTTTACCTGCAAGCCTCAACAGCGGGTGTGCACTCAATAGCGTCTGACATTCAGTCCTATAAGTGTGTTAGGTTAGTCAGTCGATCAGTCGGTCAGTTGTCGGTCAATCAATAGTAAGTCAGTCAGTCTGTCAGTCAGAAGTCAGTCAGTCACTAATCAGTAAGACAGCAGAAAAAATTGAGTTGACCTGCAAGCCTCAACAGCGGGTGCGCACTCAATAGCGTCTGACATTCAGTCCTATAAGTGTGTTAGGTTAGTCAGTCGATCAGTCGGTCAGTTGTCGGTCAGTCAATAGTAAGCCAGTCAGTCAGCAGCCAGTCAGTCACTAGTGAGTAAGACAGGAGAAACAATTGACTTTACCTGCAAGCCTCAACAGCGGGTGCCCTCATATAGGCTGCAGACATAAGTGTGTTAGGTTAGTCAGTCGATCAGTCGGTCAGTTGTCGGTCAATCAATAGTAAGTCAGTCAGTGAGTCACTAGTGAGTAAGACAGGAGAAACAATTGAGTTTACCTGCAAGCCTCAACAGCGGGTGTGCACTCAATAGCGTCTGACATTCAGTCCTATAAGTGTGTTAGGTTAGTCAGTCGATCAGTCGGTCAGTTGTCGGTCAATCAATAGTAAGTCAGTCAGTCAGCAGCCAGTCAGTCACTAGTGAGTAAGACAGGAGAAACAATTGACTTTACCTGCAAGCCTCAACAGCGGGTGCCCTCATATAGGCTGCAGACATAAGTGTGTTAGGTTAGTCAGTCGATCAGTCGGTCAGTTGTCGGTCAATCAATAGTAAGTCAGTCAGTGAGTCACTAGTGAGTAAGACAGGAGAAACAATTGAGTTTACCTGCAAGCCTCAACAGCGGGTGTGCACTCAATAGCGTCTGACATTCAGTCCTATAAGTGTGTTAGGTTAGTCAGTCGATCAGTCGGTCAGTTGTCGGTCAATCAATAGTAAGTCAGTCAGTCTGTCAGTCAGAAGTCAGTCAGTCACTAATCAGTAAGACAGCAGAAACAATTGAGTTTACCTGCAAGCCTCAACAGCGGGTGCGCACTCAATAGCGTCTGACATTCAGTCCTATAAGTGTGTTAGGTTAGTCAGTCAATCAGTCGGTCAGTTGTCGGTCAATCAATAGTAAGTCAGTCAGTCAGCAGCCAGTCAGTCACTAGTGAGTAAGACAGGAGAAACAATTGACTTTACCTGCAAGCCTCAACAGCGGGTGCCCTCATATAGGCTGCAGACATAAGTGTGTTAGGTTAGTCAGTCGATCAGTCGGTCAGTTGTCGGTCAATCAATAGTAAGTCAGTCAGTGAGTCACTAGTGAGTAAGACAGGAGAAACAATTGAGTTTACCTGCAAGCCTCAACAGCGGGAGTGCACTCAATAGCGTCTGACATTCAGTCCTATAAGTGTGTTAGGTTAGTCAGTCGATCAGTCGGTCAGTTGTCGGTCAATCAATAGTAAGTCAGTCAGTATGTCAGTCAGAAGTCAGTCAGTCACTAATCAGTAAGACAGCAGAAACAATTGAGTTTACCTGCAAGCCTCAACAGCGGGTGCGCACTCAATAGCGTCTGACATTCAGTCCTATAAGTGTGTTAGGTTAGTCAGTCGATCAGTCGGTCAGTTGTCGGTCAGTCAATAGTAAGTCAGTCAGTCTGTCAGTCAGAAGTCAGTCAGTCACTAATCAGTAAGACAGCAGAAACAATTGAGTTTACCTGCAAGCCTCAACAGCGGGTGCGTACTCAATAGCGTCTGACATACAGTCCTATAAGTGTGTTAGGTTAGTCAGCCGTTCAGTCGGTCAGTTGTCGGTCAATCAATACTAAGTCAGTCAGTCAGCAGCCAGTCAGTCACTAGTGAGTAAGACAGGAGAAACAATTGACTTTACCTGCAAGCCTCAACAGCGGGTGCACTCATATAGGCTGCAGACATAAGTGTGTTAGGTTAGTCAGTCGATCAGTCGGTCAGTTGTCGGTCAATCAATAGTAAGTCAGTCAGTGAGTCACTAGTGAGTAAGACAGGAGAAACAATTGAGTTTACCTGCAAGCCTCAACAGCGGGTGTGCACTCAATAGCGTCTGACATTCAGTCCTATAAGTGTGTTAGGTTAGTCAGTCGATCAGTCGGTCAGTTGTCGGTCAATCAATAGTAAGTCAGTCAGTCTGTCAGTCAGAAGTCAGTCAGTCACTAATCAGTAAAACAGCAGAAACAATTGGGTTTACCTGCAAGCCTCAACAGCGGGTGCGCACTCAATAGCGTCTGACATTCAGTCCTATAAGTGTGTTAGATTAGTCAGTCGATCAGTCGGTCAGTTCTCGGTCAGTCAATAGTAAGTCAGTCAGTCTGTCAGTCAGAAGTCAGTCAGTCACTAATCAGTAAGACAGCAGAAACAATTGAGTTTACCTGCAAGCCTCAACAGCGGGTGCGTACTCAATAGCGTCTGACATACAGCCCTATAAGTGTGTTAGGTTAGTCAGTCGATCAGTCGGTCAGTCAATAGTAAGTCAGTCAGTCTGTCAGTCAGAAGTCAGTCAGTCACTAATCAGTAAGACAGCAGAAACAATTGAGTTTACCTGCAAGCCTCAACAGCGGGTGCGCACTCAATAGCGTCTGACATTCAGTCCTATAAGTGTGTTAGGTTAGTCAGTCGATCAGTCGGTCAGTTGTCGGTCAGTCAATAGTAAGTCAGTCAGTCTGTCAGTCAGAAGTCAGTCAGTCACTAATCAGTAAGACAGCAGAAACAATTGAGTTTACCTGCAAGCCTCAACAGCGGGTGCGCACTCAATAGCGTCTGACATTCAGTCCTATAAGTGTGTTAGGTTAGTCAGTCGATCAGTCGGTCAGTTGTCGGTCAGTCAATAGTAAGTCAGTCAGTCTGTCAGTCAGAAGTCAGTCAGTCACTAATCAGTAAGACAGCAGAAACAATTGAGTTTACCTGCAAGCCTCAACAGCGGGTGCGCACTCAATAGCGTCTGACATTCAGTCCTATAAGTGTGTTAGGTTAGTCAGTCGATCAGTCGGTCAGTTGTCGGTCAGTCAATAGTAAGTCAGTCAGTCTGTCAGTCAGAAGTCAGTCAGTCACTAATCAGTAAGACAGCAGAAACAATTGAGTTTACCTGCAAGCCTCAACAGCGGGTGCGCACTCAATAGCGTCTGACATACAGCCCTATAAGTGTGTTAGGTTAGTCAATCGATCAGTCGGTCAGTTGTCGGTCAATCAATAGTAAGTCAGTCAGTCTGTCAGTCAGAAGTCAGTCAGTCACTAATCAGTAAGACAGCAGAAACAATTGAGTTTACCTGCAAGCCTCAACAGCGGGTGCGCACTCAATAGCGTCTGACATACAGCCCTATAAGTGTGTTAGGTTAGTCAATCGATCAGTCGGTCAGTTGTCGGTCAATCAATAGTAAGTCAGTCAGTCTGTCAGTCAGAAGTCAGTCAGTCACTAATCAGTAAGACAGCAGAAACAATTGAGTTTACCTGCAAGCCTCAACAGCGGGTGCGCACTCAATAGCGTCTGACATACAGCCCTATAAGTGTGTTAGGTTAGTCAATCGATCAGTCGGTCAGTTGTCGGTCAATCAATAGTAAGTCAGTCAGCCATTGGTCAGTTAGTCGGTCGCTCAGTCAGTCACTAGTCAGTAAGTCTGCAATAACAATTGAGTTTACCTGCAAGCCTCATCAGCTGGTGCCCACTCAATGGCGGCTGCCAGGCAGCTCTCCAAGGCCTGCAGGGCCGGCGGAGGCAGGTCCGCCCGCAGCGCGCCCACGCTCCGAATGACGGCTAGCAATCGGGTGGACGCGAAGCGGGTGGCCGCGTTGAGCAGGCGTCGGCACATGTGCGCCACGCATTCCGCCCAGCGGGAGCTTTGGAGCGACGCCACTGGGGAAGGGAAACAATCTTATCTAGACTGGTATAGTACCTTCAATCTCCATTGCTGCGGGGATCCCCTGACTTGCATGATATCTATTTATATATTGAATAACTGGCTATAATTGTGCCTCTGCCTCCGCGTATGAGGTAAGACTTGAATTCTATGTCAAGACACCGACATCTGGCATTAAACCAGTTCATTGCACCCTATATATTATGTACTAATAATTAGGCACCTACTTAATGTTTTATTATGCTTGCTTGATTATGTTATGACGTTCATTAAGTCTCAATTTTTGTGCTATTATAAATATCTTTGAACTGAACTGAACTGAACTATGGTGTCGTTGTAGTTGTAGTATAGTACGGTACGATTATTTTTTCTTTTCCGCTCGACACATCTCGGTTTTAGTCGCTGAAATTCGTTTTTTATGTATACTTTACTCAGAACACATGAACAATACAAATGGTAACAGATTTAAACTATGATTTATGATATTTAATATTATTTATCTACACACATATCATAAACCCTCTTTACTGTGTACAAAAACCGCACGTTACGATTAGCATAATGTTAAACTACTTGGTAAAAAGTCATTTCTTGTCTGAAAAATTACACGTTATGACCATGATGTGTAATTTTTCTGCATATTATGACATTCAAATGTCGAACGCCGACGCCCGCCTGCGTGCCGCCCCTAGTTTGTCTTGAAGTTGGTACTACAGAACAAGCTAAACAACTGCAGAGCCACAATGCTGGTCAAACATGCGGTTCCTGAACACATCAAAAAGAGCTTATGATATGTGTGTAGATAAACTAGTGTAAGTAACTGTCCATAAATAGGCATTAAAACTCTCGATTGATATTATTATAAATATAATAATATCAAATAAAATATAAACCCACTCTCGAGTATTAATGCCCTCCATTATGTAGCAGTCACATAAACTATTAATATTTTTCGAGAGATGAATATAAAACAACGTGCTACTTGAAACAGAGATCATACACTAGCTATATTCATAGAGATAGTGCATAGACATTTTATAGTTTATATTGACATACATAGATGGCGTTGTAGAGGTAATTTTGAGAAAAATACAATAATATTTGTCGGGGTTTGACACAGAGTAAGTAAAGCAAAGAGTTTCATTCATCCATCTTTGAGTGACAATTTTTGAAATCAGATAATGAAAGAGATTTTGCGAATGACACATCTATGTAGGTCTACTCTACAAAATGTGACTTAGGTACATTACGTTTTTCTAGGTTTATATATCGGCACAGATCGCAAAAAATATACATTGCTGCATATTCATCACAATACTACTTTGTGATGAATATGCAGCAATGTATATTAAATTACTGTTGTTAAGTTGTTCGCCATCGTTACCATGTTTGATTCGGTTCGCAGTGGCAGTCGGGTCAATGACCGTACACCATTAGCACGTATACACTATAGGTACGAGTGTTCTCATTGCTCCCGGTCAGACAACTCTTCGATCATCATTTTAGAGGCACCGATCTAAAGATCATCCATTATCGTCGTACATAACACAGGCCTGAGCCCACATCGAACCGAAGTTGGGCATAATGCGCATCTAAACGCAGATTAACGAATCTCGTAGTTATACTATCAGCCAATAGAGGTAACTCACACAATGGAGGACTTCACCAAATCAAATTTATGTATCGCTAATTCTGTCGCCCACCATACCAAACCATCGCAAAACTGGTAAATATCGCTAACTAACGTGGTACAAGGCCTACGAAACGGCAGTTGCTACGAGATCTTTGCGATCCCAGTTTGTGATAGGTTAAAGTATGGTACGGGACAGATTCAGCGATACTTAATTACATTTATAAACACAAGTATCATAAACCCCCTTTACTGCGTCTAAAAACCGCACGTTAAGACCAGCATAATGTAAAACTATTTGGTAAAAACTCATTTTTTATCTGAAAATTTGTATATTATCACCATAATATACAAAAATTTGTCAAATTATGACATTCAAATTTCGAACGCCGACGCCCGCCTGCGTGCCGCCCCTAGTTTGTCTGTGAAGTTGGTACTACAGAACTAGCTAAACTGCAGAACAATGATTAATGCCACAATGCCGGTCAAACAAGCGGTTCCTGAACACATCAAAGAGAGCTTATGATGTGTGTAGATAAACTAGCGTATGTAACTGTACATAATTAGGCGTTAAAACTCTCGAGTGATATTATTATGAAACTCGCCTTCGGCTCGTTTCATAAACCCACTCTCGGGTGTTAATGCCCTCCATTATGTAGTAGTCACATAAACTACTATTTGCAATATTGTGGTAAAGGTCAGTGAATGCAGTGAATGACCTCTTACGCCACGTAAAGAAGTACAGATAGTACAGTAGTATCTTCGTAAATGGTACCAAAAGATTTTCCAGATTATGGCCCGGTGCTTACCCGTGATGCCACATCCGCACACTGTGTCGGCCAGATTGTCCACGCTCATGTTGATGATGTGCTGCTGGTAGCACTTGTCCCGGAGCTCCTTGGGCAGGATCGCGAACTTCTCGGCCGGCCATACCTTTTTTTGTAAGGGTACACATAGGAACCATTTATTTATGATCATTTTCACGTAAATTATATCTTTTATTGCAAAAAAGGGGTTGGTCGCGCGCCAAACAGACAGTTGACAGTTTGGCGCGAAACCAAACTGACAGCGGAAGTGACATATTTTGCGTTACTAATTCTTTTCTCGCATAGAAAAGAAAAAGTGAGACTGACGCATTGCTCCGTCCCTTACCGACAACGCCGAGTATGGCAATTCCTCTGATGGATGATTTCTAAACACAGTCAGTTTTTCTTAAATTATTTTTTTTGTTGAAAATCGATACTAAATAAAATAAATTGAGGGAAAAGAGATGCTTTTCGATCTCAATTATTAAATTTGGTAAATATCGTCAATGAAGCGTCTCTTTTGAGTCGTTGTTGCCGCCGGTTGCTGCCTCTAGTACTCCACCAAGCAAGCTATACGCCTGTCAGGCATCTTCCGGCTCAAGTCACACATACACCTGTGAGCAAAACAGCTTCGTGTACACATGCGTGGGTGGCAGGAGCCGCAAAATTCCTGAAAGGCTTGGTGGAGTAGTACGACTCATTTACAACGAGTGAATGATTCAGATAGACCGTAACACTAGGTAGCCGCCGCAAATGCACCCTACTGCGTATATCATACGTTCGTGTTCTGCAGCTACCGAACCGCTGAGTCGCATTGTGACTGGCTGTCAGAAGATTTTTCATACGAAAAATTGACACAGTTGGTTGAATACATATTGGGGTGCTTACGGCGTCTACTTCTATGTATGGACTATGATACATTAACCGAATAGGAATATTGTATAAAGACATGTAGTCATGAAGACATTGACCGGAGATCAAAGATCTATCGGCACATCACAATGTCTGTTATATGGTCCGATGATATAGCGAGATTAGCGGGAAAGGATAGTTTTGTCTGGCGTTTGCGTGAGGACTATACTCAAAGTTTGTTCCTTTACAATGTAGGTAAGCAATGAGTTTCGCTGTGTGTATAATTTTGTACTTGCCTTGTGGAAGTGCTTGGTGATCCATACGAGGCACTTCCGATAGAGGTCGTCCAGTCCATACACGGACGTTAGAGGGAAGCATTCCAGCACGCCCAATGTGCACAAGTTACATGGCTAGAATATAAAGCAAACCGCATTAATATCTGCTTTGTTGCTACACACATGTAGTCAAGAATGCCTGTTATGCCTTTAAAGATAGCCGTAAATGGAAAACTTATAGAATTCGAATATTCTTCCGTTCTCGCCGAACAGACATGTAATTCCGCGATACTTGAACTGCGTCGGCCGTTTATGTCACATGCGCCATTCACTAACACCAAGAGGGCGAAAACAGTTACAGAAGAGTGACTATAAGGTGGACACGGGCGTAAACAAAGGCCCAGAAGGGAATAGAGGGGACGACTTCGACTAATCCTGCCAGAGTGGGTGTATTTTTACTAAAGTGGAGCCATTTGACATCTGTCAACGGTAGGGACCGAGCTATGAGTCGGTCTTCTTCGCCTTTCTTCGCGAAAACGAAGGGAGCCCTGCCCCTACTAAGGACAGATGACACATGCTACTTGTAAGAATGGCTAAAGTGTTTAGTGTAGTGAGTGACCGACCGAACCTGGATTTTATGTAACTTTTGAAACGCGTGTATTTGTACATAATTGTTGGGATGAAAGTATTTTCTTGGCCGAATTACCTGTGTAATCTATTGGATCACTCCCACACAGATCATTTTTTTATTGAAATTCAGCACATTCTCAATTATTTCTAAGACGTCTCCAGATGGCTACTATAGCAAGTTTGGTATCATTTCCGTATAAATTGAAGATGTAGAAATCATTGCTTGTATCATAAATCGTAAAAAAAAAAAAAGTTTGCAATGATATTTTTGCTTAATTTTAATAAATGCAAATTAGCCTGTATATTTTTTTACATGTGTGTCGCAGCTCGTTGGTGTACTGAAAGTGCATAGCTACAAATTGATTCGGCCGAGCCGAAGATGCGGCCGGTTCTTGGCCGAAACCGAAACCGAAGTTCGGTCGGTGTCTCACATTTACCCGGACTGGCATGATTGATCCCGATATGTTCTGAATTCTGAATCGGTGCGTACCTTATGGAAGTGGTGGCAGTACTTCGCTTTCAGGGTTAACATGATCGCCTCCTTCAGCCCCTCGAGACTCAGCAGGTCCGCTAAGGTGGCCAACTCCGAGATGCAAATCGCGTCCGGTATAGTCGACGTGCCCGAGTAGATGTGGCATAGTGCGAAGTGCACAACGTTGTAGGAGAACCTGGAATGAACGATTTCCATCATCATCATCATTACCATTAGCCTGTCAGGGAATGCACTGTTGAGTGTCTTCGTGTCTTCCTTGTTGCCATCACCATTTCTAACCCCAGATGAAAAAGTGCGGTTACTATATGTTTGAAGCGTCATCCGTCTGTGTGTCTGACTGTCCGTGGCACTCTAGCGCTCAAATGGATGGACGGATTTTAATGCATTTTTTAATACGGTATTTGACTGCTAGGCAAATTAAATACTTTTTAGGAACTGTCAAAACGGTAATTTTGTTCACGAGTTGCATGCAATTCTAGCATGTGACGTCATAGTCAAATGCTGTCTTTTTAACAAAAAAATGAGTTTATAAAATACAAGTGCTGGAAATATACAATTGATATTGTCAACGTTTTTGTTGAAATAAGTTCAGCTTAATCACGTTTCTAGATTTATTGGATTACTTTGTTAAATACCGTATTGGTAGCAGACTACACAGCGATGGTTCTTTGATATATTTTATCAAAATCCTTTCAGCGGTTCAAAAGTTATCACCCTAAATAGGAAACGAGTAAACCAAATTTTAGCCGAAAGATTTCATTAATGTCTCGAGGGTGTGTTAATTTTTTAGGGTTCCGTAGAGAAACAAAGAACCCTTATAGTTTCGTCATGTCTGACTGTCCGTCCGTATGTCACAGCAACATTATTCCGAAACTATCAAGACTACACAGTTGAAACTTGGTATGTAGATGTATTCTATGAACCGCTTTACGATTATATTAAGGTGGGCTCATACATGGAACTGAAACCATTTTTTTTCTTCATAAAACCTATGTGTGGGGTCTATAGATAGGTCTTTAAAAATGACGTTGTGGTTCCTGAAACCATTTTTCCTCAAAGTAAATCGTTAAAGAGACAGACCCTTTCAAAGTGTAAAAATTTATGTGAAGTGAGTACCTTCCTAATTATTATTTTTTGCCTTATATTCTAAATTTATTACGAAACCCTAAACGTGCGAAGTCCGACACGCACTTTGCCGGTTTTTTATTTAAAGTTTTTTTACATAGACTATTTATGCGGCATGTGTTTGAATAACATAGGGTAGATCCATGAAAGCACATGAACTAAGAAATGAAATCAGCCATACGCACGCATAGCCGGGCGCACTGCTATCTTCGTAATAAGGGAGAACAAGCCACTCACGGTGTCAAATCGATGACATTACCGGCACTCTCTACCCAACCGCCGCCCAGGATTCCAGCGAAGTACTGACATCTGAAATAGATAGTATTAGAAACGAATTACTATTTGTTTTGGTATGAGGATAAGATAATGTTTATTCGTACTTTCTACAGTTTTTATTTAAGAGTACAGAGAAATTGTTGTACACCGTGTTATAAATTTAATTTCGACTTCAAACCCCTAAACTAGGTAATAAACCTGTATCTTAGTGATTTTGGGGCTTCCGGTTGACATAAATTTATTAACAACAATAGCAATGTAGGTAATCAGAATACTTAGGTTTAATTAAATTTTGGCTTATATATTTTACAGTTTCTAAAAGATTAAACGATAATAACGAATAACGATAAATATTTAAGAAATTAAGTTATATGATATTGTTAACTTAACAATAATTTTAGTTAACTAGGTACCTCAAGAAGTTGTTCAGTCTTAAAATAATCAAGAGGTTGTAACAATTTTAAAACTACAAGTTTAACCTCACGGTAACTCAAATTATAAATCAGGGATATTTTATTAATCCTATTTTGTAGGATGTTTTAAATATCTTTAGTTATTTAAGGATATGTATGTAGTACGTTTTGACGTACTACATACGCGTAGTGTATCGTCTGTGGCGCGGCGGTAGTGGCTCTGTCAACCATGCGAGAGGTCCCGGGTTCGATCCCCGGCTGGGGGTAAAGGAAAAAACCCCAGGTCTTGGCTGTTTATATGTGTGAGACCTCGCTGTTTCTGGTTCCCACGACACAGGGTATCCTAGTGTGGGGCCAGAAGCAATGTATGTGCCTGTGGATGTTTATGTTATTTAATGTTGTTGTTGTTTATTTTTAAATGTACGCGTAGTTCTTCACTCGCTCGATCTACTTCTCCTATGCAACCATGTCTTGCCGGGTAGACATCTCTTGTTAGGGATAAGCTCTGACGACCTCTGTGGCGCTGCGTTTGTGGATCTGCCCACCATGCCAGAGGTCCCGGGTTCGATCCCCGGCTGGGGATAAATCAAATCAAATGTCTCTATTACTGTAGATATTTACATATACTTAGCAAACGTCATTTATTGCCTCTTCTCTACATTGGACCACTGTGGGAGAAGTAGGGCGTAGAAATCCCAACGATTGGCTTTTAGATCTCTTTTAAAAATAGCTTGTGCTTAACTAATACAAATATGTTTTTTTATTATTATGATTAATAAGCAGGAATACATAATAACAAAATTATTAACAGCAAGGTCTGTGTTGAGCCGGATTAACCTCATGCAGTCCCGTCATTTAAGTAATCTTGAACATTGTCGAAAAGATTCCGGAAAATATCACGAAATCTGTTTATCACTCATCGATATAAATACTAAGGATAGGCCTTCCCGTACTAAATTTATTACCATTTTGAGGCTAAGAAAAATAGCGCCCCTGTCGGAATTCGTCGGAACCAAGTCAGTACGAAAAATTGTAACGGCGTCACGGTCGGTCACGTTCCGAATTGTGGTGTATAGACACAATATTAGGAAAGTTGATCTACGGATAACTCTCAAATACCCGGTGACTTTTAATCGGTGATTAGAAGTAGAAATAAAATATATCTAGCTAAAATTTTACTTAAGGGGCGAGGTCCCACGCAATTACCTCATGTTTAATTAATAAAAAGTTGAAACATAATTAAATAGGCATATTAATTTTTGTCTTTGCCGTTAAATTATGAAAGAGGATGTAAGCTCACAGATACACATTAGTAGCGTGACTAGGAAGCGGGCAGTTTCACTGTGCGTCGCGCGTCGCTACAAAGTTACGTCAGTCGAATGGTTGATTTTCGTTTGAGGATTTTTTCGAGAACAATATTTTATAGATTATCAATTTAAAGCCAATAGTAATTGAAAATATAATACTTACTTGTGATACGACACTCCCTGTTTTTGTGTTTTGCGATTTGGGTATGATTTACACCTTTTTACGTCGCAGGTCACCATTTTTGTTTTTGCTGCCGATATGTCAATCGGCTGTCACCGTCCAAGCGCGACTGATTGCAAACAGTACAATTTTCCCGATTTTGTACTGTTTTTGTAGCGACACTTTCAAGCGCTCCGTGCCCTGTCCCTACTATTCAAGTCTGTGTTATCACTATATATTTTTTTACAATTTCGCTCCGGATTTGAATTTAAATGATTTAATTACTTCGGCTACGGGTGTTTTTTAGCCACGAAGGACGGAACGAAACGGAGGAGGTATGTTCGTTCCTGTGTGTGGGTGTGTGTCAGTTACCATTTACACTTGAGAACTTCCCAGAAACTATTTAGCCTTTTTAATGTGGTATTTTGCATTATATTAGTCTAACTAAAGGTTTCATTACTGTGTCGGTAGTATTTTAAGTTTTTAACCTTTTAAAGCGGAATTTTTGAGGCATCGCGATTTTGAACTTCATGTCATGGTAACAAAATTCAAAACCTATCACGGGAAAATAGCATATTTAGATGCCCGTGGGCGTTAAGATTTATAGCTAAACATATTGATGTACTACTTAATAACTTTGAAATCCTATTCTGAGTTCAGCTGTTGGGGTGGCCAGCCTTGAGCACAATGGGTAAATTGCTGCCTGGCCCAACCATCCTTTGATGAACAATATGTCAACTAAATTGTATGACCGAACCCTTTGACATCTTACCTGGAAGAAAGAATACATTTGTGGGCCCGTAACCGCCTGCCCGAAGCCTCCACCACCACATCAGGGACTATCTCCTCAAGGAACATTCTGAGAAGATCTTGGCCCAGCTTCGACTGACAGTTTCCGATGACACTTGACGTATGGCTGTCCTCTGTTGTGCTGTTCTCTGGAAGGTACATAAAGTCAGTACAGTACAGTAAAGTACAGGGTACAAACTTATTTTAAATTTTATTCTTGTAATAACCTTTAAATGTAAGGAGGCAAGTTACATTATTTTACGGGGACAAGAGTGCTGCGCAGCAGTGCTGCCGATTACGGTCTCAGTACTTTTCCACTAAACATCGCCACAAAACGGTTAATCGATCGAGTGGTGTGTGTCAGCGTTTTGTGCGTGCGGCGAGTCCATGTAAAATTTATGAAGAGTGCAGGAAAATCGGGGCTTTTTGGCGACATTTTGTGGTGCGTGTGCGCCGAGGCTTAGACATTAACACATAGACAACATACGACATAGTATCACGCCTTTTCAGATCCGCGGTCGCAGAGGCACAGGCCACATAGGTATAGTCAGTAAGAATTAGACGTCTATAATAAATAGAAAGTGTAAGCACAAGTGAGCCCTTGCGCTGCGGTAATACACAAATCAAAAGTAAACTTACCAACAACCGACCGGTAGTAGCTACTCTGTACATTGCTCACTTCAGTCAAGTCTGAACCCTGGTCCGTTTCGCCATTACTAGAAGCCACAGCTCTCAATGGTGACCTGTTCCTACTAATCAGAGATCCAGGCATACTTCTGCTAAACTCATTCTTCAGATGAGGAAATAATCTGTTTAGACTTAGAGCATTTTCAGAGTGGAATGAACTGATCACTTCGTTAAATCGCGCCGGGTGCGCTTTGTCCCAACCTCTGTCTGGGATCGATCTGGTCATTCTGACATCAAGAATTTTGTGCTCGTGTATGGTGGATGACGTATCGTTCAATTTAGGCTTGTCCAAGTCTGAAAGGCGAACAAAGGTGTCCATGCACGCATCATTGTTTTTGTGGACTTTTGTCTCCACCGATTTTTTTGATACTTCTGATGAATTATTGGTTCTTTTTTCGACTGTTTCCTCGTGTAGGATGTCTAAGTTGGCTTTATCAGGTTTGGATTTTGACACGTTTTTTGGAAAGCCTATTATTATCTCAGAGATGCTTATGTCAGGGTTGGCACACAGCGCCTCAATCTCTTCAAACTGAAGTGTTGTACTCAAACTTGCTCTATGTTGCTGTTTATTGGCTTCCAAATCCGTTGAGGCACTTCCACCGCTTTCTGAAACCTTCTTTGTTTTCTTAGCATTAAAAGAGGAGCTTAACCTGGCTGGCTTTTCTTTCACATTCGTCTCTCCGAGGTCAATATACATGGAAAATATGTTATTATTTTCATTGACTTTTGTCTCCACCGATTTTTTTGATACTTCTGATGAATTATTGGTTCTTTTTTCGACTGTTTCCTCGAGTAGGATGTCTAAGTTGGCTTTATCAGGTTTGGATTTTGACACGTTTTTTGGAAAGCCTATTATCTCAGAGATGCTTATGTCAGGGTTGGCACACAGCGCCTCAATCTCTTCAAACTGAAGTGTTGTACTCAAACTTGCTCTATGTTGCTGTTTATTGGCTTCCAAATCCGTTGAGGCACTTCCACCGCTTTCTGAAACCTTCTTTGTTTTCTTAGCATTAAAAGAGGAGCTTAACCTGGCTGGCTTTTCTTTCACATTCGTCTCTCCGAGGTCAATATACATGGAAAATATGTTATTATTTTCATTGACACTCTTTGAAGTATTATCGGTCTTTGGTGGTAAAGGATCAGGTAAAGTAGAAAGATCTATGTAGAATTGATGACTGGATTTCTCGCTGCCATCGGAATCGACTGAGCTTCGGCTTTTGCTACTATTTTCATGGCTGCTGCTGAGTCTCGACTCATTCTTAAGTGCAACTATTTGTTCCGATTCTGGTTTCGACATGTCAACGACCCAGGCCGACGCATTACTCTGTTTCTGCGGTTGCCCAGGACTCATCTTCAGGCCCCATGCTTGGTGAATGTATGCTCCTGACACTATGGGAACATTTTCGATCTTGCGACGTGCTAGTGGGCTGCCTACATTAGTGCCCACTTGCGGTAAGTGGTCATCCACAGAAGCACCGCCTGATACGATGGGTGAATGATTGAAGTGCTTAGTCACCATCCTGATTCTTTGGCCTTCGTGACTGGCTACAGAAAAATCATCTGAATCGTTATTCCTAAGGTTAAGGAAAGGAAGGCTTGCACTTATTTGCGGTAAATGGTCTTCCATTGACGGCCCTGCTGATATAGATGAGTATGAATAGCTATTGTCCTTCTGAAATTTGCTGTCACCATCGGAATTGTTAAATTTTAGCTTTGAAGCTTGGAGAGACATGATCGAATTATGTGGAGTTGGTGATATGAAGCCTGCCGTTTCAATGAATGCGTCTTTTCTTTCGATTAAACTACATTCCTGTACTTTGTCCTCGTTTTGAGCTACGGCATTAATTACAAAGGCATCTGCGCACAAGGTATCTTCAGTTATCGGTGTCATATCAAATATGGTTGACGAAAGATCTTTTTGCAAAGAATCTGGATCTTTCTGATCCAACTGCTCTAAGGAATCATCGTTATCGTGGCCTTCTGACCAATCATTGGGACTGATATCATCATTCTTTGCCGTAGAGCAAGGAACTGGCTGACTTGGCTCCGGTAGAACATCCTGGACTGGTTTTGTATCATTCCTTGAAATTTTCAATGTATTATTCTGTATCCTGATAGACTCATCTTCGTCCGCCAAACTCGAGGCATCGATAAAACAGGATGTGGTTTTAAACGGCGACTTTTGCACTAAACTTGGACAGAGTTCTTCATTATAGTGAACCACAGGTTTATGTTTCCTTGGTAGTTGGTTTCCTTCCATTTCATTATAATTATGCCTTTCATTGTTCAGGAAGGCGGCGGTAGCCTCTCTGTCTCCGTATTTAAGAGGAAAGACCGGCTCCCATGATCCGGTTTCAGAGGATAAGGATGACGACTCCAGTATGACGATTTCTTCATTTTGCCTTTGCTTCTCATCTTTGGAAGACCTGAAAATAAAGTGGAATAACTAGAGAGTTGGCCGATGTGTCTCCTAGGTAAAGACATTAGAATTGTAGTTCATACTTAAGAGAATGTCAGGATAGGTAAAGTAGTCAGTTGAACAAATTAGGACAACCATTGTACCATTTACAAGGCCAACACATTCACACTTTGTTCTTTGATTTTCACATAACAACTAAGTATGAGGTTTCAAGGCACAGCCAAAAACTTGAGTGTTTCGGGAAGGTGTGTTGTTGTGATGTCTGGGTGACACGAGACTACTTCACTGAGGGGTCAGCATAGCATGTAAGTGGTATGGGTGTAGCAGTAGCAGTTTATTGCAACCTGCCTGCCTACCTGCGTCCATTACTAGTGTTTCTATGGGTTCTTTGCTGTGGCTCATCTGGCTCAGCTGACGTACCGCTTTGCGAGGTTGTTTGAGAATTATCATTTTTAAACCTTTGTACCTGAAAGAATATTTCAATCATGTTTTAGTGCTACCCCATATGTGTGACGAGTTAAGATCTTCAGATAAATTTCAAAATGCAAAAAAAATACGTAATTTAAATTCTCAAAAACCCGACTGCGGTAAACTAAAAAGGACATAACGAGCAGATTATACTTAACGTAACTATTGAGATTAGATCCACTTAGTGTTCAATCTTAAATAAAATTAAATTTAAATGCAGGCGGACCCAATTAAATCAAATACAGTGGGTTCCGCTTGCATTTAAATTTAATTTAATTAAACACTGAACTAAAATAAATTTATTGAATCTCAATAATCACGTTTATCTGCTTGTTTTGAGCTTTTTAGTGTACCGCAACCGGGTTTTCTAGTTGTTTAATTACGTCATTTATTTTCTGCTTTTTAGTGAAAAAAATACAAATTATCTGTAAATGCATAGTTTAAAACTAAGGTGAATGATTCATAGATTATGAAAGGTTAGAAAGTTTTTCCGTATACGCCCTTTAAAGTCCTTTATTTTTATAAGGGCATAAAATCCGCCATTTTGTTTTTATTTTATTTTACGTCTCTTACACTGGCGCCATCAAGAAGAATCTAATCGTTTATCAAAATCGATTGAGTCATCATTGAGTAACTTCTCAACGAGGGGAAAGAGGAACAGACATACATATATATATACATACAGGTCAAACACATAACTAATCTATTCCATACAGCTGCTCTGTCGGGTAATTAAATGCCTAATATAGTTTGCGCTCGTTACCGCCTTGGGAATGTGAACGGTGCGTAATTGGAAGCAAGCACTTGCGCGCACACTATAGTACAGATATTTACCTGCTTCTCAAGCAAGAGACTAGACGAAGACGGATCATCAGCGATCAGGTCATGCAGTGTACTTTCTGTGAGCGAGGTATCTGTCAAAGCGACGTCTTTGCCCCCGTTCAAACTCTCTAACATTCCATTCGTATCCAGGCCGGAATCCGACGATGTGACAATGCTGTCCATCGTGATTGTGTGTTGGACATCTAACTGTGGGATGGAACTGGAGCAACAAGGTGCTGGAGACGAATACACAGCGGAGAGATAATCTGATGAGGAGCTTGTATCGTCCGCTATAAGACTATCAGGTGAATATTTGGTGTCCTTCTCTTGGCTTAGATCCTCTGTGTTCTTACAATCTGCAGCTTCAAAGAGCCTGTGATTATTGAATTTAGTTTGACTAGACGGTTTGCCGACAACTTTTTCCTCCGGGCCTCTTATAGTTTTTTTATTGCCATTGCATTTGTTCAAGAAATCACAGTCAGTTTTGGACGTATGACTAGACCTAAGGGGCAGCGATGTCGGTTTGATGTGTGACTTTCTGCTTTTCTTCTCCTCGTTTTGTGATTGTATGATTGATTGGAAGCCGTTGGAGAGAACGTCCTGTTCCTTGAGCTCCTTTTCTAGAAGGTTCGTGTCGACCAGCGCGTAATATTCCTTGTTTAGTTCAATGCTTGGGCTAGAACTGACAGTTCCTAAGCGACTGTTCTCAGTATACGGAGTGGTGCCCTTAGGAGTGAAGAAGACGTCTGGATCGCTGTTATCTTTGATGTAGGGGTTCAGAGAGTAGGGCATTCTCTTTGTTTGAAGGGTTCGCGTTTTTTGTATTCTTGTCGCAAATCCGATCTAAATATGCTAGTATTTCTTTCTCTTGACTTTGAATGTCACATTCGGTGTACACGTCGCTGGGAATATAATAGAATATTAAAATTTGTCAACAATATATCTTATTTCTTGATCACGCAATGACAGACATGCACATAACTAAGTAGGTTCCCCCGCGCTTGTGGGGCAGAGCGGTTCCACGATCTGCGGGTTCGCCTTGTTCCCTAAGGGGTTATTCACTTTTTTGGAAATACTTTAGGTAAATACGATGGAAGTGTCAAAGGCAAAAATAAACAAGAGAAAATAGGCTTGGCCAGTAAATGTTCATAGGTGGCGCCAGTGCGTTCGGTTCCTCCATCCAGTTAATAATAATAATAATAATACCTTGGACACTATTTTATTATTATTATTATTATTATATTATTATTGATCTAGCCCCAAACTAGGATTCCCTGTATCTTGGGTACTAGACAACGATACACATACTTATATAGATAAATATTTTAGATAGATAAACAACCATGACTAGGGTATACAAACATCCGTTCTCATCAAACAAATATTTGCCCCCACCGGGACTCGAAGCCGGGACCCTTGGTTTACATAAGTTAGAACATAGTGATAATACCTCTCTCCCTTTCAACCAACTGTATTCTGTCGTTATGAGGCCTAATTAACGGTCAAAATAAACTACGATAGCGTCCCGGTTTCCAGACTATCGAGGTGTGGTCTCTATGCTTAACCCAATTACCATGCAACTGCATAAATTATATCCAAATTAAAATGGAATTGTTTTTCACCTGGCGACGTCTTCCTCGAACCTCCTCCTCAGACTGTTCTCCAGCTGCAGTGCCTCAGCCGACGGCCCCAGATCAACGCACCCTCGCACACCCGGCATCAAGCATCTCCTACACCTGCAAGCAGACGTCCAGAACTTGCTTCGAATACAACAACTGCAAGGACTGCTGCCAACCCATAAGACAGGTTGGGTATGTACTACTGAAAACAGTACCGATAGCTACTGGCTGAGCGAAGAGCCTCAGCCCAGATAATCGGCTATTTAAGACGGGGCTTGCTCTACTATAGGGCCAACACTTAGGGAGAGATACGTCTTAACTGGCCGGGAACTTGCCTCGCAGGCTGCTCGCTCAGTCAGTACGCAGCTAAATTCCGAAACCTATTCCGTGGTTGCTCGCATCACAAGCAGAAATACTTTTTGCAAAGATATTGGACCTACTTAGAGATACTTTGTATTTGTCTGCTACTTTGTACTCATAAGAAGTGACGTCACACGCCTTACTGACATCATTGACTTTATGCGTTATAATGCGCATAAAGTCAATGCGCATTATAACTCTGCAGAGCATATAGTCCGGAAGGCTACGAGACTATTTCGTGAGTAACCCGAGCGCGTCAGATTAAGATATGAGAGATACCCTACACCCTGTTCAGTAACTCCACCAAATCTGAGCTTGCCATATGGAGCCGCGCCGTCGAGGGAAACAAAAAATAAGTATGTACAGGTAAAAAGTTGCTCGCGTTACGCTCAAATCGTCAATTTAATGAAATTTTACTTATCAGCTTGTCAAGTTTAACTTCGTAATTAACTTACCATATATATCTCGGTCTGACTCCCTCGTGTTATCCCACTTGTATGGACTTTTTTTTGCTCTAGCGGTGCACCTTAGATTTGGTGGAGTTACTAAAAAGGGTGTAAGGTGTATCTCCCATACCTATCGTATCCCTTATCTGACGCGCTCGAATTACTCACGAAATCCCGACCACCCCTACTATTATAATATAACTTATTTTATCTACACACGTATCATATACCCTCTTTACTGCATCCAAAAACCGCACGTTACGATCAGCATAATGTTAAACTACTTTGTAAAAACTCATTTTTTATCTGAATATTGAACATTATGACCATAATGTGTAAATTTTCTACATATTATGACATTCAAATTTCGAACGCCCCGACGCCCGCTTGCGTGCCGCCCCTACTTTGTCTATGAATTTGGTACTACAGAACAAGCTTAACAACTCAATGCCACAATGCCGGTCAAACATGCGGTTCCTGAACACATCAAAGAGAGCTTATGATATGTGTGTAGATAAACTAGTGTATGTAACTGTACATAATTAGGCATTCAAACTCTCGAGTATTAATGCCCTCCATTATGTAGCAGTCACATACTCATAGTCAACTACTATAATAGCTTGTCAATAATGAGTGTCAGCATGCACTCTCTAACGCATATGATTATTTTTGCTCGAAAGAAAATCTCCCAAAATTATCACAAAATCTCAACAACTTTACGTTAACCGACTTCGAAAGGAGTGGGTTCTCAATTCGACGGTATTTTTGTACGCATGTTACGCGATTATTTCGTCAATTATAAATGGATTTTAATGATTCTTCTTTTGCTTGGTAAGACATACTTCAGTGGTGACCCGAATGGCCGAGTCGGCAGTGACCCCGCCTACGAAGTGGGGGACAAATATTTGTTTGATGAGAACGGATGTTCTTTATACCCTAGTCATGGTTGTTTATCTATCTAAGTATAATATTTATCTATATAAGTGTGTATATCGTTGTCTAGTACCCAAGATACAGGAAATCCTTGTTTGGGGCTAGATCAATGTGTATAAATCGTGTCCAAGGAATTATTATATTAGGTGGTCTTTTATCAAAATTGATTTAGCGCTTTCGAAAAATCAACAAACATAAAAAATATATACACAGATGAGGTTTTGGTTTGTGGTTCCCTTCAGCAAAAGCTTTGATTAGGACTTTACGAGCATATAAACGACATTTGCATCCCAACAGGGGATGAAGAAATAAGGTAAGTCGTGTTTTTTAAGTTACTTGGTGAATTATTACAATTTCGCACCGCATTGAAATTTATGTACTAGTTATTTATTTAATAGTTAGAAAAACGTTAAGTTATGTTGCTCTGTTAGTCCCCTGTAACATCACTATCCACTAGCCTTTGTAACATTTGAATTCCTATTTCTCTAAAAGTAAGCTGAAAGTGAAATTATAAGTTCCGGTGTCAGGTTGCCCACTCTTAAGGCAACGTTGAAGTTTTTTGACTTGTCCGTGACTTGACTAGGTATCTTACAGATATTTTGATAAAATTTTGCGCGGAAAAATATTAAAGGGGATAGAACCGATCTGGCATATCGACCGGCCCCCATTTTTTTTAATCACGGCGATTTTCTGTAAAGCAATTTTTAGCAAAATTGTAAACTGACTTAATTCTCGCAAATATCGCACGGTACAATAGTTTTTGGTTGCGTTGGTTTGGAGCTTGATTATGTAACGTGGCAGTTGTTCTACCACTAGCAATTTTAGGATTTCGTCCTCTTAATTACCTAGTCAGGTACAAATAGCATCGGGAACCAACCAATTAATTGGTTGTCAGTGATGGTGATAATGATGATGTAACCAGTGTCTTATGATTTACATAGCTATTTTATGGCATATAACTATATAGCATTTGAAATAGTATAAATTAATAATTGAATGGAATAAAAGTCAACATGAACATGCTATAAAATATAGTGTGAATAAACAAATCAATTATGAATGCACCACATCATTTCATTGTTTGCTTCGCATGCTGTGATTATGACATCAGAAACTGTTATATATCCCCTCCACTCAAAATACAAGTCCGTGTTTGCATTCATTTGAATAGCATTGTCCCATTGAGTTGTTCATGGTATCAAAGTACTTGAACTTACCACCTACTTATGATAACATATCTGTTATATTTTCTTTCAGCTACTTTGATTCTCGCTTGCCCTTTTCAAATTATTAGGATGCTGAAGATTCTGGGCGCTGATTCTAAAATATGCACTATCTATTCCTACTT
The DNA here is from genome assembly GCA_949825045.1 of Argyresthia goedartella. Taxonomy (NCBI): domain Eukaryota; kingdom Metazoa; phylum Arthropoda; class Insecta; order Lepidoptera; family Argyresthiidae; genus Argyresthia; species Argyresthia goedartella. The sequence continues at coordinate 43,134,652 of OX463806.1, read as the reverse complement.
AACTAATACGAACTGGCATCTCTAAGTTAAATAAATCAAAATTTACAGGTAATGGACAAACTTTAGTCAGTGACCTAGTGAATGTTCCTTTAACAGTTTTTACTTCCACGACAAATATTTGTTTGATGAGGACGGATATTTCTACCCTAGTCATGGTTGTTTATTTATATAAGTATAATATTTATCCATATAAGTATTGTCTAGTACCCAAGATACAGGGCATTCTAGTTTGGGGCTAGATCAATGTGTGTAAATGGTGTCCAAGGTATTAGACACGATTCGCCGAGTCTTGACCGGGATATACTTTATTAGCTCGGCCCACACCCCACTGCAACGGAGGAAGATTTATCTTCCTTTAGAAGTACTAGATCGTCTAATTGAATATTATACTTTGTTGAGTGCCATTTCACTCGTTGCTGTGTGCAAAAATTCATGGTTCCATCTTTTCCAGATATTAGAAACAATGTTCTGTGTGAGTTGCCATCGTGACACGGGAGACATACGCTCATCTGACGGTGGTTCCCGTATTGATACTAAGGGCGCGCCTATAAGAAAGTGGTCCGGTGTTAATACGGAAAGATCGTTATGATCATCCGATAGAGGGCACAACGGGCGGACTAAAAACAACCCCTTTGTGTTTACAGTTATCGACTATCGATAACTGTAAACACAAAGGGGTTGTTTTTAGTCCGTATACCACACGCGCTGATGCCCGCTCAATATGTGGGGACCCGGACATAGCAGGGTGGTCTGACTCCTGGGCATGGGTAATTCCATTTTTTTCCCCTCCAACAAAAAAAAATAGGGCGTGGGTTAAATATTGCCTCTATCTGAATAAATATTGTTTGAATTTCTTCGTATAAAATATTGCTGTCACCCAATCGCGTTTTAAATGTGTTTTACAAGATTTGACCGCTGCTTCGTCAATGCCATTGACATTTGGTTGGACTAAGTGGTGGCGCGAATCTCCGTTCTATGTAATTTTCTGCATAATTTTCTCTGAGTTCTGGGTCATTTGTTGTCATTATTTTAATTTGTCTCAACGGATTAGAACATCTCTTAAAAATTGTGGCATTATCTGACTAGACTTGACGGGGTAGACCCCGACGCCCGACAAACCTACGGAACGAGGCTAGGAAACTGTCTGCAGTAAGGTCACTCACTACCTCTAAGTTGTGAAGCAAACAAAAACGCATAAGTAACATTTCAGTATTTTAGCGTTACGTAGACGACTAACCTTGATATTAAATCGCCCAGTAAAATCTATTGCTACTGATACGTCACGTTTCGTTACGTCCGTTGCGATTCTACGAGATGGTTGGCAGGCAAATTCCTCATGATCGCGTGAGGGGGTTGACATCCAAAGATCCAAAAAATTCTCGTAATAAAGACATAAGCAGGCTGTGTCCTGCGTACCTTTGATGATAATAATCTACTAACAGGGTAGTCAAATAGTTGCTCATGTATGCAGTAAATACTTTTCTAATACAGCCATACACCATATCATATGTGTAAGTAGTGCAATGAGTAAATAGAGAACCCATCCAAATCCAGTGAGTGAAATCCATGGGGTGGCTAAGGCACAGATAAGCTTTAGATTTTATAAAATATCCAACTATGTGAATAGAATGAAAAGATTTGGGTCAGAAAAAAAGCCTTATCTGTGAATAATTTTGTAGTTCATTGAGAGGTGTGATGATTTTGTATTCGAGGATATTTTTCTTGGGTTTGACTTGAGCCTGGACCCACTGAACTTCCGGAACCTACAGGACCTTGGAATTAACCCAGGAAATGAACCATACTTCTTCTAGTCGTACACTGATAGTTAAGATTGTTCGAGGCCAAATGTCATAATACATCGCATAACATGTGTACCACAGTATCCCACTTCATTCTACTTTTTTAACATTGTCATGTTATATTAATATCTTTTGGAACTTCTAAAATTCTCGATTTAACCCAGTCTCGGGTTGGAAAAACTTTCAGTTAAAGTCAGAAACAGAATGATAAAGTCCAGAGAGTCCCTTATAGTATCCACGCAAACCCATCTCCAACACCCTCCATACTCCTCTAAGCAGAACGAATACACACAAGCACTTGCCCATACCCAGAATGTGCAACAGATATGACTGACTAACCATGCGTAGTAAAACCAACACAGACATATTTCATCAATTTCAAGCGTCTTCAGGAAAAGAATCCTAATAAAGCAATTTCCCAAGTATAAATAAATACAAAGCTAAATTATTTTCAAAATTTACTTTACTAATACAACAATGGTCAATGCTCTGCTCTGTGCTCATTTATAATAGGCACTCATATAAGAACAATACACCATATTTTTATTGTAATATTTGGAATATGATCCTTTTGATGTACCAAATTAAATAAATTAATATATAAAAAAACAGCCAATTGCGAGTAGGAGTCGCTCACCGAGGGTTCCGCACAAATACCTATTTAGTTTATGAAGGAACTACTTTACGATTTTTCTTTTATTATGCTGTTTGCTTCTTGCCAAATTTCATGATTTAGGTTTTGATTCCCTTTAGAGTATCAAAGAAATTCAGCATTTATATATAAACAGCGGTATATTTTGATTGCATTGACCTATAACTTAAATAAGCCCCGGCCCCTAGTCCCCAGCAGCTCTACTATTCCTGGCTCCGACAGCAGTCATGGTAACGGTGGAGCAAGGGGTGCTAAGAATCACTGGAAGAGATCCGGCTGTCAAACCAACATATTATATTAGGTCCTTACATATGAAATTGGCGTTTTGTATGGAGAAATTGAAGTTAACTCAATTATCAGTACAAACATTTTTGTATTTTTTTTAGGAATGACAGATCCTAATTTTATAAACTTTGTGAGTATGAATGAGACAACATTTAGTTAACAGAAAATTTTATATAATTTTTGAAGTGTCAGCTGTAAAAAAATATTACGAATATTATCATTAAAATGGATGACATTTAGGAGGCACTGATTTGGAAGATAACATTTTAGTTATCAAACTGAAAATTAAAAGAAAACTTAATAAGTAGATTTATTTACAAACAATAAAAAAAAACTGGAAATAGCTATTGAATTACTCGAATTATGAACTCCTGAATCTGTAAGAAAAATTTGCCAATTTCATAGGTAAGCACCCAATACAATGGGCGCAGAGTTTTCGAATTGGAGTTCAATTACGGAGGCATAAGTCCAGCAGTGGACAAGAACATGCTGAAGAAGAAAAAGAAGAAAAAGACCTTTAACTTTGATGATTAACTTGCAGTACCCTATAGGTTTTGATTCCCTTTCTAACATCTAGCAATGCATTAAATGGCGGTATCTCTTGATTGTGTCAACCTATAAGTTTGATTTTTCCACAACTTCAGGATCCCAGACCTGTTCATCAATATTAATTTCAACTTGATACCTCCACAAATTTGTTAGAAAAAGGGTTTTGCCTGACAGAGGGTCAGACGGACAGATGAACTACAAAGTCACCACATAAAAGTTATATTTTTTCCCTATAAGAAACAGAACCCTAAAAAGAACAATTATTAGAACAATCGCTTAGGCACAAACACAATACATCACATCATTTCCCCTATAAGTTGACAAATGCAATTAATTCTATACAAGGATTATTGACACAAGAAGTATTGATACAAGGAGTAGAGATGAGTATGGCTTCAGCATAAATCTAGATCAGATGATTCACTTGCATAGCAGTATGGGTAAAAGAAAGTAGAGAGGATAAGGGATTTTTGGAGTAATTTATGAAGAAAGTGATAAAGATGGTGAAGAATCGACGAAGGATCTCTTTGTTGTTGGAGGAAGATGAAGAGTATGTGGACCAGGTCCACGAGCGGGAACCAACACCAGAGCTAGGTCTAATGAGCTAACTAGAAATATTAGGTAAGTAGGTAGGTAGGTAGAAATATGGGTGTATTTAGATTCAAGCTAGTCAGCAAAGTTGAGTTAGCTCAGTAATTCACAAATACCTTCAATTATTTCTTATTAAATTTTCTACATATATATTATATGAAAAGTTAATAAGGTCGCTTTTCGGTAACACTATATCACATCCGGCGTATATTGTGTGTTGATTGGGTTTCCCTGGTCTGATGATTTATATCCCAGCGTTTGTCATGTGTCAATAAGGCGATGCTCACATCTAGATTTTCACACCCGCAACTCGAATGGGTATATTTTCAGTAAGTATGGTTTTATAGAGAATGAAGCACTATAGACAGTGGAACACCCAGGTGTATGATATTGTATCTCTGTTAGTTAAAGGTTTCTGTTTCTGTCAAATTGATATTTTAATAAGTTGACTAAGCAAATAAGGATGGAGAGGCACAAATAGAAGAAAATGATTAAACAACAACAGTAGCTCTACTCTGTATCAATTAAATCTATCATAATCCACTTCAAATGGATGTTGTCAAGGATGTTCACTAACTTCAAGTTAAAATTATTTGCATTTGAAAGCAATCAGGGTATGCCAAGAGGTATGTACAGAATCAAGTTACATCTATAAGAAAACAATGCAAACATTCGCTAGAAACCAATCTGGACACAACAGTATGTATTCTTCATCTCAATTAGAATGCATAGGTATTTTATTGTGCGCTGATGTGGCATTGTGAATAACAGTAGGCAGGCCCAAATAAATTGCTTCGAGAGTAATACTCACAGTTGTGAATATTATACAGCTGTAAATGGAGTATGTGTAAAATAATGCTTGGAATTTTGAATTAGAATACCAGTACCAAATACTTACCAATATCATCAAATGAATGACCCCTGGTATAACCGTGCGCCGTCATTTGATGACAAAAGGAGATTTCGATGATAATTAGAGAGAAACAAGACTTATCAAGTACGACGCACAGCAGGAGAGGTTCCTACAAGAATTGAAAAACGCGAGACTCTAAAGTCTGTAGGCGAAGCAATGCAGAACTTACCACTTGTTGTAGGAGGATTTCAAATTTTGAATTGTTTAACCACAGCAATCTTAAACTAAAGCGGTCGATCGATAGCACAAAATAAAAAACGGAAAAGTTGAAATCACAGTGTTGAGTGTTGCCGTTGGTAAATCCCGAGGCTGCCGTACGAAAACAGGCGGATAGGCGGATTTGCCCCAAACAAAATTGATACCTTACCTACTACAATAATTGGTAAAATTACTCGTAATAACCTCAATTCTGTTGATGAGTGTTTTAAAACGCGTTAATTTAAAATGTTTGAAAGTCAAATAAAAACGTACAAAAGAGAGGCCTTTTATATTTTTAGGTTTCAGAATAAATGTATCAAATATGATTGATTTGATAAAATAAATTAAAAATATAGCTTTCTGTAACATTATTCATCTCTAAATCCTAATAGGCGATCTTCACCGGTCTTTGCTACAGTTTGGGTTAAAGTATTTTTTATTTTAATAATCATTCCACGCGTTGGATTGTTTTTTTTGCAGTTTTTGCTCATAGCCATAAGTAAGGTTGGTGTTTTAAGTATTTTAGAAGATTGTATTGTATTGTTATACTTTATTGCACAAAACAGTGATAACAAAATAAATATAAAGGAAAGAACATGTACAAAGGCGAGCTTATCTCTAAAAAGAGATTTCTTCCAGCAAACCTAGAATGGAGAGGAAAAAAGAAACTAAAGATTGGCAGGACTGCTAAAATATTTCGGGTGCGTTCGCAAAAAATTGGGATCGCTCCGATGTATGATCGCCAATTGCCGTATTATTACTTATGGTAGTAAATGCCTTGCCGTGCGGCAATTTCCGTACGTTTGGCAGCACTGAATCTACTACTCCACAGACAGCATTTTGTTTCACCGGGTGTGTTCATGTACAGAGTTTATCGCCTGAAATTCAAGACATTTTCCACAATATTCTCGCTCGCAACTCGCATGCGACGCGACGCGCTCTACAACGCGCTGCCCTAGTGCTTGCATGTTCAACGGACCATTTTTCGGAAAAATACTTTTTAACGTCCATTTAAAGAATAGAGCTGATTTTACATCATTTAATGGGACAACAAATGTACTAAAGTGGTTACAATTCACGTTCAAAGCAAGAATCAAAGGTTTGTTTGGCCATAATTTGCGTTTTCTGAACGCATTGGAAACCGAGCTCCGTGCTTGTTTAATCAACATCCACCTAATGGCGCGTCCGCACTCTCGGCAAGCCTCCACAAGCCGTCACAATTTCAAGCGGGTTGAGAGGTCGTTTGTCTTGGCTTGCGTAGGCTTGCGAGAGCTTGCAGCCGATCCGATCAAGTGTCGGTTTTTTGGTCACAAGTCAAAAGGATTTGCCGCAAGAGCTTGCCACGCTTGGGCCTATTCAGTCTCGTTTGTGTAGTGGTTGCGGACAGACGTCCGACGTGACATAAAAATATGGCTGACTATACCTAGTCCAACGTAGGATGATCTCTGACAGCTGTCAGTGTCAAAACACGCCTATGAAGTATCGTATTTTTCGACGGTAAAATGTATAGAGACAATTTAAATACTTTATTGGCAAATAGTGACGTGCTACACTTATCGTAAGACAAGTTATCGATCTTGACTCGAAACATATAATAGAATATTGATGATATTTTGTAAATAAAATAGATTGCAAACAACAAGGTAAATGAAATAGAAATACTATTAAAACAACGATAAAAAATAGTTTTATTTTTGTTAAAAGCAAACTGAATTTTTAACGAGTGGCGCTTCATGGGCGCTCCACACTCGCGCGTGAAACAATAATGAAATCCCATTCATTCATTCATGCATGTTTCGCGGGCTTTGCGCGTGAGTGTGTAGAGTGGGCTTCACCGCGCCATGCCGCCATCTTGTTTGATTGCATTGCATCTGCCATTCTGCCATCTTGTTCAGTACGAGTGCCAACGCCTTGTATACGCCACGTGTTTTCATTCAGTCTCCATTCGGTTATCGTTATTGTTATTAATTTGTTGAGTTTTGCTGTTATTTGTTTGTTAAGTTTGTTCTGTTTTTGGATACAGTATGCCAAAAAGAACAAAGAAAACTGTTTTAAATAGTGAAAGCCGGGAGTTTGTGATTCGCTTGCGCGAATACTTTGAACGCGAGAGTCAAAATGGCGGACCGTTGTTGCCATTAACACAAGCGTGCAACAGAGTTGCTGATGCTCTGGGAATCGGGATTGCTACAGTGATTCGTGTCAGCAGAGAAAAGTATGGTGAGCAATCATCTGCGACAACGACGACAGAGGAAAACGAAGAGCAAAAACTGTCGACGCCAAATAAAAAAAGGAAGAGGACGTGTCCAATATCAAAAATTGACGATTTTGATGCCGCAGCAATCCGGAACCATATTTATGGGTACTACACGCGTGGAGAGTTACCAACACTCAGAAAACTACAAACATCTCTTGAAGACGCTGAATTATTTAAAGGTGGCCACTCGTCGTTAGCCAAAACACTAAAAAGCATCGGGTTCCGCTACAAAAAAAGTGACAAAAGAAAAATACTAATGGAGCGGACAGATGTTGCGCTCAAGAGAATTGATTTTCTCCGAAAAATTAAAGAGATCTCAAACTGGGACAAAGTGGTTTTTCTGGACGAAACGTGGCTAAACGCAAATCACACAGTTTCAAGATCTTGGACGGATGACACAGCTGAGTCAACTACAAAAGTGCCCGAAGGCAAAGGGCAAAGATTAATTATAACACATGCTGGGACGTCGTCTGGCTTTGTGCCGAATTGTTTGCTGGCGTTTAAATCAGTAAAGACCACCGAATATCATGAAGAAATGGATTTCGAAAGATTCAAAAAGTGGTTTTTAACTCTTTTGGAAAACCTGAAATAACCGCATACCATCGTGATGGACAATGCATCGTACCACTCCGTACAAAGAGATAAAGCACCAACGTCAAGCAACCGGAAATTGGATTTAATTTCGTGGCTGCAAAGCAAAGGTATAGAGGCCAACGAAAAGATGTTGAAAACTGAATTACTACGATTGGTCCGTATACACAAACCCCGTACTCCAACATACATCTTGGATGAAATAGCAAAAGAAAAGGGCCATACTGTAATTCGGCTACCTCCATACCACTGCCAGTACAACCCGATAGAGCTGATCTGGGCTCAAGTCAAAGGTAAACGTGCTTATGTGTTTCTTTCACCATCGCTCGCATTTCTCTCGTTTGCTTAAAAAAAGTCAATTAGATTAATATTTGTAATTTATTGTACTCACATAAAATTATAATCAAATACATTTTGATAGCATAGGAAGATAAGAATGTAAAAATATCTCATAAAACATCAATTAGCTAATAAAACATCGATTAGCTATTAAGACATCTCTTCCAACAAGCCATGGTGTGTTTTATATGTATTTTATTTCTTTGTTACAGGTTACGCAGCCAGACATAATACAACACCGCCTTTTACAGCAAATAAAATGCTGAAGTTACTGAAGGATGCATGTGACAGTGTCACATCGGACAATTGGAAGAAAGACATAGACAGAACAAGAAAAATTATGGAAGATGATTGGGAGCGTGACGTACGATTCGACCAATCTACCCAGGAACTGATTATAAATCTACAAGACTGCTCCAGCGAGTCAGAATCAGACTTTGATGATAGTGATTTGGGCTGTGAACCGATTTAACAAGAATAAAAACATGTTACAACATCCTTTTGTTTGATTTGCTTGAAACATTCAGAAACTTTGGTTAGAATATCGATAATTTATTTCGACATTATCCCCATGCCTAGTAAAGTCACAGTGACAAGCTGTCAGAGATCATCCTATGTTGGACTAGGTATAGTCAATTCAGAACGCCCTTAACTTGCTGGAATGTTTCCAGGGTGAGTCGTACATTTGGGACCCGGGTAATGATGATCACAACACAAGGATAAAAGAAAAGTAGCCGATGCATAATTTTAGCATTTGAAAAACATTTACATACTGGCGCATACATTGCTTCTAGTCTTACACTATTATTTAAAAACCTTAGATTGAAATAAAATAAAAAACTGTATTCTACCAATAGTCCTTTCAACATACAAGCACGCAGCTGAAAAGTATTTTATGCTTTGCTACCTCCACATGTTGTGCTCAATATCCAACTACGTAATTTTAACAGCGGCATTTTGTTTTACAAAATCTTTTAAATTTGAACCTTTTTGTTTGTAATTTGTACTTAGCTTACATATCTGTTCAAATTATGTATTTTCCTGACTGAGCACGTTTCGAAAATGCTTAAATTCCGTAGATTTCCGTAGAATTCGCTTTAGAACAATGCCAAACAAAATAAACATTTCCTCGCTGCCTCAGTGCTTGAATGTTCAACGGACCATTTTTCGGAAAATACACTTTTTGACGTCTACTTAAATAACAGCGTTTACATCGTATATTGGGACAAAAAATGTCCTAAAGTGGTGTAACCACTTCTAAACGTTCTATGCAAAAATAAAAAAGTTAATATCCAGTAGAAATATTGTGTTCAGTGCTTGTTTGGCCAACCTCCGTAATTTGCGTATTCTGAACGCATCGGAAACCGATCTCCATGCTTGTTTAATCAACATCCACCTTACAGCCAATCATGAACAAGGATTCAGCTATGACGCGCTTGCGCGACGCCATCTTGCTTTCGAAGCGTCAGTCAGGTTGTGGCTTGTTTTGGTGAGGTTTTGGTAAAGATTACTAATTTACTGAGCTTAGGACCTGTTGCTGAGAAAAATCAACGGTAGAAATGTCAGTGACACGTAGGAAAACAAAAAATCACAGGAATTTGACGGATTTGGAAAGGTATGTTGGGCTTTTATTCATATTTTAATTTATCTACTTCTTTTACGTGACTGATACAGGCTGATGCAATATTATTTTGGTCTGCCGAATTTGATAGGTAAATAGGTACCTATTCTAATCAGTGGTCTACCAACCCATTTAAAAATATTGGCGAATTAATTACTTACGTAAATTCTCGACCATATTCTAGATTACAATACTTAACAAAATATTATTTTATACGTTAATTCCCGTTCATCTACACCGTTCGTTCAAATCACCAATTTGACGATCGCAACGTTTTATTTCATACTTATGTATGCACATTATGTATAACTAGAGACGGGCAGTGCTATTAATCGAGTTAATATTAATAGCCAAAATGGCTATTAATCCCGCTATTGATGTTTTTCTTACAAAATATGTTTTTTATGGTTGTATTATCATTAGTGATCTGTAATTCGGATGCTTTTGGTCAAGTCCGTTGCGGATTTCTCGGCCAAGTGCCATTTCGAATTTTCGGATAAATTTGACGAAAAAAAGGAATAATCCGAATTTCCGATCAGTAATGATAAAGCAACTATAAAAAAATTAAGTTTTGTATTAAAAATAGCCAGTTTAGCTATTAACCGGCAAATTTACAGCTATTAACCGGTTAATAGCCCATCGATCCGGCTTTTTACACATCTCTACCTTATACACGAACTACTTGCATAAACTTTATTAAACAAAATGGGTGGGTACCTTATTCCCGCTCGCGCACACTGCACACCTCGTGTCGTTAGTTACCTTAGATTTGAATAAAATAAAACATCCTGTATTCTACCAATGGTTCTTTGGACACACAAGCATGCAACTAAAAAGTATTTTATGCTATACAACCTCCACATGTTGTGTTCAATATCCAACTGCGTAATTTTTACAGCGGCACTTTGTTCAACATCCCCTTTTAAATTTGAAATACTCAGTACTTAGCTTACATATCTGTTCAAATTATGTTTTTTACTTACTGGGCACGTTTAGACCATGCTTACATTCCGTAGATTTCCGTCGACTACGCTTTAGAACAATGTCAAACAAAATAAACGTTTCCAGTGAAATTCACTCAGTGGTCTGTTGACCATTCAAGCACTGAGGCAGCGTCCTGTAAATTGCGCGTCTGTTGACCATTCAAGCACTGAATCAGCGAACGGTCAATCAATGACACATCAAGGTTGTTTTTTTTCCACAAACACCTTACTCGTCTTGTGACTTTGTTAATGTCTTCTTATAATACTAATAGTAGTAGAATCGACCTCTGTATGTAATGAAACCAATAATAGCAGAATGAAAAACGTTTAATGAAAGCTTGGTACATACCCATACATAATAAAATTATAAATTCAGTCTAAGAAATACACAAACCACAATACAAATACACACACCATGGATCAGTCACACCTCGACCCCCTGGGACATATATCATACGTTATGGTGGGTCTAGCCAGACCACCAGACATGTGACTCAAATCATAAATCAGCAAAAAAGTTAACTTGAAACTTAACTTGAAAGGGTTTGTTGCAAGGATTTCATATATCATTTTGAAATACTTAGTTAATATTTTATATGTCCGTGCTTTTTACACGTCCTGACAAGACTGCCGAAATCCCCATAAATACTATAATGGCAATGGCACTTGTTCATGTAAATGTGCCCCTTTAATAATTACTTCTAAACGCATGAAAAAATACTTGTAAGAGATCGAAGTTCGGAGAGCGATGTCTGGGATGCTTACTTATAAAATCATCGAGCTTGGGCTTATTAGATTCATAGTCATAATACCTATTCATTTCTCCTGTCGATGTTCTCATCAGCATCACCTGATGGTGGAGCTCGAAAGTGGGAGAGGGAACTCTGGGATGTTTACATGCTTTCGTATACTAGATTTACGGATTTTCAGCTATTCTCCTATTCTCCTCTGCAGGTCCCATTTCTGAACTGATTCTCGTAAAATTTTGTGAGCAGGTTCGTTTTTTTTTTTCGATTTTGTTTTCAGATTTTTTTCAAAATGGGGCTCTGGGGTTGCATAGTTATTGGTGGTGGTGGTTGATAAGTTGGTATGGGTATCAAAAGAAAATGCAGTCGGGTTATTTGTTTTTATAAATAAAGCTCTGTGAGCTGTAGACCTCGCGAGTCTTTGTTAGAAAGCTGAACTACTCTTACATAATGAGTTATGAATGCACCTGAATATATAAATGGAGTATAAAAGTAGCCACACCAATAACTTTGTAAACTACATTTTGCGATCTATGTATACTACTTAGACTAATAACACATAGACAGTGTCTCCTTTCTATCCCCGTCAAAAAGACACGCCACTAATTTTTCTTCGTGTGGGTATTGCACGCACCAGTCATAATGTTTCTTGTATCGGACGAACGCCGCCGCGCGCAGTTGCGCAGAAATAATGATACCACCTCATCTGCATTTTTCCACAATGTCGGGAATTTCATGTTATAATTAAATCAAAGTAAGATAATTATTTTATAATATTGACGACCCGAATGGCCGAGTCGGCAGTAACCCTGCCTACGAAGCCAAGGGTCCCGGGTTCGAGTCCCGGTGGGGGCAAATATTCGTTTGATGAGAACTGATGTTTGAACTGATGTTGTTTATCTATCTAAGTATAATATTTATCTATATAAGTATGTGTATCGTTGTCTAGTACCCAAGATACAGGGAATCCTAGTTTGGGGCTGGATCAATGTGTTTAAATTGTGTCCAAGGTATTATTATTATTATATTAATATTTCTTTGTGTATTTTCTAATACTGGTTACCTAAATTGTGAAATACAGACTTAAAAACAAAATAAACTTGGCTGGTGAAGGTGAGATTTCGTGTTTTCCCATGATTTTTATATACGAATCTAATATGTATACGAGATTTTGTGGGTAAATAAAATTATTATGTTTTTGTTAGAGGGTTTTGTTCAGGATAATTATAAATAGATTATGAAATTTAACTGTGGGATAGAAGGAATCTTAGGCGCATAAACAAAACCCCGCAGTCGCCACACAACGGCCGCACACCGCCAGTACAGCACACAGCGCGCACCCGCCCCGCCCCGCCGCAACCGCACCCCGCAGGCGCTCGACCCCACCGCGCCGCCCGGCCGCCGCGTCACCTAGCAGGCGACGATGTCGCAACACCACGGCCCCGACTCCGAGACGGCCGCCTCATAAGCTCGCGCACGGCTCAGTCGAGGCATGGTGGACGCTCCGGCCTCTGTCATCTCCCGTCAGTGGTTCGGCTAGCCGAGTGCACGACGATCCCCCTCCTCTGTTCAAGCCGCGTCCGTCAAGGGCCCGCTTGCCCTGTAGCCCTTCCGGAACCCCTTATCTCCAGTCGGTACCTGCGTACCTTACCACCGTATAATTTAGGACATAGTGCGGTGCACTAAGCGCCTAGTGTTGTTACTAGTTAAGCGTAAATAAATAAATGATTGTGTTATAGATATTGAAGTGATGGTTTTACCTTAGATAGGATCCCCTGAATGGGTACACATATACATTGAGTCAAGAGTATAGGACAATTGCTAGGCCGAGCAACGTCTACGTGTGAATCGAGCTGAGCTACGAGGGGCTGATCCCCATTCCGCCGACTACGAGGGGCTGTTCCCCGCCACACCTGGGTGTAGGAGCCGCTCACCCGTCACAATGTAATTACATAATAATGTAGATTTTGACATCTAGGAATTTCAATCGCTGATAAAAAATACCAATCACAGTAAATTTATTTGCTTGTTTATGCGGCCGCCCATTGTTCGATTTTTCAGTTGCAATCGATTTCAGGATTTATTTATACTTTGTTGCACACAAAAAGAAAGTAAACAGACACATAAAATGAAAAAAAAACATGTACAAAGGCGAGCTCATCTCAAACAAGAGATTTCTTCGAGCGAACCTGGGATGGACAGGATATATTTAACAACAGGTGCACATAATTTACAACAATAAACATTTAAAATAGAATTGTATACAAAGGTAATAAATATTAAAAATTGAATTGCATAAAAAGGCTATGTTTAGTTTAGTGCCCTTGAAATTTTCAAATTTTTCCTGAAGAGCTGCCGTTTTGAAGCGATATTTTTTGCTACATACTCCTTTTTAGCTTCGTAGAAAATTCTTATTCTAAGTTATCTTTCCTCCACAAGTCAGGCCAAATTGGCGTCGTGATGTTCCAAATTCACGTGACCTTCCAAGGCTGGAAATATTTCATAGGATACCATTTTGGCCATAATTTTGGGCGTCATCACCTTTTCATCCAAAATATGCATTCCTACCTTGATATAGTGCCGAAGGTATGATTCTGCAATCTTGCAAATTTCATATACTTCTTTGGAAGCATAAATTAGTCCACCGTTATCTCTCAGGGATACTTATTTATGGAACTAATGCTTTTCTTTCGCAAGCATGTTGTCTAAACAGCATGTACATTTTATATTGCCTTTAAGATGCCTTAAGACGTTTCCAGTAATGTAGCCAATCACGTGATTTTGAAAATCAGGATCATCGTGGTTTCCACTTGGCGGAAAATCTTCTTCATTCGGGCTCGTTTTCTGATTCGGTGGTTTCTGGTTCTTCGGTATCGTCAGCAGATGTTATTGAATTTATGCAGTTCAATGCAGATGTCCTACTTTTTAAAATTGCAATGTTCTCTAGTGGCAAACAATTACGCCACGGCACACATTACACGGTTTCGCCGACATGTAACTCCATTTGATAAAGGAGTTTTCTGTAGATTCCTTTGAACTGCAACGCATTTGGGTTGTCATTGTGCCCAACGTGCATTCTGTTGGTGCCAAAAAATAGCTCTATATGATTCTGGCTCAACCTGAAGGTGGGAATGTAACTCACCTTTGTGCCTTCAACAACTGTATCGTATAAATGCTTCAGACTCTCTATGCAAATAAGCATTCCTTGAAAGCCTCTCGTGTGCTTGTGTCTTTAGGACAGATTCGAAACTTTTAATTTTCAGCCGCGCAGAAGCATTCTCTGGGTATTTACGTTTTCTTGATATTTTCACATATAGGTCTTTTATGTATTTTTTGGCTTGGTCTAAAAAGTTAAAAATATCATTTTTGTTGTGGCTTGAAAGCGGACGGCAAAATCCGTATTGAGTGAGTCTGCGTGAGTTAACTCATTAAATACTTCATATAGATTATTGAACATCAAAACAAAATTTTGAGTGGCTTCACTTTGCTGAAACTCTTCCAACTTCAAAACCTCTCGACATAACTCTAACTCAAGCGCGACACTCCTGCTGAGAAGTTGTGTAGCCAATTTCACCTTCATGATCGTATTTATGAAATCTAGGTGCTTCCGAGATAATTTATTTGCAAGGTGCAGGACCACTTTTTCCTGTAAGTAATTTGTTTAGTTCAGCAACATATTTCCAACCCACATTTTTTTATTGCTGTCTAAAAATTCCTTCTTATCTTCAAAATGATTCCGAATCAGTTTAATCATGTGACATGGATCTAGAAATACAGCTACGTCATGATCTGAAGGCTGGTGTTTGAAGGTGGTTTTAATGTTATTTGGGTCTTTTAATTGACAACTTAATAAATTAAATTAGCTTTTAATATATTAAAAGCTTCGTCAGTGAATCCAGGTTTGCCGTCTATTGTCTGATACCAAGTCGCAATGGTTTTTGGGTGGGGCAAGCAGGTATTAAAAGTTTGTCGGACGTATGTGTACGCTCGTGGGGAGTGAAAATTTAATGTTAGACAAAACTTGCGGAATTCTGGTGTGTGTTTTTTTAGTGTATATTTGGGCATTGGTCGTTTTTTATTCTTCAGTTTTTTTTACACATATTATTAAACAAGTCGGCCGCAAATACATTTTCTGACAATGCATTACTGATGACTTTAGTAAAACCTTTGGTTTTGTAATGTTGCTAAAATTGATTTCAACGAAGCATTCTTCTTTTGCAACCGGATATTTTTTTCTTTGACAGATTCGATAATTTTGTTGTGCTTAGCCTCAAGTGCGATTTTTTTCTTCAGTTGTATCCGCACGAAATGCTTCCGTGGTGTGTCGAAAATACTGTCTAAGTCGGAATACGACTAGCTAGAAATACGACCAGGCGAGTTCTGTGGAGAAAAAAAGTAACTCAGACTTAGACTGACAAAGTATTATTGTGGTTGACTCTACTCTCTGAAGGCTACAACTTACTATTGGCGTGTGATTCCGTTCCTCGGAAGCATCCGGCGGTTGTAGTTATGGTTTTTGTGGTAGGAACGGTCTTTTTGGGTTGTTATTTATTGAAACTCCAATAGCATCTTCATAAGACAAGTTCTGGAAAAAACAAGTATCTTTTAGTATATCCATAATTCCGAAATAAATAAAAATAACATGAAACTAAAAATGTACAATATTTAAAAGAAAAATAAAACATACCTTTGTTGGTAATGCACCTCGGCGCATTCTGGATAAGCAACCTTTTATTATATATCTGTCATCGACCTCAAAATGTGCAGAACACACTGTTAAATATTTTGTTGGTTTCCACCATTCATCCCCGCGATTAAGTCTCACTTTTTCAATCCATCTGGCAGCTGTGATTGGATCTTTGAGGAATCTGAATTATAAGATATTCGTTATTATGAGAAATTTATAAGCAAGAATAAATGAGAAAAATAAATAAATGCATGCATACGTTAAATATAAGCATTAAGTAACTGTTAGAAATATGTAATCAGAAGGCGAATTTGTCAAAGCGATGCTGTTATTCTATCTTAGATAATCGTCATTGATGCAGTTGGACTTTATAACTAGCTTATTGATTATAGATATCAGGATATATGAAGTGACAAATAAACATAATTACATACAATCTTAGGTCGATAGCAAAATATCACGACAAAAATTCAAAAAATATAATTTCACAGTTTTTAATCAATTCAAATATCTATATATTTTTTATGAATAAATAATTTTTATGAATGAATAAAATAAATAATAAGTTATGTACTTTTTATTTATTTATTATTTAAATTCAAATAAGGTGCGGAGATTTAAATGTTTTCTTCGTCCAATTGGAGAGGAGAATGTCTTCTGACCATGCAGTCAATTCCTATTTATTTGTTCGTATTTATTTATGGTTACTTTATTTATTTCTAACACGTGTACGGTGCTGCACGTGAAACTTTATTTAATGTGATAAACAGATTTTGTGATAATTTCGAGAGAATTTTCTATCGAGTGAAATATCAATGTACTTTTATACGTCAAAAAATGCACGCGGCAACTCATGATCAACATTCTTGTAAAAAAAACTGCAATAATACTCATAATTTTGCTTAATTTGAGATTTACAAATGACTGTTTTGGCCTAATGTGGTCGCCTTAAGTTGAAATGGACAGGTCCGCTGTTACGAGCTGTAATTCCACTTCTAGAAATAGGAAAAGGTATACATAGATAATATCCGTCTTACTAGAAATAAAACATAGTTTGACCTCAAAACAAACGTCAAATGCCAAACATTTTTGTGTTAAAACATTTCATAAACAGTAGTCTAATTGTTTATAGTAAGAACGTAGCTTCCATACAAATGATTTAAAATCATAAGATTGTGGCAGGATTAAATCTCAATAAAAAAGCGGGAAGTGTGGATTTTTCCCCCCCGTATACTTGCAATATTTACCTATTATGGCGGTGTAAACAAAATACGATGTGATTTTCTTGTTAACATGAACAAATCGCATAGAAACATTGCATGGAATTAATAACTTACTTGTGCAATGTGATCCCATTTGGTTTTTTGGTATTTTTACAGCTGTTGTGGCGCCACTTCATGGCACAAATTGTCATCTTGAATTATTTTTGTCGGAGACGTTTTCGTACCAAACGTAGTTCAAAGACTGGTTGACAGAAATTTCCAAAGGCCACCCTCCTGTCAAATAGATGATCCTTTTCGATGCGTGTTTTGGGAGCGCGTATTAGGATTCTATGAGTTATTAATCTAAGGTATAATATAATTCAACCGATTGACTTGTATACAAAAACTAAACAGCCTTCTTTATCACTCTCACGGTTTCCACCAAGTTTCCACGATTCCATCTAATTTGTTTTGTTAAAATCCTTCAATCCGTTTGACATTATTATTTTTAAAATTTTCACCACCCTTAAACTTATCTCCGCCATTTAAAAATAACCCAAAAACTAAATAAACAAGTACTAAATATATTTTCCATCATAATATAAAATTTTACGAGAATCGGTGATCTGTAAATGGAGAACAGCCGAAAATCCGGACAGACGGACATACAAAAGCATTTTTTTACAAGATGAAACGGAGACGCTCCGTTTACTCTGTCAATAATTCCAGTTGTTCACCCGACAAACTTCTTGACTTAATGAAAAATAAATGTAACTAACTTTGCTGAGTCGCTTGCATGGTGTACAGCTCATAGAGCCACTAATATGATGACGGTGAAGTGGGTCGTCCGCTGAACCAAAGGTGGGTAATCGGTTCTCCATTATGACTATTTCACCCAAGCCATATAGGTCTGTCCCTTATTGTCCTGCGATGTTGTGTCGTTGAAAAGCTAATATAAAATCAGTCAATCAGGGCAGGCCCAGCGGCACCCATAATTAATGATGATGATGAAGAGAACTAACCAAGAACGCGTGTGTTATGTTAACCGGAAGTTATTTTTGGATGTCTATGGTCTGATTCAACGTCAGCGCTACCTTTTTGAAAGGTTGGATACTAAAAAGAGACTAATGATGCTTGTTCTGGTTGTTCATACTAAATACAGATGGCGTTAAAATAGTTTAGGATATCGTTGGCATTTCGTCATAGATGGCGGTGGTAGAGTTGGTTCATTATTTATTACTGTAATACGAAAAGTAAAGGTACAGTCCAGGTCAAGCTTAATGGTATTTTTTAACCGACTTCACAAAAGACATCATGCTTCCCAGCAAACCGATTTAAAATTTTAGCATTTTTAGGGTTCCGTACCATAATAGGAACCTTAAAAGGAAAAAGGAACCCTTCGTTGCCCGTCGTCGTCGGTCCGTCTGTCTTTAGAGAACCTTATCCCCCGGAACGCGTGGAGGTATCCAGTTGAAATAAATTTCGATTAATCAGGTCTGTAATCTCTTGAAGTAGTAAAAAAACAAACGAGTTAAAACAATCTAAAGATATATGACCCAAATTTGCTGAGATTTCTCGATATTCGCAAGGGAATCAAAACTTACTACTTACTCCTACCACAGCTTCTACTACTGGTAAGTAGACCCGTTGACCTAGAATCATGAAATATCTTTTAAAAACCGCAAATTTGTAGTTTCTTTACAAAATTCATGTAGGTACGTTGCAATGAAACGGCCACTTGAGTTTAACTTGGTTTATCTTTATTAGGTATTCAAATGTTTTAATAACTAGAAATGACGCGAAAAGTTATTATAAGTACATGAAGCATTTGTGGGGAAAAAAGGCGAATGGTTATAGAGGTACTTCTAGAAACGTAAAACAATTGAACATAGAAATGTCTAGCTAGACCATCTTACTACCTAGAATTTTTGTGAATTAAGTAGAGGAGAGTAATCAAATATGGAATAGTAGGTATCCCTAATTTGGAATACGTATTTTTCGTGACAGATACTCGCTAAGATAAGATGCAAAGAACAGTAATTTCTCTCTTTCCAACACGCATAGTTTCTCTCAGGTCATCACTGATTATACGCCCCCATCCGGCAAAAAAAATTCATTTAAATATGAGTTTTATACATTTGTCCTCGTACATTTGTTTTATGTATGCCTGAAAAACTAAACGATATTCCATATTTGGTGACTTTCCTCTAACTTTGCCTACAATCGGCAAACATCAAGAATGTCATAAAAGTAAAAAACGTTTTTTTTTTTTTTTACAACGAATGCATAGATTTTAGATGTATACAAATAATGCAGATGTCTCCATTGTATAAAAAAGATGTTAAAATAAAATCTAAATTCAGTCTTAAACAATTAATCAAAACAAATAAATACAATTTAGTTTTACATCAAGGATATGAAAATATTTGTTTAGATATTTTATAAAAATATAATTGTAGACGGAAACATCGAATTGTAGGCATACATCAACGTGGATACAGTTTAACTTCTTATCAAGTTTACTATCTAGTATTATATTAGGGTTTCAATGTGTTATAACTTATAACTTATAACTTATAAGGGTCTAGATTCTGCTATTCATAAATTACTTACAGCTATAAATAGAGTGTCCCATAAACAATGGACAGGCCTCTTCATTCTGAACAACTATCACTGTAAAACCGATAATATCAGCGCAACTTTATTTTTGACATCTTCAAATATTTTTTCAGCTGATTGAAAAATAAAGTTGCTCTGATCAAATCGTTAACATAGTGTAAGTTGTTCATAATGATGAGGCCTATCAGTAGATCCGGGGTTATCCAGTGTTTATTGGACCCCCTGTATATCGTTCGCCAAAATATGTCTTTTGGTAGTTGGATAATATTTTAGGCGCAGGACTGCGACAGGCAAGCGATAGGTCAGTGAGTAAAATTGTGAATTGCAGAACTGCTTCCCAGGTTCATCGTTGACAAGGTACACTTCGCAAAAGAGTCAGCTGGACCAACCTATTTTTAACAGTGAGAGGAATTTGAAACTTGCTATGTTGTAGCAGTAGATAATAGTAAATAATATAAAGTGTAAAGACGCATCCTTGCGATCTCACTTTCCGCATATAAACCGCGTAAGGTTTCCGCGGATAGTTCATACGTGAACAAATAGATTGTGAACAATAGTTTTGTTCGGGATGAATATATAAATAGATATACGTAGGTTTAGGTACTAATGTATTATAGCGTTTTATTTTGCAGATTGTACTTACTACTACTTAAAGCTATTAATGTTTATGGCAACATTAGTAAATTTCATCTTTACAGGAAAACAGGGTGAAACAGTGATTACAAACTTTATATTTTAGTATAGATTAAACTAGGCTTGAGCACAACCGCTCGCAATCGGGTTCTGTCACTTTAGCTCACCGCTCCTCAAAGAACCTGGTCGATGTTTATGCTCTTTTAGCTCTTTCCGCTCCCGAGTCCGTGTCGTCTTGAACCAGAGATCACAGCCAGCACAGAGATACTCAAACCCAAAATTATTTTCTATCGACCGAAGGATAAAAGGCATGTCAAGCCTGAAATTCCAGATTAGAACCATTTAGGTCTATAATGACCACTTCCCATTTCGTCAGATATTCGTTTTTAAGGCAAATCTACAAGTTCACGGTATGAAGAGGTTCTATAGTTTTTTTTCTATTTAGAGTACTTTCCATGTTAAAAAGTTCGCTATTTGACCCCATTCCAAATTGACCACTTCCCGTATTGTCAGCTCTTCTTCTGTAAGTCAAGGGCGACCACCCATTTTACTTAAACAATATTTAGAACGCCTTCGTACACCCGAGATTAATTCTCGACTTGCCTTTCATCATTCGACCAGCTCTTTTATTTATCTCTGATTAGGGATTTCTATCGCGATCCATTTGAAAGGACCATGGGTGATTTAGTATGGAATCTGGGCTAAATGCTCAACAGTGATAAAACTTACGCCATTTGATTAGTTTAAGGATGTAGATTATTTTATACAATAGCAGCTATATACGTATGGAAAGGTGTTGTTTGGGGGTTGATTTTAGGGGGTTGTAAGTTGTTGTTGTTGCCTAATTTTGAACATCTTTTTCTAAGCAATCGATTGCCTCTCCTTTGTACACTATTTTTATGTAAGACTTGTTGTCTGTAAATTATGCGTATGCAATAAAGAAATTATGGATTTGATCAACTTTATTTTTCATTTTTTCATACAAATGGGTCGGCCGCTTGGCACACATCCATAAAAAACCGGCAACAAATGTAGAATATAAGCCTAAAAATAGGGGAATTTTAAAGAAAAAAATATATCAATATATTCGTATTTGACAGTAAAATATACTTAATGTTAAACATAACATAACCTATTTTAAGGTCCTAGGTCAATGGGAATAAAAAAACACATCGGTATCACGCTGACTTTGATGGCTTCCCATTTCTTTATTTTCTAATATTTTTTTAAACAAAACTACACTATTTATCTACTCGTTATCTACTACTATCAACGAGTTTTAAACAACGTCACCTCACTCGACGGGGTAGATCAATTAATTTTGTGTGGCTTTGGGTAACAAGATGTTTAAACTGTGAAAATTTGAAGACTAGCTTTAACCGTTTGGCTGCAAAACTTTGTGACAGTTCGGACGGACGGCCACGTGAGTGACAGCAATACGGCTCAGTTTGGACCCTTCGGGTTCGGAACCCTAACAGCAAGTCCAAGCCCGATTTCGGCTTACCTGCTATAGTGTATAATAATCTAGATTAAATCAATCAAATGGCAAATCATCAATGTTGAGCACCTTGCCCAAATCATCAATGTTGAGCACCTTGCCCAAAATTGCTCATTGTCCTTTATGTTATGAACGATGTCTGCAAACTTCATATTATCGTTTGACCAATCATACGACGCGATTATTTCACAAGAGGTGTCATTCAAAGCGACTGAAATTTGGATTTGAAAGGAATACATAATCATAGAAGAGCCTGGTTAGACCACTGTTAAGTATCATTTTTTAAGTGCTAATTTCCATTCATAATGGTAATTACAGTAAGGTACTAGGACAGATAATTAAGTAATACTAGGTACTTTTACTAAGTTTAAGCGTGTACTAATCTATGACATTGAAAAGGAGACTTAAAGCACAGTATATTAATATTTTATTGTTTTTATGTTAGACACTGATAATCATTGCAGCAAAGGACGTAAGGAAAATAAACTGTTTATTGTGAACATCAAAAGATGAATTGAATATATTGTTCAACATTATATATGTCAAAAAATAACATACTTATAAATTTAATTTTCTCACGAAAATTGATAAAAAGACGCAGCCTCCTTAATTAAAAACCAAATACTTCTTGCTTAACTCTACATTATTCTTAAGCTTTTAGGTATGTTTATAGCAAAATGTATTGACTAGACAATCACATAGAGTACAATAACAATATATGATAATGCTTTGATGGTTTAAGTGTATGGCAGAGTGTAGAAGGGCCCTAAAACATACGCTTTTTAAGCATGAAGTGATTAAATGCAAAATATCAGAACGACGCTTAAAATTAGGCAATTAGGCACAGCCGCAATTTTTAATTTTACTTTATCATTTCATAGAGAAATAAGAGCCCTTTAATATTTTGGCGTTGATAATGGATATATTCTAAAAATCCCTACTAAATCTCTATTGGGGATTTTTGACCTTTTGTCCAGATACACCTACCTACTAACTTGTCACGGGCCACTGAGCTCTTGCTGGGAATTAAAAATAAAATATAATAAATCCAGAAATCACCAGCAGTAGGTATTTCTGTAATGAACCCTTTGGCCGTAATTTTATAAAACATGGATTCATAAGGAATCTGTGATGATGTCATACACAAATACAAATGCTTTATTACCTGATAAAGTTAAAGGGCTCTTTTTAACAAGATGTCGCCTATCTCTAATTGACAAATCCTCACACAACATACACATGTTACTCGAAGGTCCAAATGCACAACAGCAATCTCAAAGTTAGTCAAAGTTAGCCGGGGGATTCCCTCGTGGGTAATAACGAAGCCAGTATGAAATTTAAGTAGCACTTTAATTGAGTATAAGCTTGTGCATTCGACCATTAGCCTGGCTACACACTAATAACACCATAGGCACACAAACCTTTTCAAATTGTAGATATTGTAAATAGCGAGCTGAGCAGAACCTCCCTTTCGATGCCAAAGCGATGCAGATACGTTGAACAGTTCTATCATATTACTATGTGCGACTATGTAAAGTTGCTGTATTTTAAATTGTGTTCAGCTTTAAAATCATAAAGAAAAATACTACGGAATCTGAATGTGAGCTTCGAGAGGAATCATTAATATTTTTCGAATCCAGAAAGAAAGCACGTCGTAAATGAGGGTTATAACATTGTGCATACGGATTACTTCCTAGGTTATTTTAGATTGCGATTATGACATTTTCTTAATGTGTGAACCCATACATTTTTGACATCTGCAATGAAAAATATTATTAAGCAATATTTTTCATTGCAGATGTCAAAAATGTATGGATTTTGAGCTGTCAGGATCGCATTCTCTCAGCGGCCAGTCATGTAGAGCAAAACTAATTAAAGAGGTACTGTTATACAACCTTTCTATCTATTTTGCTTGTGTATAATGCGCGGTTCTTGCACCAAAGACAAATAGGTAAGGTAGCATGCAAGAGGTATGCTTTAAAAGAGTTGCCAGCTGCATTTATGTAAATGGACTAGATTAGACTACTGGAGCAAATACAAACACAATATTTTGCTTCTAAACATTAGGATTCATACAGGCCTAAGATACCCAAAGAGATAGTGTATTTATGTAAGTAGGTATGTCCTTATTAAAAAAATCTCTAAAACATAGATAGCTGTATCATATCATTTTTTAAAGTTAATAATAATAGAATTCGCGGAAAATTTTAGATATAACAGTAAAGTACGGTACGTATGTGTAGGCTTTCAAATATTAAATAAGTAGTTTGTACAACGATTTTGGCAAGGTTACCTACTTTATTTTAAGTGAATAACAAGCAACTGTTTTTTTAACGTAAAATATCTGGAATGTTACGCATAATTAAGCTACATTAATAGAACTACGTAACTAGCACAAAGACAAAGTGACTGAAGAGATATTTTTCAATAATAATAATAAGTTACAGTAATGGTTTTATTAATCTAGCCTTAGATTAGGTCAAGTTTGACCAAAGAACTCATAAGGTTGCATTATTTTCCATTCTGGTGTTAAAAGATTTTTTTGCAACTCGTAAATTATATCTTTTCTCTCTGGAAATATCTTTTTTAACATTTTGTCGGCAACCTCGACGAACACAGCCCTTACAGTTAAGTTTATATTTTTGTAGAAACCACCAACTATTACTTACCTCTATAAATTTCTTCCACATACTAAGTATTTTATATCAAAAAACTTTTTTTAACAAATCAACATTATAGATCTTACAGTAAATTCAGCTTAATTACCATTTTCATAAGTTTTATTCTCGTTTTTTTGACCGTTTGCGACAGTGGCTTTCGTCGTAACTTTAGTGGAACCAGTGATTCTGACTGATAATATTTTTCAAATAAAAACCTTACTGAACCTGATTTATGATATAAAAATGTGTGTTTATCCCAAATTCTAGATTTGCTTGCTTAGGCGACGCAACAACACCATTTGACTTATTCTTATGATCAAGTTTGTGAATATAATAATGTGAAATCAGGCATTTTTTTAAGGTTTATACAAGTATCTGACAAGTATCATTGTCGTTTCACCTGAAATATATTTTTATTTTCTTTCTCTTTAATTCCTGTCAGCACATCATTATAAACACCATGTTTTTCCAACAATACTAATGCTTATCTCTGAAATTCACCAAACACAATTATGTAACGTGCAGTCGAATAAAGTCTTGACTTTGTTAAATTTTAAAATGTAGGAGTAATTTTTTGTAACCAAATGGTTTTTTATGCGATACGCAGTGCATTTTTTTATGAAAATAACTCTATTTTTATTCTCAAATATCAACGAAGGGCTGTATAAACCCAAAATGTATGTTATAATACCAAAAATTGTATTATATTATCTCAAAATGCAAAGTTAACTCAAGTGGGGCGCAACACTTAGGAACCTAAATATTTTTTCCAACAATAACAATAAATTTTGACATTTATATTCAGTAAAATGTACCGAAACATATCGCCAGAAAGGGTTAAATTGATAAAATCCATGCACTATATAGCTAGATAAAACCGGATCTCTAGGTTTATTTAATAATTGGTTAAGCGTTGTAACAAGCACAGTTAAAAGGACTACGGAATACCCTAAATAAAACAAACATACAACAAATAAACATAACCATCTAACACCCATCCATCAATCTTATAATACAGAGAGTATTCGTAAATGAGTACATCGCAATTCAATACATAAATTCATCTTAGATATCTCTCCAATTTTTTTTTCATACCACCAGTTTACAATCATTTAAATGGATTTTTAAATACATTACGCAGTCGAAACAAACATACAATAGCGGTGCATTACAAAGTCAATCAAACACAAACCAATTAAGATTATGTCTAAACAATACACCAAAATATAACTAATCTTAGCGCAAGCTAATAACTCCCGCACGAATCTCTACTTGTTTGAAGCTAAAACTGCCCTTCTGCTGTCGGAATTGGGAAACTGAAAGGTACGGTGACGTGTTGAATGAGGTGACGAGTACACAAATACTAACAAAATTGCCACCCCTGCTTTTGTAGTGTTGCTAACTTCACACGCCATACTTATTTGTAATACCAGGACTTCTTGGGTACGTAGTAAGTACTCTTTAGGTTGTTAGGGATATTACTTGATCATCGCGAGCATTTGTTTGTGATTGAACCAAGTATTCCGGATTCGGTTGTTGTTACCTAGTTCTAAACAGTTATGTATGCCCCAATGACGGTGATGACAATTCCTAAAATCTTCACTGAACAATATTCTTGTGGTGATCGTAGAACTTTTATGATAATCTCCACCAATGAGGATTTTTGGCATAATCTGTTCAAATCTCTGAAATTCAATTCTTGAATTCCTTACTTTCATTATGACTACAAAAGCGAATGTAACTTCCGTCCAAGTAACTGTGGGTACATTTAGTCTTCGTCCTCGACATAAGTTTAGTACAAACGACCATACTTTTGCCGGTACTTAGTGAGCTCATCACGTAAATGGGTTCCAAAAATATGGTGTAATCAAAGAGTAAGTTGGTAGTTGGAGCTGTTGGCACGTGTGCCTCCGTCTTAACTGTGGTAGACTATTCTATACATACAGTGTATGTATCTTGTTTACTTGGCTACTACTCAGTAATATGTAAGCCGGAAGCAAAGTGCTGGGGTGAACAGAAATGTATAGGTAGGTGTAATTTCAGGTGATTGTTAGGAGCACTGAACAATGTTTATCGAACAGATTTGATTCTCATTTTGTTTAGGTTTTCTTTTCATTTCTCCGTGCGTTCCAGACTCCGAAGTTAGGGCTGATTTTTAATAGAGAATTGAAAAATTATGTTCCTTTGAATGATCATCAAGCTTAAAAGTTTAAGTGGTTCAGGACTCTAATCCCTAATAACTCTTTAAACAGTACACCTTTCTATTACACCCTGTTTCAGTAAAGCATTTCTATCTAGAAAATACTTTCTAGATAGAAATGCTAAACATATTTTGTTATAACCCTATAAAAATGCTGTTGCTTGATCTTCCTTTATTAAAACCAATAAATTATTAATTCTAATATTAAATCCCTTCCGCCCTTGATTATATACCAACACTACAAAAACGCGAGTGACTCACAAATTAACAATAATAACTAAAAACTCTACCAAACTTCGGTATTTTTTTTACCAAAATCATAAAGTTAAAAGCGATTAGCGGCGTGTAAAGGCAATATGATAAAATGCGTGCGAAGAAGAAAAATAACTTAGTCTGAAGGATACAGAAGATGGCTCGTACGCCCCAGTTGATATTATATTACAGTTCTTGTAAAAAAAGAGATCGGCATTAGGGTGTGTTTAAACGTGTAATCACACGTGCCTGTAAGTTGTGACTGTGTGCGTTTATACATTCAGCTGCCGCATACGCTGGTAAGAAACATAATTGAGCTCGACCGCTTACTACATTAGGTTTTGTTCTCTAGGGCTAACAGTGATCGACCGGCTCTTTCGTTTCCACATGGACATGCTGCTAACTTCAATCTATTCGGGTTTAGAATTCTGTGAGGTCATCGTCGTCCACCGATTTTCCTGAGTGTTTAACCGACTTCAACGAAGGACGAGTTTCTCAATTCGTCGGGATATAATAAACATTTAGGAGATGAAATTGCTAGAAGTAATGGCATCGAAGTTTTACGACTACCACCGTAACATTATAAGCTAACCCCATTGAGTTGTCGTAGGCCTAAATAAAATAAAACATTATACCCATAAACAATACCTCTACATTCAAGATGAATGACTTTAAAAAGATTTTATAATAACTCGCATAAGAAAAATCTTTTAGAAGCGAAGATTCTGCTGATTCTGATTGAATTATATTATTAATGACTATTGCGATTTAAGACTTTTTTATCCATTTAACTAAACTACTAAATCTTTTAAATATATTTTGTTTGAATTTTTACTCCAATGTGAATACACCTGTACACTGCAACTGCAAAAAGCGTCTAAAAGCGATATACTGTTGCGATGTGTCCAAATACAGTTTGACATTACTTAGCTGACCATATTTTGGGGAATCATAGATAGATAGATCTTCATTATGAAGAACTTTCACCAAGAAACATAGTAGAAAACGAAAAAATAATTTGGGTCTCCCCTAGTAACTTGTAATCAGCTGATCGGGTCAGTCTACTGAGGGACAAACTATTTTTTTCATTCATAAATTTTTTGGGTATAGTTGTGCATAATGTTTAGGTATTTAGCGAAACAAAACAGTCAGCCGCTCACTTTCAGCCGTAATGACAACATACCCTTAGTGTACGCCGGTCCAGCTAATTGTGTTTCTTAGCGTACACGTCCAGCTCAGGACCCAGTCACCCTCGTGATGTGCAAGAACTATACTATTACGAAGAGTTGTAACAGTTATTTATTTACTCTGAATGCTGAGGCTGAGAATTAATATGGCTTGGCCGGGGGTGACACTAAATCCAGCTGGAAACATTTGATTAAACTTTCAAACCAACTACAAAAGTACTGCTCTAATCACCACTTCCCATTGTAACAAGGTCCATAATGACCACTTCACCACATTATCGGGGCTTAGTCCAAGTTTCGTCACGGTGAGTAGCTGAGTTTTCAAGAGCACTCGCCTTGTAAGCTAAGCTAGAGATCTCAGTCTTATTTGCGGTTTCAGGATTTTAAACGCAATCATCTGTTTGTCTATCAAATACTGCCGATGCATTACGATTTAGCGTCACCTCCCCACGCACATTCAGTTGCAGGATTCTCTATCTCTTGACATACACCGATCCTTTACCCATTGACGGTTCACCAATCACCATGGCTTTAAATGACAGCTCTTGTGAAATAATCGCGTCTGATTGGTCAAGCGTAAACTTGGTGAACATCGTTGTACATCAATTTGAAAGATGCCAGAGAAAAGAGTTACAGTTGGTATAATCAACATCTCCGACATCTATACAATTTATATTGAAATCCCTGGCAAAATGACGTTTTGAAAAATGTTTGCTTACTTCAAATTAATGTTTGACGAATCACAGCGCGATTATTTCACAAGACCGGTCGTTTAAAGCGACTGTAATTTTAAAGGAATCGGGATTGTGTCAAGAGATACGTAATAGAGCCACAGATCCCAGCCTATAAGAAGTCGGGTCCACATGGTGGTCTAATCGAAGGAGAAATCCGGCGAGAGTACTGCTGATTAATCTCCCCCCAACGAAAGCGCTTGCACAATCCTCGGGTCCGCTTTGCTGCCTTCGCGGAACTCTTCCAGGGTGAGCCTGTCGTCGTGGTTCTTGTCCATCTGGTCGAATATCTTGTCGACGCGCTTCTGCGGCGTGTTCTCGTCTTCGGGCTGGGGTTGTTGACCCTGGGGGAATTGGCAGAGGATTATTTATTGAAGTCAACTTGTGAGGCAAAATTCTAAAAGTTGTAGAGAATGTGAGTAGTGTACCCGCGGACCACAGACTTTGTATAGGCCGATAGTTTAGTCGGCTCTTGATCAGTATGAAGGTGTATGCAAGTGCGCACATTATAACCAATTGGCCATGACAAAATGTTCAAGGACACCAAAGTGAGAATCCATTGTGAGATAAAATTCCGCTATGCCCATCAAAAATATAACAGGATTACTGAAATACAATGCGTAAAACCATATTGTCCTTCATTTGTCCTCTACAGCGTAGTTTGTTCAAAATTACCGTTAAATTAGTTGTCTTGTCAAGTGGCAACAGTTATCAATTACTCAGGTGACAGACGGAACGTAATAGTAGTTTATGTGACTGCTACATAATGGAGGGCATTAATACTCGAGAGTGGGTTTATGAAACGAGCCGAAGGCGAGTTTCATAATAATATCACTCGCATGTTTAACCGGAATTGTGGCTCTGCAGTTGTTTAGCTTGTTCTGTAGTACCAACTTCACAGACAAACTAGGGGCGGCACGCAGGCGGGCGTCGGCGTTCGAAATCTGAATGTCATAATATGTAGAAAAATTACACATTTTGGTCATAGTGTGTAATTTTTCAGATAAGAAATGTGTTTTTACCAAGTAGTTTAACATATGCTGATCGTAACGTGCGGTTTTTGTACGCAGTAAAGAGGGTTTATGATACGAGTGTAGTTAAACAAATATTGATATTAGAGTTTTTGTTTTATAATCAGAAACAAACAGCCGGAAAACTGTCAAAAAGCGATCAAACGGGGCGTTATTTAAAAATAATTAGAATCTATTACGCGAAATATTCAAATAAGTTCTTATTTTTTTTTTAAATAGCATAAACATACGTTGGTAGCCCAATCAGACCTATGAGGCGATCAAAAAGTCTGTCCTCGTCATTTTTGTTAAACTTCAAAAGTTCGAATGCATTATGATCTAGTTTAAAAAAAAAAAACTTCTATCACATGATCACATGTATAAGCTGAATGAAGGTTCAACCATTACCGTCATAATGCAATCAATGAAAAACCTCTCATAAATCTATCCGGCCCAGTAAGCTCGATTTATGCGACTATGGACTTCAATGAAAAACCACGAATACGAAACCATGAATAATTATGTCCCAGTATATGTAAGTCAATATATCCGTATTTGTCAAGATATATGTCGAAGTATAAAAATGCACATTTATTTAGTCCAAAATTATATTTGACCGAATATACAGATGTCGAAGTATAAAAAGGACTACTCGAATGGAGAATCCGTTTTCCTTCACTTCAAATAAGGTTGAAGTTCTATACTCGACTCATAATATATTTTTACGGAGAACTTATAGGTGCATGCTTCTATCTGGTTTTGGTAGAGTTCTTTGGGGAGCCCCAGGTCCGGCAGTGGATGTCTTTGGGTTAATGATTAAGATGATGACGACTTATGCAACACTATTTTTAAAACCTAAAACATGATTTTTATTTACTTACAGTTTATTGCACTAAAGTTAAAAAATATCGTATAGTTCAAGAGGCGGAATTAATGTTATATTATAAATCAAACCTCACATATTTTATAAAAAAAAGTCTCTTAAATTCCAAATTCCAAATTTCTTTATTACTGTAGATATTAACATATACTTAGCAATGGTAATTTTTTGCCACTTCTCTACATTGAACCACTGTGGAAGAAGAAGGGCGTAGAAACTCCCACAGATTGATTTTTAGATCTCTTTTAGAGATTGCTTGTGCTTAACTAATACAAATTTTATAATATCATAATTAATAAGTAGGAATAAATAATTACAAAACTATTAACAGCAAGGTCTGTGTTGAGCCAGACTAACCCCATACAGTCCCATCATTTAAGTAATCTTGAACATTGTAGTACCCTTTTTCGACAAAGTCGCTTTAACTTAATATATGTATGTAGGTATATCGTGCTATTATAATTATCATTTTTTTTCAAACTCTTTAGATATAATTTTACAGTACTAACTGGCCACTTACGAAGTGGCCAGTTAGCATTGTAAAATATATTGGCAAAAAAACGTATCAGTGGTACAATACGATTATTTTAACTTCAGCGCTCGACACTTATCAGCTTTTTGTTTTTAAATCGTAAATCAATCGACTGTTTTTAGATATTATACTCTTCATGACACACCTCAGTGCCAAATTTCAAGTTTCCAAGCCATCTTGAAGTGTCGAGCGGCCAAGTTAAAGCAATCGTACCGTACAACGCTATGTCGCTGCAACGACAGAATCTCGTGAATCAGCGTCTATTACTATGGATGAATCTGTTGAGACCATCATCCGATGGAGCGAACACACTTGTGAGAGAAATAAGAAACAAAACATATTTCTGGCTCACCACAATTGCTATGTAGAAATTTGCAACAGTTGTACACCTCCGTTCAAGCCACGTTCGACAAGCACATGGAATCTCTTAAAACTGGAAAGTGAGAGATTCTTGGAACTATTTAGCTGGTGTTAAAGTTCCTAAAGGTCTGACACGTAATATTTTGGCGGCTGACGACGGTGGCCTTGAATAACTCCTAATATGTTCTTCAGCAGTTGCCCAAGACTATTTGAGTTAATTTTAGTAGAAGAATTCTTCTTGGGTGACGGGACATTCAAGATAAGCCCCGTTCCATTTTACCCTATTCTGCACCTATATATGGGTCGTCATCGTCGAAACCTCGACACCAACTACGTTATCCCAATAGCATATATGGTTTGTTTCCGAACAAAAATAAAAAAAACCTAACATAACCTGTATAAGTAATATAACATTATGCTGGTCGTAACGTGCGGTTTTTGGACGCAGTAAAAGAGGGTTTCTGATACGTGTGTAGATAACAGAAGTTAAGGATGTCGGATTAGACAATAAGAAGGATGGAAGGAGCATAATCAGACGATTAGCCAATCTGCCCCTAGTGCCGGCCGAAATTATGTAAGAGGGATGGATGGAGATCAATATAAGAAGCCCATGCAGTTATGAAATGACAAAATTTAAACAATATTTTTAAAGTATTGGCTACACAAATACTCAACAGAGACTCTATTGCAGGAAAGGTAGCACAGAAGACTTAAATCTAAAGTTTCTCTGTTGGAATTCATCTAAAAACTCAATAAAAGAAGTAATCCATTTTGTTTATATAAAAATAAAATCGCCGAGAAAAAAAAGTAAAACACCGACATTCTTTTCGATAAAACTTATGAAAAGTCCAAGTGATCATTAAAGATATTTCTCCGTTGGATTTAATTAAAAAAGTCGTTTTCGTTAGATTGAAATACAATAAGTAAGTAAGCAGGTAATAATAAACAAGTCAGTGAGTAAGTAATAATAAAATACAATGTTATGAATGTGAAACATGTGTAAAATATGTTTTATTTTAGGTGTAAAAGAAGAAATTTTATTTTAGTGATTTGTGATTATAATAAAATTAATAAATATTTAGGATTTTCAAAGTTCCTTTTTGAATTTTATTTATCGATATATCGATATGTACAGTTCAGATTTTGCTCTTTACAATGCAATTGATCGTGTGTCGTACATAAGATAAAACTAATTAACACTATAATATACAGGGTCACACAGTAATATCGTCTCGTTAAGGGGAGATAGGTAGGCGAATCCTCTATTCACTTACCAAATATGTAAAAATATACTAAGCTTATTTTTCAAAGCCCAAAAGGCCCAGCATTTTAGAGGAGTTGGTGCACCCCTGGTAATTTTCCCTAATTAGCTAAGTATTTTCGTATATTCGTTACCTTCCTTAATACGTCAAGTGTATATATTTTTTTTACTTGTTGGTTTCCAAAGAAAAGAATTGGTAATTTTGATTGTTTCATCATTTTCCCTAACTGGGCAGTTAATGTAATTACATACATATCTATATTTTACATAATTTTTGGAGTCATTATCGATAAATTAAATTAAAACAAATTGATAAGCCGAGTAATCAATAGATTGAACCAAAAAAACCATTGTCGAATTTGTGGAATTTTGAAATCGGTAAATCTACCATTTCGTTTTAAAATAGATTAAAAATAATAAAATGTATTTCTTTTGCTTACAATTTCAAAACATTTACTTAAATTTTACGTGCATGACAGTACTTAAAAAGAGAATGTAAGAGTCGAAGAAAAAATGAGTAAGGGAAAATGACGAATCAAAGAAAATAACCAATTAGGGAAACCGACGTGTCTAAGACTTTTTATGAGATGACAAATAGGGAAAGTGAAGAATTAACGAAAATGTCGAATAAGGGAAAATTACCAGTGGTGCACCAACTCTTTAAGAGATATTTTACATTTTCTTATTTTATTATAAATGTTTAACCGCACTACGTTTTTGAGTAGTAGTATTCGGAGATTATTACTTTTTACATTTATTTTTATCGCAAAATAATTTTGAATATTTGTTTTTTAGATTCATAAAACCTTTAAAGGTAACCATTGCTTTTTACCATTTAATTTAAATTTTACCTCTTCCGCTCAGTTTCAGTAAAGCTTTGACCTCTTCTTGTGAAAAAAATAATTACACAGCCATCAGTAAGCTTATTTGCTTAAAACATACTAATACAATAAACATTTGAAATGAAAAAAAAAACAATCATTATAACATTAATAAAAAAAATATACTGAAGAAATCTCCTTAAGCCAGTACTAAAAGCCAAGCTCACTTAAGTCGCCAACTGCATCAGAATGCATCCAACTCAGAGGTGTGCTTAAAACCAGCAGCAATGCAAAAACAAGAACATAGTGCGGATGTAAAGTTAAAAAATAATAAGAAAAATCGAAATATACAGGTTGCCATTTAATTAGCTGACTATATTTTGGGGAATGATAGTGATTCGCAATGATAGTTTCGCAAATGAACAAAATATATCGTTCCTCAATACATTGACCCGATCAGTTGATTAGAAGTTACTATGGGAGACCCAATTTTTTTTTTCATTGCAACCATATGTTTTTTGGTGAAAGTTGGTCATAATGATGGGTACTATCATTCTCCAAAATGTGGTCAGCTAATTAAATGTCACCTTGTATTGGTGAGCCTTACACTACTTTCCTATCTCCCCTTTAAATTGGTCGTACTACTTACGGGACGCCCTGTACAGTTAAACTGGAATAGGTTGTAGTAGACATTTTTATACTATGATAGTAGACATTTTCATACTTCGGCTAGATTAGACTAAGGACTTTTGAAAACCTTGGCTTTCTAATACATAGATGAATTTTAAGAAAGTATACATTTTTATACTTCGTCTTTTTTCTTTTAAGCCCTTACCGCCGTTTTCTGAATTGAGAAATCCACTAAGTTAATATTTAAGTCTCGTTATGTCCTGTTCTTTTATGTGACATCTCAGAGATGGTTCGATTCACAGTACCTTTCAATGGTGAGGGGACAGATAAATTGGCTCTGAGCGGCGACATCGCTTTCTCGCACAGGGTAAGGTGGGGTGGGGTACAACAAATACATACCACCATTTGGTAGATCGCGTCGACTATGTTGTACATTTCGTCTCTCGTGATGTAGCCATCGTTGTCAACGTCGTAAAGCCTAAACGCCCCTGTAACAAAAGAAGACGAGTTGCCGGTATTTAAAATATTCGCACACGAGGCAGTGTTGTCCGGAGCAGAGGCGATCTGTTGCCAATGTTTAGCCAGATATTCAAGGCACAACACCTCGGCATATGAGCACGCCTTCAGGGTGCTGGTGCTCCGACTGTGGAACGCACTTCCTTGCAATATAAGAGACAGTCCCACTCTTTTCTCACTTCTCTCTTTCATGATAGTAGTTATAGTATATATAGTATTACTATATGTACATGTTTATGTATATATTGGTACTTATTTAGTAGTTTGGCATGTAGGTGTTTTATTTTCCATATTTGAAGATATTTAATTTATTTATTTATTATAGATAAGTTACTAGATATTTTGCACCCTTTCATGGTAAACTTCTCATATTTTAAGATATTCAATTTATTTATTTATTATAGATAAGTTATTAGATATTGTGCACCCTTTCATGGTAAATTTTTCTATCATGCCTTGCATGGTTTGCTGGAGGAAATCTCTTTTTAGAGATAAGCTCGCCTTTGTATGTAATGTAACTTTTTATTTATCAAATGTAACTTTTTATTTATCTTTGTGCAATAAATAATTATGAATGAATGAATTCAACAGTTCATATTTGCGTGACAGACGACAAGCCCAACGCCGCAGTTATGGAGGAATGAAGATTGAGATGTCGACCTCTGTGGAGCTGCGGTTGTGGCTCTTCCTACCATGCGAGAGGTCTCGGGTTCGATCCCCGGCTAGGGATAAAAAAAAACCCGGTCTCTGATGTTTATAGCTGTGAGAAGTCGCTGTTTCTGACAGGGTATCATATTGTCAGAAGCAATGTGCCTTTATATAAATATTCTTATTTTATTTTAAGATGGTTTCTATTATCGTTATAATAGACTGTCAGTTTCATAGTCTTAAGATAAATTAAATTAAATTTTTCATTTATTATTATTAATAAATGAAATTAATATTATTATCTAATAAATGAAAAAAGTCATTTAATTTTTAATTACTTCTCAGTAAGCCACAAAGGTTTGTTTGTATATAGTATCTTATTATCTTATCTCATAGGTACATGGTGAGCACCGGATTAAAACCTGAATTTCTTGTGGGAGAAGTGGGCGTGAGATAATTTGATCACGGACGGTTTACGGAGATGGACACACACACACGGATTGCCAAAGTTCTAACAACAATGACGTTACTTACAATGTAGCTTCTCATCTAAGTTCCCCCTGGACGTGACGGAGAGTGCCCGGATGAACTCCTCGAACTCGATTGAGCCATCCTGCAACACAGTAATAAACTTACCTATAGGCTGACTTATATGTACCACACGTATTGAAGGAAGTATTATAATACAAATATAGTTTAAATACTGGCTAGTGGCTTTGTGCTCACGAGCGACACAGAAAATTTGCGTTTTTTTTTGTCAGGGGATGAAAAATAATGATTTTTCATCCCCTGACACCCCTGACACAAATAACCCAAGTGAATATTCTTTCAATACCTACTACATACAAACATATGAATGTGGTTACGTACATAGGTACATAGAGTAGCCGCACCAATAACTTTGTAACCCCATAGCTACGCCTTAATCAAAAAATTCCAAAAAATTAATAGACCAATCAATGATATGTCTGTATTACTGTAGATATTTAAGATACTTAGCAATCGTAATTTTTTGCCACTTCTCTACAATGGACCACTGTGGGAGAAGTAGGGCGTAGAAACACCCACAGATTGATTTTACGATCTCTTTTAAAAATTGCTTGTGCTTATACAATACAAATATTATTATATTAATTATAATAATTAATAAGCAGGAATAAATAATTACAAAATTATTAACAGCAAGGTCTGTGTTGAGCCAGATTAACCCCATACAGACCAAAGAACAAAGACCAAAATAAAACATACATTTATCGAACCCGTCTACAAAATTTCACGAGAATCGGTTGAGAAATACGTCCTGCAGAGGAGAACATATAATAGTTATCATATAGTTGTCTCCATATGAATTTGACACGCCACTAACTAGTGATGTCGTTTCAATATGAATTTGACACGCCGCTAACTAGCGATGTCATTTCAATATGAATTTGACACGCCCCTAACTAGTGATATCGTTTCAATATGAATTTGACACGCCCCTAACTAGTGATGTCGTTTCAATATAAATTTGACACGCCCCTAACTAGTGATGTTGTTTCCATATGAAGTTGACACGCTGCTAACTAGCGATGTCGTTTCAATATGAATTTGACACGCCCCTAACTAGTGATGTCATTTCCATATGAATTTGACACGCCCCTAACCAGTGATGTCGTTTCAATATTAATTTGACAAGCCGCTAACTAGCAATGTCGTTTCAATATGAATTTGACACGCCCCTTACTAGTTATGTCGTTTCAATATGAATTTGACACGCCCCTAACTAGTGATGTAGTTTCCATATGAATTTGACACGCCGCTAACTAGCGATGTCATTTCCATAGGAATTTGACTGGCCACTAACTAGCGATGCCGTTTCCATAATCAATTTGACACGCCGCTAACTAGCGATGCCGTTTCAATATGAATTTGATACGCCGCTAAATAGCGATGTCGTTTCCATAGGAATTTGACAGGCCACAAACTAGCGATGCCGTTTCCATAATCAATTTGACACGCCGCTAACTAGCGATGCCGTTTTAATATGAATTTGATACGCCGCTAACTAGCGATGTCGTTTCCATAGGAATTTGACACGCCACTAACTAGCGACGCCGTTTCCATAATCAATTTGACACGTCGCTAACTAGTGATGCCGTTTCATTATAAATTTGACACGCCCGTAACTAGCGATGTTGTTTCCATAGGAATTTGACACGCCACTAACTAGCGATGCCGTTTCCATAATCAATTTGACACGCCGCCAACTAGCGATGCCGTTTCCATGTGAATTAGGCACGCCGTTAACTAGCGATGTTGTTTCCATAGGAATTTGACACCCGCTAAGTAGAGTAGTAAGATGTGTCAAACTTTTAAGAAGGCTAGATAGCCGGCCGCTCACTGGCAGAGCAATGAGAACTTAGCCTAAGTTTTGTGAAAACTCTACACCGTCTCCGCAGTATCGTAGTTTGCATTGTAACAAGCTCATGCATAGTTAAACATCTGCAGTGAATCTACAGCAGCCTGCTAAGGACCAATTTGGGATTTTTATTGTTCCGTGCCCAGGAAATAATAATCCGTTATAGCCACTTCATTCTGACGAGAAAGCGCTGCGGTTCAAAAAAAAAGCTCCAGGTTTTGGATGTTTATATGTGTGTGATGCCGGTGTTTCTGGTTCCCACGACACAGGATATCCTAGTGTGGGGTCAAAAGCAATTTATGTGCCTGTATACATGTTTATGTTGGAAAAGTGTTCATTGTCCGTCTGTCAAGACTCGAGCCAGGAACGCGTGGAAGTATCATGTGGAAATAAAAAATAAACTTGGCCAGTTTTTCTATATTAACTATTTTCTATATGATAGTGACGATGACTATAACACAGTTTGAAGAAAAGTTTAGTTCACATTTTTAAGCTATGTTCAGTCACTGAATGATATACTTGTACATTTAATATTAAAGATGGAAAATACACAAAACAAAACAGTTTGCCACAATATATCATTGCACCTCTCTTGTTCATTTTAAAGTTGTGTTAATTTAATTTTAACTATTGATTCTAAACCACATCCTATGAAATACTGAATAGAGCATATTACACGTAATCTCAACCGCCACCAACACACTACAACTCTAATCCCAAATTTAGACCATACATAACCGTAAATGAATAGAAATTGTTCGTAACGAAGTTTTAACTCGGTCTCAAACCCAATCAAAGCCAATCAGAGCCGAGTACTGGTGTGGAATCGTGCCAATCCTATTTGCATTTTCCAAATACAGTATTAAGATCTATGTAATGGTGGGTGCAGATCACCAACTCAAACTTAATCGACTCTTAAAGTCCTGCTAGCGCTCTGTCCTTCAGGAACTTCTATCTGTAAGGAAAATTACACCGTCTTAGTACGATGTTGAAGATATACGTATACTTAACTTAAGTAGTAACTATAATATATTCTCTTTGCACTAAAATGGGGATAGTGAAAGGATAAAAATAATCTACCTTGAATTGAGACGACAGGTTGGGATGGCACTCGGGAAGACATCATAATTTATGATCTAAGTAAGGGCTACCCTATCGTCTTAAATATCATATATTAGTGGGCAAAGACAAAAGGGCATTCCGGCCGTGTTAGGCTAGGCCTTATCCGATGATTCTTTTTTATTTCGTCTATCCCTGAACATCGCGATGCAGTACTTCATCCGCTATGGCACAGTGGTCTCTTAATAAGAATAATCATCAAGAAGAGTTTTAGAATAACAATAAATCCAACATACGGTAGCATGCCCTGCGCCTCTCACGAATATCGCGCGTTTTGTCGGGTTATATATGAAAAAAATCGCGACTCACCTACACTTGTCGCACCATGCGAGCATGCAAAATACGCAGAAACGCTCTTTGCGCGCGGGGCATGCTACGGCTGCCAAATTTTTTAACCTAAATCTGGTAATAACGTAAAGGGGCAAGTTCTTAGCTGTACAGTGATAGGTTCATACTACGTTCGCAATCTCACTCAGTCGCTAGTCAAGACAATAAGAAATAAAAAATATTGCAATCAAGCAATTGTATAAATGACAGTTTGATAGTTGTCGAAATTCCTAAGGCGTCAAATTTAACCAAAGATTCCTTTTTCATAGATTAACTTACCTTTATTAGTAGGCTGCGGAAACCTTTGGGTATAATATTTTAAATATCTACTTGTCTTGACTATAGGCAGGGGGTCTCACTCTAGAGTTAAGGTGCGTTCGACTGGCCAACCCTATAGGCGGGAATTCAGTTATGTTGCCCCTCGCTTGGCTGGCAGTCGCGTCGCGGGCTAGTCGCTCCTCCTATGCAACTTTTCTGTGATTTTTGCAACAACAATGACTTAAGTACCTAACATTTTCGGGTGTCTAAAGGAATTGTTCACAAATAAAATTCGATTCCTTTTTAATTGAATACGTTTTTGTTTAACTAAAAAATCACTTTAGACCCAGTATAAAACAAATGACAATTACATAAGTAAGGAGGTAGGTATCTAGCCTTAGAATTTACTAATAGCCTGAATAAGTACTAATAACACCTCTGTTACGACAGAGTGGACTAAAATTCACAAACACAAATCCCACGTAGATGACCCTGCCGTGATCAAGCCAGACTGGAGTTTACAGGACGACGTTGTGATGTCAGAGTAAAAGAAGCTCTCAGGCGCAGTAATGCGGCGCAATCTAGTCTGCACGGGCGGGGCAACCGATTCTGTAGGTGCTTAGCGATTATTGTACGTAGCGCAGGTGCGAGCTAGATTGCGCTTTATTGTCGCGCAGCGAGAGTAGCTATTTATTTAAGTGTATTTGAGTAGTAATCTTTCTGAACGTAGGACTATAAAGTATTCTGTGCTATAGGTAACTACGCTCGCTGTCTTCCTCACTCTCGTCAGTGGCAACCAAATTGCACCTTAAAGGTTCAGTAAAGGATTTCCTATTTAAATGCCAAAATTCGATACTTCTAATTATAAAAATATAACACAGACGCGATAAAATGCGAGATAAAACCGAGTCGCGCGGGGCGTGCTACGGACACAGTATGTATAGATACATTTCTACGGGTTCTGTACTTACATTATTCTCGTCGAAAACCCGAAAGACTAGAGAGGCAAACTTGCTGGGATCCCCTTGCGGGAAAAACTGTTTGTAGATCTTGATGAAACCCTGCAAATTATAATGCTATGTTAGGAAACCGTAATTGGCTACGAGACTAGGTTACAAAAAAAAACATGTCAGATGTTGAAGCTTGTCAAAAAGCAGGGCTCGTCGATAACAGAATTATAAATTTTCAGCAGTTGTATTTTATAATCATAATTTTGTTTAAAGAAGCCCAACATTTGACAACAATGTGTTATGTTATTACGTCATATCACAATGTTTCCATACAATTGACGAACAAAAAAAGCGTTTGGAAATTTCATAAAAATAACTGACTACCTTTTTCAAGTTGCCAGTTGTACTTTTTACTTTAAGTGCTATTGAAATTGAAATAACTTGTGTACTGTATATTTTATTTCAAAAGCACAAAATTATCATATATTGGGTTTATTGCTCAAGTCAATTGTACAACATTAACATTTATCAAAACATAATATAAAATTCATAACAATATTTATATGCAATATCAGTTAATTTATAAGGTCGTGTCGATTCAATTATATTAATATTTATTGTTATATCAATAGCAATTTCATAGAATTACAATTTCATACAATAATCATTTCATAATATACGCTATGCATTTTTCATAAGAGAATAGGGCCCCAGATCTATCAGCGGTGCTGCAGTGAACGGTGCGTTGAGGCTGTCCCGATCCCAGACTAGCGGAGACTGCCGGCGCTACATTCAAGTTTGGTTCTCACGAGGGCCCTATAATGAAGCTGGACCACACCCAAGCTATGGAATACCTTACTAAACCGTATCACATACCCTAATCTCATAAAACATTCCTAGGCCAATATTCCCGTGCTCATGGAATATAAACTAAGGGTCTAAGGTAACACCGAGGTCCTTCATCGAATATACTCGAGGAGCAAACTCCATATAAGTCGCACTAATAGGCCGAGGAAAGCGCGTGAAGGACATAATACAAAGCTTGTCATGGTTAAATAGGAATTTGTTGTTCACATTCCGTCGATGAACCAAATCCAGATCTTCCTACACAATTGTCCTCTGACTTCACGGATAATACCAGTTTCAGATGGTCCGCGAACAAAAGGTATTATTAAGCATGTTTTAGATCCGTTTCCAGGTCATTAATCATGATGATAAATAACAACGGAGCAAGGATAGAGCCTTGGATAACACCCGACTGTGTGTGGTACGGCTGGTACCAGTTTCGGCGCACCATACGTGGCCGTCCATCATTCACAGCCTTATTGGTTTATCTGGCTTCT
This sequence comes from Argyresthia goedartella, assembly GCA_949825045.1. NCBI lineage: Eukaryota > Metazoa > Arthropoda > Insecta > Lepidoptera > Argyresthiidae > Argyresthia > Argyresthia goedartella. The sequence continues at coordinate 43,092,406 of OX463806.1, read as the reverse complement.
GCTGAAGGCTGGAACACTTATTTTCAAATCCCATTCAACGGGTTCTTACGGGGTTCTGATCATTCTATAGAGTGTTGTCAATACCCGTTACGTTCTTCGTGCGACGTCTACTCTTGCTGGTCCCGAGGCGGTACCAATGGATTCTTGAACTAAGGACCTATCTCTCCATGTGAGGCATCTGCCACTGTATACGGCTTCGGAAAAAACAGACAAACTCACTACTGCGTCAGAAAACCAACATAAAACATTGATTTTCTTTTCGTGTGTCATCTTCTATCGGAGTTAGGCCAACTGTACAGAACACTAGTTCCTTATCACCCATGGAATATTACACCGACTTTCCATGTACATTCGCTTGGATAGTGTCATACATCCGCTCGCAAATATGGTTATTATACTTATACGGGCAAGGTAATATATCCTTTGACAAAAGGCGGCGATGCCATGGCGGCGCGACCGTATCTAATCGAATGCAATTTACATATATCAATTTCATTATTACTCCTTACAAAGTAATTCCAAAAAGTTATTGGTAACGCTCTCAGTTAGGGTTACCAGACATAAAATTGAAAAAGCCTGAGGAAAAGCCTGATTACCATTGAAAAAGCTTGGGATTTTCTCAAATTTAAGCTTTGTAGGAAAAAACATAGTATTTTATTGAAAATTCAAAAAATCCTGGAATTTCTGAGATGATCCTGAAAAGCCTTAGATCTCGGTCCAAAGCCTGAAAGCCTGAGATGAGCCTGAAAAGCCTGAGATCTCAGGCCAAAGCCTGAGATATGGTAACCCTACTCTCAGTAGACCTGATAATAGAAAAAGTTTATCAGGCAAAGACTGTTTACCTAGTGAAGCAAGGTAACTGCCTCATACCTAGTTATTTATGTAAATATCCTTAATGATATTGTCGACCGTTCTCAATCACTAAAAGGAATCGGGAAGATTTCTTTTCCATTTCGATGGATTTCGTTATAACAGAACTACGGAACCCTTTATCTAGATTGGGAAATATATCCTTCCTCCCGCCCGATCGATTTTGTAAATTATCGAATCATATTGTAAAGGCGCAGCGGGTGAATAAGGGATAAATAAAATAAGTCTTTGAAAACTGAGAGATAGTTTTCGACCAGACAAATTCCGACGGTTCGTGTACTTTATAATCGTCTTTATAGATAGCCATAATACATAGAATAATTCACTAAGTTACAATCTTAAAAAACCGACTTCAAGTTTAAGCCCTATTTCTTCCTACGGTCGGGATGCGAATTAAGTAAGTGTACATGAAAGGGCCTTATCAAAACTATTGCTGCACGGAACCACAAACCAGAACGTCATCTGTATATTTTTTTTGTATCTGTTGATTATTTCAAAAACCCTAAATTAATTTTGATAATTTTCAAATACTGAGTTATTTTTCTTAATCGCAATGTTAAGTGCATGTTATTTACATTTAAGTGTTTTTTTGTAGGCTTGATAAGATAATAGTGGTTGATTAAATGGTACTATATTTTTAAAAACTTATAGGCATTAAATAATAATTGGTGCTTTATTCAAGTAAAGTTGGGTTTAAGGTTTTCTTCATCAGATAATTACTAAATATATGTTTTTACATCAGTAGTACTCTCACATTCCCAACGAATCCAGCGACACCTAATTTGTCAATCCGTCAATCTGTTTGGGTATATTTTTTTTTTGCGTGTAAGTGCATGTTATTTACATTTAAGTGTTTTTTTGTAGGCTTGATGAGATAATAGTGGTTGATTAAATTGTACTATATTTTTAAAAACTTATAGGCATTAAATAATAATAGGTGCTTTATTCAAGTAAAGTTGGGTTTAAGGTTTTCTTCATCAGATAATTACTAAATATATGTTTTTACATAAGTAGTACTCTCACAGTCCCAACGAATCCAGCGTCACCTAATTTGTCAATCCGTCAATCTGTTTGGGTATATATTTTTTTTCCATTTTCTACCCCCATATCTCCGACATTAAAAAAAAGCTGGATCGACAAAACATATATAAATAAGTTAGCTTTACAAAATTGGTGGCTCCCGTGGTTCCAAAAACTTATTTCTAATTCTGGGCACATTTGAGTTTAAAAAAGTCGGGGAGTATTTGTTTATGTTGTATGCCATTCTTTATTGCACGCCAATATTTAAGCAATTACATTAAAATAATACGAATTTTTGTCATTAGAATTTTGCCTTATTCTCATTGACTTAAAGTGAAATTACAGATCACATTGAGCAAGAATGCATGCTAAAGCAACTCAAATAAAAACGCGATATCCCAGTTAAGAGACCTAGTTAGATCGATTTGTCGCCGCTAAAAACCAGCGGTGTTTTCGAGAACGCAAAATACATGTACTAGGTAGGGCCACAAGCTTTGTCACATACTAAATGACACAAAAAAAACCGGTATTACAAATATTTATATATCAAACGAAAGGTTACAAAATACAGATGTAAATGACATTCAAACTATTCAAAATGACATCCCCTATTTTCGATACAAGCCTTTAACCTGCGCGGCCAGTCATAGATAGAAGCACTCACGACATCCATGTCAATATTGTCCTCTGCTTCAATCAGGAATGCTTTGAGAAACTCCAAATTGTAATGAGGTTTAGCGCAGACCTTCTTCTCCAATTACTGCCATATTTTATAATCCAATGAATTCAAGTCTGGCCACGAGGAGGGCCATCGTGTCTGATAAAGTCTATACCTCGGGAGGAGAGCCAATTTTGAGTGCATTCTGCTTTATTAGCTGGTGCAGAGTCCTGATGGAATACTCAGTGCCTGTTTTTGAACATTGTCTGTGAATGAAGATCCACGAGGTTTGTTAGGACTGTTTTTTGGTGCGGTTTTGACTTGTTTTTCACAAAATACACCTCGGTTGGGCCCGAATAGGAAACCCCAAGCCAAACAATGAGTGACGAAGGATGGTGACCATGCTGAACACGTGTGATACGTCTAACCGCTTCTTTACTAATATATTGAAAAAACGGGCGAATACACTCTATCATTCTGCTTGTTAAAGCATTCCACGAAATAAATATATTTTTTTGTAAAGAAAGGATTTGGCGGTATTTTTTTCCCCGTATCGCTTTAGGGGACTCGGGATCTATCGAGCCCGATTTTCTTCAGCCGTGAGATAAGCAAATGTGCATTTTTTCCCGGTAAGCTGGTAGTCAACGGTCTTCATTAAATACCCTTTTAACTGTTGTTCTACTTAGCCTCATCTGGAGAGCCAACAGTTTTTGCTTCCGAACGGGATATCTTTGTATTCGCGCCTTCACTGCTTTGATCAGGGCTGGAGTCCGAAAATTACAAGGGCGACCGCGCCTCTGCGTATCTTCTAATCTCGAATCTTCCCTGAACCGATCGATAGTACGATAAAAGAATCTCAATATTTATTGCTTTTTTTAGCAGTTTGAAAATCTCAGTCGGCGCGTGACTGCAGCGATGCAATGCAATTACCGCGGCTCTATGGCCTTTTCGCGTCCACACCATTTTTGAAAAAATAAAAAATACAGAAACCTATGAAATTTGTTTCTTAAAATATTCATATTTCGAGCGCCCATAACTTTTATTTGGTTCGCGTTCTAAATTCGAAGTTTGAGGTATGTGACAAATCCTATGGCCCGACTTTATGATAATTAAATGAATGAATTAAATGAAAAAATAAAGGAACTGTATTATTTTTGCCAATATTTTAGCTAAAATTCTTGTATAAATCATTCTTTAGATGTGCCGCTTCGATAATTTGAAATATGGTGCAAATAAGGAATCATTTGTTATTTACCTGTTCAGTTAGCAGCCCGTTCGGACAGTCTTTCAGGAATCCTTTGTGCCTGAGAAATAATTCACAATCAGTTTTGATTATCCTGAATGCCTTTTGCCACAATAACTGCGATAATATTAAGTAGGTATTATGAGCTCGAAAACCTAAAGTTCACATTACACATAGATGGATTGCTTCTCCGAAGTATTGTTAGCATTTTACTCTTTAGAATTGAAGATTAATTAAATGCACTAACAAGACATTCAGGGAAAACTTCCAATGTTACCCTACAAAAAAAAATCTAGAAGGTGTAACAGGCAGGTGTCATATTTTAAAGGGTTGTTAAAGACATAATTCTGAGCAACTTTGTCTATGCAACTGATTTGATGAGAGCAACTTTATTTTCACTTTTATTTAGAATTTGTATTGAGAAATCAGCTGACAGCTCGGGCCTAAAAGTATGGAGGAAAGAAAAATAAATTTGTTCTGATCAAAGTTCAGAAGGAGTTTGTTTAATTCCACGCCTCAACCGAACGGCGTGGAATCATGAGGGGCTGGGTTTTTGCCAGCACGGGAGAAAATCGTGATTGCTACTTTACCTTGCCGTCGTAGACCGGAAATCGAAAGCTCGATTCGAGGCAGGAATACGGGATAGGAGCACAATTGTGATAGGATAGGAACCGAATCTCACGCTGTCGCCGGCGTGCTGCTTGCCGACACGAGGAGTCGCCGTCCGATACGACGATGTCCTTCACAACACGAATCACTGACGCGAATCTACTTATTTCCCGACGATTATTATGATCAACACTCCGACTAGGCCCGACACCTATGTTAGACAATTGTTACACCGAAATACAGTCAATGGCCCGACGCCATGAGCAGACATGTCTTTTCTCACGACAAGAAAAGATAACCTCTAATTTTTCATCTCGTTGGTACGAGTGACAGCTGCGGTTCCGTTTCCGCTAGTGATGTCCCGATTACTCGCGGTCGATCCGCGCAACAAAAAACCGGTGCATTCCGAAGCATAAATATTAAACAGAGTTCCTTAACAACCTTTTAAAATATATCTACACCTTTCTGTTAAACCCTCTATAGGCAACAAAGAAAAATCTCTAATAATAAATGACTTCCAGAAAATTATGTTTGGTAGGTACACTCGAAATAAAACATCTTCACATCTGAATCCTAATTTTGAATGTACTCACCAAAGCCGGATCTCCTTTTCAGTAACTGTAACAAAAAAAAAACAATGTTAGACTATACCATTGAATTACTATCTACTGTCACAAAAAATATGCGTGGCTAAGTTACGGAATAATATTGTGGGGAAATAGTACAAATGTCTCAAGTGTGTTTACCCTACAAAAAAGGCTTATCCGAATATTAGCAAATATAAAACCGACCGATAGTTGCAAACCATATTTTGGGGAACTCAACATTTTAACACTAACCTGTATGTACATCCTAGAAACCTGTAAGTTCGTTCGCAAACACCCTGAGTTCTATAAAACCCGTCAAGAGAAAATGCAGACCAACCGAAATTTAAGACCCAGGATAGGACTGGCACAGCTCTCCTCCAATTTAAAACTTCACTCATCTGGCCCACTAAGCATGTCGATAAAAATATATAATAATTTACCTGTAATATTTAAGAAACTCCCCCATACCTTTTTAAAAAAAAGGTATGGGGGAGTTTCTTGCCGTTTCTTCTTAACCCCGAGGCCCACCTTCCGAAACGGTGGTCTTTTTTTTTATATAAAAAAAATTGACTTGTAGTTATTAAGTATAATTTTGACGTTGAATAAGATAATTTATTTATTAATATTCAATAAAAAAAAAAGAAAAATGAAAAAAAATGACCTGAATATATATTAAATGAAACTAAAGAGAACAAATTCACAAAATCACTTAAGCAATTGCTGATTACAAAGCGCTATTACAATATTAACGAGTTCCTAAATGATAAACAATAACCAATAAAATAAGAATTAAATAATATATAATAAACTACTATAATATAAAATTTTATAAAATATTAAATAATATTTTAATAGAATTTTAATTAATAACAAACTAAACCTAACAATTATATAATAATTCAGCAGTTAATAATTTCTTATGTTTCTCATACTTAAAAATAATAATAATAATAATAATAATAATAATAATAATATATAATATAATATAATACTGTAATAAGTATAGTAAATAATAAAATATAATAAGAAAATAATATTTAACCATCACAAATGTTAGTTGTAAGCTAGTTATTAAGACATTGTAGTGCCCTTACAGGGTTCATTGTTGGATAAAATTTTGTTAAAATGTACCACATTGACACAATAAATATATGAATGAATATATGAATATGAATATGAATATACACGAAGTCATAACCCCAGTTTCCGAAAGTTGTCAAATGTAACAAGCGATTAATCGATCATTAATTCAAAATAGCGGCATGTGATTGGCTGAAATGCGTTGAACAAGAGTTTAACAAGTATATTATTATTATCATTATTGTTATTAATAGATAGAGAGGCTCGTTGCATTGACACATCTGCCACAGTTTCGCAATTATCCGCAGGAGCCTTGTGGCATACATAAGAATATTTTCGCGTATCACGAAGGTCCAGTTTCAAAAATCAAAATCAAAATCAAAAATCATTTATTTCCATAGGATGTTGTTACATCACTTAGATCCGTCATTACATTTTTTTGGGTGAGTTCACTAACCCAATGGCGGAATCTGTGGAGAAGAGCTCACCGAAGAAACTCCACAGTCGTCGCATCTTTTGCGTTTCCTTTTTTAAATAAAATATTGTCAAATTACAAAATGAATGCTAATTATATATCGAAACAGCCTGTTACTCAAACAATCTATTCCCATGGACATCTGTCCTCTAAGTAATCAGATATCCTGTAGTAACCTTTTTTTATACAATTTCTGTTTTATTATTATTTTAAACTTGTCTAAAGGTAAGTTTTTAATATCAGTAGGGACCTTATTGTAATAGCGTATACAATTGCCTTTAAAAGAATTACTAATTTTATGTAGTCGGCTTACATAAGCAACCAACTTGTCTTTATTTCTAGTATTAAAATTGTGTATATCACTGTACTTCTGAAAATTAGTTATATTTCTTTTTACATACACAAGATTGTCATAGATATATTGAGACACAAATGTCAGAATATTGATTTCTTTAAACTTTTCCCTCAGTGACACTCTAGGCCCTAATCTATAAATTGCACGAACAGCCCGTTTCTGCAGAATAAATATACTATTAGCATTCGCAGCGTGACCCCACAATAAAATACCATAGGTCATTAGACTATGAAAGTAACTAAAGTAGACTAGTCTAGCGGTGTCTACGTCGGTAAGAGCTCTAATTTTTTTGACTGCGAACGCTGCCGAACTCAGTCTGTTCGACAATTTATTAATATGAGGATCCCATTGTAGTTTGGCGTCTAAAGTAATGCCCAAAAAGACAGTCGACTGCACAAGGTCCAATCTCTGTCCTTTTATAAATATGTCTGTAGTTACCGGGTTCACATTGGGTAACACGAATTTAATACATTTAGTTTTCTTTTCATTAAGTAATAAATTGTTAACAGTAAACCAGTTCACTATACTAGAGATAGCATTGTTTACCTCGTCATAATTTGATTGCTGTCTTTTAACTTTAAATATCAAAGAAGTATCATCGGCAAACAATACTAACCCATGTTTTGCTTTAACAAGGTAAGGTAAATCATTAATATATACTAAAAACAAGAAAGGACCAAGAATTGAACCTTGCGGTACGCCCATACTTTTTGAAGACCCAGGTGATCTTTTCCCATTAACATCGACCATCTGAACCCTATCTGTTAGATATGACTCCAGAAGGCCAAGTGCCTGATCTTTTACACCATAATGGCGTAACTTCCTGACAAGAGTGTCATGATGGACGCAATCAAAAGCCTTGGATAGATCGCAGAAGACACCTATTGCATCCATTGCGTCTTCCCAGGCATCAAAAATATTGTCGATTAGTTCAACACCAGCATCGGCTGTTGAACGACCCTTTGTGAAATCAAACTGAGCATTATGAATTAAATTATTGAGATAAAAATGACTTTGCAATTGATTAAGTATTTTTAATTAATTTGCTAAGCGTTGGTAGTATCGATATGGGTCTAAAATTCGTGGGGTCTGATGTACTACCAGCTTTGAATAAAGGTATAACTTTACTTAGTTTCATCAAGTCAGGAAACACACCATTATCTATACATTGATTAAATATACAACAAAGGTGAGGTGCAATTCAATCTACAATGGAACTAATAATTTTTACTGATAGACCATGGGCGTCAGCTGTCTTTTTCATTTCCAGGGATTTAAACGCTTTTACAATGTCTTCATTATTTACGTGCCTAAATTTAAAATCTGTGTTACATTCCTCAAAGTTTTGTTTAAGTATAGATTCAGCAGCAGCGGGAGATGAATTTAAAGACTTGGTTGTTGAAACTGGAATGTCCGTAAAGAAATTTTCGAAAGCTTTTGCTACTTGTAGGTCTGTACTTAGCAATTGATTATCTATCTTAAGCTTGAAGTTATTATGTGTAGCTTTGGCCTTTCCAGTCTCTCTGTTTATAATTTGCCAAGTCGTTTTCATTACATTGCTACTAGATTCAATTTTGTTTTTAATGAAATTAGATTTAGCTACGGCACAAACGCGTTTAAACATTTTTGAATAACTACGAACATAATCTAGAAAGGCCGTATTTTTGTTATATGATTTCTCTTCATAGAGTTCATATAATCTTCGTCTGCTCCTATGAATTCCAACTGTCGCCCAATCACTAAACAAAGCTTTGTTATTAACTTTTATAGTTTTTGATTTAAATACCGTATCATATTCATTTTTGACAAGGTTAAATACTGAGTTGTACAACAAATTTGGATCATCACTGTATGGTATTTCCCATAGTTTATCTAAAATATTATTCCTGTAGTGTTCAAGCCGAGTGTCACTAACGGGCACACATGTAATATCCTCTTTTTGGTCCTTTTTTATTTTAATATTGAATATACCTATCTGACCAGAGTGATCAGAGGTTAATTTATTGATGACCGATTTGAAAATGGGCGTAATGTTAGTAAATATATTGTCAATGCAGGTAGCAGATGTTGCAGTAATTCTAGTAGGCTCCAAAAACAGATAGTTCATGTTGTGACATAAAAATAAAGATTTTAATCTAGTACAAATATTATTATCCTCTAACAGATTAACATTAAAATCACCACAAATTATAAAAAAAATGTTTTTATCGCTGATTTTAATCAACACTTCATCCATTTTCTTTTCGAATAAATCAAAGGATGAATCTGGTGGTCTGTATACGCTCATTACAATAAGTTGTTCAAGTTCAATACAGGCTATTTCCATGGTACGCTCAACAGACAGGCTCACTATGTCAACTCGTTCCTTATATTTAAAACTATTATTTACAAGTATTAAGGAGCCACCGCGATCAGCTGTTTTTCTGTTGAACGAACTAGCAACGTGGTGGTTATTAAAGTTGAACATGAACTGATAACTCTTTAAAAAGTGCTCTGTTATACATAAAATATCAATATTATTACAGTTCATGAATAACTCAATTTCCAGTTCTTTACTTAACATGCCCTGTATATTTTGATGAACCACGTTTAAAATATTCTTAATTTTACATTTTTCATTACTAGTAACTTGATTTAATGGGCAAGATGAAGGTATATTTATACAAATATTAATATTACTGCCAGAGTTACTCTCTGTTGTCCTATGGGTTAATTTAAAGAGCTTGGAACAGATTCCAAGGAGTACATGTCATTATTATTACACTGCTCAATAGAAGCAGGCGTTTCATTAGTCAAAAACTTGACTGAGTTCAAAATAAAATAAGATAGTGACTGTGCTATCTGTTTTGTATAAAACGGTTGTTTACGGTGGTCCAGCTATAGTTCATATGTTATTCAGCTACTAAACCACTTTAGGTTGAGCCATCGAAATACTGCGATAAACAGGCCATATCCCAAATAGCACCTAAGCTCTAAAAGCTACAAGAGAACGGTACAGCGAAATCGGAAGCAACAGCTTCACAAAGCGGAGCTGAGGGATTTTCTGACACCTGGAAGAAGCTTCTATTCAGATGCATGTTATAGGACTTATGAAAAACAAATAAATTAACAAGCAAAAAAATAATAATTACGTGGATACAAATGGGCACCCCTTTGTGAAACAGTGCGAAAACATGTATTGTTTGTATGTACGGATTATGTATAGTATTCTGCGTAATTTTAGTCGCAGTACTTAATGTTTGCGTCATAAATAACTGCAACCACTCTAAAGTGAAAAACCGCAGCAGCCTCCCAGTAAATTTGACAATTACAGTTTCAGAATGAATGACCAAGTGCACATTACCCACGGATAATGCGAGCAATCAGTAAAGCGACCGATTCTGTTGATTGCGATTTGCATGCTCTGCCGGTTATCAGCAATTGCATGTTAGTTGCTATATTAAATGCAGGATGAATCATAATCCAATAAACAAGGTTGACTGCGCCTCCGACGGCCACAGATACCTGGTACTTGCGAATACAGGCGGCGAAAACAAACGTGGGAATTCCTACATATGCCCCTTACCCCAACACCATTCTCTGAATGGCTTTGACAACTCATAAAACCGCTGGTCACTTCACTTGTGATAAGCTGACCGGCCAATCAGCCAATGTAGAGCTAAGCTAGCAAGTAAGACAAACATATAAACAAAGCGTTCTAGGCTTTTCCCAAACGGGGTGGCAAGACGAGAGTGCGATGCCGACTAGATCCTACGCGCGTCACGGCTAGAAATATGGTGATAGAAAATCTGAGATGATTCAGTGTCTTATTAGAAAATGTTCAATGCAGGGGAAATCGCCTGGAAAGATTTTTTTAAACTGTTTCTGTTTCTGAGTTCATATCTTAAACAACGATATCAGCTTTAATTAAGTAGAACAACAAAATTTCGTCGCTTTTGAGATGTTATCAAAAAACAAATAAACAGGACCTTCTTTGTGCCCCAAAGGGCTCATCTCAGAGGGGTCGGGACCTTTAGTTTGTTTGTCTCCTAGACCAAACAAAGTACCGAAGTCAAGCTTCTTAACTATATTGGGCGTGACGATGATAAGTGCACCACAAAAGTTATATAACAAAACTTATGTGTCAACGAAGATCTTGATCGATTGGCGAGAAGACAAAACGCTTAATGAGCCCAAAACGAGCCATATTTTAAGTCGTAACTTTGATTGAATTTGACACACTCCATCTTATGCAAAATTAACGATTTCTTGGGCTATATGATGGGCCGGAGAAAGTGCTTATAAGCGTTAATACAAACCTTCGGTGTGACAGTATGTTAGATCACCTCGAAGTTAACAAGATGTGGATTTTAGTGGTCAGTTTCTTTATTTATAGATAATACTGTGTTTCGTGATTGTTATGTGATAATACTAGCTAATTCAATCAGTTATCTGCTCAGGGATAAATGAATAGTGATACATTGTCTTGAAACGTCGATGTCACCTCTAGAATAGGACCCAATATGCACTCCTGAATCTAGTTTGGTTAAGGTCGATTACGAATAACATATATGTTGAAAATAAATCCATATTATCATAATCTTCCTCAAACATTTATGATAAGTTTTGTGATTAAAGAGCCCCGTGGTCTACTGGGTTTCACGCTTGCTTCTCACACTGGAGATGAAGTTTCGAACCCTGGCCGTGTACAAATGAGAGTTTATTTATCTTAAGTACATTATCGGATTTTCAGTGTTTCGGATGACACGTTAAGCAGTAGGTCCCGGCCGCCCACTATCGCTATATCATAGTGGTCGTAAAACCCCTCAAACAAACCGCACTGAGCCTCGTATCCGGGTAAAGGCCTGTTCCCCTCGGTGGGTACATTAATGGGCTACATTTTTATTGTGATTATGACCACTAAACCAAATGCATTAAACACACATATAGTCCATATGTAGTATTCTGCACCTAATCTGAATTTGTGTACCTACCTATATCCGCAGATTCAATAATAGTTACCCTAATTGCATTTCAGGTAGCCGGTGTTGTGCTAGTAGACGCTCAAGGCTACAACTACCCAAGATCAAGTGCAGCTTTATCTCCAAACCAATACAACTACCAGATACCAACAACACACGACCGCTACAATGGCGACCTGTATCCGCAGAACCAATACAATAACCAATATTTGAACCAACAGAACCAGTTCAACGTACAAACTCCATTAAGCCCACTCAATCTTAATCAGTTCTCAAAGACTCCTGCATACAACGTGGCCAGTACCAGTTACTACCAACAAACGTGCCCGACCAATCAGCAATCGGTGTACACTGATCAATCATCAAACAATCAACAAGTGTCCTCAGAATACAACTACAATACTCCTCAATCAAATGATTACTCGATCCAGCCGACGGGACAGAACTACGCAGCTCAAGCCTCTAACTATAACCAACAGTCAACATACAATACACAGAATCACCAACAAGTGTCTTCAAACTATAATTTACAGAGCTCTCCATTAGGGCAAGCAAACTTTCAATCTGTCTCATACTCATATAATGACAATTCCAACTTAGCCACTCAAAACCATGCACTAAGCGCTCTGCGGCCAGCGTACCCCCAGTCAGAGGCATTTGGAGCTGTGCTGCATCAACCAGTCACAACGAAACACATCTACTTCCATATTCCACCAGCAGACATTGAGGAACCGAAGCAAGCCTTACCAAGAACGCCTCAGAAACACTACAAGATCATATTCATCAAAGTACCATCACAGGAGTCAAGAAATAGTGTGTTCTTGCAACAGAAACTACAAGAAGCAGCTACAGAGGAGAAGACATTGATCTATGTGCTGGTGAAGAAACCCGAGACACAGGAAATCAAGGCAGCAGAAACAGTCACCACGAAACCAGAAGTGTTTTACGTGAAGTACAACCATAAGACGCCGTTGAAAGACGTTATGAGTCAGATTATAGAATAGTTAGGTGTAAAGAGAGACAGGTTAGACAAAACAGTATTCAGTGCCTCCAATCCACAGCCAAATCAACGTAGTGTATGTCAAATTTAGGTGAAGTGTATGAGTGTAATTATTAATTTGACAAACACGCTTTGTCAAATTGACACTTTCACAATTTCGGTATATTTATAATTGCTTAAAACTGAATTGCCCTTAAAACCAAATTCCCTAATAAACTTCCACTTCCTCAATCCCTTGACCCCTTGAAATTTATCGGATGAAAATGTTATTCGGACAAAAAATTTACTAACGAAAAGTTTTGCGACATTTTTGAACAATTTTCGAAATGGCTGATTTATTTTTTCCACATATTTAAAAACGACCACCATTTTGAATATTTTCATAAACCGAATCGACCAAAAAATTCTTTATACTTATCTAACCTGTTCACAAAATTTCAAAAGCATTTTTACCCAAGCTGAAGCGGAAACGCTCGCTCTGTCAATTTCCTTTCTCGTAATGGAGTTCACAAGTAAAACAGCGTAGTAGTTAAGTTATAGATTGTTAATACTTTGTTGTTAATTTCTACTTGACAATTGCTGATGAAATTCAGAAACAAAATACAATCGAAATACTCTTTCTGAAGCCAACTGATAACATTAGGTCTACACCTTTGGGACTTTTGTTGTTGTTTATTTAAACTTGCCTTTGCGGAATCCCATAAGTTCCCAACATCAAAAAGCTGGCGCAATGCGAATAAGTTAGTTATATGTAAACTGTTTTATCTTTATCAAGGCGAAATATTACTAGATTCTATTAACTTATGTCAATAAATTATTGTCTTAATTAATGTCTTTTTCTGTACATTAGATCCCACTTAAGTCTGTCTTACCATGCTAGTGATAATAGTTTATACTTACTTGGTTAGTTAGATACGATTGTTATTTCCTATCAGAAATATTAATCATGTGTGTGAGCAAAAAGTAATAAATATACTACTACTCTATCATCTACATCTCCACTTTAACCTTAAAATATCATTGACATACTGTCTTGTAGTGTTAGTAGACAGAACCCTTACATGATATCGTGTCAATTAGCTCATTTCTGACCGAGCGAGCAAAGCGATCAGTTTCGACATTGGCCAAAAATGCCTTTGTCCATCTGTCAGTCTATCTTCTCTCGCCTCGCTATTTTAACTATAGATTGGAAACGACAGCCGTTAAAAAAACCGTCATTTTGTCACTGATTGAGTCAACATCGATCATCGAAATTGTAAGATACTTCTAGCGGACATACAAGCTTGAAATTTTAAAACAAGCGAGGTCTACACTGTTCTCAGACCCACTAGTTTATCAATGTACCCAATTAGGAATGCAAATATACGGGTAAAGGTTCACCTTATAAATATTCACAGTGAAATCGTTACACGTAGAACTTCCGATCTTCGAAATATTAGATAATTTCCATAAGAGTTGTGAAAAGCGGTGACTTATGTATTATAGATACATTTAAATAACTTATTATATAATCTAACGGGCCTCCCTTTATGGTGATGAGGCTTTCTGATATCCGGAAAACCATGTTGTTATTCCGTCACAAACAGTTTGAAAATGAATTTGCTTCAAATTATTATTATTAATTTGAATTTGGAGATATTAGTTTATTTATTTATTTTATTATCTTAAAAAAATCCACAGCCAAATATATGCATGATTAAACAGCTAATTAAACCTTAACTTAAGCCAATAATGGATTTAAATTCCTTAAGCTAAACATCATGACATTATACTGAGGAGATTAAATAAGTATATACACAAAGAGAACAGTAAAATATGTTACTAAAAACAAATTCAATGTAAAATGTGTAGTGTGCAGTGTAGTATAGTGTGGTGGTGTACGCCCCTGCTTAGCCCTATGACCGTAGTATTGGGATCGGATCTTTGCCAGCATTTACCACTTTACTAGCTCTATCTTATCTCATATGTTACAGTAATGTGTACTATATCTGAGGTGGTCGATATGTTACGGGTCGGTCAATGTTAGACGAACGGCTAAACCTAAAGTAGCCTGCTAATGTTATGTTGAAAAACCAACGCTGTCTGGCTAGTGTTCGTTATTACTTCAGACCAAAGCACGCATGTGGCGACATCTAGGCTAGTATATTTTCGTAACATTCATAGTGTCATGTCCTGTGCTATCTTGTTGTGGGGTAAAGCAGCAGATATACAAACTATCTTGATTTTACAGAAATGACCTGTTCGAGCAATTTATAATTTATAACGCACAGACTCCTTAAGAGAGCTTTTTAAAGAAATTGACATACTAACTGTAGCTAGTCAATTTATTTTCGAAAATATAATGTATATACGCAAGAATCTTACAACATTTGCCAAAATAAGCGATAGCTGTAATGTTAACCTAAGAAGTAATCACCACTACTTGCACCCCGGTTTAGACTCGCGAAGGTTATGAATTCTTTCAAGGGTCAGTGCATTCTCTGCTACAACAATATACCTCTGGAGATCTTGAAGTTACCATTTGAGCAATTTAAAAACCATGTTAAAGCGACTTTGTCGAAAAAGGGATATTACAATGTTCAAGATTACTTAAATGACGAGACTGTATGGGGTTAATCTGGCTCAATACAGACCTTGCTGTTAATAATGTTGTTATTATTTATTCCTGCTTATTAATTAGAATAATTCATATTGAAATATTTGTATTAGTTTGGCACAATCAATTTTTAAAAGAGATCTAAAAATCAATCTTTGGCAGTTTCTACGCCCTTCTCTCCCACAGTGGTCCAATGCAGAGAAGTGGCAAAAAATGACGATTGCTAAGTATATGTAAATATCTACAGTAATAAAGAGATTTGATTGATTGATTGATATTGATAAATTATACAATCAGTTTTATTTCGTGTTATAAAATAATATTAAATAAGAGCAACACCTAACATTAGCAGTCAGCGTTGGTTAATTAGCATTCTCAACTTAGATTTAGCCACTCTTTTAACATCAGTCGTAACAAATTAAGGTTATGGTTTTATGGTTGCCAATAAATCTTTGTCAATCTACTAGCTGTGCCTCAGTTAACCGAAACTTAAATAGATGTAGCTTCAATTTTGGATTGCCAACACTTTTGTTGATGGTTTGTTTTTTTTGGTTTACGCCCAAAGCTAGGTGTGAAACTAAACTTAAGTTTAGCCGGCTAGTGTTAGGATTAATTTCGAGCCTCGGCTAATGTCCGAAATAATGTTCATTGCGATAAATGATTTGAACATTAGTCGGCTAAACTGCAGTTTAGCCTCGACGCTGTTGAGGCTAAAGATGGGTGAGAAAATATGGTTGACATTAGCCGACTAAACTTAAGTTTATTTTTCAGTATACCTAGGCTAATGTTGAAAAATTACCGTCTTAATCTGGAATAAGTGATGATAATGATTCGGAAGCCGTAAACACTGCGGTAGCTTAGGTGAAGGATAAAGCGGGTGAGCGAAGCGAAGCCCCCTTTATCCTTCGTGTTAGGTTGAACATGTAAGAACAACAGAAAATACTTATACTCGTCTTATTATAGTTTTTGTTGTTGTTGGATAAAGGTGGCTTCGCTTCGCTCACCCTCTTTACCCCTCACCTAAGCTACCGCAGTGTTTTGCCCTGATATTAGAAATAGCTTTCTCATCTGAATAAAATTACCCCGCCGCGCTCCCCGCAGTCGCACGAATACTTCGTTTTCAACATTAGCTAACTAATGTCCAACATTAACCGAAACGCATCGGCTAATGTGCAGTCTAGCCGATGAAAGATGACATCCGTTATCACAAACGAACATGACTTCGGACATTAGCCGAGGCTCGAAATTAATCTTAAGACTAGCCGGCTAAACTTAAGTTTAGTTTCACACCTAGCTTTAGCCGTAACATATATGTCAAATTAGGTAATGCTCGCCATGTGTATAGTTTGTCAGGCAACAACAACGAACTCTTCAATGGCATCGAACAGCATCTTTACTTACATACATGTGAGCTGTGCCCTGCGGTATTACCTGCGTTAAAAATTTTCCAAATATCGACACAACTATTATTTTCATAAAATTGCATAAAGCAGTCAGGTTAAACGTTTTTATAGGTGTATACATATAGGTAGATGATTAAAGGCCCGAGAGGCTGATTATGCCCTTGCAATAATTCTAATATGATATATAATATTAATATCCAACTAATGTTATAAATGTGAAGGTAGCGATGTTTGGGTGTTTGTGCCTCAATCACGCTAAAATGGCTGAACGGATTTGAATGAAATTCAGCACAGTGATAGTTTATAAGGTTGATTAACATATAGGATACTTTTATCCGACTGCACCAGAAGGAAGCTAGTATAATATAAGTTTTATTGAAATGCCATATATCTACCTATCAGAGCTCTTGCTTCTTTGACAGTCATTATTATGAACTGGCCGGTTTTGTGGGAAAATATTGAAAAAAAAAACAAATATAAATGTAAAAGGCTGATTTTTGTTCGTCTCTATGACCTATGATGTCAGACAACATAAGTAAGGCAAATAAGTAGCTCCGCTAGTCTTAACTTGTTAACAGGCTTCAAAAAAGAAGTTCTCAATGTGGTCGGCCGCCTATAGGTGGCGCCACGTGCACTTGGTTCCTCCATCCACTTTCAACAATCGACTAATTAATGGGTTTTTTTCTGTGATAATCGGCCGTTTCAATACTAAAGACACCTATAGCGATTTAAGTATTTTTCATAGTACCTCGGGCATTAATAGTATTACTCTCGGGGCGCATGACTTAACTTTATTGGATGAGATTCGATTGCTTAATTAGTTGCTAATCAAAATTATAGCGTTTGATTGAAGTAGTTTTTTTAAAGTTTTTTTATCTCAAACCGTTTCGTACGATTTTACATATTATAGTTTGCAGTAAGTTCTTCGATAAGTAAGTGATCACTAGGAAAATTAAATAAACGGAGTGATATATAGGTATTCATACTGATAATATTATGTCAATGGCAACGACATCTATCGGATAACGTATCCCCATCAAAATGTCATTCGGACTAAGTTCGTTAATATCTTATCGTTATAAAGATATCGTTTACGTAGTCCGAAAAAGTGAAAAAAAAAACAAATTTGTATATATATGTGTGTGCGTGTGTATGTATGTATTTATGTATGGATGGCTATTTTCCGTTGTCAGCTCTGAGGCTAAACCAAGGCGGATGAAATTTTGTATCGGGCGTTATTTTGTAAATATCTAGGACCATTTTTTTTGTTTTTGGATAACTTGATTATTTAAAGGATCAAGTAAATTCAATAAATATGTTTAAAACATATTTATTGAGTTTATTTAAAAACGGGACAAACGATTTTTTTTCAAACTTCTCGTCATAATATCTCTTAACACGCTCAGCGCCAGTGTATCTTTAATGATACACCATAGGGTGCTTCGTCACAGGCCAGTGTATCCTTAATGACACACCACACTGCCCGACTTCGGGGGCCGGTGTATCCCACAATATACACCGTTTCATACATTTTAGTAGCGCATTCAAAAGCGTTGGCCCTGGAGAATGTGTCTGTGTTTTTGGGGTGTAAATATCTTAAAAAATAAAGAAAATATGGGGTTTTTTTTTAAAAAAAATACTAAAAAAATATCGGTATACACTGGCCTGTGAGAAAGCACCCTATTGTGTATCATTAAAGATATACTGGCGCTGAGCGTGTTCCATAACATGGCATACTCGGTTATCAACGCAAAACTCTAAAAATGGTAGCTTCCATACAATATGCACACAGTGCCTTAAATCCCGTACCTTAGAATAAGCTCATAGTGCGGGGCATGGTTAAAGTAGAAAGGAGTTATTTTGTATGGTGGGTGGTTGTTAGGGACATCATTCTGAACAAATTTTAGTACAGGACCGACTTGATCAGATCAACTTTATTTTCAACTCCACCATATAACCCAGGGGAGCAGGATAGGTCCGAAATGTATTGAGATAAGAAAAATAAAGCTGCTCTGATCACGCGGGCTACATTGTAAAAATTGTTAAGAATGATGTTCCTAAGAACCACCTTTCGGCTTGTAACTCCCTTTCTGTTAGACCCTGTATACTTTATCTATATCTTATATATATATATATCTTAGATCTTCTTAAAACGTCTCCTAAAAGCCTGCACACGAATATCCACAAACTAACCATTATTTGAATAACAAACCCGAAAGCATCATGCGAGAAAGTTAGTACAGGGTGTCCTGCACAATTTATTTTGTTAGTTTAGGCATCCTCTACCCATATTTACCACATTCATCCTGCGCCAAGTGAAATAAAAGGAAGGATGTTTTCAAATCCATTTATGGATTTTGAAAAAAAAAACCCTCATAGTATTTCATCCCAGATTCCTTATTCACTAATACAAATCCACAGAAAAATATATGCAGTTGTATGTTAAATTGACATTTCGATTACAGGCAAACCACAGAGTAAGGCGAAGAGTGTCTTTTTATCTGAGGGGAAACGGCTTGGGGATTACAGTTGGATTAGCATTTTTTAGGGTTCCGTAACCGAAGGTCGCCAAACGGGCCTATTACTAAGCCCGCCTATCTGTCAGTCCGTCTGTCCTTCCTTCCGTCTGCGGCTGATCTCATAAACATTGATAGGTAGAGAGCTATACTATATCAAGATTCAAATATGATAGTAGATTTCACGACTTATTACGTGTTTGTGGTGGCGCAATTGGTTAGATATCGTTTCCGCTATTTTTGAGTTCTGGGTTCAAATCCACGTTCGGACCATAATATTATTTTCTTTTTGTTTTATTATTTGTCTTGTACGATAGTACGGAACCCTTCGTGTGCGCTAGGTGGCTTACATTTTTATTCCTTGTGTCGAAATAATCCATACAGTCAAATCGGAGACATATCGATTCGATCAGAAAAACTTAAATGTTTTTATTTTCTTCTTCTAGTCTTCGTTGCTTTTCTTCTTGCAGCTTGAAATTGGCAAAATTAACCTCTAATGAGGCTACCACGTCATATATTATAGGAAGAAGTAATAGAATTGGACAACTTTTTCTGTAATGAGCTTCTGAGATTCAGTGAGATGTGAGTGAGAGAGGTCATATTTCATTCAGAGCTAAATATTTTTAGCACGATCTGAAACTCTATACTGGGATTTTTGATTTAAGGCCAGAAATGAAAACAAACAACTGTCATTTTCTAGAACAAAACCGCTGACTTTGACATTGATATTATACTTTTTGTACTGGAAAACGACGCTGTTTGTTTACATTTCTGGTTTCAAATTAAAATTGCAGTATAGTTAATTTTGTTGCCACAGCTCTGCCCTGGTTTTCCAATGATGGCGGTTCACTTCTTTTATATTTTCGAACATGAACCCTGGGGCCGTATTTATAGAAATATTAGTCTCATAATAAAACATTTTTATCATCTCCGTCTTAACACAAAAAAAAAATAGCCACTGTTTATCACATGTTTACAAAAAACGTTACCACAGAACTGTGTTTAACGTTGCATTATGGATAGACACGGCATAAACTTTGTTATCAATTTAAGCAACCGAGAAAGGTTGTTTAGTCAGAGCCTTGTCTGTCAAGATGGCGGAATTATCGATCAGCTATTCAACTGTGTTGGTTTTATTTACAAAAAAGCACTTTTTACTGCATTAAGGTCCAAGGTTTTGTCGTGAAGAAACCTCCATAGCTGCGGCGATGGGCTATACCCATCATACAAAATGGACTTGATTATATAGAAGTGGGCACAGCTGTGCCTCTGCCACCCCGTATCGAAAAAGCTTCACGCTATGTATCGTCCAATGATGAAATTTGTGGTAGACTACTGGGAGACAGAGTACCTATTATATTATGGGGTGCAATTAGTAGATGTGTGGTGTGCCCATCCACTATAGAAACCAGACAAGCCGCAGGCCCGAGAAATCATGGGAGAAGTTTCATCTGCCTCAGAGCTACTCAGACATCCAGGCCAGTCAGTCAAGCAACTCGAGCTGGTGCAAGAGATAGGATGGCTGAAATAGTCGATTATGTAAAGGAGATTAGCCGGCTTTTCACTATTGAGTATTAAGTATTATGTATTAAGATGCCAATACACGAAGCCAGTGGCGCTGGCGGCAGGAGACTGGCAGCCATTACTGGCCTCATGTAAACCTAGCTAGATGGGTGTTCTATTCACCCCATCACTCGAAGCCAGCGCTGGCTTGGCTTGATTTTATAAGGCCAATACAAGGTTTATACAAGGCCAACACCAAACCAGCCAGCACTCGCCCCTTGTAAACACAAATTAACATCTCAATTTGTGAAATAAATATTACTTGCCAGTCTTTCTTAGATAATTGATTTAAAATTCAGCAATATTTATTTTATATATTAGATTATAAGCCAAAGTGAAAAGCTGGCTCTATTCATTAAGGCCCCCTGGAATGAACGAAAATACAGCGGAGCAGTAATAAAACAACATTTTGATATCAACATTTTAAATTTGTTTAATAAAAGTTACATTCAATGTTATTTCACAATTTCTTTAAATCACCAATTCCTTGATAGATTTTCTTTCACCGTTATTAATGTTTCAATCTGAAATTTACACCACAATTCATGTTCATCTTCAATCACACTTGTGAGTTTAAAGTTTCCATATGTGTTTGAAGTATGTATGGCGGATATTTCAATTAATTTATACGAAATATTAAGGTAGAGGTGGGCGAGACACTTGGCTAGACAGGATGACTGACGGTGGAACAAAGAAATAGGCAATATAGAGGTGTACAAGCGGAAATATACGGCCATCCAGCCGGGGCATTGCCCAAAGATAGTATCAAGTAGGCATATCTCTGCATGCGGTTGGCACAAAACCTTGGAGACTGGCGCAGAGACCTGACTCACCAACCGAGAGGCCTCTGCAGCTAGGGGTACAAATAAACTGTCTGACGAGCTTTCAAGTCACAGTAAAGTATTCCTTTCCGTTTCGCAGCTTAATTTTTAAACGTTTTTGATAAATGTTCTAAAATGAACTATTTTTCTGTAAAAAAGTAAACTATTACTAATAGGTGTTTACGTCTTTAGAAATTAAAAGCATAAAGTTATCCTTTCCTCAGTTATTCGCGTAAAATGGAACTGATGAACGATTTTTTGTTTTTGTTTTGTTTTATGGCACTGGAAATTTAGTCCTTACAGGCTAATTGATGAACGAACGAAATTAACTGAATGATTTAGCCGTTCATTAGTGAGATACTCACTATACACTTTTTTGTGGTAACGAAATTTAGAAGCTTGTTTAACATTTGTTTACTGATTAACGATGATTTAGTTAAACAAGTGATAATACTGTGTTTTTATTATTTTTTGTAGTTTGATAGAATCATTATATTCATATGGTTAACTATAAGGCAAAAAACTGTATAAATAATATATTTACACACATTGATCTAGCCCCAAACTAGGATTCCCTGTATCTTGGGTACTAGACATCGATACACATACTTGTATAGATAAATATTATACTTAGATAGATAAACAACCACGACTAGGGTACAAACATCCGTTATCATCAAACAAATATTTGCCCCCACCTGGACTCGAACCCGGGACCCTTGGCTTCGTAGGCAGGGTCACTGCCGACTCGGCCATTCGTTTTCTAAAGTTACGCCCAACTCAGGGAAAAAAATACAAAAATGTAGTGTTATTTTTCCCGCGCATAATTTTGATTCCCAAATTGCCTTCCATGGTACAACAGCACTAACGGCCTCAAATAAGTGCATCGTGCGGGCTCGCCCGGCCGGTCCGCGGAGTGCACCGCGAGCCCGATATTGCGAGTGCGAGTGCGAGTGCGAAAGCGGTGCGGCCACAATTTTATGATCCACCAGCTTTTGCCGCGGCTGCGCGCGCGCGGTATTCGGTTTTACGTCTTGCTTTGGAGTGTGCCAGAAGAGGAAGTAAATAATTTTATTTCACGACTATTTGTATTATGAGTAGCACAGAAACGATAATGTATGGAGAGCCAGAAATCTACTTACTATCGGAGTAAATAATTAAGTACTGCCTTTACTGGCACGTTCCAAAGTATGACTTAAAACCGAATATGATGTTTAACCGCTGCTAAAAGCTAGTAAGTTGCGTAAGATTTCCAAAACCGTTAGTTTATAAACTGACGCGTTAGTTTGTAAACTATCGAAAAATGTAAACCAGACCGACAGGGTTTAGATTTTACGTTTATTTTGTTCTTACATGTCAACCTAACACGAAGACTATTCGGGGGTTTCGCTGCGCTCTCCCCCTCTAATCTTTGCCTAAGCTACAGCAGTGTTTGCCCTGGTGTTTCGTTTGCAACTATCACGGATAGAGTCTGGCTGGAGGTTCCACGTCTGCGCAGCACGGACTGTGTAAGAATTCATCAGGAAAATGGTGTTGGCCAGGCTAGTTCCCTAGATGCGACACCAGCACGACGAGGTCTTGAGGAAGGTGGCTAATACGCGAAACGGTTTCGCAGGTGCTCTGGAGCACCAGGATTGCGCAGGATTAAAAAAAGAAAAACTAAAATATGAAGGTTCCTTCGCTGTCGGATTGGGAACCACTTCAATTGGTTGCGAAAATCCGACACATGGTCGTGCTTTCGTAAGATGATCATCCTACGGGAATAGTAATTATTTTTCGGGATAAAAGATTGCCTATATGTGAAGTCACGTTATAAGCTATATATGTTCCAAATTTCATCTAATGGGCAACCTACGTAAACTGTAATAGTTTTTCGGGATAAAAGATAGCCTATATGTGAAGTCACGGTATAAGCTATATATGTTCCAAATTTCATCTAATGGGCAACCTACGTAAACTGTAATAGTTTTTCGGGATAAAAGATTGCCTATATGTGAAGTCACGTTATAAGCTATATATGTTCCAAATTTCATCTAATGGGCAACCTACGTAAACTGTAATAGTTTTTCGGGATAAAAGATAGCCTATATGTGAAGTCACGTTATAAGCTATATATGTTCCAAATTTCATCTAATGGGCAACCTACGTAAACTGTAATAGTTTTTCGGGATAAAAGATTGCCTATATGTGAAGTCACGTTATAAGCTATATATGTTCCAAATTTCATCTAATGGGCAACCTACGTAAACTGTAATAGTTTTTCGGGATAAAAGATAGCCTATATGATAAGTCAGTAAGCTTCTGTTACTCAGTGTGCGGAAAAGTGTAAAGTAAAAAAACCACAGGAGATTCCATCACAATTAATGATCTTTAACAACAACATCTTAAATTTTTCAAACAAAATAGTTGATGATCTATGTATATATAGGTAGAGCACATTCCATTCAGTAAGGGCATATAATTTCTGGTTTTGTTGACCTCGTCGGCAGATGCCACCTGGTTAAGTCACAATTTGCTTGCCGGATATAGAACGTGTTTCTATAGTACGACCAGTCGATTAATATATCTCCCTCCATACTCAGTCCTATGACGAAAGGTATCTTAATTACGTAGTCGCGCTATAATAGCATCGTAAATAAATGCACGGAAATAGTTTGATTTTGATGATTTGATTTTCAAGTATGGTTGTCCATTTTAGTCATCGGGGCCTCGGTCGGTGATCACGTGATCCTATAGATAGCCTTCTTGGAGCAAAAGATACACTACAAACTAATTGCTGTCAATATAGATATTTTCAAAAGCATATATTAATACGGCAACAAATATATTGTTTAAGAATATAAGTTTTGATTCCTAAATATTAAAATGTTCACCAAATGAAGTGGCACTTTTTGTCCGCATACTAAAGTCAGGTTTGTTAGGTCATAACTTTATGATAACCTCGGAGCGGATCAGAGCGAGGCGATCCCATGTATCAATGAGATCAAGAGAGATTAGATAGATTATATGTGTAGTGAATGCTACCTAAAGGTACACAATTATGGAACACGTATGTATATCAAAATATATCCGCAACGGCTTAGGTCAATCTGTCTTTTAAACCATGTCTTAACTATACATGTGATTCTAATTTTATGTAGAAACCTAAGAAATGTTCTTGCAAATTTGTTATCTCTCTCTCGCACCCCACCTCACCCTATGCGAGAAAGTGTGGTCTCAGCTCGCTCAGAGCTATATAAACTTGGGCGGCCTATAGACAATGAGACGGCAACGTAATTTTCCGCCTTCTAACCTCAAATAGAACCTTCGCCGCTTGATTTTGGGTTCTCAGGCGGAAAAATTATATGTATACCTAACTCGTTCGAAAAGGCTTCTTTGTGAACTGGTAGGAAATCTAATATTTCACTTCTCAAGCTCGCAAAGTTCGTGTTTGTGCTGGATGTATGCAGCTCAAAATGCCACTTTGATGCTCTATGTTATTTTAGCTGATTTGCTTTAATAAATTTCACATTCGTGTTTTCTATTACTATAAATTATTAAAACTATCTAGTATTTATCTAAAGATGTCAATTATTGTTTTAAAACGTATCGAACCATTAAATGACTTGGCAGTATGAAGTAACTTAGTCTAATGTCAGATGTCGAAAATAAAAAAGGAAATAAAAAAAGAAAATTGGCGGGAAGCATTATTTGCAATTTGTTTCTGTTTTATGATTGTTGTTTTACGATCATTTTTATGCCATTGTTTAATTTTCTCGCAATCGAAGTGAAAAGCGGTGTATATTACTCGGTCATAAACCCCATTTTACCCGTGTTGCAAAATCTACTATTTTCATTACTAATGCTCTGAAAACAAGTTGTATAAAACTCGATACGCAGGAGGTAAATGCGATTTCCCACAGGGAGGTTAGTTAATTTGCAAATCGAACGAGGTTCCTTTCTTTGTTTTTTGGGATAATACCTCATAACAGGCAAGACCGCTAACAAGACACTCAATTGGTTTTATTTTTAAAAGATCACACAAGCCAGTCAGAAAATCGCATTAAAAAAAAGAATATGGGCGCGACGCAAATCTTGTTCAAAAGGATGTTTGAAATAAAATTTTAACGAAAAAAATAATTCTTCGCATTACTGATGAAAAGTAAATTATTACACTCGGGTGTAAGTGCTTTTTAATTGAAATTTTTAATAATGTACGCTAATAGTAGTTTATGTGACTGCTACATAATGGAGGGCATTAAAACTCGATAGTGGGTTTATGAAACGAGCCGGAGGCGAGTTTCATAATTATATATAGTTTTAATGCCTAATTATGTACAGTTACATACACTAGTTTATCTATACACATATCATAAGCTCTCTTTGATGTGTTCAGGAACCGCATGTTCGACCGGCATTGTAGCATTGATCATTGCTCTGCAGTTGTTTAGCTTGTTCAATAGTTCGTTACGGTGTTTTTGTAAGGTATTTTTAAAAAGGGCTGGTTACAAACTGTTGAATTTTTTTATTCTTACTTTTTAGTTTTGAAAGTGCGAAAAATAACCTTTCCCTCCCCCACTTATCTCCAAAAATACAGAGTCTTAAGTATGAAAAATACAGAATAAAGAGCTTTAGCCAAAGATTACAGAGATTACAAAGATCACTCCACACCATCCCTACCATTGTACGGTGGTACGGAACCCTTCGTGCGCGAGTCCGATTCGCACTAAACATTTTTTTTTCTTCGCAATTGTGTTGCAGAATTTTGTAAGAAATTCGTGTGCAGATTGATCATGCACACTCGGCATCCTTATCGCGCTCGATCGCGAGAATAATACCAACAACCGCGCGAATAATACAACTACAACCAACTTAGCACACTAAGATCATCCTACCTAATTATTGTAGATATTATTGTTTCAGCTTGGTAAGTAATTTATATTTTAAAATCACGGAATAAAATTGGTCTGTGACTACCACGGATCTTGCAGTGCTAAAACAAATTCCCTGTCTTAATTTTCCAATCTGAGAATTGTCGGGGGGATCCGTGTTCCTAAGCTTAAGCTTAATCTCAAATCCACCTTTGTAATCCGCCTAGTAGGTATGTTCCGCTTATCACCTCGCCGTCTTACCAAAGCAATGGACGTAGGCAGGAACGCACAGGGTGGTTACCACAATCTTTTTCCGATTCAAATTAGGTTCAAAACAACATCACCATGGCAACCATTTCCATTCCAATTCGCCACAATGGTCTTTATTTACCTAATACCAAGACTTGTTTTAAGACGGTCACGGTTATTTTGCGTATCAAGTTAGGTTCCTAATCTGAATTGGCATAAGATGTTGTGGTAACCCCGCAGATCACAATATAGACATTATACTATCTCTGGGTGAACTTTCACTCATACAACAATTTTTATATCAACACCATATATCGAGCGACTTTGTATGGGGATCGTTTGATATACGCCATTTTATCGAGTTTTTATCGATTCAGATTAGGTTCAGAACAAGAACATCGCCATGGCAACCATTTCCATTTCAATACACCCACCATAATGGGCTTTATTTACCTAATACCAAGACATGATTTAAGACGGACATGGTCTATTCACTGGCCTATTTTTAGTACTTCATAATTTCATAGCTTTTTAAGTCAAGTCAAGTCAAATTTCTTTATTACTGTAGATATTTACATATACTTAGCAAACATAATTTTTTGCCCTTCACTACATTCGACCATTGTGGGAGAAGAAGGGCGTAGAAACTCCCACAGATTGATTTTTAGAAATTCATTTGAAATGCTAGGGTATATTTTTAATGCCATTATTTATGTTTAAGTCAGGTCAATTTTATAAAAATACAAAAAAACACTCTTTTACACCTCATTGCACGTATACGAAAACTAAAATAACATCATGATCATTAACGGCATGTTGTTTCTGAAATTCCCATTATTCAGATTGCCACTGACTTTGAGTTTGCAACATTGAAGGCCTTACCACAAAAAAATAAACAATTGTTCAACACTTGTTTAAAAACAACAACGTATGGGATTTGACGTTTGTTTTGAGGTTAAACGCTGTTTAATATTTTTTGTGGTAACACGGCACGGCAGGGTCGTACTACAATATATAAACTCCTTTTAAACACTTGTGGATTTGACGTTTATTTAGAGGTTAAACTAGGATTCATATTTCTTGTATTAATACGGTGAGTGTCCGTCAAACTTTTAGTTGTAGGCTTTGCATGCGAGCAGCCATGCCAACGAATTCAAACGTGTCCAGTGATTTGAATGTTTTCGACAATAAAGTAATAATAAAAATATAACAATAATATAAACAATAATATAAAACAAACAAACAATAAAATAATGCAATAAAATAAAATAATATAGTGTTACTTAAATTTGTTCCATACAAATGATTTTATACAAATAAAGAGTGTGCTTTAGACCACACAATTGAAGAAAAACTTATTTAGCTCTAATGCTTCAAAAATACATCTCCTGCACTGTGTCTGGCTATGAGAGGAAGAGAGAAAAAAAATGTGCGCGCGCACCTCTCGTTCGCATCGCCCAATCACACTTTTCGTAACGCTCTCGTCACGCATTCGCCAGCATACTCCCCAAGTCAAGCGTGCGTAAAGAAGTTTTACTTCAAAAATCTTTCTACACAACACTATATGTACTGAGTATATACAACAAGTTACATAGTAATAGTAATATTGTCCCGTGCTGCACGCACAGTGCGAGCGTGTTGCCGCAGGGTCACACCCAAAAACTAGGCTTGTTAAAAATCACTATTCAGTGCAAATTCCGCGGACAAAACTGGCACTTCGTGTTTAGTGGGTCGCACATTAAGGCGGGTGGAGTTGACCCGGGGGGCTCTTTGGATCAGGATACATTTTATGAGCGTTCCTATTTGTTCAGCCGCCCTAGGTAAGGTACACCATAGGTTCCATTCCGCAGGAAATAGGGAAGGTTAATGTGAATTCAGGTGGATTAAAAACGTAATGCTTAGGGCCGTCGATTAGACTTTTTGCGTTGGTGCGTAATTGCGAATGTCTGAACCGTGAGTGCTTGGGTGTATTTTTAGCGACGATTTCGATAAGAAACTTTATTTGCGTATCATGGTTTACATTTGGTCTTAAATATGCAATTTCAGATTTAAACGATATAACTTTAGGAAGATCAGATTATAGGAATGCAAATGATTTACATGAGAAGTTAGTACTTAATTAACTTATATATCTAATATTATTAGTGAGTTATTTTAATCTGATCTTGATTGATATATTTTTATGAAATTTTGTAGGTGGGTAATCTATTTTAGGAATACAATTCCGTTTCGTAAGCCACGGGGCTTTTACGTCGAGAAAGAAACGGCCAGAAAACTCTGGCAGGGAGCAATTTTTGCGAGTTTATGGAGTAATTAATTCTTTATCATTGAAGTATTAATTAATATAAAAGTATGTTTTATTTTTAAATTCTTGTGATAATATGCTGAAAAGAATTGATGTGTAGAGTCATTATATCATTTGGTATATTTCAATAACCATCTCGAGGCGTCTGTACATGGACACTCCCAAAAACAGAAATGGCCGCCCAATAAAATGTGACGTTCATAGTGTTGTGGGAAATACTGAAACAACTGCCGAGAACTGATAGAATTGATGGTCGAATGAATGAAATTAATTAAATGCTATATATTACGTAGACAGAGAATAATCTCTATTCCCTGTCTACAAAATATTATGATGATAAATGATTTTTAGATTGATTAACCTCTCAACGACCCATGACTGCAATAGCGGCCATTTTCCCGTTATGGTTTTGAATTTTATTACCATTGCATGAGGTTCAAAATCGAGATGCCTTAAAATGGGGTTAGGTTGTTAAGATCTGTTCAGAAATGGGGTTAGGTTGTTAAGATCTGTTCAGAAATGGGGTTAGGTTGTTAAGATCTGTTCAGAAATGGGGTTAGGTTGTTAAGATCTGTTCAGAAATGGGGTTAGGTTGTTAAGATCTGTTCAGAAATGGGGTTAGGTTGTTAAGATCTGTTCAGAAATGGGGTTAGGTTGTTAAGATCTGTTCAGAAAAAATACTTTGTTACCATCTATTAAGAATTACCATATTGCTAGTTATTTTAATAGGATTAAAGCTATCCATGGCAAGTCATTACTTTACTTTGGGAATGATTGCCAATTTAAGGAGAGAAAAAAACATTGTATCGTTGTCTATTGAACGGACTATAGGTTATCATGTGTAGATCTGGAGCAACATATAGTTGTTTGTGTATACAGACCCCCATCAGCTGATTTTAAAAAGTTTGAGTCTATTATGGAAGAAGTTCTCAAAAAATCTTTCAATACTCCAAAATATCTAGTTGTTTGTGGCAATTTGAATGTTAATAATAAAAAAAATATATGTCGTTATTGATATTAACATATACTTAGCAAACGTCATTTTTGCCTCTTCTCTACATTGGACCACTGTGGGAGAAGCGGGGCGTAGAAACTGCCACAGATTGATTTTTAGATCTCTTTTAAAAATTGCTTTATTACTATAATTAATAAGCAGGAATACATAATTACAATGTTATTAACCCCAAGGATTGTGTTGAGCTAGATTTATCCCATACGGGCTGTGATCTGTAATCATTTAAGTAGTCTTGAACATTGTAATATCCCATTTTCGTCAAAGTCACTTTAACACGCTTTTTAAATTGCCTAACTCTTTGAGGCACAGATTTTTGTTACCGATAAAAGTAAAACAATTTTCAGAAAAATGCAGTCTCTAGGCCTAAAATAAGTCATATCTGTATTTTTTTTTTAATTCCTTACCAGGGGGGTCTAATATGGGGTGGTTACCTAGGGTGACCACTGTGAAATAAACGTACACAATTTTACGAAAATTAATATATTTATTTAAAATCACAGAAATGAGATCAGAATCAAATTAGGAACAGTATTACAAATATTCATGATGATCATTAAAACAAGTTTTTCCTTCTCGGTAGCAGAGACGTACCTTGCATATCCTGCAGCTCCATACAGTACGTACAGGCATGTCTTTTGTGCTACATACACTGCAGCGTCTTGAAGTGCCTCTTACAGGCTGATGGTTTGCTAGAGAAACCCTTATTGCACGTGGGACTTCATTGTGCTTCTTGATGAAAGAGCAGGTAGGTGAGTTAGGTTTGATGGAGCTGCGCGACAGTCTTTTCTTGTTACTGACATATGCAGGAGCCAACATATCTTGGTAAACATGTCGCCGAAAATCTTTCAGGCACAATTCATCTAAACAAGAGTTGGATTCATGTTCTCGTTGTAGTCCTTCAAGGCTAAAGGACATGGAACTTCAACCTTCTCTCCAGTTTTCTCAGTTCTTGTCACCTGAACCTTATTTCGTGGGTCATGAAAGTTAGTCAAGATGAAAACAGAACGTTTGTCTTTCCACTTCATATAGGAAACCATCTGATTTTCGCTAACTCTATAATCGTACTGCCCGCGTTTCAATTGCCTGTCAGTTTTCAAAGCAGGAAGATGCTTACGAGTATAATTTACCGTACCACATGCATAAAGTTTTTTAGTCGTAAATCAACCTGCAATGCATAGCTATTGAAATAATTGTCGAAATATACCCTGTGGTTCTTGTCCTCTAATCCCTCATAGAATCTCTTGACAACATTTCCTCCTAAGTTAGTTTCCGTTTCATTCCCTATCTTTCCAGTATAAATTTCAAAATCTAAACAATAGCCAGTAGAAGCACACTTCGTCCACACTTTGTACCCTCTCTTTGTAGGTTTCTTGGGCATGTACTGCTTCAAAGTACTCCTGCCTTTGAACTTTATCATGGATTCGTCAATAGCAATTTTTTCTGTGTGACTGTAATTTGCTATATAAGCTTCTCTAATCATCTCTATGAATGGTCGGATCTTGTATAATTTGTCGAAATGAGGATCATTTCGCGTAGGCTGTAGATTATTGTCATTCAGGTGTAAGTTACCGAGGATCCAAGAGAATCGATTGAGTGACATAAAAGATGATATGTACTCATCACGTAAATCAGGTGAAGATGACCAGTAGTCTCTGTAACTTGGACTTTTTTTATACCCATCACTAAGTTCAGAGCAATGAACACCGACATTTCATCCGTAGTAACTGGTTTATAGGTATTTCCTTTTTGTTCAGAATATAAATTCGTGTGAAATGTTATGTGCCGTTAATGTTAATGTTATGTGACGTCATCTGTCCAAAGCAATTCAAAAATTCTAAGAGGGATTGACTGCTGGCGTGCTGCTATACGAGATATTTCTTCAGGCAAATGGACTGATGGTGTATAGTCGTCAGGAGCTAAAATTGTGTAAGCTCGTTTCCATTTTGGAGGTCTTATGGCAGGGACTGATGGTGTAACAGCTACGGCAGCGGGCTGTCTATTCTGTACCAGCTGAGCTAGGGGAATCTCATCGTCAGAATTAAACTCCTCATCAGATGGTAAAAAACTCTCACCAATCATCAGATGGCAAAAATTTCTTGCGAATCATTTGGCCCTTCTTCAATTTCGAGTAGATCTTCTGTGTCTGAGCCATCACCACCAGCACAGCTATAAGTATCTGAAGGTATCTCTTCAAACAACAGCTCATTTTCAATATCCCGGTCTGATAACTTCTTTTTAGGCATTTCCTGTAAAAATAATCAGTTTATTATTTTTGATCAAAACTTCACAAAAAAATGTTAGTTGTCTCACAGTGGTTACCACCGCTAACCACATTGAATAAGCTCACTTTTTACAAAAAGTAAGTACGGTAGCCAGACATTTATTTTTGCCCAACATGTATTTAGATAAATATACTGCACACAATAAAACAAAAATAAGAATTTAAATGATAATATTTACTTACCAGCAAAAAAAAACTCGCACGCACTATAACAACCTCAAATACGACGATTTTGAATGAAAGTTTAGTACAGTAGATGACCGTGGCGCTAGTAACAATTAATTGTCTCTAAGCCGTTTAGGTTCCCTTGAACGATCGTAGTACACAGCATTTCCGTAAGATAGCGCCATTCTTAAATACGCGCCAAAATATAGGTGGTTAACTATGATGACCACCGTGAAGAAAAGAGTTAAAAGGTAATTTTAAAATCTCCAGAGCTATCTTATTGTAGTAGAGAATACACTGACCCATGAAAGACTTGCTAACCTTCGCGAGGCTAAACCGGGGAGCAACTAGTCTGTGTTATTTCTTAGGTTAACATTACAACTATCGCTAAGTTTGGAAAATGTTGTAAGGTTCTTGCGTACAAACATTAAATTTTCGAAAATAAATTGACTAGCTATTACAGTTACTATATCAATTTCTTTTGAAACTGATTGACTGCTGTGATCGGACGTAAGCAGTTTACATTTTCACTTGTGAAAGCACAAAAACGTTGTCTAAGCAAGTTTGGCTGGTAAGTGTAATTCTAGTCGGCTCTAAAAATACATGACATAAATTAAATGATTATAATAAAATTATGAATCGTTGTTTCATTGTTGTATAAACAAGCAAATCTACATTTAGATCGCCACAAATAATCAACTTTTTTCCGTTATTACATTGTTTAGTGAGGGCTTTCTCCATAATTTTCTCAAATGCTTCAAAATTGCCATGGCCTTTTTCATTCTTCGAAGGTCTGTAGACACAAACAATAATATGGCTATCTATCTCAACATAGGATATCTATATTTGTCTTTCTTCAGTAAGTGCAAGAAGATCTTTCCGTTGTTTCACCTTAATATTATTTTTACTAAGATTAAAGAACCACCTCTATCAGCAGTCTTTCTGTTGTAACAACTGACAATTTTGTAATTATTAATGTTAAAAGTCATCATATTTTCCTTTAACCAGTGTTCTGTAATAAAAATAACATCGGTGTCACATTTATTAAGAAATAATTCTACTACATGTTCTTTGCCAGGTAGCCCCTGCATGTTTTGGTGGGTAATATTTAAGTCGGGCTTACCCTTTGTCTGAATATTATTTTATATTGGGATATTATTACACCATTTAGTTTTTTTTTTAATATGACACATTTTTGATCTCCTATGCTTGCTTGATATATTTAGTGGCTTATGTATGCTAGATATTTTCTCTGTTGTCTTATAAACTACTACAAATTACATAGAATGTCATCCAATATCCCTTTTCTGTGCTCAACAGAAGCAGTCAGATTAGCTAAATTATTGGCTGTAATACTTAAAAAATAAGATAGCGACACAACTCCCTATCGTTTGTTGAAATCCGAAAGGTAGTAGCTACCTTTGGTCAAATAAACATTATCACTAACATAATTGTCAGAGTCAGTTAGATGAATCAATCTATTATAATATGACATTGTATGTAATGTCATGTTAAGCTTATATCTAAGATCATTTTTGGCTTGTGGCAAGCTTTTTCTGTATGGGAAGATAAACATAACAATTCTATTAACATTCAGTGAGCGTAGTGTTTCAAAATATTTAAGTAGGTCCAATTTGTTTACCTCACCCCTCTTTCCAAACATGAGTATTAAGTTTGATTCAGGTGAACAGCGTGAAAACTGGAGTTTGGTAAACAGTTTTTTATGACTGAGTGTCCCAACTTATTCAATAATAGGCCTAAGTTTGTTCCAATTTCATCACAAAACATTACAGTTTTGCTTGTGATGTTTCTCGCCTCAGTTACCACCGGGGCTTTAGCTAACGCCACTTTTCCGTTATAGTTTTTAAATTTTATTACCATGGCATTGTGTTGAAAATCAAGATCCGTCCCAACTACCCTCGGTTTTTAAGTAGTTAAGCGAACCTGAAATCTTGTGTCGGAAATTTATTTCATGGCTCATGGGTAATGCTGGTCTCTCCGGCTGTTGAATAGAACGTTGGCAGTCACACAAATGTTATAGCCACCCAGCCACCAAATAGTTATAGCGTTCCTGATTATTATGAGACAGTTTAAACAGCTGTCATGCAGGATGACCATGGCCAGAGAGTACTCCCATCAGGGCATTAGGCCTCTAGAGATTTTTCATAGAGGGAGTAATTGATCTCAAGCAGCCATTGACACTGACAAGTTCAGACTCAAGATTTTGCAGATATTTCTCATATTTCGTTTTATTAATTTATAACTCTGCCATACATTTTACTCTTATTATTAAAACTCCTAGTGAGATTTTTCTGAGATTTTAAAATTTTTGATGTTTTAGTGATATGTTTTTTAATTTTAACATATCTTTTTGATGCGTTTTTGCTGCACGTTGAACCCGTGCCGACCGCTAAGTCTTCATGAGTCAAATCAATCACTGAACCGGACACACCTCTAAATACTGGATGCGTGTCTGCTAAATGATAAATTACTAAATTTGTTTTTGTGCTCCGATCTAAAAAATATGTTTAATCAGCCAACAAGAATAACAACTTCATCTGCTTCTTGCTTAGACAATATTATTTGTAACTGTGAACCTCAAAGCATGGCCCTATGTGACAAACTTAGCTCGGATCATTGTGGTCAAAGCGTTGTGTTCCCTTGTAAATTGAACAAAAACTCTCAGGAGTTTACTTACATATCCATTACTACTAACCGTATGGGACAGTTTTCGGAAAGTATCTTAATTACTTACCGTTTGTTGAGAGAACCTTTTCAAAGAGATTGAGAAAAAGTTTAGATATATTTAAATTTTAAACATGTAGAGGTAGCATCACGGCGGGGTTTGGATGACTGGGCTATAACTGGTATTTATAACAGCATACAGCAAAATCCCTTTACCTGAGTAGAAAAATTAAGCAAGCTGAAGACAACATTAAAACAACATGGAAAATAATCAATACCGAAAATTAAACCTCGGGACCGGAAATTTGTTCTAAAAATAGACCATAAATCAATTTCCAAAATGGCGACGTAGCTTCGCATTTCAAGATTTATTTAACAAAATACTAATCGTTACTACCCAGTAATTAGATTCATCCACGTCGGAGGATGCTGCCATAATATTAAATAATGTTGATAAGTGTGATGATATATTTAAATTCAGACTTATTGATGTAGATAGGATTGTAAAGGCATTTATCATTAAAAACACCGAGGATCTTTGGAATATATCAACGAAAAATTTTACTTGTATTATTGATTCAATTGCTCCATACCTGGTTTTTAATAAGTGTCTTGATGAAGGAGTTTTTCCTGACGTAAAAAAAATAGTAAACTGATTCCTTTATATAAGCACGACAGTAAAAAATATCCGACTAAATACATACCTATATTAATACTCCCCGCTCTAAGTAAAAATTGGAAACAAATATCTTAATCCAGTTATTGACCCATTTTAATATAAACGTACCGTCCCATAGTGAGCAATATGGCTTCGCTAAAAGGTGTTCCACTACAGATGCAGGAATAAGGTTTTTAAAGCATATCTTTGGTGCTTGGGAGAAGTTACAAGATGCAATTGGTGTCTTCTGTAACCTTTCCAAAGCATTTGATTGCGTTAGTCACGAAACATTTATGTTTAAACATTACGGATTTCAGGGAAAAGCTCTCAAACTTTTCTTCTCTTATCTTAGTCCCTACTCCCTTCCCATCCTTTGGCGCTAAGTGCCACCTTCACTATTTTCTGATTAATTTTGAAAAATCCATATAAAATTGTATGGAGCTTTCAAAAGTTATTAAGAGAAAAGTGTTGACTTGCCTACATACTGATGGCACTAAGGCAACTCACTTCGAACTCACTTTCGACGACTCGAATGGCCGAGTCGGCAGTGACACTGCCTACGAAGCCAAGGGTCCCGGGTTCGAGTCTAGGTGGGGGCAAATATTTGTTTGATGACAACGGATGTTTGTACCCTAGTTATGGTTGTTTATCTATCTAAGTATAATATTTATCTATATAAGTATGTGTATCGTTGTCTAGTACCCAAGATACAGGGAATCCTAGTTTGGGGCTAGATCAATGTGTTTAAATGGTGTCCAAGGTATTATTTATTACCGATTTATAAAAAGTATTTTTTTTTACGCGAGCCAACACTATTATCTGAATAGCTTTGACAATTTTACCAAACAGCGACGCAAACATGGAAATCTAAAAGACACATAACAAATTCTAACTGGATACTACGACGTAATAACTCTTAAAGACATGTTTATGATGAATCAGAATCACCACCTAAGAGGGCACTCACTCGAACTCCAAGGGCTTCCGTTTACAAGTAACCTTTAGTGGAAAACATATGTACAAAGACGAGCTTATCTCTAAAAAGAGATGATGCACAATATCTACTAATATCTAATCTATAATAAAATACAAATACGTAAATTAAATATCTATAAAATATGGAAAATAAAATACCTGTGTACCAAACCACAAAATAAGTACAATGTATACATAAACCTGTAGATATAGTTATAATACACATACTATAACTACTATCCTAAAAAAGAGAGGAAGTGCCCTTTTACCCGGTTTTTTAAAGAGGAAAGAGTGAGACTGTCACTTATAATGCAAGAAAGTGTTTTATAAAACATGTAGGTACAGTGAAATATGCTTTAAGCTGCCTGTGCATTACATAAAAATAATTACAATAGTAATTCCATATAACATATGGAGAATAGTGTTGACTCGCCTTCGTATCGGCCTATCGTAAGGATTTGGAAACATAACCTCTTTGCCATCCTTCCATATTTGTCCCTCTATTTTAGTCACTACCTTCAAGCTATCGTGTTGCAGTTCTGCCCCGGCTTTTAGTAACCTTAGTTAGAAATGGAGGCCAAAGGTGACGCAACCTTCGAACGTTGTTGCCGGAAATTACACCTTTATCTCAATCGCATCAATCTGGTTCAAGTCTGATGCAGCCCCAATCATGGACTTGTAACGCAATAACTCAATATGATTGGGCGTTAACGTAGAATACAATGTTTGACGGAATGTGTTAACTCAGTTTTGCATATGATGTTGAAGCACCCACGGCAAACTTTATTTTTTAAATATCTCTATATTAGATATGCTTACCAGCTATCAATTATGCAAATAAAAAATACAAGCAGCGGCATGCTCTCGTCAATCTTGGTACTCAAAAGTCAGGGATGGCTTGAATGCATGAACTTTAATATAGTTACAAAAAATAACAAGGATAGAAATAATTTAAGATATATATATGATAACATAATATGATATATATCATATATATGATAACATGATATGATAATTTTAGTGCACTCCAGACCTTAGTCTATTAGCTTGTAGTGCAACAAAATAGTATCCAACGTAGCGCAGTGCTGATATGATCAATTATCAAACCTATGATAGCTAAAATGTGCTTTGACCTTTTCTCACAAACATAAATTTCAAAGTGACAGACAAAGACAAACGAATTACAACGGCATTATAGTTCAAATAGGTTTATTAGACGTTTATGAACAAGGCGGTTAGTCTATTAGTTTGTAGCACAACAAAATAGTGTTCAACGTAGCGCAGTGCTGAGTTACCCTCTCCGGGTCTGGTAGCGCAACGTAACTTAGCTCTGAGTTAACCTGTTTATATCTATCAAGATCAGCGTAACATCCGCCGATGCTACAGATACACAAGCCCTTATCGGATTGAGCTCGATTTGTTTGCACATACCAAGACATTCGGATTTAGTGATACGACAAAAATAGATCGACTCACTTGAACTTGGGCGCTATTTTTGGAAGAAGGATATACCTTGGTCATTTTGGAAACTTATTTCAGTTCATGCAAAATAAGAAGGACAATAAAAAAAAAAACAAATAAACATTATAGCTAGCATTACGCCTTTTTCTAATATGGGCTTGGGAGAGGCTCCGATGTGCTTACGTAGGCCAGTAAAATAATATTAAAAAGTCCAGCCAAGTGCGTGTCGGACATCGCACATTTAGGGTTCCGTAATAAATGCAGAATAAAAGCCAAAACAAATAAATTAGGTAGGTATTCTTCACATACACCTGATACACCAAGCCAAACTATCACTATCATTATTCACCAGCAAATAATTGCTTTTTTATTGTGTTCATACCAATTTTCGTTGAAAGTGTTTAGAGGGGGGGAGGGGGGGGAGACATTTTTCTACCTTAGAAGCGTCTGTCTCAGGGGCGTAGCTACCGCCGTATTTGCCGTATCAATTATACGGGGCCCCCGGGCCACGGGGGTCCCCAAAGTGTGTAAGGAAAAAGAATAAAAACTTTCTAATTTATTTTATTTTACAAATGACAAAATTCTATAAAGCAATTCCTTTTTTTCCCGCCTTAAGCGTGCGTTCAAAAGTTGGCAACACTACATCGTTATGGCGGGCTGCGGGACTTCCCCGTTTTACTTACTTCATCTTCAACTCAGCGGGGAATCCCCGGGAATCCTTCATCGATATCGCGATATACGTGTACGTTGTTGTACTTTGCATTGGATGTTAAACCACGGAGTGCAGTGCACTGTTTATTTACGCGCTTTATATAAATGTGCATTACATTGTAATTCAGTACAAACAATATTGTTCTTCTGGTTTAGCAGTATTAGTAACGATTTGTAAAAGAAATGAGTGAAAGGAAAAGAGATTATCCCAGCGACGCTGAGAAAAGAAAAATTAAACAGAAAAGGGACGAGGTTATAAAAAAAGTGCCCAAAATTTCTTAATTTTTTCAGAGACAAGATACTGTGAGTGATTTAGATTGGAAAGGTAAGTACTACACTACTACCCAACCCATTTATTAGGGGCCCGTAGTGATAAACAAGGAAATCTTTTAATTTCGGTCTGTCCATCTGTCCGTCACAAAAAGTTGTCTCCCCTCTCGATTTTACCCCTCACAATTATACTGTTTTTAGGGTTCCGTGCCTTGATAAAAAAAACAAAATTCTAACTTATCTATAGGATCGATTTGTTTTGTTGTTTGTTTATCAGTCCATATCGTATCGTTAATTGCGTGTTGAGAACTTCAGATGTGCAGACTCGCTTTCGGGTTGTCGTTTTGTATGGCCACTACACTACGCGCTGCGTTTAAATAGCACGCAGGTGTATAGTAATGCACGGACGGGCTGCAGGTGATTTTGTATCTACTAATAGGTACGAGCACAATCCGCGTAGAATCTGTGTGCGTCTGAACTGAACACTCTCTAACTGTGACCCTAAGTAACGTTATTTATTTATATATAACTCTTTTTAGTTTAGTATCAAAGCATTCGTATTTATTTTTTAACAATTACTCGTTTATTTTTAGATTCTTCTGAAGCATGTTCTTCGTCACATATCCATCCGGAAATAGAAGAAAGCTAAGCACATACTTTATCGGATGTCCATCCAGAAATCGAGGAACCCCAAGTCAACGATTCTGATATATCTGCAGATAATGCAGATTGTAATATAATTTCATCAGATAGAGGAAATTTTGGTGACAATTTAACTGAATGCGAACGAAAAATAATTTTTAAATTGGGTCCATTTAAACCACAAGGACCATTTCCAACAGTTTCAGAAAATAACCGACCTTTTTCAGCTTATTATTATTCATATTTCAATCAGGCAGGCATAAAAATTATAAGACCATGGTTATGTTATTCTAACGTTTTAAACAAACCGTACTGTCACTTCTGTTGGTTATTAGCAGATCGTCAAAACAAATCGTACTCCTCTGCTTGGGTTAACGGTGTTTCGGTTAGAAGCAATTTCACACAAACTATTCTTGACCATGAAAAGTCACAGCAGCATATTAGTGCCTCACTCTCTTATAATAATTGGTTGCAAGGAAATACCATCGATACTCTATTGAAAAGTGAAATCGATAGTAAAATTACATTCTGGAGAGATGTACTGCATCGTATAATTAATGTTATAATTACTTTAGTATCTTGTAATCTACCTTTGAGGGGGCATGATTCTGATTCTGGCAATTTTATGGCAATTTCACGTCTGCTATCTAACTATGATGCAACTTTAAAAGAACTTTTTCTAAAACCGAAAGGTGAAATAAATTATTTAAGCCCTACGATTCAAAACGAAATTATTAGTTTGCTTGGTACTAACGTTAGGAACAGTATTATCTCAGAAATTAAAAAAGCTCCATTTCTGACAATAATTCTGGATACAACACAAGACTTGTCAAAAATTGACCAACTATCTGTAGTTTTTCGATATATCTCGGTTACAGAAAATGATGATAATGTGCCTAAAGAAATAAAAATCTGTGAGTCATTTTTAGGATTCATAGCAGTAACCGATTGCAGTGCTGCAGGTCTGAAAACTGTCATTTTAAATTTGACTATAGAATATGGAATTGATTTGACTAAATGTAGAGGACATGGATACGATGGAGCAAATGTTATGTCGGGTGTGTATGGAGGATTACAAACCCTAATAAAAGAGCATGCTCCAAATGCCGATTATGTTCATTGTGCTGCGCACGCTTTAAACTTGGTTTTGAACGATGCTGCGAGACATGTTCGTGAAGTATCGACTTTTTTCGATAATTTAGAAAAAAAATATACTTTTTTTGGCAATAGTATAAAACGCTGGGCTATGCTAAGTGACGATTCATCTGAAAAATATTTGATTACCCTTAAAAAGGTATGTACTACCAGATGGTCTTCTAGGAACGACGCTTTATTAGCAGTAAAGATTTTTTTTTTACTAATCATGAAAACTTTGTACCAACTAAATTTAATTTCAAATAAAAAAGATGAACGTGAAGAATGTAAAAGTATAATTAATATTTTAGAGAGTTTTGATTTCTTAGTGCTCGTTACATTTTTTTCTTCACTATTTGAAATTATTAATCCTGTTTCTAAAGCTCTACAGCATGAAAATAATGACTTACAGAAATCTAGTATTTTATTAAGTAATCTTTTAAATAGACTGTGCCAATTAAGAAATCAGAATTCATTTAATAGTTTGCTAAATGAATCCAAAGATTTAGCAAAAAAGTGGGGGGTAACAACTGTTTTTAAAAACAGTAGGCGAAAGATAACGAAGCGTTTTTTTGATGAGTTATCACAAGATGAGAGAATTTCCGACCCGGAATCCTATTTCAAAGTCAATGTATACTATTGCTGTTTAGATATATTAATTTCTCAAACTAAAGAAAGATTTCAGAGCCTTTGCAACCTGAGTAGTATATTCGAAATATTACAACCGGAGAAACTCATATCTTCTTCAAGCGAAGAGATATTAAACGCTTCCGGAAAACTGTCTGCTAAATACAGTAAAGACATCTCACTTAATCTTTGTGACCAATTAAAGGCTCTAAAAACATGCTTAAATTCTGAAATTAAAAAAATTTATTCCATTAAAGAACTCATTGAATTATTGCTAGTAAAATGCAATAGTCTTGCATCCAGTTTTCCCGAGGTAATCACAGCATGCTTTTTATTCTTGAGCCTTCCAGTTACAACCGCAACGGCAGAAAGAAGTTTTTCAAAATTAAAACTAATAAAAATTACTTAAGAACTTCGATGGGACAAGAACGGCTGTCAGACATCTCACTATTGTCCATAGAGGCAGAAAATTTAGAAAAACTAAAATCATCATCAGCCATAAATGATTTAATAAATCAGTTTGCCGATAAAAAGGCAAGGAGAGTGAATATTTAAAATTCGATTTTTATTTGTAAAATGGGTAAATTATGTGATAAATAAATATTACTTCTCACAATATTTTTTTTCTTTTGTGAAAAATCTTTACCTCCATATAAGGGCCTCCAAAAAAAATTTTATACGGGGCCCCGACAAGGCACGCTACGCCACTGGTCTGTCTCTTCAACGATTTACTATGAGGAAAAATTATTTCACAAACTTCAACGTCATTTTAAAGACCTATCTATAGACACACCACACATATAGGTTTAATGAAATATTATTTTTTTGGTTTCAGGTCCATGTATTTGGAGCCCCTCTTAATTTTTAATTTTTATTTTTTTTATATAAAATCGTAAAGCGGTTCACAGAATACATCTACATACAAGAGTGAAGTTCTAATAGTTTCCGAATAAAGTTGCTGTGACGTACAGATTTGACGAAACTATAAGGGTTCCTTGTTTCTACACGGAACCCTAAAAATTTAACCTTGTAGGGCAAGAAAAGTAATTACCATTTAGGTATTTTTGCTTAAAAATAATCATAAGTTCAACGAACGGCCGACGAATGGATTTTATCTGCGATTTCCTCTTATCCGTATAATTAGAACAGAATATTAATATCCTTGTAATTTACGTTCGATATTGACTGTTAGTGACGTTGACAAGCCTATTCCTTCTTAAAATGGCCGTATTACGAGTTCAACCGAAAGTTTACTAAAGACATCAGCCTATCGTGGAAAGCAAACTAATTTGAAAGTTCAAAATGTCCCGTGGTGTGAAGCTGAAAGCACCGGAAATTTAAATGATAAAGACTCAGGATGTGACGTGATCACGTGATGCACTGTTTGTGAACGAATTTACAACAAATACAATTACATTAATTACAATAGATGGTTTTTCTGACGGCTAAATTATTTATCAAACCATGGTTTCGTTCATAGATATCGATATCTGTGGTGTCGTTGGATTCGAGGCGGTCTACCACGCTTTGCTGTTGAAAATTGGTGCTGAATTTAGCCCTTTTTGATCCCTGAATTTGAGCACTGTTAGCGCTGAATGGGGTTTTCAATCTGGCAGCACTGCCGTCGATGTTAGTCAGGTTTAAGCCAGTGGATGGGGAAATCGAACGGCTTCATCCGATCTATCGGACGACTCTGATCGTCGATAGATCGTATCAGTTCTATCGTCGATAAAACTGACCGTGAATGCCCAGCTTTATTTATCAAAGCATCTCGCCAGAATAGAATTTGCGGATCTACCACAGAGTAATAATAAGTAAGAGAGTAGTCTCCCAGCCAGAGTCTGGCGCCTGGCTCCATGCGTTGCCGTCTCCGCAGCTGGGCACCTTTTTGGACGACAACTCCCTGCGTGTGGCTGTGGTGCTTTGGTTAGGTTGCGACATCTGCGAACCACATCGCTGTGTTTGTGGTGCGGCCGGTGAATGGTTGGGGCGGCATGGGCTGCACTGTGTTCTGAGTGCAGCAACGGTCGCGCAAATGGATGGACTTTGCGCAAGTGTGGCAGGCTACGCAAACATTTGAACACATTCCAACTTTCAACGCTTTGATGTGCGCTAAAAAAAACGATACCGCATGGCAAATTGCAAATCTTTGTTCAAACTTTGAACACATATCAAAGTCCCGTGCCACACTTGACAATCCATAAAGTGTTCAAATGTTTGAAGCTATATCTGGCGTCGGCTCTAGGCACACACACAGTCATACGTTTGTCTCACCCTACGCGCACTGCGAAGCTGTAAGCGTCTTCGTTCTTTCAGTCATGCACACTTCAGGCGTTTTGAATTTATTTTAGGTACCAACCATATTACGCTCCAGCGCATTCTCTTAAAAATGCGCTAAAATCGATCATAATTGTCCCATTGATTCTCGACTGCAACCAAGCCAAACTATGTTGCGTAAAAACAACGCACAACATCAAGGCGCTCAGGCACACACAGATTTTGTTCATCGGTATGCGCATTAGTGTAGGCCGAAGTCTGTGTACTATTCAGCACCTAACAGAGCTGACTAATATACAGAAGGCGGCTTTACGCAGCCGGAACTCACTTACTGCAGCAATAACACAGTTCGGTCGTCACAGATATGCGGAAATATCTCATTACGCACTATGTCTTGTGTACGTCATTAATAACATGTACCAACCAGGTATAAGCTAGGATTGCATTCTAA
Organism: Argyresthia goedartella; assembly: GCA_949825045.1. Taxonomy (NCBI): domain Eukaryota; kingdom Metazoa; phylum Arthropoda; class Insecta; order Lepidoptera; family Argyresthiidae; genus Argyresthia; species Argyresthia goedartella. The sequence continues at coordinate 43,047,893 of OX463806.1, read as the reverse complement.
TCAAATAGACATTAACTGAGCGTGCTTTGAAAGCCCTTTATTCCGTCTCCCGAATGCCGCCCGCTTTCGGCAAATGTACCTATTTGATTTGATAATCACCTGTGACTGTATGAAATCTTGTTTAAACATGTTACATTTGTAAGGGCTCATGTGATTTATTTCTTATCCTTTATGATATCCAACTTTCTTCGGGGTTGCCACTTTATCCTATTGCAGGCAGACTTGGCAAGAAATCCTAGAAAAAAGGCAGCTTAATTGACATATTAGAGGACTAGCACGTGTTTCAAAAGACAAACCAAATAATTCATTAAAAAAAATCGCAGTAGTCCGACAATGTTGCCATAATTTATTTCTTGGTTTTCTTGCCAAGGTGTCGTCCAGCACGAATTTACCTTTGGCAAGAGTAAAGGTGAGAAGTGAGGATAGACATTAATAGGCATGTAATTGCATTTATATAATACTGCTTCGTTTCCAAAGACATAGCCCACAGTAACAATAAGATAATTTGTTATGTCACTGGACTTTGTACAGCCTCTTTATCCAATAAATTAAAAACTAACAGACATTAACGTGTAAATTACTGAAGAACATGAGTAGAAAAATACTCAATATTTCACAATTATTTCGCACTGGCGAAATAATTGTGAAAGTAGATGATCGTATAGAAAAGAAGAGAGAAGACTCAAAGAGTTTGCTTAGAAATGTAAGTAATTAACTTATGAATGTGTCGGACCCTGAACAAAACGTGATAGTTTCAAAAGAAACTCCGATGGACTCGATAACATACCTGAAGTTAAAAGCAAAAGTTTCAAATAATTATTTGTATTGTGCCTCCCGCATGATTTACATCAGTAAACAACGCAGGACACCATTTTATTGTCATACGTACACGTCTACCCGTTGACACAGTCTGCGCGCGACTGAGAGAGGTTCGTGCTCACTACCAGTATGGGCACCATCTAAACGGCGACACTTTTGAGTGCCTAGTGACGGGTCTCCTATATTCAAGTCTGTGGGCCCAACATACAGGCATGGACAGCTAGATATTTACGCCGAATGATAGATAATGGTTTCTTTGGTGCTGACAAAAAAACTGTGATATTGACGAAACCTGGATCCATGCCCATTATACTGTGTGAATGTCTGCTACGGATAAGGGAGTAAAAAAGAATTATAGCCCTGGTCGCCGATGTCCATATTGGAAGGAAAAACGGATTTGTATATGGCGCACTCCTCATGCACCATGACCAAATGAACTCCTACAATTTCACAAAGCGGGTAGAACAAAATGTTTTCCCTAATAAACCGCCGAATTTCATTATAGTAATGGAAAATGCATCATACGATAGATAAGAGGAAGACAGGCCTCCCAACATGGGCTAAAAAAGCAGTGATGGTCGAGTGGCTTTGCACATAACATATTTTTCCAGAAAAGTGTACGAAACCGGAATTATTCATGATCATCAAATCCCGCAAAACTCCTAAAACATTCATCATTGATGATATTTTAGCTGATCATGGTCATGAAACAGTACGATTACCGCCTTATAACTGTGATCTAAACCCTATAGAATATATTTGGAAACTTGTAAAGTTTAGAGTCTCCGATAAGAATGTTGAACATCTGGGGTCTTACCACGAAAAATGGACTCCTCTTCAACACTTGTTTAAAGACAAAAATGGGGATTTGACGTTTGTTTTGAGGTTAAACTATTTCTAACATTTTTTGTAGTATCACGGCTGGAATATAAAATAGAGTGTTTGACTCTAGATGCTTACTGCTGAAAGAAATAGGTCAGCCGTGTCAAGCCCCTCGAAAAAAAATATTGGAACAGAGATAGACTGATCGATGAGGAGTTCATTATTAATAACGGGTCTTACTGTGAATCCGAAAGCAGCACTAACTCCGAATCCGCACAGGAGTACATGAGTGGAGTCCAAAATTTCTTTATTGTGTTGGGGCTGCCGCGATGCTGTAGCGCGTCGACGATGTTTGCGGAAGCAAGAATAAACGATTTTTTCGCCATACTGCGTAACAGAGTAGCGTCCATGTGGAGTCGGACTCGCGGCAGCTCGAACTTGATCCTCAGAACGCTGGCTGATAGGGTCGACAGCCCTATGATGAAGCACTGGGTGGATGTGCACTTAAACAGGAATAAGAAGTAAGTGAATGTGTTGTGTGATGGATGTGTAATAGACATAATTATGAGAGAATGACGAATGAGTGTGTGTACTTAACTTACATACTTAGATCTTGTTATCTAAGTATGTAAGTTAAGTTGTACAGCCACCAGGGGGCGCTGCGATGTAAACAAGCAGTTTGAAGACGATCTACATCTTAATCAAATTTAAAATAGAATTCGTGTAAATATACCAGGATTCTTTTTTTTGACTTAAAGAACAAGTGACAATTGACCTACAGGAGTGTTATCACAACCTGAAAAGTGACAATTCATCAAAACAGTGACAAGGACACCAAGCGGTTTCAAGCGGCAATAAATCAACAAACTAAACGACACAAAATGCTCAGGCGGGCTAGTGCACCCATTTGCTTTGTTGTGCGTGGTTTCTTCAAGAAGAACAGTGATTTTCAGTCGAGTATCAGTGAAAAATCTACATTCAGTGTGAACGTTCATATGTCACAGTGGGTATCAAGCGAAAATATTATTCCAACTCGAAGTACCGCTCATTTATGAAATAAAAAACGCTGCATCGATACTTCTATTTCGCCAAGAAAGCCCACAACGTTGGTGGCTCAGCGGGCCTCGCTCTCGGCCGAGAACAAATACAACGAAGAGGTTGCTCTGGTTCGAAACGCGTCTAACGTAGAAAGTATTTATATTATTTTTTCATTTTTTTTTGCTTTGTTTTAGAATTAGATTTTTAATTCTTTTATTTTTTGATTTTGTGACTATTTTAATTTTATGTTTTAAGACAAACATTTTTTGACTGATATTTTTTTTTTCTCTATGTTTTAAGTATGTAGTTGACATTGGAACCATGTTTTGTTGTAAGTACAATTAATTTAATGTTTGATATTGTTTGATAATAATTAATAGTGTTATAATAACAATAAATAGTATTAGGGATATTTATGACTGAATTGAATGCGGATTAATTAAGCTATATTTGACATTATTATTGACTGTAGATTTCTAATTAATTTATTTGGCAAAAATTTAATTATTATTATTATTATTTACTACTATGGTGGAAATTTTTAAATGTGTGTTGGAAAATAGAAATGTAGTAGGCAAGTATGAGTATAACTAAGGCAACATGTCCTCATTGCCCCGGTTCCACAAGGGAATTTATTGTTCCGCGTGGTTTGAAGTCTCACATTGGGCAGGTGCACAAAAATATTGTTCGACCGCAACAGTCACAGCGACGGGGCGGTAATGCGCCTGCAGATGTCGCTGGTATTTCGCCTGCTGATGTGGTCGGTAGTTCGCCACCGCCGACGCTCAGTGATTTGCCTTCCTTGAGAAGAAATGTCCGACTTCTAAAACACGTCCCCAAGGGGGCCAGAAGTCTAGCCGCAGGGAAGTTGTCGGAGCTTATTGAGAGGTGTGTGGAGACTAATGAGACCAATGATTGGCAGGATCTCCTAAGCTTTGCTTATTCATGCCTCCGGGTTCCTCTGTCCGATGACAAGGGCCGGTCTCTTACCAGTAAGGTAAAAGACAACATTACAGCTAGTTCTCTGCGCGGCCTTCAGTCATCGTATGTTTATTCAAGGAAGGGAGGTAATATTGGCCCGCGTGCTTTTTACAAGTACGTCGAGTCCAAGGTTCACGATGGCGACCTTGGCGGTGCTGTTCGGATCCTCCTGTCTGACTGCTCTGTGGCAGCTAACAGTGAGGAGACTTTGGAGTCCCTGCGGCGAAAGCACCCGCAACCGTCACGTGACCTCCACTTCCCTCCGGAACCCGCCCTCTCAAGCGAAACATTGGCGGTTGAAGCGGCTGACTTGTTGGAGGCAATCACGTCTTTTAATAGCGGGTCCGCAGCGGGCTTGGATGGGATCCGCCCCGACATACTGAAGGAGTTGATTTCAGTGGCGGCTGGGGATAGCGGTGCGACTCTCCTGCGTTCACTAGTTAATTTAGTGAACTTCATGCTTAAGGGAATGGTCAATAGGGAAGTGTGCCCTTTTCTTTATGGCGCTTCCCTATGTGCTCTGCATAAGAAGGGTGGGGGGATTCGTCCCATAGCAGTGGGGAGTGTCCTTAGGTGCTTAGTGGCCAAACTCGGATGCAGGGCAGCCAGGGAAGTCGCATCATCTATTCTTCAGCCGCAGCAGTTGGGGTTCGGAGTACCTTTAGGTTGCGAGGCCGCAATCCACGCCACCCGAGCGTTTTTGTTCGATCGGGAAAACTCCGACAGCGTCATTGTGAAGGTTGACCTCCAGAATGCATTCAATACAGTTGAGCGAGACGTCATTCTGGGAAAGGTCAACGAACTGGTTCCGTCCCTCTATCCGTTCCTCCACCAGTGTTACTCAAGCCCAACCAACCTGTATTTTGGTGAAAATCTGGTGGAGTCGCGGGTGGGTGCGCAACAGGGTGACCCCCTCGGCCCACTGCTATTCAGCTTGGCCATCCACGACGTTGTTAAATCATTGAGTTCCCCTTTGAACGTCTGGTACTTAGACGATGGTACCATCGGGGGACCACTAGAGACTGTTGTGGCTGATTTGAAAACGGTTATCAGTGGCCTAGGGGACTTGGGTCTCCGCCTGAACTCAGAGAAGTGTGAGGTGTTTTCTTCCTCTGGTGACTTGGCACAAGGTTCCAGAGCTAAGCTGGAGGAATTGATGCCGGGGCTGAAAGTTCTTGATAAACCTGATTTCACTCTGTTAGGCGCGCCCATTTTTCCGGAAGGCGTGCCGGGGGTTCTGCGAGGAAAGTTGAAGGCCCTGGCTGGGGCTAAGCCACAGCTCAAGGAGTTGTCCGCGCATGTGGCACTTACTATTCTCAGGAGTTGTCTGTCCCAGCCAAGGTTAACCTATACTTTGCGAACTGCTCCGGTTTGGCTGTGCCGAGGGGAGACATACGCTTATGACGAGGCGTTGAAGTGTCTTTTGGAGACTATTTTAAACGTTAATATGTCTCCCTCACAGTGGTCGCAGGCAGCGATGCCTATACGGTTTGGTGGTCTCAGCGTTCGTCGCCTTCGGGACACGGAACTCCCCGCCTTCTTAGCCTCTTCGTGGGGGGTGTTGGAGCTTGTCACTCGTATTTTGAATATTAATGGTGACGGGTTCAGCATCCCATTTGCAGACGAGGCTCTTCAGCTGTGGCGGGTACGTTGCCCGGCGGGAGACGTTCCGAAGAAGCCAGGCGTGCAGCGCTCCTGGGATGAGGAGATATGTAAGTCGACACTTGACGGGTTGTTGGGGCAGTCCTCGGGAGCGGAGCTTGCACGTCTGCGCGCGATCTCCCAGCCGGAATCTGGTGCTTGGCTGCATGCGTTGCCGTCTCCTCATTTAGGCACCCATCTAGATGACAACTCCCTGCGCGTGGCCCTGGCGCTTCGGTTGGGATGTAGCATTTGCGAGCCACACCGCTGTGTTTGCGGTGTATCAGTCGATTCGCTGGGGCGTCACGGACTACACTGCGTCAGAAGTGCAGGGAGGCAGTCTCGTCATCACTCCATCAATGACATCGTCCGGAGGGCTCTCGTCTCGGCTAACATACCGGCGGTTCTTGAGCCGCCTGGTTTGTGTCGCAGCGACGGGAAACGTCCGGACGGTGTACTTTGATACCTTGGGAGAGGGGCCGTAGCCTTTTGTGGGATGCGACGTGCGTGTGCACTTTCGCGGCATCTCATATAGGCTCCACCATGCAGACTGCTGGTGCGGCTGCGGAGTCGGCGGCGCGGCAGAAATGCGGTAAGTACGCACAGCTGATGGGGAGTTATTGGTTTGTTCCATTGGCCGTCGAGACCACGGGGGTGTGGGGATCGCAGGGTAGGGCCTTCATCAGGGACATTGGGCGTCGCTTGAGGGACCGAGGCCATGACTACCGCTCCGGAGCGTTCCTGGTGCAAATGGTCTCACTTGCTGTGCAGCGCGGCAACGCTGCCAGCGTAATGGGTACCTTTGGTCCGGGAGCGTTCTGGGGTGGTTTATTTGTGTAGTTTTATGTATTTTAGATTTATTTATTATTTAAGTAGGTTATTATTATTTGGAAGTATATAATTTTTAAGTTGTTTCCCGGTTACTTATGATGGTGCCTGTAGGAGGACCCACTGTCACGTCGTTTTAGCCAATAGAGAAGTTGTTTAGACTTACAGCCACCCCACAGCAACACAAAGATACAATCACTCAAAGCACCTAAGCTTTACCAATTAAAGGATCATTGCTCTTAAAAAATCCTGTTATCTGTGTTACCAATTAATTTATTTTTTGTTTTGTGTCATTATTTCAATATATTTTTCATTTTACCGTGTTTAATTATGGATGTATATCTGAGATAAATAAATATTATTGTTATTATTATTATTATTACTGTAGATATTTAAATATACTTAACTTAACTTTTTTTTTTCCCCTTCTCTACACTGAACCACTGTGGAAGAGGAGGGGAAGAAGGTTGATATTTAGATCTCGGTAAAATAAGTATTTACTATAGTAATTCATGACTCATACAAATTAGAAGGCGGCTATTAGAACACCGGCTTTATGGTTTTCAAGTTTTACGAAATGTGTAAAATATGAAGGTATACCTCCATATTTTACACATATCTACATCTGTACAAGTAAATCTCGCAGCAAGCTTATTTTTCTTAAAATTGTGTGATGTAATAAATCAATGCCATTTCATTGTCGCAGTACAGTCACAATACCACATAGATCTTTACCGTACCTTAATGTTTTGCTTGTATAATTTTATTATTTATTGATTGTTTTATTTAACTGCTGTGTTTGTTTTCTTTTTGTAGATTTTTCTTCTTAAAGCTTGAGTTATAATTATGTATTCGTGTGTGTACCATGTTGCAATGAAAACATTAATTTATCTATCTATCTATCTATCAATGGGTTTGATTAAATTTAAAGTTTATTTTCTTCTTTTTAGAACATATAAATAAAGGCTTAAAAAACTTCTTTACTTTTATTTGTTAAATCAACAAGAGTTATTTCAAGGGGGAAATGTTGCTCACGTCCGCAGGGAATACATGGACCCCCCACCCCCTGGGAAAGGTTAATTTCCAAAAACTGTGAAGTCTTTATTCACTCTAACTGATCCCCGCAACTTGATCTGCTTGTTCCTAGGAATTATCATTGACCGAGACAACGTTACCATCCTTCTGGTGCAGTCGGATAAAAGATATCCTCTAAGTTAATCTAGCTCATAAACTATCTCTATTCTAAATTTCATTGCAATCCTTTCAGCCGTTTTAGCGTGATTGAGGCACAAACACACCAATATCCAAAGCCTTTCAAATTTATAATACCCTCGATACATTAATAATAAATAATAATAAAATAACTTTACGGCTAAAATTTGGTTCACATGTTTCTTAATTAAGCTGGTAACTATAACTTTTGAACCGCTGAACCGATTTTAAACCGATTTTTAATCTAAGAACTATCGCAGTGAAGTCTTATACCAACTGCAATAAAACCGTATCGAAATCAGTGCACCCGTTTGACCGCCGTTCCTTCTTAAGCTGATAACTTTCGAACTACAGTACCGATTTTAACAAAACATATCCACGAATTGTAGGGAAGTGTACTACCATTGACAGAAAACCTTTCAGCAAAATCCGTTCACCCGTTTGACCGCCGGAATGCAACGGACAGACATACATACACAACGACACACCGAAAGACGCTTCTAAGTTATAACACCCCTCTTTTAGTCGTGGCGTTTTAAAATCACGTGACATTGGCAAAATCAACCAAGTTGTAAGACCGCCATTAATTAAGAAATTGAAGGGTTTTTTCTAAGCGCAGTTAGAATTTTTGATGTCGAGTTCACCGAGTTCATACTGATGATGGAACGCGGAATCAGTTGAGAATTTGACAAAAAAAACTTTGCTGTGGTCGCCACTGGCTTAATTTCTATTTGAGTTATTGTATCCACCGATAATCTATGGAAATTAATGCAAATCATCTATCACGGCTAAGCTTCGGTCAGTGAACGGCAGGGAAACATCGGGTTTAGTTCTGAGAGGCATAAAGCCTGTATAGGCACAGTAAAATATATCAAGCAAGGTGGTATCAAAATCCTGCTTAAATTTGGAAAAATGATACACGAAAGAATGAAATAGATAGCGATAACACAATCATGATAACAACAAGAAATTAGAATACCCCTAATGGACTAATAAACTTAAGGCCCAATTTTACACAAAACCACTGAAGAACGCACTGAAGAGCGCTTTGTAAAAAAAAACCCACAAGAAACTCCTTTAACTCTACCAGTGCTTCGGAAATACGCCCGGCAGAGAATATAGCATCAAGAAACTCTACGGGGATTTTTACTCATTTTTTCAATGTTCTCCATATTTTTTTTATTACACAATGTACTATATAAAAATTATCTAATCTAATGACAGTATTATAACATCATATCCATACATGTTATTCACAATGAGAAAATCCAGTTTAAATACTATGTCGTTAAACGATTGGACTATTTTGACTCGATGGTAATATTTCTTGAACACAGTCTATATTAAAAGGAAATAAAATAATTTTAATACAAAATTGCTGATTTTTTCATTATATTTATACCTTGATTTTCCTCTTTTGCAGTTCCTAATCTATCAATCCTTAAATTTGATCAATTATTTCATTTTTAGCATCGCCGGGCGCGCGGCCCGATGCTATTCTGCACCCCCGCTATGCTGCCAGTTCCGCTATTCTCTGTCCGCTACCCCGCTAGAAGACGACGGGCGAAGGCGGCGCCCCTCACCTCAACAGCCAGAAGGCCTTAATTGAGATATTTTAATCCGATATAATTAAAATTTTCAAAATCGCTTTTACATTATGTCGCAAATTGTGACTCACATCACAACTGGGATTCTGCCACCCAGGATGGGATAGGACGTAGCGCTATGCCAAGTCATGTTTTTCAACAAGTTTAGTAGATTTAGGTGGACATACACACACACAACACACATACACTCGCAGATACACCAGTGGAACAGGTTTATCTGTCGTGTGAGTGCTATCACGTTTATTTTACCCAGTTTGGGATAAAAATTAGATATTCCGCCATCGTTCATTATTACGTAATCATTGAAACCATGCTGCTTTCTGACAAACTAAGTTGGCTATCCTGGCAGATGCCGTGTAGACAATTTTCAGAACGTAGGCGTGAATGAGTACCTCCTTCTGAGTGTCTATCTTCTACAAGATACCTCTGGAGATTTTGATATTGCCATTTGAGAAATTTAAAAACCATGTAAATGCGACTTTGATATGGACTTTGGATATTACAATATTCAAGATAGCTCGATTTTGTAACTATTCATAACAATTGATATTGTTATAATTGTATTAGTTAAACACAACCAAGAGTTTCTTAGCCCTGCTTCTCCCACAGTGGTCCAATGAAGAGAAGAGGCAAAAATTGACATTTGCTCAGTATAAGTAAACATCTGCAGTAATAAATATTTTTTGATTGATTGTTATGATATCTACTAACAATATCACGGTGATTGTTATTCACCGGCCCTACTCGTCCATCTTGCTGCTATAAATAGGTATCTACCTAGGGAACATTCCAAACGCTTTAAAAACATTTTCTTCTTAGATGCTTTGCATTCATAATTATCTGCCAATACCGGTCCGGCTTATAAATATCAATAGGACGTCTATACTGGATTTTATTTCAAATATTTTTAAATTCCAATTTTAATTAAAAGAATCACCTTCAGTCTAGTTATACAACTTCGCATGTCAGTCATGTTTTGTTTGTATAAGAGTAACTTAAACTCTTAACAAATCACTAAATATATTAGGTCAGAGTTATAAACCGCCAATAAAAACATGTACATGACAAGAGAGTGACTTCATTCAAGTTTAACTTTGTAAAATAATGTTTATATTATTTATTATTTAAGATATAATTAATGACGACATACCAAAGAAGTAAAAAAAACTTTTCTAAGGTCAGCACTTATTGATTATATTGGTACCTACATAGTTAATTATCATAAATAGCACATCTGGCTTAAAGTTATGCCGGTAATTTTGTTTGGTCTGATTTTTATACGAAACTTATAAGTACATAGTACCAGATTTGATTTTTGGGTTAACGTTTATTGAGTATTTGATTAAGATTCTCACAGAAGGAAAGCGCTATTGGGTGAATTTTTCTCGATATAATTTAATTGCAAAAATACCTCTAAATTGTTTTATTTTTTCCTGTAACTCTGAAATCCTAACTTACTTCATTATGAATTTGCTAAACTCTTCTTAAAAATCTTTATGACAAAATAACGTAGTTTCTTTAAAAAAAAGAAACTACGTTATTTTGTCAAAATTGTTAAAACAATTTTTATGTGGTTTGGCGCTACATTATGTAATTTTTTCACGATTCCGTCCCTCTCACACTGCGGGTCTTTCCGCCTGGAGTAACGGGGACCTTTGCACGGATGAGGTATCCCATTAAAACAGATCTTAGCGTTGAGAGAGTTTTATTAACCTATTGACCGCCCCAGTCGACACTGGCCGACAACTGAAAGTCGTGCCACTGGCGCCACGTCGATTATAGCCGACACGATTTTCCTATTATAATACCTTGGACACTATTTACACACATTGACATAGCCCCAAACTAGGATTCCTTGTATATTGGGTACTAGACAGCGATACACATACTTATGGTGGATGTGCACTTAAACAGGAATAAGAAGTAAGTGAATGTGTTGTGTGATGGATGTGTAATAGATATAATTATGACAGAATGACGAATGAGTGTGTGGACTTAACTTACATACTTAGATCTTGTTTTCTGTGTTACCAATTAATTTATTTTTTGTTTTGTGTCATTATTTTAATTTATTTTTCATTTTACCGTGTTTAATTATGGATGTATATCTGAAATAAATAAATATTATTATTATTATTATTATATAGATAAATATTATGCTTAGATAGATAAACAACCATGACTAGGGTATAAACATCCGTTCGCATCAAACAAATATTTGCCCCCACCGGGACTCGAACCCGGGACCCTTGGCTTCGTAGGCAGGGTCTCTGATGACTCGGTCATTCGGGTAGTCCAGTCTAGATATTAAAGAGACTCTAGTATGAACTGAGTCGTATTTGCAGATGTTTGGCGTGTGAGTGACACATTTTGTATGTGATATATGGCGGTCAAAAGGTTAATACGGTCCTTGGTGACGCTGTATGAACCCCAGAAACTGAAGCTTTCCTGTGTCGTCAACATTCTAAAGTCTATTACGTCTGTGCAAGATTGTGGTCGTTACAAAAGTTGGCTCAAGTTTATATGAGTTCTGCTTACACTGCTTACACCGGATGCGGAAACTTCGAGGACCCGGGCTCGTAGAGAAGATGCAAATCTCAAATATCGTGAAACGCAAGAAAATAAATGAGACGTTTCATCTCGAAATGTCAAATCGCACACATTTTCTTAGCGTTTCGCGCGAATGATATTTGGAAGAGAGCTCTTACTAGCGATAAGATCGCCTTTGGAAGCAGTTTTTAAGTGTTTCTTGTTTGTTGGAATGATTTGTTTGAGATACAGAAATTATGCATTGAACACTTAGGTGTAAGTTTTTGACGAATAGTTTTTTTTGAACATCACCGTGTAGAGTAGACATGACATAAAATAAGGTAGATATTTAAATTGTTTCTATCTCTATTCATCAAAGGAAACGGAATTACAGAAACATCAACAATGGGCGTTTTCTTCAAGTATAAATAAAATACCTAAAGTAAACCCCCATTGTCACGTCACTGTCGTTGAACCGTCATTTTGCCAGCAGTTATCAGGCCCAGTTAAACTCCCCTGAGGAAATCTATTCGGTTATCACGAACGCGAGTTCCGTCGACGCAGTTACGGCGGGAATAGTTAATTAAGGGGCCTCCATTAATTACCTGAGGAGTTTATCTGACCCCCCCCCCCCTCCCCCTCCCCCCCTCCCCCTGGTAAGATGTCGTGAGATTGGGCTCAACCCCCCTCTCCTATATATGGTATAAATGGCGAATTACCCTCATCCATTATTCTATCAGGAATTAGATTATATGTAAGCTAACATAAATATTGAATATTGCCTATCGAAATCCGATGCCGATGCTGTTAAATATTATAAAGTTTTGTTTAGCTTTTGTGTAAAATAAGGTTGTGTTTTGTAAGTTTTGTGAGTAAACAAAGTTTTGTTTATAAATGTATATAAATATCGAAGAAAGATTTGTTTTGATTTAACCTACATTCACGAACAAAATAATGTACCATTCAAGAGTGTAGTGTAGTACTATTGCCAATCATTTATGATATTTATTCATGAATGTATCTTAAATTAGTTTTTAACCTCCGACAACACTAAAGACAGTGGTCCCACAGTATCGGTGCCATTATAATTTATTCTTACTCAAACGAAAGTATACATGGATGCTATATTTGTTAAATGGTTAAATTATACATTCATACCTGGCGACTTCGTAGCGGTCCCAAGGGAAGGCAAGCAACCACAATTTTTCCGATTCCTTAGGTCATAGGATCCTCTATACGAATGCTTGATTTGTACAAATTACAGCTAAGGTTACTTAATAAAAAAAAACAGTTTCAAAAAGCTTCTGCACCGGATTTTGATATTCCACCCAGCTGTAATATATCAATATTAATGTTAGCTAACATATCATCTTACTACTGATCGAATAACGTTTGAGGATAATTCTCCATTGTATACCGTATTTCAAAACATTATTGGTGTAAATTGTTTCCTTATTTTTAAGTATTTCATTCTAGTATTTTGACATATTTTTAGTCACGAAAAACATGTGTTTTACTTTAAGTAAGGATAATACAAACTAAACATTAGATTATGTATTATTGTTTCCTTAAAATTTTATTTCTTAATTATTTTAATATAGATACACAGGTAATAAACTATTATTTATAATAAGATAAAAAGGCATTATCAGAATCAGCAGCCTTATGGCGTAACTCTCTGAAGTTCATAGCGTGTGTCTATGGTTCATCTCATGCTCACACAATTTCATCGATTGCGGGGTATCACCGAAGGCTTCTAGGCTTCATTCAATGAGCTTGGGTTTGGCCTCCATTAAGGTGCTACTTGCGTGATACCAATTTGACAGATGAAGCAGGTGCAAGGTGTCAAACGTAAAAGTCTATATGAAGTTCATAGATCAGACGACTTACGCCGTAAGGCTGCCGGTTACCTATACTAACATACCACTGAATACCATATCACATACGTACGCGCACTGATGTTAGAACTCCCCATCGGCTCACAAACCCTTCTGGGTTTTGCCAAAGTTAGGACATGCGATAAAAATAAGCTTACATATTGTAAGATTATTTTTATATTTTTTTAAATAATAAACTAAAAAATAACGTTAATTTAATTAACATTAACATTAATTTTTGGAGAATAAAAATTGCGTGGTATTTGCCATGATCCCCCCTCGCCCCCACGTGAGATTTGGTGAGATATGTTTATATGTATATACACAGTCAGGTCATAAGTTCTGTCACACAATAAAAACTTTTGAATTTAGAACGCTGGCCACAAAAAAGTTTATTGAATTCGAATTTCGAATTTTTCATGAAAATAAAAATGTGTACTTTTTAGAATTTTCCTCATTTTTAAATATGGAGTGGACACTTAAAGAAGAACGTGTCGCAGTTATTGCGTTGCATCGTTGCGGTTACGCGCCAATTCAGATTTTCTACTTACTGAAAAATTTGAATATAACCAAAAGATTCGTTTATCGTACCATAAAACGATACAATGAAGGCTCTAGTGTAGATGACAGGTCAAGAAGTGGTCGCCCTCGCTCTGTTAGGACTCCAGCAGTGATAAAAGCTGTGAAGGCGCGAATTCAAAGAAATCCCATACGTAAGCAGAAACTGTTGGCCCTTCAGATGGGGTTAAGCAGGACCACGGTGAAAAGAGTGTTAAATGAAGACTTAGGGCTTAGGGCATATCGAAGAAAAACAAGACATCGTTTGGACGCTCGTTTAATGGACCTGAGACTGAAGAGATGCCGCGCTTTGTTGAAGCGGTACGCGGGAAAAAAGCATCGGAAAATTCTTTTTTCGGATAAAAAAATTTTCACCGAGGAAGAGAGCTACAACAAACAAAATGATAAGGTGTAAGCACACAGCAGTGAAGAAGCGAGCAACCGTATTCCGCGTGTCCAACGAGGTCATTTTCCATCCTCGCTCATGGTTTGGTTGGGAGTCTCTTATTGGGGCTTAACTGAGATACATTTTTGTGAGAAAATCGTAAAAACGAATGCAGTTGTGTATCAAAATACAGTCCTCAGGAACCTTGTGGAACCTGTTTCTCATACCATGTTTAATAACAGGCACTGGGTATTCCAACAAGATTCTGCGCCAGCTCATAGAGCGAAAAGCACACAAGACTGGCTGGCGGCGCGTGAAATCGACTTCATCCGGCACGAAGTCTGGCCCTCCTCCAGTCCAGATTTGAGTCCGTTAGATTACAAGATATGGCAACACTTGGAGGAAAAGGCCTGCTCAAAGCCTCATCCTGATTTGGAATCACTCAAGGCATCCTTGATTAAGGCAGCCGCCGATATTGACATGGACCTCGTTCGTGCTGCGATAGACGACTGGCCGCGCAGAATAAAGGCCTGTATTCAAAATCGCGGGGGTCATTTTGAATAAACTTTATTACCATAAGAATCTATGTTTTATTAAGTTCATTTTGCTATATAAATGTTGACATAAATAATAAACATGTCTAAATTATTTCATATTGCACATGTGACAGAACTTATGACCTGACTATGTATATATGTGGAATGAGCTAAATAACTTCTCGAGCACAATTGGGTACTGTAGTAACCAAAATTCCCTTATAGGTATACTTTTTTACCATGCCATAAGGTTCAAAATCACGACACCTTATTGCCTTTAATTTGACACTCAACACGGCCCTTTTCTATTATTTTTTTAAATAAAGTTGTTTATGTCCTCTAGAGGGCGCCATATTGAATTTAGTGTGACGTCACATATCCTTTCCAATATTAATACGCTTTGTCGAGTGGTTTAGATTTTCTGGTGGAACAAAAAACATACATACATACAAAATAGATACATACATACATTCATACATTTTTGCTGGTCAAAAACATACCCTACTTTTTGGCTTTGCTATATTTGGGTAAAAAATTGTTGAAAATTGACATCATCTGTAGAAATTGATGGTTATAATTGGCATTTAGAATTTCTTGTCAGGGGCTAGCCCAACGCCAAGTGCAGCTGCTTTAAAAATTGTTCGAGCAATCAATCTACTGAGGTCAGATGAAAGTTTTGCTGAGTGGACATGGAAAGGCGCTGGGTTATACGGGATGATACTATAAGGTATACTTAAGGGCTTTCAAGGGCTCCGAACCCGAAGGGTTCCAGCCGGGACCCTATTACTAAGCCTTTGCTTTCCGTCCGTACCTCTGTCTGTCAGCGAGCTGCATTTCATAAACCGTAGCAGATGCATTTTTACAGAATGTGTATTTATGTTGCCAAATATAATAAATTATACGCAATTTTAACAATTAAAGTGTCCCCCCATACAGACGTGTCCTCTGCTTTTATTTATGATATTACGGAACCCTCTGGTGCAATTCCGAGTCGCACTTGGCCGGATTTTTATCTTTATACTTTGTATTTTGGGGAATGATAGTATCCATCATTATAAACAACTTTCCCCAAGAAACATATGATCTCAAAGAAAACAAAAATTTGGGTCTCCCATAGTAACTTGTAACCAGCTGATCGGGTCAATCTACTGAGGGACGTTTTTTTTTCATTTGCGACCATATGTTTCTTAGGGAAAGATATATATATTGATGGGTACAATCATTGATCAAAATATGGTCCGCAAAAAGCTAAAGCTTAAGCTTGATCTATAAAAAGGTCATCTTGTATTATCATCCCAGAAAACTTTTATCAAGAAAGTTTTATAACCACCCTTATTTACTAACTCCGACTCTTATTTTTATATAACTAGACCAACATGACAGCGCCCTTTTAGGGTTCCGTACCTTAATAGGAAAAAAAAGGTACCGTCATAGGATCACTTTGTTGTCCGTCTGTCCGTATGTCACAACCCTTTGTTTACTTTTGGCGTTGAAAGCTTTATACTCCTGGCAGTGTTATTTATAACGATTCAATTTCTCTAAAACTTTGCAAATATGAAGTTAAAACAGTCTTACAACCCGTTCTCAAAATAAAATCTGTATTTTAGTTTCCTTGATTGACTTTGGGTACTATGGGTATTCAAAATGACGTTATAAGTTTTAAATTCTATTACCATGGCATAAAGTTCAAAATATCAACCCGTTAAAATGTCAAAGTCAATCTTGCTGTTATAAACCTTCTACAACTCAAAGTAGCTCAGACCTTCTATAACTGTCCCATAAGCCTATTTTAAGCATTATCACACGGATGGTGTATACAGATGTTACGGAACTAAAACTGAAACGAACCCACAAGAAACCACGACTAAGACTAGGCAGCAACGAACTGATCAAAATATTGTTACAGAATTTCCAAAGCATCAATAATAAACAGCATGTATTAGAAGCCCTCATCGAAGAAGATTCATCATATCAAGCTATCTGCATGATGGAATCTTGGCTAACTGAAGCAAAACTAGAATTACTTCAGTTCTCAGGATACAAGATCGCCGCTGACTTCAGCAGAAGAGTACGAGTCGGAGGTGGCGTATGTATATTACTAAAAGACGACATCGAATATGATCTGCTCACATCTATCTCAGATATCTCTATCGAGTTTAGCCTAGAACTCTGCGCTGTAAAACTCATAAAAGAGAATATTATACTAATAAGTGGAATGGTGTCAACGATGACCTGTTTAACTCCCAGTTAAATGACTTACTCTTTCTATTGGATAAAAAGTTCCCTAACACTGACATTGTAATAGGCGGTGACTTCAATATAAATATTTTAGAAAATAGTAGTAAGTCAAATTCTTTCATAGAAACTATGTCTGAACATAATATAATCCAACACATAAAATCACCAACTCACTTTACAAAAACAAGTAGCACATGCATAGACTTAGTATTCACAAATACCAAAAATCATCTATTAAAAATCTAGGATTCACAAACCATATGGCCATTGAGTTAATATTAATCATACCACCAACTCGTTCCTCACAAGCCGATGTCTGGCACACAAAAAAGAGAATGTTTTTTCGAAAACACCTAGATCTTTTCAAAAATAATCTAACTGAACTTAACTGGGAACAAATCCTAAATAAGAGTCAATTGTATATTTGAATCAATGCATTCCAAAGAAAAAAAATAAAACTACTATTTAAAAAGAAAACGTTTTGGTTGACAACCGGTATCAAAACATCATGCCAAAATAAAAGGCTTTTATAACTACACGCCTTACATTCCCATAGTGAAATACTTCATGAACATACGTATGAACAAACAATACGAAAAAATGCTTAAAAGAACTGTAAATGCTTCAAAAAAACTACAATATATTTGAAAACGGCAAATAACACAGTTAAAACAATGTGGATAATAATTAACGAACGCACAAATAAACACAAATTAAAATTTAAACAAAACATCACACTAAATATAAATAATACGGAACAATCAGACCCAAAAATAATCTCAAACCACTTTAACCACTATTTTGCTTCAATAGGAGAAAACAAACATGCTCATGCAAATGGTCGACCCGTTGTTCACCCCACTACAAACACTATGTTCCTAAACTTTGTAACATACCATGAAGTAAATAAAATTATAAAAAATCTTAAAAATAAGAAAAGTGGTATCGACTATTTCCCCCAACGCTATTTAAACACTGTGCCGACCTATTAACTCTACCTCTCTGTTTATTGATCAATCAATCCTTTGAAGAAGGTACATTTCCATTCCTTTTAAAAAATGCAATAATCACACCAATACATAAGAAAAAATCTAAATCAAATCCAGACCATTATCGTCCTATTGCAGTCCTCCCCACATCAGCCAAAATATTCGAAAAAGCTATTCACGATCGTATTTACTCCTTTTGTGAAAAGTTTAAGATATTTCACGAGTCCTAAAACGGTTTTCGAAAAAATCGTTCCACTATCCTAGCAGTCTATAAATTCACCCAGGAAATCTTAAACATACTCCAAAATCAACAATATGCGGGTGTACTGATCGATATGACGAAAGCTTACGACAAGGTACAATTTGATAAACTTTTGGAAAAGCTGCGCGGAGTAGGAATAAGAGGTAAAGCGTACCATTGGCTTACTTCGTATTTACAAAACAGAAAGCAGTATGTCCAGATCATTATAACCACACGTCAAAATAAATAATTAATTACTGATCGGATTGCAAAATAACTCACGCCTCTATTCCTCAAGGCAGCGTAATCGGATGTCTTCTTTTTCTTATTTATATTAATGACCTACCAAAAATTCTCGACAACCCTTGCATCCTATTTGCTAACGACATTTCCTTAGTTTCCTCGCACAAAAATAACGACCACGTTAATGAAAAACTGAAAACATGCCTAGATAAAATTACTGACTGGATGAATGATCATAATCTTGAAATAAACCCCCAAAAAACTAAACTAATAACCTTTTATCCACATCAGAAAACCCCCTTACATATTAACTTTACCTACAATAACATTAAATTAGAAGTAATAAAAGAAGCAACCTTGCTTGGTATTGTCATAGACTCACACCTAAATTGGAAACCGCATATAAACAAAATAAAAGGCAAGTTGTCGAAATTCTCCTCTACATTAAGAGAAATAAAAAAGACAACAAACATCGAAACTCCTCGCTCAACTATGGCGTCATATTGTGGGGGAACAGCACTGACGCTTTGGAACTATTAACACTGCAGAAAAAACTATTAAGAATTATAGCCAACATAAGACCTACAGACAGCTGCAAACCATATTTCCAAAAATTTAACATCCTCACCCTCCCTTCTATTTACATCTTAGAAATAATTAAGCTTGTAAGAAAACATCCTGAAACATACAAAACCAGAGCCACTCTTAATAACTTATATTACTTCAGACATCAAAACAAACTCCTGTTACCAAAGATCCAAATGACACTACAATCTACCAACACGTATACTATGTCCATTGAAATCTACAATAAACTCCCAGGCAGCTATAAAAATATTTCCAACGAATGTGCATTTCTACGATAACTCAAACTCTACTATTACAAAAAGCCTACTATACTGTTGAAGAATATTTAAATGAAATACACTTCCCACATTAAACTTACTAAAATACAAACAATCATACAATACACATTCACACAAACCCTCCCTCAAACACCCTTACACACACACACACCCCTACCCGCAAACACATGCACACATACACCCTACCCCTCACATACACACACACACACACATAAAGATATAACAATAAATAGTATTATAGATATAATTTATGAAAGTCATACGTAATTTTTGATCTCATTTCCTTGTTATAAATAAAAGTTCTGTATATTGTTATCGCATCAGGTACGTTTCTATGAAACTCTGTGTTAGATATAAGTTAGTTTGTAAGAAATTGCAGTGCCCTTACAGGGTTCATTGTCGGGACCTCCTAATTTTAAGAACTGTAAAACCTTAATGTTGCAATAAATAATTTGGAATTTGGAATTTGGATGTCAAAAGCAAACGTCAGTCAGTTGTCAATGTATGAATGTATTTTGGTTGTTTTTTTGTTATTTATTGGAACCACAGGGATAGTAAATACTACTTCCATGGTTGAAACACGTAGTAAAGTTGGACACATACACATACCTTTTTTATTTATAAAGCTTACGGCTTCGGATTATCTTCCTTCAGCCGACATCCACAGACCCTAAAATAATTAAAGAACTTACAACAGGGGCGATTGTTCCATCCCCAGATAAACAGCAGATAACTTTATTTGACATTACACACGTACAAATTATGTCAGATTCCTCAGATAAACAGGCAGGTTAACATAATCTGAAGGCGGAAAAAAAATGGCCGGCGTTTTAGTTAAACTGACTCGCTGTACTTTTACAAATCACAAAAACATAAAAAGTCGTTTAAAGAGGAGTAAGTTTTAAAGAGGATTTTGCTAAAACTGGTCTACAAACATAAATTAGTTATTATTTATAGGTAATACAGCTAGTGTTTTAAAAATCCATTTAGTAAAATCAATTCAATTAAAAATATAGGTGGGTACGTCGATTAATCGATCGATCGATCAATAATGAATACAGGAATGGCTATTATTCGAATAATCGTAACGAATGAACTGGCCAACTGTCCTACAACACATTTTTTTTCCGACTACAATGAGGCAACCCACCATCTGTCATTTTTAATTTTATAGGTTACCGTAAGATTGTCACAATCGTTAGTTTCTAAACTAATGCGTTAGTTTGTAAACTATTGACAAATTGTAAACCAGACTCATAGGGTTTAGAATTTACGTTTCTTTTGTTCTTACATGTACACCTAACAGTAAGACTATTCGGGGGCTTCGCTGCACTCGCCCCCTCTAGTCCACCTAAGCTGCCGTAGTGATTGCCCGGGTATTTCCTTTGCAATTCAAGTTTAAACCAGTACACAATATAACGATTTACAATTTATTGATAATCAGTAAACTAACGAGAGAAAAACGTTAGATTATTAACTTAAGATCTTGACTATCTTACGTTGACATATAAAAATAAGGGTGTGTTCATGTCAAATTGACGGTCAGCTTTAGGGAAATCTGTATTCTTTTCACATTTTCAGTCGATTGCAATTAACGAAACGCTGAACTGGCCTGTATATGTATGTTTATGTGTGTATATATGTTTGGCTTCCATCGGCGTGAAGTTTGATTGTTAGTGTTAGCAAATAAGACTATGAAGCAACTGTCCATTTATTCACACAAATCGATTGGGCGATCAGTCCAAATATTAGAGTGGGTTGACTCCAGGGAGTTTTCATAGTCAGCGATGAAACCGAATAAAATCTTTTTCGTTTGAAATCTTTTCAGTTTTCAGTCCTCTTAGTTTGAAAAAATGGGCTCCCGCGGCTTTATATCATGTTAAAGGTATACAAATTAAAGTAAACTGAACATACATAGAATAAAACTTACATGCATATACAGGCACATACATTGCTTCTGGATCCACACTAGGATACCATGTGTGGTGGGAACCAGACACAGCGACGTCACAAACATGTACACATCCAAGACCGGGTTCTTAACTTCCTCCCCGGCAGGGACTTGAACCCGGGACCTCTCGCTTCGGATGCACAGCCTCGACCATCACACCGCAGAGATCGTCTTAGGTTAAACAATGTCTAATAGACACTGACAGTGATTCTCCAGGTGTCAAAACTTAGGTATGTGAGCGTTGAATGTATCTGATGAGCTCTTGCGGGCCCACCATAAATATCGACCTAAGCTCCTATCATATCTTGAAAGCCGCTTTTTTTCAATCGCTTTTTTTCAATAGTTCATCGTCAATTTCGTTTTGACACCTGTAGGATCACTGCCATAGAATTTATTTTCTTTCAGTAGTTATCGAATAAATACATAAATTAGTATTTAGTACGTAGCCCCCACCGAGGGGCAAAGGACATTACCCGGATGGGAGTAAGATTAAGCCATACTCCACTGCGCTGGCTCAGTGCGGGTTGATGGAGGGGTTTTAAGACCACTACAACGTAGCGATCGATACTGTACTTAAATGAATAAATTATCCCATTGGTACATGGCCAGGATTCGAACCTGCATCTCCTGTGTGAGAAGCAAGCGTGAAATCCGTTAAACCACGGAGCTCTCGATTTAAAAAAAATAGCCTTTTTTTAAACACACATATTCCGACTGTTTTATCAAATATAAGCTATGTATTTGTGGATGTAATGTCGACGTAGATATCGTAAAGTATAATAGTGATACTCTAAATGTAGCTCAATAGTATAAATACTTTACTTACTATAATAATAACCAATACTTTAAGCAAGTAATGATCGTACGTACTAGTGGCATGCCAGTGCCCGCGCCTGGTCAATTGATTCATTTTTCATTTAGGTTGTCGTAATTCGCAACAGGAGAGTTGAAGAGGAAAAGAAAACACAAAAGGCTGCAAAAACTTACACGATCTACAAACTTCACTTTGTGATCGCATATAATTAGTATAGGATTACAAAGTTAGATTTGCATGTGGACTCCAATTACGGAATGTGTGAATTTTCCCTAGCATTGTAGGCTAAACACTAGTCTTGTTCAAAATTTGAAGCTTGTAGGTCTGCCAGAAGTTTCTAAGAATTTGTATGCTGAACTACTTAATGTGACTCCTCATGACATGGCTACTAGTCGAAAGAGTTTGAACTCATAAGACGATTTTAAGGTTTAAAGAGCTCCCTGGTCTAAAGGTCTAAACGTTTGAGCCTCATACGGGGGATGCAGGTTCGAAACCTGACTTTGGGATAATTATATTATCTTAAGTATATTATCGGAAGTTCAGGGTTTAGGTTGACACGTTAAGCTGTAGGTCCCGGCTACTATCGCATATCGTACACCTACGCTACATTTAAGCAACAAAATTCATGCAAATATTGTGTGTTAAGGTATTTTTTATCACTATAATTCCTAAAATGTAACCTCAAGATTACAACCGGATATAAAGTGAGCAAGATGGCTGTAATATAATGGAAATACACAGATTCCTGCGAACGCGTTAGATGTTTCTGAGGTCATCTAATGTCCTCAAAACTTGTCTGAGCCACACAGTGAAATTAATCGATTTTTTTGTCATAACATGCAGATTTTAATAAATGACACTTTTGACAAACACGTTAAGAAAATAACTATAAATGAATCGATTAAAACTCCCTCTGACTCATTAATGATATCTTGAAAAGTCTAAAACTTCGGTCACTGGTTTCCTTGTTACGCTGAAACTAAGAATCACGGAACTGATTTTAATAAATTATTGCTAAGAATTGAACCATCGCAGTGAAGTCTGGTACCAATTAAAAAATCGGTCAAGTGCGAGTCAGAATCGCGCACGAAGGGTTCCGTACCTATAAAATCCATTATCCATTATCTATAAAAACGGCAAAAAAACACGTTTCTTGTATGGGGCCCCCCCTTAAATACTAATTTTATTTTAATTCAATTAATTATTTCTAAAGTGAATAATA
Source organism: Argyresthia goedartella (assembly GCA_949825045.1). Classification (NCBI taxonomy): domain Eukaryota; kingdom Metazoa; phylum Arthropoda; class Insecta; order Lepidoptera; family Argyresthiidae; genus Argyresthia; species Argyresthia goedartella. The sequence goes on along the minus strand of OX463806.1, from coordinate 43,024,496 downwards.
TTAGTAACTCTGTGAATATTTCAAGCGTCTACCGTTATCAATATCGAGAAAAATGAGCAAAAAAAAAACACGATTGTTGTATGTTAGCCCCCTTAAATATTTATAATGATCTATTTTTTTGTTGTTATAGCGGCAACAGAAATACATCATCAGTGAAAATGTCAATCTATCACAATTGATGAGATACTACAGCCTGGTGAGAGACGAACAGCGCAGGCTTAGTAAAAGGGACCCCTTTGGCACCCTTCGGGTACGGAAGGTGCGGAACCCTAAAAATGCACATTTCCGCAGACAGACTGACTCTTTGAACTTATAACACTCGGCTTAATAAAAAGAAGAAATCGTTTTACACGGTTGGACAGATTTTAATGCGGTTTTATTTTATTGGTAGTAAACTTCACTGCGATAGTTCGTAGCTGTGTCTTATTCAAATAGTTTGAGTGTTTCAAAAGTTATCACCAGCCTGACAACGAAACATGTGAACCAAGTTTTAGACTTTAGGGCCTTACTACAAAAAAATAAACTACTGTTCAACACTTGTTTAAATCAAAAGTGTATGAAATTTGACGTTAGTTTTGATGTTAAACGCTGTTTTTTTTTTGTGGTAACTCGGTCGAGGTATATATTTACATATACTTAGCAAACGTCATTTTTTGCCTCTTTTCTGCACTGGACAACTATGGGAGAGGAAGGGCGAAGAAACTCCCATAGAACCTCTTTTAAAAATTGGTTGTAAACTAATACAAATAGTACAATATTAATTATTATAATGAATAAGCAGGACTAAATCATTACAAAATTGTTAACAGCAAGTTCTGTGTTGAGTCTACCCAGCCAAACAGTCCCGTCATTTCAGTAATCTTAAACATTGTAATATCCCTTTTTGACATTTCAAAATCTCCAGAGGTATCTTGTTGCAGTACAGAATCTTCATATGCGTCAAAGACGAACCTTAATCGGGTAGTTTAGCTATTGGGATTTAATGCCGATGGTAAACAAGAAGATGAGGCTTCCGTTTTTCAACATGTTGCTAAAATTATCTTCTATCAGGCCTGACCCTTTAAATTTTTACTATTCAAGGTAAAGGTAGGTCACAGACTTGTATATATACTAGGGATATGATGGAACAAGGGTCTTGAAAATGTCTAGACTTGATCTGTGCCACAAGTGCTTTTTGGCAAATTAGAAAGTATGAGTGACAATGACAGACGTTGCTAATTGAATGTTCAATGCCAAGGAATCCAACAGGGGCGCTTTTATTGGGATCAAAATACACTGGCCTGCAAAACTAAGTACTAAAATTTTAAAATTTCAATTGTGTCTAAACAGTAAAAGTTAGAGATTTAAAATAAATAACATTTTATAGCAAATTTTATCAGTTTTCTGTGAAACCGTGTACAAAATTAAACTCTTTTTCGAGTCCTTTTTATTTCGAAAGTATATCGAAAGTATTTGTGTGTGTACTTAAAAAGTTATTGCAATTTTAAAAGTGTGATATTTAGGCTTGCTGGCCTGTAGTTTGAAGGTTAGTTGTGAAATGTGAATCCTTACATTTATATCGATGAGATGGTTTTATGTATACGGACGTTCTCACCGTGGTGGAAAACATTGTGAGGAAACCTTCAATCTCGATAGCTGCGGCGATGGGCTAGCTCCCTGTTACGCAGAATGGAGTGTTGAATAACTGGCTAAACGTGGGCACAATTGTGCCTCTGCCACCCCGAATGGGAAAAGATGTGACGTTATATAATAAATAAATAAAATATTTATTAAGTAAGTATTGGTACAGTGTACAGACAATATGAGAGTCGTTACTCCCCAAAGTAGAGTTTAACATGTGTTTTGGGATAAGTATAAATTAATAGCTTTGACGTCAAAAAATTATTTGTAAAAATATTAATTCGAATAAAATATTTTTGACTTTTGACTTTTGAGTGACTTACGCTCTTCTCAGATATAAAAAATATTGCCTAATAAAAAAAAAACTGTAAGTATAATAATAATCAATCAATCAATCATTTTTATTTCGGAATACAAAGTTCCATAGTTTGTTAGTAGTACTATTAATAACATTAACATAACAATAACCCTTAAAATTATAATAAGATTCAGTCAATTAAAATTAAAATGAAGTCATGCTAATAAAAATTCCAATTAGATCATTACATTAAATTAGGTTATTTTACAATATTAATGAAATAAAATAAAAATAAATAAATTAAAATTTAACTGACACAAATTACAAATAACAATTAAATTCAATACATTCAGGTGGATTTATGCATTCATCTCATATAGATAGACCTGCCCGTGGAACGGCTCAGTTTGCCACACACTGTCAGTGTACCTGTAATAACACTAACCCAGTGTTTGAGTATAGGCCCGTCGAGCCGACCCGCAATGACCTGCAGGATGCTGTTGGCGCTGCTACGCGTTCTGCTCAGTAAGGAGGCCGTCCTCTTACGTATGATGGCGTGAAATCCATCAGTACGTGCCTCAACAAACATACCCGACGCACTACAGTAGCGCGGCAGCCCCAGCAACATCCTAAAAGCATTGTTGTACTGGACGCGCAGGGCGTTGAGAGCTTTTTGGGTATAGTTGACCCATAGGCTGCACGTGTAGAACGATTGACAATATGCCTTGAAGAGTGTGATTTTGACTGGCTTTGTACAACGTGCAAACCTACGAGCCAGCATATTTGCCCTAACTGCCAAAGCCCTGCGCTCCCGCTCAATGTCTAGGTCATCCCTCAGGTCGTCTGTCACTATATGACCAAGGTACTTAAAACACGTCACTCTTTTCAGTGTATTACCATACAGTCTTAAAGCCGGCACTTCACTCGGTAGTTTATTACCAGTCTTAAAGATCATAATCTCACTTTTTTTGACATTATATTTGATGCCGTGTCTTTCTGCATATCGTTCACATGTTGTAAGTAATTTTCTCAAGCCCCCTGGTGACGGACTCAGCAGCACCATATCGTCTGCATAGCTTAAGTTGTTGCAGCTTTTACCATCAACGTAGCATCCCGCATGCATACTGCTGAGTTCACCGACCAGATCGTTCACATACAGATTAAATAGCTTGGGCGATGTTAATCCCCCCTGCCTCACTCCACATTCCATCCGATACGCCTCCGAAAACTCATTTCCCCATTTTACTTTGTTGATTTGATTTTCATACCAAAATTTAAAGATATTAACAATTTCCGCCGGTAGTTTAGACGCTCGACACTTATCCTACAAGATGTCATAACTTACAAGGTCAAATGCTTTTGAGAGATCTAAAAAACAGGCGTACACATTTGTTCTACGGTCAGTGTAGTATTTAACGGTGTGCTTGAGGCCCAGAATTGCACTTTCCGTAGAAAGCCCCGGCCTAAAGCCAAACTGTTCATCATTCAAGCGGATGTGGGCGCTCAGCTGTGCGTCAAGCAGGCCGTCAAATACCTTTGCAATTATGGTTGCAAGCGAAATTGGTCTGTAATTGTTCCTATCTGATATATCGCCAGTTTTGTTTTTAACAATGGGCACCACAATAGTTTCCATCATTTCACACGGAAGATATCCATGGCTGACACAGAGATTATAAAATGTGGCTAATACTCTAGGTAGATGAGACCCTGCATGTTTCAGGTGTTCAATGCTGAGCCCGTCGTGGCCCGGAGACTTCCCTCTGGACATGTTTTTAACAACTGTTGCTACGTCTTTAGGGCTGAATCGAGTCTCCAGATCACCCCGAAGCTGCTCAACATCACTCACCCTATTTGAAGGAACTATAGTAGATTGCACCTCGAAATGCTCACGAAATATGTTGGCTATTCCCTTCTGTTCCATTACCCCGTCAACAGATACCGGTAGGCTGGGTTTGCTATTGTGCTCGTTGGTAGACTTCCAGAATTTATTAAAATCTTTCGCCTTGTGATGTGTTGCCAGTATATCCATAGCTATTTGCTCCTGGTTATCCTGACACCACTTAAGCTTCGCCTTAAAAACCTTTCTACTTTCACTCATTTCCAGGTATAGTGGACCGGATCTTGGTTTTCCATAGTAAAGCCACTCTTGAAATTTCAGTCGCGCTTCAGCATGTGCCACCCCTACATGCTTGTTCCAGCCAGTCACCTGCCTTTTTTTACCGGAACTTTTTTTATTATTACTAAATGCTGATGCCTCGCTTAATGAGATTACAATTCTGCTATACATACAATCTATAACTTTCTTATGGCCTAAATTATGACAGTGCATATCACAGCAATTACTAAGTTCCACCGGAAAATCAATATACTTTAACTTATTGTGACATAATTCAGCATATAACTGTACCTCTTCCGGTTGTCGGTTCCCCCATCGTACTTTATTAAATTCTACTTGACTAGCTATACACACATTTTTCCGATAATAATTCTTTATTGCACAGAAAACACAATGGAAAAAATATAACGAACAATATGCAAAGGTGAGCTTATTTCTAAAAAGAAATTTCTTACAGCTAACCTGTGAGGAAAGGAAAAAATATTTATAGAGAGGTAGTCCTAGTGTACAATTAAGAGTTAAAAGAAATAAATAAATTCAATATACTATCACATAAATCACAATACATCCTACACATACTATAAAATAAATTAATAGGATACAATAAATACATAGATACACATACATACTATAAGATACCCACTATGCGGAAGAGAGGAGACGTTGTTTCAACTTTTTCTTAAATGTGAACAATGATGTGCAATCCCTAATAGCGCAAGGAAGTGCATTCCACAAACGTATTGCCCTTAACCTAAACGAGTGCTCGTAAGCAACAGTGTTGTGCTGAGGAATTGACAAAAGTGACACCGTGTGAGATCTCCGAAGTCTATCCCTAGAGAAAAGAAACTCAAAATGTTCACGAAGATATGCGGGATAGCGCGGATTTCTCAAAATATTGAAGAGGAAGGAGAGAATGTGCATATCACGACGAAGTCGGATCGGGAGCCAGCCTAATTCCCTGCGATATTAGGACACGTGATCGTACTTGCGGAGACCGAAGATAAACCGAATCCCGAGATTTTGAAGTCGCTCTAGTTTGTCCAGTAGATCTTCGTTCGCGCTGGCCCAGCAAACATCGGCGTAGTCAATTAAAGGCAGAAGAAGGGTCTGAACTAGCATAATTTTAGTCTGCCTAGGCTAGAAGTACTGCAAACGCCTAAGGGAATGAAAGGATGCAAAGACTCGTCTGCTGACCTCACAAACGTGGGGCGACCAGGATAAAAGAGTATCAAAAACAACCCCAAGATTTTTGGCTTTCTCGCTGACAATGGTACCGTCATAAAGCACGGGAGCAACTGACCTATTCTGCAACAAATTAAGTAAGTGCCGTGAACCCAGTATCATCGCCTGAGACTTATCCAGTATGTAAATATGTTGTTAAAATATTTTACTTAATTTAAATTTATAGTCGAAATTAAAGTTAAGGATCTTAAGTTGATAGAATGATATTAATTTTTACATTTATGACACAAAAATTACTTGAAAAAGCATCTCAAACTATTAGAGAGTGTTTATAGTATAAGTTATGAAAGAGAAGTTGAAAAGTGAAATGCATATATGTGAGTGTGGTGTCTAATGAATGTTATAGTGCATTTGATATATGTAAGCCTATATGTTTACCAAGAATTTAATGAGAGATATTGTTAATTTTGGATGGTTATAATTCTGTTGCATCACAATTATTTGATATAAACCAATCAATTGTAAATGGATATTTTGAAATCAAACGTATTTTTTGAGATTATTATATAATCGTGGACTCAAAAATATTAAAAATTGCTGCATTAATCTTGTATTGCAAGAGATGGTTTTGCATATTTTATCTTTGCGACGTTTTGATGGTGGTTGGTAATAAAGTGTTTGGTGTTGCTTTAGAAGGATACTCTCAATAAATAGTTGTCTAACTGATAGGACTCCATCGTAATTATATAGTTCTTCCGTTGGAAACAATCTGGGCTTAAAAGTGCACACCTTCAGGACTGCAGGTTGAGCACGTTCTAAGATAATAAGAAAGACTAGATTTATTTGCTCCTCCCCAACATCATTTGCAATAGCGTAAGAGGGATTCGCATAGAGCATAATACATATTTTTAAGAAGAGGCTTTAGTAATATGTCGTAGATTTTTAAATATATGTATCATAAACACTCTTTACTGCGTCCAAAAACCGCACGTTACGACCAGCATAATACTATACTACTTGGTAAAAATTCATTTCTTATCTGAATATTGATACATTATGACCATAATGTATGAATTTTCGACAAATCATAACATTCAAATTTAGTACGCCGACGCCCGCCTGCGTGCCGCCCCTAGTTTGTCTGTGAAGTTGGTACTACTGAACCAGCTAAACAATGTCGGTCGAACAAGCGGTTCCTGAACACATCAAAGAGACCTTATGATATGTGTGTAGATAAACTGTCACATAAACTACTATTTCGAACCTTAGCACTTAAAGTTGCTACGTGTTTTTTTAAATTTATATTTTCGTCTAGAATTATGGCAAGCTATTTTGTAGTTGAGGTTCTCTCTATTGGTTTTCAAGTGCAGAGATTTACATCAGTGCAACCATGTGAAGTAATTTTGAGGTGTTTATTAGATATTATAATATGAAAGCCATTTAGAAGTCTTATCTATACCTACATGACCTCATTAGCCTTTTCGACATATGCTCTTTACCCATCTGACATGGAAATATACAGTTTTTGAGTTTCATACAACTCTAACCCTGCCCTGCCCCCAACCTTCCCCCCTAACATAAATTAACTGATTCACAGGACGAGTAGTTTATGATTATCATTCTTACTCTGATCCCCACTTTTCCCCCTTCTGGGTGCCAATTCTTCAATCCCCCATTTCCCCCCTTGGGAGATGAATTTCGCCAAATTGATTCCTATATAAGGAACCGCTAAACAACGTGTCATCGAATAAACGCGTAATCAGAAACTAGTTTGTTCAGAATCATGCGCAGAGTCGATTTCCCTGACTTTGAATATAGCTCATATTTTTGAAGAAAAAAGTTATTGTGGTTACTCTATATCTTTATAGCTAAGCTAAGTTGGCCGCAGCTTATTTGTTTTGTCAAAGTTGGTTAAAATATTTTTCTGAAGCCATTTAGAACTAATGGCCAATCCTTATTGGCACTATCGAAGGCTTCTGTGCATTTTTTCCACTAATAGGCAAAACTATATATCCATCTGGGATTCTCAGGTTGCGTAAGTCGTTAATATAGGTATAACTATGTTGTTGCTGTTGAAGATACATAGGTACACAATCTCATATTGTGTGTGTATTTTTACATTTAAACAAGGTGATATTTAATTAGCTCACCATATTTTGTAGAATGATTGTACCATCAGCAACTTTAATCAGCTGTTATACTGAGGGACGGTGTTTTTAATAATTTGCGACCATGTCTTTCGGGGAAAGTTGTTCATACGATGGATCCTATTATTCCTAAAAATTAATGTCATCCTGTTTACACGGACAAAATAAATAGACGGAGTTGTAAAGGTGAAGGGTTGACTCCTACAAATAGATTTTGAGCTAATATGAGAAGGTTGAGCGATCTAAATACAATTTTGTTGTTTTTATAAGATTCGAACATGCCATCTGGAACGTGGTTATCCTATTGAAATATACTCTTTGGCATCCTTTGAATGTGAATTAGGGACAGAGTATTCTCAGATAATATATATCTTATATTTCTATCGATGTTTTGGGGTTCTTTAGGTATTTAAAATGTGTACATTTTTATAAGCTTATATTTTTGGAATATTGTATCGCGTAGGTACCTTTTTCAATCCAGGCTAACAAACAACAATATATTACGAGGAATATCGACCGAAGTACTTGGACTCTGGCCAAATGCCAACAACCTACTGTTTGTTTCCTATTGCCTCTGTCTAGTAGCCAGGACAGTGTCGATAAGTATCCTAGAGCAGCGCCGGTTGGGCAGTGAGTTTAAGTTTTTAAAACAATCTTATTTCCTATCTCAAATGGAGTCAAATAAATGCAATTAAATTGGTGTCTTAGCAAGGGCATGTTGCTTCGGCATCCAGCATTATTTATTTGTAACAGGAAACAAAAATAGGAGCCAATATTCAACACTTAAAGTTGAAATTGTCATTGTCTAGAACAAAACCATTGACTTTGACATTCATATTATATTTTTTCTACTTGAAAATGACATTTCATTGTTTACATTTCTGGCCTCAAATTAAAAATTCTACTTTAGGTACATATGAATATTTCCAGTCACAAGCCGGCCTCAACTCAGCATATGCTGAATTCGAACAATCAGCGCTGGACTTCCGTTGTGACCGACGGGTGACAACACGCTCAACAAAGTGCAATTTTGTGTAACATTTATAAATAGTAGGCAGTAGGAAAAACAAATTTAAAAATAAACATAGCTATACATGACTATCCACTTTGTAGTAGGCAATAGGTAAATTAAGGTATAAAATAAATATAAAACAGTTATAATATTTTAGGTTAAAATTTAATAAGATAAGAGATAAGAGATAAGAAGTCAGTTATATTGCGCTAGTGTCGTTTCGTAAAGACTCTTCGACTTTTTGATGCTCGAAAATGAATTTTCCCATCTTGTATTATACACACACGCACTTACACATAGCGTCACGCCTTTTCCCAGGCGGTGTCAGAATCACAAGCCCTCTTTGAGCCAGTCAGGGGGCTAGCGCATCGCCACAGCTATGGAGTAATGAAGGTTTCCTCACGATATTTTCCATCACCATTAGAACGTACGTATAATGTACTTAATATAAATTAATTATCTCTTTGATGAATGGTCAGGAATCAACCTGCGTCTCCTGTGTGAGAAGAAAGCGTGAAACCCACTAGACCACGGAGCTCTTTGCATTAAAATCCGTGTAAAAATCGCAATGTAAAAGCGGGCGGGACTCTTGGCTAGGAGGGACGACAGCAGATGGACCAAGGCCGTGACGGAATGGTGGCCCAAGTAGACCAAGGGTCAGACCATCCGCCCGAGGGTCGGTTGGCATGGCCAAAACCGCCGGGCAACAGTGGATCAGCACTCTTACAATGCCGACCCCGCGGGGGATATTGACGGGAAATTGAGGGACGAGAGCTTTGCGCAATAGAAAGCTCTGTGCCTCAGCTTTCGCGACAAAACGCCCCCCGCGCTCGGGCTGCTGCAGGACCGCAACAATGGCGTGATGAAGAGGCCTTTGCCCAACAGCCTGGATAGATAGAAACGATAATATTTATCGTGTTTTTGATCAATACAAAGAGGAAATACAAATGTCACTTGGTGTTGTCTTGCTTGAATCTATTTAAAACTCTAGCTGACAAGAGCCCAGTGTCACAACAAATGACTTATAACAAATGACGACCCGAATGGCCGAGCCGGCAGTGACCCTGCCTACGAAGCCAAGGGTCCCGGGTTCGAGTCCCGGTGGGGGCAAATATTTGATGACGAGAACGGATGATTGTACCCTAGTCCTGGTTGTTTATCTACTATCTAAGTATAATATTTATCAATTTATGTACGTCTATCGTTGTCTAGTACCCAAGATACAGGGAATCGTAGTTTGGGGCTAGATCAATGTGTGTAAATAGTGTATTATTATTAATTAAGACGCTGGGTATTGTTAATTTTCAATTTTTAAAGTGCTATTCCTCTTAAAAGAGTCACTTCCCAAATCCCCTAAAAAAATGTTTTTAAGATATCTTATCCTACAATTTACGCTTGAAAACATTGTGTGTCAATGGAGACAAAAAAAAACTGTATAGATATTTTTCACCTAAAACATGCCATTTCTTGGGGTTTAAAAAGAATACCGATAAGGCTTTTGCGTCAAAAAATAGTAATGAAAATATATTTAAACCGAATGTTCAAAATTAAGAAATAAACAGTGATTTTTGAAACAAATAAAAAACATAAAATCTTTGCCGTCGCCGACCGTTACCGTGGTTACTGACCGTTTCCATCGTTACTCACCAAGATACGCTAAACGATTTCGAGAGTCTCACGCAATAAGTTAGTATCGCGCTAGCCGAATCGTGAGCATAAGAGGTAGACAGAAGTCGATGACCGCTATTGCAAAGCTAACGCGGTATGCTATAGCAAAATTTATGAAGAATACGATGTGTGCAAATCCTTGTAGGCTTAATATGTACTACATAACATACGAAAAAAGTGTGCACTTTTCGAGTGAGCATCGATTTGTCAACTGTTTGGGTGCCACTGTGTCTGTTGATAAGAGAAAATATGAAAATATTCCTATATGATTCGGTGCTCAGAGCCAAATCATCTAAACTTTTTGGACAATAGCCCATTTGTGAATAATAACTCACTTCTTCCCTTTTTTTATGGTTCCGTACCGAAAGGGTAAAACGGGAAGCTATTACTAAGACTCCGCTGTCCGTCCGTCCGTCCGTCTGTCACCAGGCTGTATCTCACGAACCGTGATAATTAGACAGTTGAAATTTTCACAGATTATGTAATTATGTTGCCGCTATAACAACAAATACTTAAATACATAATAAATATTTTATTTATCTGTAAACCACATACAAACTTATGAATACACCAGTTACTGGTAGATAAACAACATTTTGCTATGTAAAATCCAAACTATTCACTCCACACCATCCTTCGTGCGTGACTTCGACTCGCACTTGACCGGTTTTTTGTTGTATGTTAAGGTCTCAAGTCTTGTTGTGTAATCAGTAAGTCGCGTTAGAAGTAGTGGGCCTAATTCGTTTAGTTTCAACAGCTGGGGCTGCCATAGACTCGCAGCTAACGTATCCAGTATTATAGAGTTTTCGTCAAAGCGGTCAATATCATCAATATGGCCCATCTCGAACGCTATATAAGGCACCGGACTTTGTGATGCCGGCTCATAAGTCTTACGACACCTTTTGGCTACGACCGGTCGTGTTTTCATTCAACACAATGAAGAGCTTTTTGGTATGTACCGTGCTTATTATTTCCTAGACCTTTCAGTGATACAGTGAACCTTAAGTTGTACTTATAATGACGACCCGAATGGCCGAGTCGGCAGTGACCCTGCCTACGAAGCCAAGGGTCCCGGGTTCGAGTTCCTGTGGGGGCAAATATTTGTTTCACGAGAACGGATGTTTGTTCCCTAGTCATGGTGGTTTATCTATTTAAGTATGTGTATCGTTGTCTAGTACCAAGATACAGGGAATCCTAGTTTGGGGCTAGATCAATGTGTGTCAATAGTGTCCAAGGTATTATTATTATCATTATATGAAAATTCAGATTAAATCAAGTACTTTTAAAGTTAAGTCAGTTAATCGTATTAGCTGCTGATAGTGCGGTCTCTCCATAGACATATCAAATAACCGGAAAAATTTGGGCATAATTGTGTCTTTTCCACCCCGTATAGACAAAGTCGTGACACCGTTTATATGTTTTTAGTTTGGTATTCCATATTGGGGATCGATATTCGAGTGTAGTAGTTTTCAAGAGTTTTTTTTGTGTCTATTGTAGATATTCAAATATATATAGTAAACGTATTTTTCTGGCTCTTCTCTACATTGAACCACTGTGGGAGTGGGGAGGGGCGATTAACTTTATGGGCCAGCTCGTATAGTTTGGTAATAAAGTGAGTTTCGTTCCAGTTTCTACGAGTATTTAAATTCAAATTTTTAAATCTGCAACCGAAACATGCATTTCCATTAGTTCAAATGGATATATAAACGTGCAAATGTTATCCAGTTCGTTGAAAGCTATTCGATATTTTATGACTGGAATATATTCAATCAATGACTGCTTTTCGCGTTCAGAATATATACATATGTATAAGTCTCGATCGACATATAGTCAATCATCCGGTTATTTGCTTATTATTTGACGTCTTCCATCTCATATTTTGCGAAGCATAGATATGTATACAGATGACGTTTAATAAGATGATCATATTTAAGGGAATCGCAGTACCCTTCATCATGGATGAATTTCCGAAAGGAACGAATGCTCCGTTTGCGACCACAGGTTTATAAGGGAAAGTTGTTGGGTAATATATAAATAAAATAAAATAGTGTGTATCATCATTACCCAGAATTTGGTTAGCGAATTAAATATCATCCCGAATAGATAGTGTGTAAAATAAGGTAGTCATGTTTTAAAAGTTTATTATAGGTTCATTGATATTATTTACAAGTTTGCTTTTAATGTGAGACTTATTTATCTGCTGTTGCGATTGGTGAATTATAACTGTGTACCTACTTCTCAACTTTATAATATCTGCACATGTGACGTAAGATGTCCGAGGCAAATTTTGTCGGAGTTTTTGACTACGGGAGCCTTGAAGTTACATGGCAGTTCGAGAAAGATGAAAAGGTTGTGTTTGCTTTTGTTTCATAAATAAACTTAACACCGAAGACCTCTGTGGTGTTGTGGTCGAGGCTGTGCTTCCCAAGCTAGGGTCCCGGGTTCGAATCCCAGCTGGGGAGGAGGAAAAAAATGGCCGAGGTCTCGGATGTTTTTGCTGTTTCTGGTTCCCACGACAAAGGGTATCCTAGTGTGGGGCCAGAAGCAATGTATGTGCTTGTATGTAAATGTTTATGTTATTTTTACTGACATTGCGAATTTTCTGATCATCTTGTTATATAGAGAGTGTAACAAAACGTATGTTTAGATGGATTATTCACGACATTCTCCTAAGTTATTCCTTTTCTCGAAGCTAATTTTTTCATACTTTTTGGGCCTTTATGTATGCCCAATTAAGCACTTAGTATGGATAAGAAATAAACTTATCTGATAAAATTTAGCGCATTTAAAAGCAAGCTGTTCAGAATGTTCCTGAGAACACATGTTACATCCTGGCTTCGTACGGAGGGCTGAGCTTCAACATGAGTTTAAATTTTCCGTAACACGTCGTCTAAAATTTTGCTAGAAAATTAAATATCTGCAGGAATCTAAATTGACCAAATTCACTTACAATTTATCACCACCTGAGCTGCTTCCGTAACAGCATTTTACTATCACATAACCATACGGAGAATATATCGTATATTTTTCTACGGACGTTAAATATTGTGAGAAAACCTTCAATATAACCAGAGGCGTCTAAACTTATTAAAAATACGCGTATGAGAATATAATCTACGGGAACTGGGTAAAAGCCCCCGATTTTTAAACTATCCTGCCTTAATTTGTACACAGTTTAACTTTAATTTTAAATGCAATGATTCACCAATGACCATAAAATTGCCAACTTGAGACATTCCGTAATTGTCAGTACCTACCTAAGTTTAGTAATTGCATATTGTTACTTTGTACATTTTATAACACACATTGACATTCTTCTTCAGGTAGGATGACATCACCGATTAGATCTCCCCAGTCAAAAGGATAGACCTCGCCAAAGAGGTCAATGTTAAAGTGTTTACAAACTAAATGACACATTTGAATATTAATTCAGTAGTCTTTTACGAAAACGGAACGCGGTTAAATACTAAATAACTGCTAAATTAACTCTTGTGAATATGAAGAAAACGAGTAATATATTAGGCGAGTTAGTAAGTTTGTGTGCTATAGGGGTAGTGTTTGTGTATATCAACATCACTTTTACTGTAGTGTTTACCTTATCTGAAAATACTTAGATAGTTTAATTTATATATTACCGCGGCGTCTCGTTGCTGTACTTTTTTAAACAGGACAAATGGGTAACATATAGTTGTTAGAGTGTTATGTACAGTGTACAAGGCAAGTATATAGTCAATAAAATGCATAATTATTGAGATTCTCAGAAAAAAATATGCTAAAACTTTGAGAAAGACGATGTACCTCGCGCCACGAATTTAAGAACTCTGGGCGACGTTGGCGGGAATTACTGCGCATATGTACAGGTATTGAAAAGTGACTACTGCGCATTCAAGACCACCGCTTATAACTCGTGGCGCGGGGTATACCATTCGTAAAAATTGGGCTTATGTGATTCTGAAATTTTGACTCAGACTTGGTTTGGTATTTCAGTTTGTTTTAATTGCAGTTGTTGTTGAATTGTAGTTGCAGTGCATCTAACTTCTCGTCTAGATTACTGGCACTGAAAATATGCTATCTGGCAACACAATAAAAAACCTGTGAAAAAATACTAGCCCTTATAACATTTATTTCCTACCGTACCGTTGCAACTAAGTTGTGTAGCGTTATGTTATGTTTCTTTCTTTTATTTTAAAATGTGTGATTTTACTAATGAGTTTGCTTATCAAATCGAGACTCCGTAAGATAAATCAATTACAAAATCAGCTTGGATAGGTGCCCAACTGTTTTAATTAATCAGGTGTTGGAGTGCATGTTAGAATTAATAGGTACAACCTCCTTGAAGGATTGTTTCCAACTCAATATTATGTGTATACTTTTAAGCTAACGTCGTCGGGAGACGGCATTTTTTTTTCATAGGTTTCGAACTTTATTGCTTGGTTATAAAGTAATTGATTAAGCAATTTATAAGCACTTTATTACCAAGGTTGAAAATCGCGGGACATTTTTTCGAGGCCGTCTACTTATTATTAGTTATAATCCGAATTTCATACAAACGCCATTATATAAAGAATCTGGGTAACATCACAAAAATATTCGTTCACCACGATTCCCCAGTAACTACAATAAACTCATAAATATAGTGGCCACGTCCCATACATTAAAGTAACCCAAATTTCTCGTCGATAAGCAAACAATGAGTTACGGGTGATGTTATAAGAACGCGTTAGACCACGGTCAAGTTCATTGCTCCTCGGCTTCTGGTACCATTGCATAATAAAGCAGCAAATTGACCAAACCACCGACCTCAGCCCACAGATTATACAGCTACGGAAGTTAAAAGCTGCATCGATTCAACGTGTACACACATAGACATTAGCCATGTTACTACAAAAAAACACAACATAGTTTATTTGGACCTATTTTTACACACATTGATCTAGCCCCAAACTAGGATTCCCTGTATCACACTGTACACATACTTATATAGATAAATAGTATACTTAGATAGATAAACAACCATGACTAAGGTACAAACATCCGTTCTCACCAAACAAATATTTTCCCCCACCGGGACTCGAACCAGGGACCCATGGATTCGTAGGCAGGGTCACTGCCGACTCGGTCGTCGAGTTTAACCTCAACACAAACGTCAAATCCCATATTTTTTGTCTTTAAAAACAGGCGTCCATAGTTTTGTACTTAGACCCTAAAGCCTGCGGCATGCATATACTACAGAGGGTGAAAGAAAAGGTGTTACATGTTACATGTTTTTTTAGGGACATCATTCTGAACGACTTTCTCTAGGAAATAAATTAGATCTGAGCCACATAATTTTTCATATATACAAATCAGCTGACCGCCCGGCCCATATTGATTGAAGATGTCATTGTTTTTGTCATATTAGGTAATGTTTGATTGATACTGGCATTGGGTTTCATTAAGCCTTCGGCACACAACCGGCAGGTCGGTGGCAGGGTAGGTCAACGTTGTCAAATGTGTGGTCAATTGGCCGGCCACCATAATGTCACAACAACGCGGCACCGCTTTCGAATTTGGTATTACATACTTCATAAGTTGCTTATAATTGAAACCCTCCCCGAAGCCTTTAGGGAAAGAAGACAAATCAAAGCGACAATAGAGAAGTTTATAGATAAGCTTTTTCGTGACCTTGAAGTAGGAGAGGACAAAATAAACTGTCATATAACAAGGTTACCTGGGGTGGCAGAGGAAAAGTAACGCCCTCGTTACGTTTAGCCAGTAATTCAATATGTTGTCACAGAGGGCTAGCCCCTCGCCGCAGCTTTGCGAAACACCACCGAAAATTATTAATCTATTATAATAATGAAGTGATCATCCACTCCGCCCACCCTTATCAATCTGGGATGACGAAGCAAAGATTCATTGACAAGTAACTATATGATTTGATTTTGACACCACTTTGAAACACATTTCACTATGGTTGAGTTAAATAGTAGTAACTTAAGAAAACAAACTTAAAGTAGGCTTTGGGCATGCACAATTGATTACTGCGTGAATAAATGTATGAATGACAAAACCGGCCAAATGCGAGTCGGACTCGCGCACGAAGGGTTCCGTACCATTATCTATTAAAACGGCTAAAAATCATGTTTGTTGTATGGGAGCCTCCCTTAAATTTGTTTTATTTTAATTAATTAATTTATTTTTAAAGTGAATACATAACATAATATTCTGTGAATATTTTAAGTATCTACCTTAACTTAAGAAAAACAAACTTAAAGTAGCCTTTGGGCATGCACAATTGATTACTGCGTGAATAAATGTATGAATGACAAAACCGGCCAAATGCGAGTCGGACTCGCGCACGAAGGGTTCCGTACCATTATCTATTAAAACGGCTAAAAATCATGTTTGTTGTATGGGAGCCTCCCTTAAATTTGTTTTATTTTAATTAATGAATTTATTTTTAAAGTGAATATATAACATAATATTCTGTGAATATTTCAAGTATCTACCTCTTGCCGTTATCAATATCGAGCAAATACGAGAAAATAAAAAGTTTGTTGTATGGGAGCCCCCTTAAATATTTATTTTATTCTGGTTTTTAGTATTTGTTGTTATAGAGGCAACAGATATACATCATCTGTGAAAATTTCAATTGTCTAGCTATCACGGTTCATGAGATACAGCCTGGTGACAGAAGGACGGATGGACGGACGGACGGACGGACGGACAGCGGAGGCTTAGTAATAGGGTACCATTTGGCACCCTTTGGGTACGGAACCCTAAAGATACAATACTGAACGACATTGATTTTTTTTGGAGAACTCCGTGGTCTAATGGGTTTCACACTTGCTTCTCAAACAGGAGATGCAGTTTCGATTACTGACTCTGTACCATTTAGATAATTAATTTAACTTAAGTATAATGATACGGATGTTCTGACGGTGATGGAAAACATCGTGAGGAAACATAGTTCATGATTTCTTTATTGCACACAAATCATACAAAAAAACAAGAAAAAAATGTACAAAGGCGAGCTTATCTCTGATAAGAGATCTCTTCCAGCAAACCAGGTTAACATGGGTAAGGTTGTTTGTTGAGCAGGTTGTTTGTAGACCTATGTGTACAATATTACCAACCTTCATTACTCCATAGCTGCAGCGATAGGCTAGCTCCCTGTCACGCAAAATGAAGTATTTATTAACTGGCTCAAAGTCGGCACAATTGTGCCTCTACCACCCCGTATGTAAAAAGGCTTGAGGCTATGTTATGTTATTAATTTTTATGTTCCATTTGTTTGACAATATCAATTATCCGTAAAATAATTTAAGAATTCACTGTCATAAGTTAATTATCCACAAAAACGTGACGTTACGTAGTCATATGATGTCAAATATAAATGAAATTCTATAATATTAGATAATACTGCCAATACGTGAAAAATGTACCAGTTTTACAGGTTGTTTTAAAGTTAAGTTATTTTGCAAACATGTCTGCAAGACCCCGTAAAAAACATGATGCTTTTCTTACGAGGTATTGACATTGTCTAGTATTTCTAGTATATCATTATCAGTCATATCTAATCCGTTTAAAACACCTGCTGAAAGTTGTTTAGAACTTTGTCCCTGAGAACACATTAAAATATTACTAGTGTTTTACTACTAGTGACTAAGGGACAAATATCCCCCAACATTTCAAAGTTCAATAATCATGACGCTGCAACTTTGCACCGTGTCCCACAGAATATTGTTTATGATTTAGTAATTCCTTTGTAATACACAAAACAGACTTAGGTACATATAATAGAATAAACTTGTATAAAGGCGGACTTATCTCTGACAGAGATTTCTTCCAGCAAACCATGATGGGTAGGAACAGTGATGGTTGAGCGGGGGAAGACCTGCGCGTGCAAAGCAACTCTAATTTGTCTAATAATTTTAAACTAATTTGTCTTGTTTGATGATGCTTAGTTTGTTTCCATTGTCGACGTTATCAAATTGGGGCTCCGCGGTCTAGTGGCTTTCACGCTTGCTTCTTAAGCAGGAGATGCAGGTTCGAATCCCGGTGGTGACCGTGTACCAATGAGAAAAGTAATTTATCTTAAGTACTTTATACGAACGTTCTAACGGTGATGGGAGACATTGTAAGGAAACGCAAATATGAAGTGTAATAACTGGCTAAATTGCCATCCCGTATGGAAAAAGGAGTGACGCTATGTTATATGTTATCAAATACTCTTTCTTCTTTCTTCTTTTTGATTCCTGTACGTCTGTTAATACGATAAGTCAGACAGTCCGTACGCCACATATCCATCAAATTACTCGGAACCGTAACACCAGGTATGCAATTAACTCTACATACGTAAAATGATGTATAGACAAATAAGCAGTTATTCTGTCAGTTTCAAATTACACCGTCCACATACCAAACTCTCGTAGTTCGGGCCATTCCGGGTGTCATCAGAGCAATTATGTATGGTTGTCCAAACGAGAGCTTATTTCGTTGCGCAATTGTTTTCGAGGAAAGTATCGCTGGCGGCGGCGGAATGCGATCCAGTGTCGCAAGAATAGGGTCACTGATCCACCATGGACCCGACCCGACCGGTCGAGTTTGAGAAACAGTGAAGACCGCCTGCATATTAGTACATACAGGTATAGTCCACTTTGATGTGAATTAATGGTGCAATAAACCGTTTGCATATTTCCCGGAATTTTATCGAAAGGTTTTAACTATTGAGCATAGGATCAAAATCTTTGCTTGTTTCCCTTTTATTTAAATATTGACCACTGGTATTGGTTCTGTTATCGTGAAGTCCTTGTTGCGTCACACGGCTATCAAAGATACGTATTTCAGACCCTTATTACCAACAATCACTCTGGGGTAGTCATAATACATTAGTAATAATGTTTTTTCTCATGATTACCTTTTTTCTTTGCAGGTAGTCACCGCGATATTAGGCCTAGTGGCGGCGGACGTCAGTCACCTTACTGGCTACCACTACAAGGTTCCGCAGACTTCATACGGAGTACCTGCCCACCAGGGAAGCACTGGTTACACCGGCTACAACGGGTACAAAGGCCAGGGCTACCAAGGCCAGGGATACCAAGGCCAGGTTTCACAGTTCGGACAACAACAGAACGGCGCCAACTACCAAACCACCAATCAAGGGTACCAAAACGCAGGGCAGTCAGGTTTTGGCTCTCAGAACGCCCTGTACCAAGGAGCACACTACCACGGCAACCAACAGTCTGGATACCAGTCAGGAGTTGGCAATGCTCAGCAGTCTGGTTACCAGTCGGCAGGACCATACCATGCAGTCCTCAGTGGTCTGCAGGCACCCTCCCAGAGTTACTACAAGCACCAATCAGGCCAGGCCGGCCACAACTACCAGCAGCAATACCAGTCGTCTTCCGCGCAGAAGTTCCAACAATACTACGCGCAACAACAGCAGCAACCTGCGCAGGTGTTCAAACACTTCTACGTTCACACCGCGCCCGAAGAACCAGAACAGGTCAAGCTCCGTCAGCCTGTCGTCCTGCCTGCCCCTCAGAAGCACTATAAGATCATCTTCATCAAAACCCCGACTGTCGCGCCTACTGCGCCTCAACTGGTGCCAATCCAGCAACAGAACGACGAGAAGACTATTGTCTATGTCTTGGTCCAGAAGCCTGAAGAAGCAAAAGATATTGTTGTACCCCAGTTGGAACAGAAGCCACCAGCGAAGCCTGAAGTGTACTTCATCAAGTACAACAACAAGGAAGGTTCTCAAGCCGTGATCAATAACATTGTCAATGACTTGAACCAAGGTCAATCTGTGACTGAAAACACAGGCGGGTCAGTGGCTTCTTCTTTCGCTCAGTCATCTGTCAGTTCCCAGGCTACTCCAACTGCTCAGGAGCAGTCTCAACTTTTTGTCCAGGATAACGCAGACAATTTCGACCATCACCACGAACATCACGATGAGCAATCCAACGCTGGATCTTCGTCAACCGTCTTCAACAATGGTGCGAGCAGCGACACCACCATTGGATATCAGAACAACGAACAATCAGGCGAAGGGCAGCATCAGGGATCCCAGGTGATCTCCACTAGTCAAGGCGTGCCGTATGAAACTTATGGCCCACCCAAGTTCAGGCTTCACTGAACAGCCTTTACTTTTAATTTCAAGGTATCAAAGCTGTTTAGTTAAGTCTGACATAATTTCTTGACTGAAAATCAATGTAAATACATAAATATTTTTGAATTAGTTTGTTCTACTAATGCTGCCAGGTAGCTAAGAACAGGTTTAAACCGTTGAAAATTACATGTCTTGTAATTTTAATCTGAGTATTTTATTTAAGCCCCACACCATCGGCTGATAGATCGGTCTGTGGTCTGCGGATACTGAGGATGACCAGATTGACAAATGTCATGGGAATGAGAAACAGCGTCTTTTTGTTTTTACTACCGTGCATTGGAGTATGAGATTCAATCAACTTCTCAGTTTTATTTCCACGTTCAATGAAATAGAGTACGATAATTTATATATAGCTTGTTTGTTTTCAGTTTTAACTTCATATTTGAATTAACGTTTAGGAAACCAACTAAAAAGTCCGACTGTAGGGCGCGATTCTCGTGCAATATCACCACTTGATAAAATGGTGGATATAAAAAAACACTCGATATATGGTGTCGATATCCGTATATCGAATGGCTGAGAATCAGGGCCCTGGAGTCCAACTTTCAGGGGATACCTCATCCGTGCAAAGGTCCCTGTTACTCCAAGCGGAAAGAGTCGCAGTGAGAGAGTGACGGTATCGGGGGAAAATGATAAAAAGTCGGTTTTAAGTCAACACAAAATTAACTAAAATAGCTATGAAAAATTCCATAACAGTTAATTTAGGTATTGTCAAAACCCATCTAAATAAATATTTATGAAGTCTGGTGTATGCCAATTTGCCAGAAAATAAAAAAAAGTGTTAGACCTCATTTCAATCAATCAACCTTCAATCAAATCAAATGTCTTTATTACTTTAGATATTTACATGACTCCAAAACACCGATAAAGGCTAATGACGACTCCTTCGTGACTCTCCCGACTGGCCAAAAACGATGTGCCACCGCCGCCGTCGCCACTGCAGACAGCCCTAAGAACAGCAAGAATTACTTAACTGAGGATAGACTGCGTGACATCTTGAAACAGGAGATGACTGGAGCTCTACGAGCAACTATAAAGGAATTTATATCGGCTGAACTCAAGAGCACCAACAACCTCATCAGCGGACTTACCGATTCAATGGCCTTTTTCAACGAGCAATTCGAGAACATGAAGGTCAGACTTGAAGAACACTCTAACACAATTTCAACAATGAAGTAAGAAAATGAGAGTCAAAAATCGGTAGTAAAAGAGCTCTCCGGAAGACTCACGATCACGGAACAAATCATGCGTGAATCTAATATAGAGATTAACGGAATTCCCGAGCACAAATCTGAGAACCTACCAAATACGGTAGGGCAACTCACAAAGATTGTCGGTAGCCCACTGGACGACAGCGAAATCTTATACGCCACCCGGGTCGCCAACATGAGTAAAGACAACAACAAACCTAGAGCTGTAGTAGTGAAATTGCGCAGTCCCCGCGACTCTGTTCTCGCCGCCGTAGCAAAGTTCAACAAGGCTAAGCCTAAGGACAAGTTGAGCTCCACACACTTTGGCTTCGGAGGGCCTTGTGAACCTGTCTTCGTTTCCGAGCACCTAACGCCAGCAAACAAATCACTACACGCAGCCGCTCGTAAGAAGTCTAAAGAGGTGGGATACACTTTCGTATGGGTTCGCAACGGCAAAATTCTCGCAAGAAAGGACACCAACTGCCAGGCTCTACTCATACGAAGCGAAGATAGCCTACGTTTGATGTGTTAGACTCTATAATTGTTTTATTGAACTATTTTTATGGTGTTAATTACTTTAAATTCGCTAGAATATACTATCAAAATGTCTGCGGTTTACGGACCAAAACCAATAAACTCTACAAAAACATATCTAGCAGCGATCATGAAATAATTGTTCTCACAGAAACTTGGTTAAATGATAATGTCGCAAATTCTGATTTAATACAACATCTAGATACAATACAACATCCATAGAATGGATCGTCTAAGTAGTGAAATATCAATCTACTCGCGTGACAAATTGGGAAAGTAAAGACAGGTGAGGACCTATGGGTTACTGTTGAAACCAGGACTGGAGGCTGCACAAAAAAGCTGGCCATGTGCTGTATATCTACCATCGCCAATAAAATTAGAACACCTATCTGAAATTTTCGACAACGCCGATAGAATTCTCAACTACGCCGACGAAGACTTTAATCTAGGTTTCATAGATTGGAACAGAGCCGCTAACCACGTTCACATGGTCCCATCCAACTACGAAAGTACCCTAGGCTTTCAACTCATTGACTTTATTGCGATAAACAGTCTGAATCAATTTAACTGCATCGGTAATAAGGATGACAATATTCTCGATTTAGTACTCACAAGTGTTCCCCATGTGACCGTCGCCCGATCTTCTGACACCCTAAGCAAGCTAAACTCCTACCACCCTCCCCTAGACATCCAAATAAGTTCATCACACCTTACCCACCTTAAACCCAACGTTGGACATCGACACAACTTCTTCAAAACCGACTTTGAGGGACTTAAATCGCATCTAAAGTCCATCAAGTGGGAGGACATATTCCATCATTGTAAAAACTTCAATGCAATGACCTCACTCTTCTATTCCACACTGAAAGATGTCATTGCCAAACATGTCCCTAAACAGAGAATTAAAGCAAACGTCCTCCCTGGTTCAGCAAACAGCTGATAAGACTGATTGCTAAAAAGGAACGAATTAGACGGAAATATCGTAAATACTAGAACCCCCGTGACAAAATAGAATTCGAGATCGCCCGAGAACGCTGTCATAAACTGTGTGACACTTGCATGAAAACGTACTTGATCAATATAGAATCCAGTATTCCAGATAACCCCAAGGCCTTCTGCAGTTTCATCAAGTCCAAACGAAAAGGTCTTTCTTCACTTCCAGCGAGAATGTTTAAAGACCACGAATCGGCAAACAGTGTAAGCGAGATCGCACAGCTCTTTGCTGGGCACTTTTCGTCAGTCTATACGGATCAAGACCCAGTAAAAACCACTGACCTACATCCTACATATACCCAACCAAATAGGCCTGTCTAAAATCATAATCAGCGAGCGTGAGATACTTAAAAAATGCAAAACCCTTGAGGTATTTAAAGGCGCGGGTCCCGACGACATTCCCGCAGTGTTTGTGAAACTCTGTGCACCAGCCCTGTGCTTCCCACTCTCTGTAATATTTCATCAATCCTTGAAAAAGGGTTGCTTCACCGACGAATAAAAAAAATTTGAATAGTTTCGCTCTACAAAAAGGGTGATGAAAGCGACATCAAAAACTACCAACCTATTTCTATACTGTTCGGTATTTCACCAAACACTTCAAGAGGAGCGTTGTGGACTGTATAATAGAATAAAATATACTAATTAGGTAGGATGATGCGATGTAAAGTTACGAACGATCCAAACACACAGAAAAGAGGAAGCAAATTAATCTACCACTTACCTTTAATGCCTTCACCAACCAAATCCAAGTTGGCGCTGGTAGATCGGAGCTGCTGAGTGCTGGTGTAAAGTCCGTGCACGGCAGATAGATGCAGGAAATAACAAAAGCTCACGGAGCAAGGAAAATGTAAGGAACGTCCTTTTAGGCTCAAAATTCAAGTGCACCACGGGGCTGCTTGAAGCGAACTGAACGACCGTTACCGGTCCTTCCACCGTTTTTTCACGCCAAATCGAGGGTAGGTGGTTCAAACATATCGGGCAGCGGCAAATCATTCACTACCCTCAATTTCCGTAATGTATGGATCGAACATATACTATCGTGCTTTTCAAAACTCTTTGAATCCTTAATCTGCCCACTTATCACACATCACATCGACAAGTTTATCTCACCTGAACAGCACGGCTTCAAGCGCGGACGATCGGTGGAAACAAATCTAATCTCATACGTCAATGACATATCCCGTGAGTTGTACAAAGGTCTCCAGGTGGACGCAGTGTATACCGACTTCAGAAGCGCTTTCAACAAGGTAAACCACTTGCTGCTCCTGAGAAATCTGGCAGAACTTGGTGTTCACGGGTCACTGCTGGATTGGTTTGGGTCGCATCTCTCACAGAGACCTCAAACAGTGACAGTGAGTAGACACAAGTCTCAGCTATACCACACGAAATCACGAGTCCTACAGGGCTCTCACCTTGGAGCCGTACTTTTTCTGATTTTCATCAATGACTTGAATTAAATATTCCCTGTTTGCGGACGATTTAAAACTATACAAGACCATTGTGTCGGAGGCTGACGTGGAATTGTTGCAAAAACGTAATAGCGTGGTGCTCTCTCTCTCTCTGGTGCCATGATAATGGGATGGTTCTCAACGCAACAAAATGCTATCACATCACTTTCACCAACAAGAAAACGCCAATAGCTTCCTCGTACACTCTCAACGGTATCGTACTTCAAACCGTGAAAGAAATGCGTGACCTCGGTGTACTGATGGATTCCAACCTCAAGTTTGCATCCCACATCAGCGCCGCTGTGCGTAAAGCCGCAAAAATGCTAGGCTTTATAAAGCTCAATTCCAAAGGTTTTCGCTTCGCCACCACCAAGATCCTCCTATACAATGCTCTGGTTCGAAGCCACCTTGAGTACGCTTCCCTTGTCTGGAATCCCGTCTACGCAGTCCACTCCGATAGAATAGAACGCATCCAACAGGCATTTACCAAACATCTAGCGTACAGCCAACCGGGGATTTCACACAGGGATACCTATGAACGACGATTAGACCACTTCGGCATGGATACTTTGAACTTCCGACGAAATCTACACGACCTTCTATTCCTGCATAAGGTCTGTAACAATCACTTAGATGTCAGCAACATCCTGAGCCAGATTGGACTGACAGTCCCCTACAACTACCCACGAAAACGTATCTCCAACACCCTCCATACACCTCTATGTAGGACAAATATTTACAAGCACTCGCCGATACCCAGAATGTGCGACATATATAACAACACCTGTAGTGAAATCAACATAGACATATTTCATGAATGAATACAATGATTCTTATAGTTCATAAATATTATTCATAAATATTATTATATAGCTACCTACTTAAATTACAAATTCTAATTAACTGTTATTTATTACTATACTTTCATTCTTAGTTAAATTACAAAATTTAATTTTAGTACAACAATAGTCAATGCTGTGCTCATCTATAATAGGCACTCATATAAGAACAATAACGCCATATTTCTATTGTATAATTTTGTATATGTGTGCTGTTGATGTGCCTAATTAAATAAATAAATACATTTACTTAGTAAAGGTAATTTTTTGCCTCTTCTCTATATTGTGCCACTGTGGGAGAAGTAGGGCGTAGAAACACAGATTGATTATAAGATCTCTTTTAAAAATTACTTGTGCTGAACTAATTCAAATATTACATACAATATTAATTACTATATATTTAATGAGCAGGAATACATAATTACATAATTATTAACCCCAAGGACTGTGTTGAGCTAGATTAACCCAATACAGTCCCATCATTTAAGTAGTCTTGAACATTATAATATACCTTTTTCGACAAAGTCGCTTTAGCATGCTTTTTAAATTGCTCAAAAGTCAATTTCAAAATCTCCAGAGGTATCTTATTGAACTGTATATATATATATATATATATTGTATAGAATGCACAGACCCTTAAAAGAATTGCTAACCTTCGCGAGTCTAAACCGGGTAGCGACTAGTCTGTCATTATTTCTTAGGTTAACATTACAGCTATCGCTAAGTTTGGAAAATGTTGTAAAGTTCTTGCGTACATACACTATTATACAGTTACTAACTGTCAGTTAGTATGTCAATTTCTTTGAAAAGCTCTCCTAAGGAGTCTGTGCGATTTAAATTATAAATTGCTCAAATAGCAATTTCTAATTTTGCTTTATGTAAAATAAAAACAGTTTGAATATCCTCTGCCTTACACCATCATTGCTTCTGGCCCCACGCTAGGTTACTCTGCATTGTGGGAACCAGAAACAGCGACGTCACCCACATATAAACATCCAAGACCAGGGTTTTTTTTGCCCCCAGCCGGGGACCGAACCCGGGAGCTCTCACATGGTAGGCAGAACCACAACCACTACGCAAAAGAGGTCGTCTTTCCCCCACAACAAAATACTATAGGACATGACACTATGAAAGTAACTAAAATATACTAGCCTAGATGTAGCCACATCCTTGTTTTGTATGATGTTCCTAACAGCGTAAGCCGCAGAACTTAATTTACCATCTAGTTTATATATATTTGACGACCCGAATGGCCGAGTTGGCAGTAACCCTGCCTACGAAGCCAAGGGTCCCGGGTTCGAGTCCCGGTGGGGGCAAATATTTGTTTGATGAGAACGGATGTTTGTACCCAAGTCATGGTTGTTAATCTATCTAAGTATAATATTTATCTATATAAGTATGTGCATCGTTGTCTAGTACCCAAGATACAGGGAATCCTAGTTTGGGGCTAGATCAATGTGTGAAAATTGTGTCCAAGGTATTATTATTATTATATGTGGGCTCCCCTGCACTTTGCTATCAATGGTATTCCAAGAATCTTCATGTCATTCAGTAATTCTAACGTACTGCTGTCTAACACAAAACTGGTCTCAACTTGCCTGATGTATGGAAGTGAGAATATGATACACTTGGTTTTACCAGCATTTAACAATAAATAATTAATTGTGAACCAATTTAAGTTTACAATACCACATTAACATCGTCAAAATCTTCTTTTTGTCTTACAATTTTGAAGACCAGTGAAGCATCAGCAAACAACACTATGTCAGTCAATTTTATACACCATGAAAGGCAGATCGTTAATATAGACCAGGAATAAGAAAGGGCCTAATATGGAACCTTGTGAAACGCCAATTTTTACTCCCGATCCATCAGATTTAAAGCCGTTGAGTTCTGTCTTTTGAATTCTATTGCTTAGGTATGATCTTAGTAGATCCAACGCTATCATATCATGTTATCATATCATATCATGATCAACACCATCAAATGCCTTTGACAGATCGCAAAAAACATCGATAGCATCCCCATGCGGCCCCCCATGCAGAATCAATATGAGATAAAAGGGTAATACCTGCATCCGTACTTGATTTACCCCTAGTGAAACCGTATTGTTTGGCGTGGAGTTGTTTTGTACGGTAGAAGTGTGAGAGCATTTGATTGAGAAGATCTTGATTGAGTAGATTAAGTAGATCTTTTCAAATATTTTACTTAGTGATGGAAGAACAGATAATGGTCTGAAATTTGAAGGATCAGTTCTGATAACACAATGTCTAGAAAAAAGGTTTAAAAATTATTATACTTACTAATTTATTTAACTTGGGTCTTCTTTTGAACAGCAGAGAAATAACTTCAAAAAGTCTCGAATTGTCGATAAATCAAAACAAAAACGGCCAAGTGCGAGTCGAACTCGCATTTTTTTGTAAAGTAACTTAGTATTTCGGATTTATTCCTTTACTTCCTTTACTTTAAGCCTTGCTTCATGCCAAAATGACTCTAGGTCAAAATGGAAGTAGATTAACCTACCCTATAGGTTAAAAATCCCTTGCGAGTATCATGCAAATTCAGCAAAAAACAAAAAACAAAAAGCCGTGAAGAGTCGAGCGGTAAAGTAAAAATAATCGTACTGTACCTTATAATAATAATAATATACCTAATACCGATAAGTACCTAATAGCGGAATCATGCTAATACATTTTTAGAAATCCTATATTGTTACAATTTCCGTTGATAAACCATTTAGAGATTACTTTACTAACTATCTTTAGGTACCTACATCGTGCGTCGCGTGACGTCATCGTGGTGCGGCCGCCGTGAGTGACGTCGGAGCCGCGCAGTTCACAACCACAAGCCGGGCGAACGAAAACTGACCTTCTAGTCTATGAACTGACCCTGCCTGTCCTTCCTTGCACCCGAAATGCACCCCAAGTCTCGTATGGTGACGTGTGACGCTTACGCGGAACTGAATGTTCTATGAAGATTAGCGGGCGTGCTACTACTTCTACAGTATTTACATCACGCATTTTCCCAGATGGGGTGGCAGAGGCATAACTTCAGATACATTAACAACTTGAATGTTTTTGACGAGTGTCATGATTTTGACAGGTGACATCTAGAAGATGTCTTGAGTTTGATAGATGTCACTACTTTTGAGAGGTGCACCATTTTTGACAAGTGTCACTACTTTTGACAGGTGTCACAATTTTTGACTAGTGTCAACAGTAGTCAACAGTACGAGTAAGAAAACGTAAACTAGTTCAGTCAACTGATTCTTTATGTTATCGCGTGTAGTATTTGTTTGTATAATTGATTCTGAAAGGACCAAATTTTGCTATGAAATCTTGTGTAAACATTAGACTGAAATGCCCACAATTTAAATAATTTACAAAATGTCGTCTTTAATATGAATCGGTCATCATTGAATCACATCAATCAATCACATTTACTGAAATAAAATAATTATGTTATTGTTGGGATTTTCTTTCTATTACTTAAACAATATTAAAAATGTGTTCTTGTATGTGCGAATCATAAGTATGTTGGTCACCATCAACAATATCAACGAAAATCTTGCAGAATTCATCAACAATAACAACGAAAAAACATGCAGAATTAATATCTGACATTGTTTACAGAGTCTTCGACCAGGTTCGATTCCCGTTTATGTATGAGAGATTGAAAAAAATTAATGCCATTATTATTAAATCTAAAATCGAAGCCATGGTTCCTAAGAACAGATGTCGCTATCTCTCATAGTTTTTGACTTCTCCCTACTGACCCATTTGGAATGATCACCTGTATATCGGTGATTATTAAGTATTTACTGTCTGTATTTTATAGGTATTTAATTTATTCCTAGGCATTTTATTTATACTATTTATTGTGCACCCTTTTATGATACTTTTAAGAAATATCTTTTTAAAGATAAAATTGCCTTTATAGATGCATTTTCTTTTAATTCACCGCTGAATTATTTGTGTGCGATAAAAAAATGTTAATCATGAATTAAATACAATCTGCACAATTGATGGGAAGTTAATTGTTTGTTCCTTTGGCGGTCGCGCCAGACCAGGCCCTTTATCAAGGGTATTGGGCGTCACTTGAAGGACCATGGATTTGACAACCACTCTGGGGTTTTCCTTTGTTAGTCCAGAGGATCTGGCTTGCTGTGCAGCGCAGTAATTCAGCCAGTAATAGGCATGGTTTGTTTATGTTATTAGATAATTTAATTGGTATAGTTTGTATTATTTATTTTATTTTGACGAAGTGGTGCGCGGATTATCGAAATTGTATTTTATTTAGGGAACAAATATAATGACTACCAAAATATCATTTTCCTACCCAAAATGGGTAGGTACCTAAATTATCACCAAAAGTTGTAGAAAATGTCAGGGCAAAATACTGCGGTAGCTTAGGTGAAGGGTCCTTTAACCTTAGTGTTAGAAGGGTTGAACATGTAAGATCTACAAAAAATACCTAAAACACAAACTTAAGTACACAAAACATAAAAAGAAGTTTGGTGATAATTTATCCAAACACAATTTAGTGGTCGTTTACTGATTCTGGCGGTCGTTTCGAATTTATTAGTTGTAAAATAGGCGCGTTTTGGTGATCGTTTAAACAAAAGCCTTTTATTTATAATTGATTGATTATTGTATTATTTAATGTTTTGAAATCATTATTGAAACCACTTACTATGTAGAATGGACGCAAGTGTTTGCTCAGTTACATAAACATCCTGGGAACTGTTTGGCATAAGCGTATAACAAAGGAGAGGTCATATTTCTCATGCAAGACTTGCTTGCCAGTGTTTGGTCTGACTCCGACCGCTCCAAGCGCTCTTGAGTCGCTTTTGAACGGGGAAAGTGCGTCTCGATGTCATGAAGCAAGTGAGTAATATAGTTGGCTTGGATCTGTCGTTGCGTATTTCCTTCTTCTATTGTTTTAAATCTGGAAATATTGAATTAATTCAAAACGCCGGTGATACAGTGCCGCTGACAGGCGTTAATACGTCTTAACTCCTATGTGAGATGAGCCGATATTTATCTTATCCATTTTTCTGTTCATGATAATGTTGTTTCCGTAGTATTCGCTATTCCCTGTTTATATATATGAGGAATGTTAATAAAAGTTAATCCGTCAACACAAACACAAAATGTTTTGGTACATACAAAGCCTTTGGCTCCGAGTTTGCCGTTACTTCCCGCCCCTCTCACCCGCACCCCTCACCCTTATAGGAGGCCATCGCTGACCTTATCGGTCCCCTATGCGTGCGGGGTGCGTCTGGTAAACATTTAACTTGTATCTGAGATTGCAGGTAATCGTCGCGATAATCGCAATTTTACTCAAGAACGCAGTACATACTATCCCAATACTGCAACTGGAAAATGCCAGTCAAAACAACCCCAAAGTGAAAAAGCACTGTCCACCAAGTGGGGAGTCCCCTTGGTCGGTATTCACAAAAATATCTCAAGATCCGCGCCCGAATAATGAGGTGGTCGGCGCATTTATTGAAAGCCTTCCCCACTCACCCGCATACAGCCTCGGATTGACCAATCAAATTGCGAAGATATTGCACCCGACTCAATTCAGGACAGATATCAACATCAACCCGGACTCGAAAACAAATCACAACGAATGGGAAGGTCACTCCATACTCCTGCCTGTGCTCAAGCAACCGGCCAACGATTACAAGGTCCTAGTCGCACAAGCACCAGAAAAGTTCCGGTTAACAGGGGATGATGGATTAAGCCACTTAGTAGTCTATGTGGTGTTCCCTGAGGACAACGGGAGCTCCGTCGTGGACATGCCCACGGTGTACTTCGTGAATACACGGAATGCCACCAAGCCGGAAGCACCTACCGAGCCCGTGATTATTATGAACCAGAACCGAACTGTCACGGGCATAAAAAGCAAAGAAATTGAAAAGTTTGTCAGCTTTCGGAAAAAGAAAATGGTGTTCTGAGTACTGATTTGCTTTGTAATTATTATTTCTTGAATAATTTTGCTAATTTTTTTTATCCTACCAATAAACTCTCTTGTTTTAATTCCTAGTCAGGTTATCGAAACTTATTTCGGTTAGGTTGGATTAGGCTATTTCGTTTTATCTACCTGGTGCTGGCAATCCTTAGATAATGCGTATTGTCGCCTGGTGGCCTACTATGACCTCTTAAATCTATTCAGTTTAAGTATTGTAACTGAACTGCCTGGATTAAGAGCAGTTTCTTATTAGGTCTCCAGTACTTTCTGACTGGCCAGGGCAAAAACACTGCGTTGCGGCTTCGCATCGGAAAAATCTGCGGCACATCGACATTGCGTCGGTCGTTCGTAAGTGATGTGGCTGGCTCTATTGTTGAATCACTCGCGTCACATAATATATCGCATGAGACATATGTCACGTTCGACTTACAAGTCGCATTACATTTATTTTCTGCATTTTTGAATCGTTAGTCATCGGTGTTGCCAATAAATTTGGAATGTTGAAATTTATCCGTTGCACGAAGAAAAAGTAGGCTAGACTAGTGTCTGTTTAGTTAAGCTGCCTACTAAATCCTAGCAATAACATGGAACAAATCGGACTGTTCAATCTGTCGCAAATGTTATATTTGAAGTTTTGGATTCCAATTTGAAAAAAAAACGCGCGTAAACAGCATTCTCTGACACTT
The DNA here is from genome assembly GCA_949825045.1 of Argyresthia goedartella. Classification (NCBI taxonomy): domain Eukaryota; kingdom Metazoa; phylum Arthropoda; class Insecta; order Lepidoptera; family Argyresthiidae; genus Argyresthia; species Argyresthia goedartella. The sequence goes on along the minus strand of OX463806.1, from coordinate 42,992,631 downwards.
CAAATTGTTGACATTAGCTTTGACGTTTATTCTACTACTCGATTTGCGCAACGAGTGGTAATCACCACTCGTTGCAGGCGAATGACTGAAAAATACGAAATATCGGATGTCGAAGGAAAATCAGTAGAAAAGAGAGCTCGCGAGACATAAAAGTCATGCGAGTGATTCAAAAATAGAGCACCTGGCCCCCTAAGCGCTCTTTTAGTGTCTTGCGTATTTTTCGGGATGCGGGGCGCGACACTGCTAACGCTCGCGTGCGGGGTCAATCCCATGTGCCGCCTACTATTTTTGGCATATTTCATAATTTATTTATTGCACAAAAAACATATAAAAATTATAGTTAGGTACATGAATATAATGTACAAAGGCGAGCTCATCTCTAATAATAAGAGATCTCTTCCAGCAAACCAGGTTAAATGGAAATGTTGATTGCTGAGTAGGGGTAGACCTATATGTACAGCAATATAACGAAATTAACAAGTACTTACAAGAACAAATGTGTCTTATTTTATATTATTTTATTCTAGGTATTATAAGAGCGTTATTCACACTACAACCGATGCGCTCACGCACACATACCAGCCACACAGTGGGATAAAACAACCGCTAATTCAGAACATAACATCCGCTCTAATTATAAATAGTGACACCTGTCAAAAATAGTGTCACCTGTCAAAATCATTACACCTCTCAAAATCATGACACTTGACAAAATCATGGTAGTAAAAATCATGACACCTGTCAAACTTAGTGTCACTTAAGAAAATACCGACACCTGTAAAAATATGATATGGTTTACAAGTAAGCTCTCATCTCAGAGTTCCGTCTGCCGCCTTCCAGCTCCGTCGTTAGGTGATTTGGAACCATCAGGTGAAATGAACAGGGGATTGCCACAACGTCTTATGCCGATTCAGATTAGGAACCTAATTTGATCCGCATAATTACCGTGACAGTCTTAAAACAAGTCTTGGTATTAGGTAATTAAAGCCCATTAAAATAGTTGCCATGGTGATGTTCTCGTTTTGAACCTAATTTGAATCGGAAAAAGATTGTGGTAACCCCCCTGGTCTTGTCCCAACGTGTCTAACAAGCCCAAACTCAATGAAATTAAACTGCACATCAAAAATACTGATTTGCACAGCAAATATAAGGGTAAAATACTGTGGTAGCTTAGGTGAAGGGTAAAGGGGGTGAGCGAAACTTCGCGTCGCGAAACGGGGCGTCGCTTCGCTCACCCCCTTTACCCTTTAATCTATGGATCATAGATCCATAGTCCTTCAGGACCAAGTTCAAAATTATTTACGGCATGATTGCCAGTATGACATCTGAAGGCGAATTTATATTTGTAAGGGTAGGGCCCTATGCATGCATTCGGAGCTACTGGATTGAAACTAAACGGGTTGCTAACTCAGGTTACTTATTCATGCCTCGGCGGTTGGAGTTCGTGGTTCCTAATCCGACTGGGGAAACAAACAGGAGAAAACAAACAGGTCGCTGCTTCAGGTTTCCATGACACAGGGTTTCCTAGTTTGGGGCCAAAGTAATTTTCCGTACCCAAAATGGGTAAATGATCACCAAAAGTTGCGGAAAATATCAGGGAAAAAAAGGAAAAAAGAGCGATTTTCTTTCAGGTGAAAGCTTCATGATATTATGATGTATTTTTTTCGAAAAAAAAAAAGGCGCAGCCGGCCATGACTGTTAAAATTGTTTCTTATCCAACCACGATCTGATATACCACCTGTAGATAAAACTAGTTATGACGTTAACTATGCTTCAATAAGAACCCGTTACTAGTAAATTCAGTTATTACTAGGTACCTCAGGTTAAAACTAGAGTTCCCTAGTAATAACTAGAATTTAAATCCGAATCGGTTGCTATAGGTCACTCACTTTGTGTACAAATACTAAATGTAGGTTGTGTTAGTTGTATATGTACGAGTTTGACAAAACCGTATTGGTTGCTCAAGGCATTCTCATCATGGAATTAATAAGGCAAATGAGATAAAAACATGGAAAAGAGTCTAAAATTGCGCAGGTTACATTAGCCTAACGAGTTCCGGTGGGGTCCGCTCAAGTTGCGAGCTCGAGGAGACAATCATTTTAGACCAGCCATAAATTCTAGTTTTAAATAAGACACTTAAACACAACTATTTTTAACTAGGGAAACGCGTTGTAACTGAAAATGGGTGTTTACTGCAACTGATATCAGCTCAAACTATAAGGTAGTATCATTTGTTATGTCGGTGATCTAGTGGTTAAACGCTCGGCTGTCATGCAAGAGGGGCGGTTCCGATTGTCAGTGCCCGACCCTGAGTATTTTATTTATCTTATTCGGGTGTTCTAATGAGTGGAAAACATCGCGAGAAAACCTTCAAATATCCATAGCTGTGGGGTTTATAATAACGGGCTAAACGTGGATGCTACTGTGCCACTGCGTTTTATTATTAACCTCTCAAAAACCGAGGGAAGTTGCGACGGGCCGCGATTTTGAACCTTATGCCATTGTAATAAAAATTTAAACCTTATAACGGAAAAGTGGCGTTGTCTAACGCCGGTAGTAAAGTCTACTCTATCTAAAACAATATTCAAGATTACATAAATGACCAGAGTGCATGAATAAATAGAACTTGAGTGCATGCACAGAACTTGCTTAACAATTTTGTAATTATGTAATTTTGCATATTATTTATAATATGCAATATTGGTACTAACAAATCCAATATTTAAAAGAGATCTAAAAATCAATATGTGGGAGTTTCTTAGCTCCTATTCTCTGTGGTCCAATGTTAAGAAGAGGTAAAATAATCGTTTTCTAAACATATTTTAATATTTACAGAAAATAAAGAATAGAAGAATATATTTTGAATTTGAATTTATGGGAAAACTCGTTCGGACTCGCACACAAATGGTTCCGTACCAGCGTACAAGACAACTTACGGGCAAAAAATATATAAAATAAAAACAAAAATATATTTGTGTCTTAACTAGGTTTCGAAACTAGGCACCCTAACCTACAGACAGCGGATCCGACGTCAAACCAATTGCGCTACGGAATCGGTTTAAAGATGATGCGAAATTATGGGTTATATTTGAATGATCATGATTTGGTAATTCGCAGGGGCAGGGATATTGAAACACGTCTCTTGTATGGAGATCCCTTTGATTTATAAAATATCGTGTAGTTCATTATTTAGAGGCAACAGAAATACACATTCTGAGAAAATTTCAAATTCTTCATTACGGTTCATCAGATAGAGCCGGTGACGGACAGATAGACAGATTAGATAGATAGATTTTGAAATTGCCATTTGAGCACTGTTAAAGCGACTTTGTCGAAAAAGGGTTATTACAATGTACAAAATTACTTAAATGACGGGATTGTATGATTTAAAACAGACTTTGCTGTTAATAATTTAGTAATTGTTTATTCCTGCTTATTAATCATAATAATTAATATTATAATATTTTTATTAGTTTAGCACAACTAGTTTTTAAAAGAGATCTAAAAATCAACCTGTGGGAGTTTCTACGCCCTTCTTCTCACACAGTGGTCCAATGTAGAGAATAGGAAAAAATTACGTTTGCTAAGTATATGTAAATATCTACATTAATAAAAAAATAAAACGGTCATCAGAGGCTCCGTAATACGGTCGCGTTTAGGTCGCCTTCGGGTACGGAACCCTAAAAAAGCGTGACCCTATGTTTAAAAAACTTGTTTAAGAGTACTAACCTTCTTCAACATGATAGCTACACGAGATGCAAACCAAGAGTGGAAGAACACCAAAGACTGTAGGCAGTCTAAGATGTTTATCTTAAGGAAAGACCCCAAAAAGGCTAAGTATTTACTTAATCTTAGTAAGGAAAACTTAGCAATACTGGTAGGTGTGTTGACAGGTCACTGCAAACTAAATAGACACCTATCATTATTAAGACTCGTACAGGACCCATCATGCCCTCACTGTGGCTTGGAGAAAGTAGCCAGCACTTCTTGGGAGAATGCGTAATTTATTGAAACATTAGATGGCGAACGAACACTAAGGATGGATAACACTAAAGCAGATGATTTGTCAAACTTAAAGTTTAGCGACATCCTAGAATTCATTAAACGAACTAGAAGATTTGGGGAGGGACATCTGTTGATCCAACAGTGCCCCAACACTGGGAATTGGGTGAAATAGTCACGATAGAGGACCGATCACCCGCCTGTGGTTCAGCGGCGTCCCACCTCATCATCATCATCATCGTCATCAAGATTACTAACCAGTAGCCATATTATGAATATCTGATATCATTCGCAATCGAAAAATCAACCAATCGGAATAAAATTGTTCCACGCGAGCTGTCTTTTTTGCATCTTTGCATGTTTATGAGATGTGCTGATTGGTAATTTGTTCATAGCGATTGAAATTGCTAGATGTCAGAAATATATTAGTACTAGCTGATGCCCGCAACTTCATCTGCGTGTTCCTAGGAATTATTATTAACCGAGATAACGTTACCCTCCTTCTGGTGCAGTTGGATAAAAAGTATCCTATAAGCTAATCTAGCTCATAAACTCCTCTGTGCTAAATTTCTTTCAAATACGTTCAGCCGTTTTAGAGTGATTGAGGCACAAACACACAAACATCTAAACATCCTAACATCGCTACTTTCACATTTATAATATTAGTTAGATTGATAAGGCTTCAGTCGCTCTATTATACATCTGTTATCTAGGGATTCCTTTAGCATTCCATATAGGAATTCCTTTAGCATTCCATCTGGAGTGCAGCGATGGAATACTTAAGCCAGATCGATGTTAATTTAATTATTTTAGCTACAAACTACAAAAAAAAACTGTACAACTCTGATACAACCATGAATATATTTTGTGCCCAGATAAACCTCAGTGGTTTAAGAGCACTTATACCTAAACTGTATACACTTAAGTTTTTGGAAATAAATAAATACAAAATACAAAAAATACAATCTAGGAATTTCTATAGCATTCCATATAGGAATCACTATAGCATTTCAACTAACAATTCCTATAGCCTTCCTATAGGAATTTCTATAGCTATCCATCTAGGAATTCCTATAGCATTTCAACTAGTAATTCCTACAGCATTCCATCTAGGAATTCCTGTCATTTAAAGCGACTACAATTGGAGTGGCATCGGGATATATCAAAAGATATAATACAGCTAAATATTGATTCGGATATTGTTATCCCATGTATTCGTCTATTCGAAAACCGGCCGTATACGTATACTTCGGCAAAAATAAAACAGTTCGTTGTGGAGGACAGACTTGTAATTAAATTCTGCATAACATGTCTATGTTTAATGTGTCTAATGTCTATATTTAATGTGTGTTTTTCATGTAATAGTTGATGACGATGAATGGATAGTTGACGTGTGCGGGTGTACATATATGTATTATAAGGGGTTGTTACGGACGTCACGGAGCATGTGGAGCAGTGCAAAATAAAGCAGCGGATTGGAAGGTTGTCAAACGATCAAACCTTATACCTGATACCTTGTCAAATACCCAATTAAGGGCATACGCAGATCTATTTGGTTTTAGTAGTAATACAAAGTCGTGATGATGGATTTATTTCATGCCAGGAAGTGATGTTCTTATCATAGGACTTAAAGAACTACCCCAAATATTCACAAATATTACGTTAGGCATCAAATTGTCAGAAAATAGCAGCTGTGAAACGAAACGAAAAGGATCCATTTCAACTAATGTTTTGCCTGTATTTTTGGAGAATTATGCCAAGAAACCGGTTCCTAGCTATGAATAATGAATTAGGTAGGTACGTATTTGTCAACTTGAGCAGAGCAGAACCATTATTGTAATGTCCGGAGACTAGATATCTATTTTTTACCGCCGACGCATAAAGAGAGGATTTATATGTTTGAAGCTCGTTTGCCTGTCCATATGTGAGTCTGTCTGTGGCACCCTAGCACTTAAACGGGCGGACGGATTTTGAAATTGGTAGTAATCACAGCGAAGGTACTTAGCTTTACTGACCTTTTAAAACCGACGGAATTTTTGAGGCATAGCGATATTGAACCTTATGCCAAGGTAATAAAATTCAAAACCTATAAGGGGTAAATGGCATCTTTAGATGCCCGTGGGCTTTCATTTTTAGTGGTTTATTATCAGCTTAACAAGAAAAAAGTGAACCATATAGATGTTATATTAGTGTCGGGGGTTTTTATAAATTAATAATTAATTAATTATCTTAGTAAATGCTCATAAGGAGGGTCTAGATGTAAAAGACGATAGCAGAATGTTTGTTAAAACAGTTCCTCTGAGTAAAAAGTAGCCCAAAGAAAGTCATAGAGTTAAATTGCTCTTCAAAATATGATACATGCTAATTCATCATCGATCTGCGTCGAAAAGTTCGGACCTCACAATCATAGATAGATAGATCACAATCACATAATAAAAGATATTTATTGACACGTGAGAATATTTATCGAGTGTAGCGACGCCATCTAGCGACGATCGCCATAACTACGTATTATATGGCATTGCGTTTGAGAAAGTATGGTATTAGCTACCTACTTTTAAATTTTTTCTGTTTGGCTCTGTTTTGTGTAGAGAGCAGAAGGTGGTATTCTGAGTAGTTTGAGAGATGTTTAGTAGAGGTCGTTAGTGTTTAGGAGTCCCTTTAGTGTTCTCAATGTATGTGTTCTTTGACTACATCTTTAGGTACTTATTTGTACACATGAATGCTGTCGATTTCGACGAAAGCGCGGTATGTCTCTTTCAAAACCCGAATGTTACCCTATTTCTTTTCTATTATATATACATATATACACACATATATTATATAGGCCGGCCGGATCATTGCTTCTGGCCCCACAGCCAGAAAAAGCGACGTCATACATATTTAAACATCCAAGTCTTGGCGATATCATTTGCTTCCTACACAGCCCGGATTCTAACCCGAAAAAAAACAAGGAAAAGTCAAATTCACAAAAGGGCAGGCCAGATCATGAAATGTAAAAAAATTTTGGTATGGCCACGACGTGAAGGGTAAAGGGGGTGAATCCTTCGTGTTAGGTTGAACATGCAAGAACAACAAAAAATACTTAAAAAACATAAACTTGAGTAGACATAAAATATTTAAAACATAAAATGTGTTTTTGCTGATCCTATTTTGCTGTGCAAATATTTTTTTTTATGTGCCATTAAATACTAGCGTTATACAATATGCTTGTTAATAAAATACCCCCCAAATATCAAGTTTTTTTTTCTTATGTGGCTCCTCAACTTATTTTGTCTTCTCCATAAGTTTTGTGCCGACTGGTCGATCAATTGTGTCAAATAAATCGATTGTGTCAAATAAATCGATTGTGTAAAATTATGATTTCTCTAAACAAATAAGTTCGCAGTGAAATAAAATCAGAATTAGGTTGCTAAAAACCTCTTAAGGTAATACAAAAAAAAAACTATAGTACACTATAGTGGAGTCATCTATAGATTTGATTTTTGGGTCAATCTTTATTGTGTATTTGATTAAGATTCTCCCTGAAGAATAACTCAATTGGATGAAATTTTCTATTTAGAATTTAATTACGAATGACCTTCTAAATTGTTTAATTTTCACCAGCAATTCTGAAATCCTGACTAATGTCATTGAGAAATGGCATTCAAAATTTGTATATTATGTATTCGTAAACTCAACTTGAAAATCTTTTTGACAAAATAGCGTAGTTTATTTATAGTAGTTTATTTGACTGCTACATAATGGAGGGCATTAAAACTAGAGAGTGGGTTTATGAAACGAGCCGAAGCCGAGTTTCATAATAATATCACTCGAGAGTTTTAATGCCTAATTATGTACAGTTACAAACACTAGTTCATCTACACACATATCATAACCTCTCTTTGATGTGTTCAGGAACCGCGTGCTCGACCGGAATGGTGGCATTGATCATTGCTTTGCAGTTGTTAAGCTTGTTGGGTAGTACCAACTTCACAGACAAACTTGGGGCGGTACGCAGGCGGGCGTCGGCGTTGGAAATTTAAATGTCATAATTTGACAAATTTTATGTACATTATGGTATTAATGTACAAATTTTCAGATAAGAAATGAGTTTTCACCAACGTGCGGTTTTTAGACGCAGTAAAGAGGGTTTATGATACGTGTGTAGATAAAAAAAAGGGGTTTGGCGCTACGTTATTTTAGTTTGAGTTGAGCGTATAGTTTGCGCTCTCTCTTCTTTCTTATGTGGAAGTAATGAACGCTGTCACTTTCGTTTACATATGCATTCCTTTTATATAATTTTTCGTATCGCCTTAATATCTCCATATTGTCGACCCGAATTGTCGACCCTGCCTACGAAGCCAAGGGTCCCGGGTTCGAGTCCCGGTGGGGGCAAATATTTGTTTGATGAGAACGGATGTGTGTACCCTAGTCATGGTTGTTTATCTATCTAAGCATAATATTTATCTATATAAGTATGTGTATCGTTGTCTAGTACCCAAGATACAGGGAATCCTAGTTTGGGGCTAGATCAATGTGTGTAAATAGTGTCCAAGGTATTATTATTATTATTATATAAATACCACTAACACCAACTTAAAAACTAGACCCTCACGTACACCCTCCTCTCTGTGCATCGTGTGTTGTGGCGAGGTCCGAGGTTCGATACATCGAGTCCCCAAAGCTTTGCCGTTTAGCTTTCCCAACGCGACCAAGAAAACCGCTGATAATTCGAGCTTGCAGCTTTTGCGGGAGCTTGTTTTAAGCTTGTTTTGAGAGAAACTTTACAGACCCTTCTCGGGACTTGGATGTGCTGTTTAAGTATCTACAACAGTTATCTAACTGGCGCTTCTAGGGATGCAGTTGCAGTTTTTGTGAATAAGATTTACTAAATACGGGAATTTCGCCGTCTATATTGTGTTTAGTAGTTGATTGGATTTTTGTTAATCTGTTATTAATGCTGTCCCTAATAATGTATTACGAAACTTGACTTAACCATGACCCAGTGGCCACATACTCTCATCTTTCGAATATCGTAACATGATGTTATTATAGCGTATACATTTACATAAATAATGAATTTATGTTTTTCAAACGCAAATACAAATTGACGTATTTAATGTACAAGTTATGCTACAAGTATGGGATTGCACAAATTACCATTAGCTCGCATTATCAATAATTGGATATGGTGAGGAGTTGCCAAGCTAAATTACTTTAATAAATAAATTAGGGTAAGTAATTAAGGTTAGGTGTATACAAGTACCTGTTGTTCGCGACAGATTGGGATTGCACTCTCGGAGTAAATAGTACAGGTTCCAAATTCCGGTAGACATTGACCGCTGTGACAATGACGCGACAAACACGGTCAACTTAAATTATCTTTTATCTGACGTTTGTTTTTATCCTTTAATCTTTTTTTGTAATTTATTTATTACCTAATTTATACTAATTGTAATTTATTACCTTAAACAAGATTCTCCAAACGCCACATAACGGATATCGTAAAGTTGACCGCTGCCGTTTGTATCACTGTGCTTAAGCAGTCATTGCGCCAGCAGAATGGGACCACAGTGTGTATGTACTTGTATGTAGCCCCTCATTGCCTATCGGGTTACTCATTCACTTCACTCGCATGGCAATACTTTGAGCATGATGTGCACTATGTTCACATTTTTCCCTGACCCACCAAAGACAGTCCTCAGTTTGAGAGAAAGTGGTTTTACCACAGTGGAAATATCGCTTTCCGCACTAATAAATTCATCGCTAGAAGCACACGACAAGAAGCTATCGTTATGAATATCCATACTATGTATAGGTCAGTAAAATAGATATATGTATAAAAATATATAATACAATTACGTAAATATGAATAAAAACAACAAAACATAAATACGAAGTTATATAGGTAAATAAATAAACGGGGTGACTTAGACCCCCTTACCAGACAAGGATTGTTGTTAGATAATATCCAGTAATAAACAACACAGAGGATAATAGTACATTTCCCATGAGTTTTCAAAGGCTTATATTGACGAGCGAGGTTCGTAAAAAGCCTTTTCGAACGGGTTAGGAATATATTTTTTCCGCCTGAGAACCCAACATCAAGCGGCGAAGGTGCTATTTTTAGCTCGGAAGTCGGAAAATTAAATCAACAACGGGGCAGTGGATAGTGAAGGCTCAGAAACATAACATGAAAAATGTTTTAGAAGTTAAAGTGCCACGGCGAGGTCAACGCAAAAAGGACCACGAACGAAACGGAAACATCTCTGGCAACACTTTAAAAATAATTTTGAACAAAATCTGACGTTTGCGTTTCGATCCCAATGTTAAAAAGTAAAAAGTACACAGATGCAGATACACAATAAAAAAACAGTGACAGACCAACCATGTCGTAATGTCTAACAAACCGAAAATTGAGAAACGTAACTTAACAAGAGTCTTAGTGGACACAAAATAAAAAAACAGTCGTCAATTTGAAAATGTCAAATATAAAGTTGACCGAATACAGAACCTGCTTTAATTTTATTTACCACGAGCATCTTAAAAATGTTAGTACCTACTAAGGTTTATTGCCAAAAATCGCGGGTTGAATCTGTCAGTTCACAGTTCAGCGTCAGTATCAGCGTCTAGTGACAGAGATTCACAGGAAGAAGGGGACAGAGCTATGCGACAATCCCCTCCTCCATCTTTCGCTTAGAAAAAGGAAAGGGAGAGTCGCATAGCTTCGTCCCTTACTTCCTGTGTCTTCCAGTCCCGTGTCACGTTATTTTAAAATCATATCTTTTGTTGTAAATCAACACAGAATAAAATAAAAACGTGATAAAAAAGGGCCTTTCATGTTTCTGGGTCTCAAAATATTATGAAATGTGATAGATATCCATAATTCAGCTTTCCTATCGGTTTCGTAGTAAAAGTTGTTCCGCTAACAACACCCCTTTACATATGTCTGCATCTTTCTGTATACACATTAAAGACATGGGGAATTTATTGTCTTCCTGCCTAGGAAGGATTTGAACCAGCAGCAGGGCGACCAATACGCTACGCAGCGGCCTTTGCTGCTGGATTCAATGACAAAGACGCAATAACGACGGTATACTATTAGGATTTATAGTTTTTGGCCTAATACTATAGCAACATTAGTTATTTACCAAAGGCTGCCGTTACGCGTGTATTAGTGTCGTATCGTGTTGGCAGAGCGAATGAGCGATATTTTTGGACCCTAGCCAAATATTTTCGCGTCATAGTATTGCAGGATTACAATCGATTTATGAAATATAAATTTATGCTCATTATTATTGTCCTCGAACGCTCGTGGCTTGCGGCGCATTGAGCGTAAGGGTGACGCTCAATGCGCCGCAAGCCGCGAGCGTTATTTACCAATTTTAATTTTATTTCTTTCCATAAACCATATTTAGTTATGGCTGTGCTTCCAAAATAACCACATATAACATAGCTCAGCACCTGTCCCTTATTTTCCACGACATAAGACAAAATCTTAAATAAAAAGGCCCAATTGGAAAGGACTTACACAGAACCGCCAGGAAATGGATAACAAAAATATACTGTCGTCGCCGCGTCGTTTTCCCTGAACCGTCATTTTGATAGACGAAGAGTAATTTGCCCATGAGGAGGTCTATTTAAACTTAATTGCATTAGCATTGTAATTTCAAGTCGAGGGTCGAAAGAGTTCTGAATGTTAACTCAACCATTTAGAATATAAGTTGTTTTCCTGATCCCACCAGTTCGTTAAACTTGAATGAAAAACTACGAGGCGGAGAGGGATCTCTTAGTTACCAACAATTACTTCCTTTTAAAGTTAATTTAAAGTCAAACGCAGCATTTTAAAAGTTTTAATTAAATGGTTGGAGTCTTTACTTAATTAAGTACGCTGCATTCTTAAGAGTACTATTTGTCATCGACGATGTCCGAGTTGATCTTGCCGGGTCAACAATGCATTGTGATGAATAACACCCCGTCTGCCCATATCCCGTTACCTATTTGTTTTGTTCTCCCATTGTTCTCACGTTTACTAGAGAACGTTGACGCTGGAGTGGTTAGTCCTTCTAGTCTATATCTTAAATTAGACACATGCCGCTAAGTAACGATGTGTCAAATTGTATGAAGGCGAAACCGTCGTCGGCCGCTTACTGGCTAAGCAATGAGAACATTAATACTTACAAAAACAAAACATAACATTTATATACACACAAATACATTGCAGTTCTTGGTGCCAACTCGCTATTCACGTCTCTGTACTATGCTATACAAATACAGCAACTCCCTTGATCTCTTGAATGACTCAAAGGGCCAACTAATACAATAAAATAAAAATAAAATAAAAATAAACTAAAACGCCTAATATTAACTTGACCGTTAATTCATCCCAACATTATTTTTATTTTTAAGATTTGTTACTTGGGGTCGGAAGAAGACCCAGAGTCACTTTAGAGCACAGTTTTTTTTTATAGATTTATGCACTTAGCAACCCTGTATCCCAGAGTAAGCAAATATGTCATTGTTGCAAAAATTGTTAGAAGAGCTTAATAAAATAAATAATTTAAATAATTGTTTTTGGATCCACACTAGGATGCCATGTAATGTGGGAAGCAGAAACAGCAATGTCATACACATATGAATATCCTGCACCTAGGGTTTTTACTATCTCTCTAGCCGCGATTCGAAGCCGTGACCTTGCGAGGCAGGGCCTGGAACTTCAACACCACCGAGGTATCGTAACGCGGCGCGCGCAACTGAATATCTGCTATCTGACTAACTAAATAAGGAGAACCTATTATGTATTTATGGGGAGGTCTCACAGCCACCGGCGGCGCCCTAATTATCTGCACCGCCAGCTGCGTCTCCACCTAAAGCCCTTATTTGATAAAGCTCTCAGAGCTGAGAGCGTATTATTAAGGTGATAATTCGACAAAATCGACACTTTTTTGAAAGAAGTTCCAAGTTAAATAAATTATGAGACCCTGTTCTAGATTTTGTGTCATCAGAAACGCGATTGGAGTAATTTCGCTCGATAGAAATAATTATTGAAATGAGGTCTAAATTTACTTCTTTTCATTTTCTGAGACTTGAAAAATAACGGCCTTACTTATGAAAAAGTAAATTCACTATTTAGTTAATTCAGTGTTTTGTCTTGCTTGGACATTTGACATTTAGTCGACGTAGAAAAGTACTAAACACTGCTTAAGCTAAACAGTGAATTTACTTTTTTATAAGTAAGGCCGTAATTATTTAGATGGGTTTTGACTATACCTAAATTAACGGGTATGGAAATTTTCTTAGCTATTTTAGTTAATTTTGTATTAATCTAAAACCGGCTGTTTGTACATATATAGTCAGGTCATAAGTTCTGTCACATGTGCACTAAGAAATAATTTAGACATGTTTATTATTTATGTAAACATTTATATAGCAAAATGAAGTTAATAAAACATATATTCTTATGGTAATAAAGTTTATTCACAATGACACCCCCGCGATTTTGAATACAGGCCTTTATTCTGCGCGGCCAGTCGTCTATCGCAGCACGAACGAGGTCCATGTCAATATCGGCGGCTGCCTTAATCAAGGATGCCTTGAGTGACTCCAAATCAGGGTGAGGCTTTGAGCAGGCCTTTTCCTCCAAGTGTTGCCATATCTTGTAATCTAACGGACTCAAATCTGGACTGGAGGAGAGCCAGTCTTCGTGCCGGATGAAGTCGATTTCACGCGCCGCCAGCCAGTCTTGTGTGCTTTTCGCTCTATGAGCTGGCGCAGAATCTTGTTGGAATACCCAGTGCCTGTTATTAAGCATGGTATGAGAAACAGGTTCCACAAGGTTCTTGAGGACTGTATTTTGATACACAACTGCATTCGTTTTTACGCCTTTCTCACAAAAATGTACCTCAGTTAAGCCCCAATAAGAGACTCCCAACCAAACCATGAGCGAGGATGGAAAATGACCTCGTTGGACACGCGGAATACGGTTGCTCGCTTCTTCACTGCTGTATGCGTACACCTTATCATTTTGTTTGTTGTAGCTCTCTTCCACGGTGAAAATTTTTTCATCCGAAAAAAGAATTTCCCGATTATTTTTTTCCGCGTACCGCTTCAACAAAGCGCGGCATCTCTTCAGTCTCAGGTCCATTAAACGAGCGTCCAAACGATGTCCTGTTTTTCTTCGATATGCACTAAGCCCTAAGTCTTCATTTAACACCCTTTTCACCGTGGTCCTGCTTAACCCCATCTGAAGGGCCAACAGTTTCTGCTTACGTATGGGATTTCTTTGAATTCGCGCCTTCACAGCTTTTATCACTGCTGGAGTCCTAACAGAGCGAGGGCGACCACTTCTTGACCTCTCAGCTACACTAGAGTCTTCATTGTATCGTTTTATGGTACGATAAACGAATCTTTTGGTTATATTCAAATTTTTCAGTAAGTCGAAAATCTGAATTGGCGCGTAACCGCAACGATGCAACGCAACAACTGCGACACGGCCACTCCATATTTAAAAAACCGGTCAAGTGCGAGTCTAAATCGCGCACGAAGGGTTCCGTACCACCGTTCAATGGAAGCGATGGTGTGGAGTGAATAGTTTGGATTTCACACAGCAAAATATTGTTTACAAAGTTATTGGTGCGGTTACTTTCACACTCCATGTACGTAACCAGGTGCATCCAAAAGTTTGTATGTGGTATTGAAAGAATTGTTGTATGGGAGCCCCCTTAAATATTTCTTTTATCCTGTTTATTAGTATTTGTTGTTATAGCGGCAACATAAATACATCATCTGTGAAAATTTCAACTGTCTAACTATCACGGTTCCTGAGATACAGCCTGGTGACAGACGGACGGACGGACAGCGGAATCTTAGTAATAGGGTCCACATACAAAAAGTACACATTTTTATTTTCATGAAAAATTCGAAATTCGAATTCAATAAACTTTTTTGTGGCCAGCGTTCTAAATTCAAAAGTTTTTATTGTGTGACAGAACTTATGACCTGACTGTGTAATTTTTCCCCGATCCGTCCCTCTCACACTATGGGTATTTCCGACTGGAGTAACGGGGACCTTGACACGGACGAGGTATCTCCTTAAAACATGTTCCTCATCGGGTCAGAATTTCGGACATCCGACGTTCTTGCATTTTCGCAATCTCGCACGGGTCATTTTTAAATTTTCGACATTTTTTTTTGCACAATGTACGGTATAATAATAATAATAATAATCTTTATTTCAGGTTAACAAAAACCTGAAATGTAAAAATTATCTAATCTTATGACAATATTATAACATCGTATCCATGAGTGCCAATAAGATGTCTCAATATGACAATCTAACAAAATAAATAAATATGAACAAAGACAAGCTTTAATGAACATATCTTATGAGAAGCCAGACAGGACCAGTCCCCCCAAGCAGCACCCGTTCACGAGTATGACTTGTGCACCAGCCATCACCCCCCTCGCCGTATTTGAGGGAGGGGAGCAACCCGCTACACAGTAAGTGTTTCGTAATTGAATACTATCGAGAAATTTTTCGTATATATATATTTTTCGTATATTTTTATTGCACATGAATATTAACATTACAAACTTATAGAAAAAACATTTACAAAGGCAAACTGCAAAAAAAATTGCTGGTACAGGTCGCGCCAAGTCTATTTAAGAGAGCTGTCACCTCTCTCTCTGACCCCACCTTACCCTGTGCGAGAAAGAGAGCACACAGTCCACTTAGAGCCACATAAACTTGACGCGGCCTGTACCTACATCAGTATGTCGGGCTCCTAGACCTAAAAGCTGGTCTAGCCTCAGCTTTTAGTGAACTGAGCTGTCTTCAAAATGATCTAATAAGACGATAGTTTGAACACATCACATGGTTTAAACACTTTACAAACGATTGGCTAAGGTCGTACAATGGAAGCACTCGTGGAAAATCTTAAAGGTAAAGACTTCAATCCAGCCGTTTTTAATGACTGACAGATCGAAAATTAAAAAGTCGAACTTAACCCAGACGAACTAAGTGGACCCATTTTTAAAGAGCATTTGGCACCTGTCAATAGGTAGGGACCGAGCTATGTGACAGTCTTCTCTCCTTGTTACGCTTAGAAAAGGAAGAGACACCAAAGGCTAGCTTTGTCTGAAAAATGCGATTTGAAAAATCGCTTCATAATAGAAGCATTATTCAGCGATTCTATTTTAATGATATTTCAACAAAATCATTTGACAATATCACAATTGCATATTTCCGGCAGTTGAATTTTATAAACTCAATTTTGTGTTTAAAGACAGCATTTGACTATGACGTCACTTGCTAGTAATTCATAGAACTCGTGAACAAAATTACCGTTGTGACAGTTCCAAAAAAGTATCTATTTTGACTAGCAGTCAAATACCGTATTACGTTGCTTAAAGTCACTTAACTAATCTATCAAGATAAGATGTTACCAAAAGATACCCGTCAGTGTCTCGTTTCAAGCTCAGACACGAACAAATAAGCGACTTTTTTTAAAAGGTGATGGACGGCAGCGGAAATGAAATGTGATTATGAAACTCTGATTAATCTTGCCTCTTTTATCATTTGCCGTGTGGTCCGAAATCAACTTCTGTCGAACTTTTTGGAGGAATTGGAACGTTGATTCTATAGACTTAAGGGTAAAACTCTAACGAGGTTTTAGAGTGCTAGCAGTTCCAATGGAAGCAATCAGACCAAAATATGTATCCGATGGCAGGGTGAAAGGTGACTACATTCTCTATCAATCGGCCAGTGGAGTCTGAACACTCATATCATGTGTTTGGGTTAGTATAGCTTAAATTATGCACAAGTGAAAGAAAACCTCTCGTAAGTTAATGACGTCATTGGTTGATTTCAGCGACACATGGTATCCTAGGGTCTGAGAAATGTATGTTATTACGAGTATTTTCAAACTACAACTCGAATTATATTGTGCAATATAGACTGAAGAGGATAATGCGCCGCCGCCTGCCATGTTAATGAATCGCATCATTCATGTGTGATTCATGTGCTATGTATGCCCGGTTTACACTAGCCAGGAAAGAATGGCGTGATGACGTCGCCGGGATCCGCCACGTGATCTTTGATTACTTTTTTATATGTCCTATGAAGCATGGAGTATTGTAAACTCGGTCTGGATGCACAGCTGAGAACTTAAGTTCACTCGGCCACTCAATGCCAGACCTATATGCTATTACTTAAGATGTCAAAACCTCGGGAAAAGACCACCAGCGAGTATGATATATAAATGGCTTATAGTTTTTTTAAAAACCTTCCTTCCAAAAACAATTACGCCCATTTGCACTAAACGTAAGTTAGACTTGTCCTAGTTAAGATTCACCTAAGCCTAAGAACAGCCTAGCATTGCACTGACAGATTGGACTTAGGAATGGCTTATGGTTGGTGAAATGTTTTTATTTTTGATAAGAGCAGCCTAAACAAGTTAGGAAAGAACTTAGGCGATACTTATGTTTAGTGCAAACGGGTGTAAGATAGGTACTTTTCTATTAGGTACTCGCATTCAGTCTAATCCGAGCTTTACCTTACATACATACTAATTATTTAACGAATTCCTGAGTAATTACACAACACACATGTCCCGTGTCATGATAGTATTAGTGATTAGTGGGACACCATTGTAGGAGTATTATTGTCTGTGTTATTGTGAGGGACGTAACAAATTATCACGGAATAATTAATGCGACGTGTTAGTTGACTAGGACAATATATTAAGGCAACAGGTGATGATTGAGTTAGATGCATCCACGTCCGTATGCAGATATCGAAAACATAAAAAAAAATATATAATTTTTGCCTAAATTAATTACTCTATTTGTGATTAACTTGGATAATGTTTTAACGGTGGTACACCGCATTCATAATGCTGACAGTGCTATAGATCACTGTTTCATATCATATCCGGATAAGCTAATATGTAGCGCTAAACCACAGAAAAATTGTTTAAAGATAAACTACGCTATTTTGTTAAAAAGTTTTGTAAGGAGATTTTACGAATACATAATATCTACATTTTGAACACAGTTCCACAATGAAATTAGTTAGGATTTCAGAATTACAGGAAAAAATTAAACAATTAAGAGCTATTTTCGTAATTAAATTCTTTGGAGAAAATTTCATCCAACCGCTTTTTCCTTTAGTGAGAATCTTAATCAAATACTCAATAAAATCAAATCTGTAGATGACTTCATGTTGGAGTAAATGGATTCGAAGAAAACCCTATTTTTTTCGTATCACCTTAAAGCGATACGCAATAAACTCTAATTAAGTCAAGTAACTCAGTGCACAGATAGTGTTACTGTTTTCTACAATTAATTGTGTGTTATCCTTATGGTGTAGAAACGTGTGTAACGCTTGATCGGATATATATCGGCTAGAACCAATCAATGCACGAATTGTGATATGATGAAAGATGTATACGTCACAGTAAGATTGTGACTATAGTTTATATAGGTCAACTCACAAAAAAAACTCATGAGATTGTTAATTGTCATTAAATTGCAAAATGTACCTGCTGATTACTTCAAACTTCAAACTTCAAAATATTTATTTCAAAATAGATTCTTAAACACTTTTTGAACGTCATTTGTATCTATTTAATGCAAGAAAAACTTCGTAACGTGTTAGCGCAGCGGAGCAGAAACGGCGCAAGATACTCGTACACTGCAATATACGTAAACGTATTAACGTATTATCTTCGTGTGTTTATAATCAAACCGTTAAATTGAGAACTCGATGAAATTTGAATTTCAAGCTAAATACCAAATCAAGGCGAATTGGTGGGTCAGGTCAGGGTAGATGAAGTGGTGTAAAAAACGAATCCTCCTGTTTATTTCGTGTTAGGTTGGCATTAAAGAACAAAATAAACGTAATTTTAAACCCTATCAGTGTCGTTTACAATTTAACGGTAGTTAATAATCTCACATGATAGTTTATGAACTAGCATTTTTCTGTCTTACGGTGACATATATCTGTCCCGTAACGGGTAATTAGTTTTAGTAAGCAAGCTTGTTTTTTTTTAATTAAAAATATATTTTAATTAGTTATAGTTCACTTATTTCACGGCAGCTGTTTTTAGGTTCCGTATCTCAAAAGGAAAGAATAAACCCGTGTAGGATCACTTCGTTGTCCGAATGTCAAGACCCTTTTTCTCAGAAACGCATGGAGGATGAATATCAAATATCCAAGCCTGTAACTCCTTGGAGATCTGAAAAAATCAAACCCTATACAACGCAAGATACGGCAGTTTTGGCCACAAGCACTAAAGAAAAGATAGTTCGCTGTGGCCGTAAATTTGTACTTATTTACATAAAATAAAAATCCGGTTAAGTGCGAGTAGGACGTCGGACCCGCAAACGAAAGGTTCCATACAATTGTACACGAAAAACGTAAAACGACAGTCTTTTGTACGGGTATAACTTTTTTTTTATAAAAAAATATTAAATACTAGGTATATGTAGACTACATTCACGGCCGTACGTAGCAAAAGAGTTTTGTGCATGTAGTATGTAAGTTTTATGTACTCAGGTTAACGAAACTCTTTGCTCATTGAAACCGGAAGTGAATAGAAATTGAGTAACTTATCTCTTTCGCTTGTCTGCTGGCCGGAAAAGAAAAAATAATGACATAACAAATAAGGCAAATTTTATGTTGCCCCGCAAATGCCTACAATAGAATCTTCAGTACTCTAATTGACGTGTGTCATAAAAAAAGTTCCTTTTTAGGTTCTCTGCGTCCCAGCAGGTTATTTACAGAAATAAAATTAAATGTGATAAACAACTTAATACTATTTATTACTTGTAGGTAGCCCTGTGGGCAGTAGACCTCGCTAACAGGGGGGACTGTGAACCCATTTTTTAGGAAAGTATTTTAGATTCAATAAAAATCAAGTAGTAAAGTAGCCGACTACCAATAACTTTGTAAACTACATTTTGCAATTAAAAATACAACCAATTGACTTTTCACGAAAATAGTTAAAGTCTATTTCACTCACGCTCATGGTCTGTATAGATTCTCTTTACTCATCCGTCTGCTACTTCGAGGAGTCCAAACTTGGTATGTTTTGAAAAGATTTCTTTGTGTTT
The DNA here is from genome assembly GCA_949825045.1 of Argyresthia goedartella. Taxonomy (NCBI): domain Eukaryota; kingdom Metazoa; phylum Arthropoda; class Insecta; order Lepidoptera; family Argyresthiidae; genus Argyresthia; species Argyresthia goedartella. Next base: position 42,972,534 of record OX463806.1, on the reverse strand, counting down.
GGAAAACAGGCGGCCGAAAGGTAATGTGTAGTATATTTTTAGAACCGGCTCATAAAGCCCTATAATTTGATACCCCACACAATAGGTGATACCCCCCACAAAAAATTATGACGTCATAATTCCCCCCCCCCCCCCATGGGAAAATCGAGAAAAACTCTCGACAAAAAATTCATTTAATTCAAGGAACACGTGTGCCAATTTTTGTGAGGATCGCTTGAATCCGCTCGGTCAATAATTCGAATGAGCAATGTTAATATCTCAACTGCACGTGAGATTGAAAAAAAAAATCAAAGTAAAAAGCACGAGGGTGTAACATGCGCAATTGTGGCCCTGTATGCCTTGCTACAAAGAACCAGTTTACGAGCAGGTATGTTGAAAAATATATAGAAGGAGGTTTGGAATGCGCATATTAACATGAATTTTAGTTAACTATTTACAATACTTTGTTTTTATTTGTCTATTTAAAAGAAAGACGCAAGTAAATTTATTCTTTAAAATTTCCAAAATAATTTCTCTACTTTTAGGGATATCTGATGCTGTTGCGATTTAAATCGGGTTTGTCAGTGTGATTTGTATAGAAATCTCGAAACTCCCGAAATGTTTTGCAACAGCCTAGTTGCAACGTAAGTTCCATGTAAGGTACCGCTCTGGTTTGCCGGAATATTCATAACTCTTCAAGGTTAAATTTTGAGGAGGGCAGATCATATGTTTGTTAATTTTTAGGCACCTTTATAAGTCTAGGAAAAAATATATTACACTAGTGAATAGCCAGAAAGTCATGCTCTTATGCCCGTCTGGTTTATTATAATATAATTTTAGATGAAGTTAAGTTAGTTAAGTTAAGAAGTCTGTTAAAACTTAAAAACGTCTGTTAAATTTTAATTGTGACTTGCATTTCCACCCATCTTGGAAATTATGCCGACGTTATTGTTACTTGCAAGGCTATACAGAGCCTCTGCCCCCCCATCTGCGAAAAGACTTGTTATTATTACGTATTGCATTGCGTGGCATCTTTTCCTACCATAGAAAAATAGAGCATCGCAAACGGCGAAATGCTGTCGAATGCTCTAGTTCTAGTTACAAAAATCCTGTTGTCACAGCAAATCATATCATAGTAAAAAAATAAATGATATTTTGTTTCAGATATGCTAAAACAATCGAAACTGGCTTAAAAGAACTCCTGAGACTTATCTTAGTAAAATAATAATGTTATGTTGTTTCAGATATGTTAAAACAGTTGAAACGCTTGAAAGAACTCCTGAGATTTATCTTAGTAAAATAATAATGTTATGTTGTTTCAGATATGTTAAAACAGTTGAAACGCTTGAAAGAACTCCTGAGATTTATCTTAGTAAAATAATAATGTTATGTTGTTTCAGATATGTTAAAACAGTTGAAACGCTTGAAAGAACTCCTGAGATTTATCTTAGTAAAATAATAATGTTATGTTGTTTCAGATATGTTAAAACAGTTGAAACGCTTGAAAGAACTCCTGAGATTTATCTTAGTAAAATAATAATGTTATGTTGTTTCAGATATGTTAAAACAGTTGAAACGCTTGAAAGAACTCCTGAGATTTATCTTAGTAAAATAATAATGTTATGTTGTTTCAGATATGTTAAAACAGTTGAAACGCTTGAAAGAACTCCTGAGATTTATCTTAGTAAAATAATAATGTTATGTTGTTTCAGATATGTTAAAACAGTTGAAACGCTTGAAAGAACTCCTGAGATTTATCTTAGTAAAATAATAATGTTATGTTGTTTCAGATATGTTAAAACAGTTGAAACGCTTGAAAGAACTCCTGAGATTTATCTTAGTAAAATAATAATGTTATGTTGTTTCAGATATGTTAAAACAGTTGAAACGCTTGAAAGAACTCCTGAGATTTATCTTAGTAAAATAATAATGTTATGTTGTTTCAGATATGTTAAAACAGTTGAAACGCTTGAAAGAACTCCTGAGACTTATCTTAGTAAAATAATAATGTAATGTTGTTTCAGATATGTTAAAACAGTTGAAACAATTGAAAGAACTCCTGAGACTTATCTTAGTAAAATAATAATGTTATGTTGTTTCAGATATGTTAAAACAGTTGAAACGCTTGAAAGAACTCCTGAGATTTATCTTAGTAAAATAATAATGTTATGTTGTTTCAGATATGTTAAAACAGTTGAAACGCTTGAAAGAACTCCTGAGATTTATCTTAGTAAAATAATAATGTTATGTTGTTTCAGATATGTTAAAACAGTTGAAACGCTTGAAAGAACTCCTGAGATTTATCTTAGTAAAATAATAATGTTATGTTGTTTCAGATATGTTAAAACAGTTGAAACGCTTGAAAGAACTCCTGAGATTTATCTTAGTAAAATAATAATGTTATGTTGTTTCAGATATGTTAAAACAGTTGAAACGCTTGAAAGAACTCCTGAGACTTATCTTAGGAAAATAATAATGTTATGTTGTTACAGATATGTTAAAACAGTTGAAACAATTGAAAGAACTCCTGAGACTTATCTTAGTAAAATAATAATGTTATGTTGTTTCAGATATGTTAAAACAGTTGAAACGCTTGAAAGAACTCCTGAGATTTATCTTAGTAAAATAATAATGTTATGTTGTTTCAGATATGTTAAAACAGTTGAAACGCTTGAAAGAACTCCTGAGATTTATCTTAGTAAAATAATAATGTTATGTTGTTTCAGATATGTTAAAACAGTTGAAACGCTTGAAAGAACTCCTGAGATTTATCTTAGTAAAATAATAATGTTATGTTGTTTCAGATATGTTAAAACAGTTGAAACGCTTGAAAGAACTCCTGAGATTTATCTTAGTAAAATAATAATGTTATGTTGTTTCAGATATGTTAAAACAGTTGAAACGCTTGAAAGAACTCCTGAGATTTATCTTAGTAAAATAATAATGTTATGTTGTTTCAGATATGTTAAAACAGTTGAAACGCTTGAAAGAACTCCTGAGATTTATCTTAGTAAAATAATAATGTTATGTTGTTTCAGATATGTTAAAACAGTTGAAACGCTTGAAAGAACTCCTGAGATTTATCTTAGTAAAATAATAATGTTATGTTGTTTCAGATATGTTAAAACAGTTGAAACGCTTGAAAGAACTCCTGAGATTTACGGCTACTGTTAAATCATTCTTTAAGACACTCAAAGGCTCACAAACACCAGTTTGGGATCGATACAACGTGTATCAGAGCAGGCATAGCAACTACGGTATTAGGAAATACTTTTAAGGGCATGTTATGTTATGTTAAAGGATATAATCTACTTTGTTTTTCAGGTAACTCCAAAGAATTGGAGACATTGTGTAGAACACGTAATAAAAGCGGAGGACAAGATGCAGTAACTCGAACATCTTATGGAAGATATTACAGAACGCTTCATATTAAATATTTAATATGAAAGCTATGAAGACGATGATGATGAAGAAGATGATGAGGACGACATATCTGACGACTCCACATGAACAAATACAATATGGTGCATCCCTCAATGCAATATTCTGTTACCCAAAGAGATTGTTACATAAAAGATATTTTTTTACCCTTGTGTTTTGGTTATTTTTATTTATGTTTTATATTGCAATTTACTTTAATTTAGAATCAAAATCTAAGAACAGTGCTATTAATTTTGTTATTAGTGTAAACGTATATGCAGCGCGCTATCTTCATCTTTGGTCTTGATATATGTATGTGCACGCCATTCTCGTAAAACAAATCCAGGCTTCTTTCTTGCAGCTAAAGACTGAGCTTTGCCTTTATCTGTCTATATCCTCACTAGTGTTCCACTAAATTGACGGAATCGTGTTTGCTAAGAACTGTCCCCTCACATAGGCTTCAGCTAATATACCTATTATGTTCGATCGAAGGTCGTGAATTTATTCAGCATCGCTTCGCATGCCATATCTACTAGCTAAAGCAATCAGACAGGGACCGCAAGGATAAATACACCACCTAATTTACTCTAATCCACACACTAAAGTCAGTCGCGCTCGCCGCGGCTCCTATTCACCGCTCTTCCAGTGTGGAGGCGCCATGTGTCAAATGTTTTTTTCGGCAGAGGACTAAGAAATAGATTTTAGTATCACTAGGAACATAAAATAAAAATACATACAATACAAAAACAAAATGGCGAATTTTATTTACAGATTTTTCTTAATTTTCAACAAAAAATCAGGAAATAAATGACGTAATTATAAAAACACAAATACAAAACAATCTGATAAGACTTAACCTAATTATTGAGATTGAAGAAAATTATTACATTATAGTACAGTGTTCAATCAATTTTAATTTAACTGATTATCAGATTCAATTGCTCCCGCCTGCATTTAAATTAAATAAAGTCACTTTTTAGTCGGGTTTTTAAGTTTTTATAATTAAGTAATTTTTCTCCTTTGGCGCTTATTGAATGTGGTTTATATGGTTATTTGTAAATATCGTGAGCTTACCGGAGCAATACTGACCGATGCCATGCGTCACAACTAAAGTAATACAATAAAGGAAAGGGGTTTTAAAATAGAACCCATCGTAGCCAGACCAGACCGACATGATCAAATAGTGGGTAATATAAAAATCTTGTTTTGCTACAGGTTGTTCGTCGAACAAGTGGTTAGGATGGGGTTCAGGGCAGGCAAAGCAACAATATTCAAATGAATCTTTCAGAAGGAAGTGGTAATGGTTTTACAGTATCATCAAGTAGCAAAACATCTTCCACCCCAAAGCCTGTCGGTCTGCTTAAACCAGTGGCCTAGCCAGTTCCAAACTCGCTTGTCCAGCCGAACTCACCTTTCCAGCCGAACTCACCTTTCCAGCCGATCTCACCTTTCCAACCGAGCTCACCTTTCCAACCGAACCCACCTTTCCAACCGAACTCACCTTTCCAGTCGAACCCTCTTCAGCTGACCCCTTCCCAGCCGCAACTTCGTCAGGCGCTCCCCCGTGTCCAAATTAAAAATAAAAGACCCATTTTTGCGCCTTATATTTAGATTATAGTTTATACAGGTTTTTCTGAATTATGTAAAAGTATTTTTTTCAAAAATTATGATTTATGAAAAATTATGATTGCGATGTTCGGAGTTAAGGGATCTATAGGCGAAAAGAAAATTTTAGTCTATTTTCTTAAAATAATTAAAAAAAATATTGAAAATTATATAAAAATATATATTTGAGTGCCTCGCAACAGGCCTTTTCAGTGATATATGATACAGTTGAATCCTGACATTAATTAAACATTCATTAAAGAGAAGAGCTTAAAGAAAAATTCATTAAATCCGGTGTGCATGACACCGTATAATTGTAAACACCGTTAGTTTATAATGTAGCTAAATTTGTCTCGCGAGATTGTAAAATGTTGTACAATACAATGTAATTATTTTAGACAGTTTATAATCTATCCATGACAAATCGTTAAATTGTGAACTGTACGATATTGCCTACAATTTCACCATATTATCACCTATCGATATCAAACCTTTAAATTGTGAACTGGTATAAACTTTAAATGTCTGGGCAAGTGTTGCTTGTAATCTTAGAACAAAAGAAATATACATTTTGAACCATGTCGGTCTCGTTCACAATTTGACGGTCTAAATTTATAGTTTACCGAAATGAATATCGTACTGGGTTTTTTAATACAATTTATCGACAGTTTATATATATATATATATCGTAGTATGCGCGAGTTTTCACAATCTTATACTGATAAATGTAAAATAACAATTAACTGGGAATCGCAAAATAATAGATTATGTAGCGCTGATAAAGCGTCTGTGGTATTCGCATATCTGAAACGTTAGTGCTGGTAGTAACATCTGGCTGAGACGGGTACTATATGGGTGTCCCTTTCTACGTGGCCTTTATTTCGGGCGTCTACGTGTTTCGGACTGTAGGGCCCCGCTATTATCGCTTAACGCTGGTAGTAGCCGTAAAACTGGACAGAGGCCCTTAAAGGGCAGCTTGACAACATCTGACAGTTGGGTGCAGCATCAACCCGCACTGAGCCAGCGTGGTGGAGTTTGGCTCAATCTTACTCGTATCCAGTTAAAGGTTCGTGCCCCTCGGTGGGAATATTAATGGGCTACATTATTATTACTAAAAGCCAATCTATTATATGTTTGTAATTCCGTGACATTTATATTTTACGTTCTAAGATTAACGCCTAGCGCCATCTTAAAGTTTGTGACTGAAGCGGTTATATCACTATCGTTACTCCCAGCGCCACCTCTGGACTGCGAAAGGTTACTAATTCACATCTGTATGCAATGAGCAACCTGTGTGTGTGGTTTAAATAATAGCAAACAACTATCTGTTACCTGTGAACACCATCTTTCATCATTAAGAGGTATATCCCTGACCTATTTATATCGTTCTCAGGGTCCTCGTGTAGCGCCAGAAACTTTACATATCCGCCTGTTTAAACATGTTCATGGTCATCTTAATTTCAAGCAGAGATAACTAGAGCGAGAGTGGATAAAGAGGTTAATTGCGGCGATGGCCATAGCTTAACTTACGAGGATCTTAAATAACTTTTATTAGATACTTAAACAGTAATAAAATTAAGTTGGCAGATGTTTAGAAGCTACAGTTGATTGTTCGTACCCACAGCAGAGCCCACAGTACGAACAATCAACAAGGACAAGGTATATGCCCCCACTTCCCGACTACCTCAGGTGATGTCATCATCGTGCCAATGCCTGGCAGAATACTCATGACGTCACCTGAGTTACGTGGTTAAGGGGTGGTCATACCTTGTCGGTCATACTATGACCGTAATGACCTTCACTTGAGTATACTTACCGTCTACACTACAGCTAATAAAATTCCACTTTCTATTGATCGCTGCCAACATCGCGATGGCAGAGCTAAGCATATGCGACGATATTGAAAAAATAACACTATCATTTAAGGTAAATGTTGCATATTAGTGAGCTTGCTTGAGCATGTAGCATAATAGTCATGCTTCAAGTTCAAGTTAGAAAAGGTCAGCCCAGAGAAGCATAGGTACTACTAGGAAATGAAAGGTCACAGGTGTGGACACGAACATTTGAATAGAACAGACCTTTATTTATTTTGCATACGAGTCACTGAGAACTGGATATATCTTACGACTTAATGCATCTTGCTTCTCACCTATCCACTTAAACATGTTTCAATTACGTAACATCATTCTAATAAGATTCGATCTGACCTGTGGAAGTTCAGGTACCCGTTATCACCGAGACAGGAGCAGGAAATGATCGTGAATCGTTAGTAAAAATGACTAGGGTCACTCCTATTTTTTTTTTAAATCGGTCCTTGCGTTTGGAGGCAAAAGACTCGCTGATATGAACTATTCATTTATTACGTATATTTGTCTTATTTTTAACGACCTCTGTGGCATTGCGGTTCAAAGCTCTTCCCCCCCCCGGCGAGAGGACCCGGGTTCGGGTCCCGGCTAGGCAGAAAAAAACCCACACTTATATGAGTGTGACGTCGCTGTTTTAGGATTATTTTGTTGTCCGCCTGTCTTTCCGTCTGTCTTTCCGTCTGTCTGTCCGTCTGTCCGTCCGTCTGTCCGTCCGTCTGTCGGTCCGTCTGTGCGTCCGTCTGTTTGTCCGTCTGTCTGTCGGCCTGTCTCTCCGTGGGGGACCCTTAATTTAAAATTAACATCGATAACGATCGACAAAACCATAAGTATATGTCAAGTGTCAACTCATCAAAAATACCACCCTATAAATCACAAGTTTAATGAATCTGCTTGATACTGGCAAGGGAACCAAAACCTATTTTACATATTATATAGGATAGGATACTTCTCGATGACCAAGAATCATGAAATTTGGCACGAAGGAAGGTATTATGGCATAAAAAGAGGAAAAATGTGAAAACCCTAACTTTGTGGTCCCTCTACAAAAAAGGCAATTTGTACGGAACCCTCTCTGCGCGAGTCCAACTCACACTTGTCCGTTTTCGTTTTCAGTCTCTCTAACTGTTCCTTTGCTGTTTTCTCCGTAGGCGGAGGGGGCGGGATGTCAGAGAGTACTAAAAATGTCTTGCGCGGTATATACGTCAAACCTAAAACACCCGTCTCATTTTTTTTGGGGGTATTTTTGTTAAATAACCTAATTTCGAAAAGTCGTCTCACTCTAAGACTAATGGTGGTGGTAGGGCCAAGTGAGTCATTATCGATTTTATAAAGGCATTCTGTTTTTGCCGCTACGGACAACCCTCTTCAGGGAAAATATCAATTAAGTGCAAAGGATTCTTTGGGCACGCACACAAAACCATACATACGCACATGGAATAACTGAAATGGAACTTATCAGTGACGCGAATTAAGGGCTGAACATAGGCCAATGGCATTGAGAATTAGACAAAGAAAACAAATACCCGTCGCATCGCGTCAAAGCAGACTGACGCATGCTCCCGCGCAGAGCCCCGCGGGGCAGCCCGAGCTCCGAGACCGAGAAAATTATAGAAAATATTACTAAACTCCTGTAATAATAACATTAAAAATAAAATAAAACAACCAAAAATTTACCCTTTTTTTACCTATTTTTGCATGTAAGTTTCATATAGGAAACTGATTTCGTCTCCGAGCGCTTGTTCATTTAGTTGAATAATAATGCATTGCGAAAAATATTTTTAAGTATTAAATGTAACAGATATCCGGTAATTTTAAAAGTCCATTCTTATCTCTAATATACTTTCTATAACATATATTTATCCTACATTTTTATGTTGTCTAGTTTAGCCTAGAATTGAAGCTAAAGATGCATTTCTGGCCATATTTAATCCCTTAATAACTTTAATAGTTTACATGAAGTCACTTCCTTAGTAATCAAAGGGGACCTCATCGTTAGTGGTTCAGTCTTTATGTATATGTAGAAACATAAACAATTAAACATGTATAAAAGGCTACGACTTATGTTTAAACGATCACCAAAAACGCACCTATTTTACTAGCAATAAATTCGAAATGACAGCAAGAATTAGTAAACGAACTAATAGGAAACCAAAAAATTGCGTTTTGAAAAATTTTCACCAATCTTCTTTTTATGTTTTGTGTACTTAATTTATGTTTTAAGTATTTTTTGTTGTTCTTACATTTTCAACCTAACAAGAAGGAAAAAGGGGGCTTCGCTTCGCTCATCACCCCCTTTACAATTCACCAAAGCTACCGCAGTATTTTTCCCTGATATTTTCTGCAACTTTTGGTGATCATTTACCCATTTTGGGTACGAAAAAATTACTTTATTATATTTGTTGCATTATGCTACTGGCCCCGCACTAGGTGTCGTGGAAACCTGAAGCAGCGACCTGTTTGTTTTCTCCTGTTTGTTTCCCCAGCCGGATCAGGAACCACGAACTCAAACCGCCGAGGCATGAATAAGTAACCTGAGTTACCAACCCGTTTAGTTTCAATCCAGTAGCTCCGAATGCATGCATAGGGCCCTACCCTTACAAATATAAATTCGCCTTCAGATGTCACGACACTCATGCCGTAAATAATCTGGACTTGGCCCTGAAGGACTACTTGCAAAATATTAGTTAGTATCACCATTAATTTCAGGGTTCCGTACCCGAAGGGTGCCAAACGGGATCCTATTACTAAGCCTCCGGCGACTGTCTGTCCATCAGCCCATCTGTCCATCAGTCCATCTGTCTGTCCGTCCGTTCGTCAACGGGATGTATCCCATGAAAAGTAACAGTAATAATAATAAAAAAATATATTTTCAGATATCATAGATCCATAGATTAAATCAAAATTAAATTAAAATTTAATCAAGATAAATTACATTCAAAAGAGTCAAATAAAAATCAAAATAAAACAATATAAAGATGTCAAGGTACGCTAGCATGGCTATGGCACGGCTCGACTTCCCACATACTGTTAGTGTATTGTACCAATGATTACACTCACCCTGTGCTTCAGAATTGGGCCGTCGAGCCGCCTGCCCGTAATAGGCAGAGAGTTGAAATTTTCACAGAATGTGTATTTATGTTGCCGCTTCAGCAACGACTATTGAACTACACGATATTGTACTAAATAAAGGGGGTTCCCACACAAGAGACGTGTTTTAATCCCCCATTCAAGGGACGTCATCAGCTTCTAATATCGGGTGGCGAATTTTCTTTGTTGATTGCGGAGCCTCAATCAGTCCTGGTAACGAACCCCAGTTCGTGCATACATTTTTTGCCTTGCCTTGTTCCTGCCGTGATCCGTCCTGCGAACATTTATGATGCTGCGCTCCTTGGCTCGCGCGCGGGCATACCTTCAGTTTGTGCTTCTGAAGCTCGGCCGGTGCCCATGTCTGAGCACGATTTTTTATGTGCGTAAGTAATTCAAACCGGGCTTTTGTTGTTCTTCATGCTCTTAACTACTCAAAAACCGAGGGTAGTTGGAACGGATCGAGATTTTGAGCCCTATGCCATGGTAATAAAATTAAAAACCTATAACGAAAAAGTGGCGTTAGCTAACGCCGGTGGTAACTGAGAGGTTAAGAGCGCGGTTAACTTCGTAGCCAGTTATATAAGGGTTATCATCGGGGCAGCTGTGTTTTATGGCGTTATCAAGTTTTGTGGAATCTGAATACAAATAATTAGTGTTCATAAAAAAATGCATATATGAGTATACCTATTATTTTCTCTCTACGTCCTTGTTTTTGTCCGGTCCGATATTTTCAAAGAATCTCTTCCTAAAGCGGTGTTAAAGTTGCGAATGTCCTTTCTGCTAGTAAGTTTAACTACTATTTTATCCAAAATACATATAATACTGTGGGGAATCTTTCGCTTCTCTTTGATCATTCAATAATTTTGTTTGTTTGCTTACATATATTGTATTCCTTTTATTCCTTCGTGAGATTTGACGGAGAACCGTTCCCAGCCGAGGATTTTTTATAACCCTGCCTCCAGGGCTAGACTGGCTACCGTCGTCACCAGAGTCACCGCTGGAGACGTCCGCGTCTGTAGACCAGTGCGGGTTGGTGGGTTTTCGCCGGAGCCTTGTCCATTTATGAGCAAAATCTACCGCGGGCAGGTAAGGATGGCTTGGAGTTCTCAAGGTGATGTTAGAGTGTATTAATAATAATAATACATTGTATTTCGGGCCGCTCATGCCCACAGAATAAATTAAATTAGTACACCATCAACTTACACATGTAATAAAAGTAATTAATTAATACAGGACAGAGAATGGAACACCACGCTGCTAGCACAATGTCTAGATGGGACTTCTACTCGTGTGCAGAAGTTCCCAGTGCCCCAGCAGCGATTAATCCCACTTGTCAGCAAATTTACTCAGAATGGAGTTGGTACTTCAGCGTTTCCTAATGGTTGCGTGGAATCCCTCAACCCTTGCCTCCGCAGACATGCCTGAGGTGCTGCAGAGCCGCGGCGGCCCCAAAACCAACCTGAACGCGTTGTTATACTGCACCCGCAGAGCGCTGTATGCCCTCTGTGTATAGTTGATCCAAAGGCTGCAGGTGTAGAAGGACTGGCAGTATGCTCCGAAGTGTGTCCGTTTAGCTTCGTTAGTGCAACGTGCAAACCTGCGAGCTAATATTATAATGAACTGCCAGCCACATTAATCATTATTAGATTTAATCTTTGTTATGATTAGTATGTAGTCTCTGTTTCATATGGAGATGAATTTAGACGCTCTGTTGTGAGTAAGGGTACATTGGTGAAGAATGTTGCAACAGCTAGAGCTACCTCAGCGTTGGATTTAACAACATTATAACCTAACTTTAAGCAGAAATCATTGCCCCTTGGTATAACTTTGCCAGTTTCACGGTTTATGATTTGCCAAACCGTTTTTATTCTATTATTTGAAATTATATTACTAATTAAACGTGTTATTCATAATATTTTCTTTGTTTTTAATATTTGTTCTCTTTTTACGTAAGAGTTCCGTACACCAAAAGAATAAAATGTTGTTTGTAAAAAGGGTCTTGACAGACTTTTTTTCCAGGAACTTGTAGAGTATCAAGTTGAAATCTGCTCGTGTATCGAAAAGAATAGCAACTCGATTCATGTTGGTAGACATTTTTCGCAAAACCAATTCCAACCAATTGTATATATCATAATAATAACATATAAACATCATTTCAACGTATGAACACTTAAATATGTGAGTTCGTTGATATGGGATTTAAAAATCTCGATAAAGTTTGTATGAATAATTTGTATGAATGGAACGAGAATTCACAGATTATACTACAATTTCATACGACTTAAAATTTCGTTATTCAATGTCGCATGTGAGACAGCATAAAGGTTTTTTCGTGCATTAGACAATTTGAGTTACAATTTAGTTACGCGACTTAAAGACCCATGCGACAAATTTGCTAACGGGATGAGAATTGGCCCCCAAGCAAGACAATACTATTGGAATTCGTGCTAATGGTACAACATGTTTGAACGGGTAACGGCATGTCAAAGTGATATTAATAATTATATTTTTTTCCTACGTCATCATATCAACAATAAATAAATATATCTGGATCTTATATTAACTTATCCCTATGCATTACAGTCAGGATGTAACAGAAAGAGGCGTCATAATTACAGGGGATGCTATTTTATAAAACTATCATTTTAAAACGGATGTATCTGAGCAACTGTATCTTTGAATCTGTATCTCCGTACATTTTGGAGCTAACCGCCGAACGATTGCGGAAATTTGAAGAATAAAATTGGTCTGATCAAATTGGTTTTATAGTATTTATAGTAATTGTTCAGAATTATAATTGGATATTTGATATTATTCTCGGGGCAAACAATATTTTTAGCTACCTCCAACAAATAGAATAGACGGCGCAGGTTTTGCAGGTGCACGGGGAAGTGGAAGAAAATAACGAGGCTGGGCAAAGACCTTTTAATGTACTAAAAATACACATAAAAATACGGAACGTATTTTCATGTAATAGACGGGCAGGTGCGAGCAAAACTCGTGCCCAGAGAATTCTGTTTGCCATTAATCACTTCACACTTTCAGGGTATTAAAATGTATTTTTCTTGGAGAGTTATTTTTCGTTTCGAGCGCGATTATCAGTAAAAAAGCAACTCGATTCGTGGTAAATAAAAATTTGGATGCAACATATCTGTGGATGCAACCATATTGCAATGAAGTTTGTATTGAGGTAAAATGCTTTTAAATATTTTTTGAGGTAAATGAGTTCTCGATAACCTGAATACGGTTTCACCAGTTAACGGGAGATGCTCTAATGGTGACTTCCATAAATTAAAGTTCGTTTTGTCCCCTTTTGGACCCTACGTCTGCCTGAAAAGGTTGGTTTTCCAACGTCGGTTTTCATTTCATTTTTTAATTTATTTATTAATGAACAACACAATTGTGTTTGAAATTATAGTTGGTATCTAATTAAAGGAGAATAAACTAAAATAAAATCTAATACAGTAAAAACAACTTAAAATTGAATTAAACATAAAATCAATACATATATCTAAAATTCATTCAATTCGTACAGACACTTTTCAAGAAAAAGCGCTTTTAATTTTCTCTTAAAAATATTTATATTAGTCTCAATTTTTAAGTCGATAGGCAACTGCAAGACTCAACTAATACGGAGAATTTGTGTTAAATAAATGGCAGTGAAATGTCAACAGTGTAACTTTGTACGATGACGACCGGCTTAGCTTAGCGGGAAGTGACCCTGCCTACGAAGCTGACGGTCCTGTGTTCGAATCCTGGTAAGGGCAAATATTTTCGTGATAGGGCATAAATATTTGTTTCTTGGTCTTGGATGTTTTCTATGTATTTACTTAAGTATTTATCTCTATTAAATATCTTGTATCCATAACACAAGCCTTATTGAGCTATGAGCTACCTAGTTCGATTTGTGTCAGATTGTCCTCTAATATTTATTTATTATTTATTATTATACATACACAAATATTACGAAGTCAAGAATCAGATTTCAGTGTGTTTTCACGTCGCCGCGGCTTTCACGCGGTAACAACTTGTACGCACAAGTCTTCACACCACACTTTAGCCGCGCGGTACGGGCAACGGGTAGTACGCTTCATTTCTAAAATGGACTCCAACGGGGAACCGTCCTTGCTTGATGTTCCTGCTTTTGATGGTAACCTGTCATTAGTTAAATAAGGAATAGATGCATACGTGCGCTTGCAACACTTTTAGAAAGTCGCGAGATTGCCTCGCTGCTGTCGCGCGATTGCCGCGCTGCTGTCGCGCGATTGCCGCGCTGCTGTCGCGCGACTTCGCTGCATGGTGTGAAATTATCGAGTGTTGTGTTCATTAATTTAATTCATTACCGCCTTTCTGGAAACCGCATTACTTACCTGTAACAAATAAGATTCAATATTATATACACTTATAAATAGAACAGTACCGTAATAGCACCTTGGTTAAAAATCGGTTATATTGCAAAGGTTCAGAAATTGAAATATTTTGCTTACAACTTTCTACAAGGTTTGTTTCTATGGCCGGGTATAAAATGGATTTGGCAGGCGTCTCGTTAATTTTATTTTTGACGCGCACAAAGTTTTCCCTAAAAGGGTTGTGAAGTTTAGGGTTGCTTCGTTGGGAGCCGAGACAGTAGGAATTAATTGCACCGCACTTTGCACTTACTTCGATACTACAGGGTGCCACACACAAAAGTGTTGTTGTATTTCAGAATTCCTCTATAAAATTGGCGAAATTTTCTTACAGACTCAGGAGTTCATAATTCGTGTAATTAAAAAAAAAGGTTTCAAAGTTTACATCTACCTATTATTTATTTTCATTTTTCAGTTTCATAAATAAATAAATCTTCAAAATCAGTTCTTCCTTAATGTCAACAATTTTTAAACAACTACAAAATAGGTTTTCAATTAGGTTGTATATTTTTTATGTTTGTTGCCTCAAAACTGGTATTATTTATGAAACGATTTCAATAATATTTTTTATAATTGAAAGGTTGACCTTCCAGTTTGGTCCCATCTTTTGGAAATTAGAAATCGGCCCAGTAGTTTGGTTTCTTAAGCAAAAAGACTTGATATGCGTATTTTGGATTATTGTGACTTATCAGGATGAATTTTGTCTTTAAGTACCGTATATTAAATTGCAATGTCGTGTAATACGTGCGGACTTGTCGACCTTCGCTTCCCGACCGGGGAGGAAGAAATAGGGCTTGTTTTTATCATTATCACGCTTTTATTACCTTCACCTGTATGTATGTTTGTTTGTTTGTATGTAACCGACTCCTTTGGACTCGATTTTGACCCACTTTAAACGGACAGATTCAATTCAAACTTTGTACACTTTTCAAGAATCAGCGACAATGTAATAATTTCATAAGTTTATCTCATTATCCTGATTAGGATCGCCAGGATTAATTAATTTCTCACACAACCCGCACTCGAACTAAAAAATTAAAAATAAATATAGTTAAAAAAAACTAAAAAACACGCTTTTAAAGCACTTCGAACTAAAAAGTTAAAAATAATTTATAATATAACCTTAAAACAATAATGAATAAAAAATACTATTATTATTGTGAAACAAAAAGCGTCGGGCGCTCGATGTACGAAATATATGGAACAAAGCGCCCGACGCTTTTTTTTTTTTGAAAATTTTGTACTTATTGAATTATGTGTGATGTTTACGTTCTTTGTTTGCATTTTTTACACTTATGTGCCGTATATTCATATTGTATTTAGCTCACTCTTATAATATGTAGGTATTATATTATATCCCATAGTGAAAAGTGAGCTAAGTTATATTATTGATTTTCGGAACACAGATTTCGTAGTCCCATAATTTCCGATAACGATCTGTCACCTGTGGTCGATTTAATAATTTGTTGGCGACCAAATCTGGCAAGACCTTCCCTTCCAAACTTCTGACTCGGCTTAACGCAATATATATTTATCCTTTGCATTTTTTCTTTTGCCAAGGTCAATCACAGCTCTTTCGAGGGTTGTACCCTGTAGATCATGAACTGTGACCGCCCAGCTTCATATAAGAGGCAACGCATCTCCGTAACCACTTGTTACCTGAAACGTAGTACTTGACGGTGGTATGGTATGGGATGGGTGTGCAACCGTTTCTATCATCTTGTACAAAGATGACCTTCGCATCCAGACAGGAGGAGGAAGCATTAGGCTTGAACTTGAAGTCGGTCTTCATAAATATTATAATTTTCATAATAATTTTTAACTTGGTAATTATTATGATTAGATCCGTAATATTTCTAAAGCTGACATTTTTCAAAAATTAAATCAAATTTGCTGTAAGCTAAATCATACAAGCAAAGTTTATTAAAATCAGGATTTGTCATACCTAAAAAAATGGAAAACTGTTTGTACTGTAAAATTAATTCTCTTCTATTTCTACACAGAAAACGCTGATTTCATAGGTATACAATACCTAATATATCTGTGGCAGGCAAATTGTATTATTCCGCATTTTACAAGCGGCGGCGTTGCCCGCTTACAAACGCGCGTTGCTATGAAATATGCCGAAGGCAAATTGGAAATTGAAATTAAAATAGCAAAATATCAGGACAAAACACTGCGGTAGCTTAGGTGAAGGGTAAAGGGGGTGAGCGAAGCGCAGCCCCCTTTACCCTTCATTTAAGGTTGAACATGTATAAGCAACAAAACATAAAGGAGTGTCAATTTGCCTTCGGCATATTACATAGCAGCGCGCGTATGTAAACGGACGACGCCGTTTGTAAAATGCTGAATCATACAAATTGCCTGCGACATATCTACAAGCTCATATGGCTTCTGATGTTTCTTCTATGTCACTTCGGTGTGGCTGAAATGGTACAATTACTGATTCTACATTAGATCAATAGTTCATTAGGGTACCTAACCTTAAAAGGAAAAAAGAATCCCTTGTAGGATTAGTTCGTTGCCTTTCCGTCCGTCCTTCCGCCGTATGTCAAGACACTTTTTCTCAGGAACGTATCAAGAATTCCAATTTCAATTAATATCGATGACGCAAGTCTGTCGTCTCTAAAAGTTGTGAAACAATCTATCTTATGGTTAAAAGCAATCAAAAGATACTAGCCAGAGAATCAAAACCTATAAATAAACCAAAAGTATACAATTTGTAAATGATAATCTATAGCCATTAGAGCATGTATGTTGCTATGAGGACATTGCATGCTTTATTTAAACGTTAGTAGCTAGGAAAAAGATTGATTAAAGGCATGTCTGTGACCGACAAAATTCATATTTTTACTGATAACGTTTTGCTTGAAAGGTATTTAATTTATGTTTTGATCATTAGATATATTGAGGGTCAACCACCAAAAAATAAACTCCAGTTCAACACTTGTTTAAAGATAAAAATGTGTAGGTATTGACGTTTATGTTGAGATTAAACTATGAGTAGCATTTTTTTGTTGTAACACGGTTAGTAACCAAAGAGTTTCGTTAATTTGAGGATTTTACAATTTATTGTTGACATTTCATTTAATGGAATTTTCTACCTTCATGCATTTTGAGTGTCTAATGAAATTTAAACAAAAAGGGTAATTAATTACCGAGACTGTCCCAATCCACGTCTTTACCTGCGCGAAAATATAGACAATACCTTGTCTAGCTTTACTAGAGTCCACAAGAGAGAGATTTTTGTGAGTCATTCAATAATATTCCATAACAATGCCGTACTGTTTCTTTTATGCTGCCTACTTCAATAATGTAAGTCGGCGATTTGTGTTGATAAGATTTTGTAATTATATGATTGCGTACTACTACAGCAAACCTAGACACAAACATATAAACTGCACATTCCATTCTCATCTATGCATATTTTTCTGTCGACTGCCTAAACACATGTAAGGCCGGGCGGCGTAAAGCTGCATTATGTGTATGAATCAGCCCTGAACGTGCTAAAACCACATTCTTTGCTATTTTTATATTTTTTATATTTCCGGAATTTAACGTGAAAAAATATGTGTACCTGTCAGCTCAGCCTGCGCAAGGTGTTGAGCCAATAATTTCATGTGTATTTTATACTGGAACTCTACGCGACTCCTTTACTCTATTGGGTAAGTAAATAATAAGGTACCTACTTTTGATTTCACAGTTAATCACAGTTATTATTTTAAATGTAGGTTTTAGTAAAGTAGGAAATATCGTGAGGAAACCTTCATTACTCCATAGCTGCGGCGATGGCCCCGTCACGCAAAATGGAGTATTGAACAACTGGATGTGCCTTTGCCAACCCGTATGGGAAAAGGTGCGTGAAGCTCTATAGTATTCTATATATGTACTAAAGAATTTATTTTGTATAAGTATTTAATTAGGTACGGTTCTTAGAGTTGATTCCTAATTATATAAATATTTTATTTTCTAAACTTGATGACATTAAAATCCGACTAAATAGATACTACTCTTGGATTGATAGAAATACGAGATTTATTAGGTTTGTAGGTATAGTCATTTACAGATCCACACATCATAAACAAAAAGAAATAACTTCACAGCAAAAAATAGTGTTAAAATAATGTCAACATCCGCTGTGTTAGCATTGATGTTGATACATTTGGACACTGTAGATGTGTAGATGTTTCTGATTTGTAAGGACTCGGTAGATCTATTTGATCGACTAGCGAGCTCATACACATCTGATGCTGACTGTATCTTATAAATAAATACATTTGTAATATTGTAAATAAAACTCTTCTTTTTCAAAAAATAAGCTTCCCTTTCAGTAACGTTCCCTTGGTACGTAAATATGTTATCATATTTATTCTATAAACAGAGTATGGAAACATAAATATGGATGATAATGAAATGTGGCACTTTTTGTATTTGAATTATATGGAAAGAAGATAGTCGTAGAGATAAGTATGACTTTGCAACAAATTAGAGTCATTTTATACATTTATTTGCGTCTAGTTTTTCTGTGTCGCACAATTAAATAGGTACACTTCAGCAATCATCTAAATACTTATATTAGTGAACTAGGTAGCATAAAAGAAAATAATAAGGCTTTGTTATTTAATATTTATCAATTTAATTAGCTAAAAATCAACATCTAGTGCTTTTTGGCATTAGATCTATTGGGAGACACTTTCAGTTCGATTATTGCCTTTAGATATATCTCGGTTATTGCGTCTTCAAATGGCTTCAAATGTCACAGTTCAACAAACAAGACAAACTAAACTCCTGTCTAGCCTAGTCTAAAATCCTAGTGTTATACCACGTCCATTATCGACACCACTCGAAAATGGTTGAGTTTGATTTGAATGTGCTTGTATGTTTAATGACTGTGTGTGTGGGAATTTCAAAACTCGCTACTCGAAAGGAATGAGGAGAGGATTAGCCCGCGAATATCCTAAGAGCCAATCCAGGAACCCTATGGTGAAGGAAAAGGGAATTTAGGGTCGCTCCAAGCCCAGACTCAGACTCAGATCAGTTACCTACAAGTTCTTATCTAACGACCCAAGGATAGTTTTGGAATTTGGGGTAGGTTGATATAAAGGATAGGAACCGAGGTATATCTTGGCGCTTCAGACACTCACGAAAAACCACTGAAACAGGTCGTGAGTTGACAATAAAAAACCTTATCCGCCGTAGATAAAAAAGTATGTAAATTGCACGAATCAAAACATATCTCAGTCTGTCGCCCAGTCAGCCGTTCTCTAGTCGTTCTACTCACACGTTGCACTTTACGCAAACATTCAAACAAACGTTTGTCTCACCCTACGCGAACTGCGAAGCGGTAAGCGTCATCATTGTTTCAGTCATGCACACGCGTGTCAATGTACAACAGATTTTGGCCCCATCGATTCATTCGTTATGAATTAATTTCAGAGGCCAACCATGTTGCGCTCCATTCTCTTAGAAACGCGCTAATAGCGAGAATGATTATCCAATTGATTCTCGGTTGTGATCAAGTCAAACCATGTTGCGTAAAAACTGTACAACATTAAGGCGCTGAGGGTCACACAGTTTTTTTTATCGGTATGCGCATTAGTGAAGGCCGAAATGTGTACTATTCAGGACGTATCAGAGCTGACTAATACACAGAAAGCGGGTTTACGCGGCCGGGCGCACATATATATGATAAGTAAGTAATGACACGACATGACGTGCCAGTCCCGTTCTGTGCCTCTGTCACGAGTGGCCGTGTGGACTTTGACCTTTTCTTTGATTTCACGTCCTATTTACTCACTTTAAACCTATACTGTTTCTCCAGCGGGAACTCGAACGAAAAATGTCATATAAACTTCCCAAGCGTTCTTGACTCAAGTGAAAAATGTAACTACGGCTGGCACGAACACAGCTTATTACTACGGCTGGCACGAACACAGCTTATTACTTGAAACACTGCAACTTTTCGCTAACTTTCCATACGAATGTTCCATTTAATTTCAACTAGTTTAGCGACATGGTCCACCCGGTGCGGCCGAGACCCCTTTCAATATCAGCGGCCTTGCGCCGGAGTGACGCGTAACTTCGCATTGTATTACTTTTACTATATGTTGCATAATAAGAATATTACCTATCTTAGGCATATTTGAATGTGTATTTGGAGATACGTAGCATAGAACGATCTGTTTTATTTTACATTTTTTAAAATTGCAATTTAGTATAGTGTACTAATAAAAGTGAAATATTAAACTGCACACCAGTAATACTGATGTGCACAGCAAATATACAGATTTTTGCAGCAAATATCAGGGCATACTGCGGTAGCTTAGGTGAAGGGTAAAGGGGGTGAGCGAAGCGAAGTATCCTTCGTGTTAGGTTGAACATGTAAGAACAACAATAAATACTTAAAACATAAAACGTGTTTTTGCTGATCCTTTTTTGCTGTGAACATCAGTATTTTTGATGAAATAACATAATCGTCGTGACAAAATATTAGATACTTGAAGATGCTAGCAAATCTCGCAACCATACATCTTATGCAGAGGATCTCCCTAGAGAGAGAGGGGGGGGGGGGGGGGGAATTTTAGGGTTCCGTAGAGAAACAAGGATCTTTGGTTTGAAAAAAAATAATAAGCAGTTTTTAAGATATTAAACACTTATTAAAAACCGCAAATATAACTTTGCCATTCCTACAAACACTATGAAAAACAAAGTAATTATTTGCTGGTGAAGAATGATAGTGATATTTTGGCCAGGTGTATCACAGGTGGATGTGAAACGAGCACCTTCCAAATTTATTTTTATTGGCTTATATTCAAAATTTATTACGGAACCATAAATGTGTAAACCGGCCAAGTCTGACACGCATTTGGCCGGTTTTTAATTGATTAATCCTGTAAAAACTAAGGTTATTTTTACTTCCTAGGCTTCCGTACCCGAAGGGTGCCAAATGGGACCCTATTATTAAGCCTCCGCTGTCCGTCCGTCCTTCCGTTCGTCTGTCCGTCCGTCACCGGGCTCTACCGGATCAACCGAAATAGGTAGAGAGCTGAAATTTTCACAGAGGGTGTATTTTATTGCCGCTATAACAACAAATAATGAAACAAATAGGTTTTTAAGAATTGAAAGAAGTACTCATACAAAAATTTATTGTTTTATTTGCTTATCGGTGAAAACTGGACTCTCCAGATCTTATCGGAATAGTACATTGTTGCCCAGGTATAGAAAGTAAGCAATAGACGGACGAGTTAGTTCGCGGGCCCGCGAAGATGCGAGTCCATCTATTGCACTTTCTACCGAGGCATTTACTATGTGCTTTTCACGCCTAATGTAAGGAAATAAAACAGGTTGAGTACACAGTATAATACACAGTTTAATTAAAAGTAATATTGATATTCGCATTAGTTGTGGAATGACAAGGAAATGTTTTTTCCCGGAACATTTTTATTAGTATTTTGTGTCATTTCGGCCGGTATGGAGTGTGATGCCGACCGAAAATAATCGACCAATAGCAGAGTAGAAAGTAAAAAAGGCCGCTAAACACTACATTTTACTTTGCAAATCTACATTGTTTGACTGTTTTTGAATTGTACTACTAAGAACTACTTTCTACTCTCATTTCAATTCATCTTTGGCCATATTTCCGAGCAGTGGCGTGAAAAATATCTTTTTCTCAAACATGCACTGAAATGTCGTCATAACTTGCGCTATAACATGCTTGGAAGCATCACTTTGCAGGCCGCACAACTCGACAGAACTGTAATGGAATTTCATAGAATATTGCAGGCCTAGGGCGGGAAGTAATTTATTTTAATGTTATGCTCAAAGCAAAAGACATCAATGGGGGCGCCAAAATTACTTTTTTATGAGTAGTATTTTTATTTTAAACTTGTTTTTTTTTTTTAGTGGCGTATTTTTTATTTTATTGCATATGTTTGCGAAAAGCACTATACATGCCTCTGGCCGTGGCTTTGTATATCTACCCGGCCTCCCTACCTTCAGCCATCTATACCTATTCACCGGCAAGCCCTTCTTTCCCTTCTGCAGTAATGTACTATAAATGCAGGTACTGAGTTTAGTGCTTAAATATTGTCATTATACTATTAATAATTGCTCATTTGAATTATAATAAATAATATAATAGTATTTTATGTGACTGATATTACTGAATTGACTGTTGACTGCTTTTAATGCCTAATTATGTACAGTTACATGCACTAGTTTATCTACACACATATCATAAGCTCTCTTTGATGTGTTCAGGAACCGCATGTTCGACCGGCAGGTACGGTTTAGTAGTACCAACTGCACAGACAAACTAGGGGCGGGCGTCGGCATTCGAAATTTGAATGTCATAATTTGTCGAAAATTTATACATTATGATCATAATGTATTAATATTCAGATAAGAAATGGGTTTTTACCAAGTAGTATAACATTATGCTGGTCGTAACGTGCGGTTTTTGGACGCAGTAAAGAGGGTTTATGATACGTGTGTAGATAAAGTTTTTTTATCACATTCGATTTTATTTATGTAAATAAGTTACTCAATTTCTATCCACTTCCGGTTTCAATGTGTAAAGAGTTTAGTTAACCTAAGAACAGTTCAATACTTACATACTACATACATAAGACTTTTTTTCCATATCTCGATGTATGGCCTTGAATGTAGTCGTACCTAGTATTTAAATTTTATTATTAAAGTTTACTCGTACTACTCGGGCGAGCTAATTTGGCACCTGGCTCGAGAGACGTTTGTGCAAGTTACAGTGTATACTGTACGGTTTTACATATCGCTAAATCGAAATTCAAAAATCGATATCATATCACCCACAGACATACATATATAGAGCAGACAACGCCAGCTCGGATAAATGTATAAGAACCAAGCGTATCAAATTTTTACTATATACTGTGACGTCACGAGCGCATTTTAAATCTGTAAATGGAAACTATTTTTTTGTATACGTTTAGCCATTTATTAAATACATTATCTTTATTAACAATAATGGTATACCTATAAACAAGTACATTAAAATATAACACACCTATAATTTGTAAAGTACACATAAGTAAAATTAATAAAACCTATGTAGGTATTTCTGTTTTAGGAGATCAAGCTGTCACCAAAGTATTCCTGCTCCATCTTCGCATTGAAAAGCCCTGACATGTTTTCTCGTGCCTCTTACTCTCATGGAAACTGCTCTTATAACTGAGATTTGTATTTTTACTTTCAGCCCGTACACTATTTGAGTTTTCCCCATTTCTCGTTAAGCTTTGATGCGGTTTTTTTTTAAAAAACTGTTATATTCAGTTCCTAGGGCTCCATCGCATGAAATAACTAGTGGGGTGAACGAGGCTCTTAGGTCTTCAGCTGCTCGGTCGTATTTTGTGTGTTTCTCTCGGCTATGTCTCTGTGCTGTTTTATTAAATACTCCATTTTTGCGTGACCGGGGCTAGCCCATCGCTGCAGCTATGGAGATTAAAGGTCTCTTCACGATGTTTTTCATCACTGTTAGAACGTTCCATCATCGATGTGTTCTGCTGAATGCACCCATTGGTGTAACTCGCCAAACTGACTAACAGTGAGTGACAGACAACGCACAACCAAAACCTAATATTGATTATGTACATCGATTTTAGATTCAGTGATATGTAATACCGTACTGTACACACTGTACTTTGAACAAACGTCATTCGAGTCAGGTGCCTACTTAGCGCGCCTGAGTAGTAGAAAAGTAGTAGTAATGGTATGGAACATTTCGTTTGCGACCCTATACTGAGCCTCCGCTGTCCGTCCGTCCGTCCGTCTGTCACCAGGCTGTATCTCATGAACCGTGATAGTAAGACAGTTGAAATTTTCACAGATGATGTATTTCTGTTGCCGCTATAACAACAAATACCAGAATAAAATAAATATTTAAGGGGGCTCCCACACAACAATTATTTCAATACCACATACAAACTTATGAATGCACCTGGTTACGTACATGGAGTGTGAAAGTAGCCGCGCCAATAACTTTGTAAACAACATTTTGCTTTGTAAAATCCAAACTATTCACTGTACGGAACCCTTCGTGCGCGAGTTCGACTCGCACTTGACCTTTTTTTTTAATAATCTCATTTGAACGACTCTGTTTCTATCCAGCTGGGTTTTAAACCCGGGTTATCTAATGGGAAATAATTGAAGACGGCATCATGAGTGAGATAACAAAAAGTGCAGCCAACAAACGATACACCGGACAAGTCATGATTTGATGGTCAATTATTGAAGTAGCAGTGGCCAAAGTCTGGCTAAAGAAGAACTAAGTATTGTACTCAATAAATACGAAAGTATTATTATATAACATCAGCGGGGAAGACCAATCGAGCGGTGCAGAGCCGGATAAGTTGACACAGAGAGAGGATATACCCAGTAGTGGGCAGATTCAAATTTGCCGACGATCTCAATGATTACGTAATATACAGGTACTAACCTTCGGTAATAAATGTCTTGTAAGAAGGTAGGCTTACTATCAAACATAAATTATACACTACTGGGAGCTTTCAATTGAAATCGATTTCAATATTAATTATAAGGTGTTGCTTTTATAATTATTATTTTATCGTTTCATCATTTCGTTAGCGGACTTGAGATAGGATGCGATGGGATCAATGAGGAGGAGGCATTTCGCAAAACGAAGGACTTAGTATTAAAGCCAATGTTGTGGACAATACACCAGTTTTTGTTTAGTTTTGATAGTCACAGTATCACTGAAGTTATGACCAAAAACATGTTAGCCGTTTCCGAAACGCTTTGTAGATTTGTCATATGCCATCGGCGCTTATGATGACGTCACTTTTCGACTCGCAGTCAGTCACAGTTCGGACCGCCTCGCTCGCTCGACCTCGCAGATGCAAAAAGTGATTTCTTATTCTTACTATTTTCTTACAACATATTGTGCTGTTGAAGTATTATAAAATATAAAGTTACGTGTGTTTTAGTGTATAATTTAGTATATATGTTATGGACCAATCGGGTATTATAAACAATGCCCGCACAGTATGAACAATTCCTAAAATGAATGAGCAGTTTTATAACATCACCCGGGCAATATGTATGATGCCCATCACCGATGAGTCAGAACAATAAAAAACAGGTTTAGTACAAATAAAAAATATCAAACATAGAATCAACATTTAAAATAAAATAAAATATTTTCCATAGGTACTCTGCTCCCCTTTGATACTAAAAACATAATTAAGTTAGATTTCACCTTATATATAACCAGACCCATAATTTAAACTTGTTAGAAAGTGATTTTAGTTCTCTGTGAACTAATGTTAAGTATTTTTCAAATTAAAAATTCTACAGATCACAAAGATCAAAACAATAATCGGTTACAGAAACGACCTTTAATTGCAACATTAAGATCTGAAGTCTGTCTATAGAATCACTAAAGCCGGAAAACTGTGCTTAATGTCGCTCTTCAAATTCAAAGATCCTTTCTGCAACTGACAGACAGATGTATAATTTCTAAAGTTATAAACAGAACTGTACCATAAACAATGTTAGAATATCACGCTCATAATTTAAAGGGAAACTTAAACAACTGAGGATTGTCACAGAGTGAATGCCATATTATAAGTATTTATTACAACAATTACCGCTTTGATGGCACTTTGAGTTGCATAGTTTCTTGTCTTTGCAACAACTGCATTTACCCAACTTAAAGCCACCTTTGCAGGAACAATGACTGTATCCTTGCCCGCAACATTTAGATGACAATCTTACACTCTCTCAGTGACATCTCAGTCTTCTGAACATCTGCAGGCGATATCAATATTTCCTTGCACATTGTAACCTGGTTTATCGAATAAATTGATTAACACCAGATTTTTTCCAAACTTATAAAGATTAGCGGGTGTTGTTTCAATTACAGTATCAAGTACCTTTCCTCAACATCTGGAACACGGACCCTCACTATGTCGCTAACAATTACTACGGATATTCAGCGTGAGATGCATCGTGCACATGTGAAGGTTGAATTCTCCTCCCCGCACCCTTTGCAATATATCTGTATTATCACTTTGCCCGAAACCCGCATGGCAATATTCATAATGTCTGGGCAAAGTGATAAATAAGAAAGTTCAGTTTATAATTATTCACTTTTCCCAAAGTAGCTTGTCATTATTCAAAATGTCCGGGCATTATTCATAACAACTTTATCAACTTCTACTAATTCGGATTATCTCGTGGAAAAAACCTTTGTACCTCAGTCTATGAGGAATGACTGTAGAGCTTTCATGTTTGAACTCCCATGGTAAATAATTGTAAGCTATTGTAGATATCAAGTTGGTGAAACCAGCTCATTATCCTTTAAAAATATTTTAAACACGACTGCCTTACTATTCCTGGTTCCTGAGCTTCAGTACTGTCTCCAAGTCCGAATTCCATCACGAGGATGAGGACTCAGAAACTTAAGTTCATTTTTAAAAATGTTTGAATGAAAAATATCCATATATAAGGTGATATTTATTTTTTATACCGCCAAGTTCATACTGAAGAGTCGGTAAGTATTCGGTCATTTGATTCTTTAGGACAGACATTGACAGTGGGTACAATGACCTTTATGGCTTTCGATATCCCCGACAAACTAAACTGCATTCTAGCATCTGGTACTATGGTTCAAAGGCTTGGTTCACTATTCACTCTCGGTCTTAAGAAACAAGCAAGGCGCAACTAAACTCTTGCTTATTCCAGAGGTTATTGATACAAATTCATCTTCTTTAAACTTAAAAAACAACAAATTAAAAGAAGCAGGTCCATGTATTACAAGTAAAACATTTAAAAAAGGGGGTAAAACTTAAGTCAAAATGATCTTCACAACTGCTCTTTTTACGCCGTTTATCCACGTAGGGCATATTGGCACTCAAAAAATAAATTTGAAGTTTTCACACTCGAGTTACTGCACATGGGCACAATGCAATATTTCTCGGTCAGTTTAGTTTTTATGCATGAGTATAGTACGAGTTGTTTACAGTATGGCGCGCTTGAGCCGAATGGGCCCGACCGATCCGACCACCTGACCAGTAAAGTTACGTCATCGCTGATCCTGCATGCTATGCTTAGTTGACAAAATCGTTTGTAGAGCCCTTTAATAACTATCAAAAAACTAAAAACACAGAATTATCATGTTATTTTTTATTTTTATTTAACTGCAATCGCACGAAATGCAAAGAAAATGTATGCGTTTTGGCACAACGTGACGTAACTAGGAGTCGTCAAATAGCATTACATGCTTTATTTATTTGCGTTTTGCTGCCGGCTCTGATCTGAATCTTTCTTATTTTAAATATCGTTTTGCGTTGTAAAAATGGCACAGTTACCTAAATGTTAGTTTCTAGGGCACTAGAGTGCCCCAGCTAAGACTAGTCAGGTTAGTTTTATTGCCTTTGTAAAATTTAGTACGATGTTTTGTTCGCGTGATTAAAGATAAGTGTATTGAGTAACCATCAGGAGTATACGATTCGAGTACCCAATCACTACTTCACAATCATTTACTTATACGTTGATTTCGAATTACTTAGCTCTAGCTTTTGAGACTGCATATATTACTCGATACATATTTTAACAGGCATGCATCAAAGACAAAGACGTAGACAATGTTTTTTATTTCTTCATCATTGTTTGTAACTACGTTTTATATTATTAACAGTGTTTCAAATGATGGTACCCAGTAGTACTGGGTGAACAAATATTAACCTTATTAAACAAAATCTTAAATCTAAATTTAATCTAATAGTAGTTTATGTGACTGCTACATAATGGAGGGTATTAATACTCGAGAATTTTAATGCCTAATTATGTACAGTAACATACACTAGTTTATCTACACACATATCGTAAGCTCTCTTTGATGTGTTCAGGAACCGCATGTTTGATCGGCATTGTGGCTCTGCAGTTGTTAAGCTTGTTCTTTAGTACCAACTTCACGCAGGCGGGCGTCGGCGTTCGAAATTTGAATGTCAGTACCAATTTCACAGACAAACTAGGGGCGGCATGCAGGCGGGCGTCGGCGTTCGAAATTTGAATGTCATAATATGTAGAAAAACTACACATTATGGCCATAATTTCAGTAAAATATTTTATATTCGAAGTGAATCTGACCTTTGCACGCTTTGTATCTGTATGACTGCCTATTATACCTATACATATTTCCATAATGTTATTCATGTATCATGCCTGCTGTAGTTGCCGCCGAGTTTTATCTGCATTACACAAATATGTACCAAGCACCTACCTATACATCTGTCACACTCTCATACTGAGCCGTCTAAAACGTTCACATCTGTCACTTAAACCATCACTTGTTTTGCCAAATTCCACCCATACCTACAATGCATTGCTTTTCATCTCGCCTTTCATTCAACACGCACATAAATCTTCTCAACATGTATACTGCAAAATTCTAAATGAATTAAAAGAATTTCTTCGTATTTAACCATTTAACTGTTTATTATCAAAACGTTGGCGGAATGAAGGGCAAATTACACGATCTACGATTGAGTTTGATGAACAACAGCTGCGATGTGGTGGTTATTACAGAAACCTGGCTGAATGAACGAGTCTACGATGGCGAACTTTTAAGCAGCGGTTATCAACTATTTCGACGTGATAGAGACTTCACCAAGACTACTAAGTTGGATGGCGGAGGAGTCATGGTGGCAGTGAGGAACTCGGTGCAGGTTTACCGCAGACAGGACTGGGAATCCCCGAGCGTGGATGAGATCTACCTGGTATTCCCCGATAACCAACACTCTGGCCTAATTATGTGTGCTGCTTATATCCCCGATTCTTCTCCCTATAAAGTTTATGAATCACACTTAGTAAAGGCTCAGGACGTCTTCATTGAGATGCCTGGCTATAATTTTTGTTTATTGGGCGACTACAACATCCCAGGTATCGATTGGCAATTCCAGGTCGGTATAAAAGGCTGTAACTTACCGGACCAGTACTTAATAACCGAGGTTAACAAACTTTTATCCAACACCATGTCACTTCTAAATATGCTACAATTCAATAGCATTAGAAACATAAACAACCGGACTCTTGATTTAATCCTAAGCAATATAATTGACATCGATGTCGTTACCTCCACGCAACCTGTATTGAACTTTGATAGACATCATCCACCATTGGAAATATCATTATCTACCAATATGTCCGAAAAAATATTACCGAACGCAAACATCACTAAGCTTAACTTTTATAAAACAGACTACGTCACTGCTATCGAGAAACTGCAGAGCATTGATTGGGTTACAGAATTGACACACTTGAACGCAGAAGAATCTTTAGATTTATTCTATAAACATATATATTATATTATTGATATAACTGTCCCCCGTGTTAAAACTAAATCACGTAAATATCCCATTTGGTTCTCTAAGCATCTGATAAAATTATTTAATCTGAAAGACAAAGCGTGGCAGAAGTGGAAAGTTTATGGAGCGTTGGCGGACTACAATCGGTTTTCTAAGTTACGCGCCAAATGTAAACATGAGATGGACATTTGCAACAAAAAATATGTAAGTAATGTCGAGGAGTCTGTTAAGGTGGACATTAAAAACTTCTGGAAGTACACTACCGCTCTTAAAAAAACCAATACCGGCTACCCTTCAGTGATGAAGTCGGGAGACACTACTTCACACAAAATTGATGAAATAGTCGAACTTTTCTCTGAATATTTCCATTCCGTGTTTGAGCCAAACTCAGGGGTGTCACCTAACTTGGTCGAACTTAATCTTATTGACAATCCCAATAGTCCCCTTCACCTGTCCAGCTTGACCCTATCTGAACCTGAAGTAACTTCAGTTCTTCGACAGTTGGACATCACCAAGGGTGCGGGTCCAGATAAAGTTCCACCTATATTCCTGAAAAATTTGCATTAATATATCTCTCCAGCACTTACTATTATATTTAACAAATCATTACAAGAGGGCATTGTACCATCAGTCTGGAAGCTTGCCTATGTCACGCCTATCCATAAGTCAGGACCAAAAAATGAGGTTTCCAACTATCGTCCCATTTCCCTTTTATCCACCCTAGCTAAAACATTCGAAAAATTGGTACATAACAGAGTTTATCCCCTTTTAGAACCATTCCTTGATCCAATACAGCATGGCTTTGTCAAACTCCGCTCCACTCTCACGAATCTACTTATTTACTCCAACGATCTCTTTGAAGCCATGGATCAGAATGTCGCAATGGACTCCGTATACATCGACTTCAAGAAAGCATTTGACAAAGTCGATCACTTGCTGCTTCTTAAAAAACTGGCATACAATGGAATCAAGGGAGACTTACTGAGATGGTTTGCATCTTACTTAGAAGACAGGCACCAATCTATCGCCCTTAATGGCAAACTGTCAAATGCAGTTTTGATAACCTCAGGCGTTCCTCAAGGATCTATCATAGGCCCATTTCTTTTTTTCATTTTTATCAATGATATAGCACAGTGTTTCCAACACTGTAACTACCTACTATACGCGGATGACCTAAAGGTCTATAGGGAAATCCATTCCGACATGGACACCGTGTTGCTCCAACAGGACCTGGACAGACTTGACGCTTACTGTACCGTTAATAGTATATCCCTAGCATACAATAAGTGTCAATATATAAGATTCACAAAACAGGTGATAGAGCGTAATACGCGTGAATATCATATAGGCGGACATGCATTGCAAAGGGTCACATGTAATCGGGACCTTGGCGTCTACTTTGATGCAAAGTTGACCTTCGATGCACACATCGCACATATAACTAAGAAAGCTTATCAGATGCTTGGATTCCTCATGCGTACAACAAATAGCTTTAAGAAACCCAAGTCCTTCCTCACGATTTACGGCTCTCTCGTTCGTTCCCATCTTGAATACGCATCCCCTATCTGGAATCCTTTCTATGCAACGTATGATGCACAAATTGAAATGGTACAGAAGAAGTTCCTCCGTAGTCTCAATTACCGTGTCAGGGCTCCAAAAAGGTCATATGATATCCTGCTTACAAACTACAGACAGACGTCCCTCCACGATCGTCGCACCCTCGCGGACGCCGTTGTTCTCAAGCGGATCTGCACCAGTTACTACAACTGCCCAGAGCTTGTCTCCCTTATAAGGTACCATGTCCCGCTCAGAGCTCCGCGGCACAAGCGGCTCTTCCACGTGAAAGCCGCTATTTTCATAATACTTTTTTTTATATTACGTGAAAGCCGCTCGCACCAATGCTGGTAAAAGGGCGCCAATAGGTCGACTCTGTGTATACCACGACAAAAACTTTGCAGAGGTCGACTTGTTTGATT
The DNA here is from genome assembly GCA_949825045.1 of Argyresthia goedartella. Classification (NCBI taxonomy): domain Eukaryota; kingdom Metazoa; phylum Arthropoda; class Insecta; order Lepidoptera; family Argyresthiidae; genus Argyresthia; species Argyresthia goedartella. Next base: position 42,940,834 of record OX463806.1, on the reverse strand, counting down.
CATCTGTCAATCGGTTTAAGCACTCCATACGCAAGCTGTTGTTCAAAAAACTCGAGGATAATAATCCTTGACTGTGGTGTGGTAATTTCATGCACGTTTGTGCAATAGATGTACCCTAATTGTAAACAATGCACATTTTTCTCTCATATTTTGGTTTTTAATTTTAGTAAGAATGTATATTCTTATCACCTAAGTACTTTAGTTGTTGCTCATTCGGAGCTAATTCTTCCCAAATCATTTAAGCCATATGTGGGATACCCTAAGGGATAAGTTAGATTTTAATTAACTGTATATTTATCCTCTGTTTGTTTTTGTAATGTAACTTGTCCTGTTTGTAACCCCTGAATAAATAAATAATAATAATAATGTGTAATTTTTCAGATAAGAAATGAGTCTTTACCAAGTAGTTTAACATTATGCTGATCGTAACGTGCGGTTTTTGTACGCAGTAAAGAGGGTTTATGATACGTATGTAGATAAAACTATTAAGAGTAGTGGACATATTTACAACTTAATCATTATCAGTATAAGTGTTTTAGTATAGTTTTATTTAATGACTTATTAGTATACCAATATTGCGATGCTACACCGCTTCACAAACTTCACAAACCGTGGGCTAAGACGAGAAAGAAACGGCAAGAAAACTCAATCCAGCCCATTTAGTTTGCGCGGATTTGTTGAGTAATCAGTTCTTTGTCATTAAAGGGTTCATTGATATCATAGTACATTTTGTGTTTTAAGATTTTTATAACCGTTTTTTGAAAAAATCAAAATCCCAAGTTTTTATAGCATTTGGTAATAGGTTAAATATTTTTATGGCGACATAGAAAACGCAATTTCTATATAGCACGCATTTAGATTTCTTGTGTGAATTGTGTTTCCTTCTATAAAACGTGTATGATAGTTTTTCTTAACGAAAATTAAGCACTCTAGGATAAATATCGATGGAAACGTTAGAATGTCTAATTTTTTGAAGAAGGGTTTGCAGCTTTCGGTCTTTTTTATCCCAGCGATGGCCCTAATACATTTTTTCTGATGACTAAATATTTTGTCCCTATTAGTAGAATTTCCGAAAAAGATGATGCCGTAACTAAGGATAGAATGCACATATCTGAAATAATAATAATAATACCTTGGTCACTATTTACACACATTGATGAAGCCCAAAACTAGGATTCCCTGTATCTTGGGTACTAGACAACGTTACACAAACTTATATAGATAAATATTATACTTAGATAGATAAACCACCATGACTAGGGTTCAAACAAATATTTGCTCCCACGTGGACTCGAACCCGGGAACCTTCGCTTCGTAGGTAGGGTCACTGCCGACTCGGCCATACGGGTCGTCAAACAATCTAAACAGCAAAATGCATTAACAAGCAGTAACAGCTGCCTCTGTGGTCGCAATCTGCGTTAATCTCCTTAGAGGGTAAACAAAGCTGTTCATCTTACAGCACTGTCGATTTCTATGTGCAGTTTCCATCCGCAGTGTTGGTCTAGGTGCAGTCCGAGGATTTTTAATATTTGTACTATTCCTACGTCATTTTAACATAGTTTATGTTTAATTTCGGTGGGTTTGCTTGTAGTTGATGAAATTGCACAATTTTAGTTTATTGTAGGTTAATTTTTAGATTAGTATTTCTGAAGCCATTCGACAAGCCCACTCAATGTATTGTTTATATCTATTTCAAAGTTTAGTGGCTCTGTACATTTTATGAGAACGGAACAGTCATCCGCAAATAAAACTGTAGGGTGTGGAACACTTTCTGGTAGGTTATTTATATAGGCTAGGAACAGGAGAGGCCCCAAGAGACTTCCCTGTGGTAATCCGTAATCTACAGCCCTAGTTTCGGTTTTATTCTGTTCCCGTTTTATCTATACTATTGATAATGCAAAACTGTTTTCTAATCGCTAAGTATGAATTTAATAGATTTTGTGTTGAACTCCTGATACCAAAACTTTCGAGATTTTCCAGCAATGGTCCATGAAAATCACTGAGACATGTTGTCTATTGCTTATACTGTCATACACATGTTTTAAGAGGTCATATATCGCTAATATTGTGGACTTATTTTTTCTAAAGGCATTCTGTTCGTCTACAAATAAATTAAGTCTGTAATGTATTGCCCGTTCAAAGATTTTGGATATTATAGGTATAAGAACTACTGGTTGGTATTTAGTGACGCCTTTTTTATCTCCAGCTTTGTGAATAGGTGTATAACAGAAGGTTTAAGTCGATCTGGATAAGTGCCTTGTTCAAAGCAGATATTTATAATATACGAGAGTGGCGTGGCTAAGATGTGGGAGCTAGTCTTTAGTATTTTGGTGCTGATTTCGTCTTATTCTACACTATTTGTATTATTTAGAACTTTTATTAGATAATAGATTTCCGTAACATCTTTTGGTTCCTTGAATATAGATTTTTGGTTAGATTTGCTTGGTCTGAAATTAGGTATCTTGCTACTTTGAGATTCTACTTGGCTATTCAAGAAATAAATAAAATTGTTAGCTATGTCTCTAGGGTTAAATATCATTTCGTTAATACGATTAATTTCGTTTATGTTATTTTATTATTTCGTTGCAAATTCTGAATGCTTTTCCACGTAGCTTTAGATTTATTTTTGGCTGTTTATTATAGTGCGAATTTTGATATTTTTGTGTTAGAGTGAGGAATTTTTGTACCCTTTTGTGAATGTTTTAAAATTATTTTTATTTGTTTCCGTTGGTGTTTTACAATACTTCCAGATTAGTTTGCATTTCTTCTTAGAGCATGTTTTAACACCTTTTGTAAGCCAAGGTGGTTTAAGTCCAGCTGATAGTCTAATTCTGCACTTCAGGAAAAATAGTTCGAAGAGCAAGCTTTTGTATCCATTAGCTTTCCGAAACCATCGCCTGAGTCGGTGCATTCATAGACTTCACTAAACGATAGATTACTCAACCCATTTGTGAATTTAGCTATATTTTCTTTGCAGAAATTTATTTTTTTCGCGAATTTAGGTTTAGGGGTTTTCTTTAGTTGCTTTTTTTACCGGAACTTTTATAATAGAGGTTTTGTGATCTGAGAGTCCTAATTCAATAACGTTTGTTTGACCATCAATAAAGTTTCTCGCGTAGTCATCGATGCAGGTCTTAGTTATGAGAGTTATTCTAGTAGGCACGTTTAGTCTTAGTGAGAAATTATAAGTTTCTAGCAACTGTTCAAAAGTGTTTGGTGAGGTTCTAGCAACTGTTCACCACACAGCAGTTGTTACTTACAAATAATCCTAATAATGGATCTTCTTTGGGAGCTATCTCCTATCGGAGTTGGGATGTCATAATTCATAATTCTTTATTGCACACAAATATTTTAGCGGTTACATTAAAAGAAAATGCATGAAAAAAGGCGAACTTATCTCCAAAAATAAATTTATTCCAGCAAGCCAAGGCATTAATTGAAATAGTATCATAAAAGAGTATATACATTTATATATATAAGAGTATATTGTATATAAGAGTATATATTGTACAATAACTAGTATAAATAAAATGCCTGGGAATAAATTAAATACCTATAAAATACAGACAATAAATACAAAATAAGAACCGATATATACTACATACACTTTACATCTCTATATATAAAAAGAGAAAGCCTGACTCACTGACTGACCATCAAAGCCCAGCCCAAACCCTGCAACTTAGAAAGCTGAATGTTCGCATAGAGGTTTAATTTATAATGTAGACAAGCAATAAGGGGACTGAATACTGCAATAACATATCACGCCCTTTAACTTATGGTAGTTTATGTGAGCTCAAAGCGGCAGGGCAACTCTTTCCGTGGGTTTTTGATTGATTGATTTGATTGACCGCGACAATGTCCTAGCCCGACTCTCCTTAATGCTTCTCCCTGTAGTCACCAAGAAGATTACTAAGAGAAGAAGTGATGTGCCTACTATCCCAACGTCCCTATCAGCACCAGATCGAGACTCATTATATCTTACCGTTCGACGTAAAAAACGTCGTGCCATGTGCACCGACGCTACTCGAAAGCAACAACTTAAAAACGCTTCTAAGAAGTATGTGCAAAAAACCCCCAGCAATACACCGTGCCGCTGTGGCCAGATACCAGCAAATTCATCCTGATTTTAATAGAGAAGTTGTCGCTAGGTACCGTCAGACTCACCCTGGTATAAAAAGAGCAGCTGTACAAAAGCGACCGGTACATAAGCAATTCCGAAGCAGTTTGGAGGATCTTAACCTTTCCCATTCATGAAAGGTTCCCCCTGTCTTACATCTTGCTGTTCATCTTGAAAACGGTCAGCGTGTATACTTCACCTCTAATAACCTGTCAGATAAAATTAACAGCCCACCTCAGACAAGGCTATTAGTTTTTTTTAAATCTGCAAAACGGACAATTTTGCTAATACGCTGTTGTACTCTGAGGTTCCTTCCTACTTTTTCTGGAACAACAATTAAAATCTAGAAGAAATAAGGGGAAAGTTGTGGAGGACTGGCCAGGAGTGAAAAAAGAGCACGCTCTAGGTAGGAACTACACGATTCCTTCAAACAACACCGAGCTACCACCTTCGCCTGCTGCTCCATGGAGTTCCAAAAGCTTTGAAGGCTTGAAGACTGTGAATGGTAATCTCCATCTAACATTTCAGTCTGCATGCAAGTCCCTTGGAGTGCTAGAAGACTACAAGCATTGGGACAGTACTTTAGATGAAGCTGTAATGTGCGATTCTCGCGAGATATATTTACAATAATGACAGTTTTATGTCAATTCTCTGATCCTTTAAGCCTTTGGGAGAAATACAAAGACTCTCTCTCTCTCTCGGACGACATCAAACGGCAACTTGAAAAAAAAGTTGCAAGATAGTGCGCAGCTGCTCATAGATGAGATCTACAACAGATGCTTGATATTGATCGAGGATAATAATAATAATAATAATAATACCTTGGACACCATTTACACACATTGATCTAGCCCCAAACTAGGATTCCCTGTATCTTGGGTACTAGACAACGATACACATACTTATATAGATAAATATTATACTTAGATAGATAAACAACCATGACTAGGGTACAAACATCCGTTCTCATCAAACAAACATGCAGTACCTATTAGCATAAGCAGGACAAAACTTGGCACAATACGGATTGCCTCAGACAAAAAGATCTGCAGCAACTTTGGGTAATCAAGAATATCTGAGTGATACCAATTGTGATCCTTACGCCCTGGGAAAGATGGTGTCATATAATGAAGAGTTACTGACAGATGAACCGCTTTACATTTATCACAGATCCTTGGCAATATTGATAAAAGAATTGGGCAACTCTTTTTCTTGGATGCTCCTGGTGGAACAGGAAAAACCGTCCTTATCAATTTGCTATTGGCAAAAGTAATGAGTAACCGTAGCTCACGCTGCCTCTAAGCTGTCGCTAAATATTATTCATGTCGAAACTCTACTATGCAACTATTCAAAGGAGTAATATGGCCCAAGTACTGCGCGATTGTAACCTTATATTTTGGGAAGAATGCAAAATGGCACATAAAGGGTTTCGAAGCACTAAACAGAACTCTTAAAGACAAGAGGAAACGACAACATGATAGGTGGAGTCACCATGTTGTTAGTTGGAGACTTCCGTCAGACTCTGCCGGTAGTGCCGAGGAGAACCCGAGCTGACGAAGTTCAAGCTTTTATTAAGGCGTCAAATGTTAGACCTTAAGAAAAACATGCGGGTGCACTTGAAGGACGATTTGTGCGCTGGATAATTCTTCGATCTCCTCCTTAATATAGAAAATGGAGCATATCCGGAAAGTGAAGACATGATTACAATTCCACCAACTCTAGCCTCAACTGTGTCAACTGTTGACGACCTACTAGCCCCAATACCGAATAATACACAGAAAATCCATGGAGTGGGTGTGCGAACGTGCGTTTCTGTCTCCTAAAACGATCAGGCTTCCGTCATAACGACATTTTCTTGAAGTCATTCGAAGGTGCAGAATACCAGTACAAGTCTGTTGATACTGTAATAGAAACAGATGATGCTGTGGAGTTCCTAAATGCGCTCAACCCACCTGGTCTACCGTCTCACACACTTATCTTCAAAGTGGGTGCTCCAGTCATGATATTGCGAAATCTCAATCCACCTAAGTTGTGTAATGAGACCAGGTTACGCGTGAGAGCCTTACATAAAAACGTGGTAGAGGCTATTGTATTTACTTGCTGTGCTCGAGGTCAATCTGTGTATATACCGCGGCTACCACTTATACCGTCGGAGTACCCATTTGAGTTAAAAAAAACTACAGTTCCCTCTTAAGGGATTAAATATGGCCAGCGCCAGGGGACGCGAACAAAGAAATGCATCTTTAGCTTAAATTCTACGCTAAACTAGACAATATAAAAATGTAGGATACATATGTTTTATAAAAGGTCTATTAGAGATAAGAATGGTCTTTTAAAATAACCGTATATCTGTTATATTAAATACTTAAAAATATTTTTCGCAATGCATTATTATTCAACTAAATGAACAAGCGCTCGGAGACTAAATCAGTTTCCTATATGAAACTTACACGCAAAAATAGGTAAAAAAGTATTTTTTTTGTTGTTTTATTTTATTTTTAATATTATTATTACAGGAGTTTAGTAATATTTTCTATAATTTTCTTGGTCTCGGAACTCGGGCTGCCCCGCGGGGCTTTGCGCGGGAGCATGCCTGCTTCGACGCGATGAGACGGGTATTTGTTTTCTTTGTCTAATTCTCAATGCCATTGGCCCTTGTTCAGCCCTTAAGGTCTGTTTCGCAATGACGATTAATAAGTCTTAGGGTCAGTCACTGAAAACAGCAGGAATTGATCTTAGGGGAGACTGCTTTTCGCACGGCCAGTTTCGCCTGGTCGTATTAACATCTGAGGGCAGAACCTCTAATGAAGTATAAAAAGAGGTAATTTAAGTATATAATTCAAAAAGAAAAAGTCTTAAGAACTGTAAAAAGCAACCTAAAAATATTATCCTCAGTTTTAGAAATTTACAATTGGTTCGAAATATATTGACTACAAAAACAAAAATAATGCGGGCGAAGCCGCGGGCAAAAGCTAGTTTAATAATATATGTACATGCAATAATTTTTACGAAATTATCATCATAGGCAATTTTCATTATTTGAATGGATAATGAACCCTAAAAATAAGATTTTTAAAAGTGATGTTAGTTATTGGTTATTTTTTGGTGAAAATCTGTTTGATTGTGACAAGATTTATCTTTATTTTCGATAAAGGCCGGTGATGGAAAGAAAACACCGTGAAAAAACAGTCTTATCTCAATATCTGCGGTTATGGGCAAGCCCTCTATCACGCAAAACGGAGTATTGAATAACCAGTTTTTCAATAAACTTGGGCACTACTGTGCCTATACCTTCCGGAGAAATGGCCTGACTGTTTGTTTATTGTTAAATTCGCATATCTAGACATAAACTTAACATTTATACCCAGGCCCATACATTTCTTCTGGCCCCACACTAGGATACCCTGTGCCATGAGCACCAGAAAGTACGACGTCACACACATTTATTTATTTAATTTATTGATTAATTCCATCTTAGTGTACAACTTTACAGATAACAATCCAAAGCGTTATACACAGCACATATAAAATCATAATAAAAATACAATTAGCATAATGTCAATAAAATAAAATTAGAATAATGTCAATAAAATAAAATAAGATCAATGTCAGATAAAATTTATTTATTTATGAAATTCTATACAACAGGTATACAACAATGCAGATAACTTAAATATTTTGATATTAATTCTACTTGAAAACCCACTATGTATATACACAGAAGTTAATTAAAGAAGGCGTGAATATATGTATAAATATTTTCTTCATAGTGCGCGTGTTTAGACATCGAGTATTTATATTGAATGATGATAGTAGTGAAGTGTCGATTTCGCAGTGAAGAATTTCATGAAGATACAAATCTTACGCCTGTTTGCAAGTGTTTCGATTCCAAAACGTTCAAGTCTAACCTCGTAGCTAGTAAGTTTGCGCTTGAGACCGTGTCGATTTCAATACAATCAAAAATACAATTTGCAAATCACCTTACATAATGTCAATAAAATAAAGTTAGATTAATGTCAATAAAATAAAACTAGATCAATGTCAGATAAAATTTCGATATAATCAGTTTAAATTACAACATCACACAATCCTTTCACACATTCTCCTCGCAGAACCTGCCACAATCTAGCACAATATGTCTCCATGCATCACCAAACAGATCAGTCAGTGGTGCTGCAGCCAACAGAGCGTTGAGACTGTCCCGCGCCCTCACCAGCGGAGACTGCTGGTGCGCCACATATGAACACCGCAGACCTGAAGTTTTTTTTTCTTTTTTTTTGAAGCCGGGATTTGACCCCGGGACCTTTCACTTGGGAAGAGAACCTCGAACAGCATCACCACAGAGATCGTCGTACTCTACTTATGTTATTCCTTTATTGTTTCACACCCGTGTAATATTTGTAACCTCGAGACAACAAAATGTGAGTTTCACTCAACGAGACCTTTTATTAAAATCTGTTAACATCTGTAGGGGTCATTAGTTCGCAGTAGGTCCCTTTTGCTGAACAAAGCTCTCCTCTAATCCAGAAGCTTTTAGGTTCAGTTTAGGAGGAGTATAATAACTAAGGCGCGTTTAAATTCTCGTTTAAATTCTTGTTAGGGGGAACGTGTCAGATGGCTCGGAATGGGAGATTGTCTGCGAGATTCTGCAGATCAAGAAATAACACGAATATCCGTGTAATTGTAGAAAACTGAAAATCCGTGGTCTAGTTGTTTCACACCCACTTCTCACGCAGGAAATACAGGTTCGAATCACGGTGCTGACCATGCAAGAATGGTAATTTATCTTATACATTATACGGACGTTCTAACAGAGATCGAAAACATAGCTGCAAAGAGTGGCTCAAGCAGGAATAAATACCAGAGTGAAAAAAGTTTCGAGTTTATTAACTCGAAACTTTTTTGAATGAGCGTTATGTATTTCTAACTAAGAGTCACTGACAGTTCGATTCGCATACTTTTTCGATGGGTAATTATTCCTGCTTCCTACACAGAATTCAGAATGTAGCACCGCCTGAAAAGTCAGAGCGCTACAGTGCTGCGCTGGCGTTGTACCACACGGGTTTTTCTAGCTCATATTGAAAAATTTATCGTCTAAATTGCCAGTGGGGTACAGCGCCTGCAAGTACGCTCGGACATGACCTAGTCCTGTGTGTCACGCAATGCAAGCTTCTTGAAGATACTCAGATTTTCATATCTTGATTGTGCTGAACATAAGCAGCGCGAGAAATAGTTCCTGCCTACCCGTCATGTTCAATTATGAAGGGGAACTTGGAAGCACGTACTGAACTCATTTTGCTAAACGCTGTGATCTCCCTAATAAGCAAGGACCGTAAACGAATGCCGTAATTTGGTAGAGTCTACCTATTATATCAATCAAGATCATGTTTGTTAAAGTATACCAAAATCAGGTAGTGGCTGCAGAAGCTGTGGCCCACTGGTAATTTAGCCGTGAATTTGCCATAATGAGCCAGAGAAACTCGTGTGGTGCAACGCCGGCGTGGCGCTGTGGCGCTCTGGATTTTCAGGCGGTGCTTCATTCTGAAAAGCCAAAGTGGCAAAGCATGGTCCAGTGTTATACTCCATCAGCTTTTCTAAGACGCATCCGGACCAAAGTCCGTCAGTGGTTAATTAAATGACTACTGTTTTCGTAATTCATGAAGGCAACAGGGAATTATTTGTGGTTGGACGTGTACACTAGGAAACGCAATTAGTTGGGCCGAGTTGCATTCTAATGCGCCCATCTTCAATCGAGATTCAACACTGTTCTCTGAATAACTTGACAACTTCAAATAATGCAGAGAACAGCATTTACTCGAGTTCGAAGTAGGGAGAAGCATTACAGTCAGAAACACAAAGAGACACTGTCGATTATCTTTGCTATAGATTTTCATCAGTATCTGTACGGCCTGAAGTTTCTACTGAGGACCGACCACAGACCCCTTGTCAGTATATTCAGGCCAAACACCGATATCCCAGTTCCCAGATGGGCATCATCTGCCTATGATATCAACATTGAGTATTTGAGAACGGTTCTTAATACGGCTGACGCTCTATCGCGGTAAATAAAAACACTCAGGGAGGTAGGAGAAGATGTTTTGCGGAAGCAAACATACCTACATTTCGTCACGAATAGGGCATTCTTTTAGATTATTCTCAGATTAAACAGAAAACCTCATCTGGCCCCATTCTATCGAGGGTACTAGCGTATGTAGGAGAAGGATGGCCCCAACAAACGGAGATTAGATACTTAAAACCTTATGTAAACAGACAAAAATAACTTGGCTAATTCCGTTTCTTACAGTTCATGCATTAGTGCAAAGTGAGCGTCTAGTTATGAATCGAGCTCTATCGCGACTATACACTTTTGACGACCTCTGCGGCACAGCGGTTTTGGCTCTGCCTACCATCCGGGAGGTCCCGGGTTCGATCCACTGGCTGGGGGTAAGAAAAAAATACCCAGGTCTTGGATGTGTATATGTGTGTGTCGTCGCTGATTCCCACGACACAGGGTTTCCTAGTGTGGGGCCATAACAAATGTAAGTAAATTTTTATATTTATATTTATGCTTTTAACTCGTAGGTGTGTGATAGCCCATTCTTATTATTATCACGTATGTACCACTTTTTATTTAATTTTATGAGAATTTTGTTTATTTTAGGAAACACTTTTTCTGGAATATTACCTGTAATGGTCGTCATGAAGCTGGTTACCTCTGGTTATAAAACTAATAAACTACAATATCCATAGAGTATTTGGGTTCCGACTGACATCTGAGTTATCGAGAGACAGGAAACTGTTGACACTTGAAAGATTCAGGACATCCAACTTAACGGCGAAGGGAATGTGAACAAATCTCTAAGCCATATTATATGTTCAATCATAGTCATGTAAAATGTATCGTGCTGTGGAATCAGTTCCCAAATAATCAAAAAGACTGTAGAGAGCAATGAAGGACATGATTTTAGGGTTCCGAACCCAAAGGTTGTCAAACGGAACCCTATTACTAAGTCTCCACTGTCCGTCCGTCTTTCCGTCTCTCCGTCACCGGGCTGCATCTCATGAACCGTTGTAGGGTTTTCGCTACACTAACCGCTGTACCATAAAATTACTCACCAAATTCAGACAGGATATGAAAATTGGTGTGATATCCTTTTCATGTTTTAAGGGACCTGAACTTTGCACTCAAGTAATGTCTTCTGATAAAAAGTCCAGCTTTGCAAACGACTCCCGAAATGGACTTGATTTCCAGCTTTGTTCGTATGAATACATCTTTCATGAATGTTTACATGAATGTTTACATCTTTCACAGCACTAGTTTTTGACAACATTCTATTTCATTTGATCTGTGTTTTTTATACGCTTCATATAGTCTTTATCTATGGCTCTTGCTGGCCCTTAGGGTTGAATAACATGAAATTCATAAGCACAAAACATGTTTGAAGTTTGGAACATTGGATGGATTTTTGAAGTTTGGAACAGTATTCCCGATTTTGAACCTTATGCCATGGTAATAAAATTTAAAACCGATAACGGAAAAGTAACATTATCTAAAGCCAGTTTTATTCAAGAGGTTAAACTTGGAAAACCAAGCTAGGTCAATTTACGGCTGCTCTCAAAATATGCGCTCTACCAAGAGGCCAGATTCCTCTAGCTAGTCCGGGAAACCTAGAAGAACCCTGCTGGAAGAAGTTATCCCTGCTGTGTATCCTACCTGAATCCTGCTAGAGGAAGAAGCCCCTTTTGTGCATCCTATCTCACCCGGGTCATCCGCACATTGCTGCGCGGCCTAGTCTGGCCGTCGGACTTACTGCCCGTCGCTGACTCCTGGCCGGTGCTTCACGTCCCACGTTGCCCTACTGCCGGCTGGTGTCTCCAGGCCACTGTTGGCCGACTGACCGCTGGCAGGCGAAGAAGCTTTAGCAGTTGTCCGGACAACTGCTACTGCTTCTTCGCCTGCCAGTGTCTCTGGACTTCAGCTACGCCCGAAGAACTTTTCCCGGCGTCAGGTCAGGGTTTAGAGCTTTTTCTATAGTCACCTAAACTGGAAGAACTTGTGTATGAACTAAATCAGACTCACTCTATATTTTCATTTCTTTTAGGACCTCCTCTCAAAATTCTCTTCATTAAGCTTCCGTTACGAGGGTTATTCACACCAACCCTTCGCAACGTGATACCGTTATAGGCAGAGAGTTGAAATTTTCACAGAATTTGTATTTCTGTCGCTACAGGCACGAATAATTAACTACACGAGATTTTGAAGATTAAAGGAGGGACCCCAAGAGGCGAGTTTTAATAGCGAATTACCAAAACACCTTCATTCGAATATCATCGAAGAATTTGCTAGATATCTTAGCGTGGTGCAATTGGTTTGAAATTAGATCTGCTGTCTGTAGGGACTGGTGTCTATACCAGATTCCTATTTTGTTTTGGTTTATATTTTTAGTCTCAAGTTTTTTCGTACAATGACACGGAACACTTTGCGTGCGAGTTCGACCCGCAGTTAATGGGAATATCGGAATTTAGGAACACTCGAAATGGTTTTCACAGTTCGATGCCCTTGTTTTTTTTTTTACAAAGCCAAATAAATAATTAGTTGCTTGACCTACCATAATTCTCAAGGTAACTAAATAAAAGTAGGTAGGAAGAGTACTCATATAAATAAAAAATACTGTACTAAGCGAGTTTGAAAATGGAATCTATGAGTAAAGGACTAGGGCTCGGATTTCCAGTAGTCAGTTTGATTCGTTAGTTCGTTTTGTTTACGCCTTGAGAATTGCACACATTGGGTGACCAAATCCATTAATCAAAAATGACCCTGTACGCTTTAACTAGTAAGTAAGTTGCATAAGTTCCACATACACGAAATTCTAAAGTGTTGTGTAAAATGTTATAGGACTTATGATTTATTTGACTTAGATGCCTACCGAGCCCTTTCAACCGACTTCAAAAGTGGAGGATCTTTATTGCACTCACATGACTGTAAAAATAGCTTATGATATAAAAGAAGTGTACAAAGGCGAGCTTATCTCTAAATAAGAGATTTCTTCCAGCAAACCATGTTGGATAGGAGACGGAGATGATAGGTAAGGGAAAGAATTGCGCGTACAATTAAGACTATATTCTAATATAATACATATTACACATACATAAAACCCTATTGCTAAGAAATATAGACTACATACACAGTTACATAAATACAGCATATCAATAAATATCTTACAAATATACTAATACTAATACATTATATAGCTAAATAGAAAGTGAAAGATAGTGCTTCTTTAGTCGGTTCTTAAAGATATTCAGTGATGGACTGTCCCTGATGGTGCAGGGAAGTTCATTCCACAGCCGTATAGCGCGGATTCTAAACCCGTGCTCGTAGGTTGCAGTGGAGCGTTGTGGGGCTTTAAGCATAGTAGCCATGTGAGTTCTCCGAGGCCTGCATGAAGAAAGAAATTCGAAGCGATCACGCAGGAAGTTAGGGTACCGAGGGTTCCACAAAATATTGTAGAGCAGGCATAGGATATGAGAGTCCCGTCGAAGACGAATCGGAAGCCAATTCAACTCCCTGCGATGTTGAGAAACGTGATCATATTTTTGCAGTCCGAAGATGAACCGAATCCCGAGGTTTTGAAGTCGTTCGAGTTTGTTCAGTTGCTCTTCATTTGCGCTTACCCAGCAAACATCAGCATAGTCAATGAGGGGAAGTAAAAGAGTCTGGGCGAGAATAATTTTGGTCTGACGAGGAATAAAGTTCTGAAGTCTCCTGAGAGAGTGAAAGATAGCGTAAACTCGCCTGCTGACCTCGCTGATATGCGTTGACCAGGTTAACTGGTTATCGAAAACAACACCCAGGTTTTTCGCTGTGTCGCTATACATGATTACGGTACCGTTATAAGATACAGGAGGGACAGACTGTTGCTACAACAAACATAGTGAGTGTCTGGTACCTATAATCATGGCCTGGGACTTGTTTGGGTTAACCAGTAGCCCAAATGACGAGGCCCATCCTCTAATACCCTCTAAGTCAGCGTTTAACGCCTCCACAGCGGAGTTTACATTATCGGGAGAGAAGTGGCGATAGATTTGTAAGTCATCCGCGTAAAGATGATAAGAAGATGAGAGGGCATCGGAGATGGAGTTAATAAATATAGAAAATAGAAGAGGAGAGAGAATGCCACCTTGGGGGACACCGGAGGTGACGTCACACCAACCACTGTTTACAGTCACGAAGGTATGAGTCGAACCAGCTGACAGAATGGGAAGAGAGATTAAGAGATTTGAGAAGTTCAACGAGAATGTCAAAGTCAACACAGTTAAAGGCACTGCTGAAGTCGAGCAGGGTAAGCACCGAAAGCTGCTTCTGATCCATGGCAACCTGAATATCATCCGACACTTTAAGCAGAGCCGTAACTGTGCTGTGACCCGGTCTGAAGCCTGATTGAAAAGGATTTAATAGGTTGTTAGAGGATAGATATTGGGAGAGCTGGGTATGGACAATGGATTCGAGGACTTTTGATAGGATCGGCAAGATGGAAATCGGGCGATATTCTTTGAAGCAGGTGGGATTGGATGATTTAGGGAGAGGGATAACTAGTGCATGTTTCCAAGCAGTAGGGAAGGAGCAGTTTGAAAGGGAAAAATTTAAAATGTGCGTTATGGCCGGAAGCAGGTCATCTAGGATAGTGAAGATCATTTTTAGGCAGATGTTGTCATGTCCGACTGCTTTGGAGCTAATCGCCAACAATGCCCTTTTAACTGTGTCAACTCCGACATATCTCATGTTGAAGGGAGTGGTTTTGGGAAGTGATCTAGAGCGCAGGCTCCGAAGAGTGGCTTGCTTGACAGTAGAGTCCATCACAACGGGCGGTGCGGAGAGAAATTGATTAAGAGCGTTGAGATCGACATTACCTTAATGCGTGTCCTGGGCCTGGGACTTGCCAATACCAAGTGTCCTGAGAAATTTCCACACCTGAGCAGGAGTGATTACGAAGCGATTTGTAGGTGAGAAAATTGTCATCTGTCGGATCCTTTTTGTACCTGCACTTAGCCCGATCTCTCTTGGTCATAAGTCGCTCGATATCATCGTTTAGCCAGGGAGCAGGCAGGTGCTTCACTCTAACTTTTTTAATGGGAGCATGTTTGTCGTAAAGTCCCAGGACAATTGTATTGAAGCTGTGAATTTTGTCATCAACGCTCTCGCTCAAGATGACAGGGGACCAATCGACCAGTGAAACATCAGACTTGAGGGAATCCAGGTTGATGGCTTTGAAGCTGCGAGTTTCAATAAATTTGGTTCTGCACTTAGGGGACCTAATTTTATATGAGACGTAAATGAGGTCGTGAAAAGAAAAAGGTGAGTTAAGTTGACCATGAGTGGCCACCTTATCCAGGTTGGAAATGATTATGATGTCAAGAAGAGAGGGCGAGCAATGTGGCTGGGAATGGGTGGCCGCAAGCGGCAAAATGTGCAGATTGTATGAATCTACTATTGACCTAAGCTTGGCTGAACGAGAATCATTTTTGAGGAGACAAGTGTTGAAATCCCCAAGAATGAGAGTGTCATCGTAAAGTGGGGTCAAATCATTAAGAATAGATTCAAAGGTGTCGAAATAATCAACACGGAGAGAGGGGCTATAAACAACACCATTCTTGGTGTTGTTTATTGTGATAAAGAAGAATTTCGAGGAAGAGATATTCGGCAGACTTGGAGTACTGGCTAGGGGATGCGCTGATCATCTTGCACGGAATATCCGCACGCAGGTAAACAGCAACACCTCCATCCGCTTTCCCGACTCTGTCATTCCTGTAGAGCCTGAAACCTGGAAGAGAGTACATAGATGAGGAGAGTGAAGGCTTCAGGAATGACTCGGAGACAAGGATAGCGTCCACATGTTGGTCACTAAAAGCCTCGATAAGATCGGTGTAGCTCGTGTGAATGCTCTGAGCATTGATGTGCACAATGTTCAGATTCTTCCCAGACCCACCAAAGACAGTTCTGAGTTTGACAGAAAGTGGTTCTTCCACACTGGAAATGTCACTTTCTGCACTTACAAATTCATCGCTAGACGCACACTACCAGAAGCCATCGTTATTGAGATTCATATTATGTAGATAAAATAATATACTATAATATAATATAAATATATAACTAGGTATAGGAATATACCTAGCTGAAAATATATAATGATTAAGGAATCAAAAGAAAAAAAAAAGACTAATATAAACCAATGGGGTGACCTAAACCCTCACCAGGCATGGATTGTTGTAAGAAATCAGAAAACCTACTATTACATTGTAAATAAACATCACACACACACACACATACACACACACACACACACATACACACACACACACACACACACACACACACACACACACACACACTTTACACAATAAGAAAGCAATAAACTATAGCGCTATTAATAGAATAAAATCCACAGCAAAGAGGTAAGCGCAAGACGGACCGCGACTTCAAAAGCCGCACAATGGCACTTAAAAAAAAAAAAACTATCATACTGTGTCAATATGCTGTCAATAGTTGCAAATAAATCTTTTCAGTTCGGTTGCATTTTATTTTATTTTTTTAATGTTTGTTTCTTCAAAACTGGAACTATTTAAGAAGCGATTTGAGAAAATCTTTTTTTAATTGAAAGGTTGACCATCGAGTTTGGTCCCATTTATAGAAAGTTAGGAATCGGTCTAGTAGTTTTGTTTCTATGTCAAAAAGACTGGAATTTTGATATCATCATCTTATAACAATGACTAAGGTCTTCTCTATAAGTACCGTTACATTAGCTTATAATGTCGTGTAAATCGTGTGGACTTGACTGTCAGACAGACAGATTTTGTAGCTTTGTTTTCGTATATTTTGATGACATTCGCCTTTTGCATCCTGACCGAGGAAGAGGGGTTTGGTTTTTAAAAGTTTTTAACTTGCTGAATTATGTGTGGTGTTTACGTCCTTTGTTTGCATTTTTTCACGTGTGCCGTATATTCGTATTGTATTTAGCTCACATGTCACTGTGGGATATAATATGTCGGTATTACTTTGTATCCCATAGTGAAAAGTGAGTTTTATTATATTATTGATTATCGGAAGACAGATTTCGTAGTCTCGTAATTTCCGATAACGATCTTTGATCATGTAGCCGAATTAGTAATTTGTTGGCGTTTAAATCTGACGAGACTATGCCTTCCAAACTCGACTCGACTTAAAGCAACAAATATTTGTCCTTTTGCATTTTTTTTGCCACGGTCAATCACAGCTCTTTCTAGGGTTGTACCCTGAGTTAATAACTTTGACAGCCCAGCTTAATTTAAGAGGCAGCATACGACGCTCCACTTCTCCGTCCCCCCTTGTTGTCTGAAACGTGGTGTGCAATGCTTTCTATCTTTAAGCCTCAGACCAACAGTTTCATCATCATCTTCTACAATGACGACAATCGCACCCCGACAGGGGAGGAAGGGCTTGAAAATGAAGTCGTTTTTTTACGAAAATAAATTTTAGTTCCGCCCATAGATCCACCTTTCATAATTTCATAATTCTTTATTGCACAAAGATAAATAAAAAAGTTACATTTGTTGAAAACTTATGTACAAAGGCCAGCTTATCTCTAAAAAGAGATTTCTTCCAGCAAACCAAGGCATGATAGGAATAATTACCAAGAAAGGCTAGGCAGTGCACAATATCAAATAACTTATCTATAATAAATAAATAAATTGAATATCTTGTAGTGTTATGCTACTTACATGCCATTTTCCAGTCTGATTTGATGGTCTGCATTTATCTCACAGCTGGATATTTCGTATCACCTTTATTTTCATAGGACCCTGTAACGTTTTAAACCATAAGAACACAATAACAAATCATTTTCACTTCGTATTTTCACACTATCAGCACTTTTAAATCGATGTCGAAGGGGTTTACCTTTGGTGACCTTGTATTTGGCTTTCTCCGAAACTCTGCAATCTCGGGCTTCGTGCGCGCTGGTGCGCTACCTTTTTATATATCAATAATGTCCCAATTTTCATTGTTATCTTGTTGTTTTCTCTATTACGAGCCTGAAATCAAAATCTGACATATTTTGATATCGTTGTTTATCTGGTTGTCATGGCAATGTCCATTCAAACTCATTAGCGGTCCGATATGTTTACTTCAATACTTTTACAAAAATACTTTTTCCCTCTTGGCCATTCACAAAAATTGCTTTTAACTTAAATAATTTTTAGAACTCTCCAAAAAGGGTATAAGAGCGGAACATTGCTGAAATCGAAAAAAAGTCTCGCTCCAGCTCTTGAAGAGGAAGCATCACCTAAAGGCCTTATCCCGGGGCCGCACTGCCCCGGGATCCTGCGAGCCTCTGCTGAGTCGCCTACTGTTTGCTGCTGCTGCCTTACTGCCGTTTCCAACCACCTATACCCTGACGTGCTGCCGTCTCTAATCAACTATACCCTGACGTGCTGCCATCTCCAACCACCTATACCCTGACGTGCTGCCGTCTCCAATCAACTATAACCTGACGTGCTGCCATCTCCAACCACCTATACCCTGACGTGCTGCCGTCTCCAACCATCTATACCCTGACGTGCTGCTGCCTTCAAGCCTACACCACCTCCAGTTCTCCAACTACTCGCAACTACTCCAGGCTCCGGGCACCACCGCCGCGTGCTCCCTGTTCTGGCCTCCTACTCTCCGTGTCCTTCGCCCCCCTTTTTATATCTTTTGTACCTGTATCTTTTAAAACCTGTGTCACCTCATTCATCCTCATCCTCATATCATTTTTTTTTAAATAATCATTGTAAATCAACATAATAAACTGTCATTTCAAAATTTTATTCTGGTTGTTGTTTCTTGTTTGGTTCTGGTTAGGTTCTTGTCGCTACACGACATTCTATAAAATATGTAAAATAATATATATATATACCAAACTACTAAATAAGTACCAATAGATACATAAACCTGTACATATAGTAATAATATACATACTATAACTACTATCATGAAAGAGATAGGAAGTGCTCTTTTACCCGGTTTTTGAAAGAGAAAAGAGAGGGACTGTCTCTTATCTTGCAAGGAAGTGCGTTCCACAGTCGGACCGCCTGCAACCTGAAGTTGTACCTTTGCTCCTGTCCAACCCAGTTGTATTCAATCCTCACAGCTCTTTGCGCCAAACGCATCCAATGCGAACCCTTTGCTTGATTGGCGCTAAATAGAAGAGCGGCAACCGCATCCAATGCGTATCCTATGTTTGACTTGATTGGCGCTAAACAGAAGAGCGCCAACCGCTTCCATTGTGAACCCTTTGTTTGACTTGATTGGCGCTAAATAGAAGAGCGCCAACCGCTTCCATTGTAAACCCTTTGTTTGACTCGATTGGCGCTAAATAGAAGAGCGCCAACCGCATCCAATGCAAACCCTCTGCTTGACTTGATTGGCGCTAAATAGAACAGCTCCAACCGATTCCAATGCGAACCCTTTAGTTGACTTGATTGACGCTAAATAGAAGAGCACCAACCGCATCCAATGCGAACCTTTTGCTTGACTTGATTGGCGCTAAATAGAAGAGCGCCAACCGCTTCCATTGTGAACCCTTTGTTTGACTTGATTGGCGCTAAACAGAAGAGCGCCAACCGCTTCCATTGTGAACCCTTTGTTTGACTTGATTGGCGCTAAATAGAAGAGCGCCAACCGCTTCCATTGTGAACTCTTTGTTTGACTTGATTGGCGCTAAATAGAAGAGCGCCAACCGCATCCAATGCAAACCCTCTGCTTGACTTGATTGGCGCTAAATAGAACAGCTCCAACCGATTCCAATGCGAACCCTTTAGTTGACTTGATTGACGCTAAATAGAAGAGCACCAACCGCATCCAATGCGAACCTTTTGCTTGACTTGATTGGCGCTAAATAGAAGAGCGCCAACCGCTTCCATTGCGAACCCTTTGTTCGACTTGATTGGCGCTAAATAGAAGAGCGCCAACCGCTTCCATTATGAACCCTTTGTTTGACTTGATTGGCGCTAAATAGAAGAGCGCCAACCGCTTCCATTGTGAACCCTTTGTTTCACTTGATTGGCGCTAAATAGAAGAGCGCCAACCGCATCCAATGCAAACCCTTTGCTTGACTTGATTGGCGCTAAATAGAACAGCTCCAACCGATTCCAATGCGAACCCTTTAGTTGACTTGATTGACGCTAAATAGAAGAGCACCAACCGCATCCAATGCGATTCCTTTGCTTGACTTTATTGGCGCTCAATAGAAGCCATAGCCATTTTTCGATGTGGGCTGAGTATGACAATGGTGTGTACGTTTGAAGTTATGATGTCGAATTGCAGAAATTCAGTATGAGAGAAAGGTAGTCCCTGTGAGTCATGAAATTAGTTGAAAGATATTTTACTGGGCTTTGACTTGACTTGACTGGATAGTGAAAGCAGCTATTCGATGTTGTATAATAACCATAATTATAACTCTATTATAACTACAATTTTGTATAAGCTGTGTTAGTCAACAGCGACTTTATTTAATTTCAGCATTGGAGTAGCCGTTGAAGATACGGCGTCGGGATACAAATGAAGATCACATTCAAAATAATCCTCTGTGAAGATAACGTTTCACCTCGCCCGCTACGCTTCTTTGGTGTTATGATATTTTTACCTTTGGTGTTATTGATTTTAGTATAATTCGTTATGGTAGTTTACCTATGGTAGTTTTTCGCGACTGTCATGGATAAATTAGCTGTAGAATCAATCCATACTCCATTATAAACAATTGTCTTCCACCATTTATAATTTTGTTGTTTGATTAATAGAGGAATTATTTAGATTACGATTTGGTAGAAGCCTTCAGCATATACCGAGGCCATGGTTCACAGTGAAATCGATTTTATAGATAACTGTCACACGACACAACAAAGAGGTTGTTTTTAGTACGTATACTACACGAGCTGATGCCCGCTCAATGTGTAGGGACCCGGACACAGCAGGGAGGTCTGACTCCTGGGCATGGGTAATTACATTTATATCAACTTCAACAAAAAGAAATATAAAAATACGATTTAGACGATGGCATCACGTGATCTACTTTGGTCCAAGCCGTTTGGTTCTTCTTTGTTTTGTACCAATACTCTTAAACGAGAAAATATGACAAATGCTAGTATGGCAATATAGCGCCGGTTGAAAGGGTTGTGAAGAAGTGTATAGATGGTGCTAGTAGGTGCCTGATTTATTTTTGCTACTTTCGCAAAGCTACACGAATATAATGTGAATATGATACGAAGCTATTTGTCATTACCTATAGACACCTATGGCTCTTTATTTAATTTTAAAACCTTTTTGCGGATATATCCGGATATGGCATAACTATAGCATTTTAAAACAAATGCAGGAATTTTGGAACATACTTTTGGTTTGGGTACAGGTGTACCAAACAATAAAAGACAGTTAGATTTTTATGGAAGGAGGCATTGTAGTAAGTGATTGAAACGGAGCGTGTTTGTGTCAACTGTCAAAAGAACATCTAATGTGATGCATTTGTGCTACATGAGGCGACTTGATTTATCATTGCCATTGTCGCTTGAACTGTCTTCGCCAGAATCCTTGAAGACCTCTGTGGCGCTGGGGTTGTTGCTCTGCCTACCAAGCGAGAGATCATGGGTTCGATCCCCGGCTGGGGATAGAGAAAAAAGACACGCCAGGCCTTGCATGTTCAGTGTGGGGCCAGAAGCAATGTATGTGCCTGCATGTATATGCAGATATTGCTCAGTATAAGTCTAATTTTGCTCAAAGACAGTATAAAATTATCAATAAAGAGGCGCGTTATCTTTACAACAAAATAAATAAAACATTAAGTATTTACAAACGCACTACTAGAGAAGCTAAACAGTTGCTTACAAAATGGCTTACAAGTCTGGACTATGATGAGGTTGAATCTTTGTTCAAACGTTCCATTTTAATAGTGTCTTTGTATAAAAATGTATCTTAATAGCCTATATATATATATATATAAATTTATATATAAATACATATACAAATTAGCACTAATACATATAACTGTAACTTAAATAATAATGTAGAACATAACTTGTTAAGAATTAATTAATTACCTTAAAACTATGATAAAATAACTTAAACCTTACAATCTGTAAAACAACTTGTCACTTCTATTACAACAAACTTTGTTTAACTAAGTAAGGTAACTATCAAACTGATAATAAGCAAGTAGATTGTAAATATGTGATAGGGTTTATTTCAAAAGATATATGTCATTGTGGAAAGTAGGAATCTACTGATACAGGTAATATAATACTTAAAAGGAGATCCCATGTCTGTTAAACGTTAATTCTTACTATGAAATAAACAATTTTATATTTATTTTGTATTTGTTATTTGTATGTAAATGTTTATGTTTATTATCATTATCCGAATCATCGTCTTTCGAGCTTCAACACGAATGATAAATGTTTCCGTCATCAGGTGGACTGCATGGTAATTTTTTCGTTATTCATCTTTAACTTTACTAAACAAATTTTATTTTTTTATTTATTTCAATTTGGAAAACCAACAGCTATAAAACAAATTTCCTTGAAAGCTAAAATAGAAATAGAAAGCCAATTAAGTTCAGGTATTCACTTATCCCGTTGATTGACTTTGGGTGCCCTGGGTACCCAAAATGCCGTTATAGGTTTTGAATTCTATTACCATGGCATATAGTTCAAAATTCCGACCCGTTAAAATACTGTACTTATAATTACTTCACAAGATGCTTTCAAAGAAATAGAGCAAAAAATAAACATGTAAACACTCATATTTGTTGCACTTGCAACTTATACACTGAGATATTGGCATAAAAACGATATGAAAAAAGTGGAAGTCCCATCTTTCTCCATCTCCCACGTAACCTTTGATCTGTGCCCACGCCATCTCAGTTGCATGGAGATCCGGCTGGTATGGTGGCAATCGGAGGGCATTGTGGCCATTATCGGATAAAATCTTATCGATACTGAATTTATAAATTGGTATTTTGTAGTTTGTTCAAGGCATGCAATTCGGGTTTCAGCATTGTTTCGTTAAATGATATACCTTTTTGGGTTAAGCAGGCATGTCAATCTGTTGTATTTTTATTTTTGGTGGGCGTCAAGCATCTCGGTGAGATAAAAAATTTGGATAATTATTTTTATAACGCGCTTAATCCTCTTGTTTTTGCCTGGTGTTCCGGGCAGAGCACTGACTAGATAGCTTGTATTATCTTGAGGGAAACCTGAATAGGGGATTGTAAAGCTGGTGGTTATAATTAAATTGAGAAGAGAGTCACAATACCAGTACAGGTTAATTCAAACGAGAGTTGAAGTGCAAGAGAGGTATTGAAAGAAAAACTTTATTTAATGCTAGAGCAATTAATGAAATATAAAGTGGATGAAGTTGATACAGATTGAGAAGTAGTGCAAAATGAAGTGCGCGAACATTTAAACGCTTGATTCTCAACCAATTCCAAACTGTTTGCATCTTTTACAATTCGTCTCACTGTGCTCTCTGAAATTTTCGTAGCTGCAGCAGTCCGTTTGAAATATAGATCAACTTAATTACTATCAGATTCTTTAGTCATGAAATAATCAACAGAATAAATGATTTTTCTTTCCTTCCAACATGCAAAGATAGTTTGATGCACGACTGTAGTTGCAGAGCTCACTCAATGCGGGAGGCAAGGTCAACCAATATCCCCTTCATACCACCAATTTCGCCTATAATTCGCAAGCGCCTTTCTACGTGACGTTCGTTCATAATTTTTTGGCAGTTAGTTGGGGTCATTGTAAGCTCAATTCTGAAAGTTTCAGATTGAGGAACTCAATAGATTTTCAGGCATGATTTTTTGAAAATCTGTAAAATTTGTTATTTATAGTAACTTCAGTTACCACCGTTTTAAATTTTAGTACCATGGCATAGGGTTTAAATTCGCGATCCGTCCCGACTACCCTCGGTTTTTGAGTAGTTATAGTAACAAAACGTAATAATTACGAAAAAATACGTTACGCGTTTTGTTGAACACTTATTTGTAAGATAAAAATTCGTAGAGGATTATTGCATTAGATTTGCAGTAGTGGTCGTGAAACTCCTCCATCAACCCTCAATGAGCCAGCGTGCTCGTGTGATCATACTCGTATTCGTGTAAAGGCCTGTGCCACTCGGTGGCGACATAAATGGGTTACATTTATGTGATTTACTAATTAGGCATAAAAAACCGGTCAAGTGCGAGTCTAAATCGCGCACGAAGGGTTCCGTACCACCGTTCAATGGAAGCGATGGTGTGGAGTGAATAGTTTGGATTTTACACAGCAAAATATTGTTTACAAAGTTATTGGTGCGGTTTCTTTCACACTCCATGTACGTAACCAGGTGCATCCATAAGTTTGTATGTGGATTTGAAAGAATTGTTGTATGGGTTGCCCCCTTAAATATTTCTTTTATCCTGTTTTTTAGTATTTGTTGTTATAGCGGCAACAGAAATACATAATCTGTGAAAAATTCAACTCTCTAGCTAGCTAGGTTCTTGAGATACAGCCTGGTGACAGACGGACGGACGGACGGACAGCGAAGTCTTAGTAATAGGGTCCCGTTTGGAACCCTTCGGGTACGGAACCCTAAAAACCTAAATAAGCTCAAAGTTAATAAAAAAACAAGTTACCCACTACCTATAGATGTAGTTAAAAATGTAAACTAATGTTTCTGTGAGAATAGTTGATCTCGCTTCAATTTCAAAAATTGAAATCCGTCTATACAGGATGATCAATGCAAATGGGTCAGTAGGGAGAACTCAGAAACTATGAGAGATAGCGACATCTGTTCTTACGATTCATGGCTTCAATTTTAGATTTAATAATATTGGCATTTTTTAAATCATACATAACCAGGAAGCGAACCTGGTCGAAGTATCAGTAAACAATGTTAGGTATAAATTTGACAAGTTTTTTTGTTGTTATGACAATTTTATGTTTGTGGCTTATGGTGTGCAACGCAACAGGTGGTGCGAATCATAAGCCACAAGGAACACATTTTTAATATTGTCTAAGTAATTGAAAGGAAAACCCAACAATAAGACAATATTTATTTTATTTCAGTAAATGTGATTGATTGATGTGATTCATAATGATGACTGATTCATATTAATGATGACATTTTGCAAATTATTTAAATTGTGGGCTTTTCGGTCTAATGTTTACACAATATTTCATAGCAAAATTTACTCCTTATACTTTCAAGATCAATTATACAAACACGCGATTACATAAATAATATTGGCGAGGTTCGATTCCCGGTTATATATGAGAGTTTAAAAAAGTTTGAATGTGATTATTATTAAATCTACAATCGACGCCATGGTTCCTACGAACAGATTTCGCTATCTCTTATAGTTTCTGTCTTCTCCATACTGACCCATTTGAATTGATCACGCTGTATATAAACGCTACAGCAAACGTCCCCACCTTTTACCCACTCCACTCTCCCCCTTTTGGAATTTATTACGCAACATCTCTTGAAGAATGAAGTCCTCAGTGTGCTGTCTCTCTAATTTGATTGAAATCCATCGATAAATAACTCTACAGCAAACGTCCCCCCTATTTCCCCCCCGGTCAAAATTAACGTTTGACTTAATTTTTTAATTAAATCAAGGATCTTGTGTGCCAATTTTCGTCCAATTCAGTTGGAAATGTGACCTGTAGGAGAGACAAAAGCATTTTTGGCCATTTTCGATACTGGACGCTTCGCGCGCTTTCATCGCCAATTGGAAATGTTTGTTCACTTTTCATAATTATTGATAATTTTTATCTCGCGAACCTGAAGTTTCCGAAAAGTAGATTATTTTTTTAGGGAGTAGAATCCCTTTTAATAATTCTATGCAGTATTATGTGTAGATTTGAAAAGATGTTATTTCGCTATCTAACGCATGTGTTACTATTGAGAAACGGTAGTAACGTTCATAAATTATGAGTGAGATTGCGTAAGGAAGCCATATTTAGGGTTCCGTATCCGAAGGGTGCCCAACAGGATCCTATTAATAAGCCTCCGCTGTCCGTCCGTCCGTCCGTCAGCGGGCTGTATGTCATGAACCGTAATAGCAAGAAAGTTAAAAAAATCACAAGAGTGTGTATTTCTATTGCTGCCATAATAAAAAATAATGCCAAAGACCAGTTTTTATAAATTATAGGGGTCCCAATAAAAAGAAAGACACCGGTTTAGTACGATTGTACGGGTCCTTTCGTAAGCGGTTTTTTTCAAATGTCGAACTTTGAATGTAAGTAAATAAGTCTGAGGCTGATAGAGTTCAAGGCTTATACCAATATAAGCCTTGAACTACAGGGGGCTACTACAGCCTTATTTGCAAAACGTTTAAGTTTTTAGACCATTAACTTCTTACTACATGTGGTGTAGACCGTAGGTCACTCGAAATAGTTTATAACGTTCGGTAGCACGGTTTTGACCAATTACATACAGGGTACGACCTCTGCGGCGCTGATGTTGTGGCTCTGCCAACCATGGGAGAGGGCTCGGGTTCGATCCCCGGCTCTGGATTAAAAAAAAACAGGTCTTGGATGTTTATATGTGTGTGACGTCGCTGTTTCTGGTTCCCATGTCACAGGGTATCCTGGTGTGGGGCCAGAAGCAATAATAATGTAAAATAATATAAATGGTTATTTTTGGACCCTTAGCCAAAAGTGAGTATGGTCTATGGAAATAAATAAAATAAAAAATTGTAAAAAAAACTTTTTCTGTTTAAAATCCGCATTTTACACCACTATGTAAATTTTAAATGTTCTAGGTGCGTTCTGTCACCCTTGCGCACAACGCGCCGCAATTGCGAGCATTTGCATAATTTTAATTTATCTTAGGGCTAGTTTGCTAAGAAATGTAAAAATAGAATGTTTTTTTATTTCATAAATTGATTGTAATACTATGACGTGTTTTTTTTGCCTAGGTGTCCAAAAATATCCCTGTATACAGTGTGAATCTCTATAAAGTGCACATATGAAACAGGGATGAATAGGATCAAATTTTATAGAGAAAAAAATCCTCCTTATTTTTTTTATATTTTGTGAACTTGTATATCTGTTGGCTATACAGCCACAAACAAATAATGAATTACACGATATTTTATAAAAGGGTCCCATACAAGAGGCGAGTTTTAATAGCCGTGAACCCTGCAAATTAGCAAATCATCATCAATACGTCATCATGGTTGTTTATCTATCTAAGTATAATATTTATCTATATAAGTATGTGTATCGTTGTCTAGTACCCAAGATACAGGGAATCCTAGTTTGGGGCTAGTTCAATGTGTGTTAATAGTGTCCAAGGTATTATTATTATTATTAGTATTATTATAACGTCATCGGTCGCGCAATTGGCTTAACATTGGATCCGCAATCTTTAAGAACTGGTGTCAATACCAAGTTCGTTTTTTTTGATTTTGTTTTCTTTTGTCTTAAGTTGTCACGTACGGGACAACTTAAGTAGTCCTACCCGCACTTGACCAACTTTTTTGGGTTATTTCAGTAACCCTGTATTATTTTTTGATGGGAATAACGGAATTTAGGCCCGCTCGAAATGGCTTTCCAAAAATCCCCTCTCCATATATTTTTTATGCATTTTAATATATTTTTTCCTTTCAGTTCAGTTCAGTAGTTTATTGCCGTAAATGTCATGTTTATACAAGGTCTTACACATAATTATAATAGGTAGGAATCAATGTCATTTTACCCTTGGGGCATAGCAATTACAATACACGTATCATAAGACGTAAAAATAAGAAAATCGTAATAAATCAAAATAATACAACAACAATACAAATACAAATACACAAACAAACGGGCGATTCTTAGAACTAGTCAATTAAATACTACCAAATAACTAATTCAAAATGTCATACAATTAATAATTATAAAATTCATTCAACCCACTAAAATGTCATCAGTATTAAAATTTATAATTATAGAATTCGTTCAGATCATAGGGACATATTTTTATTAAATGCTGTCTTAGAATATTAAAAAAAATTGTGTCTGGCAAAGTTTTTATTTCGTCGGGGAGCTTATTATAAACCTTTATGGCAACCATCTTTGCGCATCGAGAGTATGCGACAGTCCTACAAGCTGGCACCTCCAGATCGCCCTTTTGTCGCTTGTTGAGCCGTTCACTAGCTCCTAGGGGTCTCATTGGAAACTTTACCGGATATCGCCTTACCAGTTTGCAGAGTTCTATTATGTACAGAGCTGTGATTGTGTGGATTTTAAATTTTACAAAGGAGTCTCTACATGAGATCTTGTTTGACTTGAGTCCGTCAATTATCCGCACACATCTCTTTTGCAAAACGAATACTTTTTTTATGTCTACGCTATTGCCCCATATTGCCAAACCGTACAGTAACCTAGACTGGACGAATGCGTAGTATGCCTGCAAAGTAGCTCTTAAGGTAGAAATTCTTGCTAACCCTCTCAATGCGTAACAAAAGCTACTCAACTGGTTTCCCACGCACTCAATATGTTTTTTCCAGCTCATGTA
The DNA here is from genome assembly GCA_949825045.1 of Argyresthia goedartella. Taxonomy (NCBI): domain Eukaryota; kingdom Metazoa; phylum Arthropoda; class Insecta; order Lepidoptera; family Argyresthiidae; genus Argyresthia; species Argyresthia goedartella. The sequence continues at coordinate 42,912,161 of OX463806.1, read as the reverse complement.
TTCGTCACTACTGATACCCAGGAATTTGGCATGCGATACTAACGAACAGTTTTGACCGTCAAAGTCCACCGTTAGAGCTAACTCCTGGGTGTTATAGTTCCTGAAATGCACTATGTTAGTTTTGCCGACATTTGTACTAAGTTGGAGTTGCTTGAACCAGCCTATAAGAGTATTTATAGATTGAGATATCCGGTCTGCTATGTTACTCTCTTCATCTCGTTGAAATTTAAAAAAGACAGATACGTCATCTGCGAACATTATGATTTTATCTTCTATCAAGTTTGGGAGATGGTTAACATAGAGAAGGAAGAGTATAGGTCCCAATATGCTACCTTGTGGAACGCCTTTATTAATACTAGTAGTTTCTGATTCTGCATTTATTTGAGTCCTTGATTGGTCCAATATTGGTAGCAGCACACTTTGTTGTCTTCCTTTCAAGTATGAGCTGAACCACTCTGCCAAGTCTTTCAAACTCAAACTCAAACTCAAAAGTACTTTATTACTGTAGATATTTACATATACTTAGCAAACGTCATTTTTTGCCTCTTCTCTACATTGGACCACTGTGGGAGAAGAAGGGCGTAGAAACTCCCACAGATTGATTTTTAGATCTCTTTTAAAAATAGGTTGTGCTTAACAAATACAATTATGATTTATTTTTATTTAATAAGCTGGAATAAATAATTACAAAATTATTAACAGCAAGGTCTGTGTTGAGCCAGATTAACCCCATACAGTCCTGTCATTTAAGTAATCTTGAACATTTTATTATCCCTTTTTCGACAAAGTCGCCTTAACATGCTTTTTAAATTGCTCAAATGGCAATTTCAAAATCTCCAGAGGTATCTTATTGTAGTAGAGAATGCACTGACCCTTGGAAGAATTGCTAACCTTCGCGAGTCTAAAACGGGGCGCACATAGTCTGTGATTATTTCTTAGGTAAACATTACAGCTATCGCTAAGTTTGGAAAATGTTGTAAGGTCCTTGCGTACATATATTTTCGAAAATAAATTGACTAGCTACTGTTAGTATGTCAATTTCTTTAAAAAGCTCTCTTAAGGAGTCTGTTCGTTTTAAATTATAAATTGCTCGAATAGCTCTTTTCTGTAAAATAAAAATAGTTTGAATATCCGCTGCTTTCCCCCACAACAAGATACCATAGGACATCACACTAAACGTGAAAGTAACTAAAATATACTAGCCTAGATGTAGCCACATCCGTGCTTTGTCTGATGTTCCTAACAGCGTAAGCCGCAAAACTTAATTTACCAGCCAATTTATCTATGTGGGGTCCCCACTGCAATTTGCTATCAATGGTTATTCCAAGAAACTTCGTATCATTTACTAATTCTAACGTGCTGTTGTCTAACACTAAACTGGTCTCAACTTGCCTGACATTTGGAAGTGAGAATTTGATACACTTGGTTTTAGCAGCGTTTAACAATAAATTATTAAGTGTGGACCAATTCAAGGTTAATGACAATACACCATTAACATCATCAAATTCTCCTTTTTGTCTTTCAATTTTGAAGACCAGTGAAGTATCATCAGCAAACAACACTATGTCAGTTAATTTCTCCACCATGAAAGGCAGATCATTAATATATACCAGGAATAAGAAAGGGCCTAATATGGAACCTTGTGGAACGCCCATTTTAACACCCGATCCATCAGATTTTACGCCGTTAACTTCTGCCTTTTGAATTCTATTGCTTAGGTATGATCTTAGTAGATCCAACGCTTTATTTTTAACTCCGTAATGATTTAATATAATTAATAGCGTATTATGATCAACACAATCAAACGCCTTCGACAGGTCGCAAAAAACTCCGATAGCATCCTGTGCGGCCTCCCATGCAGAATAAATATGAGATATAAGGGTAATATTTCCTGCATCCGTAGTCGATTTACCCCTAGTAAAACCGTATTGTTTGGCGTGGAGTTGTTTTGTACGGTTGAAGTGTGAGAGCATTTGATTGAGTATAATCTTTTCAAATATTTTACTTAGTGTTGGAAGAACAGATATTGGTCTGAAATTTGAAGGATCACCCTTATCTCCCGACTTGAACAGAGGTATCAGTTTACTGTGTTTCATGAGGTCTGGGAAAGCCCCATCGTCAACACATTTATTGAATATATAAGCTAAGTGTGGGGCTATAACTAGAATTACTGAACCAATGACTTTGACTGATATACCCCACAGGTCTTCCGTATTTTTTAAGTTAAGTAATTTAAACGTTTTGACAATGTCCTGGGGATATACATGATGAAATTTTAAATATACATTACTGGCGCTAGTGTTATTTTTTCGGTCGGTCTGTTGTGAGTAAGGGTACATTGGTGAAGAATGTTTCAAAAGCTCGAGCAACATCAGCGCTGGATTTAACAACATCATCACCTATCTTTAGGCAGAAATCATTGTTCCTTGGTATAACTTTGCCAGTTTCGCGGTTTATTATTTGCCAAACTGTTTTCATTCTATTATTTGAATTTTGAATTTTTCTATTAATGTGTAAAGTTTTTGCAGTTCTACAAACCAACTTGAAAGTTTTGGAATATTTTTTAACGTAGTCATGAAATTTTCGATCAAAGTTATAGGTTTTTTGTTCATAAAGGTCATATAAGATAACTCTACTTTTACCAATTCCAAACGTTGCCCAGTCATTAAATTTAGATTTACCGTTGTAGTCACTGACTTTCTTTGATTTAAAAACTTTATTGAATTCTGTCTGAATAATGCTGAAGAAGTCTGAGTAGATTTTGTTTGGGTTCTGTTCATCAAAATCAGGTACTGGCAAATTTATATCTAACTTTTTCATATACGTCTCTAGTCTATGGGATGTAATAGGCCTATAAAATGATGGATCAGTCCTATTTTTACTGGCAATTGGGAATGAAACTGTTTGACCACTGTGATCGGAGGAGGATTTACTTTGTACCAACTGCATAAATATATTTAACTTGGAGGTGAAAGCTTTTGTCGGATGATGAAGGAAGGCCAATACTCCCTGCCAGTAACAAAATTTTGGTAACAAAATAGCGTCACGCCTTTTCACATACGGGGTGGCAGAGGCACAATTGTGCCCATTTTGAGCCAGTTATTCAATACCCCATTTTGCGTGACAGGGGTCTAGCCCATCGCCGCAGCTAAGGAGTTTCTATCTTACTTTTTTAGTAATTGCTAATTTTCACTATTTGTTACCCAAAACAAGAGTATTTGCGGGTACTATGGAATATAGTTTTCATCAGTTGATATCAAAAAACTTCAAAAATATAGTTCTAACTAAAACATTTTTTGCGTTTTTTTTTAATCGGCCGGTAGAGGGAAAAATAAAAAAAAACAAATATAACGAATTTACGTTATGGCAAGACCATCTAGATCTCTGGAAGTATAGGAATATTTTTTATACGAAAGGAGATTTTTTGGACCAATAATTTGTAAATGGTACTGGTAAATGACAAAAACGATACAGGTTTCCGTATAAAAAACACATATTTTTTTGTGAATTTACGGTTTCACATAAAAATGTGAAAATCCTTTACTTGTACACCACAGGTTTCGTTGAAAACTTATTTTTTGTATCTTTTGAAAGTTTATGGGATGTAAATTAATTCCATTGCAAAATAATTTTGTTTTGGGTACCAGATTTTGTGAAAACATCAATTAGGTTCTAAAAAAGAGCCCAAAAACCAGGGTTTTACTTACAAAGCGTAATTTAGTTTTACAGTTAACACTTTTTAGCGTCTATTTGATACTTGGCAGAACCGCCTGTCGTTCATCATCTCTAACCTTTTTTTGTCGATTTAATTTTATCCTCTTCAACGCTGTTTGATATATGCAGTTTATAAAGACTCGCACTGTATATGTACATATCAAGTCAAGTTTAAAGGCCATTTTTATTTAAACTAATATTTCATTTATCACAGTCAAAATTCAAATGTACTTATTCAATCTTGAAATATTCGTTCATCACTGCTTTCTCCGACTTCTATGATAAAATCTTCAATCTCTTTTTCTATTACTATAATTTGATTACTTACTAGATATTCATTTTCTAGTTTCTGAACATGTTTTTCGAAATATTTTTCCGTTCAATGTCACAATTTTCCAGTACTTTTATAGCTAGTTCTCACGCTTGACAATAGTTTATTGGATTTTAACTTTTCATAAAGAGGCAGCTAATAATGCTATTTTGAACACCTACACAATTACACGTTGAAGCCAGGGTTGAAGCAACCGCTTGCGCAACACTAATGACAAAGGTGACGAAGGGCTTGCACGGGTGTGCGGCAGGTGTGCGGGACGTCACCCCCTCCACGTTTTCCTTTCCCCCCTCTGGCCACATAACAATTAAGCAAGATAGATAGTTACAGCTTATCCTTTTTCCCCCTCTGGCCTTATAACAGCCTCAGAAATAAGATAGATAGGTATTGTTTAACAACGTATGTGATATACTAAGGAAAAGAACTATTAACCGTCTTGAAGTGATACACGCAACTTTATCTTTCCTGTTATACTAAAGCAGCTCTCAACTTTTCTCATTAGTTCTTGATACTAAGGGCAGGCGGGTGCCGCCAAATGAGAATTTGCAAAACATAGCCCGCTATTGTGAAACTTTATGTTCAATAGAAGTATATCTTTAAAAAAAGTAGCTCGGGTATAGAATATTAAACCACCTAACGGTCTTAAAAATATTATAAGCTTTGTAAGTGTGTTTAAAAGGTGTCAGTTTTCAAAATGGCTTATGTTTGTTCAGAATGTTATTCCTAAGAACTTTTTTAAAAGACTACAACTGTAACCGTGTTACAAATAAGTACCGTTAAAAACGTAGTGGAAAATATTTCCCGTCTCGTAATATTATTAAGTAGATATTATCTTTCCCACATTCTGAATAGTTTCAATCGAATCAGCCAACATTTAACCCCAAGGCTTCCATGGAGTTCACTAGTTTACTAAAGAGGTAATTGTTAACTAATAGACAAGCTGTTTAAAAGCTGTAGGTCCTTTGACAATTCTCTTTGAGAAATGAGGGGAACTAAAGTTGGTTCGCCAAGGTCATGTTCTGCAGAACCTGAGAATGCTTGGAGGGTAATAAGTATCTGAAGTTCAAGTTTACAAGTTGTACGGTTGGTTGTTCATCACAGGACTTAGTGCAATAGCGAAGGACGAGTTTAACAAGAAATTAAGAAGTCTATAGAAAAGTGGCAGAAATATTGTCTTTATGGATTTATTAAGGACAAGCATCTGGATAAGTTTTGTTATGACACTCGATATGATCAGATAAACTTTTTTTTACCTTGAGACGGCCATATTTTTTAATAAAACCAGGCTATATTACTTCATTTCTGTCTCCGTTTTCCAATCCAAATCCACGAGCGAAAAGAACAATAGCGCGTTGCTGTTCAAGACAAAATTATGCCAGTCACGTTCCCACAACTCGTATGGCTTCACTGTAGCTGCTGTAACAGCTGGCATAAAAATACGCAGTCTTTTGTCTTCAGTGTCTTAGCAGCATCGAGGAATGGGGTCATGGTTTGTCATTGCAAGCTGGATGTCAGGAGTATCTTTATCAGGAGATTCCTGATTTGAAAGCCCTGCCTGAATGGTCGAAACACTACGCCAAAGTGTTTGTGTGTGTGGTTCTTTGTATGTCGCCACAGTTCAAAATGTTTCTATATGGGGCAGTAACTGTTTTGCGCTAGATTGATTTTAAACATTGACAGGCTGATATAGGCGTTTCGCTATGATTTGATTTATGATTTTAATTGATGATTTATGAATGTAATTATTGACATAAAAAGTATATAACATCATACATAACATTACTTTTACACATAATTATAAATCAGTTGAAGCCTTGTTGAATTAGGAATACCTCAAAAATAAAACATCAAAGTTCTAACTGACAAATTGCCATGAAATTACAGTAAATCAGTAGATCAAGATATTTATGTTAGTAAATTAGTATTAGGATATTTTACAGAATAATGAATGAAGTATACGGGGTCATAATGAAGTAAAAAAATAATAGAAAATCAGCCAAGTGCGAGTCGGACTGGCGCACTAAGGGTTTCGTACCATTATCTATAAAAACGGCAGAAAAAAATATGTCTGTTGTATAGGAGCCCTCCTTAAATATTTGTTTTATTTTATTTTAATTATTTATTTTTAAGTGAATATTTAACCAATAATTTTTGGAATTTTTCAAACGTCTATCTGTTGCCGTTATCAATATCGAGCAAAAACGAGCAAAAATCAGGTATGTTGAAACCCCCTTAAATATTTATTTTATTCTGTCTTTTATTGTTTGGTGTTATAGCGGCAACAGAAATAAATCATGTGTGAAAATTTCAACTGTCTAACTATCACAGTTCATGAGATACAGCCTGGTGACAGGTTATCATTATCGAGCATATTTGAAAAACATAGTTCTATCATTCATACAAATTTCACTTGGAACCTCTTCGTCGTCTTCGTCAATATCTTGCGAACCATACACAGTTTTTGACAGTCTTTGATCTAGATAGAACCTTGAGGGACAGGCTAAAATTTAAAAAAAGAAAAAAAAAACTTGAAATTCTGTATACCCTATTGAACTCAGGTGACGTGCGCTGCATTAGTTTTTGTATTTATTTGTAGCAAGGCCTAACGAAGTTAGTTAACAGAAGTTAGAACTCTCTTTTGGAGATAACCTTACAGTGAAACCTACAGAAAGGTCAGTGACCCTGATTTTCAGTAGCTTAGTTTTTAAGGGTCCGTACCGAGCCCTAATGCTGTCACTCACGTGTCCGTCGTCTGTCAATCAGGTGTAATAGACAAATGGTTAAAGTTTACAGTCGTCTACAGCTACAAATTTTCACAGAATAAGCATCTTATTGACCCAAAGCCATCCAAAATGTCAAAAATATTTCCAAAACGTTTAAAGGGAGGCGCGCAAAAAATTCGTTGAGTAGGTAAACACTATATTTCTTGTTTTAAAAATATTGCAAAACAAATTAATGAGAAGTCAACTTTATTTGTACAAAACTTTCATTTCATGTCGTTTAAACTTCCCATTGACCTTGAAATTTGGAGATGATGTTTATCATTAAAAATTTTGTACTACCAAATACCAATATATTGATAAATCATATTTTTTGAATGTCCCTCATTTTTAGGCGTATATTCTACATGTGCAAAGGCCGACACGCACTTGGCAGGTTTTCTTTACAACCAAAAGAGTAGAGAGCTTTCGCACAGAATACAAAATGTACTTACAGAAAAGGTCTAATAAATGCAAGTCTCCGGAAGGTCGCGAGAGGCCCGACATGATGGATACGCGAACCCCTCCAAGATGCAGTTTCTGGTCTAAATCCACTCCACCACCCACCCACCCACTCCTTCCCTACCCTATCCTACAAATATGAATTAAACTGTCGTGCAGTAGGTAGTCTCAGCTAGACTTTTCAAAATTAAACACTGCGTGTAAATAAAGTTTGCGATAGCATAACATTATCGATGGTAACACCACACCAGCCACATATTGATGTTTCCTCGGTCCGTACATTATGTTGACGTGAAACACCGCATAATCTGAAGTGCCATAACAATTCACATACATTGATATGCGTGGCTACACACTCGGTGAACTGGAGCGGTAGGAAATTTCTGACGCGATCAGTCTTCGACAAAAGGCAATTCGTACACGTGTAGACGGTATTCTGGTGGGCAATGATGTATCAGTGGCCACAATGCGACAACAACTGTCAATTTAAAATTCTAGGTATCCAGTTAGTGCGATTCTTCAGGTGTCAAAACCAACTAACTAAGGCACTAAACTCACAACCTTAAAGCCGACTTTTGTTCATTTGTTTAGTTAGTTTAGACGTGTTGCCTGCAGCATCTGTCCCAGTATGAGTTTTTTTTATTCGTTTCTGTTTGGTTCATTAGGTACACATCTTCATATGCTTAGTAAATAATTTCAACAAAAGCATTAAGCGAATGACCATGAACAGTGGAATTACCTATATTGAGCGAAAGAAAAACGGAATCGGAATGTTTTTGCCATCGCATATTGGCTAAATAAAGACTGTCTGTCCGAAATGGTGGGTCATGGTAGGTGAAGGATAAAGCGAAGCGAAGTGTCCTTACAACAACAAAAATTGGTTAAAGACAACAAGACAAGTCGGTTTACGGACGATAATTTTACGTAAGAAAAGCTTAGGCCGATCGTGCCTCTCTATCGCTTGTTCCGCGCTCTCGTTTGCACGCTCGCCACAGGCGGAACCACTTTTTCGTGCTTGCAGCCATCGCTCATCGATACATATGACTTTATCACGTCATATGTATCGATGTTTTTTATTTATATGTTACTCGAATTAAGTCTATCTAGTCACGTTCAAATTTGTCGCGCAAATCAGTAATTTTGTCGGGCAAAGTCAGATGTTTTGTCAATCAAAGCTATAAGGCTGTTTTGGGTACCTAGTATCATACTACCCAAAAAGAATTATCCAAACGCCAAATAAGTCATACCTAAAGTTGAACGCCGTCGGTCGTCCTGAACCGTGATTGTCTTCCGCAATAGGTCCCCAGATTCCCTAGGGGGGGGGGGGGGGGGGGGAAGCGAGGGGGGGGTCCACAACTGATCCGCAAAATTACCATGATCGTGTTAAAACAAATCTAGGTATTAGAAGCCCATTATGGCGAATTGGAATACAAATAAATGGTTGCCATGGTGATTCTTATTTTGAACGCTATAAAGGTTGTGGTAACCCCACAACTCTGTCTGAGAATGCCAAATTACAAGGAACGTATAACTACGATAGGTAAACTGAAGCCAACGATGACACGAGAAACCCGCCGACAGTTTGAGTACCATTGTTCCGAATTGACAGGCGGTTGACAGGGTATGAGAATTACGGGGTGGGATGACGTGGCAGCTTTATACATTATGTGCCCATATGTGCCAATCAAATAAGCAGGGTAACTGACAGGGTAGCTATGGAAAGGCTGTTTAATGAAGGTTTTTAGCAACTCGGCCTACTGACCTAAATAATTAAACATGCAGCTTGTTTATACATATATGTAGAGAACAAGTTGTCTCAGGGGTTATAATGAACATCATTAGTTTCTTTTTGAAAAAATTTTCATAAGAAAAATAATCATATTCACGTCGGCGACGCCGACATTATCAGTTTTCAATAAAAAAAACCTACAGATTTATAGGTTATTATTATTGAAATACCGGTTTCAGATGATATCGTCCGCGTCAGCTTCCTTCCGGTTATGTGGCGCGTTCCGGAAGACATCCCGTATCCGTTTTGTCGGATGATATTGTGAAATACTAACAATATTTTTCCTGGTACAGGTCACTTGCACCTCTTATATTTTCTAAAAGATATGTGGGGTCATGACTTGCTTCCTTGATGTCGAGTCCAACCATACTACTAATATCTACGCTTCTAGAGTGGAAGCAGAGGCTACACGACGTGGCGGCACTCGAAATCATGGAAATATGTTTTTTGGTTAATCCAATAATAACACAGTTATCGGTAAATAGGGGTTGAGAGTTTATTCGTCTAGTCGCACCTTTTACACGATAGATGAAAGAAGTACGCTAATGCTGCTGCGTTGAGTAGAAATCACTTCTCAAACACGTTCGAGCGCGCGCCATTTTTGATACTCCGGTACTCCGGCTATATACAGGTTTTGGTACTCCAGTACCGTCGGACATTTGAGTGGCGCAGCAAGTAATGGCTTCTTTATAACTTTAAAGAAGGGCACTGTCCACTTTATTAAACCGATTATATCGTGTTATATAAATTACTCTAAATGTGTATTTTTATTCTCTTGGTTTGTATTTGGTAGCCTTTAGCTTTATAAAATAGGGTTAGAAAAAAATCTAGTGGTTGACGACAATTTACATCTGAGTAAAAAAAAGAGATAAAGATTTTATTTACCGGCTTTTAAAATGTAACTTGATCGAACAAGTGTAAAAAATGGACAAGTGCGGTCGCACTCGAAGGGTTCCGTACCGTCTATGTCGAACAAGAAAACTTTAAGAACCAAAAAATAATAAAATGAGGAACAAAAAAATATTTTCGAACTTGGTTTCATTACCAGTCCCTACAGATTGGAGTTCCGACGTCACACCAATTGCGCCAACGACGACAATAATACTCATTATGCAAAGGGCATGTAACATTTTGAATCATGATTTCTGCAGCCAGTGGTGAAACGGATGTCGATCGATAGAGTATTTTTTACAAACAAATGTGTGTAATCATAAATTTCTGAAACGATATAATTTTCGATAAATCAGACTTCAAAAGGCAAAAAAAACAACTTTTCACACCTTTCATTCGGAAAAGTAAGTTTTGCTCCACGACGAGAGGGAGCAAAATGCTACTTTTCTGTTCAAGCTACTTTTTTAATTTATTGATTGGCATGTAGCATTTACGCAATGTCCCTATTGAACACAGATTAAAATAATCGAATATAATTATGAAATTCATCGATCGTATGCCAGTCTCCATAGAAAAATGTTAGAACCCTTTTATGATCATATTTGAATGATAGCGATTTGGTAATTCACAGGGCTAGATTATTAAATAGATAGGATATTAAAACAGGTCTCTTGGGGGCCCCCCTTTAATTGATTAAACCTGGTAAAGTTGATGATTTTTGTTGTAGCGTTTATAAATACACATATTTAATAATCCACATGACGACCCGAATGGCCGAGTCGGCAGTGACCCTGCCTACGAAGCCAAGGGTCCCGGGTTAGAGTCCCAGTGGGGGCTGTTTGATTTGTTTGATGAGAACGGATGTTTATACCCTAGTCATGATTGTTTATCTATCTAAGTATAATATTTATCTATTTAAGTATGTGTACCGTTGTCTAGTACCCAAGAAACAGAGACTCCTAGTTTGGGGCTAGATCAATGTATGTAAATAGTGTCCAAGGTATTATTGTTATTATCATCATAATATAATTTGATGATGGTGAGATGGCGGGACGACCTCGCCCGGTTTTTGCCGGGGTGGCTGGAGGTGGCACCGCCGGGATGTGTGGACTCAAAGGGGGGAGGCCTTTGCCCAGCAGTGGGGCACTATCGTACAGGCTACATAAAACAAACATATCTCTCTAGCTATTACGGTTCAGGAGATATAGTCCGCTGATGGACGGGCGAGCGGACAGATAGAGGGATAGCGGAGGCTTAGTGATAGGTTCCCGTTTGGTACCCTTCGGGTAAGGAACCCAAACACATTCTTTCCATTTAAATACAGCCCTCAGAAGTCTAGATCGGGGTCGACAAAATGTCTTAAAGCCCGTAAATTGTGGAAGATTCTAAGCGACGGAAATAGCTTGAGAGCGCACCAATTTTCGTACACGAATCTAAATTATAATATTGCCATTTACCTCACTTAAGATAAATTTAGTTTTCTTAGTTGAAGGTGTAGGTGATAATAAGTAATAGAGTGAACTTCTCAAACGATTCTTTCAAGCTTGTATTACTGTGACACATTTTTTATGGTTTTACCCCTAATTCTCCAAGACTGGCCGCTAATAATGAACTAATTTGGAATAAGAAATAAAACATATAATTGCTTGCTTAAAAATTTTGGTGGTTCGTTAGACATGGATATTTTTTACACCTACACAAAAGTTACGCAATAAATTAAAACAAAATATCACAATTATATCACGTACTAATAGAGCTATCCAATGATAGTTTTGTTTTTATATTTGGCTACGGACCTAATCCAAGATCATGCTCAAACGGAACGGCCGCGCGCAAACAGAATTTTGGTGGATTTCGGTGGAATAATTTAAATAATGCTGAAACTATAATAATAATGTAGCCCATTAATGACCCCGTCGATGAGTACGGGCCTTTACCCGGATATAGATTGAGCTATACTCCACCAAGCTGGCTCAGTGCGGGTCGATAAAGGGCTGTCAGGCTGGCGGTCAACCCGACTGTCAGATGTTTTAAAGGTGCCCTACAACACCGAGTATCGATAAGAGCCGGGTTCTACATCTTAACGTGGCATCCGAAACACGGAAGCGCCCGAAACGAATGCCACATAGAGACGGACACCCATCCAGTACCCGTCCCAGCCCGACGTTGCTACCCGCACGATCGTTTCCGATGTGCGAATACCGTTACGCCACGGACGCTTAAACAAGTGGGATTATTTTAATTTATCTTGCATGCCATGTTAAGCTATCGTGATTTCTTACTTAACTATAACTTAGTTTCCCCAAAATGTACAAATAAAAATCTCTACCAAAAATGGATAAAATCATAAAAAGTGTAGTTGATGTATAATATTTTGATATAAGTAGGTAGAAAATTATTATTAAGGTTAGTTTTATTTGTTTCGGTTATGAATTTTGTCCTTTGTATTGATTCTTCAAATAAAGTAAGGTTTGTATTTTGGCAATTGAAATTGAAAAAAATATTATTAGCTTTAATAGCTAAACCAAATAGTTTAATTTAAAAAACTCGCATAAGTCCGCAAATGATGCCATTTTTTTCCTACATATAATTGCCAACCTTTCACTTTTCTATCACGACAACTTTAAACCAAAACATTTCTATAATGTTCCGCATCGGAACTGGTAACACTAACCACTTAATTACGAATTAGTCTAGAAGGCAAGAATGTTGATTGCAGACACGGTTGAAGGTTGAAGCGGCAATCATCAGCAACTTGACCTAGGGTCAGAGACATTGTGCAATCGATTGCTTAAGAAGTGTGCGTAATTACCAAGGGCGGTTCCAGGAATAGAATACCTGGGTGAATTTTGTTTAGATGACCTTAACGAGTAATATAAATGTGAAGAACGTATAATGCCTCCGTTAGGAAAAAAAGAGTAATAATAATAACACCTTGGACACTATTGACACACATTGATATAGCCCCAAACTAGGATTCCCTGTATCTTGGGTACTAGACACGATACACATACTTATATAGATAAATATTATACTTAGATAGATAATCAACCATGACTAGGGTACAAACATCCGTTGTCGTCAAACAAATATTTGCCCCCACCGGGACTCAAACCCGGGGCCCATGGCTTCGTAGGCAAGATGACAGATGTTATCTTGTAACAGATGATTCAAGCAGCGTCCGATATACATCTACGCTCGTGACTATCAAACCCAATTCTGGAGTGGCAGACACGGCCGCACGCGTTGTGTGTGACGCTGCTGGTAGTGCGTGCTGTCCGGGTGGTATAATACGCCGTTTTTCCCTTTCTTCAGTTAATGCATCAAACCAGGCCCTGTCGTGTGCTGTCATAATATTAAGCATCAAAAGGGCTTTATCAATACCTTAACCTTTCGAGGACATTAACCTTGCAAATAGCCAACATATTTTCAACCATATGGGTTGGCAGTAGAGTCTTACACCAACGAATACATTCCGACACCTTATCGTGTTGGCGGGATCTCAGAGGTTGAGAGGGTTAAAGCATGGTTTTAATTATTATATTTCGTGACGTCTTTCGTGGCGTACGAATTAATTGACATGGAGTCTTAACGGAATTATTTAAAAGTTTTAACAATTTATTATAATACCTCTGCCTTGCAACATATCGTTTCAACAAAATATTAAATCCAGAAGCAGAGCCTTAACGACGGCTCAGCTGTACCCTTACAGACCAAATGTTATTCAATGGTAGTACCCACTATTACCCTCAACTTTCCCCTAGAAACCTAGGGTCACTTACGAAAAAAAATGTTGAGTCTCCTTAATAGGTAACTTGTATACAGTTGTACTGTTCAATGTTGAGTCTCCTTAATAGGTAACCTGTATTCAGCTGTATGGTTCAATGTTGAGTCTTCTTAATAGGTAACTTGTATTCAGCTGTATGGTTCAATGTTGTCTCCTTAATAGGAAACTTGTATTCAGCTGTATGGTTCAATGTTGAGTCTCCTTAATAGGTAACTTGTATTCAGCTGTACGGTTCAATGTTGAGTCTTCTTAATAGGTAACTTGTATTCAGCTGTATGGTTCAATGTTGAGTCTCCTTAATAGGTAACCTGTATTCAGCTGTACGGTTCAATGTTGAGTCTTCTTAATAGGTAACTTGTATTCAGCTGTATGGTTCAATGTTGAGTCTTCTTAATAGGTAACTTGTATTCAGCTGTATGGTTCAATGTTGAGTCTTCTTAATAGGTAACTTGTATTCAGCTGTATGGTTCAATGTTGAGTCTTCTTAATAGGTAACTTGTATTCAGCTGTATGGTTCAATGTTGAGTCTTCTTAATAGGTAACTTGTATTCAGCTGTATGGTTAAATGTTGAGTCTCCTTAATAGGTAACCTGTATTCAGCTGTATGGTTAAATGTTGAGTCTCCTTAATAGGTAACTTGTATTCAGCTGTATGGTTCAATGTTGAGTCTCCTTAATAGGTAACCTGTATTCAGCTGTACGGTTCAATGTTGAGTCTTCTTAATAGGTAACTTGTATTCAGCTGTATGGTTCAATGTTGAGTCTTCTTAATAGGTAACTTGTATTCAGCTGTATGGTTAAATGTTGAGTCTCCTTAATAGGTAACTTGTATTCAGCTGTATGGTTCAATGTTGAGTCTCCTTAATAGGTAACTTGTATTCAGCTGTATGGTTCAATGTTGAGTCTCCTTAATAGGTAACTTGTATTCAGCTGTATGGTTCAATGTTGAGTCTTCTTAATAGGTAACTTGTATTCAGCTGTATGGTTCAATGTTGTCTCCTTAATAGGTAACTTGTATTCAGCTGTATGGTTCAATGTTGAGTCTCCTTAATAGGTAACTTGTATTCAGCTGTACGGTTCAATGTTGAGTCTTCTTAATTGGTAACTTGTATTCAGCTGTATGGTTCAATGTTGAGTCTCCTTAATAGGTAACCTGTATACAGTTGTACTGTTCAATGTTGAGTCTCCTTAATAGGTAACCTGTATTCAGCTGTATGGTTCAATGTTGAGTCTCCTTAATAGGTAACCTGTATTCAGCTGTACGGTTCAATGTTGAGTCTTCTTAATAGGTAACTTGTATTCAGCTGTATGGTTCAATGTTGATTCTTCTTAATAGGAAACTTGTATTCAGCTGTATGGTTCAATGTTGAGTCTTCTTAATAGGTAACTTGTATTCAGCTGTATGGTTCAATGTTGTCTCCTTAATAGGTAACTTGTATTCAGCTGTATGGTTCAATGTTGAGTCTCCTTAATAGGTAACTTGTATTCAGCTGTACGGTTCAATGTTGAGTCTTCTTAATAGGTAACTTGTATTCAGCTGTATGGTTCAATGTTGAGTCTCCTTAATAGGTAACTTGTATTCAGCTGTATGGTTCAATGTTGAGTCTTCTTAATAGGTAACTTGTATTCAGCTGTATGGTTCAATGTTGAGTCTCCTTAATAGGTAACTTGTATTCAGCTGCATGGTTCAATGTTGTCTCCTTAGTAGGTAACTTGTATTCAGCTGTATGGTTCAATGTTGAGTTTCCTTAATAGGTAACTTGTATTCAGCTGTACGGTTCAATGTTGAGTCTTCTTTATAGGTAACTTGTATTCAGCTGTATGGTTCAATGTTGAGTCTCCTTAATAGGTAACTTGTATTCAGCTGTATGGTTCAATGTTGAGTCTTCTTAATAGGTAACTTGTATTCAGCTGTATGGTTCAATGTTGAGTCTTCTTAATAGGTAACTTGTATTCAGCTGTATGGTTCAATATTGTCTCCTTAATAGGTAACTTGTATTCAGCTGTATGGTTCAATGTTGAGTCTCCTTAATAGGTAACTTGTATTCAGCTGTATGGTTCATTGTTGAGTCTTCTAATAGGTAACTTATATTCAGCTGTAAGGTTCAATATTGAGTCTCCTTAATAGGTAACTTGTATTCAGCTGTATGCTTCAATGTTAGTCTCCTTAATAATTATCTTGTATTCAGCTGTATGGTTCAATGTTGAGTCTCCTTAATAGGTAACTTGTATTCAGCTGTATGGTTCAATGTTGAGTTTCCTTAATAAGTAACTTGTATTCAGCTGTATGGTTCATTGTTGAGTCTTCTAATAGGTAACTTGTATTCAGCTGTATGGTTCAATGTTGAGTCTCCTTAATAGATAACTTGTATTCAGCTGTATGGTTCAATGTTGAGTCTTCTTAAAAGGTAACTTGTATTCAGCTGTAAGTTTCAATGTTGAGTCTCCTTAATAGGTAACTTGTATTCAGCTGTATGGTTAAATGTTGAGTCTCCTTAATAGGTAACTTGTATTTAGCTGTATGGTTCAATGTTGAGTCTCCTTAATAGGTAAGTTGTATTCAGCTGTATGGTTCAATGTTGAGTCTCCTTAATAGGTAACTTGTATTCAGCTGTATGGTTCATTGTTGAGTCTTCTAATAGGTAACTTATATTCAGCTGTAAGGTTCAATATTGAGTCTCCTTAATAGGTAACTTGTATTCAGCTGTATGCTTCAATGTTAGTCTCCTTAATAATTATCTTGTATTCAGCTGTATGGTTCAATGCTGAGTCTCCTTATTAGGTAACTTGTATTCAGCTGTATGCTTCAATTTTGAGTTTCCTTAATAGGTAACTTGTATTCAGCTGTATGGTGCAATGTACTGAGGGTTGATACATAAACAATCATTTGTGACCATGTGTTCCTTTGGAAAAGTTGTTCATAATGATGGTTGCTGTCATTGCCCACAATATGGTCAGCATTTTAAAAGTCAGCCTGTATGTCAAAAACACGTGACTTGTGACGTGAATGTTATTTCGGCGAAACACGAGCCGAGCCGTATGAAATAATCCCAAAAGTTAGCAGTATTAAATAATCCCTCGATGAGCCGATTAGACTCAAAAGGGACAAATGTCCTATTTTGCTAATCAAGGTAAAATTGAAAGGTAAAATTATAAACCTAAAATTTTACCTTTCAAAGGTTCGTCTTTGATAAAATACGAAATTGGAACACTAACAGAGCGTTACATTACATTCGAGCATGACAAAAGTATAGGGGTGTAAAAAATCCATACTACGTCATAATTTAGTTGCCACTAACACCCCAACTTGCCCCAGTTCCTGAAAGAGTGGGAAAATGTGTCAGGCGATTATTCGAAGAATTATTCAAAATACGTGATTGGCTTTAATCCGTTGAACAAATGTTCCTTCAGGTAACCGGGCGTTAGTATATTTCTGTAAATGGACAACTTTACAGAAATTGGACTGGATTATGATTACTACACGCCACGGTTAGATTGGCGCCTCGCTCTGATGACGACATAGTGACCGTCACTGTCGAGGGCGAGAGAGGAAAAGGGAAGGAGGAGAGGAAATGCATCCCTCGCGGGTGCCAAGTTGACTTTACTATGCCAGTATTAAAAAGAAAAGAATATAATACCCATTTATTTGCTGTATCAGCATAAACACATTCATATAAAAGATATACACAAGGCAAAGCAGAGATATAAACAACTACAGACAAAAAAAGAGTGTGCTTTAGACCACACAACTGAAGTAAAACTTCTTTAGCTCTAATGCTTCAAAAATACATCTCCTGCACTGTGTCTGTTTATGAGAGGAAGAGAGATTGTCTCGTTCGCCTCGCCCGATCACACTTTTCGTAACGCTCTCGTCACGCATTCGCCAGCTTACTCCCCAAGTCAAGCGTGCGTAAAGAAGTTTTACTGCAAAAAAACATTCACATTCATTTAACACCTATTTTCTATACAGGTACCCCCATAAAGTTGTGAGTGCATCACGGCCTTGTACTGCACTGTATTGTATACTTGTATCATGCATCAGACGAAGTGAACCGAAGTAGTGCATGCATATTTGGATGGGACAACTTAATGTGATGTGTATGTAGTGACCCGCATACATCATTTCGTTTCTGGAAGAATGAGGCACAGTTGTGCCTACATTTTTCCAGAAACGAAATGACGTAGTTTACTCACTTCCAGTATTCAATAGGTTCAGGGGCTAGCCCGTCCCCGCTATGGATATATCGGACTATTTTAATACCCACGACAGACGGAACGGAACGGACTGCAGTATATGTGTTTGGGGTTAGAGGTTATTTGTGTGTTTGTTTAAGTGTCCGGTACCATTTTCCTGGAAAACTGCCTGACCGATTTCGATTTGGTTTTTTGCATTTTTATCATTGTTGTTTTTGTTATATATGTTTTTATGATATATAAACAGCTCCGTGGTCTAATGGGTTTCACGCTTGATACTCACTCTGGATATGCAGATTCGAATGCTGACACTTGTACCAATGAGGTAATCAATTTATCTTAAGCACAATATTGTATGTTCAGTGTGTGGGATGTCGAAAATCGACACTTTTTGATGTTATTTATCTGCTGGTCAAAAGAAGTCCCAAGTTAATTAAATTAATATAACAATTTTGGGACCTTTATCTAGATTTTGTTATAACAGAAACGCGATTGGAGAAATATTGCACGATAGAAATAATTATTAAAATGAGTTCTAAATTTTCATACAAATTAGAAAAGCACACAGAATTCAAAAATAGTTATTTTTATGGGTTTGGACAATACCTAAATCACCTATTACAGGAATTAAAACCGTCTTTAATTCATTTTTCCCCGATTCCGACCCTCTCACACTGCCTGTCATTCCGCCTGCAGTAACGGGGACCTTTGCACGAACGAGGTATCCTCTTAAGGTGCTACGAAAATAAAATGGGGTTTTTTTCGAATCCATTTACTCCACCATGAAGTCATCTACAGATTTGATTTTTGGGTAAACGTTTATTGAGTATTTGATTAAGATTTTCACCAAAACAAAAACGCGATTGGATGAAATTTTCTCGATAGAATTTAATTACGAAAACACCTCTAAATTATATTATTTTTTCCTGTAATTCTGAAATCCTGACTAATTTCATTGTGGAACTGCG
This sequence comes from Argyresthia goedartella, assembly GCA_949825045.1. Lineage (NCBI taxonomy): Eukaryota > Metazoa > Arthropoda > Insecta > Lepidoptera > Argyresthiidae > Argyresthia > Argyresthia goedartella. The sequence continues at coordinate 42,893,267 of OX463806.1, read as the reverse complement.
TTCAAAATGTAGATATTATGTATTCGCAAAACCTCCTGAAAAAACTTTTTAACAAAATAGAGTAGTTTATTTTTAAACAATTATTCTGTTGTTTAGCGCTACGGTTTTTCATTTTTTCCGATTCCGTCCCTCTCACACTGCGGGTCTTTCCGCCTGGAGTAACGGGGACCTTTGCACGGACGAGGTATCGCCTTAAGCTGTAGGTTCCGGCTGACATCGCTATGTGATAGTGGTCGTAAAACTCCACCATCAACCCACACTGAGCCAGCCAGCCAGCCAGTCCACGGCATAATCTTACTCGAATCCGGGTAAAGGCCTGTTTTCAGGTAAGCTGCCTACTAAATCTTAGCAATCATATAAAATCGGGCTGTTCCATCTTTTGAAGACAAAAGAAAGACCAAATATTTAATCCAGAACACATCGGGCTGTTCCATCTGTCGCAAATGTCAGAATATTTGACGTTTTGGATTCCAATTTGAATCAAAATTTGTCGTTGGAATTGGCATTAGTCTGCGTCCATTCAAATTAGGACACCTTTGTCTGCTGACCCGAAAACATATCATTCGTCTCTCGTGTAGCGCAGTAGATAATATTCTCGTTTGTCGTTATTAACCTGTACAAGGGTTTAGGCGTTAAACTATATAAACCAAGATAACCTAACCGAACCGGCAAGAAGCAGTGGGACTTCACGCTGCCGAGCCCAGATCCAGGTTGCGACCGTGAAGAGGCTCGCAGAGGCAAAGCAGAGCTGATGTAGCTCTCCAAGCGTGAGAAGCCTGACCCAGGAACGGAGGTAAGTGAAGCTCTCATCTCTCTTTGTTGGGCCTAGAAGTCTAACTGCCACACATTCAAACTTCCCTTCACAAACCATATCGTTTTCGTCATACAGTCCACTACATAGCTCTCCCCGAGCGTAGAGCCTGTGCCCCTCGGTGGGGGCATTAAGGGGCGACATTTATTTATAATGTTTTTATTAGAGTTGTTGTTCTTCAATCAGATGATGATAACTACAGGCATAGTGCATAACAGTATCCAGCGTTTTGTCGTGACACCTGGGGGACTTTTACTCTGTAAACTTTGCGGAGACAAATGCGACCCTAAAGACAGAATACATTTTAGTATACGGACAAGTTTTTATGACACCCCAGCAAGTATTTTTTAAAACAAATCAATATCTGCAGTACTTATTCAACCACTTAGTAATCATCCAATTACTTTTCAAAGTCTAGTAAGTTATGTTCAGGAAAACAGAGAAGAACTGGTAAGAAACGATACTCTATCCAGCGACTGTTATTCCAACTGAGTCAAATAAATAAGCCTGGCAGACAAAGCCATAACTCCTCATCGATTTCCAGCTCAAAAGTTTACTACTAAAACTTTCTTCAGGGCAATTCCCATAATGTTCATTAGGGTAATTGGCTGGGATCAAGCCAAGTTATCAGGCGAGAGCCGGTATTTTAGATACTTTTTGATAAATCTATGACTCTGGAACTGTTACGTTGAATCTTCGAAGCTGGGATGATGAGCTAGCGCGCTGTCGCGAAAAACGGAGTTTTTGAATTGTGTATCTAGCTAATAGTCAAAGGTCTTGAAATTGCCTATTGAGCAATTTAAAATCCATGTTAAAGCGACTTTGTCGGAAAAAGGATATTACAATGTTCAAGATTACTTAAATGACGGGACTGTATGGGTAATCTGGCTCAACACAGACCTTGCTGTTAATAATTTTGTAATTATTTATTGCTGCTTAGTAATTATAATAATTTATATTGTTATATTGGTATTAGTTAAGTGCAGGCAATTTTTAAAAGAGATTTAAAAATCAATCAGTGAGAGTATCTACGCTCTTCTTCTCCCACAGTGGTCCAATGTAGAGAAGTGGCAAAAAATGACGACTGCTAAGTATATGTAAATATCTACGGTAATAAAGAGATGTGATTGATTGATTGATTGGTCAAACACCGCTTCCTATGAGAAGGGGTTTAGAGCTCATTCGTTTGTGGAATGCACTCCACTACACCATGCAGGGACAGCCCTACTCTGAATATATTTAAAAGACGTGTGAAGAAGCATTACCTCTCTCTTTAGATTTATAGGTAGTATGCATGTTAGTATTTATTAGTATATAATAGTAGGAGTAGTATATTATAAGTATTTAGTATTGTACACATAGGTCTACCCCTGTTCAGCACACAACCTTTCCCATGTTATCCTGGTTTGCTGGAAGAGATCTCTTATAAGAGATAGGCTAGCCTTTGTTCACTATTTTATGTAACTCTTGTTTTTTTATTTGATTTGTGTGCAATAAAGAAATTATGAGTTAAGAAATGTACCTATGGAAAAGACTTACGTTGTGTTTGTTTTGTTTGTAACTAATACTAAGGATAGCAAAGCTTATAGTTTAGAGATCGTAATCCTAAAAGAAATCTTTAATTCTTTGTAGGATTAAAGAATGGAGACTATTTAAATAGTTTTAAGCCAAATGTAATACAAATATACATGCATATGCTCACGCCTTTTTCCTGGAAGAGGGGTAGGTAGAGACTAAAGACCTTCACTTGCCTCGAACCTGGCGTACATCTCTGGCTTCCTCAACATTCATAAGTCTCTTCATCCAAGATCTAATAATCATTAAGTTAAAGATTTTGTACATAACGAGATGTCTATTACACAATTTTTTCAAACTTAAATAATCGGTCAAGTTCGAGTCGAACTCGCACACGAAGAAAACGTAGCCTCGAAAAAAAAAAATACACCAAAAAGAGAATATTAATATGTCCAAACGTGGATTCGGACCCAGCACCCTAAGATTGCGAAGTCGGTATTAAACGAATTGCGCCACCACAACCATGTGATAAGCCGCGAAATCTACGATCATATTTGGATCATATTATGGTTTGTTATATCGCGGGTATATTAAAACAAGTCTCTTGTCTGGGGATCCCCATTACTTTATAAAATATCGTGCAGTTCATTATTTGTTGCTAAAGCGGCAACAGAAATACATATTTTGTGAAAATTTCAGCTCTCTACGTATAACGGTTCATGACATACACCCCGCGGACGGACGGATGGACGAAGGCTTAGTAATAGGGTCCCGTTTGGCACCCTTCGGGTACTGTTTTTTTTATTGCCGTCATCGGTGAAGGGTAGTCGGTCTTACATTTCGTCAGGCATACCTAAAGAAATTCATATCGATCGATCCCAGTCAATCACACATTTCGCTATTCCAGAGAATGTCCTAACGATATACGCAATTGAGAGCAAGACGTCCGATCGTTGCCGAAAATTGGATTACTCTGACAGACGTGTAAAAAGGCCGAACCGTTCTCGCAAAAACCGACCTTAAGTGCCTAGTGAGTGTCGGTGTCTACCGGTGGAGTGAGCGCTAGTCGTTTAGGCGTAGTATGGAATGCGTGGAACGTGACCGCCAGCGTCGAAAAGAAAGGACGTTATTCTTGTAAACGATGACGATAGCTTGGTTCAGTGAAATGATCGGAGGGATGGAGCGCTGGTGCGAGATGAGCACCTGGTATTTAAGAGCCGCTCGGCATTCGAATGTCATCAGTTAACAGAATCCCACGGAGTCACGAGCACCTCCGGGCTTGTGTTCAAGTCCTCGAGTTCAGTAGTCTTCAGTAGCATCCTTTCGGCGCCAAACTCAATATGCGCGCTTTCGTGGTAAGTTGTGATCGCTTGCGGGTTTTGTTCTCTCGACTCTTTGGCACATGCGATATCCATTGCTGCATTAGCTGTCCGTTTGTTTTGCGTTTAACCTAATGATTTACACCCCACAGGACATGTGATAATTAGTGTAACACCGCAGATCAATGGAAATGTTGCAATGTGCCAAACAGCGGGGCGTGTGATATATATTAGGTTTATTTTGTGGAAATGGAACAGTGTGTCAAAATGGATTTAGTGCAACATGTGAATCGGATTTGGATTTCAATCAGTGACAGTTCGTCTTTGGGTGCGAATAGACTATGTTCCCTCGAAAATAAAATAAAACTCCAGTGTGCGCATTGTTCCCGAAAAGGAAATCTTTGAATAGTATCTGCAAATCTCTCTTTTTGATTTCCCACCTATCTGGATAATAAATCAACGTCGAGCCTGGTGGTGCCAAAAAAAAACAATGTCATACATAACCCCAGTAGCAATTCCATTTCAACCAAACATCAAGCTTACAATTCAAAACTTGTAAATTGCGAGCCTGTTTGTAATTCATCGGGGATCTAATCTCCATTTCACGGAGTCTACCAGAGTGCGCGGGACAGACACAAAAGTAAACATAGACATCCTGTATTCAAGGTGGCGCTTTTGCGTACAAATCAGCTTCCTCCGAAATGCAAGAAGCGCCGGCAGATTGCCCAATACCAATCTTGTGTTGCTTTTTAAACGCGCGTTTACTCCTAATTGAATTACACAACCTTTACTCACTTCCTGTAGGTTTTATTATAAATTGCATATTATCCACTCACTGCTCACTTCGGTTGTATTATTGATTACATGTGTACAAGTAGGTCACCTGCAATTTTATCTCAAATCGCTGTGCGTATGTCTGCTATCGCGATTTAAGGCTGTGCATAAGAGCCGAAATCTCTTATAATTGGGTGAGGTGTTTACTTAACTCGGTTACATTATATTGAGTGACGTAACCGCTACAATTTAATCGGCACTTTAAGCGTTATAATACTATGTGGTACTGGCGTATTTTTGGTCTCATTAATACATAATTAGGTTTACTAGTTAATGCCGAGTAATTATAACAGTTTGCGATTGTCTTAGTTAGGTTAGGTTAGGTTTAACTAAAGGTTTAAAAGAAAGATATTCATGAGGACGATCTTACATTCAATTAATTTTTGGAAACAAATGAGAAAGAGTTCGCAATCACTCACACTTGGCTAGAGCAGATAGCCCAAGATCTGACCAAATGGAAAACTATACTGGGAGCCCTATTTCCCAGCTTAGGATGAGATGATGAATATTTCCTTATTACACTAGAGAACCTCAACACAAAAGTTTATGATCGTTTCCATTGTTCCAGGTTCTCGCCTGTGTGGCGATGGCAATGGCCCGCCCCGAGCCTCCGTCTGGGTACAGCTACTCCGCCCCTGCCCCGAGGTACTCCGCCCCCTCCAGCAACTATGGAGCCCCCTCTCTTGGAGGCCACTCATCTGGATCTCTAGGAGGTCACTCATCAGGATCTCTTGGAGGCCATTCATCCGGATCTCTTGGAGGCCATTCATCTGGGTCATTCTCCCTCGGTGGGCACTCTGGACTTTCTCTAGGCCAGTCCTCTGGTAGCCTGTCTCTAGGACACTCATCCGGAGGCCTTTCAAGCTTCGGTGGTGACTCAGGTTTCGGAGGTGGCTACGCTGGCGGGTACTCAGGCGCTCCCCTCGTCCAGAAGCACATCTACGTCCACGTACCCCCACCAGAGCAGCAGGAGTACAGGGCCCCCCGCATCCCGTCGGTCGCTCCCCCCCAGAAGCACTACAAGATCATCTTCATCAAGGCCCCGACCCCACCTACTCCAACCGCACCTATCATCCCGCTCCAGGCCCAAAATGAAGAGAAGACTCTGGTTTACGTGCTCGTGAAGAAACCTGAAGAGCAGCCCGATATTGTTATCCCGACCCCAGCGCCGACTCAGCCCGCCAAGCCTGAGGTTTACTTCATCAAGTACCAGACGCAGAAGGACGGTGGCTCTGCTTCTTCCGGTCTGTCTGGAGCCGATCTTTCCGGTGCGGGTCTGTCCGGCGGTGACCTGAGTGGAGGCAGCCTGTCCGGTGGCGGACACGGCAGCGGCGTGGAAATCGGCGGAGACTACAGCAGCGGCAACGGTGCTGACGAATCTGACGCTGGCCATGGCAGCAGCGCTCAATACGGACCCCCCGGCCACGTCGCTGGACCTCTCCACTAAATAATATAGTGTAATTGATGCCCTATTGACATTTGAACTTCGACCGACTCTAGAGCGTCTAGAGTTTGCCGGTTTATCTTGAACCTGCTGAAGGAGCCAGCGGCGGGCGGGAGGGTCGGCCATGTACATAGTCTGCCCCCCGCCCCCCGTCCGCCACAGCCCCTTCCCTTCCCCTCTATTGTATAAACGGTGACTTTGTTTTATCTCGTCAAACCCAATGTTATTAGTGCACAGTGTGTTAAATGTTGTTCGAAAGGAGGTTATACTATACTTCGACTGTTATGTTTATATTACGTAATTAGCTTTTATTTTTTGTAATAAAACGAAAATGTAATGCATTTTGGTTTATTTTGTAACTGGGTATGTCGAACGAGTGGATATGTGGAATTGCGTAATATCGGCCGAAAGTAGTCGTGAAAGGTTGGCTGGTGGGTTTGAGAGGTCGTTCGATCGCGCATAGCGTGTGGTATTCCGACTCCTTTCTACGGAGTTTGTAGCAAGTTGCTTATCAATACTAACCTTGCTGTTAATATGGTACCTACCTATGGTTGCGTCATTGCGCATCTCATGCAGGCATGGACCCGCTCCGACGGTGGTCAACTGAGATTGCGCCAGTTACATTTGGAGCGAAGCGGGCAAGGCTATGTTAGTTATGCAAACATCTTTTAATTAGCCACTTTAGTTTATAATTTTTTCGTAATTAAATAAATGATGCTTTCTTTAAGTCAATTACGTGATGATTCCGTAATACTCGTGTGTTGACAGCGACAATCTAAAACCTCCATTTTTATAACTGTCGCATAAGTTATTAATGTAGCATATTTGTATCAGTAAGCATATGTTGTTTGTATGATCATGGCATATAAAAAGCGGATAATGACTTACCTACGGTGAAAGTATGAATGTCTGTATGTTTATATGTATGACCGTTTCGTTAGTATGCGCTGCAGACCAAACGGCTGGACGGACTTTAACAAATCAGATGTCGTTGGGTTCGTTGAGATGGAGTGACATAGAATAGGTACCTACATACATACCGATGCTCACGACCTTTTCCCGGAAGAGAGACTAATGACCTCCACTTGCTATGATCCATCCTGGTATACATCTCTCGCTTCCTCAATATTCATAAGTCTCTTCGTACAAACTCGCCGGTTACGGGTACTTCTCATTTGCCCCTTCACTAATAAATCGCTAATTTGGTCTTTGTAGGACCTTCTTGGGAGTCCTCGTCCGGCGGCGCCATACAAGTCCGCGCGCCCGATATATGCACTATTATTAGGTATACATAAATGCATATAATTTTAGTGAAAAGTCAATAAATAGCTCGTATTTTAGATCGCAAAATGTGGTTTACAAAGTCTTTCTTGCGGCTACTTTCATACTCTATGTAGATAACCATGTGCATACATAAGTTTGTGTAAAATTTGTGTATTATTATTTTCTTAATCAATATCGGTCTAAAATAGTAGTTTATGTGACTGCTACATAATGGAGGGCATTAATACTCGAGAGTGTTCATAATAATATCACTCGAGAGTTTTACTTCCGGCGTCGGCGTTCGAAATTTAAATGTCAGTACCAAGTACACAGACAAACTAGGGGCGACACGAGGCGGGCGTCGGCGTTCGAAATTTGAATGTCATAATGTGTAGAAAAATTACACATAATGTGTAATTTTTCAGATAAGAAATGAGTTTTTACCACGTAGATTAACATTATGCTGATCGTAACGTGCGGTTTTTGTACGCAGTAAAGAGGGTTTATGATACGTGTGTAGATATACTAATATATAGGTCAATATCTCCAAGGTCACGAGTTATTATATATTGCACTGTGTCTGGCCAGGTCCTCTTTTGAGGACTTAAAAATGTAGTGTTGATTTGTTTGCTTTACCTAGGAAGGACGTGAAAGGACTGTACGACCCAAGTATTTCCTTCAGAGGTGAGCAAGTGCCTCCTCCGTTTGTAGTTGGAAGATCAGTTTCCCCCCAAAGGATGTCAATGTCACTTCAGGTCTAGATCTTTAATTAAAATAAAGAAAGTGGATGACTTGATATGCACTCGGATCAAATTTTCTTGTAACTATACCACTTGCCTTCTACACTTATTCTGGCTGAATCAGTGTCAAATGCAAGCTGGCATCAGGAAAAAAAAATACATAACTATAATCAAAATGTTATTTTATCAACTATTAGCAAAGAAGCAGTATACACATTGAAAGCCTAAATCAAATTCATCTAGTGACATACAAGTCAAAATATAAATAAACAAAAATACAAGAAACAACCTTGAAGATAATAATAATAATAATAACTTGGACACTATTTACACACATTGATCTAGCCCCAAACTAGGATTCCCTGTATCTTGGGTACTAGACAACGATGCACGTACTGATATAGATAAATATTATACTTATATACATAAAAAACCATGACTAAGGAACAAACATTCGTTCTCATCAAACAAATATTTGCCCCCGGGCCTCGAACCCGGGACCCTTGGCTTCGTAGGCATTGTCACTGCCGTCTCGGCCATTCGGGTCGTCGGATAAAGGGTGGCAGAGGCAATATTGTGCCCATTATTATTTATGATATTATTATACTATTTATGATATTATTATCTCTACTACAACAAGATACCTCTGGAGATCTTGACATTGCCATTTGAGCAATTTAAAATCCATGTTAAAGCGACTTTGTCGAAGAAGGGATATTACAATGTTCAAGATTACTTAAATGACAGGACTGTATGGGGTTAATCTGGCTCAACACAGACCTTGCTGTTAATAATTTTGTAATTATTTATTCCTGCTTATTAATTATGATAATGACTAAATATTATATTTTGTATTAGTTAAGCTTAAGCAATTTTTAAAAAGAGATCTAAAAATCAATCTGTGGGCGTTTCTTCTTCTCCTACAGTGGTCCAATGTAGAGAAGTGGCAAAAAATGACGATTGCTAAGTATATGTAAATATCTACAGTAATAAAGACATTTGATATTTGATATTATATAGTATGGCCTGTTTCAAGAAGTCCTGATAACCTCTTTGTGACAGGATCATCTGTCGTTTTACATAGAAATGATTTATCTGTTCAATAGGGGTCACTGGGACGTCTCATACTCATACTCATACTCATACTCATACTCATACTCATACTCATACTCATACTCATACTCATACTCATACTCATACTCATACTCTTACTCATACTCATATATTTATTGCGTCATTGTATATATTGTTAAAGTGTACACTTTAACAATATATATCCAACAATAAACCCTGTAAGAGCACTACAATGTCTTAATAGCTAACTTACATCTAACATTTGAGTTTGATAAACTTTAGGTACCTTTAGTTAAAACAGACCTTCTTGAAACAGACAGTAACAGTTTGCGGGATATTCGTTCTAAATAGCTGAGAGCTTTTCAATGGATTCATGAAATTTCCTAGCTTTTCAAAAACTCGCAAGCTTTTTCACATACAATATGACGACCTCTGTGGCGCTGCAGTTGTAGCTCGGCCTACCATGCGAGAGGTCCCGGGTTCGATCCCCGACTGGGGAAGAAGGAAAAAAATCCCCAGCTTTTGGTTGTTTATATGTGTGATGTCGCTGCTTCTGGTTCTCACGACACGGGGTATCCTAGTGTGGGGCTCGCAGCAATGTATGTGCCTGTACATAAATGTTGATGTTTATGTTTAATACATATGTCACAGGTAAAGTAAGAAAAGCGGTTACTCATATGTAACCTTTTTAACCAAAATTAGCTCTAAATACGGCTTCAAACTGTAAGTGGCACCTTTTTATTATTATATAAGAATTGCAGTATGCGTTGGCTGAACCGGTTTAACCAAGGCATGCTCGTATACTACTATTACATATCTCTTTCTTTGCATAGGTACATGAGAGCCGGTACACAGGGTGTCAAAAATATGATCACTATATACATCAACATAAACATTTACATACAGGCACTTACATTACTTCTGGCCACACACTAGGACACCCTGTGTCGTGTGAACCAGAAAAGCGACGTCACGCGCAGTAACATCCAAGATGTGTTTATTTTTATTTTATCCCCAGTCGGGGATCGAACCCGGGACCTCTCGAATGATAGGAGCCACAACCGCTGCGCCACAGAGGTCGTCCAATTTTCTTAGGGAGAATTTTTATGGTGGAGAAATTAACTGACATAGTGTTATTTGCTGATGATAATTCAATGGTCTTTGGATTTTGATGATGTTAATGGTGTATTGTCTTTAACCTTGAATTGGTTCACAGTTAATAATTTATTGTTAAACGCTGGTAAAACCAAGTGTATCAAATTCTCACTTCCAAATGTCAGGCAAGTTGAGACCAGTTTAGTGTTAGACAACAGCACGTTAGAATTAGTAAATGATACGAAGTTTCTTAGCATAACCATTGATAGCAAATTGCAGTGGGGGCCCCACATAGATAAATTGGCTGGTAAATTAAGTTCTGCGGCTTACGCTGTTAGGAACATCAGACAAAGCACGGATGTGGCTACATCTAGGCTAGTATATTTTAGTTACGTTCATAGTGTGATGTCCTATGGTATCTTGTTGTGGGGGAAAGCAGCGGATATTCAAACTATTTTTATTTTACAGAAAAGAGCTATTCGAGAAATTTGTAATTTAAAACGAACAGACTCCTTAAGAGAGCTTTTTAAAGAAATTGACATAATAACAGTAGCTAGTCAATTTCTTTTCGAAAATATAATATATGTACGCTCTGAACCTTACAACATTATCCAAAATTAGCGATAGCTATTATGTTAACCTAAGAAATAATCATTTTAGACTCGCGAAGGTTAGCAATTCTTTCAAGGGTCAGTGTATTCTCTACTATAATAAGATACCTCTGGAGATTTTGAAATTGCAATTTGAGCAATTTAAAAAGCATGTTAAAGCGACTTTGTCAAAAAAGGGATATTACAATGTTCAAGATGACTTAAATGAGAGGACTGTATGGGGTTAATCTAGCTCAACACAGGCCTTGCTGTTAATAGTTTTGTAATTATTTATTCCTGCTTATTAATCATAATAATTAAATTTTTCATATTTGTAATAGTTAAGCACAACCTATTTTTAAAAGAGATCTAAAAATCAATCTGTGGGAGTTTCTACGCCCTTCTTCTCCCACAGTGGTCCAATGTAGAGAAGAGGCAAAATTGACGTTTGCTAAGTATATGTAAATATCTACAGTAATAAAGTACTTTGACTTTGACTTTGACTTTCTTAGGGGCCTGTTAGGATCTCGCCTCTCGTCTCATTCTGAATAACTACTGAGTGCACTTTCACACGAGCAGCATGCGAATCAGAAACAGTCGACGGCAGGCTTAAAATGTGCCGGCAGCAGTCGACAGCACCTGCCATCGGCTGCTGCCAATAAAACGTGTCGACGCGCCAAGTCTGCTGCCGATGAGTCTAATTTTGCTGCCTAACGTTCTGAGCCTGCTGTCGACAGCTGTTATTGTATTGAGCGACACGACGCGTTGATGTACATGACTCTTATCACGCCTCAGATAACGAAAATCTTTGTTTAATAACTCTGTGCAGCTGTCAAACAAGATTACGGTCCGCTGCTAACGCCATCTGTTGAAAGAAGGATGAAATTCCCATTCAAAATAATTTTAACTGTTTATTTTTCTTCACACAAAAGTGTCTTCACACAAAACTTCTTACTGGGGTAGGTACGCTCCACTGACTTACAATTATTGAATACCTACCTTTTTTATTTTAAAAATTATGTTAAATATTTGCCATGTATTATTTTAATTAAGTTTTACGTTTATCAGATCAAAGCAACTTTAATTTTTACTTCTCGATACAGTTTGGGCCGCGTGATCAGAGGTTTTGGAGGAGGAGAAGTGGAAAACGAAGTTGCTCTGATCAAATTGGTTTCCTAGTAGAAGTTGTTCAGAATAATCCCCATAACAACCCCCTAAAATATGACAACGCGTTTCTGTTACACCCTCTAGAAGCGAAAAAAAAAGAAATTTTGTTCAGAATGGCATCCCTAACAATCCCCCAAAATATGCATTAATATACATTTATGTTACACCCTGTAACGCTTAAAGCCTAGTAGGTATAGGCAGTCGGTGTATTTATATATAATTGTAACTGTGAGATAGATAACTATCGATCTATAGCGGCTCAAAGACAACAATAGTTAATTTCAATATTTAGAATGGCTTAGGCTAAATTACTTTAGGTACCAACTATCAGCTTCACCTAGCCATACCCCTCCCCTGTGGGTACGGTGGGTCTTTTAGATTTCAACGATACAACTAACTAATAGTGATGTGAAGTCAACATCTATAGCTTAAAGTAATAAAAACACTCACCGTGCTACCACAAAAAAAAAACAGCGCTTAACCTCAAAACAAACGTCAAATCCCATACACTTTTGTCTTGAAACAGGTGTCGAACAGTAGATATTTTTTTTGTGGTAAGGACCTCATGGTCGCAAGTACGAACTATAGTTTTTCTTCTAAATAAGCAATTTGTTTGTAATACATATAATAAAGTACATATTAAAGCACCCCGTAGAAAAAGAAAACTCACAAAACTAGTTCTGAAAAATAAGTAAATAAATGAAAATTTCTATGTATAATTTAGGTACCTACATAGAAACATTTTGGAAGAGTATCACCCAAAAACAAAGATGTCACACAGACAGACGTTGCATAGTTACGTACGCAATTATTCTAGTCCGTAGCCTACCGACATGTCTTTATTTTATTTTCAAGCTGTAAGCTTACTCATTATATAATTGTCGTCTTTTTGGAACGTTGTCCAATGTATGAAGTTACTTCACGACTGAAGCAATCGCATAAACATGACGGTGTTTTTATTAATCAGTTTTTTATTCTTGAGTGAAATGCTTCCAAAACGTTCGTGGTTCTGTGGCGTTCACCAAACACCCTAATTATTGCAGGAGAATGAATCTTAAACCAAAATGATTTTGGCACTTTATGAATTTGGATGTTTGTACTATGCCATCAGCTTCAGATTTTGTGCATGCCATGCTCTGTTGAGTCTCGTCCTCGGCAAGAAGTGGCTTGCTAGGGCAACAATTCTTCGACCTGGTTTATTTTTCGTACATCCAAACGACTTCCCTTTTTTCCACGTGTTGCGAGTCCAATGATAATAACACCCTCGTAAGCTACTGTTTGGGAATACTCTCAAATTACGTTTATCGCACCTTTTTCATAATCGGTGTGATTTTTTTGTGGATTCCATTCTTATTGTGAATAATTAATATTATTTTTCTGTTCGATCCGACATAAGTGAGAATATTACTTTAACAGTTTCCATACAACTCCTTTCGTCACCGTGTATATTATCTATGTACTTGCGAAAATAACAGTAAAACGTACCAACAAAAAATATTCCTATTTGGAAATAGCAACCGGGATTCTTTTGGCCAACAAACCATAATTCGGTTTTCCTTGCCTGCTTCCTCAGCTTAATTATCAGCTAAAATGAAATCATGATATTGAATGGTCACTTCGATCTCTCTTGGGTGCCAGGGGTACGGTGGGTCTGCAGTGCAACTTTCGATCTTGCCTCTGAAAGCCATCATTTCTGTATTGGACTGCCACAATTAGTCGAAGAAAAGCACGAATATTATTTTCTCTTAATTTTCATTTGATTTGGGCTTATGATTTTAAAACGCTTTTTTTATAATGCTAATTGAATAAATGAATTAATTCGTTGTACCGAATAGAACAAATATTAAATTGACATAAATAATGGGAAGTGAAGATTGATGGTGTTAAACACTGACTTTTTTTTGTGATTACACTAGCTATTTATTCTTGTAAGACTCGGTACAAGTATGAAACTATTTAAAACTATGCGCCGAGCACTGAAAAACTTAAATTACACAATGGACACGGCCAATCGTTCTTCATTAACTCAAAAGATAAACTAAAGTAGTTATTTTTAAGGAATAATGAAAGAAACCAAAATTTGGCTATCTCAGTACAATTTATTAGTAAAACAAGTAGAATTTTTATAAAAATAAATAACCCGACTGCATTTTTTATCAATACCACACAAAAACTCATAAACGCACCTGGTTCTGTACATGGAGTATGAAAGTAGCCGCACCAATATCCCTAGGAACCTAGATTTAGATTATGTATCAGTGCTTACTGAAATACTTGCAAAATAAAATAAAACGCTTATCAGACGAAATAATTATATGAAGAATTAAGAAAAAGGCTTTTTTTTGTCAGTCGCTTCCGTTCCCCACATTTGTTCAATGTGGACCGGCCTCACAACACCGTATTGTAAATACGTAACACCAATTGATACCATTTAAGTTTCGAGAAAAAATTATGTGTATTACGTCGTTGTTTTATAAATTATTTTCTGGTTTTAGAGATATGATATTTTATTTACGGTTCAAAATATACTACTGAGTCGAATTATATATAATTCGCAATGGTATCACTGCCGCATTATTTTTCGGCAGCTAATGAAAAAACGGATTGTAGGGAACGGTGCAAGTTTTATCAATATCGGTTCAGTATTTTTCAAGATATATATTATTATGTATGTATGGTGCTCTAGCTTATTGATAAGAGCTGGGCAACGAAGAGATAATAGAAAACTAGGGCACGATGCAAGTTTCATCAAAATCGGTTCATTAGTATTCAAATTAAGAAAAACAGTTCATATTTCAATTTCAGTCGAAAAAGAGAACAGCGGAATACTTGACAAATTGGCAGAGTTCATCGTTACTGATATGTCGGAGTGCAATGAACGCGGAGTTAGGGGGTTCCCGCAGAACTTAACTAAAATAAAGCAAGTGCAATAAAGACTCCATGAGTCCATGAGGCCATAAAACAACAAATTACCAAACAAAAAGCAATAAAAAATAAGTCGTCTCAAGGTAAACTCGAAAGTACGAAATGTTGTTTTTATGCATATAATAATAAACTAACCATCCAAACCAATTCAAACTATTTGTAAAAATCAGCACCAATTTGTTTTGTATCTACGTTTTAATTGGTGTAGGTGGTTAATTTAGTGTATGTACAAAAATATTATTTATTTTTTTGAGTTAATTTGACGTAGACAATTTTTTTTATTTCCAAAATTACGATAAAAGAAATATAAGAAATAAAAATGTTAAGTATCCGCCAGAGCTTCGTAAAAACAGGATAATTAATAAAATATAATTTAAAAAAGTCAAAATTTATTTAAAACTAAGAAAATAGGCCGCCTACACTTGCCGCAATCGTTTAAACACAAGCCATAAGATGACCCAGAGCGACGGTCAGAACCCCGGTCCCTCAAGCGACGTCCTATCTCTCTAACGAATGCTTTCCCTTGCACCCCCCAGACCCCGGTGGTTTCCAGAGCGAGTGGAACTAAGAAGTAGTGCCCCAAAAGCACCGAATACTTCTGGGTCTTCAACCTAGCGGCCTCTTCCGCGGCGGCTCTGGGGGTGGACACGGTAGACGCTAGGTGAGAGGGGGTGAAAGTGCGGACCCGTGGCGGCGTCCCACAGCAATGATCGGCCCCTCTGCCAAGGTATCATAGTCAGGCCATTCCGACGCTTCCCATCGGTACGCCAAAGTCCCGTGGGCTCGTGTGACGAGAGCCCACGTGACAATGTCATTAATGGAGGAGTGCCGAGAATGCCTGCCCGCGCTTCAAACGCAATGTAAACCGTGCCGACACCGAGCGTCCACACCTGCACCACACACGCAAGAGCGTGGTTGGCAAACATCGCAACCGAGACGCAAATTTAAGCGATAGCCACTCGAAAGGAGTCATTGTCATGTCATGTCATGAAAGTCCCTAGTTGTGGAGCAGGCATAGCGAGGAGCCAGAGACCAGACTCGGGCTGCAAAACAGAGCGCGCAAATGTGCCAGCTGTACCATTTTTTAAATTACTTTTCATTATTTCATTCAGACAATCAATAACTACAACTCGAACACTTTATATGTACACCTTGTTTGGTGACTTCATCGCGGCCCTCTAATGCTAAGGCATCCCTGCCCGGTGCTCAGATATTGTATCGATTTACATAGCAAGGCGTCACGCCTTACCCATACGAGGTGGCACAGGCACAGCTAGGCCCTCGTTTAGCCAGTTAATCAATACTCCATTTTGAAGGACAGGGGGCTAGCCCATCGCCGCAGTTATGGATAAATGAAGGTTTTCTCCCGAATGGCCCAAACTGTATTTAAACTACCTCATGGATAGAAGACAGTCTGTGAGGTACGGTAAGTAAACTAAATAATTTGTTGTTTCAGATAAGCAAAAATACTCGAAGCTTGTTTGAAATATCTCCGGAGGCTCAAGGCTAATTTAAAATTGTACCTGAACGCAGCCAAAGTCCCAGGAGCCTTCAAAGACAGACAGGCTAAGCCTATGCCACTATCCACGGAAACCGGAGGTCTTATCCCCGTACCCAATCATTGTCCAATTGGATTTTAAGCTGATGCAAATGGAGTATGCCGTGAAAGATAGTATTGTGGCTGATAAAAATGTATATTAATATGATATGATCGTATTTTTTTTATTTACAATATATGATTATTAATAAGTTACAGTAATTATATATCAACTCAAACTAAACTACAACTAATACTTAAACTAGGTTAAAAAATTCGGCCAGATCGCTGGCACCATTACCTCGCTGTATCGCAATGCTGATCCGTTGAGCGAGGTAGGTGCCAGCTCTGCGGTCCACCGACGATTCGACTAGCCGCTTAAAAATGTCTTTGAGGGCTCGTCGAACGTCAGGGTCCTACAACCCGAGGGTCTCGCAGCCAAACGGCATAAACAAAAACTCATCGCCGAGTGCGGCGTATTTGCGCCGTTTGAGACCGTCTGCCGCTGCCGCCGCAGCGCCGACCGTGGCAGAGGACGCCGGTAAGTGGCAAGGGCCCAGCGTATCAACTCAGGTCGCACATCAAACCAGCGACCTCTCGTTCTGCCAGGGAATGAGCGTCATTCCTTCTGGCCTTTTGCCATCGCTACGCGCCAGGCTGCTGGGTTTGAGAACGGCCGGTACGCCACAGCTGGCAAGGGCCCGACTGATGTGGGAGAAATTTGCGTTGATGTTTAGGGTTCCGTACCCGAAGGGTTCCAAACGGGACCCTATTACTAAGACTCCGCTGTCCGTCCGTCCGTCCCTCTGTCACCAGGCTGTATTTCAAGAACCTAGCTAGCCAGAGAGTTGAAATTTTCACAGATTATGTATTTATGTTGCCGCTATAACAACAAATACTAAAAAACATGATAAAATAAATATTTAAGGGGGCTCCCATACAACAATACCACATACAAACTTATGGATGCACCTAGTTACGTACATGGAGTGTGAAAGTAACCGCACCAATAACTTTGTAAACAATATTTTGCTGTGTAAAATCCAAACTATTCACTCCACACCATCGCTTCCATTGAACGGTGGTACGGAACCCTTCGTGCGCGATTTAGACTCGCACTTGACCGGTTTTTGTATATTCTTTAATTTAGAAGTTTGTTTTGTCGATGGAGAGCTGACATGTTAATGTGGGTATTTTTTGTCCTAGGACTTAAATAGGCTTTTTATATGGCTCTTGGGTCTTATTTTATTGTACAATGATGTAGTCAACTTGTTAACTCTGTAACTTTCTCATTATTTTCATTTAAGAAGTTTCGTAGGCTATTGCTGGTGGTATCAAACAAACTACTACTATCTTTGCTCATACTACTCATAAGGTTTCTACGCGTGATGTTATCAAAGAAGTAAATATTAATTTAATTGAACATTTCTACGACTTCTTTGGTATTGCGGACGAGGCTGTGCTTCCCAAGCGACACGCACCGGGTTCGAATACGGCTTGGAAAGTGTGGTAGTGTGGGACCAGAAGCAATGTATGGGCCTGGCCTGTATGTGAATGATAATGCAATGCCATGTTATGATAAATTAATACGCCATGCATCCGACACCATGCCGACAAAAACAACTGTCGGTTCGACATAATGTGAACGGGGCCTGACGGATTCGAGATACAGAACAAAAGCCCAGCACAGACCCAGCTTAGTAGTACGGAACCCTACTGAGACTAGTTTGAACAGAAATGGGACAAACATGTCAAAATAAAAATAAACACTTAACACTCGCCCTACATTCCGTTCCTTTAGTTATTGTTAGGACGGCACAGAACGCTGTAAATGTTTCTAGCCCATGAATACTGGAGTTAGTTTGCCAACTCTGTACCAGACCTACAACTGCTTTACCTTGTGTTGTGGCCAAACGGAGCGACTTTGTGATAGGAAAGGCTTACCAAATGCACGTATTTTAAACCAAGAAGCTATTTCTAAGAGTGTAAACACACGAAAGAAATAACCTATGACTACGATGTTTTCCATAACCATTATTAACAATTTCATATCCTGACATCATGATATTCATACTCTTAATACTCAACAGATTTCCCTGTAAATATCCGCTATTCAAATGGGTCCTGTGCAACCCGCATCCTTTTTTTTGCGAAATGACATAGTCCAAATTAAAAAAGTAGGCTCGATGCGATTCGTTGTGTTGATTCTATATTGTCGGCGTGGTGTTACCTACCATAGAGTAAATTATACTACCTAGTCAACCAAGTAGTAGTAAATCCTGCCTGGCCATTTGGACCATCAGGCAGGAGTCTGCCGACTGATCTTTGGAATTCTTTACCTATGATGAATATCATAATAATTTGGTGTAAATGGTTATTGTTTCGAACCCGACTCGCCTGCGTGCCAGGCAAGTGGTGTAACTAACGCTAGGAAACGGACACTGTTGACCATCTTGTTAGCAATCCTCCAAATACAATACACCTATACTTAGAATAAAACTATTAACAAATTGAGGTGTTTTATCGCTGTTAAAAACCTACTGTCACATTTCCTTGCAACTGTCAAGCCATTTTTACTCCGTGAAAGACTCTTTTCTTAAACCCATTGCTTTGTGGACCCTTTGTCTTGTTGAAGACATCGTGCCACTTGACCTGTCCATTGTAAGCTACGTCCATCAGCGTTAAGAAAAAATATCTCACAAGAGCAACTGCAAAAATATTTTACGAGGACGAGTTAGAAGCTGACATAACTGTTAATGTAGACAGTAAGTTAATGTAAGGGCTTCTCAGAAACTATTCAGCCATTTCCGTTGCGGTTTCTTGCATTAGGTGTACGTTTATTAGCCGTAAGATTTCAGTAATGTGAGGTGTTTATTTTTTCTTAATGTCGGTCTGACAGCACAGGTTAATATCGAAAATGTCTCGAGTTTTTAATTCACTTTATTTGGACAGTTTCTCTTTGGGGAACCTGTAAATTTTCGTGTTTTTTTGTTGCTCATTAGCACTACCCCGAAAGGACGTGCAGGGCTGTAGGATCCAAGTGTTTCCTTCTGACGTGAGCAGCTGCCTCCCCTAATTCATAGTTATTACTATGAGAGAGCATACGAGGGTGGCGACCTAAAACATTTGATTTCTGTTTTGTTGTGCAGGCATTCGTTTATTCGTAAACAAAAGTATTGATGTAATAAATTATATTCGTCACGCAACGAAGGCGTCAGCGAAGTTTTGTACAGTCAGCCAGCAGTCCATGATGCTTTTGGGGGGCAACGCAGTAAATAAAAACCGGTCAAGTGCGAGTCTAAATCGCGCACGAAGGGTTCCGTACCACCGTTCAATGGAAGCGATGGTGTGGAGTGAATAGTTTGGATTTTACACAGCAAAATATTGTTTACAAAGTTATTGGTGCGGTTACTTTCACACTCCATGTACCTAACCAGGTGCATCCATAAGTTTGTATGTGGTATTGAAAGAATCGTTGTATGGGAGCCCCCTTAAATATTTCCTTTATCCTGTTTTTTAGTATTTGTTGTTATAGCGGCAACAGAAATACATAATCTGTGAAAATTTCAACTCTCTAGCTAGCTAGGTTCTTGAGATACAGCCTGGTGACAGACGGACGGACGGACGGACGGACGGACAGCGAAGTCTTAGTAATAGGGTCCCGTTTGGAACCCTTCGGGTACGGAACCCTAAAAATTTTAAGGTATCATTTACTGTGTCGGGGTTGTTTTAGTTTTTTATTTACAGTTATTATCTTATATACTTTCGTCAAAATCACAAAGTTGTTATTTGTTGTTTATAAGGCCCGAAAGGTTGAAAGATTTAACACGGGCTCCACAGATTTGATATACTGTGGCCAACTATCACAAAGGGGAGTCAAAACTATTTTTTAAATGACTTTGAAAACTCCTTATAAGGTTGAAAGCTTAGATTTTTTGATCATATTTTTTTATTATATTCATGGGTGTAGACGTGTGCGCCGCGCCCTGACCCGCTGCCCGCCCGCCGAGATATTTTTGACGCCGCCGCCATCGATTTACTTATGGCCGTAAAATTTATGCGCGCCATGTTATTTAACGCTTTTAAGTACGGCCGGGACGCTCGTCGATTATGGACGGAATTTGCGATAAGGTTGATGTAATTGAAGTAAAAGTGAAACATTTTATTGTGAATTCGCTATTTTCATCGGCAAAAAGGTCCCAGTATTAAGTACGACACTGGTCGACACAATTACATTTGTTTGTTCATGACAATTACGGCCATTGCTAGGCAGCGGTTAGCAAAACATACTTTTATTTTAAGGTTTTTTTTTTAAAATGAAGGGATATTGCGTCAAATCCGCTAGTTCTGATTTCCGTTGACTAGTTCATGATGTTGGCCCAATGAATAATCCAAGTTTGTGACCTCGAGGGTCGAACGCAACCTTGCATTAATCGAAAATACCGCAAAATTTTCGCTTTTATATTAGTTTTTGGCGATTTTAGGCCTAAAGGACCAGTTTTACGATATAAAAGTCTTCTAATGAAATGAACAAGAGAAAAATTTCTATAATTTCTTATCTCAACCTAATTTTTGTTTAATCATTAGTTTACGCGTGCGAGTGCCGCAAAGTCTACTTCAACATGCGTATTGACCAAAAATACATTTCCACGCCACCAAGCGGTAGAAGTATGGGGATATATAGGACTGCCTAGCCCTAAGGAAAGTCGAAGTATGCGGCAATATTGTGTGTGACATAAGTATCTTTTGATTGCGTCGGATTAGAAGTTTGTTTTTTTCACAGTTTTTGAACTGCAAACTAGAGAAAATGATATCAATTTCAACTTGGTACCTTTACTTGTTCCTGAGAAAAAGGGCTTAAGAGAGAAAAAAGGTAAAAATGGACGGACGGACCGACAGACAGACGGACAAGGAAGTGATCCTAAAAGGGTTATTTTAAAAACACGTTCCTTGTGTGACCCTCTTTCATTCAACGGCCAAAATGCATGTTGAATTATACTTTGCGGTACTCCTACGAGTATTGAAATTATTGACTTCACAAAAAAGGTATTTTTTTTAGAATACGTTACATCATAAAATTAACTTAAAATCGCCAAAAACTGAAAAGGTTGCATGAGGCGTTCGAGGTAACAAAATTGAATTATATATTTGGCCAATATCCTAAACATGTCAGCAAAAAATTAGAACTACCGGATTTGCCACAAGGTCTAATGTCTGGCTACTGGAATATTATGTTTTGTTTGTGATATTTGATTTGTATTGATTTTTTAATTAAAACGAATCCACAAGCCAGACAGTTATAATAACATTTACCGCGCCGAAATAACATCGAAAAGACGCCGCCGCGCCGCCGCCGATTTTTGACCGGCGCCCGCCGCCAGAGATTATGGCATCGGCGCACACGTCTACACGGGCACAACTGATTAAACATCAATAATCGGTCAATTGCGGTCATAGATACAGCTTACGCCTGTTGTACTAAAAGGCAGGTTAAATAGAAATGGCAGTTTTGTACGATGCTGATTGAAAAAGATTTAGGTATAAGATTTATTATTTTATTGATTTATTTTCATTATAATTTATATTGTCTATGTAGTAATTATGTGTATAATAAATTATTTTTTCCATTTACGGTATAAGATAATAAGTTGTAGTTCAAGGAGTGTCGTAATATATTTAAAGAAGACCTTTAAGAAAAAATACGCCATTTTGATCACTTTCTGTCAATATAACCAAAAACTTTATTTATCACCAATCATCGATCATTATATAACGAAGTACAAAAAAAAATCCGAATTATTTTTATAAGTTTATGTAAGATAGCACTAAAACTGACCGGCTTTAGAAATTAAGTCTCTAATAACTACTTTACGCTTTAAAATTGAGATGAGAAGCATGATAACTTAACACTCCAAGAAATTTGTAAATCAGCAATTCATTACTTGATGAAAATGTTGCAATATCTGCAGAAAAACTGATGCAATCATTTGATAAACAATTATCGATACCTAAATAAAATACAATTTTATGACCGATAGCTTTTATTATCTACTTTTAAGTCCGAAAAAAATACAAATAGTTATAAGGTATCAATATACCGGTCTTAGTTTTATCTGACACCGTTGTAGATATTTTACATAGCTGCAGTAAAGTTTCAAGCGGAAAATTGATGATCTTATTACACCTTTTATCCTCTTCTACCAAAGTTTATATAGAAACACTATTAAGGGTTTATACAGACTTTACCTTCAAGTTTTTGTGCCAAACATAAACAACATAAACATTAATATGCTTTTAACTAAATTGCTTCTGGCCCGACACTAGGATAAGGCGAAATCCAATTCAGATCATTATTACAGTGTAAAAAATTCTTCTCAGATATTCGCTAACTCTCTAAGCAAAACCGAAATACAGGTCCACTGCAGGTACAGGCACTTGTCTTAACGCCAAAATATTGTACATAAATAAAATCAATACCGGTAATCGAACCCGCATTACCTCCGTGGCTGAGACCGTGACCACAGATGTTAGTTAGTAGAT
Organism: Argyresthia goedartella; assembly: GCA_949825045.1. Lineage (NCBI taxonomy): Eukaryota > Metazoa > Arthropoda > Insecta > Lepidoptera > Argyresthiidae > Argyresthia > Argyresthia goedartella. The sequence continues at coordinate 42,870,413 of OX463806.1, read as the reverse complement.
GGAAATTATACTTTTAGGAACGCTATCCGCATAAGTTTACGACTCACTTCATTCGGAAAGTTCTGAATCTGAGTAAACTAGGTGATAAGTAACTCGTCATAGTGCCTGCCTGCCTGATTACCTAATTTCACTTTGACTGTTTGTGCGTCAAAGCCTCGCTTTGCTTGGTAATTCAACACTGAATTGAATTGAATTAATTCATTAAATTTTCCCTATTAACAGTCTGGGATATTCCCTACATAAATTCAATGTATATCCTATTATGGGTATTTAGTTTTGAGCTAAAACACACAGATCGATAATGGAAAACACAAACGATTAGGCATTGAACAGTAAAGTGTATTGAGTTTTGTGTAACCCTCATTTACAATGAAATAAAGGTCACTTCAATGTCGCTCACATCAGGAAATAAAGAAATAACATTGTAATTCTACTTAATTTGAGCAGCACTCAGTACCTACATTCGGCAATTGGCTATTGGACAGGGTAATCTTACACGTTGAAGCACTATACAAAAGGACTCGTCGATCTCATCAGAATTGGATGTTTCCGGCAGTAATATTTTATTATTCTATATAAAGACTAAATAGTTGATATCAAAATGATGTCCTATTACAAGATTTACCCACAAACATGATTCAAATATACAGGAATAGCAATAAGACCTGTCAAAATTCAGGCTTCGTCCATTTCCAGTTGCCGCCTAGTCCAGTGAACACGCTCCAACCTGAAATCATGGAATCATGAATTTCTCTCAGATACAAACATACATACTTATTTGAAGCCTAAAAACATTTCACTCCTTTTTTGGGCTGTCGTACACAAAGTGGAAGTTGTCGCAATTTATTGTCATTTGGCAGACACTGGTTGGTTTTGCGTTCGTAAAGAAGGCTTATAAGATAAAGACAAAGACGTGTCCGCACTAATCTTGTCTCAAAGATGACGTTCTATTCAAAATGGCTATAGTACGTCAAAGTTGACTTAATAAATCGGTATCTATCTTTCTGGTCTATGGACCTTTGGAAAATAGAAAAGACAAAGATACAATGGCCAGAATTGAAAGTTTCAACTGCGGCACAATACAAGGCTTGTATAAAAAGCTGCCAACATTTATGTAACGCTGTGGTTTCACCTAATTCGGTTTCCTTTTAGCATATTAATGGTGGATTTTATACGCAGCCGTGCAATAGCGCGTGAGAAAACTCGGCAATCAAGCGGCATTTGGGGCCGAGTGTAATAGTGATGTAAAAAGTGTGGTTCCTTGCCAGAAATGAAACGTATGCATAAAAGCAGAGACAAACCAGGCTCGTTTACGTAACATATGCATAAGTTATTTATTTATTATGGCATATGAGGTTCTATAGTAGTGGAACGTAGTGGTTATATTCCTTGTAGGTAGGTATTCCGGCTTAGTTTGTCAGTGCCTTAATTGTTTTTCGGAGTTATATGTACTAATGGAAATTGGTCAATTGCGTACAGAATAATATAGCCGTAATATCTGATAATCGCTTTGCCGAAACGGAAGAGGAAAGATGGGATCAAAAGAGCGACGATAAGAAAGGCAAAAGTTTCTTGTAATCTTTGTTACAGTCTATCTGAAAGAAGCCAATCGGATATATTTATACTTTCCTGTTGTGTTGTACCTATAATCATATATACGTGGACAATGGAACTTTAGAAAGTCTCTCCACAGTGAGTAGATAAGGCCTTTAGGTCCATTTCGATAACTTTTCATTTCGACAACATACATTTTTTCTGGCATTTCGACAACTTCAACATTTCGGCTGTGAGTCAAGGGCCAATACCCATTTGATAGTCCACTACTTTAACCAAATAAACAAGAACTATTTCGAGCAGTATATAATAATTGAGATTACTATATTTGTATTGTTGTAACCATCTCATCTCCAATCTTCCCTCTCTATGAGGCCTGCCTACGAGTAACAAGGCTTAATTGAGAAGTTATCGAATTGGGAAGTTGTCAATATGGGAAGTTGTCGAAGTGGGAAGTTGTATAATTAGGATGTTGTCAATCAAATCAAATCAAAAAATCTTTATTGCTGTAGTTATTTACATTTACTTAGTAAACGTAATTTTTTGCCTCTTCTCTACATTGGATTGTTTTGGACCACTTTGGGAGTAGCAGGGTGATGAAACTCATACAGATTGATTTTTAGATCTCTTTTAAATTGGTTGTGTTTAACTAATGCAAATATTGTAAAATTATTTACTATAAATAATATGCTGAAATAAATAATTCCAAAATTGTTTACAGCGAGTTCTGATTCTGATTCTGATTCTTGTTGTTGTTGAATTAAATTAACCCCATGCATTCGTGTCATTGTCGTGTAAACTTGAACATTGTATTTGTATTTGTTTATTTGTATCCCACAGCATATATGTACTTAATCTATCGCAGAGTTAATTAATTACTTTGTATTAATGCCAATTACAGGATAGCCCAGTATAGTATTTTTAATTTATGCGGTAGTGGAGAACTAAAGAGGTTGCAAGAAAGAATATTTTTTCCTGATACCCCCGGACCACGCACATCCGCGCGCGCAACACGAGATTCATGGAACGGGGGACTAGACCAGAGCTATGCGGCCCCCGCCCCCCGCACCATGCCCCGCCGCAACATTCGGCTTGTAAAACCATTACGAGTCAAAGTCGATTTTACATGGTTTTTAAATTGCTCATATGGCAATTTCAAATCCCTCGAAAACCCTTGAAATAATAGCTAATCTTCGCTAATCTAAACCGGGGCGTAACTAGTCTTTTATTAGGTAACCATAAGAACTATCGCTAATTCTGGAAAAAAAATGTTCCTGCATAAATACATCCAATTTACGAAAATAAGTTGATTTCTTCCGTTAGGATAGTAATTTATTTTAAATGTTTTCTGGGACATGTTTTAAATGACAATATGGGAACTTGTCATTATGAAAAGTTGTCGAAATGGACCTAAAGGATATCAAGCGACAAAAGCAGTATAACCATTATACTTAATTTTCAATCCTTTTATTAAGATTTGTGATGAAAATAACAAAGTACTTATTTAAAATAATTCTACTTAGAACCAAACTTGAAGTCCCTATTCGCTACAATCTGAAAAACATAGAAAATCTCTTCATAGGTTTTCGGAGGCAATACTCCAAATAATAGTGGTCTAGGGTCTAGTACCCGAAGGGTAATCCAAACATCCTACAGATATGTATAGATTAGTTTCGTATTAAAAGGGGCTTAGGTAGCTGCCAACAAAAGTTTCGAAGAACACCGAAAAAGATCACTGTTCCCGAAGTAGTTTGGAAGTTTTGTTTGAAAAGCGATAAGACTGTTTATGGACTGTTTCATACAGACAGACGTCTTATGACGTAACAATAGCGACATTGACAGTTATCCACTATACTATTAAACGAGCAATATTTGCATTGCATTGCATTATATATACTCAAAACAGCGCTATCGATAAAATTAGCTATCTATGGGGTATTATGGGTCTCGTAACTTGGAAAACGCTTTTATTTGATCTTTTAGCACATTGTGATCGGAAATTTCACTTTATGTCATGACAATAAGGCAGGAATTATACCTTATACCTTATACCTTAGACACTATTTACACACATTGATCTAGCCCCAAACTAGGATTCCCTGTATCTTGGGTACTAGACAACGATACACGTACTTATATAGATAAATATTATACATAGATAGATAAACAACCATGACTAGGGTACAAACATCCTTTCTCATCAAACAAATATTTGCCCCCACTGGGACACTGCCGACTCGGCCATTCGCATTGTCAAATTACCATGACCAAGAAAACATCTCCCATCAAAATAAGGCAGAAAAGGCTTGCAAGCATTTTTTTGGTCACATGGCACTGGCATTCAATCATTCAGCCTACAAGCATAGTAGGTGTAAAGGTGTAAAAGCTTGTCCACACTGAAAGGACGCGTCCCACTACTCATGTGCCACTCACTACCGCATTTACGCACACAAACAAATCGCCAAAGTACTAGTGGCGCGCATCATTCCTTCATTGGCTCACAGTTTCCATGGCTCGCAGTTTCCACGGCTCACAGTTTCCATGGCTCACAGTTGCCATGGCTCACAGTAAAATCGAATATCAGTATCTGTAAAATACATTACAATTTGGACAAGCTCGTAACAAACTATGATGATGAGTGATGTGCAGTCTGATCAGGGTTCAGTCACCAGATTAAATAAAGTTGATTTGATCAAATCGGTTTGATAGTGAAAGTTCAGAATTATGTCCTAAACAACTCCTAAATACATGTTTTTGTCATGCTCTGTAAAAAAGCATAAATCCAATGATCTAGCAGCACTTTGAAATCTTTGCTCTAGCAAGAAAGTGGAAGCTTAATCCAACTTTTATTATAAATGTGGAAGTAGCGATGTTTACATGTTTGTATGTTGGGATGTGTGTGTGTTCGTGCATCAATCACGCTAAAACGGCTGAACAGTTTGAAAAGAAATTCAGCACAGAGATAGTTTATGAGCTAGATTAACATATAGGATACGTTTTATTCGACTGCACCAGAAGGACGGTAACGTTATCTCGGTGAATGATAATTCCTAGGAACACGCAGATAAAGTTGCGGGCATCAGCTAGTAACAAATAAATAAATCGGGATTATTCGGGATGTCGTGACAAGGGGTATTCCACTTTTGCCAGTCTCCTTTTGCCGCACATTTTTTGGAGCTTCCTTTTGGCACTATCGTGTTAAAATTAATATTTTTTTAATTGAGATGGATTTCTTTTTCCACGACAGCCAAAGTGAGGTCAAGTTCAAAAAAATTATGTGTGCAAAAAGTTGCTAAAAACCGGTCAAGTGTTAGTAGGACGTCGGACCCGCACACGAAGGGCCTACCATTCATTGTACACGGAAAAACGTAAAACGGCAGTCTTGTGTACGAATATACCTTTTTAATTTTTGATAATAAAATATGACATTAAGGACTACATTCAAGGCCGTACATTGAAACAATGAAAAAGAGTTTTCACTTCTCATTCTCGAAAAAGTACTTTATGCAGGATCTAGGCGACATAAAGTTGAATTTTATGCTCTTGTGCATAAAAGTAGCTTTTTAAATGTGTCTACACTAAGGCAGTGACCATTTAGCCCATACAGCCAAAAACAATTAATTGTACATGGATAAAACTTGCTAATTTATAATATTTCCATCCCTATTTGCATTTTTGATTTATAATAAGATAATACGAAAAAGAAACTAAATATCAAAACGTGTTTACCACAAAAAAAAAAACATTATTCCAAAATAATTTAAGAATAGGCTGTATATTTTTTTTCTTTGCCCGAAAATTATGCAGGAAAATTAAAAAAAGTAAAGTAGCGGGAAAGAAGCCGTAGTAATTTTACTTTGAATTTTAATTAAAGAAATGTTAATACGTTATGTTACTGTTTTATTTTCTCGCCATCGAAGTGAAAAGCAGAGTTTATAACTCGTCCACAAAACCATTTTTATCCTCGACATTACTATCAGCCCTCGCCTTCGGCTCGGGCTGCTAAAAGTCTCGGATAACAGTGGTTCGTTTTGTGCACTTGTTGTAAAATCTACTATTTAACCCTTTAATGCATGGTAACCAATAAATGGTTTCATAGGTTTTGAACTATATTACCAAGCAATAAGGTTTAAAATCGCGATCCATTTCAAGTAAGGCCATGCATTAAGGGGTTAAGAATGTAGTGGTAAGTATTGAAGTATGTACTCAGTTTAACGAAACTCTTTGCTCATTAAAACCGGAAGTGGATAGAAATTGAGTAACTTATTTACAGAAATCAAATCAAATATGATAAAAAACTTAAAATTATTTATTATAATTCGAATGAGCAATTATTAATCGTATATTGACAAATAACTATGCACAAAACTCAATATCCGCAATCAAAGATCTTTTCCTATAATATAATAATAACAAATAAAACAAAATGGCTAAGAACATGGCCATACAAATAATCTCTTGTATGGGTACTACTTTTAACTCTTACAAACTCGTATGTTTCATTATATGTTGTTATAGCGGCAATAGAAATACAGGGTGTATTTCTGTGAAAATTTCAGCTCTCTACCTATTTCGGTTTATCTGCTATAGCCCGGTGACGGACGGACGGACAAACGGACAGTCGAGGCTTAGTAACAAGGTTCCGTTTGGTAACTTTCGGGAACGGAACCCTGAAAACGACCTTGTAATTTTAAGTGTGGCTAAAGTATACTCGGAAAATTAAATTATATTTATTAATTTAATACCGTAGCGAAAGTGGAACGTTTGTAAATAAAAAATGCGGTCAAGTGCGGGTCGGACTCGTACACGAAGGGTTCCGGACCATCGTACAAGAAAACACACACTAAATCCTAAATAATAAAACTAAAACAAAAAGAAAAAATATGTGTTTTCTGGGAATCGAACTCGGAACTTCAAGATTGCGAAACCGATACAAAACCGATAGAGCCATCTCAAAGTTATTAAGAGATTAAGATTTATGATGATATTTAATCATGATATTATGAGGTATTTCGCAGGGGCAGGGATTAAAAAAAAATAGTCGCTTGTAGGGTGCCCCCTTTAATTTTCAAAATTAATAATATAATAATAAATAATACGGACGTGACGGACGGACGGACAGACAGACGGACAGCGGAGGCTTAGTAATAGGGTCCCGTTGGCACCCTTCGGGTACGAAACCCTGAAAATTATGTGGGATAAGTAGACGGTGGAAAAAGTGGAATAACCCGTATCAAGTGGCATGACGAATGATGGATTACTCCCGGGGTTCTCGCGAGAGTTTGAGTGATTTGTGTCGTCACAGTACCTTTATGAAGTCTCGTCACATAGTAATGTACCCATTCACGTGACTCACTCACTACATAATCCACTTTAGTGGATGTCGAAGTCATAAAAACGAAAGGGAAATATTAAAGTGCACATCAAAAATACTGATTTGCACAGCAAATATAAGGGCAAAATACTGCGGTAGCTTAGGTGAAGGGTGAAGGGGTGAGCGAAGAAGCAAAGCCACCTTTATCCTTAGTGTTAGGTTCAACATGTAAGAACAACAAAAAATACTTAAAACATAAATTTCAGTACTCAATAAATATTTAAAACATAAAAAGTGTTTTTGTTGATCCTTTTGTTGCTGTGCAAATCAGTATTTTTGATGTGCGATTAAATACTAGCCAAAACAACATAGTTCATCTAGAATGGGAATATTTTGTATAATAATTTGATAATATGATTTCTTCTGAAGTGTGTTAAATGAAAATGGTGGCATTGTTCGTTTTCGTGTGTTAAAACAGTTATTGTATTTCCGCCCAAAGAAAATAGATCTGCGCTTTCGCGCTAAGAACAACAAAATGTTATTCGTAAAATTGAAGACAAATATTGGAGTTCGCCGCAAATCGGCTCAAGAATACATATATTCCTACCCATGTTAGGTATTATTTACAGGCAAATACGAGTGAACCGTACACTTCTTAGGAGTAAATACCACAAACCTAACCAAAAAGTGATAAATAAATAAAAAATTGGCTCTTTGGACATTTGCCTGTCAAGATGGACGAAAAGTAAAACACATATGTCAAACAAGCAAAGCCCCCTTTTGGGGCGTTTACTGCATTTTTCTCCTCCTAAAATCCTTGTAATAAAATGTAATTTGTATATATCTTTCGTTTTATTAAGTTTTTCTCTGACTAATTATCGTATGTCAATCATAACGTTATAATACTTTATGATTAACATAAGATATTAAGCTTATTGAAAATGCTTCAACTGTTCGTCCGTTACATATTCTATAAATTTTACTCACAATCACATATTCACAAGGTCACCTTAGTAACTAAGAAGGAATCATTCAAAATTAATGAGAATCGTGCACTTTCTGCCAAGCCTTTTAAATTTGGTATGGTCTTAATTCTGGTCTTAAGGATTTAGGAAACCATCAAAAGCGACTTGCACGCGACCTCTGGTGGCCTGTTTGCTATTAATCCATTATGGTCACCATTTGTATGGGTATTTTCAATATATATATTGGCTTCTATTAGACACAAAATCTTGAGTAATACTTGGGGAATATTTATAGGTTCTAGGATGAGAGAAATTCAAGAATGTATCATAGACCATATTGAAAAGCCTTCAAATGTTTATCCGTTACATATTCTTTAAATTTTGGCCCCATCATAAATTCACAACGCTAAGAAGTGTGTGAAAAAAATATTGTGAAATGAAGATTTTGTTATTCAAAATTCATGAGAATCGTGCACTTTCTGCCAAATCTTTGAAATTTGGTATGGTCTTAGATATGAGTAATATCACTTTTTGTATGTTCTAGGATGCGAGGAATCTTCCAACCGGGATGTGGTATGGTAAGATGGCTGAAACCAGCACTAAAAGCTAACAACCTTAAATTTCCTACCACTCGACTCGATTTTAATTTCTTTCCTAGCGAAGAGCGGCTATTCATTAACATAACATGGTTTATTATTAAGCCACACTTCGAGTAACACCATGATGTACACCACCACCACCACTTATACCACACTACACACTATAATTACATATACCTCAACATTTATTTATTATCCACATTGCCTTTTTCCCTGCATAGAGTTTACATTGCAATGGACGTGTCTTTTCACTGTACATGGCTTTGCAGTTTAGATATAAGTTTTTCGTTGCTTCGTTTTACATTCTTAGTTTTATAAAATGGCGTGAGCTGAAAACCAGCTTTACGTGTAGCTGCTACACGTAACACATGCTGAGCTGACGCCATTTCGTCCTTTCGTTATTAGGTTTTAAGTTTTTATGGTTAAACATAAATTACATAATAAGCTTAACAATGTAACTAAACCTAAACCCTATACAAAATTAAATATTTCCCTAAGATCAATACCGGGCGGCGAGGTGCCCAATATACTAGCTGGCATCATTTCCTCGCTGTATCGCTAAACTTGTGTTTGTTCGTTGAGCGAGGTAGGTGCCAGCTCTACGGTCTTCTGAAGCTTCGACTAGTCGCTTAGAGATGTATTTAAGGACTCGTCCACGGTCCGAGGGTCTCCACGCCTAACGGCATGAATAGAAATTCGTCGCCTATGGCGGCATATTTCCGTCGTTAGAGACCCTCTGCAGCTACCGCCGCAGTGCCAGCCATGGCTGAGGTCGCCGGTAGATGGCATGGTGCCAACGTGTATACGCATGTCGCGTCCCAAATCAGCGACCTCCCGTTCTGCCAGGGAATGGGCGTCATTCGTCGTCACGTGCCAGGCCATTGGGTTCGAGGATGGCTGGCACGCCACAAATGGCAAGGGCCCGGCAAATGACGTCATTCAGGCTGGCGTGACGGGAGCACTGTCCAGCGCTGCGCTGTCAGGAGAGCCCGTGGTGACCTAATTGGCACCACAACAGCAAGAAGGGGTTCATTCGTCCGCATCGAAGTAATTCTAGAGATGCCTAGATACTTACATACCTAGGCATGTAAGCTTTGGCAAAACCGTACGATAGAAAGGGCCATATGTGGATTTAATTCGGTGAGTCTGTTTGTATTCGGATTGAATTGTGTAACAATTATCTCCACGATATTAAATTACTTAGGACTCACCTCCTATGGCATCTCTAGAATTGCCATTTCCCGTCATAGGTTTTGAATTTTATTAACATTGTTATAAGGTTCAGAATCGCTATGCCTCGAGCTGGGGCGCGGTAAAAGTAAAACACTGACTGGTTAAAGTAAAACATTGTGTCTCCTGTAAATCCTGTAGACGGGTATTTAGTTCAATCCCGCTAAAGCCTAAATATCTTTGTCTCCAGAATTCAACAACGACGGCGACTTCCGCTGCAACGACGGGAAGTGCATCGAGTCGTCACAAGTGTGCGATGGCCTACCAGACTGCGCCGACGCAGAGGACAAGCTGAGTTACCAAAAGAACCTTTAGCCTAACCTAAACTTACCTTACCAATCCTAACCTAAACTTACCTAACCCAAGGCAACCTAACCCAATCTAACATAAGCTAACACAAACTTACTTTATCACAAATATTTTGTTAGAGTACGCTGTCAAACTCGCAATTCTCATATACGGTAATCCGGTATTTAACTAGTAATAAAATCGCTTATTTAAGAACTGTCAAAAATATATTTATTCCGTGAGTTCTATGTTGAATACTAACCTAAGCATTCAACATATAACTACAATTGTTGAATTCTCCATTCGAAATCTCGTCTAAGACAAATAATGTGCAGGCAGTAAAGTAGCAGATAAATAAGACTGCCCGTACCAACAGCTTTTCGCGACGGCGCGAATTCAGATGCGCGTGCGATGGCACCTGTTTTAAGATTTTAGTTCCAAGTGTTATTCATAGATGGCGCTTAGTAATTTGTACATCGCGGTATGGTTTTCTCTAAGCTCAACCATAAAATTGATTTCACATGACGTGTTATCCACTTGGCGAGCCAGCTGGACATCTTGATTCTTGCCCAACTTGCTCGCCAAGTGGTAATTAATAAAAAAAAAACTCAAAAAACAAATTATATTATTAATAATGTAATGTAATTTTATTTCGTCCGTCCGTCCGTCAACGTTGGGGAGACGCAGGCGCTCATCACAGGCCAGTCCCCCCTTCCACCACCACTCCAGCTCCAAGGACAGGACATCGCGTGGTCTCCGCAGGTGAAGTACCTGGGAGTGACCATCGATCGTTGGCTCACCATGAAGCAACACGTCGTCAACCAGGCCAAGGTGGCACGCGCCAAGCTGCGTCCACTTCTCGACTCCAGCCTCCCTCTGAGGGCGAAGCTCGGGATCTACAAGTGCTACGTGAGATCCCGCCTCACCTACGCGGCCCCGGCATGGTACGCCCTGTACTCGGAGATGAACAAACGGAGACACCGAGCCCAAGAGATCCTCTCTTTGCGTACCATCGTCGACGCCCCCCGCTACGTGAGGAATGCGACGATCCAGAGGGACCTCAGATGGGAAACAATGGACCAGTTTGTCCTGAGGCTGGCGAAGGGCATGTTCGCGCGTGCGGATACCTCACAACATCCGCATAACCGCGACATGGCGCCGTACCACGCGCGCCCGCCCGACCGCCGCCGCCTGCCACGCGACCTTGTTGCCTAGCCGGCGATCATCCAATGGAACACCCTAAGTGAGAAGATCTCCACCGCCCGCGAGGGCCCCCCGATGACCTGTCCATAGGAGTGGACAGAGGCGCTTCCTCAGGAAGAGATCCGATAATCTGACCCTGACTCCCCACGCCCCAGAATGGGTGCGTGAGAAGATTGCTTGATTGATTGACGTGTTGGTTCCTCGCCCAAAAGGGCAAATTGCAGTGAGAAAGCCTTCAGCATATACCGAGGCCATGGCTCACAGGTAATTCTTAGTAAGACAACTGTAAACACAAAGGGGTTGTTTTTAGTCCGTATACCACATGAGCTGATGCCCGCTCAATATGTGGGCACCCGGACATAGCAGGGAGGTCTGACTCCTGGGCATGGGTAATTCCATTTTTTTCCCCTCCAACAAAAAAAAAACGTGTTGGTTCAAAAATAAATATTGTGAAGTTATAATTAACTAGCACCAGCAGTCCAGCACTGAGGAGCGTAAGGTCTGTGATAACTGTGAGGATGGCTCCGATTACAGGGACTGCGACAACCATTGCAAATAATAGTTCAAAACTTGTATGGTAAAAACGTGATCGATCTACAGCTACTAGAAAGACAGAAAATAAGTTGTGGTCCCTAGTACAAGTAGCGGCACGAAACTCTAGCGCTTACCTTGGCAGTGCGTCTCTTTCGTGTTAATTATTTCAATGTTTCCCTCTCTCTCATTTAGCCAAGGTCAGCGCTATAGTTATATGGCGGCACCTGTAGCCCCTAGTAAACCTGACGCTTATGTATTTCTACATAGCCTTTATCTTTCTATATTAAAGCGTCCAATATCTGCCTAGCATTATACTTTTAGTCGGAGACGAGGCTAATTAAAAGATTATGATTTTTTCATAAATGCTTTTCTAATTATATCTAAGAAGCTTAACCTCCGCGAATCCGGGCCGCCCCGGCGCGAAACAGCTAGGATCCGCGGCATATTTTGAGCCCACCCGCGCGTGGCACTTGACTGACGTATCAAGTGATTCTGTTGGAATGGTAACTCTTAGAACTATACGAATTGTAGATCCAGCTAATGAAATCCAGCTAATGATCCAGCTAATGAAACCCTCTCTTAGTTTATGCGAAAAAATGTCACTGTTGTAGCGGCCCCAGGCTAAGGTCGTAGCCGCCGCTACCAGTAGCTATGATCGTCTATTCTATCTATCCCAAAATGAGAGGACCCGATTCGGCTGTAAGTTTTGTAAGTAAGAATGATGAGTCTGAATTTCTCGTTCGTCGAGAAATCCGTTAGGCGTACAATAGTCGAACGAAGTTTGGTTCAGAAATTACAGTTTCTAGTTAGACAGAGAAAGCATATATGTCCGCGAGCCGGTAATTCGCATCAGTCAGCGGTGTATTGCGCCAAAACGATCGTTGTTATATTTTATGTGATGGCACCATCTGGTTTTTGTATATATGAGCGCATTGGAACATCTTTTGGTTTAGTTTTAGTTTTAGTTTTAGTGATCGATCACAGTTATAGTATAGATATCCGTCGTAGTTTTACGACGTGAGTACTCAATGATATTTCATGTGCTCGCTAGTAGCGGCTTGTGGTGGTTCCAATTATATATTTGATTCACGGCAATAACGATCCGAAAAGACCGGTTTACACAATTGCGATTTGAGTTCCGAAATGGGTTCTGAACTAGCGGTTACCTCAAAAGGTCCGTAACGTTTTGAAACCTTCAACTCTGCGCAATTTGAGCTGGATGTTATCGAAACGCAAGCATTATTGTTTTAGGATATCTAACCCACACCATAGCGAAGTGCATAGTTCGATAAATACCGAACTATGAATTCCACTAGCCGCAGCACGTCCTGGGCTGAGCCAAATCATATATACCGACTCAACTTACACATTAGACATCCAGCGAAATTTACATTTAATATAAAAATGCAACTTGAATCCAATCTGACCCAAGGCAATGCAAAACACCTACCCGGACCTAAACAATGAACTTTAGACTGTAAATTGATCTCTTCGCACGTCCCCGACAACACTCAAATGTCAAAATATCAACAGGATATGTTATCTGTGTTGACACCGGTTTAACTTTGTTCTGAATTTGTTATTTCCATCCGCGGAACCTCATCGATCAAACAGTCTCTCTATGCCCTGCCAACCTAGGTTTAGCCGCAACTAAACTCCTGTCTAGCCTAGTCTAAAACCTAGTGTTATACCACGTCCATTATCGACACCACTCGAAAATGGTTGAGTTTGATTTGAATGTGCTTGAATGTTTAACGACTGTGTGTGTGGGAATTACAAAACTCACTATTCGAAAAGAATGAGGAGAGGATTAGCCCGCGAATATCCTAAGAGCCAATCCAGGAACCCTATGGTGAAGGAAAAAGGAATTTAGGGTCGCTCCAAGCCCAGACTCAGACTCAGATAAATTGACTTAAAAGTTCTTTCCTAACGACCCAAGGATAGTTTTGGAATTTGGGGTAGGTTGATATAAAGGTTAGGAACCGAGGTATATCTCGGCGCTTCAGACACTCACGAAAACCCACTGAAACTTCGCAATCACAAATTCGTATAGTTCTGACGCGTAACACGGCAGACAAAAACTGTTTAGAACTCGTGAAGACGACTGTCACAGTAGCTAGACGCTGAGACTGAATGAACTCCCCTCCCACGCTCTGGTATTTATATACCTCACATGTCTGAAAAAATGGCGTCCTTTGCGTATACGCTCTGCCCAAGCGAAGCTTCTTATCACTAACTACACAGGGTCCAATTTCAACCATGCCATGCAGATCCGCCGTTCTACAAATTGTGTGTACGCATATTCACTATGATCAACCGTAGGTGATCACTCAAATCATTTGGTACTGCCGATACACAGAATCTGTTGATCGCTGACCAATAAAAGCTTGTTGCGATTAATTAAGCATTACCCGACCGCTAGCTGCGCGTAGCAAAAGACCACTAGTATGATATTCAGAATAGAGGTGTCAGACTCTCCATATCATACCTCAATCGCAATTGTATATTTGCAATCAACATAATAGCTTTCTCCGTTCCGTAATAACCTTTCATTATTTAGTTATTCATAATTTTATTCAACGCGCAGCCAAATCGGCTCTCATCTCTACACATCTCGCAGGAATGCGACAAAAAAACTTGACCTGAACTGAAATTCCACGAATGAATCCCACGCGTCTTTTTTTTTTTTGCGAACTTTGCCAGTAAGCAACGCAAAACCCCCAAACGTTATCTGAACCGATTCTCGTATTCAAAACAGCGCGGCGTTGGGCTAGCCCTCTATCACGCAGAATGAAGTATCTAATGTACCGACTCTCGTGTACCATTACAGCCCCCTCCTAGACCTTGAGACACTGTTTATCTCAGTTAACATGGCGCAAGGATCTCATTACCACTATGCTACCCATACTTTGTACATATCTACTCTATATGTTCGGACATCTCAAATCATGTACACCGACCGATGAATCTGTCAATTATGTATATAATATTTACACAACTCGATTGAGTTCTCTCCTGTCTTATCTTATTTATCTATCTTACTATACAACCTCGCTTACCCGCAATTTATCCTAATTCGTATTACTATATATATACAAATTGTTTTTTTTTTTTTTGTTTTTTTTTTTGTTTTTGTTTCCAACCCATGCAAGATCCTTAAATCTACAAAGTAGTTACTCAAATTTACAGCTTACAGCTTAATTATATAACCTTTATACACTATCTTATTTATCTATGCCCTTATTCGTCCTCACATAATACCTGGCTATATTTATAGTATTGAAGTTACCCAATATCTCATTTGAACCCGGATCTACTAACGTATAACAGTTAGGATATACCACTGCCGAAATAACATAAGGCCCTTTATACAACAACGAAAATTTCCGCATGATTTTATGTTCTTTATTTGAACGCACAAAGGTCTTAAGTTTCACATAATCACCTATTCGATAGACCTCTAACTTACGCCGTTTGTCCGCCTGTCGCTTACGTCGTTCACTAGAACTTTTAGAGTTTTCTATCGCTACATTCCGCACCTGTTCCGAATCTCGCACACTATGGCCTAATAACCATTCATCGCCTAATTCCTTGTCAATAGTTAACGGTTCCCGCCTACCAAACGCTAACTCATTAGGCGCAAAGCCTGTGCTTGTGTGTTCGATATTATTATAGCAATTCTGAATGTCCGGTAACACGTCTACCCAACTACGATTACTTCCGCCGCAATAAGTTCTAATCAGCCGACCTAGCTCGCGATTCACTCTTTCTACGCTATTGGAATTTGGACAATACACCGACGTATGAGTGACCCGAATCCCCAGCTGTTTGAGTCCAAATTCCCAAACTTTCGATATGAACTGTGGTCCTGAGTCCGTAATTATAGTTTCGATAGGTATTTCCCTATGAAATCTCTTTGTACAAGCGAGCACGCTCCTACCTGTCGCTTTTCGCATTGGATATAATTTTATTACTTTACTGTACACGTCTTGAATCACATATATATATTGATATCCGAATTTACCTACGGGCAATGGCCCATAAAGGTCCGAAAAAACTTTCTCACCCAACCTTTCCGCCAACACCGGTGTACAAGGACCAACGGTATTGTTAGTACTTGGTTTGACCTTTTGACATATGTCACAACTTCTTATCACCGCGCTAATCACCCTACTCATATGAAGAAAATAATATCTGTCCTTCATCAGTGCTAATATTTTATATCTGCCGTAGTGACCTATTTCTTCATGTATGTGTAAAATTAGTTCCTCCTGTAGTGATTTCGGAATTACTAGCAACTGTACGTTCCGCTTCGGCACGTGAAAATATAACGTATCACCTACTAGCTTATAATTTTCAAAACCTCTTGTCCCCGTATCTACTACATTACGTCTGATACAACCGCTAATTCGATTTAACCGCTCATCTTCGCTTTGTAATCTCGCAATGTCCCGTAAACTCGAAATAACACTTGCGGTATTCGATGCCTGAAACCAGAATATCCCCGGCTGAATATTCATACTGTCAGTCATACCTCCAGGTCCCGCTATTTGCCTGCTTAGCGTGTCGGCAATTTGATTATCAGTCCCTCGCACAAATTCTATGTCGTAATCGAATTGCTCTAAAAACATAATCCACCTCGTTACGCGTGCCCCTAATAAGGTCCACGACTTAATGAACGTCAAACTTTTATGATCAGTTCTAATAATAACCTTTTCTCCCCGCAAATATATCTCAAATCGCTTTAAAGTGTATATAACTGCATACATTTCCTGTTCACTGATCGACCATCTAGTCTGGGCACCCTTGAATGCCTGCGAACAGAACCCTATAATTAGTTCCTGGCCCGATTCATCTAATTGATAAACATAGCCCCCAATTCCTATAGCGCTGGCGTCACATTGAACATAATATGTTTTTCCCGCCAATGGCTGACTCAAAATTATACTTTCTAAGAATTGGTTTTTTATCTCGTCAAAAGCACTTTGCATCTGCGCACTCCAGATGAACTTGACTCCAGACCGTAATAAATTGTACAAGGGCTGTGTCAACGTTCCAAAATTTTTTATAAACCTCCTAAAGTAATTTATGAACCCCAAAAACGCCCTCAATTGCCTGACAGTTCTGGGTGACGGATATAATTTAAGTGTTTCAATTTTGTCCGGGTCCATCTGCAAACCTTGTGTAGACAAAATATGCCCCAATAACTTGACCTTTTTTTGTGCGAACTCGCATTTTTTTAGTTTGCATGTGAAGCCCGCGTCTTTCAATTTACTCAGAACCGTGTCCACTTGAGACAAATGCTGTTCGAAGTCACCCTCAGTTAAAATTGCCAAATCGTCAACAAAATTTAAACAATATGACCTAACCTCTGGCCCTAGAATTAAATCCATCGCCCTCGAAAATGAACCCACACTGGTTTTCAACCCCTGAGGTAAAACGTTGTAAACATAACTTCTGCCTTGATATACAAAACCCGTGTATCGTTTAGATTCGTCTGATAATGGTATAGAAAAATACGCATCTTTGATATCAATAACTCCTATGTAATTTATCCGGCGCCCGGATTGCAATATCTCACTCATTAAAGGTGTGGTTTCAACCTCCCCGACCATTCCCATGTTTAATTGTCGTGCATCTAGAAGAATACGGACCTCTCCTGTTTTCTTTAATGTACAAGTCAATGGACTGCTGAAATCCGTAGATTGCCTGCTAATAATACCTATCAATTCCATCTCTTCCAAACGTTTTGTTACTTTATCGCGATATGCGAACGGTATGGGATAGCTTCGTTTTACGAAAGGCGTTTCATCTCTCATTTTTATCTCATGTATATATTTATTTGTCCGACCTATCCTATCGCTAAACAACTCTGCATGTTTATTTAACACCGGCAATAACCTTGTTTTGTGTTCAACAGGTATTGATGAATTATTCACATATTCCTCTATCATATTTCTACTGGTATCTTGGTTCTGTACTTCCATTGTACAACAGCAAGATTCCGGATTAGGACCAGTACCTAATGGTATTTCACACATCCGCCCGGCGCTTCGTATAATTAGCCTCTTATTACCCTCACACATTAAACTCGCTCGCGTCTGTTGTATAAAATCAAACCCCAAAATTAAATCTTTAGGCACCCTTGTTAATACTAGCATTGGAGTATCGATAACGCATTCACCTATTGTTAATGGTAACGTTACTAATTTATCAACCTTTTCCTTACTGACTCCAAACGCACCTGTGATTCTCAAACTTGGAATCGGTATTTCCGTCGGTTTTCCCAATTGACTGCATACTTCTTCGTACACTCTCCGACTTATTACACTGATTTCGCTCCCCGAATCAATCAAACTCCTTACAACAATATTCCCAATACGCACATCTATCTCAGGTAATGTCAAAGTACTACATAACTCGCGCCCACACTCAGTCGAATCGTCGTCTCTGAATATCGTATGTAAACGTCTGTCATTTCGATCTCTACAATTCGATCTAGATTTTTCCTCTAAACACACGGCATATCCGTGCGCTTTATGCGCTAATAATTGAATAAATTCATTCACACCCACGTTCGAATCCAAATTACACAAATCATACAGTCTATGCTTTTTCCCAATTCGATCGGCTGTCCACCCGAACCGTAATAAATATCTGAGCGCGAACGACCCGCGCGAGTCCACTAGTTTTTTGAATTCTGACTTATCGCATTATTCCTGTCACTTGAACTTTGCCCTGCCTCTGTATCTCCTGAACCCCTCTGAAACCCTATTGCCCTGAAGCTAGACTGAGGCTGTCTCCCTCTACCGCGAAAATAACCGCGACCGCGCGTCCCAAATTCGTTTCGCGCCTTCGTTACCGCGTTATAATTATTACTACGACTTATCGCGTTATAACGTAACGTATTTACCCGCATAGCTCGATATTGCCCACGCATGTAGCTATCCCGCCTTACGTTATTCGTATTCATAGGTTCCGAACCATGTATCGCACTTAATCCTCCATCGACATTCCGTTCTAAATGCCGAAGGAATTCGACCGCATCCCGTATGGTCATAGTCTCCTTTCTAGCAAAAAACGCTACTTGAATATCACGCGGCAACTGTCTGAAAATCGTGTTGATTTTCTCCGTATCAGTAAACGGTATCGTAAGCTCATATATGCTATTCAATTGAGAGGCAAAGAATTCTTCCATACTTTGTCCTTTCTTAGAATCAAACTTCGCAGTTAGGAACCTTTGTTTAATTAATTCCTGTTCATTATCACCCCAGAATACCTCTCTGAAATCTTTTTCAAAATCCGAATAGGTTCGCCATGAGTCTCTGTATATGCTCATTCGAACTTTTGCAATTCCTACCAAACTATCCGTTGCCCATATCAAAGCCCTAGAACTATCTCCCGAGACTTTAATATAAGCCTTTAAATCTCATAAGAAAATCATCGGATTTTCCGAATTCCGCCCATCGAATGTCGGCAACTTCTGTGTCATTTTCACAATGCATGATTGACGTTTTTCTACCGATTGTTCAAACGTCTCTAGTTCCTGTCTGTCAGTCTGTCTGTCCGAAGTCCTACTAGCATTGCTCGTGCTGGAACCCCGTTCCAAACTGTCTAATCTCTTCACTATTTCAGATAATAATTGCGTCACCTGCCCTGACGCCATTTCACTTGTATGCGAAAGTGAATAATAATAATAATAATAATAATAATACCTTGGACACCCCTTACACACATTGATCTAGCCCCAAACTAGGATTCCCTGTATCTTGGGTACTAGACAACGTTATATATACTTATATAGAGAAATATTATACTTAGATAGATAAACAACCATGACCAGGGCACAAACAACCGCTCTCATCAAACAAACATTCGCCCCCACCGGGACTCGAACCCGGGACCCCCGGCTTCGTAGGCAGCGTCACTACCGACTCGGCCATTCGGGTCGTCAACCCGTGCTATCGTCTCGTGCTACCCGACTAACGTTTTTTTTTTTAGTCGTAGCTCGTCTGAAAACAATGCCCCTTTTTTGCTTATTTCTTATTTACAAAACTGAACTGTTTAAAATCGTTTCTACGTTGTGTTATTTTTAAAAGTAACGCGTTAGACCTTGATTCTTTTAGAATATCTAGGAATATCTAGGTATCAGACTATCTAGGATATCCTTCCGTCTCGGCACCAAAAATCTGTAGCGGCCCCCGGGCAAAGGTCGTAGCCGCCGCTACCAGTAGCTATGATCGTCTATTCTATCTATCCCAAAATGAGAGGACCCGATTCGGCTGTAAGTTTTGTAAGTAAGAATGATGAGTCTGAATTTCTCGTTCGTCGAGAAATCCGTTAGGCGTACAATAGTCGAACGAAGTTTGGTTCAGAAATTACAGTTTCTAGTTAGACAGAGAAAGCATATATGTCCGCGAGCCGGTAATTCGCATCAGTCAGCGGTGTATTGCGCCAAAACGATCGTTGTTATATTTTATGTGATGGCACCATCTGGTTTTTGTATATATGAGCGCATTGGAACATCTTTTGGTTTAGTTTTAGTTTTAGTTTTAGTGATCGATCACAGTTATAGTATAGATATCCGTCGTAGTTTTACGACGTGAGTACTCAATGATATTTCATGTGCTCGCTAGTAGCGGCTTGTGGTGGTTCCAATTATATATTTGATTCACGGCAATAACGATCCGAAAAGACCGGTTTACACAATTGCGATTTGAGTTCCGAAATGGGTTCTGAACTAGCGGTTACCTCAAAAGGTCCGTAACGTTTTGAAACCTTCAACTCTGCGCAATTTGAGCTGGATGTTATCGAAACGCAAGCATTATTGTTTTAGGATATCTAACCCACACCATAGCGAAGTGCATAGTTCGATAAATACCGAACTATGAATTCCACTAGCCGCAGCACGTCCTGGGCTGAGCCAAATCATATATACCGACTCAACTTACACATTAGACATCCAGCGAAATTTACATTTAATATAAAAATGCAACTTGAATCCAATCTGACCCAAGGCAATGCAAAACACCTACCCGGACCTAAACAATGAACTTTAGACTGTAAATTGATCTCTTCGCACGTCCCCGACAACACTCAAATGTCAAAATATCAACAGGATATGTTATCTGTGTTGACACCGGTTTAACTTTGTTCTGAATTTGTTATTTCCATCCGCGGAACCTCATCGATCAAACAGTCTCTCTATGCCCTGCCAACCTAGGTTTAGCCGCAACTAAACTCCTGTCTAGCCTAGTCTAAAACCTAGTGTTATACCACGTCCATTATCGACACCACTCGAAAATGGTTGAGTTTGATTTGAATGTGCTTGAATGTTTAACGACTGTGTGTGTGGGAATTACAAAACTCACTATTCGAAAAGAATGAGGAGAGGATTAGCCCGCGAATATCCTAAGAGCCAATCCAGGAACCCTATGGTGAAGGAAAAAGGAATTTAGGGTCGCTCCAAGCCCAGACTCAGACTCAGATAAATTGACTTAAAAGTTCTTTCCTAACGACCCAAGGATAGTTTTGGAATTTGGGGTAGGTTGATATAAAGGTTAGGAACCGAGGTATATCTCGGCGCTTCAGACACTCACGAAAACCCACTGAAACTTCGCAATCACAAATTCGTATAGTTCTGACGCGTAACACGGCAGACAAAAACTGTTTAGAACTCGTGAAGACGACTGTCACAGTAGCTAGACGCTGAGACTGAATGAACTCCCCTCCCACGCTCTGGTATTTATATACCTCACATGTCTGAAAAAATGGCGTCCTTTGCGTATACGCTCTGCCCAAGCGAAGCTTCTTATCACTAACTACACAGGGTCCAATTTCAACCATGCCATGCAGATCCGCCGTTCTACAAATTGTGTGTACGCATATTCACTATGATCAACCGTAGGTGATCACTCAAATCATTTGGTACTGCCGATACACAGAATCTGTTGATCGCTGACCAATAAAAGCTTGTTGCGATTAATTAAGCATTACCCGACCGCTAGCTGCGCGTAGCAAAAGACCACTAGTATGATATTCAGAATAGAGGTGTCAGACTCTCCATATCATACCTCAATCGCAATTGTATATTTGCAATCAACATAATAGCTTTCTCCGTTCCGTAATAACCTTTCATTATTTAGTTATTCATAATTTTATTCAACGCGCAGCCAAATCGGCTCTCATCTCTACACATCTCGCAGGAATGCGACAAAAAACTTGACCTGAACTGAAATTCCACGAATGAATCCCACGCGTCTTTTTTTTTTTTGCGAACTTTGCCAGTAAGCAACGCAAAACCCCCAAACGTTATCTGAACCGATTCTCGTATTCAAAACAGCGCGGCGTTGGGCTAGCCCTCTATCACGCAGAATGAAGTATCTAATGTACCGACTCTCGTGTACCATTACACTGTGACCTTAGTTAAATGAGAAAATACATTATTTTTGTACCGACATGAGAATCTCCGACTTCTATGAAAATGTTCCCTCTCGACACAAATCTAGCCGACATAAGAAAAACATCAACAAATATACATGTTGTTTGATACCTACGTAATCTACACAAGATAACCTTTTCAAAACAAAAAAAAACATTAGTGTGTTCTTATAGAAACAATTCAATATTCACCATAAAAGCTCAGAAAAGATCAGTCAAAAATCACGCGCGAGAAAAAGTGATTTTATTTTTTCCAGTCTGAATATTTTTTTCAACGGAAGACCACAGACAAATATGTTCATGGTAGAGTTTGACTAATGCCGCATTTACACTTGCCAAGCATGCCAACATTATGCACTAAAATTGTACCAAAATACCGGTTTGTAAACACAGCGTCACCCGCGCATCAATAGCTGCGCGTGGTAACCAACGGTATTTTGACTTTGCAGCTATTGATGCGTTCGAATACTGAGAGGTTAAGGCAGAAAATTATGAGGCCTTATTCTCACGGTCCCGTTTTCAAATTCAGATCAATGAAAAAAAATACCTTCTTCTGAAAGAATATTTTAAACGTGGTTCATCAAAATATACAGGGCATGTTAAGTAAAGAACTGGAAATTGAGTTATTCATGAACTGTAATAATATTGATATTTTATGTATAACAGAGCACTTTTTAAAGAGTTATCAGTTCATGTTCAACTTTAATAACCACCACGTTGCTAGTTCGTTCAACAGAAAAACAGCTGATCGCGGTGGCTCCTTAATACTTGTAAATAATAGTTTTAAATATAAGGAACGAGTTGACATAGTGAGCCTGTCTGTTGAGCGTACCATGGAAATAGCCTGTATTGAACTTGAACAACTTATTGTGATGAGCGTATACAGACCACCAGATTCATCCTTTGATTTATTCGAAAAGAAAATGGATGAAGTGTTGATTAAAATCAGCGATAAAAACAATTTTTTTATAATTTGTGGTGATTTTAATGTTAATCTGATAGAGGATAATAATATTTGTACTAGATTAAAATCTTTATTTTTATGTCACAACATGAACTATCTGTTTTTGGAGCCTACTAGAATTACTGCAACATCTGCTACCTGCATTGACGATATATTTACTAACATTACGCCCATTTTCAAATCGGTCATCAATAAATTAACCTCTGATCACTCTGGTCAGATAGGTATATTCAATATTAAAATAAAAAAGGACCAAAAAGATGATATTACATGTGTGCCCGTTAGTGACACTCGGCTTGAACACTACAGGAATAATATTTTAGATAAACTATGGGAAATACCATACATTGACGATCCAAATTTGTTGTACAACTCAGTATTTAACCTTGTCAAAAATGAATATGATACGGTTGTTCGATTCCAAATCGATATTCGATCGATGGTTTCGGAACGGCCATTTTGAATTTGACGTTGCTGCCAACCTTGCAGTTTTTGACAACTGACTGACGAAAGCCCTCGCAATGTAAACGCGTTTTGGATAGGGTATTGAAATTAAATCGCAGTCCATCTGGAATGTATTCGAGGTTCCCTCAGGATTGTCTATATAGCTGAGTGTATTGTGGTTCCCCGAACCAGATAAAGTTCGCATTTACGTGGCCGATTGGTTTTTTACCACGTAACATAACCTGTGTTGGAACACTGTGCTGATCGAGGCTGGCCCGCCAGTCACACAAGAGGTTGGCTGAAGAACCTGTCTACCAAGAAGAGCCTAGGGTGCACCCGGGCCTTGCAGAGAGACAGGAGGTTGACGGGACCGAAGCACAGACCAGGTTAGATCGAACCCAATCATTTTAGCTCGGTGAATCGCCGACGTTCAAACTTCTTGGCAACTGATCGCTACGCTACCTCGTAGCTGATGGGCCCCTACGAGGTCATTAGGTGCCGAGAAGCCTGAACACTCTGGTAGCTAGAGCGTGGCTTCCTGAGATTTGCAGCCGTCAAGGGCTCCAGGAAGACACGATTTGAGACTATCAATCTGTAGGTATAGGCGGTTATTAGATAACTTGGTTGTGTTCCTATATCCACATAGATTGGTAGTATTGTAAGCTATAGGTCTATTGCTGGTAGTAGACAGACAGATATTGAGTTGAAATTTGCATTGAAGTACCAGTTAGTCAATCTATTAGTGGTCTAGTAATGCTAATGAATGTTTTGGTTAACATAGGTAGTTACATCTATTGATAGCAGGCTATTACATTGTTTTCAGTTATAGCAATTTATAACTTGAACTAATATTGACTATCTGTGTGTGTTGTAGTGATAAAGGGAAACTAAATTGTTATTTACAGAATTTATATAGATATAAAACTCGGTTCCTATTGTTTAAGGAAATCAACATTGTTTAAGTTATAGTTTAGGGTTCCCTCGTTTGGGTTATAGACTGGAGGGTCCAATAAAATTGAGTTACTGCAAATTGTGAGTAAGTATCGTTCCGATCATGTCGTTATCTGAAATCCAGAAGGGTGTTTCTAAGGAACTCAGATGGTTTTCCTCCGCACACGGTCTGATAGACCGTTTAGATAGGCATGATGTGGTATTGGAGCGGTCTATGGACGTTAAGGAACGTTACAATAGGGTGCTCGAATTGTCCGCGCAGGCGGAATCAGTTGATGGTTGCGCACCTGACAGGCTGTCACGGTTGCTAGGGGATGTCGACCAATGTATGGAGATGGCAGCTGCTATCACGCAGAAGGCTGCGGACGTACGTAGACAGCGCGAGTCCAGCCATGGTGGTGACATTGAAGCACCTCTGCCGCTTCAGGGTTCAGGGTCCAGGTTACCGGCCATAACTATGCCTACTTTTGACGGAGTGTCCGGTGAATGGATGAGCTTCATCAATCTGTTCGACAGTTTGGTGCACATGCGATCGGACATTACCAAGTCTGTCAAGATGGCTCAGCTGGTGGCAGCATTGAGGGGTGAGCCTAGGGAGCTGGTCGCTCATTTGACAGTTACGGAGGGTAACTATGAAACGGCCAGACAATTGTTGGTCAGACGTTACCATAACAAACGGAGGTTGGCCGATGCCCAACTGAACCGTTTGTTTAGTATCCCGGTTGTGAACAAGGTCGGGGCCATACAGACGGAGGTTTTGAACCCGTTGTTGTCCGTCACCAAGGCTCTAGAGAATCTTGGACTTCCGGTTGGTGAATGGTCGTACCTACTGCTGTACATTGTACTTTCCCGCCTACCCGCTGACGTGCAGACTCGTTTCGAACAGTCTCACGGGAGGTCGGCCGAGGACCTGCCCGCCTTCTCCGACTTGGTCGGATTCTTGGAAGAGGAGGCTCGACGGGCAGAGAATTTGGGGTTGACGGTCACCCATCCTTCGGAGCCACAGAGAGCTGCCGGGAGCGCTGTGAGTAGGGGCCCTCCGACGAGGAAGGACCGCACCAACCGGCAGTCGTATGGGACTGTGAGTGCATTGACCCCACATAGTGAGACCTGCCCATGTTGTAGGCAGATTGGCCATGCTGTGGCCAATTGCAATAAGTTCGGGGAACTTAGGGTTCAGGGACGGCGCCGGATGGCCAAGCAGCGGAGCTGGTGTTTCCTGTGCCTCGGGCCACACATGGCTAGGGACTGCACGCGCACAAAAATGTGCGGATATTGTGGTGGGGCCCACAACAATCTGTTGTGCATGAACCGGTCCGGCCAACAGCCTCCACAGGGCCGTATCCAGGGTGACACGGCATGGGGCCCTGAGAATTCGTTTGCGACTCGGAGCGCAACTCAGGGGCCAACGTCCCCACGTCCACAGGGCCGTACCCAGGGTGACACGGCATGGGGCCCTGAGAATTCGTTTGCGACTCGGAGCGCAACTCAGGGGCCAACGTCCCCACGTGCACAGGGCAGTACTAGGGTGCAGGGCCGCACTCAGGGTCATCACATGGGGGGCCCTGAGTTTTCGGTTGCGACTCAGCATCCGACTCAGCGGGCAATGGGGCCACAAGCACGCGGCCACCCAGGGGTGCAGGGCCGCACTCAGGGTCATCACATGGGGGGCCCTGAGTTCTCGGTTGCGACTCAGCATCCGACTCAGCGGCACATTGGGTGTGTTGAGCAGGCCGTAACGGGCGGGTGGCATGGGACACCTTCGAGCTATGCGGGTGCGGTTCGGACGCCGCCTCAGTTGTCGCCCCGCTCGTCGCCTCGTCCTCGTCGGTCGCATGTGATGTCCCCCCCGCTCATGGAGCGGCCACGGTTGAATTCACGCCCACCCCCCTTCGGGGGGCGTCGTAGGGTGGCAATGGAACCGGCGCGTGAGCCATTTGTACAATGGGACCCTCTGGCGTATAGCTGCATACCTGATCGGTTACAGGCACAGTGGGGCCCCGGGGGTCCTCGCTAGGAATTTGCGGCCCAACCATTGGTTGCCCCCCAACCGGAGACGGTGGTGTTACCGATCGCCTCTGTGCTTGTTTGGGATTTGGCGGGCAACCCAACATACGTTCGCGCCCTATTAGATTCTGGAGCTCAGGGCTGCATTGTATCGAATGATTTAGCAAAATGGTTGGGCCTCATAAATAATGTATCGCTGCCGAGGAAATTGGTCCCTGCTGGGGATTACAGGGCAACCCTTCACGGGTTTTGTGATGCCTCTGAACGAGGGTTTGCGGCAGCGGTTTATTTGCGAACCGTCACCTCCACCGGGGAGGTCGACGTGCGTTTGGTTTTGGCAAAAAGCAAGGTAACGCCTATTCGGACAAGGATGACGATTCCAAAACTGGAACTGTCCGGGGCTGCTCTTTTGACCAAACTTTTGAATCACACTCTAACAGTGTTGCGTGGGTCAGTGGTTTTGGAGGATACGGTGTACGCGTGGACGTACAGCCAGATTGTTTTGTGCTGGATGAAGGCTTCGGTCCATAACTTAGAGGTTTTTGTTGCGAACCGTGTCTCCCAGATTGTGTCGTCTGAGGTCCCACTGACCTGGAGACATGTACCAGGAGAATTGAACCCGTCTGATTGTGCATCCAGGGGATGTCGGGCTCCTGAACTCGTTAGACACCATTTGTGGTGGGGACCACCCTGGCTTGCCAGGAGAGAATCGGACTGGCCCCACAGCCATGTAGTAGTATCTTCGGATCATGGCCCCAGAGCGGCCGTGCATGTTACCCAGAAGGCTGAGGACCCTGACGCCGGGTTTCTGCTGGACCGGTATAGCTCATGTGTGTTTGTTTGTTTATCCACCAAGGCGGTACATCTCGAGCTCGTTGCTGATCTCTCGACAGAGGCTTTCATTGCTTGTTTGGATAGGTTTGTTTCTCGAAGGGGACTTCCAACTTTGATCCGCTCTGATAACGGCACTAACTACGTCGGTGCGGAACGATACTTACGAGAGATAGACAACTTTTTGAATGTAAATAAAGTGGATATTGGAACGGCCCTCTCCCGTCGGGGTATACAGTGGACCTTCAGCCCACCGAGTTGCCCCCACTGGGGTGGGATTTTTGAGGCCGTAGTTAAGTCAGCTAAGACGCACTTGGGGCGTATAGTAGGTCAGACCGCGCTGACTTTTGAGGAGCTCGCGACATTGTTTTGTAAGATCGAGGCCGTTCTCAATTCGCGACCGTTGTGTCCGCTCAGCTCGGATCCAAATGACCTGGAGGCTCTGACCCCAGGCCATTTCTTGATAGGACAGCCACTTAACGCGTTGCCCGAGCACCCCTTCGAGGGAGTGAAATTGTATCGGTTGTCAAGGTATCAGATGTTGCAGCAGTTTACTCAGAATTTCTGGAAGCGTTGGTCGCTCGAGTATCTGCATATCTTACAACAGCGCCTTAAGTGGACTGACAAAACCAGCCCCCCTAGTGTTGGTGACCTCGTTCTGGTTAAGGATGCTAACCTACCGCCACTACGTTGGCGCAGGGGGCGCATTGTTAACTTGTTCCCTGGCAAGGACGGGACCCCCCGGTCTGCGGAGGTTCTAGTAGGAGGCTCGGTTCTAAAACGAGCGGTAGCAACGTTGTCTCGGCTGCCCGTAGATTAGGGGACAGGTGGGTGCCTGTCCGGGCGGGTGATTGTTCGATTCCAAATCGATATTCGATCGATGGTTTTGGAACGGCCATTTTGAATTTGACGTTGCTGCCAACCTTGCAGTTTTTGACAACTGACTGACGAAAGCCCTCGCAATGTAAACGCGTTTTGGATAGGGTATTGAAATTAAATCGCAGTCCATCTGGAATGTATTCGAGGTTCCCTCAGGATTGTCTATATAGCTGAGTGTATTGTGGTTCCCCGAACCAGATAAAGTTCGCATTTACGTGGCCGATTGGTTTTTTACCACGTAACATAACCTGTGTTGGAACACTGTGCTGATCGAGGCTGGCCCGCCAGTCACACAGGAGGTTGGCTGAAGAACCTGTCTACCAAGAAGAGCCTAGGGTGCACCCGGGCCTTGCAGAGAGACAGGAGGTTGACGGGACCGAAGCACAGACCAGGTTAGATCGAACCCAATCATTTTAGCTCGGTGAATCGCCGACGTTCAAACTTCTTGGCAACTGATCGCTACGCTACCTCGTAGCTGATGGGCCCCTACGAGGTCATTAGGTACCGAGAAGCCTGAACAACGGTATTTAACCTCTCCTTTTCCGCCGTCAGCATAAGCAGCGCGGCCCCGGTCACTCCCTGTACCGCTGTCAGCATAAGCAGCGGGATGACTAATATTTTTGAAACCGGTATTTTTTATCCAACGGTTGGACCAATTTTTACGGTTCGATCATGTGTGGACACCCAATTAGACAAACTTTATGGTCTGTGTGCTAGTTTATGCTTTTCCGTAGAAAAAAATAATTCAACCGCGTTTTGAAAGTCACTTTCTTCCGGACGCTCCCAACGTATTTGGTGGTGAAATTTTATTGGGAGAAAAGTGTAGTTTTTTTGGTGAATTGAGGTAAGTATTTGTTTTATTCATATTTACAACTCTATTTGCGATAAACAAACCACAAATCATAGTAAAATTCATCAAGATGTCCAGAAAATCGGCAAATTTACATGATACGTCATGCAACCAGACGGATTCCCCCCAATGCTATTTGTAATTCCAATGAGAAATACAGTTAGATTTCAATAAAAAATACACATATCTTATTGGAAATCTTATAAGGAATCCATTTTTATAGGTTTCTTTATCAAAATAATGTACCAATTTGCTGATTTTCCGTCAGAAACGTGATCAGGCATCCAATTCACATGCTTCACCCGCACACATAAGCATTCCGCGACGCCATTTTACTCACACACAGACAGAATCTCACTACAGGGTGCGGGTGTTTTCAGTCATATTCGGTGAAACTCCATATCATAGGTTTCGGGGTGATGTGATGATTGGGGTTTCCATATCAAAGGTTCCGCGGCTTTATGATTGGAGTTCAGTGTCGATAAGGGGGCGGAAGCCCCTTTTTTTATCAATGGAAAAATCCAGCATCCAGCGACTTAGAAAAATTGTGTTAAAAAATATTTTTTTTGACTGTTATTTTTTGCTTCGGAATCGTGTAGTGCTGCTTTTTGCTATCACTTTTGGTTATAAACATTTTCCTCGTGCACCTCACCGATTTCGAGATATACGTCATATTATGTTTGTAATATCGATATCTCTATAAATATTGGTCCTAGGGAAAACATGCATATGACATAAAATTATGCTCGTAAGACACCCTACACGATGCCCAAGTGGAAATATCAAAATAAAAAAAATAAAAATAAAATAAAAAAATAACAAATTTGTGTCATATTGTGTTAACTTGTCTTTTTAGGCGGATTCGTTTGCCTGCAAGTTCAGATATGTACTTTTGACAATTTAGTGTAAAATGACAAAAAAATGCAAAATTACACAAATTTGTAAAAGTGCACAGAGTGTACGTTTTGATCCTAATGCCTTAGCTACTTTTTTCAGAATGGATCATGACTACCATGCCCAGCTTGATGAGAAGCTGGTGTATGTGCGCTCCCGCTCCGGTCGGATGAAGGTAAATAATTGAAATTTCACTCGCATCGTTTTTGCTTCGTTTCCTTTTATATTTATATATACATATCCATTAATTTGTTCCATTCAGCAGCCTAAACGGTCTGAATATAGTTTTACCAAGTATAATTAAATATTTACCTGGGAAATGTGAAGTTTTATACTAAAAGGACACAAATAATTATACTGCAAATGTCACTGACTGCCAGTCTGGTATTTTGTTTATATTTAATTTGCCTATTTTATTTATGTTATAGATGGTGAAGCAACCAGCTTCTCTGGGCCGGAGCGGGAGCGAGGGCGACTCCTCCCCGCAGCCGTCGACATCAAGGCGCTGCCGGCGCTCGCTGGCTGAAGAAATGGTGGTAGGTATTCTGATTAGCAAGCAGATAGATCACCGGTGGTATCATACCATTCTTCTCCTCCAACAGGGTGTGGCCTGCCTGCAGCTGGCCCATTTGAGCGGGGCCTTTGTGCATTTCTCCTGCACCTACTCTTCTATTCCAGCTATCCTTCCATGCTTTCTAGTACCATACCATATACAATAATGTATTTTTCTATTTTCACAGTCATCAGCAGCTGGCAGCAGCTGGCAGCGGCCGCCGACGTCGGGAAGCGGGGAGGAGCCGGCAGCCAGCAACCTCCAGCAACGCAGTGGGAGTGAGCTGGTACGTATTTTGATCCAGTACTTTTAATTAAAAAAACTTTACAATCCCCCTCTGTTGTTTCATTTGTTGCTAAAATCGTGTGTTTTTTTTTTCATAACAGTTGGGCACGGCTGCCACAGCCACGGCGGCCTCCGTGTCCACCGCAACAACAACCACTGCATTAAATATTGTTAGAGAAACATCCGGAGCGCGTAAACGCGCTGCAGCTCCAATGCCTGGGTCGTCATCGTCATCGTCGAGAATGCCAGTTCACTCCCGGGTTCTCAATGAAAGTGAGATTGAAAATATTGTAAATGAACATTTCATTGAGGACTCCGGAAGTGAACTGGATATCTCTGATAGTGACGTTGACGATTTCGACGCGGTCATTGCAACTTCGTCTGATACGGGCAAATTAGAGCGGAGTTTCGCTGTAGCGGAGGCGGAGGAAATAGAATGCATGCGACCAGAAAGTTTGTTTGATTTGAATGTTAGCCCGCTGCCTGTTCTAGGA
Organism: Argyresthia goedartella; assembly: GCA_949825045.1. Taxonomy (NCBI): domain Eukaryota; kingdom Metazoa; phylum Arthropoda; class Insecta; order Lepidoptera; family Argyresthiidae; genus Argyresthia; species Argyresthia goedartella. Next base: position 42,839,134 of record OX463806.1, on the reverse strand, counting down.
GAGTATGCCGAGATGCAGAATGTTCAAGCAGAAGAATTAATCGGATTTTTGAGAGGACAATTGCAAGGAGAGCATGAGGTGGCTGTCGATATGGAAGGTGATGAAGTATCTCTGCCGGATGTTGGGGCGGAAACTGTGGTCAGTGCGCCTGACAGCCCGGCCGCTGTGCGCCCGCGTGCTGTCAGCCCGCCTGCTAGCCCGGACGCGAATGTTTTTTCTTGGTCGAGTGATTTTTCGAATTTCATTGGCCAAGCAGAAACATATCTGCGTTCACCGGGCCCGCAGTCTATATCCCAGGATCCTACGGATATCTTTTTGAGAATGTGGCCTCGGTCAATCATTGAGATGATTGTCACCGAGACAAATAGATACGCATGGCAAATAATAAGTAAATTATCCGAGACAGGTCATATTCCCGCCAGTCTGGACGACTGGCGAGAGACCACAGTCGACGAAATTTATGTATTATTTGCCGTGCTGATCTATATGTCGCTGTGCTTGAGGACGAATGTCCATGAATACTGGAAGTCTGGTATGTTGGAAATGGCAAACTTCAGGAAGTTGATGAGTCGCAATCGCTTCTTCATGCTCACGCGTTTTCTCCATTTTGTGAACAACGAAGAACAACCTACTGGTGTGTCTTCGTATCACAAAAAAATCTTCAAAATTACCCCCATTTTGACACATTGCAACGATATATTTCCGAGTTTGTATACGCCACGAAGAGAACTCAGTTTGGACGAGTCGTTGCTTCTATGGAAGGGACGCCTTTCTTGGGTCCAATCCATACGCACCAAAGCGGCCAGGTTCGGGATCAAGTCCTACGACCTGTGCGAAGCAACGACTGGTTACTTGCTGAAGACTCTCTTGTACGCGGGTAAAGATTCTTCGATGCACCAGACGTCCATTCATGGGTTCAGCAACGTTACCGCGAAGGTCGTTCTTGAAGTCATGGATGGGTATCTCGATTTGGGGCATTGCCTTTTCATGGACAATTGGTATAACCAACTGCCCTTGACGAGGTACCTCAAATCCCGTGCAACTGATGTCATTGGGACGATGAATCGCAATAGGGCACACGTCCCTGCTGAGATTAAATCGCTCAATGACCGCGTGTTGCCGCGGGGACAGCAGGTGGCGAGACATTGTGGTGACATCACTTTGATTTCCTGGATGGATGTCAAACTTGTCACCACAATTTCTACATTCCACACCGATGAACAAGTTCCTGGCCGCCGAGCTGGGGTGGATGTCGTGAAGCCACTTCTTGTAAACTACTACAATCAGTACATGGGCGGTGTGGATCGTAAGGACCAAATGCTGTCCATGTACTTGATAGAGAGGAAGCGTAAGAAGAAGTGGTATGTCAAAGTATTCCACAGGCTGCTTAACAGCAGCCTGTTGAATACATACATCATTCTCTCGCGTAACCCAACATTCCGGAACCTTACGCACCGGGAAACAAGGGTTAGCGTGGCTCAGGGGCTTGTTGATCGGTTCTTCTGTCCGGGACCGATGCAACGAGAGAATCCTCCAAGCAACACCGCTTTCCACCGTCTGGACAACCACCCGCAACATTTCCCGATTCCTGCTCCGACTTATAGCAATTCCAAGAAGAAGAAGCAGGGGAGATGTTGCAGGTGCTCGGCCCTTGGAAAGCGCACGTCCGTGAACAGTTTCTGCCGTAGGTGCAACGTCAGACTCTGCCTCGGACAGTGTTGGTTGGAGTATCACACGTTGGCCAATTTGGGGCCATAGCACTTTTAATGTTATGGGTACCCATTCTCGTTTCTACAGTTTATCTGTTCCTCTTCGTCTCCCATTGAAAGTGTTATGTAACTTTAAATTGTGCAAGAAGCTCGAAACGGTATTGTTGTAATGTTAGCTTTCCTCTTATTCTAGCATGCCTACTGACTGATATCTGACTGTGTACTGATGGCTGGTTAATATGTCTCTGTAATAGGGGTTTTAAAACTACGCACACCTCGCTTTGGACCGGTTTCGGTCGGGTGTATCGCTTGCTTGAGTGGGTAACTAAAACTACTAAAATATGCCATATCATATAACTTCCACGTTGCAGCATCAAACTGGTGGAAGACTGGTGTGTTGGGAATGCCTGCCTTCAGGAAGTTGATGAGTCGCAATCGCTTTCATGGACAATTGATATAACCAAATGCCCTTGACGAGGTACCTCAAATCCCGTGCTACTGATGTCATTGGGACGATGAATCGCAAAAGGGCACACGTCCCTGCTGAGATAAAATCGCTCAATGACTCCTGAGGGCATTTATGTCTTGCTAGACACATCTAAATCAGCCATCAGTGTGTGATTGTAATTCTCCTCCTTCATAGCGTTAGCGATCCGGATGTTTCTATCTTTTTGTGTGTAATTTTTATGTGTGTATGTGTCTAATGTTTATGTGTTTGTGTAAATAACAATTTCTATTTGTGGCCAACTACCTAACTATCTTATAACTTGTATAGAAATTGTTTACTTTAACAGTTGCAATGTTTCTATCTTTTTGTGTGGAATTTTTATGTGTCTAATATTTATGCGTTTGTGTAAATAACAATTTCTATTTGTGGCCAACTACCTAACTATCTTATAACTTGTATAGAAATTGTTTACTTTAACAGTTGCAACAAAATTCTTTTTCATTTTTCCGTAATTGTGTACTTTATTCCATTTTTTATACGGTAAAAGTTACAAATATCAGTCAAACAACTATCTAAGAACTTGTATAGAATTGTTTACCTACTTACTTACTGTTTACTACTTTTCCATAATTGTGTACTCGTGTGTGTGTAAATATAATGTATACAGTTTCATTGTGCATTAGTACTGTCCTGTTTTTTAAACAATTATGTCTCGCCCAGGTTTGCTGGAAGAAATATCTTTTTAGAGATAAGCTCGCCTGTTATAAAATTTCTTTTAAGTACATTTTTATGCACAGGGCAATAAAGAATATGAATATATAACTATATAAATTTTGCTGGAAGAAATATCTTTTTAGAGATAAGCTCGCCTGTTGTTATAAAATTTCTTTTAAGTACATTTTTATGCACAGGGCAATAAAGAATATGAATATATAACTATATAAATTTTGCTGGAAGAAATATCTTTTTAGAGATAAGCTCGCCTGTTGTTATAAAATTTCTTTTAAGTACATTTTTATGCACAGGGCAATAAAGAATGTGAATATATAACTATATAAATTTTTGTTCTTTTTTATTTTTCCAAAACCTAATTACACAATTACACATTAGGTAGGTGGTAGCTAATTACTAATTACACATTTCAAATAATTGTTTATTTTTTACAAATTTGTGTAATCTTACACTAAATTGTCAAAAGTACATATCTGATCTCGCATAACACTAGTTAACACAATATTACACAATATTACACTTTGTAAGAACAGTAGGTATCTGTACTTGCGCGTGAACGGAGCCGCGTGGAAACACTTCATATACACATAACAACTAAATACTAGTTAACTCAAACTTACACCATACCTACACGAACGAAACACCAGTTTAGCTATTTTACCTAGAATCAAATCACGGCGAAACATTTTCTTCGTTCCATCTTTGCACACTCTGTATAAACGCATATCGTACACCTGCCGAGACCTTGAGAAAGCCCAGAAACAACACACCGTGACACGAAATAACATGCATGATTTTGAATTATTTTTGTATGAAAAGGTACATAGTACGATACACTGTTAGAAAGCCTAGTTTGTCTTCTACTTAGAACCACTAATTCTAGAATGATAAGTATCACCTATTGCCTATAAATTCAATAATAGTACAAAGTGTTGATTTCTACCTATTTTATACTTTCCTTGCGAGATATGGCGTCCTCACACTTATCATTTATGATTTAGTGGCAAATACCACTTGTTTTCCTCTTATTGAATAAATTACCTATCCTAGGAACTAAGAAATATAACGCTAGGTAGTCTAGTCTCTTCACAAATAATTTCACAAGATTTGCATAATTCGCGCGATGCGTCAGTTTACTTTCCGTATTTTATGAAAATTTGAAACGCTGAAATATTCGAAAGTTTCTATAAGAACACCCTAATGTTTTTATTGTTTTGAAAAGGTTATTTTGTGTAGATTACGTAGGTATCAAACAACAAGTACATGTTGTTGATAATTTTCTGATGTCGGCTAGATTTGTGTCGAGAGGGAGCATTTTCATAGAAGTCTGTGTTTCTCATGCCAGTACAAAAATAAACTAAGGTCACAGTGACATTTTCTACACATTGTGTAAAAGAAGGTTTCATTAGCTACTCAGATATACAACTCCCATAATTCTAAGTGTTACCATTCCAACAGAATCACTTGATATATTAGTCAAGTGCCGCGCAGCCCGCACGCTCAAAAACACTCCGGTATTTGTCGTTTTTGACGTCTCGAACTCCCGGGAAAGGAGAGGTTAAATCAAAAACTATAAAAGTTAATAACAAAGCTTTGTTTAGTGATTGGGCGACAGTTGGAATTCATAGGAGCAGACGAAGATTATATGAACTCTATGAAGAGAAATCGTATAACAAAAATACGGCCTTTCTAGATTATGTTCGTAGTTACTCAAAAATGTTTAAACGCGTTTGTGCCGTAGCTAAATCTAATTTCATTAAAAACAAAATTGAATCTAGTAGCAATGTAATGAAAACGACTTGGCAAATTATAAACAGAGAGACTGGAAAGGCCAAAGCTACACATAATAACTTCAAGCTTAATATAGATAATCAATTGCTAAGTACAGACCTAGAAGTAGCAAAAGCTTTCGAAAATTTCTTTACGGACATTCCAGTTTCAACAACCAAGTCTTTAAATTCATCTCCCGCTGCTGCTGAATCTATACTTAAACAAAACTTTGAGGATTGTAAAACAGATTTTAAATTTAGGCACGTAAATAATGAAGACATTGTAAAAGCGTTTAAATCCCTGGAAATGAAAAAGACAGCTGACGCCTATGGTCTATCAGTAAAAATTATTAGTTCCATTGTAGATTGTATTGCACCTCACCTTTGTTGTATATTTAATCAATGTATAGATAATGGTGTGTTTCCTGACTTGATGAAACTAAGTAAAGTTATACCTTTATTCAAAGCTGGTAGTACATCAGACCCCACCAATTTTAGACCCATATCGATACTACCAACGCTTAGCAAAATATTTGAAAAACTCATACTTAATCAATTGCAAAGTCATTTTTATCTCAATAATTTAATTCATATCGCTCAGTTTGGTTTCACAAAGGGTCGTTCAACAGCCGATGCTGGTGTTGAACTAATCGACAATATTTCTGATGCCTGGGAAGACGCAATGGATGCAATAGGTGTCTTCTGCGATCTATCCAAGGCTTTTGATTGCGTCCATCATGACACTCTTGTCAGGAAGTTACGCTATTATGGTGTAAAAGATCAGGCACTTGGTCTTCTGGAGTCATATCTAACAGATAGGGTTCAGATGGTCGATTTTAATGGGAAAAGATCACCTGGGTCTTCAATAAGTATGGGCGTACCGCAAGGTTCAATTCTTGGTCCTTTCTTGTTTTTAGTATATATTAATGATTTACCTTACCTTGTTAAAGCAAAACATGGGTTAGTATTGTTTGCCGATGATACTTCTTTGATATTTAAAGTTAAAAGACAGCAATCAAATTATGACGAGGTAAACAATGCTATCTCTAGTATAGTGAACTGGTTTACTATTAACAATTTATTACTTAATGAAAAGAAAACTAAATGTATTAAATTCGTGTTACCCAATGTGAACCCGGTAACTACAGACATATTTATAAAAGGACAGAGATTGGACCTTGTGCAGTCGACTGTCTTTTTGGGCATTACTTTAGACGCCAAACTACAATGGGATCCTCATATAAATAAATTGTCGAACAGACTGAGTTCGGCAGCGTTCGCAGTTAAAAAAATTAGAGCTCTTACCGACGTAGACACCGCTAGACTAGTCTACTTTAGTTACTTTCATAGTCTAATGACGAATGGTATTTTATTGTGGGGTCACGCTGCGAATGCTAATAGTATATTTATTCTGCAGAAACGGGCTGTTCGTGCAATTTATAGATTAGGGCCTAGAGTGTCACTGAGGGAAAAGTTTAAAGAAATCAATATTCTGACATTTGTGTCTCAATATATCTATGACAATCTTGTGTATGTAAAAAGAAATATAACTAATTTTCAGAAGTACAGTGATATACACAATTTTAATACTAGAAATAAAGACAAGTTGGTTGCTTATGTAAGCCGACTACATAAAATTAGTAATTCTTTTAAAGGCAATTGTATACGCTATAACAATAAGGTCCCTACTGATATTAAAAACTTACCTTTAGACAAGTTTAAAATAATAATAAAACAGAAATTGTATAAAAAAGGTTACTATAGGATATCTGATTACTTAGAGGACAGATGTTCATGGGAATAGATTGTTTGAGTAACAGGCTGTTTCGATATATAATTAGCATTCATTTTGTTATTTGACAATATTTTATTTAAAAAAGGAAACACAAAAGATGCGACGACTGTGGAGTTTCTTCGGTGAGCTCTTCTCCACAGATTCCGCCATTGTGTTAGTGAACTCACCCAAAAAAATGTAATGACGGATCTAAGTGATGTAACAACATCCTATGGAAATAAATGATTTTTGATTTTGATTTTTTTGATTTCTGAGGAAAACAATGTTGTGTCTCCAGAATATTCCTGCGTACAGTTAATTTTTCTATATTTTCTAGGAAGCATGCTCTTCGGCACATTGCATTTTTTGGCAGCATCAGTTAATTTTAAAGTTCCTGCCTGGACAGCTTCTATTGCTTCTTCGAGATTATCTTTTATATACCTTTGATACAGGGCATATGGCGTATATTTTCTTTGGTAAATGCGCACGATGGTTGCAGCACTAAAACATAAAATAAGATTAATTATTAACTTGCCCTTATGTAAAGCAAAAAACAGAAATTGGGGTATTTGAAACAGTGAACAAAATACATGGTAAGACTACAACCTTGCGTAGCAGGGGCTATTTGGAACAGAATGCCAAATAGCCCCAAATTTTGTTCCAAATATTTTAATTATAATTTTGTCCCACTTAGAAAAAACAATCAAATATGGCGATAGAAAAGACTTGGAACAAAACCGACAAAACCATTATATTCACTGGAAAACGCAAGTCTGTAAAATAATTTTGATTTCCAAGTATCTTTAGGATTTCGCCTGCACAAACCAAAGTAAACCCATTTATCCAACCGCGAGTTTTATCTTTAAACTATTGTCACCACTCGCTCGACGTACTCATAACGTCAAAAACATGCCGGCTACATTGACATTAGCGGCGATGTAGCCAGGTGTTAAAAAAAGCTACCATGGCTAAGGAAAAAATATGTTTATAAATAATTTCTTATAATGACTCTTTGTGCAGCTGTTGATTGCAAAAATACGGGGATTCATTTATTCCCCAAAGAAGCTAAAAGAAGGAAACTGTAGGAGAAAGTTCTTCGTAGAAAAAAACTAGTACTTCGTCAAGGTTATGTGCTGCTCATTTTCTACCTGAAGATGAGGACCCAATTAGTATACAGGTGATAAATCTAAAAAAATACATACAACCAAATCTTATATTTCCGTTATTTCCAAATAGCCCCTGCAATTCCAAATAGCCCCCTTTTACGGTACGTGACAGTCAATCACATTTCATTAAAAGTTTCATCAACATCAAACTCTTTAGAATGGTCCTTTAGAATAGCGGCATATGCTAAAAGCTAAAAGTAGCTCATTACTTTCTCTGTCATTAACTAACAGAAATCTACAGAAAATCCGATGCTACCTTCATATTTCAATTACCTTTAAATTGTAACATCTTTATATTTATAATCACAATGAAGCCATAAATGATTTGAGTTTGAGTTCCAAAAATTTCTGAAAGTGGTCATGTCATGAAATAATCGAGAATTGTCCAAGGCCATATAAATGGCTATTACAAAGCTTTTAGCCATATAAGAGCATTAATAATAGACAAGTCTCATATGAAAAAAGTCCGGTACACCCCAGAGTGATTATATAGAAAATTTATTTCACAGTAGCAGCATCGAACAAAGAAGGTATTGTGATGGACATTTTACTGAATTAGCAAAACACAAACTGCGCGTATACCTATATATTAATATATTTTTTCTATTCTCGAATATCCGGAAAGTTGTTCATAATTATGGTAATGTCATTCCTCAAAACTCTTTTAATAAAAACCCTTTGTGGAAGAAAATCACTTTAATTTTAATTTGGATTAGTTTATCATGAAAGTAGGATTTTATAGATAAATGTAAAATCCTACTTTCACTACGCTATATATCCTCAATTTATCAAAATTGAGAATATATAGCGTATTATACAACTAGTATCAGTGGTTTTACCTTATAGCAATATTAAAGCGGTTGAATGATTTTCTTTGAGCCGTACACCAGCATGGCGAAGACTGAGGAAAATAATCAAACTGATTTTATTAAAAAAAAAGTTTTGAATCTTATTCTTGAGGGCGTTAAAAAGTAATATAAACTTATATCTCTCACTATAAAAATAAGCTGCCATGCAAGTTTTCGTCGTATGTAACCCGGTATCTATCAACGGAACATAAAAACAACTCTAACAAAATGGTTGATAAAAGTATCAGATAATTTTATATGGTTCGTGATATTTTCGGCAACTCTTACTTATTTTGGCAACGTTGCGGCGACTAAGGAAGATTAATTTATTTGGAACCAAGTGAAGTCCCGAAGGTTTTTGTGGATTGTTGACATGGTGTTTTTCTTGTAGCAAATGTTTGAAAACCTATAAAATATGGTTTTAGAAATGCCATAGTATTTTATCAAAAATAAAATAAAAAAATCTTAAATATTTTGATGGTAGGTAATCAACTCAACAATCAAGGAGTCAACTATCAATTTAATTTAGTAATAATATTAGATATTAAGTGATTTCAGACACAACGTATATTGTTAATGAATTAATAAATAAATAAATAAATAAAACTAAAACTTTAAAACATTATAATAATAAAAAAATATAATAATTTCTTCGTACACAACCATAAAAATATGCTTCCATGCATTCTGATTACTTCGTAAAAGTTATATAATATAAGATATAAAATCGCTTTTTTTCTCTAGTGCATAATGTTTTTTTTTTTCTAATACATAAATAATCAGACCCAACAGCCCAGCACATTAAAGCCCCGTAAAATAAAGTCTCTATTTTATTTCCTTGGATTTGAATTCCTCATAACTTCTGTGTTTTTTTATCGTTGTTTTTAAACCAGATAAAATAGTCACTGTTGAAAATGAATTAAAAATACTTTTAACAAAAAAAACCTACCAAATTAACAAATTTCTTACAAAATGTACATCCTATTTTACACTTAACTACAAAGGGGCGCTACGGCTCCGCTTTGCATCGGCTCCAGGTTGTATTATAAAGTTGTGACCAAACTAGTAGTAGTAACAAGCCAAACTAGTATTCGGTCAGAAAGTGACCTTAATTATAAAAATTTAAATTGATTAAATTTAAGTAATAATGAAGAAATAAATAAAACAATATTTTTTTATATTCTTTAATCATGAAAATAAAATTAATTTATCGTTTATTTATTAATTCGATTTAATGATTTATTAATTGATAGATTTATTTTTAAAATAAATTTTTAAAAAATTATATAAAAAATAAATATATATATTTAAATTTCTTAATAAAACAATTTCTAAAATCAAATCCTTAGAATAAAACCCTGCTAAGAAAGGAATCCCGCAAACAATACGGTTCTGTGTAACTACTACATCGGGGCACCAAATTTGGTGAATTTTTAACTTATTTGGGACGCAAAACTTATATTGGTAAACAATATGGCCTGCAAAATTAAGTATCACACTTTTAAAATTGCAATAACTTTTTAAGTATACAAGATATACTTTCGAAATAAAAAGGACTCGAAAAAGAGTTCAATTTTGTACTATAGTTTTGGATAAAACTGATTAAATTTGCTATAGAAAGTTTTTTATTTTAAATCTCTAACTTCTATTGTTTAGAAAAAATGGAAATTTTAAAAGTGTAGTAGTTAGTTTTGCGGGCCAGTTAATTTGTTGCCATTGTGATAGATGTCTTTGCTCCGAGTTTGGAGCTGCATGCCCGTTGCCTGCAGCTAATGAGGACGTGTTTTTGTCCGCGCAGTATGTAAGCCATACATCACCAGTTGGCGGGAACATGTCCTGGATCTCCTGGGAGACATTTTGTTCGACAAACGGTTGCCGTTCGTTTTTGATAAATTAGTGAGGCCTGAGGCGGCCTTTTAACAATTTTATCTACACACGTATCATAAACCCTCTTTACTGCTTCCAAAAACCGCACGTTACGATCAGCATAATGTTAAACTACTTTGTAAAAACTTATTTCTTATCTGAATATTGAACATTATGACCATAATGTGTAAATTTTCTACATATTATGACATTCAAATTTCGAACGCCGACGCCTGCCTGCGTGTCGCCCCTACTTTGTGAAGTTGGTACTACAGAACAAGCTAAACAACTCAATGCCACAATGCCGGTCAAACATGCGGTTCCTGGACACATCAAAGAGAGCTTATGATATGTGTGTCGATAAACTAGTGTATGTAACTGTACATAATTAGGTATTAAAACTCTCGAGTGATATTATTATGAAACTCGGCTTCGGCTCGTTTCATAAACCCACTCTCGAGTTTTAATTAATGCCCTCCATTATGTAACAGTCACATACACTACTATTAATAGGTTACTTTTGTAATGGAATTACAAATATACGGTCTTCAGATTGTCAGCTGAACATGTGCTACATACAATACCTTGCTTACTGCCAAATTTCATATATCTAGGTCAACGGGAAGTACCGGACAGATTTTGATTATCTTGCGATTATCAAGAAAATTCAGAAAAATTGCAGCACTAACCGTCGTATCTTTCGGAGCGCTTTACCCAGAAGTTTGAATTTTTCACAACTTGATATTAATTTCATCTTGATACCTATAAGTTCCTGAGAAAAAGAGCCTTGATGAGTTTGTTAGAGTTTGAGACAGACAGACGGACAGAGGGAGAACGCTGATTCAATAAAATAAGGGTTCTTATTTATCTTTTAAGGTTCGGAACTCTAAAAACACATAACTTTTAGACAGCCAACTGGCATTGTTTTTAAGCACTTATATAAACAATGCTTAAGCCTTATGTCAACTTACCTAAGACCTCTTTTCATTTCGTTTTAATACAATTACAAACACTCTTATTCTCCTGCCACTACGACATCAAAGGAGAAAAATACTACTGTTTATTTGAGAAGAGTTGATACAATCATGAAGACATCGCGTAATAGCGACTTCCGGTATCGCAAACATCTATCCCGATCCCATTCAAATCACGCATCAGTGGCTCAAGCGGGAATAATTACCGAAGTGAAAAAGTGTTCTAGTTCAGATAAAATGAACCTCATGTCATTTTACATAAGAGTCACAACAGTTCGATTCGTAATTATTCCTGCTTCCTACACAGAACACGATTATTTCACACGAGCTGTCATTTAAAGCGATTGTGATTGGTATAACGTGAATTATAAAGGGATAGATGATTGAGATAAGGACTCCAGTAGCCTCTCTGATATCTGGGAAATTCAATCAGAATACAATTTGAATTGGCAATGTAAAAAAATCAAAGGTACTAAACTGATAAAACCATTTCGAGAGAATAGTGTTCCTAACTAAATTCCGTTATTCCCTCAAATAAGATTACAGGATTATTGAAATATCCGTAAAAAAACAAACTGCACTTCATTTAGGTTCTACGGCGTAGTTTGTTCAAAGTCCCTTCGCCGTTAGGTTGGCTGAACTCCCAAGTGTCAACAGATTTCCTGTCAATCGATAACGCAGATGTCAGTCGGAAGTAAGTAAGCAAATATTAATATTGTTTAATACAATCGTGTTTGGCTTGTTGATTTCTCAATTTCAATTGAAATTCCTGGATGAAAGAGATACATAATAAAGCTACATGCTGAGATCCGATAACGAATATCTGACGTGTTGTTCAGAGTTACTGGCAGTTAAATTCACATAGATAACAGCGTGGGCATGTGCTGCGCTTATCACACGCGCAGGTCACGCGCAGCTGCTGCTACGCGTGACCTGCGCGCGCATCGGAACGAACTACTTTTGGTGTAACGGGTTTCATGGGTTCCCCTGCATTACGACTTCCTCGGCTGCGCAACTGCTGCCCCGCTGCTGCCGCGCGCACGCCACGCGGTTTGTGCCGGAGGCTTTATTCGTGATCGAGTCTCGTGCTGGGCATCTCTACCACGCCAACCCCATAGGTAAACCTAGTTGGTGGGTCGCCCACATATCTATAACAACCATCGCCGAATAGACAGAATTGTCAGGTAGGGCCCCAAGACGTGCTCAGATATTCATAAATCTTTCCCAGATACACAGAGGTAAATCCGCCTATCTGACACTTGTGGCGTGCGTATTGGGTGAGCCTGTGTGGGGAGACGTTTGTTTACTTCTTGTCTGACAGTGCCATTTCTTGGGTTCCTTACCCGAATGCTACCGAACAAGACCCTATTACTAAGCCTCCATTGTCCGTCTGTCCGTCCGTCCGTCGGCGGGCTCTAACTGACTCTCAGAAACTATTTAGCTATTTTCAATGCGGTTTTTTGCGTAAGGTTTCATTAATGTGTCGGGGGTGATTTATAGTTATTAAATATTTTACTTGTCAAGTTTTTAGAGATAAATTTACGGTATGAAAAAACCGGTCAAGTGCGAGTCGAACTCGCGCACGAAGGGTTCCGTACCACCGTACAATGTTAGGGGTGGTGTGGAGTGAATAGTTTGGAGTAAATGATTTTACATAGCAAAATGTTGTTTACAAAGTTATTGGTGCGACTACTTTCACACTCCATGTACGTAACCAGGTCCATTCATAAGTATGTATGTGGCATTGAAAGAATTGTTGTACGGAAGCCCCTTTTTTTTTTTTTTTTAGTATTTGTTGTTACATCGGCAACATAAATACATCGCTCGTGAAAACTTCAACTGTCTTACTATCACGGTTCATGAGATACAGCCTGGTGACAGACGGACAGACGGACAGACGGACGGACGGACGGACAGCGGAGGCTTAGTAATAGCGTCGGAACCGTAAAATAGGCCTTCCTCAAATTCAAGTTAATAATAAAAATGATAATATATATGTTTATTTATTGATTTGGAGAAAACACAGGTAGCAGTGTGGCAATATATGAAAAATGAAGTGGTAAAAAATACATGTTTACACTACCTCCATAAACATTTATCGCTAGGTGTTAACAACTAGTTGCTGTAGAGGTGACAGAGACAAATGGAAAAAAAAAAACAAAATATATACTAGTTAATCATCATAAGTGGGAGATAATCGCTACGTTCAACCGGATGGGTCCGATATATAAAAAAAACTTGACGCTGTGTGCTTAAATGGAACAATCGATGGTCCAGTTAGCAGCATAAAGCCAGGTCATTCGGTCAGTAACTCCGCGGTAGGATGCGGGCGATGAGGTCGCAAATTTACTCTCGCGCGAACGTTATCATATGAAACGAGAGCTTTCAGACCAGATAATGGTCGAATATTGCCGTAACTAAAGCAATTAATATTGGTAAAGGATATTACTATTTCGCAGTATTTATTAATGATAAATTCAACTGCATGAATCTCTGACATCTTGCATGGATAATCATTATAATTATTGTAGGTTTATTTTTTTCTGTGATTCACCTTATGAATAAAACATTAATCGAATAGGATGGTTACTTTACGGATACGCTGTAGATAAAAGATTGTAGGGGCAATCGCTGGTGTTCTTTGCTCTTCCGGGTAAAATATATTTATGTTACTATAAATGTAAATAACACCCTAACCCACATATGCTTACAAATAAATGCCTTTGACTTTCAGTTCGAATGTTAGGGGAAAGTTAAACAAGACAAATCAATTGCCTTGGGGCTATACGCCAGCGTGTTCCAAGTGGAAATCTACGCCATAAAGGAATGCGCTGAAGCACTAAGGGATACAGCAGAAATAAAAAACTAGACAGTAGTAATTTATTCTGACAGTCAGGCAGCTTTAAAGGCGTTCCGGCAACCAATGAATAAATCTGTACTAGTCGTAGAGTGTAAGGTGCCAGTCTTAACTCTTTGGGAAGAACATCAGAAATAGTTATGGCATGGATCCCCGGTCATAAAGGGATTCACGGTAACGAAAAAGCAGATGAGCTGGCAAGAAACGGCGCTGATGAGCGTTTTATTGGACCAGAACCAAGATTACCTATATCAGCGACTGTCACAAAGAACATTTTCAACGCGCAACGCTATCAAGCTGCAAACCAAACGCGAGATGCAAACCTAAAGGGAAGAACACCAAAGAGTACAGGCAGTCCAAGATGTTTATCATAAGGAAGGACCCCAAAAAGGCTAAGTAGGAAAACTTAGCAATACACTATTAAGTATTCTGTGGCAATACTGGTAGGTGTGGTGACAGGTCACTGCAAACTAAAAAGACACCTATCATTATTAAGGCTCTTAGATTAATTTATATTTGGCGTTGTACATTTTCATATATTATTATTAAATATATTATTATGAAATTATTAATAAATTGCCACGAAGGCAACAACGAGAAATCCTGTGGCATCTGCCAGTAATATTAGATAGGATAAAAAGCTTGATGCACAATGTCGAAAATTGTTAATAATGTATATTAGTAGTTTATGTGATTGTTTTTGAATGAAGGGCATTAACACTCGAGTGTGGGTTCATGAAACGAGCCGAAAGCGAGTTAATAATAATGTCACGCGAGAGTTTTAATGCCTTATTATGTACAGTTACATATACTAGTTTATCTACACACATATCCTAAGAACTCTTTGATGTGTTCAAGAACCGCATGTTCGACCGGAATTGCGGCATTGATCATTGCTCTGCACTTGTTTGGCTTGTTCAGTAGTACCAACTTCATAGACAAACTAGGGGTGGCACGCTGGCGTGCGGGCAGCGGCGTTCGAAATTTGAATATCTTAATATGTCGATATATTGATATATTGAGATACCTTATAGTCATAAGGAATAAATATTCAGATAATAAATGAGTGTTTACCAAGTAGTATATCATTATGCTGGTCATAACGTGCGGTTTTTGGACGCAGTAAAGAGGGTTAATCATAAGTGTGTAGATAAAAATACTTTTGTAGTGAATCGAATGCATTTAAAAGTTATGAAAATATATATTTTCAAACAATGCTTCAAATAGTTTATAAAGCAACGGGAATATCTGAAACTATTCTGAAGGAAAATGACTCAAATTGCAATAAGGTAAATACCAAAACTGGACTAAAGCCAAACATGAAACATCGGTAGAAACTGGATGAGATCCATTATTTTGTGAAACGGCGGATCATATAATAGTTTCAAAAGAGGTTTACAGAACTCCCTACTCTCACGTCCTTACAGAAAATACTAATAGAAAACATTGGATTCAAAGGATCAGCAACTCTTCGAAATATTATTCCAGATATGGAATTCAGACTTAAAGAAAAATAATAAAGTACCTTAGACAAATCCGGAAATTAAGAGCTGCTGGTAAATATATCGTTTTTATAAATTCAACATATATTCACACTAGACACACTAAAAATTTAAGTTGGCTTAATTCAACCAAATATAGTTTAAAACAACCCATTTTCAAAGGTCAACGTACATGCCGGTAACGAAAGGGCATTTGTGCCAGGATCTCGCTTACTAGATCAGTTCGCGGACTCTGACGGAACACATAACACAAGGAAATTACCTCGGAGAAATATTAAAAGTGGTTGTGAAAACAGCTGATACCTAATTTACCACATGACAGTGTCGTTGTAATTGATAACGCATCTTATCATAACACACTTGTGGAGAAGCCTTATTTAAATAGAAGAAAAGGTTTTATTAGGGCCTGGCTAGAAAAATATGATATTCCTTTTGCAGCTGGTGCCAAAAAGCCTGAACTTTATGATGTAATAAAACACCACAAATATTTTTTTCCCAAATGTAATGAAGATGAAGTCTTGCGAGAGCATGGACACGCTGCAGTTCGTTTGCATCCGTATCAACCGGAATTTAGACCCATAGAAAATATTTGTGAACAATTAAAAGGATATGTTGCTTTATGAATAAAACCACTGTCAAGAAGCTGGTGTAAGAAAACAACGAGATGCTAGGACCTGGCAGCCACGCAATGAAATGTGAGGAAGAGTTTTGAGCTGAAGAAGAAAAACAGCTTTATAAATAATCAATTTGTCTGATTCAGAAAGTGAAAGTGATTGTGCGAGTGACACATGTGCATAATTTATAGGTCTACTCTACAAAATGTGACTTCGGTACATTACTTTATACTTTATTGCACATAAACATTATTGGAAAATCAGAAACACAGTTGGTATACAAATCTCTATAAAAAGATTTCTTCCAGCAAACCCAGTGCTGACAGGAAAGCATAGATATATTATAAGGGATATACTTATCATACAAAAATTTACAATGTAAAACTTGACAACACAACATAAAACATGCAATTATTGGGATTGTTTCCAGTTTCCACTCAAAAGTGAGTGTCCACTGATTAATTTTATCTCCTTTTACCGACTACACGACATACATTTGTTTCTCCTTTTTTAATAAATAAATTGTTGAACCTCCTTGAGCACAGGTAAATATCCAAAAAAAAAATACATTTCTTCCGAGGTAGCCTGAACTAGAAAGGAAAAGTAAAGTATGATCAGATTACTCTTTTTTTTCCTTTTTTTTATGGGCACTGTTCATGAGATCAGGATGAAGGAATGAACCGAATAAAACTGCAGTGGTATCTGTTCACGATATCCGTGGGTATAAGTGACCGTGATCAGATTCCACAACAATCTGATCAAATGATTGGTAATCTTGAGTCAACTCGGGCTTATTGGAATTGCAGGGGCTAATTGGAACTAACGTACATAAAATATTTGGGTGCATATATATTTAAAAGTCATTTGAAAGAACACTATCTTTCTCTTCCATGATAAGTATTAGTATTTATTTTGAAATTTGTTTTATTTTTTTTAAATAACTTAAAAACACAAAAAGAAACAACTACGCGAATAAACCACCCCAGGACATTGCCGAGGCTAAGGTTCCCATGACGCATGCAGCATTTCCCCGCTGCACCGCCAGGGAGATCCTTTGCATCAGAAATGCCCCAGAGCGGAAGTCAAAACCTCTATCCCCTATTCATTTGTATCTATGTATGTACATGTTACATATTTAGTATTAAGTAGATATTGGTTAGTAGTTTATTATTTTATTAAGATATTCATTGTTGTTCACTTAGTTGTACCTGTAGTTTCTTTTTTTCCTCTCCATTCTAGGTTTGATGGAAGAAATCTCTTGTTAGAGATAAGCTCGACTTTATAAAAGTTATATCCATTATATTTGTTTTGTATTCGCTGTTTTGGGCAATAAAGTATAATGAAATTGAAAAAAAAAAACTCCAAGCAATTTCGTTTACGATAAGTATTTTGTAACCTCGTTTTTCTGGGGGTACTAGTTCCTGTCAGTAAAAGAAGAGATTCTGGTTCTCAAGTTTTATTTCCTGAACATTTGTTAAAGAAAACAAGGGGGGGGTTCTCTCTTAGTGGCCGTCCTATTTAAATAATACACGTCCTTAATTCTACACTTATCTCGACCCTTGTTTCTTCAGGTCTGCCCCCCCCGCAGGGAAGATCAGCGTAACAGTAACAAGCAGGGCGTCACCAGCTACACTGGCAGTACAGGCGCCATGCGGGATCTTATGTACTTATATATTCAGGATGTACCTCGCCCGCTACCACGGGGTGCACCCAGCACGGGTCACCTTGGCGGCTCCCAAAATCCCGTCTTCGGCAGGGTTGGATTTAGCGAGCCGATGCGTCAGCCACCTCACCACACGTGGGAACAACCTCCTTCCGCTACGCGTCCACCACGGCACGCTCTCTCCGTCCCCGGAGCAAAAAGGGGCAAGGTTTCTTGTCAGTGGTTCCTCCTTCTACCACCTCAAGCGGTGTGCCTCTCGCGGCACTCTCGTCGAAAAAAGCCCCCCACCGGCTTGGGGCGCATATTTATAACCAAAATCTTCGCGAACAATCTTTCCATCAGGGATACCACCTTCGCGCTGAAAGCCCCCTGTCGCACTCGGGACATAGAGGGTGAAGGAGCGAAATGAAAAGGCCGAAATTGATACGTGCGTTGTATTGGACGGTTGCAAGGCAAAGAGACAGAAATTCCTTATGTCTACCAATTTATAGCACAGTTAGTAGGCGGTTTAGACTACTAGCGCCATCTATCATAAAATGCTTCAAGCTTATACATGTCTAACGTGTGATCAGTCAGATCAAGGTCAATTTGTAATGCAAATAATATACAATGAAATCTATAGATGGCGCTTTTCCAAATAACAGTAATAAATTATACAGGTATACTTTATACAGGTACATATGTTAAGTTTTGGACTCAACACCCCCCATGACAAGTTCACGTCGCCGATTGCGACAGTAAATTAGCCGGGCGAAATTTCTATCTAGCTCCCGTTCCGCTGTCAGTTCCTGCACCTTACATTCAGGACGCGTCCCCACCAACATTTAGGGTACACGGCAGCGATTCCCGCCTGAAAATAATTGTTCACTCCGCCAGCTGTAGTTAAATTTTCCCGACAACATGGGAACAAAAAGACGAGGGCAACACTAAGAGTGGTGGCGCCCTCTAGCGGCGTTCCACCGTAACCACTTGGATCGATACTGTTCGACGCGCAGCGAGATGGCTCCCCCAATGTAAGCATTGTTAAGGCTGCCGCCAGATGGCGATACCTGTATCTTCCTCTCATAAATCCAACTGTTTAAACCTATGTAAATGGACTGAAAATCCAGCGCTACAGTACCCCCCAAGCCAAAATAGGATTCACGCAGGGAATCCTACGGATGACCCCATCCGAGAACACCGCCCCCCAACAAAACAAACCCTCCAACATCCACAATACCAAAAAAAACGAAGTGCCTACGACACACAAAACCAAAAGACCTATGATGCCACCTCATGATCCGGCCGAAGACTCTTGAGGGACCAAACAAAATAACAAGCTAAACAGTACAGCTGTCACAACATACAACAATGATACAATGGAAACTATTTCCTTGGCATCACCGTTCCAGGTGTTGTTCCGGAACGGCTTATCTGGGCCTACGGCGGAATACTCGGCTCCTATAGGCGGCGCTGTGACTTGGCGAAGCGCCTGTATTTATCCCCAATCTTTCACCAGCTACGTGGGCATTGCTGCGCAGAACTCCGCGACGGGGCGACGCAGCCGGACCAACGATCGCTGATGAGCGAAAATTACCAACACTCACAACACTACTCACGGGGTTTACTCGTGGGTCGCATGACATCTGTCCCTCGTCTTTCTGTTTGATATCCTTAATATGCCACTTCCCCAATGGCTTGCCGTTTTCATCCTCTACCTCGTAAACCAAACGCGATAACTTCTTGACGATGATGCATTTTTCATACTTAGGACATAACTTCGCAGAAAAATGTTTGCTCGCATCACTGAGTTTGTAAGTTCTTTTCCAAACAATATCGCCTACATTGAAAGACAAATCACGGCGTTTGCTATTATACGTTTTGACATTACGATCGTGGGCCTTTTTTAGTTCTACCCCCACTTTCTCGTAAACATCTTTCAAGGTACCTAATCTATCCGCCGAGGCTTTTCGCGACCCAAACAACAATTCATCAACTACAACGGGATCCGAGTAAACATTTCCATCAGCTACTGCCTCTCTCCCATGTACCAGAAAAAACGGGGTGTACGAAGTAGCATCGTTAACGGAAGTATTTAGAGCGAACTGTATCTTGTGAATATTCACATCCCACGTGCGATGGTCAGACCCTACGAAACTTGAGACCGCAGTCATGATGGTCCTGTTATATCGTTCTACCGTGTTTACTTGGGGGCAATAAACCGGGCCCAAATGTACTTGCGGCACATTGTACTTTTCGAATAATGACTGGACTTCACGACCCACCAGCTGTGGCCCGTTGTCTGAGAGCACAGTCTGAGGAACCCCATGCACCAGAAACACATGGTCCTCCAGGCGCTGAGCGATCACCTTTCCTGTAGCGCGCCGCACGGGGAAAATCAAACAATACTTGGAGAAGCAGCATACTACTACTAACAAAAATGTATTTAGCTGTCTGGAAGCCGGTAGGGGGCCGACTAAATCAACACTAATACACTGAAACGGCCGTGAGCAAACCTTTGGGTCCCCCATCAGACCGGGTTTTGACAGGTTGCTATGTTTATAGGCTTTACACACTTCACAAGCAGCCACAAAACTCACCACGTCCTGGTACATTCCTGGCCAAAAGTATCTGAGCTTCAACCGACTGTGCGTCTTATCTACCCCTAGATGTGCCGCCGTAGGCGTTGAATGGTTCGCGACCATGATGTCCACTCTGTACTCCACTGGGACTACCTCCTTCCACTGGAAGTCATCGGTTAAGTTGTTCTTGCCCTTTCTGAAACGATAAAGACGACCGCTCTCGACCTGATAATTTGCCATGGATTGTGGCCTATCCACACAACCCCTAAAAAGTTTCAAATACCAATCGTCAGAAGTCTGCACCGTTGGCGCCACTGCTGCCACCGGAACTGATCTTGAGAGAGCATCAGGAACTACATTGTCCACTCCTCGCCGATGTCGAATAGTGAAGTTATATGGGGATAACCTACAACCCCATCTTTCTAGACGACCGGTTGGGTTTTTCAAGTTTAAAAACCATTTCAGGCTGGCATGATCAGTGATGATCGTAAACGGCCTATCTCCCTCCAGATAAGGACGAAAGTGTTCGACGGCGTTGACCACCGCCATCGCTTCTTTCTCCGTGGCTGAGTAGTTCCGCTCGGCGGGTAAGAGAGATCGGCTGAAATAAGCGATGGGGTGCTCCCCTCCATCAAACCTCTGCGTCAATGTTGCACCTACACCAAAATCGGATGCATCGCAATGCACTACAAAGTCTTTGTCAAAATCCGGACATGCTAACACCGGGGCCGTAGTCAGCGCCCTCTTTAGCTCCACAAATGCCTGGTCAGCTTCCGCTGTCCACTGGAACGGTGGCGTACCTTTTTTTGTTGAAGTTAATTTGTTGAGCGGCCCCGCTATGTTACTGAAATTTTTAATAAAACGTCGGTAGTACGAGGCGGTGCCTAAAAATCTCTTAACCTCCTTCTTAGTTGTCGGTACGGAGAAGTCCACAATAGCCCGTATTTTTTCTGGGTCTGTCCTCAGACCAAACTCATCAACTACGTACCCGAGGTATTTTAATTGACTTCTAAAAAATTGGCATTTCTGTAAGTTAATTGTTAATCCAGCGAAGCTTAGCCGATCTAAGACAACCCGCAGCAGCCTCGTATGCTCCTCAAACGTAGCTGAAACGATTACAATGTCATCTAAATAAATAAAAATTCTCCCGCCGAACTCAGGTCCGAAGAGACGATCCATGAGGCGCTGTTGAGTAGCTGGTGCAGAAGTTAAGCCGAAGCACATAACCTTGAAGTGGTACAGCCCGCGCGCTGGCACTGTAAACGCGGTTTTTTCCATTGAGTCCCGAGAGTCTAGTGGGATCTGCCAAAAGGCTGCTTTGAGGTCAATAGAAGACAAAAACTTCGCGTTCCCCAACTGATCTAAGATTTGCGTTATGTACGGGAGAGGGTATGCATCATGTTTTGAAACCGCGTTCAGCTTCCTACTATCCAAACAAAATCTCAGCGTACCATCTGCCTTGGGTGCCATTGTTATAGGATTATTCCACGCACTACTGCTGGGTTCCACAACGTCTAGCTGCAGCATCTCGTCCAACTGTTTATTTAACTCTGCTAGTTTTTGTGGGGACAAAACATAGTACCGTTGTTTTATAGGGGCTGCCCCTCCTGTGTCAATCCTGTGGCTCAAGAGATGAGTTCTACCTAAACCCTTCTTATCGAAAGATATGGACTCAAACTCCAGCATGATATCTTCGGCTTCTGCGCGTTGGCGAACTGAAAGGGCGTTCAACGGTTGAATCCTCCTAATCTCACAATCAAAAGTGGCTGTCTTCTCGGTGTCAGAGAAAGAGCATCCCCTATTCAACAAGGACAACACGTCAGGTGCTATGTCAAACTCCTGCCAGAAGTTGATGCCCAGAAGCAGGCTCGTCGTTACTCCCGGAACTACATAAAATTTAACGACGGACGTTCTACCCCCCAAAGCGACGGGCAGTAACACGTAACCGGCGACCGGTGAAGATGAACCGTTTGCTGTGGTTATCGCGTCCAAATCCAACGCCCTATGCAATACGATTTCCTGACCGAGCCTATCCAAAGCCGCCTTGCTAATAATGGAAATTTCCGATCCAGAATCTAATAGACCAGTAAAAAAAAAATTATAAACCCCCACTTTCAGATATGGGCGAGCGTCGCGACCGTGGATCACGCTCACGTGTTTCGCGCGTAGTTCGATGTGAAATTTACGGACAAATTCTATCCACTCCGACCATTCCTGTGGTCTTGGAGTCAGTGGCGAAGCTATCACGTTTGGTTCAGAGGTGACGGGTGCACTATGTGGTACGGGACTCACCTTATTGTTGACGAAAACGCCCTTGGGCGAATGCGACGAAGGGCTTCCAGAACCCCGTGCGCCCGGGACATCCGCAGACGCCCTCCTCACCTTGGCATCACCACCCCGATCTCCATGCCGGAGTGATGCGTCGTGGCCTACGGTGGCGAAGGACACGCACGCCCCCGGCGCACGTTGCCTTTCCGCCTCCGCCGCATGAAATTCGGACGCCGTATTAACAGCGCACTTACTTGCAGGGTTACTTACGTGGTAAGAGGGTATACCTCTCCCAAAGCCTACACCCGAATCAACCCTGCTCTGATTCGACTTTATTAGTTTTTTGACATCTTACATTTAGGACACGTTGAAGTAACTACATCCGGTTCCCCGCAACGGTAGCAGAATAATTTCCGCGACGGCTCTTGTATCGCTGAGACTTGGCCTGCGGTGGCTTTCCCGTTGTCACAAGTATAAATTAAGTCCGACGCCAAGATTGAGGCGGATGTAGTTGGCTCCGAGAAGCTACGCGCAATACATTCTGCCTGTTCCAGCAATCGGCAGCTTGACTTCAAATCCGACCATGAGTTGATTGGGTGCAGAGCTAGTTGGGTCGTGTAGAACGGCCTAATATTGTGTCTAACTATAGCCAATTTCTCAATTTCCGTAATGGGTTTTAATAATTGGGAGAAATAATTTTGCATTACGCTCAAATAATTTACTATGCTCTCGTCCTGTCCCTGAGTTCTTTCCCTAATCTCTTTCATAAGACGGAAATCAAAGTCAAATGGTAAGTATTCCGCCAACAAAAGATTTTTCAATTCGGACCATGTGTGTACATCGCTAATGGCACCTCTGTACCAGCATAACGCTCCGTCCGTGAATAATTCCGGGGCCGACTTGAACAATCTTTCGTCGGAGATACCGCGGGAGACCCTAACTTCTTCCAATCTTTGTAAAAATCCCTTTACGCACGACTTCCCATCGAATTTGATATTCAATGTGTGAACCGCCTGATACTTCTCGGGTATTACCTCGCGGACGGGGGTAGGTGACGCCACTCTGGACGATCGAAAATTTAACATAATACTCTCTAGTCTGTCTATTATTTTTTCGATAGTCGCGTTTGTCTCGAAAAATTTGTCGCCGGCACCTTCTAGGGGCTGAAGCCTACTCAGACGGTGATATAAGTGGTACGCTAACGCCTGTACCCTACTCAGAATCTTTAAAGAACACGGTCTTTGAGTTGTACCTACCAACAGACTCTGCAGTGATTCTAACTTCTCACAAATAGTGGCGAATTCCCGCTCACAATCGCCACTGAACTCCGTTACTTCGTCCGAGCTGAGTTCAATGTTTAATTTTCGGATCTGGGAACGCAGTTCCGTGACGGTTGGGGCTGGCTTTCCCCCACGAAGTTCAACTTCATATTCTAACTCGTCCTTATGCAGTAAATTAAAATTAATCGGCCTATCTTCAAAAGTTGCCATTGTGGCCCGGTCACACACGATAACACAATAACAACAATTAACAATCCGCCTCAAAATACAAAAACTAAAGTATAGAAACGGCCATGTGTACTGAGCGAAAGACCAGAACACAGGTTTACACAACCACCAAGAGAGAAAAACCTGTTCGGTGCGCCAATTGTAACCTCGTTTTTCTGGGGGTACTAGTTCCTGTCAGTAAAAGAAGAGATTCTGGTTCTCAAGTTTTATTTCCTGAACATTTGTTAAAGAAAACAAGGGGGGGGTTCTCTCTTAGTGGCCGTCCTATTTAAATAATACACGTCCTTAATTCTACACTTATCTCGACCCTTGTTTCTTCAGGTCTGCCCCCCCCGCAGGGAAGATCAGCGTAACAGTAACAAGCAGGGCGTCACCAGCTACACTGGCAGTACAGGCGCCATGCGGGATCTTATGTACTTATATATTCAGGATGTACCTCGCCCGCTACCACGGGGTGCACCCAGCACGGGTCACCTTGGCGGCTCCCAAAATCCCGTCTTCGGCAGGGTTGGATTTAGCGAGCCGATGCGTCAGCCACCTCACCACACGTGGGAACAACCTCCTTCCGCTACGCGTCCACCACGGCACGCTCTCTCCGTCCCCGGAGCAAAAAGGGGCAAGGTTTCTTGTCAGTGGTTCCTCCTTCTACCACCTCAAGCGGTGTGCCTCTCGCGGCACTCTCGTCGAAAAAAGCCCCCCACCGGCTTGGGGCGCATATTTATAACCAAAATCTTCGCGAACAATCTTTCCATCAGGGATACCACCTTCGCGCTGAAAGCCCCCCATGACAAGTTCACGTCGCCGATTGCGACAGTAAATTAGCCGGGCGAAATTTCTATCTAGCTCCCGTTCCGCTTCAGTTCCTGCACCTTACATTCAGGACGCGTCCCCACCAACATTTAGGGTACACGGCAGCGATTCCCGCCTGAAAATAATTGTTCACTCCGCCAGCTGTAGTTAAATTTTCCCGACAACATGGGAACAAAAAGACGAGGGCAACACTAAGAGTGGTGGCGCCCTCTAGCGGCGTTCCACCGTAACCACTTGGATCGATACTGTTCGACGCGCAGCGAGATGGCTCCCCCAATGTAAGCATTGTTAAGGCTGCCGCCAGATGGCGATACCTGTATCTTCCTCTCATAAATCCAACTGTTTAAACCTATGTAAATGGACTGAAAATCCAGCGCTACAATTTAAAATCATGTAAATCAGTAGCAAAGACACTTCCCGTGGCTTCAAAAACGAACCATATATTCCATTTTCAAACTCAATTTTGGTTTTCGTTATGTTTACCTATATTTTAAATACCTACTTGGCTTTTCTAAAGTACTTATAATGCTCGTATTATTGGCATGGTTTCCGTCTCTTCAGCAGCCGAGATCGTTAAACCTACTTCGTACTATCGGAGTGTATTTATCAGCCAGACAGGCGCCAGCAGGCCAACTTTCTTACTTAACTTTGTCATAAACTTAAGTTCACGGGCGGAGCTAGGAGGGGTAGATACTCTGCCTGTATATTTATATATCCTCTTGACGCTACAAGTTCGACCTCTCGTGGCCCCGGGTTCAAATCACGGCCGGGGAGAAAGGACCCTCCCCGGGTCGCATTAAGGGCTGAACAAGGGCCAATGGTATTGAGAATTAGACAAAGAAAACAAATAGCCGTCGCATCGCGTCGAAGCAGACTGACGCATGCTCCCGCGCAGAGCCCCGCGGGGCAGCCCGAGCTCCGAGACCAAGAAAATTATAAAAAATATTACCAAACTCCTGTAATAATAACATTAAAAATAAAATAAAACAACAAAAAAAAACCTTTTTTAACCTATTTTTGCGTGTAAGTTTCATATAGGAAACTGATTTCGTCTCCGAGCGCTTGTTCATTTAGTTGAATAATAATGCATTGCGAAAAATATTTTTAAGTATTAAATATAACAGATATACTGTAATTTTAAAAGACCATTCTTATTTCTAATAGACCTTATATAACATATAATTATCCTAAATTTTTATGTTGTCTAGTTTAGCCTAGAATTGAAGCTAAAGATGCATTTGTTTGTTCGCGCCTCTGGCCATATTTAATCCCCTAGGCCAAAAACTGTGTATGGCACAACGCTGAAGGCGTTGAGCCCGCACAATTTGTGACCACCATTTTTTGCTCTTTCGGGAATTCAACACGAACAAAATCTACGTACCCATCAACTCAGACTGCTGAAAATGTTCTGCCAATCAATTCACGTAGACTAGTTAACTCTACGTGACCTTTTATCTATTAAGTAAATAACAAGTAGATTACCATGCTACTTACAGAAGTTGTTATTTTGAGAGCAACGTTTTGTTTTTAAATACTTATCTAATTAGGAATTGCTTAGTTAAATATTTGTTTTCTAAATAATGACTGTGACAGAGACTGAGATGGAGTTGCGAGATTCAATATTGGATTTGTACCTATAGTTTCCTCACAGGTCTTAAGATCTTAAGATCTTAGTAATTAAGAATCGCGGTTTTATTATGTAAACTAATAATATTGTTATTATTGCCAGACTTGCAGCCGAATGGGTACTACCGTTGGACACCGGCGTAGAGGCAGACTGGGACGTCGATGGAAGGGCGACCTGGACAGGTGTTTGTCGGACGGAGCTGGAGCGACACAGGATATGGAGGAGTGGTCCGAGATATGGGAGGACTTTGGCCAGCAGTGAGACACAACCCAGGCTACATTAAAAAACATTGTAAATAAAACTCTTCCTTTTTAATGTAACATTCACTTTAGTTACGTTAGTTCATTTAGTTTTGTAAGTTAATTAGTTAGCGTATTAATTGTTATACTTTAACGTCCAGTTTGTCTGTAGTGTTGCACAATTAAATAGAATACACAATCTTATCATCAGGACTCGCCGACTAATATTATTGAAGTAGGTAGTACTAAATAAAACTTTAAAGCATTATTATTTAATACAGTGCGAGTCTTTATAAATTGTAGACATCGGGTTGAAACTAATCAATTTTATTCGACAAAAATATATTTCAAGAATCTCTCTTTTAAAGAAAAATATTTAAAATGCCTGCAAAAATAAATATTTTGACATTTTAAATATTTTTTCGTTAACTATGTACCAACTCCAAAAAAAACATATTTAACTACGAGATGGAAGGGCTCATTGAGTTCAAATTAACTGTGAGTATGGTGATTATGGAAGACAGGCGGCAATACTAATAATTAAATGTGGCAATAAGGAAGGCAAATATTGCAAGCAAATGAAAAAATGTGAAAGTTGTAATAGGTAACTAACACTTAGCCGTTTTTTGCATTGCAGGAGCATTGAACATTAGAGGAGAGTACTACTTTAAAATTAAATTGCATTTCACCATCGTGACTAGGTTAAGTATTCCTAAATGTCGCAAAATGTAGTGACCCAATATTATAATCTCAGCCGCTTAACTAACGCTCATCCTGAGTACGTCTCTGCCCAATCTCGTAGGTTTTTCGAGAACTCCCAGCAATCACTACCGATGGGGGAAGGCCGGGGTCGAAATTAGCGGCTCACTCAACGAAATCACAGATTCCAATTACATTAGTGGAGAAATATAGTGTAGGGCCGTGATGAAGTTGTTGGGGTCGGCATTGCGACAGGCGGGTGGGCGAGCCGGCCAACAGATGACATGCATATTACATAACCTAGCATTTATACATAGTCAGGTCATAAGTTCTGTCACATGTGCCATATGAAATAATTTAGACATTTTTATTATTTATGTAAACATTTATATAGCAAAATGAACTTAATAAAACATAGATTCTTATGGTAATAAAGTTTATTCAAAATGACCCCCGCGATTTTGAATACAGGCCTTTATTCTGCGCGGCCAGTCATCTATCGCAGCACGAACGAGGTCCATGTCAATATCGGCGGCTGCCTTAATCAAGGATGCCTTGAGTGACTCCAAATCAGGATGAGGCTTTGAGCAGGCCTTTTCCTCCAAGTATTGCCATATCTTGTAATCTAACGGACTCAAATCTGGACTGGAGGAGGGCCAGTCTTCGTGACGGATGAAGTCGATTTCACGCGCCGCCAGCCAGTCTTGTGTGCTTTTCGCTCTATGAGCTGGCACATAATCTTGTTGGAATACCCAGTGCCTGTTATTAAACATGGTATGAGAAACATGTTCCACAAGGTTCTTGAGGACTGTATTTTGATACACAACTGCATTCGTTTTTACGCCTTTCTCACAAAAATGTACCTCAGTTAAGCCCCAATAAGAGACTCCCAACCAAACCATGAGCGAGGATGGAAAATGACCTCGTTGGACACGCGGAATACGGTTGCTCGCTTCTTCACTGCTGTGTGCATACACCTTATCATTTTGTTTGTTGTAGCTCTCTTCCACGGTGAAAATTTTTTCATCCGAAAAAAGAATTTCCCGATGCTTTTTTCCCGCGTACCGCTTCAACAAAGCGCGGCATCTCTTCAGTCTCAGGTCCATTAAACGAGCGTCCATACGATGTCCTGTTTTTCTTTGATATGCCCTAAGCCCTAAGTCTTCATTTTACACCCTTTTCACCATGGTCCTGCTTAACCCCATCTGAAGGGCCAACAGTTTCTGCTTACGTATGGGATTTCTTTGAATTCGCGCCTTCACAGCTTTTATCACTGCTGGAGTCCTAACAGAGCGAGGGCGACCACTTCTTGACCTGTCATCTACACTAGAGTCTTCATTGTATAGTTTTATGGTACGATAAACGAATCTTTTGGTTATATTAAAAAATTTCAGTACGTCGAAAATCTGAATTGGCCCGTAACCGCAACGATGCAACGCAATAACTGCGACACGGTCTTCTTTAAGTGTCCACTCCATATTTAAAAATGAGGAAAATTCTAAAAAGTACACATTTTTATTTTCATGAAAAATTCGAAATTCAAATTCAATAAACTTTTTTGTGGCCAGCGTTCTAAATTCAAAAGTTTTTATTATGTGACAGAACTTATGACCTGACTGTGTATATAGGCACATTCTGGCCCCAAACCAGGATATTTGTGACGTAGGAACCAGAAAAAGCAACGTCACACATATTTACATCGCCATCCTTCGAACCAGCGATATAATATGTCGCGTACGGGTACATGGGCGGTTTGTAAGTACGTTGGCTGCAAAGATTGCCGGTCTTACTGTGATTTAAAAAAAAAACTTTTTTTTTGTATAGACTATTGCAGATATGATATCCTCTTCAGTATCATGTTATTAGTAGTTCATCACGATTTGCAGGGTCTATACTCGTTGTACCCAATTCCGAGTCCACAATTTAGAAAGTCGATATCTAAATATCGCTTTTTAGTATCATTCCTGTCAGGCGCCTTTGAGCCACCAAACGGCAAAGGTGTAGAACCTCGACTTTTCTTCCAATCCAAACCTTGATCCAAACCTTGATTTGAGCAATTCAACGGCTCTAGGCTCTATTCCTTCTGCATATTAATGCAATTACTCAAAAAGATCTTTTAAATTCCACTTCCTATTTTTTCCGCATCATCAAATCACGAATTGCTCCAGTTAGAGTCAACGATTCCAAAATAAAAGCTAAACAGTGCTGTGTTGTTATCAAAGTTATATGCTAAGTTTAACTCTATTTTTCGCATCGCACGGTCTAACCGACCTCCTAACCGACCTCCTAACCGACCTCCTAACCGACCTCCTAACCGACCTCCTAACCGACCTCCTAACCGACCTCCTAACCGACCTCCTAACCGACCTCCTAACCGACCTCCTAACCGACCTCCTAACCGACCTCCTAACCGACCTCCTAACCGACCTCCTAACCGACCTCCTAACCTACCTCAATACCTTATAGGATCACATTGTTGTCTGTCTTTCCGAGTCTCAAGGTCCTTTTTCATAGGAATATATGTAGTTGCCGCAATGTTGACGCATATTTTTCCACTTGCAATGGTATCAAAGCGTATAAGTAGGTTCCCATTAACGTGGACCGGGTTCAATCTGGCTTCAGATTGTACTATGCTGGCTTAATTCCACAAATACACAGCTAATGTGTTAAATAATGTCATTACAATAAACTCTTTGAATCAAAATATTGCAGTTGACATCACGTTAGCGGATCGAATAACCCAGCCGACTGCATACGCTTTAGGGGTGTAAATGTGAGCAACCGATGGTAATAAATAATACACACTTTTTAAATGGTCTTAGCTTGGACTTTGGCTAGTTTTATGAACATCATGTAGCTTTAATGTATAACTGTAAGTTCTTGTCTTTTTATTTTCATATTATATGATTTTATGAATATGAATAAACATAATTATAGATTAGAAAGAAGAAATAAGAAATTTATTTTCAATGATAACGGTGAGTATTATTCAGCAACTAAATTGTAGCCATTGAGATACCATAATAGTAGTTCAATGATTGTAGCATGCAAACTTTTGATATTTTAGTCATTATTATTATATTATCCGTATTATTTATTTATATTCAATAATTAAAACACGATAACAATAATAGCCAAGATCAATCATATGTACATTTATGGTTAATAAATTTGCCTACAGAGTAAAAACTGTTTTGCAGAAACTAATAATAAATAAATAATTTGTACATACATATATGATAATAATAGCGATGTGAGTTGTAGCACTACGGATTAATTAATTTCCATGTGAAGGTGCTCATCAATTATCAAGCTGCAGCGTATTTGCGCGTGTGTGTTCAGTTTTGTAAATAATTGTAAGGTAACAAAAGTATCTGAAATGAAAGATTCAATGAACAACATTAAAAATAATGTTCAAGCTGTTAATTTTTCAGTCGAACACGAATATTAGGAATCCAACTCCATTCTTAGATAACGTACGTTGTTGTAATTCAGATATATATATATATATTATCATATATCCTATATATTATCATTGTATGTATAATAAATAAATGTAGCCCCTTAATGTCCCCACCGAGGGGCACATGCCTTAACCCGGATACGAGTAAAATTGAACCATACTCCACCAAATGGACATTAGATGAATAGGTAGGAACTGTTTTGATGGTTTGTACTTGCCATTATGATACCATTTCTATTGCAAGGTAAGGTATGTATTTAGTGGTTTTATCACCCCGTGTACTGGTAAGATTAAGTATGTTTGATATCGCTATATATATGAAGTACACATGTTTGTGATTTTTATCGTAGATAGTTAAATTTAGGAAATAGCATGTAATGGTAGTTCTATCCCAGTAATAGAGTTTTAAGTCTATTGAATCTAAAACTGTTTGAAGTGCGCATCAGTAGTACGCCGTTGTCTGTGTGATTAATTTGTATTGTAATTAAAGATACTGTCAGATGATGGCTGCGACGGTCGTACGGTATCTCTAGTCTAACAGCGAGTCAAATCTCTAACTATTATCGTTTAATAGTAGTTTATGTGACTGTTACATAATGGAGGGCATTAAAACTCGGCGAGTTTCATAATAATATCACTCGAGAGTTTTAATGCCTAATTATGTACAGTTACATACACTAGTTTATCTAGACACATATCATAAGCTCTCTTTGATGTGTTCAGGAACCGCGTGTTTGACCGGCATTGTGGCTCTGCAGTTGTTTAACTTGTTCTTCTGTAGTACCAACTTCACGCAGGCGGGCGTCGGCGTTCGAAATTTGAATGTCAATTCCAACTTCACAGACAAACTAGGGGCGGCACGCAGTCGGGCGTTGGCGTTCGAAATTTGAATGTCATTATATGTAGAAAAACTACATATTATGGTCACAATGTGTAATTTTTTAGATAAGAAATGAGTTTTTTCCAAGTATTTTAACATTATGCTGATCGTACGGTTTTTGTACGCAGTAAAGAGGTAGATAAAAAAAAAAGTTTAGTAGGTACTTAGTTTTGCAGGCCAGTGTTCATGAAAAGCTTTTGAGAACGATACGATATGTCTAAACGCCTCAGTATAGAGTTATCATTTAACTCACAAATTACTTGGACTCTATATTTTTTGTAGAACTTGTATGAAATCCAACAAATATTATAAATGTGTAAGTAGCGATGTTTAGATGTTTGTGTGTGTTGATTGTGCCTCAATCACTCTAA
This sequence comes from Argyresthia goedartella, assembly GCA_949825045.1. NCBI lineage: Eukaryota > Metazoa > Arthropoda > Insecta > Lepidoptera > Argyresthiidae > Argyresthia > Argyresthia goedartella. The sequence continues at coordinate 42,806,786 of OX463806.1, read as the reverse complement.
AACGGCTGAACCGATTTGTTTGAAATTTGCACAAAAATAGTTTATAAGCTAGATTAACATATATGATTATTTTATCCGCCTGCACCAGAAGGAGGGTAGCGTTGTCTCGGTAAATGATAATTCCTAGGAACACGCAGATGAAGTTGCAAGCATCAAGCTAGAAATTAAATAATTTATAGTAGTTTGCAAAAAAAAAACGACAGCTTATCGTCAGTAAGACTTAGACAAGCTTGGATGTCATGTTCAAAATATTAATAAACTAGTGATATCTCTATGTCTAATATGCATTCACGCTGTAAACTCGATTTAAGTGGATACCTCGTTCATGCAAAAGTCCCCGTTACTCCAGGCCGAAAGCCACGCAGTGTGACTTTTTCGCATTCCTTTACTATATCAATTTATTATGACGCCATCCGCCGTTGATATAGGGATTTCAGGCAAAAGGGTTTTTTATGTTTCTTTGTGGAGCGAGTCTTTTGAGATGAGATGTCTTTTGAGTCAGCATATTATTGCCGTAGTTATGACAAATCACTTCTATAGAAGCATTTTTGTAAAAAAAAATAATCTTATTTTTTTGGACTATATTTATTATAGTAATCAATATTAGCTAAGACCTTTCAAACGATGTATGTGATATCAAATCGCCCCGCAGCTCCTTTGCGGCGTAAACGAACGTATAGCTATTGTTTTTGACGTAGAAGTTTAGTTTTTTCACTAGAGGCCAGTGTTGCGTGAATCCGTCCGTTGTCCATCCGTTGTCCGTCCGTCAAGGCCGTTTTTCACTGGAACGCGAGAAGGTATCAAGTTGTAATTGATATCAATTCCACCAGGTTGTAGTTCCTTAAAGCTGTAAAAAAATAAAACTTCTAAGTGAACGCAAACAAAATATACAGCATTTTATGCAGCAAAGGAGACGGAGCTGCTTTGTATGAACTGCGTCCCCACCAGCAATAACTGATTTACTGGTTTCTGAAGTTATTATAATTTTTTTTTATAATTTTGCTTCAGGCCAGATCAGTATAACTGGTTTTTGAAGTTTTTATATATTTTTTTATGTTTATTTTTTTTAATCACAGTACAATGTGAGCCTTTATAAAGTGCACAATATTTGATTTGGGTTGAAGATGATCAAATTTTATCGAGACAAAATAGCCCTCCCAATATTTTTTATGTTTTTTTTGCATATGCATATTTTGCATCAAAAACACATTTTTTTGTGATGTACCTAACTACGTCAGATTTCACATTTTCCCTTTGCTAATGCTATGAAACAGTGCTTCTATAGATTTTTAATTCGCCATAAACAGCTGTATATTTTTGTTGCATGGACCTAGAAATTAAAAATTCAAAACGAGTTTATTTCCATAAGAAACACATAGGTTACATTTGGAGAATGTCAAATCTTAAACTAACACATTTATAAGCGAGAAATATATAGGTAGAACTCAATTCGAATTCCGTCACCTCAATGTTTTAGATGCTGGAGGCAAAGAGGCGACTACGATAAAAAAATATATTCAAAATAGGAAAAAGGGGGACAATAAAAAAAACTGTATAATTTGATCTTCTTCAACCCTGTTTGATATATGCACTTTGTTCACCCACTCTCTATACAACATCATACAAAACAAAGTTACTAGACATAAAATAATCATTTATTGTTTTATAATAATTAGTTAAATATGATAATCTGTGCACCTAAGAGGCTTGAATGGAGTCGGGAACTAGGTATGAATTCTATAACACTGTCACTGTCACTGCCAGCTCAGCGAGTGAACCAGATAACCAATATCTTTGTATGTGTCATTATGCCCAGGCACATTGTCTCAAAGTGCGTAAGCTCGGGAGCTATCAGCGTCGCCCGCAGCCCGAAGCACACAAAGAGCGCTTATCTATACTCGTGACTAGGGCTGGTGAAGGCATCCTTCGGGTACTCGCCTGACCTAGCCCAACTCCCTCCCTCCGGGAGTTAAAACCCGTTTCGTAAAAAAATAATTAGACACTAAGCAATTTATAATAACTCACAGTAAGTAGCCGTGGTCAGACGCTCGATGGTGTCCTGCTTCAGTTTGGAGTTCTTCTTCCCCATGGTGGTGCGCCGCCGGGCGGTCTATCGGGCCGGTCGGGAGCTCCTGCGGTTGTGGTTTGAGTGTGACGTCACACCTCGTTTACATGTTACACCGCACTAACACTGTACACCTGTAATTGGAAACGTCAAGGTTAGATTGAGTAGCGATCGAAGTTGCGCCTCACATTCGGTGTCGAATCTTGGCTGGGAGGGCGGAAATATACCTGGCTCTTGGATAATTATTATAAAGTTTGTAACGTCTCTTAATGTGCTTTTCTATTTTTATTCTATTGTATTCTTTGTTTCTGGATTTTACGATTCACGGTATTCTCTAGTTATAATATAGAATTACATTTTATAGAGTTAGAATATTAACTAGATTATCTAATAGATTCATTACTTATTAATTTTATTATTTCTTATAATTAATTACCAAATTATAAATAAGTAATGAATGCATTTTGGTTCTGGTTGTAACATTACCCGACATAACCTGAAAAGGCAACGTGTTAAGATTATTTAAGGTTCGTTTTTAGGTTTGGAAATAAAACGGTTTAATGTTCAGTTTTCTTCTGATATCTTTTCCTCAGAAGCTGTCATCCTGCAAAGGGCTGTTTTTTTTTTCAAATGAACCTTTGAAATATTGTTGGGGTTGGTGAATTTATTACCAGTTAGGACACATTTTTGCTGTGACGAGTTGATTCCTAAATCATTGAATGGTCTAGTATAGTTCCCTAAACGAATAGTCCAATAATTATTTTACCTGTCAGCCTTTATGATAATTCATTAGATATAAAGCCACGTACAGCTATAGTCGTTTACTAAGAAATGAAATCTAAATTATCAGTTGTGTTTTGCAGTATATATAATAAAATAAAACCATTCCCTAAGGAAATTTCAAGATGCAGACAATACAGCTTTAAATGATATGTCATAATTATCCCCAAGGCAGGAATACAAGTACATCCTCTCATTAGTAACTTCCCGGATGTGATATAATCTTGTTTGTCCCCTCCGTCACACCTCACGATTGCATGTTCGGGTCACATATAAGTATACGGTGCTATGTGATTTGCAATAACTACGTATATTATATTATATACCTTTAATACTCAAGATCTCCTGTCTTCCTTCACTTTATCGTCTATCAAACCAATAATAATTCTCCAAAGTAAAAACTCAAAAAAAACGGTACGGATACGAATGTCGCGTCGTCTAAATACACGTTAACTAGGCTGCGAAATATGTCTTCTGATCAAGGCAACCGAATCTAAATTGGTTTTCAGGCATTTATAACCAGAATGTATCTAATGTCAATGACCATAAACACCTCTGAATATTCACAGTATGGCAAGAAGAGGCAATTTGGTTTACATAGTTGAAATCATAATTCCAGTTTTTCTATTAAAAAACCAAATTTACTGACCAATTTTTAATTTTGAAGACCAGTTTTACCCTTTCTAGCAAAATAAAAACAGTTCATAAATAATGACAGTTTTGAGGTAACACACATTAAATATACAGATACCTATCTACAAAACAGTTTCGAGGTAACACACATTGAACAATACGGTATTTGACTGCTAGTCAAAATGGATACTTTTTAGTTTTAATTTTGTTCACGAGTTCTGTGACATACTAGCATGTGACGTGTCATAGTCAAAAGCTGTCTTTTTAAAACAAAATTGAGTTTATAAAATACAACTGCTGAAAATTTACAATTCTGATATTCTCAAACGTTTCTGTTGATCAGCTTGAGACACTTTTCTAGATTTATTGGAAACCTTGTCAAATACCGTATTATATAAATATATACAACCGAATTGAGAACCCCTTCCTTTTTTGATGCCAGAAAAAAGGGTAAATCTTATATCTAACTAAATATCATTCAACTCAGTGGAATATTGAATTATTGCACTATTGTGCCTCCGCCGTCCGGAGGAGGTAGAGTAAAAAAAAACAGGAAAAACGAAAAGGAACCGCCAAAAAATTTAAAAATATGGGATGTTCAGACTTTTCCAGACTCAGACTCAGACTCAACATTTTTATTAAATATAAATAAATAAATTATCTTATTCAACGTCAAAATTATACTTACTTATAACTACAAGTAAATTTTTTGTGTAAAAAAAGAGACTACACCGTTTCGGAAGGTGGGCCTCGGGGTTAAGAAGAAACGGCAAGAAACTCCCCCATACCTTCTTTTTAAAAAAGTGACTTCACAACAGGTACTACTGGTTTCGGTTTAAGGAAATTCTCCGGCGAGTGATAGACTTGATCCATCACCCCTCGTCGAATTTCTGTGCGCTGAGATGTTATGGTCCTTGCAGTTTTGTCATCTAAGTATTCCTTATTACTATAATAGGACTTTCTTATGAGCTCATTTTTAACAGTTTTTGATCCTCTTTTCAGGAAGGGTCAATGATTCTTTTGGTATTTTATTGTAGAAGCGAATACAGTGCCCCTGAATTATGTAAAGTAGGCACTTTACTTAGTCTAAATAATGGTAGTGCTAATCTATTTCTATTTCTAGTGTTAATTATATGGCTATCACCTACAGTTTTAAATAAAGCTATGTTTTTTCTTACAAGCATGATATTCTCGATATATATTGACAGGTAACCGTAAGTATATTAATTTCTTTAAAATGTTCTCTTAATGATTCTCTAGCATCTAATTGATATATCGCCCTGATCGCCTTTTTTGTAAAACAAATTTCGTATTTATATCTGCTGCTCTCCCCCAGAGCAGTATTCCATAAGACATAAGACTGCGTAAATAACTAAAGTAAAACAATCTGGCAGTTTCAACATCTGTAAGATATCTGATTTGTCTGTCCGCAAAAGTGGCTAAGCTAAGTCTTCGTGCAAGTTTAGTTATGTGAGGATCACATTGAAGTTTCGAATCTATAGTGATTCCAAGAAAGATTGTGTCCTCAACGAGGTCCAATCTTCTCTTACAGATCCTATTCTTACACTGCTTTCAACCTGTCGTACATTAGGCAAACACAATTTGATACATTTAGTCTTCTTTGAGTTTAATAACAGGTTGTTTACATTGAACCAACTTAACACATGAGAGAGAGTACTATTTGTGTCGTCTAGAATTTCTTCTTGTCTTTTCACCATGAAAATAATAGATGTGTCATCAGAAAATAGAACAATCTGAGTCATTATTTCCATATACGGCAGGTCATTCAGGTAAACTAAGAAAAGGAACGGACCTAAGATAGAACCCTGGGGTACACCAATATTCATATGGGTTCCAGTGGACTTACATCTGGAGCCTCCCGTATTAAGTATATTAATTTCTTTAAAATTTTCTCTTAATGATTCTCTAGCATCTAATTGATATATCGCCCTGATCGCCTTTTTTTGTAAAACAAATTTCGTATTTATATCTGCTGCTCTCCCCCAGAGCAGTATTCCATAAGACATAAGACTGCGTAAATAACTAAAGTAAAACAATCTGGCAGTTTCAACATCTGTAAGATATCTGATTTGTCTGTCCGCAAAAGTGGCTAAGCTAAGTCTTCGTGCAAGTTTAGTTATGTGAGGATCACATTGAAGTTTCGAATCTATAGTGATTCCAAGAAAGATTGTGTCCTCAACGAGGTCCAATCTTCTCTTACAGATCCTATTCTTACACTGCTTTCAACCTGTCGTACATTAGGCAAACACAATTTGATACATTTAGTCTTCTTTGAGTTTAATAACAGGTTGTTTACATTGAACCAACTTAACACATGAGAGAGAGTACTATTTGCGTCGTCTAGAATTTCTTCTTGTCTTTTCACCATGAAAATAATAGATGTGTCATCAGCAAATAGAACAATCTGAGTCATTATTTCCACCATATACGGCAGGTCATTCAGGTAAACTAAGAAAAGGAACGGAACTAAGATAGAACCCTGGGGTACACCAATATTCATATGGGTTCCAGTGGACTTACATCTGGAGCCTCCCGTATCTACTGACTGCCGGCTATAGCAATGATATCCGTCCATCTGGCTGGTGGTCTGCCCGCTGAACGTCTGGGTAGAAATTATATTACCGATTTGGTCCACCTTCCGTCTTCTCTTCTAGCCTGAGCCCTGTTCACCCTCACTTCAGTCTCGTGATGTGATTTCCGTCATCGAGGATGTCGAGCGACGTTTTATCTATTTGGATGCCTTTGGAAGTAGATCCTAAGTTTGCCTGGGCGATGCATAGAGTTATTAAACAATAGTTTCGTTAATCCGAGTCCGCCCATGTCCAAAAACGGGAATCATGAGAATGCAGCTAGTACTTATTGCATTAAAATTAATAACCAACAACTCGATGTGGTCTGCGTATGATGCTGTTGATGTAATACACCCTTATACACGGTGATTTTTTATGTATTTTGTTCCCGAAGCGCATCAACCATGCATCAGTAGTACTTTGGATTTATAAGGATAGAAGAGGAAGAATATAAAAAAACCGGTCAAGTGCGAGTCTAAATCGCGCACGAAGGGTTCCGTACCACCGTTCAATGGAAGCGATGGTGTGAAGTGAATAGTTTGGATTTTACACAGCAAAATATTGTTTACAAAGTTATTGGTGCGGTTACTTTCACACTCCATGTACGTAACCAGGTGCATCCATAAGTTTGTATGTGGTATTGAAAGAATTGTTGTATGGGAGCCCCCTTAAATATTTCGTTTATCCTGTTTTTTAGTATTTGTTGTTATAGCGGCAACATAAATACATAATCTGTGAAAATTTCAACTCTCTAGCTAGCTAGGTTCTTGAGATACAGCCTGGTGACAGACGGACGGACGGGCGGACGGACGGACAGCGGAGTCTTAGTAATAGGGTCCCGTTTCGATCCCTTCGGGTACGGAACCCTAAAAAGATAGGCTCGAAATTGTGAGAACAAGTAGTAGTTCTCCATCGTCAACGTATATTTACCTAGCTGCTACCTACTACCTGATAAAAAGCCAATGCGCCGCGGGATTCCCCGTGGGTACAATCTCTCTTCCAGTGATACTACGATTTCAACTCGATCTCAACTCAACTTTTTGGAAAGCCTTCTCAGTTATTTTATGTTTTATTTATCATTTAATATGGAATCTGACTCTACAAATCAGTTGTTCTGCTTAAACCACTGCTCTACGCTACGGGAACAAAAACCGAGTATACCGAGTATAAACCGCAATAAAAATGTATATGTTTATGTCCTAAGAATATAATTAATGGCAAAAGTATGTATTTGATACATACGAGTATTTGCAAGGCAAGTAGTGCATTTGTGAGTTGACAAACCAGACCTTCCGAACTTGTGTATAAATGGCATCCAATTTCAGAATAATATATCCAAGATTTACACAAGGTAAAGAAGGTATTTAGTATTCAAGTCACATTTGAATCTCAGTTTATATTGCACCTAATTACCTTACCTTACGAAGCTGGAGAAGGGGAGATGAGATCACAATAGTTGTGCAAATCTACTAGCACCCCTCCATTTCGCTGTCCTTTTCCGCCTAACGAATTTCCTATCTCCGTCCTTTGTTGGCCGTAAATTATGGCTGTTTTCTCTCCCGGTTATTGCGAAGGACACAGGCTGTGCTTTACGCGACAAGCGATCGCGGTGTTACCTTACAAAAAATTTGGTTGTTTGTAAATTCGGTTTACGGACGATAATTTTACGTGATAACGTCATAAGAAACGCTTAGGCCGATCGTGTCTCTCTATCGCTTGTTCCGCGCTCTCGCTTGCACGCTCGGCTCTGGCGGAACGTGACAATGGAGTGTGATACTTTTTCGTGTGTGGAGCCGGTGTTCATCGATTTATAAAACGTTATCACGTCAAAAAATTCTCAACTAATCACATGTTTGTTGTTACACAATTAACAGAGAAAACGAAATATTACGGAAGGACGCCATTCATATGTTTCATAGGCTGCGAATGCGTTTGACTCATTGGAGCATTCTGCTATCTGGGAGGCATTAACCAAACAAGGTATCGCAAACAATTATATCGAACTGCTGCATTATCTATTCAAAAAATAGAAAGAAGAATGTTGGGTATATGAAAAACGAAACACAAAGAATAAAAAAACTTAAATGGAACTGGGTCAGAAATGTCTGCGGTATTTAAGAAGACAGAAGGGCTCGGAAAATTCTGGGATGGGTACCCAGAGATGGCCCGAGACAGAGAGGAAGATCAAGAAAACAAGGAGATTAGGGGAGCAGACTGGAGAAGACAAACGGGAGACAGACACAAATGCAGAGAAATGGGGGAGGCCTACGCTATAATAGCGACTTCCAAAACGACATAAGTAACATAAGAAGTAGATTTTATTAACACTAACAATAAGGTATGCAAGAAACTAAAATCCAAATTGAAATTCAATAAATTATAAATAATTATGTAATGGTTGTGGCAGAAAAAGGCTGCTTTATTTTGTTTAACCTCTTTTAAACTTAATTTTGCCAGTGTCAAGTGTATTCGAAAAGATCCTGGCAATTCATGTATTGAGAATATTTTTTTGTTCGTTAGCAACACCCACGGAGGACGTGCAGGGCTGTTGTATCCACGTATTTCCTGCAGGCGTGAGCAACTGCCTTCACAAGAACTATCTTAACTCGTGTTCACAATTTTTGGTCGCTTCTTCTCGTTTAGGATTGTCTTTGATCAGGATATAATAGCAAATAAACTAGGATTTTTGAATTGAGTTTAAAAATGAGGAAGATAATAAATAACTGCCTGAATGTGGGGGCACCGTATGTAAAAAGGCGTGACGCTGTTTGTAATGTTTAAATTGTTTAAAGCAATGTGTAGCCTGCATGTACACAGATTTTTAGGGTTTCTACTAAACCTCCGCTGTCCGTCTATCCGTCCGTCCTTCCGTCCGTCTGCCACCGGGCTCTACCGGATCAACCAAAATAGGTAGAGAGCTGCAATTTTCACAGAGGGTGTATTTCTATTGCCGCTATAACAACAAATAATGAAACATATCGGTTTAAAAGAATTAAAAGAAGTATCCATACAATAAATTATTATCTTAACAATTTTGCTTTAATTTCTTTATCGGTGTAAACTAGACTCTCCCGATCTTATCGGGAAGGATTTTTAATTGCAGGTATTAAGTTTTGCGCTTAGTTATCTGTCATAAAACGATAAAAATTACTTATTCGATTACATTTCGAAGTTACTCAATTTCTATCCAGTTCCGGTTTCAATGAGCAAAGAGTTTCGTTAACCGGAGTACTTAGTTCAATACATACATACTATAAGCACAAAACTCCCTTTCAATGTTTCGATGTAAGGCCTTGAATGTAGGCCTTCCTAACCTAGGATTTTAATTTGAGGCCAGAATTAATTCATATTACACTTTTTGTACTGGAAAATGACAGTTCTTTGTTTTCAGTAGTATTTAATATTTTATTATTAAAAACCAAAAAGGTATACTCGTACACAAGACTGTCGTTTTACGTTTTCCCGTGTACAATGGTATGGTCCTACTCGCACTTGACCGGTTTTATTATGTTCGATTTAACACAATAGTCGCTGTCGTTAACACTAAGACCACAGTCCTGGCTACATTTACTGTAGGCAGCGCACGATAAAGTCGGCAAAATACCTAGTTCATCCTATTTCGGTAAAAACAACCCAGCCATAGGAAGGTGATAAATCAACAGTTGTATTTGGTTGTATGTAACCCTGTTCCGGCCTTTTATTACGCCTAAATCGGTTGTGTTTCGGTGTTTTATGTTCTGGTTCTTCTGTGTTCTTCTAGTGTGAGACTAATTACAAATGTACGTTACACGCAAAATAATAGGACTAAGTATGAAGCGCCGCCCGAAAATCTCTAATAGTAGAAAAGCACATGCAATATTAAAAAGAAGAAGAAGCAGAATACATCATTTTATAATTTTTAACTAAAAAAATAATACACAAAAATAGATGCATATGAATGCATATGGCATGGCCAAATCATAAAATTAAACATATTCTTTATAGCACAGAAATCTTAATAGTAAGGTAACAAAACATTTTATGGGCAATGGCGAGCTTATCTCTAAATAGAGATTTCTACCCCAGAAAACCTAGGCAGGACAGGAAAAGTTATGCAACAGGAGAGTCCTAATGCGCAATAAAATTGTATACATCTAATTGTTTACAACTAAAATATAATAATGTAAAACTAAATAAAATACAAAAGCATAAACATAAAGTATATATCAAACATATACTACTTATATATACATATATAAAAGTACCAATCACGAAAGAGAAAGGAAATGCTCTTTCAATCTTTTCTTAAAAGTGAAAATTGAGGAACTATCTATAGCGCAGGGAAGTGCGTTCCACAGTCGGATCGCCCTTAACTTAAACGAGTGTTTGTAAGCGGCAGTACTATGCCGAGGAATAGAAAGGAGAGACATCGTGTGGGATCTCCGGTTGCTATGCCCGGAGGAAAAAAACTCGAAACGTTCTCGAAGATATGTGGGGTAGCGGGGATTTCGCAAAATGTTGAACAGATAGGAGAGAATGTGCATATCACGACGAAGGCGGATCGGAAGCCACCCCAACTCCTTGCGATACTGTGAGATATGGTCATACTTGCGCAGCCCGAAGACAAACCGAATCCCGAGGTTTTGAAGTCGTTCGAGTATGTTCATTTGTTCTTCGTTCTCACTGATCCAGCAAACATCCGCATAGTCGATTAAAGGTAGTAGGAGGGACCGAGCAAGGAAAAGACAATTCGACAATTTCATCAAATGTCGGTCACATCATGAAATGTTTGGCCACATCATGAAATTGTTAATTTACGTAGCTTTCTGTTATGTATTAAAGTTATCTTAATCCAAAAATTGGAATGTTTTGACAAAAAAATACTGCAATCTATTGTCATCAGTGTCACTTTGGTGTCAGTTTATGTACATCACAGTGTTTTACATTTTAACCCACCAACCAATATGGTCAATGACTACTCGCACTCGGCATTCTCCGGCAAATGATGACAAAGTACTGCGCAAATCGTATCGAAATATGAAACAAAAAATCTAACCAATACGTCACATGGATGAGAGAACATTCCGGTTCTGCGCGACATCAAGACAATATGTCGGACGCAGACGGTTTGCCGACGACGTTGTCAGAAACTCGATTCAAAAAATATATGAAGCACACTTTGTGCACAAAGGCCTACTACAAAATTAATGTTTTTTTACAAGACACTGACATCTGGAATTTAACCAGTTCATTGCACCTTATATGTTATGTAATAATTAGGCACCTACGTCATGTTTTATTATGCTTGCTTGATTATATTATGACGTTTTGAAGTCTCAATTTTTGTGCTTTTATGAATAAAAATCTTTGAACTGAACTGAACTGAACTGTGATAGGATAACCTTCTGCGCACAGTAAGCAGGTCTTTCTGTAAAATCGATATATCACCGCCGTGGTGGTCAACGTCGAATGTACAAACAGCTCCTCATGATTGATGCAACTACACTGGTATACCCGTAAAGCTAAAGGAAAATTTCACGTGATGATAATCCACGGCTGTGTTTTTAGTAGAAGTGTTTACAGGTTCAAGTGACAAAGGTGAATTTTTTGTTGAGCTTCTTTGTCATATCATCGTATCATGGTGCTCCTCACGTAACGTGCAACTCATTCCAACAACACAATAGGTTTTTAAAAAATAGGGTTTTTATATACACTGACGAGCAATGAAAATGTTCCAGTGAGATAGCACCAAATTACTCCTAAACGGGAAAGGTTAGCTTAATGACGCCGTCTGCAATATTGAAGTAGGTTTAACAGCGCATCAGAATATTACCAAGTAAAAACGTCGATATTGTGTTCAAATTTTAAATTAAATGTTTTAAAAAATTGGATGGATGTTTGTAGCCATTTTGTGGGTGGAACTTTTTAATTGCTCGTCAGTGTATTCCAAATTCCAAATGTCTTTATTACTGTAGATATTTACACATCCTTAGCAAACGTCATTTTTTGCAACTTCTCTACATCGGACCACTGTGGGAGCAGAAGGGAACTTTTTCATTGCTCGTCAGTGTATTCCAAATTCAAATTCCAAATTCCAAATGTCTTTATTACTGTAGATATTTACATATACTTAGCAATCGTAATTTTTTGCCACTTCTCTACATCGGACCACTGTGGGAGCAGAAGGGCGTAGAAATTCCCACAGGTTGATTTTTAGACCACCTTTAAAAAATTATATACAGATGTAGTGAATAATTCTTTCCTTTCGTATTTTCTCGGAAATGTTCGTTTTTGTCTTACTACTTCACCGCACTCAGTACCCATCGAGACAACGTAGGGAACGGTCGCATTGCAAGAGGAAGTATCTATATAGAGTAGTTAATACCACAGAAATATTTTGTTGATATTTATGTTAGATTTTGTGATAAACTTCATGGACTCGTGAATTAATGCAGGCCACCTATATATTTTTTTTTGACTTTACATTTTACTCTTGTCTGTCATTTTTGTAAATAATAAACATTGATTTTATTCGATCCACATTAACAATTTATAACAGACATGCCGAAAGCACTAAGAAAAGGGAAGCGTTTAGATCGGCAAGCCTGCGAAGTTATTTTCAATATTTATTTATATTTCTTAACTGAAAATGATAAATTCAAACATACCAACTATACTGCTTACTTTCGTAAAGTCCAAAAACGAGTTTCGGAGGCCAGTGGAATTTCTCAACGAACAGTAAATAAAATATTGCAAAAAGAATACATAAATCAATCCACCTCCAATAGTCCGAAGTCGGCAAAGTTGGGTAGACCAAATAAATTATTTTGTCTAGGTCTTGACGATTTTGACTACAACGTTATACGCCGATTAGTGTATAATTTCTATTTGATATACAAACAAGTACCTACAATTTAAGCCTTGAAGTCCAAGTTATCCGAAGCCATAAATTTTAAGGGATGTGACTTTACGCTAAGAAAAATTCTTAGAAAAATGGGATTTCGGTATAAAAAAGTTGAAAACAACAGAAAATTACTTATCGAGAAAGATGATGTTCATTTAAAAAGAGTAAAGTTTTTAGCCGCGATAAAAAAGTACAGATTGCAAGGGAGAGAGATTGTTTATATGGATGAAACATACATCCATACCTCACATTTGGCAGGTAAAAGCTGGGCTGACTCGTCAGAAAACGGAGTGAAACAGTTAATTTCTAAAGGACAACGTCTTATAATAGTGCACGCTGGTAGTAGAAAGGGGTTTATACCTGGGGCATTGTTAATGTATCAGTCTACTGATAAAACAGGTGAATATCACAACGCGATGAACAATGAAAACTATGACAAATGGCTTCGTAATCAACTCATTCCAAACTTAGCTCCACATTCGGTACTAGTAGTAGATAATGCTGCATATCATAATAAGTACGTAGAAAAACCACCTAATTCAAATACCAGGAAGCAAGACATGATTGATTGGCTATCCAAACATAACGTTCCGATTGATCCGTCATTAACAAAACTTGAAATATATGAAATTATTTGCAAGTACAAACAAGACTTTGTAGAATACTCTATAGATAAACTTATGAACGAATATGGACACAGCGTACTAAGATTGCCACCATATCATCCTGATTTCAATCCGATTGAAAACATATGGTCTCAAATAAAGGGATACGTATGCAAAAGAAACATCAGTATGAATATGACTACTGTGAAACATTTGGTATAGGAAAAGGTTAATATGATTGGTTCCGATGTTTGGGCCAAAGTATGTGACCACGCCATCAAATGCGAAAACGAGTACCGAAAACACGAACCTGAGTTGGAAAATTATATGGCTAGTTTTGTAATCACCGTTCATGAAAACTCTGACGATGATACACCAGAATATAGTTCTGATTCTGACTGTGATATGGAAGTTGGAAGTATTATTTCGCATCAATCCACATCATCATCATCATGTCCACCCCGCTCCTCCTCCTCTTATCCCCCTGTCATAATCGAAGTCGTTCATCCAATCAGCAAATCATATTTATTTACATTAATTTCTCTGCTGGTTTGTTTTGTTTTATGTTGAGGTGTCTTTTTTGTTATGTCATAGTATTTTTAATTAATTACAAAAATTTATTGTTATAAAAAAGGTCTGCAAAATCCTACTGTAGTTTTGACTTATAGTTAGACTTTTGGGGTTCCAATCCTTATAGAATCATTAGATCATCCCAACCGGAATTTGGTTTTTATCAGTGCGTTTTATTGAAATAAAACGTCCTCAGTAACTAGTTATATTTTTATTAACTAACGAATTCTTTATATGATAGAATCGTGGTGGTTTTAACATCTCAGTGTAATATACGTCAAACGGGCAATTTGACATTTGACATTGATAAAGTATGCGATTTATTTGATACCTACACGTAATTTAATAATACAGTAATTCATAGACACATCGGCACCATTCGGGTGTTATCGTTGTTCCGAGTTTTGCCGATAGGAAAGGATTATTCACTACATCTGTACATGAAAACCCCTAACGGCAAGACGACGACGATGGCAGCGTGAATTGAAGTGACGTCAAACTTTGAGTTACCGGTTTAGAAGCCAGCCAACTGAGGACACAAATAGAATTTTCTAGAATAGTCTGGGGAGGTGTTCGAGAGTTTCCTCAGCTTTCTCTCAGATCCCGTCCAACATTGTTCTAAAATGGGACGGCGGGAGCGTGATTCGGTAAAGTAACGTGTTTGAGACAAATGCAATCACTCTGAAGCATAATCTCTCAAGAAACCCCTTCGTAGACAATAGATGAACAGTCTGAGGAAAAGATAAGGATATGCCCTTGGTAAAGATGTGAAGGAGCTGGCACAAATTCTGACAAGAGTCTAAAAGTGTTTATAAATGTAATGTAATGTAAATAAATAAAGAAAATTAAAGAAAATTATAGTATGTTACAATACTTGGTAGTTTAGTGGTGCAGTGAATAAGCATAGTATCAACAATCAACTTAATCCACGATATTTCACTTTTTATAGATAAAATTTTGAAAATTGACGTAATGTGCTAGAGCTTCATTTAATTTGTACGAAACCCTTTTCAAAGTTTAGCTTGCAAATCTTACATTTGATGGAAGTTAGAAAACACAATAATTACCTATTACTATATACTTATCGTAAAGTTAGACATTGACAAAGCAATTACATATAGTTTGTGGATACTCGATAAAACCAACAGAATCGATACGTACTATGGGAAATTCTTGGATCGAAAATAGTAAATGATAACATTCCTTATAATAATCATCAATTACACTGCCAACAAACTGTTACGAAGTTTGGCAGAAAATAAATTGCAATAGTCTTAAGTTTTGTGATAAATAAATGACTTAAAAAAATAAAAATAAAAACTTAAATTTTGAGATTTCCAAGTTCAGTTGAACATGAAAGTTTGAATAGTAATAGCAATTAGAATACGGAGGGTGCTTCCTCAGAAAGACGACCTCTGTGGCGCAGCGGTTGTGGGTCTGCCTACCACGCGAGAGGTCCCGAGTTCGATCCCCGGCTGGGGGTAAAGAAAAAAAAACACCAGGTCTTGGATGTTTATATGTGTGTGACTTCGCTGTTTCTGGTTCCCACGACACAGGTATCCTAGTGTGGGGCCAGAAGCATTTCATACAGCGAGAAGGCCAAGAATCTTGGGGTTGTATTTGATAAATTGTTGTCCTGGTCGCCCCATGTTTGTGAGGTCAGCAGACGAGTCTTTGCGTCATTTCACTCCCTACGGAGATTGCAGCACTTCCTGCCGCAGCAGACTAAAATTACCCTTGCCCAGTCCCTCCTACTACCTTTAATCGACTATGCGGATGTTTGCTGGATCGGTGCGAACGAAGAACAACTGAACAAACTCGAACGACTTCAAAACCTCGGGATTCGGTTTGTCTTCGGGCTGCGCAAGTATGACCATGTCTCACATTATCGCAAGGAGTTGGGGTGGCTTCCGATCCGATTTCGTCGTGATATGCACGTTCTCTCCTATCTGTTCAACATTTTGCGAAATCCCCGCTACCCCTCATATCTTCGAGAACGTTTCGAGTTTATTTCCTCCAGGCATAGCAACCGGAGATCCCACACGATGTCTCTTCTTTCTACTCCTCGGCATAACACTGCCGCTTACAAACACTCGTTTAGGTTAACGGCGATCCGACTGTGGAACGCACTTCCCTGCGCTATTAGAGATAGTCCCTCAATTTTCACTTTTAAGACAAGATTGAAAGAGCATTTCCTTTCTCTTTCGTGATAGGTACTTTTAAATATGTATATATAAGTAGTATATGTTTGATATATATTTTATTTTTTGCTTTTGTATTTTATTTAGTGTAAATCATTTACTATATCATTTATTTTATTTTCATTCATTCATTTTTTTATTATATCATTTATTATGTTTTAGTTGTAAACAATTAGATGTATACAGTTTTATTGCGCACTAGGACTCTCCTGTTGCACAATTTTTCCTGTCCTGCCTAGGTTTGCTGGTAGAAATCTCTCTTTAGAGATAAGCTCGCCTTTGCTCATAATGTTTTGTTACCTTACTGTTAAGATTTCTGTGCAATAAAGAATAAAGAATAAAGAATAAAGAATGAAGCAATGTATGTGCCTGTGTGTAAATGTTTATGTTTATGTTTACGGAAGTACATTTCACAATCGAACAATATTCTGGGATGCGATTTTTGAATGGATTTATTGAAGTAAAGCTTCTTAGGGCACGTCGTAAGTAGATGTGATAGAGCAGATTATGTTAAAAATAAAGTCAATAACAAGTCGGTCAAAAAGAATTGGCACGTATTGGTTTACGATTTATCGGTGCGGGACTTAAAAAATATATTGTTTTAAAAAATCTTTTTAAAAGGATTCGATCAAGTGCGAGTCGACTTCGTACAGGAAGGGTTGCAAACACGTCTCTTTAACACCTATTTAAGTTTTAATAATCAATTCAAATTATCAAACCTAGAAGAACTACTAGCTTCTAGGGCCATAAAACTAAATATAAAATAAAATCATACCAGTTTTGACGGTCGGTGTTGGTACATCTACTTTGTTTTGCTGATAGAAAAATTAAAAATAGACGTATATTATGCTCTTTTCGGTCTAAGTCTTGTGAATTCTTAAAGACTAACATATAATCAGTGGTTATTACGTAAAATCTCGCGATAATAGTGTGCAGTTTCGTGTATGTGATTACAGAAATCTGAATCAGCTGTCCGCCGAATGTTACTCTGTTGTGTGTTCATCTGTAAGCCATTCTAGCCGCTGCGCCCTACTCTGAAGACTCACTTTCAAGTGCGGCCGCTCACAGCGTCCTACGTGAACGACGGTTATCGACTCAAATCCCGCGTCAAAGAGTAGTCAGTGTACAGACGCGTAAGTAGATCGAGCATCTCAGAGACGTTGTGCGTGTTCCAGCTTTTTCTAGTTATTGAAACCCACCTATTTCATAATGGATTGTGTTGGCTGCTGTAAATCTGTCACACGTACAGAGCTGCTTGTTTGTATTGTGTGTAGTGGTACATACCATCATGGATGCGTCAACATGACGAGTGCACAGTACGCACATAATTATGCAGACCTGAAGTTTACTTGGCGCTGTCCAAAACCGTCCTGCACAAGCGTCAGCCAGCGCCGAGGGAGGAACGACAATACTCCAGTGGGCAGCAAGCAGAGGCCTGGTGTGATTAAGCCTGATAAGAATGTGGCCGATTCCAAGTTGGGTTCATCGATCAAGGTTGGGCAGAGTAAAGAACAGGCTGTAGATGTTGTCGAATCCTGAGAGAACATCGCCGATGTTGTGCTGCGTTCTCCTATTCATAACTCGCCGGATATGATCTCATTGGAGAAATTTGAAGTATTAATAGATCGTAAATTAAACCAGATGAGATCTTCCCTTACCGATACCCTCAAAACGGAGATTTCCACGTCAACGAGCTCATTATCAGCCGACATCCAACTGCTGCTCACTAATATGTCAGTTCTTAAGGACCGAGTAACTGTAGTTGAGAGCGAGAATGCAGTCCTGAGAGATGAACTGGCAGAATTAAAAGATCGGTTGAAATCCTCGCAAGTGGCCGAGCTGCAAGAGTCGGTCAATAAGCTGAGGGCAGCGGCGAGACAACGTGACCAAGCATCGCTACTGAACGACGTCGAGCTCACCTGCATTCCGGAGTACGAGGGAGAATCAGTTCTGCACATCGTGACCACCGCGGAACAGAAACTCGGCGTGACGCTGGACGAGCGAGAGGTGGTCAGCGCGACGCGTGTCGGCGCACCGCGGGGCGAGGGTGCCCCACTTGTAGTAGTGGCGGAGGCAAGCGGCTTACCCCGCAAGCACCGGCCGCGGCCCATCGTCGTGCGGCTGGCTCGACGATCCGTCCGCGAAGAGCTGCTGAAGGGCGCAAAGGTGCGTCGCGGAACCACCACCGAGGGACTCGGCCTCCCACCCCATACACCCCAGAAGTTGCATGTCAATGAACGACTGACTAAAGAAAACCGAGTGCTATTTGCCAAAGCTCGCGAAGTAAGAAAGCAGTGGCAGTTTATCTGGACCAGGGATGGTCTTGTCCAAGCCAGGCTAACTAAAACCTCTAAGATCTGCTATATCCGATGCGAAGCTGATCTTGACCGTGTTTTTGGCAATTACTCAAGTCCTATCAACGCCTAATGAGCAAGTAATATTGCGATACTTACATCCCTGCTCACTTTGTTTTATTTTAATTTGCACTCATATCATTGTATCCACTGTCTTCTTATGTGTTTTTATCACAGATATCGAGAGATAGGTTGAGGGGCGTGGCACGTGCGAACAAATGTAGCTCCGACAGGTTAGATATTGAAAATTCTCGGTAGTCACCGGGCGACCGCAGTGACGAATTCATTTCCGTTGTTTTTCGAAAATGCCGACCTGTGCAATACTCACGTGCAAAAATTGAAGCGAGATTGTGAACTCCAAGAACGCCGGTGTCACATATCACTTGTAAGTCTCATTCCAACTATTATTTCTTCTTAAAACACAA
This sequence comes from Argyresthia goedartella, assembly GCA_949825045.1. Classification (NCBI taxonomy): domain Eukaryota; kingdom Metazoa; phylum Arthropoda; class Insecta; order Lepidoptera; family Argyresthiidae; genus Argyresthia; species Argyresthia goedartella. The sequence goes on along the minus strand of OX463806.1, from coordinate 42,787,679 downwards.
GAAATAAACATTATTACGAAAATAAATCATTCGCGGAAAATTCGTCACGAATTGACATTAAAGTGACAATGTCATGTTGTTCTCGCGAAGTTTACTATACATTGCTTGTTTTGTATCTTAATTTCACTACTTATTGCCAAGCTAACACGCAATGAATATTTCACACTTATCTAAGTACGAAAGCAAAGATGCATCGTGATACGGAGGCGAACTGTTACAGGCGCACAGAGACGACATATAGTGATGGGGATAGTGATAGGAGAATTATGTTTTTGAATCGATAGATTTTATCATTCCGCAATTACTAATATAGTTAATGTAATAATATAGTTATTTTATTGCTCATAATACGTAAGTTTATTGTCAGTTATTCCAATGATTGCCAAACAGGCAGTTTAGATTTTAAGTTTGTTTAAAACCTCGCCCTACGAAGGATAATGGGGTGTTATAAGTATTGATCGGAAATTCCGATGCTTTCAGTCAGGTCCGAAGAGTTCACAGATATTCTACCTTCAGAAACCTCTTTGCCTCTCTTTCTAGCTGTAAGGATTCTGTTGAAAAAAAGAAGAGAGGAAAAGGGGTCTCATATGTCGTATAAATATGTCGTATTTACAAAAAATTTACTATTTTATTTATAGAACCCGGCATTGTATACGACTGTCTATAGCAGTGTCTATAAATTATAATCGATCGATGATACACACTGTCCTTGCATTGTCCCAACACTAGCTCGACTATTTAGTATACCTGCGGTAGTGTGTGTGTGTTTGGACGATAGGTGCATGACATTGCACTGACCAATAAAAGCGGAGGGATTGATGTACGAGTGGTGTAAATGTATGCGTGTTCTTAGTTTTCGGCGACACTGGTTCCGATACAAGCTTAGTGCCAAGGGCCTATCTCTTGATATATGTGGTTTTTATAGTATGTCATTTTGTAAACACTCACGGATTCGATTCACCCTCAAGTTATATAATTTTTTACACGAATATGTCTATTTGGTTTGCCATCACCGTATTTTACTTATTTCGAGCCGTAGACGTACTGCTGTGTGTGTACGCGGCGGCGAATGACGTGATTACTCGCATGAAACTGGCTTCTGGGAGCGGACCGATACACTTCATTCACTATTCTCGCCGCATTCCTTTGCTTACGCACTACCGTTTTACTATTGTACGTATTTTATCCTTTCTTCCGACGACTTATACCGACTCACATTATATCCATACTGCTATTTACAACAGAGCTTAGCAATAAACTAATTAAAATTTCACTCTGGAACGCGGGCTCGCTGAATACTGGGCATGATGAGTTCACGGTAGCTATGTTGCAAAGATCGCCCGATATTGTAGCTATTAACGAAACTTGGCTCAGGGACGGGGAGGTGGGGCGCGCGCCGACAGTGCCCGGATACAGACTGCGCCATGTAGCTCGCTCAATGGAGGTTAGACGCGCACGAAGTGGAGGTATTGCTTTTTACATTAAGTTAGGTATGAAAGCAAAAATCTACCCTCATCCGCTATCTGAGTTCAAAGTCGAGCAAATGTGGCTTTCTTTGAATATTAAATCAATAAAAATCATAGTCGGAACTGCCTATCGTCCTCAGTGGATGGCTGTGGATGACTTTTTGGATGCACTGACTGAATCAATATCTACGTTTTCAAAGTTCGACCGCATTGTATTAACTGGTGACTTTAATATTGATTTGCATGGTCCGGGAAATGCTATGACACATAAGTTACAGCAATTCCTTGACTATACTAAGTTAACAAATTATGTAGCCGAGCCAACACATTTCACCGATACCAGCGCAACGCTTATAGACCTTTTCTGCACTAATGCCGGTGTAACTCAAGTCTGTGTGGATCATATTCCTGACCTCGGTGCACACGCGTTTGTAACTGTTACAATAAAGGTTAAAAGGGAGAAATATATACCACGTAAAGTTCTGTACAGGCCGATCAAAAATATAAACCTGCAGTCGTTTGACATTGATCTACATAAAATTAACTGGGATTCTGCTCTGGAGCACGAAAACGTTGATGACATACTTAGAGCGTTCGAAGTAACAGTCCTGGAATTATTTGATAAACATGCACCCATAAAAATTACCACCATTAAAGAGAAAACTATGCCTTGGCTGACAAGTAATTTACGGCACATAATGCACCTCCGGGATAATGCTCACAAGACCTACAAAGTGTCAAAATTGCCTGCTCATCGCCAAGAGTACAAATCTTTGAAGCATTTTGCGAATGCCAGTTTGTACGCAGAAAAAAAAGCTTATTTTGAACACCACATAAACAAAAACATAAATAAACCTAAACTGTTGTGGAAAAATCTAAGAGAAACTGCAATACATGACGTTAAGAAATCCATAGATATCCCTGATAACTTCGCTAAATCCGATGAAATGAATGCACACTTTATTAATGTTCCTGGGGACAACTCTGTAACAATATCGGATCTTTCTTTCTTCGAATTTCATAGACATAGTCCGGCTGTTTTCCAGCTTCGTCCTATTAGCGAGTGCGACATCGGAAAGATCATTTGTGGAATGGGATCTGACTCCTGTGGATCGGATAACATTACCATGAGCATGATAACTCTGACGCTACCACACACTCTTAAAATAATCACTGAAATAATTAACAGATCCATTTCTACCAGCACCTTTCCGACCCCTTGGAAAAATGCCATTATACGACCTTTTCCAAAAACTAGTGATCCTCAAACCGTATCGGATTTACGTCCAATTAGCATACTTCCCTTTTTGTCTAAGATTTTGGAGAAAGTCGTTTACAAGCAGGTCGTCTTGTTTGCTGAAAAAATATCTATTCTGCCCAAATTTCAATCAGGATTTAGAAAGAATAGGAGCACAACATCAGCCCTTCTTGATGTTGTTGACAACATACTCGCGGCGCAGGACTCCGGAAATGGAACAATCCTTACACTCCTGGATTATTCTAGAGCCTTCGACTCGATCAATGTTAGTCTGTTGCTGTCCAAGCTGAGCTACTACGGCTTTGATGTTGCCGCGGTGCGATGGTTTCAAACTTATCTTAGGGCTCGTAGTCAGCAGGTGGTACTAAGGAAGGCCGATGGTAGCTGCGATCAATCACAAACTGTTAGTACCGACAGGGGTGTCCCCCAAGGTTCAATCTTAGGGCCACTATTATTTATCATCTACAGCGCCGATGTCACAAAGTGCATTAATCATTGTCATTACCACATTTATGCAGATGACCTGCAGATTTATACTAGTCTAAATAAAAACAACTTTCTCGACTGCGTTAGACGATGACTTGGATAGCGTGAACAACGAGGAACGCCTTGGTCTTAAATCCTATTAAGTCCAAATACATGATATTAGGGTCAAAAATCAGATAGAGACATTTACTAACCTAAATCCACAAGTAACTATTGCAGGTGTCCCTATTGAACGTGTATGTGAGGCCCGTAATCTTGGTATTATCATGGATAACCAATTACGTATCGAGAAGCATGTTCTTGACGTAGTCAAAAACTGTTTCTATAGACTAAACATATTGTAAAGGATCCGAAATTATCTGAGCGAACAAATGCGCATACTACTGTGTGAGTCATTGGTTCTCTCAAAATTAAATTATGGCATTACAGTATACGGGCCCTGTTTGCTCAAACGCACTCACCGGTTGCTGCAAAGAGTTCAGAACGCATGCGCCAGGTTCTGCTTTACCATCCCTTCTCGTAGTCACATTACTCCTTACCTGAACAAGGCCAATATGCTCAATATCAATGGTAGGCTGCAACTACATCTTGCCTCTCTCTTATTTGGTGTGATAAGACAACAAACACCAGAGTATTTATTTGAAAAGCTTAAATGGCGGGTATCTCGTCACTACATCAACAGGACTACAACCAGCATTTTAACAATCCCTCGACATCGATCAGCTGCTTTTCGGGGCAGTTTCAAGTATCTGGCGACGAAGTGTTGGAACAACCTGCCACCACCAATCCGAGTTCACAATTATATTGCCAGTTTCAAACTTGCATGTAGAAAACACCTTCTGCACCTGCAGAAGTCAGATGCCTGATTCTGCCCCAGTGAATCCCCGCGTTTGCTAGTTATATTATCTTAAAGCTAAGTCTTTTTAATGTACGTATGTGAATCGGTTAAGTCACTGAACAATCTATAGTATACAATATTTAATATCCCTTATACTCTCAACTATTTATGCAATTAGTGTTTTTTAATGTATTATTTATTAATTATAATTATATTTCTGATGTCAATTCGTCTCCTACTTAGCTTATCCATCCACAAAATTTTCCTAATTTTTTCCTATAGTATATTTATTTTCATATCAATTATATATGCAGTTTTAATAAAAAGTAGTTTATTAACACCCACCCTTTATCCTCTCCTCCTTGATAAGGTGCCGACAGAATACCAGCGTTGCAGGACCTCTTGCAGGTTCTGTGGCACATGCTGAGTCGGAACCTATTCGCCGCCTAGGCACACACTTCACGACGTTACTGTCTACTCGTCGCAACAAAATTGTATTTTGCTTTTATTTATTTCTTGTTGTCTTGTGTATGTACTATACATATAAGTTACTGTGTGGTATGTACTTTTACTTTTGTGACGCGTGTGTATATTATTGTCTGCGATATTAGTTGTTATTACTTTCTCCTTCAATTGTATGTTTCACTTTTTTTCTTGTTCTCTCATAATTATCGTGTATTTTATGTTTTGTGTGTTATGGCGTAGTCCGAATAAATTGATATTCTTTCTTTCTTTCTTCTTTCTTCTATTTGTCTAGGAACTCAACTGTGTTGTTACGTGACTGGAAGTGGGCAGATATTAAGTAACTTATTTACATAAATAAAAATAAATCAAATACAAATAAACATGTGACGTCTTTAATAAATTGAAAAATGATTTGTATATAAAATACATAAATACATAAGACATAAAATAAAGCATAAGCCTCAAACCCAGCATTAATTATTTTTTTCCGATAATATCGGAGGCGTTCTGTCTTACGGAGTTTAGATGAACTAACAAAACATGGTGGCCATAAAATAATCTCTTGTATGGGGACATCCTTCAATTTATAGAAATACAACTTTACACCTTCGACAAAAAATCTCGCAGGAACACTAAACTCATACTCCCTGCATCCAAACTCGAAATTTATAAAAGTAGTCCCAAATACAGGTCCATTCTCATTTACATTAAAATATCTAACACATTTAAAAACTTAAACTTAAAAACATTTACAAAAAAACTAACCACGCTGCTCTTAGAAAAACCATATTACTCTACCCAAGAATTTTTCAATGACAGTTTATAGATGTAGGTTTTGTGAAATACACACATTATTCCTTCCATAATTATAATTTATAGTTAAGATAAAATATATATAATATAGTTAAGATAAAATATTATGCAATATAGAAAGGTAACTATGGTATAAGTAATGTTCTAATGTCGTTCATGTGAATGATAATCTAGTTATTTTAGTCACTGTGCAATGCCCAAACGGGGCCCATATAATTATAGAGCATACTTATAAGTGAAATGTACCAATATATATGACAAAATAAATACTGAATCCTGAAATACAATATTTGTTGTTTAAGGGGCAACAGAAAAAAAACAGAAAAAAATCAACTCTCTCCTCATGACGATTCATCAGATAGAGCCCGTCGAAGACGGAGAGGTGGACAGACGGACAGCGGAGGCTTACTTAGTAATAGGGTCACGTTTGGCACCCTTCGGATACGGAACCCTAAAAATGAAGTTGTAAACAAACATGTTCATTAGTTTCGAGGTGCCATTTTTTTATTCTTCATCCATCCCTTTCAAAAAGATTTATCGAAATTTCCATTTTCGACAATTGTGATCACATCACTATTCTTTGCTATTATAAATGTCCTACCTAATTTCAAAAGACTTCGATTATCTAAAGTAAACCGTTGTATCGTAAATGTAGCCAACTCGTTTACCTTTTAGCTTAACTTCTTAAAGTCTCCACAACACTATCACAAGTTCACAACACTTTATCGCCATCACGATCCTTTTTACTACCACTTTTCCGTTTTCCTATTCAAGAAGATTCGAGTAGAACGATTATAACTCGATATCTGAAAGAAGGAAAACATAGTTTTCAATGCTTATTCTGAATAGCAGATAAGTATTCGCAGAGCAGAATATCACATTAGTTTTATTTCGTTGAGGTAAAATTTAATAAATGATGTTACAGACGCCGAAAATATAAAGTTAAGTTAACACATTTGTTACTTTCGTTCGATAAAAGCATTGAGCGGTAACGGGACATCTGGGTAAAATTTAATATTTTGAGAATTAGCTGACAAAGATGCAATGAATAATATAACTGAAAACGCACAGCAATATTTAATTACAAAATTCGCAAGATAATTAATAATTTACGATCGCAAAGCTCGTTAAATAAGAATCTCAAACTGGTACCCACTGGCTTAGTAAAGTCAATAAACAGAGCTCTTACAGGTTGGGAATTTAATGTAGAAATAAGATGATGGTGAAATATCTGGTTTACCTAATAAAACACGCAGAGCCCGCTAATTTGTGACTTGGGTTGCCATTTTTTTTTCTTAATTTAATTGCCAGTACATTTTGTGATAATAATATGCTTACCAAAACACAAATTATGATAATTTTCTGAAGAGAAGCGAAGCCTCTTCCGGGAAAAAGGCGTGAGTGCTATGTATGTGTGCAGAAGAATAGCCGTGAACTTCGTGGACTGCCAAATTTTAGGATCGCAATGCGTCAGAGAAGCAAGCCAAAAATATGAGCACAGCCATATCTATAGACAACAGTTATTCTGAGATTCTCAAATATTGGGAATTCAGGTACAGTTTTATTGAAATTATGTTAATATCTACTCTTTTGAATTTATTCTTTTTAAATAACTTTCTGCGTCTGAACTTTTCCACAAAATGATGCCTAAGAATCGTAATTCTTTAGTATTACCCTACCATATACGTATAATAAATTCGAGTTTAGTGAGGTTCTGGCGTGCAGAATGTACCGTCAAGCATAATATTGTTTACTTGTCTCCTACGAACAACCACGAACCTATTTTACGGGCACTTCGCCTCGGCGCACAATAATATTGACCTAAGAGTGTCGGTGGTCTACTAGTCGCCTATCACGTCGGAGATGCTGGGTTCGCATCTCGATGCTGCACATGTACCAATTAGAATTCGTGAAAAAACTTTCATACAAAATCACCAAGTTGTGGCGTTAGGTTAGCACCCTGTCACGTAAAATTGGAGTATGGAATAACTGGCCAAACGTGGGTACTTTGCGTTTTGGCACCCTATATGAGAAAAAGCGCCACGCTATTGTTTTTAACCCTCAATCCCTACCCATCCTAAAACAAACGTTATCCCTACCCATGGGTTTCTGGGACCCCATTTACTTTAAATGATTTAAAAAAATACAATTGATGTTTATTGTAATGTTTTTATTTATTCTTATTAAGAAACTTTAGAAGTAAACAAAACCAGGTTCAAACACTTTTGGAAACACATGTTTGGCAAATAGCCTGGGAGTGTTCGCCGCACAGTGGAATTCTACACATGCAACATGTTACCTTAGTTTTACGGTCTTTGCGACTAGGACACACAGCACACCTTTTCTTGGTAGCAAGAACAGGAACTTCTTGCAATAATGGTACCTCTTTCTGCAAGATATCGCTCAGCAGTACATGGAGTTTGATAGACAAAGTTTTATAGGTAAAACGTTCCTCCATTTGCGGCTTTATTAGCGCCATGGCAAGATTCTTCAAGAAATGTCGCCGTTTTTGAACTCTGTTTGTAGTCATCTTGAGTAGGACATAAGAATTTACACCCACTATATTGAGAAGGCCATAAAAAATAGCCATCGGCCATCTCTGGGTCTTCCTAGAAACACTGTATCTATGACACAGTTGGTCCATCAGGTCGACGCCGCATTTGCTTTTATTATAGTATTCGACCATTTCGGGTATCCTGTTTACAGCATCTTCATCTGATGTTGTATGCATCGTTGACAACAGCATTACTACTTTTTTCTGTTTTGACTTTGGTGGGCAGTAAGACAAGAGAGTGAGTTCTTTGGAAAAGGCGAATTGTGCAGTGTTTTTATCGCGGTTTCGCAGCTCAAGAAAAAGAGGTGGTATTTCTTTCTTATTTTTTCGTAGCGTTCCTACGATAGTGACTTGTTTTTGCAATAATTGGTTTGCCACTGGTATAGATGTGAACCAATTGTCACATGTCAGGTTGCGGTTGGATCCATGAATTGTTTCAGTCAACGTCATGGTGAGAAACTCTGCACATGGAACATTTCTTGGAGTGGAGTCCTTGCCCAAATATACAAAAGCATTGATCATGTAAGCAGTTTTAGAGTCACATAACATTACAATATTTATTCCATATTTGTCAGGCTTACTGGGTATGTACATTTTGAAGACGCATCTTCCTCTGAACCCCAATAACATTTCGTCTAACGTACAGCAATCAGACGGGCTGTATAATTCACTCGAGACCTTGACTATGTCATCAAAAACTTGCCTTATTGGTGCCAGTCTATCATTCTCACGACGCTCTACTCTGGTGGCACGATTGTCGAACCTCAAACAGTTTGTCAGGAATTCAAATCGGGCTTCCGACATTGTAGCACGAAAATAGCCTACGCCCGCGTTTTTGTTGAAGAGTTCTTTGGTGGTCACATGATTCATGTTGAGAACTCCACTAAGATAATAAAGCCCGAACAAAGCTTTGATTTCCGTTATGTTAGTGTCTTTAGCAAACGAAGGCCGAACAGTGGAATTCGGCGGGCCGTCATTTTCTTCTTCAATGTTATGGGCTGGCCTATCGCGCTTATATTTTTCCCTCTGTTGAGCAATTTCTTCGTTGGTGTTGCTGACTATTTCTTCTAATATATTTTCTGAAAAAAAAAGATTACATGCTTCTGCTTCCGTAGTTATTTGACGAACTGCGCCTAGAGGACCCGCTGGACCACTCAAAATATTTCTTTGTGGAACTCTTGTTCTTGCAGGTTTTGTCCCACTCCATTTATACCCGTTCCGACCTAACAAACGGTTTGGAACACTTAATACACGAACAAAATTTCCTGAACGGTAATTGCTCAGAGGTACCTCGTCTTCTGAATCAAAATCATCGCTGTCATCAACGTTAGCCTCTATAGAAGTTTCTGCTCTAGCTTCTGGAAGAGGTAGCATGTCGATGTCAGCCTCTGAAGGAGATACTGCTCTAGCCTCCAGCGATGGTACTGTGTCAGCCTCTGGTGATTCTGCACGATAGTCCTCGATGATTCCGTCTTCCTCGTCCTCACTACCAAGATCACGGATGGTAGGTATATTTTCATCATCGGAATCTTCTTCATGCAACCAGCGAGATATTTTCTCATCCATAGTTAAAAAAAATGTCTTTGCTGTTCTAAAACAATAAAAAGTACACGTTGTATATAATATATCCACTGCAATAAGAGAATACTTATGCTCAATGCAATATTCAAACCAATAAAACATAACCTCCAACACATTATAAATTATAGACGTTAAATTAAACTCACCTGTGAAAATGTTGTTCAAAAAGTAGTTGCACACAATGAAATAACAAAAAAAACTTTGTATGATAGATATTACTGTTTTACTACCCTGGGGTCTGACAAACCCGGAAACAGCTATAACTACGTGTGCACAACAGATTCGCTCACGCGCGACTGACGACAAGATGGCCGCCGGTGTCATTTGAACATAGCTAGAACCGTAAGGATGTTCGTTTCATAGTCAAAACAAAAATTGCAAATAATTAAATCACTGGGGTTTGATAGACCCAGGGTAGGGTTTAAGGGTTAAAGCCCATGTGGGAAGAAAATTAAGAATAACGACCAAAACTTCCTATCAGTATGGTGTATGATTTATCATTGCTTCCGTCTTCTTCTTCATAATACTACCCAAGGTCCTACGATTGATATTAATGCGAAAGCCTGGCAAATTTGTAAAGGGCCGCAGGTCTACGGTGAACCTTATCGGTGTTACCACAAAACATATTAACCATCGTTTAACCTCAAAACAAACATTGAATCCCATACATTTTTGTTTTTAAACAAATGTTGAAACGTAGTTATTTTATTTTGTAGTTAGGCCCTATAATTTTAGTCAGTGAGATTGTCGGAATCTGCCAATATATCTTTTCTCGTGTTCGTGAGGCATGCAGATTCTGCCAGGTTTTCGCTAAAATTGAGGGTGAAGTTCGTATTTCACGCTCAATGTGAAGTTGTTGATATATCGGTCACGATCGAGACATTGAAGAAAAAAACAGGTGAATCTATAAGGGCATTTTTCAATGTCCGTGTGTAAAAAGTACCTTTAGAACAGAAATAACATACCAATTGTCGTGATCTTACTTGCTCATGATAGTATTTTTTCTACGTAATATAAACAGTAGAAAAAAATATATATTTAAAAAATTATAGTAGAAAAAAATAATAGTAGAAAAAATAAATACAGGGTGGCCCGGGAAATCGTGGATCAAACGAAACAGGGAGATAGAGGGGGGTCATTGTGAACAAAAAATATATCTATGTATATTTAAAAATTATATTCCTCCCGCATCCGAACAAAATATTTCAAACAGTCTTCTAATAAAACAATAACTTATTGCAGGAGTTCAGATGAATGGATTAGTTTTCGCGATAGCAGATTAGTTAATGAATTAACTGATTCAAATTGAACTTTTTAATAAAATCTGAGACAAAGAGTTCTCCTGGGCTACCAATTGTTTACCATGGCTCATCAAATGCCACATAAATGCCTAATGGAATTTGGAGGAGTTAGTGTCCTTATTGCCGCAACAGCTTTGGTCGCTGTTCAAACATAGTAGGAGTGACTATATGCCTCAGCCTGCCTCCAGGCCGAATTATGGAGGTAAATATTTGATTACCCTGTTTTGGGCGTTGATTACCGTAACGATGATTAATTGTTATTTCTTATTTTAATGTGTTATAACTTTGAAGCGCCAACAATATAGAGGTTTAGTTATTATAAATTCAATCAGATTACAAAAAATCTCTAGTAGTTCGACTTATATTGGGAAAACTATGTTTTTCGGTTGATTGCCAAATAATAACATTTTCTAAAAAGACAAACTTATAAAATAACGGTTTTAGAGTAGAGAGTACTAAGCTAAGCCACAATTTTTTTAAATTTCATATTATCAGAATTTCATCGAAAGTATTTATGGCATCAATTGTTAACGAACTATCACTTCATACATTTTCGACCAAGAATCTCGCAAACGTATCACTTGAGGACAATTTGCTATGTTATCGATGGTTCAAGTCGGGAGACAAGGGTGATCCGTCAAATTTTAGACCAATATCGGTTCTTCCAGCACTAAGTAAAATTTTTTAAAAGATTGTATTTAATCAAATGCTCTCACACTTCAACCATACAAAACAACTCCACGCCAAGCAATACGGTTTCACTAGGGGTAAATCGACTACGGATGCAGGTATTACCCTAATATCTCATATTTATTCTGCATGGGAAGCCGCACAGGATGCTATCGGTGTTTTTTGCGATCTGTCGAAGGCATTTGATTGTGTTGATCATGACACGCTACTAATGAAATTAAATCATTACGGAGTTAGAAATAAAGCGTTGGATCTACTAAGATCATACCTAAGCAATATAATTCAAAAGGCAGAAGTCAACGACAGTAAATCTGATGGATCGGGGGTAAAAATTGGCGTTCCAAAAGATTCCATATTAGGCCCTTTCTTATTCATGGTATATATTAATGATCTGCCTTTTATGGTGGAGAAATTGACTAACTTAGTGTTGTTTGCAGATGATACTTCACTGGTCTTCAAAATTGAAAGACAAAAAGAAGATTTTGATGATATCAATAGAGTATTATCTTTAACCTTGAATTGGTTCACAGTTAACAATGTATTGTTAAATGCTGGTAAAACCAAATGTATCAAATTCTCACTTCCAAATGTCAGGCAAGTTGGGACCAGTTTAGTGTTGGACAATGTTAAATGACACGAAGTTTCTTGGAATAACCATTGATAACAAATTGCAGTGGGGACGCCACATAGAAAAATTGGCTGGTAAATTAAGTTCTGCGGCTTACGCTGTTAGGTACATCAGACAAAACACGGATGTGGCTACATCTAGGCTAGTATATTTTAGTTACTTTCATAGTGTCATGTCTTATGGTATCTTGTTGTGGGGGAAAGCAAACAATTTCAAACTATTTTTATTTTACAGAAAAGAGCTATTCGAGCAATTTATAATTTAAAACGCACAGACTCCTTAAGAGAGTTTTTTAAAGAAATTGACTTACTAACTGTAGCTATTCAATTTATTTTCGAAAATATAATGTATGTACGCAAGAACCTTACACAACTTCCCAAACTTAGCGATAGCTGTAATGTTAACCTAAGAAATAATCACAGACTACTTGCGCCCCGTTTTAGACTCGCGAAGGTTAGAAATTCTTTCAAGGGTCAATGCATTCTCTACTACAGCAAGATACATCTTGAAATTGCCATTTGAGCAATTTATTATCCATGTTAAAGCGACTTTGTCGAAAAAGGGATATTACAATGATCAAGATTACTTAAATGATGGGACTGTATGGGGTTAATCTGGCTCAACACAGACCTTGCTGTTTATAATTTTGTAATTATTTATTCCTGCTTATTAATTATGATAATGACTATATATTATATTTTGTATTAGTTAAGCACAAGCAATTTTTAAAAAGAGATCTAAAAATCAATCTGTGGGAGTTTCTACGCCCTTCTTCTTCCACAGTGGTCCAATGTAGAGAAGTGGCAAAAAATGACGATTGCTTAGTATATGTGAATATCTATAGTAATAAAGACATTTGGAATTTTGGAATTTTGGAATTGTGTAAATTTAATGGATTATATTTTAAATCACGTTATTAACATCTCCAAAAATCAGTGTGTGATATTTTTTGAACGAATAGAGTAAAATTCATATTTAGTCAAAGTAATAGCTAATAAATATATATTCAAAAGTGCCAGGGACATCAACTGGGTACGCAAAACCTCAATATTTACCGCCAACTAGTTAAAGAATAAAGCAAAGCGACTCCGTATTTAAAGATAGGAGTTTTTTATGAACTCGTAAGTTTTTAAATTCGTAAATATTAAAACACCATTTTTGCGCTGAATTTTAACATTGCCGACATGATATGGAATAAAATGTTTAAATAAGTTTGTGCTATTGTTATGATCTATTAAATGATGAAAGCTACAACTGTAACTGGGGAAAAATGCCCACTCTCCTTTTGATAGAATCTCAAAATGGACTAGGGTCGAAAATTCTAGCACATGAAAAAAATATAAACTTTATTCTCTGTAAATATTAATTAAAATTTTAAATTAATTAAACTTCTCTAGATTGAACCATTGTGCGAGAAGTAGGGCGAACAAACACCAATTATTATTATTTTTTATCTCTTTTTAAACAGGAATAAATAATTACAAAATAATTAAGCGCGTTCTGTGTTGTGCTATATTAACGCCGTGCATTCTTATCGTTTATATTATCTTGAATATTGTAAATACCTTCTTAGATAAAGTGGTTTAACATGGTTTTAAATTGCTGATATGGCAATTTCAAAATCTCCAAAGGTATCCTGTTGAAGCAGAGAATGCATTGACCCTTGAAAAAATTGCTACCTTTCGTGAGACTAACCCGGGGTGCAACTAATCTGAGATTATTTCTTGGAAAATATTGGCAAATATTGAAAGGTTCTTGCGTACATACATTATATTTTCAAAAATAATTTGACTATAGACAGCATGTCAATTTATTTATAAAGTTCTCTTAGGCCCAGCACAAACGGTGAAACGCAACTGTGAAACGAAACGAAACCAGTTTCAAGCGTTTTCCACACACGCCGCAACCTAATGTACCACAATGTGATGAAATTATTCACAATCATTTTGGTTTTGATAACAGTGTGCTTAGTGGGAGTTTTTCTAACTCATCGAACGCGTTTACGCGAACTCAGTTTTGTATGGCATTAAGCCTGCGCCTCCTAGCGGCAACGATTTGAAATTAAAATTCTGAGTGCGAGTTCACAAAGGACTATTGTCACTTTTTGTCACGATCGAATGCGTTCCATTTATCGGTGACGATCGAGAAGTGAACGCGTTTACGCTGGTTTTGCGAGTGCGAGTTATATATACGTCATCATTTCGACAGTTCGAATGGTGAATCGCTCACGTTCGCAAAGTAAAGTTCTCACTTTGGATTTGAAGGTGAGAGCGTCCAAAATAACCTAAAACGAATAGTGTAAACTGTGACTCGCGACCCGAAGGGCCGAGTCGGCAGTGACCCTACCTACTAAGCCGAGGGTCCTGGGTTCGAGTCCCGGTGGGGGCAAATATTTGTTTGATGAGAACGGATGTTTGTACCCTAGTCATGGTTGTTTATCTATCTAATTATAATAGTTATCTATGTAAGTATGTGTATCGTTGTCTAGTACCCAAGATACAGGGAATCCTAGTTTAGGGCTAGATCAAGGTACGAATTTACAGAACGATGTGCCACCACAGATATAATTCGAAGGGCATTGCGGGACCAAATAGTCAGAATAATGCAACAATAAAAACGTGTCCACTGCAAAACGGGATAAAATAAAATTATTTTTTCATATAAATAAATCTTTATTATACTTATAGTAAGTAACGTACGTATAGTCAACACATAAATATGTAGCTTATAAACCACCACCGAATTCTTCAACCAGCTGATCAACACTTGAAGCCTAACCTTTTTCCACTTTTCTGTGGATTTTTTATCACCAATTCCATCACTAATTAATAAAGCAGTCAAGGCCTCCCAAACGTTTTATATGAGAGATTCTTCCCTTTGCATTGGTGGTGGGTTTAGCAGATCACCGTGTCTGAAAAAATGAAGCCACATATTTATCAACGGCTACGGTTCAATCGGCCTGACATGAATGAGAATGGCAGCAGATCGCACGAATTGGTGGTCCAACAGTGGAGGCGAACATGCTGATGAAGAAGAGAAAGATAAATCACGATATAGGTTAGGTTCAACAAATTACACTTAATAATATAGCACATTAGGCACACTTACTGCTCCATATATAATATGTTACAAGCATTTCAAATTGTTGCGCACTCCTTTTCATTGTGGACTTTCAGTATTTTTGAAAATCCGGCAATCAAAATCACAAGATCAAAATATGCAAGATTGTTTGTTTACAAACATGTCAAAATCGCGTATTATTAAAGTCCATCAAAATATGATAGGCACCTTTGTAATCGGCATAGGTCATCAAGAAGGTGGTTTGTCATTTGGCTGCTTGTTCATTCTGTCTCTACGGAGCTACCAACTTAAAAATAAAAACGAACGCAAGTCACGGTGAGTAAACGTCAATCGAATAGTGATAATCGAATGCAACTCACTCGGACTCACACTCGCAAATACTAATAATACTATTGTCACTTTTCACAATGAATGCTCGATTAACGCGATCGTAAAGTCATTCGATTGGCTCTGTGCAACTCCCACTAAGCACACTGACGGACGTCTACAAAATGTCTAGTTCAAGTGAACTCAAAAACTTTATTGAATTATATTTGAATAATATTGAAGAAGTCTGAATAAATTTTGTTCGTGTTCTGTTCACAAAAGTCCGGGACTGGCAAATTCATATCTAGGTTTTTCTATACGTTTCTAGTCTGTGGGATGTAATAGGCCTATAAAATGATGGATCTGGTGTAGTCTTACTAGCAATTGGAAATTACACTGTTTGACCACTGTGATCAGATTGAAAGCAGTTATTCACATTTATACTTGTGAATGCATAATCACCAAAAACGTTATCTAACCATGTTTGGGTGGTAAGTGTAATTCTAGTCAGCACTAAAAATATATGGTACAAATGAAATCATTTAAAATAAAGTTATTAATTGTTGTTTCAACATTATAATCGAAATGTCGAGAATGTCAATTATAAATTGTTGAAACCTCAGATTAACGAAACTCTTTGTTTTTATCTAGTTCTATGATCAAAACATACTATCTCTTTAATAGAGATAAAACCTATTTGAGAAAATTTATCACTAGGAAAAGAATTTCCTATTTACCTGTGAATAATGTAAGCAACGTCCTCATAGCAACATACGTGATAGAACGGTATAGATCTTACGATTCCAATATGTTATATCATATTCAACCTTAGGAGGGTACGAAATTACATTCCGTCGACTGTACAATTCTAAATCCTCGATGAACTCGCTATCCGGGGCCAACACGATACACGGAATTGCACTGAAAGAAAAAAAATGTCGCGGGACATTGAGCGACTGAAACGATGTATGTAGTAGTCGTTTCTTATCTTAGGTTCGGTATTCTATATTTCTCTTTTTGTATCGCACAAATCCGTTATACGCTTTGCTCTGGTGTTACGGTGCAATAAATTTCCTTTGGTGCTCCGATTCGTGACCTAAAAGGCTTCTTTTGGTCACATTTCTGCAATTGAAGGAAAAAGGGTCGTTAGCGAAAATCCTTGGTATTAGACTGTCTCTGAACGAACAAAATTTTATCTCTTCACGGTCTCTGGCAACAGGAATTACATCTGTCGTGAATCTGGTCCCGAAGTTCCATTCTGTTACTCTGTCAGGTTCTGCGTCGCGAAATTGTTGGGTTAGATATTTATCACATCATACCTATCTCCTATAATACTTAAGCCTACTCTCCCCTATCCCTCTATACTGGGCCCGATTTTCTTTATTGTTTTTACAAACGACTTGTTTTAATTTATGGGGAATTCTTTGCCCGATAGTCAGCTATCGTAGTATTCGCGGATGACACTAATCCAGTCGTTTCGGCAAATGACTTCAAACGATAGAAAAATTTCATTCCATCTAAGTTCCATTCCTGGTTTACAGTTAACAACTTGAAAATAAATACAATTAAAACAAATCTACTTCTTTTTAAGACCACTGCTCGTACTAGCGACACGATAAATGCAACCTATGGTTGGTGTTTTTCAATTTTTCGGTGTACACATTGATTCCCATCTAAACTGGTAGACAGAACTTATTGATTGAAGTTTCCGATCAGCTTGTTATGCACTGAGAAGTTTAAGGGATTTCTTTGATGTGGACCACCTGAAAATGGTATACTATGCTCTGGTCGGATCTAAATTGCGCTACAGTATAAAACTATGGGGTAATAGCCACGGTTATAATATCACAAAAGCATTCGTCTAGCAGAAGAGGGCAATCCGCATGATAGCTCGCATTCCACAGATGGAATGGTGCACGCCGCATTTCATAAGGCTTGGTATACTCACAGTTCCAGCCATTTACATAGTTATTCTGATGGTTAGTTTGGCTAAGAACATTCACAAAATGGAATCCCCGGAACAGAGACTGAAACGAGAAACTTCGCGCAGAAAGGACTTTGTTCTAGAGTCTGCTTCTCCGTTAGAGATAGCCAGACATTCAGCTGGGTGTCAGTCATTACTGTTATTTAAGCACCTACCAGCTGAGGTCAAAATTCTGGTTAAACACAGTTGCTTCAAACAAAAAATTATATCTATTGCAACAGTGCCCCTGTTGTTTACGCTGTGGGTCCGTTTTCGCGCCATATTGTCGACTGTCCGTTTTGAACCCGTGATTTTTGGCATTTCAATTATAGCAAATGTTTTCATGTGCTCGTGCTGCATTCGGCGCGATAGACGTGAAAACAAAAATAAAATTAATGTATCACTTAAATGCTTTTACGGGTTGAAAATTAAAGTGTCATCCAGTTTTCGTATTGAAAATAAGTAATCGCAGAATGGTTCGTTGAATGCGAGATTGCATCGACTGGATTTGTCGTTGACATCGAATTCGTGCTGGTTTTAATTAATTCCATGAACCTGGATTTTATTTGGACAGAAATTACTATGTGGGAAGTTTAATCTATGCACCACCCACACCCCTCACCCCTCCATCAACCCGCACGGAGCTAGTATGGCCTCGGTGGGGACATTATTTTATCAGTCCATTCATGTGTTCAACCTTTTAAAATATAATTGTCAATCTCTTAAAATATCTTGATTATTATTTTCATCGATAGACTATCAAAATCAATATATATCTTTCGCTGTAGTGCAATGCAAATATTAGGGGCTTATTCCCTTAATCCCAACCTATGAAATCAACGTTTTGTATGGAGAAATTGTAGAAAACTCAATTTTCAGCACAAACATTATTGTATTTTTTTAAGAAAGAAAAATCCCAATTTCTTAAAAACGCAGTGCGTAAGAATGATACAACATTTAGCTAACAGCAAATTGCATATAATTTTTGAATAGTGTCAGCTGTAAAAAATATTACGAACCTTATCATGAAAATGGGTTACATTTAGGACGAACTGATTTAAAAAATCAAAATTAAAAGAAAATGTAATATGTAAAACTTTAAAATTAACTTTAAACAATAAAAAAATGGAATCATCTTCCAAATTACACGAATTATGATCTCCTGAATCAGTTCGAAAATTTCGCCAATTTCACCCAATACAAAACCGACTGGTTTAAGTGTTATTTATATAAGTAGAGTCTGACTAACAAAATATATATATTTTACGATACAAAATATACATATGATTTACGACAAATGTCAGAATAGAGCCGGGATACATTGTCTGGTACCTTTTGGACAATTTACAATAAACATAGCATGCCCGTGGGAGGTAGGTGGATAGGAGGGTTTAAATGTTAGCCCGTTATGTGTACGGAGAGCCTAATACTAGACCGTAAGCTGCAAAGGGTATAAGGTGAATCTTTGCCTCTTAATTCCAAAGAGTCTAACAAAACCACATACTTATATCAAATAAAATCTATTTCATTCGGAAAATTAGCTTTTGCTCCACGACGAGAGGGAGCAAAATGCTACTTTTCTATTTAAGCTACTTTTTAATTTATTCATCGTCATATAGCATTTTTGCAATTGCGCCAATAGAACACAGATCTCAATAAAATAATTGATTGTAATTGCATCGTAATCGATTAAAAACAAACATGTTTCAAGTTTTAACTTCAACAACGTTATATGAAAATTTATGAATTGCTCGTAATATTTAAAAAAAATGTCACAATAAATAATATGTTTTACTGAAGTCAAAACTATCGATGACTGTTGTTGTGATAGAACGAATTTTGATATTCGATACCATAGTAATATTCGATTTGTTTATTTTTACACATTGGTAAAAGTAGCACAGGAATATTTTATCTGTGGTGGCCTTTCCCTAATTCTTCACAATCCGCCATTATAAAAAAATAAATATGTTTTCGTTGTTCGATTACTGTAAAAGTGGTGAAAGTGTAAATCAAAGTATAGTTGTTTCATTATGTCAATGGCGCTAACACATGAATCCTTCGTTAAGCTCAGGATTCTAACTTAGAATCCCTCGCTATGCTCAGGATTATATCGCAGAATCCTTCGCGTCACTCTGGATTCAATTAACCGCCCTCGCCGTAAATACATCATTTTGATCCCTTGTGACACAAATAACTATTCTAATACAATTTTCGTAGTAGTAAGGAAGACATGAAACATTCGCACTAGCGGAATTCGCACATCCGAGACGATCGTGCCGGTAGCAACATCTGGCCGAGACGGGTACTGGATGGGTGCTCTTTTCTGTGTGGCATTTGTTGCGGGCGATTTTGTCCCGGCTACTATCGATACTCGGTGAGTCGTAAAAGGCCCTAATAGGACAGCTTAATAATATCTCACAGTCGGGTTGGCCCTAGCCCGACAATCCTCCATCAACCCGCACTGAGCCACGTAGTACTGAATACAAATGCTTTTAAAAAGACGTCTTTTCGTGAATGTCAACCCTTTCTGATAATTTCATGAAATAATTGACTTTATCGTGAAATGGTCGGCTATTTCTTGATATGGTCAATCCATGGTTGGATATTTCATGGATTAATCAAATTCTACGATATTGCTACGACAATTGACATTATCGCATTTTTTAAAATGTCAGCGTTGACAAAATATAATTGTTGATTTCAATAAAGCGGGTTTGTACTAATCTCGAGTGATTTTGCTTGATGATTGGCAGCCCTCCCTTATGAATAAATGTAGCCTGTTTATGTCCCTACCGAGGAGCTTAGGCCTATGCCCGGATACGAGTAAGATTGAGCTATACAGCGTGTGGTTTGATGGGCTTATTTTACCTGACCTACAGTTTAACGTGTCACCCGGACGGACCTTCGGAAAAAGTACTTCATAGATTGCTCATCTCATTAGTACATGGTACATGAACCTGCATCTAATGCTCGAGAAGCAACCGCTAAAACTCTAGACCACGGAGCTCGCTGTATTAGTTTTATTTTTCGCGATGTAGGTCGGGCTCCCGGACCATCGCCGTCTGCTGGGGTCCCTGCGAGCGACGCGATCGATGCTGGCACCGGCTTGCGTGGATGCGACTCGCGGCTTCCCAAGTCGCCGGTACGGGCAGCATTAAGAATTAAGTGAGCACTCAACTGATATTTTAAAAGATCTAAACATTCTTAACAACCAGGAATATCTACACAGTCAAAATTAGGTTGTCATCCTCCGCATCAACATGCGTTGACATCTTCTCATATATATAATACTTTCAAAGTCTTATTGACTTCTTCTTCGGGTTATACTTCTAAGTAATAAACGGTTATTTTAATATTGCTCGCCTAACTTGGTGAAAGTCAGAAATAAGGCAGAGTTTCTCACATTAACCGGTCATCATAATAAGTCTCCAGTACGCTTTAGTTAAAGTAAGAAAGAACGTAGTAATGCGCGATAATGTGTGCCAAACGGGACCCTACTACTAGCCTCCGCTGTCCGTCCGTCCATCTGTCACCAGCCCCCGTAGCGCGTTGACCGCGGGAAAGTCCCTCACAGAGCTATTTCGAGCGTAAAGCTCTGTTTCTCACTTTCCCTCGTCGCTACAAACCGCGGGGGTAAACATGCTACGGGTGGCTGTATCTCATGAACCGTGATTAGGTAGTTAGACAGATGAAATTTTCACAGGTGATGTATTTCTGTTGACGATATGATAAAAAATACTTAAAAGCAGAATACAATAAATATTTAAGGGGGCTCCCATACAACAATTCTTTCAATACCAGATACAAACCTATGAATGCCTGGTTACGTACATGGAGTGTGAGAATAGCCGCGCCGATATGTTTGTAAAAAATATTTTGCTATGTAAAATCCAAACTATTCACTCCACACCATCTCCCTACCATTGTACGGTGGTACGGAACCCTTCGTGCGCGAGTAGGACTAGCATTGACCGTTTTTTTTTTGATCAAGCTATGGACCCTAAAATCCTTCCGCTACCTTCTTAAAGGATAGACTACGACTATAGAGACCTCAGGTAGGTTGTTTTAATGCATTTGCTATAGCTTCAATTACTGTTATGATGTTATATTATATGCCTACTTGTTGTATCTTCTGAGTCTTGTTTTGTGTATTATGCGAACAACTAAATGTTCGTTAAATTCTTAAATATGTTTTTGTTGGGTAATATTTAACAGAACATCAAAAAAGTCTAACCCAAATTATTCATATCTCAGCAGATAATTTTTAATATGACGCTGCATAAATAAATTTGAGGCAAATATTTATTGTATTTCATGATGAGTTGATAAACAAATATATTTTCATTATATTTGGTCATCAATCTGATTAGTGTGTTATTATATTTCACACGCTTTATTTCGAACATTTCTACCAGTTTCGCCAATCGCCAGTGGTTCTTATATGTTATGACCGTTAAAGTGAGAAATATCTCGCACTGACCAAACCGCTTGGTCTTTATTCATAGTGACCGCCGATAGCAACTCAAATACATTCCAGCCCAAAAGGGCAAATTGCAGGCAGAAGGCCATACCGAGCATTCATCCATCAGCATATACCGAGGCCATGGCTAAGAGTAAAATCAAATATAACTGTAAACACGAAGGGGTGGTTTTTAGTCCGTATACCACACGAGCTGATGCCCGCACAATATGCGAGGAACCCGGACATAGCACTCTAACTGACTCAAAAATTAAAAATAAAACATTGAAACACATTCTAAGCAACCACAGCAATACCATCTACACAGCGAAGTCTAAAAGATGTCAATGGATGTCTCTGGCTGGTTAGGATGAGCATATCAATTCAAAATTCAATTTCTATTAAAATTCTTGATTTTGTGTACATATTAACAGATGTTTATAAAACGTTATTTTTTGCCTCTTTTCTACATTGGACCACTGTAGGAGTAGGTTAGATTTTAGATCTCTTTTAAAAATTAGTTTTGTTGAACTAGTACAAATTTTATCGTATGCAGGAATAAATAATTACATAATTATTTACCGCGTTCTATGTTAAGTTAGATCAACAAACACAATCTTAGCCAGAAATTTAATTATTTTTCAGTAAATTATTGTTATTATTAATGTTACTGCTGTTATTAATTAGTTAGGTAAGGTTAAATGTTTTTAATGTTCGATTAATACTACCCATTTAAAAATAATTATAATATCCGCTGCTTCCCCCACAGCAACATAATATAGGATAGATACTATGAAAGTAACTAAAATAGACTAGCCTAGCTTTAGCCACATTATCATCATCATACCAGCTAATTTATATATGCGGGATCCCCATTGCAATTTGCTATCAATGATTATTCCAAGAAACTTCGCGTGCCAATTCTAATGCGTTGTTACCCAATACTAAATCTCAACTTGCCTGACATTTGGAAGAGAAAATTTAATTCAATTGGTTTTACCAGCGTTTATCAATAAATTTATTAATTGTGAACCAATTCAAGGTCAAAAGCAATACATTATTAACATTATAAAAATATTCTTTTTGTTTTTTAATTTTAAAGACCCGTTAAGTAATCAGCAAACAACAATTTATCTATCAGACAATTTCGGCACCATAAAAGGCAGATCGTTAATATATATACTTACTAGAAATAAGAAAGAGAAGTATAGATAAGATGGGGTGAGAAAGAGAGGGGTGACATCGCTCTAGCAATAATAAATCAAAAACGCCAAGAATCCAAGCGGGGGATGTAAAGTCATTACTCTTAATTACCTAGTACAGAAACAAAATGGTAACTTCAAGATAAAAAAACCTTATTGTTACCGTGGAATTTATCACATTTTGGGTTCCGTACCCGGAGAACAAAACGGGACCCTATTACAAAGTTTTTGCTATCCGCCCGTACGACTGTCTGTCTGTCCGTTATAGGCATGGCGGCAATAGGTAACCTCGCATTAATTATGTTGTGTTTTTTTTGTAAAAAAAGTAACTGAAAATTGTCACCATATTATATTTTCTTTTTTTTATCAAAAATCACAAGAATTGCAATTTTCAAGGAATGTGTATGTGTGTACGATGCTGACTACATTAATGAACTACACGAGATTTTACTAAATTATAGGGGTTATCAGCTTAAAAGTGAAAAGCGATCAAACGGGTGAGCAGATTTTAATGTGGTTTTTTGTGGTTAGTAGTAGACTTAACTTATGTATTAACGGGATTGGTTCTTAGATATGATTTATTAAATTTGGTTAAGTAGTTTCAAAGTTATCAGCTTAACAAAGAATAGTGGCCAAAAGGGGAACGGATTTTAATGCAATGTTTTTAGTTGGTAGTCAGACTTTACTGCAATGTTTCTATATATGTTTTATTAAAATCAGTTCAGTGGTTCGATAGTCATCTGCTTAACGAGGAAACGAGTGAACCAACTTTCAGACTATTAAGGTAAACTATACGCAGATAAACTACCTCGCGTTATGCCTAAACGTCATTTCTCATGGTCGGGGGTGTATATATTTTTAATTTATATTTATTCTGTTTAAGTTCCTTAAGGTTTCTTGTACGATGGTACGGAACCCTTCGTGTACGAGCCCGACCCGCACTTGACCGATTTTTATAATCTTGAAGCTTCAATGATCTCAGAACCTTATTTGTTTGTAGCTGACTTCTGTTGTCTCAGTACTATTTGTTACGTTAATAACTTACGGTTATATTACTTGTCTCCTCCGTTTGTCTCAATTTCGAGTCGGCGGTACCTTTACTCACGTAAAATGTAATAAGACGCTGGCAACTATAAGCTGAATAAATAAATAAATTGTAATAACGTGTTGCGGAATCTGCCTCCATCGGGGCTTCTACGGAAGAAAGAACTTAGTACAAATATCCCGACTCCATGCGTGTTGTCGAGGCATACGGGATTTGTATTTATTCAAAGGCTCAAGACAAACAGGAAATAGGGCACGAACGTTCTTGTTGAACTGATTTCAGTTTCTGTATTCTTAGAGACACCAATACCATATAGAGAGACAATCAAAACACACCGGAGGAGTGTCAACAAGCCGAGCGTTAGAATAAATTATGTATTCCACGTACACGCATAAACTTCAATGATAAGACATCCTCCGTTCAACATATTAGTGTCGTCGAATCTATCAAAATCTAAACCTTTTTTTTTGTATTACTGCTTTAATTACATATACTTAGTAAAAGTAAATTTTCTGACACTTCTCTACATTTTACCACTGTGGGAGATGAAAGGCAAAAATTCCAGTTTTTATCAACACAAAAGCAATTGTCGCAAACTATTTTCATATGTTATTAATAACCCTTAGATATATTATATTATATTACACCACCTATAGTGGGAGAAAATTTTAAAAATCACTTGTTTGTTTGACGTTTCATACCTATTAAACTACCTACAAAATTTCAGCTTCATAAGTCAAGGAGTTTTTGATTTGATTGAGAGCGGTTTAAGATGTGCGTCAGTCAATCAATGAGACAGTGAGTCAGTACTTTGAATTATAGAAGTTATATAAGATAATGCTTTGTTATGTTATGTATGTTATATAATACTTATACACGCAGCAGCAGCAGATTGGTGCCTTTGCTACTCCTTATGGGAAATGCATAAGGAGTAGCAAAGGCACCAATCTGCTCACTTTAAGCCAATTATTCAATACCCCATTTTGACAGGTGACAGGTTTCCTCACGATGTTTTCCATCAGCGTTAGAACTTTCGTAAAATTTACTTAAGATAAATTACTTGTCTCAGTCAGCATCGGGATTTGAACCTGCATCTCCTGCGTGAGAAGCAAGCGTGAATCCCACTAGACCACGGACTACGTCACATGTGGAGAAATGCAGGTTGCACGAGGGCTGCCTTTCTATGGCATCAGTGGACGTGAAACGACCTCTGGCCTTTTCTGGATAGGCATGATGAAGTGGTGCAACGTCCCCCACTGTATGAATTCTCCACCGCCAGCATTTTCCTTGATCCATACTCCAACCAGCGAGAAGTAGGAAATGCTGGCGAGAAGATCTTGATGAACCTCTAAGGTTAGTAGATGTAGAAATCCTGAATACCATCACAACATTTGTAAAAACAGCAGCTACGGTCACAGGCAAACTTGCACGCCCCCCCAACGCAGCTCAATTTGTAGCAAATTGAGTTTAATTTACAATAGAAAATCGGTCAAATGCGACTCTAACTCGCGCACGAAGCGTTCAGTACCACCGTACAATGGTAGGGGTGGTGTGGAGTAAATAGTTTGGATTTCACATAGCAAAATGTTGTTTACATTATATTGGTGCGGCTACTTTCACACTCCATGCACGTAACCAGGTGCATTCATAAGTTTGTATGTGATATTGAAACAATTGTTGTATGGGAGCCCCCTTAAATATTTATTTTATTCTGTTTTTTTAGTATTTGTTGTTCAAGCGGCAACAGAAATACATCATCTGTGAATATTTCATTTGTCTAACAATCACGGTTCATGAAATACAGCCTGGTGGCCGCTTGGCACCCTTCGGGGAGGGAACCCCTAAAAATAGAGTAAATATATCCTGATAACGATTCCTTAAGGTAGCTTTCTCGGAATAATTTCGAAGTTTTTTGGTTACCACGGAATTACCACATGATTTTGAGGGTTCCAAACTTAGATATAAATTACTCTCAGAGGTAATAACAACTTATAAAAAAAATCGTAGATACATATGCGTTTGCGATATTCGATGTGCTTGTAAAATATACCTAAAGAAAGTACCACAGATTGACCTTCAAAAGGAAAAACAGAACCAAGTGTCTAACCTTGGGGTGTTAAATAAAACGACCAAATTCTGAAATTATTTAGCTGAAATTTGGTACACTTATGTTTTCATGCGACTTAAACATGAACGTAGTTAGCATTTTGTATTTGTGAGGTAATTGTGGGGGGGGGGGGCACAACAGAATGTTTTTAAAAATATTTTTTAAACTGTTTCGTGAGATATATCAAATAAAAGATCTTGTTGCAAGAATTATTTTGTTTAATTATTTTTTTGAAATAGTTAGTCATGAAGACCATTCTTCCCCAACTATAATCTACGAAACTACTCATCCTAAAATTTTGAGCAAATTTTTAACTTAAAAGTGCACCTGGTTATATAGATAAATTATGAAAATAGCCGCACTAATTACTTAGTAACCTACATTTTCATATCTTAACCCAAAGAAAAATTAAAGGTACCAGATTAAAGATACCTTGCAAGAAACATTAATTTATCATTGTCCGGTAGCATGGAAAACTTCGTGCGCGAGTTCGACTCGCACTTGACCGTTTATTTGAAATAGGTTTTGTTCAACTATTACAACATTTACATATTGTATTGTTATTGATACGCAGGAATAAATATCATATGTAACAGCGCGTTCTTTGCTCAGGTAGATTAATCCCACACGCCCTTGACATCTATGCAGTCTTGGATATCATATAACCCCTTTTTAATTAATAAAACATTGTTAGATGGTTTTTGATTGCTCAAATACCCATTTCAAAATATCCGGAGGTATCTTATTGTAGTAGAGAATGCATTGATCGTTATAAAAATATAGGGATGTAAAAATGTTCAAGGGTAACAAACTGAGAAAACCATTTCGAGATATTTGTGTTCTAGACGAAACTCCGTTTTTTTCAACTAAAACATGAAAGGATTACTGAAATCTCCGTAAAATACGCATCTCCTTCATTTGACCTCTACAGCGTAGTTTGTGAGATATTAGCAGAATTCCCATAGTTTTCCCAAATATCAATAGTTTTCCCGTCAGGTACTATCTCTGTTGTCAGTCACAACGTAAACAAATATTTATACAGTTTTAATGGTGAGATATCAAATTATAATAAAGTCGTAGTGAATTCCTAAGATGAGATCAAGGCAATGGCCTTGGGAACTCCGTAATTAAGCAACGGAACTCCACCAAGTTTTGGCCCATGGGAACTCTGTAATTAAATAACGGAACCCCATCAAGTTTTGGCTCATGGGAACTCTGTAATTGAATAACGGAACGGTTCCGTTATTCAATTGATGAACTTGACGGGGTTCTGTCGGTCCTATCAATCCTATCAAGTTTTGGCCCATGGGAACTCTATAATGAAATAACGGAACCCCATCAAGTTTTGGCCCATGGAACTCCGTAATTAAAAAACGGAACCCCGTCAAGTTTTGGCCCATGGGAACTCTGTAATTAAACAACGGAACCCGATCAAGTTTTGGCCCATGGGAACTCTGTAATTAAACAACGGAACCCGATCAAGTATTGGCCCATGGGAACTCTGCAGTTAAATAACGGAACCCCATCAAGTTTTGGATATAATGTAATAAGTAGCATTTCATGACCAACACAATCAAATGCCTTCGACAGGTCGCAAAAAATCGCCGATAGCATCCAGTGCGGCCTCCCATGCATAGAACATATAATGCATGGTTAAAATTCAAATGCAGATAGTGCCAAAGACGCTGAGCCCTTATCTAGCAATTGCAAGAGCAGTATTAGACTTGCTATTACGAGCTCAGGAGCGATCCGCTTCCACCTCTGAAAGTGGGCGGATATGAAAATTATGTAAATTCTATGCAGATTTCCTTTCTTGAAGGTTGGTCGATATCCGATCATTATGGTTCCGGTAGAACATTAGCCCTGACCGTGGCCGCTGCGCATGAATTAACCACCGCCTCTAGAAGGTAGCTGTTTCAGTTTATTTTTAGCCCGAAATATGGATTTTGTGACTGAAATTCGATGCCTTATGTGGGGATCAACTTTTTCTTGCAACAAAAGTTCAAAAAGCTATAAAAATATTAAAGAAAATTTATATTATTATATTGAAAACAAATAAAAAAAATCTAAATATTTTGATCATATGAATTGTCGTTTATAATATTTATTTTACATGAAAAGGTCAAATGAATGCTTCCCAGTCCTATTATATGTTTTTTACGATTTCGTTATTTTATTATGAAAACTCTAATAAGAGCCCTAATTGGATCATTTTGTTATCTATCTTTGTATCCGTATGTCCGTCTGTCAGGACCCTTTTCTCAGGAATGCGTTGAGGTTTTAAGTTAAAATTAATACCGATTAATCAAGTGTGTGGTCTCCTAAGTTTTGTAAAAATCAAACTTAGGTTAACGCAATCAAGAGATACCGCCATTTATGACACAATTTGCATGTTACTCGCAAAGGAATTAAAAGCTTTAGGAAACTTTCAGTTGAACTAGAATCATGAAATTTGGCAATAATTCAGGTCTTACTGCACAACTAAAGGAAAAAATCCGAAAAACGTTAATTTGTAGTTCGTTCATTAAAGAAATATGATCTGTGGGGAAACCTTCGGTGCGCGTGTCCGACTCGCACATAGTTGATTTTTTTTCTGTAGGGATTTTGTTAGAAGTTTTTAGTGTGACGTACAAAACTTTACATACAGATTATTTCTTGTATAATTGGGATTGCTAACTTTCTGGACAGGAACGGAAATCTCAAAACAATTTCGAGAAATATGTCTTCTGTACAATTTATATTTATCAGATTAATACATCGGTATATATATTTTAAGACATTTTAATAAAACACAATGACATTAATTTGACCTTCAATTAAATACATTCATACATTGTATGAAAAAATGCCTTTACCAGCCCGTCTTACCTACAAAAAAAAACAATGTGAAACGTCAATCTATTCCCTGTAAAGTTTGTGATCTATGAGTGACCTCTCGTGATTGTAGGTTATTTTCTTATATTCAGCGTTTTGTTTTGATATTTTGTCGTATAGTTTTTATTCGATACGGCAAGAACGGCAAATGAAAAAGCAGACTCGTGAAATTTACCTCAAGTTACTAAAATTATGATCTTGTCGAAGTTCATGTCGAATTCCAGCAACCACAACATTGCTGGAGTAAGAGAGTCAAAGCCCTCATGTAAGTAAGATACTGATGCTGAGATCCTGGAGTCAAACTGTTCTGATTGTCCAGCTTCTGCAGGTGGGAATTTGTATCTATGTGTTACCGTAACAAACGATTGAAGTTTTCTTAATAATGTTTAACGCGTTTGATATTTAAACTACAAAATGCTCTTCCTCTCAACGATCCAAGGCATCATATGATGCCATTTTCCCGTTATAGGTTTTGTATTTTAATACTATGGCATATGGCATTAAAATCGCGATGCCTCAAAACAACATGGGTGTTTAAGAAGGGTTAAGAAGAACTTAATTTGTTTGCTGTGGTAATAGGTATGCAATTTAATATATTATATTGCACAAATATTTTCTTGCAACAATAATCATATCTATAATTTTTATTTTAAGGTGGCGGCAACCCCTCCCTACTGCTTTTATTTTGGGTTGAGAAGCGGACAGACAAGCTATGCCGCCATATCATGATATGCCGAGGCACATCATGATGTGCCGAATTTGACGATCGGCCGCCGACATATAGATATTTATTCCCTTTGGGTGTAGCAGACCAGATTTTACTCGAACCCGTTGAGCGTTAAGTCAAAATCTGAGTTTTTTTAATCAGGATCCACGTCATTTTCAGTTTTAGTCAATTTCTGCTTATGGTCAAATTCGTGATTTCGCCAAGATTGTGTGACGTCGCGTCGGTTCAGTAATACTTCAGATTCGGAAAAAGACATAATTTTGATACACGGCCACCCGGTTACTGGGTTGGGTCATTTTCCTTTGGAAGTTTGCATATACACACGCCAAATGTCAGTTTTTTTCTGGCGAAAGCGCAATCAGTATTTTTCTGATTATTGTAAACTGAGATTATTGCGAGTTGATCCGTGTGCATTATCTTATAACTTAGTTTATGGCGAAGTAATAACTTTTTATAAGTTAAGTACCAGGAGGGAGTTGTAGAAAGTTATAATGAAGGCCTTGACCGATCATGATGTAACAAAAAGCTTAATTCATTTTTCCTTTGACTCTACATACACCTTTTTAACATACCTAGAATTTGAAAAAACAGAGAATTTGTCATACTTCGCAATCAACTCACTGAGATCCTGGTTTATAAATAATCTTACCTACTCAGAATCCGATTTAAAACGAACTTTGAAAAGACTTCTTCCGATTTCAACCTATTACCTCAACTAGTAACAACACGTACAATCCAACCAGCAAGTAGAATCCGGCCTGCTCCACCCAAAGATCAATTGAAACATGCAAACTGATAATCCAAAAACAGCAATCAATCAAACCAATAAATAAAAAATAAAGTGCTGACAATACTAGGCGCTTATTAGATCAAGAAGGCATCCATAGGAAAATTACCATTTTATTCAAAAGTTACAAACTGAGGGATTATATCACGTCTCACAAATGTTTCAATAACAAACGACCATAATCAAGCTGCCATGTAAAATTAAACTAGTTCTATCAAAAGTCAAAACATGTCCTGATAGTAACCTTTAGCTGAGATGTAATTATGCAAAGTTTGAGAGCCCGACAGTTTCGGTGTCGACGTTGCGGATAACATAGCTTCAGCAATGTGGCCGGATAACTACTGTTCAACTGCTTGCTTACTACAGATCAACTACTCGATCTGCCGGTACAAATGTCAAACAAATCTAGAATTCCGGATAGACATCCCGTTGTGCAACATCTGTATTGTTGAGCACCTAAATACTGGTATTAGAATAAGACAGAAGTTTTCTTAATATGACACCATACGAAGACAAAGAGACTCTTTTGAATGCCTGAAATAAAGTTTAATAAGTATATTATAAATAAAATAATAATGATAAATAAAGTTCAATAATAAGTTTATTTACAAAAAAAATATGTGTAAGATTTATGTAATACAAAGTAATAAAATGAATGACACGCGATAGACATTTTTTTATGCTTAAATTCGATCCTTCAAGTTAAACTCCTGTGGTACATCGTACCATAAATTTTATCTAGAATCTTCGTAAGGGGAACTCTTTTGCACAGCAATGTTCAGTTTAAAACTTTCAAAGAAATTCGCTCATTATTCTCATAAAGGGCTGGATACCCTCGCGTGTCTTTAAGGAGAATATTGAGCGAATATCCGTAAAAATCAAAATCAAAATCAAAAATCATTTATTTCCATAGGATGTTGTTACATCACTTAGATCCGTCATTACATTTTTTTGGGTGAGTTCACTAACCCAATGGCGGAATCTGTGGAGAAGAGCTCACCGAAGAAACTCCACAGTCGTCGCATCTTTTGCGTTTCCTTTTTTAAATAAAATATTGTCAAATTACAAAATGAATGCTAATTATATATCGAAACAGCCTGTTACTCAAACAATC
Source organism: Argyresthia goedartella (assembly GCA_949825045.1). Lineage (NCBI taxonomy): Eukaryota > Metazoa > Arthropoda > Insecta > Lepidoptera > Argyresthiidae > Argyresthia > Argyresthia goedartella. Next base: position 42,755,931 of record OX463806.1, on the reverse strand, counting down.
TATTCCCATGGACATCTGTCCTCTAAGTAATCAGATATCCTGTAGTAACCTTTTTTATACAATTTCTGTTTTATTATTATTTTAAACTTGTCTAAAGGTAAGTTTTTAATATCAGTAGGGACCTTATTGTAATAGCGTATACAATTGCCTTTAAAAGAATTACAAATTTTATGTAGTCGGCTTACATAAGCAACCAACTTGTCTTTATTTCTAGTATTAAAATTGTGTATATCACTGTACTTCTGAAAATTAGTTATATTTCTTTTTACATACACAAGATTGTCATAGATATATTGAGACACAAATGTCAGAATATTGATTTCTTTAAACTTTTCCCTCAGTGACACTCTAGGCCCTAATCTATAAATTGCACGAACAGCCCGTTTCTGCAGAATAAATATACTATTAGCATTCGCAGCGTGACCCCACAATAAAATACCATAGGTCATTAGACTATGAAAGTAACTAAAGTAGACTAGTCTAGCGGTGTCTACGTCGGTAAGAGCTCTAATTTTTTTAACTGCGAACGCTGCCGAACTCAGTCTGTTCGACAATTTATTTATATGAGGATCCCATTGTAGTTTGGCGTCTAAAGTAATGCCCAAAAAGACAGTCGACTGCACAAGGTCCAATCTCTGTCCTTTTATAAATATGTCTGTAGTTACCGGGTTCACATTGGGTAACACGAATTTAATACATTTAGTTTTATTTTCATTAAGTAATAAATTGTTAACAGTAAACCAGTTCACTATACTAGAGATAGCATTGTTTACCTCGTCATAATTTGATTGCTGTCTTTTAACTTTAAATATCAAAGAAGTATCATCGGCAAACAATACTAACCCATGTTTTGCTTTAACAAGGTAAGGTAAATCATTAATATATACTAAAAACAAGAAAGGACCAAGAATTGAACCTTGCGGTACGCCCATACTTATTGAACACCCAGGTGATCTTTTCCCATTAACATCGACCATCTGAACCCTATCTGTTAGATATGACTCCAGAAGGCCAAGTGCCTGATCTTTTACACCATAATGGCGTAACTTCCTGACAAGAGTGTCATGATGGACGCAATCAAAAGCCTTGGATAGATCGCAGAAGACACCTATTGCATCCATTGCGTCTTCCCAGGCATCAAAAATATTGTCGATTAGTTCAACACCAGCATCGGCTGTTGAACGACCCTCTGTGAAACCAAACTGAGCAATATGAATTAAATTATTGAGATAAAAATGACTTTGCAATTGATTAAGTATGAGTTTTTCAAATATTTTGCTAAGCGTTGGTAGTATCGATATGGGTCTAAAATTAGTGGGGTCTGATGTACTACCAGCTTTGAATAAAGGTATAACTTTACTTAGTTTCATCAAGTCAGGAAACACACCACTATCTATACATTGATTAAATATACAACAAAGGTGAGGTGCAAGGTGAGGTGGTAGATAAGATGTAATATGAATTTGTAACGTCAAACAGTTGGGGGGTTGTTAAAAGTAATTCTTTTAAAAACCCCCCAACGCAGGAAGTGCCTTAAAAGTTGTAGACAGTTATGCTTCAGTCTCCCTTTCTTTTTCTATGCGAAAAACGGAGAAGGATATTGGCGCATGCTAAGTCCCTTAGTGACAACAACTATTACGTCACATCCGCTATCGGTCCATTTTCGCGCAAAACTGTCAACTGTCAATGAACCCACGATTTATGACATTAAATCATAGAATTTTTGCAGTGGAATGGGAAATATTAAACTGCACATTAAAAATACTGATTTGCACAGCAAATATAAGGGCAAAATACTGCGGTAGCTTAGGTGAAGGTTAAAGGTGGTGAGCGAAGCGAAGAAACACGTAATAACAACAAAAAATACTTAAAACATAAACTTAAGTACTCATTAAATATTTAAAACATAAAAAGTGTTTTTCGTTGATCCTTTTTTGCTGTATTTATCAGTATTTCTGATGTGCGATTAAATACTATACCCCAGTGTTATTTATAAAGATTAAATTTCTCTATAACACTCCTAAACTGGAGTTAAAAACCGTTCTCATAGTTGTGAACCCGTTGTGATTAATTAAATAAAATTTAGTTTTAGTTTCGTTCCAGACCTTCCACAACTTAAAGTAGCTCATACTCTTCTATAACTGTCCGATAAGCCCATTTAAGCAATATCACACATTATATTCTCTTTGGTCTACACCAAATGCCAAAAGCAAACATCAGTCAGTTAAGCCAATGATTTAAGCAAAGAGTTTCGTTTATGTGAGAATGTAAGTTGGTTGTTTTTTTTATTCGTTGGAACTATGTTGGAACACAGAGTAAATTTTGACACATGCACAGACCTTTTTATTATTAAGTTTACGGCTTTGAATCCTCTTCCTTCAGCCGCCATCCACAGACCCACAAAGATTATTCGTTTTAACTAAAACACTGTTGTAAGTTCGCTTATGCGAAGAACATGAATAAGTGAAAATAAAAGTACAAATAAAATGAATTCATGATTCTCGTTAGGAAAATTATTCTTTAAAATATGAATAACTTTCGCTCTATCTCATCTTTACATGTTGGTACTTTAAGACTTTTAGGACGACCCGAATGGCCGAGTCGGTAGTGACCCGGCCTACAACGCCAAGGGTCCCGGGTTCGAGTCCCGGTGGGGGCAAATATTTGTTTGATGAGAACGGATGTTTGTACCCTAGTCATGGTTGTTTATCTATCTAAGTAAAATATTGATCTATATAAGTATGTGTATCAATGTCTAGTACCCAAGATACAGGGAATCCTAGTTTGGGGTTTTGTGTGTAAATAGTGTCCAAGGTATATATTATATCACTTAATCGATTTGAGAGTAGGTAAGTACATGGCAATGTGTCAAACCAAGTCAAGCCAATTTCGATATGCTTCGCTTCTACGAGCCCCGCAGAATAAAAATTGGCTTGACAGTTCTCCTTAGTTAAATGTCATTTGACGTTAACGCCTCCTCAGAATGGCGAAAAATCAGTTCGGTTATGAATGCTATCGATCGATGTATTTGGAAGTGAAAGAGAGAGATATTGTTTTTATGATATCCAAACATATTTTATTTGCTTATCCTCTAAGAAGGTTCAAATTTTGTTACTGACGTCACGCCTTGAGATTACAAGCACTATTCTACAGAACCTCGTTTTATGGTGATGCCAATATATATATATAAAGGAATACGAATGAAAACAAAACTGACATCGTTAATTACTTCCATCTTAGGAAAGAAAAGAGATCGCAAACAATGCGCTCTACTCAAATTAAAATTACGTAGCGCCAAACCGCATAAAAATAGTTTAATAATAAACTACGCTGTTTTCTCAAAAAAAAAATCAAGTAGAGTTTACGAATACATAATATCCTCATTTCGAAAGCAATTCCGCAACAAAATTAGTTCTATTTTCAGAATTACAGGAAAACATAAAACAATTTAGAGGTATTTTCGTGATAAAATTCTATCGAGAAATATTCATCCAATAGCGTTTTTCTTCAGTGAAAATCTCAATCAAATACTCAACAAACGTTTACCTAAACTTCAATTCTGTAGATGAATTTTTAGTGGGGTAAATGGATTCGAAATAACCCCATTATTTTTTTGGTATAAATATATTTTTTGGTATGGCCGAACGATATTTTTTTTTACGTTTAAGCAATGCAACTTACGCTTCCGATAATATGGTTGGGTTTAAATAACACAAAAATCTGCCGTAAAAAACTGTTATCTTCACATATAAAACAGATTTTAAGGTTGTAAATATTTTGCTCAATTATAGTGAACAAAATATTTGAATGTAACCTGTTTTGTGTCCCACTGCTGGGCAAAGGCCTCTCCTTTCTTGGACCGCTTATTCCTGTCCTGGGCTGCTCCGCCCAGTCCGGCAGGAACTTCTAGAACTGGCGCTGTGGGTTGAACCAAACGTAGTGTTAAGGCGCCTAAAAAACGCTCATGGGGCACCATGAAAGGCGTGGGTCGCTCATGACAGCAGGACGGTGGCCATGGAAGTCGGAATCCGCTAAGGAGTGTGTAACAACTCACCTGCCGAAGCAAACAGCCCTGAAAATGGATGGCGCTGAAGCGTTTTGCGTTTTGAACTTCCAGGTCATCCCGCCATCGACCTCTCGGCCTACCCCTACGCCAGTGTCCGTCGCACGTGGGCACCAAATATACTGTTCTAAAAGATACTGCTCAGCGAAATTGATCAAAAGTTTGCAGTTGAAATTCTTAGCACCAACTCGCAGTGCATTCTGTAGGGTTCCGTACCCGAAGGGTGCCAAACGGGATCCTATTACGAAGCCTCCGCTGTCCATCCGTCCGTCCGTCAGTCTGTCACCTGGCTTATCCGTGATAGTTGAACAGTTGAAATTTTCACAGATGTATTTCTGTTGCCGCTTTAACAACAAATACTAAAAAACCGGTCAAGTGCGAGTCTAAATCGCGCACGAAGGGTTCCGTACCACCGTTCTATGGAAGCGATGGTGTGGAGTGAATAGTTTGGATTTTACACAGCAAAATATTGTTTACAAAGTTATTGGTGCGGTTACTTTCACACTCCATGTACGTAACCAGGTGCATCCATAAGTTTGTATGTGGTATTGAAAGAATTGTTGTATGGGAGCCCCCTTAAATATTTCTTTTATCCTGTTTTTTAGTATTTGTTGTTATAGTGGTAACAGAAATATATAATCTGTGAAAATTTCAACTCTCTAGCTAGCTAGGTTCTTGAGATACAGCCTGGTGACAGACGGACGGACGGACGGACGGACGGACGGACGGACGGAGGACGGACAGCGAAGTCTTAGTAATAGGGTTCCGTTCTTACCCGTTGGGTACGGAACCCTAAAAAACAGCATAAAATATGTAAATATTTAAGGGGGCTCCCATACATTTTTTTTTTGCGTATTTGCTCGATATTGATAACAGAAGTCGCTTGAAATATTCACAGAATATTTAGTTATATATTTACTTTAAAAATAAACTAGTGGTCTTGTGGGCAGTAGACCTCACTAACAGGGGGGACGGTGAATCAATTCATAGGTAAATATTTTAGATTCAATAAAAAAAAGTAGTAAAGAAGCCTCACCAATAACTTTGTAAACTACATTTTGCGATTTAAAATACAACCAATTGACCTTCCACGAAAATAGTTATAGTAACTATTTCAGTACTAGTATTTCACTCACTCTCATGGTCTGTATAGATCCTCTTAACTAATCCGTCTCCTACTTCGAGGAGTCGAAACTTGGTATGGTTTAAAAATATTTCTTGGATTTTGAGAAAACAGGCGGTTGAAAGGCTATAGTGTGGTATATTTTTAGAACCGGCTCATGAAGCCCTTTAATTTGATACCCTACACGACAGGTTTCAGAAAAAAAACATACAAAAAATTAATGATGTCATAACTCCCCCCCCCAAAGGGGAAAATCGATAAAAGCTCTCGACAAAAAAAAGCAAGGAACACGTGTGCCAAGTTTTGTGAGGATCGCTTGAAAACTGTGGCCCCTAGACCGGAACTGACAGACACACATAGAGACAGACGAAAGCAAAATCGGCCTCCAATCTTGTCGAAATGGAGCCCTTCGCTCGCTCGGTCAATAAATAAATTAAAATAAAACAAATATGTATAAATAAGGGGGCTCCCATACAACAAACACTTTTTACCGTTTTAATTGATAATGGTACGGAACCCTTCGTGTGCGAGTCCGACTCGCACTTGGCCGGTTGTGTGCCGGCGGTTTAAGGTGTATGAAATAGAACGTAACGTAGCTTTGCTCACTCATTCTGTGTCTGCAGTTTTCCATTCCATAAAACAAAGAGTCGTCTCTAGAGAATGAATTCACAAATAAACTCTCGAAAAGAGTGTGGATTTGCTGCAACTAGACAAGTCCGTGCGGTTCAGTACAAAACTAGCAAAATTAACTTTCAGAATTTATTGGTCTACTAAATTTTCATTGGAGACCAAGAAAAAACTTTACAACCTATATATAAAAATATATTATATTATATAAACATCTTATAGATCAGCGCAATTAAAAGAAACCGTTACAAATATCCTGAATTTCATTGATATTCGCAACGGAATCAAGACCTACAGGGATAGATCCCGTTGACCTAGAATCATTAAATTGGCACAAAGCAAGGTCATAGAACAAGTAAAGGTAGTCATCTCAAAACCGAACATTTGCAGTTTCTTCCCAAAAATAAGATATTTGTGCGGAACACGCGGTGCGCGAGGCCGACTTTTTTGATTGTTTAGTTTTAATCCTGAAATACTACAAAACAGACAGATTTGTTTAAAAAAATGCAAATCCAATCTCGGTGCCACTTTATATTTATAGTACTGTCGCTCATTAATTCATTAGTTCGTTCATTCCAACCCAAATGTTCACAGGCATTTTTGCAATAAAAATAATAATTCGAGTAATTGTAGGCCATTTATTTGTTCACCGAGGGCCACGGGCCTTTATCCGGCTTCGAGTAAGATTAGGCCTTATGCCGTTACGTTGGTGGAAGAGTGGCGGGTTAATATCATGTAATTCTGATATACTTATAGAAATTTTAATTGCTTTTGCAAAATTTACTAATCACAGCACGATTTTTTCACAGGAGCTGACTTTGATTGCCCCTTTGATTTTTAAGACCATTTTCTGATTGGTCATTTTTTTGAAGCAATCTTAGTTCCTAGATGACATTATGACACGATAAGGCTTCAGGGATATTTTGATGGTGGTCTTTCTTTCTAAACCGTAGTTGGAAGCCGTAACTCTTCCTTGGCACATACCGATTCCTATTCGACGACCAAAATTGAAAATATGCCATTCCCGTTCAGTTTCTTGGTGCTATCTTCTCTGACGGGCGTATTTCCGAAGCACTGGCAGAGTTAACGGACTTTCCTGTTCCTGTTCAAGATTCAGCCATGCATCACCACTTGAAAGGAAAATTTCCTTTTTGAAACTCACACCATAATCATTAGTTTGTTGATCATATTTGATTTATTTTTCTCCATGTGTTTGACTTGTAAAAGTGCATTATTTTTGCCTAATTACGATAAATCATTTGAGTTTTGAAATTCATATTGCAGTCGCTATATGTAGATAATAGCTCGTGATTAAATGATCGCGTTCTGATGTGCTCGAATGTCCATTTGAGGTTCGCGAACATTGTTTTGAACAACAAAGGATCGACATAGATGTCAGAAATCCAGAATAGGTCCTTACGACGATGGGTATTTTGAAATGGGAAATGTTAAACTGCACATCAAAAATAGTGATTTGCACAGCAAATATCGGGGCAAAATGCTGCGGTAGCTTAGGTGAAGGGTAAAGGTTCGTGTTAGGTTGAACATAAAATACACATAAACTATTTATGACTTAAAAAGTGTCTTGGTTGATCTTTTTTTGTAGTGAAAATCAGTATTTTTGATGTGCAATTAAGCAGTAGCCTTTGTTAACCAAAATAAAGGTTTTAATTTGCTGTTTTCTCAAAAAAATCTAAAAAAATACTCAATTTTCGCACAGTTCAGCCGCAGCGACTGATATAGCAGCCATGTTGCAGTGTGAGCTGTTTGTTATGAACCTTATTTTAATATGGTTCGGTCCAAAATCGCAACCACTACAAATCGAGTTGCTAATTTTACCGATACACGAGCCTTAATCGTATTTTCGATTGTCACACTAGGCAAAAGCTCCACAAGACCTACCCAGATTTATGCTTGGATTAACAATAATGAGCGCCGTGATTCAGAAGGTTGACGATAAAGAGCCTTATCGGTGGCTTATTGATGCCAGTGGGTAAGAATAGGGTTGTTCAGTTAATTAAGCACTTTGTACGCGACACGCGAATACCATCACGCTATGTGTATTATGGTACGGGCAGTGCGGAAATTAGAGATAAGTTATCGTTGGACATAACTTAGGGTGGGTGGGTGGATTTCCGGTACCATTGAGTGTTTTGAAAAGGTTTTTCTATAAGGAGGTGATATACAATTCTAGAACTGCTATGATCTAAAAATAAAGTTTGAAGTGTCTGTCTGACTGTTTGTCTGTGTGTGTCTGTGTGTATGTCTGTCTGTGGCAGTCTAGAGCTCAAACGGGTGAATGGATTTTAATACGTTTAATATTTTAGTCTTTTTAACCCCAGACGACGAAAAATATGAGTGTTGTTACATGTATGGTTTGAGGCGTCTATCTGTGTGTGTGTGTGTGTGTGTGTGTGTGTGTGTGTGTATGTGTGTGTGTGTGTGTGCGTGTGTGTGTGTGTGTGTGTGTGTCTCTTTGTGTATGTCTGTCCTTGGCACCCTAGCGCTCAAATGGGTGGACGGATATTGGTGATGCGGTACAATTCAGAAATAATGTATTATAAAATAATTATATATTAGGATAGTTTTATTGGTCGAAGAAAGTATTCTCATATGTTTTAACAATCTTAGGTAAAAAAATATTTATATAATATGTAGCATCAGGCTTAGCTGTTAGCTTAAACATAGATGATTTTGCTGCCACATCTAATCAATAATAGTTAATCTAATCAATAATAGTTAATGTAAGAAACTTCACATTTGTTTTAATCAAATTAACATCAAGTAAGTGAAAACTCCACTTTGTTGGATTTCATTATTTTTTTCGGTGTGAAGGACATTAGGAAAGGAAGATATTTTAACTAACTAAGTCACCTATACACAATAACTTGGACAAACCACAGAAAGTTATCCATGATATCCACTGATTCGGCCGGAATATGCCAACGCCAGTCAAAGTCAAATTCAAAGTCAAAGTCAAATATCTTTATTAATGTAGATATTTACATACACTTACCAAACGTAATTTTTTGCCACTTCTCTATATTGTACCACTGTGGGAGAAACAGGGCGAAGAATCTCCCACAGATTGATTTTTAGATCTTTTTTAAAAATTGGTTGTAAACTAATACAAATATTACAATTTATATCGATTATAGAATTATTATTATTAATATTATTATTCATATTAATCATATTTTATACCCACTGACATGTTAAATTTAAGAATCGCCCCTGTATAGTTAATATATTTGATAATTTGTAAATATTTTTACACTGTACCATTAGTACATAAAATACACTGAACTAATTTCAAGTATTATAAATAGCACTACCTACTGAATACGTGTATTTAAGCAAATAAACGATTCGATCTATTGATTGATTGATACAATAGTAATTATGTTAATTAATAAGCAGGAATAAAGTTCTGTGTTGACTTAGATTAACCCCATACAGTCCCGTCATTTAAGTAATCTTGAACATTGTAAAATCCCTTTTTCGACAAAGTCGCTTTTAAATGGTTTTTAAATAGCTCAAATGGCAAATTCAAAATCTCCAGAGGTATCTTGTTATAGTAGAGAATGCACTGACCCTTGAAATAATTGGTAACGTCGCGAGTCAGATAAGATAGCTAGTAAGATATACCCAGATTATGTTAAGATTTACCACTTTATGTAAAGATTTTATAAAACGACGACGCTAGTAAAAAGTGGGACAAGTGACACTTTATTTGAACACAAGTCATTGAATTCGGCTATTAAACCTGTTCCGGAGGCGCTGCACGAGGGATTGCAAGAATTCCTATAGACCGAATTGGCGTAGTTATAGTGATGGGGCAAATCAGTGCCTGTGTACCTGCAGAGACTGAATGAATATTGCGGAAGCGAGATAAGTAAGCCATGATCATAGCATAAAGTAATATAGTAAAAAAGAGTGGCCATGGATCATAGCAAGTAGTCCTTAGACTCAGCCCAAAATTTTTCTGGGAAAATGCCGTCGGGATATGTGTACACAAGTACATAATTCCAACGAAAGCTAGTTACCGTTTGTTGGTCACAAAGAGCGGAACAGTGTTCTCTTTATTTGATATAACACGAAGACTATATGTATAGTGAGTGTAGCTCTATGTAGTTAGTGCATTTGGGGCAAAGTTTTGCTATGCACATGTATGGAATTTTATGAATAAATTTTAAACACAAATAGACTGACCAAACAAACACTCTGAACTAAGGGACATTTTTCTTTACAGGAGAATTGAAAATACAAATAATGATAACAACCGAGTACGTTGGATTAGAACACTAAAGGTAACGAGCTGTTAACCTGAGTGTCGAATATTTACTGCAAGACATAAAAGTGTTTCAAGGCTGTATCTCATTATGTGTTGTAGAATTTCTTCAGAAAGTACAAATCACCGTGCAAGATAAATCTTTATAGGAATAGAAAATAAAGTTGATAAATCAGGCAGATTCAATCTATGAGGTTTTAACCCTCAGCGTAATGCTTTACCCTCCCTAGATTGTCCAAGTAACTATAATTCGCATTTTCAAGCATTCTAGAGTATATAAATATTTTTTCAACCAAGAACAAACAAGTAAAACGAAATGTCGCTACTTAATTAAAAAAAGAGATTTCTTTCGCGAAGTTAATTTCAAATTGTCGGTGCTTGAACCGGAGTGATGTTAGTAGCCTAAAGCCAGCAGCCTAAGATAACACGACGAAAATTAAGAAGTTTTAAATTTTAGATTTTTAAGCCAGCCTCATGCCTTGATAGAGACGGTATATTTATTAAAACCATCAAGTGCGAGCAAAAATAGCACTCGGAGGGCTCTGAGATATAATCTATTATTTTAAATATTTTATTTTGATTACATATATAGTGCTATTGAATTAAATTCCACGCCTCAACCGAACGGGCGTGGAATCTTAGTAGGGTTGGTTTTCACCAGGAGTACTGAATTTTGACGCCGTGGACCGGAATTCGAAAGCTCAATTCGAGGCAGGAACACGGGATGAGGAGCACAAGGGGTGGGGGGAGAGGAGTCGAATCTTACTCTCGTCGTAGCCCGATGCTGTCGCCGTCGTGTTGCTTGCCGACACGAGGAGTCGCTGTCCGAATGCGACGACTTTAACCTTTCACAACACGAAGCACTCACTCCGATGACTTGAATCTACTTATTTCCCGACGATTGTACCGTGCTTATTATAATTAACATTCCGACCAGGCCCGACACCTGTGTTAGACAATTATTACTACTAAAATACAGCCAAGGCCCGAATGCCATGTGCCGACATTTTTCTCATGTGCAAGAAAAGTAACCTCTAACTCGTCATCTCGTTTCTATACAAGTGACAGCTGCTAGTTCCGTTCCGATCACTCGCGGTCCGAGTCGCGCAACGAAAAAAGGTGCGTTCCGAAGCATAAATATTAAACAGCTATTATGTAGCTATAGTATATATATAGTATACTATTGCGGCTCAAAAGCTTTTGTAGCCGGTTTTGGACAACTTCCAACCGAGAAGTCAGATAATGACATATTAGACATGATGCTCTGTGTCATGAAGATTGGTAATCAGTCATCAGATATGCTACAAAAAAGCCACACTTAGTTAAGTTAAAAAATAAAATATGGCTGGCCCAAAAATTTTAGGCTTTTGGAACTGAATTCGTCAAACTTCCAATCAAGAAGCCAGTTAATGTCTTATAAGACATGATTATCCAAGTCTCAATGATTACAATGATCAAGCACGATATGTGAAAGAATAAACGTTCTTCGATATGTTAGAAATTTAAATCTGTCGAATGATATAAACATTTTAGGCTGCTAGGTTTTGAAGCCAGATTCGGCTATATAATGACAACCGAGATGCCAGATAATGACATATCAGACGTATACTGTTTGTCATAAAAATATTAATTAACTAAGACATCTCTAAGTCATGCCGTTTTTTCGATGTGCCAGGAATTTAAACCTGTTGACTGATATAAAAAAATAGTATGGATTCTGTATTATTATAATTTGGATCGATTCTGAATTATTTAATATTATATGAATTTGGAGTTGGACTCTGAATTAATCAACACATCCGTTATATGATACGCAAATCAACATAATTCGACAATGCCCACCACCACCACCACCATCTCAAACAAGGCGACTGAATAAGGTGCATGAAGCAGGTGAACAACCACATTAACAAAGTAGGCCATGTCAGCACGCGTGACAAACCGCAGTATTTTACCCTTATATTTGGTGTGCAAATCAGTATTTTTGATGTGCAGTTTAATATTTTCCTTTTAAAAGCTACCATTTAAGCAATTTAAAAACCATGTAAAAACGACTTTGTAAAAAGGATATTACAATGAGATTACATAAATGAAAAAGACTGAACCCATTAGGTTAATCTAAGTCAACACAGAACTTGCTGATAATAATTACTAAATAGTAATTATTTATTCCTGCTTATTATTTAAAATAAGTAAGATTGTATTATTTATATTAGTTAAACAGACCAATTTTTGAAACAGATCTTAAACTCAATCTATGGGATTTCCTTCGCCCTTCTGCCACAGTGGTCCAACATAGAGCAGAGGCAACCAATTACGTTTACTAAGTTTATGTTCATATCTAAAGTGATAAAGAAATATTGACTTTGACTTTAATTCGGCTAACTTTTAACCGAGTTGCCATATAATGAAATACAAGGCACGATGCTCTGTGTCATAAGGATTATTAATCAGACATAATATATAAAGATACTAGCTGATGCCCACATCTTCATTGGATTGGACAGCCTTTATTAGGTAGGTCTAAAATTAAAATCTATCAGGTGGTATGATCTTAGGCTGCTAGCTTTTGGAGCCGGATTCGGCCAATTTCCAACCGAAACACCGATACTGACATAACAGACAAGTTGCTCAGTATCATTAAGCTTGATAATCAACGACAATGTATCGAAAAACATTCAAAACATTTAAAATTCTGACATACCGAAGAACGGCACCAAAACCTAGCAGCCTAAAATATTTATTCCTTTCGACAGATTTTAATTTCTCACATATCAAAGAACAGATATTATTTGTCATATCGTGATTGATTAATGATTTTCATGACACAAAAATATCATGTCTGATATGTGATTATCTGGCATCTAGGCTGGAAGTTGGCTTTATCCAGCTCCAAAGGCTTTTGAAGTGCAATAATTTGTATGATTGAAATTATCAAATCTTGAAATTAGCACAGAATACGTATTGCATAACATTTTTTTTCTCGGAACCCTCTAGTGCTAGTTCGGCCCGAAGTTGACTTTTCATATATTTATCGTCACTATCAAGGCATGCTTAAAAAAATCTTAAATTTAATTTAGTCGGGATGATTTAGGCTGTTAGCTTTAGGCTGCTAACTTCACTCTGGTGGTGCTTGATGGTGCGTGACAAGTACTAAATACCCTGTCAGCCACACTCTTACTTTTTTAAATATTTTACTTTATGATAAAAAAACAAAATAAAACAAAAAACTTGTTCTTTAAATTTTTTGCATTATCCGATCCATGAAAATTATGTAATTGTAAGGTTTGAATAAACGAGGGCTAAGCTGTTCGGAGGGCGCCACAAATCAAATCAAATCAAAATCAAAAAATCATTTATTTCCATAGGATGTTGTTACATCACTTAGATCCGTCATTACATTTTTTTGGGTGAGTTCACTAACACAATGGCGGAATCTGTGGAGAAGAGTTCACCGAAGAAACTCCACAGTCGTCGCATCTTTTGCGTTTCCTTTTTTAAATAAAATATTGTCAAATTACAAAATGAATGCTAATTATATATCGAAACAGCCTGTTACTCAAACGATCTATTCCCATGGACATCTGTCCTCTAAGTAATCAGATATCCTATAGTAACCTTTTTTATACAATTTCTGTTTTATTATTATTTTAAACTTGTCTAAAGGTAAGTTTTTAATATCAGTAGGGACCTTATTGTAATAGCGTATACAATTGCCTTTAAAAGAATTACTAATTTTATGTAGTCGGCTTACATAAGCTACCAACTTGTCTTTATTTCTAGTATTAAAATTGTGTATATCACTGTACTTCTGAAAATTAGTTATATTTCTTTTTACATACACAAGATTGTCATAGATATATTGAGACACAAATGTCAGAATATTGATTTCTTTAAACTTTTCCCTCAGTGACACTCTAGGCCCTAATCTTTAAATTGCACGAACAGCCCGTTCCTGCAGAATAAATATACTATTAGCATTCGCAGCGAGACCCCACAATAAAATACCATAGGTCATTAGACTAAGAAAGTAACTAAAGTAGACTAGTCTAGCGGTGTCTACGTCGGTAAGAGCTCTAATTTTTTTAACTGCGAACGCTGCCGAACTCAGTATGTTCGACAATTTATTTATATGAGGATCCCATTGTAGTTTGGCGTCTAAAGTAATGCCCAAAAAGACAGTCGACTGCACAAGGTCCAATCTCTGTCCTTTTATAAATATGTCTGTAGTTACCGGGTTCACATTGGGTAACACGAATTTAATACATTTAGTTTTCTTTTCATTAAGTAATAAATTGTTAACAGTAAACCAGTTCACTATACTAGAGATAGCATTGTTTACCTCGTCATAATTTGATTGCTGTCTTTTAACTTTAAATATCAAAGAAGTATCATCGGCAAACAATACTAACCCATGTTTTGCTTTAACAAGGTAAGGTAAATCATTAATATATACTAAAAACAAGAAAGGACCAAGAATTGAACCTTGCGGTACGCCCATACTTATTGAAGACACAGGTGATCTTTTCCCATTAACATCGCCCATCTGAACCCTATCTGTTAGATATGACTCCAGAAGGCCAAGTGCCTGATCTCTTACACCATAATGGCGTAACTTCCTGACAAGAGTGTCAAGATGGACGCAATCAAAAGCCTTGGATAGATCGCAGAAGACACCTATTGCATCCATTGCGTCTTCCCAGGCATCAAAAATATTGTCGATGAGTTCAACACCAGCATCGGCTGTTGAACGACCCTTCTGAGCAACCAAACTGAGCAATATGAATTAAATTATTGAGATAAAAATGACTTTGCAATTGATTAAGTATGAGTTTTTCAAATATTTTGCTAAGCGTTGGTAGTATCGATATGGGTCTTAAATTGGTGGGGTCTGATGTACTACCAGCTTTGAATAAAGGTATAACTTTACTTAGTTTCATCAAGTCAGGAAACACACCACTATCTATACATTGGTTAAATATACAACAAAGGTGAGGTGCAATACAATCTACAATGGAACTAACAATTTTTACTGATAGACCATGGGCGTCAGCTGTCTTTTTCATTTCCAGGGATTTAAACGCTTTTACAATGTCTTCATTATTTACGTGCCTAAATTTAAAATCTGTTTTACAATCCTCAAAGTTTTGTTTAAGTATAGATTCAGCAGCAGCGGGAGATGAATTTAAAGACTTGGTTGTTGAAACTGGAATATCCGTAAAGAAATTTTCGAAAGCTTTTGCTACTTCTAGGTCTGTACTTAGCAATTGATTATCTATCTTAAGCTCGAAGTTATTATGTGTAGCTTTGGCCTTTCCAGTCTCTCTGTTTATAATTTGCCAAGTCGTTTTCATTACATTGCTACTAGATTCATTTTTGTTTTTAATGAAATTAGATTTAGCTACGGCACAAACGCGTTTAAACATTTTTGAATAACTACGAACATAATCTAGAAAGACCGTATTTTTGTTATATGATTTCTCTTCATAGAGTTCATATAATCTTCGTCTGCTCCTATGAATTCCAACTGTCGCCCAATCACTAAACAAAGCTTTGTTATTAACTTTTATAGTTTTTGATTTAAATACCGTATCATATTCATTTTTGACAAGGTTAAATACTGAGTTGTACAACAAATTTGGATCGTCACTGTATGGTATTTCCCATAGTTTATCTAAAATATTATTCCTGTAGTGTTCAAGCCGAGTGTCACTAACGGGCACACATGTAATATCCTCTTTTTGGTCCTTTTTTATTTTAATATTGAATATACCTATCTGACCAGAGTGATCAGAGGTTAATTTATTGATGACCGATTTGAAAATGGGCGTAATGTTAGTAAATATATATATCAATGCAGGTAGCAGATGTTGCAGTAATTCTAGTAGGCTCCAAAAACAGATAGTTCATGTTGTGATATAAAAATAAAGATTTTAATCTAGTACAAATATTATTATCCTCTAACAGATTAACATTAAAATCACCACAAATTATAAAAAATTTGTTTTTATCGCTGATTTTAATCAACACTTCATCCATTTTCTTTTCGAATAAATCAAAGGATGAATCTGGTGGTCTGTATACGCTCATTACAATAAGTTGTTCAAGTTCAATACAGACTATTTCCATGGTACGCTCAACAGACAGGCTCACTATGTCAACTCGTTCCTTATATTTAAAACTATTATTTACAAGTATTAAGGAGCCACCGCGATCAGCTGTTTTTCTGTTGAACGAACTAGCAACGTGGTGGTTATTAAAGTTGAACATGAACTGATAACTCTTCAAAAAGTGCTCTGTTATACATAAAATATCAATATTATTACAGTTCATGAATAACTCAATTTACAGTTCTTTACTTAACATGCCCTGTATATTTTGATGAACCACGTTTAAAATATTCTTACTTTTACATTTTTCATTACTAGTAACTTGATTTAATGGGCTAGATGAAGGTATATTTATACAAATATTAATATTACTGCCAGAGTTACTCTCTGTTGTCCTATGGGTTAATTTAAAGAGCTTGGAACAGATTCCAAGGAGTACATGTCATTATTATTACACTGCTCAATAGAAGCAGGCGTTTCATTAGTCAAAAACTTGACTGAGTTCAAAATAAAATAAGATAGTGACTGTGCTATCTGTTTTGTATAAAACCTAGATAGGTAATACCTATCCTTAGTCAAATAAAAATATTTTCCAATACAAATATTGGTGTCTATGAAATGAAATTTTTCAGTATGACGACATGTCAATGTGTGTATAAATGTATTATAATCATGTCTTATATGATTTTCATGTTGTGACAAAGATTGGCTGAAGGGAAACGCAAACAAGATTATTCTATCTACATTTTGTAAAGAATTTAATTTGGAAAAGTATTTAGTAATTAGTTTTTTAGATACATTTTCCCTTCTACCAATTAAAATAATTAGGGTGGTTGGTTCTAAAAACTGCGATGACAACACTTTGTTTAATATTTGTGAATATGTGGCGCCAGGCATACAGTTATTTAATATTGCCTGGCCCACGCGCTGACTAAGTTGTAAACCCATATTTTTTCCAAGTTCATCGCTGTACATTATATACCTATCCTTTGTCCGAGAGAAGGAGGCGTTATTGATAACACTATTAGTACTCAAGTCGACTGACGGCGGCGCCTGGGTCAGTATCAGCTGTTCGGCCGGCTGCTCGGCGGGACACACGGTCGGCACGGAACAGTCCGCTGGAGCTTGTTTACAATCACAGATGTGATTGTCGGTCAAAGATATGAAAGTGTCATAATTATACTTACACGTCTCCAACAAACTATTCATAGCCGACACATGTTCCTTAATTTCGTATTGTGCTGACTCATATTTACGTGTAATACTTTGTAATGATGAGTTTAAAATATGCATATCTGACTGGAGTCGCCGTGTGTCACATTCGTACTTTTCTGTAGTTTTTTCCAAACATAATCTACAATCATCGATTTCCTTAATTAATTCGACACGTTCCTTGCTACAATTTACATTTTTACAAAATATTTTATTTCTATTAGCTAGTTTTTGTGTTTTTTTATATAATTATTCAATTTAACATATTTCTTTAATTTATTTTTACTACAGCTCATAGTGGTTACTGATTGCGATCTATTAGGACTATCACACGTGAGATCACAAGCTGTTAGGTCAATAGTTGGTATGCCAGTTTGGCTCATGACCTCATTATACAAGGCCCTGGTTGTAGCACTGTCTCGCTGTTCCTCCCGCTCGCTGAAAACTTGAAGCTCGTGGTGTGCCTCTGCAAGCTGTTGTTCAAGTGATTTTATGTGTTGCAATGCTACGTGGTGGACATCATGACACTTGTAAAATGAGTCGACTTGGTGTTGTAGTTCATCTCTCTGGGCACTGAGATCCTGGCATTGGATGTCCAACTCACTGAGCTCTTCTTTTAGCGCCGAATTTTTCTTAATTTGCTTTTCTATCTCCTCTTCACACTCATCTCGCTCTCGTAGAAGTATTTCACAAAGCTCTTGGCTCTTCTTGAGCTCCAGCAAGGTCGCTTTCAGCTTCAACTCCACATCGCGTGTGCTCATCTTGCTTCGGGTCAGCATTGCACCCTTTTCGCCCGAAAAAAAACCGCGAATAGGTGTCAGTGTATGACCGGGTGGAATACTAGCGAACACTAGGGAGTTTATTGCACAATTAAGGTGTTAAGTGTGTGTTTTTGTTGAATGTGGCAGAATGTTGCGTCTTCAACTTTGCTTCCGCTTTTGCCAAGTAAAGAGAGACAAAACGGTACCTGAGTGAGTGTACGGCAAGTGTTTCACTTATATGAAGGTTTGTTTAGTTTGTTACGGGTGTGAAAGGTGAGATTATTGATATAAATACAGAAATAAAACGATACTTCCCCCGTTTACGTCGTTGCTATTTGAACTGATTTTGACAGTTCAATCGGCTGGTACAATCGGTCTTGTTTTTTCCAAAGCTTGTATGTTTGCACAGCTGTTTCTTATCTACACATTATTTAATCACTTATTACTACTTAAATTAAGTTTACTCGTGCAGAAAAGCAATTTTGACTAATTTAATTGAAATAAAAACTACAGAGCTGTTTACGTCGTCAGCTATTCGGTCTGGGGTTGCCAGCCAAATCCCAAGCCCAAACAAAATCAGTATCCGCTATAAAAATAGGAAATTGATTGAGTCATGTCATGCAGTATAATCGAATTGAAATTACGTCACGCGAGTCGACGATACATTTAAATTGGCAGTTGGAATGGAAAACTCGAATGTTTGTTTAGTTCTAGATCGAATCTTTCGCGCTTTCTGTGAATTTTACACGTTTGCTCTCGTCGGCTATGTTCTCATTGCACAGCCAGTGATCGACCGACGATGACGTTTCCACACAAGGGTGAATTTTTTAAATTCTGTTTTTCACGTCAGTTTGGTGGTGATTTTTAATTTCATGATATATGGCAAAAGACCCAAAAAAAATACTATAATGCCTCACTTAGCGACTAATCTTTTGCTTAAAATTCCACATCAAAGATATATTTCGCACCAAAATGACGCGACGGTTGCACAGAAGAACGCCATACAGAAGAGATTCTGAAATTTACAAAAATCGATGGAGCATACCCAAACAAAGTAAAAGTTTCATATAGTATAGTGTCGTTAAGTGTCACGTTTGCGAGATATTATAATAATCATTGAATACCTCGTATACATGATAGGAGAGTATTACACGTGACAATTTTGCTTTGTCAAAGTGACTAATATCAATATATGGAAGTTTAAATGTGTGACGCCATCTTGAGTAAAAAATACAAAAAAATATATTCAAATAATATATTATCAACGCAACTTATTCAGATTAGTGGGGACTTTTGGGAATTATTCACCAGAGATACTGAAGCTTATCTAAATAATAAGGCTTGCGCTTAACGCTGTACAGGACGGAGAAAGAACTGTGGCTCAAGCAGGAATAATTAGCAGACTGAAAAAGTGTTCGAGTTCAAATAAAATAAACCATATGTCATTATACATAATACTTACTGACAGTTTGATTTGAAATCTTTTTCGACTTGTAATAATAATAATAATTCCTGCTTCCTACACTGGTCTATATTCATTTGCTGCATTAAGAGAAGCACAACCAACGTTTTTCAGTATGCCTAGACTACAGGTTGCTAAAATGTACAGCAAATGATATATGTTCATAATAGGGGCTTTCCGAAGCCCGGCTAAAAGTGGGACAAATACGTATTGATCTCTTGTTATCTCACATCACAGTAATAACTATTTATATTATTTTACCAACTTAGATGAACCTACGTAGTATTTTTTTTACGATGTTTGGATAAACAGATCTAGACGAAAACGTGGGACAAGCCTCGCAGTGCTCGTTACCATTGTTTTTCAAGTTTCATCTATATATTTACTGAGTATGGGATGACTAGATACTTTGTTTTATATTGTCATTGTTTATTTGGAAGTGCAGAATGCCACATTAAAGTATAATTTTTTACACGTACGAACACAAATAAGTCAAACGAAAGTTCACCCATAAAATCAGTCCAATATTCAATTTCTGATATGACAACTTACCAATTGTGCCGGCCCTCCCGTACTCTAACAATAACAGTGCGGCCGTCACAGGTATACTATGTATTTAGTATATATACTCATTAGATACTAACATGTACCAACCTTATATATAAGCTAGGTTCCCGATCAAATAAGCTAACAATAATTGCCTAGCCTTTTATTCCGACCCTCCGCTGGTTTCCCCACTGTTGGCAAACAAACTTCAGAACAAATTTATAAGTTATTTATGGGGTCTATCTACCCTTTCTATCTAATGTCATACCCAACTTTGTTTAGTCTAGGCGTGGTTAATCTGGCTTTAGCAACGTATCACTTTAAAATACTTCTAAGTGGTAAAGTGTACAATGCGGACATTCTGCAGAGAGTGGGTTGGTGCGTACCAAACGGGCGGTGCCACACGCGCGCACTAACTGTACCAAGCGCCACTCACACGGCGACTCTTTACGCTAAACCTGATAGCTGAGGAGGTAGATATTTTCTCGTGCGCTCTGAAGGATTTCAAAAGGGCAGTACTTGCTATAATAAGTTGTAAAATATGATACTTTTATAACTTTTGCTTTTACCACATTATTACGGTTGTACGGCCATAAGTCTTTTCACACAAAATTCATGACACAAAAATCTCTGTAATACAAATATTTATAAATCAAACGAAACGTTAAAAAATACAGATTTAAATACCATTTAAAATTTTCTAAATGACCTCCCCTATTTTCAATTCAAGCCTTTAATCTGCGCGGCCACTCATCGATAGAAGCACGCACCACATCCATGTCAATATTGGCCACTGCTTTAATCAGGGATGCTTTGAGAGATTCCAAATTGCAAAGAGGTTTAGCGCAGACCTTCTTTTTAAACACGCTCAGCGCCAGTATATCTTTAATAATACACCATAGGGTGCTTTCTCACAGGCCAGTGTATACCTATAATTTTGTAGTTTTTTTTTTAAAGAAAAACCCCATATTTTCTTTATTTTTTAAGATATTTACACCCCAAAAACACAGGCACATTCTCCAGGGCCAACGCTTTTGAATGCGCTACTAAAATGTATGAAACGGTGTATAATGTAGGATACACCGGCCTCCGAAGTCGGGCAGTGTAGTGTATCATTAAGGATACACTGGCCTGTGACAAAGCACCCTATGGTGTATCATTAACGATACACTGGCGCTGAGCGTGTTAAGTACTGCCATATTTTATAATCCAATGGATTCGAGTCTGAACTCGAGGAGGGCCAGTCTTCGTATCTGATAAAGTCGATTGCACGGGAGGAGAGTCTTTCACAGACAATGTTCTAAAGCAGAACGAGTTTGTTAGGACTGTGTTTTGGTACAGGAGTGCATTTGTTTTATCTTTTCACAAAAATACACCTCTGTTGGGCCCTAATAGGAAACCCCAGGTCAAAACATAAATGACGAAGGATTATGACCACGCTGAACACGTGGGATGCGTCTGCTCGCTTCTTGACTCTTATTCGCTTACACACTATCATTCTGTTTGTTAAAGCTTTCCTCGACATCAAAAATATTTTTGTCCGAAAAAAGTATTTCGCGGTATTTTTTTCCTGCGTATCGCTTTAGCAAGACTCGGGATCTATCGAGCCTGATTTTCTTCAGTCGTTCGGTCTTCCTTCAATACCCTTTTAACTGTAGTTCTCTTAACCTCATCTGGAGATGATGGGATTTCTTTGTATTCCCGCCTTCATTGCTTTGATCACTGCTGGAGTCCGGACAGTACGAGGACGACCGCTCCTCTGCGTATCTTCTAATCTCGAATCTTCCCTGAATAGTTCGATAGTTTTTTTTTTTTTAGCTTTTTTAAAATCTCAGTTGGCGCAGCGATGCAATGCAGTTAACGTGTCCACTCCATTTTTGAAAGTAAAGAAAATTACAGAAATCCTAAGAATTACGTTTCTTAAAATCACCCATAACTTTTTTGATTCGTTTTATAAATTCGAAATTTGAGGTTTGTGACAAAGCTTATGACCCGACCTATGTATATTAGGTTAAACTGTAAAGATAGGTAGTGTACATTTTAAAAAAATTATCGAATTTATTTAAAAAAATGTTATTGAGAAATTTTATTAGAAAATTGTAGTAATTTATTATAGAAAAAGATATATATCATCCGAAAATTGTCTCACTTGTTTATTTTATTTATTTGTCCACACAAATAAATAAAATAAACAAGTGAGACAATGCGTGCACTTCAAGTATATCAAATTCAAGTATGAAAAACGGCAAATAATCGTGCTCACATACGCCTCATCTTTTCATCAGCTCGAAGGCTGCCGGCAGTCGGTAAGTGTAGGTAACAATGGCTTACCCACGTTCGCACATTCCGTCATAACGTAGCCTCTTTTTAAATCTTGTGTAGATAGCAATGCCACCTTGGAGGTTTGGTATAGACAATAGAAAGGAATGAGAATGGATAGTTACAGAGTTCTAATAAAATAGAATACGATAGACGGGTCGTAGGTTAGCAGAAGCCCCCCCTAAAACGGGCTAAGCATCCCGCAGCCTTTGATGACGACAAAAATCCCGAATGACTTGCCGAGAGCCTAGAAACTCAGTGCTCCTCACAACCAATACACCTCAATCATCTTAACATGGTAAACTCCAAAGTTCACCCGAGATCACCCTTGAGGAAGTGCAAAAAGTAATAAAGGAACTCAAACCTAAGAAAGCCCTGGGGCGTGAAATCACTAAACACGGCTATAAAATCTTTCCCTCTCAGACTCCTCACCACCCTTACGGTAATGTTCAATGCCTCCCTCCGTCTTCACAAGTCCGCTTTCACAAGCCCCAGAAAGGCCGGACCGACCTCACTTGCTATTGCCCTATTAGCTTACTCTATTCCATAGGCAAAGTCTACGAAAGGCTTATTCTCAACCGACTCAAAGACATTTGCATTGATATAAACCTCATACGACGCTCTATTACACCAGTAGAAAGAGAGCACGCGTTTGTCAAGTACTCCATAAATCAGTAAGCGACCTCGGTGAATGAACTCTCAAATGGAGAGAGATGAACCCCGAGAAAAGTGCAGCCGTGCTTTTCTCAAGGTGCAAGGCTCAATCTGATCGCGCGTCCTCTTCACTACCAGAAATCTTCAGGTTCTACAAAACCGCTTCATGCATAAAGCCGTAGGTGCCCCTTGGTGCATGCGCAATGTAGACCTCCATAGTGACTTTACGACTCCCCACAGTAAAGCAATATATGAAAGTAGCGTCCGTACGCTACTTCATTAATGCATCTAGCCACAGACATAAATAAGAAATTACAAAAGACGCCGCAAAGATGTCTTCCTAGAACCGGAGGACGATATCACGACAGCTCTTAAAGCCCAACCACCCACCGCCCCTCAGGAACGTCAACTTGACGAAGGCTGTGTTCCCGAAGCATTACAGCGTCTCAGATAACAAATTTGGATTGAAAGAAATCGCTGTCTTGATTCGCCGGACACCCAGTCTCCCTCCCTTGAACCTCCCGGACTGAGGTTAGAGCCCCCTTAATGACCCAAAAATAGAGTAGATTAGGATAGGCTTTAAAAATCATATATAACTATCTCATTATAGCAGGGGCCATCTGCCTCTCTAATGCCACTATCATGCCCTTTGACTATGAGCTGATGTCCGCTCGTAAAAAATGTGTAAGCAGGCAAATTCCTCTATATATTATACAGACATATATATCGCCCAAATGGGCAAATTGCAGGTAGAAAGCCTTCAGCATATACCGAGGCCATGGTTTACAGTTATAAAATCGATATAACTACACTCAATACAACAAAGGTTTTTGTTTTTAGTACGTATACTACACGAGCTGATGCCCACTCAATGTGTAGGGACCCGGACACAGCAGGGAGGTCTGGCTCCTGGGCATGGGTAATTCCATTTTTTCCCCCTCCAACAAAAAAAAGGGTTTGCAGAACTCATTGGAATTGATTTGTCAAATTTTAACCACACGAGCACTCCCCTGGTCTTCGAATATTCACAAATAGATTAATGCTTACCCGAATACGGGATAAATAAAATAGCAAAGCGGACGTTGTAAAAATATTAGAGAAATGAAGAACAACAGTCTGACATCCGTCAAAGAAAACTATAATTTCGAATTTAGTTTTTTACATTACTTACAGCCAGCTACATAGGATATACGAACTATGTGGAGATAGACTCAAGTGAATAAGAACTGCATGTTACAGTAATATTATTCACTTCGTTTGCCGGTACGTGGGTATGCTAGCTCAGGTGAACAGCTAGTTTTGTTTTATTGTAATTCATATCCATATGTCACCAGCTCTCTTATTCACTAGTTCAAATCGAACCAAAACTGAAAACAAAACAGATTCCGCATAAAATAAAAGTCAGTTTGACATTAACTTCGACAATTTTAACTTTGCGACGCAGAAGGACCAATACGTGAATGGATTTTACTGGCTCAGAATCAATTTACTTATTATTTATTTATTAAATAGTCCTTCCCAGCTATTTCCATTTCTCAGTATACATGCGAGTATATTACGTGTGCGGACAGCAAATCTTTCCTAAATGAATGCTAATGGAAGCACAGTGCAGCGTATATTTTCTCCGATTAAATGTGGAAACCGTAGTTGCGAGCGAAGCCTTTAAAACAAAAGTTACCAGAATATTGTTAAAGTTAAAGTAATAAGTTCTAACATGACTTAACAGCGTTATACTTATTCCCATACGGGGTCGCAGAGGCTCAAATGGGCACAGGCTATCCTGTTATAAAACATCGGTAGAATCAAATAGTATACTAACGCATGTCATCAAACCTGACGAAAATCTAGACTTACTAGCCCATCAAACTCTTGCTACAATACTATCAAAGAAGAAAAACCGGTCAAGTGCGAGTCTAAACCGCGCACGAAGGGTTCCGTACCACCGTTCAATGGAAGCGATGGTGTGGAGTGAATAGTTTGGATTTTACACAGCAAAATATTGTTTACAAAGTTATTGGTGCGGTTACTTTCACACTCCATGTACGTAACCAGGTGCATCCATAAGTTTGTATGTGGTATTAAAAGAATTGTTGTATGGGAGCCCCCTTAAATATTTCTTTTATCCTGTTTTTTAGTATTTGTTGTTATAGCGGCAACAGAAATACATAATCTGTGAAAATTTCAACTCTCTAGCTAGCTAGGTTCTTGAGATACAGCCTGGTGACAGACGGACGGACGGACGGACGGACGGACAGCGGAGTCTTAGTAATAGGGTCCCGTTTGGAACCCTTCGGGTACGGAGCCCTAAAAACTATCGCGGCAATAGAGAGACGCTGAAAAAAGTAATGTCATAATATCTAAAAATAAAATGAAAAAATGTATCCAAAGAGTCGTTGAAACGAACTCCTCACAATGGCTAACCATCATCCCGACCACCGCAAATAACACTGATCTCACAGCTACCCAGTTTAGGGATGCTTTGGCTATTAGATACGCCCACGAATCTGCAAACCTCCCTCAGGCCTGCGACGGATGCGGAGAGAATAAGTTCGACCTAAACCACACATAAAACTGCAAGAAAGGAGGATTAATAAAAAAAGTACATGATCAACAGAGAGATGACTGTAAAAATTGGACCAAACTAGCCTGGGGAACTGGCACAATAGGACCCATAATGCAAGACGCAAATATAAATCAACCAGTTATCTGTTACTAAACAGTATGTGTGAACCTGCAAGGAAAGCGTTCTTCGACGTACGCATAATAAATGCTGACGCTTCCTCTTACAGCTACCTCACCTGGCAAAAAACAGCACAGAGACATAGCCGAAAGAAACACTCAAAATACGATCTAAGAGCCTCATTCACCCTACTAGTCATTTCATACGATGGAGCCCTAGGAACTGAATAAAAAAGTTTTTTTTCAAAAAAACCGCACCAAAGCTTAACGAGAAATAGGGAAAAGCGTATTCTCAAATAGTGTACTGGCTGAAGGTGAAAATACAAATCTCAGTTATAAAAGCACTTTCCATGAGATTAAGAGGCACGCGAAAACATGTACCTTCAATGCGAAGATAGAGCAGCAATACTTTGTTGACAGCTTGAACTCGTGAAACAGAAATACCTACTATGTTTTTTTTTTTTTTTTAGACGGGGATTATTTAATAGTATACTTTACAAATTTCTGCAAAGATGTAATATTCTATGGTTTCTTGTCGTATCTTCTGAGTTCTGTTTTGTGTATTATACTTTTAGTGTGGGGCCAGAAGCAACGTATATGCCTGTATATAAATATTTATTTATATGTTTAATGTAAGCCAGTTATTCAATACTCCATTATGCGTGAGGGTGCTAGTCCATCGCCACAGTTTTGGATATGATGATATTATTTTATTTTATTATTACTTAACTCATTGGTACATGGTCAGCTTCGGATTCTAAAACAGCGTCTCCTGTGAGCGGGGAGCGTGAAACCAGTAGACCATGGAGGTCTTTAAACTTGAATTGCATGCGAAATATCAGGGCGAAGTAGTGAATCAAGGCAGGTGAAGGTTGGATGAGCAGGATGTAAGTTGAAGGCTTCGCTTCGTAAACCCCCTTTTAACCTTCGTGTTACGTTGACATGTAAGAAAAAAACATAAATGTTTAGCCCTGTTGGTATCGTTCACCATTCGACGGTTTGACATGGATATAATATAAAAACACTGATACTATGTATATTATTATTAATAACTTGCGAACATTTGTACTTTAAAATATGAGAATCTCGTTGAGTTCATAATTTATCGATAGTTTACAATCTCACGCGATAACGGTTTTCACAATAAGGAAACATTTACCTTTGTTTTTAAGGTAACATTAATATTTCGTAATATATTGAAACCTATTGACATTTGGGACCGTTCGGCTACGGAACATGGCTTGGAGACTATTTCGTCCAGCATCAGACATCGTACCAAAACCGTTGCGCAGGTACGTCAACAAGCAACATACTCATTACCTATCTGTACAACATTTTTCAAGCGATAAACGGGCAGTTTTGGCGAAAATGGCAAACCACTGCAGTCTTCACAAAATAAAAAGCCCGTTGGCCAGGACGCTCTCACTCACCGGGCCTTTTATTTTGTGAAGACTGAAACTCAAAAGACCTGGTTACCGTTAGCAAATGAGAATGACAGCAGTATTTATTCAATCTAACAAACACGTGTCACGCCGATTAATCAGATAAGCAATACTAACCTAAAGGGGCTAACACGTCGCCACACTTTGGAGATGTAGCCATAACATATAATTGATCATTTCGTGAAATGGCCAACCGTTAAATCTCTATTAAATATATCGTTGTCTAGTGCCCATAACAGTACCATTGTTGAGTTTAGTATGGGCCTTGTGTAAGATTTTCCTCTGTTATTTATTATCATTATCATTTCATGATCCAGCCCACCATTTCATGAAATGGCCAGATCATCGGTTTGAATTTGACGAAACATGTCTTTTTAAAAGCATTTCTATTCAGTACTACCTAATGTTTTTTGTGATATGCATGTCGACAGCTGCTTCGCTGCGCTCGTCCCCTTTAGTCTTCACCTAAGCCACCGCAGTGTTTTTCCCTAAAAGGTTCCTTCGTTCAATGAAAGTTCTGGTTGTTCATTTCATGATATGGTCACTTCTACGATATGGTACGGCCGCGCCGTTGGGGCGCATTTCTATGCACTATGTTCGTCCGTAAAATGAAATTTTAGTTTTACTAAAAATGAGCATGAGCGCATTGGCAAGCGAGAAATTGATCCATGAATAAAACAACGAGTAAACAGGCTGTATCTGAAGGCTGTAGTAATATTTTAGAGGGTAGTTAGTGAGTTCATTCGTAATAACTTTCACTATGAAACCGATTATATCTTATATCTTATATTTTTTACTTCTCTGACGACCCGAATGGCCGAGTCAGCAGTGACCCTGCCTACGAAGCCAAGGGTCCCGGGTTCGAGTCCCGGTGGGGGCAAATATTTGTTTGATGAGAACGAATGTTTGTACCCTAGTCATGGTTGTTTATCTATCTAAGAATACTATTTATCTATATAAGTATGTGTATCGTTGTCTCTTGTACCCAAGATACAGGGAATCCTACTTTGGGGCTAGTTCAAAGTGTGTATATTGTGTCCAAGTTATTATTATACAAATCAGATCTTCACCAGAGAAAAAAAAGTTGCTAAAATCTCTTTTGAAGTAACAATTGTTCAGTACGATGCCTATTACAACCTCTTGCTCAGAATGATGTCCTTAATAACCCTTTAAATTAGGAATACACATTTCTGTTACAGCCTGTATTTTGTCAGCAGGACAAAGCACTCTGAAATATATTCTGTTTGGCAAATTTTATTTTAAGACCACGTCAGAATTTCCCGGTGTCAGTTGGGAGTGGCCAGTACAGTGCTCCTACAATGTTTTTACTCGACCCGATATCAATCTTCAGATAGATGTTCAAGTTTTAAAAGGCTTTGTCTTATTTTAGGAGCTGTACATTTTTATTTTTTATTAATGAAAACATTACTAAAATCTAAATACGATCCAAAGGCTTTGTCTAAACCACAGGTGGTTTATTACAATTAGTGGATGCGTAAACATAACAGGCAGCGTTTCTTAGTACATAATATCACTATTATACGATACTAATTTATATACAAACTAGGTACTAGCTCCTCAGTTACACAATTACAGATAAATTTATGATTTAAAAATGTTTATCTACACACGTATCATAAACCCTCTTTACTGCGTAGAAAAACCGCACGTTACGATCAGCATAATGTTAAACTACTTGGTAAAAACTCATTTCTTATTTGAAAAATTACACATTATGACCGTAATGTGTAATTTCTACATATTATGACATTCAAATTTCGAACGCCGACGCCCGCCTGCAGGCCGGCCTCTACTTTGTTTGTGAAGTTGGTACTACTGAAAAAGCTAAACAAGTGCAAAGGAATTGTCAATGCCACCATGCCGCTCGAACATGCGGTTCCTGAACACATTAAAGAGAGCTTATGATATGTGTGTAGATAAACTAGTGTATGTAACTGTACATAATTAGACATTAAAACTCTCGAGTAATATTATTATGAAACTCGCCTTCAGCTCGTTTCATAAACCCACTCTCGAGTATTAATGCCCTCCATTCTATAGCAGTCACATAAACTACCATTATCTACACAAACACGTATCATAAACCCTCTTTACTGCGTCCAATAACTACACGTCCCGACCAGCATAATGATAAACTTCTTGGTAAAAACTCATTTCTTATCTGAATATTGATACATTATGACCATAATGTACAAAAATTTGTTAAATTATGACATTAAAATTTCGAGCGCCGTCGCCCAACTGCGTGCCGCCCCTAATTTGTCTGTGAAGTTGGTACTACCGAACAAGCTAAATAACTGCAATGATCAATGCCACAATGCCGGTCGAACATGCGGTTCCTGAGCACATCAAAGAGAGCTTATGATATGTGTGTAGATAAACTAGTGTATGTAACTTTACATAATTAGTCATTAAAACTCTCGAGTGATATTATTATGAAACACGCCTCCGGCCTGTTACCTGGGTAACCAGTGATACACTGTATATTCTCGAGATAGAGTAATTTATTGGTCTATTTTGAGAATATGTCTATTATATTATTAGTATTGTGAGTCTAGTCTTGATGAAATACGCAACCGGCCTTTTTGCTTTTTAAGGTGTTTAAGAGCTTCGTGATCTAATGAGTTCCACGTTTGCTTCTCACACAGGAGATGCAGGTTCGAAACCTGACCATCTACCAATGATATATGTTCAATATCGTACGTTCAGTGTTTCGGATCGCTACGCGTGGTAGTGGCCGTAAAACCCCTCCACCAACCCGCACTGAGCCAGCGTGGTGGAGAATGGCTTAATCTTACTCGTATCCGAGTTTAGGCCTGTGCCCTTTGTTGGGGACATTAAAGGGCTACATTTATAAGGTGTTTGTATTTATGCCACGGTCATGAAAAGGCAACATATCAAAGATAACTAAATATGTACACCTACCCCTTTCAGTAGCTCAATCGACCGAAAATTAAGAAAAATAAATGTTTTGCCATACAATAAAAGTTGACATAAACTGTGTCAATTATTGTTATCTAACGAAGGTACAATAGAATCCAAATGTGATCCTATGTACTTAAAGAAGTGGTTGGCGGATAAAGCCTACGACGTTGTTGAGCAAATAGTGTCACCGAGTGATAAAACGTGAGTTTAAAAACAAATCTGCTGCTTAGTGTTCCCGTATCCGATCCCAATATCTACCTTGTCGTAGGGCTAAGCAGTCATACACAAATAACCCGCACAACCTCCCCCCCCCACAAATATTCAAAAACACAACTCAATTCGATGATAATTTAGCCATAGGCTAACTAGGTATATATTTTTTTTACATTTTGTATTTGTCCATTCTGCAAACAGGTATATTTTTAGAAACTGTTTTTAGACTGTAATTACTTTGTAGATTATTCCTTTGATCTTAACTTACTGTGAGACGGTCTCTGACCAGTGTAGAAGTTAATGTCATACGTTGAATAATATTTAGAACTTCCCTACGCTTTAGATATAAGTAAAAATGTAATTAATATTTTTGATTAATAAACACTTTGAACTATGTATTGGATGAAGTAAATGATAGGACCACCGTCCAAGCATCAGATGAAATTTTAAGGATGTACAGAATTTCAGACAGCGCAGGTTTTTCGAGTATTTAAAACTTTTATTAAAACATTATATTCTTATCTATATAAACGAAATAAAAATAAAAATTGTATATTCACAAATTTGGTTACGAAATGGCATTATAGGTTTTCAAGTAATGGTATCAACCTGCTGTATTATCGTAGTCTCATTGTCCTCTGCGCGGCTACTTTCGGGGCTAGCTCGCGTGACGACATGATATTGTCAGGTTATTTTTCAACGCAGTCCGTTGACATTAAGGCCGCCATCGGAATATTTGACGACAATGTTTGAATCAAAATAACAAAGACCTTTGTGTCTGCATAGCTGGGGCAATGGGCTACCCTCCGGAGTTGCTAAAATAGAATAACTGGGTAAACGTGGCGAAACTGTGCCTCTGCCATGCCGTATAAGTCGTGGAGGTAATATCGTCGTCGTTTGTTTTATTATTATTACCTACGAGGGAGGAAACGGAACGAAGGAGGTACATGCGTTAGTGGTTTGAGCTTATTTGTGTGTGAGTATGTTTGTATGTTCACCCACACGGATGGAACGAAGGAGGTATATGCGTTTGTGGTTAGAGGTTGTTTGTGTTGGTGTATGTGAGTGTGTGTGTGGGTGTGTGTATGATGCGTTTGTGGTTAGAGGTTCTTTGTGTTTGTGTATATGCGTATGTATGTATTTTGGCCCACGACGGATATAACGGAACGGGGAACGTATATGCGTTTTTTCGGTTTAAGGTTTGTGTGTGTATGAATGTATGTTCATACACACACACAAACCTTAAACTGTCGTTTGTGTGTGTGTGTGTGTGTAGTTACCATTCTCATAAACTACTGGATCCATTTCCATGTGTTTTTTTTTCATTGGTAGCAGACCTCACTGCGATGGTTCTTAGCTATACTTTATTAAAATCGGTTCAGAGCTTCGAAAGTTATCAGCTTAACAAGCAAACAAGTGAACCAATTTTAGATTTAAGGCATAGGTTAAATTAATGGTTCAAGGTGTTTGAAAATTTTAATTTATACTCATAATTTATTTGTCAAAGCATTCAGGAAACGAAGGCGATTGTCACATGGATATAAAATATACCAAACTCGTTATTCGGAATTCAATCAAACGCAATTCTTTAAGCGCTAACACCGATAGACACCGATAACAGATAATGATTAACGACGGTCACACAAAGCGATACAAAAGTTCAAAAGCTTTCGCGTTACAATGCAATGTTTGAATCGAATCATCATCATGTAGCCTATTAATGTCCCCAACGAGGGGGACAGGCCATGTCCCCACCGAGGGGGACAGGCCTTTACCCAGTTACGAGAAAGATTAAGCCATACTCCACCACGCTGGTTTTACGACCACTACCACGTAGCAATAGTAGCCGGGACCTACATCTTAGCGTGCCATCCGAAACAGTGAACGTCCGTTAATGTACTTAAGATAAATTAATCATCTCATTGGTACATGGTCAGGAATCGAACCTGCATCTCCTGTGTGAGAAGCAAGCGTGAAACCATATAATAATACCTACCCAAAATACACTGGTCTGCAATAATCATACTTTTACAATTATAATAACTTTTTAAGTACACAAGATATACTTTCAAAATAAAAAAGACTTGAAAAAGAGTTTATTTTTTTACTATCTTTTCAAGTAAAGTTGATAAAATTTGCTATAAAAGGTTTTTTCTTTGAAATCTCTGACTTCTATAGTTTAGAAAAATAATAATGCAGGCCCGTGTATAACGAATTGGGTTTAAAAAAAAGTTCAAACTTAGTTAGACATAGGAGCACACTGGTCCAATATCCGGTTACAGCAAAAAAAAAATATTCGATTATGAAATATTTACATAAAAATAATAACTTTTTGATGAACTCCGTTTGCGAAATAGGTTCTGCCTCATTCATAAGCGAGAAGTTCAGGATTCGAATCCAATAATAATCCAACTAATATTATAAATGTGAAAGTAGTGATGTTAAGATGTTTGGATGTTTGTGTGTTTGTGCCTCCATCACGCTAAACCGGCTGAACGGATTTGGATGAAATTTACCACATAGATAGTTTATGAGCTAGATTAACAAATAGGATACTTTTTCTCCGAATGCATCACAGGGAGGGTAATATTATAGCTCGGTTTAGAGATTAGAATGCTTTTGTAGATGTCCTTTCTGTTTTATTATATCCTATGTCGTTTTATGTGCAATAAATACACTGACGAGCAATGAAAAAGTTCCACCCAAAAAATGCCGACAAACACCTTAATATCTCCTAAGACATAGAGCCTTTTGATTTGAACACAATATTTACGTTTTTAATCGGTAATATTCTGGTGCGCTGTTAAATGTACTTCAATATTGCAGACGGCGTCATTAAGCTAGCCTTTCCCGTTTAGTAGTAATTTGGTGCTATGTCACGGGAACTTTTTTATTGCTCGTCAGTGTATATACGAAATATACGTAATGATAATTCCTAGGAACACGCAAATGAAGTTGCGTGCATCAGCTAGTATAATATATTAACGTATCGGATCATGGATTATAGTATGTTGGTTGGGTCGCTGGTACTGGCTCCCACTTCAGAAGATACATCCTAGTGTGGAAAGAGAAGCAGCGCATATGCCTGTAGATTTATATTGTTGCCTTATTGATGATCGGAATATACATCCCGGAAATAAGCAAGGTTGTCTTCTAATCTATTTCGTAAGAGCCGAGCTCAGAGAAGCGTACTCTCAAATAAGCGCCGCAAATTATCTTTAAACTAGCACATTAGCCAGGGAATTTACAGGACATTGACTACAAAGAGATGGACTGCAAGTAGATGGACTAATCCCAGTGGCTTCGGCGTCACGATTAGGCTATGTTGTCATTGCTCAGCCCGTGAGCGGCCGACTATATTTCGCCTCCAGGCCCGGGACAACATACACAAAATACGTAAGACATACGTAATTTCATACAAAATATATAGACCCGTCGCGACCAAAAACAAACAAAACGGACGGGGCGCAGGCACGAGGTTGACTTGTCTGCGCCTCCTCTGCGCCCTATTGCAATTTCCCGGAACTGAAGGGGCACACATACGCGGGACGCATGCGAGACATGGGCGCGACCTTGGGGGTTGCCATGTTGTCTTGCCAAAATCCCTCCAAAACTACGCCATCATGTCCGTGTCCTGTCTTTTAGCTTCACATCGCTAGTTAGCGGCGGCGGGTCAGATTCATTTTATGCAATGTCACCATCTTTTTTCTACCTATTTTATAAGATTACCTGTACAATTATCTACCACACCACGTTTGGCCTGTAGCGGTTTTTTACTATCCTCAATCCCATATATCCGCCATTTCGAAAAAAATATATAAAAAAATGCTACCTGTAGAGGAGAACAGCCGGAAATCCGGAAAACCCGTAAATCCGGACATACGGAAGTATTTTTACCCATGCAGAAACGAAGACGCTTCGGTCGCTGCGCTTGCTCGGTCAATAAGCAACCTAAAATATCAATCAATTAAAAGACATTAAAAAAGAGTACATAAATAAAAGAGAATCTACCTGCAAACCGACCAAGGCATAATAGGTTTTTTTTTTATGAAAAAGCACTTTTGCGGTGAGATACCATTGAGTTTCAGTCTCCTCAGACTTAATGCGCTGCTGACGAACTCTCAGATAAGAGTCGAAAAAGTGATTCAGACCTCCTGCGTGACTAACAACTAGACAACGAACGCTCTAGTTACAACTAAGTTAACAAGTAAATAACTTAAAAGTAATAAAAAGATAAAATTGTTATTAAAACGGTCTAAGAAGAAGAAAATAAACTTTAAATCGAATCAAAGCCATCAATTAATAACATCACACAATTTATAATGTAAAGGCTTGCTACGAGATTAAGTTGTATACGTGGATGTAATCAAAGTCAAAGTCAAAGTTCTTTATTGCTGCAGATATTTACATATACTTAGCAAACGACATTTTTGCCTATTCTCTACATTGGACCACTGTGGGAGAAGAAGGGGACAGAAAATCCCACAGATTGAATTTTAGATCTCTTTTAAAAATTGGTTTATTGCGTTTATTGATTATTATGCAGCAGCAATAAGCAGGAATAAATAATTACAAAATAATTAACAGCAAGGTCTATGTTGAGCTAAATTAATCCCATACAGTCCCGTCATTTAAGTAATCTTGAACATTGTAATATCCCTTTTTCTACAACGCCGCTTTAACATGCATTTTAAATTGCTCAAATGGCAATTTCAAAATCTTCAGAGGTATCTTATTGCAGTGAAGAATGCACTGACCATTGAAATAATCGCTAACCTGCGCGAGTCTAAACCGGACCGCAATTAGTCTGTGATTATTTCTTAGGTTAACATTACCGCTATCGCTAAGTTTGTGAAATGTTGTAAGGTTCTTGCGTACATACATTATATTTTCAAAATAAAATGACTAGTTATTCTGTCAATTTATATAAAAAGCTCTCTTAAGGTATCTATTCGTTTTAAACTATAAATTGCTCAAATAGCTCTTTTCTGTAAAATAAAATAGTTTGAACATCCGCTGCTTACCCTCACAACAAGATATCATAGGAAATGACAGTATGAAATTAACTAAAATATACAAGCCTAGATGTAGCCATATCCGTGTTTTATCTGATGTTCCTAACAGCGTAAACCGCAGAACTTAATTTACCAGCAAATTTATCTATGTGGGGTCCAGACTGCAATTTGCTATCAGTGGTTATTCCAAGAAACTTCGAATCATTTACTCATTCTAACGTGCTGGTCTCAACTTGCCTGATATTGGGAAGTGAGAATTTGATACACTTGGTTTTACTAGCGTTTAACAATGAATTATTAACTGTGAACCAATTCAAGGTTGAAAACTATACACCATTAACATTATCAAAATCTTCTTTTCGTCTTTCAATTTTGATGACCATTGAAGTATCATCAGCAAACAACATTATGTCAGTCAATTTCTCCACCATGAAAGGTAGATCGTTAATATATACTAGGAATAAGAAGGGCCTAATATGGAACCTTGTGGAATTGCATTTTTACACTCAATCCATCAGATTTAACGCCGTTGACTTCTGCCTTTTGAATTCTATAAGTATTAATAGTTACCAATCTATTTTACAAAATGTGACATTGAATTGACAGAAGATGTAAGTGGCACTGATGTAATCAAACATTATTAATTTAACCAATCAATCATCATTAATTTAATCAATCACTAATTAATCAATCACAACACCGGCTTTGTGGTTTGCAAACATTGCAGTCAGAACCTCTTTTAATGTCATCCCAAGCTTTACAAAATCTATAATATACATAAGTAAATCCCGCAGCACGAAATAAATCAATTGATGGGTATGATTCAATTTAAAGTTTATTTTCGACTTTTTAGAGCATTTTAATAAAAAAAAAAATATATCTTATGATTTATTTCTATCTTTTAGTTACCTGTATCTAAATATTTCTTAGCTTGTTCATTTAATTTAAAGCGTCATTGTTGACTGATCGTTTTCCCGTTAATTTAGTACAGCTTTAGTTCTTCAAAAAGGAGACCTTCTAGTAATTTGGCTCTACTTAGGGCAACGTACGTTTGACCAGGAGCGAAGAGCTTTAAGCCTTAAAAGACTACGGCGTGGTTGACAGTACTGCCCTGCATTTTGTATACTCTGAAAACCCAGCATAATATAATTGACAACAACCTCCGTTCAGCAGTGCAGTATATTTTGCCGAAACTTGGGTTGAACAAGGTGAACTCCATCTTTACCGACGGATGGTATGTCAATATCATACATTTGTGCTCCCCGGAAGCAGGGCCATATGATTTCTGTGATATGTCCACTAGCGACATTCACCAGACCTTTGGAAACATCTACATTGTAACGCGACCAACCCGGGGCCCAACAAATATTACCAACTCCTTAGGTGGCCCTCCTGTGGAGGATAGTTTAAATCCATCATGTCATTGTTTCGGGTACAACCTATCAGACTATCAGAACTATCAGGACATATTGGTGACAGATTTAGTGCAGATAATGCATGAAGCCCAGAAGGCAAGAATTGTTACCTGTCAAGATGCTACGACATTATAAAGCAATGAGAAGAAATATTTACACAATCTTTACATGAGATTGAGATAGTCTCGTTTAATCTTCTAACACCAAAATCAATACATAGTGAAAATTTCAACTTTATTCCTAATACGGTACATGAGATACAGCCCGCTTGAATTAGTATTTGAGTTCGTTCGCCTTTCTTAGTGTAGGAAACCATATATATACCAAAATGGCAACCGAAAATAGGATATTAAGTTGTATGGATTCCGGCCTGCATGGTTCTGAGGGAAGGGGTTGGACCTAACCTTGCAATCAATGTGAGGCTGTAATCTAATCTAGTAGCAGAGTATTTGTTGAGACGAATCAAACGAGCTTAAACTCGATAGGGTTGCGTCGTTTTGTTACAAAGTTCCCATAGCCACCTTCCAGCTGCAGCATCAGATCAGCTCCATGTCATAAAATATCGTATAGTACCAAAGGACATGTCAGAACGACTCGAATGCGCCCAAAAACGATAGGGTTGCGTCGTTTTATAACAGAGTCCCACAACACCTTCTGGCTCCATCATCAGATCAGCTCTATGTCATCTTCAAAATTTAAGCCCAATCAGAAATCGGGAAGTTCGGTTCGGTGGTCATCTTTGACCCGAACAAACAACATACAGACATGCATACATACATACAAACAACATACATTGCATGTTATGTATAAACGACCTCTGTGGCACTGCGGTAGTGGCTCTGCCTGCCATGCGAGAGGTCCCGGGTTCGATCCCTGGCTGGGGATAAAGAAAAAAAAACAGGTCTTGGATGTTTATATGTGTGTGATGTCGCTGTTTCTGGTTCCCTCGACACAGGATATCCTAGTGTGGGGCCAGAAGCAATGTATGTAAATTTATATAAATGTTTATGTTTATTATGTTGATGTTAAATAAAAGCTTTCAAAAAAGGTAAAAGCTAAGGTTAAACACACATTTATTTTAGGAACTCATACTCTAGATTGAATTACATACAGAATTACAGACAGGAAGGGCACGAACAACCAGTAAACCGAATAAAGATTCGACACAGAAGGTCGAATAATAAAATATATTTTTTCCGGCTAAAGAAGCTCTTTGTGGCATCTTCGCTTTGTATGAATTATGCTGCGAGGAGTGTGATCGATGGACGGCGGTGCTGTCTTTGCTGACGATAAAATTATGTGGCTCATTTCTGTGAGATAACTTTGAGACAAACGATGTTTTGTTATTCCTGGTTTAACCAAAAATGATTATGTTGAAAGCCAGAATAAGTGTAAGGAACTTCAGGCGTTTACCAACCTGCTTTTGCAACTGTTGCTTCAAGCCGCGCTGTGTTGGGAAATTAAAAAATACCGTGGTTCTGACGATAGGTTATATTTAAGAATCGTCTAATATTGTCGTCTGAGTTGTCCATCAAGTCAAGCTCAAATATGGAGTTGTCAAAGTTATGCAGATACTAGAGTTATGACCTGTTCGAAGGTGTAAACACATC